>OX383962.1:7273191-9825691 GCA_947532105.1 Athrips mouffetella
AAGAGGATACGAAATTCATAAAGTTCCTTTGCAAATCTCCCATACACTAAAAAAGGTACTTGAACAAAGAAAAATAATTTTAAATAATTTCAGACTAGATGAAGACTAGAAAATTGTACCTATTATTTATTTACATTTGATACAGTATTTACAGTACAAAATGTTATGAGTTATGGCAGAGGTGACTGTCCTAATAAGGTACCTTCAAGTACACTCAACAGCACGTCAGTAGAATAGAGTTGCAACAGTTTCCTATGACATGACGTGCGGTTGACCGTTGAAAGTACGTAATTGAAAATTGTGTACAATTAATATTTTATCTACTCTCATATCGTTAATCCTCAATAATGCGTTCAATGGGATTTCAACATAATGGGAATTCAACATAGTGGGAATTCAACTTAATGGGAATCCAACGTTCGGAGAATTCAACATAATGGGAATTCAACTTAATGGTCCTGAAGGAAAAATTGAAGGTTAACATCTTCATAATGTCAATCTGTGCTTAGAAACACTCGTAGCAGCATTTTTTTATCTGTGGGAGTGTATTATGAAGTATTGAATTTACTAACAGTCATCGCGGGAGACCTATTAAACAATTTTTTAATTTTTATAGGCGCGCCATTGACAGCTTGATGCGTTTGTAGTCTGTGGCTGCAAGGAGGTTCCATTGCAATAATGGAAAACTCAGCAAACAAAAGTTGTATTTACATATTTTTATTAGTTTTGTAATGAAATAAGTGATAAAATCGTTTACGATTTGCCTTCGAGTGTTTTTAAAGCAGCTATGTAGGCAGCTATAGGAACTTCGCTTAGCAGTTATCACCGGAAAAAGAGAAAAACATTAAGGTTTGTTTTTGAACACATTATTTTAGGATTCACGATATGAGAGTAGATAAAGTTGTGTATGTAACTCCACATAATTAGGTATAAAACACTCGTGTCTTCTATTATGGAACTTGGCTCGCTACGCTCGCCTGCGTCCCATAAACCGACACTCGGGTTTTATACCCCTCATTATGTACCGTTGCATAAACTACTATTATCTATAATTGTTTAAAATAAATTAATTACAATAACTTGTTTACAATAAATATTGTATAGTAACAATTGTTAAGGAAAAATTGTTTACAATAAATATTGTATAGTTACAATTTTAAATATTGTATTTACAATTTTATTGTTGGTATCAAAATGTCTGTATGAACAGCCAGACGAGCCTAGTGAGACAGCTTCTGACTCCTCATAAAAGCGTGCAGAGTTCATCATGTTTCCAGCATTCACTCTTTTAATATCACTTTCACACTTTCCATCTCTCGTAAACTTTGAACCCAGATACACACACTCTTTCACTTGTTCGACTTGTTCACGACCTATTAATACACAAAGTGTAACGCAAAGGTGTTTTAATACTGAAGGGTGAGAATCTGGCCATGAAACTGAACAACTTTTTCCAAAGAGATTGAAATACGAAAAATCAAATTTGGCCTCCCATTCAAAATGCAGTTTCTATGGGAGGTAAAAAATTGATTTTGTTCTAAGACCTATGTTCCTTGGGAAAAGTTGTTCAGTTTTATGGGCGGAGTCACACTCTTTAGTATTACACCTTTCCGTTACACGCTGTATTACGCTCTGTCATTTATTCTTCGCTTTTAAGTACCATTTCATTCGTCTTACTTACATTCACTTTCATATCTTTTCTGTACAAAGCCATTAATCATAGTTACCGTCTCCTGTAACTCGTCAGCAGATGACGCAAGTACAACGTGGTCATCATCGTAGAGAAGATATTTGATGAGTCGGGTGAGGTGGTCGACATTGAACCAGGGGTACAAGGTGAACCATAACGATATTGGCGGTATGCAACGTTGCTGGTTCGTGCAACGCACACAATATAATTCGCCGCATGCTCTTGCTGACGCTTGTCTGTCGGCGGCACGCTACGTTGATTGTAGTTACTGTGAGACCTGATTTTGTGTTTTTGAGGGAAAAAGTAAAAAATAAGCCACCGCGTGTGTTTGTGAACGTTTACATAACTTAAAGCTTCTCGATGTAGGTATGGTACTAATTGAATCACTTTAAGGGGGTTGACAATGAACCGCGGTTCAATTAGTACCCATTCAAATTTGTAGCTACAATAAATAATGACCGAAAAATCTGAAATGATTAGAGCATTAAGAAGCTTATGTAAATATCTCTAACTGGCACAGTTTATTTAGAAATCGGCAAAAGTCCTTTACAAACAAATTTTATTTTGCGGTCCTAAAATGAACTTTATTGGTTCCTCATAATTATAAAAGTATATATCAGAACCCTCGGCACGTGAGTCCGACTCGGACTTGACGGGTTTTTCTCTAGTGGTTCAATGAGTACTTATACTGATTCAATTAGTACCACTGCCGGTTCAATTAGTACTACTGCCGGTTCAATTAGTACCCATACCCAGTTCATTTAGTACCATGGGGGGTACTAAATGAACCAATTCCATTATTTTAAAAAAGTGAGAATTTACAAAAAACTATAAGAGATGCACGACTTTAACTAACTTTGCCAGTTGTCTAATAAAACAGGTTACTATAAGAAACAAAAATCTTTTCATTTGGGCTACTAAACAAAAAGTTACAAGCGTTCAAAAATTAGGTGGTTCAATGTCGACCACCTCACCCTAGCTTATTCATTCTCAGTCCATACATACTTTCTTTCATATCAGTCATAAAATTATCCATGAATATGTTGAAAAGCCAAGGTGACGTTACACATCATCTCTTTCGATGGTAAACCGTTCAATGTACGACCCGTAAAGAAATTTTGATCAGTTGACCGATCACAAAATACAGATGATGCTGACAACGACATTAAGTCCCTACCACTCGGCCGTAGGTCTTTTCAGAATCCACGAACGCATGGTAGATTTTTTGGTTTAAGGCCAAAAACTTTTTAGCTAAAAAGGAAAATAAGGAAAATACCTGATTCGTACATCCCATTCCCTTTCTAAAATCAAACATTTTTGCATACAGTTTGCCGACGATGTTGAGAAGGCTTATCCCGCGGTAATTTTTGCCCTGTTGTCTTGTTGTGACCCTTTTCCCTTGTACAGCGGCCATATAAATAAATAAAATGAAATATCCTAACCAACCAAACTGAAGCAGTCTAATAAAGTGATTTGTGATTGGCAGTGTCTCCACCAAGTTTGAACCCAGCACGTCCTGGTCGACAGGTAAAACGAATTTTCTTAGATTTGAGACCTAGATAGATCGATTTATCGCCCCCGAAAACCCCCATATAGTCATTTGAACCGAAATCGTTAAAGCCCTTTCCGAGGAACCGATTATAAATTTAGTATCTGGGTGACAAAGCTTCGCTCTATAATAGCTGCCTCAACCTGAAAATCTAGAAGCTATGCTACCCGCCAACAGATGTCGCTGTAGGTTTCTGTCTAAAACGCGGTATAAAAAAACACGGGGAAAACGAATTTTACCAGACATGAGACCTAGCTAGATCGATTTTTCGCCCCCGAAAACCCCTGTATGGTAAATTTTAGTGAAATGGTTAGAGCCGTTTGTGAGAAACCGATTACAAATATAGTAGGGTAAAGGATTAGCATAGGTCAGATGGCCATACTTAAATTTTTGTAGTGGGGAATCATAATTTTTTTTTCTAAATTCGCTGGGGAAAGTTTTTAAGTTTGAAGAGTGTATTTGCCACAGAAACGTTTGTGAAGTTGAAGACGTACCACAGACGCTTATTTGTATTAAAGTGCAAATGAAAAATAACCACAACTTCTTATAGCAGTGTTTATCGCTTCTTCGTGACAAATAAATGGCTTTATTTTTACTTCTTAAGTTGACGAGGTTTGAAGGGCATCTGCAAGATCACGACTAACTTGTAAGTGTTATTTACTTTTGTCTTATCAGTATATTTTCCTTATACACAAAAAAAACCGACTTATTACAGGTACTTTACACGTTATGATCAATAAAATCAACAAAAAATTAATATGAAGAATAGGTGGCTCAGTAGTTACTGATAGAAAGATAAAAGATAAGAAGAAAGAGCTTTGGTTGGTACGGTATTACTTACGCCAAAGGTTGCACGCAGGTTAAACTCGGTTCACGACACATTTTTCTTTATACATAATTTTTTTGTCACCCCGCTTTTTTTAAAAGATAGTTCTGTCCATGAAACAGAACAACTTTTCCCAAGGAACATAGGTTGAAATATAAGAAAAAAATATCGACATCCCTTACAAACTGACAGTACATTTAGTACCTACAGGAGGTCGAAAATATTTTTTCGTATTTCAACCTATGTTCCTTGGGAAAAGTTGTTCAGTTTCATGGGCAAAACTCTTAATTAAAAATTGCGCTGTATTGTATATAAAGAAAAAAATAAATGAAAACCTCTGCAAGATATTATTTCATTACTCGAAATGTAAGCAATATTATTATCACAATAAATATAATACCTAAATACTTTCATATGAAAGTAAAGTTAAACTCGGTTACTATATTGGTATCTACTTCAACTCCAAAGTATAACATTTGTCTCGCCCGGTGCTAAGACTGATTGATTGCTTGGTTGCCAAAAGTGATTTTTTGGTTACCAAAACTCATTGGTTCCTTACAAAGTGTGATTAGTGGTCAAAACTGGTTCTTTAGTTGCCAAAACTGATAGGTTGGTAGCCAAAACTGATAGGTTGGTAGCCAAAACTGATTGTTTGTTGCCAAGACTAGTTGGTGGTCAAAACTGGTCCTATGGTTGCCAAAACTGATTGGTTCGTTCGTTGACAATGCTAGATGGTTGAGATTGACGCCTTTGTTATTTATAGTGACGCTGCAACGGGTAAGGTATATAAAATGCCATTATAAAATGCCGTGTAAGCAGACAGAGCTACAATTTTAACTTAATCTCATTTCTCATTCATGAAGTTAAACTATGCAGGGTGAAAGAGGCAGGTTGGCAAAACTAAAAGGCCATGATAAGTCAATGTAAACTGAACAACGTCCAGTGAATAAAACTTTCAGGAAATGGAAAAAAAATCGCCCTCTCCGACTTACCATGCCCTTTTAGGTTTTGCCAACCTGTCCCTTGCACGCGATATAAGAACTTTCAGCCACAAATATTTTTAACCTCTTCAAGGCGGTGCGACGTTATTGGCGACTATCTCAGACGTATCATCAGCTTCATCCGAATCGTTCTCCTTGGACGACGAAGGTTCTTCAGAGTCCGCTCTCATGAGAGCTCTGTATTTCTTGGCTATGATCTCCCAGTCCACCACGTTCTCTATCCGAGTTGTGTTCTGAAGACTAAGCTGAGAACCCAGCGGGCTAAGGTGGACGACTGATAAACGCGTTGAATCTGGACAAGAGAGAGAAGGTTATAAAGATTTTGGCAAAGCAATAAGGAACTTAATAAGTATAACTTGGACAAAACTAAAAAAAAACTATAAATTCAGATTTCTGTACGTGATGTCGATTTCAGTTAAGCTAACTACTAGCCTAACAATACCTACACAGATTCAGATTTTTTTATTCAATGTAGATTCTTTACTGAATACTGAATGTCATACAATACAAAAAGATCAAGTCTATAACCGTATCGGATCGTGATTATGGCAGAGCAAAAGAAACGGCAAGAAACCACTGTAGCACGGCCTGTACATTTTTCTTGTGTTCCGCTGAAATAGCAGAGCACCATACCTACTTCTCATTGATCTTATTATCTATTCTACAATAAGCGTTTTAGATCACATTCACATTTGTTTTACACATTCTTTAAATGTCCTCTCAGGTAATTTCACTACATTGTCAGAAATTTTGTTGTAATATCGTATACACAGACCGGCAAAAGATGTTTTGGCTTTTTATAGTACATGGTTGATCAAGTTTGTACTTATTTCTAGTATTAAGATTTTATCTCTCACAATTTTTAAGTAATTGATGAATGTTCTCCCAAACATACATAATATATTAATAAATATTTTGCCATGGCACTGTCATTAAGTTTATCACCATCACGATAACCAACAATCGCAACGAATAAATGTGTCTATGACATTATAGACCTATAACTTCATAAGATCAAATCCTTAGATTATTATAATACTAACGATCAAATCTAAAGTTCTTCATTTATCATCATCATCAGTCAACATCAACAGTCTTAAAACTTCCACTGCTGGCTGGAAAGGCCCTTATAAAATTTCTATAAAGTATGCAACATTTTGGAAAGTATTTCCGTTGTTACAGAAGTTTAGTGGGTTAGGATAGGTTAGGAGGAGTAGTATAGGAAATTCTTGGCTAGCAGCACCAGACATGGAATCAGTTCTCTCTACATAAAATTTTCCTTTCAATGTTAGTTATGAATTGTTTGTGATGTAAGTATTTTTCTTACCTTTCGGTACAACCTGCCCTCGTTTGACCTTTGAAAGCCATTTGGCTCCTGCCTTGGATCGCGCGCTGAGCTGGTCTTCTCTCTTCAGCCCGATCATGTGTACTAAGCTTGGTCTCTTCTTCTTGCTCATTCGCTCCTGTGACATTTTAACATAATTCTTACTTCCTAGTAATTAGATGATTTCTACTAACTCCAAAATATTTTCATGATAGCTATTTATGTAGTTTTTGAACAAGACACATAAGTGTAATCTAACATGTAAATATCAATCCAAAGTCACAGAAGTCATATTAGGGGGGACAAACACAAGTGAATAAAAATATGAACACTTAAATGTTTATCTAAAATGTTAACACGAATATGCAACAAGAGACATGACACAACATGGTAGTTAATTACCGTGCCATCAAATTTAAACTTACATGTTTTGCCGACGACCACACAGTGCTGCTACATAAAACAGGTGATCATGCCGTCTTCTTCATTCTTTTGGTAAATAAATACTTACAGCTCTCTTCTCTTTATGCTCAATGATCATTTGATGCATTTCAGTGACGAATAAGACTATCAAAGTGGTGACTAAGTTCAACGGTGAAGGCGCAGCTGTTGACCGGTCCATGAAGCGGATGAGTTTGGAGAGACCAAACTTCCATTCGATGTCGGATTGAGCCTGTGACATACTCACAAATTTCAAGAGGCAGTCCTTATAAATATTTGTGCTTACTTTACACTTTCTGTATGTATTTTCATTCGTAGCCTGTCATCGTATGTGATTGAACTATCCATTGTGTTTGCTAGTCACGACCATGACTGTACATTGCAGAGTTATGTTGCATCTTGTTACGGATGTGGAGTGTTTTCTTTTAGAGCCGGGTTTCAAAACGGGTAATACGAGTAGTTACCTTTTGACAGCAGTTTGTCTCGACCACACATACGGACATCAAATAAAGCTATCCTGCTGTGAGGGTAATTATTACCGTTGACTTGTGATTTTTGATTACTTACAGTTACCGTCGGTAAGCCAATTTAAACTGTTATAGTTTGTATGATGTTCGTGTTATTTGTTTTTCGTTGGACCTCTATTCTTATGAGGAGCAAATAGGATAATATATAACTTAGATCAGATCAGTATAAAAAAAAATATCATAGTATTGTAAGACTCCTAGCGATGAGCCACAAGAGCTAATTTGTGACGAGGGTGTGTGGTAAAGGCGCTGTGTTCTTCATCTTGGGCTTTTGTGTCATGTTTGATCTAGTTGGGTTCATTTTGTAGCTATTGTAATTTTTGAGCTACAATTCTAGCATGGCTTACCTTACACCTAGGTATGAGCCACATTAGCCAAGTTGGGACCAGAGTGAGTGGTGAAGGTCCATGTTCTTGCACTTGCAATACATAATTGCGATCACCTTCATCATCTTGACCTTCTGTGTCATGTCTGGTTACCAAAGGGATGGTCCCTATGGCTGTCATTGTAACTTTTGAGTAATAATTTCTCGCATGACTTACCTTGCACCTAGTTATGAGCCACGTTGTGACGAGAGTTAGTAATGAAGACGCTGTATTCGTGTGATGCTTGTTTTTCGTCAACTTTTTCATCTTGAGCTTCTTGTGGAGCTTCTGTATCATGTCTGGTAGCGTTTCTATGATAATTTTTGTAGGTTTCGACGTATAATTTCTTGCATGACTCACCTTACACCTAGCTATGAGCCACATGAGCCAAGTTGTGACGAGATTGAGTGGTGATGGCGCAGTGTTTGTGCGGTGCATGTTTCTGATCAGCTTGGATAGTCCATACTTCCACTCGATGTCTGATTGTGCCTGTTGATGTGTCATTTTATTTTAGAGTTTCTGCTGTCAGAGGATTTTAGTAGAATAATTAAAAATTTTAATAGGCATATATTTAACGCGGCGACAAATTAATCTGAATTAGGGTTTCAAAAAATATTAAAGCAGGTAGCAAAAATAATAGGTTGGCAGCTACAGTGAAGAAAATAGAAAATAGCAGCGTTATAATCAGTTATAAGCTTTGTTTTAATTTAAACTGGCATCGATTTTTTGTTTTGGTAACTGAATTTATTGTTAAGCGAACACTTAGCGGCGGATAAAAACTAGAAAATGGGCTTTCTTAAATAATAGAATGATGTTGTATAATGAAGTTAACTAAGGTGAGAAGAAAATATGAACATGGTCATAAAAAACATACTTTGTGCGACATTTTAAGAGCTCCAACTAAAGCAAATAGTGACATGCAAAAAAATTTTTTTTACTTAGTATTTTTATTATATGACTTAAAATTTTCCCACAATGGCGAAAGAGTAAAAGGCATAAAGGTGCAATAATTGCCTTTATTTATTCATCATCATCATCATCATATCAGCCGAAAGACGTCCACTGCTGGACATAGGCCTCCCCTAAAGATCTCCATGAGGACTGGTCCTGCGCTGCTCGCATCCAGCGGCTTCCCGCGACCTTGACCAGATCGTCGGTCCACCTTATAGGGGGCCTGCCAACGCTTCGTCTTCCAGTACGTGGTCGCCACTCTAGAACTCTCGGCCATCGGTTCTTCTTGCTATGTGCCCTGCCCACTGCCACTTTATTCATTCAACCCGCAATATTTATTTATTAATGCCGAGCTGAGTGTTCCTCTTAATTCATTGTTTATAATTAAAGCTGCATTAAAATCCTCCTGACTGCAGGTTAGTTCGACGGGGACCCACTGTACGGGCCCCTATTTCTGTCTGGGAGGGGTCACAAGGGAACCTAACACAACCTACCGTGTATGTGTTGTCCTGTCTGGAGTTTGTTTTTTATGGCTCCGCCCCCCGAACCCCCCTTGCTGGGGGGCTGCGCCTCCTCGTCCCCCCGCTCCGTGATGGTAATGGTCATTTTAAGAAATGCAGTAGTCATTGTATAAAGGTTCGGAAGCACGCGATTAATTGATTACATAGAAAAGCGGATTTATAATTAAAGCTCAAAGGTCATGTTCCAAGCCGAGGTTCCCTTGTCACCCCTAGCAAACAGAAATAGGAGACCCTCACAGCACAAAAAAAAACTTTAAATATATTCGTTCCGCACTCTGTTTCTATGCAATGAGTACTCTTGTTGCCGTTTTAATTAAATTATGATTCTACGAACCAAAATACTGAAATCCAAATACTTAATTATAGTATCTGCTTTAACTTTTACAGCTACCTACAAATCGCAGGCTGAAAGTGTATTTTTATATGGGAGCCTATTGTTGCCAATAATACAATCTTTGTTATCCCACTGTTAATATTAGTCGCCAAGTCATTATTTATAGTACCTCGCCTATGATTTCATTGCCCCTGTTTAATATATTTGCTACCTTGAAAAATCAGCCATTATTTAGTTTTTATAAATCCTTGCATTTTGAAGCTCATCTAGTATAATTGTTGCTAAAATATTTAATCACTGCCAGATTAATTTATTAGATGCAAACTGTTAGCTGCCGTTTAATTTGTTAGTTGCCTCGAAAATAATAAGCCATTTTAATATTGTAGTTTAGATGCAAATTTTTTTCTTTACTTCCAGTAAACAATCTCAAATAACACAACCTAAAAATTACCTAACTTGATTTAGTAGTAGGTATAATAATATTATCTGTCCGGCAAAATAGGTCAAATGCCTGCATGTGAAATTATTTGTTTTGTATTTCAGATGAGAATCTAAATGTTTATTATAACGGGATAAATTGTAACTCTAATATCTTTATAGGTATAGAGGCACAAAATTAAGAAATTTGTATAGTGTTAGAAAAGAAGTACGTACTACGTAGACTACTTTCCAAGAAAATCTGTTATTTATCAATCTTTTACCATTATCATAATACGTTTTGCGTTATAAGATCGATATCTGATGTAAGAGTGACATTGGTGTCGATACTGGCAGACCCAAACTAAAACTAAACTAAATTTGACAGGTCTAAAAGTGTTGCTGACTTTGTTACTCTCTACAGACTAATAAAGGACAGCATCATTTTTAGAACCGTCAAGTTTAGTTTAGTGTTAGTTTGGGTATACCAGAATCGACACCATTATCATTGATAAGTATTTTATTTTATTTATTTTTTTATTTAACCCATTCGTTATCAGCCCTGCAGTCACGATTAGAATAGGAATGTTTGGCTTCACCTAATTGGTCTTACTGACTTTGTTATGTTTCTTATTTATATATTCTTTATTGTTCAAATTATTTACAGTAAAATCATAACTAAAGGACATACACAAAGGCGGATTTCTTCCAGCCAACCTAAGGTAGTGAGAAAGTTAGATCAAATCAGCGGGGGCACAATAGTGCAGACAAGTGGAAAACATCATAATAATAACATTAGACATAACAAATACTTATCATAAATAATAAGTTAAAAATAATACAAAAAAGACTAATAAATTATAATAAAAATAATAATTATTATGACCGTAGATATGCTCTATTTGCATTGTTTTCTGCAAATTATGACAAGTGAAATTATTCTGTGAATATTTTTTGTGATATTTAGTGAAATAGGAAAAAATAATAGAAGTTTTTAAAAAATTGCCGAATTTTGAAGAGGCTGATTTTTTCATTTAGTGAAAGTTTTATTAATTGAAAGTTGTTAAAATTTATTTATTGAGTTGTTCAGTGACTGAATATGCCTTTTCAGTTTTTGGAAACCTGTCCTTTGTACCCTTTATACAGAAAAAAGATTACATTACTGTATTTTACGGACCGCGAGGTGACCATGGTACTTCCCCTCCACATATTTCCAGCAAAAGCTAGAATTCTGGAGGGAGCTCCCTGTCCTTTAGTGTACGTTTCATGGGATGTTATGATGATTATTACGTATTATTTGTAATTTTTACGTACCTACTTTGTTAGTTTGAAAGTAAAGAACTGGTCGAGTTTCCAATTAGTTCTTACAATGTATACTCGTACCTATTTGTTTTTCAACATTGTACCTCTGTTTATCTTGAAATATGGAATATATATGGGTGTACTTATGTTTTGATGCTAAATATTAATAAACGATACATTATAAACCTCAATATAAACAAGCACAGAATATACAGACGAGCCACGAACAATTGCACATTTTAAGGCAAGGCCTACAATTTAGAGGAACTATGAGACGTTAAAGCCCGCGTCACAGAGGCGGTAGCGGAAGCGTTCCGGGGCCGGTATTTTTTGTAAAGTATGAGTTCATATGCATCCTGTCACATTGAAAAGCGGTCGCGGCGCGGTATTTTGTTCCCGCCAAACCGCCCCGGACCGCTTTCGCAATCATACCGCCTCTGTCTGACTTGAGCTTAAATTAGGAAGTTCGAAAGGGTTAGTAGGGTTTACTAAGTCTCAAAACCAGTTTAAGAGCAACAGAACGGAACGGAAGAGATGGTAGATTTTAAGTACAGATCGAAAATAAGATCAAAGTTTTTAGTTTGAGTGGAATCTAATAAATTGATAGTATCAACCAACAAGCCTTAGATTTGCAATTTCGAAATCTGTGCCTCAGGGCGTATCTTTTGTTAAGTTTATACCGATTGTTTTAATAAGAATTAAAGAGTTAACTGACGAAATTTTAGAACGGGGATATAAATACATTGAGATAAGCTTGCATGTTCAATTCCATGAATATTTTACGGCCTAGGCCGTCATAAATTATTGATATTATATACGCGATATTCCTTTGTCCTGTTCATCAGGGATGCATACTGCGTCCTATTTTAAAATCTGTTCACGTATGTTTTACCTGAATCCTTTGATAGGTGTCGGACATCATAGCAATGAGTAGATTTATGAGGACCACCACTGACACCAACATGTAGATACCGAAGACAATCTTGAAGAGATAGTTGGTCCAGGTCGGCTGCATGTTGCTGTCATTTCTATGAACCCTCGTCTGCTCAGTGGTTGTCTGCCCGAATACAGCGAAGAACAGCAACTCGAACGAGTATATTGGATTCATGGTCACTGTGAACAAACGCGAGCACGGGTTGACCAGGGCAGTTACCTGAATACGTTGGTAAGTGTCCGACATCATCGCAATGAGGAGTTTTATGAGCACCACGACCGACATCAGCAAGTAGGCACCAAAGACGAACTTGAACAGGTTCGAAGTCCACAAATCCCGCATCGGAGAGATGTAGTTCAGGTCAGAGAGCGTAATCTGGCCGAAAAGGGCGAAGAACATTTTCTCAATCGCCTCAATCGCTGACAACGTCGCTAGAAGACAATACGCACATGGACCTAGTTATTTTTTAAACTACGTCGACACTGATTCAGGTTAGAGGTAGATTAATGCAAAGCTTTAGCATGTGTTCTTGGTTCGTGTAAATGTTTGTAAAGTTCTCTGCATCAATCTTCCCCCATATCACAACTCTAGCACCAGACTTCTACACTAGAAGTCAACTAAGTTGACTGTGTTGTCTGTGTATTTGGATGGAGTAGATTGATTGATACGTGTATTATGAAAATGAAAAACATGTCTTTGAAAATTTATCTTGTTAGTTTGTTGGGAATTTGAAAGTCATGTCCATATTTGCGTAATGTAATTAATTCATAAGCGTTGCATCAATCCACCCCACCTTCTAAATCTGCTGTGAAGACAAATGAAGAGCGTGGGCGCCAAGCGCCACATTGACGACAAACAGCCAAACATATCGACAATCAAAATAAGGAATATATACCGGAGAAACGCAGGACATAAGCAGCCACATGCGCAAATAAACTTGCTCCATCAAATGCGGTGAGGTCGGCCACTCATTCCACTAAAACTAGGATCGTGACGCGCAATGCATGTTCTGTGTCGACAAAGATATCTGGAACACATCCGAAGCGGCCACGGATATATTATGTGAAGCAGAATATGCATTATGCTTACATTTTCAGACAATATAACCATCGCATTCACTGCCCGAGCCATAATCCAACATTTTACTAAAGTTTCAACATATATTAAGGTGAAGCGTGTTTGTATATTATATTACACAGCCCTATTACATTCCATTGGTGTGTAGCAATAACGGTTTTCTAACAAATTTAAAGTAACACGTTAGCAAAAATTATGTCTCAACGATGATAACATTCTCGATGTGACGGAAACATTCAAGCTTGTGCTGCATGGTTGAGGGTTGGAGCAAAGCACATCGAGATGTAATACGATCATCGTATAATTGTGACATTCATCTGAAAATATACAGATAGCCTATCACATTCGGTTGTGTATGATTCGACTTACGCCCAGCTGCTGGTCCTTGTTTTCTCTTGTAAGATTCCCCTGAGTCGAATGTTTGTCGTTTTGTACGTAGACTAGGATCTATTTGTATAACAAGTTCACTATTAATGTCTTTTTGTAAATGAATTCTAATGTGTAGTCGTAATTTAAAACACTTATAATCTACGCAATGTTTGTGAAAGTTATGATGTGAAATGAAATGCTGTGTAAATACGTAAGTTGTAGAAAGGGACTCACCGTCGGAAAATATTTTTCTTCTCTGCTGTCTTGCGAATTTATTGTCTTCTGCTTTAGTAATGTTTCTGAATGGTTGATTCAACGCAACTATGTGCATTGAGAACCCGAATACGAATATCGCTAATACAGCTAAAAACCTTCCTAAATCTTTCATTAAATCACCAATAATTATAGCCCAGGGACCAAACAGGTGATGGAAAGACAAGAAGTCCAAGATTTGTACACAAGCTAATAGGAATGATAATGCGAAGCACTGGTTCCTACAATACATTAATGTCGGCCAGTACTTCGGTTGGACGGACATCCACCCGACTACATGGGTGGCTACACCTATCATGCCTAATAATAAAACTGCTATTTTAATCCAACCCAACCCTGATTTGTCACTAGGATTAGTAAGCTCAAAGAGGAGGAGGCCACTCAGCCAAACGAGCAGCATCCATTCGTACCATCTAGGCACTAAGCTTTCCCTAAATATAGAACTATGTATTGGAGTTATCGCTACGAGAGATAACAATATCATGAGGTATATGTGAGAAGTTAAATATGACATGAACTTAATTATTGGAACCTTATTATATTTATGACCTAATGGAAGAGAAAAAACCAGCCAGACTGGTGGACAAATTATAAATGCGACAAAAAGGAACATTATTTTGATGCCCGTCCATTTGAGGGCCCCTCTCCAGAGTTCCTGTAACAATTTTAGTAGAATGAGCATCAGGATGAAGAAAAGTAAAATCTGCTTTTAAATACCTATTTTAAGTTACCTATTTTTTACCTGAAGATATCGCTGGACAACTGTGTGTGCTATGACCTCCTTCTGTTCGTTTTCTATTAACACATCCAAGAATTCTATGTTGCGATTATCCGTAGCTGTGAGGATATGCCCTGCTGAGTCAGCACCTGCCGCTAAGGCAAGTAATTCAGTGGCCATTGCCTCGCATTGTTTCCCGGCCGCTATGAGGTCTTTGGCACGTTCCTTTTCCTATTAAGGAAGACAATGGATGTAAACATCTTTGAGTCATTTATACACTGTTTTATATTGGGTCCTTACCTATGAAATTATCGGAATTCTCTTGCAGATTTATAAGATCATTATTCCCATAATTGTATACCTAGCTATTTTCATGATTTTGTTTTATATTTAAAAGTGAATTTCAAGGATAACAATCTACGCATCAAATATTGTTTTTATTTTTAGCTTGATATTAAAAGTTAAAGGGTTAAAAAATTGTTCGTCTTAAATGTCGTCCTTGTTCATTATTAGATCAGTTATATTTTTAAAGATGATATTTAAAAAAAAAAAATCAGCTGCTGTAAGCTTAATGTCTTCTCATTCGTACTTATTTTTTTTGTGTTTATAATTGAAAAAAAAAACAATGTGTTAGTACTGAAAATTGAGTTTACCTATCCATACAAAACACTAATTTCATAGGTATGGACCTAATCTGGTAGTGCCACGCAGTAGTGCCACGGGAAACAAACGAATATGAGTAGATAGATATTATAAATAAATACTTACTTTGGTGGACAAAATAATATAAATATTGGATAGCTTCGCAGCCGTGTCAACAGGCGCTGGTGAAACTAACACGAACTCTTCTATTGGTAAGTTGTTGTGATTTTTTGAACACACCATCAGGTTATACACAAACCTTTTATCATCCATCAATGACTGAGTGTCGTGTTCTTTATGTAACAAATATTCCAACACGTCATTGTGGTTTTCTGATGCAGCAAACCAAATCGGAGCACAATTTAGATTTGTTTCACTCTTTGGAGATGCTCCCGATTCACATAAAAGCTTTACAACATTAAGATGCCCTGCTTTAGCCGCGCAATGTAGTGGAGTCCATCCATTCTTGTCTGTCGCATTAATTTCTGCACCTTGACCTAGCAAAACTTCAACCATCTGGTAGTGTCCGTATGTTGAAGCAATATGGAGACCTGTTTTGCCGTGTCTATCTGTACTTTGCAGTAATTCTGCTGATCTACTGAGTAAAAGGCCGACGATAGACATGTGTCCTCCAAAGCAGGCGAGATGCAATGGATTGAAACCCTAAAATGAATATGAGGTATTTAAACAAAAATATTAAATTTAAATAGTTATTACAATATTTTGTTATAGAAATTACTTGTTCACTGTGTACTTACATTTTCATTGGATGCTGCATCAGCTTGCACCCCAGCGGAGTTGAGCAATAATCTCACTACATTTTCATTCCCGTTGTAAGCGGCTAAATGCAATGGAGTCAATCCCGATTCGGATCCAAGTACTGGCACTAGTGACACTCCAGTTGGGGCATCCGATTTAACCGTTCCAGGGACTAAGGACAGCAACTCTCTTACTGTCTCTAAAAAGAAAATCAAACATTCCGTAAGTTGAACATTATTTTAAAATGAATTTTCGGAAGTAAAAGATAGGTGACAGAAGTAATAGATACCTGCTTGTCCATAATAAGCTGCTATGTGTAATGGAGTTAATCCTAACTTTTTGCTCGAAGTCCTCAATGTGTTTGTCGACCTCATCACATCTAAAACATTTGTGTGCCCATGTTGCGCCGCCAAATGTACAGCTGTCAATCCTTGTCTGTTTTCATCTGTACAAGATGCTCCAGCTCTTACCAATGTTCTTACTACATCAGCGTGACCACCTTCAGCAGCCAATTGCAGTGCTGTAGAATCATTTAACTTATTTCTAGCACTAATCACTCCAGTCCGATCGAATTTCATAAGCTCTTCTATTACTTTCACTGAACCCTGTATAGCTGCTATATGGGCACAAGTGTTGCCGTCTTTTGTCGTTGCCATCACCAGGTTTGGATGTTGTTGGAGAAACAATTGTACAACCTCAGAATTATTATTTTGCGCAGCTGCGTGAATAGGTTTCTCTCCTGACTCGTCAGTAGCGTCAATATTAGCTCCCAGTTCAAGTAACAATTTACAAACTTCAATTTGACCACTAGCTGCAGCTAAATGTAGTGGCGTTTGCTTCTTTAGGGTGAGCACATCTATCACAGCATTATGATCTCTTATAAGAAATTTTACCAGATGTGTATATCCGTTCATTGCTGCTAAATGAAGAGCTGTTCTACCGTTTCTCGCTTTTGAATTGATAAAGGCTTTATTAGTTAACAATGCATCACAGACCTGTAAATAGCCATGTTCTGCTGCTAAATGTAGAGCTGATCGACCGTCAACATCGAATACATCAACTCTTGCATGGTTCGTAAGTAAAGTATTTACAAGTTCCATATGCCCTCTATGACATGCAATGAGCAGAGGCGTCCAGCCTATTGAATTCTGTCTATTTAGAGCTCTACTGACATCACCTGCTGTCATTAGTTGAATCATTTCCATCATGACATCGTTGTTGCCTGCCATTGCGCAGAAATGAAACGCTGAATCGTGATGTTGTTTCGTTTGTAGATTTACATCAGCTTTGTTTTCTATGAGACATTTGACTACATCCTTATCAGCGCCTGGTAGCTTTACTTCTTCTTGTGTAATTTTGCAGGCGTAATGTAAGGCACTAGCTCCGTCTTCATCTACTGAGTCAATGTAAGATGTCGCGACGCTTTCTCCTTTAGAATCTTTGACGAATTCTATAAGGTGTCGAACTATATCAGGCTGACAACTCCGACATGCCATGTGGAGAGGGGTCTCACCAATCTATTGGAAGTAAAAAGTTTTATGATATTGTTTGGCTATTTCGATACTAACTAAGTTTTAGTAAAGATAATTTAGTCATCAAGTATTTGGACTACGTAAATTTTTTTCGAGGGATACAATTTTTTGTTTTTTACATTTTTTTGCATTGAAACGGGATTGACCAATTAATCACATGCTTTAACATTTTGTACAATTAAAAGCTGTGTTACCTTTGTTTTCTTTAAAGGATCTCCACCATCTTCTAAGAGCAGTAACAGAGTAGATAGGTTTCCAAACTTGGCTGCCACGTGTACTGGTGTCATTCCATCTTCTGTCGCTTTGTTTGGCCCAGCTCCCGACTTCAAAAGCATCAGAGCACATTTGTCCCCTGTTAAGAAAACTGCTTCTATAATTTCATCAATATTTACACTCAGATTAGTAACCAATTGATATACCTTTTGTAGACAAATTTTCTGGGGGTTGTTTTATAAAATGTTACCTTTGTCTCCCGAAAACTGTAGCTGTTGATTCAGACTACGAAACTGAACAAATTATTTTAAGAGCCTTCAGTCGAAATCCCGAAACATATTGAGTTCTCATAGGAACTGCATCACATGAAGCAAATTTTGTTATGTTATGTTATTAATAAAAAATATCGTATTTAGTGAAAAATATTCAGTTCTCTAGTCTCAGTTCATAGTTCTGCTTTTACAAGATGTCTTTTGGAGCCAAGCCACCGGCCATCAAATTACTTTTGGTCGTAAGGCTATCTCATTGCTGATTATGAGATTCTACACGTGTTCTCCGTGGCAAAGAAAATGACTGGACTATTCTCAATATTGCTTGGCTTCGTTACTATCGTAATTGTATGAGCGCCTTTGTAGATTTTTTCCACGATAGGATATTAAATATTAGATATTAAACAAAAATTTTATCTAATATTTACTATGGGAATGTTTAAAATAATATACTGACTTTCTGACTATTCGTTAGATTGATGTTAACGTATGTGGTATGATTGTGATTATTACACTGATTGATCACAAATATAAAATGGGTAATTATGAGGAGTAATATAAGGATTTCTTTTACTTTATACACTAGACAGCGGAAACAAAAATTTTATAAGTATTGGAAAAAAAAACCGGCCAAGTGCGAGTCGGACTCGCGCACTGAGGGTTCCGTACCACCACATAAACATAATTGTATTATTTGAAATTTCAGTAAGTTAATGTGCTAGATTTTTTGAGTCCGACACGCGCTTGACCAAATTTTATTATTTGTTGTTATTTTATAGCCTATGCCCTATAAACATACCAATTTTCAAGTTTGTAAGTGTTCCCGCTTTTAAATAGAACTAAAACAAAAATCGCCTCAGCAACCATCCAACTTGACCCCTCTCTTATATGAATCTTCTTGAAACGGGAGCTCACCACAATTGGTTACCATTAGTTGTGAGAAAAGTTGTAATATTTAATGATTTCAGTTTTTTCCCATTATTTGTACTATGAGACCTAGCTTCTTGCCAAATTTCATAATTTTAGGTCAACGGGAAGTACCCTGTTGGTTTTTCATTTTTGAATAAATGTATGGAGATGAGGACATAAAATGCCATATGTTTTGATTGCGTCGTTGTAAAAAATTGAAATTTTCAGATCTTGTGTGGTTCATGGATCCTAATATATGGTATTAATTTCAACCTGATACCTTTACCCGTTCGTGAGATAAAGGGTCTTGACAGACAGACAGACAGACAGACAGACAGACAGACGGACAACAAAGTGATCCTATAAGGGTTCCGTTTTTATCTTTTGAGGTACGGAACCCTAAAAATATCTCACGCTTAGTTTATCACAAAATGTCACAAAGTCTAGACAGTATACAGTGTGACTTTTAATTAGTTCTTGCTAGAAAAAGGTATGCATGTACTCATTATACTCAACTATCCCCAAGGAACATAGGTCGAAATACGAAAATCATGCTTTGACCTCCCATATAAACTGCAACAGCTGATAGCGCATTTTGTATGGGAGGTCAAATTTAGTTTATGGTATTTCGACCTATGTTCCTTGGGAAAAGTTGCTCAGTATCATGAGTACATGCATATCTTTTGCTATCAAGAACATGCATATCTTTTGCTATCAAGAACTAATTAAAAGTCACCCTGTATAATGATCAGCAACTTTCGCCAATCGTTGTTCAGCGACTTTCGACAGTAAAGTGTTTAACTTATTGTGAACTTTCTGGACATTCGTCCAATTCTGGGGCTTATTTTGTATAGCGATTTGGGTATGATTATGGTGTATACCTACTTATTGTGGAAATTTGAATTTGGTCATCGACTTTTAATGCTGACTGTACTTACTCTTTATACAGGGTGTAAATGCAAAAGCGAGTTTCCTTTTAAGGGAATGCTCAGACCACAAAACTGAACAACTTTTCCAAAGAAACATGGGTTGAAATCGGATTTTTTTTGTGGGTGTTTCTTACAAATTACACTGTCGACTAATGAAGGTTTGTATGGAGAAGCCAAAAAAAAATCTACGATTTCGACCCATGTTTCTATGGAAAAATTGTTTCGTTTCGTGGTCTGAGCACACCCTTGAAAGGAAAATTGCTTTGGCATTTACACCCTGTATAGTGGGCGAGGATCGTATAATCACGTGGCGTTACTTATTAGAATTGCGTAACTTCGTACACTTGTTTCCTAGTTCTATTAGACCTATATGACTCGAAGCACCGGTAATTTGATTGATGTACGTCGTAAATTTTTTGTATGGATTTTTTTTTCCAGAAACCTTTTATGTGGGGTATGTAATGAAAGGGATTTTTGAGCCAATTCTAAAAATATATTACATCTTTATACTTCAGTCAAGTTCAGTCACTGGTTACCTAAATAAATGGTACAGCAGCACTGCACTTACTTTCTCGCAATACTCAAGAAAAAACTATCAACCGCAAACTTAAATTTGTAATGCCATACACATAGTATGGAAATACAAACTTTTATTTACATTTAAAAAAAAATGTTCGAATGAAATATACAGATAAATTCAGAATTCAAATTGTTAAACATTAAAACAAACAAACCTCAAACGATTTTGAGTAAATCACATGTTTAACTTTTGGTAGTACTGGAACATCCTTTATATAAATTTTCACAGATCAATGGATACTACTTTAGGATACTTGCATGGAGATTTTGATAATTTCCCAACACATTTTCCTTATGGATAATTGTTCAGTTTAGTCTACTGAGCAAGCCCTTTCAGTTTTTGGTACACCCTGTGTACTAAATTTTATTCAAAAAAATAAAGAATATTCAGTCAGGTAGACAACCAATCCAGGATTAATATTATAGAAAATTTTAATATAAAACTCAGTGGAACCAATTTTGGATAAATCACATATTTTCGATTTGGTGGTACAGGAACACCCCTTATATGAAATTACACAGATCAATTGATACTGGCGCAAGATATCTTACATGGAGATGCTTGGTCATGCAAAGTTTCATCAAGATTCTATTTCAATTTTTCATTTTCTTTGTATGACAGCTACCCTCAAAATGAGAGCCAGCAAGAAACCATTTGGAACCCTTCGATGGATTTGCATAAAACTGCTAAATTCAAAATATGGTGTCAATCGGACCATTCGTTTAGCCGCTAGGCCAAAGCGTGACGGACAGACCGACCGACCGACCGACCGACCGACCGACCGACCGACCGACCGACGGACGGACATTTTTGGGAGACTTGTTTTTTATGATGTATAAGTGATATAGAACACATTTTTGAGAAAATTAGAAAAACTTTTTTTTTCACGAATACTTTACCTTTCTCGCTCCGCTCGAAAGTAAAAATTGGAAAATATTTTCGAATCATACAAAGTTTTGCCTCTTCCTGGTAGAAAATAGCTGAATATTTTTTTGTAAAATATTCATGAAATGACTCTCGGGTTTACAAAACGTCAACTCGTTTGTAATAATGACCATACTTACGGCACTTGTATCTTAAGGCGATCCGTTTTCCATATTAAATTCAAATGACTTGCATTCTTATGTAGGACATAAAATGCTGTTGAAAAACGAGTTTATTTGCTATTTTTTGCTAAATTTTTCGCTGATTAATACAAAGATACATTTGTGTTTGCAATTTTTGGTTCAATATTATTATTGAGGGTGTGCGATCTATACAGTAGTACTTTCAGAGCATTAGCTGTATGTAACAAAAAATAGCAATATACACTTGTTTTTATACACTGTTTTCAACAGCATTTTATGTCCCGCATAAGAATGCAAGTCATTTGAATTTAGTATCGAAAACAGATCGCCTTAATTTCGTCGAATCCAATTTTAATGTGGCTGAGATTGTTTCTGTGGTTTGTACCACAAACTTTGTGGTAAAGATAATAAAACGGTAAGATGGTATGATCGAAGTAAAATGGGTTTTATTAAATGCCATTGCCATAAATTACCACCTGTGTCAAAGGTTAACTGTAGGTACTGCGTATGATCGGTAAATCCTGCGGTTTATGTGGTATAGACGGCTTGCTATAGAAAGTTGCGAAATGTGAATTCATCGAAGAATGTCGTTCACCTGTTGCAGTCTACCTGTGACCTTTTGTTAAGTCATCCCTTAAATGGGCAGTATATTCCACGAGGCATTACGACGTTTAGTTCAAAGCTGTTAAAAAGATATTTTCTTTTAATCACAGGATGCACACGTAAGAATAAGAATTAGAAAAGTTTATTTGCTAGAATGCAGTACATAATGGTGTTTATACATTAAATCGGTCACAGTGCATTCAGCCTGCGAGCAAGCGTGCAAAAATATGTTTAATCTAAAATTCTACATTTTTAATTATAATTGTTATTAGTTCACTAAAATTCAAAATTTATTATCATCTGTCAAAAAATAAAATAAAATTAGAATAAATCAAGATACAATATCAAAATTAATAATAATAAATTCACATTAGGTCATTTAACATTTAAAATTAATAAATTCTTTAACTATATAAAAAAAATTCTATCAACCATTTTGTCTATCTATTTTTAAATCTAACCCCATGTAGCTCCTTGAGATCACTAGGCAGGCCATTGTAAATCAAGAAACACATATTATACACATTTCTTTTGTAAATGTCTTTAGACAAGGTGGCTGATACAATTGATTCATAATTTTTGCCCTCGTCTGTCTCTGCATGACTTCCCCTCGCTTTTTTCAGTACTCTGTGTGGGTGTCTACGAATACACAGACATCTCTGATGCACATGCTAGGAAGTGGCAATATATTTAGTTTTTTAAAAAGTGGCACAAACACGTTTGACTACCATTCAGATGTTTTAAGATGAATATAATGACTTTTGAAAAGAAAAACTTGTGATTTAGAATTTTTTGGATAATCGAGAGTTGAGCTCCTGGTTTACTATTTTTACATTGAAAATTGAAGTAATATTGTTTCCTAAAGTAGGGCCAACGTAAGAAGTCTGTTTTGACGTTTTCTTATCACCAACACACAGGGTTCATTTTACTTTGCAGGTCGTAATTTTTCATACGTTTGACAGCTGACAGAACGGACCTATTACGATGGCCTAACTTTAAACATCTTTTTCTTTCTCGGAATGGACTGTGCCTTGTGCTCCCTTCCCGTGAAGCAACACGATCTCAAAATTGTGACAAGCAGCACTGGCATATTACAAGGATTTCTCTTTCCTAAGGTCGAATTCCAATTGAAATATCACCCTGACACTTCGACTGACCGCAGGATAGCTACTATGTGAGATCCATTGTGTGTGATCGAGTTGGACTGCTGTTAAGGGTCTGGCTAACTAATGTTTGAGCCAAGATCAACTATTTGTCTTTTTCTCACCCTCAGGTATTCTGGCAGCTATGTGTAGTGCTGTCTCTCTCTGCTTGCCTCCTCTGACGTGGACATCAGCTCCGTAGCCTAGCAGAGTCTCCACAACTGCCGGCTTACAAGATTCAACAGCTATGTGAAGAGCTGTGTAGTTGTCCTGAAAATGAACAAAAAATACTTTAAATTACTGATATTTAAATGAGGTTTAAAAAGAAAATCTGTTTTTTTTTTCGTACTAGTTTTTATTCATGTCTTTACAGATCAAGTCAGTCAGTTTTTTTTTTCAATCAACACTGGTGCTCTGTCGGTGAGTAAGTCGTAGGTAGAACATAAAGTTCGCTCGCTCTCTTCGTGGCGTGAGACAAAATAAGAGCCGTGGTTAATAACTTATTTACCTCCCTAGTTTAGTAATCTTCAATTATGCAGAAGAAGACGTTTAGGTTAATACTTACATTCGTAGTAACATCAACACTTTCTCCCTTTTGTAGCAGGGTGTTGATGATGCCAACGTGTCCATATCTGGCTGCAGTGTGGATACTCCTCGCTCCGTCCTAGAATTCGAAACGTTCACTGTCAAAGCTTTTGTGCAAAGCCCGTCCGAGGAAGTACTATTGCCTATTTCTGTCGTAAAGTAGTTAAAGTATGCACGGCAGGAAGCAAATAGAAACAAAACCAGTATAAGCTGAACCAACGCTACGCTTCAAACGCCAGCAACCAGAGCTCAAGGTCAAAGTGTTTCCACCTACGTGCGGTCGTACGTACGCGACAGCTCGGGATTACGGCTGAAATGTATGACGCGCTACAGGAGACGCATTTTTGAAGCGTTCGAAGTGAATCTTTAGTTAGCATACGAAAACGAATCGTGTACGAATTTAATTTCTAATGCTCTCGATTTTATGCATTTTTGAATCATTCGAAAGCAATGTTGCCATTAAATTACAATCTTTAAACAATTTCCGTTTCACGCAGATAAAATCAAAACCGGAAAGCATTTACTCATTGATTTTAAAAACCGGTAATGAATTGCGAGGGAATGGAACGCAAATTAAAAAGTTGATATGTCAGTATAATGTCATGTGTGAAGGAAACGTCAATGTCATTCTCATCACAGATTATACATACTTTCGAGTGGTAGAATTGCAAAACGAGTGGGTCGGACCACTCGTTGCAGAATTCACAGGTATGAATATTCAAAAATTGCGATTTTACGGATTCGTATACGAATCTTGCCAATCCGAATGCGAATTGAAGTTCGAACGCTTCAAAAATGCGTCTCCTGGTTTCACTCGCAGTCCCAAACTGTCGCGAACTACAGCATGTGTGTCAGTTCGTGAGCCTGTGATTTGCAACGTGATTTGCTGTCTTAAAACAGTTGAAATAATGAATGACAGCAGTGTGAGAACAGGACGGAGCAATTCGTAATTATTGGAGCGACAGAGACAAGTATCGCTCCATCCTACTGTCATTCTAATAAAGCAACAATAGTGTAGTGTAAAATATGTCACTATTAAGGGGCTGATAAGAGCTGAATTACCTCCCTTTCTAACAAAGGGCAGAATGCGCGTGCTAGAACGGAGCGGATTCGCGCTATTTTACGTTTTTCGCTCATTTTTGTATTTTTCTCAAAATCTGTACCCATAATATAAATTATAAAACAGCTATATTATTATGCATAATGTGTTGAATAATGTGTAAAAGTCTTGGCATCATAGATTAATGGGTACTATTTAATTGGGTACTTAAGAAAATCGGTTTAAAAGCGAAAAGCAGAGGTAACTTTGGATTTTTTTTTATGGCGTACAAAATATGTTTAATCGTGTTTCGGAGTCGGCTACCTATATTCTTGAAAAGATGCTTAATAGGGAACATGCATGATTTTTTATATTAAAAAAAATATTCTCATTCATGTAATAAACAAGTAAAACAATTTTTCGAATAACTATGAAATTAAAAAAGATATAAGCTAACGAAGATTTGTTTCTGTCTCTAACTAGCAAAACGAAATTTAACACGGAGTTTACATGGCCGTAGTGAACTTTGACGTCACTATTCATGTCGGATCTCTCTGTCTAATAGGCGCTTAATTAATAGTTTTAAATGCTTGTCGGCCGTATTTCTTAGCCGATTAAAATTTCACTTTTTGTCATCTCTACTACGGTATTTATATTTTGTTAATGAATGCGACTAAAAAAATTATGTATGTTCCCTATTATCACATTTTTTTTTCGCGGCCATATATTCATCACTTTTCGTTCAAAACCTGCTCAAGTGAAGCGTATTTAAGTCTTATCAGCCCCTTAAAACAGGGGTTGCAATAAAACTTGTTAAAAATATATAAATATAAATAAGTAAATATTTTGGGATTTATTTCACACAAGACCATCTGATCCCAAACTAGGTAAGGGCTCCCGCACACGACCGAGTTTTTGTAGGTCCGATTATCGGGCACATTTTTCCCCCGATTTTACGACCGATTTTGTGACCGACCCAACGCACACGAGCGATAATCGGTGACCGATTTTCTTGTATGACGAATGACGATAGGGAGGTGATCGATCAAAATAATATCGACACACGATGTCGATGATTTTATTTTTTGTTAGTGAGATAAGATTCCATGAACATATTTTTTTATAAGTCTCGGTATTATCAAAAATGCTTCTAATGGTCATTATTTGTTAATATACAGGGTGTTAGGCTAGGATACCTATACAGGATGTAAGAGTAAGTATAAAAGGTGTTAGGTTAGAACGACTAAGTACTATACATACAGGGTGCTAGGGTAAGTATACTGGGTGTTAGGTTAGGATTATTATACAGGATATTAGGGTAAGTATACAGGATGTTAGGGTAAGTATACAGGGTGTTAGGTTAGGATAAATACACACGGTTTCAGGGTAAGTATACAGGGTGTTAGATTAGGATCACTATATGTATAGGGTCTTATGGTAAGTATACATGGTGTTAGGATAGGATAACTATACAGGGTGTTAGGTTAGGATCACTATATGTACAGGGTTTTAAAGTAAGTATACAGGTTGTTAGTTTAGGATTACTAAACAGGCAAGAACTGATTATTCACGGGTCATAAATGTCATAATGATTGAACTATTTGTTATTATCTCCAAGCATACAAACATAAAAAATCCGGCAGTGCGAGCGTTTCATATTGTTTTACTAAAGTTTCTAGAACCTAGCCTAGGCACCTACCTAAGTACCTTTGTACCACAAAAGATGTAAAAACAGTATAATTACAACTACCTACAAGGTGAGCACAGTAGCAAGTACGTGTTAACAAAGCCAGTAGGTACTGTGCACTTGCGGAACCCTAAAAAATTTTTAAATGCATAAAATACTATTTAGAGGAACTGTCAAAAGTTTAGCTCGATATGATTAGAAAAGAAATATGACAAAAGGGGACAGTTGTGAGAGAATTGAGGCCGTCAAGTTGAAAAAAATTTGGTGAAAAGGGGAATGAGTGGCTTTCTGGATAAAAGGGGACAGTTGTGGGAGATCAGGGGGGTCAAGTGGGGAAAAATTTGGATAAAAAAAGAGGAATTGGTTTCAAGGTTTGGTGAAACCAAATAAGGGAAAATTTGCTAAAATGCGGCTTAGTTGCAGGTTGAAATTCATATAAAGGGTGACACGCAAAAAAATCGTGAAACGCTCCAAATAATCTGGAAGAATCTTTGAGACGTCTGTGAGAGGAAAGACGATAGGAAACTGGATTTCTGTGAGTTATAATCTTTTATTTTGTAGCTCGCGAAAAATAGACATCATACAGCAGATGTGACGAATCTTTTGAAGGAGGCTATGATCCTGGATTTCGGATTCCTTCAATTGAGATAAAGATAGGGATTGCTCCGTGTAGGATATAGTATAGGAAGGTTTATTTGCGTTTAATTTCAAGACGCTAACATTCAGAATTTGATTCCAAGGTGTATAGAATAAGTGGTGTGAAACTAACGTTATGTAAGTATTCAATTTTGTGGTTTTCCATCTTTTATTTATTTTCGGTTCAAAGTTGTTGTGTGTATTTGAGTTAAGGTGAAATGTGACTTAATGAAATTTATAGTTTCTTCCAGGTTGTGTGAGCTAAATAACGTTGAGAAAATCAGATTTCAATGTCAAAAGAGGAAGAGTTGAATGGAGAATATTTGCAGCTTTACAGATCTACCTGCGGGATCATAAGAGGCTTGTACTGTGTGATACTTTAAGTAAAATTGTTATTCCCTCTTAATGATTTTCTTTTGTAAACATTAATAACTCTGCGAGAATTATAACATACTGTGTTTCTAATCTGAGTCGTTATTTGTAGATAGTAATAAAGATTTCCTTTTCCCATAATTAAGTATAAACTAGTTCTGCAAATGTCTTTGTTCGCGTATAGCTAGGCAGGATAATGTTCTATTTCTAAACAGGTACAGGAATTACAAAGAACTCTATAGACATGGAATAGCAAACCACAAATGATAAAACGTGAAGGCTAAAAAAAGGTATTGCTTGGATTGTAAAGGTAATGTAAATTTCATTGTGATTAATTTTTTCCTTTACAGAGAAATTGATTAAAATAGTCCTTGGTGAAATCATAGAAATTGGACTCTGATGTATATTTTGTCATCGTTTCAAGGTGGCTTAGATGTTGTATATTTTGTCATCATTTCAAAGTGACTTTAGACGATGTATATTTTTATCGTCATTTCAAAGAGTCTTTAGACGATGTATATTTTTATATTTTTCTTTTTAGGTAGAATTGTGTCATTGACATTATTGTCAAATAGTCAACAAATAAATCATTTTTGATTTAGTTTTACTCAAAGCTAGACGCTATTTTTGAAATCTTTATAAATTTTTTACCTCTTTAACAAAAAATAAATCAAAACCCAAAATCAAAATGGAAGAAAATATTTAAACATTAAATAATTACCTTTTTTAGAAAATAATATAAAATCTTTGGCCCTAAAACAAAATTCCAGTTTTTAATATACTAGTGTCATCATATGATAAAATTAAAAATAATATTTTGTCAGATCAAAAGAATTTAGAACGTCAATTCAAAATCTTAAAATAAAATATCTGCTAACTAAAGCTTGGATATAGTTTGTGACATTTTATTGTGAAGTAAAGGGTAAGTTTAAGTAGAGTGAATATAATAAATAATATTATTACAAATAATAATAAATTGTTTTGATAGTGATTTTGAATCTTTTGCCTCAATTTCCCAAAATTGGAACATGCTGAGAACATTACTACATTTCAGTACTCATGTTCATAGGAGGTGCTTATCTTTCCTTTTACTATCATTCTATAGGAGTCCCAGATTTTGAGATTAAGAAATACCTGCTCTCAGGTTTATTTAGTTCGACCAAGCATGGATGGATGCCCTCGTGACATGTGTCCCCGATGTCCGCTATATTGGTTGTGGCAAATGTATGTCGCGTGTCACTGGAGTATCCGCCTAAGATTAACTGATAATATCGACCTTCGGATTTATTTATTTTATTCATCCTTGGGCCGGAGCCCTCAAGCCTAAAAGGGTCTGATACTAAAGTTCTTCTCGTTCTATTTGTGTGAGGTTTCGCTGATTCATCCTGATTTCTCCCATCTGTATGTGTGGGATGAATTGGTGTTATTCCGGTACAAATGGAGGGATATTAGCAAGGTGTTTTAACGTTGGATTTTGGAATTGGTGTTTCTTGTGTTATGTGCTGACAACGCTCGCCCATTATTGGATGCGTCGTTTGAGTGGCATATACCACGGGAGGACCTCCTGATCTTTGCGTTGGTCTACCAAATGTAGAGTAGTTAGATAATTTAATACCTTCTTCTTTTGTGTAGGGACATTCTAGTTTAGTCTAATGACATTAAATTGTTTATAAGGAATAAATTAGAATTGTCTTGAATCAAAAGGAAGAATATTCTTGATGGAGACATTACGTTCGTTCGTGGGTTGCTTCTTGTAAAGTGTGTTGACGACGTTCGCCCGTAAGGCTGCGACGGCTGTACGACACTCTGACCTTGGGGGACCTCTGAACTTTATGTGTGTCATCCTAAAGTAGTTAAATAATCTATTTAATCTTCATTGAATCATACAGGAATCTAAACCTTATAAGATTCTAAGTTTTATTTTTCCTTAATAAAACTTGTCATAATTTATCATACTTAAAATTATACTTTGACTCAGTGTGAAACCACCTTTAACATTACTAAATAGATTCTTGAAAACAATAATGGAACGGAAATTATAATGTTTAGTTTCTCTCATTGTAGTTATGTTCCGAATATTTAAGTATATACAATAATCCCATTTTTTATACTTCTTTTGAGTCCTCTTTTAAAAGAACATCGAGTTTTAGCTAGTGTTGTTTACGCTAAATTCTCCCAGTGTTCTTGGTTTTGAATACTCGATGCTTTTTGTTTTTCCCTTAAGATCTTAAATCATAAATGTTTGGCCCAACCTAGCTTAGATACTACTATCCCGTATCTTCTCGGTTCTGGTCATCATACTTCACTTTTATTTAAGGATTACCTTCAGTAATCTTTTGTCATACTTACTTCTTATATGTTCTTCTTCGAAATATGCTGGGTAATCCCATTATAGTTTAGATGCTTTTCATTTTATTTAAATGAGTGTTTAGACTGGGGTTACTCTACATAATCCTTGTCCTGCGTGGGTTGGTAACGGAAAAGAGATTTAGCTACGCATCACAAGTGAGAGCTATGAAGGATATACGGAGACCTTGTTGGTGCAATAAAGTCACTCAGTGACTGGGGGGGAGGGAAATTGCCCTTCAAACTCTTTATGTCTCTCGTTATAAAACCGTTATTGATCTGGGCTGGCCATGCAAGCAATAATACTGTACCCGTATCTAGTACAGACTTCACACTTGGACGTGTGGAGCTGGCTAATTATTTTCAGTTTTACTTATTTCAAAACAAACTAAGGGATTCGATGATGTCGATCATTGTCTGCCCGGAGGGATTACAGGAAGAGCTCATTTTGTAGGAGTGCCTTGTTTTCCTAAAGGAAGACTGTATGCTTTGTGTGCCTGGCGGGCTCGGTGACCAGCTCTGGTATGGGTGGCTAAAATAAATAGTCAAATACCCTGTGAACCCTGGATGAGTCAGTGATTGTCCCTTAAAGGTGGGCCACGTGGAAGTCGGGTTTTGACGCGGGGCATGAACATACCGGGGGGAGACATCATCACCGTCTGGGTTGTACTGTGGTTAGTTAGTCCCACTCTCCACATACATTAACCCTAGTCTTTACTGTAGTTTAAGTTTTCGATGGGATATCCAGCTCCGCGAGTATGATCAGAATCCTGACGATCCAGTTGGATTGTTAGGGTAGTTTAGCGTCATGTCATCGTGTACTGGGTGATGATATGCCTCGGACCTAGGACTTAGGGTAGAGGAAGCCTAGGACGAGCTGTTTGGGGCGAAGGTGGTGCTCCAAACCTGGGGATTGTCCCCACATTATTTTTATTACTTCATTTATATTAACATAGGTTTCTTTTCAGAAACTTTGACGGCTCTAATATTGCATTGTAAATGAGATGAAACCTTTCCTAAATTGATGAATTTACATGAATTCAGATGATCTACACCAAACAATATGAGACTAAATTTAAATAAATAGTGATCTAATATAAAATAAATAACACAAATTAGACATGTAAAGATTAGGATTATATTCAAATAAAAGTAATAAATTAACAAAGGTGTTGTTTCTTTTTCATTCTTCTATTGCCACTCTCCACCGAGCAGAATCTGTAAATTACAAAATATTATAAGGATATAAAACGGAATGACGTAGGATTCAGGAAAAAAATATAATATTCTTAAAGGATATTATTCTAGATGATCAACCTTGGCCAAAACTTTCACGTATCTGACTTGAGGATCCCATATGGAGGGACTTCAGATCTGTACAGTACCTATAACTAGAACCAGCGCTAAACTACAAACCCCCGAAACCAAAGACCCGCTCAAGGTCAAAGTGTTACTACCTAACGTGCGGCTGACTGTACCTACCCACTACGGCCGCGGTTGTTGGTCAAACATACACAATCACTCTGATGATGACTAGGTAGGTTTAGGTTACCAAGAAGGTATATTATTATACAACTTGTAATTACCAATACCTACGCAAAACCTCTCGGGTGGTAGTTTTACTCGTTCTACTCATGAAACTGAACAACTTTATTGGAAATTAGAATTAAAAAATTGAGAATCGGAATTTTGTATTTTATTTTTGTTGAACAAAAGTACCACTCGAGAGCTTTTGCATACATTGTATATCTCACGGAACTGTTTAATCTACAGGGTGTAAAAAAAGTTCGACTAGGTATACTTCTAAGGAGTGATTCTACATCGTATAAAATATAAAAAAAATATTTTGCTCTATAAAAAGTTGTTTTAGCTCAAGAAGAAGTGAAGCACAAGGGTTAAACGACGCAGACAAGGATGTTTACTGTTATTTAATATCCACTCACTAGCACATTTCAATAAATTACTGGAATGTAATTCGGAGGAAAAACTAATTTAATGATCAAACAAATTAGAAATTAAATATTAATTAAAGTATTTTTATTTTACAATCTGTTAGTAATGTACACACGGCCGCACTTCGGTAGAAACACTTTTGGACCTTATGGCGTGGTAATACAGTTGAAAAAGTTTCTACCCACAAGCGGTTGACCGTACAATCACCCCTTAGAAGGATCATCCTACTTTTTTTTTACATCCTGTATTCACATTCGTCCACGGCTGGCAATGTTGATCGTAGTGGCACGACAATTTCTGTAGGTAGGACAAGGATTTCCAATTTCTATGAGGTAGATACTTACCAAGAGGTACTTATGTAAACCTACCTAGAAAACTAAACGTGAAGCAAATCTAGAATAAAATAGGTATATAATTTTACTTATTTATCGTTGTTCATTCGTCCGGCGGAAAACAGAAAAACGTTCGGTTTTTATTTTTGTCTGAGACTTGTCTTCATACGTTGTTTATTACCTACACGTAACACAGGAATCAAAATCTCGATGTCAATATCCATCGTGCGTGATTCGACACGCACCTCTCCCTAGCGAGTGTACGGAGCTGACTGACGAGACCGCGACGGCCGGCGACGGTGAGTCGTGTGCGTTGAAGTATAGATTTACGTATGTTCTATTTCTCACCGACAAACGGATCGGCCGTGACGGCCGATTTTATTTCTCACCGAGTTTTTGTCGGTCGTGTGCGTTGAAGTATGGCAACCAGTACGTTCCATTTTTGACCTACAAAAAATCGGTCACCGATTCTCGGTCGTGTGCGGGAGCCCTAAAAATGTCATTATAGGGCGTTCGCTAAAACTCGTGCGGGCGCCCGCACTAGTGTGGAATAGTATGAAAAATACCGTCACGTGCGCCCGGTACGATAACTATTTCACACGCACAGAATAGATAATAGTAAATTGACGCCCGTGCGAGTTTTAGTGGACGCCCTTGTATAAAGAGATAAATAGATAAATTACACCCAGATACAGAACAAACACTTCTGTTCATCACACAAATGTTTGCCCTGGGCGGGGATCGAACGCGCGACCCATAGCGTGAAAGGCAGGTTCACTATCTCTAGGGTTATTTTTAAACCCCTGGCCAAATTTTAGTATGTTGCTCAGAACATGTATCTGCACAACTTTTCCAAAGGAACAAGTGTCGAAAAACGAGATAAAACTTTGACCCTCCCATACAAATCTTGTGCCGACAATAGTGGGATTCGTATGTTAGGATCAAAATATTTTCTCATTTTTCGACCCATGTTCCTTTGCGAAAGTTGTTCAGGATTCGTTTTCAGAGTAACGTACTAAAATTTGGCCAGGGGTCCAAAATAACCCTGTATTAATGACAATGACGTCAGTAACATTTTCGTTTACATAATAGAAAAATAATTTAACTTGTACGTTCGTACTCGTACCCATTAATTAACGTTAAACAGCTGTAACGGAACAAAAATTACATAAATGCCGATGATGAACGCGAATAAAATATTAAATCGTTATGCCTCATAGAAGCTGAACTGGGTAAATATAATACTCGTATGTAACTTACATAATTGTACGACTGAATCTTTGCAAAAAAAAGTAATAGGCTGACTAGTAATGAGTAACTTGCAAATCGCGTGACTCTAGAGAACCTAACCTTATAACTGCTTTCGCGAGCACCTTGCGTTAATACCTTAGCAAATGCACTGGAAAATTACTCGAAACATATTTAAAAGGAGTCAATATATCACAAAATTTTTATAGCTGTGCCTATAGCCAATCTAAAGCCACATAAAACTTTCTTACTACATTATTTTCATAGTTAATGACTCCATTTCCTTCATTCTCAAGGGCAGCCGCCACGCTGCCACTTATATTAGAAATTCTCAATGAAAAAGTACTAAAACAGTCGGCGATTGCTTAAAATATGTCCGTTTTTAGGGCATGAATACATTAAATTGGAGTTATGTTAGGTATTCGATATTGTACCTCACTTTTGATCGAAAAATATTTGGAAAATGAAGGAGAACAAATGAAAATGAGGTCAATTTCACACAAAGTCATCCCAATCTACAGTCTACACTAAACCACAAGGACACTACCACCACTACATACTCGTACATCGAGCGCGAATTTGTAATTGGGAGGTAGGCCCGCATATTCAGTACAAACGACCCTCAGAAGGAGCATGAGAATCTCGCGGGAGGGTTAGTTAGTTAGTGGGCTCCTGTTTCCGCAATTAAACTCTGATTTGGTCCTTTTTGCGTACAGGTTAGTCTGGTTAATTAAGCCAGCCCAGCTCCTTCCAGAAGCTCAGAAGTCTCCTGGGACATTCGCAGGCTTCGCGGAGCGACCTCGTGTTGTTGAGGATTTTAGCCCATTGGTCGGCCAACGCAACGCACTCCAGGATCACGTGATTGACCGTCTCTTCCGCGTCAAGGCAGCCCCTACATAGTGGGCTATCGGTAACGCCGATTGTGAATAGGTGTTTGTTGAGCGAGATATGTCCTGTCTCGCGGGCGGGTGCGCGCAGCGGGCGGGGTAGAAAGCAAGGGGGGTGGGGAGTGTCAGTTCTGTATAATAGTACTATTAATTTGATCTGTGACTAAACTACACTGGATGTGAGACAGGTTTTGAAAACTGAAAGGGCATGACCACTCCACGTAACTGAACAATTTTCAGTGAATACACATTTCACAAAAGAAAAAAAAATTGGCCCCTCCAATAAAATTTGCAAACTTGATTGGACTGTTTGTATGGAGAGGCCGATTTTTTTTCAGTTTCTTAAAGTTTTATCCACTGGAAGTGAATTGATGACAACAAAAAAACTGATCAATAGTTACGTCGTGGAGTTTTTAAAATCGAAGAGCAAAAGGTTTTAGTATATCATATGGTAAATAGGTACGGAACCCTTAGGGCGCGATTCCAACTCGCACTTGGCCGGTTTTTTTTTTGTGTAAGGCTTGGATCGAACCCGCTGCTTACGACGCAGAAGGTGGATCACTGCCAACCGCACTAAAGGGCCGGTCAATATATGGTTATTCACGTTCACAATATATTTGGTTTCAGATCTCACGTGATACGCAACAGTAATTAATTTTCGTAGATATACGTGATTTTGAGTATGGTACGTAGTACCTACATGAAACTGAACAACTTTTCCCAAGAAACATATGTTGGAAAATGAAAAAAAAAACCAGTCAAGTGCGAGTCGGACTCGCGCGCCGAGGGTTCCGATATGCTCTTTGTATTTTTGGAAGCAATAAGGTCCATTTTTAGGACCGCAAAACAAAATTTGTTTGTAAAGGTTATTTGCAGATTTCTTAAAAACTGTGCAACTTAGAAAGATCGTTTTATTTTTGCTGTAATGTTTACATAAACGTATATCAACTGTAATTAATTCAGATTTTTCCTTTTACAAACTTCGGAGATAAGGGAATGGTATTTTTTTTGACATTTTTCATCATAACTTGAAAACTAAGAGACGTAAAAAAATACAAAAATATGTTTTAGAATGTACAAGTAAAGCCCTTCCATATGATACCCCACTCGACCTAGTAGAGACAATTTGAAATTTGCCCCCCCCCTATTTCGGGCCCCTTTACATTAATAATCATAATTTTTTCAAAATTCTTTCATGTGCAATTAAGTTGGGCAACCATATTCTAAAACTATTCCAAATTTCAAGTCGATAGCATGAGTGGTTGCTGAGATATAGAGGTGTGACAGACAGACAGACGGACAGACAGACAAAGTCGCACCATAAGGGTTTCTTTTTTTTACCATTTTGATATCGGAACCCTAAAAATTGGCTTCTCCATACAAACCTTGCGCCGTCAATACTACTGGAATTTTTATGGGACGACCAAAAAAAATCTAAATTTTCAACCTATGTTTCTTAGGGAAAGTTGTTCCGTTTCATGTCCTAAGTATCATACTCAAGTATAATCAGGTATTTGAAAATCCCGCACGTTGTATAGTTTTACGCTTCCCCATTTTCTTGTGTTTTGTAATTTCAAAGTAAAAGTTTCCTGAGCCATAAAGCGACCTGAAAGTAAAAAGAGGCTCGAGCCTCTTTTTTATGTTGCAAATTTTTGAGCAACCATCGTGCATACTACTAAAATTAATAATCAATTTAATTGCTAAAGTATAAATATATTTTTAAGCTCTAAATGTTCGTACTAACCTAACATAGAAATTGCCGGTGAATCCCAGGACATAACATGTTTTAAACGTGAGAAAAGTATGTCAAGATTGGAGTAGTATTCACCCTATCTCTAAAAGTGGGTGTCATATAAGGCAACTAAGGGATTTTGAACCGGAGGATGGGCAGCAGCGTCCTTCTTACCATCTTACATACTGCGGCACCAACAACTGCGTTTCATGGTACCGGCCGTAATGCTAACAAGCATGGTGACTATGGTACTTCTCCTCTAAAATGTACCAATGTGCTTGAATTTTGCAGGACTCCCTGTCCTGCAGTAGACGATTCATGGGATATCCGGGTATAAATACAATGTTAATTTGCATTGGTTTCACCACCCAAGCCAAGAAAATAAAGCAACTTTCTTGAAGAAAAACATCTCAAACTCTAAGTATATTTTTAAGACTTCCATACAAAATGAGTCAATCACGTGGCCAGTTAAGAAGTCTGTTTATTTTTCGCGGAAGTATCTTGTTTTCAAAAGTAGATAGAATCACTGGGCTTCAGGAGCGAAACCAAGGGAAATTCAAGGCGTACCTACCTTATTTGGCATATGCAGGTAAACCCCTTTCTTGAACAGCATCATGGCGCAGTCAGCATGGCCGTTCAAAGATGCGATGTGCATGAGCGTGCTGCCATCCTTTGTTCTTTCAAATATGGAAGCCTTGAATTTATCTGCCAGGAGCTCTATGATCGCTGCATGGCCATTCTCTGCTGCTAAGTGCATTGGGGTTCGGTCTGAAATTGAAGTGAAGCCCTGGTTGTCTGTGACCTTGATACAGTCGTAAGTTAATGGATACGTTCATGTTTAAAATAATCACACGTAACAAATACACACTTCTAACACGTAGACAAACTTTTTATTTCACGCATACACGTCTTGTAACTCATATTAACCCAACCAAGCCCATACCACAGATTAGAAAATATTAAACTCACATTAATTTCAGCGAAAAGGATATCTCAGTCCAATAGTATAGCTACTAGTTTACTAGTATTATATGATCTGTGGTATAGCTCATGTAAACCGACATTGTTCACTTTAGCACCAACAAATAGTGCATAAGCTCCTGTTCTCCAAATCATCCCTGTTGCAAAGGAAAACATAGACGTAAGCACGATGAGCATACCCGTCAAAAAGGTCATAGGTCTTCAAACAGTTCGCATGGTATTGGTGTCTTGACTTAAGAAATTATAATCATAAAAAACTAAAAGGGGTCCCTTGTTGACTACGGAACCCTGAAAAATGTTTTTAGCGTGCCTGTGGTGATGAGATCAGAATTGATTACTGACTGACCGCTTCCCGTCAAATATACGGCCGACCCGGAATCTTCATTTCCAGTCTAGGAGTGCAGTTATTATGTACCTACTTACTATCACAATAGGTTCCTGCATATCTAAAGAAAGAACAACATCCTTTACAGCTCTATATCGAGGTTGGAATTCTAATTCCAAATAAATCGTGATCAAAACGTTTTGAAACAGATTATCTCCAGAAACAACGATTACACACATACGATTAATTTAATAAATGTGCCTGAAAGAAGATTTTTCTCAGCTTAACCTTTAAATAGAATAAGTTCATTCATCTCATTATGGATGGATACCTTTCATCATGACATTCATGACTAGAAATTCCAATAATATTGACCATAACATTTTTTGAAAACTCTAAAATCTAACCTTCATTATCAGCTATTGCAGCATTGGCTCTGACTCCATAGAAGTACTTCACAAGTGGCTCGTCGCCTTCGGCTGCAGCTATGTGAAGTGGCGTCTGACCAGCCCCATTAACAGCGTCCACTGCTGCACCGTAGTCTACCAGGATCCTGGTCATATCTACGTCCCGTCTTCGAGCAGCAAGGTGCAGAGCCGTGTCGCCAGCAGGTGTGCAAGCCTGGGTTAAACAAGTCTTTATAATTTTGATGAAGGGTGGGTTTGCGGTTTATGGGTTGTAGGTTTATTTGTATGAAGGAAATAGATATTTTATCATTAGAAGCATTGAGTCGTCTACCTAATCAATGTTCTCAATGTTACTTAACTGTAACAACAAAACTCAAAACTAAGAAAGTACTAACTGATAAACAAAATTTATAAAAATATCTCGGAACATTTTTAGATTCTTCATTATCCTCCTTGCTTAAGATTCTTTTCTTTATCATAGGCACAAAGAAGATGTACCACACTGTTCTACGCCAGCAAAGCTAGTGCACTGACTTCGTTTAAGCTAAAAGCGTATAATCGTTATGTAGGTATCAAAACTTGCCAAGACAGACGGCGTCTTTTGTGCAAATGCATCCTATAATGTGGTTGTCGCGTGACTGTGAGCGCGTAAAACTTTTGCCAAACTTTCAAAAAATGCTGTTGAAAACTATTGATTTGCGGAACGACCGAGTTTTGTCGACGTGCCATCGGCCACTGACGTGAATATATTAAAAGAATTGAAGAGCAATAAATTTCCAACTTATCATTACTGTCAACTATTTTAATCAGTTTCTTCTGATGAATTACGCAACATTTGTAAAAATTTTAATTTCCTTTCACAAAATTTGTAACAAAACACTTTAGGCTTCTCGTGACGTCTGTTTACTGGCATGAAACTTTCTTTAAAATTCTCAATACCAGTGTAGAAGAAGCTTTTAGGCAATTTCGATTGGAATATGTGTTTATGGCAAAACTTGGCAACAAGCTTGTGAGGAAATAGTCAAAAGTGCGTATTGCCAACAAACACTCACTGTGAGACATACCTTGAGTTGTTCTGCAGTCTGCGCACTGAGCAGCTCGCGCACCATGCTCTGGTTCCCCGCCTCCACCGCCAGCAGCAACGGAACTTTGCCCCTCTGGAACACCATATCCCGAATTAATTTCTTCCACTCCTTCTGCTTTGCCCGCTCTTTGTTCAGCTCTACAAAGCTGAGCTCTAACTTCTGCAGGTCTTTGGCTTGTGCGTTTGCTGGCGGACTTTTGACCGACCGAGTGCTCACATTTGCGCTCCGAGGAGCATCCCTCGATTCCCACCCCTCGGCCATTAGGAGAGTCATGTATCACTCATGGTTTCAGCCAATTTAACCCGCATCCGCAGAGTTCCACGCGCTGCACCGCCTCAACACCAACTCACGCTAGTTGCGGATTGCCACTGCACGAAAAGCTCGAAATCGTGGCACTATAGACAATAATTCACAACTTATGGGCATCGCAATCTCAGTAGGCGGTTCGACAGAACATAAAATCGATCGTCTATCGTGCTCGCTCGATACAAACAGACACTATTCCGGTGTTTAACGCCAAATGCTCACGGGATGATACGTACTTGCTCCTCCATCGCGTTGGTACAAAGGACGCTAGGCCATCGCAAAGTTGCCTTCCTCTGATCGTGCCGAAGGACCGACTGAGACGTATTGTATTAAAATTTGTAATTTTGAATTTCAGCGCTGACGTTATAACTAATATTCCGCGAGTGATTTGCATTGTAAATTCGCGTTGTGACGTTTGCCGGGGCTAAAGCTTGCCGGATAATTAGCTAGTTTCTATTCGCGGGGGGTGGGCCGAGTTGGTGTATTGGAACGTCCTTAGCGTCAGCCTTGAGTCCAGTCAGGCGTCGCACGAGTCGGCCCGCGATTAATATTCGTCAAGACGGTGACGGTCTCGTTATATTCACGTGAGGAGTTACCTTATTTGCCAGTTTTATAACTTTTTATTTCTTTATTGAATTGTTTCAGTGGGGTCGGGTGGGTGTTTTGTTTACAGCGGCGTTTAGGGCGTTTCGGGGGTAGTTCCTGAATGCCGGCGCGGGTGGCGGTGCCAGGCGACCGAGACTCTGCTGCACGCGATCTGCATCCCGTCGTCCAATACTACCACTCACTACCGATCACGACTGAAACCGTCATAATAGAAAATTTATTGGTTTTGCAAAAGCTTCATAATAATTTATCAATTTCACATATATTTCTGTTTATTATTGTGGGTGGAAGTTGCGTGATGGGTATAGATTAAGAACCTACTAGAGTACTAGAATTATTGAAGTCAGTCACCCTATAGAAAGGAGTTGTCTGTTGTCCTTGCTTGATGCGGTAAGGAGCATACGGAGGATGCTTTTAGCTTCCTGATCTGTTTACTTCTATTTTGGTTTAGTTACTCACCCCCATCACGAATCATGAAGCTCGTCGTTTTGAAGTCCTTGGAGTTTGCTGGTGCTTGTCCCGGTTTGGCTACTTGCCACCAGGTGGAATGTTGTTTCTTGGTAGACTCTTTACAGCCTGGTCACTCGCCCCATCAAGTCCAAGTCCAAGATTGCTAACTGTTGGTTAATGAACATCAGGGTTGGGCTAGGGATAGACTGCTGTTCGTAAAAGAGCCTTCTCAAGTGTGATGTCCTTGCCTGCTGCTGTAAAAAGTGTACTGGGATGCTGGTGGTTGTCCCGGTATGTCAACTCGCTACCAGGTGAACTGTCATTAATAGTAGACTCTTCTAAATGTTGGTAGTCACTTACGCATCAGAAGGAAGTCTGATCTACCTGCATGCCTCTGTAAGGAGTGCCCGGAGGATGCTGGTAGCTGTCCCTGTTTGTCTACTCGCCACCAGGTGGACTGCTATTTGTAGAAGACCCTTCAAAAAGTTAGTAGTCACTCACCCCATCAGGTCGCAGTCTGATATCCTTGCCTGCCGCTATGAGGAGTGCACGGAGGATGCTAGTGAGTGCCCCGGTTTGTCTGCTTTCCACCAGGTAGACTGCTGTTTGTAGTAGATGCTTCACAATGTTAATAGTCACTCACACCATCAGGTCGAAGTCTGATATCCTTGCCTGCCGCTATGAGGAGTGCCCGGAGGATGCTAGTGGGTGTCCCAGTTTGTCTGCTTGCCACCAAGAAGATTTCTGTTTGTAGTAGATGCTTCACAATGTTGGTAGTCACTCACCCCATCAGGTCGCAGTCTGATATCCTTGCCTGCCGCTGTGAGGAGTGCACGGAGGATGCTGGTAGCTGTCCCGGTTTGTCTACTCGCCACCAGGTGGACGGCTGTCTGTTGTCGGCTCTACACAAAGAAAACTTTACATAAGGATAAAACCTAAAACCTTACCACCAGGTGCAGAAAACTAATTCAAAGTTAAATCTGTCTTAAATCTATTGCTGTCATTTTATTTTTGTTGTCAGACATTACCTCGCGGAAGTTGATTAAAATTATGGTAGTGTAAATATGTAACCAAACCTGTACTAATAAAAGCATACTCAGCACAAAACTGTTCTTTCCCAAAGAAACATGTGTCGAAAATCGATTTTATTTGGATTTCTCACACAAACCATGCGCCGGAAATAGAAGAATTTGTATCCTATGATCATCAATTATTTTCGTCTTTCGACCCATGCCGCTTTAGGAAAGTTGTTTAGACTTTGCTAACAAAAAAGCTAGTGCATAACTAACCCTAAACTGATAATTTGTAAGGTGAAACTCACCCCTCCAGTAGCAAACGGGTCGACGCCTCTTTTGGATAGCAGCAGTTTGACGATATCTTCCCGCGAGTACATCGCCGATATGTGGAGAACATTGTAGTTGTCCTGTGAAAGGAATAGTATTTAAATTCATAGTCTTAGTAATCTAGGTAGTAATGTCTTATCGTTGCCCTAGTATTATTTTGCTTTTTACTAATGGTCATTACAAAGTTGACTATTAGAGGATTTGCTGACTGCACTGTTTTTTACATCGAGTGATTGCCAGTCGACCTCCGCAACCCATAGGTATGGCAAACCAGACCCAATTATGTCCGTTTGGTACCGACCCATCGCTACCCGTGTTGTAAGAGGCGACTAAGGGCTTATGAACCGGAGGATGGGCAGCAGCATCTTTCTGTGTATCGTAGCATCTGCGGTCACCAACAACAGGGGTCATTAGCCACGACGCTTACAAGCGTGGTGACTATGGTAAAGGTAGGAAAATGTGGCCTATCTATTATCCAGCTTAAAATAAGCTTCTGGTGGAAAGGCATCCTAGTCAACGGGAAGGATAATTATGTTACTTTATTATGTAAGCAGAAAAGTTAAGAACCTAGAAGGGTGATCTTTGCCTACCTATCCTGGAAAACAGCGTGAGTCTACATGTATTACACGTATCGTATAACTTGTACTTATATTTTATACGAAGGTTATATTGTTGTTACTACATCGCGTGCTTTACTTCTTGACTTACGGGCTTCCTATAGACCGGGTGCGTACAGACAAAATCTATCCATGATTTAAAATTTCTTTGTTTCTTAAATATTTTTTTTTATTGTCAATAGGCTTACTCATGACCTCGATTAAGGATGAGGTCGACGATGGAACGAGCTTGCCCAGAAGAAGCCTGTTCACTCGCGACTTGACTAGTTTTATAATGCGAAACAAAAGTAAAACTTGATGAGACTTTCAAATAAAATGTGCACTTTTGAAATCAAAGCGAAAGTAAACTTTCTGACAGCTGTTAGCCGATTGCTTTAGACAGGGATCTCCCTTCTGAAGAGCCTGAAGAGAGTCGCTTGGTGATTACAAAGATTTCGGACCTCCTTGCTTCGCTCGGGGTATTTAAGTACCTAGGTATTCAAACAAAAGAAAATTGACAATAAAATTGAGGATATAAGAGACACGTTTTTGTAAGAAAACGCTATAATTCTTCTTATTCTTAATTCTTATAATTCTTATATCGTTTTCTTACAAAAACGTTTCTCTTTTATCCTCAATTTTATTGTCAATTTTCTTTTGTTTATATACCCTAGGTACTTAAATACCCCGAGCGAAGCAAGGAGGTCCGAAATCTTTGTAATCACCAAGCGACTCACTTCAGGCTCTTCAGAAGGGAGATCCTGTCAAAAGCAATCGGCTAACAGCAGTCAGAAAGAACAAATTTGTAAAACAATGTTATTATTTCCGTCAAATTTACTCTGGTTTTAGTGTGATGGCTGCAAAATGTGTTGGTAAGAGTTAGAAGAAACGAAAAATATGGATTATGTAAATTCAAAATTTTTGCAAGGATATGAATGAGGAAGCCAAAGATATCAGGAAATCCCTAGGTGTCCAGTGTATAGCGTTTATCTGGGGCATATTTTCAACTTATATCTCTAGATTACAAATCCTTAATAAATCCTTAATAGGAATAAGGATTTGTAATCTAGCATCGAGTCAGGTAAGTATGTTCGCGTTGAGTTCCGCAAGTTCTTGCATAGCAGGGTAAGTAATTTGCTTGCTTTTCGAATCGTAAACAAATCAATTTTATTGCTTTACTTTACTACGCATAGGCTATTATAGTCTATTTTTAATAATGACTCTAATAGATACGTGTAAAACCTTTTTTGCGAATTCCCAAAAGTCGTAAAATAAAAGTTGTTTTGTAGCAATTAGACCTGAAAATCAGCCCTTAAAAATTATATATGAAATTCTTAAAACTCTGTTTAGTTTAAAAATACTAACCACCACCTGCCACCACCACTACCTTGTGTATTTCTGCTATGAAGCAGCAGTGTTTGCACTGCTGTGTTTCGGTTCAAAGGGTAAGGGAGCCAGTGAAATAACCGGCACTGAGACAATACCACCTAGTTCTCAAAGTGAGCAACGCGCTTTGTTGTCTTATTGGTGTCAAAATATGCCATTAATAAAATAGTGGGTGCTATGGGCGTTGGTGACTACTTATCATCAGGTGGCCCACCTGCTCGTTTGCTCACTTTTAACGTAAAAAAAAAAACTTGATTTTCGTTTTTCGAGTCATGTTCCTTGGGGAAAGTGGTTCAGTTTCATGGCCTAAGTAACATATTCGTATTAAAATTAAGATTTTATATACCGGGTGTTAGTGACAGGTTGGCAAAAACTGAAAGGGGATGATAGTCAGCGTAACTGAACAACTTTCGGTGATTAAAAATTTTGGGAATTGAAAACCAAATCGGCCTACCATACAAAATTGCCAACTTGATTGGACAGTTTGTATGTATATATATTTCATTTCCTAAAAGTTTTATTTACCTACTTACTTATAGTTGTTCAGGTACGTTGACTGATCATGCCCTTTTAGTTTTTTGCAACATGTCACTTACACCCGGTATTTGTAATCGGTTGCTCGAAAACGACTCTAACGATTTCGATGAAATAAACTTTACGGGGGTTTTCGGGGGCCGAAAATCGATCTAGCTGGGTTTAATATCTGGGAAATGCGTCTTCTCCTTTTTGAGCATTTCTTAAAAATAGCGCGTTTCAGAAACCCTACAGCACCATAACTGGACCGCTCTCTGACGTACAAGACCGCTCTCTGACGTACAAGGACCGCTCTCTGACGTATAAGACCCACTGCAGAAACACAAAACAAAAAGTTAGTTCCCGTAACAACCTGCTGCGCCGCCTCTCCTCCACCAACTGGGGAGCAAACCCAACGGTTATGCGCACTACGGGGCTAGCTCTGTGTTTCTCAGCAGGAGAGTACGCGTGTCAAGTGTGGGCTAGGTCAGCTCACACCAGAGAGGTGGACGCGGAGCTAAATGACACCTGCCGCATCGTGACTGGCTGTCTCAAGCCAACTCCTGTCGGTATGCTGTTCCCTCTTGCGGGGATAGCTCCTCCCAGAGTCCGTAGAGCAGTGACCTGTTTGCTAGAAAAAAAGAAACAGGATAGCGACTCGAGACATCCACTCTACGGGCTCTCTCCCGCCGCAGGTCGGTTGCGAAGCCTCAAAAGCTTCCTGCGATCCACACAGCCTACCGACCAAAACCCTTCCGACGTGAGGTGCAGACTTTGGGCAAGCGAGTACCCACATTCACTGTACCCCCCCAACGAAAACCTGCCTCCTGGCTATAAAGAACCTTGGCCAACCTGGAGAAGTCTAAATAGGCTGAGGACCCAAGTTGGCCGAAGCAAGGATAACCTATGCCGGTGGGGGTTCCTAAGTAGCGCAGACGCCAGCTGTGAATGTGGAGAACTCCTGCAAACCATGGCACACCTCACTAATTGTCCCGCGTGCCCGACCACCTGCTCGCGTGAGGACTTACTTGACGGTAACCAGAGGGCTACCACGGTAGCCGCTTTCTGAGCAAGTAAGATTTAGCCTGTGTTCTTGCCGACACGAAAGAAGAAGAAGACCATAAAGGATTAAAAGATAGAGGGTACGATGCATGATTATGGATGAAGTTACAACAAAATACCTGAATATGTAGTAAAACTACCGAGAGAAAGATTAAAGAATGTGTAAGACAAACGCTCAAAGCAAAATTATGTAAAAAGCTTACTATTGATCTATCTATGACAAACAGTTATGGTGCCAGAAACAGGTAAAAGGATGGTACTTATAGGCTGACTTTGCACAAAAGCCCTACATCTACGTAGCTCAAAATATTGATATCAGAGTTGCGTGTGCAAAACAGCTCATTTGCTCACTCACAAAACTTACCTACGTTACGAATACTTAAGACAAGTAAGGTTGAGTCATCAAAGGGTGCAGTTTTTTGACATTTGACCTTCAAGGTTGAAACCTCAATTCGTCACCAGCTTGATGCTTATCGCGATGACGATAGGTTTGTTAGTCATTAAGTTGGTAGTAAGGGGAAAATGTGTAATTTTTACAAGAAAGTAGAAATAATTTGTAATACAAGATGTTACAGAACGAACAAACCTGAAGGATGAGAATCGGCCCAGGCAACGGACACTCTCCGCCCCCACTATATTATTAGCTCCCGCGATTCGCGTGGTGCTCTGTACTAGATATTATGCAGTTATGCAGGGCTACGCGCGCTTCCAATTTCAAATTCGCGGGGTCTTTCTGGGTCAAGCTTACCCGACACCAGAAGACTACAGGCTCCTTCCGCTGAATTCTACAGAGAACCTCATAACAAGCGTATTTGAAGACAGCGGAAGATCACAGGAGCAGTAAGAATTTTATTTTAAAGTAGATATAAAAGAAGAAGAACAACAACAATAACGCTAGAAATGTTTAAAATTGGATGCAGTTTCTTATTCCTACTAACAAAGAAGCAAAATGACCTGGACTGTAGGCTATGAGCATAAATTGCTAGTTATCGTAAGATCTCTGTGACGGTAGGCGAGTAACAAACTTTATCAAGCCGGCAGTCCATCATCAACTCGCATAGCTTCTTCAAACTCGCAAGATGTCCGCGAGTTGGTGAATGAAAATTTATAGTAGATTTTACAACGAGGGCCTAAACCATTTTCTCTGAGACATACCTATATTTATTTATCCGAGCCGCATGTGAGGATACATATTTAAGTCGAGGATAAATTAGAACAAAGTTCTAAACTCTTTTCACTTTGATTGCATAGATATGAAACAAAATGATAGTTTAAGCAAATAAACAAACACTTGAACATAGGTAATACTGCATGAATGCTTTTAAACCTAAAGTAAGGCCATAGGTCCATTGTGACAGCTGTCAAACGTATGAAATATTATGACCTGAAAAAAAAAATAACCCTATGCGTTGGTGTTAAGGAAACCTCAAAACGGACTTCTTAAGTTGGCCTTACTTAATAAAAACCAAGAATTTTAAGAGTATGAGAATTGAAAACATTATTCTCGATCAAAATAGGACACGACCGGCTCCTAAAGAAAAATGAATAGTCAAAATAACATAAACAAGAAAAGTAAGCATTAATGGATTTTAAGAGCAAAAAACTATAATGCCATTTCGTGGTGGAGCTACGTGGTAGGATCGCACATTACATACGTATGGCGGAAAAGTAAAGAAAGTCTCAGAGAAGACGTGTATTATCGACTTAGGCGAAGATGAGGACCTTAAATGGATGATTATTTACAGTGGGCCATGGTATACGGTTTTACCTACCGCCGCTGTGGCCAAGTAATAAGTAGTCCACGTAAAAGCCAGAAAGTATCCAATAACAGTTTTGTGTTTTATTTGACTGGACTGCTTTAATAATCGACTGGGCTAACTCTAATTACGAAGCTAAGCTATAACATTCTTCGCTTTCATTGGATTGCCAGCGTTAAGTCGGCAAGTAGGCACCAAGGGAAATTACTCCTTCGTTCTACTTGTGGGCATACAGCCACAATTAGTAGCAATAATAAAACTTGGTCAACATTCTCAATACTTGTGTAAGTATACAAATTAAGCTGTTGTGTAAAAATTGTAGAACTTCCTACCTTTTCTTATAATATTGTCTGGTCTAGAAAGTTTTCTAAATACTTATATTTAAGAAGACTTAACACCCACATAATGTAACTGGCGGGAGTCGGCCTTGAGCCGGGAAAAATGGAAGGAAGAAAAGGAAGGCCTTACCCCAGCAGTGGGGCATTGAAGGCTAATGATAATAAAATAAGACTAAACAAAAATCATATCGAAAGGAAATTTTATTTTGCTTTTGACTAAGTAAAGTAAACTCATTTGCATATAAGTTCGCTGACAACATAAAAATATACAACGCGTAATTCCAAATACGCAAAACCTCTCGGGGGGGCAGATAATATATTTTTTTTATTTTACACCTATTATAACCTACCTGTATTGAAGTCCTATAATTTTTGTTAAGGTTACATAATTTCGAAGTTTATTTTGTGACAACTTAGGTACAAAGTTTTGATCGAGCAATTTTTCTTTATTTTTCTTTTTCTTCAGCAATTTCAACTCCGTAATGGTGGCAATTTTGTTGATTACAAGTTGAAACAGAGAAATAATCAGTTTTGTTTATGTTTGGGTTGTTTTGGCCTTAAAGAATGCGGAACAAACTCAAGCTATTTTCAGGTAGTGTGCTCGTAGCCAAATTAATTTATCTGCCTATTATCGTAATTTGGAGGGCTCACAAGGAGAGGATGAATGGTTGTCTGTGTGCAATAAGAGTATTGTATTGTATTGTATTGTATTGTATTGTATTGTATTGTATTGTATTGTATTGTATTGTATTGTATTGTATTGTATTGTATTGTATTGTATTGTATTGTATTGTATTGTATTGTATTGTAATATTGGAAGGAGAAGGCCTCGACGAACCTTTCAGGACCATATACAGGATGTTTTGAATAAACCCAGATTAAAAGTACCCCAAACTGACGAGCGTGTATGAAAGGGTAGATGAAAGTAGGAGAAGCGAGGGAAGTATGTCAAGATCGTCGAAGAGGGAAAGAGATATGATGTTATGTATGTTTGAAGAAGCCCTTTTGTAGGTGGCTTTTGTGCAAAGTCCGCCTTGGAAAGTACCACCCCCTTGCCTTTTTCTGCCGCAAAATAGCAGTGTTTGCACTGCTGCGGTGTGAGAGGTGAGGGAGCCGGTGAAATTACCGGCACATGAGACATACCATCTTAGTTCACAGGGTGGGTAACGCGCTTTGCTGTCTTATTATTGTCAAATTATTTCACTAAGAAGGCAGTGGGTGTCATGGGCGGTGGTGACCACTTACCACCAGGTGGCCCACCTGCTCGTTTGCCCACTTGTGACGTAAAAGAAGAAAAGAAGTAAACTTACATTGTTCCTAGCGCCGACATCCGAACCCAGGTCTATGAGCCTCTCCACGAATGAAGTGCGGTTGTCCTTAACAGCGTACATCAGGGGCGTCATGCCCGTTGCCTGTAAAGTAACAATAAACACATTATTTTCATTTCAATAAAAGCAGAGTACATAAGTCCACTTTTCAGGGATCGTATGGACAATTAAGAGGCTTACCTCCAGTCCATTTTTGATAAGTTTTGTATTTAGCGAGTAATATTTTTTTAACTGATAGGGGCGCTAGTGGACCAGAGGTAGGCCCTTAAGTTAAAACTTTTTTCGTATACAACTAAAGGGAGTCAAAGTCTGTGTCAGAAACGGGCACAGAATACGTCTAAGGGAAAGTGGTGATATATTGAAGAGCAGGTTGCCCTTAGCTGTTGAAATAGGAATGGGATGACGTCCAATGTGTCAAGCTTGTTCTTTATCCTAAGCTCAGCTTGCCTTAACTACACTGAAATTTTTGAGAAATATCAAGCGCCTCAAAATCAAAATCCTGGATCCGCGCCTGCGAAAAAATTTTGCAAAATGAGTTGATATCCTTACAACATGGACTGCTTTTAATTGTTTTTAGAGTTACCTACCTACCTACGAGTGTAAACGGGACCGGTCATTACTAGATTCAGATTCAGATTCAGATTAGATTCAGATTCATATTATTTATTCAATGTAGATTCTTTACAGAATACTTATTGAATGTCATGCAGAATACAATTCAAATAGAGCGAGTCTACGCCGTTTCGGATCGTGCTATGGCAGCGTAAAAGAAACGGCAAGAAACCACTGCAGCACGGCCTACTTTAAGAGTCGGCTTTTTACAATGTGTTTCTTGTGTTTCGCTGGAATATCAGAGCACCATACCTCTTTGTCATTCATATAGTCATCTAATCTAAGTATAGTAAGCTTTTTTACATAACGTTTGCTTTACACATTCTTTAAACTTTCTCTCAGGTAATTGCACTATATTGTCAGGTATTTTGTTGTAGTAGAACTTACTATGTCTTCATGTTCGGAAGTCCTGAAAGTTTCTGTATCTTTTGTACCTACCGTAATACCTAAGTAGCTGGTTAAAATTTTGACAGAATATGTGTTTTGGCTGGTTGTCTCACGAATAACTAAAATTATAATAAGGTAAACAATAGGGGGTCTCAGCTTCTCCGGGGGTTTAATTGATGTAAGGATATTGCAATTAACATAACCAAGCCTCCCAGCAATGTATGCCGAATTAGTCTTTGAATTCAGCTAGTTGTGATCGTGGCTTAAGTAAGCAAGCCGTGTTAATTAAGTTTTCTTCCGACCACAACGGATGAGCCGAGCGGGCGTATATAGCTGACAGCCATTGGCCTACTCAAAGGGTTCCTAGTGTATTATTTTTCTATGCGGGTTCCTGAACTTGGTCGGGTATTATCTCCGATTCCCGCCAACTTTTGTCCAGGTTTTTTTATACGTCATTCAAAAGGTAATTTTAATAGGTTGTAAGTCACCATACATACCAAACCGAAATAAACCGTAGTTTCTACGCAACAAGGCATAATATCGAGTTTTAGCCGGGTTGCAATTAGTGTATCCCATGGGATACACCGCGTCTTTGGAGGTCGTATCATGTTTTCCTTGCTTTCGAAGGCGCGTCTGAAGAGTAAGTACCAATTCGGCCCCATAAAACATAAGAAATTCTGCTTATTATCAAAAAGTACCGAAAAGTAATTCACCCCTTAGAAACCCCGAATTTATAGGAATCTGAAGTTTTCAATTAGTCTGTCTGTTACTACTTATACCATTTTATGGCTAATACAATGAACCCAGTTTGATAAAATTTGCAGGCAGGATATAGGATACTATTCCTAGGATTTCGACGCAAACGAAGTAGCGGGTAGCAGCTAGCGATCATTAAAAATGAATTTTACCCTTAAGAAAGCTGAAACGCGGTATCGAAGTTTTACTTTTCTGTTGTATAAATATAGTCGGCAGTGTCGTATATTAGGGGTAGGCCGTCTCTACACGGGAAGTCGGCCGTCGGCTGTGCCGATTTAATTCAGCCCTCCAATCAGATGACTGACGTGTTTGGACAACCATGCCATAGCAGACCGGGCGTCTTTCATGGCTCGTGTTGGAACTGGTCCCGACCGCAGTATAGCCTCTTAAAGAGGGTGGTGTTCTGTTGGCATCCATATACCTGGGATCTTCCCACATCACCGTTCTATAGAATTTGCCTACCCTATTTTAGAACTAGCTCCTGAACTATAAATAAAAAATAGAAATCTTGTTTTATGTAGTTTTTGCTTCTGTTTATTACCTATTAGCGGTCCGCCTCCGCTTCGCACGGTTAGATATAAGTTCTTGTTGCGTGTCGGGGATTACTTCTTCTTCTTTGCGTGTCGATGGCATCGTCATTTTAATTTATATTTGTTTGACTTCCAGGTCAGCCATGGCAAATTCTGTCCAGGCGAAAGACTCTCTGAAGGTGGAACAAAAGGGGAAGGAAGTGAAACTCTTTCACGCCACAGTCTGCAGCGAGCCTGTGAAGGGTCAGAGGTCAGGCTATCGACACACATTACGAAATTTTTTCGGCTTTTTAGCCTTTGCGGCACTGGTTCGTGGCTGTGCAGAGGGTGTCGTGTGTCTTTCATCTTGGCCTGTGTCTTTCAATGTACTAAAAATAGTACATTATAAAGAAAATTTGGATATTATTTTTAAAATGTACTTAAGTACCTAATAGACAAAGCTAGATTTCTCATCATCACATACGCCCTTTGATGCTCTGCCTACCCAGTGAGGGATATAGGCGTGATGTTACACTTATTTACACATAGTCTATTCATTCATAAAACCATAAAGTCACAAATAGCTGTTTCTTAAATTTCAATTTTGATAATTATACACTTTTGATATCTTTTGAATTATTCTCTAAAGCTGTGGTATACCACTTTGCTCGAAGAATTATTAAATAACATTATTGAAGTTTTCATACGGATCCCTTACTTTTTTTGAAAATATCTTATTTTCATCAGGGATAACGTAGGATTGTAACGGTGAAAGAATGTTTCAAATCGGTCCCGTAGTTTCGGAGCCTATTCAATGCAAACAAACAAACAAATAATCAAATCTGTCCTCTTTATAATATTATTATTTTAGAATTATATTTTTTTCCGGTTTTTATTATTATTATATTATTATTAGTGTAAAAAACCCAATATTGGTTTGGTTATGTTATTAGAGCGTTTACGTTCTTCGTAAGGCACATTAAGCTACTGTCACTGATAAAAGTCGATAAGTCAATGCCCATTTGACGGCTTTAAGACTTTTTTTTAATAAAAATTCTTTTAAACATTTATTGAAAGTTTTCATGCATGTTTCCTCTTGTAAATAATTCGGTAATTTGTTGTAAATTCGCATTGACATTACAAATGGACTACATGAATGCAAATTTAACTGTGATGTTGGTAATATTAATTTATTTTTGTGTCGGAGTGAGTAACAAAGTATATCTTCTCTTTTGTGGTAGTAGTCTGGGTGATTTCGAACAAATTTACACAATTCCAGTAAGTAGATGTACGGTAGGGTAAGAATGTTTAATTTTTTAAAATACGGCTTACATTTTTCTGTCTGTTTTATGTTTGTTATGATTCTAATGAGTTTCTCTTGTAAAATAAAGAGTGAAGGAGCGTCAGTTTTTATTTATTTTAATGCTGTGGATATCTACAACCTATAAAAAATGGGTAAGTATATCAACCCTGAAAAATGTAAGCGTGTCCATGAAACTAAACAACTTGAAACAACTTAAACAACTGAACAACTAAAAAATAAATATCCATCGATTCAGCATGAGCTGTACGGGATGGGAGGTAAAATTTTGTGTGGGAGATCAATTATTTTTTCGTTTTTCGACCTATCTTCCTTGGGAAAAGTTGTTCAGTTTCAGGGGCAGATTTAAATCCTACAGGTTTGATATACCCTTTTTGTTTCACCTTATACTATACTAATTTAAAATAATATATTTTTTCTGTACTTTGAAGGTATTTACAAAAAAAGTGATTGGTGTGCGATTGTGCATTGCATGGACGAAGGAAAAGCGATAAAAACCCTGCGCGTGGATTTCAAAATCTTTGATCTAAATCTAAATCACATTTTTGATCTTTTGTTTATTTATACTACTATTTATTATTTATAGTCAACTTGACAACGAAATCTAAATAGAGTAAAGTTAGTTTTTTTTAGGGTTCCTATACCAAAATGGTAAAAAAAGGAACCATTATGGTGCGACCTTGTCTGTCTGTCCGTCTTTCACACCTGTATATCTCATTCAAAAAATTACCATCCCCCCCCCCCCCCCCCCTTAACTCCGAATCACTGAAAAATCCGAATTAATTACAGTCGATAGAATTACGTAAATATTACAGCAAAAATTAAATAAAATCTTTCATTCACATTTCACTTGTATCTTACATATTGCGTGAACTTTAATACCTAGGTGTAATCCGACTGACAACGCTTAAAATAATAGAAGTTCTAAAACGCGGTATCAAAGTTTTAGTTGGTGGTCGTATAAATACAGCTGACATGTAGATTATGTGGGGTGGGCCGTCTTTGGTCTGCGGTTGTGCCGACTTGCGGAATGACTCTCTCTCTGACTGTCGATGTATAACAACAATATAACAACCTTATCCAGTCAGAGATGTGATGATGAGCTCGTCAGGATGGCGACCGATTAACGGACTCGAAAAAACATAAAAATAAAAAAAAACCACCGTGCGAGTCTACCCCAACCTTTTGTTAGTTGAAGGGTAGAGTGGACATGGAGATTTTAAAATCAAAGGGCAAAAAAGGGGAACCCTTAGGGCGCGAGTCCGACTCGCATTTGGCCGTTTTTTGGGGTTCCGTACCCAAAGGGTGAAAAACGGGACCCTATTAAGTGTATACCTTCCTAACTTCGTAACCACTTTTTACATTAAATAAGTATAACAATTATCTAAACAGAAAAAAAAGCGTAAGTAGTAACAAACAAGATATGAGAAGTGATGTGGCCGAGATAGAATTTTAATTTAATTTGTATAAAATCCTAAAATGACCTTTATTTTGTCCATTTTTTCGCATTTGTAAACATTTACTGCTAAATATACAATATTTTAGACGAAACAATATTTAATGACATGGTTATTTTAAATTTTTGAAATAACATAAAAAAATACTTTTCTCTCACTTTTGTGAATTTCGGGGTCACCGTTGGTCGTAACTGCCACGTTGCAAGGCACATGAGGTCATTGACATTGACGAGCGTGTAGCTGCTAATTTTAGGAAGGTATAGCCTTAATATGCCGTAAGAGGAAGACAGTATATGTATTTGTGTTGCCGCTATAACAACAAATATAAAAAAATATAAAAAAATTAGGCATGGCTTCCTTACGAAAACATGTTTTTTATGCAACTTTTGCTTGATATTTTTTTTAGCTTTATCGATAAGGCGATTCTAGCCCTCAGAATTGATGCTACGCAATCGTCAATGCAAATATCGATCTTATTAACACGTCAATAGCGTGGCCAAGTGCGAGTCAGACTCGCGCACTGAGGGTTCCGTACCACCACATTATATTAATTTAATTAGCTGATTTGAGTTGATTGAATGAAAGGTTAATTGCGGTTTACGATTTATGACATATTAAAAAAAACTAACTTACTAGATCTCGTTCAAACCAATTTTCGGTGGAAGTTTGCATGGCAATGTACATCATATATTTTTTTAGTTTCATCATTCTCTTCTTTTAGAAGTTATAGGGGGACACACACACATTTTACCACTTTGGAGGTGTCTCTCAAGCGCACTATTCAGTTTAGAAAAAACCGGCCAAGTGCGAATCGGACTCGCGCACCGAGGGTTCCGTACCACCACATAATCATAATTGTATTAGTTGAAATTTCAGTAAGTTAATGTGCTAGATTTTTTGAGTCCGACACGCACTTGACCAAATTTTATTATTTGTTGTTATTTTATAGCTTATGCACTATAAACATGCCAATTTTCAAGTTTGTAAGTGTTTCCGTTTTTAAAATAGAACTAAAACAAAAATCGCCTCAGCGACCATCCAACTTGACCCCTCTCCTATATGAATGTTCTTGAAACGGGAGCTCACCACAATTGGTTACCATTAGTTGTAAGAAAAGTTGTAATATTTAATGATTTCAGACTTTTCCCATTATTTATACTGTGAGACCTAGCTTCTTGCCAAATTTCATAATTTTAGGTCAACGGGAAGTAACCTGTAGGTTTTGCTTTTTTGCATAAATGTATGGAGATGAGGACATTAAATGCCAAATCTTTTGATTGCGTCGTTGTAAAAAATTTAAATCTTCAGATCTTGTGTGGTTCATGGATCCTAATATATGGTATTAATTTCAACCTGATATACCTTTACCCGTTCGTGAGGTATAGGGTCTTGACAGACAGACAGACTAACGGACGGACAACAAAGTGATCCTATAAGGGTTCCGTTTTTTTCTTTTGAGGTACGGAACCCTAAAAAACGATATTACAAACCTCAATATCATTTTTGAAGACCTATCCATAAATACACCACACGTATGGTTTTGATGAAAAAAAAATTGAGTTTCAGTTCTATGTATGGGGAACCCTAAATTTTTTTTTGCCATTTGGCTACGGAACCCTAGAAGGCAACGATCACACCCACCCACATTAATTCTTTATCGTGTCGGACATACAAAAACGTATGTAAACATACCATGAAGGACGATGACCGACTTCAAGTTAAGAGTTAAGCTAGAGCGCGTTTTCTTATTTCTGTTACACAGTCTTGCTTTAAGAAAACCGGCCAAGTGCGAGTCGGACTCGCGCCCTAAGGGTTCCGTACCTATCTACCATGTGATATACTAAAAGCTTTTGCTCTTTGACTTTAAAAACCCTGTGAACATCCAACTTGACGCCTCTTTTATATAAAAGTTCTTGAAACGGGAGCTCACCTTAATTGGTTACTATTAGTTGTGAGAAAAATTTTGATATTTAATGATGTACTGGACCTAGCTTCTTGCCAAATTTCATAATTTTAGGTCAACGGGAAGTAACCTCTAGGTTTTGGTTTGGTGCATAAATGTATGGAGATGAGGACATAAAAAGCCATATCTTTTGATTGCGTCGTCGTAAAAAATTGAAATTTGCAGGTCTTGTGTGGTCTACGGACTTTAACATTCTTTATCAATTTCAACCTGATACCTCTACCCGTTCGTCACAAAAAGGGTCTTGACAGACAGACGGACAACAAAGTGATTCTATAAGGGTTCCGTTTTTTTTATTTTGAGGTACGGAACCCTAAAAAAATCAATTTTTAGGGTTTTAAACAAAAACGGAACCCTTATGGTGCGACTTCGTCTGTCTGTCACACCTGTATATCTCAGCAACCACTCATGCTATCAACCTTTTTCCCGATTATTTTCTAGGACGAAAAATTAATCTAGCTAGGTCTCATGTATGGGAAAATTCGTTTTCCCCGTGTTTTTAAGCAGTTTTAAAAAGCTGTTTTATAAATAACAACGCATTTTAGACAAAAACCTGTAGGTTTTGGCGCCATCTATTTGTGGGTAGCATAGCTTGCTCACCCGATGATATTTTAATGTTGAGGTGGCTATTCTTTTTTATTATTATTGTAAAGGGGGCACTTATTATTATTGTAAAGGGGGCCCAAATAGGGTGAGCAAAATTTGAAATAGTCGTTACTAACTAGGTGGAGTGATGTATTATATGAATGGGCTTCACTTGTACATTCCAAAATAGATTTAAATTTTTTTACGACTGTTAGTTTTCAAGTGTCCCGTTTGGTGCCGGCAAAAATTGTACCAACCCATCGCTGCCCGTGGGTGTCGTACGAGGCGACTAAGGGTATAAGAACCGAAGGATGTGCAGAAGCATCTTTCTGTCTATCTTACCATCTTACATAGTGCGGTCACTAACAACAGCGGTCGCCAGCCGCAACGTTTACAAGCGAGGTGACTATGTTAAATCCCCTCCTAAGTACCACGAATTTTTGCTGAAGTTCTGGAGAGAGTTCCCTGTCCTGCAGTGGACGTGTTATGGGATGATAATGAAAATGTCTAAAAAATACCATTCCCCCCTTATATCCGAAGTTGCAGAAGGAAAAATTTGAATAAATTACCGTAGATAGATGTTTACGTAAATATTACGGGATGGATGTTTACGTAAATATTACAGGAAAAATAAAAGGACCTCCCTAAACAGCACACTGTTTTCTTGTTTTGCGATCCTAAATTCTTAAAATACTATAGTATATATTGGAAACTTCGCCACGCGAGTCCTACTCGCACTTGACAGGTTATTTTGTCATGCATTGCTTCTAAGACTCCCTCATTTTGATGCCTACCTCACTATTAAGGTTTAGGAAAATATGATGCTCAATTTGGCCCCAAATAAGTTGATTTTTCCACCGTATAAATTGTGAAAAATTGCGTCACTTACGCTATTAAGCGTAGCGATATACACCTGTCGCATCGGCGTTAGCGTAATATTATATATTCTTTGACATCGGTACGGTTCGCGACGGATCTTTCCGTCAAGTATAACAGGTAAAATATCCGCATGTGTGTTTACACTACGACGTATCAAAATCGGTGTACTTAGTATTAGTAGTTACGAGGAACATGGAAACGGACAGACATACATACACCCGTCAAACACATAACCCTGCTTATGGGTTTTGCCGCAGTGGGGTAATGAAGTAAAAAATCGGCAAGTGCGTGTCAGGCTACGCGCAGCAACTCCTTATTTTCCTCAATTTTACCTTCATCACACCTTCAATTCGGATTTGTTAATCGCAGTGCGAGCGTGACCAAACTAATTTATTAAAATCATCAGTAAACAGTTCTGTTAAACTGTTCTTTGATTTTCTGCTAGAGTTGAAGGATTAAAACTTAACTGCCTAGCCTTAATTGTTTTGAGCTACCCCTTAATTGTTTCAAGTATGTTCAGGAATGGAAATTGACTGAAAAGGCGGCCATAAACGACCGTAATTAGCCGGCAATAATTTGTACAATCAACATTTTTAGGAATTTGAGATATTTGAATGTTTCTACAATCCAAAGCGTTCGTAATCACTTCATAATTTGAAATTTCTATTAAAAGGACGATGGGGTCGATTCATGAATTTAGAAGTGTGTCTTTGTTACTCTCTCTTAGCCAAAAAAGAGATAATGACATACTTGGACCTGTAAAGTTGGCTTAAGCCACGATCACTCCTAGCTGAATTCAAAGACTAATTCGGCATACATTGCTCGTTGAAGTCAAGATATTGCAAATAACATAACCAAGCCTCCCAGCAATGTATGCCGAATTAGTCTTTGAATTCAGCGGGTGTGATCGTGGGTTTAGAAAAAAACAATGCTGATTATACGTGGGACACTCAGAAATATTTGCGACACTAAAAAAAATTGTTCTACAGGTACATATATTTTTATTAAATCTTTTCAAAGTACTCTCCACCAGCCTCTATACAAAGATTCATGCGTCTGAACCAGTTTTCAAAACACTTTTTCCAGTCCGCCGTAGACACCTCGTTTACAGCCTGCTCGAACGCAGCCAGCGCATCTTCCGGCGACGAAAATTGTATCCCCTTGAGCTGATTTTTTATTTTTGGAAATAAAAAGAAGTCACACGGTGCTAGATCAGGGCTGTAAGGAGGGTGACCCAGGAGTTTGACTGGTGTGCTGTCCAGGAAGTCCCTCGTTTTGAGCGCGGTGTGTGCAGGCGCATTGTCGTGGTGGAGCAGTAGTCCGCGGAGCCCTGTGTTTGGTCGCTTGTTGCTCACAACAGAAAAAACTTCTGGTAAACATTTGGTAGTATACCATTCGGCGTTGATGCTTCTTTGATCTCGTAAGGGAATTGAGGCCAAGTGGCCAGTCAAATTAAAAAAGCTGGCGATCAAAATCTTCCCCCCGCTTCGAGATCGCTTCACTTTGGTAGGCGTTGGTTCATTTTGAAACACCCAAACTGTCGACTGGCGCTTGGTTTCTGGATCGTATTGATAAATCCAGGACTCATCACCTGTTACGATGTCGTAAACACGCCGAGACGAGCCTGCTTCAAATTTGTTAAGCATATCACGGCACCATTCCACCCGGGCCTGCTTCTGAGCGTCGGTGAGGTAGTGCGGCACCCAGCGCGATACTATCCTCCTCACGCGAAGATGCCCGTGTAGAATCTCGTGAACGCTTCCCGATCCAATCTTTAATATGTGCTGAATCTCCTGATATGTAATTCGCCTATTATCTTGGATTAAATTTTTCACTGCTAGCACGTTTTCTTCCGTAATAGCCGTCAAAGGGCGACCGCTTCTTTCTTCATCCCCCAAGGTTGGTCGACCGCGCCTAAATTCGTTATACCAACGATACACGGTTGCCTTGGAGGGGCCTTCATCCATAAATGCCATTTGAAGTCTATCGAACGATTCATCCGGTTTCAGGCGACACTTGAAATCGTAAAAAATCATAGCTCTAAAATGTTCCCGGCGCAGATCCATTTTTCAGTAAGACACGATACTTTGAATTGGCTCGCAAAAAATGTGGAGGGAAATTTTGAAAATGGAACACACATATTTTTACTTACAAGTAATCATATTTTCGAAAAAGATTCTGACCGGCCAGTCTCCCATATATAAAAACTATTTTTCGCAATACTTTCTGAGTGGCCTGGTATGTTGTAACTTTTGGTATTCATTCGAAGGATTAAGAGTTTTCTTGTTGATGTAAGGAGTAACTGTTGTGTATTTTTTCTTAATCAATGTTTTTAGGGTTCCGTACCTCAAAATAAAAAAAAAAACGGAACCCTTATAGGATCACTTTGTTGTCCGTCTGTCTGTCAGTCTGTCAAGACCCTTTTTCTCACGAACGAGAAGAGGTATCAGGTTGAAATGGATAAGGAATATTAAGGTCCATAAACCACACAAGGTCTGAAAATTTTAATTTTTTACAACGACGCAATCAAAAGATATGGCTTTTTATGTCCTCATCTCCATACATTTATGCAAAAATGCAAAACCTACAGCGTACTTCCCGTTGACCTAAAATTATGAAATTTGGCAAGAAGCTTGGTCTCACAGTACAAATAAAGAGAAAAGTCTAAAATCATTAAATATTTCAATTTTTCTCACAACTAATAGTAACCATTTAAGGTGAGCTCCCGTTTCAAGAAATTTTCTATAAAAGAGGGGTCAAGTTGGATGGTCGCGGAGTTTTTAAAATCAATGAGCAAAAGCTTTTAGTATATCATATGGTAGATAGGTACGGAACCCTTAGGGCGCGAGTCCGACTCGCACTTGGCCGGTTTTTTTTTGTGTCTCAAATTAAATTGCGTAAAAATTCATGATTCTTTTACGGACCCCCCATATTCGTTGGGTAAATAATTTTAATTGATTGTTTAGAATATCGGCCACTGTAAATAATAAATACTTATATATTTTGTGAAATTTTCAACTACTGCCTACCATGGTTCACAAGAGTTCTTTGAACGTAGGACAGCCGGAAGCCGGAAGTAATCCCGCACGTTTGCACCCCTAAAAATTTAATCAAAATTGTTGGATGACGTCAGTCTCAAACTACAATACATCGCTTCACAAACAAAGTGCCGCCATGGTGAGAAACAAGAAGCGACAAGTAAAAACCCACGCGCTTTTTTAAATATGCTTGAATGCACACGATTGATACAATTTGAAGTTTAGCCTGTTAGAACTGTAGTCTAATCCCATCGATTTTTCTCTAGTAATCTGATATTTTATAAGTACATATTTTGTTAACACGGCTAACATTAGCAGCAAGTTGATTTTTGTTTCTTCACTGTGCCTGTCACTATTTTTCTCGAAAATATGTATATTCCGTTTAACATATATTATAGTACCTGGTCGACCTAGCCGCCTCAACATCAAAATATCATCTGGTAAGCAAGCTATGTTACCCACCAACAGATGGCGCTGTAGGTTTCTGTCTAAAACGCGGTATTTTAAAATAATGCTTAAAAACATGGGGAAAACGAATTTTCGCCGACATGAGAGTCTGGTAAGTTTTATCGAATTGTTAGAGCCATTTTCAAGAGACCGATTACAAATATATATTATACAAATTTATAAAGAATTATAAGTTTCATCCTTGACGGAAAGATCCGTCACGGATCGTTCGACGCGGAATTTCCGCAGCTGTGTCGCTCGCTACACTAAGGGCAAGCCACAGGGTAAAGCCACGATCACACCTAGCTGAATTCAAAGACTAATTCGTCATACATTGCTGGTAGGCTTGCTTATGTTAATTGCAATATCCTTACTTCAACTAGCAATGTATGCCGAATTAGTCTTTAAATTCAGCTTGGTGTGATCGTGGCTTAACTTTATACGAATAGTTGCATTAACGATAGCTCACCATTAAATCATGGTTATGACTGGGCAGGTTCTCGCAATTTGGGTCGAGAAGGCTAGCCCATATTCTAATTTTGGTCTACATTTCCGAAATAATTGACTGAAACACTGATGTTAAGCACGATAGCTGTGCATTGGAGGGATTCGACGAGTATACGAGTATTCTAATTTAAAAACAATAAGGTAATAACAGTCAAGCAGTTTTTAGTACCTTCTTATTTAGATGAGCATAGATTATTGGGTAATTTCTCGGCTTTTTAACTATCACAGCTTGTAGTTTTGCACTGCCTTTTAGCTGATATCTAGCATATTGTAAGTACCTAGAAATTGCTGTTCATTCTTGCTCTAAAATATTTAGATTTGCAGTTCCAGGTCTGCAGGAAAATAATTCCACACTTGGAGGGCTATTGCGGTAGCTTCGGTTGGTATTTGTGTCCCTCCACCTGCACTGGCGAGGATCTTCGTGAGGCGTCGGATAAAGCCATAGAAGTGGCAAGGTTTTGGGAGGCAAAAATTTGAAAGCATCCGGTATTTGATTATTAACACGAAGAAGAAGACGGTAACTTTGGTTTTGCGCGAGAATTGGTGTTGTAAACTAAAGGAAATGTTTTGCATATAGCAGACATGTTCTTGCTACCGTAATAGCGCCCCTGAGCTGTGCCACTCATTTGGATAGAGCGCTTTGCTTCCTCATTTACTATTACTATTATAACTATGCCGGCACCACACGGGTCCCGTGTGGTGCCGGCAAAGTCCCATGTGGTGCCGGCAAAGAATAGTACCAACCCATACGTACCCGTGGGTGTCGTAAGAGGCGACTAAGGGTTATAAACTGGAGGATGGGCAGCAGCATCCTCCTTTGTATCTTACATCTTACTTACTGCGGTCACCTACAACCGCGGTCCATGGTCCCAGCAGTAACGCTAACAAGCGAGGTGACTATGGTACTTCCCCTCTACATTTCTCCAGCAAAAGCTAGAATTCTGGAGGGAGCTCCCTGTCCTGTAGTGGACGTTTCATGGGATGTTATAATGATGATGATATTATATTCTTTATTGCACACAAATAACATACAGGTTTTAAATGAAAATTGTTTACAAAGGCGAGCTTATCTCTTTAAGAGATCTCTTCCAGCCAACCTATTAGGTGTGGAAGAGTGTCATTAAAGCGGGCACAGGAATGTGCATTAATATGATTATATGATGATTATAACTCTTACTATTATCTAAAACAGCTGATTCGGCAATCCATCAATATTTTACATCTGGTGTATACGAGCCTGTGCGAGTCCATATTCTGGTACTGCATATCAGTATGGGGTGGTACCTGTAAAACCTTTATGATTACAGCTGAAAGGGCACAAAGAGCTGTGCTCAAAGTAATGCTCTGTAAACCCTATATGTTTCCAACTGAAACATTATATAAAGATGCTATGGTTTTGTCAGTCCGGAAACTGTACGTTCTCAAAACTGTCCTTTCTACCCATAAGTCAACGCTTTCGTCCACCACATATACCGACCTTCTTAAGTGTAGGAGATTCTGTATACCTAGTGCCCCAGTATCTACTAGTTTTGCTCAAAGATTCGGTCGATTTTTGAATCCGTATATATATAACAAGGTGGTAGCTAGCTGTGATATTTAATCCATAACGACCAGATTAGCGAAACCAAAAATTAAGACGTGGCTCCTAGATTTACCCTATTTGGCCATAGAAGAATTGTTAAAAGTAATTGTTTAAAGGCATTGAAACCTACGGTTATCTGAACAGAATCGGAAATGAAATAATTTTAAATACCTACCTTTGTTATAAATAAAGATAGATACGATATGATTATATAACTATGCATGGAAACTATACCTACTATATATTATATATATCTAACCAATCAAACATTCGCACATAAATTACATTAGTATCATATACTTACAAACTCCACGCATCTACAACACATACATACAAAAAAAACCGGTCAAGTGCGAGTCGGACTCGCGCGCCGAGGGTTCCGATATACCTATAGTATTTTTGGAAGCAATAAAGTCCATTTTCAGGACCGCAAAACTAAATTTGTTTGTAAAGGTTTTTTGCAGATTTCTGAAAAACTGTGCAACTTAGAAAGATCGTTTTATTTTTGCTGTAAAGTTTATATAAACTTCTGTCAACTGTAATTAATTCAGATTTTTCCTTACTCAAACTTCGGAGATAAGGGGGGGGGAATGGTATTTTTCTTGACGTTTTTCATCATAACTTTAAAACTAAGAAATTTAAAAAAATACAAAAATATATTTTAAAATGTACAAGTAAAGCCCTTTCATATGATACCCCACTCGACCTAGTGGCGACAATTTGAAATTTGGCCCCCCCTATTTTGGCCCCCTTTATATTAATAATCATACTTTTTTCAAAATTTTTTCTTGTGCAATTAAGTTGGGCAACTATATTCTAAAACTATTCCAAATTTCAGGTTGATAGCATAAGTGGTTGCTGAGATATAGAGGTGTGACAGACAGACGGACAGACAGACAGACAGACAGAGCGGCACCATAAGGGTTCCTTTTTTTTACCATTTTGGTATCGGAACCCTAAAAAATGATTTATATCACGATTCACGCATACTCACACACGATGCCCACGACACAGGAATACCTAGTGTGGGCATCGCAAAACATACTTACTTAATCTAGATTGTATAACTTATGGTGCCTCTAACATATGAATTTGTAAACAAATTATTTGTAAACTTAAATAAATTGATTTGAATTGAATTTGAATCTGCGACATCTATGGGACCAATGATCGTGGAATAAGGCCGTGATTAAGACACATTTATTTTAATTACCTGTAGAATACATACATGCCGGCCGAACATATGGACGAGACAGTGTTCAAATTATTTATACAAATTCGGGAACACGCATAGTCATATTTTTTAGGGTTCCGAACCAAAATGGTAAAAACGGAACCCTAATGGTGTGACTTCGTCTATCTGTCTGTCTGTCTGTCACACCTGTTTATCTCATCAACCACACATGCTTTCGACTTTGAATTTGGAATAGTTATGATTGTCCAACATTAAAGCAAACAACAAAAATTTTAAAAATATTAACACTATTATTGTAAAAGGGACCAAAATGGGGGGATAAAAATTTTAAATTATCGTTACTAGGTTGAGTGGGTATCATATGAAAGGGCTTCATTTGCGCATTCACTTCACTTCAGTTCACTTCATTTCAGTTACGATGAAAAATGTCGAAAAAAATACTATTCTCCCCTTATTTCCAAAGTGTGCTAAAGAAAAATTCTGAATTAATTGACAGTCGACAGACGTTTATGTAAACATTTCAGAAAAAATAAAATCATCTCCCTCAGTAGGACAGTTTTTTAGAAATCTGCAAAAAACCTTTGCAAACAAATTTAGTTTAGCGGTCCTAAATTCTAAAAATACTATAAGTATATCGGAACCCTCGGCGCGCGAGTCCGACTCGCACTTGACCGGTTTTTTAATAATAGGAAAAACAAATAAAAAGCAAAAATCAGTTAATTTCTATTGCAGTAGTTCGTAATATAAATCGCCTTTAATCGTATTCATGTCTGGAATGACGTCACTTTGCTTGATTACATACAGCCCTTTCTTCGTGGAAATTCGTCGAAATCGCCTTTTCTTTTCAGTCTACAATGGACACTGTTTTTTTATAGCAGAACCTCTTGAATAGAGCATTTTTTTTAATACAAAGGTATGGACAGGGAAAGCAATACAAGGGTACTGACAATTGAAGGAAAACAGATACAAAGCAGATACATTATTAACATTATTATTTGCTAAAATAGGATGTACCATGTGGCAAAATTAATTTGATAAATTATTTCACCTAATTAATACTGCCATGAACATTTTTCATCACTTTATAACATTCCTGATTTAATCATAATCTTATGTTACAATTAATTACAAGGGGCATTCAAAAAGTAGTGAGAAAAAACTTTTGGTCTTTTGATTTGATAGTTTATTTTAGTAAAAAGATGGTAACAAAAACTTATAGTTTCGTCATGTCCGTCTGTCTGTCCACGGCTTAGTTCATGGAACCTTATTACTAGAAAGCTGAAATTTTGTACGGTATACTCTTCATCTACGCCGACAAAGTGGTGGAATTATTTTTTTAAAAAAATATTTTTTTAGGATACCTCCCCCTACAAGTAAAGTGGGGATGAAATTTTTTTTTCTTGTGTACCTAATCGTTGGATAGGTTAAACGGTTATTATTGGAAATGTGAAAAATTCACAGTAGTAGCATATATGACGAAATTAGAAGGAAAATAAATTACATGCTGTGAAGGGCCATAATGATCTATATTAAATGAACAATCTATTTAAGGTATTTATTGAATAAGGATTAATGCTGTATTGTTTAAAATCACTTCGTAAATAAGCCAGTATTTCTCGAAGGATAAAAAATGGTGTTTCTGGGTTATACCTTAGAGATAGACATATACCATCGCGGACGTTTTTGTAGGCCTTTTTAAGGTGTACAATACTGTAATACATTATTTTGATCTATCTCGTAGGGTTCAGCCAGCGTTTGCAATGTAAGCGCAATAAAATGTGTTTACTTATTTACGACATCACATTAGAAACCTCTAAAATTATTAGTGTTACTCTAATATATTAAGCACATATACACAAAAGCCTTCCTCTTAAATCACCCTATCTATTCCCGCTCTGACGTGTTATCATCCCGCTCTGACGTGTTATCACCTGAATCTTCCGTCCTTGTCCTGGCCGATAATCGCCCACCGATTCTCGGTCGTGTGCGGGAGCCCTTATTCATGAGTTTTTGGTCGACCTACGAGTAAAGTTTTAAAGATCTAAACTTTCTCGCGCGACTTTGCTTTATGCTATGTAGTGATAGTGATTTCCTCCATGTAATAAAAGGGTAGGTACCTATTTACGGAAAATATTTAGCAAATAACTTGTCACATAATAACAGCGAAGCCATTACTCAAAACCCCAATTTCCTAAAGTTAACGGGCATTCTACCGCGTTTTTCCTTTTTCCGCAAATTGCAATATCCGGCTTAACCAATATCCAATATGCAAACCTTTTATAAAAATTAACGGCATAGAGGTACATCTAACAGCACGTCAGCAGAAACACTTTGGACTTTATGGCATGGAAATACAGTTGCAAATGTTTCTACTGGCGTGCGGTTGACCGTACCAACTATGACCTGATTGTAAATGCTTAGTCATATCCTGCATTTGTTTGCTTAGGTGTAGGTTCCTTTTTTTTTACAATGCAAGTTACATATCACAAAATAAATACGGTTTCAGTCTACAATGTGTTCTTATTACCACTATTCGCTGAGGAAAATAAATCGAAACTAAGAGAGTATAAGGTCGAAATGTTTTTGAAGTGAAAACTTCTTTAGCGGCGCTTTGCACTTTTTTAGATGGCTAAAAAGAAATTAACTCGCATCAGATGTCGCGTCAGATCCGTAGCCTGATCGAAAAAGCGCCAACTGTCAACCGTAATGTTATACGGGTTTTTATTCAGTGACATCAAAGAAGTACGCGAGCAATGGCGCGATTGACCCTTACAAAAAGCATATTATTCAAAAATGCAAGTTTTCACTTCTGCCGGCACTCCCGGAGTGCAACCCGTCCTTTTTTACGGTTCTGAACCAAACTGGTAAAACCGAAACCTTATGGTGCGACTTTGTCTGTCTGTCCACTGCACCATTCATGAATTTAGAACATGATTGCCCAATTTAAATGTAAACAAAAAGACATTGTTTCAGCAAAAGCTGCAATTTTGGAGGGAGTTCCCTGTCCTATACAGTATGTTTCATGGGATGTTATGATGATGATGACTCTCTTCCTGCAAAAGAAATTGTTCGCCTAAGACAGACACATAGACACATTTCGGCTACCGTAATAGTGCACCAGCTTGTATCGGTCGCACATTATGTTGGTTGTACGATTGAGAGATGTGACAAATTTATCACTTCTCTCAATCGTCGTCCAAGAGCTAGGATGGTGCACTTCTCACCGGCGGCAATCCAACGCGGACAGTTTGGTGTGATAGAAACACCTCCCACAGTGCCTATCATAACGAGAGGGTGTTGCTTGATTTAACCTCGCTTAAGTAAAACTTTTATATACTTATATGTATGTGTAGATTATCTTAAAATAAACTTATCATAATAAGATTTTAGTTATGTGGCTAAGGAGTGGAATTCTCTGCCTGCGTCTTTGTTCCCGAGCTCTTGTACCCGAATCTATTTAAGTAGCGAGTGAATAGGCTTCTTCTGGGCAAGCTCGTTCGGGCTAAATCGAGGTCAAGAGTAAACTTATAGTTTCGAAGGTGGTAGGGCTTTTGTGCAAAGTCCGTCTAGGGAAGTACCACCCCCTTGCATTTTTTTGCCGTGAAGCAGCAGTGTTTGCACTGCTGTGTTTCGTTGTGAAGGGCAATTATTGGCACATGAGACACACCATCTTAGTTATTAGGGTGGGCGACGTGCTTGCTGTCTTGTTGGTGACAAGTAAGCTACTAATAAGACAGTGAGCGCTACGGGCGGTAGTGACTTGTAACATAAAAAAAAACCTTGTGGGGTTTGTCCTTGCGATTTATGTTTCATGACATGAACTAGACAATGTCGCGGGAATGTTTAATATTTTGAAGGTGAATGGCCGAGCTCTTAGAACTAACGGCCACTGCAACCTGCAAAGATCTATTGTAGCCAAACCTTCACACTACATCACCTCGGCCACACCAAAAGCCTCAAACAAATTGACTATCCGCCTAGGATTGAGAGTTTGGACATCCTCCCTCAGGGTGGAGTATTATGTCTGTGACTTCTGCTGTGAGTTAGTGCATCACAGTGGCCAAGTCGCGGAAAGGCGCTGGATACGATTAACGCGGACCGGTCGACGTGGAAATCTTTAAAGCCCGCGTCACACAGAGGCGGTAGCGGAAGCGTTCCGGGGCCGGTATTTTTTGTAAAGTATGAGTTCTTATGCACCCTGTCACATTGCAAAGCGGTCGCGGCGTGGTATTTTGTTCCCGCCAAATAGCCCCGGACCGCTTTCGCAATCATACCGCCTCTGTCTGACTTGAGCTTAAGAGAGGCGTTACTATGTCCACCAATAGACGTTGTTTGCATAATAAGATGGCGATAGTTATGAAGTATGACTAGTATATGATACTTTTTTTTTTACTTTATTTTCCTCCTCGTCATTTTCTGTTTAGTTGGCGCAGTTTCAGCAATGGATAAAGGGGGATTAAATGAGATCGGTGTATGGTTCAATTTTAGCCGGTAAACTAGCTCTATGTAAATAATTTTACGGCCACGATGCAGGCAAGCCCATCACATCAAATAAACGACTATTGCAGTATAAATGGCAGTAAAAGAAATTTGTGTCTACTTGATATTTGCATTTTTAGCAGACTGCAGTGGAAATTTACCGAAAGCTATCTTTTAGGGTACTGGATCTGTACCCAAAGGGAAGTTCACGTTGTCTGTGTGTCTGTATGGCTATCCTTCTGTCTGTTCTATCCGTCAGTCATTCCGATATTTGAGGGGTCTAGTATCAAAACCCGCTATAATGAGTTTTCGCATTTTCGTGTTTACTTTTCTTAAATATAATCTACTATATTTTATGTACAATGTTGATTAACATTTAAGTAGTTATCAAAACCCACCAGAAAAGAACAAAACTAGCTTTCAAAATTAGTTTGATTTCAAAATCCGCTATAACGAAAATGTATGGCGGCCTACATTTTTGCACTCTATGGTTTTTGTGGTTTAATTCAAAATAATCAAAAAACATTTTAGCGAGTATATTAAGACTCCTGATTTATGGACTTTATCATTTGAACAAAATAGTAAGGCAGTTGAAATGTAGTGTTTTATAAAGTGCCGTAATGCAAATGGGCATTTTCATTTTAAATGGCGCAGGGTTTAAAAACAGCCGTCAAAAATTCATTATTGCTTTCGGAAATTATGTTGTAATAAAAAAAAAATATTATATTCCATAATTTTTTTTCATCGGCAGCTTTATAACAGCCTGCACCATTTAAAGTGAAAAAGCTTAAATATCGTAACAAACAATAAACACAAGAAACATGTTTTATAGTTCCGTACCTAAGATTAATGTATTTAATTATTTTCGGATACCGGAAGTACCATAAAAAAAATACTAAGCCTGCGTCGTCGTCTGTCTGCATATTTGCCAAGATGACGTGATTTAAAATAATCTTTGCCAAAATCGACATAAAACTTCGTTTTGCATGCTATATTTTCATAATTTTTTAATGTAATTTAAAAACAAATTATTAAAATTTGTTAAATAACACCCGACAACCACTTATTACGAGTATACAGCCAACTTTTGACTAATGACAAGAATTAAGTGGAGCAATTTAAGCTGCAGCTATAAAATACTTCGGCAACTTCCAAGAAAATATAAATTTATATGGTGACAAGAATTTATTGTAAGAGTGCCCGAAAAATTGTGAATAACTGCCTGGCGATGGTATTTGCAATATCAATGTGTGGTTTTGTGTAGATGGGATTTTAATGACGACTTTTATTGTGCTGCTAGTACGCACGGCAGCTAGCTCGTAGAAACAAAACCAGTATAAGCTGAACCAGCGCTACGCTACAAATGCCTGAAACCGGAGACCTGCTCAAGGTCAAAGTGTTTCCACCGACGTGCGGCCCTGTGTACAAATTATATATTTGTCGGCTCGTTATACTTTATTGCATTTCGTTCGGCGGTTCGTACTTCAAAACGCAGTAAGCATTATTGAAGTAAGTAGGTATTTTTTCGTAAAGGAAGGTAAATATTGCCAATAGTGTCAAGTTTTGTACATAACTTTTTTTCAGCATATTATTTATCATATGTGCATCTATTCATTTAAGTTTGCCAACAAAATGAGGTACGTACGATGGTAGTTAACGACGATAGGTGCCTGACTCACTGCAGTTTTTCTATTTTACGTTTACAGCAAAATAAATGACCGTAGCGAAAGTTTGTTTTAATTTATAAAACCAAGATTTCAAGCAAAGATAGGTGGAATGCTCGGCCTTTAGTTGCATAAAAACAAAAACGTGAAAAGAGATTTACAAGATAGCTTTTAAAAAGGAATAAAAGGTTATTCTAAAATAAAACAGATGTTATTTCACTTTTCTAAAGAAAATTAAACTTTGTTTTAAATTTTTTTGGTTTAAAAACAGTACAGAAGTTATTATAATTTATCACCCACCACCCAATACTGTTCCAAAATTGATCCCATCATTTTTAGGGTTCCGATACCAAAATGGTAAAAAAAGGAACCCTTATGGTGCCGCTCTGTCTGTCTGTCTGTCTGTCTGTCCGTCTGTCTGTCACAACTCTATATCTCAAAAACCACTTATGCTATCGACCTGAAATTTGGAATAGTTTTAGAATATAGTTGCCTAGCTTAATTGCACATGAAAAAACTTTGAAAAAAGTATGATTATTAATGTAAAGGGGGCCCAAATAGGGGGGGGGGGGCAAATTTCAAATTATCGCTACTAGGTCGAGTGGGGTATCATATGAAAGGGCTTTACTTGTACATTTTAAAATATATTTTTTAAGTTTCTTAGTTTTCAAGTTATGATGAAAAATGACAAAAAAAATACCATTGCCCCCCCTTATCTCCGAAGTTTGAGTAAGGAAAAATCTGAATTAATTACAGTTGACAGAAGTTTATGTAAACTTTACAGCAAAAATAAAACGATCTTTCTAAGTTGCACAGTTTTTCAGAAATCTGCAAAAAACCTTTACAAACAAATTTAGTTTTGCGGTCCTGAAAATGGACTTTATTGCTTCCAAAAATACTATATTTTTCCCTTTATTTTAATGCTTACCAACACATTTTGCATCTATATCAAAAGCGAACGACAAAATCTGACAGAAAAATAAAGTTTGTAAAACAATTTTATTGTTTCCGTCCAATATACTCTGGCTTTAGTGTCATGGCTGCAAAATGTGTTGGTAAGAGTTAGAATAAACGAAAAAAAAGGAATTATAATAAATTGTGACTTAAAATAAATTCAAAACTTCGTCCCTTGACAATAGAGTGAATATTGGTTAGATGCTAATCACTACCAATTTGACAATCCATCCTACCAATATTGTCAGTGAAAGAAGTTATGAATTCGAATGTATCGAAGAAGTATCGTACCGATGTATCGATAAATCAAGAGTAGAACACATGTTTTGGGTATGTTATAGAACTTTCTTGGGATATTTTAGCGAAGGAAGAGGTCATGGTATAAAAAAATATTACAAAGAAGCTTATGAGTCGATATTATGTTACGGTTAATGTGTGAAAATCTGTTATAAAATGTGCGAAAATATGTTATAAAATCGATTTAGGGATCCGTTTGCGAAATATTAAGCTTGAAAGCGCATTTTTGTTTGAGTCCTCCGCTGGCTAAACAGTTGTTATTGGAAATGTGAAGAAATTCATAGTAGTCGTGTATAATGATAAAGGAAAACTACACAGCTAAGTAGGCTTCATACGTTAATGATCTATCGACGAAAAACTGGAAATAATAAAAGTAACAATAGCAATCAGGCACTAGGACCTCGCTTAGCATTAGGAGGTAAAAGTTTATGTTATAAACGTTATGAAATACTTAACCAAAACCTGCTTTGGGATAAAAAAAAAGCGGCCAAGTGCGAGTCGGACTCGCGCACTGAGGGTTCCGTACCACCACATAAACATAATTGTATTAGTTGAAATTTCAGTAAGTTAATGTGCTAGATTTTTTGAGTCCGACACGCGCTTGACCAAATTTTATTATTTGTTGTTATTTTATAGCCTATGCCCTATAAACATACCAATTTTCAAGTTTGTAAGTGTTTCCGTTTTTAAATAGAACTACAACAAAAATCGCCTCAGCAACCATCCAACTTGACCCCTCTCTTATATGAATGTTCTTGGAACGGGAGCTCAACACAATTGGTTACCATTAGTTGTGAGAAAAGTTGTAATATTTAATGATTTCAGACTTTTCCCATTATTTGTACTGTGAGACCTAGCTTCTTGCGAAATTTCATAATTTTAGGTCACCGGGAAGTACCCTGTAGGTTTTTCATTTTTGAATAAATGTATGGAGATGAGTACATAAAATGCCATATCTTTTGATTGCGTCGTTGTAAAAAATTGAAATTTTCACATCTTGTGTGGTTCATGGATCCTAATATATGGTATTAATTTCAACCTGATACCTTTACCCGTTCGTGAGATAAAGGGTCTTGACAGACAGACAGACAGACAGACGGACAACAAAGTGATCCTATAAGGGTTCCGTTTTTTTCTTTTGAGGTACGGAACCCTAAAAACGGCCAAGCCCTAAGGGTTCCGTACTTATCTACCATAGGATGTACTAAAAGCTTTTGCTCTTTGGTTTTAAAAACTCCGCGACCATCCAACTTGACCCCTCTTTTATAGAAAAGTTCTTGAAACGGGAGCTCACCTTAATTGGCTACTATTAGTTGTGAGAAATTTTTTAATATTTTATGATTTTAGACTTTTCCCTTTATTTGTACTGTGAGACCTAGCTTCTTGCCAAATCTCATAATTTTAGGTCAACGGGAAGTACCCTGTATGTTTTGCTTTTTTGCATAAATGTATGGAGATGAGGACATAAAAAGCCATATCTTTTGATTGCGTCGTTGTAAAAAATTGAAATTTTCAGATCTTGTGTGGTTTATGGACCTTAATATTCGTTATCAATTTCAACCTGATACCTCTTCTGGTTCGTGAGAAAAAGGGTCTTGACAGACAGACAGACAGACGGACAACAAAGTGATCTTATAAGGGTTCCGTTTTTTTATTTTGAGGTACGGAACCCTAAAAATCGTAAAAAAGCTACGAAACCCTATACTGCGCGTGGCCCGACACGCACTTGGCCAGTTTAATCATTCTTCAGCATGACTAATTAACCTGTAGGAAATGTATAACTCAGGTTTCTTACTAAAATAATGAATATGTAAAAGCAAAAGTGCCATGTAATGTGTCATAGTTGCGTGGGTTGAGAATTTTCACGCAAAATTGAAGGTCAACATTTCCGTGAACCGCCCTCGTAACTTTTATGATAATTCTACTTTTTGGAAGAAGGAGCTTATCTAAGTTGCTCATTTTAGGTGTTGGTCAAAACCCTCCGGAACGATCGTAAATGATATTATAAATGTTAGGGATTTTTCGCACCTACCTTTTCCAGGAAGTCATGGGTAATCCTGACACCATGGCTAGTCTACATAATGCTCTATCAAATATCACGGTATGACCCGAGTAAAAGTCTTGGCTTTCGAGATATTGCAAAATTTGTGAATATTCGAAAAAAAATACCACCTTGGAAAGGATTTTCCATGCCATACCTAGTGAAAATACATTTGGATCCCATGGCATCGATAAAATGGATTGATAAAGTTATTTAATGTGACAAAGTGATTTTTGAAATAAAAGAAATTGCCTAGTCATAATTTATAGCAAACAAATATGTACTTATTTAGCGACCTCTATACGCATTCCAACGTTGCGTTTGTGCTGCCACCTACCAAATATTTTGCTGTACTAGCTCAATTGGTCCATCATTGCAGACCATAGAGTAACACGATTTTGCGCGATTTGACGCGTTGCTCTAAGTTGCAGACAGACTACTCTCTCTATTCTTTTTCTACTTTGAAGATTTATCCGAACACAAGAAGTGTTAAAATAAAAATCATTTTCAAGTATGTACTACTTTATACTTGCCTATTCATCCAATAACATTAAATTCTTCACTTTTGAATATAATTAACCTGTAATTTTGAACTACTGGGTGATGTGTTAAAGCCCGATGATATTCAAAAATTGATACCCTATGACCACTGTTTATGTGGTTTAATCTTACATTTTTATACACACGTTTATTTTTGGACCAATGGCATAAGCTTCTAGGGGTACGTGGTAGGGGTACTTACGGATGAATAACTCCCAAAGGATTATTAATGTTACTCGGCAGATAAATCTGAACAACAAGAAAATATTTTTCATCTGTCAGGCTTGGAAAACTTTGCTTTATCGATCGAAATGTGGGCGCAAAAGACATTTTGATCACTAGCGTGGGAAAGGGTTTTTAATGAAAAATTTGAAGAATGGCTGCGGTACTGACAGCCAATTCTTGATTAACACTTGGTGATAAAATATCATTTTTGAGACTCAAAAATTCAAACTTTTCTTGATGAGAGTTTAAAACAAATACATAAACGGAAATTAACAAACAAACACCATTTTATATTTATCGAATATCAGTCTTCACTTTTGAAAATAAAAATCTGTGATTTTGAATTTTTGGAGTGATGTTTTATCACCCGGTTAATTCAAGAATTGAGTCCTTGGCCGCTAATAAATCGTAAATACCAAGGTTTTTGTTTTTTTATTATTCTTTATTGTTCAGCAGATATTCGTTAACATTTCCCTAGTTAGGTGGTGATGTCCGTGTGATGCCGGCAAAAATAGTACCAACCCATCTCTACCCGTGGGTGTCGTAAGAGGCGACTAAGGTCTTATGAAACGGAGGAAGGGCAGCAGCATCTTTCTGTGTATCATACCATCTTAAATACTGCGGTCACCAACAACAGCGGTTGCTATCCGCAACGCTTACGAGTATAAGCGTGGTATGGTAAATCCCTTCAAGTACCACGCATTTTGGCTGGAGTTCTGGAGGGAGCTCCCTGTCCTGAAGTGGACATTTCATAGGATGTAATGATGAGTTAGGTAAAAAAAATGTGTGTCTCGCTCGGCCGCAATAATTTGCATCTAGTGCCATGAAACAGCTTCAAACCCTTGCTACGCTCAGGATTCCCTTTTTGAACCCGCTTGCTCGATTTTCAATACAAATCAATCGCGCCAAATATCTAAAATTTTGCAGCCTTGCATAATAAATAACTATTGTTTATCTCATTCAAATTATTTTATAATGCCGTGCCAAAAATAACTCGCTTTCGATTTGAGCCGTGTTTCTTAGGGATAATTGATTAGATAGGTAATGTTGTCTGAAAATGAGTAACATACCTACCTACTATTTGGCTAGGGAATTAGCACGTTTACCAAAATTGCCGATGTTGTGTAGCGCCACTAGAGCGGGCTGTTAGTGTAGCAACACTTGCGAAAACCCCTCATCGGAAAGATCCGCGAAAGATCTTTTTGTCAAGGAGCGGAATATCCACGTCGGCACGATCCGCAAACACAAATGACAAGACGTTGCGGTAAGTTCCGTCGCGGAAATTCCGGTCTAGTATAGACTTGACAGAAATATCCGCAGATGTGTCGGTACACTTACATTTCAAAATATTAAAGAAAATACGCATGCATAAGGCCACGCCTCTTTTAATGAAATAAAGAGCAGCTGGTAATACTCGAAATGAAAATAATATGATATTCTTTCAAAATAAAGCTTTCGGTGTTTTTATTTGAACAAATCCAGTCAGATTTGAAAGCATTGACCCAATTAAAAGTAGTTAATAGAAATAAACCATTAAAACTAAGCGTCAATGAAATAACACATACATGCAATTAACTCGTAAAACAAATTCTTAAATTTCAAAATTAAGTCACATAAGTCCAATTTTGAGATTAATCTAAGGTACTAGTATATTAATATTCGGGGTACCTATAGTATGATTAAGTGTATCGACGCACCTGCAGAAATTCCTAATCGGAGTATTTTCTTTTTAAGTTACCTATATTGAATATAACATCTGGCGGAATTTCCGACTTATTCGGAAATTCCGACAGATTTTTTAGATATCCGGCGGAATTCCGCTGGTGTCATACTTGCTTGACAGATGTATCTGTCCCGGAACTTGTCGCGTCAGAATTTCCGCAGGTGAGGCCTAGGATACCAACAGTATTAGGAATAGATGACACGGTCAGTTCGCTTGCTCCATAGCTCGTTAGGAATCCTTTTTGCTCCGTGGGAATGTGGATACAAGTCTGGACTCCGAAGGTTGGAAATGACACAGACAGTACCTACCCAAGTTCACAACGTTGTGATTAGTTTCTCAAAGTCTTGTTGATAAAATTCTACGAAAATATCGGTCTTGGGACGTTCCGTGCTGCAAAAATAGATCATTGGTACAAGCAACGTGTGGGAATTTTTCACAGCAACACCTTCATTTGTATTGACTAATTTAATTCCCTTTTATGGCGTTAGGGTTTCTTATTGAGCAATATAATGGCAATTTGAAGTTGGTTGTTGATGGTCAAGACTCAAGTGATGATGATGATAACTTCTTCTTCCCTATGCAACATGTTGTAGACCGTTTAAAGCCCGGAAGCAAGTGGCTTATTATCGTTAACGCAAGGAAAATTGAGAGGAAAATTTAATAAAAATGTATGAGTTTGTTGAGTCAAGACTTTCTTCCGTCCGTTCGTTCCGTTATTTACTGAGTTCTCCTTGTCTATTCAACTTTAAGTTATAGACATTATAAAAAATTTCAGAATCCTTGCGTCGATTGCGGCCCTTGCTGTGGCCAGTAGCCCAAGGTGGGCAAGGGCTCTCCATCAGCAGCAAGAGGCAAGGTCGAATCTGGCATCGATTGGTCGCGACGTGGGCACGCGAAACTCCTGCCCTCTTACCCTTGACACAGAAATGGTCACTCCGTTGACCGCCGCTGGTTCTCAAACTTGACGGCTGATGAAGATGGAAGAGGGGGCGGTAAATGGAAGGTGGATAGACCGTGAAAAGTTTTAGCAAAACTTTTATTGATGCGACTTTGCATGCTTACTTGCCCATTCTATAATTTATTACTTTATTTCATACGGAATAAGAACATATGCAATGTCGCGTAAATAAAATGTCGGAATAAAATTGATATAAATAAGTTATAAGCAATCCTCTTTAGATAAAACTACCTGCGATTTTTACCCAGGATTAATACAATTTTGAATATTTTCTTTATTTTGGTTATTTATACTCTTGCTATCAAAACGGTCGAAAGTTGATGATTGCGTGTAAAACGCGTTAGCAGAGTGTATTTATAACAAGAAAATACCAATTACGCAGTCTGCGTCACTTTTGGCCGAGTGGTAGTTACTCTTTCTTTCCGATCTCGAAAGTTAAGCAACTTTGGCCGCTATTGGCAAAACAACAAGAGAGTTTCCGTGCTTCGGAAGGCACGTTAAGCCGTTGGTCTCGGCTATTATAAATTGTCAATGATAGTAGTCGTTAAGCCAAGTCAAGAGGCCATTTGGCGGCTTGAAAGCTAAAGCCTTATTTAGGATTTGGTCTGGGGTTTCCTCGGGGTTGCATGGGTCAGATGTAGTCGCTCTGTGTAAAAATATGTGAATCAAATCAAAAGTCAAATCTTCTAGGTAAGGTAGCCAACCTCTTAAAAAACCATTGGCAAAAAAGGAATAAGGCTAGGAAAACTATGATGATGATTTAGGCTTTGTCCCGTTGCTGGGCAAAAGATCTCTGTTTAGTCTCTCTCTGTCAATTATTTATCGTCATACTTCTTATTTATTTATTTTGTAAATATAATTCGAATAACAAGGTACATACCTATACACTCTGACTCTAGGCTTTCGAACTTGTTTAGTTGTAACTCAAGGCCCTACAGTTACAATTAAAGAAATCGAGTTAAGTTATTTTGACGACGAGACGCTTAATTTGTGATATTTTTTAATATAAGAAACCTCGAGCCCTATTTATAAAAAGTTTGAGAATCACAACTTTATGCCCTTACACTCAATTTATAGAAAAAAATATGTAGGCCAATTGGGAGTAGAGGTGAAAAATGTTGGAAGTACTTATGAGTGTTTGGCGGAAATAGGGGTAGTTTGGTTGAACTCGGACAAGTGGCCTTTAGCTGGGACCTTGCTACTGAATTATAGCGCTTTATCTATACCAGACTATTATTTTGATAAGCTTTTTAATTATCTTAAAGTTTTTCTTTTAATGGTTCCATGAAATGGCTTTCAGTGAACTTATGTTGGGTTTATCTGAAATAGCTACCACCCTCGGCTCTGATGCTTGCGGATATTGACTTCCAGTTTTTTATATTTTTTCTTACGTACCTAATCCAGCGATTTGCCATCATTTCGTGGCTGACCAGGGCCCTGAGACAAGTTGCTTTCTATTATCGCAAATGCTATAGAATATAATAAAAATTTATGGGATTGACAGTAGCTGTCACGCAACATTTCGTTAGCTAACCATACATTTACGTTCTATTCTACTACCATTTGCAATTGTAGAAAGCCGCTTGGCTCTAGGCCCTGGACTCTGCGCAGCATACGGTCGTGAACTGTTCCTGGTGTCAAGAGGCAGGTCCTGTTCCAAGACGTCGGGCAATATCTCTCTCCATCGGCTTAATAGAAGTGATGTTGGAGAGAGATAGCTTCTGAGAAGAAGCTGGTTATCTTCTGTGGAAGGAAGCAACTAGGCGGGATCAGGGATAGATCGCCTATTTCGCAATAGGAGGCGATGATGGCCTCTGAATAACACAGACACTTCAATGCCTGTGCCCCTAATGATTCATTCATTCATTCATTCACTCCAGATGAGGGTGACTTTGTATTGCTGCTACCTCGCAATGAGGAGAAATGAACACCAAAGATAAGAGCATTGTGCAAGGATTCACGAGCCTCCCGTCCTGCGCTGGAAATGGTCAACGTGATGTTTTAGTCAGTAGGAATCTGACATAGCCCAGCCGCTTTTCCGAGCAACGAGTGGTTGCTGAGATAAACAGGTGTGGCAGATAGACAGACGCTTTTTGGAATAGAATAGAATGGAATGGAATGGAATGGAATGGAATGGAATGGAATGGAATGGAATGGAATGGAATGGAATGGAATGGAATGGAATGGAATAGAATAGAATAATCTTTATTCATTAATTGTTTTACAAAAATTAAGTAACATGATGCCTCCTTTTAAGCAAACAATGCCTGTGCTAGGAGACATCTCTCTTCCATTGGCGCCGATTAAGTTTAATGAATTTTTACCATTTAGGTTTGGGACCCTAAAAAGTAATACCATGGTAGTTATAGAAACTCTATGTACAAGGTGTAACAAAAAGGGTGTATCAACCCTGAAGGATGTGATTCTGCCCATGAAACTGAACAACGTTCGCTAAGAAACATAGGTCGAAATACGAAAAAAAAATTGACCTCCCACAGAAACTGAATCAGCTGATCGCGCATTTTTTATGGGAGGTCAAATTTTTTTTTCGTATTTCGACCTATGTTACTTACGAAAAGTTGTTCAGTTTTATGGGCAGAAGCACATCCTTCAGGGTTGATATTTACACCCTTTCTGTTACATCTTGTATAGTGAGTTCCTTTCTTCCTATGCAAAGACGCAGAAATTGCTTTGCATAATAATGACAAAGTCGCAAAAACTTAAATTATTTCAAGTCGTTGAACTTTTTAATAGAAAGCAAATAGAAAGCGAGGCATTTTTTGTAAAACTGCTTTACATAACGCAAAGCCTTCTTAGTTTTCAATTGAATAAATAGGTTCAGTCATGTTTGCCATCAGATTTTTAGTTTATGTTATGATGATGAGTTCAACGACCGACCGAACCCTTTCATCAAGTCTTATAATAACTAGCAATGACGTAGGCCACCTGAAGGCAGTCACCTCTCTCAACAGTCAGCAGATTGTTTGATCCAGAAAACTAGCAGACAAACGAGCGAGTATAAACGAGCAGCCAGCGAGGTTCAAATCTCTTTGCGAGCAGCAGTTCATCTGATGGTAAGTGTCACTGCCGCTCATCAAGGGGCAAACTACTTACTCGCTAGGATACTAGCCAGACACTAAGCCTGCAGTAGAATCAGTTGCAAAAAATCTGAACCGATATCCGGACGAAACATTAGGCTCTAGGCAGCAAGCCACCTGCAGTGAGTAATGTCGGAATTAAGGGTGAATTTCCACGAGTGCTGTGCGAGGGAGCTATGAGCTGGGAGATTCCAACCAACGCGAGTAGCATAGCTTGCTCACCCCATGATATTTTCAGGTTGAGGCGGCTATTATAGAGCGAAACTCGGTCGCCCAGGTACTTTAGGACAAACATCAGGACCACTTTCTCTCAGCAGCCGCACTAATAGACGATAGAAAGGTACCTAGTAAATTCTTTGGATACCTGTACCTTATAGGTAAGCAACTCAATTTGTAGCAATAATTTTCATGACGAATATAAAATTTAACGCATTAAATCATGTCAACGGAAGTCCGAGTGATAAACTGCTTGGAAATTTAAATTTTAAGCAAAATAATGTGTGTAATTAGAAAGTTATGGTTTAGCCACATGAAAGTTTCGCAAACGACACGCGAATTTTTTATTAGCTTCGTAGCAAAAATAAATAAATAAAACTGCCGTGGTAGTCTGCGGTAAGTGAGAGCAGCGTTTGGCCACAGAATAAAGTCCACAGATCGAACAGAAATGACACTCCCGTCCCCACCGTTTTAGATGCCTCACCTCATAGGCCTCTCAATTATTTTCATAACAAAATGTGTATTTGGAGGTGACTCATAGGTAGGGTAGACCGGGTACAATTGAAACAGTTTTGCTTTAATTGTGTGTAGTGGAGCCATCTTTAATATTTAAAGATCGGGTGTAAGCATGGCTTAAAGGATAGTAAACTGGCTATGAAATACAATTTATAGAATAGTTGTATCTCAAACACAAAAGCTTCAATTACCGTTAAAAGAGGACGGGGGAGAATGGTTCAATTGACCCCGTACTAGGGACGGTTGAAACAGTCCTCGTGGATGTTTGAAACACTCTAATAATATCGAATCAAAACAAGTTTTGCAACGAACTACAGTCAATCTTGACTCAATAAAAGTATTCAAGAAGGTTGTAAAAAGTTGGTACTCGTAATCCTAGGATAAACAAATCAAAATTTATGATCGTTTACATATTTTCAAATATAAAAGCAGGATATTTTTTATGAGGTTCTTTTAGAGATCTCAGTTATACTAATTAGTTCCAATATGTTAAATATACACAGTTTTAATGTGATATTAAGCTAAAACGGCATACAATCGTAGTTAAAACAGATAATCTTATCTCATACAAAAGGGCATGTTTCAATTATAACAATGTTTCAACTATAACATAATTTTTACGGAAGTGGCATTTTAAAAATCTGACATAGATCACCTATATTGTCACCTAAATCGCTTAAAATAAAAAAATCTGTTTTAAAAATCATATTTTATTAACGTTTCATATTATTCAACTATTCAAAATAAAAAAATTCAGATGAGGAACTACAGTTTTGTCTCTTTGACCACCTAACAACTTATAACAATCTGAGGACGATCGAAACACGAGGACGTTTGAAATGTTTCAACAGTACCCAGACGATGTGGTTTAATCGTCCCAGCCGGCATTTTTTACTTCAAAGTCAAAATTTATTCTTAATCAACTTCAATTCAAATCAAGAATTGTGAAAAAACCACTCCACAATAACAAACTGACACTCTAAAATAAAAAGAATAACTGTAAGATAAGTATATCAGATTTTATGACAAAAGTTATATCATGCAAGTTATTAACTTTTTTGCGCGAAAATCTTGTACGGGCGCTGGTCACGGCTGCTTCGCTTGGAGGCTCGAGCGTAACTGTCTAAACTTCCGAAGATGGCCGATTGACCCACGACTGTTTCGTCATATGCGTAGTTACTATGGTAATTGATAAAATCGCAATGTTTCAATCATAACCTGGTTCAATCGTACCCGGTCTCCCCTACACATAGCCGCGGGGGACTGATCTAGGGGATTTTAGTGGAACGAGTGCGCATGACAGTGGTAAAACTTTGACTTTAAGTGGGTCTCTGATTTCGGGTGCAGGCAGCATATATAGCGATGGCTCAGCTTATACTGTTTTTGTTAACACATACTTGATGCCGTGCATACCACGCTTGTTTTACCATTGCTGCTAGCGACTGAAGTATGCTGGTATTTTTATACGCAGAAAGATGTAAGTAAGAATTTTGTCAACGTTGTACCCTGCTTTTTTGCCGAGTAGTGCAGTTCGTCGGAAAGAAAAATAATTCCTTGTTGTGCTATTCGCGCATTAAAATTATATCATCGGAAGTGCGAGCAATAAACTGTTAGGTAATTCGAATTTTAAAGCCGACTGAGAAATATAACAAGGTCCAGAAATAGCCGGCTGATAGAAAAACACTAAATCCAGGGTTTATGATCTTACCTCTCATTGCAGCAGACAAAAATAGACGGTTATTTTTGGACCCCTAGCCAAATTTTTGTATGTTACTCAGAACATGAATCTGAACAACCTTACCAAAGAAACATGGGTCGAAAAACGAGAAAAATTTTAGTCATCCCCTACAAATCTTGCGGTGGCAAGAGTTGGGTTTGTATGGGACGACCAACATTTTTCTCGGTTTTCGACCCATGTTTCTTTAGGACAGTTGTTCACTTTTATGTTTTGAGTAACATACTAAAATTTGGCTAGGGTCCAAAAATGATCCGGTATATTTTTAGGGTTCCGATACCAAAATGGTAAAAAAAGGAACCCTTATGGTGCGACTTTGTCTGTCTGTCTGTCCGTCTGTCTGTTCGTCTGTCTGTCACACCTGTATATCTCGGCAACCACTCACGCTATCTACTTGAGGAATAGTTTTAGAATATGGTTGCCCAACTAAATTGCACGTGTTGTATTGTACGGTCTAAACAACCGCACATTTACTTATTCACTTCAGTGCATTTCCGACCACCTCGGTGTGTGTGTACTCATGTATCAGCATATCATCAAATCATTACGCAATTAGTAAAATAAAAGCATTTCTATCCGGACTCTTTTCGTATTTTATCACTAACTACTCCCTCCTAGCATCTAAAGACTGTACGTGATCATAGCTCGTACAAATATGATTATTGATGTTTGTAAAGGGGGCAAATAAGGGGGGGGCAAATTTCAAATTGTTGCTACTAGGTTGAGTGGGGTATCATATGAAAGGGCTTTACTTGCACATTCTAAAATATATTTTTGAACTTTTTTACAACTCTGAATTTTCAAGTGATGGTGAACAAAAAATATACCATTCCCCCCCCCCCTTATCTCCGAAGTTTGTGGTAGGAAAAATCTGAATTAATTACAGTCGATAGAAATTTATGTAAAGATCTTTCTAAGTTGCACAGATTTTTAGAAATCTGCAAAGAACCTTCACAGACAAATTTAGTTTTGCGGTCTTAAAAATGGACTTATTGCTTCCAAAAGTACTATAGGTATATCGGAACCCTCGGCGCGCGAGTCCGACTCGCACTTGACCGGTTTTTTACTGTCTATGGGCTTATTTTTGACCCCGATGCAGCCCTGAGAACGAAGATGGGGTCGACGCCTATTCACTCGCGACTTAAATAGGTTCGGGATTTTAGAACTCGGAACACAGACGCGGGCAGAGAATACCACTCCATAGCCGTGCGCATTACAAAAGATGATTTTAATAGAGAGCTCCTAAAAGCTTAGTCAGACTGAGATGATACTTACGAACCGATTTTTAATGGTTTAGTGTGGCGACCCATACCTGTGGGAATTCCGTGAATATCGGCTCTGCTACGATACCAACGGAAATTTCGCCAAATGTGTCATAGGTCACCTAAAACGCATTGCAGGAGTAATAAGCGGAACTCTCCGCGTCTTTCCGCAGGAATTTCGCTTTTTTATGTTACAAATGAGCAAACGAGCAGGTGGACCACCTGATGGTAAGTGGTCACCACCGCCCATAGGACCCAAATGGCATATTTTGACCCTAACAAGACAGTCAAGCGCGTTGTTCACTTGGAGAACTAAGATGGTATATCACTGGCTATCTCGCTCTTCAAACCGAAACACAGCAGTGCAAACACTGCTTCTTTACGGCAGAAAAAAGCAAGGGGGTGGTACTTCCCCGACGGACTTTCCATAAAAACCCTACCACCTTCAAGTTAACATTGAAATATCACCCTTAATGGTTGTCTGCGTGTAAGCATCTTTCGTAAAATATTCCGATTTTAGTGTTCATATGATTAGGTGAATGTTTTATTAAGCCCATGTTGGTTGCCTTCAAAAAGGTCCTCCTTGGTGCAAGAAACTGAGCAGGTAGGGCACGAAAGCAAGTGTCATGGATTGCAAAATGCCGCATTCACACTTATCGTTATCAGAGGAGCCTCACCTCTTCTTCAGTTCTCCGCACCTGCCAGCGCCCGATCGCAGTCTACCAGGGAAGATCATGTCCTGGTGGAAGATTTTCGGCAATGGGGATATATGGGCTTTCAGGGGGGGTAACTTTTTGATCACAGTTCTATCCTAGCCTTTGATGGATCTGATTCGAGGGGTACGGTGTTTCTTATAAAACTGTGACGGCTTTTGAGGCGTATGGGCAACCAAAGAGCTATTGCTGTAGCCACATTTTGGGCTAAGTTACTATAAAATCATTTGTAATTGATATGAAAAGAAGAAGAAGAAGAAGCCCATGATATTTATTGTCCGTAAGGTTCTGGCAAAGAATAGTTGTACCAACCCATCTCTAACCGTGGGTGTCGTAAGAGTCGACTAAGGGATTTTAAACCAGAAGATGGGCCGCTTAGCGTCCTTATGTTGCGTTCACCAACAACCGCGGTCCATGGTGCCAGCCGAAACGCTAAACAGCGTGGTGACTATGATACTTTCCCTCCAAATTATAACCCTGGAGAGAGCTCCCTGTCCTGCAGTGGACGTTTCATGGGATGTTTTGTTTATTATGATGGTATGTTTTATTGATCCTTCATGGTGGCCATTATCTTAACATCCCATTAAACGTCCACTGCTGGACAAGAACTCCCTTCATAATTTTACAATAGAAATGCGTGGTAATTATATTTTGTAGGGGAAGTATACCATAGTCAACACGCTTGTTTACGTTACGGTTGGCACCATCGACTGTGGTTATTGGTGACCGCAGTATCCTTCTGATCAAATTCAATCAGTTGCTTGTTGACCACGGGCAAAGATGAGTTGTCATGGTGGTCATAGCTGTTCAGAATTCACGAAATTATTTTCTTTTGATCAGTCGATCAAATTCTTGTTAAGATTTTTTGTGTACACACTGAAGTATTGCTATATATTTCCATCCACTGTTTTCTACTCTGAGCCGTGTTGCCAGTCTTTAAAAAGTACATCGCGCACATACTACTGAAAAAAGGCTCGTGTAAATAAATAAACTGTAGTACTATAGGGTGTAAGGGACAGGTTTCCAAAAACTGAAAGGGCATGATCAGTCAACGTACCTGAACATATATTTCAGGGAATAAAACTTTCACGAAATGAAAAAAGTCCGGCCAAGTGCGACACGTACTGAGGTAAAAATACCGTCTTAGTTATGGACGCGCAAATCACGCAGAAGTGTATTAAAAACGCGTAGTTGGGCAGTTTTTATTATTTGTTGTTATTCTATAACTTATGCGTGTTCACGTTTTTAGTAGAGGAGTATTGTATTTGTTGTTATAGCGACAACAGAAATATTATGGTTCATAAGATACAGCGCGCTGACAGACAGACATCGGAGGCATATCAATAGCGTCCCGTTTTTCACCGTATAACCATACTCTCCACACAAAATTGCAAACTTCATTGGACATTTTGTATGGAAAAGCTAATTTTTTTTCAGTTCCTTAAAGAAAATCTTTCAGAAAAAATTGATGATAGTTGTTAAGTTACGTTGACAGATCATGCCCTTTCAGTATTCGGAAGGCTGTCTCTTGCACCCACTAACGTATTTTACGTTATAAGGCGAGTAGCTATATCAACACAAATTCAAAACTACGGAGTCTCAAAACCTCTAATGCAAAAAAGACATACAAATCGACCAAACCGGCGGGTAAAAAATATGTAAGTACCCAAATTATAAATATGTTCATTCTTTTATAAATAGCCAAAAATATGAAACTTGAGAACACAGGGTAGATAACCGCTCGTAAACTAGGGGGTATCACCGCATCACGCGAAATAACAAAACAAATCATACATAGGCATCGATCTGGGCCATAAAAACGTGGAAAGACGTCTCGGGACAATCTGCACGCGATGGTTGCCACGGTATCGAACATACAGTCGGGGTTCAAGTGGAAAAGGCAAGTCTGGGTAAGAATGAAGTTTCCAATCGTAATAACATCTAAAGAGTACAAGCCACAGCGAGTAAATATACAATATACCCCGTGTAATGCCGCCGGCTAACGCTGCTTTTCCACCAGTGCCTTGCAAATTCACCCTTAGTCGCCTTTCACGACACCCTCGGGTGGAGATGGTTTGGTTCTTTTCTTTGCCGGCACCACACGGGCAATTAGTACCTTCCTCAATAATATTTAGAATATTGGTGAATTTTTAGTTTGGTATCTTATTGGTTGGAATTTCCCAGTTAACAGCTTAACTACGTCGCATACCACTTGTGGAAATCCACCCTAAGTAAGATGTAGTACTATCCTATCTGTTCGCTCCGTAGTCAAGTGGTTAGAGCTCTCAAACCGACCGTTTTGAGTTCGATTCCCAGTGGGGACACTTGTTCTGTGGGGGACACTGTCATATAAAATCACTTTGTGTGTCTTCCAACCAATAGTCCAAAAATTAAGTCGATTCCGTGCTTCGGAAGGTACGTTAAGCCGTTGGTTTCGACTACTTTCTAAGGTAGTAGTTAGTCGTTAAATAAGCCATTTCAGAGGCTTTGGGGCTTTAATAATCTTGGGTGGTTCAAAAACTCTGACACCAGGATTTTTGAGGTTATGATGAAGATCTGTTTCTCTGGGTCATAAAAAGGGACTAAGGTGTCTTGAGCTGAAGGATCGACTAGATAGATCACAAAGTTAAGAATCTGGTGGAAACTAAGCTGCTGCAAAGAGACATACAGGTCACCGTACTCTTAACGTGAATTTTCAAGAGAGCTGTGAGCTGAAAAATTCCAGCCAATAGGGATTCCTCTATTTGACAGCGCAACTGACAAGCTAGGAAATGGCGCAATCCTATTGGTTAGAATTTCCCCAGCTCACAGCTTAGCAGAGCACTGTTGGGAATTCACCCTTGCAGTCGTAGCGTAGCCTAGCCCTAAAGTTCATAGAAAATAATGAACCAAAACTGGATCGTGTTAAACAGAAAACAGCCATATGAAAAAAAAAACACTTTTGAGTTTTGGACACTTTTTTGCCAATTTGTATTTTTTACTAATTATCAATTTATAAAAATTATAAAGCGCTAAAAAGGTATGAAATTGATGTACTTGGTCAATTAATGAGACAAGTTCTCAAATATGTCATTGTTTTAGAAGTTATGAACATTTTTCTCAATGTCTGCGTTCACCAAAATTAAATTCCTAAGAAACTATAAATTGCTTAAAGCGGACATTTGTGTTTGGCTGGTTTCTGCGTATTAGACACTAAACACGGACATGATAAATATGTGGATACGTGTGTACCTATGTTTGTGTGTTAAATTATGAGGGAAATAAAGGTGTTTGATTGTTCAAAAGATGAATTCTCTCAATTCTCATTTCTTGTTCCGATTAGTTCCTGCCTGTTTTACACCTCTTTGGTCCGGCAACGGTTTTCTAGAATGTTATTTCTGCATTGCTGTTGATAACCTTGTACTGCAGATTCTGAGGGTCTTACAAAACGTGTCTTGAAAATAACATCATTAGTTTCTACGGAAAAATGCGGAAAGAAGCCATCTGAGTTGACTGTTTTTCACAAAATTCAAAGTAGTAATAATGCGGTATTATAACTAATTTGCAAAAGTCAGCCAGCTGGTTGGTCGCTTTCTACAGAATATTTTTATGTGATACTTATGAGATGGCGTTCTTATCCGTATCATGAGTGCTTTTAACGAAATATTTTTTTATTTTGTCTGCCTTATGCATTTTATATCTCTGTAAGGAATTAAGATATTAGGTCTTTACCTACGAAATTGCCGTTTTGTACGGCGAATTTTAGGTAAACTCAATTTTCAGTACTAACATATTTGCATTTTTCTTAGGAATTATAAATCCAATCTTTTTTATTTTTTTAATCATTATTGGGAAGACATTAAGCTAACAGAAGCTTAAATTTGATTTTCGAAAAATATTATCTGTAAAAAAATTTAACAAATCTAATGATGAAATCGGACGACAATTAAGACGAACAATTTTCGAACCTTAAATTTTATATATCAAACTAAAAATAAAAACTTTATTTTATGCGTAAATTAATAACCTTGAAGTCAACTTTCAAATATAAGACATATGAAAAAAAATTGCATTAGTATTATAGGAATTATGATCTCATTAATCTGTAAGAAAATTTCGGCAATTTCATAGGTAAATACTTATTATTTACATGGCTGTCTTCGGAAAAAATCGTCGAGTTTGTAAAAGTTGGCTGGGTTTCAAACTTCATTTCTTCTAATTTTCCACTTGGCTGTTTTCTGCTTAACGCGATCCAACTAGGAGATATACTTACCTAGAATTCTAGCCTTACCAGAAACTCTTAAGTATTGCAAAAGCATCACACCGTTGTCTATTCGTGATCATGATAAACTTTTCTTCGCCCTTTGAATTACTTGCTTAACTAGACCCTGAACTTCAAATGCAACTTACACTGCATTTCTAAATATAAACTCTATTTCTGTACAAAATGCAGCAAAGAAATAACACATTACTGTAGGAGGGCTAGTCGTTGACAGTACAGAATAACTTGTAGAGATACGGGTGTGTCACGGAACGGAATCAAGTCTGACATGCCGGAAACTAGCCGGCAACCAAGACTTATTGCAGGAGATACTAGGGTTCGCGTCCACCTGAGTTGCTAGGGTGTATTCGGTGTTGAAGGGTCTATTGTGTTTTATTACTTCTATTTGTCAGACTTCGGTATCCATAGGCTTTGCCTAGTTTGGTATCAGAATATTTTGTGTGATATGTCCCTCTATCTTTATATTAGGTATGTAATGTTTTTTTTTTTATGATTTGATCATGTATTTTAGTACGAGAATGTTACTCAGACCATGAAACTTAACAACTTTCCCCAAGGAACATAGGTCGAAATACGAAAAACCAGACCTCCCGTACAAAATGCGCTGCAGTTTCTATGGGAGGTCAAAATAGATTTTCGTATTTCGACCAACGTTCCTTGGGGAAAGTTAATCAGTTTCATGATCTGAGTAACATACTAAAATTATGTTCACTATTTCATTAGGACCTTATATTTGCAATTAGTTTCTCGAAAACAGCAATAACGATTTTGATGAGGTTTTCGGGGGTAAAAAGTAATAGGTCTCACTATATCTGCAAATTAATTTTCTTAATTTTTCGAGCTTTGGATAAGATAAGACAGAGCAAAGCTTGGTCGCTCAAGTAATGTCATAAAAATGCGCTTGCTTCCTATTTATTTAGTACAGGCACAAGAGAATCGCACATAGCCGCTTAGCCCTTGTCCTATACTTACGAGCAATATTTACATACATACATAACATCACGCCTCTTTCCCGTTGGGGTAGGCAGAGACCACAGTCCTCCACCTGCTACGATCTTGACATACTTCCCTTGCTTCCTGTACTTTCATCAATCTTTTCATACATGCTCGTCGGTTTAGGGTACTTTTAACCTGGCCTTTACTCAGAACGTCCTGAATTTGGTCCTGGTACGTTCGCCTAGGCCTTCCCCTTCCAACGTTTCCATTCACTCTCGCCTGGTAGATCTCTTTCGTCAATCTTCGTTCATTCATCCTCTCTACATGACCAAACCATCTCAGCATCCCTTTCTCGATTTTGGTCACTACGTCTTCTTTTACGCCGCACCGTTCTCTTATCACACTATTTCTAATCCTGTCACTCAATTTAACATCAATCATACTCCTTAGCGCTCTCATTTCCACTGCAGTAATTCTACTTTCATGCTTCTTCTGCCATACCCAGCTTTCACTGCCATACATCAGTGTTGGTACCAAAACTCCCCCATGAACAGCCAAACGAGCCTTGTGAGACACCTTCTGACTCCTCATAAAGGCGTGCAGGGCACCATTCACCATGTTTCCAGCATTCACTCTTCTTTCAATATCACTTTCACACTTTCCACCTCTCGTAAACTTTGAGCCCAGATACACAAACTCCTTCACTTGTTCGACTTGTTCTCCATCTATTAATATAGTACACTCTGTCATACATTCTTCTCTTTCAAGTACCATTACTTTAGTCTTGCTTACATTTACTTTCATTCTTTTCCTGTCCAAAGCCACATTCATCATTGTTACCATCTCCTGCAACTCGTCAGCAGATGACGCAAGTACAACTTGGTCATCAGCGTAGAGAAGACATTTGATGAGTAACTCATTCATTCTCAGTCCACACATACTCTCTTTCAGATCAATCAAACAATTATCCATGAACAGGTTAAACAGCCAAGGTGACGCTACACATCCCTGCCTAACACCTTTTTCGATGCTAAACCATTCAGTGTACGCCCCGTTTATTCTGACACAAGCACTGGAATCCTCATAGAGAGATTTCAGTGCTTGAATCAGATGACCGTTTACCCCATACATAGACAATGCTGACCACAATTCATTCCTCACCACTCGGTCACAGGCCTTTTCCAAATCCACGAACGCGCAGTAGACTTTTTGGTTTTTAGCCAAAAACTTTTCAGCTATGCACCGCAAGGAAAAGACCTGATCTGTACATCCCATTCCCTTTCTAAATCCCGCTTGTACATCCCATATTTTATCGTCAGTATCTTTCATCACTCTTTCAATCAAAACCTTTGCATACAGTTTGCCGACGACACTGAGAAGGCTTATCCCGCGATAATTTTTGCAGTCCTGTTGTGACCCTTTTCCCTTGTATAGCGGCACAATCACAGCCTTGCACCAGTCACCTGGTACTTGGCCGTTCGTCCAACACAAGTTGAAAAGGCGGTACAATTGACTAGCCACAATGCCTCGCCCAGCCTTCAACATCTCGACCGACACTCTATCATACCCAGCTGCTTTACCTGATTTCATACTTTTCATCGCTTTCATAATCTCATCCATACTTATCTCACTTACACAATTCTCCTCTTCATTCTCATTCATTTCCACAGAAGACCTAGGTTCGCTGGCCTCTGCTTTTTCTCTCTCAAACAGACTTTCAAAATATTCCTTCCACCTCCTCAGAACACATTCTTCACCTTTTATAATACTTCCATCCTCAAATCAAATCAAATCAAGTTTATTTCTCCCACAAGCTTACAATTAGTGACATAGCAGTGTTGTGAATACAAGTCATAGCTGTGTTGGGAGACTGGTGTCCAAGCTAGGTAAGAACCTGTGTTATGGATCACCAGGCTTCCACTCCGCGGGTTAGAAGTACAATAGTAAAAAAAAAAAAAATCCTGGCTTCTGATTTTACTCAGCTCCGATGTTCCAAACTTTGCTCGGGCTGTCCGTATGGATTTCCAGAAAAACTATTTGTTATAAATATATTAGTAATCGGTTTTTCGAAAACGGCTCTAACAATTTTAAATAAAGTGGTTCTTGAGGGCTAAAAACGATCTAGCTAGGTCACATCACATGTCTGGGAAAAATCGTTTCCATATATTTTTTAAAGAATTGTTTGAAAATAGCGGTATTTAGAAATCCTACAGCGCCTTCTGGTGGGTTTCGGTTGAGATTGTACAGAGCAAAGCAGCAGAGTCTTAATACAAGCTGAGTTTTATACAATCAATAGGGGGCGATAGACACTTCATTATTTAACATCTTTAAACAAAACTGATCAGGATCACAAAAAGGTGGTGTAAGCTTCGTCTGAAGGTCTACTCGTAACTTTTGACAACAGGAACGACATCGATGTGATACTGCTTCAAAATTGTCAAAATCAAAAATCTTATATAGAATACTAGCTGTTGCCCGCGGCTTCGCTCGCGTGGATTTCGTATTTATTTAATTACCGGTTTTCCGAATCAATGAGATATTTTCCCGTCATTTCGGGGTAATTTTAAACTAAGGAAAAACAGGACTAACCCTGCGCAAATAAATGAGTATAATTCAAGATCCTGCTGAATTTTATATAATAGGTCTTTATTTATTTATTTAACTGTTTATTGTACACATAAAAATACAAATAATACAAACATTTAGAGAACAGACACAACAGGTGCTGCTTATTTCAGCTTGGAAATTTCTTCCAGCAGACCTTGGCAAGAGAAAAGACACTGGAAGGGGCAGATAAACGTGCACAATTTATAAAATAACTACTTATACACATATACCTAAACTACTACGATATATAATAAATATAATAATAATACTAAACTATACTAAATAATAATAATATAAAAATCATACAGACAAATATACACATATATGTATATCTATATATATACCTATATAATATAAACAAAAATACATACATACATAAATAAATGTATGGATCACTTAGACAGAGAAAGGTAATAATCTTTTACTCGTTTTTTGAAGACAGCGATAGACGGACTGTCACGAACAGTGTGTGGGAGAGAATTCCACAGCCTGGCCGCATGAACAGTGAAGGAATAGGAGTAGAAATCGGAATGGTGGGAGGGGAGAGATAGGTTAGTTCTGACATTGGGACGACAGGGTTTATCAATAGGACGTGAGAAAGCAAAACGCTCACGGAGATAGGAAGGGGAACTAGGATTGTATAGGACGTTGTAGAGAAGGGAAAGGATGTGAGTATTCCTGCGAAAACGGATTGGGAGCCACTTGAGTTGAGAACGGAATTGAGACACATGGTCGTACTTGCGCAATCCGAATATAAATCGAATGCACAAGTTTTGGAGACGCTCAAGTTTGTGTAAAAGCTCCTCAGTGGCGTCAAGATAACAGGAGTCGGCGTAGTCAAAGATAGGGAAAAGAATGGTCTGAGCTAGAGAGATCTTGGTTTTCAAAGGTAAGAAACTTTAAGGTAAGTCTTTACCTATGAAATTGCCGTTTTGTATGGCGAATTTTAGGTAAACTCAATTTTCAGTACTTACATTTTTGCATTCTTCTTAGGAATTATAAATCCAATTTTTTTTAAGCATTATTGGGAAGACATTAAGCTAACAGAAGCTTAAACTTAATTCTCGAAAAATATTATCTGTAAAAAAATATAACAAATCTAATGATGAAATCGGACGACATTTAAGACGAACAATTTTCGAACCTTTAATTTTATATATCAAACTAAAAATAAAAACTTTATTTTATACGTAAATTGATAACCTTGAAGTCAACTTTCAAATATGAGACAAATGAAAAAAATTGCATTAGAATTATAGGAATTATGATCTCATTAATCTGTAAGAAAATTTCGGCAATTTCATAGGTAAAGAAAACTACTCAGAACTCATAAATTACTCAGAACAGAGGAACTTAGCAGCAGTATCCTAACAAATGTAAAGAGAGAGATGAGAGACACCTTTATGTAATATTTCAAAACAGAGCCAACTCGCAGAAGTAATTGAGAAAAACTAAAACCCTCTCCCTCTCCCCTCTCCCTCTCCCCCCTTCCTCTCCCCCTCCCCCTCCTCCCTCTCCCCCTGACCCTCCCTCTCCCCCTCCCTCTCCTACACCCCCTCCCCCTCCCTCTCTCCCTCCCTCTCCCCCTTTCCTTCCTTCTCCCTCTCCCTCTACCTGTACCTGTACCTCTATCTCTCTACGTCTCTACCTCTCTACGTCTCTACCTCTCTACCCCTCTACCCCTCTACCCCTCTACCCCTCTACCCCTCTTCCCCTCTACCCCTCTACCCTTCTGCCCCTCCGTGGCATGTTAGGATCAGCCACTAGCACCAGGTCTCCTACTTCGACGAAATAGAAGTAGGAGACCTGGTGCTAGTGGCTGATCCTAACATGCCACGGAACGTATGGCCGTTGGGGCGGGTCACCCAGAAGCTGACCGGGAGAGATGGGATCGTGCGTGTGGTAGACGTGCGAACCCAAGGTGGCGTCTTACGACGTCCTATGCGAAAGATCGTACCTCTCCCGATCCGCTGAGCCTGATGGGCAACCTGCGCCGTCGGAGTATTTTTGGAGGGGGAATGTCGACGACGGAGGTTGCCTGCTAGCCTGATGCTGGCAGGCTTCTGTAAATATGTATATTTAAACTTAGACGTAAGCAAATTCCAAATTACGACATTGATTAGTTTTGGCAGTCTTTCGGTCTCTACTTGGTTTACTTGTAAATACTGTGTGTTTTATCATTTTTAATTATATTTTATTAACCTGAGGAGCTGTCTTCTAATTTCGCAGTCAACCAGCGCAAATCAGTAATAATGGTCTTGGGGAAGATTTTAAGAGGGATTTATCAATACGGGCCTTTATAAGGGTCGAATTGATAAATCCATTGAGTTGTCCTTAAGGGGCATCTTGAAGTGTTGCATTGATTAATAAACAGAAATTGAGTAGCTGTCATCGGAGCAATTATCACTTGAGTGTTACAAACACACTCACTAATTTATAAACGAAACTTAACTCAAAATTGTTGATGCTGTCAAATAGGTGACGAGTATTATTTTGAACTGTCAGTCTCCATTATTTATTTATTAAGAAAGAAGAAACTTTAAAAATAACATTAACAACAATATTACATTACCCTCACTGGCGAGGGCTGAAAATCAGTGTACTCTCTAAGGGCAAATCTATCGCTGAACCTAGGCCTTTTTGTCACACTACAGCTCATATGTGTTTTGATTTGTTCTTCAGTTAGTCCTAATCATTGTTTAAATGTATGCTTCTTTATCGATGTACATATGTGTTGGTGTCACAAATAAACGCTTTATCTATCTATCATTATTAGAAGCAAAAACAAATCGCAGACATAAATTATTTTTGCTCTTTTGACGTTTAACTCAAAGACGGACACTTGAGATTGATATTTGTATAGTAGTTTATTAATTAGCAAGATCTTGAGATGCTAATTGCATCTTGATAACTAAGTCAGTTGACATGGTCTTGGGGAATATTTTGAGAGGGATTTATCAATACGGGCCTAAGTGAATATCTCGTAATGCCTAGCATCTAATGAACATCGGATAATTTCTAAAAAGGAGTTTCCATAATTTGCTTCACACCGTAGTGAGTTCATTTGTCAATTTTTAGTATAGCCTCTATGGTCTAGTGTTTAGAACGCTCGGCGCTCCGAAAAGCTAGATGATTTCGTGCTTCGGAAGGCACGTTAAACCGGCGCTCCCGACCAACGTAGTCGTTAATGAGGCTTATCATAGGCCTTTGGCGGCTCAACAACTCTGACACCAGAGTTTGTGAGGTCGCTTATCGACCTTTCAGTTGACGTTTCATAGGATGTTGTGATGATGATGAACCAAGACTAACCCGACTTTCTCGATCCCATATTTGGTACTCGTACCTATGTTAAAAGCATCTTTTTGGATTCACCATTATCAATGTTTTTCTCTAAAAGTGGTTATATGATTGCTAGATATGTCGATCACTTGAATGCTAATCCGGCTTTTAGTTTTATCGCCACAGGAACCCATCAAAGCAAATATCTGGATGGAAAATCCCGACACCAAATGAAAAAAAAAATTATGAAATTAACAAGCTGTTTTGTAAACTAGGATAATGTGTCAAGACTCCGTTATAAGATGAATATTTGGTACTCGAATTTGTTTGTCACATGCGTGTGAAATAATGTCTGCCGCTTGAATTTACAGATGAACATGTCTGAGTCTACTCAAAGTTTTTCGAACGGAATTTGGTCTTCGCTTACTCGCTTCTTGTTTGCAAGCAGATACATACCGGCCAAAAACATAACCCTCCTTTTTGCCGTAGTCTGGTTAAAAGACAATACCTAAGCTCGTCGTAGTACCAAGAAGTCTTAGAAAAGTCACATAGATTTTTCATTTCAACTGACTTTTAATCTCCGTGTCGTTAAAAAAGTCACATGGTTCGTATATTACGGTGTTTTGCCTTAAGTTCCTAAATTAGCGTAACCTACTTTACTTAAAAGTACAAAGGTACACGAAAGAAATGTATACCTAATAATTGGATGTAAAGTAATATACGGCTGTATTAGGGCACGCCATTAACGGCGAGAGTTTATAAACGCTGTTTGCAAAGACTGCTTCAATCTTCCTTTTTCAATGTCTTCGGGTGAGTCATAGCATTAGACCCATGTTTGTATAGATAGATCTATTTCTAGAGATAAAGCAGAAGAAAAATAATTTACCGGGTCCATGATCCCAGCCATTGGCACAGTAACGGTATCCTCTCCACCAGCTGCCACCAGCTTCTCCAGCACCTTGAGGGTCTGCTCCACTGCTGGCCACTCTCCTTTCTGCGCCAGCACCAGCACCTTGGCAGCAGCATCTCGCATGTTGACCCCCGCACTGGGGGGCTTCGGAACGTTCTCTCCATTTGGTTCCTTAACCTCCTTCTTATCTCCATTAATAGAAGACGTCTCATCTTTATCTTCGCTCTTCGCAGCGACATTTTTCTCTTCATCAAGGGGTGGTTTCTTCGGCGGGCCTTTGCCCCCCTTTTTGCCGCCGGGGGCTTGAGACATTGTCACTTCATTCCCTCACAGTTGGTGCACTCACGGTATCCGCGCGGCCCATAGCGGCGGTTGTTAGTCGGTGGGCGGGCGGAGCATGACTGCGGCAAGCCACGTTGCGTAGCGGCGAGGCGAGCCGACTTCTTGCATGATCCGGGTAAATAAAGGACGGAGTTACTGAGACTCCACTGCGCTCCAACCCCGCTGGATTTACAATACAAACAAACCTGGCGATGTCTCAAAATGTCTCATGCATTGACCCATTTTTGAATTTTTATCGAGCCTCCTCGCCCGTTATGATGGCAGATTATACAAGTTTTTCCTAAACACGCGACACTTTCTTCTATGCGTTTATTTTTAAACAAAATTCTAAGTTCTTGATTGCGTATAAACATGCATAGTAAAAATGAATGAGCTCTCTTTAAATTTAGCATGGATTAATACTCGTGAATATTTGTGATGAAATGTATCTTCACATAAACTTATCCTGAAAAATATTTAGGAATTTTCAGCCATGAATTCGTGAGGAACGTGGTTGAGGAGATCAACCATCATCATAACATCGCATGAAACATCTACTGCAGGACAGGGAGCTCCCTCTAGAATTCCAGCTTTAGCTGGAATAATGTGAAGGGGAAGTACCATTGTCACCCACCACGCTTGTTAGCTAACGTTACGGCTGGCACCATGGACCGCGGTTATTAGTGATGACTGCAGTATCTATGATGGTACTATATACAGAAGGACACAGCTGCCCACTACACCCGTGGGAAGAGATGAGTTACTCTTCTTTGCCGGTACCAAACAGGCGATACGGTATAGGAGATATCCTAATCTTCTTTATTTCACACTACTGTCGTCAATCTGGGTCTTACGTCGGTTTCTATCAAAAGCAGAAAGTATTTTCAAATATGTGTGTATGTCGCAGGCAAACAAACGGCCTGTATGTAAAATGCCGAGGCATTATGAAAAATGAGGAATTTAAAAAATTATCGGCACTTTGTAAAATGTCAAGGCACTATGTGAATCGACAAATTAGACAATTTGCTTGCGACAGATTATTTTCCTATCCTATCCTTAATGTTCTTAAAATCTGCTTAGTTTTCTGAAACTAGGAAGTTGGTGTAAGTTTCTGTAAAAAGGAGTCAAATAAATTAAAGCATCGTATTTCCACTCGTAAAACCGTCTTACAAACTACCCACTGAAAAAACTATAGTCAAACGAAGAGAAACATGCATAATATTCCTTAATTTTCATACATAATTGTCGCGACCGCCCAAAAAACAATTCTATATGATAATTTTTTTAATGCACGTGAATTCATTAGAGAACTAGACCCTTCACCTCTCGACCTTGTTTGGAAAGGCGGAAAAATAACGGTCGGAACGCATTTTCACCTACCACGATTGGTATCGTGGCCTTAGGAGGTCGAGCGAATTTGCATGTTTCGTCACAGCGATGGGGCTGCCAACTCGTTGCTTGAAAATGGAAAAGTAGTATTTTTCTTCTTTTTAAACATATAAACTTAAAATCACGCCTCTTTCCTTCGGCGTAGGCAGATATCACATAGCCCTTCACCTGCTACGATCTTGACATACTTTCCTCGATTAGGTACTCTACTTTCACCAACTCTTTCATACACGTTTTGAACAATCCATACAAATGAACCTTCGTTTCATCAAAAAATTCTCAGGGCAACAAGATCCTTTAGATACAAGAAATCTTTAATACAAGTCGAGAGTACTTTCAAGAAACAATGATAGAAAGCAATGGAGTTAAGTGCAATGGTAATTCGGCTACCTACTGTTCTGCCAGTTCTGAGTTCGAATGGGGCCTAGGCACAGACAATCAAATAATGAGACGAATTGGACTTTTTAACGCGCTTATCTAAGACACATTAAAGACGCAATGCAACTTGACTGTTCTTATGATGCGATGGAAGAAAGGAGCAGTGGAAGACGTGTAAGAGCAAGATGTTTATAGTATCTACCAAAGAGATTTGAACCTCGCTGCGCTCGGTCATAGCGAGGTTCAAATCTCTTTGGTATCTGAGGCATTCTCAAAATTTTGTCCGATAACATTCTTAGCGTTGTCCCTTGAATGAAATACGAAAATAAATAGATTTCTATAATTTTTGACTGTAAATAGTTGAGTTTAAAATTATCTTTATATATCATTCTCACAAGAAATAAATATAAAATATACTTTAATCTGATTATTTAAATTATAAAGTCAATTAAACAAAAGTTCAAAAGTGCAATGTATGAAAATGTGCACGTCCCATTCATCATCCGTCACACTTCAAACTCAATTATTTCGGTAACGTGTAAAGAAACTATATAGACTTTTCGATTTCAAACCATAGTTTAAGGGATTGTGGTTCATATTTCTTTGGTCTTAGACATCAATTGCGATTAATTATATTTTAAATGAACGTCGTAAGGCTGTCCCAGAAAGCGTTCCAAAAAAGTAATCCAGTTTTTGTTACGTTCGTACGCCCGACTAATCGTAATTTACTACTATTTCAATAAGTTTTTCATAACTAGCAACACCATGTATCATTCTGATGCCACCATTTTGAAGTTTCTGTCATTTTGCCGGCGGACATCAGACGTAGAACGTGCCCGTACAGTTTGGATTAAAATTTTCTTCTGCCTTTTGTAACGAGTTTTACGTAAGTAAACAATTAGATTTCAACTTTTTTCTATCATTTTATTATAGTAAATAGATTACGCTACATTTTTATGACTAATGATAGACGTAATGCAAATTTTAACCATTTTATTTTATTTCTTTTGTAACAGTGAGCACGTGTTTGTTACATCCTTTTTTGTTACATTTTCGAAAGAACGTATAAGCGGAATATGCGCGTAACAAAAAAGGAAATTGTTAGGGCAAGTTTTCATTATCAACATGCTAATGTTGGGTACGAATTCATGTGATTAAAAAACTGTCTTATATGTCTCCTGTTTTCCGCTTAGGTAATTGTTTTTATAGTCAAGTACGTACGACCGAATACAAACATTTTTCGTTAGTATTCGATGTTCGTAATTAGTCGTTCGTACACAGCTTATTTATGAATGTGAATTTATTTGGGAATAGTATCAAAATACTTTGTGAAGCCCACGGTTCAAGCCCACCCCCCGCCCCCCTAGATACATAAACTAGCAGCAGTTTTATGTTTTAAACTAAGTATATTTGTGCAGTCTAGTTTGAATGTGTTGGTTAATATTTTATATTCAAACAGGACAAAAAAAATGGCACTAACCGCGGCGGAAAGGATGAAACGCTACAGAGAAAGATTAAAAACAGACCCGGAAAAGTTGGAACAAATAAGAAAAAGAAATTTAGAAAGAATAAAGTCGAAATACAAATACAAAAAAATATCTGAAATGTCAGAAACTGAAAGAAAAAGCCAAAGACGAAAATGGAAAGAAGAAAAACGAAAACAAAAAGAAAAAAAGAAGCCTGAAAATAAACAAAATTGTACACAGTCAACAGCTGAAGTAGGATCGTCCACGTTAGAGAACATATCAGATAAATTGGATGCATCAAAAGCAAGAGACAGAGCGTCTAGACTAAAATTAAGAAGAGAGCTAAATGATGCAAAATGTAGAATCAACTTTCTTCAGCGTTCATATGAAAGTTCAAGAAAGAAAATATATCGTTTACAACAGACTATAACGAAGGAAAAAAAGATGTTTGAAACAGAAATATTAAAACTCACAGCGAGAAACGAAATTTTGGAAGCATCCTTAAAGTTGACCTACAAAAACTGTAAAAATAATAAAGATAGGGACATAATAAAAAATATTGCACAGAATGATTTAGTTATGAACACTAAAGCGAAGACGTCTATTTCAAGACAAATAGGGATACAAATAAAACGTAAAAAAGCGAAACTACGTCGAATTTCAGAAATAAAAAAATCTATTGTAGATTTTTATATGCGAGACGATGTAACTAGAGCCACTGCTGGCAAACACGAGTGTAGAACATTAAAAAAAAATAAACAGCAAATAAGATATCTTAATAACACTTTGCTTGTTTTACATGAGCGTTACAAGAAGGAAGGTGGCCTTGCGTCGTATTCATCGTTTTGTCGATACAAACCCTTTTTCATTTTATCGCCATCTATTCACAATCGAAACACGTGCCTTTGCGTTAAGCATTCGAACATGACTCATAAAATAGCTGCATTGTATCGCCAAAAAATTATTGACTTTTCTAACACACACACTCTTTTGGAAAAAGTAGCTTGTGATGTACAAAATTACGATTGTATGAATGGTAAATGCGACACATGTAAAAATGCACAATTGAATTATAATCTTGACGAATCAGGACAACACAAAAATATTAATTGGGAAATGTGGGAGACTGTACAACATTCATTTAAAAAAAAGACCTCACTCGGAGATCGTGAAATGAAAACGAAAAAAACTGTAAAATCACATAAATCTAACACAATAAAAGAATTAATTAATTTATTTGAAGCCGATATTCCAGCATTTAAAATACACTGCTTTAATGCGAACCACCAAATAAAAAGTTATAATTACTGTGTTGAAAACTTGTCGCATGATGAGATAGCAATCCATTGCGATTTTTCGCAAAATTATGAGTGCAAATTGGCGGAAGAAGTCCAATCCATGCACTTTGGTGCCTCCAAAGGTCAGGTTACTCTTCATACTGGCGTAATATTTTATAAAGGTGGACAAAAATCTTTTTGCACGGTTTCACCGTGCAATGAGCATCAGCCACCAGCCATTTGGGCTCATCTGAAGCCCATAATAGATTTGGGAAAGACTATGGTGCCCGAAGTGAAAAGAATACACATATTCTCCGACGGGCCGAGTACACAATATAGGCAAAAAAATAATTTTTTCTTGACCAATTACTTTTCAACCCTGTATAACGTCGAAATATCGTGGTCATTCTTCGAATGTAGTCATGGAAAAGGTGTTGCTGATGCTATCGGAGGGGTCACTAAAAGATTGTTAGACAGAAAAGTGGCTTACGGACAAGACATCGTAGACGCTACAGATGTTTATTCAACATTAAACTCTTCACTCAAAACTGTTCATGTAGCATATGTAAATGAAGAGGATATAAATTCAGTCAAACAATGTACACCTGATAATTTAGAAACTATAAATGGCACAATGAAAATTCACCAGGTTATATACATGCCTGGCAGTGCTCAAATCAAACACCGGACGTTGAGTTGCTTTTGTTCTCTGGATAAAATATCTTGTTCATGTTTTGATCCAATCAAATACACCTTTCCAAATATCTTAAATATAGCATTGAACCCTAGAAGCAATGATATTACATCCGAAACAACAACTACTGAAGATATTAATGATGAACCCAGACTTCCTGAAAAGCATGATTTTGTTTTAAATAAAGCATTAAACCCTAGACGATATGATATTAAATCCAAAACGGTAACTATTGAAGATTTTAATGATGAGCCCAGACTTCAAGAAAAGCAGAAAGAAGATATACAGAAGAGTAAAGATGAAATACAATCAGTAAAGCTACCCATTTTGGACTCTAATAACAAAAAAACATATCAAGATGACTTCTGCCTGCTAAATGACTTGAACATACCCAACTTACCTATTGTAATTATGGAAGATGATGATATACCAGCAATAGGTAAACACTCAAAAGAAGGAAAAAAAGCAGAAGATAACAACTTTACAGAAAATGACAAGGAAAACCAAAATATAAATACTGAAAACCTAACAATTGATTTAACAGACCAAAATAATGCCTAAAACACAGAAACGAAAAGTTGCCACAAAAAAGTCTCTTACTAATGTAATAAGTCGTAAAGTCATTTGCAACGGATGTAAAAACGCCACCGCTATGCATGATTTAGTCAAATGTATAGTTTGTAAACAACATTACTGTTTAATCTGTTCTGACACAGACAAGACTTCTAGCATCGATTTTATTTGTGATCCTTGTTTGAATATAGATTAAAATTTGTTTCAGAGCTGTGATTGGATAGCTCACTCACAAAATAATCAATATGGTAGTACAATTCGATATTGACAAAGTCCTTGATAAAAACGATTTTAATATGTTCTTAAGAGACAATTTTTCCTGGCCTTGGAAATCGACTCATTTCATCCTATCGAAGTTATGTTTCTGTTGCGGCAGTTCTACAGAAAACATGATGTCGGATGCTGTGCCACATCATTTTGTTCGTATTATGAGTAGAACAGATGTAAAGTATTTAATGAAAAGCAAGTGGTTTTGGTGCAAATCGTGCAGATTTGCCAGTGTTTATGATCACTTTACTGATGACGAATGTGAATTCTGCGTAGATTCTGCGTAGAATTTTTGGTCAGTAAGATTTCTATTGTTCTCTTCAACGGCCATGCTGATAGTTAAGTTTTGTTAAACGGTTAAGTATTGTATCTATAATTTGTTATATCGATTTCAAGTGAAACCACCAAAGTCAGATTTAAGTTTACCTACCTATATTTTTTAGTTCATTTCTATTTAGAATATGTATGCGACTGTTGATAGAAGACTGGTATAAAATATTAAAGCTGTGATTTAATTTTAACTGCATTTATAATGCCAACTTTTTTGATCTCAGTTTTAAACTATAAAAGTTATAAAGTTAAGTTAAATAATGTTAAATTTTAATTATTTAAATTTAAGTAATAATTGTTGTTTTAAGTTTTTGAGAATTTTGAGTTTCGTTTTTTATTTTTGAAATGTTTAACACATTATAATACTAAACATTAGGAACAGGAGCAATTATAGAATAAAGCAGTGAAAATTGTATATCATGAAGATATATATTTTTTGAATATTTTATTTTAGAAGTTTTGTGTTAAAAAATGACTATGATTTGGTTTTCAAAGTCTCATTTACTATGCTTGTTTTGTTACAAGACTATTAGGGTATATTAGAGGCTGCGTTTATATACAATTTTCACACTTTGTTAATCTTCTTCTTTTTGTTAATCTTCTTCTTCTTGTTAGTAACAAAATTGGTTTGAAGTTGTTTTTTTACTTTTTTATTATTTAAAAAAAATACATTTGTAATTCACATTCATGTTACATATTTATGTTACATGGTCACACCTGCGGGTAGACGTTGTATTTTTATAAGTAACAGAATAGTTAAGAGGCATTTTTTTGTTCATGAAACGGTATTTAATTTAATTATTTAGCTAGAGAAAAAATGCGATAAGTAAACATCGCTAATTTAATAAACTATCAAGAGAAGACATTCTGTTGTTTTTTAATTATGTTTATTTGCAATATATACTCGAGATTTCTATAATCTTGTAGACCCAGCCTTATAATTTTCCTTTGTTACGAGTAATTCCTTTTTTGTTACTGTCCCAAAAAATTTCTCCACTAAATCTTGATTATTTATTTCTATACAAGCACAAAATTACTATCTAATGACTTAATTTATGAAGCAGATAAAAGACATTATGATAAAATAGCCTTGATTGTTAAAATCGATTAACATTTTGCATAATATTAAAGTTTAGTATTTTTTTTTTGTACACCGTAACAAAATAAATAACTAATCCGTAACAAAATAAATAACTAATATCAATTTTCAAAAAGAGCCTTAAATTTCAAAATTCTTTTTATATGTAAATATATTCAATCAATCATACAATTAAAGAAAAATCATTCAGGACCTAGATAATTATGCATTAATTACGTTTTTTTTCTATAGTAAGTCGTAACAAAAGAGGAACTCCTCGTCTTCCTTCTTTCAAGTTTTTAGGATGTTTCACCATATAATCCTAATTAAATGCGTATTTTTTGTGCAAAAAATTATAACCAATGAAACAGGCTATCTAAATTTTAAAATACAATAGCATATTTCCAAAGTTTTCTTTTTTGATAAATTTTTGAAACAGAGGACAAAATTTTGAGAATGCCTCATCTACTGTATTTAAATGCTTAAAAAAAGGTAAAAAAGGTGTAAAAGCACGAAGAGTGACACCCAAATATGAAAGTAATAATGGTCCCAAAAAACCGGCCAAGTGCGAGTCGGACTCGCGCACTGAGGGTTCCGTACCACCACATAAACATAATTGTATTAGTTGAAATTTCAGTAAGTTAATGTGCTAGATTTTTTGAGTCCGACACGCACTTGACCAAATTTTATTATTTGTTGTTTTTTTTTAGCCTATGCCCTATAAACATACCAATTTTCAAGTTTGTAAGTGTTCCCGTTTTTAAATAGAACTAAAACAAAAATCGCCTCAGCAACCATCCAACTTGACCCCTCTCTTATATGAATGTTCTTGAAACGGGAGCTCACCACAATTGGTTACCATTAGTTGTGAGAAAAGTTGTAATATTTAATGATTTCAGACTTTTCCCATTATTTGTACTGCGAGACCTAGCTTCTTGCCAAATTTCATAATTTTGGGTCAACGGGAAGTACCCTGTAGGTTTTTCATTTTTGAATAAATGTATGGAGATGAGGACATAAAATGCCATATCTTTTGATTGCGTCGTTGTAAAAAATTGAAATTTTCAGATCTTGTGTGGTTCATGGATCCTAATATATGGTATTAATTTCAACCTGATACCTTTACCCGTTCGTGAGATAAAGGGTCTTGACAGACAGACAGACAGACAGACAGACAGACAGACAGACAGACAGACAGACAGACAGACAGACGGACAACAAAGTGATCCTATAAGGGTTCCGTTTTTTTCTTTTGAGGTACGGAACCCTAAAAAGTAAGGGTGAAAATCTGGACAAGAAAGTTTTCAACCCATATTTTATTTGAGAAAGTTGTTCAGTTCCATCCACCGAATGTTTTTAGGGTTCCGTACCTCAAAAGAAAAAAACGGAACCCTTATAGGATCACTTTGTTGTCCGTCTGTCTGTCTGTCTGTCAAGACCCTTTATCTCACGAACGGGTAAAGGTATCAGGTTGAAATTAATACCATATATTAGGATCCATGAACCACACAAGATCTGAAAATTTCAATTTTTTACAACGACTCAATCAAAAGATATGGCATTTTATGTCCTCATCTCCATACATTTATTCAAAAATGAAAAACCTACAGGGTACTTCCCGTTGACCTAAAATTATGAAATTCGGCAAGAAGCTAGGTCTCACAGTACAAATAATGGGAAAAGTCTGAAATCATTAAATATTACAACTTTTCTCACAACTAATGGTAACCAATTGTGGTGAGCTCCCGTTTCAAGAACATTCATATAAGAGAGGGGTCAAGTTGGATGGTTGCTGAGGCGATTTTTGTTTTAGTTCTATTTAAAAACGGGAACACTTACAAACTTGAAAATTGGTATGTTTATAGGGCATAGGCTATAAAATAACAACAAATAATAAAATTTGGTCAAGCGCGTGTCGGACTCAAAAAATCTAGCACAGTAACTTACTGAAATTTCAACTAATACAATTATGTTTATGTGATGGTACGGAACCCTCAGTGCGCGAGTCCGACTCGCACTTGGCCGGTTTTTTTTTTTCATCTTTGCAATTACTATTTTTTCTAGTTTTAGAAAGTAACTAACCAATTTTTCTCAAAAAAGATTAATTTAAAGACGATAAAATAAAATAGTTATAAAAAAAACAAATTTCCATACAATCTATTACTTTTAATTAGTTCTTGATAGAAAAAGGTATGAATGTTCAGTATCATGAGTATATACATATCTTTTGCTATCAAGAACTAATTAAAAGTCAGCCTATATAATATTCGACAGCAAGTATGTAAACATATCATAGAGTAACACGATTTTTGCGCGCAAACCCCGCGTTTTGACGCGTTGCTCTGATACAATAATGGAATAATCAAAACTTTTTCTTGTTTATTTTTCAAATTTGTTTCAGGAAAGTGATTCAGTTTAAAGCGCTAACAGTAATAGAAATATAAAATGGTATGACAATTTCGGGCTTAAAAAAATAAAGCCTCGTGCTGCTACGAGCTACGCCGCGCCGTAGCATAAATATCCAGCAAAATTACATAAACATGTGTAGATACGATTGGAGTTGGCAATACCAATCAAAAGCCGCTCGCGGGTGGAGCTCAAGCAGAGAAAGGGGGTAAGTCTGGACGCGACGGGGGTAAGAAGTGGGGGGGGGACGAACTAGGGGAGGTTCGGGGGGTTTCGTCGCGTGCGCGGCACACGCCACTTCCGGTGGCTGTGGCCTCGATTCTAACCAAGATCAGATAGAGAAAAGAATACGCCTGACCAGGGTCTTGAATGATTAACAGACCTTGGTGCATTCTTGACCTATCCACGGGCAGCCCATATTGTGTGTTTAGGAGAGGAAACAAGATTTACGATCTTATGATGGGAAATTTATTTTAGAAATGGCATATTTTAGTCTGTTTATATTTGTAATACAGGAATTCCTCCATCGATACGAGTATACGCGTCAGCGTAATATTATATATTCTTTGTTGAGTTATAGCTAATAGTTTATTTTACTAACACTATGGATTTGTATCCGAATAGCGACTTTCCACCGGATATTCATGAGGCCAAAATTATAATGTTGAAATGAAATGTTTTTATTTGCGATAGATATGGTAACATTGGTAGCATGTAATGATCAAAATGTAGAGTGCCATATAATCTAGCCAATATTAATTTGGCATGTAAATTTCTTTTGAAATAATTAAATTCGAGTTGTTATAACGACTCATGACAGTGAAAATTATTTTGGTAGTAGTGACTCTGACTTATGCGCACATACGAGTTCGTGTAATGAATGAACATTTTTTATTTTGGGTTGGGTGTTGTTATTATTCATCTACTTATAATATTGTGAAGGATTTGTCAATTTTGGGATTAAATCAATTTGATATTTGTATTATTTTAACTGCTTGGTTTTGGTCCATGATTACGGTGTAAAAGTTCCGTCAATATTAATGTCACATTAAGCGTGCATTAGATAGATAGATAGATAACACATTTATTTTCCAACACAGTACAAAAAAGACACAAAACAGAAATAAGCCAGGTAAGAACATAATATTAGTGAGTCACCATCTGAATGTACTGTGCCAGAGAAAAGGTCCGGACTCAGCATGATGTCGTAGCGGGGGGCTACGACGCTGATGATTCTGCCCGCACCTCAGGCAGGAAACAAGAGGGTCGCCATAAATTTAAATATGATGATAAATAGGAACATAAGTAGTAACGAAAATAAAAAATAGCCAAGCTTTCAATGATGTGAGAATATATGAAAAAAAAAGTATGAAAGTATGAAATAAAGTTAATACTTATGTGTATATATATATATACTAAATATATATCTAAAAATAATAATAAAAATAATAATATAAGTGTACATAAATATCTATAAACATAAATAATCTAAACCCTTACTTACGTACGGTCAACCACGTCGGTGGAAACTTTATAAATTCTATTACTTTGCTATAAGTCCCTAGTGTTTCCACAGATGTTCTGTTGACTGTACATATCATATTCATTCTAATAAAAAACGACTGATTTTCTCGAAATAGCAGAGTAAAATATTATGTTGTGTATTACGTGTAGTAATTAATTAATTTATTTGCAGTTCAACTAAAGCATATAGTTTTAGATTTCCACTCCACTATTAACACCTTGTAGCAGAAAGAGTTTATACTTTTGTTTAAAATATTTCACTGACGTAGTATTCCGCAGAGGTGGTGGGATATTGTTCCATATCTTAGTAGCGTGGTATCTAAAACTACTGCGAAAAGCAGCTGTCCGGTGATTCGGTATTAGAAGAGGTGGTACACAAGTACGTATTGCGTATTTTTTGTTGTATGAACACCAATTAAGTTTCTTGTACAGGTACTCTGGAAGCTTATTTTTAACCACACCAAACATCAGTGTTGCTGTGTATAATTTCAAACGGTCACGCATGTTGAGTAACTTAGAAGCGTTTAAATATGGTGAGACATGTGTACGTGGCGGGATTTTGAAACAAAACCGTGCACAGGCATTTTGTACTCGTTGGATCAAGTTTAAAGTTTTAGCAAAAAGACAGGGACCAAAAACAGTAATGCAGTAATTTAGTTTCGACAGTACTAGGGTTTCACACAACATTATGCGCAAATCTGTACTGATGAAATCTCTTATACGGTAAAGAACTTTCAAGCGATAGAAACACTGCCGTACAACTTCTAGAACGTGGTCTTCAAAACGTAGCTTACCATCCATTAAGACACCCAGATTGCGCGCTTTATCCACGCGTTCTATATCTACTCCCATCATGTTTACCCCCGGGTTAAAAGCAATAGTTTTTGATATCTGCAAAACAGTGCCCAACACGAGATATTTTGATTTGCCCGGATTGAGAACTAAACAGTTTTTTGCAGACCACAAGGCTATACGATTAAGATCATCATTTATCCTGCCAATTGAATCGGAAAACTTAGAGCTATTTATAGGATGATATAATTGCAGGTCGTCTGCATAGAGATGGTAACTACAATTCTTTATACACTTCGTCAGATCTGCCGTGTAGAGGATAAACAAAAGTGGTCCTAGAATTGATCCTTGCGGTACACCCCTCACTACAGGGCTCTCGCTAGATGTTAGAGTTGAACCATCCAATTTACTGATCTCAACTATTTGTGAACGCCCTGTAAGATACGAATCAAACCACTTTATTGCAGATATGTGGAATCCGTAATAAGCCATTTTCGAGAGAAGCAAAGACACATTTATGCAGTCAAAAGCGCGTGAGTAGTCAAGTAACACGAGAATAGTAGCACAGCCCTTGTCACTAAATGAAAGAATATTATCTACCACATCAATGAGCGCGGTAGCTGTACTGCGACCCCTTCTGAAACCGGATTGAAGCTCAGGAAGAATATGTTGAGATTCACAGTAGCTTATAAGTTGGTTATATACTACTTTCTCGAGGATTTTAGACAAATATGGTAGCAGACTTATAGGACGAAGGTCTTTTGCAACATTAGGACAATTAATCTTAGGAATGGGACGAACAAGAGCTGTTTTCCATAGAGAGGGAAATGAACTAGAAATTATCGATTGATTTACTATTCTCGTGATAATTGGCAATGTAGTAGGCATTGTTAAAAGGATCATGTCCCTACTCATGCGGTCTATGCCTTGAGCATTCGATTTGATATCAAGTATTATTCTACCGATATCATGTTCCGTAACTGGCATAAGTTTGAACTCTGAAGGTACTCCTCTATGCCACTCAAAGTAAGTAAGATCGGAAATGGGGACGAAATTCTTGCCTGGCACGTTAAGAAAATGAGAACTTATGACCTCAGGGTTTAAAAGATTTTGGGGTAGGTCAACATTCTTTTTGGGATCGGTTAATACGGTAGTTTTGATATTGTTCCACAGTGTCTTAGGTTCATTTATGTTTTTATTTATATTTGATTCGAAGTAAGCCTTGCGTTCAGACCAGAGACTTATATTAGTGATGTTTTTAAGCTCTTTGTATTGCTCTTTATGTGCATCGGAGCCTGTTGCTCGATGTCTGTCCTTAGCATCATTTCGCAATTGCATCAAATAACGTACATTACTCGTAATCCAGGGAACTTGGCGGTCAGATACAGTCATCATTTTTAACGGGGCGTGTATATTATAAAGCAGCATAAGACTCTGTGTAAGTTCATACACTAAAAAGTTAACATTCTCACTACCTAGTAGCGTGTTTAGCATTAGACTTGATAAATCTTCATTAAATGTCAAGATGTCTATATTTTTCAACGGTCTATAAATAATAATTCTACGTGAAATTTTATTTCTCTTAATTTTTAAGCATGCCGTAATCATTGCGTGATTTCCCAACTCGGGTACGAAATCAACATTAATATTAAATATACCTACATCAGAGCAAATTAAATCAATGATTGTTTCGCTATGAGTAGTGAAATGTGTTGGCTCCGTAATGTAATTAGTCAAATTAAAGGACTGCAGAAATAACTCAAGTTGTTTATAATTGTTTGAAGTATTGTCGTTTTGGTCAATGTTAAAATCTCCTAGTAAAATTAAGTGATCATATTTAGAAAAGGACGCAATGGAGTCACTCAGTGCATCCAGGAAAGTAGTAGTGTTCATCCATGGAGGACGGTAAGCCGTGCCTATTATTAGCCGAATTGTATTTGCACGCAGAGTAACCCACATTTGATCTACGTGAGATGCAGGCGTGGGGTGCGGGCAGTTGCATACTCTGAGTCCGGCCCTGATATAAAAACCGACCCCTCCGCCTCGCGCTCGCTCGCGAGTAGGCGGTCGCGGCGTATGTCTCAGGCGGTATCCTGGCGGCGCAGGCGCACGTCCCTCCTCTCCGTCTTTTATCCAAGTTTCATTTATGGCTAAAATGTCTGGTGAACGACGCTGAATAGCTGCAAGAAACTCGTCATGTTTGGTACCTAGTGAACCAGCGTTAAAGAGGCCAATTGATAGATTTTTGGCTTTTATCATTTTATGACAAAAATAAAAGTAAAAGTTCCCGACAGGGTCGTGGTCGTAAGTTTACGGCGTTTGAACTTTGCAAAACGGTCAGAAAGAAAAGTAAACAAACTATGAGTAGCATATGCATATTTGAAAGTTAAGCAGGACAAGCTAAGTGAATTACTTATTCCTAACGGGAAAGTAATTTCCTCACTGTATAAATAAAATAGCAGCAGATAACTATGATTCCAATGAATACCACGCTTATTATGTACTGTCTTGTAACTTACTCGAATATTCGTACTTAAATATAGTTGCTGTAGAATAAATCTTATATAAAAGTATATGTGTATGGTCAATAAAGTTAATATAGTAATAATAGATATGAGATGGTTGATATGAAATGGGCTACAATAATGTAATGACAATAAGACAGAAATGTATATATAAATATTTAAGTAATAAAAATAATATAAATAGTTTAATATGATGGCGCGTGTATCTTCCTTCAGTTTCTCTGGCACAGTACTCACAAATCTTACATCTTCAGGTAAACATAGCTCTTTTGAATTAGGTTGTTTGACAAAAATTAAGTTACAAGCGAATAAAAATATCAGGTGCGCGACAAGTAATAAGTGCAAAATAATCATATTGGTTATAAATGCTGATTTACATTGATAACAGTGAAATTAAGCTCAGTGTTGTTTTTTTTACTAGAAAGGCAAATGTCAGCAATAGATTTAAATATGGTCTAAAAAGTGACGCTTTTTGTGTCTGACGGTCAAAAGTTCAAGTGGTGAAAATTCTTCGAAACTATTTTATTTTGGAGCTATTATGTTTTATTTTCGGTTAAGATTTACGGAGGTTATTTTAGGTTGATCTACTTTCTTTAAGGGTCAGATGGACTCACGCTTACGTGTTGATGGCGGTTGGTCCCGATTGGTTTTTATTACAATTTTGGAGTAATATACACAGGGTGTAAATGCAAAAGCGATTTTCCTTTTAAGGGAATGCTCAGACCACAAAACTGAACAACTTTTCCACAGAAACATGGGTCGAAATCGATTTTTTTTTGTGGGTTTTTCATACAAATTGCACTGTTGACTAATAAAGGTTTGTAAGGAGAAGCCAAAAAAAATTCTGCGATTTTGCCATCCCATGTTTCTATGGAAAAGTTGTTCAGTTTCGTGGTCTAAGCACACCCTTGAAAGGAAACTTGCTTGGCATTTACACCCTGTTGACTTTAAAATTCGCATGCTGTTAAGGCAGATTTTCGCAGTACTTAAAATAAATCTTATTGTATCATCTAATTATACCGACCGGAAATCAGTGCAAATAATTATTTGATTATGGCCGGCAAAATGTAAATCGGGGTCGGCCGGCAGGTTGTAAATAAATTTAGATTACTGACTTTTTGCGAATTCAATATTTTAAGAATTGATAGTTCAACTTTTTGTGAATTAAACATTTTGGGATTCAACACTTTTCCAATAAAACATTGTAGGAATTCAATATTTTGGTACTGAACGTTAGGTTCGCCAGCCAAGAGGTTATCTTGCTACCACTACGAAGACATTGAACGGCCGGCAAATTGTAAAACTGCGTCGGCCGGCAGGTTGGGTTTTGGTCACTGATGCATTTTAGGTTCGTTAGCCTAGACAAAGTTTCCTGAGTTAGGTTATATTGCATCCCCTACGAATGCTAGAAACTTATTACGCGCCGTTTTCCAGGCTGTAAAACTTGATTTCCACCAGTTTCCCATCATTAATGAGCTTGTTGGTATTTGGCCATCTCAGAGTCTAGTGCGGCTGGTTGTTATTTGGCCATCCATCCATTCATCAGCAATTCTTCATGCAGGTACGGACTTGTGCTTTATACAGCGTGTTACGGAAATGTGTGATAATACTGAAGGGTGTGAATCTGCCCATGAAACTGAACAACTTTCCCAGGGAACATAGGTCAAAACACGAAAAATAAAATTTGACCTTGCATACAAAATTCGCTATCAGCTGATGCAGTTTCTATGGGAAGTCAAAATTGATTTTCGTATTCGTTCCCCTTGTGGTGCCGGCAAAGAATAGTAACAACCCATCTCTAACCGTGGGTGTCGTAAGAGGCGACTAAGGGTTTATGAAAGCAGTTTCCTTCCGTGTATCGCACCATCTTACATACTACGGTCACCAACAAAGACGGTCCATGGTGCCAGCCGTAACGCTGACAAGTGTGGTGACTAAGGTACTTCCCCTTCATATTGTTCCAGCAACAGCTGGAATGGTGGTGGGAGCTCCCTGTCCTGTAGTGGACTTATTATGGCATGTTATGTTGATGATGATGATTCCATCCCCGCCCAGGGCAAACATTTGCGTGGTGAACGCAAGTGTTTGTGTTGTATCAGGGTGTAGGTATGTATCTTATTATGAACGTTTATCAGTCTCTGCCTAGTTTGGGATTGCGTGACCTGGGGGGTGATCGTGGTAATTTGAACGACATTACCAAAACAAAAAAGTTTGCCTCAAAAGTTATGTTAAGTCTTAACTAAGTGTTTTAGGAAAACGTTTTTGTTTTGGTAATATCGTTGAAATTACCACGATCACCCCCCTTGTGTGAAAATATAAGGTCCTAATGAAAAGGTGACCATAATTTTAGCATGTTACTCGGACCATGAAACTGAACAACTTGCCCCAAGGAACATAGGTCGAAATAAGAAAAAAAATTCACAGATTTCATGCCTTACACGACTATCGAGCACATTGGAAATGAATCTAAGGAATTCGAAAAAAATAAATTCATAAAATACTTATAAAAAAACTTTTTTAAAAACAAGCTTTTATTAAAAAAATAAGTTGTGCTAATATTAAAAAAAAATATGCAAGAGTCGTGCTGGTAAATATTAGTTATATAGATAAATATACAGGGTGTAAGGGACGGTGTACCGAAAACTGAAAGGGCATGTTCAGTCAATGAAACTGAACAACTTTCCCAAAGAAACATTTCTGGGAAATGAAAAAAAAAATTGGCTTCTCCATACAAATTGCTCACTCTGGTCGAACAGTTTCTATGGAGAAGTCAAAATTTTTTTCATTTCCCAGAAATGTTTCTTTGGGAAAGTTGTTCAGTTTCGTTGACTGAACATGCCCTTTCAGTTTTCGGTACACCGTCCCTTCCACCCTGTATAATAAAGTAGATCGACCGAAATCATGCATATAATATAACTTTATAATATTCAATGGCATCAAACGATTTGAAGGCTTGTGTTGGGTATGAAGTTTTTATAGTTATAATTCCTCCTTTTTTATTTGCGCTTTGTAAGCTTTCATCTCGTTTGATGCCATTGAATATTATAAAGTTGTATGCATGATTTCGATCGATTTATAATATTATATTTATCTACATAACTAACATATAAATATCGATAATAGCACGACTCTTGCATAAAATTATTTTCTCCTATTTGTTCGTAAACACAAGAAGAATAAAGAATTGATTTATTCCTTTAACTTTGTTTTCTGTTTCCTCACAAATAGGAGAAAAGCACTATACCTACAAGTTGCGGCCGAATGGCAATTACCTATCGTCCTTGTTCACAATATCACTCGGGCGATAATTACCTCATTTTCAGAATTGAATTTTGTAATAAAAGCTTGTTTAAAAAAATATTTTTTATTATATTTTATTTTCAACTTATTAGTTATGTCTTATAATTGGTGAAATTATGTGAATACCGTCACTGCCAAACTCTACCTGGATTGATAGTAAAGTTGTGCTCACCGACAGCAGGGTCAAATTCTTTTAATCACGTATCCAATGGCACTGTTCACTAAACCTTTAGTTAAATAACCAATCACAAACAAGCTGAAACTGTATAGGATGACAAAGTTTATAACAAAGTTGCTTTGTCTAATTTCCAGTTCCATCTTTAAACCCTGGAAAGTTTAGAGTATTTGTTAACCCAAATCAGACGAGCCCAAACACAATGGCTCTATCTTGTTTAGTCTAGAAGTTCTTACGACTCCATCATCTGTACCCTGATCATCATCTCTGAACAAAATGCTTGAGAATAAAGTTTAACGAACCCTAACACGACGGGTCTATCTTGGTTATTCTATGAGTTCTTATGGCCACCGTCCAACACCATCATCTGGACCGTGATCATCATCTGAAACCAATGTGCTTGGGAATACAAATCTTAAGAACCCTAATACGATGGGTCCATCTTGTTTATTTTGGAAGTTTCTATAGCCACCGTCCAGCTCCATCATCTGGACTGTGACCATTATCTGAGACCAAAGTGCTTGGGAATACAAGTCTAGCTAACCCAAACATGACTGATCAATCTTGTTTAATCTATAAGTTTCTATGGCCACCGTCCAACTCCATCATCTGGATCCTGATAATCATCTGAGACCAAAGTGCTTAGGACTACAAATACTCGTATAACGAACCCTTACACGACGGGTCTATCTTGTTCAGTTTAAGAGTTCTTATAGCCACCTTCCAACTTCATCATCTGGACCCTGACCATCATCTAGGACCAAAGTGCTTGCGAATACAAGTTTAACGTACCCAAATTCGACGGGTCTATCTCTTTTAATTTATTAGTTCCTGTGGTTTAGTTATTAGTTCCCCTTCTGACTCTATCATGTGGTGCCTGATCATCATCTGGGACCAAAGTGCTTGGGAATACAAATCTAACGAACCCAAACTTGACGGGGTTACGTTGTTCCGTTTAGAAGTTCCTATGGCCAACTTCCATCTCCATTACAAGACCAGCTCGATGATACCGTAACATTGTATTGTCACCAAACTTACATACTTAAGTATGCCAAATTTCAGCTGGAACGAAAAACGATAACCGGTCTAAAATTCTGTTACTAGATTTGTCCCACACTAACAAGGCAAGTTTAATAAAAGCTTGTAATAAAAAGGTTAGGCTACAGGGCAAACCCTTAATCCGATCGTCTTTGTTTTAGTCTCAAATTGTAGCTAATTTAGTCAGAGGAGTTTTTCTCAAATTTTCGATATCATACTTCGTTTCCAAAATATTGAGCTAAAAATTCGTAAAAAAATGATTTTTATTTTCACTATTTCAGCCATAACTTTTTTAGTTTTTTATTTTCTTGAATAATTCTTTTTGCATCTTACAGCTCTCGTGATTAGGCGTCATTTGAGTTTTTTTTTAATATCATATCTTCAGAACTCTCCGAGATATAAGGGAATCGCCATTTTTCGTGATATCGGGGCCTATACCAAAGATATTTTAGCATTTATATTATTGTAATAAAATATCATTGGCCTATACTCGTACTAGAACGAACGAAAAGACATTTCCAATGTCAAAAATTACATCCCATCGAAACTGCATCAGCTGATGGTGCTGATTTATTATCGGAGGTCGAATTTGTTTTTTTCATATTTCGACCTATGTTCCTTTGGGAAAGTTGTTCAAGTTCATGGTCTGAGTAACATTCTAAAATTATTTTCGCTTTTCATTATGACCCTCTATTTATATAGAAACTAAGCCAGTTGTTGGAAACACACGTATCTTACGTCAATGTTTGGAAGTAAAATCGGAGGAACTGACCTAGCTTTTGATAAGATACTATTTATTATGTCTGATAAATAATGAACCATAACGTTACAACAAACAGTCATAAGTTTAATTGGATATTATATGCAAATATTTACACATGCTAGAAGACAGAAGATATATTCAAAATTATTTATTTGTGTATTATTTACTTATGTTTTTTTCTTCCAATACTTCTAATTTTATAATAATGACGGTAAATTAATCCTATACTATTAAACGAGCAATATTTGTATATATACAGGGTGTTAAGTTGATTGCGTGCCCTAGCTCAAGGGCGGGATCAGTATCAGTAACTGAACAACTTTTCCCAAGGAACGAAAATCAATTTTTGACCTCCCATAGAAACTGCATCAGCTGAGAGCGCATTTCCTATGGAAGGTCAAACTTGGTTTTTCGTATTTCGGCCTATATAGGGTGCTACTTAATTAAGTGCGTTCCTTCTAGTATAATATACGGGCTATAAAACTGAACACAACTATGGTGAAAATATCAAAGATTTCTGTATGTTTTTTTGAGATAATCAAGAAAACAGTTTCTTAACTAAACATTTAAAATATCACCCTTTATGATTTATTTACTCACACGTTTACAGTAGTCATTCATTCGTTTCCCATGGCGCTAAAAAGCAAACTGGCGCCAAAAGCAAGTCTGAACTCGACTATTTAGGAACTCCATCAAAGATAGCAAATAATTTGTTTGCAGATTGCACATCACTAAAGCTGCAAATCATTAAAGGCACCTGTAATGCGTCGCTGTTGGCGTGGTGATAGACACGTCCAAACCCACAAATTACCCGAAAATTGGGCACTAGTTATTGCGTTTACGTTAGTCTGTGGTTACTTTTTTGTGATGTTTTGATATCTGTTTAAATAAAACTTTAAATAAATTTTGCTGAAATGTTGTTTACAAGATACGTGACAGGCAATAGTTGATAGGCGGCGGCATAGACTATGTGTCAACCATTGACGTAAGAAAAACGCTGCGCTTCTAAACGCCCCCGCGCGTAGTTTCCAAAAGGAGATCATACTCGTAAGAGCGATGACATTAACAACACCAATCTTTCACCATCTTTTAACCGTGTTGAGTAAGCGCAGTCGTTTCAACCTAGACGGAGCGGCAGCATCACGCAACCACCGCATCCACTCATTGACGAGATGTAGTATGGATTGGAACTCAGAGGAGTGACAAATGTTCTAACGAGACTTCTTCACCTCAACCTCCTTATATCTCGACATAGAGCGGCTTGGGTCTTTGTCATACTTCAATGTCAGTTTATTGTTATTGTTTGCTTGATTAGAAACTATTGTTATTTTTCATGTTTATTTCAGCTTCAGACCTGTTTTCAGCAATAGTGGGACACAAACAGCTAAAAGCATTGTTTCTAGAGGCCTGTGTAATTAAACAATCGGTAGCCCATTAAAAAGCAAAGGTACCTAAACAATTTTCTTATTTTACAATGCATAAAGACCGTTTTAAGTTGATCCAATAATGTCCACCTAATCCCGCACTGGGTCCTTTGTTGCTGCTGTGCTGGTAAGATTATTCGAAAAACGCTAGACAGCAGTGCTAGATCAAAACACTGGATCAATGTGAATCAGCCTTCATGAAAATCTAGTAAAGATCGCCTTTTTAGTTTAAACATTCTTTCACTCATTCATAATTTCTCCTTGCTCGCTCTGGCTTATGGCCTTACGCAGAAGTTCAGAGACCTTCTCGCATTCACGTATGTGTGTGTGCCGTATGAGTACACGCTATCAGCTGTTCTAGCATGGTTTCTACAGGATGTTAAAATCTCGTGCGGATTTAATAATAAAATTTTGTTAGGAAAGTTAATTTCTAAAAATCATATGGAAAGTTTTGCTATTTTTAACATATTTGAGGTCAATGACCCTCCACAAAGCCACGGTTTTCTTAAACGTAACTAATTAATTCGCACCTTATATTCCTTGGGAAAAGTTGTTCAGTTACTAATACTGATTTCGCCCCTGAGCTATGGCACGCAATCAAATTTACACCCTGTATATAATTTGTAATCGGTTTATCGAAAACGGCTCTAACGATTTCGATGAAATTTTGTGTACAGGGGTTTTTGGGGGCAAAAAATCGATCTAGCTTGGTCTCATGTCTGGGAAAATTTGTTTTCACCGTCTTTTTAAATATTTCTTAGCGCGTTATAGTGCGTTCAAGAAACTTACAGCGCCATCTGTTGTTGAGTAGCATAGCTTGCTCACCCGATGATATTTTAATCATACAGAGCATTAGCTCGATCGCCCAGGTACTGATGATAAATTTGATAAAAAAGTTATTCTTATCTGTAACAGAAAATACTTAATTACCTGAAAAAAATTTCCATATGGGGCTTTACTATAAGGATGGACAACAGTTCTTCTGCGTATCATACTACCATACTGCTTTCAACAACCACTACCAGCCGCTTATAATTTTTGTCCAAAATAAACGACGAATACTTGTGTAATTCTGGGCGGACGGAGCTCTATATTTTTTGCCTTCTTTCTCGAGATGTTATTGTAATGCGTCGTATTCTATACGCATTTTTATTAAAAAGAACATCATATAAAGATTAAACTATGTATTGTCGTAGTCCGCGTGAAACTTTGAATGTAAAATCAGCTGATGACGACGCGCACCCGTACGTTCATTTACCTCGCATGATTTGCATTACTTAAGCAAATACTAGGTATACAGGATCATTGGTACATCTATACAAATCTTTTGGCTCGGGTGTTTGCTCTTCGAAACAAAATTTATTTATTATTATTTATTTTATTTATTCAGGAATCAAACAGTCATTTACAGATTTTTCTTATGTACAAACATGAATACTACTAGACCTATAGTTCCCTATATTCTTATCAACCTAAGTATTTCGTTAAGTGTTTCGTATTTCGTAGTACAAAAGAAACATATGTCAAAATACGAAAAAAAAATTTCAACGTCCCATAGAAACTGCATCAATAGCGCATTTTGTATGGGAGGGCAAAAACTTTTTTTCATATAACAACCTAAGATCCTTAGGGAAAGTTGTTCAGTTTTATGACTAGAGCAACTACCTGAGAGTTTGCAGAGATATAGCAAAGACCCTGCATACAAGGTTATTTTTTGGACCTGATATGAGTATTCCTACCTTGTTAGTGAGGTCAAAAGCAACAACTTTTGTTCTACGACTTTGCTAACAACGGCCAAAAATATTTCGACTTCCCATACAAAGCAACGTAAGTGACCAACACATTTTGTAAAAAAATACCTACTTTTATTGCTGTTATAAGACCCAGTTTAAAATTGCTTTATTCGTTTGTAAGATAATAAGTATTATCATCATTACGTACAATTGCTGTGCGACAGATAAAAATGATAGGTATTACTTTGATTAGAACGTTCAGTATTAGTTACGAGCGTGTGTTGTGAACAGTGTTTTGTATTTCATTAAGTAAAATACTCATTAGAATTTATGAGGAACATGCTTTCTAAAACTAATGTGTTGACAAAACTGGTTCGCAATGTGAATTCAAGGTGCGTTTTTGTGTTTTGGATTTCAATTTACTGAAACTGTAGGTTTATGTTTTTTGAACTAAGTTTTTCGTCTGTTCATATTTTTTACTTAATCTTAATGGATATGCATAAGTCTTTTCCAGAATTGTATTTCAGTTGTTGATAATTATATTTTTATATAATTCAAATCCCAATTTATGTGGATAAAATTAAATTAGAAATGTGGTAAAGAAACCATTTATTAACAGATTTAGCGCCCATTAGTAACGTAGGTAACCTGTGAGCTGGAAAAATCGCAACAAATAAATAAATTATGAAAATAAAAGACTACAAAATGTATTTATTTATCAACTAGTTGTAGTCCGCGACTCCGTCCGCGTGGGGTCCAGAAATTATGAATTTTCCCATGGTTCAAACTATCTTCTTACCAAGTTTTATAAAAATCGGTTCATCGGATTATTCCTAAAAGTGTAACAATAGAGAACAGATAATACGGATATTTTGTAAATTAAACACCTCTTGTTTACGTGTGGACTGCTAGTTCGCCCACTATCCTCGTATGTGTAAAATTAAAGTCGACGTCCACGCGGACGAAGTGTGATACGGGTTTTTTTATTACTTGTACAATACAAAACCTATATCGAAATTTGAGGCTCAGTCCTTTAGGTTCTGTAGCTAACGTGCTTAAGGTCCAATAAGTCTAGTTTCACATGGTTTTAATTGTACATTTACCTCCAAACAAAACAGAAGGACTTTACTTTTATACAAACACGATTTCTAAAAACAATCTTTATTTCTTGAAGTATTTTATTTATAAAAATGATTTATATTTTAACACTTCCTGTGTTCGGATAAATCTACAAAGTAGAAAATCGCAAAATCTGGCAAAAGTGGCAGCACAAACGCAACGTTGGAATGCGTATAGAGGTCGCTAAATTTCACAACATCGGGCAGGACCACAGTAGCCTAGTTGGTAAAGCGTCTGCGGTACTTACGCAGAAGACGCAGGTTCGAATCCTGCCTGTGGTTGTGAAATTTTGCGATTTTCTACTTTATTTTATTTATAATTACCTCCTTTATCTAAGTTTTCAAAACTAGAACTTTCGTACATTTTTAGGGTTCCGTAACTCAAAAGAAAAAAACGGAACCCTTATAGGATCACTTTGTTGTCCGTCTGTCTGTCTGTCTGTCTGTCTGTCTGTCAAGACCCTTTATCTCACGAACGGGTGAAGGTATCAGGTTGAAATTAATACCATATATTAGGATCCATGAACCACACAAGATCTGAAAATTTCAATTTTTTACAACGACGCAATCAAAAGATATGGCATTTTATGTCCTCATCTCCATACATTAATTCAAAAATGCAAAACCTACAGGGTACTTCCCGTTGACCTAAAATTATGAAATTTGGCAAGAAGCTAGGTCTCACAGTACAAATAATGGGAAAAGTCTGAAATCATTAAATATTACAACTTTTCTCACAACTATAATGGTAAACAATTGTGGTGAGCTCCCGTTTCAAGAACATTCATATAAGAGAGGGGTCAAGTTGGATGGTCGCTGAGGCGATTTTTGTTTTAGTTCTATTTAAAAACGGGAACACTTACAAACTTGAAAATTGGTATGTTTATAGTGCATAAGCTATAAAATAACAACAAATAATAAAATTTGGTCAAGCGCGTGTCGGACTCAAAAAATCTAGCACATAAACTTACTGAAATTTCAACTAATACAATTATGTTTTGTGGTGGTACGGAACCCTCAGTGCGCGAGTCCGACTCGCACTTGGCCGGTTTTTTTTACATTTATTGCACCGCACCGCCGCGCCATGCCGAAACTGCTGTGAATTTTTTATTACTATTTTCACCATAATACTAAATCAAAATTTTACCTGTGCCCACGACTTGAACCAAACAACTGAACCGATTCAAACGGAATTTTTAATGACGCGTTAGGCTTACTTCCATGCAAAATTATAAGCTTCGTTTCAAGCTTTGCCACTTGAAACTTTGGGCTCACATATTTTCTGTTTGAGTAAACCGATTTCAATATAACAAAATTTAAAAGTTGCACAAAAATAACCCAAATACTTACGCTTTCGAAATCCTCGTCTGAATAGTTCCAGTAGTTTGTGAGTAATTGGCGCCGCTGCGTAAAACGTCGGGTACCTTTTATCTGAGTGAACCGTTTGCAATGAAACTAAGCTTATATGTTGTACGGAAAGAAGTGAAGTCATAGAAAACCCCATCTGAATCAGTTCAGTCATTTCAGAGTTATTGGCGCCGCCGCGCCGCTTGAAACTTAGCGTTCTTTCTGTCGGAGTGAATCTTTGCAATGAAACTAATATGTTGCACAGAAGTAAGTTAAATTCGTTATTGAAAACCCGGTTTAAATCACTTCAGATTATTATATTATGTCAGTGTTTTTTCGTTTGAAGAAAACGCTGTTATAGTGTCGCATTCTGTAAATGTATGGTGCCTCTCAAAGCTTCTAAGAGCCTTGTGCTTTGTTCAAGTTAGAGTAAATATTAATAATAGTAACCTAAACAAGCTATGTTTTAAAATTTCAAAAAAACGAGATGGCTCTCCTTCGCAGAACGATCTAAGGGTTTTGGGGATTCAATCTGCCAAAGGTAATCTCTTTATTCTCAGAAGCCGTATTTTGCAGTTTTTTTTTAATATACAGATGCTACAACAAATTAATGATTTTTGTTTGGCAGTGTCCCTACCGGGAATCGCACCCAGAACCTCTGGATCGAGAGCCAAACGCTCTAACTACTAACATGGAGGTTGTTAATGAGGAAGGGTAATGGACAAGTGTTCAATTACCCATTGAAAGAGCATTTTTATTTACAATGGGCTTGCTCTTGCGACTCGACCTTTATCTAACCCTGCATAAAACACTCATTTTCTAGGATCTCTCGATGTCTATCAACGTCCAAAGACAGCTATCTCCACAACCCGGGATCAGAGCCACTGGTCCACTCCACTCTGGGAGAAGTGCTTCTGGAAACAGCCAACAAATACCCTGGAAGGGTCGCCGTCAGGTCCATCTATGAAGATACCACACTCACTTACGAAGAGCTTTTAACGCAGGTGTGAAAAGTGATTTCGAAAAATCTCAGGTCACCTCCAAATTTCATGTTGTAGATGGCATCCCATGATGACTAAGCAATTATTTTAATATAATACAGAATAACTAAGATCCTCACAGGAAAACGATTTCTGTAACCTGATACAAGAAGGGTGTACGCCACTCTGACTTTTCCCAGCCAGATAAACGGGGTTATTTCATTGACCTCGGAGGCTATTACCTGGCCATGACGGTAGCTGGAACGCGTCTGCCATAAACGAACCATTGCCTTTGCAACACCCATTTCCGCACAAAACCCGGTAACGGAGTACGCAATAGTTCTGACATTTTTTACTTTGGTTGCGGGGAATGCTGCGTATAGCTACTCTCTTTCGGGCTTTGCACGGGATTTAGTGTTGCAAAAGCAATAGTTTGTTTATGGCAGACACATTCGACTACCGTAATAGTACCCCTGACCTCCGTTTGCCTACTTATTAGAGAGGTCAAAAGTAACAACTTTTGTTGTACGACTTTTCCAAAGACTCGCTCTTTTTGCATTGTATTCTGCATGACATTGAATAAATATTCTGAAGAAACTATACTTTGAATAAAATTAACTGAATCTGAATGCACGCGGAGACCTTCAATAATCTAAGAACCATCAAATTTTGTATGGGAAGTTGAAAATAGGTATTTGGCGCGTTGTTGAAAGAGTTGTAGAACGAAAAGATTTTACTTTTGACCTCACTAATAGCTAATAGTGGAAAAACCACAGGCAAACGGATGACAGATAAAAAATCCCTGTATGTAACGGTTTTAGGCAGACAAACTAGGCTGTGCGCTTCGAGCCCAGGGTTTGGAAAAAGGTGATCGTATTGGAATATGGTCGCACAACAACGCTGCGTACATAATCGGATTTGTCGCTGCTGCCCGAGTTGGACTTATTTCTGTAAGTCATTCAGTTATTATTTAAGTAGTTAACAAATACTTAGTAATTTATATGCATCTATACATATGCGTATCTAATGAGGGGTATTTATCTCGAGTGTAGGTTTGTGGTACGGTCAACCGCTTGTCGGTAGAAGCTTTTTCATCTCTATTACCACGCCATAAGGTCCAAAAGTGTTTCTACTGATGTGCGGCCGTGTGTACGTAGCCGAGCGAAGCCAATAACATCTGACAAAGGCGCGGCGGGCGGAAATTACACGATTATTTTGTTTGAGTGAATGCACAATTATTTCAATAAGGTTTCAATAAAAGTTGTATTTTCAGGTTCTGATTAACCCAGTATACGAGAAATCGGAGCTTTCATTTTGCATCAAGAAAACTGGCATGAAGGGTTTACTGATTGGTGACCAGTTACCAAGAAGAGATTACTATAATGCTCTAAGGAGTATAATACCGGAACTAGACAGCTGCAAGCCAGGAGCTTTGAAGTCTACAGCTTTCCCATCTCTAAGATCTGTCATAACCAGTCACAAAGAAACACAAGCGTAAGGATATTACTAATATATGATTTATTACACTCAGCTGCAAAGAAAACGGGTCGGTCGGTTTTCCGCTATACAATGATAGGGTCAAAGTAAGCATCAATATCTTTACTCGCAAAAAGATAAGAATCTCATGAGTGAGATCTTTAGATCAAAACCGTAAGAAAAATTTCGTAAAATATTACGCTAGCTTAAATGTTGAAATCCAAAATTCGACCCAGAAGTCGAAGAATTGACGGGACGGATTACCGAACAGCTGAAGATATCAGTCAGTACTGCCCTCCATCAAGCGGCCGACCTTAATTATTATTTCGTCTGCTGGGCAAACGTCATTTATCTAGATCCAGAGTTTCTGACTTTCAGTCTACCTTATATGCTTTCTAGACGTCGCGCTTCTCGACCGTCGACCTCGGCGACGCCACCCGTACACCAAGATCTATTCCGTGGCCACCTTGGCCCACCTATCGGAATGCATGCAAGAGACATGTCCTGCCCATAACTAAAATGCTACGCTCCACGTAACCTTAATAAATGAAGAGATATTGTTGCCAAGATGACACGGAGTCTAAATCCTCAGTAGTGAGGGCACGATTGAGATGAGAAGAGAGGAAATGTTAAGGGCAACCTGTGCGTCATTTCAAAAAATGCTATATGTGGAAAATGTAAGGAAAATATTACGAAACGGCTTTGATTTATGGTTTATGGTTTATGGTGATTTATGGTTGTTTTTTTAGGTCTTTCATAAAATCAGGAACACTTACAAGCGTGAAAATTGGTATGTTTATAGTGCATAAGCTATAGAATAACAACATAACAAAAACTGGTCAACTGCGTGTCGGACTCGCGCGTATTTTTACCTTAACGGTACGGAACCCTCGGTACGAAGTCCAACTCGCACCTTGCCGGTTTTTTTGTGATAGTCTATTGTACAAAGGTGTAATCTAAACATAATATAATGGCTGTAGAGGTAACAGTGTAATCTAAATATTGGCTGTAGAGTGTAGAGGCGACACGTACGCAGGCACACTGGCACTTGTGACTTCCCTTTATCTATTGAATGAGCTACTTGAAAATATCCTGAACTAGATTTGTTTGCTGACAGGTGGTGTCATATTAGGGGAACATTTTTATTCTATTGTGAAAGTATTTAGATTTAAATGATAAATTATTTTTATTTTATTTAAGTTTACCAGCGCTTTGGGTAACTGTACTGCTGAGTGAATTTTGTTTGTATCAATAAATAAATAAATAATTTTATTTGTTGTAGGAAAATCATTGAATCATTGAAAATGTATGATAGAAAACCAATCGACCCGTTTCCTTTGCAGCTAAGTGTATTTAAACTGTAAATAAGCACTAAAATTAAAACTAAGTTGTACAAGCATTATAATGCTTTAGACTCTTTACACTATAAATCGTGGCCCAAAGTTTCTGACACTTTGTAAACGGGTAGAATTGCATTTGTTGGTACTCACGGCAGCAAGTAAGTGGTAACATAACCAGTATAAGCTGTACTAGCGCTACGCTATAAAAGCCTTAAACCGGAGAGTCATTCAAGATCATAGTGTTATCACTGACTGGCGGCCGTCTGTACTCAAGTAACATTTTTATAGGTACCGACGTGCCTGATAATTTTCTTTCAGAGGCACATTTTCTATCGACTCTTTGATCGCCGATTACAACGGCGATGAAGCGTCAAAGTTCTGCAGTGAAGTCAAATTTGGGGACGGATCTATTATTCACTTCACTTCTGGCACCACTGGTGGGTTATAGAGGTATACAGGCAGTTTCTTTGTTGCAGAGCTGGTGAATATTTAAACAAAAATTACGATCTTGTTTGCAAATATCTATAACCTCTTACGAATACAATAGTACATTAAGATGCAAGTGCGCTATTTTGGTGATTACACTCGAGGCTGGTTCAGAAATTGCAGCCCGAGACGCAGGCGAAAAATATTTAAATTATTGTTGGCTTCTTGCAAACAACAATCAGAAAACTTTTATTGTATAGGTTACTAGCGGTCCGCCCCGGCATCGCACGGGTAGATATAGGGTTTTGTTGCGTGCGTGGACACAGATTTATTGGTTTTATATGCAGCAAGCTTGCAAAATGCAAGCGTTATGCAAATCCGAGACAAATATAAGAAAAACACAGTTTTCACCCAGTCCAGCTTTCTGGGTAATAATTTTATTTGTCTGTTATTACAGGTGAACCAAAGTGTGCTCTAGACTCACATTATGGTGTTGTAAACAATACTTACTTCACTGGTAAAAGAAATAGATTCCATGTGGGACACCAAAAGGTTTGCTTGCAGGTAGGTGTGGTATTTAAGTAAAGATCTTTTACTGGCCTCTGTTCATAATTTTATGTAAGGTATATTGCGTACAAAATAACTTTGTCCGTGACCGTTAATGCGCAGAAGTAAAAAAAATTGTCGCGGGGGTGAGCGCGGCTCCCAGGGGGCGAGCAAATCGTTCATTGGCTCTCCACCTGTCACCCGTGCGCGGAAAATAACCGTCATGGACAAACTTGTTCTGAACGCGCTGTACCTACTTGTTTTTTTTAAGTTTCGTCCTTTGGTATTAACTTTCAGGCGCCCATCTTCCACGCATTAGGATCTATTATCACCGTAGGGGGTGCCTTGAGTCACGGAGCGTCCCTGGTGTTAGCTGCGCCTACATACCATGTTCAAGCCAACGTCAACGCCTTACTGGCTGAAGAGTAAGTCTGTTTACACAAAAGAGATTTGAATCTCGCTGCGCTCGGTTTATACCATCATATTGATTGATAATACTGATTTCTGCCATTGCGACTGCGACTTATCAAAATCTACGGTAACTAATTTAACAAAGAGCACTGTAGGCTAATTCTTTGACATCCGTTATTAAGTGAGGTCAAAGGAACAATTTTTCTTCTACGAGGTTTGCAATTTTGAGCCCCCTACAACATAACGTAAGTGATCTATACATTTTGGTTAAGAAGTTGTTTGTGTTGCGAAAGTTATAAGTAGAAACAAATAAAGTTTTGAAGCGCTGTAACTTTACAACGCAGGGCTATTATGGTGGCAGACCATTTTTCTGTGGTCCTATATACTAGTACATTGTGTTTAAGGGGTTAATCGAACAGTCATAGTCTGCCAGGTGTACGTTTCATTGTCATATTTCAAAATAGTTAAAACTAAATTCCTCAAAAAACGCAGGGATGTGGAATTGTGAATGTCTGCTAATATTTTTTGTACCTTTTAGTGGATGCTTTTTATCATCAGTCAAAGAGGCAGACATGAGCAAATCATATAGAAATTTTGTCCGTCAGCACCCTTACTAATACGAGAGAGAGCGTCATCTGTATTACCTTAAAGCTAAAATATTCCAGTGCGCCTATTGAGAAATTTGAGAAGCATGAATTTTTACACAGGGTGGTCTTTAGGTAACAAGCACTTAAGGAAAACACAAAAAATTTATGGATTATTGTAAAGAATGCATAATTTTATCTACTTTCTTTATTCGTCACAGATGCACAGCAGTGACTGGCACTCCAACGATGTACTTAGACATACTATCGGCGACACGCGGCAAGGGAGATTTACCCTTCAAACTTCAGTTGGCATTGGCAGCAGGCGCACCTTGCAGCCCACGGCTGATCAGAGACATGGAGACGCACCTTAAAGCACAGAGTGTGACGGTATGGAGATAGGTAGATAAATAAAGTGCTACGAGTATAGTCTGGTCCCTTATAGTATTTATCGCCAAATTCACCAAATTGCACCAATTTTTTTTCAGGAACTAGTTAGGTACATAGCTCTCAATTTTTGATAGGAGCCAATTCTTGAATTTTCTATGGAAATTTTTTGAAATTCAAGAATTGGCTCCTATCAAAATTGAGAGCTATGTACCTAATTAGTCCCTGGAGAAAATTTGGTGAAATTGTAAGGCGCGTCTACGTGAAACAGCTAACTGACCGCACCACTACTCATAGGCAGTATGTTACGAGAGAAACATAAACTTGAGGTCTACTCTCAACTTTCAATATATCGATACGATACTATTCGAAACATGCATATTAGGGTCGAATTGATAAATCCCGCTTAAGTGTGAGATTGTCGTTAAGGGGCATCTTGAGGTGTTGCATTAATTAATATACAGAAATTGAGTAGCTGTCATAGGAGCAATTATCACTTGAGTGTTAAAAACACACTCACTAATTTATAAACGAAACTTAACTCAAAACGCAGACATAATTTCTTTTTGCTCTTTTGACGTTTGACTCAAAGACGGACACTTGAGATTGATATTTAGATAGTAGTTTATTAATTAGCAAGATCTTGAGATGCTAATTGCATCTTGATAATTAAGTCAGCTGACATGGTCTTGGGGAAGATTTTGAGAAAGATTTATCAATACGGGCCTTAAACTTCGTTCCTTGACAATAAAGTAGGATATTAATGCCAATTTGACAATTTATCCAAACAATATACCATATCGTAGTGATATATCGGATAATTAGGCTGTCTGATTATTTTCATGACACTACTATCTAGACCAAATATACCTCTGATCCTTCGATCGACGTCGTGTTCCTTGAGTTAGATCGATGTTGCTGCGTTACAATTCAGTTATCGTTCGTTTAGGATAAAAAATTTAAGATTTTGTAAAAACAAAATTTTCTAAAGTCAGTTATTTTTATATCATGTAACTTCTTATGACTTTATTTAATTCTTATGACTTTAATTTGTGTATTGACCACGGGTATTGACACAGAAGTCTAATTTAAGAGTTTTTTGAAGTTAAGCTTTTAAATGGGCCAAATGCCACATATTGGGCACATATGGCATTTCAAATACCTAACTTGTTAAGGGTCCTACCCTACTGAAATAGTGAACATATTTTAGCATGTTACTTAGACCATGAAACTGAACAACTTTTCCAAAAAGAGATACCTTCAAAAATTATTTTTTACCTGCGGCTGTATCGGACTGATGATTTGTATATACGCAACCTGTACCCTTCGTGATAATTGTCACATTTTCTTATTGTTTTAAATTTTGTTTGTGTTTTCCTTTTATTTTTTGCATTTTTTTTAATATTGTTTAAATTTTCTTCAATTTTTTTTCTTGTATTTTTTTTTATGAATGCTATTGGTGGAGATTTGTCATTGGCATTGTATTTCTATTTAGATTATATTGTCACTTTGTCTGTAAATCTTCCTAACACTAATGAATAAATAATAAGTTAAAATTTTATAATCTCTGTTAAACAGTCAAAGTGACGTTAAAGTTAACAAACACTACATCACTTTTGAAAAGAAAAATCATGATGTTGAATTTTTTGGGTGATATACATACTACTTATAAAATTTTATCACCTAGCGATGTTCAAGAATTTGATTGGACTTCTGGGGGCTAATTCTTGAAAGTCACCGGGTGATTTTCGAGATTTTTAAAACTTAAATATGCCCTGTTAAACTCCTCAAAAGAAAGGATCAATATTTGTTAATTATAAAATAATGTTCAGTTTTAAAATTACCGTCATAAAAAGTTGAGTTTTATGAGTTTATCGTGGCATTTTATAATTTTAAATATCTCGAAAATCATCCGGGGACTTTCAAGAATTGGCCCCCTGACTCTTTATTCAAAGTAAGAGTTCGTATCGACACTTCGGATCGACATCTACTTGTTGATTTGACGAGTGCAGGCATGGAAGACTAGGGTTGCAAACCTGCCCGCCTATCGGCCAGTTGGCTGCTGTTCCAAAAACCAGACAAGTGCGAGTCGGACTCGCGCGCCGAGGATTCCGATGTACAGTATTTTTAGAAGCAATAAAATTCAATTTTAGGGCCGCATAACTAAGTTTGTTTGTAGAGATTATTTTTAAATTTAAAAAAATCTGTGATACTTGGAGTTATCGTAATATATTTTCTGTTGACTAAGCGCACGACAGTGCGCAGGCTAAGTTCCCGCAACAGGCCACGCGCATGCCGTGCACTATTTACACGAACCGTTTCGACCCACTTTGGAACCCCCTGTAGCTCAGTGCCTATTGCAAGTACGGAGATAAAACTCTACCTACATAATTATATTCTAATACTGAAGCAATTTGCCAAATTTCATAGATATAGCTACAGTAGATCCTGAAATATGACCCCGTGAAAATAGCTAATTTTGGCACTTAATGACTGACAGACTCACTGACCGGTAATCAAAACCTCCAGGCCACTTCCAATTGTCCTAGCGTTATGAAATTTGGCATTTAGGTAGTCGTTAGGATGAAAGTAATGGAAAAATTCAAAAATTCGAAATTCTCTTAGACCTGAAAATATAAAATTTGGCATGGGGATAGTCGTAAGCATTAAAAAAAGTATAGCAAAATAAACCTGCTTTGTAGTAAAATTGCAAATTATATTTGACAGATTTTTGACGCACAAACGATACTTTAGTTTTTAAATGATCACTTACCTAGAAAATCTTCTACGGTCATAAAAATTTATATTTTTTATATCAAAAGATAAGATCGTATCGTATCGTTCATTCAATAGCACTAGATAAGCAGAGCAGATTTCAGCAACAATTATTTTAAAACGCGTAGGTAAAAGCTTAAAACGTAATTCTCACACTCAGGAACTTAAGGTGAAATAAGACTTAAGAATTATTTTGCGACAAAAGTAAGAAAGTGGGTGGTACTTTTCTACGGGCTTCGCACAAAGACGTATTACCTCCTACTCCGAATGAAACTTGTATTTGTAATCAATACTTCTTATATTTTTTTGCAAATAAAATTGTTGGTCATACTTCTGTGAGACCTGCAAGTCTGAAATTTGGCATCGGGGTAGTCGTTAGCATTAAAGTAAAGGAAAAATTTGGAAAATGGAAAATGGTCAAGTGCGAGTCAGACTAAAGTTAATGTACCAAATATTAAAAAGGTAGTATTTCTAGAAGGTCAGACTTAGTCATGTATGAAAACAAGTACCTATGTTTTAACGAAACTATGAAAATACAAACAACGTTGCGATAGTTACTATAAATATAACTGATATAGCAAACTGAACAAAAAGAAATAAAATCCCACCAAAAACATAACTGGTACAAAGGGGGCCAAGTTCCTATCGGCTAATTGTTTGCCTAAAAAAGGGTTGAAATCCGATCCAATGCCAAGTTTAGATGCACTTTAATATCGATCATAATCGTCTTCATCAGCAGCCTGATCCACTAAAAAACATTTGCCATTCCCAAGACTCGCCACCACATCCAGTCCTCCGCCTTCCGCATCAAGCCACTATCCGCCACCTTATTCACGTCAACGGTTCATCTGGCCGAAATTCACTTTACCATACACCCAACTTAAAATATGGTATAGCTGTGAAAATACGCAGGTACGTTGAAAATAATATCTAAAATGAAATACTTTTGAATTTGAACTTGGCAGTTTAATTTAATTATATAAATAATAAATCTAATGACACAATTAATCAAGTGTTACTTACAGCACAAAAACCTGCCAAGTTCAAATTTAGAAGTATTTCATTTTAGATATTATTTTCAACGTACCTGCGTATTTTCATAGCTATACCATATTTTAAGTTGGGTGTATGGTAAAGTGAATTTCGGCCAGATGAACCGTTGACGTGAATAAGGTGGCGGATAGTGGCAGGATGCGGAAGGCGCAGGACTGGATGTGGTGGCGAGTCTTGGGAATGGCAAATGTTTACTAGTGGATCAGGCTGCTGATGAAGACGATTATGATCGATATTAAAGTGCATCTAAACTTGGCATTGGATCGGATTTCAACCCTTTTTTAGGCAAACAATTAGCCGATAGGAACTTGGCCCCCTTTTTAACAGTTATGTTTTTGGTAGGATGTTTACATAAACCTCTATCGATTATAATTATAAACGGTCTTAAGTTTATCAAACTTAGGATGGAAGTAGGGGGAAGAATATTTTATTAGACATTTTTCATCTTAACTTGAAAACCGAGTTAAAAAATCAAATACCTTTTTGAACCCAATAAGGGAATTGATATGCATAACTTACCAATAAGGTTTCTACAAATACCTATTTTAACCCAATAAGAGAATTTATATGCATAACTTACCACTTACCAAAATGGTTTTTAGGCTTTGTATGGACTAACAGAGACAACAGCCGGGGTATTCCAGTCCCTACCAGACGACAGCATAGACATGGTGGCGGAAACCGTTGGCTACATACATGACCATGTTGAAGTGAAGGTAAGAGATGGCACTAGATAGCGCTATTGTTGATACAGGGAGGGTGGCCAATTAAAAGGTATTACACCGGGTGGCACAGAATATCAACCCCGAAGGATGTGATTCTGCCTATGAAACTGAACAACTTTCCCTAAAGAACATAGGTCGAAATACTAACAATTTTTTTTTACTCCCATACAACATGTGATATTAGCTGATTCAGTTTCTATGGCAGGTAAAAATTTTTTTTTCGTATTTTTTCCTATGATCCTTAGGGAATAAATGAGAGCGCTAAGGAGTATGATTGGTGTTAAATTGAGTGACAGGATTAGAAATAGTGTGATAAGAGAACGGTGTGGCGTAAAAGAAGACGTAGTGACCAAAATCGAGAAAGGGATGCTGAGATGGTTTGGTCATGTAGAGAGGATGAATGAACGAAGACTGACGAAAAAGATCCACCAGGCGAGAGAGAATGGAAACGTTGGAAGGGGAAGGCCAAGGCGAACGTACCAGGACCAAATTCAGGACGTTCTGAATAAAGGCCAGGTTAAAAGTACCCTAAACCGACGAGCATGTATGAAAGGATTGATGAAAGTACAGGAAGCAAGGGAAGTATGTCAAGATCGTAGCAGGTGGAGGACTGTGGTCTCTGCCTACCCCGACGGGAAAGAGGCGTGATTGTATGTATGTATCCTTAGGGAAGGTTGTTTAGTTACATGTGCAGGATCAAATTCTTCAGGGTTGATATACCCTTTCTGTTACACCCTGTATTCAACTTACATAATTTGTCACTACTTTGTATCGACCCAATATCTTTCATTTGTTGTTACAATTATTACGTGTAGACATTAAACAAATTTTTTCTTCATTACTAAACATTCTACGCACACCATGCTTTTATTGCGAAAACCCTATAAACTGAGACTAAGTTTCGATAAAAACCACTGAAGTATGCGACAGCAAATGACACCTTCTTTGGTGAATAAAGACCATTTAAAATACACCACACAATTCCTGCTGCTTTTTATGTACCCAACGTGTATTTAGTGAAGTGGCTTTTAACGATATTTTTTGTTACTAAGTTCAGTAGTTTTTTTGAGCATGGTTTGTATAGAATATTGAGATTACCTATTTAAACACATTTTTAGGGTTCCGTACCTCAAAAGAAAAAAACGGAACCCGTATAGGATCACTTTGTTGTCCGTCTGTCTGTCCGTCTGTCTGTCAAGACCCTTTATCTCACGAACGGGTAAAGATATCAAGTTGAAATTAATACCATATATTAGGATCCATGAACCACACAAGATCTGAAAATTTAATTTTTATACAACGACGCAATCAAAAGATATGGCATTTTATGTCCTCATCTCCATACATTTATTCAAAAATGCAAAACCTACAGGGTACTTCCCGTTGACCAAAATTATGAAATTTGGCAAGAAGCTAGGTCTCACAGTACAAATAATGGGAAAAGTCTAAAATCATTAAATATTACAACTTTTCTCACAACTAATGGTAACCAATTGTGGTGAGCTCCCGTTTCAAGAACATTCATATAAGAAAGGGTTCAAGTTGGATGGTCGCTGAGGCGATTTTTGTTTTAGTTCTATTTAAAAACGGGAACACTTACAAACTTGAAAATTGGATTTTTATAGTGCATAAGCTATTAAATAACAACATATAATAAAATTTGGTCAAGCGCGTGTCGGACTCAAAAAATCTAGCACATTAACTTACTAAAATTTCAACTAATACAATTATGTTCATGTGGTGTTACGGAACCCTCAGTGCGCGAGTCCGACTCGCACTTGGCCGGTTTTTTAAAATAAGGTGAGCATTTTGAGGTGGATTTTTAGTTTTAATTCAAGGTGGTAGACGAAGATGACAAAGTTGTACCATTTGGGAGTCCTGGCGAGCTGGTTTGTCGAGGATACAACAACATGATATGCTACTGGGACGAGCCAGAGAAGACCAAGGCTACGATTGACAAGGATGGTTGGATCCACACTGGGTAAGTCACTTTTGTTTGTTTAAAAAAATAAAGCATGACCACGTTACTGAATTGATAACTGGGTGTCTACTCTAAAAGTACGATATATCGAAACGATACTACTCGATACATGCAAATGCAAAACTTCGTCTCTTGACAATAGAGTAGAATATTGGTTGGATGCAGTTTGAAAATTCATCCAACCAATATTCTACTCTATTGTCAAGGGACGAAGTTTTGCTGTTGCATGTTTTGAGTAGTATCGTTTCGATATATCGGACTTTGAGAGTAGACACCCAGCATCGGAAGAAATGTCGTTTTTGTACGGTCAACCGCTTGTCGGTAGAAACTTTTTCAACTCTATTACCACGCCATAAGGTCCAAAAGTGTTTCTATTGATGTGCGGCCGTGTGTACATTTTCACACATCGCTCGAAGAACTTATGGCCTCTGGATGTATTGAGGAAGAAACAGCCTTGATTTTGAGCGGAGATCAAGCACCATAAAACGAATATATACTTACTTGTAAATCCACTGCCGTAAAGTGGGCCATTGATCAGTTCAAGTTGAATGAGAGAGAGCTTCTGTATACGGAGATCTTTGGAGGTTTTTAAATGCCTTTTGGCTTTCAAGTGTATGTTGAAGTTATATTATAACATAGCGCATTTGACGACAAAATATTTCGTAATGAGACCGTCTTACAATTCAGTGTGTATCATTTATTATACATTCTTTATTGCACAATTTTTACACAGAAATATACAAAATACAGGACATATACAAAAGCGGGCTTATCTCTACTAGAGATTTCCCATGGTTGTGAGAGAGAATGTAAATTAGCGGGACACAAAAGTGCATTGAAAATTCATTCATTATCATTATACAGGGTGTTAGTGTAAACACTGTGATCCTTGAAAATGTGCATTGAGACCATGTAACTTAACAACTTTCCCTAAGGAACATACAGGGTGTAAGGGACAGTGTACCGAAAACTAAAAGGGCATGTTCAGTCAACGAAACTGAACAATTTTCCCAAAAAAACATTTCTGGGAAATGAAAAAAAATTTTGACCTTTCCATACAAATTGCTCACTCTGGTCGAACAGTTTGTATGGAGAGGTCAAAAATTTTTTTCATTTTCCAGAAATGTTTCTTTGGGAAGTTGTTCAGTTTCGTTGACTGAACATGCCCTTTCAGTTTTCGGTACACCGTCCCTTACACCCTGTATAGGTCGAAATACGAAAAAAAAATTTTCATCTCCCATACAAAATGCACAATCAGCTGGTGCAGTTACTATGGGAAGTAATTTTTTTTATCGTATTTCGACCTATGTTCCTTAGGGAAAGTTGTTCAGTTTCATGGTATGATTGCACAGTTTCAAGGATCACAGTGTTTACACTAACACCCTGTATAGAAGTTCATAATAATTATAATTAATAATTTGTGTGTTTCTATCCTTATAGTGACAAATTCACGATTAGCGAAGATGGATACGGCAGGATCGTCGGCAGGCAAAAAGATATAATAGTAAAAGGTGGAGAGAATATAGCACCGAAGGAAATCGAAGACCTGATCAATACTCATCCCGATATTATCGATAGCCAAGTGAGTTTCAAATTGAATTATGGATCTATATTACCAACAATCTCATTAAAAGAAAAAAACCGGCCAAGTGCGAGTCGGACTCACGCACCGAGGGTTCCGTAATTGTATTAGTTGAACTTTCAGTAAGTTAATGTGCTAGATTTTTTGAGTCGGACACGCGCTTAACCAAATTTTATTATTTGTTGTTATTTATAGCTTATGCACTATAAAATAAACATACCAATTTTCAAGTTTGTAAGTGTTCCCGTTTTTAAAATAGAACTAACACAAAAATCGCCTCCGCGACCATCCAACTTGACCCCTCTCTTATATGAATGTTCTTGAAACGGGAGCTAACCACAATTGGTTACTATTAGTTGTGAGAAAAGTTGTAATATTTAATGATTTCAGACTTTTCCCATTATTTGTACTGTGAGACCTAGCTTCTTGCCAAATTTCATAATTTTAGGTCAACGGGAAGTACCCTGTAGGTTTTGCATTTTTGAATAAATGTATGGAGATGAGGACATTAAATGCCATATCTTTTGATTGCGTCATTGTAAAAAATTAAAATTTTCAGATCTTGTGTGGTTCATGGATCTTATTATATGGTATTAATTTCAACCTGATACCTCTACCCGTTCGTGAGATAAAGGGTCTTGACAGACAGACAGACAGACAGACGGACAACAAAGTGATCCTATAAGGGTTCCGTTTTTTTTCTTTTGAGGTACGGAACCCTAAAAATAACAGAAGGTAAGAACCTCCTTCAAAATAAGCAATTATGAAAGTGAAATAAAAATGAAAATTTCATTGATAACTACCACTGCTCAAGTAAATTCAAGTCTCCATACATGATGGATGACGTAACTTGATATTTCAATGGTCCGATTTAATTTGCAAAGTTAGAAACTAATCCAATATACAACGTGTAATTCTAAACACCTGTGTGTCCGCCGGCAAAGAATAGTACCAATCCATACATACCCGTGGGTGTCGTAAGAGGCGACTAAGGGTTGACTGGCGGATGGGCAGCAGCATCCTCCTTTGTATCTTACGTCTTACTTACTGCGGTCACCTACAACCGCGGTCCATGGTGCCAGCCGTAACGCTAACAAGCGAGGTGACTATGGTACTTCCCCTCTACATTTTTCCAGCAAAAGCTAGAATTCAAGAGGGAGCTCCCTGTCCTGTAGTGGACGTTTCATGGGATGTTATGATGAATTCTAAACACGCAAAACTTCTCGGGGGTAGTTCTACTTATGTAACTAAACAACTTCGTTCTTCAACTTTTGGAAATAACAATAAATAAAAATCGAATCTTGATACAAAATGATAATCTGATCCGGTCAGTTTGTACTTATGGAGAGCCAATTAGTTTTATTTTATTTTATGAAAGTTGTAGAACAAAAGTTGTACAGTTTCATGAGTAGAACTACCCCGAGAGGTTTTGCGTATTTGGAATTACAAGTGGTACCTATACTGCTATTCTCAGTCCTGTATTTTCCTGTACTTTTCTAGAAATTATCACCCTTCAAAACAAGTACAGCTACCTAATTTTTTCAGGTTATCGGAGTATCGGACGAACGTTTAGGAGAAGAGCTCTGCGCCGTTCTTCGGGTCAAAGATGGCGCAACTGTCACTTTGAAAGACATATCCAATCACTGTTCTGGAAAACTAGCTAGATTCAAGATCCCAAAGTTGCTCAAATTCACTGATGAATTCCCTAGAACGGGCTCAGGAAAGATACAAAAATTTAAAATTAAGGAACTGATTGAGGCTGGAAAGTTATGATAAGGACGTTATGTACAATAAAAGTTTTTATTTTTTTTATTGATTACATTTTTGTTTAATTACAATAAAAGCCAATGATATTACAATTGATAAAAGCACATACAAAATATCCTATACTACTAAACGAGCAATATTATTATTACATACTCGTACATAACATCACGCCTTGTTCCTGTCGGGGTAGGCAGAGACCACAGTTCTCCACCTGCTACGATCTTGACATACTTCCCTTGCTTCCTGAACTTTCATCAATCCTTTCATACATGCTCGTCGGTTTAGGGTACTTTTAACCTGGCCTTTATTCAGAACGTCCTGAATTTGGTCCTGGTACGTTCGTCGAGGCCTTCCCCTTCCAAGGTTTCCATTCACTCTTGCCTTGTAGATCTCTTTCGTCAATCTTCCTTCATTCATCCTCTCTACATGACCAAACCATCTCAGCATCCCTTTCTCAATTTTAGTCACTACGTCTTCTTTTACGCTACAACGTTCTCTTATCACACTATTTCTAATCCTGTCACTCAATTTCACACCAATCATACTCCTCAACGCTCTCATTTCTACTGCATTAATTCTACTTTCATGCTTTTTCTGCCATACCCAGCTTTCACTGCCGTACATCAGTGTTGGTACCAAAACGCCTCTATGAACAGCTAGACGAGCCTTGTGAGACACCTTCTGACTCTTCATAAAAGCATGCAGAGCACCATTCACCATATTTCCAGCATTCACTCTTCACTTTCACATTTTCCATCTCTCGTAAACTTAGAACCCAGATACACAAACTCCTTTACTTGTTCGACTTGTTCACCACCTATTAATATAGTACACTCTGTCATACACTCTTCTCTTTCAAGTACCATTACTTTCGTCTTGCTTACATTAACTTTCATTCCTTTCCTATCAAAAGCCACATTCATCATTGTTACCATCTCCTGTAACTCGTCAGCAGATGACGCAAGTATAACTTTGTCATCAGCGCAGAGAAGAAGACATTTGATGAGTAACTCATTCATTCTCAGTCCACACATACTCTCTTTCACATCAGTCAAACAATTATCCATGAATAGGTTAAACAGCCAAGGTGACGCTACACATCCCTGCCTAACACCTTTCACTACATAAAAAGAAAGTCCCCCGAAACGTTTTTCTGTCGTCATCCATCCATCATGTCTGTCTGTGATCACGAAACTCAGGAACTACTATGTTGATTTCGATCCGGTTTTCACCAATAGATAAATTAATTCAATAGGAAGGTTTAAACCTATAATTCATAAATACACAGAAGCAGGCTAAGGTTATATGAACTTTACGAGGAAAGAACATATAACAATAGTGATGCATTTGCGCAATTTGTAAAGGATTATTCAAAAACATTCAAACGGGTTTGTGCTGCAGCCAAATCAAATTTCATTAAAAATAAAATCAAAAATAGTTCCAACATTACGAAAACGACTTGGGAAACTATAAATAGTGAAACTGGAAGATCTAAAGCTCCTCGGAATGACTTCCAGCTTAAGATTGATGATCAGATCATAAGTACAGATATAGAAGTTGCTGAAGCTTTTGAAAACTTCTTTACGGATATTCCAGTTTCAACTACCAAAACCTTGAACTCATCTCCCACTCTTGCCAAATCTTACCTCGAACGACACGTAGATGTTTGCAATGTAGATTTTAAATTCAGTTACGTCAATGCTTTCGTTATAATTAAAGCCTTTAAATCACTTAAAATGAAAAAGACCGCCGATATAGATGGCCTGTCAGTTAAAATTATTAGTGCCGTTATAGAAAGCATTGCACCATACTTATCTAGTATTTTTAATAAATGTGTAGATGATGGTGTTTTTCCTGATTTGATGAAACGTAGTAAAATTATTCCGTTGTTTAAAGCTGGTAGTAAATCAGACCCCACTAATTTTAGACCTATTTCTGTTCTACCAACTCTTAGTAAGATATTTGAAAAGATAATTTTAAATCAGGTTCAGAGCCACTTTTATCGCAACAACTTGATGAACCTAAAACAGTTCGGTTTTACCAGGGGTCGCTCAACAGTCGATGCAGGTGTTGAGCTTATTCAAAGCATATTTGACGCCTGGGAGGAGTCAAGTGATGCCATTGGCGTTTTCTGTGACTTGTCCAAGGCTTTCGATTGTGTACATCATGATATTCTTATCAGGAAATTACACCATTATGGAATTAGAGACCAGGCTCTAAGCCTTCTGGAGTCGTATCTAAGTGAGAGGATCCAGAAGGTTGATGTAAATGGGAAAAGGTCACTAGGATCAAAAATTTGTATGGGCGTTCCACAAGGCTCAATCCTGGGACCATTCCTGTTCATTGTCTACATTAACGATTTGCCAAACCTTGTAAAGGACAAGAATGAGATAGTACTATTTGCAGATGATACGTCTTTGATTTTTAAAGACAAAAGACAACAATCAAATTTTGACGACGTAAATAGTACAATCTCTATTGTAGTTGAGTGGTTCACCGTAAATAATCTTTTACTTAACGAAAAGAAAACTAAGTGTGTTAAATTTGTTTTGCCTAATGTAAAGCCAACTGCTACAAGCCTATTAGTGAAAAACGATAAATTGAGTCTTGTGGAATCAGCTGTGTTCCTAGGTATTACCTTAGACAACAAATTACAATGGGGACCGCATATTAATAAATTGTCGAACAGACTTAGTTCTGCAGCATACGCAGTGAAAAGAATAAGAGCTCTGACGGATGTAGACACCGCGAGGTTAGTCTACTTCAGTTATTTCCATAGTCTCATGTCATATGGCCTTTTGTTATGGGGTCATGCTGCGGATGCAAACAGCATTTTTTTTACTACAAAAGCGAGCTGTTCGTGCAATTTATAAAATGAAGCCTAGAGAATCTCTTCGAAATAAATTTAAAGAAATCAACATTTTGACTTTTGTGTCGCAATACATTTATGAGAATTTAATATATGCTAAACGGAATATACATATTTTTGATAAAAATTGTGACAGGCATAGTGTCAACATAAGAAACAAGAATCAACTTGCTTCTCATGTCAGCCGTATTCACAAAATTAGTAAAACATATAAAGGTCAATGTATACGCTTCTATAATAAGGTACCCACTGATATTGAAAGTTTACCGTTAGATAAATTCAAAACTGTAATCAAGCAGAAATTATGTAAGAAGGGTTATTATAAAATATCAGATTATCTAGAAGAGAAAAATCCATGGGATTAGACTACGGTTCTAACAGGCTAATTCAAAATTAAAACTGACCTATGTATGTTGTATATCAACCTTGTACATTCAAACATATTTAAAAGAGCGCGTGGGTTTTTATTGTCGCTTCTTTTTTTTTCCCACAATGGCGCCACATTGTTTGTGAAGCGATGTAGTTTAGCTGACGTCATTAAGAGATTTTAATATCCAACAATGAATAAACGATTTTGATTTGATTTAATTTGATATAATTTATAATTTATTTTTAAATTAATTTATAAATATAATTTATAACCTATAATTTATAAATATTGAGTGCAAATTAATTGAACTGTGATGATGTTTGTCGATCGAGTCGGAAAAAAACCGGCCAAGTGCGAGTCGGACTCGCGCCCTAAGGGTTCTGTACCTATCTACCATATGATATACTATAAGCTTTTGCTCTATGATTTTAAAAACTCCGCGACCATCCAACTTGACCCCTCTTTTATAAAAAAAGTTCTTGAAACGGGAGACCACCTTAATTGGTTACCATTAGTTGTGAGAAAAGTTGTAATATTTAATGATTTCAGACTTTCCCCTTTATTTGTACTGTAAGACCTAGCTTCTTGCCAAATTTCATAATTTTAGGTCAACGGGAAGTACCCTGTAGGTTTTACTTTTTACCATAAATGTATGGAGATGAGGACATAAAAAGCCATATCTTTTGATTGCCTTGTTGTAAAAAATTTAAATTTTCAGATCTTGTGTGGTTCATGGACCCTAATATATGGTAATAATTTCAACCTGATACATTTACCCGTTCGTAAGATAAAGGGTCTTGACAGACAGACAGACAGACACGCAGACAGACGGACAACAAAGTGATCCTATAAGGGTTCCGTTTTTTTTCTTTTGAGGTACGGAACCCTTAAAACGTGCCTCTTGAGACCTTTCTGGGCGTGCGCTGCGTAAATGATTTAATTTATATGAAAGTTATGTATGAAAGAATTGTTGCTCTCTAAGAGCTCTAAAGAAAATTCCGCGATAGTATTTGTCTATCTTTAACGGATAACCCACAGTAACCAACTATTTATAGCAAAAAAGTAGATTTTTAAAATAAGGTATTTTTGAACGTATTTTTGTACCCGTGCGAAGCTGACCGTTCACCCCATACAACCTCGGTACGCTGGCCTCTGCTTCTTCTCTCTCAAACAGACTTTAAAAATATTCCTTCCTTCCTTCAGCACACATTCTTCACCTTTTATAATACTTCCATCCTGGCTTCTGATTTTACTCAGCTCCGATTTTCCAAACTTTCCTCGGGCTATATAAATATACGATATATTTGTAATGGATTTCTCGAAAACGGCTCTAACGATTTCGATGAAATTTATCATACGGGGGTTTTAGGGGGCGAAAAATCGATCTAGCTAGGTCTCATGTCTGGGAAAATTCGTTTTCACCGTTTTTACTTTCGAGCGTAGCGAGAAAAGTATTGTATTCGTGAAATTTTTTCAATATGTATTCTATATCACTTATACATCATAAAAAACAAGTCTCCCAAAAATGTCGGTCGGTCGGTCGGTCGGTCGGTCGGTCCGTCGGTCGGTCTGTCCGTCACGCTTTGGCCTAGCCGCTAAACGAATGGTCCGATTGACACCATATTTTGAATTTAGGAGTTTTATGCAAATCCATCGAAGGGTTCTAACTGGTTTCTTGCTGGCTTTCATTTTGAGGGTAGCTGTCATACAACGAAAATGAAAATTTCAAATTTTCTCAAAAACGGCTCATAAAATCTTGATGAAACTTTGCATGACCAAGCATCTCCATGTAAGATATCTTGCGCCAGTATCAATTGATCCGTGTAATTTCATATAAGGGGTGTTCCTGTACCACCAAATCGTAAATATATGTGATTTACCTAAAATTGGTTTCATTGAGTTTATTAAAATTTTCTATAATATTAATCCTGGATTGGTTGTCTACCTGACTGGATATTCTTTATGATTTTTTTGAATAAAATTTAGAACACATGGTGTACCAAAAACTGAAAGGGCTTGCTCAGTAGACTAGAACAATTATCCATAAGGAGCATGTGTTGGGAAATTCAAAAGATCTCCGTGCAAGTATCCTACGGTAGTATCCATCGATCTGTGAAAATTCATATAAAGGGTGTTCCAGTGAAAGGTTCCAGTACTACCAAAAGTTAAACATGTGATTTACTCGAAATCGTTTGTTTGTTTGTTTTAATGTTTGACAATTTGAATTCTAAATTGATCTGTATTGTATGTATTTCATTCGAACATTTTTTTGGAAAAACATAAATAAAAGTTTGTATTTCCATACTATGTGTATGGCATTACAAATTTAAGTTTGCGGTTGATAGTTTTTTCTTGAGTATTGCGAGAGAGTAAGTGCAGTGCTGCTGTACCATTTATTTTAATATCTTTGCGGGTTTAAGAAACTAACAGCGCCATCTGTTGGCGAGTAGCATTGTTTGCTCACCCGATGATATTTTAAGGTTGAGGTTGCTATTAGAGAGCGAAAATCGGTCGCCCAGGTAGGTACTGTAGTGATCCTCCTCGAAAGCCTTCTTTTAGCAGAGCTGGCTGGCGAGTATTTCTAAAATTGAATTTGATTTCGAATAATGACGTCACGTTCTGAAAACAGTCGCCAGTCAACTCCTGCCCACGGCTGGGTACGGACGTTGCTATTAGCTTTCTATATAAAAAAAGAATATAAAACATAAATGCGAACCCATTGTGTTTAAATTAACCCCGGTCCTCGTGTTCGCTATAATGGTGGAGGCGCCGCCGTGCCCCTATTGCCATTTTATGTAGTGTTACAGTTACGCGGTCACCGGTCCTAAGTAAGACAAGAGGATGCCATTAAAGAAGATGATGCCCTGTATGTGAAGAAGATGATGCCATTTGATGACCACGACGCGTCATACTTTATGAGTGCCAATTTTTATGGACACGGCACGCATAACACGTGCCGTACAACTGTAAGCTATTTTTGTATTGTCTAAAGCAGAGAATCACCCTCATCAAAGTTTTTTCATATTGTTTGTCATGCTTGAATTGCTTACAAACGTACCAATTTCGTAATAATTTGTGTTTGCAAGTCTCCAAGGCGACGGATGGCGACAGAGAAACTGCGCATGTCTTTTGGATGACAATCTGACAAAGATGTCATTTCATATTTTGTTTGTTTATAGTATTTGTTCATATTGCGTAGATAATATTACGTGTACAATATTATTTCTATAATCACGAAATATTGTCCTATAAAAAAAATATAGATAAGCTCATTATGATTATAAATGCTTTGTACGCAATATTGTAAATGTAAAAAAGATATATGTATGTTTTTGTACTAAAATCTTTGTTAGCAGGTTTTCTCTATAGTTTTTCACTTTTCTAGTCAAAGAACCTCTCATATAGTTAAAAGCGTGAGTTATAAATGTTTTACTTGACGATGTATGTATAGATGAAAGACGTCCAAAAACGTATTCATGGTGTCCTAACTTTATTTTGTACTTAACACTAATTCTCTTTTTCATGTTATACTATGCTCAATGAGTTGTGATATCGAGTGTCGATATCCTTGGATGCGCTTCAGCGTGTCCACATCGGTGATCGCTAACCATGAGCGACACCACTAAGATGGCTATCCTGACTGACGACTGATGGCGGACGTGCTACTTCCGACCATCGCATCGCCAGCAGAGCTAGGCTGCAAGCAGGTCTTCAGCCATCTCAAAAAAGAAGATTGTTTTATTTTTGCTGTCAATGTATTAATAAATTTATTTTTTGGGTTTGTTCATTAGGGTTGTAATTGCGAACGATTGCAACTTTATTGATCATCTGGGAAAGAAAAACGGGGTGTTTTTTTGGATGTTTGTAATTATGATTTAATTACAATCATTCCTTGGTTTGTTTATTTTATTCTACTACCTGGTAACAAAAAAAAAAAATCTGGTAAAAGTTTTTTTTTTAAAGGTATTCTTTTCAGAAGGTAATGTTCTAATAATGGTATGGTATGTCCTATGGACGGTATTATTGTTTGGTAATCTACAGGTAACGTGTTATGATGACGGTAAAAAAAGTAAGTATCGGTATTTTCTTTAAAGTCTATACTACAGACATAACTTTCTAAAGATTTTTCTAATAATTTCAATAAAGAGTGGGTTTAGTTAGGATAAATGTCACAGTTTTCATTATCGGGGAAGAACATAGGTACAACTATTATTAAATCATATGTATTTAGATAGTGGGTCTGGATCAGGCTCAAGTATCGTGTTTGTAGCTGGTATGACTACGTGTATTTTTCTAGCTTTGCTTCCGCTTTACATCGGCCGCAGGCCATATGATAACTAGATTTCAAATTAAGATAATACTTTTAGAAAATCATCACTTTTTGGGGTTAAACATTAGTTTTTGGGATTAAAAATATAGGTTGGCTTGATGGGATATATTGTTGCCACTAGTTGTTATCTTGTACAACCACTTTTATGCCCATAGGGTTAGTGGGTGGCTTTTGTTGGGTCACAGTATCTTGGGAGCATCTTAGGGTAGCTTTTGTCTCAATTTAGCAACGCCTTTATTTTGTTTGAAAGAGAAAGGTATATCAGTAATGTCACTGACATTATCCAGCCGCAGGCTGCATCATTTAACGCGTAGGGTTTTTCAAGCGTTTTCCTTATGTCAAATTGACTTTCTTCAGCCGCAGGCTGCTAGACAAACTCAGAGCGTTTTTTCTATGTCATGGGAACATTTTACTTTTTTAGGATGAGCATAGAGTAGGAAGTTTTCTTTTTTAATTTATGTAAAGGTTCCATGAATTACGAAAGAGAATGTTATATTATTGGATGTCAAACTTTATTTGTCAAAGAGCATAGTATCAGTTATTTTCTTAGAGACGTAACTAGTAAAATAATTTTAGATTTGATCTAAGATAGTTCTTTTTTCAAAAATTTTACCATTGTATTTTTTGGTTTAGCAAGTAGTAAAGCGTAACACCTGTTGTGGTGTAATTTTCGGTGGTTTTGTGCACCGTAGTTCATGAGATTACCGAAACTGAAACCAACAATGTTTTGTCACATGAGCTAGATATTAGCAATATTTTGCAGGGTTTTGTTATGCTTGCATTTGTAATATTTTCCACCATAGGTAGGTAGATTAGGGAATTTTTTGTACAAGAAATTTCCAAGCTTCACTCGGAAATTTCTTTGCCCGGGGGGAGGATAATGTAGTGATCCTCCTCGAAAGCCTTCTTTTAGCAGAGCTGGCTGGCGAGTATTTCTAAAATTGAATTTGATTTCGAATAATGACGTCACGTTCTGAAAACAGTCGCCAGTCAACTCCTGCCCACGGCTGGGTACGGACGTTGCTATTAGCTTTCTATATAAAAAAAGAATATAAAACATAAATGCGAACCCATTGTGTTTAAATTAACCCCGGTCCTCGTGTTCGCTATAGTACTAATCTTTTTGTGATTTAATGACGTTGCATAGTTTCAGGTCATCATTGATAAAGGGCCAACTGATAAATAGCCAACAACCAAGGGCCAACAACCAAGGGCCCAGGTGCGACCCTATGAGGCACACCCGAAGCCACCCTATAGGCGTCAAAAGAGAAGCCCTTAGTCACCACAAACTGCTCTATATCTCAGCAACCACTCATCCTATCGACTTGAAAGAAATAGTTTAAGAAAAATATTTGAATTTAGAAAAAAAAATCCGATAGTATTAAACGAGCAATATTTGTATATAATATCGGGTGTAAGGGACAGAATTTCGAATACTTAAAGGGCATGATCAGTCAACTTAACTGAACAACTTTCAGAAAATAAAAGTTTCAGGAAATTAAAAAACATCGGCCTCTCCATACAAAATTGCAAACTTGATTGTACAGTTTGTATGGAGGGGCTGATTTTTTTTTTCATTTCCTGAAACTTTTATTCGCTGTAAGTTGTTAAGTTACGTTGACTGATCATGCCCTTTCAGTATTCGGAAGGCTGTCCCTTGCACCCTGTATATATTTGTAATCGGTTTCTCGAAAACGGCTCTAACGATTTCGATGAAATTTAACATACAGGGGTTTTTGGGGGCCAAAAATCGATCTAGCTAGGTTTCATGTCTGGGAAAATTCGTTTTCCCCGTGTTTTTGAGCATTTTGTAAATTCCTCGTTTTAGACAGAAACTTACAGCGCCATCTGTTGGCGAGTAGCATAGCTTGCTCACCCGATGATATTTTCAGTTTGAGGTGGCTATTATAAAGCGAAGCTCGGTCGCCCGGGTACTAGTGTTATTCCAGGACCTAAGCTATATGTGTGCCAAGTTTAATTAAAGTCCATTCAGTAGTTTTTACGTGAAAGAGGAACAAACATCCATCCATCCATCCATACTTACAAACTTTCGCGTTTATAATATTAGTAGGATAGGATAGGAAGGAAGTAGGAAGTAGGAAGTAGGAAGTAGGATAGGATAGGATAGGATAGGATAGAATAGGATAGGATAAGATAGGATAGGATAGGATAGGACAGGACAGGACAGGACAGGACAGGACAGGATAGGATAGGATAAGCGCGTTGCCCATATACGGAAAACTAAAATGGTTTGGTGGTTCTTGTGCCGATAAATTTACTGGCTCCCTTACCCTTCAAACCGAAACACAGCCTTACCCAGCCTTACTTATATTGTAATATAGCAAACGTCATACATGAAAGTGATATTGAAAAATGTTGTTGATAGTATTCAAGCAAGATGGTCTTGGTAATGCTCTGAGTAAGCTACTGGGGGCAGAAACATATTCACAAACAATTGTATTATATTGTTTGAAACCAAAACTTAACACGTACCCTGTCCCCATACAAAATCATTTGACAACTTCATACGTCCAAATTACACTCTTGGGACCCGGACTTATGACCGTAAATTAGTGTGGCCCCAGATTGGAAACATGGACTTGTCGACCTGAATAATAATAATTATCGTAAATAACCTACATGTATATAAATACATCGATTGATTTTGATTTTCCAAGTGATGCATCACTCAACGTGGTCCCAATATGTGGAGACACGGACTTGTGATACCTAACGTCGTGGCCCCACATTGGGGGCACCTAGACATGGAACGTGTTAATTAGGAAATAAATGTTTTTTTTAAACAAGTAACAACAACTGTATTTTTTCGAATCCTACGAGGACGAAGTCACAGGCAGCTGCTAGTGACATCATAACAGGAAAATGTAGTACAAGTTTGCGGGTATCCACCTAAATGTAAGACTTACCAGGACTCCTGCCTAACACTCCTGACAAAAGTAGTGCTCTATACACCACTTTTTCGTTCATGACTCAATGCAACTATAAAATCAAGAACCTAACTATCAATAATATTTTTTAAAATCACTTGCATGTTTGACAACGCACTTAATTGTCATATTAGTGTCAAATTATGGCACAAATAAGACATTAGGTGCTTTAAGCGGAGCGATGGTACCTAACCAGTTACCAACAGTTGGCCCACCTGTTCGTTTGCCCACTTGTGAAATTATAATGAAAAAAAAAACTGCAGTCAAATCCTAAATTTGATCATTCACAAACTAAACGTCAAATTACTTGATATATCCTCTTATCAAACATCATAAAAGCGATGAAAATTTTTGTGTAGTACCATTTTTTATCGAAAACCTTATCCTATTTCTCTAGTCAATATTTTCAAAACTGCTTACATACAATTTATTAATGAGGATATAACGAGTCATTGGACGTACATTTTACAAAAAGTTATTCAACCGTTTGTTCCCTGGAGGAGCTCAAACTTGATGTTTCGAAAATATTTCTTTGATTTTAAGATAACCAGATGCTCAAATGTGACAAAGTAGAATATTACCAGAATCAGCACATAAAGCCCTTTGATTTAAAAAAAATTAAAATCCCATTCAAAAAAATTATGGCGTCATAGTGGGAAAATGGACCGGGTGACGGATTATCACCCGAGTGTAAAGAACTTACTAGGACACGTGCTAAACATTCCTGATTTTTTTTTTATGTATACTCATTTCCCTACAAAACCTAAGCTACGGCCTGGACTAAAAATAATTGTCTCGATCACGCACGTCATACTCAAAACAAAGGTTAGTTCACATACCTTGGCATGTATTTAACGCGGCGACAAATTAATCTGAATTAGGGTTTCAAAAAATATTAAAGCAGGTAGCAAAAATAATAGGTTGGCAGCTACAGTGAAGTATCACTTTAAGCAGAAAATGACAGCTTTATAATCAGTTGTAAGCTTTGTTTTAATTTAAACTGGCATAGATTTTTTGTTTTGGCAACTGAATTTATTGTTAAGCGAACACTTAACGGCGAATAAAAACTAGAAAAGAGGCTTTCTTAAATAATAAAATGAGGTTGTATATAAAGTTAACTAAGGTCACTTTGTGCTACATTTTAAGAGCTCTAAATAAAGCAAATAGTGACATTCATAAAAAATTGTGTGACTTAGAATTTTTATTATATGGCTTAAAATTTTCCTACAATGGCAAAAGAATAAAAGGTATAAAGGTACAATAATATCCTCTATTTATTCAACCCGCAATATTTATTTATTAATGCCGAGCTGAGTGTTCCTCTTAATTTATTGTTTATAATTAAAGCTCCATTAAAATCCTCTTGACTGTACGTTAGTTCGACGGGGACCCACTGTGCAGGTCCCCTTTTTCTGTCTGCGAGGGGTCACAAGGGAACCTAACATAACCTACCGTGTATGTGTCGTCCTGTCTGGAGTTTGTTTTTTGATTTGGGCTGCGCCCCCTCATCCCCCCGCTTCGTGATAGTAGTGGTCATTTAGAGAAAAGCAGTAGTCATTGTATAAAGGTTAGGAAGCACGCGGAAGTATAATTAATTGATTACAAAGTAAAGCGACTTTATAAATAAATATCCAAGGTCATGTTCCTCAGGTCATGTTCCAAGGCCATTCCCTTGATACCCTTCGCAAGGAGACCCTCACAGCACAAAAAAATATAAAATCGTTAAATATATTCGACCCGCACTCTGTTTCTATGCAATGACTAACCTTGTCGCCGTTTTCATTAAATAATGATTCTACAAACAAAAATACTAAAATCCAAATACTTAATAATAGTACCTGTTTTAATTTTTACAGCTGCCTACAAATCGCAGCCTGAAAGTGTATTTTTATATGGGAGCCTGTTGTTGCCAATAGTACAATCTTTGTTATCCCACTGTTAAAATTAGTCGCCAAGTCATTATTTATAGTACCTCGCTTATGATTTCATTGGCCCTGTTTAATATATTTGCTACCTTAAAGAATCTGCCATTATTTAGTTTTTATAAATCCTTGCATTTTGAAGCTCATCTATTATAATTGTTGCTAAAATATTTAATCGCTGCCAGATTAATTTATTAGATGCAAACTGTTAGTTGCCGTTTCATTTGTTAGTTGCCTCAAAAATAATAAGCCACATACCTTCATCAATAAATCAGCCATCACAGATCACAATCACTCATTGACTCAGTCTAAAAAAGCTTAATCCTTGTAATGACATTACGAACGAAATAATAAAATTACGAAGTAAATAAAATTGACTTCGTCAACGTTTTGGAAGAATGTGAAGAAGTAAACTAATTATATTTTTGACTCTTTAGGGTGACTTTGAAGACATTCGACAAATTGTAAGGGTAAGTTCTGTTATCAATATAAATCAATTTTGTATGGGTCTAAGAAAATTTGGAGATGTCAAAAAAAGTTTTTAAGTAGGTCTTAGAGTGATATTTTCAAAAAAATTCCGACTGTCCATACTAAAGTGGTCACCCATTTTGTATGGGAAGTTGAAAATTTTTCGTGCGTTGTTAGCAAAGTCGTAGAACAAAAGTTGTTGCTTTTGACCTAACTAATAAGTGGGCAAAAGGAAATCAGGTCCAAAAAAATAACCGTGTATATCGATAACAGAATTTACCCTCAAAATTTGTCGAATGTCTTCAAAGACTAAATACGAGTATCAATCACTCTACCATTAATCTTTTTATTGACCACATAAAAAATATCATTATAAACAATACAGTAGGTATATATAAAAAAATCCTAGAAAGAGAATAACAATCAAGCCAGGGAGGTGCATAAGAACTAGAGATAAAATGCATCTTAAGGGCTTTCCTGCAGTCAACTAGCGCCTCCATTGCATTGTAAATGCACCTTAACCATGCTTTTGCATTAACGATTTGTTGCATTAAAGATTAAATTGTTTTTTTTCCGCACATACGTATATAGTAAGCTCATTTAGTTTTAGCGAGACAGTTTGCCTTCGTACACTTTGTAAAATGGGCTTGACATTATTACTAGTAATATTTATTGTGATAATTTTATTAGCTACACATGTATACATGAGATATAGTCGATGGGGCCGATTGTTAGCGAAAATTCCAGGGGAAAAGCAATGGCCTATCTTTGGCCACGCATTACATTTCGCTACTTTAGACGCTGGTACGTATTTTGACATCGGAAATGTCTTTTCGTTCGTTCCAGTATAGGCCCCGATTTCACGAAAAAGTGCGATTCCATTATATGTCGTAGAGTTGTGAAGATGTGATATTCGAAAAAAGCTCAATAAACGCGTATTCTCGAGAGCTGTAAGATGCAAAAATAATTATTCGAGAAGATCAAAAGAAATAGAGAAAAAAAAAACAATTTTTTCCGAATTTTTAAGTTTGGCGCTCGATAATTTTGAAACGAACAAGAATATCAAAATTTGAGAAAAATTCCTCTGGTCAATTTAGTCAGCTACAATTTGAGCCTAAAACAAAGACGATCGGGTTAAGGGTTTGCCCTGTAGCCTAACCTTTTTATTATTACAAGCTTTTATTAAACTGGCCTTGTTTGTTAGTGTGGGACAAATCTAGTAACAGAATTTTAGAGCAGTTATCATTATTTATTTATTTTTTATGATAGCAAATAACAATTTTCTTTTTTTTTTTGTGAAATGCTGTGTTTAATATTTTTCTAATGCATCATACAATAAAAGCTTCGAAATCACGTTCCATGTAAGTAAATATCTTGCTTTATATTGTCCTCATTATTCCATTATTCCATTCGGCTGAAATTTGGCATATTTATGTAAGTTCGGTGACATTACAATGTTGTGGTATCATCGAGCTGGTCTTGTAATGGAGGCAGAAGGTGACCATAGGAACTTCTAAACGGAACAACGTAACCCCGTCAAGTTTGGGTTCGTTGGATTTGTCTTTTCAAGTACTCTGGTCTCAGATGATCACCAGGGTCCTAATGATAAAGTCAGAAGGTGGCCAGAGGAACTCCAAAATTAAACGAGACAGACCTGTCGAGTTTGGGTTCGTTAGACTTGTATTCCCAAGCACTTTGGTCCCAGATGATGATCAGGGTCCAGATGATGATGTTGGAAGGTGGCCATAGGAACTCTTTAACTGAACAAGATAGACCCGTCGTGTAAGGGTTCGTAAGACTTGTAGTCCTTAGCACTTTGGTCTCAGATGATGATCAGGATCCAGATGATGGAGTTGGACGATGGCCATAGAAACTCATGGAATAAACAAGATTGACCAGTCGTGTTTGGGTTCGCTAGACTCGTATTCCCAAGCACTTTGATCTCAGATAATGGTCACAGTCCAGATGATAGAGTCGGACGGTGGCCACAGAAACTTCTTAAATAAACAAGATAGACCCAACATATATGGGTTCTTTAGATATGTATTCCCTAGCACTTTGGTTTCAGATGATGATCACGGTCCAGATGATGTAGTTGGACGGTGGCCATAGGAACTCATAAAATAACCAAGATAGACGCGTCGTGTTTGAGGTCGTTAAACTTGAATTCCCAAGCATCTCGTCTGATTTGGGTTAGCAAATACTCTAAACTTTCCAGTGTTTAAAGATGGAACTGGAAGTTAGACAAAGCAACTTTGTTATAAACTTTGCTACCCTGTATACTTTCAGTTCAGTTGTGATTGGTGATCTAACGAAAGGTTTAGTGAACAGTGCCATTGGATACGTGACCAAAAGAATTTAACCCTGCTGTCGGTGAGCACAGCTTTACTAAGAGTTTGGCAGTGACGGTATTCACAAAATTTCACCAATTAAGACAAAACTAAAAATTTGAATATAAAATATAAATAAAAAAACTTTTTTAAAAACAAGCGTTCATTAAAAAAATCAGTTTTACTAAAATTTCAAGACCGGGACCAGTGGCGTATTCTCATTTCGGAGGCCAAGACTCACTTTGGGTCGTTGCGCTAGAGAAGTAAGTAAGTAAGTAAAATTTCAAAATACGAGTAGTACATTACTGTTATGGCTGAAAATAAGGCAATTACCGGCCGAGCCAAGTCAACAAGGACTATAATTGACATTCGGCCGCAATTTTTATAGTGCTTTTGCTCCTATTTGTGTCGACACAATTCTTTAGATTTATTTCCAATGTGCTCGATAGTCGTGTAAGACACGAAACTGTGAATTTTTAAATAATTTTTGGTAGAACCTTCAGTTACTTAGCAAAAGTGTAAAGAATAAAAAATATGAATATTGTGTCAAGTGTCTGTTACTTTTATAAGGCGGTATGTTATAAACTAGGAAAATTACAAAAAAAAATACAACTACAGCAACCAAAATATTATTACATTATTTGCGGCTCTACCATTGCAGTCTGCATTTACGACTTAGGTACCAATACCATTAATTAAAGATTAATTTATTTCGTATCTTTCAGAAACAGCATTTAGATCACTAAGACAGTGGTGTAAGCAGTATGGGCGTATATACCATATCCGAATATTCTCGAGGAGGATCGTCAATATTTGGCACCCAGAGGATATTAAGGTATATATTCATCGAATATTTAAGATGTATTTTGTGTTTATTTTCAAAAGAATCGACTTTTGCAAATAAAGATCCATATAGTGTATTTATGTATTTATGAATATATATTTTATATATGTATATTTATATATGTATATTTGTGTATTTATATAGTTTAAGTATAATGTTAAGGTTTAGTTTTTGTGCACGTCCTATCTGCCTCTTCCAGTCAAATCACGCTTCTGTAGGTCTGCTGGAAGAAATTTCATTTAGAAATAAGCAGCGCCTGTTGTGTCCTTTTTCTTAATATTAATTTTCTTAATGTATTTTCATGTGTACAATAAACTGTAACTAAAATAAAATAAAGATATACAGGAAAAAATTAGTGAGTAGTTCCTAAACTGTCACTAAATACAAGTCTAATGTATGTGAAAATCAAAGGAAAATACCTAGTTACATGCAGACTACGATATTCAGTGGAAAATTAAGTGAGCAATTATGTACTAGCAATGATGTACTAGAGGCCCGCCCCGGCTTTGCACGGGAGCTACAAAAATGATCCTCACGTATCTAAAGAATGTGAACTGCAACAAAGGACCCGGCGGCGACAACATACCACCTATATTTGTCAAAAGAGCAGCTGAAGCGCTGGCATTTCCACTTCTCATTCTATTTAGACGATCATTGTCAGAAGGTTACTTTCCAGAGAAGTGGAAAGAGGCGATAGTCGTGCCGATTCACAAAGGGGGTTCTCGAACAAAGGTTGAACAGTATAGGCCGATATCCATACTGTCGGTTTTCAGTAAAATATTTGAGAAAGTAATTTATGATCAGCTGTATCCATTTGTAGTTCCTTTCATTCCGGAAGAGCAACATGGTTTCATGCGCCACCGGTCAGTTGTTACCAATTTGGCAGTCTTTACAGACGATGTACTTAAAACCATGGATTCCGGTTTACAAGTTGATGTCATCTATACCGATTACTCTAAATTTTTTGATCGGTTAGACCATAAAACGCTATTAAAAAAATTAACAGTGCTTGGAATCCATGGTGATCTTCTTAGGTGGGTTAGCTCTTATCTAGACAATCGCAGCCAAACTGTCAGAATAGGGACGCACTACTCCGATAAGGGCCTCATACCATCTGGAGTGCCCCAAGGGTCCCACCTAGGCCCGTTATTTTTCAATATTTACGTCTCTGATATAACTACCTGCTTTCATTATGCACAATTTTCAATGTATGCAGATGACAAAAAAATATACATGCCCATACTGTCTGTCGAAGATTGTATAAAACTCCAGGAGGATTTAACCAGATTGGAACACTACTGTAATGAAAATATGCTGGATCTTAATGTGGGTAAATGTCAAGTAATCACATTCACAAGAAAGGTTAAAAAGATCACCTACAGGTACCAATTACATAATTCAGATATAACTAGAGTAGAATGCATAAAAGACCTTGGCGTTATACTAGATTCCAAAATGACATTTACCCATCATTATGAACACATAGTACAAAAAGCTTACAAAATGATGGGATTTCTAATCAGGGCTACAAAGCCGTTTAAGCAAGAGGAGTCAATTAAAATCTTATATTACGCTTATGTTAGGAGTGTCCTAGAATTTGCATCGCAAATATGGTCCCCTTGTTACACAACACACATAAAGAGAATTGAAGCAATTCAGCGTAAATTTGAATACCTTCTTCAGAGACGTAACCTTGAAGCCGCTGATGGCGGCTCTAATACTGACACCCCTGTGACCCTTGAAAAACGTAGAATTATTGCGGACATTATGTTTATGTACAACGTGTTGAATAACGTCATAGATAGTCCACAGCTGATCGCTCGGGTAGGACTGTGCACACCTGCAGTTCGCACTCGTCATACCCGTTTATTCTATGAACCGTCTGTGCAAACCAACTACGCACAGAATTCTATTGTAATCAGATGCGTACATGAGCTCAACCTTTACTGCAAAGATCTTGACATATTCAATACCAAAAAGGATGCATTTCGTAGGAAATTGATGGACGTAGTTTATGGTTCTGGGCGCGACAGTACTTCATAAAATATTAAGTTACCATATATCTCTTGATTTGACAAAATGGCTTATTTATCAATGTTCTATTATAAAAGACATACACACACACATTTACACCAACACACTATTCCACACACTGACACAAGTATGTTTATATATATATTTGCAACCTATTTAGTTTGTTCTTTTTTAAATTTTGGTTTCATTGTGTAGAAATTTTATAACTTTCTTACCATTTTGTACCAATTGTAATTTTAATAAGTGAAGATCTCTTAATTTGGCATACAAATTTTAATTTGTAACTAGAAATAATCATTTATAAGCTGTGAGATTTTTCCCTGAAATAAATAAATAAATAAATTATAAAAATATCCCATAGATAAAAGCACTTTCAGTATTTCTCGATTTTGAAACGTGTTTCTTTTTTGTTTTAGATCTATCGTAAAAGTAAATTATAAAAACTATAAAAACAAATTATAAAAACTGGCCAAGTGCAAGTCGGACTCGCGCGAATTTTACACTTCTCAGCTGGCGGCTCACACTTGGCCTGTTTTTTGGTCTGTAGAAATTTCATATTAACTTTCATGCCTTGGGGGATGATTTTTCAAAAAGCTGAAACACAAGTTTATTACTTTCTTTTTATTAGCCTAAATCCAAATTTTAGGACGATTTTAATTATGGACTTTCATCCCTTATTTCACCCCTTTGAGGCATGATATCTCAAAATTGCTGAAAAACGAGTTTCTTCAGTTCTTATTATTAGCTAAAATCCAAATTTCAAACACCTCATGTTAAAACTGTAGGATTTTCATACGAAATTTCATCCCTTATTTCACCCCCTTGGGTGATGATGTCTCAAAATCGCTGAAACACGTGTTTCTTTGTTTTTTACTATTAGCTGAAATTCAAATTTTCAAGTACCGCATGTCAAAACTGTCAAGGGGGTGAAATAAGAGATGAAAGTTTGTATGAAAGTCCTTTGTTTCTTGAGATAGACTCACACAAGTTTGAATTTAAGCTTCTGGTGAAAAATAAAGAAATACTTGTTTTGCATTTTTTTAAATCAACCTTCAAGGGGGTGAAAATGGGGATGATATTTTTCCGTATGTTGTTCTACAAGTCTTTCATTTTTAAAGGTAGAATTAAAGAGATTTGGTTCTAAGCTCTTGGTAAAAAATAAAAAGATTTTGAGATATTGAGATATCATAACTTAAGGGGGTGAAATAAGGAATGAAAGTTCGTATGAAAATCCTACAGTTTTGACATTAGGTGTTAGAAATTTGGTTTTCAGCTAATAATAAGAAGTATAGAAACACGTGGTTCAACAATTTTGAGATATCATCCCCCAAGAGGGTGAAATAAGGGATGAAAGTACGTATGAAAATTTTATTGAAAATTAAGAGAGGGAGAGGGAGAGAGAGAAGGAGAGGGGAAGGGAGAGGGGAAGGGGGAGGGGGAGAGGAAGAGGTAGAGGGGGAGGAAGTGAAGGAGAGAGAGGGAGGGGTAGGGAGGGAGAGTGCAAAATACTGCACATTGTCTGAATTCCACGCGGGCGAATCCGCGGGCATAGCTAGTACCTCGTAACAATACTATAGGATTTCTATAAAAACTTTATACTCTCATTTTAGCGCGCTAAGGGATGAATTTCTAAAAATCCTTAAACACGTACTTTTTTATTCTTTACGTAGAACTCATAAACAAATTTATATAATTCTACCTTTAAAAATGAAAGACTTATAAACCAACATACGGAAAAAAGTCATCCTCTTTTTCAATCCCTGGAATGGTGATTTTTAAGAAATTCTGAAACACGTGCTTTTTTTTTCCAAGAGCTTAGATTCAAATTTGTGTGAATCTAACTCAAGAAACAAAGGACTTTCATACAAACTTTTATCCCTTATTTCACCCCCTTGGGGGATGAATTTTGGAAAATCCTTCCATATTGGGTGGTTTTGAAGTACAAGAAACCTGTGTACAAAATTTCAGATCTAAAGCTATAGCGGTTACGGCTCGGCATTGATAATCAGTCAGGACAAGCTATTATATATATATTTAGATTATTCCTGAAAAACGCCGTAAGAAGCGCGTGCGCATTGGTTATTACACTCTCGGCTTCATTTCGCCCTCGCTTGAGGCTCGGCCTGCAATATAATGGTAGTTTATGCCACTGTCAAGTAAAGATAGTCATTGTAACATGAGTGCTTGTTTGTGACATGAGGCGCAGCATAGGTAGGTACATTACTTTGCAATCAGTGGCATACATTACTTTTCACTTCTCATGCTCTGAAATTGCTTTTTTGTGCAGGATATAGGCTGCACAAAATCGAATTTTGTGCACTAGTGCAAAAAAGTAATCGCGGTGGTGTACGCCCTGCGCGCGGGCCTGCTGCTGCGCGCCGCGCGCGCGTCAATATATTCTTCACTAAAGCAGAACAACTCATTCTTCAGTTACATTTAGAGAGTCTCTTCTTCTTTTCTTCTACTATTTCCTCTTGAGTTTCGTACGCTGACTTTAATTATTTTGGTCGAGGTGAATATTTTACTCAAATTACAAATTTTCAATGGAAATCAAGATATTTATCGTTAAATTATAAATTAAAAGTATTTCTTTATTGAATTAATAAGCGCGCACGAATGAAATGGATATAGAACGTAAATCACTACGTATGTATCAGAATGTAAATCACTACGGTCAGGGTGTAAGGGACAGGTTTCCAAAAACAGAAAGGGCATTCGAATCAACGTAACTGAACAACATTCAGGAAATTATTAAAACAACGGCCTCTCAATACAAACTGTTGAATCAGTTTTGAATTTCGAGTGGCCGATCTATTTTTTACATCCTGAAAGTTTTATTCACTGGAAGTAGTTCAGTTAAGCCAGATTTATACGCAATCAAAACTTGAGCGCCTCTGAGGGATGCAGCTTTATGAATGAAAGAAAAGCTATTTGACTATTTCTTTCTTTCGTATAGCTGCATCCCTTAAGCCGCGATTACACCTGCTTGAATTTGACGACTGAATAAGAAATCTACCTAGGAGGCTACGGAGAAAAAGACGTTTCTGAATTCAGAGTTCTAACTAGGAAGCTAAGTAGAAAAAGTGCCTACTAATACAGTTGCTGAATAGTGATGTTCCGATAGCGATAGTTTCGCTGTCGGTATTTGATCTTGAAATACAGTAACTCTGTTGAATAACCTTATCGAAAATTATTATTGTACAATAAAATACTATCGATTGTTAAAAAGAAACTGATACAACCTCAAGACAAATACAACCGATAATTAAAAGAAGAAAAAAATACAGACAAACTTATTTGCGGTCTTAAAGATGGTCTTTATTTCTTTTAAAAATACTATAGGAATATCGAATCCCTCGACGCGAGAGTCTGCCTCGCAGTTGACCGTTTTTAGGGTTCCGATACCAAAATGGTAAAAAAAAGGAACCCTTATGGTGCCGCTCTGTCTGTCTGTCCGTCTGTCTGTCACACCTCTATATCTCAGCAACCACTTACGCTATCGAGCTGAAATTTGGAATAGTTTTAGAATATAGTTGCCCAACTTAATTGCACATGAAAATTTTTTGAAAAAAGTATGATTATTAATGTAAAGGGGGCCAAAATAGGGGGGGCCAAATTTCAAATTGTCGCTACTAGGTCGAGTGGGGTATCATATGAAAGGGCTTTACTTGTACATTTTAAAATATATTTTTGTATTTTTTTAAGTTTCTTAGATTTCAAGTTATGATGAAAAATGTCAAAAAAAATACCATTCCCCCCCCCTTATCTCCGAAGTTTGAGTAAGGGAAAATCTGAATTAATTACAGTTGACAGAGGTTTATGTAAACTTTACAGCAAAAATAAAACGATCTTTCTAAGTTGCACAGTTTTTCAGAAATCTGCAAAAAACCTTTACAAACAAATTTAGTTTTGCGGTCCTGAAAATGGACTTTATTGCTTCCAAAAATACTATAGGTATATCGGAACCCTCGGCGCGCGAGTCCGACTCGCACTTGACCGGTTTTTTAATATAAGTATACTTTTTGTTCGATAAGTTGAATTAATCATTCGCACTTGGACATCACTAAACTTGTTACCTCACCTCACTAAAGGAGTTAGCAAGTTTAGTGATGGGAAAATTTTGCGAATGATTAATTCGAATCGAACAACTTGTCGATGAAAAATAATAATAAAGCGTTATCTTGGTTTAATAATAAGTACTAATAATAAACTTAAAATTTTTTACTATTGATTATATTTTGTATACGATTGTTCGGTTGAGTTAATAAATCTGTTTTGCGATAAAAAATCGTAAAAACCTATTGAACTCTATACCTACTGTGCGTGACTCGACACGCAATTTGTCGTTTTTTTCTATCGATTAGTACCGATAATTTGAAGAATACGATATTCTCGATATTTTCTATAGGAATATTCAGTAGAGTTATTATTCGTATTGGCCCTTCACTAAAATTCCTTACTGTGTTGCTTACTATGCTGCTTACTCAGTTAGTGACTTACTTAGTTCCATCTTTCTACCTTCCTTTCCTACGTAGGAGACTAACTGACTTAGTGTGTGAATTCAGTCAGGTGTGATCGGGGCTTTATAGGCGTCTAAATTTAGTACCGTGTAAATTTGCTATTACCAGGCCTGTGACACTCCGCATAGTAGGTATGCAACGCGGCGCGGGAATGCGTATCGACTTTATGCTTAAACCTTAAGGTTGAAATTTGTCGGCACCCCGCCTGGGAATGATGGATCTGTAAACGTTAGTTTACTATTATTTAATTTGTGCTATTACATTGACTGATCATGCCGTTTCAGTTTTCGGAAACTTGTCCCTTACGCGCGACAGCTCAGGAGTCAGCTCTCCTGTACAGTCAAGAGTACGTCAAGCTTGACACATTGGACTTTGTACCGCTCTTATTTGAATCACCGTTCGGGCGAGATTTGCACTGCAAGTGTCAAGCTGGACCTGCTCTTGACTGTACCATAGCACACCCTGGACACTACATACATCGAGCGCAAATTTGAAATTGGAAAGTCACATATTCAGTACAAAAGACCCTCGGAAGGACCAAGAGAATATCGCGGGCGTGTGCGCGCTGGAGTGCGGGGTAGATTGCAAGGGGGGCGGAGAGTGTCCGTTCTGTATGATAGTTCTTTTACTTTATTCTGTGACCATTGCGTACTTTATACTTATATAAGGTGTTTTTTAATTAGACCCAAATATTGTTAGGGTTATCTCAAGGACCTAAATGAATACTATTGGTGCTATTTTTTTACATTTTTATTCGCTAGTTTTCGAGAAAAATCCTAAAAACAATACCGTTAAATATCGTAAAATGAACACTCCGTATCAGCACAGGCGGCAGCGCGGAGTCGTGTCGTGAGCCAATCACGCGCAAGCCGAATGCGCGGTTCGGGCGGTTTCGGCTCGGTTTCGGGCTCTTAGTACGGTCGAAATCATTACTACAGGATGATTGCAAATAATAATATTTTTTTTGTTTGAAAATTATAAAAAAAAACTAGCGGGAGGATTTTTCTAAAACTTTGATAAACCTTTTTCTTTATCATAGTTACACCACCCCTAGAAATATTTGGGTCTAATTTAAAAACACCTTATATATGGATCTAATACCTACCTAAGGTTTTTATTCCAGACGATTTACTCATCTTCTACCTTTAACTATAAAGAAAAACCTTATGATTTGTTTTTTGATTGGCTTCGGGAAGGGTTGGTGACCAGTAACGGTGAGTACACACAACAGCACTTCAATAGAACCACTTAGAGCTGTATGGAATGGTGATAGAGTTGCAAATGTTTCCACTGACGTGTGGTTCACCCTACGATAATTCTTTTTTGAGAATTTCCAAATGTCGTACGACAAAAAATGTTTCCTTAAGGATCTTAGCTTTACCAGTAACCCAGAGGAATAGTTATGGGCCTTTTAAATATCACCGGCACGGAATTTGCGCCTTTGAAATATACAACGTTATTTATTTTTGGACCTGATAAGCGTTTGCCTACCGAATTATTTGGGTCAAAAGCAACAACTTTTGTTGGGGCAACTTTCAAATAACAGCTGTTTGTTTTCATGCAGAAATTAAAAATTATTTCCTTTGTAATTTTTAGGATTCCGATACCAAAATGGTAAAAAAAAGGAACCCTTATGGTGCGACTTTGTCTGTCTGTCTGTCTGTCTGTCACACCGCTATATCTCAACAACCACTAATGCTTTCGACTTGAAATTTGAAAATAGTTTTAGAGTATGGTTGCCCAACTTAATTGCACATGAAAGAATTTTGAAAAAATTATGATTATTTATGTAAACGGGCTAAAATAGGGGGGCCCAAATTTCAAATTGTCGCTACTAGGTCGAGTGGGGTATCATATAAAGGACTTTACTTTACATTCTAAAATATATTTTTGTATTATTTTACGTCTCTTAGTTTTCAAGTTATGATAAAACTGTCAAAAAAAATACCATTCCCCCCCTTATCTCCGAAGATCTAGAAAGGAAAAATCTGAATTAGTTACAGTTGACAGAAATTTTTGTAAAAATCACAGCAAAAATAAAACGATCTTTTTAAGTTGCACAAATCAAATCAAATCAAATCAAAATCGTTTATTCATTGTTGGATATTAAAATCTCTTAATGACGTCAGCTAAACTACATCGCTTCACAAACAATGTGGCGCCATTGTGGAAAAAAAAGAAGCGACAATAAAAACCCACGCGCTCTTTTAAATATGTTTGAATGTACAAGGTTGATATACAACATACATAGGTCAGTTTTAATTTTGAATTAGCCTGTTAGAACCGTAGTCTAATCCCATGGATTTTTCTCTTCTAGATAATCTGATATTTTATAATAACCCTTCTTACATAATTTCTGCTTGATTACAGTTTTGAATTTATCTAACGGTAAACTTTCAATATCAGTGGGTACCTTATTATAGAAGCGTATACATTGACCTTTATATGTTTTACTAATTTTGTGAATACGGCTGACATGAGAAGCAAGTTGATTCTTGTTTCTTATGTTGACACTGTGCCTGTCACAATTTTTATCAAAAATATGTATATTCCGTTTAGCATATATTAAATTCTCATAAATGTATTGCGACACAAAAGTCAAAATGTTGATTTCTTTAAATTTATTTTGAAGAGATTCTCTAGGCTTCATTTTATAAATTGCACGAACAGCTCGCTTTTGTAGTAAAAAAATGCTGTTTGCATCCGCAGCATGACCCCATAACAAAAGGCCATATGACATGAGACTATGGAAATAACTGAAGTAGACTAACCTCGCGGTGTCTACATCCGTCAGAGCTCTTATTCTTTTCACTGCGTATGCTGCAGAACTAAGTCTGTTCGACCATTTATTAATATGCGGTCCCCATTGTAATTTGTTGTCTAAGGTAATACCTAGGAACACAGCTGATTCCACAAGACTCAATTTATCGTTTTTCACTAAAAGGCTTGTAGCAGTTGGCTTTACATTAGGCAAAACAAATTTAACACACTTAGTTTTCTTTTCGTTAAGTAAAAGATTATTTACGGTGAACCACTCAACTACATTAGAGATTGTACTATTTACGTCGTCAAAATTTGATTGTTGTCTTTTGACTTTAAAAATCAAAGACGTATCATCTGCAAATAGTACTATCTCATTCTTGTCCTTTACAAGGTTTGGCAAATCGTTTATGTAGACAATGAACAGGAATGGTCCCAGGATTGAGCCTTGTGGAACGCCCATACAAATTTTTGATCCTAGTGACCTTTTCCCATTTACATCAACCTTCTGGATCCTTTCACTTAGATACGACTCCAGAAAGCTTAGAGCCTGGTCCCTAATTCCATAATGGTGTAATTTCCTGATAAGAATATCATGATGTACACAATCGAAAGCCTTGGACAAGTCACAGAAAACGCCAATGGCATCACTTGACTCCTCCCAGGCGTCAAATATACTTTGAATAAGCTCAACACCTGCATCGACTGTTGAGCGACCCCTGGTAAAACAGAACTGTTTTAGGTTCATCAAGTTGTTGCGATAAAAGTGGCTCTGAACCTGATTTAAAATTATCTTTTCAAATATTTACAGTTTTTAAGAAACCTGCAAATAACCTTTACAAGAATATTTCCGCCTATTCTAGCATGGTCTAGAATTCATAAACTTGTAATTATTTTTAAGCCTTTGGATGAAAAAGGGGAAATAAAAAAATATTATTATAACTCTATTTACCACAATTTACAAAGGCTGATAATATTAAACAAGTACATAACAGAGCTTTTGCTATTTTAGATACTTGTACTAATATTTGTTTACAGGTGAAAAATGGAAACAACGCCGCAAAATGCTCACTCCTGCTTTCCACTTGAGCGCCTTAAAGAGATACCAGGAGACATTCAATGAACAAACAAAAATTTTTCTTGATTGTATTAAGAAAGAGGTTCGAAAAAGACAAACGGACATCCAGCCTCTTATCACTGAGAGTACTATTAACATTATGATTGGTAAGTCTTTCTAGGTTGCTGTTGCAGACAATTATACAGGGTGTAAGGGACAGGTTGGCAAATACTGAAAGGGCATGATCAGTCAACGTAACTGAACAACTTTCAGCGAACAAAACTTTCAGGAAATGAAAAAAATAATCGGTTTCTCCATACAAACTGTCCAATCAAGTTTGCAATTTTGTATGCAGCGGCCGATTTTTTTTTTCATTTCCTGAAAGTTTTGTTCGCTGAAAGTTGTTCAGTTACGTTGACTGATCATGTCCTTTCAGTATTTGCCAACCTGTCCCTTACACCCTGTATTATACAACGTGTCAATGGAATAAGCGAAACCCTCATACACCCCAACTAATTTTTATTAAAATAAATCCATTCCCGTAAAAAAAATCTTAAAAATCTACTTTTTTTAGATATAACTATTTTAAACTTTCATCATAGTTCTAGTTTCATCGTTGTTCTAGTCCGCGCTCTCCGCGCACGCCTTGCCCACTTTCCCACCCCTCCTCACCGCTCATGAACCGCGCGTCACCGCCGCCAGCGCGCGTATCCACAGAAATATTTAGAATAGAAGCGGCAAAAATTTAAATAATAAAAATAAAACAAAACCTGTGATATTGATTCTACTCTCGATTCTAAACAAACTATTTTCTCAGTTTCGCTTATTCCGTTAACACGTTGTATATGTTGCAGGTAAACGCGACATGTATGTAACTGCTAAAAATTGAAGATGTAGGTAATGTCTTGTGTGCTATGGCAGAGGTCCCATAGAGAAAGTAACTAATAACGTGTCAGAACAAAATATCTAACTATCTCTACGAGATCTTCATTTTAATAAACGGCTGAATCTCGAAAACAAGCGATCCTTAGTGTACAACCCTGTAGGTAAAAGAGGCGAAAATTGCTTACAAACAACTAGTATTTACATAGATGACACAACGTAACCATGTTTTAGATAATACAGCAAATTGAACAACGCCATCTACATTTAATCCTAAAAACTAAACTAACTAAGTTATGAGTTTAAGAACTATAAGATATTGCTGTCTTCAACGAATTGAACACTTAGAATTATAAGAAATAAATAAGTATGGTCAATGAATGGTGGATCGCCACGAAAATCGAGTGCCTTGTTGTTAAAATAAAAAAACGGCCAAGTGCGAGTCGGACTCGCGCAACAAGGGTTCCGTAGCACTAAGCTAAAAATTCCGTCTTTGATATGGACGCGCAGTCATGCAGAAGTGTATTAAATGCACGGGAGTCCGGCACGCACTTGACCAGTTTTTATTATTTGTTTATGGTATAAACATACCAATTTTCAAGCTTGTAAGTGTTCCCGTTTTTGCGATAGAGCTGTAACAAAAATCGAGCAAAAAATCGCCTAAAAACACGATTTTAGTAGGGAAGACCCCTTAATTTTTTTATTTTCATTATTTTTTGTTATAGCGGCTGCAAAAATACAAAATCAGTGATTACAACGGTCTACCTATTACGGTTCATGAAATAGGCCGCTGAATTTTCAAAAGTCGTAGAACAAAAGGTGTTCAGTTTCATGTACAGAGCCACCACCCGAGAGGTTTTGCGTTATTTATTTAACACTTTGTATATAGGGTTTAATTAGTTCTTGATGGCAAAAGGTATGCATGTACTCATGATACTGAACAACTTTTCCCAAGGAGTATAGGTCGAAATACGAAAAACCAAATTTCACCTCCCATATAATGCGCTATCAGCTGATGCAGTTTCTATGGGAGGTCAAAACTTGATTTTCGTATTTCGACATATGTTCCATGGGGAAAGTTGTTCAGTATCATGAGTACATTCATACCTTTTTCTATCAAGAACTAATTAAAAGTCACCCTATATTAATAATGTCTACCACATAAACAATTCATGTATAAATTTTGGCACTGAGCACCCTAACTATTTGGAACCACCACACAACTCATGTTCACAAACATATATTTTTTTCAGAGACATCAATGGGAGTCTCAGCAAAAGGTCAAGAGACTTTAATAGAAAAATATTCTAAATCCATGAAAGAACTAGACCACATATTCATAACACGTTACTTCACAGCAATATATTATATGAAGTTTATATACAATTTGACAAACTTATCCAGAGACGAGAACAGACATGTGGAAAGTTTACACGGACTTACTGATAGAATAATCAAAGAAAGAAAAATAAAGCGTGAAAGTAACAAAATGACACAGTTTGATGATGATACGAGTACGAGTAATTCTGAAATTTTCATAGGTAAAAAACGTCTAGCAGTTCTAGATTTACTCTTAGAGGAAGAAAAAGCTGGTAATATCGATATGACGGGGATTAGAGAAGAAGTTGATACATTTCTTTTTGCGGTAAGTAATAGATATTTAGGTATACTTAGTTTATGCGACTGTATAGGGTGACTTTTAATTAGTTCTTGATAGAAAAAGGTATGAATGTACTCATGATACTGAACAACTTTCCCGAAGGAACATAGGTCGAAATACGAAAATCAAGTTTTGACCTTCCATAGAAACTGCATCAGCTGATAGCGCATTTTGTATGGGAGGTCAAATTTGGTTTTTCGTATTTCGACCTATGTTCCTTTGGAAAAGTTGTTCAGTATCATGAGTACATGCATATGTTTTGCTATTAAGAACTAATTAAAAATCACCCTATATACAAGGTGTAACAGAAAGGGTATATCAACCCTGTAGGATGTGAATCTGCCCATGAAACTGAACAACTTTGCCCAAGGAACATAGGTCGAAATACACAAAAAAAGTTTCGCGCCTCCCATGTATACTGAATCAGCTGATTACGCATTTTGTATGGGAGGTGCAATTTTTTTATTCGTATTTCGACCTATGTTTCTTGGGAAAAGTTGTTCAGTTTCATGGGCAGAATCACAACCTTCACGGTTGATAAACCTTTTCTGTTACACCTTGTATACATACGGTCAACCGCTTGTCGGTAGAAACTTTTTCAACTCTATTACCACGCCATAAGGTCCAAAAGTGTTTCTACTGATGTGCGGCCGTGTGTACATACCTCGAGTGTGGGTGGACGCAAGCGATTGAAACGAAGGCGAGTTCCTTAATAACATCACATTAGTGTTTTGAAGGTAGTTACTTCATAGGAAGTTGCATACATGGGCTAAAGGTTTTATAGTGAGGATTGATATCTTATTTTTAATTTATTATCCCTAAAGATAGAGTTGAGGTAAACAATGATACGCTACGCACAGCAGCAAGTAAGTAGAAACAAAGCCTGTACAAGTTGATGCAGCTCTACGTGTCAAGGTTCTAAGTGTTACGCGTGACGTGCGGCCGACTGTACGAGCTCAACATACACCAAGTCATAAGCACTGGTAGAATCATACATTAGCTACGGATTGATTGTTTATGGTATAACTTTCCCTACATATATTAACGAAATAAAAAAAATACAAATCAGATTTTTTTTTAATTCTAATCAGTAAGCATAGAAAAGCCGAATGTAAAGGTACTAAGAAAAGGTTAAAGATCTAATAGCTATAGAAAACTAATACTCGTACATAAAACAGAAAACATCTTAAGTAAGGCCCTTGGGGTGGACAAGAGATGTAAGTATATTGAACCAAGGATCTATAAAATTATTTTGGTGAAAGAACACTTTTTTACATTGTACCTAAATTATTTAACACCATTGATTTCCTACAAGAGAAGGATTAATGAAAGTTCAGGAAGTAAGGGACGTATGTCAAGGTCGTAGCAGGTCGAGGACTGTGGTCTCTGCCTACCCCGACGAGAAAAAAGCGTGATATTATATATAGGGTGACTTTTAATTAGTTCTTGATAGCAAAAGATATGCATGTACTCATGATACTGAACAACTTTTCCCAAGGAACATAGGTCGGAATACGAAAAACCAAATTTGACCTCGCATAAAAAATGCGCCATCAGCTGATGCAGTTTCTATGGGAGGTCAAAACTTGATTTTCGTATTTCGACCTATGTTCCTTGGGGAAAGTTGTTCAGTATCATGAGTACATTCATACGTTTTTCTATCAAGAACTAATTAAAAGTCAGCCTATATAGTCTTAGAGGATCGTGTAATCTCGCGGCGTTGCATATTAGAATTGTGTAACTTCGAACACTTGTTTCTTAGTCCTATTAGACTAATATGACTCGGAGCACCGGAAATTCCAGTGATGTATGGGAGAGTTATGAAGTCATAAATTTTTTGTATGGAGTTTTTTTTTTTTACAGGAACCTATCATGTGATGTACCTAATGAAAGGGCTTTTTGAACCGATTCTAAAAATAGAATACATCTTTATATTTCAGTCACTAGTTTCCTAAAAACTTGAAAAATATTTTCAAAACGTACCAAGTTTGGCCTCTTCCTGGTAGGAAATAGCTGAACAAACTTTTGAAAACTATAAATCAGATGAATCGTTATATCCTCATTTCCAACTTCCTAAAAGCATTTTTCAATATGTTAATCAGAACTATGTTTTGTTATTAATAAGACTCGTACTGACGCGATTGGTGGGAATTCGCTCAGGACCGCGATGGTTGGAGTAACGAGGGGGAGGCGTTTGCTCAGCAGTGGGACAGTACAGGATAGAAAAAGAAAAAAAAAGAAGGGAAGAAACCTGTTTGAATTTTAGTACGGAATTTTATATTCTTTTCTACAAAAACCTATCATTATGGGTATCCAATGAAAGGGCTCCTCAAGCTGATTCTAGAAATATAGTTTATCTTACATTTCAGTAACTGGGTCCCAAAAATAAAAAATAAACCGGCCAAGTGCGAGTCGGACTCGCGCACCGAGGGTTCCGTACCACCACATAATCATAATTATATTAGTTGAAATTTCAGTAAGTTAATGTGCTAGATTTTTTGAGTCCGACACGCGCTTGACCGAATTTTATTATTTGTTGTTATTTTATAGCTTATGCACTATAAACGTACCAATTTTCAAGTTTGTAAGTGTTTCCGTTTTTAAAATAGAACTAAAACAAAAATCGCCTCCGCGACCATCCAACTTGACCCCTCTCTTATATGAATGTTCTTGAAACGGGAGCTCACCACAATTGGTTATACCATTGGTTGTGAGAAAAGTTGTAATATTTAATGATTTCAGACTTTTCCCATTATTTGTACTGTGAGACCTAGCTTCTTGCCAAATTTCATAATTTTAGGTCAACGGGAACTACCCTGTAGGTTTTACTTTTTTGCATAAATGTATGGAGATGAGGATATAAAATGCCATATCTTTTGATTGCGTCGTTGTAAAAAATTTAAATTTTCAGATCTTGTGTGGTTCATGGATCCTAATATATGGTATTAATTTCAACCTGATACCTTTACCCGTTCGTGAGATAAAGGGTCTTGACAGACAGACAGACAGACAACAAAGTGATCCTATAAGGGTTCCGTTTTTTATTTTGAGGTACGGAACCCTAAAAAGCAAAAGAAAGTACTAAAAAAGCTAATAGCTTTCTTATTAAAAAAAATATAGTTCTTATTAATATTTTCAAAAACGCTTTCATGACATTGGATATGAGGATATTATGAGTCATTTCATGAATATTTTACAAAAAATTATTCAGCCAGTTTCTACCAGGAAAAGCCCAAACTTGGTTTGTTTTGATCATATTTTTCAAATTTTTAGGAAACTTGTGACTGGAATATTAAGATGTGCTATATTTTTAGAATCTGATTGAATGAATTTAATTTCCGGTGCTCCGAGTCAAATTGCAAAAATCTTTTCCCGTATATTTTGTAAGGAATTTGTGTAACTGAAATACAAAAAATAAAATAAAAGACAAATGATCACGTAGAATTTTACACATAAAAAAAGCATATTAATTTTCTTTTTTTGTTAACTAATATAACTTGATAATGTTATTCTTATTTAAAATCTTGCTCTTTCTTGCCCTACGATATCAAATTCTAAATGGCTGTGTATTACCGTGCCACCAAATTTAAGTAAATTTTTACCAAATAATATCCACCAAATTTTGTCTACCAAAATGGATGAATGTAAACCAAATTTGCTTCTGGCACTTCGCCGGCCGCTGCGGCGGCACGCTCGCTCCGCTCGCTCGGCTCGTGCGTTGTGGTCGCAAGATAACCTAACACAACCTAACCGAACCGGATACCCAAATTTGGTGTACGTTCAGCCAATTTGGTGTATATTCATCCATTTTGTCTGAAGTGTATTGGGGTATAAAAAAATATTTTGGGAATCATTTAATTTGTTGCCATTCTAAATTGCAGGTCATTTTTCTCTTATAGCTGCTGTCCAATTATGCACTTATTGTAAAATTCACAACACACTCAGAGCTTTTCTGACGCATCAAACTGTCAAGATTGCTTTTTATTTAATAATAACAAGTTCGAAATTTCAATTGTTTTTATACTTATCTTTTTATTCAGTCAAAAAAAAAATATCTCAACCGTCACTAAGATACGGGAAAAGTTTTTTGCAATTTGTGACTTTTTGAGTACTCCAACGATGGTTGTTTTGATCAGTATTAGAAACAGGATCGATTGGCATCAAATTTTTTTTTGTGTAAAATGGGTATTTTCTTGATAACTGTACATTTTTTTGAAAATCTGTGAATGCAGTTCAGAATATCTTTAAAAGTTATGCTCGTAGGAACGTTTTCCTGTAACTGTAGCGGTTAAGGTACCTGCCCTTACTGACCCGTCTCAAAAAGTCAGCCTGTATATAAGTAAGTGAATGAGCGCGAAGCGCCAACACACATAAAAAAAAACCGGTCAAGTGCGAGTCGGACTCGCGCGCCGAGGGTTCCGATATACCTATAGTATTTTTGGAAGCAATAAAGTCCATTTTCAGGACCGCAAAACTAAATTTGTTTGTAAAGGTTTTTTGCAGATTTCTGAAAAACTGTGCTACTTAGAAAGATTGTTTTATTTTTGCTGTAAAGTTTATATACATTTCTGTCAACTGTAATTAATTCAGATTTTTCCTTACTCAAACTTCGGAGATAAGGGGGGGGGAATGGTATTTTTTTTGACATTTTTCATCATAACTTGAAAACTAAGAAACTTAAAAAAATACAAAAATATATTTTAGAATGTACAAGTAAAGCCCTTTCTTATGATACCCCACTCGACCTAGTAGCGACAATTTGAAATTTGGCCCCCCCTATTTTGGCCCCCTTTACATTAGTAATCATACTTTTTCAAAAAAATTTCATGTGCAATGAAGTTGGGCAACTATATTCTAAAACTATTCCAAATTTCAGGTCGATAGCGTAAGTGGTTGCTGAGATATAGAGGTGTGACAGACAGACGGACAGACAGACAGACAGACAGACAGAGCGGCACCATAAGGGTTCCTTTTTTTTACCAGTTTGGTATCGGAACCCTAAAAATGCCTTTTAATATGAAAGATAACGTGTTGAAAAATTTTAACATTTTTCAGGGCCACGACACCACCTCAACAGCGTTATCATTTTGTATAATGAGACTAGCCAACGAACCTAAAATACAGGTGAGCATCTCTGTTTTTACATTACAAAACCCATGCTCTTGTCGGTGGAGCGACTATGTTCTAGGAGGTTACTCATTGAATCCGATTCGGATGGGCAGCGTTCGGGAAGCTTCGCAATATCTTAACGTCCAAAATACCGCAGTATCTCAAGACGAAAGTCTTTGACCAGTGTGTGTTGCCAGGATGACATATGGAACCGAGACGTGGCCGCTCACGATGGGCCTTATCAGGAAGCTTAAAGTTACCCACAGGGCTATGGAAAGAGCTATGCTCGGAGTCTCTCTGCGCGATCGAATCAGAAATGAGGAGATCCGCAGAAGAACTGAAGTAACTGACAAAGCCCTGAGAATCGAAAAACTAAAGTGGCAGTGTGCAGGGCACATCGTAAGAAGGACCGATGGCCAATGGGGCGTAAGGGTTGTAGAGTGGCGACTACAAACCGAAGACGAAGCGTTGGCAGGCCCCACACAAGGTAGACCGACGATCTGGTCAAGGTCGCGGGAAGTCGCTGGATGCGAGCAACGCAGGACCGGTCGTCAGGAGATCTTTAGGGGAGGCCTATGTCCAGCAGTAGACGTCTTTCGGCTGATATGATGATGATGATGAAAATTTTGACTCCAAAAACGTAATCTACGCCCTCGAAAACTTTAAGCTGGTGCTGCCTGCAGACAGCAATATAACAATCATGCAACAATAAAACAGATAAAATAAAGAACTTCTTTTACTATTAATACCTGGGCGACCGAGCTTCAACCTGAAATTATCATCGAGTGAGCAAGCTATGCTACTCGCCAACAGCTGGCGCTGTAAGTTTCTGTCTAAACGCGGTATTTACAAAATGCTCAAAAACACGGGGAAAACGAATTTTCCCAGATGCGACCTAACTAGATCGATTTTTTGCCCCTTAAACCCCTGTATGATAAATTACATCGAAATCGTTAGAGCCGTTTTTGAGAAACCGATTACAAATCTATAGATTAGAAATATATATATATATCCCTAGGTCCCTAGGCCTAGGTCTGCTGGAAGACATTTCTTTAGTGAAATAAGTAGTACCTGTTGTGTCGTCTTTTTATATGTATTGTCCATTGTGTTTTCTTGTGTGCAATAAATTATAAATAATAATAATAATAATATATATAGGGTGTTAATTTAATTGAGTGCCATAGCTTAAAAGGTGAACAAAAAAAATATTTAAAAAATCCTACTAAAAAAAATTTAAACTCCATTGAAACTTAACTAACACGGAGCACAGCGCTATCACCGAGCCAGCGCGCGAGTATCAGTGGTTAAGGTAGGCACATACATAACTGAAACTCTTTCGCGCGCTTTTGGTAGCGCGGCGCTCCAGGTCATTGCCCTCCGCGTTAGTTTAGTTTCAATGGAGTTTAGTTTTTTTAAGTAAGATTTTTTTTAATAGTTTTTTTTGAGTAACTTTATCGTTAACAGGGTGTTAATTTGATTGCGTGCCATAGCTTAAGGGGTGGTTCAGTAACGATAAATAAACTCAAAAAAATTATAAAAAAAAATCCTACTCAAAAAAAATAAAAACATTGCAACTAAACTAACGCGGATGGCAATGACCGCGCGAATGGGCGCGCTATCAAAAGCGCACGAAAGAGTTTCAGTTATGTAGTCGTCATGGAGATCTTTAGGGGAGGCCTATGTCCAGCAGTGGACGTCTTTCGGCTGATATGATGATGATGTGCCTACCTTATTCACTGATACTCGCGCGCTAGCGACGTTGCTCCGCGTAAGTTAAGTTTCAATGCAGTTATAGATTATTTTTTCAGTAGGAATTTTAATTTTATTTTTTTTGTGTTCCATTATCGTACCTGAAACACCCCTTAAGCTATGGCACGCAATTAAATTAACACCCTGTATATAGGGTGACTTTTAATTAGTTCTTGATAGCAAAAGATATGCATGTACTCATGATGCTGAACAACTTTTCCCATGGAACATAGGTCGAAATACGAAAAACCAAATTTGACCTCCCATACAAAATTCGCTATGCTGATGCAGTTTCTATGGGAGGTCAAAACTTGATTTTCGTATTTCGACCTATGTTCCTTGGGGAAAGTTGTTCAGTATCATGAGTACATGCATACCTTTTTCGATCAAGAACTAATTAAAAGTCATATAAGTGTAATAGAAGGAAGATTAACACCAACAAACAGGGTTTATTTTTTTGGAGATCGTAATTTTTAATACGTTAGACAGCTGTCACAATGGACCTATTATGATGGCCTTCTTATGTGAAGGTACTTGCATGTTTAGAACCAATTTGGGTCTATTCATGTAGGTAGAAAACAAAATCGGTGTTTATTTTCTGTAGAAGAAATATTAGATTAGAGGCGGGTATTCAAGGAAAATGTAAAGCGCGATTCGAGCGCCGCCCGAGGTTTTGGCGCGTCGGTGCGATAAGGAAAGCGGGCCGGCGCTATAGTTGTTAGCATTTAGTAGCAGTCGCAATACGGGAGATCGGGCGAACGGTCGCATTCCACTATCACGAGCGGTCGTGTGCGCGCATCGGGAGGCCGAATCGGTGGCCGCGGTCGGATTTTGGTTTATTCCCGAATCGGGATTCGGAGGACTATCATATTGGGTTTGCTCGGGGCAAAATAAATAAGTAATTTAGTGGTGAACTATCAATTCGGAGGCGTAAAGGGACTCGTGTCAGTGTAAACGAGACGCCATTTTGGGATAGAGCAAGCGGCGCGTATGGACTCATAGTTATTATGTTATGGGAATAAGTGTGTCGTGAATATACCATTCGGGGCAGTTTCCTGGCTCGCGGGGAGGACAGAAATTGCGGTTGATGGACAATTGTACGATAAGTGACTTGTTTTAATAGTTACCAACCCGCGTGGTCGGGGCGTGGCCGGTGATAATTTGACTATATTTTGGCAATCCGCGTGGTGTGTGGGACGATTGATAGCAATCGCCGCGGATTTGCTATGGACTTGTGATTGGAAGACAGATTTCCGAAATATCTGCTATAACGGGTGTCAAGTGTGTCGACCTGCGCATTCGGGGAACGCGGCGTGCTTGGAGCATGAGGCTGGGGTTTGACCTGGATGCCTGCTGCGGGAGTGGCCAGCACTAAGATCGGCGCAGGATCATCGGATCGACACAGTACACATTATAATTTATTATATTTAAGTGTATTTATTGGACATCACATATTCTTGCACACTGAGAGTAGGTATACCTCCAAATATCCATTTCGACTCGTCGCGATCACGGGAATCTCACCGGTAAGTGATTTGCATATTATTATCGAATTTGGTAGGGTCGGTCAAGCGCGAGTCATCTGGGGCTCGTTAGCTAAGTACTCCAAGCCGGTTGGAGAGGATTTATTGCGAGATGATAGTTCCTTGGGCGGTCGTCCTTAGGGTGCGTGTATACTAGCGGCAACGGGTGCCTCCGCAGTGGGACGACGGGGGGTTATTCTGCACGTAACGGGCGTGACATCGGTCACGAGCGTACCATCTTTGGTACGATACGTGTAATAGAGTTTAAGGTGTATTTAGGTACGGTATTTAATTATAAGTTTAGCGCTGTGTATCGCAGCCCAATTTGTTACGCCCCCGCTCGGGTCTACGAGTGCACAGTTGCACTCCTGGGTACGTTTAACTCATAGGGCCCAGCGGACGTATCGGACCCGGGCCGCGGAGCGGACAAAACATTGCATGTACTGGGTATACGAGTATCTATGTAAGACTAAACGTGTTTGCAAATGAAAACAAACCTAGTAAAGATTTGTACAGGACCGGATTATGTTGTTACTAATAATAATAATTTAATTGAAAAGACTAGTAGTAGTAGACTGGATTAGTCTTTTTAATTTATTAAAAAGACTACTAAGGTCCAGAATTGTTAGTAACGGTACGTATCCAATGTTAGTAACCTATCTACATAAAATCAGCATCTAACGCCACCAACAATTTAGTGAAATGGCGCATGAGTGGTTACAGCAAAGGTATTCAGAATAGAGTTGGAACTAGCCCTCACCCTGCAGAGCAACGAGGCTGCTCGCTTCCGCACAATGTCATAAAGCTCAAGTCACACAGAGGCGGTATGATTGCGAAAGCGGTCCGGGGGCGGTTTGGCGAGAACAAAATACCACGCCGCGACCGCTTTTCAATGTGACAGGGTGCATAAGAACTCATACTTTACAAAAAATACTGGCCCCGGAACGCTTCCGCTACCGCCTCTGTGTGACGCGGGCTTAAAAGTCATCTGGGCGTGCGGCCGCGAACATACCTGAAGCACTGCAGCAGCGAGGCAGCCACATCAATATTCTGAATCCATTGTTGTATGTACTGTACAGGCACTAATATCTCACGTGTACATATTATTACAGGAAAAGATTTTCGAGGAGTTGCAGCTCATCTTCGGCGATTCAGATAGACCATCAACAATGTCCGACCTCAACCAAATGAAATACCTAGAACGCTGTATAAAAGAGTCCTTGAGATTATATCCGAGCATCTATTTTACGGCTAGAACTAACTGCGTGGAAGTTGAATTAGGTATTTTTGATTTATTCGCTTCTAGAATTTTCGAAAATCAAAGTACAGAATGTGAAGAAATATCCCTAAGACTAAAACTAAAAAAATACTTTCCACTAGGAACATGGGCCAATCTTCGTGAATCTTCTGTGCGAAAATTTAAGATTCTAAAGCGCTATTATGATTATTACACCCAAGGCTCGGAAATTGCAATGATCGATCGAAAGTGTAATAAGCATAATATAGCCAATGCTCACGCAGTGATTCTCCGTTTTTTTTTTCATTTAGAGGTACGGAACCCTCTTAATGTAATATTTATACTAATGTAACCCTATATAATATACCCTAAATCACTTATATTTACACTCAAAATTCTAAACTGCCATATACTTGCTACACAAAATTTCATCCCCCATTTCATCCCTTTGAAAATGATATTTCAAAACGGTTGACACACGTGTTCCTGTTTTTTTTGTTCTTAACCGTAAAATTTTTTTTTTTCATGTTTTCAGCAGCATCTTAAAAAATTCATAGCATAGCAGAGAAACTAAAAGTTAAAAAAATTATTAACTATATGACCAAATAGGTAAACATTGTGGTGCCGGCAAAGAATAGTACCCACCAGGTAACCCATTTGGGCAGCAGCCTCCCTCAGTATATCGTAGTATCGTACTATCTTACATACTTTAGTTCATGGTGCCGCGACGCAAACAAGCGTGGTTACTATGGTACAGTCAATCGCACATCGGTAGAAGCTTTTTTCAACTCTATTACCACGCCATAAGGCCCTTAAGTCTTTCTACTCCGTGCTGTAGAGTGTACTTCTCCTCCACATGGTAAAAGCTGAAATTCTGGAAGGACTTCCCTGTCCTGTAGTGGAAGTTTCATAGGATGTGGTAAAACCTTAATGCTTTCAGGAGGATACATGGTACCAGCAGGCACCATCATCCACGTCCGGATCTATGACCTGCACCACGAACCTGAGATATATCCGGACCCGGAGAAGTTTGACCCGGACCGGTTCTTGCCGGAAGTCGCCGCTAAAAGACATCCCTTTGCTTACGTCCCCTTTAGCGCTGGACCCCGGAATTGTATAGGTAGGTCAAATAATCTCTATTCTTGCAGCACATTCTTGTGTTATACAAATAACTACAACCTAACGTACATTTGAGTGAACACGTGCATATATCACGTCTTTTTCCTGTCGGAGTTGGCAGAGACCACAATCCTCCACCTGATACGATCTTAATATACTTCCATAGCTTCGTGTACTTTCATAAAGCCTCTCATACATGCGTAAATTGAGTAAACACCATATCAAATAGATCAAAAAGGGTAAAAAGTGCGGTCTCTTCTTTTTAGGGTTCCTTAGTCAACATGGATCCTTTATAGTTTGGTCACGTCCGTCTGTCTGTCAGTCCGCGGCTTAACTCAGGGACATTTAGTACTAGAAAGCTGAAATTTGGTAAGAGTATACATATTTGTCACGCCGACCAAGTGGTAAAATAAAATAAAAAACAATTTTTTTGGGGTACCTCCCTTAGAAGAAAAGTGGGGTTGAAAAATTTATTTTACATCTCTCATATTCGGTAAGTAGGTCCTTATTACCCCCAAATGGGGCTTGTAGGTGACCAATTGGCGCTCTAGGGTAATAATGTAGCTAGAAAAGCCCTAGGGCGGTAAGTAATTGTAACGCCCCCGCTCGGCAGCACCTCACCTCCACGCGCGGCTCCGCCTTGATGGCCGCCCCCAGCAGCGAGGCGGCGGGCGTTTTAATTACTTACCGCCCTAGGGCTTTTCTAGCTACATTATTACCCTATAGCGCTAATTGGTCACCTACAATTTGGTGGTAATAAGGACCTACTTACCTCACAATCGAGATGTAAAGCAGAGTAGTTAGCTCGGGTGTAAGCATCAATTGCACCCTCGAACTATAGGCGCCCTCGCTCTCGTGCGCCTAAATATCTCGGGCTGCAATTGATGCCTTACAGCCCTTGGCTACTAATCTACTATTAAGTCTGGTTAGTTATTCTAAATCTGTTAAAAATATTGAGAGAATTTAAGAACGAAATAATTAATTTAACAGCCCATTTTTTTATTAGAGTTGAAAGAGAATGAACGGAACGGAACGAACCCTCTGCCATCTAAACGGACGATATCGGAAACGATAAAAATTCACAGTGGTAATATATATGTGATCATAAATTTAAAAGGAAAACTATCATAGCTAAGTAGACTTTACAGGTTAGCGAGTTATAGTTGAAGAATAGTTTGGCAAGAAGCTAGGCCTCCTAAGCACAAGTAAACGAAAAAGTCTAAAATATATTACACCTCTTCTCACAACCAACTATAACCAATTGAAGTGAACTTCTGTTTCAAGGTGATTTTAAAGGTTCTGATTCAGATTATTTTATTCACTGTAGATTCTTTACAAAATACTTATTTGACATTCATCATGCGGAATACAATGCAAATAAAACGAGTCTACGCCGTTTCGGATCGTGCTGCCATAGCACGAAAAACGAAACGAAACGAATCTTAAAAGAAACGGCAAGAAACCACTACAGCACGGCCTACTTTAAACGGCCCATACAAAGCCCTGCCTGCAGGGCCCTGCTTGCAGTGCGCACTGCCAATCGTACCGTGTGTGGTCTTGCAGGGCCGATGTAACGGCTATTTTGTCGGCCCTGCATGCCCACACAAAGTACGATTGGCAGTGGCACTGCAAGCAGGGCCCTGCAGGCAGGGCTTTATATGAGGCCCTTTATGAGTCAGCTTTTTACAATGTGTTTCTTGTGTTTCGGTGAAATATCAGTGCAACATACCTCACCATACTAACTATTATTGAATCTGTGACCATACCTAAAGAAGGGCACGTTTGAGTGAACACGGAGTTTTTAAAACCAAAGGGCAACAGCTTGCAGTAGGTATCATATGGTGTACAAGTCGGCACCCTTAGAAAACGGTTCCGATCCAAAATGGTAAAAACGGAATCTGTCTGTCTGTCACAACTATGTAATGTATATCTCAGCAACCACTCATGCTACCCACTTGAAATTCGGAATAGTTTTAGAATATGATTGCCTTACTTCATTGCAAAAGAAATAATTATAAAGATGTTATAATGATGGCCCCATAGTTTGCCAAAGGAAAAATCTGAATTAATTGCAGTTGATAGAGGTTTATGAAATATTACAAGAAAAACAAAACGATCTCTCTAAAAGTAGCACCTGTTTTTAGAAATCTGCGAAAATCCTTTACAAACAAATTTAGTTTTGCGGTCTAAAAAATTAACTTTATTGCTTCTAAATACACCATAGGTTAGCCAGCCAGCTGGGTAAATCCAACTTAGAGAAAGAGGTTACTCGTCGAATCCGACTCGGATGGGCAGCGTTCGGAAAGCTCCGCAATATCTTCACGTCCAAAATACCGCAGTGTCTCAAGACGAAAGTCTTTGACCAGTGTGTGTTGCCAGTGATGACATATGGCACAGAGACGTGGCCGCTCACGATGGGCCTTATCAGAAAGCTCAAAGTCACCCAAAGGGCTATGGAAAGGGCTATGCTCGGAGTCTCTCTGCGCGATCGAATCAGAAATGAGGAGATCCGCAGAAGAACTAAAGTAACTGACATAGCCCTGAGAATCGCTAAACTGAAGTGGCAGTGGGCAGGGCACATCGCAAGAAGAACCGATGGCCGATGGGGCGTGAGGGTTCTAGAGTGGCGACCACGTACCGGAATACGAAGCGTTGGCAAGCCCCCCACAAGGTGGACCGACGATCTGGTCAAGGTCGCGGGAAGCCGCTGGATGCGAGCAGCGCAGGACCGGTCGTCATGGAGTTCTTTAGGGGAGGCCTATGTCCAGCAGTGGACGTCTTTCGGCTGATATGATGATGATGATACTATAGGTTTAACGGATCCCTCGGCGCGCGAGTCATACTCGCACTGGACTGTTTTTTTTTTGTTGTTGTAACGATTTTTTTCTCTCCTCTCCAGGTCAAAAGTTCGCCATGATGGAAATGAAGACACTACTCGCAGGGCTTCTGCGTCAGTACTACTTGGAACCAGTCACGAAGCCTGAAGATGTAGTCCTAGTCGTTGGCGTGGTCCTCACATCTAAAGATCCTATGTATGTGCGGTTTAAACCGAGAAAAAACGTTATGTAAAATTAAAAAATTAATATTTTGAGGGGGGTAACCCAGTCAAGGTGCGGCTAAGAAATAAATTTATCGTTTCGCAAATACAAAATCTTTAATTATATTTATTTTACTATTGCGCATCATGCGATAAGCCCTTAGTCGCCTCTTATGGCACCCACGGGTATGTATTAGGTACTATTCTTTGCCGGCACCACACGGGATTTTATATATATATATTCTTTATTGCACACATATTAAAAATAAAATAACAAAATTAAAGGACATGTACAAGGGCTGGCTTATCTCTAAAAGAGATTTCTTCCAGCCAACCTAAGGCAGTGAGAAAGTGAATAGCAGCGGGACACAATAGTGCAGAAAGTATAATAATTACAATTAAAGTCCATAAATATAGTTACCATTATCATCACTACATATTATAAAAGGAAGTCCCCCCGAAACGTTTTTCTGTCGTCATCATGTCTGTCTGTGATCGATAAACTCAGGAATTACTGTATTGATTTTGATGCAATTTCCACTTATAGACAGATTAATTCAATAGAAAGGTTATAAATATTTAGTGCAAATTAACTGAACTGTGATAGTGTTTGTCGATCGAGTCGGAAAAAAACGTGCCTCTAGAGAGCTTTCTGGGCGTGCGCTGCGTAAATGGTTTCATTTATATGAAAGTCATGTATGGAAGAATTGTTACTCTCTAAGAGTTCTAAAGAAAAGTTCGCGGTAGTATTTATCTAATTTTTAAGGATAACCCACAGTAACCAAATTTTTATAGAAAAAAAGTAGATTTTCAAAATAAGGTATTATTGAACGTATTTTTGCCCGTAAGGTACGGATCCTTTATCTAATTTAAAAGGTTAGTAATAATAAGTAGTAAACACAGATCAAAATTGTCCTTGACCCCATGTTATCCAAATGAATATCTTGGAAGACATCACAATATTAAAATCCCTCTAATTAAAGTCCTAGAATGAGCTTCACACTCGATGCGCATTTCTGTTGATGGCCGAGCCACAGATTAAATAATAGTAAACTGCCGAGCGTAGCCAAGAGTTTCAGAAACCCGACGGGGCACACACGGAGGGCACGCGTCGTTGCGACAGGTCATCCGAAGCCTGATTATTAATATTTTAGGTATATTCTTCTGTGGTTGTCGTCCGGAGGTACAACGAAATATTTTAGAATGTTTTAAAAATTGTGTAGCAAGTTGAATGCTACGTCATATATCGCAAAACCACTGCTACGTCATATATCGCAAAGTCACCACTCTACCCGTAGCTACTACCCCCGCGAACCCCGTACCCGTGCGAAGCCGGGGCGGGCCGCTAGTCTATATATAAAAGAAAGTCGTGTTAGTTACACTATTTAGACCTCAAGAACAGCTGAACCGATTTGGTTGAAAATTGGTGGGGAGGTAGCTTAGAACCAGGAAAAGGACATAAGGTCGTTGTTTTTTTTTATAATTAGTAACACTATAACTAATTATAAAAAATAATAAAAAAGAAACACAAATAGTAACACTATAACGTCCCGTGTGGTGCCGGCAAAGAATAGTACCAACTCATACATACCCGTGGGTGTCGTAAGAGGCGACTAAGGGTTAACTGGAGGATGGGCAGCAGCATCCTCCTTTGTATCTTACATCTTACTTACTGCGGTCACCTACAACCGCAGTCCATGGTGCCAGCCGTAACGCTAACAAGCGAGGTGACTATGGTACTTCCCCTCCACATTTTTCCAGCAAGAGCTAGAATTCTGGAGGGAGCTCCCTGTCCTGTAGTGGACGTTTCATGGGATGTTATGATGAAAACTATAACTCAAAAACAGCTAAACCGATATATCTTAGAACAAGGAGACGGATATTGGATGTTTTTTTGTTTTTTCTTTTTTTTTCATTTATTTTTGCAAAAATAGTTTTTTATAAAAAAAGAAAGTCGTGTAAGTTACACTATTTATAACTCAGGAACGGCTGAACGGATTTGGTTGAAAATTGGTGGGGAGGTAGCTTAGAACCAGGAGAATGCTATTGTATGTTTTTTTAGGGTTCCGTACCTCAAAAGAAAAAAACGGAACCCTTATAGGATCACTTTGTTGTCCGTCTGTCTGTCTGTCTGTCTATCTGTCTGTCTGTCGGTCTGTCTGTCTGTCAAGACCCTTTATCTCACGAACGGGTTAAGGTATCAGGTTGAAATTCATACTACATATTAATATCCATGAACCACACAAGATCTGAAAATTTCAATTTTTTACAACGACGCAATCAAAAGATATGGCATTTTACGTCCTCATCTCCATACATTTATTCAAAAATGCAAAACCTACAGGGTACTTCCCGTTGACCTAAAATTATGAAATTTGGCAAGAAGCTAGGTCTCACAGTACAAATAATGGGAAAAGTCTGAAATCAATAAATATTACAACTTTTCTCAGAACTAATGATAACCAATTGTGGTGAGCTCCCGTTTTAAGAACATTCATATCAGAGAGGGGTCAAGTTGGATGGTCGCTGAGGCGATTTTTGTTTGTTCTATTTAAAAACGGGAACACTTACAAACTTGAAAATTGGTATGTTTTTAGTGCATAAGCTATAAAATAATAATAAAATTTGGTCAAGCGCGTGTCGGACTCAAAAAATCTAGCACATTAACTTACTGAAATTTCAACTAATATAATTATGTTTATGTGGTGGTACGGAACCCTCAGTGCGCGAGTCCGACTCGCACTTGGCCGGTTTTTTTAACTATTAGTTACATTATAACTCAATAACGGCTGAACTGTTAGTTACACTATTTATAACTCAAGAACGGCGGAACCGATTTGGTTGAAAATTGGCAGAGAAGTAGCTTAGAACCTGGAAACGGACAAAGGATTTTTTTTTGTAATTAGTAGCACTACAACTCAAGAACGGCTGAACCGATTTAAAAAAAATGGTGGGGAGGTAGCTTAGAAACAAAAAACGGATAAAGGTTGGTTTTTTTTAGAAGGATATAGGATGTTTTTTTAAACTAAACGGATTTGGTTGAAAATTTGTGGGGAGGTAGCTTAGAACCAGGAAAAGGACAGGATGTTTTTTTTAATAATTAGTTACACTACAACTCAAGAACGGCTGAACCGATTTGGGTAAAAATTGGTGGGGAGGTAGCTTAGAACCAGGAAAAAGACATAGGATGTTTTTTCTTTAATAATTATTTACACTATACCTCAAGAACGGCTGAACCGATTTGGGTGAAAATTGGTGGGGAGGTAGCTTAGAACCAGGAGACGGATATAGGTGTTTTTTTTAAAGGATATAGGATGGTTTTAAAAAAAATATTAGCTACATTATAACTCAAGAACGGCTGAACTGTTAGTTACACTATTTATAACTCAAGAACGGCTGAACCGATTTGGTTGAAAATTGGCAGGTAGGTAGCTTAGAACCAGAAAAAGGACATAGGATGTTTATTTTGTTGTATTTAGTTACATTATAACTCAAGAACGGCAGAACCGACTTGGGTAAAAATTGGTGGGGAGGTAGCTTAGAACCAGGAAACGGTTAAAGGATGGTTTTTTTTACAAGGATATAGGATTTATTCTTGAGTTATAAATTGTGTAACTAACAGTTCAGCCGATCTTTAGTTATAATCTAACTAATTATTAAAAAAAAACCACCTATAGCATCTCAAAAAATAATATATGGATAGGTTAAACTTTCCGTTTGATATCCACTCAAGTCAGGGTTGAACACCCTCCACTTGAAATTTTTGATTGTGAAATACGTCTGTCTGGGACAAAGAGTCCACTAAAGTAGATCCTACATTGAGAAAGATGTGAGTCAACAGTGACTTGGCTAGAAATCGACGAGGGAGCTCCACAATAACTTCTCGTACCAAATATCATGTAGGTAAATAATTTGTGTATTGCGTGTAACGATTTATGGGGTGCGATCACGATAGGCCTCATCAGAAGGCGTAAAGCCATTCAATAGGATATGAAAAGTACTCTAGGCTCTAAGCTTGCTGTATTGAGCTACGATTGAAATCCGTAAAAGAAACGAATAACTAACATCGTTCTAAGAATCGCCATACTCAAATGACAGTAAGCCCCTGCTCACTTGTCGAACGAACGATGAATAAAACATAGTGACTAGGTCTGAGCGAAGAACCAGTGAGTTATAGAACAGAACTATGAGCAGGGTGGGTCCTCTCAAGGTGAATCAGGAAGCCACTGTGTGAAGACCGGTAAAGATCTTCAGAGGAAGATTTTTCCGACAGTGGACGTCTTTTAATACCTCTTTGTTTAAAATAAAAAATAATAATGATGAGAATAATTCTATATCAGTCATGTGCACACCACAGCACATAAGTAGAAAAACTGGACTTTATGGAATGGTAATAGAGTACCTACCTATTCCAATTTAAATATACTACTGCTGCTCATCACTCCGGATATTTTAAGAGTGGTGCAACAACTTTTCCCAAGGAACATAGGTCGAAATACGAAAAATATTACGACTTCCCATAAAAAGTGCAACAGCTGACTGCACATTCATCAGAGGTCGAAAATTGCTTTTCGTATTTCGACCTATGTTCTTTGGGAGGAGTTGTAAATTTTCTTGGGCAGAACCACCTCTGAAAATATACAGGTTTATAAAAAATTGCACTGTATATTAAGGCAAGTAATAACAATTGTACGTCAGTCTTGCAAATAAAATTTATTTTAAATACTTACATCTATTTTAAGAAGGGAAAAAATACGAAACAAAAGCTTCAAATTAAGCAACATCCATATACACACAAAAACTATTCTTTTGAAAATCGCAATAAAGTATACAAACATATCGCACAAGAAACTAGCGGAAATCTGTATAATTAATCATGATTAAGTTGACGTGAATAGTATAATTTAATGAGATAAGAAACACACCTGCAGTAGCCTTTATTTATTTTATGTTACATGAAACAAATAACGATCCATACATAAACCTTTAATTATACCTCTGTAAATACATCAAATACCCCAACAAAAAATATATGAAGAGTTGCACCATACTCGTATCTTTGAGACGTGACGCTCATGTGCTGAGTCTGGTTTATAACATCCTCAACAACCCCGCCACCCCCCGATACCTTTCTGAGCGCTTCCATTACCAAGGGGCTGACCAGTGACCATACGCGCACTTTCCTAAGGGCGCCTTTCACTCGGTCGGGATATTACAAGGACTCATTTACAGTTAAGGTTACTTACTTGTTGAATGCTTTGCCACAGGACATTCGTCACTCCAAAACGATTAATACATTTAAACTTAAAAGTACACGAGCATCTCCTTTCTCAAACGGTTTGCAAGTAGATTTATAAATATTGATCTATTTATAATATGTATGTAGAATGTATTCAGTGTTATATATTTACGTATATGTATATATCTGTATGTATTTATATATTACTAGCTGTTGCCCGCGGCTTCACTCGCGTGGATTTCGTATTTATGTTGTTACCGGTTTTCCGAAGCAATGAGATATTTACCCGTCATATCGGGGTAATTTTAAACTAAGGAAAAACAGGACTAACCCTGCGCAAATCAATGAGTATAATTCAAGATCCAGCTGAATTTTATATAATTTACAGACGGTACTCATAAATTACTCAGAACAGAGGAACTTAACAGCAGTATCCTAACAAATGTAAAGAGAGAGATGAGAGACACCTTTATGTAATATTTCAAAACAGAGCCAATTCGCAGAAGAAATTGAGAAAAACTAAAACCCTCTCCCTCTCTCTCCCTCTCCCCCCTTCCTCTCCCCCTCCCCCTCCCTCTGTCTCTCCCCCTCCCCCTGCCCCTCCCTCTCCCTCACCCCTCCCCCTCCCTCTCTCCCTCCCTCTCGCCCTTCCCCTCCTTCTCCCTCTCCCTCTCCCTCTACCTCTAACTCTACCTCTACCTCTACCTCTACCTCTACCTCTACCTCTACCTCTACCTCTACCTGTACCTCTCTACCTATCTACCTATCTACCTCTCTACCTATATACCTATCTACCTCTCTACCTATCTACCTCTCTACCTACATATATACCTCTCTACCTCTCTACGTCTTTACCTCTCTACCTCTCTACCTTGTCACCGAAAACCACTCAGCGGCAGGCAGAAGTTGAGACTCTTCAGGGTGGGAAATCCAAAATGCCAACATAAAGTTAAGAGTTTATTATGATAAAGTAGATAAATACAAGGCGGTGGTCGTGCTGCGCGCGGGCACGTCCGAGCACGACCAGAATCAAAGGTAAACTGACTGTTTTTGACACGAATGACACCGAAAGACAGAGATAGAAGACATTTGAAATAGGAATTTGGAATTTTGGGCCAGGACAATAGAGCCAGGATCACGAAAGGAGGCAGCATGCGAGGCATGCAGCCCCGCTCCGTGACAACCTCTCTACCTCTCTACCTCTCTACCTCTCTACCTCTCTACCTCTCTACCTCTCTACCTCTCTACCTCTCTACCTCTCTACCTCTCTACCTCTCTACCTCTCTACCTCTCTACCTCTCTACCTCTCTACCTCTCTACCTCTCTACCTCTCTACCTCTCTACCTCTCTACCTCTCTACCTCTCTACCTCTCTACCTCTCTACCTCTCTACCTCTCTACCTCTCTACATCTCTACCTCTCTACATCTCTACCTCTCTACATCTCTACCTCTCTAGCTCTCTACCTCTCTAGCTCTCTACCTCTCTACCTCTCTACCTCTCTACCTCTCTACCTCTCTACCTCTCTACCTCTCTACCTCTCTACCTCTCTACCTCTCTACCTCTCTACCTCTCTACCTCTCTACCTCTCTACCTCTACCTCTCTACCTCTACCTCTCTACCTCTACCTCTCTACCTTTACCTCTCTACCTCTACCTCTCTACCTCTACCTCTACCTCTACCTCTACCTGCCCCTATCCCTACCCCTAACGCCAATTTAAGCGCTATCCCTAACATAGAAACGACACCCATATTTATTTTTAGACATTTCAAACCTATCGCACCCCAACCCCCCAGGGGATGATGGTATTTCACGTCCGCCACGTTGGATTTCAAAGTTGTTGTAGCTTTCGTAATCAGCGACCCGATAAACCATACAAACGACACCCATATTTATTTTTAGACATTTCAAACCTATCGCACCCCAACTCCATCCCCATGGGGATGATGGTATTTCACATCCACCACGTTGGAATTCAAAATTGTTGTAGTTTTCGTAATCAGCGACCCGATAAACCATACAAACGATACCTATATTGGTTTTTTGAATTTTTTACCCCATTTCCCTTTTTTAGGGGTTGAATTTCAATAACAGTGATGAACGTTGCATAGAATTACATCATTAATGCCTAAATAATAAATTACGTGTATTTTACCCTGAAACAAGTCAATATTTATTTTTAGTCGTCAGCCTAAATACAAATTTTAAAGAACCTAACTTCAAAACTGACGGACTTTCATACAAACTTTCATCTCCTATTTTACCCCCTTAGGGGTGGAATTTTGTAAAACCCTTTCTTAGTGCACCCCTTGGCCTGATAAGGAACCTACATGCCAAATTTGGAATCTCTAGACCTAGAGGTTTGGGCTGTGCGTTGATATGTCAGTCAGTCAGTCAGTCACCTTCTTCTTTTATATATATAGACTAATGTATGTTTTATTTAATTATTCGATGTTTCTTATGTATTCTTAACATTAGGTTTATTATACCATTATTCTTATCTTTTTACACTGCACTTCCTACTAGTTTATCTTTGATGGATTCCTCTTCCCAAAGGTTGTCTGGAAGAGATCGCTTACAGCGATACGGCCGCCTTTGCTCACTTTTTGTTATTAATTATTGTTATTTGAATTTGTTTTATAGTGTGCAATAAAGTGTTTATCTATCTATTTATCTATCTACTAGCTGTTGCCCGCGGCTTCGCTCGCGTGGATTTCGTATCTATGTTGTTACCGGTTTTCCGAAGCAATGAGATATTTTCCTGTCATTTCGGGGTAATTTTAAACTAAGGAAAAACAGGACTAACCCTGCGCTACTCAATGAGTTCAATTCAAGATCCAGCTGAATTTTATATAATATACAGACGTTACTCATAAATTACTCGGAACAGAGGAACTTAGCAGCAGTATCCTAACAAATGTAAAAAGAGAGATGAGAGACACCCTTACGTAATATTTCAAAACAGAGCCAATTCGCAGAAGTAATTGAGAAAAACTAAAACCCTCTCCCCCCTTCCTCTCCCCCTTCCCTCCTCCCTCTCCCTCTGCCCCTCCCTCTCCCCCTCCCTCACACCCCCTCCCTCACACCCCCTCCCTCACACCCTCTCCCTCCCTCTTCCCCTTCCCCTCCTACTCCCTGTCCCTCTCCCTCTACCTGTACCTCTACCTCTCTACGTCTTTACCTCTCTACGTCTCTACCTCTACCTCTCTACCTCTAACTCTACCTCTACGTCTACCTCTACCTCTACCCCTACCCCTACCCCTACCTCTACCCCTACCTCTACCTCTACCTCTACCTCTACCCCTACCCCTACCCCTACCCCTACCCCTACCCCTACCCCTACCCCTACCCCTACCCCTACCCCTACCCCTACCCCTACCCCTACCCCTACCCCTACCCCTACCCCTACCTCTACCTCTACCTCTACCTCTACCTCTACCTCTACCTCTACCTCTACCTCTACCTCTACCTCTACCTCTACCTCTACCTCTACCTCTACCTCTACCTCTACCTCTACCTCTACCTCTACCTCTACCTCTACCTCTACCTCTACCTCTACCTCTACCTCTACCTCTCCCTTACCCTGCCCCTATCCCTACCCCTAACGCCAATTTAACCGCTATCCCTAACATAGATACGATACCCATATTTATTTTTAGACATTTCAAACCTGCGATAGGTTACCTCTCTACCTCTCTACTTCTCTACCTCTCTACTTCTCTACCTCTCTACCTCTCTACCTCTCTACCTCTCTACCTCTCTACCTCTCTACCTCTCTACCTCTCTACCTCTTTACCTCTACCTATACCTATATGAATGAATGAATGAATAACTCTTTATTGCACACATCTAGGAATAAAAATTAAAAATTACGGTTTTACAATAAGTGGGCAAAAGGCGGCCTTATCACTAAAAGTGATTTCTTCCAGACAACCTTTTGAGGAAATCAGCAGCGACGAAAGACTGTAGTGTAGTGCACCAATATACAGTTACATATATAAATATTTTTAAATAAATATGTAAAAAATATATACCTACATACATATGATTAAATACAGTATATATACATATATTCATTACAAATATAGACATATATATATACTACACACTGTAAGTTATACATAAAATAAAATACATAAACATACAATATATATCGACATAATATAGTTGCGAACTCATAACAACTTAGCGAGGAAATACTGACGAATTTTGGTTTTAAATATGCCCAGAGACTTAGAATGACGCACCTCCAACGGTAGGTCATTCCACATCGTGGTAGCCTTGACAGTGAATGATTCCTTGTAATACCCAGAGCGAGTATAAGGAATGTCTAATAAGTTATCATTCTTAGACCTAAGGTCACGGCTGCGACCTGCACCGAGGAAATGGAAACGTGCCTTAAGGTAGGGAGGGGAGCGCGGGTCATACAGCACTTTGTAAACGAGCGTCAAAACGTGCTCATCACCTATACCTATACCTATACCTATACCTATACCTATAACTATACCTATACCTATACCTATACCTATACCTCTACCTCTACCTCTCCCTATCCCTGCCCCTATCCCTACACCTTACGCCAAATTAATCGCTATTCCTAACATAGAAACGACACCCATATTTATTTTTAGACATTTCAAACCTATCGCACCCCAACCCCATCCCCAGGGGATGATGGTATTTCACGTCCACCACGTTGGATTTTAAAGTTGTTGTAGCTTTCGTAATCAGCGACCCGATAAACCATACAAACGACACCCATATTCATTTTTAGACATTACAAACCTATCGCACCCCAACCCCATCCCCAGGGGATGATGGTATTTCACGTCCACCACGTTGGATTTCAAAGTTGTTGTAGCTTTCGTAATCAGCGACCCGATAAACCATACAAACGACACCCATATTGATTTTTAGACATTTCAAACCTATCGCACCCCAACTCCATCCCCAGGGGGATGATGGTATTTCACGTCCATCACGTTGGATTTCAAAATTGTTGTAGTTTTCGTAATCAGCGACCCGATAAACCATACAAACGACACCCATATTCACATTTCAACCCTATCGCACCCCAACCCCATCCCAAGGGAATGATGGTATTTAACGTCCACCACGTTGGATTTCAAAATTGTTGTAGTTTTCGTTATCAGCGACACGATAAACCATACAAACGATACCCATATTGGTTTTTAGACTTTTTCACTTCATTTTCCTTTTTTAGGGGTTGAATTTGGGGTGGAATTTCAATAACAGTGATGAAAGTTGCATAAAATTACATCATTAATGCCTAAATAATAAATAATGTGGATTTTACTTCAGAAATACAGAATTTTCAACTTTATCCCCCTTTTCACCCTTAAGGGTGTCGAATTTTCAAAAATCCTGAGACACGTAAATATTAATTTTTAGTCGTCAGTCTAAATACAAATTTTGAAGATCCTAACTTCAAAACTGACGGACTTTCATACAAACTTTTATCCCCTATTTTACCCCCTTAGGGGTGGAATTTTGTGAAACCCTTTCTTAGTGCACCCCTAGGCCTCATAAGGAACCTACATGCCAAATTTGGAATCTCTAGACCCAGCGGTTTGGGCTGTGCGTTGATATGTCAGTCAGTCACCTTCTTCTTTCATATATGTAGATCTATCTATCTATCTTTGGCGAATCATTTAAAACTGAGACAATTTTTTGAAGATCTGATGCTGCATCAAAAAAAAATTTTCACAAATCCAGCTTGCTCTTGTAGCTTGCTATATCAGCATAGAGAAGTGATGTTTTTGAATGTTTAAGGTTTACGAGGACGAACATAATTTTGTAAACGTTACGTTATAGGAAGCCATTATAGGTAAATATGAATCGCACAGGGCCTATCCTTTGCGCGTCAAAATTTAAGTCACGAGTGAATAAATAGGCTAAGATAAAGCTTTGCTTGGGCGGGCAGCTCCTTACAAAAAGTGTGTTACTAAGCATCTTCTTTCAGTAGATTATGGTTTCGTTTATGTATTTTGTGAGGTAGGTGATCAAGCTACGGGATCCCGAACTATCTGGGTCAACTCGCACCATCGGCAACCTCATATCGACCTACCTCACCTACCTGTTTAGTGCAGACTCAAAATTAACAACACGGAACCCAGTATCTAGGGCAAAGTGCTCACTGCTCATTCAAAGAGTCTAGTGCTCAATAGAGACATAATTAATTTTTATTTTGCTCACATACGTAGTTAACTTATTTAGTTTAAGCGTAACAGTTGGCGTTTCTACACATAGTAAAATGGGCTTGACATTATTATTAGTAATATTTATTGTGGTAATTTTATTAGCTACACATGTGTACATGAGATATAGTCGATGGGGCCGATTGTTAGCAAAAATTCCAGGGGAAAAGCAATGGCCTATCATTGGCCACGCATTACTTGGCGCCACTTTAGACGCTGGTATGTATTTTTTTATTTATTTTTTGCGACTTTGTCTGTCGTCTGTCTTTCTGTCCGTCTGTCACAACTCATTATCTCAGGAAGTACTATAGCTATCAACTTGAAATTTGGAATAGTTCTAGAATATGATTGCCCAACTTTATTGTAATTGAAAGACTTATAAAAATATTATTAAAATTTAAAATAGTTTTATTAGGTCGAGTGGGGTATCATATGAAAGGGCTTTACTTGTACGGTCAACTGCTTGTCGGTAGAAAATTTTCAACTCTATTACCACGCTATAAGGTCCAAAAGTGTTTCTACTGATGTGCGGCCGTGTTTACATTCCAAAATAGATTTTAAAAAAATTATATGACTTAGTTTTCAAGTTATGATTTAAAATGTATAAAAAAAACCGGCCAAGTGCGAGTCGGACTCACGCACTGAGGGTTCCGCACCACAACATAATCATAATTGTATTAGTTGAAATTTCAGTAAGTTAATGTGCTAGATTTTTTGAGTACGACACGCGCTTGACCAAATTTTATTATTTGTTATTATTTTATAGCTTTTGAACTATAAACATACTAATTTTCAATTTTGTAAGAGTTCCCGTTTTTAAAATAGAACTAAAACAAAAATCGCCTCCTAGACCATCCAACTTGACCCCTCTCTTATATGAATGTTCTTGAAACGGGAGCTCACCACAATTGGTTACCATTAGTTGTCAGTAAAGTTGTAATATTTAATGATTTAAGACTTTTCCCTTTATTTGTACTATGAGACCTAGCTTCTTGCCAAATTTCATAATTTTAGGTCAACGGGAAGTACCCTGTAGGTTTTGCTTTTATGCATAAATGTATGGAGATGAGGACATAAAAAGCCATATCTTTTGATTGCGTCGTTGTAAAAAATTGAAATTTTCAGATATTGTGTGGTTCATGGACCCTAACATATGGTATTAATTTCAACCTGATACCTCTACCCGTTCGTGAGATAAAGGGTCTTGAAAGGCAGACAGACAGACAGACGGACAACAAAGTGATCCTATAAGGGTTCCGTTTTTAGGGTTCCGTACCTCAAAAGAAAAAAACGGAACCCTTATAGGATCACTTTGTTGTCCGTCTGTCTGTCTGTCTGTCTGTCTGTCTGTCTGTCTGTCTGTCTGTCTGTCTGTCTGTCAAGACCCTTTATCTCACGAACGGGTAAAGGTATCAGGTCGAAATTAATACCATATATTAGGATCCATGAACCACACAAGATCTGAAAATTTTAATTTTTTACAACGACGCAATCAAAAGATATGGCATTTTATGTCCTCATCTCCATACATTTATTCAAAAATGAAAAACCTACAGGGTACTTCCCGTTGACCTAAAATTATGAAATTTGGCAAGAAGCTAGGTCTCACAGTACAAATAATGGGAAAAGTCTGAAATCATTAAATATTACAACTTTTCTCACAACTAATGGTAACCAATTGTGGTGAGCTCCCGTTTCAAGAACATTCATATAAGAGAGGGGTCAAGTTGGATGGTTACTGAGGCGATTTTTGTTTTAGTTCTATTTAAAAACGGGAACACTTACAAACTTGAAAATTGGTATGTTATTAGGGCATAGGCTATAAAATAACAACAAATAATAAAATTTGGTCAAGCGCGTGTCGGACTCAAAAAATCTAGCACATTAACTTACTGAAATTTCAACTAATACAATTATGTTTATGTGGTGGTACGGAACCCTCATTGCGCGAGTCCGACTCGCACTTGGCCGGTTTTTTTTTCTTTTGAGGTACGGAACCCTAACAATACCATTCCCCCCTAATCTCGGAAGTTTGAGATAGGAAAAATCTGAATAAATTACAGTACAGGAAAAATAAAACGATCTTTCTAAATAGCACCATTTTTTTTGAAATCTGCAAATAACCTTTACAAACAAATTTACTTTTGCGTTTCTAAAAATGGACTCTATTGCTTTTAAAAATACTAAAGGTATATCGGAACCCTCGGGCGCGAGTCCAACTTGCACTTGACCGGTTTTTAGGGTACCGTACCTCAAAAGAAAAAAACGGAACCCTTATAGGATCACTTTGTTGTCCGTTTGTCTGTCTGTCTGTCTGTCTGTCTGTCTATCTGTCTGTCTGTCTGTCTGTCTGTCAAGACCCTTTATCTCACGAACGGGTAAAGGTATCAGGTTGAAATTAATACCATATATTAGGATCCATGAACCACACAAGATCTGAAAATTAAATTTTTTTACAACGACGCAATCAAAAGATATGGCATTTTATGTGCTCATCTCCATACATTTATTCAAAAATGCAAAACCTACAGGCTACTTCCCGTTGACCTAAAATTATGAAATTTGGCAAGAAGCTAGGTCTCACAGTACAAATAATGGGAAAAGTCTGAAATCATTAAATATTACAACTTTTCTCACAACTAATGGTAACCAATTGTGGTGAGCTCCCGTTTCAAGAACATTCATATAAGAGAGGGGTCTAGTTGGATGGTCGCTGAGGCGATTTTTGTTTTAGTTCTATTTAAAAACTGGAACACTTACAAACTTGAAAATTGTTATGTTTATAGTGCATAAGCTATAAAATAACAACAAATAACAAAATTTGGTCAAGCGCGTGTCGGACTCAAAAAATCTAGCACATTAACTTACTGAAATTTCAAATAATACAATTATGTTTATGTGGTGGTACGGAACCCTCAGTGCGCTAGTCCGACTCGCACTTGGCCGGTTTTTTAGTAGAACTTTTAGTTACTTAGGAAAAGTGAAAAGTCAAGATGTCTGTTACCTAGAGTAAGATGAAAAATCAATTTTTGCAGCACAATTTGAACAATAAACCAGGCTTTGCCGAGCTAGTGAGGTGAAAACATATTTCCGTCGAAAATACGGCTTAGTGGGTGATTCGGAGACTCGCGTTCGGACGCTCCCTTTTTTTTAGCATATTTTGTACAGACAGCATCGCAAACCTTAGGAAGGATTAATATGATTTAAATAAAAATAATGAAATACTTTGTAAAATATACCTATCCTTTAATAAATAATTACATAAATCAACAGAATAAAAAAAAGTACAAGTAAAGTTACAATGCAATAATAACTATTAATAATTACAAAAATCGACATAAAAAGTAAAAATAAGATGATTTTTTACTTATTTTAGGTATTATTTTAAAATCATAAAATATAAAATTATCACAAATTCAAAATTCAAATCAGTCTTACGGGTAAAATAAGACTGATTTGAATTTTTTACGTATAAGTTTTTAAAATCAGTCTCATTATTATAATAAGTATTAAAATACTTATATTAATATAAATCAACATTAATAATTAAATTCAATTAGTCTTTCCTTGGTCTTTCCAAAATTATGCAATAATCAACAAATATTTGGTTATTTTTAGGGTTCCGTACCTCAAAAGAATAAAATGGAACCCTTATAGGATCACTTTGTTGTCCGTCTGTCTGTCTGTCTGTCAAGACCCTTTATCTCACGAACGGGTAGAGGTATCAGGTTGAAATTGATAACATATATTAGGATCCATGAACCACACAAGATCTGAAAATTTTAATTTTCTACAACGACGCAATCAAAAGATATGGCATTTTATGTCCTCATCTCCAAACATTTATGCACTAAAGCAAAACCTACAGGGTACTTCCCGTTGACCTAAAATTATGAAATTTGGCAAGAAGCTAGGTCTCACAGTACAAATAAAGGGAAAAGTCTAAAATCATTAAATATAACAACTTTTCTCACAACTAATTATAACCAATTGAGGTGAGCTCCCGTTTCAAGAACATTCATATCAGAGAGGGGTCAAGTTGGATGGTCGGGGAAGCGATTTTTGTTTTAGTTCTATCTTAAAAACGGGGATACTTACAAACTATAAAATTGGTATGTTTATAGTGCTATAAAATAACAACAAATAATAAAATTTGGTCAAGCGCGTGTCGGACTCTAAAAATCTAGCACATTAACTTACTGAAATTTCAAATAATACAATTATGATTATGTTGTGGTACGGAACCCTCAGTGCGCGAGTCCGACTCGCACTTGGCCGGTTTTTTTTTACGTGACATCCGTTTGCCCACTTGATAGTGAAGTCAAAAGCAAGGGCTTTTGTTCTCAGATTTTGCTAACAACGCACTAAAAAATTTTAAAAAAGATAAGGACTCTGTAAACGAAACAAGCTTAAATAACTATCTAAATATTTTTACGTACGCTATGAAGTAAAATAAATTAAAATCGTATTTGATTTTGTTGCTGATGTTACTTTTCCAAAAAATGCCATAAAAAAGCAAGTGGCCGAAACACCCACTCCAAAAAAATAATTGTATGTACTTTCCTGTTTCGGACGAGGTGTCGAATCACCCACTAAGCCGAAAATACGAATTTTACATAATATTTTTACGATGATATGAGGTAGTTCTAAAGTTTAATCATCCATTATATCCACATTATTTTCGGCGCCACCTTTATTTCCAATTTTTACAGAAACATCGTTTAAGTTACTAAGAAAGTGGTGTAAGCAATTTGGACGGATATACCAACTGCGTGTATTCTTGAGGAGGGCCGTCAATATATGGCATCCAGAGGATATTGAGGTAAAATATCATCAAATATTCTTGGTGGATTTTGTATTTATTTTCAAAAATGTCGACTTTTACATATAAAAAAGGCAGTAAAAAATTAGTAAGTAATTCTTACACGGTCACTCTAACCGTAACAAGTCTTGTGTATGTGAAAATCAAAGGAATATTCGGTGTAAAAAAAAGTGGTAAGAAGCGCGTGCGTGCGCATTGGTTATAACAATGTCGGCTCCATGACGCCCTCGCTTGCGGCTCGGGCTGCAACATCAGAGCTTTAGCCTACTAATAAGACATAATTATCGAGAAGACATAATTATCTTTAATCTAAGATCAGAGCCTTGAGAGTTATGACCAAAACATTTTTTTTACTTGTTATGGGCTTACTCTTAAACTCCATCTAGCCCTGAGGCCCGAGATGACGTAGAACGAGCTTGCCCAGAAGAAGCCTATACACTCTTAAAAGTAATTTAAAGAAACTAAACCGACTTCAAGGCTGTAACTGTAAGAAGCCTAATCACAGTAAATAGTTTTGGTGATTGTGCGCGAGGTTTGAGAACTAACGTTCACGATCATAACTCTGAGTTTCCCTTTTAATTTCGTCATACTACAACTGTGAATTTTTTCACATTACCAATAACTGCCGTTTAGCTGGCAGGCGGGAAAGCTGTGCCTTATAATCCATTTCATGAGTCAATGCCAAAGCTTACCAACACATTTTGCAGCCATGACTCTTAAACCAGAGTATGTTAGACGGAAATAATAACATTGTTTTACAAACTTGTTTTTTCTGACAGCTTTAGCTGATTACTATTGATATAGCTGTAAAATGTGTTGGTAAGCATTGGCATTGACTCGTGGAACGGATTATACAATATACATGCAATATACACCCTTTATTACGCGACAGCTCAGGATTCAGGTCTTCTGTACATCCCATAAAACGTCCACTGCAGGACAGGGAGCTCCGTCCTGACCTGAACTCCAGGAAAAACGCGTGGTACGGTCAACCGCTTGTCGGTAGAAACTTTTTCAACTCTATTACCACGCCATAAGGTCCAAAAGTGTTTCTACTGATGTGCGGCCGTGTGTACATTGAAGGGGATTTACCATAGTCACCACCATGTCACCACTCTTTTGAGCATTGCGGCGGGCGACCGCTGTTGTTGGTGACCGCAGTATGTAAGATGTTACGATACACAGAAAGATGCTGCTGCCCATCCTCCGGTTCATACAGCCTTAGTCGCTTCTTACGACACCCACGGGTAGAGATGGGTTGGTACTATTCTTTGCCGGCATCACTCGGGTCGTACTATACTTATACCTAAGGATCCAATAACTATACCTACGGTTTTTATTCCAGACTATTTACTCATCTTCTACCTTTAATTATAAAGAAAAACCTTATGATTTGTCATATAAATGGCTTCGCGAAGGGTTGTTGACCAGTAACGGTGAGTACAGCCAACAGCACGTCAGTAAAAACATGTTTTTCAAGCAAAAACTTTCCATTACCACAGAATAGGTAATAGTACTAGCATTACATGCCATTCTACACTTTGTCTACGTGAAAAAAACCGACCAAGTGCGAGTCGAACTCGCGCACCTAGGGTTCCGTACCACCACATAACCATACTTGTATTAGTTGAAATTTCAGTAAGTTAATGTGCGAATTTTTTTGAGTCCGACACGCGCTTGACCAAATGTTATTCTTTGTTGTTATTTTATAGCTTAACAATTTTCAAGTTTGTAAGTGTTCCCGTTTTTAAAATAGAACTAAAACAAAAATCGCCTCAACGACCATTCTACTTGACCCCTCTCTTATATGAATGTTCTTGAAACGGGAGCTCACCACAATTGGTTTCATTAGTTGTGAGAAAAGTTGTAATATTAAATGATTTCAGACTTTCCCCATTATTTGTACTGTGAGACCTAGCTTCTTGCCAAATTTCATAATTTTAGGTCAACGGGAAGTACCCTGTAGGTTATGCTTTTTTGCATAAATGTATGGACATGAGGACATAAAAAGCCATATCTTTTGATTGCGTCGTTGTAAAAAATTGAAATTTTCAGATCTTGTGTGGTTCATGGATCCTAATATATGGTATTAATTTCAACCTGATACCTTTACCCGTTCGTGAGATAAAGGGTCTTGACAGACAGACAGACAGACGGACAACAAAGTGATCCTATAAGGGTTCCGTTTTTTTTCTTTTGAGGTACGGAACCCTAAAAATGGAGAAAATAGAACTGACAAATATTACGCCGATACAAAGAAGACACAAAGTTGTATAGGTACTTCCCAAATGGACAACTTGAACCATAATCGTGTGGCGATAAGCATACGTAATTTTCCGTTCTTAGCGACTGGTGTGTATAAAATCACAGTTAAATCGACTCTCAGATTTTACCTAGCCGTGAAGCCCATTTGCAATATAAAGACTACAATATCGAAAAAAAAATGTAATATTTTTATTCTATTTACCAAAATTTACAAAGGTTGATAATATTTAATAAGTACATACTCGTAAGAGAGCTATTAATTTTAGATATTTATACCAATTATGATTACAGGTGAAAAATGGAAACAACGCCGCAAAATGCTTACTCCTGCTTTCCACTTAAGCGCCTTAAAGAGATACCAGGAGACATTCAATGAAGGTACAAAAATATTTCTTGATTGTATCAAGAAAGAGGTTCGAAAAAGCCAAACGAATATACAGCCTCTTATCACTGAGAGTACTCTTCACAATATGATTGGTGAGTCTTTCTAGGTGCTGCGGACTTGTGATAGCTATCCTCTCAGATTAATATTCAATAAATCATTACGAACAGGCAAGTTTCCGGAGCTGGGATCATACCTGTGTATAAAAAACCGGCCAAGTGCGAGTCGGACTCGCGCACTGAGGGTTCCGTACCACCACATAAACATAATTGTATTAGTTGAAATTGCAGTAAGTTAATGTGCTAGATTTTTTGAGTCCGACACGCGCTTGACCTATTTGTTATTTTATAGCCTATGCCCTATAAACATACCAATTTTCAAGTTTGTAAGTGTTCCCGTTTTTAAATAGAACTTCAGCGTTCTTCACAGCGTTCAGACTAATTATTTATCTAAGCGGCAAAAGTTGACTAAACTAATATTGTTTAGGGGTAACTTAACATTATTATACCTATTGTTATTATAAACATGTACAGTAGTTTCATGTTTCAAGCAATCTGATATGTTTTCAAAACTTACTGTAAGAGTTCTTGATCATAATAAATAAGCAGATACAAAAGTTTGGTTTACTTTACTAAGGTTAATTCAACTAATAATAAATAATAAAAATGTGTGAATTCTAATGAAGCTTATTAGGTATAAAGATAGGTATGTCACTTCTGTATTCAGTCAGCAGTTTAGTTTTTGTTAGCGAAGAAACATACCTTAGAAGCGTTCTAGCGCTGCGTGTGTATACTGTTTTGTTAGACGACAAATTATTGTTTCAGCGCTGTAGCGGAGTTTAGTTAAACTTGTAAAAATGGAGCATGTCTTTTGCTTAGAATAGCTTCTCTATACGTAGTATTATTACCTCAATGTTAAGTACAGACATTTTAGTCACTGGTTTAGAGGTGTTTTTTTTTTCAATTTGATAGTTATTTTATAACTGCTAGACGAAAATCTGTCTGCTTTTGGTGAATTTTGAAGCGTTGTCTGGGGTCCTACATTAAACGAGCAATATTTGTATATATATATTTGTAATCGGTTTCTCGAAAACGGCTCTAACGATTTCGATGAAATTTAGTATACAAGGGTTTTTGGGGGCAAACAATCGATCTGGCTAGGTCTCATGTCTGGGAAAATTCAGCGCCATCTGTTGTTGAGTAGCATAGCTCACCCTACGATATTTCATACAGAGCATAGCTCGGTCGCCCAGGTACTATTGTTTAACTAAACAATCCTAGTCTGCAAAGTGAACATTTCGTATGCACTTTTTAAATCATAAAAATTAAACTCAAAAAAACATTCTGCAAAACTCAAAGGTGTGGATGTGTACCCTTCGATTTTCAACATTTAGATTTTAAATCATCATTATTTTAAAAAGCAGACATGGACAGATGATAAAGCACACACTTATTTTTTTATTTTTGAAGTGCTGTCAATTTACAACGCAGGGCTAAATAAAGTGGCAAACGCAATCCTAAATATTTTTTAAGGTACAAATATGGATATTAATAATATCTACCACATGAACAAATCATGTAATAATTTTGGGACCCAGCACCCTAACCATTTGGAACTATCACACAACACAATATCCGCAAACAGCAATCTACTAAGTGGCTTTTTTTTTTCAGAGACATCAATGGGACTCTCAGCAAAAGGTCAAGAGACTTTAATAGAAAAATATTCCAAATCCATGAAAGAACTAGATAATATATACATGAAACGTTACTTCACAGCTATATATTATGTGAATTTTATATACAATTTGACAAACTTATCCACAGAAGAAAGCAGACATGTGGAAAGTTTACACAGACTTACTGACAGAATAATCAAAGATAGAAAATTATATCGTGAAAGTAACAAAATGACACAGTTTGATGATGATAATGCTGAAAACTTCGAAGGTAAAAAACGTCTAGCAATGCTAGACTTACTCTTAGAGGAAGAAAGAGCTGGTAATATCGATATGACCGGGATTAGAGAAGAAGTTGATACATTTCTTTTTGAGGTAAGAATAGATAGTTATACCTAGTTTATGCGACTGTTATACATATATACGTACATACCTCGAGTGTGGGTGGACGCAAGCGAGCGAAACGAAGGCGAGTTCCATAATAAAATCACAGTAGTGTTTTAATAGCACTTCATTATGTGAAGTTGCATACATGGGCTCAAGTACGCTACGCTAAGCACAGCAGCAAGTAAGTAAAAACAAAGCCTGTATACTCGTAAATTGAACCAGCTCTACGCTACGAACGTACGAAACCAGAGACCCGATCAAGGTTCTATTCTAAGTGTTACTCATGACGCGCGGCCGACTTTACGCGTTCAACAAACACCAAGTGTTAACGCCAACTGTAAAGTTTTTATTTCAATTTTGCCTTTTCTGGCTTTTTAACATAACAGACTAAAAAAATTTAAATATTTTTCAGGGCCACGACACCACCGCGACAGCGTTGTCATTTTGTATTATGAGACTAGCCAACGAACCTAAAGTGCAGGTAAGCATCGACGTTTTGACATTTTAAAAGCCATGTTCTTATCTGGCGAGTGATGTTGCATAAAGTAGGTACTTAATAAGTTTTCAACACATTTACTCATAAAATAACTCTATTTGCATTGATTTTAGGGGGGGGGGGCATGACCCCCCCCCAAAATCTAAGGTCAAATTGAAAAATCTCAAAAATTTGCCAAATAATAAAAGGAAATTTCTAGCTATCCCCTAACAGCGATAAATTTATAGTTTGCTGACATCTAGTGGTGTTTTTATGAACTACGTAAGATGGCTAAAATAACTTGGAAATGACATCTAGTTTAGAAACAAGGAAACAAAAGGAAAGGACGTTTTGCTACGTAAACGGGAAAATGCTGAAGAAAATTTTCACAATTTATTTATTGAGGCAAATGAGCTAGCTGAAAAGCTGGATACGGTTATTATGAAACCTCGTACTCAGTCTCGGCAGACACTTCGCGATAATTATGAAGGAAATAACAAGGAATATTTTCAGAGGACTGTTTATATTCCACTAATAGATAGCATAATTACTGACCTACAAGACCAACTTTCTGCGGATCGGATTAGGCATTTTTATGCCGAAATCTGAATATACAGAAAAAGATCTTCTTATTGTCAAGAAAGTATCTGAATTCCATTCCCATTTTTACTTTCGAGCGGAGCGAGAAAGGTAATGTATTCGTGAAAAAAAAAGTTTTTCTAATTTTCTGAAAAAAGTGTTCTATATCACTTATAAATCATAAATAGCAAGTTTCCCAAAAATGTCCGTCCGTCGGTCGGTCGGTCGGTCGGTCCGTCGGTCGGTCTGTCCGTCACGCTTTGGTCTAGCGGCTAAACGAATAGTCCGATTGACACCATATTTTAAATTTTAGATTTTCTTGTAAATTCGTCGAAGGATACTGAGTGGTTTCTTGCTGTCTCTCATTTTGAGGGGAGCTGTCATACAATGGAAATGAAAAAATGACATTTGCTCAAAAACGGTTCAAACGATCATTATAAAATTTTGCATGACCAAAACTCTCTTTGCATGGTATCTTTAAGCAATATACATTGGTCTGTGGAAGTTCATATAAGGGGTGTTCCCTTACTGCCAAAATTTAAAAATGTGATTTAATCAAAATCGGTTTCAATGAGCTTATTTTAATGCTTCAAATTGGAATTCTTAATTGGTTATGTACCTGACTGCATATTTCATTTTAACATTTTTACATAAATCTAGTATAGGTAAATTTGTATTTCCATATTATTTGTATGAAATTACAAACTTAAGTTTGCACTTGGTCCTTATTTTCTCTTTACTATCCGCAGCCCCTTATAATCTAGTAGTTAGAGCATTCGGCTCTTGATCCGGAAGTTCTGGGTTCGACTCCCGGCGGGGTCACTGTCGAATTATGACTCTCGTATATCGCGAGAAAGTAAGTGCAGTGCTGCTGTACCATTTACTTAAATGTTTCTGCTGTCACTGTCGTTACAGAGTATCAGATATGGATTACAAAGTGGACACGGGAGGTCACAGAAAATGCTGATACGAAACTTCCTAACATCTAAGTTTTAACTAACTAACATCTAACTTTCTACCATCGAAGTCTGGGATGATGATTTATACCCAAATATAAAGACGTTTCTCAAAATTCTGGCAACTCTTCCCATAAGTGGTGCGACACCAGAGCGATCCTTCTACGCTTAGGCGTGTAAAAACGTGGTTGAGAGCTAAAATGTTAGAAGAGAGATTAACAGGTTTAGCTCTTCTAAACATTCACTTAAAAAAGTTCGAGCATTTCACGGATAAAGTCTCTAAAATTGATGGTCAGTAATGAGTAACCAACTTATAGATAGGGGATTTTGTTTGAGGCGTTGGTAACGTTGCTACAGAATATCCTATTCTATTAAACTAGCAATATTTGTATGTCGTAGAGCGACTCTCATTTCGAATTTCCCGCGGTATTTTCAAAGACAAACGTTCGTGCCAGCAGCACCCATGCAGTGGCCCAAGCACGGCGAAGCTACGCCAAACGTCAAATTAGTACTGAATTTCCGTACCAGTGTGGATTGTCGATGTTGGACGATGATGTTGGCAATGATGGCTTTATTAAGATCGTGAGGTTGGTACTACTACAACTAATGGCGCGTAAAGGGGCGTGGTTTGTGTCAGTTTAGCCAACACGTAGCAACATGAAGACGAGGCCGCCATTTTCAGCAACTCATTCTTGTTCGAGACTTTACCACGTTAAGTTCTAAAGTGATAGTTGGCCGCGAGATGAAGCCTGCAGCCGCTGGCGGGTGAGCCGTGGCAATTCTGCGATGACAGGAGCGACCCTTTAACGACAGCTAAGTGTTTATAGTCTTTTCTGCCATAAACTGTGAGATTTTAGGTTATGATACGCGAATACCTATTTGTGATAGTAAAACACGGTGCACTGTGAGTTTGCTGTAGTTGAACATGTGGATAGCATCTTATGAAAGCCTCTAACTTTGGGTTTGACAGGATTGTGGCACTTAGTTAATCTTCTTAAAATAAAACAACAGGTGGGACGACGAAACCTGCATGCCACTGTGGTTACCGACGACGTGATAGAAGAGAATACCGTATGATAGATCAATGGCAAGTCAGGGTGAATGAACGTTATGCAAGTAGTCACACTCGAATGAATTAGGCGACTGTCGAAGATGTTATCGATGTCCACTACCAATAGTTCGGCCAATATCGTGTTCTCTGCTATTCCTGATGTCTATTGTAACAAAAATTAACCTACCTAAATGGATATTGTTGACTGGAATTTGATTATTTTAATTCTGTTATAATTTTGGCCATGAATGCGTGATCGTCTAACTTAAACATCTAAAAGACCCGTACATTGTGGATTGGTAATAAAATTTATTAGAGAAAAATAAGTTGATTTGTGGTAATACTCGTAATTTAGAAGAAACTGAAATAAAAAGTGAAAATAATTATAATATATAAAATTATTTAAAATAAAACATACCAATTCAGCCCGCTAGCTTGTGTGTGATGTCAAACCGAGCGCTACAGATTCATCACGATCGCGCGTCACTTTCAACTTCTAGGTGACCTGGGTTTCTAAGTTCTAGACCTAATAGTGAGAAGTAAAATTAAATTAAGTACGTGGTCTCCTCGTCTCGCGCTGCTGGAATGAAAGTGACTCAAAACCAGGGATAGGGTTTGTATGCATACTTTAAAGTCTAGAATTAGGTTTCCTATAGATTTTTAGAATATCTGGGACTCCCATCCAACCTAGCATCCCAGGCCTACCTACAAAGCCTAGAACAATCCTACGCCCAAAGTTTAAAATAGGTTACCTTGCAAACCATCACACACATTATTCCGATCATCTCAAAATAACATCCATCTCCACCTGCCTAAAATTTATCTACGATTAGTAAATTGTTTTATATCCAAACGAAACAAGATTCGACACTCAATTTTAACGTGTAAGAGTACTGAATATTGTCCCTCTATAATACAGGCTAGGCGACTATATATATATATGTCGAAGACACGACTCGGGGCGGAAAGGGATGGCACTATGTGGGCAAGGGATAGACATCAGGAATAGCAGAGAACACGATATTGGCCGAACTATTTGTAGCAGCCATCGATAACATCTTTGACAATCGCCTAATTCAATCGAGTGTAACTTACTTGCATAACGATCATTCATCCTGACTTGCCATTGACCTCTCATACGGTATTCTCCTCAATCACGTCGTCGGTAAACACAGCGGTGTGCAGGACTGCTTGTGCCACCTGTTGTTTTAATGTAAAATTAACTAAGTGGCACAATCCTGTCAACCCCAAACGTTGGAGGCTTATTCTAAAATTCTATTCACATGTTCAACTACAGCAAACTCACAGTGCACCGTGTTTTACTATCACAAAAGGTATTCGCGTATCATAACCTAAAATATCACAGTTTAGAAGCAGACAAGACTATAAAAACTTAGCTGTCATTAAAGGGTCGCTCCTGTCATCGCAAAATTGCAACGGCTCACCCGCCAGCGACTGCAGGCTTCATCTCGCGACCAACTATCACTTTAGAACTTAACGTGGTAAAATCTCGAACAAGAATGAGCTGTTGAAAATGGCGGCCTCGTCTTCACGTTGCTACGTGTTGGCTAAACTGACACAAACCACGCCCCATTACGCGCCATTCGCAATAGTAGTACCAACCTCACGATCTAAATAAAGCCATCATTGCCAACATCATCGTCCAACATCAACAATCTACACTGGTACGGAAATCCAGTACTAATTTGACGTTTGGCGTAGCTTCGCCGTGCTTGGGCCACTTTATGGGTGCTGCTGGCACAAACGTTTGTCTTTGAAAATACCGCGGGAAATTCGAAATGAGAGTCGCTCTACGACATATATATATATATATATATCCATCACCACCTAAGTGTGTAACTCTATGACCCTAGGTACAAATTAAGATACTTAAAAACCATTAAACAGCTGGCTGGGAGCTGAAAAATATCTTAGAAACGCATAAAAATTGAGAAATACTACAAAGTTAATGAAAATGGATATTAAGATAGGTTTAGGGATATGTTGTTATATAAAAACATTGCTTAAAACAGTTAAAAGTAGTATTCGCAATGGTTTATAGGAATATCTTTCCATCAAGTATCAATTTAGAACAATAACCTGCCTGTATTGAAATATTCATACGAAAACGGGCTATCGAAGCGTTTTGGCGCGAAACTGCGCCGTAGAATTCGTGTACAACTGAGCGATCTGACGTTTTATATTACGAAGTATAACTATGGGGAAGACGGTCGCCGAGCAGGCGGCGGACCGAATCCAAGAAATATTGGCAAATGGATTAATCACATGAAATGTGATAATATGAGACTTAATTAATACGAAAGGCATTTCGTATAATATGTAGGCAGACGCTTAGGCCCCCTGTTCGAAAAACTGAAAAGTATAAAATGGAACAAATACTTATCGAATGCGTCTGTTTGGTGGAGTGCATGGCATGATGGAAAACCCAAAAAGTTTGGGTTTTCTTATATTTCTGACGAAAAATACAAAATGATCGGGGCAAGTTGAGAGCTGTTTGCGATGTTATTGAAGGAATGTGGTACTGTTCTGAGTAAAGCAGAGATTGTGTTATCGAGACGTGAAAATCCGGTACACGAATCGATGTTTGCTTGGTGGTGGCGACACTTTCGACGATGACGAGCTTACAGTCTCTTTGTGTTTTGTATGACGAGAGCTTCTTGAAGAGGCGCGCCTGGAGTTCGCTATCATGAGCTGCTTGTCTGAATTACACAACTATCTTGCCTAACACTGTTCAGCTAATAGTGCGTAGAATGATAAAAGTCCGTGTCCTGAGTGCAATGAACAGTACGGCTACGGTGATGATATGTTGGTTTCGTCATTGGAAATGTCTAAAAGTATGTCTCCGATGTATCAATCACTATTTTTAAATGACACATAAAAGCAAGTAGCTTGAATTTGCCTTCAATATTTGTCTAGGCGCTACCTTGTGATTTAAAATAACAATCTTGCGATTCGTGCATTGAGTAAATGTGCTAAGTAGTGCAGAGCAGATGGATATTGACTAGGGCCTACATTTATATAAAAGGACTTTGGTTGGCGTTTTCAATATTGGCTAAAGTCACGTCGATGGATGTAGATCTTGGTTGTATACGTCGCTCATAGAAATATGAAGAGCAACAAAATGCTAAATTGCGCTTCTTACGAGAGGTGAAATGAATTCATACAAGTTATCTTTGATGATCGTTGAAGACAAGTTTGCGAACGCTATTAAAGCCTTTGGTGATGGCTTTTCGGAGTTGTACCTAAAGCCATGTTAGTAAACGTACTAGCATGTACTAAGAGTCTGGAACTTCTTATGTTGGACAGAGAGTTTTCATATTTCTGCAGAGCACAAGTATGACAGTTATAAAACCACGAATGAAAACCCCAAATAAACGATGGGAATAACGCCTCATATGTCTTATGGCAAAAGTGGGTTGCCAAGACTATACTGAATAAATCATTCTATCATACAAATACGCGCTAGACGTGTAGAGCAGAAATAAATGAGGAGTAATAGCAGTTATGCTATAAAAGTTCATGCAGATTATGGAGACTCTCTGAGGGACATGATTGTTCTACAGAACTCGGACAATATTTGGCTTCGGCCACCTTTTTATTTATTAAACTGACACTTTTGGGCCGCAGCCTCGATTTCGGTCGGCTGTTGGTCCTGACTTGGAGAAATCCTCGTCTGTCCTACGGGACTCAAAATAAAAGACGACACAGACGTAAGTTGTTTCGATAGATCTTCTTATGTTTCTGTTTTCGCCATGGAGGTCAATATTTGGCTTCGGCCACCTTTTTAATTCATTAAATTGTCACTTTGGGGCCGCAGCCTCGATTTCGGTCGGCTGTTGGTTCCGACTTGGAGAAATCCTCGTCCACCGCTGGAATCACATTAGGCTTTTGCCTAACCCTGGCTTCGGCCTTTCACCAACAATGGGCTTCGGCTCCAACAATGGGCTTCGGCTCCAACAATGGGCTTTGGCTCCAACAAAGGGCTTCGGCTCCAACAATGGGCTTCGGCTCCAACGGTGCTTCGGCACGGGCTTCGGCCCAAATCAAAAGACTGGCTAAGCCGGCATACCCTTTCCCCGTTGGGGGGAGCACATTGCGCACGTTGGTGTGTTGGTAGGTGCTCATCGTGGGCCGCGAGTGGTGGAGCGGACCATCTCTCCCACCTTTTTTATTTTTTTATTTTATTTTAAGATAAAGAATAGAAAACGGGAGAGCTATCATCTTAGGCCTCGCATAGGCAGGGCTTAAGATGAAAAGGGAATGGGGTGTGCTGTTTATAGCCTTACCTAAAACATGAATAGGTTACACTGAAGGGGCAGTGATAAGCACTTAAAAAGTGAAGCGATAGATAATTAAAGAGTTATTGGTTAAATCTTTTTGATGGCTACAATTACACTGAAGGGGCAGTGATAAGCACTTAAAAAGTGAAGCGATAGATAATTAAAGAGTTACTAGGTTGAATCCTTTTGATGGCTACAATTACACTGAAAGGGCAGTGATAAGCACTTAAAAAGTGAAGCGATATATAATATAAAAAGTTACTTACTTGTTATGAATCCTTTTGATGGCAACAACATGATCCTCAAAAAGAGTTTGGGCTACTATTCACATGTAGTAAGTCCTACCACAAGTCGATCAAAAATTCAATGTTTAGAGGCCTAAATAAAACATTCAATGTATTTTAATTTTCAGCTTTCTCCGGAGTTGTAACGATGTTGATCTACTTGGACACCCAGATTGATTACGTTTAAAAGCGGATTTGTCGGGATCAAAGGACCAAGTAAATAGATCATTTAAAAATTAAGTGTAAGCACATCAATTGTATTGGTGTGCCCAAGCTTAACGAATTTGCTTTGTCTTCGGACATAAAACTGTCATAGTCGGTGGATATCTCTCTAATTCCGTGCGGAATAGATAATGATATAGAAATTTGAGAAAAGATCTTGTGAAAGAAACTCGCTATGATCTTATTGTGTCAGTTCAAGGGACTGCGCTGCTGAAACACTTGTGTTTTGGCTAAATTAAAACCTTCTAATGAATATCTCGGTATTTGTCTGAATAGAAAATACTTATTCTATTAAGTAAGGTTTTAGGTTCAGTTACAAGTGCCCTAATAACCTAACATCAAATGAACCCAACCTAATTCTCACGCTGGCTCCATAAAAAAAACAGGATTCAGCTGCACCTAGATTTAACTCAGAAAACTTGTCGTAGATCACCCCAGCACCTTCTCAGATGACCTATCATTTCAAGAGACCTAGCTAGCACTTTTAAATGTATAGTAGGAAATCTGAAATAAACTCACCAACAACGAAGCCATAAATTCCCGTCGGGAAAGACACAAACACGAAGCCCTCTCGTACAATACCTGTAGAATGTTCACTGCACTAAATTGAAAAGAAGTTTTAAATATTAAACTACGCAATTTCGTACTTTTTAAAAAAAAATGTGTTTCCTATTGCAACGCCTGACGCTTCATTATCAAATCGAAACCCTATTATTTATCACTAATGTGCTTTAATTGGGCGGCCGCCTCAAAAATAATTCGTGCACGTAATTCCTACTGTTCCTCCCTCCACCTCGCCTGCCACTGCATCTCCCTCTTTCAAAATTCCAAATAATCCTTACAATTTTATACCTGCCGCAACCCTCTACTGAAATGAATCTTATCAATACAAAAACAGTACAAAATACTATAAGCGCAATGCAATTTGGCTGCAGTGTGTAGTTGTGTCACTATGCCCGCCCTTTGTCAAATTTCTAGGAAGAATTGGTCTTACAATCATACGTAAACTACGTCTTTTTAACAAAATGAATCTAATTACAAGGCATTACAGTCCACTACGAGCGCAATGCTATTTGTTGACCGAACCTGTTGTAAATTGAATAGTGGTCTTATTTGTTTTAACTTTGTAACTCTATATAATTTTATACGTTTATTATTAAATTCCTAAAACTGTGACGAATATTATCGTTACACTATCCCTTGCCCACATAGTGCCATCCCTCTTCCGCCCAATTTGTGTCTTCGACATGTATATATATTTTTAATCGGTTTCTCGAAAACAACTCTAACGATTTCGATGAAATTGACTATTCAGGGAGTTCGGGAGCGAAAAATTGATATAGCTAGATCTCATGTCTGGGAAAATTCGTTTTCACCGTCTTTTTAATAATTTCTTTGCGCGTTTTAGTGCGTTTAAGAAACTTACAGCGCCATCTGTTGTTGAGTAGCATAGCTTGCTCACCCGATGATATTTTCAGGTTGAGGCGGCTATTATAGAGCGAAGCTCGGTCGCCAGGTACTATAATAGTAAACAAGTTCAACGTAGCGCTGGTTCGGCTGACTTCAGGTTACAATGGTTTTATCTCTACGTGTACGCTGCTGTATGTTCAATTTCCAGTGTAGAGCTTTAACCTGAGAGATTTTGCATTATTTACCTAACGTATCGTTTTTGAAACACGTAGGTAATACGTGCCTATAAAGATTAAGCGTTGCTTTCGATTTCCCTTGGATCCTGATTTGGTGACCATGGGACAACTTAAGAAGTAAGTTTGATCGGATGAAAAAAGAATTTTGAAAATCGTTCTACAATTTGACAAAACGCTCTAATTGTTGTGCCACTAGCGGTCACCCATCGAGTTGCTGACTACACCACGGCTAACGTTATTTAATTTCCGAGATCGCAAAGAAAGACCAACTTGCCCACGAGCGCTTCAAACTTTCGATCAATATGTGACTAAAAATTTTTTCTCTGAATAGCAGAGCCACTTTTGTACGCCCCAATTTGCCCCAGGTTCGGGCGCCCCAGGTCGCTGGAGGTCAGGATGGGGAACCTGATCACCCCGTTCAAGGGGCCAGCGGAAGGTAGTAACACATTGTGACCTTGTGTTACGCTGGCGCTGCACACAGCAATAACAATCATGCAATAATAAAACAAATACAATGAAAATCTTGTTTTACTATTATAAAATCGAACCAACGTAAGAAGAACGTTTGACGTTTCCTTAACACCAACATACAGGGTTTATTTTTCTTTGGAGATCGTAATCTATACATATAATAAAAGAGTAGAAACCGCATGTCTGTACTTTTGATAAATTTATAAAAAAATTAGTGTGGGCGATAAAAAACGACTAATAGAACTCAAAAATATGTTTTCTGAACTTTTTGTCTGTCTGTCTGTATGTCTGTCGATAAACTCCGAAACTACTGAACGGATTTTCTCGCAGTTTTTGCAGATAGATTAAGCTAAGCTCTGAGCAACATATAGGCTATGTTTCATTCAAATCGGTTCACTCAATCAGAAGCTACACTAACGTAAAGTATCAAATTGCCTGTACGATAATAACTCACAAACTGATTCAAACTGAGTTTTCAATTACGAGATTGGCTTACTTTTGTGCAACATAAAAGTTTAGTTTCATTGCAAACGGCGGTGCAAATAACTCACAAACTATTGAACGGATTCAAATGGGGTTTTCAATAAACTGTCAAGCTTACTTCCTTGCAACATATTAGCTTACTTTCATTGAAAATGGCTCAATCAGACAGTTGCGCGAAATTCCCAGCGGAGGCGCCAATATCTCACAAACAACTGAACCGATTAAAACGAGGTTTACAGTAACGTATTTGGCTTACTCCATGCAACATGTATGCTTTGTTTTATTGTAAACGGTTCAATCAGACATAAAATACATTAAGTTTCAAGCGGCGGCACCAATAACTCACAAACTACTTAACGGATTTAAAAGGGGTTTTTAATAACGTGTTTAGCTTAATTATTTGCAATGTATTAGCTTACTTTCATTGAAAATGGTTCACTCAGACAGAAAATGCCCGAAGTTTCAATAGGCGTCGCCAATAGCTCACAAACTACTGTACCGACTCCAACTGTCATTTCCGTGACATGCTAGGATTAGGTACTTCCGTGCAACATATAAGCTTAGGTTAGTTGAAAACGGTTCACTCGGATAGAAGTTACGCAAAGTTTCAAGCGAAGGCTCGAATAATTCAAAAACTTTTGAGCAGATTCAAACGTGTCTTTCAATAACGCGTGTGGCTTACTCCTGTGCAATAAATAAGCTTAGTTTCATTGCGAAAGGTTCACTCTGACAGAAGATACGCAAAGTTTCAAGCTGCAAGAACAAGAACTCACCTACTGAACTGGTTCAAAGTCAAACGAGGTTTTCAATGACGCGTCGGACTTCTTTCTGGGCAACATATAAGCTTTATTTCATTGCAAACGGTTCACTCAGACAGAAGGTTCGCGAAATTTTAAGCGGCCGCACCAATACCTCGCAACTACTTGAACGACTTAAACGGGGTTTTCAGTAACTTATTTGGGTTGCTTTCGTGCAATATTTCAACTTTTTTTATTGCAATCGGTTCATTCAAACAGATAATAGGCGAGTTCAAAGTTTCAAGCTGTGAAACCGAGCTGAAATCAATCAAAGCTTATAATTTTGTACGGAAGAAAGCCAAATACGTTGTTGAAAATTCCGTTTGATCCCGTCCAGTTGTTTGTGTAAAAGTCGTGGGTACAGCTAAAGATTGGTAAAATCTAGATTGAGATTTATTGTAAAAATAATAATAAAAACGTTCCTGTTTCGGCATGGCGGTGCAACAAATGTAAAAAAATATGAAAGTTCAAAAGTTTTGAAAACTTAGGAAGTAGGTACTTATAAACGAAATACTTCAAAAAATAAAGAGAGAAGTGAATCATTGTTTTTTAGGAATTCTCTTTTAAGGGGAGAGATAAGTTACAAAGATTGTACGGAAGTGAAGTCCAACAGTTTTGGATGTAGGTACATGTAGAGTTAAAAGCATGTAGAGTTAAAAGCATGTGAAGCTAGACACGTTGGACTTTGTACCGCTCTTTTTTCAGTAGCCACAGAAGCTAAAGTGACTGAGCCTAAGATTTAGTTAGGCTTTGTTTTGTATAAGAAATAAAGAAACCCGTATCATAGTTACTCCGCGTGGAATTCGACTATGACGAGGATATTGGGCGACCTAACAGTCCACACGTAAACAAGAGGTGTTTAATTTACAAAAATCCGTATTATCGGTACTCTGTATACCTAATAATATAAAGGCGAGAACTGCACTGTCTGTCTGTCTGTTACGCTTTTATGACTAATCCGATAAACCGATTGTGATAAAAACTTGGTACGAAGATAATTTGATCCATGGGAAAAGTCATTAGCTACTTTTTCTGAACTTCACGCGGACGGAGTCGCGGGCAACAGCTATTTTTAATACGTTTGACAGCTGTCAAAATGGACCTATTACCCCATTACCATGTCCTTCTTAAACATAGTAGGGAGTTAAGCGAGTTCGCAAGATGAAACAAACTTGCTAAAGATTTTAGCAGGACCGGAATATGTTGTTGCTAATATCACACGTGTTCATATTACAGGAAAAGATTTTTGAGGAGTTGCAGCTCATCTTTGGCGATTCAGATAGACCCTCTACAATGTCCGACCTCAACCAAATGAAATACCTAGAACGCTGTATAAAGGAGACCTTGAGATTATATCCCAGCGTCCATGTAGCGGCTAGAACTAACTGCGTGGAAGTTGAACTAGGTAGGTACTTTTGATTTATTTGCTTCTAGAATTTTCGGAAATCAAAATACAGAATATGAAGACATCTCCCGAAGACTGAAACTAAAAAAATTCTTTCCACTAGGAACATGGGGCCGTTTTCGTGAATCTTCTGTGCGACAATTTAAGATTCTAAAGCGCTATTATGATTATTGCACCCAGGCTCGGAAATTGCAATGATGTTAATGGAGTCGAGAGTGTAATAACTATAATATAATTATTACACTCTTATGGTGCGAATTCGTCTGTCTGTCTCTCGGTCTGTCTATCTGTCTGTCTGTCATACCCTCATGCCATCGACTAGACATTTGGAATAGTTTTAGAATATGATTGCCCAACAACTGCAAATAAAAAAATATATTGTTATTATTATTCTAAAGGGGGTCCAATTAGGGGGGACAAAATTTCAAATTTTTGTGACTAGGTCGTGTGGGGTATCATTATAATATGAAAGGGGTTAACTTGTACATTCTAAAATAGATTTATGTAATTCTTTTAGTTTTCAAATTATGATGAAAAATGTAAAAAAAAAATACCCTCCCTTGTCTCCGAAGTTTGCGAAATGAAAAATCTGAATTAATTACAGTCGATAGAGGTTTATGTATATGTTACAGGAAAAATAAAACGATCTTTCTAAGTTGCACTGTTTTTTTGAAAACTGCAAAAAACTATTATAATCAAATTTAGTTTTGCGATCCGAAAAATGGACTTCATTGCTTCCAAAAATACTACAGGAATATCGGAACCCTCGGCGCCAAGTCCGACTCGCACTTGACCGGTTTTTTCTTTTAGAGGTAGTTACAGAACCCAAAAAATTAAATATTTTTTACTAATTCAAACTCAAAATAGTTTATTCATTGCTGGATATTATAAGCTCGTAACGACAAACTGCGGGCCATGGCGCCGCAACGCTAACAAGCGTGGTAGTTATATTATGGTACTTCTCCTCCACATTGTAAAAGCCGGAATTCTGGAGGGAGTTCCTTGTTCTGCAGTGGATGTTTCATTGGATGTTATGAGGAGGTAAACCTTTATGCTTTCAGGAGGATACATGGTACCAGCAGGCACCATCATCCACGTCCACATCTATGACCTGCACCACGACCCTGAGATATATCCAGACCCGGAGAAGTTTGATCCGGACCGGTTCTTGCCGGAAGTCGCCGCTAAAAGACATCCTTTTGCTTACATCCCCTTTAGCGCTGGACCCCGGAATTGTATAGGTCAGATTACCTCTATTTTTGCAGCACTTTCTTGTGTTACTTAGAACTATAAAAATAAACCACAACCTAATGTACTCCAATTGATACGAGTAAAACACGTGCATACATAACATCAGGCATTTTTCCCGTCGGGGTAGGCAGCGACCACAATCCTCCACCTGCTACGATCTCTGTACTTTCATAAAGCCTTTTATATATGCGTCACCTGAGTAAACAAAATATCAATTAGAACACGGTATGGTAAAAAGTGAAGTCCTTCCTGTCTCTTCCTATAAGGGTTTCGTAGTCAACAAGGATCCCTTCTTCTTGTTCTTAGCGTGTCGATCAATCATAAATATTAAATTTCTTTTAGTCCAGAACGTTGCCACATTTAAAGGTCATTATGGTAGGAGAGCCCAAGCGGGGATTTCGGGATTTACTAAAGCGCGGCAGATGAGTATACAGTGGGATACCTTGTACCCGCTTAAGTACTTCCACCAAATATGGACCCCTTATATATGGCCGCCCGTCAAGGATAGAGGATCAGATAAGTAAAAATAAATGGTACAGCAGCACTGCACTTACTTTCTCGCAATACTCAAGGAAAAACTATCAACCGCAAACTTAAATTTGTAATACCATACACATAGTATGGAAATACAAACTTTTATTTACGTTTTTCCGAAAAAATGTTCAAATGAAATATACAGATCAATTAAGAATTCAAATTGTCAAACGTTAAAACAATCAAACGTCAAACGATTTCGAGTAATTCACATGTTTAACTTTTGGTAGTACTGGAACACCCTTTATATGAATTTTCACAGATCAATGGATACTACCGTAGGATAATTCCATGGAGATTTTTTTAATTTCCCAACACATGTTCCTAATGGATAATTGTTCAGTTTAGGCTACTGAGCAAGCCCTTTCAGTTTTTGGTACATCCTGTGTACTATATTTTATTCAGAAAAATCATAAAGAATATCTAGTCAGGTAGACAACCAATCCAGGATTAATATTATAGAAAATTTTAATAAACTCAATGGAACCAATTTTGGGTAAATCACATATTTGCGATTTGGTGGTACAGGAACACCCCTTATATGAAATTTCACAGATTAATTGATACAGACGCAAGACATCTTACATGGAGATGCTTGGTCATGCAAAGTTTCATCAAGATCCTATCAGCCATTTTTGAGAAAATTTCAATTTTTCATTTTCGTTGGATGACAGCTACCCTCAAAATGAGAGCCAGCAAGAAACCACTTAGAACCCTCCGATGGATTTGCATAAAACTCCTAAATTCAGAATATGGTGTCAATCGGACAAATCGTTTAGACGCTAGGCTAAAGCGTGACGGACAGATCGACCGACGGACCGACCGACCGACCGACCGACCGACAGACCGACCGACGGACGGACATTTTTGGGAGACTTGTTTTTTATGACGTATAAGTGATATAGAACACATTTTTGAGAAAATTAGAAAAACTTTTTTTTCATGAATACTATACCTTTCTAGCTCCGCTCGAAAGTAAAAAATTTATCATCTGAAATTCTCGAGCGCGTCAGATTAAGGTAGGGTGAGTAAGTTGCATGCTAAAATGTGTATATTCCACTAATCTGACAATTTGAGAGTGACGTAAAAAATGGGAAAGGGCTACAAAGATGAAAACGTCATCTTGACATTCTCAAGCGCGGCAAATTTTTAGGGTTCTGTACCTCAAAAGAAAAAAACGGAATACTTATAGAATCACTTTGTTGTCCGTCTGTCTGTCTGTCAAGACCCTTTATCTCACGAACGGGTAAAGGTATCAAGTTGAAATTAATACCATATATAGGGTGACTTTTAATTAGTTCTTGATAACAAAAGATATGCATGTACTCATGATACTGAACAACTTTTCCCAAGGAACATAGGTCGAAATACGAAAAACCAAATTTGACCTCCCATACAAAATGCGCTATCAGATGATGCAGTTTCTATGGGAGGTCAAAACTTGATTTTCGTATTTCGACCTATGTTCCTTGGGGAAAGTTGTTCAGTATCAGGAGTACATTCATACCTTTTTCTATCAAGAACTAATTAAAAGTCACCCTATATTAGGATCCATGAACCACACAAGATCAGAAAATTTAAATTTTTTACAAGGACGCAATCAAAATATATGGCATTTTATGTCCTAATCTCCATACATTTATGCAAAAAAGCAAAACCTACAGGGTACTTCCCGTTGACCTAAAATTATGAAATTTGGCAAGACGCTAGGTCTCACAGTACAAATAATGGGAAAAGTCTGAAATCATTAAATATTACAACTTTTCTCACAACTAATTGTATCCAATTGTGGTGAGCTCCCATGTCAAGAACATTCATATAAGAGAGCGGTCATGCAAGTTGGATGGTTGCTGAGGCGATTTTTGTTTTAGTTCTTTTTAAAAACGGGAACATTTACAAACTTGAAAATTGGTATGTTTATAGTGCAGAAGCTATAAAATTACAACAAATAATAAAATTTGGTCAAGCGCGTGTCGGACTCAAAAAATCTAGCACATTAACTTACTGAAATTTCAACTAATACAATTATGTTTATGTGGTGGTACGGATCCCTCAGTGCGCGAGTCCGACTCGCACTTGGCCGGTTTTTATTTTGAATGGAACAATTCAAGGATTACGAAAAATATATAATCTGACGATTACCACAAGTTGAAGTAACAAAAATTCATCGATAAAGGTCAATGCGTGCAGCTACGTGATGCCTATATTCCCCTCCGCGTTGTTATTCCTCTCTCACTGTTTCTCTATCAATTACTCTCTCACTTCGTGCCCCACTCTGGTTTCAGATAATAAGATGATAATTTAAAAAAATCCTCAAAATAATTAATTGTTTATCATTATTTCTTGTGAATACAAGTACTCTACTTAAAAAAAACATGCACTTTTTTATTTGCACGTTATTTCCTGAGATTTTCAATTAATTAAGTTCAAAGATTTAAAAAAAAAAACCGGTTAAGTGCGAGTCGGACTCACGCACCGAGGGTTCCGTACCACCACATAATCATAACTGTCTAGTTGAAATTTCAGTAAGTTAATGTGCTAGAGTTTTTGATTCCGACACGCGCTTGACCAAATTTTATTATTTGTTGTTATTTTATAGCTTATGCACTATAAACATACCAATTTTCAAGTTTTTAAGTGTTCCTGTTTTTAAAATAGAACTAAAACAAAAATCGCCTCAGCGACCATCCATTTTGACCCCTCTCTTATATGAATGTTCTTGAAACGGGAGCTCACCACAATTGGTTAACTTTAGTTGTAAGAAAAGTTGTAATATTGATTGATTTCATACTTTTCTCATTATTTGTACTGTGATACCTAGCTTCTTGCCAAATTTCATAATTTTAGGTCAACGGGAAGTACCCTGTAGGTTTTGTTTTTTGCATAAATGTATGGAGATGAGGACATAAAATGCCATATCTTTTGATAGCGTCGTTGTAAAAAATTTAAATTTTCAAATCTTGTGTGGTTTATAGATCCTAATATATGGTATTAATTTCAACCTGATACCTTTACCCGTTCGTGAGCTAAAGGGTCTTGACAGACAGACAGACATATCAACTTTTCTCAAAACTAAATGTAACCAATTGTGGTGAGCTGCCGTTTCAAGAACATTCATCTAAGAGAGGGGTCAAGTTGGATGTTTGCTGAGGCGATTTTCATTTTAGTTCTATTTAAAAACGGGAACACTTACAAACTTGAAATTTGGTAAGCTATAAAATAACAACAAATAATAACATTTTGTCAAGCGCGTGTCGGACTCAAAAAATCTAGCACATTAACTTACTGAAATTTTAACTAATACAATTATGATTATGTGGTGGTACGGAACCCTTGGTGCGCGAGTCCGACTCGCACTTGGCCAGTTTTTTTAGGTTCACTTAACATCCCCTTCGAAAGCCTGACGCGCTCGATACTTTTTTTTTTCATTTTCCACCCTTACCTACGAGTACGACATCTCAAATGGAAACAATCAGAATACGTACATTTATAAAAATACGTAGGATATGGATGATATCGATATCTGACGCGCTCGAGTATGTCCATGCAACAGTTTTTTTTTACATTTTTGAAAATCTAAAGCCGCTCCCCCCACCGATGAAAAGGTATATATTATATGACATTTTTTTCTTTTTCTCATCTAAGCTTCGCAACCCAATAGGTGTCTATGACGTTCGGGTAAATCCCGATTTAGCATCGTGGGCTCCCCTACTATTACGCGTACATGTGTCGGGACCTTAGATTATGAATAACGGCAGATGGTCGGGACAGGAGGGTAGGTGTTCCATTGTTTGTGGGGAGGTACCACATTCACATTTGTTATTGGAGCTGTCGGTGAAAGCCTACCTACACATGCTGTCTTTGCACCGACCGACCTATGCCCGTAGTCTGTTTAAACATATCCATACAGGGTTTCCGCTGGTTGAATAAACTCAGAGAGTGAGTGCTCGTTTTTCCACAACCGATAATTTGTCTGCGGCTCAGCTCAGAGACCTTTAGTACTAGAAAGCTGTAATTTGGTATGAGTATACATATTTGTCACGCCGACAAAGTGGTGAAATAAAATATTAAAAAGTTTTTTGGGGTACCTCCCTTAGACGTAAAGTAGGGATGATAAATCTTTTATTTGTCTACCTCATCGTTAGATAAGGAAGTTTTAAGGATTTAAATAAAATGAAAATATAACTGTTGGCTGACGGACGGGGCTGATTTCAATGCAAGTGAAATAAATTTTCAAAATATCATATCATAAGTTCCTCAGTTTCATGGTTTTGAGTTACCCATTATGAGGTTTATAATAACTTTGCATATTTTCGTATTGCATCGTTTTATATCCATTCGATATATCGACTTTGTAATTACTGTTTTTCTTTTTCGCTAAGTCTGGCAACATTTAATTCGTCAGTGAGCTGTCAGTTTTTTAGAAATCTGCAAAAGTCCTTTACAAACAACTTTAGTTTTGCGGTCCAAATCTTATAAATATACTATAGGGTCCTAGAGTGGCGACTACGTACCGGAAGACGAAGCGTAATATACAGGTTTTTGTTGTTGTTTTTTGTTTTTGTAACGATTTTTCTTCTCTCCTTCCAGGTCAAAAGTTTGCTATGATGGAAATGAAGACACTACTCGCAGGGCTTCTGCGTCAGTACTACTTGGAACCAGTCACGAAGCCTGAAGATGTAGTCCTAGTCATTGGCTTGGTCCTCAAATGCAAAGATCCTATGTATGTGCGGTTTAAACCGAGAAAAAACTTTATGTAAAGGTGAAAAAAAAAATTACAAGGTGGTGACCCAGTCGAGCTGGGCTAAGAAATAAACATATTGTTTCTCAAATACAAAACCTTTAACATACTTGTTGCACATTATGCGTTAAACAACGTGTAATTCCAAATACGCCAAACCTCTCGGGGGGGCAGTTCTACCTTTACTTCTAAAACTTTTGAAAGTAAAAATATTTTTGGTTCTCCATACAAATTGACCGGATCAGATTTCGATTTGATTTTTACTTCCGAGGGGAGCGAGAAAGGTATTTTTTTGTAGTGAAAACTTCTTTAGCAGCGCTTGGAACTTTTTTAGATGGGTAAAAAATGTTAAACTCACGTCAGATGTCGCGTCAGATCTCGCGTCAGATGTTTAAGTTTTGAATTGAAAAGTTCTTAAGCGGCGCGTCAGATCTGACGAAGATTGTCTATATGCAATATAAATTGTCATGTTTGTCTAGGTGCGATGGGGCAAGTGTGTCTACACAGGTCGCGTCCCAGACCAAGCATCTTCCTTGCTTCCAGGGAATGAGCGTTAGTCCATCGGGCCTCTTGCCATCAGACCGAACAATTCCGTTTGGCTCCAACTTTGCCGGAATGTTCGCTGAGTCAAGAGCCCGACGGACAATATCATTCAGGGCAGCGTGTCGTGGGACGCGACCGGCGCTTCTCTGGCACGGTAAGCCATGGTGACCTAACTCATCAGCAGCTGCACCACATTTGCACCGGTGTGGCTGATTCGTTCTGAGGCCCAAACGTAGGCAGACTGCTAAAGACAAAGACAAAGCACTCCCGTCGGCTAATGCCAATATTAGCCGACGGGAGTGCGTTCAGCCAAATCCCCGAATCCCTCTCAAAAGCTGCTAGAAGACGCGCACGTTCAGTTATGTTTGACACGAGGCCAATAAATTTTGTTGAACTTTTCTGCAAAGTGGTTCATCACAGAGCCTCTGAGAGTGTTGTGTATTCGGGGGCTCGCAGCCGCAACGAGAAGTCCAAACCGCCAGAGCCTCTGATCTATAAACCGCCTCGGCGCAGTTTAAAGATGGTCGGATGATTTCATTAAAGAGGTTCTTGCAGCCGAAAGCAGAGGCCAAAAAAGCGGGCAAAGAAACAGACGACACGCTACGTATGCCTATACCTCCAAAACGGACAGGAAGTGCCGCCTGTGGCCAGGATTCCAACAAAAATTGGCAATTAAGGATTTTTGTCAGCAAGTCAGTAATACTGGTATCTACCTGTGAAAGTTCATATTGAATTTTATTTTTATCATTGAATATTTTACTTAACTTTCACTTAACATTTCAATAACTTTGCTGCCGAGCTTAACTCACAATTTTTCACCTCATTACAGCGAGGAAAATGCTATCGAATAGTGTCAGTACCTTATACCATAATATTCATCCTTATTCTTATCCATAATGTCAAAAACCTTTTCCGGCCAAAAACTACTTTTGCACACAGATTTCAACCGATATAGCAAAGTTTTCCCAGCTAGTGAGGTGAAAACGTATTTTCCCAGACATGAGACTTAGATTCGAGTTATAATAACTCGAAAAAATGCTTCGAACGAATCACTCGAAGACGCGAATCCCCATTTGCAGAGCATGTCGGCACGATGAGTCTGGTTTCCGATTGAACCTAAGTTCATGTTTCTTCCATCTTTAGGTAATTATTGCAAAAAATAATGAAATTAATTCGGTGTGATGTGGGGGATTACATGGAAAATGGAGTAACATGGTGTACATTTATCATAACGTTTGAACATATTAGTTTGTTATAAATAAAAAATGTACTTAATTAAAAACGGTTTTTGTTTTATCGCCTCTACAATTTGTGCAATATTTTTATTTGGTATGCGCAAAGTCCTGAATACTGCGCGTCAGTACAACGTAGGTATGATGGATCAAAAAGTTTGGAATCTAGAATGGAACCCTCAAGTAGGTACTGTTATGAATGGTCAATTTTCACGGCCCGCCAATTTACTCCGTTACGCATTTAAATTAAGGAACTGATCTATGTATTTATTATTTTTATAACAAATCTAAACTTCGGTGTCAAAAAATCAACGGTAAATATTTTTGCCTTTCCAATCGGACATCCTGCCACGTAACGCCACTACCCCATTGCTTAAGGTCAGCAGCTCTTTGGCAGCAATTCGGGCTTCATAATAGATACATAATTGACCAGCACATTTGATTTGAACTAATAGTTTAGGTTATGCGCAAATATTTTATGTACACACGGCCGCACATCAGTAGAAACACTTTTGGACCTTATAGCGTGGTTATAGAGTTGAAAAAGTTTCTACCGACAAGCGGTTGACCGTACCTATACGTCAAGTCTACAGTTTTATTATTATTTATTAGGGTCGGGACTTGGTCGGGACGGTGTAACGAAAATTACAAGAATGTGCTCAGTCAACGAAACTGAACACAACTTTCCCAAAGAAAAAAATTTGGGAAATAAAAAAATATTTAGACCTCTCCATACAAATTACTCACTCTGATCGAACAGTTTGTATGGAAAGGTATTTTTTTTTTCATTTCCTTAAAATGTTTCTTTCAGAAAGTTGTTCAGTTTCTTTGACTGAGCTCAGCCGTACAGTTTTCTGAACACCGTCCCTTACACCCTGTATGTATTACACCGATGGTCAAGAGACTGATGCACTGTGTTTATAATTATAAATAGAGTCCTTTACAAGCCACATTATCATCCTGATAAATACTAGAAAAACACTGTTTTGTTTAACAATTACTTTTATTCTTAGTTTTATCTCGGTTGTGGGTTCTTAAAGACGTTGCAAAATGAGTTTAACATTGAGTTTGTTAATTTTGCTTGCTGTAATTTTATTAGGGCTTCATGTGTTTAATCGATATAGTCGATCGGGTAGGTTATTAGCTAAAATTCCCGGTAACAAGGAATGGCCAATCATTGGCCATACGATTGAACTTGGTAGCATGAATTCTGGTACGTTGTTTATTTTTTAATTTTGTAGTCTAAAAAAACCGGCCAAGTGCGAGTCGGACTTGCGCGCCGAGGGTTATGTACCACTAACGTAAAAATAACGTCTTTATTATTGACCAGTTTTTAATATATTTTGTTAATAAAAAAAAAAACAAAAGCTTATGTATACACACACCAATTTTCACGCTTGAAAATGTTTACGTTTTTACGATAGAGCTTAAACAAAAATCGAGGAAAAATCGTCTAATAACACGTTTTAGTAGGGTAGCCCCTTAATTTATTTTCATATTTTATTTTTATTATTTTTTTATATAGCGGCAACAGAAATACATAATCTGTAAAAAAATCAACTGTCCACATGTTACGGTTCATGAGATACAGCACGCTGACTGATAGACAGACAGACATTGGGGGCATATTAATAGGATCCCGTTTTTCAACCGTTGGGTAAAGAAACCCTAAAATTACCCTATGTCCTTCTCCGGAGTTCAAACAGTACTTATCTAGTCCCTGGTTCAAACTATCTACGTGCCTGTGAAATTGGATTAGACGTGAAAGCGTTCAAGCCACTGACGTAAGAAAACGCGCGCTTCGCGTACAAACTGACGCAGTTTACGTATTATACTATTCACTTTTGAATTGTGAGGCATAGCAATAATTAATTAGTGTTTATTTATTTATTAGCCTAAAGTAAAAATATGTCATTTCACGTGAAATGACATATTTTTACACGTGTAATAGATATTTTTGATAGTGTGCATGGCAGCTAGCAAGTGGAAACAAAACCAGTATCAGCTGAAAGTTTATTGTTATTTCCATCAGAAATAATAATAATATTCTAAAAAAAACGGCCAAGTGCGAGTCGGACTCGCGCCCAAAGGGTTCCGTACCTATCTACCATATGATATACTAAAAGCTTTTGCTCTTTGATTTTAAAAACTCCGTGACCATCGAACTTGACCCCTCTTTTATAGAAAAGTTCTTGAAACGGGAGCTCACCTTAATTAGTTGTGAGAAAAATTGAAATATTTAATGATTTTAGACTTTTCCCTTTATTTGTACTGTGAGACCTAGCTTCTTGCCAAATTTCATAATTTTAGGTCAACGGGAATTACCCTGTAGGTTTTGCTTTTTTGCATAAATGTATGGAGATGAGGACATAAACTGCCATATCTTTTGATATACTAGTACTGAACAGTTAAATCTACAAATCTAAATCAAAGACAATAAAAGTATGATAGCTATAAAAATTACTTTAAATCAGTCCGAATTTTAAGACAAATATTATACCAATACTGACTTATAAAATTAATCTGTTTCATTTTAATATCGATCTTTTTTTACAGAAAAACAAATATGGAATTTGAATTAAGATTATCTCTTGTGTAACCTTGTAAACAAGGTATAAAGGGAAAAGTCTGAACTAATTAAATATTACAACTTTCCTCACAACTAATGGTAACCAATTGTGGTGAGCTCCCGTTTCAAGAACATTCATATAAGTGAGGGGTCAAGTTGGATGGTGGCTGAGGCGATTTTTGTTTTAGTTCTATTTTAAAAACGGGAACACTTACAAACTTGATAATTGGTATGTTTATAGTGCATAAGCTATAAAATAACAATAAATAATAAAATTTGGTCAATAGCGTGTCGGACTCAAAAAAATTAACACATTAACTTACTGCAATTTCAACTAATACAATAATGATTATGTGTTGGTACGGAACCCTCGGTGCGCGAGTCCGACTCGCACTTGGCCGTTTTTTTTTATTTTGAGGTACGGAACCCTAAAAATAAACGATAATTAATAGCCACGGGAAACAAACGATAATCAAACTTTTTTTTTCATTTTTCTTTGTAACTGTACCCAAGACACTCTTAAATACCTAAAAAATGTACTATCGCGAGTCGACGCATGAAAAATATTCAAATTTTGGTTTCACCAACTCGCGGGATTCTTGCGAGATTTGAACTAGCGACAGAACTAGCTCTACGCTACAAACTCTCGTCGAGTACCTAACTAGAAGTCCAATAATGTTCTATCAAAGTTCAAAATAATATTTCGCGTAATATGACTGTGAAATTTTTTATTAAAATAAAATTATCAGCTAAGTATTGTTAAAGTGAACAAAACTACAATTGTTCATAATTATTGAGTAATGTATCCTATAATCCTATTCTTAAAATGAACGCCTTCCAGAATCTTCGTTTAGATTATTAAGACTGTGGTGTAAGCGTTACAAGCGGATATACAAGATGAAAATGTTCCTGAGAGCAGCTGTTAATATCTCGCATCCAGATGATATAGAGGTAAATATCTCAAATAATGTGTTAGCGACACGTCTGCGGATACTCTGCATCGGAACATTCTGCGACGGATCTTTAGCGGAATTTCCACGTCGGAACGGTCCGCAACCACAAAGAGAATGTCACTTGTGACAAGACCTTGCCATAAAGTTCTTGCAGTAAGTAAGATACAAAGGAGGATGCTGCTGCCCATCCTCTAGTGCTAATTATATATTCTTTGCTCTTGTCGTGTAAACCTTAGTCGCCTCTTACGACACCCACGGGTATGTATGGGTTGGTACTATTCTTTTTTTATATTTTTCAGACAATTTGTTCATCGACAATACATATTGACAAACAGCTTCCGTACAACTTTTTGAGGAACTGGTTGTGTGAGGGGCTGCTAATTAGTAACGGTGAGTTCTTTTTAAATAGTAGTCTATTTATACGAGTATTAGCCTTATAGTTAGCAGATTAAAGTTTTTATCTAGTTTCGTTCAGTATAATGACTACTTTATTGACTCCATACCAGTATCTCAGAAAACTCAATGTGCAGAAGCCTGTAGAGGCATTATCTCTAGTTGCCATTCCTTCTATGCGGCGCCAGTGTCAGAAAAGGAGCTGATAACTGTTATATCGCTTCTTAAAAACTCAAATTCAGTGGGTTACGATGGCTTGAGTAGTTACATTATAAAATTATCCCGGTTCTATATTGCTCGCCCATTAAGCTTTATAGTAAATTTGTCGTTTGAGACAGGTGTGTTTCCCAAATCATTAAAGGTAGCTATTGTAAAACCGATTTTTAAGAATAAAGGTCAAAGATGTGACATGGTTAACTATAGGCCGATTACTCTCACTCCAATCTTCGGCAAAATTTTTGAGCGAGCCATGTATAGCCGACTTATTGAGTTCACTGAGAAGTATAACTTACTTGCTAAGGAGCAAAATGGTTTTCGAAGGGGAAGGTCTACGAATACTGCAATTTACCAATTAATGGAAACAATACACAATTGTTTTGACAAGCGCATCAATGTGTCAGCGTTATTTACTGACATGTCGAAAGCGTTCGATTGTGTAGACCATAACATCCTATTATGTAAAATCGAAAAGTATGGTGTAAGGGGAAACATCTTAAGCTGGTTTAAGTCCTATTTAAGTGAAAGAGTGCAGTGCGTAGAGATTAATGCCCTCTGTCAAACAACGAACGCCTTTATTTCTCATAAATCGAAATATAGAATAAATGGTAGAGGTGTTCCACAGGGAACTATTCTAGGGCCTCTACTTTTTCTATTTTACATAAATGATATCCCAAAAGTTACTGAAAATAAAATGATTTTGTTTGCTGATGACAGTACTGCTGTTATTCAGTCATACTCATTAGAATCTTATGAAAAGAATATAGAAAATACGGTAAAACATATTATGAGATGGATGGAGGCTAATGGATTGAGTATGAACCTAGCTAAGACGAGCATTATGCAATTTCACTCTTATTTTAGAGAACCATTAGATTTGGATATAAAGTACGACGATTCCTCAATAGATCAAGTGACCTCAACAAAATTTCTCGGACTTATATTAGATTGCCATTGCAGTTGGAAGCTACATATCGCAAATGTTTGCGATAGACTAGCTCGATTTGTGTACCCCTTAAGGCGTATTGCATATAGCACATCAATAGAGGCAGCCATAATGGCCTACCATGGTTATGTTCAGTCGGTTCTAGTCTATGGCCTAATATTCTGGGGCAACTCTACTGATGTTTCACATGCATTCATTGCACAAAAGCGCTGCGTTAGAGCCCTAGAAGGACTAGCCCAAATTGACTCATGCAAGCCGCTGTTCAGAAAATACAAGATTTTACCCCTTCCGTGTCTCTACATTAAAGAAGTTGCAATGTTTGTAAAGAAAAATAAGGCTCTATATGAAACTAAAAGTAAGCTTAATAGAAATCTGAGAGGTAAGCACAAACTGTTGCAATCTGGTGAGCACCTTTCTGCATTTTATCATAAAAGTATATTTCACATGACTGTGTCAATTTTCAATAGTATTCCTGATGAACTCAGAGACTTAACCGAGATTAAATTTAAACAAAAGGTGCATTCCTGGCTACAAACGAGATTGTTTTACAGTATTAATGAATTTTTGGAGAACCGCGGTAAATTATAATTATCATCGGCTAGTAATTGAATTTGTATTGTGACATTCGTTAAAAGTGTTAAATAATTGTAATTACAATATTGTACACCTAATTAGGTAGCTATAGTGGACCCATGTAATAAATTGTTATACCTTTTTTATACCTATAGTTATACAATAAAATATTTGATTTGATTTGATATACGGAGTCCCTTTTATTCTGACTCTAACTTTCCACAATGAATCCGTATACTGATATCAGATCACCTCGAGCTCCTTGAACACTAAGTACATATTGTCCAATTTGAACTTTGGGAAATTTATTGAGTCCTTAGAAACTTGGCATACTCTCCACGACCAGGGCCAATTCTCGAAAGTCACCGGGTGTTGATTTTCCAGAGTTTTAAAAATAAAAAAGCCACGAAAAAGCTCATAAAACTCAAATTGTTATGATTGAAATTTTAAAATTGAACATTATTTTATAATTAACAAATATTGATTTTTACTTTTGAGGAGTTTAACAGGGCTTATTTTAATTTTTAAATTCTCGTAAATCAACCTTTCAAGAATTGCCCCCCTGCACAGCTTAGCTATGTCAAGCCTCAGTATAGAGCATTGACGTAAGAAAAACGCTGCGCTTCTCTGGCGTAGTTTCCAAAATCTTTGGTATAGAGTAACACGATTTTCGCGCGCAAAGCCCGGAAAAGAGTACGCAAAGCATCATATTTTCATTCTAATAGTTCTGGCATTTTATGCGGGGGCCGGGGGGAGGTGAATCAGTGCTGCCAGAAGCTTATTTTGGTTGGTTGCGCTATGTTTCCTAAACAAAACAGAAAATCATATTTTGTTTTTGTTGGTGGCTACAGTATTCGAGCCTTGATTTGTCTTTCTGAATGTCTTCAAATAAGGTCAGTTACTGCAAAGATAGCTTCTTCGGGGGGGGGGGGGGGGTATTCACAGACAGGTGTTATAACATATGTATGAAAGGGCGGTGATGCCTCACAAGCGGTGGAACATACGACAAATATACGGATCCCTGCCTTAACATTTGACACATATATATATATATATATATATATATATAATCATCCCATCACGGTAAATGTTGATCCAGTTTAGATTTAGAACAAATGTTGATCCGCCTATTTCGTGTGTACATTTGGCTCCGGAGTGAGATAGAGCTGTATTTATCGAATATATGAATTCAGCGTGTGACGTCAGTGGATGTGCATTTGCCTGTTTTTAAATTACTCGTCATAAAATTTTACGGTTTTAGTTGATCCAATAACGGTCAAAAAATTGATACTGAAGCGTATAATGTGGCTCCGGTTTATATATGACTGTTAGTGGTAAATGTTGCTCCGGAGCTGAATATGAAGGGTACATACTAAAAAACAGAACGCCAACATCGCACTAGCGTGCGAATGAAATAAACATAAGTTCCTACTTCAAGTTAAAGTGAGACAAGATGCTGTCGCCCATTTCTGCGCAAGAGATGTATTTCTATCTACCTCCAAGCAGTCAAGTGAGTGTGTTGTGTTCATGATGGTGGATAATGGTGAGTACCGAGTTTATTGTTTTTATTGAAGCGTCGCTACTTACGTAAACTACAAAATAATTAGATGTCAGTATTTTGACCTTTAATTAGCATAGCCAAAAAAAAAGTCAAAAAATATGTTTATTCAATATAGGTTTGCATTACAAACGCTTATTGTGCGTCAAACAGATGGTCAGTTCACTACACCAGTTGGCGTACTTCTGTGGAGAAGAACTGCCAAGAAACTCCACAGGCATCGCTCTTTTTAAAATAGATTTAGATTTAGATTTCTTTATTTCATATTATCAAATTCAAAATTACATAGATTGTTCAGATGTCAATGAATAATATGATCGTCAATAATATTGGAAATAAAATAAAAATAATTCAAACAAAATAAAAGTATGTCAAAAGACAGGTAAAACAAAGCAAATTCATTGTAATTATAATATTTAATGTCAAAATAAGCGAAAAATTTCAAAGTAACCCAATAAACATAAAATACTTAAGTTTTTTTTTTTTTTTTTTACACAAAAATCTAAAATATATTTTAGAAAACATGTCAAATAAGTTACAAATAAATTAAATAATAATAATTTCCATTAAAACAAAGAAACCGTCAATGAAACAGACCGCCCCAGGTCGCCCCCGGTCCAAAGGTGCCCATCACGCTACTAGCATTACCACGCTGTATCGCAATGGACATCCTCTGGACAAGAAACGAGCCGGAGCGGGGGTCAAGACCTCTCTCCTTCAGCCGACGCCCTATCTGCCCGACAAAGGACAATGCCTCCGCGCACCAACTACCCGACGTCTCAACAGCCAGCGGGACGAACTCGTATTGGCGGGCGAGGTCGGCATACTTGGCCCTCTTTTTTAAAGCTGCGGATTCAGCGGCCGCCCCTGCTGCCTGGCTTGTCTGGCCTAGATGGCAAGCCGCAAAAGTACTGACGCAGGTGGCATCCCATAGCAGACATCTGCCTTTATGCCACGGGACCAGCGTCAGGCCATCCGGTCTCTTGCCATCTGTGCGGCTCAAGCCAGGGGGCTCCAACACGCAAGGGACATTCGCCGATACGAGGGCTCTACGGATGATATCGTTGAGAGCGTGGTGACGCGGAAACCTACCTGCACAACGACAACAGCTCAACCCATGATGGCCATTGGCCTCCACCATGGTACCACAGATGCAGCGATGTGGTTCGCATATATCGCAGCCCAGGCGGAGAGCCACCGCCACACGCAAGGAGTCATTGTCAAGATGCGTGCCCAGGTTAGGTGATGGAAGCGCGTTCAACCACGCTCCGGATTCTGACCGCGATACCGCCCGTAGTCTCGCCACATCCGACCCCGCAGCCCCAGCCAGGAGTTGTGCAGCAATAGCTTTACACCCAACCTCATCCCACAAACGCTGGTAGTGAGAAGCTGCGGGAAGAGGTACGTTGGGATGACGAGCCGACCATGCCATCAGAGCATCTGATCCATGAGGGATGCTCGCCCTGTCACCGTCAGGGAGAATAGTAGTGACAAGGTTTGCAACCCCATGAACCGACGCTAAGAAGGCGGGCAGGCTCACGTCCGCGGCACGCCGCACGCCTAGGCCTCCGTGCCTGATTGGTAAAGACGCCTGGTCCCACTGGGTATCGCTTAGCGAGACGTTCAATACCGTCTCGATACAGTTTTTGAGCACGCCGTCAAACTTTGAAAGGCATTCTGGGTAGAGCCAAGTTGGGGTAGTCCTAAAAAGATAAATGAGCTTTGGAGTGGCGAAGCACATCCGCAATAAAATCAGGGAAACATGAGCTGACAAGTTTTGTAGACGCTCCTGCGCTTTTTCGAGAAGCTCTTGTCTCGATAATACAGCTTCGGGGATAGAAGAAGAGAAAATAGGAGAGCCAAGAAGAGAGAAACTGTTGGTGTCCAACTCCTTCAGCCCGGGGACAAGACTCCCAAAATGTGGAAAATCACGGCAGGCCTCTGAACCGCACGGGAAAAATTCACACTTGGCCGTGTTGACCTCCAGCCCCAGCTCCTCCAATCTTGGTATTAGAACTTGCAAATCTCGCTCTAGGACTTCCGGCTTGCCCCCGATGGTACCATCATCGAGGTACCAAACGTTGAGAGGAGACTGCAAGTTAGCGATCACTTTTTGGATGCCGAGGCTCAAGACAAGCGGCCCAAGAGGATCCCCTTGCTGGACACCAACTTGAGAAAGGATGGGAGTCTGATTGAAGAAAAGGTTGGAGGGAGAGGAGTAGAGTTGGAAAAGAAACGGATAAAGGGAAGGTATCTTATCGGAGACTTCCTTCAGCAGCACGTCCCTTTCCAAGGTATTAAATGCGTTTTTAATATCAAATTTTAAGATGATGCATCCAGCATTAGCCGGATCCATTGCGAATGTGCGTACTGCATGAATGGCCGCCTCACAGCCAAGCTAAATAAATACTTAAGTGTATTTTAATCAATAATAATGTCAAAGGAAATGTCAAATAAACTATTAAATTACTTTTATTTTAACATTAAATATTTATGTCATAAATGTAAAAATTTATTTAATAAAACTAATATACTCTTTTACAGAGTACAGTACTTTATCCAATAAAAAATCCTTCAGTCGACGCCTAAATGTTTCGTCAGAGGGTTCATTTTTTATGTCAGCAGGTAGGTTCTCGTAATAGGATGGCCCTAGCACGCGCGGATTTTTTTCGAGCAGTGCAGTGCGTCGGGGAATAGCTCTAAGGCACCCAGTTCTACGAAGTTCTCTTCCTGGTACTTCCACTCGCCCAAAACTCGACAGATTTTTACGGGTGAACATTATGACCTCATATAATAGCATCATATAATAGCATCATATAATGTCGCGTAACAGCAGCAGGTACTTGTTAGGTATTTTGTGATGAAAGTGTAAAAGCTAATCTGAGTTTGTAAACCAGGGTTCATGTTGCATTACAGGTCACGTTAATAATCGGTCACAAACTACTTTAGTCTGTAGGTATGGTTTTTTGCATTTTCTTGTTACGTGATAGATGGGTAATAAATGAAAAGTTTTTCAAAACCTACGGTAAAAACGTACAACTATAACCTCTAACTCTGTTTTAAAGAGAATCGCAAATTATTATTTTCCAAGCTTCTATGCGATTCTAAAACATGTTATTTCGTACAGAATCTGAAACAACGCGGTGATAAAAAAATTTTTTGCATTTTATAAATCTGTTGCTTACCTATTTATTTTATTATTTATTATTTTATTGCTTAGATTGATGGTCGGAGACCACGATGACCATGGACAGGAAGTCCCGGCCTGAGGTGGTCCACCAGGTTTATGTATGGAGAATAATAATAATTGTATCCGATCTTTCACTGGATGGTTTGTCTACGACAACTATTTTTCGATGCTAGTGTACGTTTCAGAAATATTTCGCTTTAATTATTTTTGTTAGAGTCAAGCCCCCCCCCCAACCAGCGAAACTGTTGTATTTGGAAATATAAAAAAAATCACGGTAGTAGTGTACCTAAATGATTAATTTAAAAGGAAAACTATCAATATCAAGTAGGCTTTACAGGTTATCGAATAATAGACTAACTTAAAAAAATGTACAATTAAGAAATTTAGTACCTACTACAAATATCATAAAAAAATATTTTGATGATTATTACGTACCAGCGGTCATCGATCGCGTCGGCAACGTGACACGCTGGCATTTGCAGCGTCAGCATTCTTCCCTCAGAGCTCACTTTAATCGTAATTTTGCAACGGGGCCACGATTTCTTTAAATATGTATGGAATGGTTATCGATTACTTTATCAGGGTTATAACGAGGTGCAAGTTTTTGCCAGGCCGCGTTCAGATTTTTAAAATTACGTTTTGTTTTTCTGTGTTCGTTGGTAAAGTATTCCTTTGGGTGCGCCGGTCATGTCTGATTGATGTCGGTGGTAAAGTTCTAGCAACGGGGTGACTCACACCACACATGGGTTATGGTTGATTACGCTGTCTGTCTGCTTTTTGATTTGGCGAGGTATAATCTCAAAACCGGTTGTCATGTTTGACCTGGGTAAAGCTCGTAAAGCTTGTTCGGTGCAGGTACCTAGCTAATTATGAAGTTCATTTAAGGGAGTGAATGGCAGTCGTTGGTTATATAGGGGTTGCATTGGCGGGGGTGAAAGCAGTGTCATTTGAGTCATAGCTCTTTAGGGAAATGAATTATAAGATGGGGAATAAATTGGTGTTTCGTGTTAGGTACTTGTGGTGGAAATGAGAATGCACCACTATTGGTGTAATGTGGGCCGCTAAGCGGTGTCGTAAAGGGAGTCATATTTCTATCAAAGGCGACGGACGCGGGCACGTTTCTACCTATATTTTTGTTCTGTAGGTATATGACATTTAACTCTTCTTGAGTGTACCAGGCCACTCAGAAAGTATTGCGAAAAATAGTTTTTATATATGGGAGACTGGTCGGTCAGAATCTTTTTCGAAAATATGATTACTTGTAAGTAAAAATATGTGTTCCATTTTCAAAATTTCCCTCCACATTTTTTGCGAGCCAATTCAAAGTATCGTGTCTTACTGAAAAATGGATCTGCGCCGGGAACATTTTAGAGCTATGATTTTTTACGATTTCAAGTGTCGCCTGAAACCGGATGAATCGTTCGATAGACTTCAAATGGCATTTATGGATGAAGGCCCCTCCAAGGCAACCGTGTATCGTTGGTATAACGAATTTAGGCGCGGTCGACCAACCTTGGGGGATGAAGAAAGAAGCGGTCGCCCTTTGACGGCTATTACGGAAGAAAACGTGCTAGCAGTGAAAAATTTAATCCAAGATAATAGGCGAATTACATATCAGGAGATTCAGCACATATTAAAGATTGGATCGGGAAGCGTTCACGAGATTCTACACGGGCATCTTCGCGTGAGGAGGATAGTATCGCGCTGGGTGCCGCACTACCTCACCGACGCTCAGAAGCAGGCCCGGGTGGAATGGTGCCGTGATATGCTGAACAAATTTGAAGCAGGCTCGTCTCGGCGTGTTTACGACATCGTAACAGGTGATGAGTCCTGGATTTATCAATACGATCCAGAAACCAAGCGCCAGTCGACAGTTTGGGTGTTTCAAAATGAACCAACGCCTACCAAAGTGAAGCGATCTCGAAGCGGGGGGAAGATTTTGATCGCCAGCTTTTTTAATTTGACTGGCCACTTGGCCTCAATTCCCTTACGAGATCAAAGAAGCATCAACGCCGAATGGTATACTACCAAATGTTTACCAGAAGTTTTTTCTGTTGTGAGCAACAAGCGACCAAACACAGGGCTCCGCGGACTACTGCTCCACCACGACAATGCGCCTGCACACACCGCGCTCAAAACGAGGGACTTCCTGGACAGCACACCAGTCAAACTCCTGGGTCACCCTCCTTACAGCCCTGATCTAGCACCGTGTGACTTCTTTTTATTTCCAAAAATAAAAAATCAGCTCAAGGGGATACAATTTTCGTCGCCGGAAGATGCGCTGGCTGCGTTCGAGCAGGCTGTAAACGAGGTGTCTACGGCGGACTGGAAAAAGTGTTTTGAAAACTGGTTCAGACGCATGAATCTTTGTATAGAGGCTGGTGGAGAGTACTTTGAAAAGATTTAATAAAAATATATGTACCTGTAGAACAATTTTTTTTAGTGTCGCAAATATTTCTGAGTGTCCCACGTACATTTAACGCACAAATTTAAAAATCTTATTAAAATTTTACCGTCGAATTTGGGACCATTTCTTAATTACTTATGAACTTCATCAAATTTTTCCCTAGTGGTCAGTAAATGTTCCTCTTCTATTTCTACTATGGGTTCTAGCTTAATATTCCTAAATGCGTCACGCTGCTCGATGCGACGTTGGAAACGCAAATTACTTAACCTATCACTACTAGAATTATACCTAAATCGTCGTGCGTTCGGATGAAAAATCTTGAAAGGTTAATATATACAGGTGGGCGGGAACGCCGGGAGGGCGGGCGGGAATGCCGGGAGGGCGGGCGGGAATGCCGGCAGGGCGGGCGGGAACGCCTAAGCCCTAGGCCTTAAGCCTTAAGTTGTAAGCCTAGGCCCAGACAGCGGGCGATAAACCAAGAGGGGCCTTAACACCTAAGCTGGAAGGGCAGGCGAGAAAACCAAGGGAGCGGGTGGGGCACGAGAAGTTGGGAATAACAACCAATAAGAGTATGAGTACTTACAATAACAGCTGCATGGTATCCGATCGGAGCCTTGTTCTATCGATGTTTGGATAGGGTTCCTGATGACTTCTTATCCAGCTTGCAGGCCACACGTGGTAGGTTCAAAGTTGTAGACGAAGTTCGACGATCGACACTGACTCTACAACTCCAAAGACTGCGCCAATTATGATAAGAGGGTGGCTACAGTGGGAAATCAAACTCGGAATTCATGCAGTCGGTATAATATAGTTTTAAAAATACTTAATTAACATAACAAATTTGGAATGCGACCGATGCGAGGTTCGCTAAGTCAAAAAGTGAGCTCTGAGGGAAGAATGCTGACGCTGCAACACATGCCAGCGTGTCACGTTGCCGACGCGATCGATGACCGCTGGTAGATAGGTACGTAATATGATTAACTGTCTTATGAGTCGCCCTGAGTAGTGAGATTCCATTCAAACATAATTACGTTTTTATTTTTTAAAGGTACGACCGAACCACATCAAACTTTGTACACGTAATGTAATGCGACATATCTATGCTTGTGATTGGTTTCCATTAAATTTGAAATTTTGTTATGTGCGTTATAGCTGAAATTGCAAAAATTGCCTTTTTGTTTGAAAAAGATTATTTTCGCTCTTATTTTGTAATGGATTAATATTTTCAAACAAAAACTTAAATATTACAAGCATAGATTTATGCCCCATCTGATAATGTGCACAAAGTTTGGTAAAGGTCGGTCAAACCGTTTAAAAAAAAACGTAACTACGTTTTTATGGGATTTTGTGACCCCGGGGGCCCCTTAAGTATTACAGTATGTAGTATTGGACAACTACGGAACCCTACACTTTGCGTGGCCTGACACGTGCTTAGCCGGTTATTTTTATTTATAGAAGTCAAATCGCAAGATGCCGACATGAAAGAAACTTTATCAAAATTAAATTAAAAATTTTTAAAAAACCCCCGACAAAAAAAGATCCCCTAAAAAGTAAAAAATTATAAATTGCCTACACACACTTGCGCTAAAGATGATACTTGTTATATTTTGTTGTATTGTTATTGTGCAATAAACAGTTTTTACTTATTTTTACTATTGTTGACCCTTAAATGCGTTGGGGGACCGCTAAGAAAAGAAAGTAGGTAACTGCAACAAAACAATTTACGTATATTGTGTATTTAAATGTTTACTTAGCGGTCCCCCAACGCATTTAAGAGTCAACAATAGTAAAAATAAGTAAAAACTGTTTATTGCACAACAACAATACAACAAAATATAACAAGTATCATCTTTAGCGCAAGTGTGTGTAGGCAATTTATATTTTTTTACTTTTTAGGGGATCGTTTTTTGTCGGGGGTTTTTTTAAATTTTTAAATTAATTTTATTTGTAGCTTTTCAAACTTTTTATTTAGTTACTTTGAACTACTAAGCTTTTCATTCGCAGCATTACTTTAGCTCCTACAGATAATTTAATTTTTAGTTTGACAGCTGTCATCCGAAATGTAGATCTCATCGAGACCTATCATTTGTCTCAGCACATGAGTAGTCTAGGGTCAGAGTTTTCGAGTTATAGCGATTTTTAGTTTGACAGCTGTCATCCGAAATGTAGATCTCATCGAGACCTATCATTTGACTCAGCACACGAGTAGTTTAGGGTCAGTAGTTTCCAAGTTATGGGGTTTTTGGTTTGACAGTCTGTCATCCGAAATGTGGATCTCATCGAGATCTATCATTTGTCATAGTACACGAGTAGTTTAGGGTCAGTAGTTTCCAAGTTATGGCGTTTTTGGTTTGACAGTCTGTCATCCGAAATGTGGATCTCATCGAGATCTATCATTTGTCTTAGTACACGAGTAGTCTAGGATCTGTAGTTTTCGAGTTATAGCGATATTTAGTTTGACAGCTGTCATCCGAAATGTAGATCACATCGAGACCTATCATTTGTCTCAGCACACGAATAGTCTAGGGTCAGTAGTTTTCGAGTTATAGCGATATTTAGTTTGACAGCTGTCATCCGAAATGTAGATCACATCGAGACCTATCATTTGTCTCAGCACACGAATAGTCTAGGGTCAGTAGTTTTCGAGTTATAGCGATATTTAGTTTGACAGCTGTCATCCGAAATGTAGATCACTTCGAGACCTATCATTTGTCTCAGCACATGAGTAGTCCTGGGTCAGTAGTTTTCAAGTTATAGCGATTTTTAGTTTGACAGCTTACCCTAACATGTCATATTTAAAGTCATGGTTACCTTACCATGTTCTTAGAATATCATGTAAGTAATACGGTACCAAATTTGGAATCGATAGGACATATGGAAGGTAGTCAGATCCCCTCATCAACCATTAAAGAGCTGATGATCTTCGAACGGCTGATCATGTCATGGTTGCCTTACCATATACTTTCAATATTATTGAAGTAATACGGTACCAAATTTCGTATCGATAGGAATACATATGGAAGGTAGTCAGATCCCCTCAACTATTAAAGAGCTGATGATCTTCAAACGGCCGATCAGGTCATGGTTACCTTACCATTTACTTTCAATATTATTGAAGTAACATGGTACCAAATTTCTAATCGATCGGATATAAGAAAGTTAGTCAGATCCTCTCATCAACTAGAAATGAGCTGATGATCTTCAAACGGCTGATCAGGTCATGGTTACCTTACCATATACTTTCAATATTATTGAAGTAACATGGTACCAAATTTCTGATCGATCGGATATTAGAAAGTTAGTTAGATCCCCTCATCAACTAGAAATGAGCTGATGATCCTCGAACCGCTGAACAGATTTCCATGAAACATGGCTAAGAACACTCGGGATAAAATTATCTATGATACAAAAAAAACTAAACGAAAATCGGTTCATCCGTTTTGGAGCTACGATACCACAGACAGATACACATATACACCGATACACAGATACACAGACAGACACGTCAAACTTATAACACCCCTCTGTTTTTGCGTCGGGGGTTAAAAAGAGAGAGACTGTAAGGTAGGTAGTTAGTACAAGTAATTTTAATAACTTTCACGTAATTTGATTCTTTTTTTCTTTATTACGGAGTCTCTTTGTCCTACTTTTGTTTTGTAGGTAGGTACTAGGTAAGTATGTAACTTTGTAAATTTATCATTCTTCTTATTTTTATTAGCTCTAATACAGTGAGTTGTTTATGTACTAGCTCAATGGGGCTCTTGATATTCCAAATCAGGTACTCCAGGTCCTCAATTTCTAAGTGCCAGCAGAAGCGGACCATCACGATGAACAACTTTTACAAAAGCATAATTTCCGTATCTCGTACAGTTTAACTGGACTCTTGATGTTCCACGTTAGGTACTCCAGACCCTCGATAGCTGATAAAAAGTAGCCTATGTCCGTCTCCAGCGTGCTAGCAATCTTTGTACTAAAATTCACGAAGATTTGTAGTAAGCGGAACGGCAACGTTGGAGTGACCACCGTCGGCCAATCACGGAGGAAGTAAGAAAGTGCTTCATTGTGATTGGTCCGTTTGAATCGGATCAACATTTATCGGAGCGGATTTGTATATTGGAGCCACATTTGACAAGCGTACTTTTCAGTCGAGTGACGTCACAAGAATGTCAAATGTTGATCCGATTGGAGCCACATTGGTATGAAAAAAAGCGTAATGGATCAACATAAGGCCTTCGGATCAACATTTGTTTTTGGATCAACTTTTAACTGATCGTACGTCTTGAAAGATCAACATTTACCGTGATGGTATTGGTAAAAAGTTGTTCAGTAACACGAGTACATGCATCTCTTTGCTATCAAGAAGTAAATTAAAGTTATTCTGTATATATATCTCTATATCTCTATATATATACAGAATAACTTTAATTTACTTCTTGATAGCAAAGAGATGCATGTACTCGTGTTACTGAACAACTTTTTCAAAGGAACATAGGTCGAAATATGTATAAATATTTTGATTACTTCATATAAAAGTAGTAGTCATGAGTACATGCATGCATATTGCCACGAACATGACGTCAGGTTGGCGTCTGTCATACGAGAGAACTGTTTGAAATTTTTGTCAACAAAGTTAATAGCCTCGTGGTCCAATGGATAGGGTATTGGGCTACCAAGCCAAGGCTACCAAGCCAGCTTTTCCCACCCACATGGATGTTTTATCATTTGCCATTTGTTTAGAACATTCTAGAAAGAATAGAAAGAAAAGAAGCTGAAGAAAGAGAGCTGAAATCTAGAAAGATCCAACAAAAACCTAAATTTAAAAGTGAGTCCAGAATATTCGGGAACAAGTAGCATGGGTATAAAAAAATAAAATGGGTGAAATAATTTGACACTAATAAGACAGCAAAGCGCGTTACCCACCCTGAGAACTAAGATTGCGCATCTCACGTTCAAAAATACATTTATATTCAGCATGTAGTGTCCTACTGTATAGGTAACAGCTAATACCTATACAATAGGACACTATACCTACTATAGTAATAGTATGGGTTTTCGCTCAAAAATAACAGATCATCTTGGGTTTTATTGCAATATCTTGAGTTATGACTACTTATGACCGACCTGCAGCTGTCATTGCCCTGGTTATCAATCCGTAACCTAATAACTCTAGATATAAAAAATACATAACAATAAATCAATACTTTACAAAACATAAAAGTCCAGTACGTTCACCGATAAATAATAAGAGTCGCAATTTGATCAATTCCCTAGTAAGTGGATCGACTAGAAAATTACTAAACTTGTAGGAAATTCGTAGATCCATAGGTCCGATAGGTAAGGCAAACACAACATAACCTATTTGTGGAACCTAGGTAGTGTTGTGTTAGGTTAGGTTAGGTTCTCTTTCGACCAAACGCCGCCAGAAGCGAATTTGGTGCAGTTTATTATTTTTCGAAAGTCAGTCAACTTTCTAGGAAATTTATCAAGTTACGATTCCGTTTTATTTTCCCGTGACACATACAACTCCAGTGATAAGATAATAGTACATTGCTCATAGAGAAGAAAAAGTGACTAACTCCCAACAAGGGTGTCGGCCGAGGGCCTTCATACTCAAAGTACGATTTCCGACTGGGGTGTATGATTCAACACCCCAGTTGGGAATAGTACTTTCTTTCGAGTCATATACTTACTTCACCTAAGAGGAAAAAACGACAAAAATAAAAAACATGAATTAAAGATTCAGAACTTCTCTATTTTTCTACTGATATTTGATTTTTTAAATTAACGATCTTTTCACGGCATCTTTCAGAAAAGGACAAGTGGACCACGTATCATTTCGCAAACTTTACAGCTAAAAACTTTTTGTCTTTTGGCATTATGATATTCAAGATAGGCCATCGACCAATATTAATCAAAATTTAAAAAAACAGCTTGTTAACACTGGATTTTCATCCAAAATTTCTTCCCGCATATTTCTACGACAGCAATCACGTACATCCTTTCTTATTTTTTAAAAAAGAACTAAGGTACTTTCCGAACATAAGATACGGTTAAACTGCAAAAAAAAATTCGTTGAATATTTACATTTTATTTTCAAGTTTAATGAACTATTTTAATGCATAATTTAAAAAGTCAAGCTTGTGAAATATTCAATACTAGCTGTTGCCCGCGACTCCGTCCGCGTGGGGTTCAGAAAAAGTGCTAATGACTTTTCCCATGGATCAAACTGTCTTCGTACCTACCAAGTTTTTATCACAATCGGTTTATCGGATTAGTCATAAAAGCGTAACAGACAGACAGACAGTGCGGCTCTCGCCTTTATATTATTAGGTATACAAAGGACCGATAATACGGATTTTTGTAAATTAAACACCTCTTGTTTACGTGTGGACTGTTAGGTCGCCCATTATCCTCGTAAGTGTAAAATCATAGTCGAATTCCACGCGGAGTAACTATGATACGGGTTTCGTTATTTCTTGTACAAAACAAAGCATAACTAAATATGAGGCTCAGTCACTTTAGCTTCTGTGGCTACTGAAAAAAGAGCGGTACAAAGTCCAACGTGTCTAGCTTCACATGCTTTTAACTCTACATGTACCTACATACAAAACTGTTGGACTTTACTTCCGTACAATCTTTGTAACTTATCTCTCCCCTTAAAAGACAATTCCTAAAAACAGTTATTCACTTCTCTCTTTATTTTTTGAAGTATTTCGTTTATAAGTATCTACTTCTTAAGTTTTCAAAACTTTATAACTTTCATAATTTTTTTTACATTTGTTGCACCGCCATGCCGAAACAGGATTTTTTTTATTATTATTTTTACAATTAAACTAAATCTAGATTTTACTAATCTTTAGCTGTACCCACCACTTTTACACAAACAACTGGACCGGATCAAACGGAATTTTCAACAACGTATTTGGCTTTCTTCCTTACAAAATTATAAGCTTTGTTTGATTTCAGCTCGGTTTCACAGTCTGAAACTTTGAACTCGCCTATTATCTTTTTGAATGAACCGATTGCAATAAAAAAAGTTCAAATATTGCACGAAACCCCGTTTAAGTCGTTCAAATAGTTTGTGAGGTATTGATGCGGCCGCTTAAAATTTCGCGAACTTTTTGTCTGAGTGAACCGTTTGCAATGAAATAAAGCTTATATGTTGCACAGAAAGAAGCCCAACGCGTCCTTGAAAACCTCGAGTTCAGTAGGTCAGTTCTTGGTTCTGCAGCTTGAAACAAAGTTTCAACGTATCTTCTGTCAGAGTGAACCTTTCGCAACGAAACTAAGCTTATTTATTGCCCAGGAGTAAGCCAAACGCGTTATTGAAAGCCACGTTTGAATTTGCTCAAAAGTTTTTGAATTATTCTCGTCTTCGCTTAAAACTTTTCGTAACTTCTATCTGAGTGAACCGTTTTAAACTAACCTAAGCATATAGGTATGTTGCACGGAAGTACCTAATCGAAGCATGTCATGGAAATGCCAGTTGAAGTCGGTACAGTAGTTTTTTTTTTATTAAGGAACAAAGGTTTGTGAGCTATTGGCGCCGCCTATTGAAACTTCGAGCATTTTCTGTCTGAGTGAACCGTTTTCAATGAAAGTAAGCTAATACATTGCAAAAAATTAAGCTTAACACATTATTAAAAACCCCGTTTCAATCCGTTTAGTAGTTTGTGAGTTATTGGTGTCACCGCTTGAAACTTAGTGTATTTTATGTCTGAGTGAAACGTTTGCAATGAAACTAAGCATACATGTTGCATGGAGTAAGCCAAATACGTTACTGAAAACCTCGTTTTAATCGGTTCAGTTGTTTGTAAGATATTGGCGCCTCCACTGGAAATTTCGCGCACCTGTCTGAGTGAGCCGTTTTCAATGAAAGAAAGCTAATACGTTGCAAAGAAGTAAGTTTGACAGTTTATTGAAAACCCCGTTTGAATCCGTTCAATAGTTTGTGAGTTATTTGCGCCGCCGCATGAAACTTAGCGTACCTTCTGTCTGAGTGAACCGTTTGCAATGAAACTAAACTTTTATGTTGCACAAAAGTAAGCCAAACTCGTAATTAAAAATTCAGTTTAAATCGGTTTATGAGTTATTATCGTACAGGCAATTTGATACTTTACATTAAGATTGAGTGAACCGATGTAAATGAATCATAGCCTATATGTTGCTCAGAGCTAAGCTTAATCTACCTGCGAAAACCACGAGAAAATCCGTTCAGTAGTTTCGGAGTTTATCGAAAACATACAGACAGACAGACAAAAAATTCAGAAAAATTTTTTTTGAGTTCTATTAGTCGTTTCTTATCGCCCACACTAATCAAAGTACAGACACGCGGTTTCTACTCTTTTATTATATACTAGCTGTTGCCCGCGGCTCCGTCCGTGAGGGGTTCAGAAAAAGTAGCTAATGACTTTTCCCATGGTTCAAACTATCTTCGTACCAAGTTTTTATCACAATCGGTTTATCGGATTAGTCATAAAATTGTAACAGACAGACAGACAGTGCAGTTCTCGCCTTTATATTATTAGGTATACAGAGTATCGATAATACGGATTTTTGTAAATTAAACACCTCTTGTTTACGTGCGGACTGTTAGGTCGCCCACTATCCTCGTAAGTGTAAAATCATAGTCGAATTCCACGCAGAGTAACTATGATACGGGTTTTATTATTTCTTATACAAAACAAAGCATATTAACTCTGAGGCTCAGTCACTTTAGCTTCTGTAGCTACTGCGAAAGAAAAGAGAAAGAGCGGTACAAAGTCCAACGTGTCTAGCTTCACATACAAAACTGTTGGACTTCACTTCCGTACAATCTTTGTAACTTATCTCTCCCCTTAAAAGACAATTCCTAAAAAACAATTATTCACTTCTCTCTTTATTTTTTGAAGTATTTCGTTTATCCTTCCTAAGTTTTCAAAACTTTAGAACTTTCATAATTTTTTTACTTTGTTGCACTGCCATGCCGAAACAGGAATTTTTTTTATTATAATTTTTACAATAAAACTAAATCTAGATTTTACGAATCTTTAGCTGTACCCACGACTTTTACACAAACAACTGGACCGGATCAAACGGAATTTCCAACAACGTATTGGGCTTTCTTCCGTACAAAATTATAAGCTTTTTTTGATTTCAGCTCGGTTCACAGTTTGAAACTTTGAACTCGCCTATTATCTGTTTGAATGAACCGATGGCAATAAAAAAAAGTTCAAATATTGCACGAAAGCAACCCAAATCCGTTATTGAAAACCCCGTTTAAGTCGTTCAAGTAGTTTGTGTGGTATTGGTGCGGCCGCTTAAAATTTCGCGAACCTTCTGTCTGAGTGAACCGCTTGCAATGAAATAAAGCTTATATGTTGCACAGAAAGAAGCCCGACGCGTCATTGAAAACCTCGTTTGACTTTGAACCAGTTCAGTAGGTGAGTTCTTGGTTCTGCAGCTTGAAACTTTACGTATCTTCTGTCAGAGTGAACCTATCTATCGCAATAAACTAAGCTTATTTATTGTACAGTAGTAAACCAAACGCGTTATTGAAAGCCACGTTTGAATCTGCTCAAAAGTTTTTGAATTATTCGCGCCTTCGCTTGAAACTTTGCTTAACTTCTATCAGAGTGAACCGTTTTCAACTAAACTAAGCTTATATGTTGCACGGAAGTACCTTATCCAAGCACATCATGGAAATGCCAGTTGGAGTCGGTACAGTAATTTGTTCGCTATTGTCGCCGCCTATTGAAATAACGGGCATTTTCTGTTTGAGTGAACCGTTTTGAATGAAATTAAGCTAATACATGGCAAAGAATTAAGCTAAACACGTTATTAAAAACCCCGTTTAAATCCGTTTAGTAGTTTGTGAGTTATTGGTGCCGCCGCTTAAAACTTAGTGTATTTTATGTCTGAGTGAACCGTTTGCAATGAAACTAAGCATATATGTTGCATGTAGTAAGCCAAATTCGTTACTGAAAACCTCGTTTTAATCGGTTCAGTTCTTTGTGAGATATTGGCGCCTCCGCTGAAAATTTCGCGCACCTGTCTGAGTGAGCCATTTTCAATGAAAGTAAGCTAATATGTTGCAAAGAAGTAAGCTTGACAGTTTATTGAAAACCCCGTTTGAATCCGTTCAATAGTTTGTGAGTTATTTGCGCCGCCGCATTAAACTTAACGTACCTTCTGTCTGAGTGAACCGTTTGCAATGAAACTAAAATGTTGCACAAAAGTAAGCCAAACTCGTAATTGAAAACTCAGTTTGAATCGGTTTATGAGTTATTATCGCACAGGCAATTTGATACTTTACATTAGTGTAGCTTCGGATTGAATGAACCTATTTGAATGAAACATAGCCTATATGTTGCTCAGAGCTAAGCTTAATCTATCTGCGAAAACCGCGAGAAAATCCGTTTAGTAGTTTCGGAGTTTTTAGAAAACATAGACAGACAGACAGACAAAAAGTTCAGAAAACATATTTTTGAGTTTCTTATCGCCAACACTAATTTTTTTATAAATTTATCAAAAGTTTTTACTCGCGGTTTTTACTCTTTTATTATATGTATAGATTCAATATAAGTCCTATAAACTTGAATTTTTTTTGACATATGTAGGTAGGTATCATTAAATTCCAAACTAGGCAAAATTTGTACTATGTGTTACAGGACTGACATAAACATATTTTCATTTCATATGTTATTGGTCTATACATAAATTTTTCATCAAATTAATTTAATTTATTTTATTTATTTGTAATCTCTACAACGTCTCTGAATAAAACTCTCAGATAATAAGGATTACGTATGCTTACTTCTAGGAGAGAAATGGAAACAACGTCGTAAGATGCTCACCCCAGCTTTCCACTTTAACATCCTCAAACGGTACTGCCCGACATTCAATGAACAGACTGAACTATTCCTGGATTGTGTCAGGAAGGAGGTTGGGAAAGACCGTACACATATTAGGCCACTTGTCACTAAGGCAACTCTTAGTATTATGATTGGTAAGCACTGTCCTCCGCTTACACTCATTATCTTCAGCAGCAAGTCTGGGCAGAATTTTGCAGAAGCCATATTCCTTTTTAGAAAATTACGGTCCATTTCTTTCTTTCTTGATAGGTAATTATTTTCATATTTATTAATTTATGGAACAATATTCACAAAATGTTTTTTTCATACTCGTATACAGAAACAGCAATGGGCCTTTCAGTGAAAACCCAACAGTCATCGATAATGAAGTATTGTAGATCTGTACAACAAATTGGTGACGTTATGATAAAACGTTACTTCACAGCAACAAACCATGTTAACTGGATATATAAACTAACCCCTCTATGGTTAGAAGAAAACAAACTTTTCAAAGCTATGCATGATTTTACTAAGAACATAATTGATGACAGAAGAAAATTTCGAAATAACAATAATTTTGCAAAGTTCGATAGTAACGATGAAGAAATTTATACTGGTAAACAACGTTTAGCAATGCTGGACTTACTTCTAGAAGAAGAACACGCTGGTAAAATTGATGAGAAGGGAATTAGAGAAGAAGTAGAGACATTTCTCTTTGAGGTAATATGTTACTTGATAACCTTTAACATCGACCTCTAGTTTGGATTATCTTTAAATAATTATGAATACCTGATTTTATTTTTACAGGGACACGATACTACTGCGGCGGCTGTAACTTTTTTTATTATGAGGATTGCCAACGAACCAGAAGTACAGGTGTATATTTGTCAATTTATGAAACAATTACAGAAATATTTTCTAGTGCAAGTTATTCAGAAATATTTTTTAGTGCAAACGAGAAATCATCCAATTATTAAAATAAAACTCAACCGTAGAGAGTGGTTATCTTGTTCAAACTCGGCTTGGTAAAAGACTACCGAAACTTTAATTTCTCTCGATTTTTAAGTTGCTTTCTGGATTGGCTGACTGGCTAAAACCTCATTATTTATACGTTTCTAAAAATATGGCCTAAGTTTTTGGTACCATCCTTGTACTGAAATAAACTATCAATTCTCATAGACATCAAAAGACTTTACAACCAAAAAGTTGTTCATTATCACTACTTTTTGAACACCCTTCGTATAAGGCCGGTATTTCACTGGGACACTGGTAACGCGACTGGTTGCGCCACTGGTGTCCGTAACTAGACACCAGTAAAGACACCAGTAAAGACACACCCTGCGGCCACAGTATTCAGTAGCGCAACATTGGGGGTCCAGTACTTCAGGACACCAGTAGCGCAACCAGTCGCGCCACCAGTCGCGCCACCATGGTGTCCCAGTGAAATACCGGCCTAAAAGGTGGCTCATAGCGCCAGCAGGGTAGATGTAGGTAGAGGCATGATTAGTGATAAGCCACTCACATGGTAACTTTACGGTTATTTCCCGGGAGTATTCCCAGGAATTCAACAGCAACTTTTCAATGTCAATCATCACAATGTAAACTCACAGCAACGGAACACTCTCATCGAGGAAATACTCACATCTTTTGTAACATCGCAAATAAAATATACACCATGTTCCTGAGGATATTCATTAATTTTAAGAGCACGTTCAGTTAAAGAAACTGTACAACTTTCCCTAAGAAACATGGGTCGAAATACGATTTTTTTTTTGTATGGGAGGGCAAAAATTTTTTTTTTCGTATTTCAATTCCAACCTATGTTTCTTAGGGAAAGTTATTCAGTTTCGTTAACTGAACTTGCTTTTAAAATTAATGCACATATCCTCAGCAACACGGTGTAAAAAATATCAATACCATATTAATTTCACAGAAAAAGATACACGAAGAGCTGGAGCAAATTTTTGGAGATTCTGATAGGCCCGCAACTCAGAACGATCTGAACAAAATGAAATACCTGGAGTGCTGTATAAAAGAATCGTTGCGTCTGTATCCCAGCGTATTCTTCATGGCTCGAACTATTCATGAGGATGTGGAACTAGGTAACAATTTTTACTATTGCTTGGTCAAGGGTTAGGTAAGACTAACCCTTGACGGGTTACAAGGGGGACAAGGGTTAGGTAGGGTTCGAGGTATTATTTTAATAAATAAATGGACTAAAAAGAAAATAAAAGCCGTAACTGGCTTAAGGTGTTCGTTTTAAATTGCCTTGACAGTATTGACAGCTTGACCAACTTTTCTGTAGAATGGCCAAAAGCGGAACTACTTACGTCATTTTGACAACCTCAGAGTAAATATGTATAGAGTCCGTCATATACATAGTCGTGTTAAGCGTCTCCTAGTCGACTATGACAAGTCGGTCAAAGAACTAGGGTCTAGGTTACGTTTTACAAATAAAAAAAATCTAATGTTTCATCCAAACATTATAATATGCGAAATTAAAAATATATCTTTTTAACTTGTGAATTGATCAAAAAATAATAAGAAAGGAAGCGTAAATGATCAGTAATAGCCAAAATTGCGCGATTTTTAACAGCGCTTTTTAGGGTCATACCAAAATGGTAAAAAAGGAACCCTTATGGTGCGACTTTATCTGTCTGTCTGTCTGTCACACCTGTATATCTCAGCAACCACTCATGCCTTAGACTTGAAATTTGGAATAGTTTTAGAATTTGGTTGTCCAACTTAACTGCACATTAGAGAATCAACAAAAAGTTATGATTATTAATGTAAACGGGGCCCAAATACGGGTGGGGGGGCAAAATTTCAAATTGTCCGTACTAGGTCGAGTGGGATATTATATGAAAGGGCTTTTTTTGTACATTCTAAAATATATTTTTATATTTTTTTACCACTCTTAGTTCTTAAATTATGATGAAAAATTTCAAAAAATACCATTCCCCTTCCCTTATCTCCGAAGTTTGTGAAAGGAAAAATTAGAATTAATTACAGGCGATAGAAGTTTATGTAAATATTAAAGCAAAAATAAAACGATCTTTCTGAGTTGCAGTTTTTCAGAAATGGACTTTATTGCTTCCAAAAATACTATAGGCACATCGGAACCCATCGGAATCCGCGCGAGTCCGACTCGCCATTTGACCGGTTTTTTCTTGAATGGTAAGTATTCTTACCAGAAAAACTGTAGTAACAAGATTAATTAGTTCTAAGGTATAACTTTCTTAAAGAGAAAGACAAAACTTTTACGTTTTTGGGATTGAAAAAAAAATTCATACATTTTAGTATGGAGGTCCCTCGCAAGATATGGATACGGTTATGGCTCCCTCCTTAGCATAAAGAGCTGCTACTTAAACCTCCTTGTGTCAGTCAGTGTTGCCTGTGCTGTTCTTGTTTTCCTGCATATTTCCAAGTATTTTATGAGAAAGTCATACCAAAAGCGATCGAAAGTCGTGTGCGAGAAATGATTCTCATAATAAAATCGTTCTAAAAATTTCGTACCGACTCGAAAATGAAGTGACGTAATGTACCTATCAATTTATAATTGAAACAAATAACAGGCTTGGTTATTTTCTATTACTTCACTTAGTTACTGATTATTAACTGTTATAGTTATTTTATACTTTTTATTGCTAATAGAAACCTTGCAGAACTTTGAAGGAGGTGTGTAGTTTTTGTTACAACTATTTTTATTCAACGTGAAATTAGGCATTTGACCGCTATTAGCGCCTTAAGTTGGGCAACCATAATTCTAAAACTATTCCAAATTTCAAGTCGATAGCATGAGTGGTTGCTTTAATACAGGTGTGAGTGTGACAAACGGACAGACAGACAAAGTCGCGCTATAGAAAAGTGTTCCTTTTTTTACCGTTTTGATATTGGAACACTAAAAAGGCAGAAGTTGTTTATTTTTGTAATAGGTGGCAATCCTTTTCGATCGTAGCGCCATCGTAAAATTCTACAGATAAGTTGGTCAAGCTGTAAGTGTTATATTACTCTATGGTAAAAGGCATGCTCAGCTCACAACAACTTTTAGATTTTTTTTCAGAAACATGTGTTGGTAAAAATAAATATCACTCGGACACATTCAGGTGCGATCCAAAATTATTGGCTCTCCACAAAATAGGAGAATCCAAAAACAAGATTGTGGTGCTCATCATAGAAATATAAGGGTAATGGGTAGAAAATATGTGTCACAAGTTATTCTGACATTCATTCAGTCATTGCTAATAAGGCATAGGCGTCGTTCTGTGAATTTTGCATGAGGATGTCAAATCACGTTTGATGATTTGACATTTCAACTTGGAACACAATAGCAGATGTCATTCCATAGTAAAATAAATTAGTATCTATTCCGAGCGGAGCAAGGAGTCCGAATTCCTTGGTGCTCATTAATTACCGAATACAATACGCATTTTCAGGAGGGTACACTGTACCAGCAGGAACCATTATTCACGTCCACATATACGACTTGCATCACGACCCAGAGGTACACCCGAATCCGGAGAAGTTTGACCCGGACCGGTTTTTGCCGCACGTCACCGCAGCAAGACATCCGTATGCTTACATCCCATTTAGCGCTGGACCTCGAAATTGCATTGGTTAGTCTTGAGGTCGGCTTTAACCTTCTTGGATATAAATGGTGAAGGGACGGTGTACCGAAAACTAAAAGGGCGTGCTCAGTGAACAAAACAAACAACTTTCCCAAAGAAACGTTCTTGGTAAATGAAAAAAAAAAATTGGCTTCTCCATACAAACTGAATCCAAGTGAACAATTTGAACGCAGAGGTAATTTCTTTTTTCATTTCCCAAAAAAGTTTCTTCGGGAAAGTTGTTCAGTTTCGTTGACTGAGCACGCCCTTTCAGTTTTCAGTAGACCATCTCTTACAACTTGTATCATGAGATTTTTTAAATATTGTAATCATGTTGTTCAAACGAGTACATAGATTTGCCTAAAACAAAACATACATTGCGTTAAGTAAATTAAGCAAAACCTCTCGGATGGAAGCTCTGGACATGAAACTGGACATGAAACTGAACAACTTTTGAAAATTCGCAAAAAATAATTTTGCATTTTCATACAAATCGATCAGCTGAGAGAGCCAATTTGTATGAAAAAACAATTCTTTTTTTCAAACACTGATTCTGATTCACCAGCAAGAATTTCAAAGTTCGCTTGTATTGAAGATTATGCGCGCCGTGGAAGAAATGTGTTTTATTTAATTCATGTAAATTATTTATCTCGTCCTTTTCTCTTATCCTTCAGGCCAAAAATTCGCCATGATGGAGATGAAGACACTACTCTCAGGTCTACTGCGTCAGTACCACCTGGATCCAGTCACGAGGCCTGAAGATGTGGTACTCATTGCTGACTTAGTGCTCAGATCTAAAGATCCTATGTATGTGCGGTTTAGGCCAAGGAAAGATACGACATTTGATAATATTAATAATAACCAATCACATTGCAGTATCTGTCCAGAGAGAGGGTAAAGCACTATGTACATATTCAACTGACAACATTTTAATAAAGTCTTTTTTTGTTATTTTATTCTTTCTCCTAAGCACTATATAAACACACCAATTTTCACGCTTGTGAATGTTTCCGTTTTTAGAGTTCCGATACCAAAATGGTAAAAAAAAGGAACCCTTATGGTGCCGCTCTGTCTGTCTGTCTGTCTGTCCGTCTGTCTGTCACACCTCTATATCTCAGCAACCACTTATGCTATCAACCTGAAATTTGGAATAGTTTTAGAATATAGTTGCCCAACTTAATTGCACAAGAAAAAATTTTGAAAAAAGTATGATTATTAATATAAAGGGGGCCAAAATAGGGGGGGCCAAATTTCAAATTGTCGCTACTAGGTCGAGTGGGGTATTATATGAAAGGGCTTTACTTGTACATTTTAAAATATATTTTTGTATTTTTTTAAATTTCTTAGTTTTAAAGTTATGATGAAAAATGTCAAGAAAAATACCATTCCCCCCCCCCCCCCCTTATCTCCGAAGTTTGAGTAAGGAAAAATCTGAATTAATTACAGTTGACAGAAGTTTATATAAACTTTACAGCAAAAATAAAACGATCTTTCTAAGTTGCACAGTTTTTCAGAAATCTGCAAAAAACCTTTACAAACAAATTTAGTTTTGCGGTCCTGAAAATGGACTTTATTGCTTCCAAAAATACTATAGGTATATCGGAACCCTCGGCGCGCGAGTCCGACTCGCACTTGACCGGTTTTTTACGATAGATCTTGATCTGATAGGTCGTGTTTGGTGATAAAAAAACACCAGTAAAACACGACCCCTACGCATAAATATTTATTACTTATGCGTAGGAGGACCCTTATTTTAATTTTTTCTTTATTTCTTTTTGTTTGTAATGTAATCTGCCATAATAAAACACATTATATATAGGCGACGTCCAAGTGTCGCGAGTGGGGCAAGTCCGCGATCTATGAATTTTATTTGATAGGAAACTCACCTAGAGTCGGCATATCGCCGGCTTGGATTTGTTTTACGCAATGCTTCTCATCTATCTAACCAAGCGATTCGTATAATCTATGTTCATTGGTGCGAAGTATATTGCAGAATAATTCGGTGGTTTGGGCCCCGCATAAAAGTAAACACTTATGTCTTAACTGTAGAGCGTGTCCAAAAACAATCCTTGCGACATCTGTTTATAAGGCAATATGGATACTATCCATTTATGTTTCCTTCATATAAGGGCAACTGGGCTTTAACTCGCTTCAACTCAACTACGTAGGTACTTGGCTCTAGCCAAATTTGTTCTGAATATAGTAAGCGGTAGAGTAGATAGCTCCTACCTACTATGTGTTACGTGATTTGAATCACGCAATTATGATACTGCGCGGGCGGTGGGTGCGTTCCACTAGCAGCTGTTCCTTCGCGTACTCGGGCGCATCGCAGATGCCTGAGCCGCGCGGGCTATCACGCTTCTTAACTTCGTACTTGAAGCAGTATTATCTAGTTCGTTAACGTATTTAAAATAAAATAAAATAAATTCAGTGTTAATTATGTGTGTCGGTTTATCAAAATCTAAATTTATGATTCTTGGCTCTAAAACGAAAATTTAAAATATACATCGCCAAACCCTATATAGAAGTTTTAGGTTTGCCAGTGTAAATAGTTTGTCAGGCCAGGAATCTAGGTATCCTTATATATGCTACTTACGAGTAGTCTAGGCAACGAAGCTTATCGTTGTATGAAGACCCCCGCATTAAATCCTCAGGCGATGAAACTTTGCTGGGGTATTACAAGAGACAAACCTTCTATAAAAAAATAAAAAAATCGGTACTTTATGAAAGAAATTTTTTGTTAATAATTTTTTAGATATTTTGTATTTACATTTCACTCATGATACTTAATCATCGTGTCAAATAAAATCTGCCTGAGAGAATTTTGTTGGGGTCAACTGCTTCGTTGCCTACACTAACTATAATATGGTTATGCGTAGCCTTAGTATTATCCTAGGTATTAATCATTTGAATATAATAAGAACAATAGAAATAATGAATCTTTATTTTATGAACGTAAACCATATCTAAACTTAAGAAACTTAAAACCTAATTAACTTATTAAAAGCGGACAAAAATACTGCCTAGCAAAGACTAATTTAAAAATGGATTATCTTCTTCGGAATCTGACATAGAGTGGATCTCTAGACCGTAAGACCAAGTCCGTTACGAAGACGATGTCCTCAGGCTTCGTGACGGGATCGATACGAAATCTTCTGATGAGTCCACACATCAGGGTCTTCATCTCGTACATGGCGAACTTTTGACCTGGAATAAAAATGAGTGCCTAAACTGGTGCAAAATATAAAAAGGACGAACTTTTAAAAGGACGAACGAGTTTGTAAAAAACTAAAAAAAAAATGTTTATTCATTGTTGGATATTAAAATTTCTTAATGACGTCAGCTAAACTACATCACTTCACAAACAAGGTGGCGCCATTGTTAAAAGTAAACCAAGTGCCTCATGATGTTTGCAAAAGGAAGGGTAGGTTTACCCTGAAAGATGTGTGTCTGCCCATGAAACTGAACAACTTTTCCTAAAGAACATGGATCCATGTTACCAAAAAATGTTTGCCCTCGCATCCTACTAATATTATAAACGCGAAAGTTTGTAAGTATGGATGGATGGATGTATGGATGTTACTCTTTCCCGTAAAAACTACTGAATGGATTTTAATGAAACTTGGCACACATATAGGTCAGGTCCAGGAATAACACATAGGCTACTTTTTACCGCAGGAAAACACTTCATTCCTACGGGAAAACGCATTTAATGTTAAGAAGGTGACTGACTGACATATCAACGCACAGCCTAAACCGCTGGGTGTAGAAATTCCAAATTTGGTACGTAGGTTCCTTATAAGGTCTAACGGAGCACTAAGAAAGGGTTTTACAAAATTCCACCCCAAAAGGGGTTAAATAGGGGATGAAAGTTTGTATGAAAGTCCGTCAGTTTTAAAGTTAGGATCTTCAAATTTTGTATTTAGGCTTAAGACAAAAAAAATATATTTGCGTATCACAGGGTTTTTGAAAATTCGACACCCTATAGGGTGAAAAGGGGGATGAAGTTGAAAATCCTTTATTTTCAAAGTAAAATAAAATAAATAAATAAATAAAATAAAAAATCTTTATTTGCAAACAACAAGATAAAATATTAGATGTACACAATAAAAACAGTAGTTTGCCTTAATACATAAGAACCTGTGTTATAGATTTTAGTCATCCGAAAAATGTCAATTAGGCTTTAAGACAATCAGCGGAGCGGTGCTGAAAACGATATCAAGAGTGCGAGAGTGTTTGCGTGTTTAATACTGTAAGTGTGAAGAATGTGTGTAGATTGTGTGTAAATTGTGTGTGTTGTGTGTATGAGACTGCAAGTGAGAAAAACGTGCGTGCAAGTGTGAGAATGGTATGAAGGGGGAAGTTATACAATTCGGGTTAACAATTTTTCAGTTTCGTCATACGTCAAGGTCATTAACCAATTCTGTAGTTTGCTTTTAACCTCAAATTTGTTCAATGGGTCTATATTAAGTTTTTTATTGGCTACATTGTATAGCATACTGCTTAAAGCTGAAAGTTGACGTCCGGCAAAGGCGGTACGGAATGTGACACAGCTGACAGGAAAGCCTATTCTTCTAGATGAGCAAGTCTCATTCAGAGGGAAATGTCCATGTCTAGGTATGCAATACAGCTCGAAGTATGAAAAGCTGTCGTACGGTAAGTATTTGGGCTTCCGAATATAATTTGCTGGTAGAGTAATCCCGTTTTTTAGACAGCATTACTTTAATAACAGCTCTTTGGGCTCTTTCGAGGCCCAGAAGATACGTCTTGTGGGAACCACCCCAGATGGAAATTGCGTAGGACAGAATAGATTGGCACAAGCCAAGATAGACCATGTGTAAAGTGTCTGGGTCAGCGGACGTTCTCAGATTCTTGAATAAATAGATCAACCTTCTGGTACGTGTGCAGAGTAAGTCGATATGAGAGTGCCAGTTTAGTTGATAATCCAAGAGGATTCCTAGGTATCTCACGTTTTCTACCATCTCCAAGGTAATTTTGTGAGTCGACACTGCACTGATGGGCGATGATATGACTGGATTCTATTGGTGGTTGGGGATTTCGCGACATGGAGAATCTAACCAGTTTACTTTTTTCTAGGTTGAGCGTAAGCAAATTCTCTGAAAGCCACATCATTACTTGGCGCAAGGCAAGCTCTGCCATCTGCTTAGCAGTATTCCAGTCCTTACCATAGACCAGCAGCGCAGTGTCGTCAGCGAATGTAAAAACTTCACAGTTTTGAAGTGGCAAGAGACATAACCCATTGATGTATATCTTAAAGAGGGTAGGGCCGAGAATACTTCCTTGCGGCACACCATAAGTTATTTTTTCTTCTGCACTAACAAAGGAATTGATTTTGACACGTTGGGTTCTATTCGAGAGATAATCCTGAAACTGTTTTAAGGGATCCTCGCGTATTCCTAATTGTTCTAGCTTCATCAAGAGATTAGAAATGGATACAGTATCGAAGGCTTTAGATAGGTCCAGGAAGACGCCATAGCATATCCACTTAATTTATTATTTAGGCATTAGGTTTGTAATTCTATGCAATATTCATCACTGTTATTGAAATTCCACTCCAAGTTCAACCCCTAAAAAAGGGAAATGGGGTGAAAAAGTCTAAAATCAATATGGGTATCGTTTGTATGGTTTATTGGGTCGCTGATTACGAAAACTACAACAATTTTGAAATCCACGGTGGTGGACGTGAAATACCATCATCCCCTGGGGATGGGGTTGGGGTGCGATAGGGTTGAAATGTCTAAAAATCAATATGGGTGTCATATGTATGGTTTATCGGGTCGCTGATTACGAAACCTACAACAACTTTGACATCCAACGTGGTGGACGTGGAATTGGGGTGTGATAGGGTTGAAATGTCTAAAAATCAATATGGGTGTCGTTTCTATGTTTATATGAAGATAGGGATAGCGGTACAGATGGCGTTAGGGGTAGGGATAGGGGAAGGGATAGGAATAAGGGTAGGAAGAGGGAGTGGGAGAGGGACGGGATGAGGAAGAGGAAAAGGGAGGAGGAGAGGGAGGGGGAAAAGGGGGAGAGGGAGAGAGGCAGGGACAGGGATGGTTTGACGGACGGTTGGACGGACGGGCGGACGATAGATAGTCGGAAGGGTGGATGGATGGATGGTCAAATAGATAGAATCCCTCGCGGACCAAGTCGCGGGCAACAGTTAGTAAATAATAATTAATTATCAGCTAATGAATTTGAATATTTTCTTTCGTAATATAGCGTGAATTTGAATTGGTTTCGCTCCCGCAGCCCAGTAATTCTACTCATGAAAAGCAACTATTCCGAAGAAAAAAATATATTACTCAAAAAAATTTTTGCTTCTTCCCATACAAAATGAGTCCATCATTTGACCACTTTACTACGGAGAGGCGAAAAAATTATTACAAGTATAAATTATTTTTTCTTCGGGAATGTTGATTGTTATCATGAGTAGAATCACTGGGCTTCGGGAGCAAAACCAATGAAAATTCACGCTGTATAAGTTCATTTATGTTGCATGGAAAAAGTTGTTCAGTCTCATCATTCATGAGCAGCTTCACATCCTCCAGGGTTGTTATATCTTTTATTACACGTTATAAAGCACTGAACAGTGTGGTTAGAGAAAAATAAAGTGATATTATCAAGGAATGTGATAACATGGACATTAATAAAAGCCTGTCTTCAAAACTAGATCGAGGTCAAGAGTAAGCCCATTGATAATAAAAAAGCACTAATAAAAAAAGATTGCGTAGGGTAGGGTTTGGTCATGCAGAGGCCGAATAAAAAAATAATACACAAATAAAAAACGCGCGCCGAGGGATCCGATTTCCCTATAGTAGAGGTATTTTAGAAGCAATAAAGTCCATTTTAGGACCCCAAAACTAAATTAATTTGTAAAGGTTTTTTGCAGATTAAAAAAAAAACTGTGCTACTTAGAGTAGAGAGATCATAAAACGTCTATCGGCAATAATTAATTCATGTTCTTCCTTTTTGCAAACTTCGGAGATAAGGGGGCGGGATTTTTTTGTAATTTTTCATCATAACTTGAAAACTAAGAGTTGAAAAAAAAAATACAAACAACTATCTTGGAATGTACAACGAAAGAAGAAGAAGTTGCTCCCCTATGACACGAAAGAAGAAGAAGAAGATGATACCCCTCTTGACCTAGTAACGACTATTAATAATATTGCCTCTCTCTCCATTTGGGCCCCGTTTTCAATAACAATAATAATATTTTTAAAATTCTCTCGTTTTCAATAAAGTTGGGCAATCATATTCTGAAACAAATCCAATTTTCTAGTCGATAGCATTAGTGGTTGCTGAGATAAACAGTTGTGACAGACAGACGAAGTTGCACCACAAGGGTTCTGAAACCTAAAAATAAAGAAGAAAAGAGATTAAACGAAATGGAGGGTCTGAATGCATTAAAACTTACTCCGATCAAATTCAGATCGTTCTGATAAAAAGGAATGTCAAGTGAAATCGACGAGCATTCATTATAGAAGCAAAGAGATTGGATGAAGCTAATGAAAGTCGGGATCGTAGTTGGTAGAGCGAGCTTTCTACTCATCCCCTTATTAATTAAATTAATTAAAATGTTCTATATTCAAGCAACTGGGATTCTCAATAATAATAATAACAAATTTTACAAAACGAATTATATATACATTACAAAGTGTGCTTATTGTGTAATACTGATAGCATAAACTTATGGAATTACTCACCGATACAGTTACGAGGCCCAGCACTGAAGGGGATGTAGGCGTATGGATGTCTCTTGTTGCAGTTCTCTGGCAAGAACCGGTCCGGGTCAAACTTCTCTGGATCTGGGTATATGGAAGGGTTACGGTGGATATCAAACACGTGGATAATCGCCGTCACTCCTTCCGGTACTGTATAGTTACCTGAAAGTAAAAACATTTCGAACTTAAAAAAAAAACGGTCAAGTGCGTGTCGGGGCGGGGCACGCGCTGTATAGGGTTCCGTAGTTTTTTAGGATTTTTATCGCAAAGCAGGTTTTGATCAAGTATATTCATAACGTTCATTTCATTAACTACTAACTTTTTATTTCCTAATGCCCTAGCGCCTTTTTTGGCTGTAGCTCATTAACCCGTAAAACCTGCTTAGCTGTTATAGTTTTTTTTATTTGCTTATTAACATGCTTCTTCTGTGATTTTTTTCATATTTCCATTGACAATCGCTTAGCTGGCAGGTGGAGACACTCGACTCTATTATGCTTTCACGCTAAATGTTTCGCAAACGAATCCGTAAATCGAAAAATAATAATATGAAGACACATAGTTTTTAACTCAGATAAATGATCGAGCGCAGCGAGGTTCAAATCTCTTTGGTTTTTAAAAGAGCAATAACGACAAGATAAAATTAGACAAAATAAAATTAAATGTATTGTATGTCCAATTGTCCATACTAAATTACAACTTTCTAATACTATGGGTCTCTGAGCTAAGCCGCGGACAGACAGACAGACGGATATGACGAAACTGGGTTCCTTGTCGACTACAGAACCCTAAAAATGAAGCACTCGTGGCCGAGTGGTAGTTGCTCTTTCTTTCCGATAACAAAAGATAAGCATAGATTGTCGTGGACCGCTGGTGACTCATAACTAGAACGTTTCCGTGCTTCGCAAGGTATGTTAAGCCTATAGTCCTGGCTACTGTCAATGATAGTAGTCATTAAGCCACGACAGGGGCTTTTTGGCGGCTTGAAAACTCTGACAGCCAGCCAGGTCGGCCTCTAACCCGACAAAATCGAATCTAGTTAGGACTGGGTCTGGTTTGCCCTCTGGGTGGCGGAGGTCAGATGGCAATCGCTCTGTATAAAAACCAGAACCTCGTCAAGTCCCGTAAGAAACCTTTGGTAAAAAACGGAATAAGGCTGGGGTATAATGAATGAAGGGTTGCTATCTACAGCTACATTAAGCAACATTTTGTGATCTGTTATTGGCGCGAAGTATCAACAGCTTTCGCGCCCTTCAACCTTAGATTATAAATAACGGCAGCTTTACTGCCTACGTTCGACATAACTTTTCATAGAGATTTAAAAGATTGACTCTGGTGTTGCTAAGAACAGCCAAGAGCAAATCATGCTTGACACATTAGACTTTAAACAGTTTTTATTTTAATAGACGTACAGGCTAGAGTCGCACTGCGACTGTCAAGCTTGACCTGTCGTTGACTGTACGCCTAGCAGTGGGAAGGTATGAACAGGTAGAGGTGTCACTTTGTCGCTTTGTCGCTTTTCAAGAGAAAGCCGACTAACCCGGCCCCAAGAGGACGGGTTGTTAATTTTCTCTTGACTAAAAAAGCTGTGGAAGTCACGAATAAACAGCAATACTGACAGATTCAGATCCAAAATAAGCACCAGAATTTTCACTATTATATTCCAAAAATCGCTTTGATTACTAATACAGCCAAGAGCACATCAAGCTTGACACATTAGACTTTGAACCGTTCTTATTTCAATAGACGTGTGGGCTAGACTCACACTGCGACTGTCAAGCTTGACCTGTTGTTGACTGTACGCCTTTCAGTGGGGAGGTATGAACAGGTAGAGGTGTCACTTAGTCGCTTTGTCACTTTTCTAGAGAAAGCCGACTAACCCGGCCCCAAGAGGACGGGTTGTTAATTTTCTCTTGACAAAAAAAGCTATGGAAGTCACGAAAAAACAGCAATACTGACAGATTCAGATCCCAAATAAGCACCAGAATGTTCACTATTATATTCCAAAAATCGCTTTAATTACTCACATCTTAGATTGTTATAAATCTCCACGCATCTTAGACTATCTAAAGGCTGAGACTAATTTTTTTTTGTTAAGATTGAACCTGTTATGAGTTCTGACGCGTGACCCACCTCAGGATGTTTAGTTATACTTGTTTGTATAACAAGTTTATCTGTATACATTTACAAAAAAACCGGCCAAGTGCGAGTCGGGCTCGCGCACCGAGGGTTTCGTACAAACCTGTAGGTATATAAGTAAGTAAAATTATAAAATTGTGAGTTTACGGGAAGTACCCTGTAGGTTTTGCGATTCCCTTGAAAGTGTCGAATAACTCGAAAATTTGCGGCATAAACGGCTGTATCTTTGATTGCGTTGGCTGAGAAGTTTGATTTATTGACAGCTCTAAGAGACAGTAGATTTTAGTAGTTTATTTGAATTTCAGCTTGATACCTCCACGCGTTCCTGAGAAAAAGGGTCGTGACAGACAGACGGACAACAAAGTGATCCTATAAGGGTTCCGTTTTTTCCTTTTGAGGTACGGAACCCTAAAAAAATAAAGCAAATAAATATGAATATGGTATTTAGGTGCCCTTGAACCCAGATCACAGGTTTTTGAACTTCTTGTCCCTCTGTTGTTTAATGGTTCGTGCCAAATATCTCCGACATAATTCGAAATAGCATGTTTTTCTTTTCAAACCAGAAGTGTTGGGTTATTAATTTTCATAAATTGTGATGACTTATTTTATTTTCGTAAAAATTTTTTGTACCCTGGACCGATATTAATGAATGTTACGATTATCTCGATGCAATGTCATCAAAATTAATCGACATTTTTTCCGTATTAAGTATCAAATCAAGAGCGCAATTCTTAAAAATCACCAAGTAATTTCCGAGATTTTCAAAATTTTAATAAGTATTTCCTATAGCACAGGGAATCCTAGTTTGAGGGCCAGGATGCAAAAACTCTGTAAACAATTTTTTTTTTTCAATAAATGATGTTTTATGTTTTTTTTTATATAACGTAAGAATTAAAATAGTTTGGGTGTTAAGTTGTAAAATAATTTTGGTTTTTAATTTACAGAAATAATAATTTACGTTTTGTGAGTATAATAATATCATAAAATTTATCATTTAGGCACTAAAGCCCCTTCGGAAAAAAGACCAGACTGGAGTTGGTCCACCGACAAGAGCATGGCTCTTAATTTAAAGAAAAAGAGTTTATCAGGATTTATAACATTTTCAAAAGGGAAATATTTAATTGCACATTAAAATACTGACTGACGCAATTGTGCATTAAAATACTGACTGTGCATCAAAAAATACTGGATTGCACACAAAAATTTGCTCTCACAAAAATAATTCAAAATATCACCAAAAATACTGGATCGCACACTTAAATGTGCTCACTATTAAATTTTGTCAAGCAAATTCGCTTCTGGTGTTTGAAATACAAACTAACACAACCTAACCGATCCCCTTCGGGATAAGGGTCTTTCGACCACTTTCGACAACTTGTTCAGAAGCGACTTTGCGTGACAATCAAATTTAGATAAGACCACATAGGTCCGTTGGAACACAACCTATCCGATCCCGAACGAGATCGTTAGGTTAGTGGTAGGTAATTTTTTTTCCAGAAGCAAATATGCTTGACAAAATTTAATAGTGTGCAATCCAGCATTTTGGTGTGCAATCTAGTATTTTTGATGCTACTCTTAAATATTTTGTTCGAAAAAAGGGTATTATAAGTTATGGCATTAAATACATGCCCTTTAAAAATTTCGAAAATCACTCGGTGATACTCAGGAATTGGGTCCCCGTGGTATCTTATCTACCTAGAATAACTTCTTGGCTGATATGTCGAGCTATGAGGGGCACGCTGGGGTAGAGACGTAAGCTCTCCTTGATGCAGCATTCTAGATACTTCATGTTATTCAGATCCTCCACAGTTGGTAGTCTCGGTGATTCGCCGAAAATTTGGTCTAATTCCTTGTAGATTTTTTCCTGGAATCAAAAAATTAAACGCAAGAGCAGTAGGTATTATGAGTAAAAAAAAAATTTCTTTGGGAAAGTTGCTTGTTTTCATAAGTAGAATCACTGGGCTTCGGGTTTCAAACGAATGAAAATTCACGCTGTATACAAGATTATTAAACATCTATATCTATTCTGCATCTATATTGTTCTATTTGTCCGCCTATATGTATGTACCTTTGTGCATAAAGTTGAATAAATAAATTGTAGTCTTTCATACTCGTATGGGTAAAATATGCATTTTACGATATACCTGGGCAGTCCCAGAAATATTCGACCTTACTTACTTACTGGCAGTTTTTATTTGATTAAATACTCTTTTTAGGAAGCGTGAACATTAAGAAATTTAAATTTAGAATTCGAACGCGCTAGGTCATTTGGCATTTGTTCTGAAGCATACTTAGTGAATGTTGTCATCGAATTTTTCGATAATTTATAAAATTGGTGTTCGTTACGTAATTCAATACTTTTATTTGAAAGGTCTCAGCCCAACTAATATCAAAGTGGAGCTTGATTCTACTTTGGGGGAGTCTGCTCCTTCATTTACAACAATAAAATATTGGGTGGCAGGGTTCAAGCGCGGCCGCTCGAGCTGCCAAGATGAACATCGCAGTGGACGACCAAATGAGGTGACTAATCCAGAAATAGTAAAAAAAATCCACAAAATTGTACTGAATGACCGTCGACTGAAAGTACGCGAGCTAGCAGATATGGTAGGCATTTCAAAAAGTGCAGTCCATCGTATTTTAACAGAAAACTTGGACATGAGAAAGCTATGCGCAAGATGGGTGCCGCGATTACTCACAGTAGAACAAAAACAGCGCCGTGAGGATGTGTCAGTCGAATGTTTAGCAAAATTTCGCAGCAACAAAGCCGAGTTATTGCGTCGATTTATCACCATGGATGAAACATGGGTTCATCACTTTACACCTGAGACTAAGGAACAGTCAAAACAATGGACTGAAAGAGGAGAATCAGCTCCAAAGAAGGCAAAAACAGTTCCATCGGCAGGAAAAGTCATGGCTTCAGTTATCTGGGACGTGCGTGGCATAATTTTTATAGATTATCTTCCAAAAGGAAAAACTATTAATGGCGAGTATTATGCCAACTTATTGCAGCGTTTGAGTGAAGAAATAAAGAAAAAACGGCCTCACTTATCAAAGAAAAAAGTTTTGTTTCATCAAGACAACGCTCCAGTCCACACATCTGGCTAAAATCAATGGCTAAAATCGAAGAATTAAAATTTGAATTGCTTCCCCAATTTCCCCATGCACCTTATTCACCAGATTTGGCCCCGTCAGATTATTTTCTGTTCCCAAACCTAAAAAAATGGCTCGGCGGGAAAAGATTTTCGAGCAACATAGAGGTTGAGTCGTTGGTTAATGGCTATTTTGAAGAGTTTGACAATTCCTACTATAAACGTGGCATTGAAGCTATAGAGCTGGGAAAAGTGTATCGAGCTACAAGGAAGCTATGTAGAGAAATAAATATAGTTTGTCCCATTTATTTTGATTTTTCTTGGTTAGGTCGGCTACTTCTGGGACCACCCTCGTATTTATAAAAAATCATAATTCTCGTCGTCGGCGCTAAATGCCAATCTATATCCTTCCTTATCAATTATGTTTCACATAAACCGTTTGACAAATATTTGTCTGTGCGAATGAGACTATGCTTTCGCATAAAAAAAATCTACTCATGTAAACAAGCAAGTTTCCCGAAAAATTCCTTAAAAAAAATTTTTTTTTCGTCTTTCCTCCCATACAAAAAGACTCGATCACGTGACCATTTTGCTATGGAGAGTCAAAAATTTTTTTCTTTTCTTTGTTTTGGACCAAAACCAATGAATTTTCACGCTGTTGTGTTTGGTACCTTACCTGTACTATAGGCTCGTTGGCAATCCTCATAATCATAAAAGAAAAAGCCATTGAAGTTGTATCGTGGCCCTTGAATAAAAAAAAGTCCATTACAGCAGCTGATGAACTTTCCATGGGAAATTGAATTAAAAGAGTGAGAGAGGGAGAGTGTGCCCAAGAGCGCCATGAGCTTATTGCGCCATCCCCCTTCTACCACCGGGAATCCAGATGCACCGCAGGATATCACCCATACTTGGTTGATATTCCATACATCCACACAAAGCGCTTTGAAACATCCTTTATAATGCGCACCGCTAAGGAGTGGAATTCTCTGCCTGCGTCTGTATTCCCGAGCTCTTATAACCCGAATCTATTTAAGTCGCGAGTGAATGGGCTTCTTCTGGGCAAGCTCGTTCCACCGTCGACCTCATCTCTATCCTCAAGGCTAGATCGAGGTCAAGAGTAAGCCCATACACAGTAAAAAAAAAGTGGATATGTCAATGCTTTCGCTTCGTGCAAAGTGGGTATAGGCCCTCTGATGGTAATAATTGGTACTACATCGAGATCTGGGTGAGTCAGTGGGCGAAAAAAAAGGGGGAGGGAGGGGAGGGGTGTGGAAGGGGGTGTAAGGGGAGGCATGTGAGAGGCGTAATGAGGGGAGGGATGTGAAGAGGGGAGTTAGGGCGGTGAGGGGGAGCCGGGTGAGTGGACATGGGTAGGAGCTTGATTTCCACTTGACATATCAAGGATACAGCCAACCAGGGATATTTTATCTTTAGGGTTGGGCCACATTGATCGACGGCGATCGACGGTTTGCCTATTCAAAACGAGCGCAAAGTATGGAAATCCCTTCGCCACGTCGATGCGAAAGGATTTCCATACTTTGCGCTCGTTTTGTATAGGCAAACCGTCGATCACCGTCTATCAATGTGACCCAACCCTTACAAGAAAATGAAAATTTATCAGGTTTACATCCTTCAGTTACAGGTTGGTGGGTTGTACTCTTAACTTTACAACAAGGGAATTAATTCGAAACACTTACTTCGAACATAAAAGTATCTACTTCTTCTCTTACACCAATTTTATCAATTTCACCTTCTTTTTCCACTTCAAGCAGCAAATCTAGCATAGCCTGTCGATGCTTTCTTTCAATTAGATCAACATTAGTTTTGGTGTCAGACACAATATTTTCTTTTAAATTACGTCTATTTTGTATAACTTTGTTTGTTAGTGCATGCAAGTCGTCCACAATTTTATTTTCTTTTCTTGCCATGGGTAAAAGTCTGTGTATCCAATCAAAATGGAGCCAAACGGTCACTGATCTCGTACTTACTATTTTTCCAAGTTCTAAAATACCTTCGAAATATTTTTCTATGACCGGCTCTGTATCTGAATAAACTGATGTACCCATGGCTGTTTCTGAAAATGCATAAACTAATAAGTGAAAACTTCTAAATATACGAAATGTAGAAGGTAACTGATACTTTATTTACTTTTAAATACTGAATAAACTAAGGTTTTGCATTGAAGTTTAAAATGAAATAACAAGGCTAGATGGTGGAAGCAGGAACCGCTATGCGCCTAGAGCCTAATGAATGAGTCACCTGCTTTCTGACTAGAGTAGGTAAAATGGTAGCCGCACTGGAGTTGGGTTTCAAGTTGAATCACATGAAGCCTGCAGTCATTCATGTTCTTTCAGTAAACAATATTACATGATTAAAAGCGAAATTTAAGGCTTGTTAACAAACTAAACTAAGAGTCAACGACACAAAAATTAAAGTTTATTATGAAGAAACAATAATAGCGTTGTAACTTAAAACAAGTTGAAAAAATAATAGGGAAAACGTGTTGTTAGGTCAAAATTTACAAAATTAATTGCTCTCAGTGAGACATTTAGTAGGCAGTTGGACCTCATATGGCACTGGCTAAGGCTCTACATCGCCTTGGCATGCTGAATGTCAGGTTTTCAATAGTGGCCTGAGGGATCCTGCTCCATGTTTAAGAAAGATTCAGAAATAGATCACTTTCGGTGCGTAAAATTTGAGGAAGTTCTTGGGATGCAATTCTTCCGAGCAAGTCCCACGCATGCTCTATAGAATTCATGTCTCACGATTGTGGAGGCCGGTCTAATAGTGAGATAGTGTTCGCGGAAAGCGTCCGTCTGAGTTTTAGACTTTGGTGATTAGTGTATTTTGGTGCGAAGCCCTAAAAAAGGTATTTCTTACCACACATAATATTCAGAGTGGAGTAAGGTATGATCTCACTGATGTCAGTTTGACTCTTTTCACTTTCCTTGTCAATAATGCTGAGGAACTTAGAGGTATGCTCATTGAATGTGCAGCAGAAACCCTTCAGGATCGAAAAGTGGAACGACGGAGTCAAGAGTTTGCGCCGTTGCCTCCATTTCGAGCCTAAAACACGTCGTGTAACAAAAGTCGAAGCAAATTACATTTTACTTCTTAAAATAAAAATCATCATAACTAAGAATAACAAAAGCCACGATCACACCTAGCTGAATTCAAAGGCTAAAGATTAAAGATTTATTTATTTAACAATTTGCACACACAAGATCACATTAACAACGATCCGCGCACTAGGATAAACCTGTATAACTAATACGGAATACTTTGCTGGGAGGCTTGGTTATGTTAATTGCAATATCCTTACTTCAACGAGCAATTTATAGAATAGAATAGAATAGAAATAACATTTATTCATTGTAATTCATAATACATAAAACGATTAGCTACCATGAACATTATTTATAGTCAAGAGTTTACAAAAATAAATATGAGGCAACTATGTCGTGATGTGTATTATGTGCGACAGTGAAAAGGCGCTGGCTCAGCATATTGTCGCAGCAAGCTACGACGCTGGTGATTCTGCCAGAAACCTAAGTGAGTCGACATAAGCGACACAGAAAAGGATCGATAAATTAAAGAATTTGTAAAAAACGTAAAGTGCGAATAAAAAGTAGTGTGTGCATGTATGTGTGTGTGTGTGTATGTGTGTGTGTGTGTGGGGGGGGGTTAGTGTGCGAGTAAGGGGGGGGGGGGAAGGATCAGCAGAGTAGGATAATGGTGTAGTGATTTTAAAAGTAACTAACACAATTTACAATACGATACCCGGAAAAGTCACAGATATAATGTGCTCATTTGGAAGATTGATCTAAAAGGTAATTTTTTAATAAAGTTTTAAAATGTTTAATTGATTTCGTGTTTCTTATAGGAGGAGGTATGTTATTCCAAATTTTTGCCGCATTATATCTGAAACTGCCGCGGAACGCAGTTGTTCTGTGGTTAGGTATAAGAAGGGGAGGGACACAGGGTCTAAGATAATCTATGTTAGAATTTCGAGTTGTTCTCCAATTAAGTTTTTTATATAGATGCTCAGGACTTTTGTTTTTAATAACTCCGAATAATAAAGTTGCGGTGTAAAGCTGTAGCCGTTCTTTCATTTTTAATATTTTTGACGAGTTTAGATAAGGCGTGACATGATTGCGAGGAGGGATTTTAAAACAAAATCTGGCACAGGCGTTTTGTATTCGTTGAATCAACTTATGAGATCTAGCATGCAGACAAGGACCATACACGGTGATGCAATAATTGAGCTTTGACAGAATTAATGTTTCGCAAAGTAAGACACGCAAATCCAAGTTTATATAGTCTCTAATTCTATAAATCACCTTAAGTCTGTAGAAGCAATTGCGAGCGGTCTCCAGAACGAAATTCTCCAATCGTAAACTACCATCCATTAAGATGCCCAGGTTCCTTGCCTCCTTTACACGATCGATGTCCGATCCGAGCATAGTAATTTTAGGGTTATGTGCTATGGTGTTTTCTATTTGTTATGCCGAATTAGTCTTTGAATTCAGCTAGGTGTGATCGTGGCTTAAGATGCCACTGGACTTTAACAGTGCAGAGAAGGATCTGAAGCAAAATTAGGGCGCCGCAAACTGTTTTGTGAATTGCGTTCCTGAGACCTTTGGTCACCCTTAGGCAGATAGAAAGCCTTGTTGCCCGGCGGACGATCAGGGCCGTCTGTCTGTGTGTCCGTCCGATGTCTTATTCTCTATATAGTGGCTGATCAAAATAAGAATTTTCCGTTTGATGCCGGCAAAGAATAGTACCAACAATCTCTATCTGTTGGCGTCGTAAGAGGCGACTAAGGGCTTATTAACCGGAGGATGGGCAGCAGCATCTTTCTATGTATCGTACCATCTTACATACTGCGGTCACTAACAACAGCGGTCGCCAGCCGCAACGCTTACAAGGGTTGTGTTGTGACAATGGTATATCCCCTCCAAGGTTGGTATATCCCCTCCCAAATTGTAATATCATTGATCCCCTCCGATGTTCCACGCGTTTTCGCTGGAATTCTGGAAGGAGCTCCCTATCCTGCATTGGATGTCATGATGAATCTGGTATTTCATTATTGACATGAAAAACAAATCAAGAATTTTTTTTTATAAAAATTACCCACTTACCATTACTCAAAAGTAGTCCCTCACTCAGCCAATTTCTCATAAAGTTATAAGGAAAGCGTTTTTCGTTGAATTGTGTTGTAGACATCAAAATCTAAACATTTAGATACAGTTTATTTTAATAATTATTCTTTTCAGTGTAAAATTTATAACACGATCCTGAAGCGCAGGGGCTCCAATTCATGAATAATATTATCACCCCAAAATTCATAACAGGTTATTTTTTTAAGACTGAGGAATGGTATTCGTAAATATAGAGTAGATTATTTTTCTACTCAAATATCCCTTGGTGATATTTAAGAACTGGACTTAGGGGCGTATAAGGCTATTGAACACAACTAGAGGTCCACAGCAACGATTACGACACCGATACTACACTCGAAACAGTAAAATTTTAACTTTTTTTACTTACAATGGAGTAGAATGCTACTCTAAAACAATAGGTATGTACAGTCAACGATAGGTCAAGCTTGATACTCGCAGTGCGACTCTAGCCCGTACGTCTATTGAAATAAGAATGGTCATTCATATCCCAACTGCCGAAAAGCTGCCACCAGGTCACGACCTCCCTTGGTCCATATGGAAGTCACTAAACAGACTGCGGTCGGGCGTGGGCAGGTGCGGGGAAGTCATGAAGAGGTGGGGCTTCTCTGATAACGTCAAGTGTGAATGCGGTATTTTGCAAACCATGACACACTTGCTGTCGTGCCCTACTTCTCCAGTTTCCTGCACTCGGAGGGACCTTTTTGAAGACAACCAAAAGGCTATTTGACTGGAAAAGAAGAAGAATGGTCCAAAGTCCAATGTGTCAAGTTGGATGTGCTCTTGACTGTATCTATCTATATCGTGCCGATATCATCATGAAATTAGGAGCAAATAAAGTACTTGTTAATTCAGTCGAAATACATTGTTCGTTGAAGTAAGGATATTTGAATCAACAGAACCAAGCCTCCTGTAGGCCGAATTAGTTTTATTTTAATTGTCAATGGACTCTTGACCTCGATCTAGTCTAGAAGACAGAGATGAGGTCGACGAAGGAACGAGCTTGCCCAGAAGAAGCCTATTCACTCGCGAATTGAATAGATTTGGGTTATATGAACTCGGGAACACAGACGCAAAGCAAGCAGATAATTCCACTCTTCAGCCGTGCACATTTAGGATGGAGTGATTACGGCTTTACCATGGTGTCATTGCCAATATTCGCACTATATCCGTACGATATCGGCGATGAGTACGTTATTAACATGGTTGTTCGTCATTGGTAATAAGTACTGTCTTTGCCCCTAACTTCGTGACGATATTGGCACAATATCGTCATCATTCTTAAGTTATCAACTCTGTGTTGTCGCGGTGGACAAACGGCGTATGTCTTCTGAGTGCCATGACGTGTCGTGGGCAATAAACTACAGGATATCTAAATAAAACACAAATACGAGGTGTGAAAAAAACCGGTCAAGTGCGAGTTGGACTCTCGTGCCAAGGGTTCCGATATACCTACCATTTTGAGGACAGCAAAACTAAATTTGTTTGTAAAGGTTTTTTGCAGAGTTCTAAAAAACTGTGTCACTTAGAAAGATCGTTTTATTTTTGCTGTAATATTGACAATAAAAAATTATTAAATAACAAAAAACCCAACTGCTTAGCACAAGAGAGGAAAACAAACATAAATCCTATTAGATTTGGTAACTTGAATTGTATAAGATACTGCAGGCGGGGACGAAAAAACGTTTTGTGGATGTTTACGACTTAATTTTGTTCGTCCCCGCCTGCAGTATCTTATACAATTCAAGTTACCAAATCTAATAGGATTTATGTTTGTTTTCCTCTCTTGTGCTAAGCAGTTGGGTTTTTTGTTATTTAATAATTGTTTATTTTAAACTTTTTAGTTTTCAGTTTTGCTACGTCAAGTTATACTAAAAAATTTGCTTAAACCTTAGAATCAGGTTTTTACCAGCTATTGTTTACCCATGTTGTAAAAGTAATGATAAAAAAAAAAATCCCCCTTTTTTCTCTTCAAAGGTGCCGTACTAAAATATTATACCCTATGACACTTCTACAATAAATACAAATCTAACGATACCTCATATGTTGAAATCTATCAAGCCGTTTAGGCTGTAGAGCGCAACAAATAAACCGAAATACTACATACATCATCATCATAGGCCTTAGCCGTCTATGTCAGACGATTTAAGCAATATTCTGTCGATTTCACCGTTTTTCGTGGCTGAATAAGCCTGTTCGGGAGCGGCAGGTCCTGCCACACGCTCTGCAGGTGAAGCTTGTGTTATCAATAACTGATGTTATGTCGTTATTTTTCTTACGTTTCTCGCTTTTTTCGGCAATGGCACAACACCAGGCTTCATCGTGTACCTTGCGTCCATCCAGTAATGATTTACGCCATTTGGTTCTGTCCTCAGCTGTCTGCTCCCAGTCTAGGTGTTCAATACCAAAAAAGATCATGTCTCGCTTGGCGCAATCTTTAAAGCGCAGCATTGGCCTACCAACACTTCTTTTTGCGTGCGCTATAGCACCAAGCAATACATGCTGAGGTAGACGGGTTGGTTCCATGCGGCGCACGTGTCCCAATCATCGTAATAGTCTCTGCTTCAGCAATGCAAAGAAACTGGGAAACTGTGCTCGTTGTAAGAACATGCAACCTTGGCGGACACCTCTGCGCATTTTGAACGGCTCAGATGTAATGCCACCAGCAACGACAGCGCCATTCATATCTTCGTGGAAGCTCTTTTTTAAACTAAGAAGGTTAGGTGGACACCCGATGTTGTTAAGAGCGATATATAGTCCCTCTCTGCTGACTGTATTTTTTTCACTTCGAACTTTGTGACTTAGTAATAGAGTTGCAAATCTTTCCATTCACGTGCGGTTGACCGTATGGTTGGATTTGGTAGTCACAAGGTTTTAGTCGCTGGTGGTTCGCTTCGGCGAAGCGTAGGCTAAAACCTCCTTGGGTAGTCGACATCAAAAAACAGCTCAGCTACAGTCTACCACAAAAGTAATTAATGCTGCATCTTGCACGGGAAATTTAGTCATTGCTTTATATGTTAAAACTTAAAAATATATTTCCAAAAGGCCTAGCTAAACCCAAATATTTTAAAAAGAAACCTCCCAGAGTTGTTTTATCAATAGAATATTACCAGATGAGCAAGCGACGCTACCCACCAACAGATGGCGCTGTAGGTTTCTGAAACGCGGTAATAAAAACAGCGCCTCTGGTATGGAGTAGAAAAACTACAGTATATTACAAAAGTAATTAATGCGGCATCTTGCACGGGAAATTTAGTCATTGCTTTGTATGTTAAAACTAAGTGATTTTATTTCCAAAAGGCCTAGCCAAGCCCAAATATTTCATAAAGAAACCTCCCAGAGTTGTTTTATCAATAAAATATTACCAGATGAGCAAGCGACGCTACCCACCTACAGATGGCGCAGTAGGATTCTGAAGCGCGGTAATATCTCCACTTTTTTATGGATATCTTCCATCTCCATCATCAGATCAGCTCCAAGTTACAATAATATTGCATTGTCATCCGATTCACATACGCATGCAAAATTTCATCTCAATCGGAAACCGATTAAGATTCTCTTTCAGGCGGGTATTTTATTTTTTGAAATAGTTTTTTTATTTAGTACTTTTATATTTTTTTTTATACCTTATGACACTCCTACAATGAATACGAACCTAACGACACCTCACATGTTGAAATCTACCAAGCCGTTTAGGCTGCAGAGCGCGACAAAGAAATCGACATACATACATACATACACTTGAAAAACATAACCCTCCTGTTTTGGGGCAGTCGGGTAAAAATGTATATCGACTGTAATTAATTCAGATTTTTCCATTAACAAACTTCGGAGATAAGGGGGGGGGGGGGGAACGGTATTTCTTTTGTCATTTTTAGGGTTCCGTACCTCAAAAGAAAAAAACGGAACCCTTATAGGATCACTTTGTTGTCCGTCTGTCTGTCTGTCTCTCTGTCTGTCTGTCAAGACCCTTTATCTCACGAACGGGTAAAGGTATCAGGTTGAAATTAATACCATTTATTAGGATCCATGAACCACACAAGATCTAAAAATTTAATTTTTTTACAATGACGCAATCAAAAGATATGGCATTTTATGTCCTCATCTCCATACATTTATTCAAAAATGCAAAACCTACAGGGTACTTCCCGTTGACATAAAATTATGAAATTTGGCAAGAAGGTAGGTCTCACAGTACAAATAATGGGAAAAGTCTGAAATCATTAAATATTACAACTTTTCTCACAACTAATGGTAACCAATTGTGGTGAGCTCCCGTTTCAAGAACATTCATATAAGAGAGGGGTCAAGTTGGATGGTCGCTGAGGCAATTTTTATTGTAGTTATATTTTAAGAACGGGAACACTTACAAACTTGAAAATTGGTATGTTTATAGTGCATAAGCTGTAAAATCCCATTCCAATCATCTTTAATACAAAAAAAAGTCATACAAAATATGTCATGTCAAAAAATAAACAATGTCCAAACTGGACGGACATCTAGTCGAACTGTCCGCCCCGAATCGTGCCAGTCGCAAAGGTGCCCATGACACTAGCCGCGTTGCCGCGTTGGATGGCAATGGACAACCTTTGCGCCAGGTAGGATCCGGAGCGAGCATCGTACTCTCTCTCTCGAAGCCGACGACCGACTTCCTTTACGAAGGCAATGGCCTCCGACCCCCAGCAACCCGTCGTCTCAAACGCTAGCGGGACAAAGTTATAGTTAGCGTCTAATACAGCGTATTTTTCACGCTTTCTACTAGCCGCATTTTCAGCGGCAGCCCTGGCAACCCTCACCGTGCGGCCAAGATGTGATGCAGCAAAAGTGCTGACGCACGTGGCGTCCCACAGTAGGCACTTTCCACGCTGCCACGGTACCAGCGTCAGCCCGTCGGGTCTCTTGGCGTCAGAACGACTAAGACCCGGCGGTTCCAACATACAGGGTACGTCAGCTGAAATCAGGGCCCTTCGGACTATGTCATTCAGGACGTGGTGACGAAGGAATCTCCCCGAGCACCGACAGCAGCTCAACGCGTGATGGCCATTGGCTTCCACCATGGAGCCGCAGATGCATTGATGTGGTTGACAAACATCGCAGCCCAGGCGGAGAGCCACAGCCACACGAATAGAGCTACTGTCGAGCAGCGTACCCATATATGGTGAAGGAAAAGCCTGCAACCACGCCCCAGACTCAGCCTTTGACACCGCCCTTAGTCTAGCTAGGTCTGCCCCGGCGGCCGCACCCATGAGTCGGTCGAGAGTATCTTTGGAACCCACGTCATCCCAGGCTCGCTGTATGTCTGGGTTCTCGGGCACGGACGCAGTCGGGAAGAGAGCTGTCCACCTCGTCAACGCGTCGGCTGCAAAAGGAATACTGGCCCTGCCTCCATTGGAAGATAAAATGTCAGAGACAAGACCAGCAACCCCATGCGCCGAAGCTAGAAAAGCCGGCAAACTCACGTCCCGCACACGCCGCACACCCAAACCCTAATTGGAAGGGACGCCTGGCTCCACTGGGCCTCATTTAGGGAAACATTTAATATAGTTTCAACCGTTAGTTTTAAAGCGTCATCGAAAAAAGACACCTCATCAGGACACAGCCAGGTCGGGGTAGTCCTCAAGAGGTACATTATCTTGGGTACTGCAAAACACATTCTCAACAAAGCCAGGGCAACATGCGCAGAGATGCTTTTAAGACGTTCCCTAGCGAGGAGAAGGAGTCTTGTCCTGACTTCAAGAGCATCTGGAACCGCCGCTGGAAAAATAGGTGAACCCAGGAGGTTAAAAGTTGCTTGAGATAGCTCTCTAAGGCCAGGGAGTAAGGAGTTGAAAGTTGGAAATGAAGGACAGGATGTAGGTCCGCAACAGAAAAACTCGCACTTAGCCGCATTCACTTCCAGCCCCAGCTCTTCAAAAAGGGGAAGCAACGTTCGTAGGTCTTGTTCCACGTCTTCAGGTTTTCCCCCTATGGTGCCATCATCAAGATACCATATATTCAATGGGCATTTCAAATTTTCATTTTTTTTTTTTTAAGGCTGAAAGTGAGCGGCCCAAGTGGGTCCCCCTGCTGCGCACCCACCTGGGAAAGAATTAGGGAGTCATTGAAGAACAGATTTGAAGGTGACTGATACACTTGGTACAAGAAAGGATACAGGGAAGGGATATTTTCTCTGACCTCGCTAAGGAGTACATCCCGCTCGACGGTATTAAAAGCGTTCTTAACATCCAATTTGATGACAACACAGTCGGCGTTCCCTGGATCTGTTACAAATGCGCGTGTAGCGTGTATCGCTGCTTCGCACCCCATTTGTGTTCCAAACCCCAGCTGTTGTGGTTGCAAATAAGCAGCCATCGGGTCCCTGACGGCGCGACACCCCAGTTTTGCAACTAGACGACGAAAAGTGCTATCTATGGCGATCGGTCTTATGCCCCCCTCTTTCTTCGATAACGCGCACAAAGTCGCACCATACATATAAGGACAAACTTCAAGGTTAAGTTGACCACTCAATAAAAAGTTGCACAGCCTACTGAGGCACTCGAGCAAGCGCTGCCCATTATTTCCCGCAGAACTTGAAGTCAGTTCTTTTAAATGAGCCGGTCGGATTCCATCTAAACCCGCAGCCGACCCACAATGAAAACTTGCCAGTGCCTGAACCACTTCCTCAGCCTTAACAGTTAAGGTGGGCGTGGATCGATCTGGTGGCTGTACGAATGCTAACGGGCGAGAAGGGGATGGCTGCTTCCCTTGTAAAGCAGTCAGAGTTTCCTGGCCCGGGGGTGCTACTGTGTCGTCGGACATCAGTAAGCGAACGGCACCCCTCAGATCGCCCTCAAATACTTTGGACTCAATTGTCTTCAGAACTGAAGGCGAACGGAGGGAGACCCCAGGTAGCAAAATGACGTCTGGGACGAAAAAAGTACGTCATTTTAAGGTCAATTTAGGGTCAGTACTACATTCGTCGAGATAGGACGTAAAACTGACGTCATTTTAAGGTCAATTTAGGGTCAGTACTACATTCGTCAAGATAGGACGTAAAATTGACGTCATTTTAAGGTCAATTTGGGGTCAGTACTACATTCGTAGAGATAGGACGTAAAACTGACGTCATTTTAAGGTCAATTTAGGGTCAGTTCTACACTCGTCGAGATAGGACGTAAAACTGACGTCATTTTAAGGTCAATTTAGGGTCAGTACTACATTCGTCGAGATAGGACGTAAAACTGACGTCATTTTAAGGTCAATTTAGGGTCAGTACTACACTCGTCGAGATAAGGCGTAAAACTGACGTCATTTTAAGCTAAATTTAGGGTCAGTACTACATTCGTCGAGATAGGACGAAAAACAGACGTAATTTTAAGGTCAATTTAGGGTTAGTACTACATTCGTCGAGATAGGACGTAAAACTGACGTCATTTTTTGGTCAGGACAGGGTCGGTACTACATTGGTCGGAATCGTTCGTCTAACTGACGTCATTTTTAGTCAGTTTAAGACCGTACTGTATTGGTCGAAATCGTCTGTCAAGATGTCGTCACTTTCAGTCATTACTGTACCTACTTGTGATCAATTAACTCTATGAATAAAATGTACCTTAGATTATAATAATACTAACATGTACCCAGTGTATATTGAAAAGCCATCGCCGCTCAGTCGGAACGGACCAGAAAGTCCATTCATAAATCATAGCCGAAGTAATGAATATAGCTTCTCGGCGCATAATGTCACGTTCGCAAAATGTCACACTAGGGTTCACCATAGCAAAATGTGACGTTCGCAAAATATCACGTTCTGCGAACGTGACATTGTGCCTAAGGACATTTCTACTATACGAAATACAGAAAACTAATGAAATTATAATAATTTTTTTCTATGTCCACAAAGAATGAAGTCCCAAATCGATATCGATTATTTGGAAAAATCGCCAAAATGTCGTCACTTCTTGGTCATTTTAGGACTGTGCTGTACCAGTGAACAGTGAGCGTTTTTCAAGAATCAGCTGAAGTCCATTAAAGGTCATTCAAATTTAATGTCCATCCTGGTCACTTTGGGTCAGTTAGCGAAAGGTCAGCTGTGGTCAGTCTTTGGTAGGTCGACAAAGTCGGGAGAGTGACGTAATCTTACAGTTTATTCAATGAATAACGGGTCAGTAATTTATTTATCGAAATTGTACGTAATTTTTTTTTTGGTTAATATAAGGTTGGTAGGGTACTGCATTCGTCGGAATCGTACGTCAAACTGACGTCATTTTTATAGTAATAAATATATGTAGGAGATGGCGCTGTACAAAACGCAGCATTTTGTATATCGTGGTATTGAGATTTTTTTTTTTAAGTGGTATGTAGCCGTGACATTTCCTTGGTGGTGGAAATGTAGGGTTATAGGTTATACCTATAAATAACGTTCCTAGATGGCTAGATTGGTTAAAGTGACTTAACATCACTTATAACATCACATCTTCAGTTATGCAGCTATTTATTTTTATTAAGCCACCTACAGCAGCGCCGCTTTGCCTTTGTCTTGAAGCCACGTCTACAGAATGAACTACTACAGTACGTCGTGAGTACGTCATAAGAGACGTCATCAGTACGTCGTAAGAGACGTCATCAGTACGTCTTCAGAGACGTCATCCTACCGTCCTCATATGACGTCATAAGGCTGTGACAATAGTACGTCATTGGCTGGTCATACAGACGTCATAATATGACGTCTCCTACGTCGAAAATGACTGTATTATGACGTCATTTTGACGTCATTTTGCTACCTGGGACAGCCGCATTACCGATGTCGTCAGATGTATAGGCAGAGTTTATATTCGACTTCACCTTGGCTGTAAGATTCCCAGGTCCCTGTACGTCTGGTGCTTTAAGCGCCGTATAAGCAAAACTAAACAAGGAAAACCAGTCGGAGGTTGAATTGGTTTGGATGCACATAGTGATAGCATCGCACAACCTGCCAGCAGCCAGGTTCCTAGCTCCTCTAGGGACATGGCGAAGCACCCTCACTGATTGCCTAAGAGCCGCGAGGCTCTCCAACGAATTACGGACCGGCTGTGAATCCTGAGGCTGTGTACCGCTATCAGCAACTTGTCCGCTATGTAGACCGACTTGCACAGGAGTGGAGCGGGCGCGGCAGCGGGTTACATCTTTGTGTTTGCGCCCGATGTGTACTGCGAGGCCATGCGAATTAAATGTGCGCGATGAGCCTGGGCAATGGGGGCACGTCAACATGAGAGAAGGGGCACTCATCATTAATACATAACTTTTACCTGTAGGTAGGTACTTAAAATTAAAAATACTTATTGCAGTATTGTAGGGCAAAATCGCAATTACAATAATAATAATAAAAAAAAAAAAAAAATACTAATTAACCTCAAATAATTTAACAATTACGGAACAGGTATAATTTAAAAGTCTACACCTTTTAGCGACTAAAAGAGAGAGAATTTTAAAAAATTCATAAATTCCAATAATAACAATCAACTAATAAATTTCCACAGTAATAATTAATTAATTAATTTCTATACCCATAATTAATTTTGCCAATTATTCATTCATTAATTTTAACAATACTTATTGTATTTTTAATAACTCATTAATATCGAAGAGGAAATCATATTTTTTTTCTAAATTAAATAATTTTGATAAAAGTATGTAGGTACCTAACTATCATGTCAATAATAATTTCACAAAAGTATGTGTGAAACAACAATTACAACAAAAAAAAAAATATAGGTATATATATAAAGAACCAAAAAGATCTCAGATCATACCCTCAAGCTAATGGAAGAAAGACGCGAAATGGTTCTGCAGTCTTCGGGAGATGCTTCTCAATATCGGCGGCTCAATAAACAGATCTCTAAGTCTCTGACTCGCGACATTCGGCTATTTAATACTAATCATATTAAAGAAGCGATTGAGCGGAACAAGGGCTCCAAAGTGTTCGCAAGAGATCTGTCTATTGGGCAGAGCCAGTTGACGAAGCTGAAGACCGAGGATGGCAGAACCGTATCGTCCAAGCCTGAGCTACTGAGGGAGGTCGAGAAGTTCTATGGACAGTTATACACGTCAACCGGCCCACCCGTTAGCAGTCTGGCCAACGATCCAAGAGCTAGACTTACCCGACACCATACCGAAGATATCCCGGACGTCAGCTTGTACGAGATTAGAATGGCTCTCAGACAGCTTAGAAACAACAAGGCACCCGGGCACGATGGAATTACGGCTGAGCTTCTGAAAGCAGGCGGAAGGCCAGTGCTAAAAGCTCTTCAGAAGCTGTTTAATTCTGTCATACTCGAAGGGAAAACGCCACAGGCATGGCACAGAAGTGTGGTGGTGCTCTTCTTTAAAAAGGGTGATAAGACCCTGCTGAAGAATTACAGACCCATCTCACTTCTGAGTCATGTCTATAAGCTGTTCTCGAGAGTCATTACGAATCGTCTCGCACGCAGGCTCGACGACTTCCAGCCTCCCGAACAAGCCGGTTTCCGTAAAGGCTTCAGTACCATAGACCACATACATACGCTACGGCAAGTTGTACAGAAGACCGAAGAGTATAACCAGCCACTTTGCCTAGCGTTTGTGGACTATGAGAAGGCCTTCGATTCGATCGAGACGTGGGCTGTGCTACGATCTCTCCAGAGGTGCCAAGTCGACTATCGGTACATTGAAGTGTTAAAGGATCTGTACAAAAACGCCACTATGTCAGTCCGTCTTCAGGACCAGGACTCGAAACCTATCCAATTGCATCGAGGAGTGAGACAGGGAGACGTCATATCTCCTAAACTGTTCACCGCTGCATTGGAAGACGTCTTCAAACTCCTGGACTGGAAAGGACTTGGCATCAACATCAATGGCGAGTACATGACCCACCTTCGATTTGCCGACGATATTGTCGTAATGGCTGAGACCCTGGAAGATCTCGGCACGATGCTCATTAACCTCAGTACAGTTTCACAACAAGTGGGTCTTAAAATGAACATGGATAAGACGAAAATTATGTCTAACGCCCTTGTTGTACCCACTCCACTCAAAGTTGGAGACTCTACGCTCGAAGTTGTCGATGAATACGTATACCTGGGACAAACAGTCCAGCTGGGTAAATCCAACTTAGAGAAAGAGGTTACTCGTCGAATCCGACTCGGATGGGCAGCGTTCGGGAAGCTCCGCAACATCTTCACGTCCAAAATACCGCAGTGTCTCAAGACGAAAGTCTTTGACCAGTGTGTGTTGCCAGTGATGACATATGGAACCGAGACGTGGCCGCTCACGATGGGCCTTATCAGGAAGCTCAAGGTCACCCAAAGAGCTATGGAAAAGGCTATGCTCGGAGTCTCTCTGCGAGATCGAATCAGAAATGAGGAGATCCGCAGAAGAACAAAAGTAACTGACATAGCTCTGAGAGTCGCTAAATTAAAGTGGCAGTGGGCAGGGCACATCGCAAGAAGAACTGATGGCCGATGGGGCGTAAGGGTTCTAGAGTGGCGACCACGTACCGGAAGACGAAGCGTTGGCAGGCCCCCCACAAGGTGGACCGACGATCTTGTCAAGGTCGCGGGAAGCCGCTGGATGCGAGCAGCGCAGGACCGGTCGTCATGGGGATCTTTAGGGGAGGCCTATGTCCAGCAGTGGACGTCTTTCGGCTGATATGATGATGATGATGATATATATAATAGAAAAAAAGATAATACAGATTTCAACAACACAACAATTAAACACAAAATGTCAACTATCAAGTAATAACTAAGTAATAAAGTCCAAATTAGCAAAAAGACAAACTGCCGTTGCTGGGGATTGAACCATCACCCTATCGCATAATGCATTAGCTGTAAAATAACAACAAATAATAAAATTTGGTCAAGCACGTGTCGGACTCAAAAAATCTGGCACATTAACTTACTGAAATTTCAACTAGTACAATTATGATTATGTGGTGGTATGGAACCCTCAGTGCGCGAGTCCGACCCCCCCCCCTCCCGGGGCCCCCTTTACATAAATAATCATAATTTTTTCTTGATTCTTTCACGTGCAATTAAGTTGGAAAATCATGTTTTAAAACTATTCCAAATTTCAAGTCGATAGCATGAGTGGTTGCTGAGATATACAGGTGTGACAGACAGACAAAGCGGCACCATAAGGGTTTCTTTTTTTTACCATTTTGGTATCGGGACCCTAAAAAAGATGGTCCTTCTAATGGGTGATTTCACATCACTAATAGATTGTAAAAAAGTATGAAAAAAATACTTTATTTTTATTTATTTTTTCTTAGCCTGTACTATCCCACAGCTGGGCAAAGGCCTTCCCCTCGTTCCTCCAACCATTAAATAAAAAAAAAATGTTTTGGGTGATCATGTGAATTTCTTTCAATGACATTAAAGTAATTTATTAAAATGGATAGGTACTTGCTAGTGACTGGATATTTATAAAAAATATATATTTGTCTGCATCACCAGCTGATCATAGAGGTCTTATAACCCTCCTTGCGATTCACTTCTTCTTGAGTTAAATCTACTTTTTTAAGAAAACGTTATTTTTAAATATTTTTATACAATGCATTAGTGATGTACACCCCTTTGGAGGATCATCGTACTCTTTTCTACACCCTGTACAGGGTCAGGGTGTAACAAAAAGGGTATACCAACCCTGAAAGATGAGAGTCTGCCTATGAAACTGAACAACCTTTTTTTTTTTTTTTTTTTTAGGTCTATTTTTTCAGATTAGGCATTTAAGTTAGTTACTTATTATATTTTTTATTTTCAATCAAGGTTATTATTAGTCAAGTATAAGCCGCAATTATATGAACTTGTATAATGTCATTTTAAATAAAATCACCACAAGTCAGGCCTAGCCTAGTGTGGGATTTTAGATAACCCGCTACTGGCTGCAGGGAGTGTATTCCTACTAGTTTAGAATTATTAGAATTATTTTTAAATTGTAAACTGCCTGCTTTTTTTTGGAATAAATATTTTATTTTATTTATTTTTTATAACTGTTTAAGGAACATAGGTCGAATATGAAAAAAAAATTACCATAGAAAATGAAATTTTGTATGAGGTAAAAAAAAAATTGTTTCGTATTTCCACCTATGTTCCTTGGGGAAAGTTGTTCAGTTTCATGGACAGAATCACATCCTTCAGGGTAGATATACCCTTTCTATAACACCTTGTATATTATGATCGCCCGGAAACAAACATCCGTATTCATCATACAAAATGTTGGCCCCTACCAGGATTTAAACCCAGGACCTCCGGCTTGAAAGGCAGGGTCACTACCAACCACATCATTACGATCGATAATAAGTAGGAAGGAACATCAAAAAGAGAATGATTGCTGAAACATACAGGAAGTTTGTGGCGATTTCGTTAGATCATCAAATACTCAGGTATAGTTAATATCTTTAACCTTAAGCGAATGAAATTTCGATGCATCCGACAGTGATGCAAACTGTTGCATGCATTATAGACAATCCGGTCGTATAAATTAATTATGACTTCGAACGCTAAGGCTAAGGTCTTACGCCTATTAGGGAGAATTCATTAGTACTTAGGTAAGGTTGTCACTTTTCCTTCCCAAGGAAGATTCCCAAGAGTTGTTGAGGCCGGGAAATAAATTGATTTAAGTGATATTATCAATTGGAAATATAGAAAATATGATTTCTGACAAAATCATTTTTTTTTGTCAATGCACATATGAATTCAGACATGAACGAATAATAAACGACTCACGTAATTAATGAATTCCCCCTGATGAGTAACGCATTGCTTTTTATACTATAAAAACAATTACTACCGCCCGCTACCCAATTATACAGTCAAGAGCACGTCAAGGTGGACATTCACAGTTCGACTATAGCTCCTACGCCTCTTGAAATAAGAACGGTAAAATTCCAATGTACTGCCAGTTACCGGGACTTGCTACCAAAAGTAAATTTTAACCTATGTGGCTTCAGATGTGGCTCAAGTTTTTGACTTTATAACAAAAATGTAAAAAATTGCAATGGTGTCGACTAAAGGAAAATTTCAAGGGCATCCAAAACTGCGGTACGCATAAGGGTTACTACTCCTCGTCGCATCAAAACATATTCGTCATTCGACTTGAATGACATTGATTTGGTAAGTTAGTTACCTCTGACCCGTCAAAATGGCAAAGAATTGCAGAGTTAATTATAAAAATTTCAAGGGCACCCAAAACTGCCGTACGCGTAAGGGTACTCCTCGCCGCATCAAAACACATTCGTCATGAAGGTATTTGACTCGAATGACATTGATTTGGTAAGTTAGTTACCTCTGACCCGTCAAAATGGCCAAGAGTTGCAAAGTTAATTGTTAATTGGGCGAGCGAAACGAGCGACGATCTTTATGCATGTTTGTGGTACACTTTACGAAAAACCTATAACACCTTCAGGTTCGAGCTTCAACATAGTAATCCATGTTCATGTCTAGATGTATTATCTGTCATTAAAATATAATTTGCAAAAAAAATAAAAAAATCAGTAATTTGTATTACTACTAACGCCATCCATCGAACATTATATAAACTAATAATGCAAGTGTCTTGAGGCATGGGGTCCCATTCCGCTTGAGGTTACTTCACACCACAGAGCAATAAAAGACTTTATCTGGGCAAGCTCATTGATCCTCGACCGCATCTCTAGGAGTTCTTGAATATCAGCAGCCTCCATGGTCTAGTAGTAAGAGCGCTCGGCTCTCGATCCAGAGGTTCGGTGTTCGTTTCCCGGTGGGGACGCTGTGAAACAAAAATCCCTTTGTGCCACCTCCCCAGTTTGGTTAGGACATTGCAGGATGAACCACCTGATTGTACGAAAAGTTAGATGATTCCGTGCTTTGGAAGGAACGTTAAGCCGTTGGTCCCGACTACTATCTAAAGATGTAGCCGTTAATGAGCCATGTCACAGGCCTTTGGCGGCACAACAACTCTGACACCAGGGTTTGTGAGGTTGGTCATCGACCTTGCGATCGACACGATATGATGATGACCGAGTGATAACATATCACTTCTGCGACTATGAAAATTTTAATTCACTCTGCTAGACTGTTTAAAATTAAATAAAAAAAGAAAATTCAGATTTTATTGATGAGTGATGTTTTATCACTTTGTGATATTCAAGAATTGGTACCCTGGTTTAATTTTTTTCATTGCTTTATTGCCACATGCCGGTCCCGGTAGCGGATACCAAATATTAAAATGATACTATTATATTATTTTCTCTTCCTTGCTTTTATTCTAGAGGCCAATTTACTTGGCTCAGTGTATTGACAAGCTTATTTTATTTTCTTAGGAAGATTTACAGACAAATGTATATAATATATAAATATGATAGATATTCCAATGCTATTAACAAATCTCCACAAATAGAATGTTACATACGGCTGATATGATGATGATACAAACAAAAAATAAAAAAATTAAACAGAAGAGAGAAAGGGAAGTAAGTTTAAACCTTAGATTATGAATAACGGCAGCTTACTGTTTAAACATTTGGGTTATTGACATATGTCCCCATTGTCAAATGCCCCCGTGTCATACGCGGGGGCGTATCATCATCACTGGGGAGGTACGTACAGATCACGACGGGTTAAAATAACTTTGCGTCATTAATCGCTTAATGGTGGTAATGCTGGTGCGAAATAGGTCGACATCATGAGACAGTTCATTAAATTTGGTTGGAGCTCATATTAAGAAGGAATTCTTACGGTAATTAGTATTGGCTTGATTGCTAATTGATCAATGCACTTGTAGCACGTTTCAATCCAGTCCAGCATGCAATGTAAATAAATCAGCCTTTACACAGATGTGAAGACATTTGACAAATCTTAAGGATAAATTGTTATCATTAAAATTTGTCGATTGTCAGTGTAGAAATATTTTCAAATATATACTGGGTATAAGGTACAGGTCTCCGAAAATCGAAAGGGCATGATCAGTCAACGTAACTGAACAACTTATATTGAACAAAACTATCAGGAAATAAAAAAAAATCGAACACTCCACACAAACTGTCCAATCAAGTTTGCAATTTTCTATGGAGTCCAGAGAATTTTTTATTTCCTGAAAGTTGTTCAGTTACGTTGACTGATTATTCCTTTTCAGTATTCGGAAGCCTGTCTCTTACACCGTTCATTTAATTACCTGAGCGTCATCTGGAGAACAGATATGTACAATTCCTATTAGTAGAGAGAACATCTTATAAATGGGGCCGTACGTTTTATGGTATAATCTCGTTGTGGCGAACAGCGATTCTGAAACCATCAAAATTAAATGTTTTATATCTAAACACTTGTACGTTGGTTCACTTATTTTACGAGTATTTTTCTCTACCGGTTTCGGTAATTATTTAGTATCTTCAGGAGAATACGAACAAATTAAAATTAAACACATTTAATTTGTTCGTAATCTCTTGAAGATGCTTAATATTAAAATATGTATAATCCTATCCTTCCTACTAATATTATAAACGCGAAAGTTTGTAAGTATGGATGGATGGATGGATGGATGTTTGTTACTCTTTCACGCAAAAACTACTGAATGGATTTTAATGAAACTTGGCACACATATAGGTTAGGTCCTGGAATAGCACATAGGCTACTTTTTACCGCGGGAAAACGCATTTAATGCGGGTGAAACCGCAGGCGGAAAGCTAGTATTATAATATTAAAATTAAACACATTTAATTTTTTCGTATTCTCCTGAAGATGATAAATAGCGAAGCTGGTAGAGAAAAATAAAATTAGTGAACCAACGTACAAGTGCTTCTAAACAAAACTCAATTGAATATGGAGTTTCCCCAAGTGCCAACAATCGAAAGAATAAATCATAAAAATAAATGTGTTGACTCAATTAAAAGAGTTTTAATGTATGATCATTATTCCAACTCTCACCAACACATTTTGCAGCAACCGGCTAAAGCTGGTAGATAAATTATTTCCACTTCTTTCCTTCAAATATACTCTGGTTTTAGTTTCATGTCTGCAAAATAGATTGGTAAAAGTCGGAATTAACGAAAAAACCGGCCAAGTGCGAGTCGGACTCGCGCCCTAAGGGTTACGTACCTATCTACCTTATGATATACTAAAAGCTTTTGCTCTTTGATTTAAAAAACTCCGCGACCATCCAACTTGACCCCTCTTTTATAGAAAAGTTTTTGAAACGGGAGCTCATCTTAATTGGTTACTATTAGTTGTGAGAAAAATTGAAATATTTAATGATTTTAGACTTTTCCCTTTATTTGTACTGTGAGACCTAGCTTCTTGCCAAATTTCATAATTTTAGGTCAACAAGAAGTACCCAGTAGGTTTTGCTTTTTTGCATAAAAGTATATGTAGCCACTATGTAGCCATATCTTTGGATTGCGACGTTGTAAAAAATTGAGATTTTCAGATCTTGTATGGTTTATGGACCTTAATATTCGTAATCAATTTCAACTTGATACCTCTTCTCGTTCGTCATAAAAAGGGTCTTGACATGCAGACAGACAGAAAGACGGACAACAAAGTGATCCTATAAGGGTTCCGTTTTTTTATTTTGAGGTACGGAACACTAAAAATGGATCATATGTTTAAACTTGGAAACAGTTGTCTCAGTAGAGGAGTGTCAAGTACAGTCACGTATACTTAGCATTGGTTTCGTAACCTCATGCTTTGCAAACGCGTCACAGATTAAATAACAGTGAACTGATATTTGTTCTAGGTACAGCTCTAATACAAGGATTTTAGGTACAGTCAGCATCAACAGTAACTAAGGATTTATCCTAACCTAACCGATCCTAATAGCCAGTGGTATTACAAAAAAACAGGCCAAGTGCGAGTCGGACTCGCACACTGAGGGTTCCGTACCACCACATTATATTAATTAAATTAGCTGATTTGAGTGTTGATTGAATGAAAGGTAAATTGCGGTTTATGATTTATGACGTATTAAAAAAAACCGGCCAAGTAGGAGTCGGACTCGCGCACTAAGGGTTCCGTACCACCACGTTATAATAATTAAATTAGCTGATTTGAGTTGATTGAATGAAAGGTTAATTGTAAGTTACAGGGGGGGGGGGGACACACACATTTTACCACTTTGGAAGTGTCTCGCGCAAACTATTCAGTTTTGAAAAAAATGATATTAGAAACCTCAATATCATTTTTGAAGACCTATCTATAGATACCCCACACGTATGGGTTTGATGAAAAAAAAAATTTGTTTTAGTTCTATGTATGGGGAACCCTAAAATTTATGTTTTTTTTCTATTTTTGTGTGAAAAGCTTGTTGCGGTTCACAGAATACATCTACTTACGAAGTTTCAACAGTATAGTTCTTATAGTTGCGGAAAAAAGTGGCTGTGACATACGGACGGACAGACAGACAGACATGACGAATCCATAAGGGTTCCGTTTTTAGCCATTTGGCTACGGAACCCTAAAAACTACTTACTAGATTTCGTTAAAATCAATTTTCAGTGAAAGTTTGCATGGTAATGTACAGTCAAGAGCACATCAAGCTTGACACATTGTACTTTGTACCGTTCTCATTTCAATAGACATACGGGCTAGAGTCGCGCTGCGTGTGTCAAGCTTGACCTGTCGTTGACTGTACATCTATTTTTTTTTTAGTTTTATCATTCTCATAATTTAGAAGTTACAGGGACACACATTTTACCATTTTGGAAGTGCCTCTCGCGCAAACTATTCAGTTTAGAAAAAAAAAATATTAGAAACCTCAATATCATTTTCAAAGACACGTATGGGTTTGACTAAAACTCGTAGCACAAAAGTTGTTATGGTTTATTTAACCCCACAAACCGACTTTACACAATTAAAAATTGCCGTTACTTATTTATAAAAAAATAAAATAGGTTTTTTTTTTCATTTGTACATAATAAAAAAAAACCTTACCAGAAGTTAAAAAAAATGCTTCCACAGCGTTTCCCACCGGTGGCCATCCTGGAGGGCCAGGAATCTTTGCTATCTTCCGTCCAAAGTCACTGTACCTACAATAAAGTGTGAAAACTAACAGCGCACTAAACACAGGCAATGCAATTAGTAAGAGCATCGCAACAGTTGTAAGTAAAACTACCTGTGAACACGTGTTAATAATCATTTTAAGAACTGATTTAGGGTTCCTTTGGCAGAAACAGAACTCTCCTAAAATAATATAAAAGAAAAATAAACGCAGAGGATACTTCGCGCTTATAAGAATCATTTAAAGAACTGATATAAGGTTCCTTTGTCAGAGACAATTAGAAATAAATGTAATAAATATGGGTTATATTAAACACGTGTGCAAATCATTATGAGAATTGATTTTAGCGGAGACAGGACAGGACTACTAAAATGTGATTAAAATTCGATACAGGGCCTAAAAAAAGTACAATGGAAAAAAGTGAAAATACGGAAGTATCGTAGACATTTAAACCAATAGAATAGAATTTGTTTATTTCTGTACTCAGTACAAAATACAAAAAACATAACTAATGGTAAAAATATAAACAGACAGAAAATTAAAATAAAAAGGCTGTTATTAATACATTTTAAAGTTATTATTATTATAAAGTTATTATTATTATTATAAAGTTATTATTGTTATTAAAATAGTTTATAGTAACCAAACATTTGTAGGTTCCTAGTTCCTACGTTTGGAAGGTGCCATATTAAAAGCAGTAGTCGGGTCTTTGAATTTTTACTTTAGAGCGGAACGAGAAAGGTATTGTGTTCGTGAACGAAAAAGTCTTCCTAATTTTCTAAAAAATGTGTTCTATATCACTTACACATCATAAAAAGCAAGTCTCCTGAAAATGTCCGTCCATCCTAGCAACTAAACGAATAGTCCGATTGACACCAAATTTTAAAAAGAGTTTAAATCAAATGAATCGAATGATTCTGGGTGGTTTCTTGCTAGCTCTCACTTTGAGGAAGGCAGTGAGTAGTTAGCGAGAGAGCAACATACTTCGGAAATATCCATTTTTAAATTGCGTTGCGCGGCTCTTATGCTCTTAACAGTTAATTTTTCATTGTCATTGAAAATGAAAAATTGCAATTTGCTCAATTTTGATGAAATTTTGCATGACCTTGAATCTCCTTAAAGGTATCTTGCTGCAGAATTCGTTAGTCAGAAGTTAGAATGAGTGTTCCCTTTACTGAGTGTGATTTACTCAAAATTCAGCTTATTTTTAATAATGTATAATTTGGATTCTGAATTGGTTATCTACCTGACTGCATACTTCATTTAAACATTTTTACTAAAATCGAGTATAGGTAAGTTTGTATTTCTATATTATTTGTATGGAATCACAAACTTTAGTTTGCAGTTGGTACTTATTTACTCTCTGTAGCCTCCGTGATCTAGTAGTTAGAGCGTTCAGATTTTGACCCGAAGGTTCTGGGTTCGATCCCGGTGGGGACACTGTCAAAGAAATATCACTTTGTGTAAATTCAAAAGTTTGGTAAGGACCTTGCAGCATGAATGTTCTGATTTTCTGAAAGTAAGATGATTCCGTGCTTCGGAAGGCACGTCAAGCCTTTGGTCCCAGCTATTATCTACGGTTGTAGTCGTTAGATGAGCCATGTCAGAGGGCTTGAGCGGCTCAACAACTCTGACATTAGTGTGAGGTCGGTCATCGATTGACAATTCACACGGTATGATGATGATGATGACTCTCCTTATATTTGTGTGACTCTCGCATATCGCGAGAAAATAAGTGCAATGCTGTTGTACCGTTTATTTATTTACGAATTTTTACCAAAAATTATAATTCCGCATTTAAACTCAAAGTACCTGGACCACTAAGCTTCGCTCTCTCAAAGAAAATATAATTTTACTAAAATAGAACTGATCATCTTACACAAAGCCCGCCCGGTTTCTGAAACACGTTATTTTCAAGAAATGCTTAAGCGCCATCTAGTATGGAGTAGAAATACGACTGCTTATAAACCGAAATTCTCACAGACTTAGCAAAAGCGCGCGCTAACGCTTACTAAAGACCAACGAAGCGTGTGAATGAAACATCGCAATCATTAAGAATACTCTGCAAGAGAGAAAGAGACGCACTATCTATGGAAATTCTGCACTGGGTGATTTTTCAGGGTTGTGAAAATTTTAATAAATCCTTACAAACTCTTAAAACGTAAATCATAATCATAGTATTTAGAACAATTAATATTTAATATTATGATACCTTTATACAAGCAAGCTATGCTACCCACCAGCAGATGGCGCTTTAGGTTTCTGAAATGCACTAAAACGCTTAAAGAAATAATTAAAATAAGGGAGAAAACGAATTTATTTTCCAGACATGAGATCTAGCTAGATCGATTTTTCACTCCCGAAAACCCCCATATTCGAGATTTTTTGGAGAATAGTATAGAATAGAAAAAAAACCGGCCAAGTGCGAGTCGGACTCGCGCACCGAGGGTTTCGTAACACCACATAATCATAATTGTATTAGTTGAAATTTCAGTAAGTTAATGTGCTAGATTTTTTTTAATTCCGACACGCGCTTGACCAAATTTAATATTCGTTGTTATTTTATAGCTTATGCACTATAAACATACCAATTTTCAAGTTTGTAAGTGTTCCCGTTTTTAGAATAGAACTAAAACAAAAATCGCCTCCGCGTCCATCCAACTTGACCCCTCTCTTATATGAATGTTCTTGAAACGGGAGCTCACCACAATTGGTTACCATTAGTTGTGAGAAAAGTTGTAATATTTAATGATTTCAGACTTTTCCCATTATTTGTACTGTGAGACCTAGCTTCTTGCCAAATTTCATAATTTTAGGTCAACGGGAAGTACCCTGTAGGTTTTGCATTTTTGAATAAATGTATGGAGACGAGGACATGAAACGCCATATCTTTTTATTGCGTCATTGTAAAAAAATTATATTTTCAGATCTTGTGTGGTTCATGGATCCTAATGTATGGTATTTGTTTCAACCTGATACCTTTACCCGTTCGTGAGATAAATGGTCTTGACAGACAGACAGACGGACAACAAAGTGATCCTATAAGGGTTCCGTTTTTTTCTTTTGAGGGACGGAACCCTAAAAATAACAAAATGAATTAATAATTGAAACAGTTTCATCATTTACAAAATTAAACATTTTATGTTGACAAAAAAAGGTACATTCAACAGTGAATCGATGGAAACAGTTGACCTTGAGTGCCTAAAGTAGGGTTTCTTGATCTGTTGTAAAAATGTATCGTACCGGACCTGTCCTTATACAGGGTGCTAATTTGATTGCGTACCATAGCTCAGGGACGGGTTCAGTATCGGCAACTCAACAACTTGTCTCAAAAAACATAGGTAGAAAAATTTAATAATAATTTCAACTTCCCATAGGAACTGCATCAACAGATACTTCATTTTGTATGAAAGTCAATGTTTCTTAGTTTTTCGTCCTGGGAGTCAATTCTTGAATATCACCGGGTGATAAAATATCACTCAAAAACTTCATTTTTTTTTTCATTTCAAAAGTGAAGATTGATATTCATAAAATATATAGCAGCCCTTGATTGTTAATTTTCGTGTATTCTGATTTATCTTTCAACAGTTTTTCAGGGAAAATGTGAATTTTTAAAGTCTCAAAAGTGATATTTTATCACCCGGTGATTTTCAAGAATTGAATCCCTGTTCCTTGGGAAAAGTTGTTCAGTTACTGATACTGAACCCGCTCCTGAGCTATGTCACGCAATCTCGCGTCGTGCGTGTCGTAGTTGTAATAAGTAACTCAAGCCACCCCTACATACTAATGTCAGACTTGCATTTAAAATCAAGGCGTGAAATAGTCAATACGCCTAGCCATTGAAACGTATTTGCTCATATTTCTTAGTAGTTACACTCAACAGCACGTCAGTAGAAACACTTTTGGACCTTACAGCGCTGTAAAAGAGTTGAAAAAGTTTCTACCGACGTGCGGTTGACCCTATTGTCTAGATGATGCTAATACGGTTCGCGTTGAAAAGCAGTAAGTATCAAAAGAGGTGACTCGCCCGCATCTATGGAAGGAAATGTGATAAAAGTTGTCTGGAGGTAACAAACACCGGAATAGGATTCTACACTTCAAAGGACTTAGCTAGGAGAGATGGACGAGTGATCGTTTTTAAACATTGGAATTCATCGTCATAGAAATCAGATAGAGATATGTCTCAGATGACATTAAGAAAAGTAAATCAAGATTGGATGTTTTAGTAAACAATGCTGGTGTCCAATGTTACGGCGATTTGACTAATGATGAAAATGTGGAAAGAATTCAGATAAATTACTTCTGTTGGCTTTTTTCCTTCTACCGATGTTGAAACAATCTGGATGGAGGGTCGTTAATGTATGTCAGTTCTGTGTGTCGTGGACTTATCTAGTCCCTAGTCGTGTCATCTTCGAGGAGGATCTAGTCAATTGATAGAATGGAAACAGTAGATGCTTATGATCAGTAAGATATGCAGCGTTGTCTTCAAGAAGGAATTAGCTAGAAGACTTGAAGATGCAACAGTTTAAGTAGTTCTTTTTTTTTCTTTTTACTTTTATTTGAAAAACAACAGCCGTATATCTAAAATAGGCTCAGAGTTTAAAAAACATAAAGCTGAATACCAAAAGCCGAAAGCCTATTACATGGTTTCACAAATAAAAACAACTTATATAAATTACCTTCCACCAGTGAGCTGTGAGTTTCCAGTGATATATGGAAAGACTGATCATGCACTTTCAATATTTTAAACTAGTCCCTTGTACCCTGTATGTCTGTAATTAATATATAATAAATGGTACAGCAGCACTGCACTTACTTTCTCGCGATATACGAGAGTCATCATTCGACAGTGTCCCCACCGGGAATCGAACCCAGAACTTCCGGATCAAAAGCCAAATGCTCTAACTACTAGATTATAAAGGGCTGCGGATAATGAGTAAATAAGGACCAAGTGCAAACTTAGTTTGTAATTCCATACAAATAATATGGAAATACAAACTTACCTATACTAGATTAATAAAAAATTTTAAACGAAATATGCAGTCAGGTACACAACCAATTAAGAATTCCAATTTGAAGCATTAAAATAAGTTCATTGAAACCGATTTTGAGTAAATCACATTTTTAAATTTAGTAGTAAGGGAACACCCCTTATATGAACTTCCACAGACCAATGGTAACTGCTGAAAGATACCTTGAATAAAGATTCTTGTTCATGCAAAATTTCATCAAGATAGTTTGAGCCGTTTTTGAGCAAACACCAATTTTTCATTTCCATTGTATGACAGCTACCCTCAAAAAGAGAGCCAGCAAGAAACCACTCAGTATCCTTTGATGAATTTACAAGAAAATCTTAAATTTAAACTATGGTGTCAATCGGACTATTCATTTAGCCGCTAGGCCAAAGCGTGACGGACAGACCGACCGACGGACCGACACCGACCGACCGACGGACGGACATTTTTGGGAGACTTGCTTTATATGATGTATAAGTGATATAGAACACATTTTTGAGCAAATTAGAAAAACTTTTCTTTTTCTCGAATACAATACCTTTCTCACTCCGCTCGAAAGTAAATAAATGGTACAGCAGCACTGCACTTACTTACTCGCGATATACGAGAGTCATCATTCGACAGTATCCCCGCCGGGAATCAAACCCAGAACTTCCGGATCAAGAGCCGAATGCTATAACTACTAGATTATAAAGGGCTGCGGATAGCAAAGAGTAAAAAGGACCAAGTGCAAAATTAAGTTTGTAATTCCATACAAATAATATGGAAATACAAACTTACCTATACTAGATTTATGTAAAAATGTTTAAATGAAATATGCAGTTAGGTAAATAACCAATTTAGAATTCCAAATTAAAGCATTAAAATAAGCTCATTGAAACCGATTTTAAGTAAATCACATTTTTAAATTTTAGTAGTAAGGGATCACCCCTTATATGAATTTCCACAGACCAATGGATACTGCCGAAAGATACCTTGCATGAAGAGTCTTCGTCATGCAAAATTTCATCAAGATCGTTTTAGCGGTTTTTGAGCCAATCGCAATTTTTCATTTCCATTGTATGACAGCTACCCTTAAAAAGAGAGCCAGCAAGAAACCACTCAGTATCCTTCGATGAATTTACAAGAAAATCTTAAATTTAAAATACGGTGTCAATCGGACTATTAGTTTAGCCGCTAGGCCAAAGCGTGACGGCCAGACCGACCGACGGACCGACCGACCGACCGACCGACCGACGGATGGACTTTTTGGGAGACTTGCTTTTTATGATGTATAAGTGATATGGAACACATTTTTGAGAAAATTATAAAATCTTTTTTTTTTCACGAATACAATACCTTTCTCGCTCCGCTCGAAGGTAAAAATACATTTAGAGAATTTCTGATTGCCTAAAATGCAGTATTCTTAAAAAATGATTAAAAACACGGGGAAAATAAATTTTCCCAGACATAGGACCTAGCCAGATCGATTTTATCCCCCGAACACCCCCGTATAGTAAATTTCATCGAAATCGTTAGAGCCGTTTTCGAGAGACCGATTACAAATATATACAAATATTGCTCGTATACAAGGCTATTTTTTTGGACCTGATATGCGTATGCCCAGGTCCACCTTATTACAGAGGTCAAAAGCAAAAACTTTAGTTCTACGGAGTATATTATTATACCATGAGTTCTACGACTTTGCTAACGACGCACGAAAAATTTTCAACTTCCCATACAAAATGGGTTTGTATTCGCAAATGTGTTGAAATACGTCGTAAGGAGCGCGTGAGCTTTGGTAATTACACTCTCGGGTCCATTACGCCCTCGGCTCTGCGGCTCGGGCTGCAATTCTCGAGCCTCGGGTGTAATCAATAAAAATAGCGCACTTGCATCTTAATATACTATTATTTGAAAAGGTCTTTTGCGGATTTCTATAAAACTGTGCTGCTTAGAGAGATCATTTTATTTTTGCTGTATAATATTTACAGTTTAGTTGTTCATAAAACCGCTCTATTAGCTCTGCATTAATGTCCATAATCCAGCTTATTAAATACGCGTGCTTTTTACAATATATTACCGCACTAGTGTTTTATTTTTGTTTTTTTACACGGCAAGTAGCAAGGAGTTTCTATGCTTATTACGTTAATTACATTTTCATGAAATTAAGCTGTGTTCTAGAAAATATGGTTAATGAATATTCTGTAATGAAATTATTTATATAAATTTGCTAATCAACAACAAATTTGTCATTTACGTAACAAGATATTAAATTTTTGATAATTTATTTCAAGGTTCAACTGTTGGGCTGTTTATTCTGTGCCTCACAACTAATAGTAATGCAATGTAATGCAAGTGCGCTGTTTTGTTCATTACAGTCGAGGCTCAGGAATTTCAGCCCGAGCTGCAGGCGAGGGCGTAATAGAGCCGAGAGTGTAATGACAATGCGCACGTGCGTTTTACGACGTTTTTCAACACATTTGCGAATAAAAACAAATCAAATTGGTTAGGTACCTTTAAAAATACTAAACTTACGTCCACCGCACGTCCACCGAAACATTTTGTCGGCTGCATATGTTATTTTTTCCTTTAATTTTACCACATTTAAAGATTGTATGAGTATTTTCGACGGTCAAGGAACCCGACGGTTTAGAAGTAGACACTTTTAGTATTAATAACAATAACAAACACTACAAATATTTGTAACATAGCGCGCATTATTTCTTTTTTTTTCAATTTATTACGGCATTGGTAACTAGGCCATCTGCCGAAAATTAAACAAATAACAAAACATCTTATCTTAACTTCTAAATTATAGTGAGTAAAAGTTATTTCTTTTTCAGCGGGAACAGATTATACGTCATATATACACAGTCATATACGTATACGTACGTAAGTGTGTTATCTTACACCATCAATCTTTTTTCAATTATTAGTCAATCTAGTAACCAAGCTATAAAAAAAAGTAATTGTCACTCGGTACCCAAACATCATATTCTATTAACCTTGAAATAAATTATTAAAAATTTTAGTAACATAATAAACATAAAAACTCCTTGCTCCTGGGCGATAAAAAAAATACAAAAATAAAACACTAGTCCGGTAATATAATGAAAAAAACACGCGTGTTTAATAAGCTTGATTATGGACCTTAATACAGTGCAAATAGACCTGTTTTATGAGCAAGTGTGTTGAAAATATATTTATTGCATTGTATTTACTATTTAACCAAAATCATGGAATTTTACAAATATTAACCACATCGTGTATGGTTCGTCTGCCTTATTTTATTTTATTCTCAGAATAATATGTATTAAAATCTTACACATTAACTTTATGACGGAATGAATACAAAACAAAGCAGAAAAAGATTACTATGTTAAATGAACATATCGCAACAAAGTACCTATACAAAAACGACAGACGAAAAACTAGCTGAAATTGTTTTATTAATCACCATCAAGTTGACATGAATAGTACATTACAAAGTAATTATAAACCAGCCAAATCAAAAGATCCTTAAACGAATAAAAAAACCGTAGCTACGCATAAATCACTCTTACATTAAATGAAAAATGAAAAGAAAATGAACAATCCTGTTTGTTTGATTACTCTGGCGGTAAAGTGTCCTTGATAGCACCATAACTTGAACTTATATGAATTCACTAGCTGTGCCCGCGGCTTCGCCCGCGTGTTATTCAGACAATGTGCAGTCTCTCCCTCTCCCACTCCCTCTCCCACTCCCCCTTCCTCACCCATTCCCTCTCTCTCTACCTCCATCCCACTCCCTCTCCTTCTCCCTATCCCTGCCCCTAACCCTACCCCTACTCCTACCCTTAACGCCGTCTTAGCCGCTATCCCTATCCTTATATAAACATAGAAACGACACCCATATTGATTTTTAGACATTTTAACCCTATCGCACCCCAACCCCATCCCCAGGGGATGATGGTATTTCACGTCCACCACCTTAGATTTCAAAATTATTGTAGTTTTCGTAATCAGCGATCCGATAAACCATACAAACGACACCCATATTGATTTTTAGACATATCAACCCTATCGCACCCCAACTCCATCCCCGGGGGATGATGGTATTTCACTTCCACCACATTGGATTTCAAAACTGTTTTAGTTTTCGTAATCAGCGACCCGATAAACCATACAAATCATACCCATATTTTGTTTTAGACCTTTTCACCCCATTTCCCTCTTTAAGGGGTTGAATTTGGGGTGGAATTTCAATAAAAGAGATGTATGTTCCACAGAATTACAACCCTAATGCCTAAATAATAAATTTAGTGGATATTACTTTGAAATGAAGGAGTTTCAACTTCATCCCCCTTTTCACCACTTAGGGTGTAAAATTTTCAAAAACCCTGAGACACGTGAAACTTAATTTTTAGTCGTCAGTCTAAATAAAATTTTTGAAGATCCTAACTTTAAAACTGACGGACTTTCATACAAACTTTCATCCCTTATTTCACCCCCTTAGGGGATGAATTTTGGAAAATTCTAAAACACGTACTTTTTATTTTTTACTAAAAGCTTAAATACAAATTCTTATAATTCTACCTTTAAAACTGAAAGACTTATAGACCAACATACGGAAAAAAATTATCCCCTTTTTCACCCCCTTGAAGGGAGATTTTTAAGAAATGCTTAAACACGTGTTTCTTTATTTTTTATCAGAAGCTTAAATTCAAATTTGTGTGAATTTAGCTCAAGAAACAAAGGAGTTTCATACAAACTTTCATCCCTTATTTCACCCCCTTGGGAGATGAATTTTCCAAAATCCTTTCTTAGTAGGTGGTTTTGACGCACGTAGAACCTGTGTACAAAATTTCAGATCTATATCTATAGCGGTTACGGCTCGGCGTTGATGAATCAGTCAGTCAGGACATGCTCTTTTATATATTCAGATGATTTAAAGGCAATTTAAAGGTTTAGATCTACAGGGAGGACGTGCGTATTATAAGTAGATATGAATCCCATAAGGTCAATCTTGGGAAGAGGCGGCGGATCAAAACTTTAATCGTGAGTAAACAGACTTCTTCTGGTGACTTCATCCGAAAACCTCATCTCTGAGGTCAAGAGCAAATAGATGATTAAAACACATAGTACATTGTTTAAAAAAGAAAGTGCCAGTCGGACTCGCGCACCGAGGGTTCCGTACCGCGCAGTCAAGCAGAAGTGCATTGAATTCACGCAAGTCCGACATGCACTTAACATTTTTTTTAATTTGGTGTTATTTTATAGCTTATTATTTTAATTTAATTTTTAATTTAATTTATTCAAAGAAAACCTTACAGCATTACATTTTTATAAGAATAATTAATTAAATATAATTGAATGCCAAAAACAAGATTTCACGTATTATGTAAACAAACATAGGTAACAACAGCTGATGAAAGAAATGAATACAAAAACTACATCTACATTTTTCAGATCAAGAAAATATTACGTTATACAAAATTAGACAACAAAATTAGACAAAAAATAAATAAGTATAAACAATAAAAATTTGACTAAAAACTCGTGAGTATGTGTATGTGTGTGATATAATTATTATGAATATTTTTAAGTTATATAATATTGCAACTACCAGTTACGCAGAATACACTATAAATATACCAATGAATGTACCTATAATGATTGTTTCTTGTACCTACTCGTATAATGATTGTTTCTTGTATAATTGTCTTTGTATGTACCTCAATAATTAATAGCCTAATAGGGTACCTTTTTCACCCTTTCCTTTTTCCTATACTATTAAACGAGCAATATTTGTATAATACCGTCTTTTTTAATATTTCTTAGTGCGTTCAAGAAACTTACATCGCCATCTGTTGTTGAGTAGCATAGCTTGCTCACCCGATGCTATTTTAATCATACAGAGCATAGCTTGGTCGCCCAGGTACTATTGTATTATTTAAGCATGTATAAAAGGATTGGTGAAAGTACAGGAAATGAAGGAAGAAAGTCAAGATTGAAGCAGGTGGAGTATAGTGGTCTCTGCCTACCCTGACATGAAAGAGGCGTGATGTTATTTATGTATGACCATTACTCTTGCAAGTAAAATTATCTCCACGGAACCCAGTATGTAAGACAAAGTGTTTACTCAAAGAACACTACTAGAGACATAATTAATTATATTTAATTTAGTTTGCATACGTAGAAGGCTCATTTAATTTTCAACGTCTGTAGCTACACATAGTACCTAAAATGGGCCTTACATTATTGTTAGTAATTTTTATTGCGGTAAATTTATTAGCTATACATGTGTACTTTAGATATAGTCGATGGGGTCGATTGTTAGCCAAAATTCCCGGCGAAAGGCAGTGGCCTATCGTTGGCCACGCATTGCATTTTGCTACATTGAACGCTGGTAAGTAAAATTTTCTTTTTTGCTAGCTTGCTACTAAGAATATTGTAAAAAAACCGGCCAAGTATTGGGCGGACTCACGCCCTAAGGCTTCTGTACCCATCCACCATATCAAATTTTTCAAGATCAAACTCTGCGTTCACTCTAACCTGACCTTTCTTTTATATAAATTTACTTGAAACGGGACCTCACCTAAATTGGTTATAATTACTTGAGAGAAAAGTTGTAATATTAAAAAATTAAGACTTTTCCATTCCTTGTGCTGAGACCTAGCTTCTTGCCAAATTTCATTATTCTAGGTCAACGGGTAGTACCCTATAGGTTTTGGTTTGATTCATTAATGTATGGCGATGGAGACATAAATGACCGTATTTTATAATTGTGTCATCGTAGAAGCTTAGAATTATCACAGCTTCAAGGGTCTTTAGATTTAAATCATCATCATCATCATATCAGCCGAAAGACGTCCACTGCTGGACATAGGCCTCCCCTAAAGGACGACCAGTCCTGCGCTGCTCGCATCCAGCGGCTTCCCGCGACCTTGACCAGATCGTCGGTCCACCTTGTGGGGGGCCTGCCAACGCTTCGTCTTCCGGTACATGGTCGCCACTCCAGAACCCTCACGCCCCATCGGCCATCGGTTCTTCTTGCGATGTGCCCTGCCCACTGCCACTTCAGATTAGCGATTCTCAGGGCTATGTCAGTCAGCCATGTCTATAAGCTGTTCTCGAGAGTCATTACAAACCGTCTCGAGCGCAGGCTCGACGACTTCCAGCCTCCCGAACAAGCCGGTTTCCGTAAAGGCTTCCGTCTAGCGTCTTGTCTCAGTAGTTCGTTTTTTTTGTTCGGGACCGAACTACTGAGACTTTTTTTGTCTCAGTACTTCGGTTGTCAACATCAACCGGACTACTGAGACTCGTTCAGTAGTTCGGTTAGGGATGTCGGATTAAAAAAAATTCGTATGTCGACTATGAGAAAAGTTATTCAATTTCACGGGTATACGGGGTTGTTATACCCTTTATGTTACACGTTGTACAGTCAAGAGCACGTCAATCTTGATACATTGGACTTTTTACAGTTCTTATTTCAATAGATGTACGGGCTAGAGTCGCACTGCGAGTGTCAACCTTGGCCTGTCGTTGGCTGTACATAGTTAAAAAAAACGGCCAAGGGTTCCGTACCTATTCATCATATGATATACTCGTACTAGGTGCTTTTTCCCTTAAATTTTAAAACTTGTTTATGTATAATGAAAAAATTAACGATATCGTTGTGATCTTAATTTCGGTTGACAGCTGTCAAATTGTAAACCGCTATAACTTGGAAACTACTGACCCTAGACTACTCGTGTGCTGGGCCAAATGATAGATCTCGTCGAGATCTTCATTTCAGTTGACTGCTGTCAAACTTAAAACCGCTATAACTCGGAAACTACTGACCCAAGACTACTCGTATGTTCGGACAAATTTCGAGATCTTCATTTCAACTGACAGCTGTCAGACTTAAAACCGCTATAACTCGGGAACTACTGACCATAGACTACTGCGTGCTGGGAAAAATGATAGATCTCGTTGAGATCTTCATTTCGGTTGACAGCTGTCAAACTTAAAACCGCTATAACTCTGAAAATACTGACCCTAGACTATTCGCGTGCTAGGACAAATGATAGATCTCGTCGAGATCTTCATTTCGGTTGACAGCTGTCAAACTTAAAACCGCTACAACTCGGAAACTACGGACCCTAGACTACTCGCGTGCTGGGACAAATGATAGATCTCGTCGAGATCTTCATTTCGGTTGACAGCTGTCAAACTTAAAACCGCTATAACTCGTAAACTACTGACTCTAGACTGCTCGCGTGAAAATATCATTCCCCCCTTATCTCCGAAGTTTGCAAAAGGAAAAATCTGAATTAAAAATCTGCAAAAAACCTTTACAAACAAATTTAGTTTTGCGGTCCTAAAAATGGACTCTATTGCTTGGATATAATGGATATATCGGAACTCCCGGCGCGCAAGTCCGACTCGCACTTGACCGGTTTTTTTTTCATAAATAGCCTCATCAGCTTTTTTTTGTGTAACAGTCTAAGCTGAAGAAAGCTAAAACCAGTATAAGCAGAACCAGCGCTATGCTACAAACGCCCGAAACCAGAGACCCGCTCAAGGTCGAAATTGTTCCACCGGCGAGCGGCCTAAACTTAATTTACAATCATATTTTTACGTAACATCTCTAACCGAACTACTGAGCCTTTTTTAGTATCAGTAGCCCGGTTGATGTTGACAACCGAACTACTGAGACAAAAAAAGTCTCAGTAGTTCGGTCCCGGACAAAACAACCGAACTACTGAGACTAGACGCCATGATTGTAGATTAAGTTTAGGCCGCACGTCGGTGGAAACACTTTGACCTTGAGCGGGTCTCTGGTTTCGGGCGTTTGTAGCGTAGCGCTGTTTCAGCTTATACAGGTTTTGTTTCTACGTACTTGCCGCCGTGCGTATCTACACGAAAAAAAAAATATGAGGCTATTTATCTTTAAAAAAACTGGACAAGTGCGAGTCGGACTTGCGCGCCGAGGGTTCCGATATACCTTTAGTATTTTTGGAAGCAACAGAGTCCATTTTTAGGACCGCAAAACTAAATTTGCGTGTAAAGATTTTGCAGATTTCTAAAAAACTGTGCAACTTAGAAACATCGTTTCATTTTTACTGTAATATTTACATAAACTTCTATGGACAATAATTAATTCATATTTTTCCTTTTGCAAACTTCGGAGATAAGGGAGGGAATGATATTTTCACGCGAGCAGTCTAGGGTGAGTAGTTTCCGAGTTATAGCGGTTTTAAGTTTGACAGCTGTCAACCGAAATGAAGATCTCGACGAGATCTATCATTTGTCCCAGCACACGAGTAGTCTAGGGTCAGTAGTTTTCAAGTTATAGCGGTTTACAATTTGACAGATGTCAACCAAAATTAAGATCTCAACGATATCTTCCCATTATACATAAACAAGTTTTAAAATTAAAGGGAAAAAGCACCTAGTACGAGTATATCATATGATGGATAGGTACGGAACCCTTAGTGTGCGAGTCCTACTGTTTTTTAACTATGTATAGCCAACGACAGGTCAAGGTTGACACTCGCAGTGCGACTCTAGCCCGTACATCTATTGGAATAAGAACTGTAAAAAGTTCAATGTGTCAAGATTGACGTGCTCTTGACTGTACAGCGTGTAACTTAAAGGGTATAACAAACCCATATACCCGTGAAATTGAATAACTTTTGTCATGGTCGACATACGAAAATTTTTAAATCCGACATCCCTAACCGAACTACTACAAGTCTCAGTAGTCCGGTTGATGTTGACAACCAAACTACTGAGACAAAAAAGTCTCAGTAGTTCGGCCCCGGACAAAACAACCGAACTACTGAGACAAGACGAAGGCTTCAGTACCATAGACCACATACATACGCTACGGCAAGTTATACAGAAGACCGAAGAGTATAACCAGCCACTTTGCCTAGCGTTTGTGGACTATGAGAAGGCCTTCGATTCGATCGAGACGTGGGCCGTGCTACGATCTCTCCAGAGGTGCCAAGTCGACTATCGGTACATTGAAGTGTTGAAGGATCTGTATAAAAACGCCACTATGTCAGTTCGTCTTCAGGACCAGGACTCGAAACCTATCCAATTGCAGCGAGGAGTGAGACAGGGAGACGTCATATCTCCTAAACTGCTCACCGCTGCATTGGAAGACGTCTTCAAACTCCTGGACTGGAAAGGACTTGGCATCAATATCAATGGCGAGTACATGACCCACCTTCGATTTGCCGACGATGTTGTCGTAATGGCTGACACCCTGGAAGATCTCGGCACGATGCTCAATAACCTCAGTAGAGTTTCACAACAAGTGGGTCTTAAAATGAACATGAATAAGATGAAAACTATGTCTAACGCCCTTGTTGTACCCACTCCACTCAAAGTTCGAGACTCTACGCTCGAAATTGTCGATGAGTACGTATACCTGGGATAAACAGTCCAGCTGGGTAAATCCAACTTAAAGAAAGAGGTTACTCGTCGAATCCGACTCGGATGGGCAGCGTTCGGGAAGCTCCGCAATATCTTCAGGTCCAAAATACCGCAGTGTCTCAAGACGAAAGTCTTTGACCAGTGTGTGTTGCCAGTGATGACATATTGCACCGAGACGTGGCCGCTGACGATGGGCCTTATCAGAAAGTTTAAAGTCACCCAAAGGGCTATGGAAAGGGCTATGCTCGGAGTCTCTCTGCGCAATCGAATCAGAAATGAGGAGATCCGCAAAAGAACTAAAGTAAATTTTAATATTCACCCTAGCTTCTTTTCCCGAACGAAAGGTGTTCGGGAAAAGAAGCTAGGGTCTTGAAACACAGATAGACGGACGACAAAATAATTCTACAAGGGTTCCGTTTTTTTTCTTTTGAGATACGGAACCCCAAAAATGAGGCTATTTCAAAGAAAAATCTTATTTATTAGTAATTTAGGTATTTTTAATAATTTTTACGTAATACTAAACATTATCATCAAGTTCATCGGTCAATGGGAAATAAACAAAATCTTCAAAACAAAATTTTGTGAAAAAAACTTTCTTTGATAAAGATTGAAAGTTTTGCGACAGTATGGGATGAATACCCATTAATTCCTAATAATTGGCGACGCCACCATTGCATTCGGCAGTTACTTTCATGATTGAACACTGATTATTTTCAATCTCACAGAAACATCATTCAAAACATTAAGACACTGGTGTAAGAAGTATAAGCGCATATACCACATGAGAGCATTCTCAACGAGGGCCGTGAACATATGGCACCCAGAAGATATTGAGGTAAATTTGCACCGTCATCTCATCAATTCATTTACAGGAACAATACCGACTTTTATTTCGAAGGATGTGGTCTCTGCAAAGAGGAAGGCTAGCCGGTAGCCGTGATGTTTATAACCCCTTTGACTTTTATAACCCCTTTGTTGCGCTTCCACTCTCGCACCCACGACTGAACCGCCGGCGGCGCCAGGCGCCCGGATTAATTAATAATGATAGTATAATACACAAACTAGAGGGATTTCGTTGCTCTATAAATTGCATACCTATTTCCGTAGCTAGCTCTTAGACTATTAAGTAAGTGCACATGCATGTCTTATTAATATCCGTCTCATCATCAGTCATTGCAGGTAATAAAACTTTTAAGTCAAAGTCTGCCATTGTGGAATTTTTCTCACTGTTATTTTGCTCTTAATTATTTGAACTCGTATATATTTTGTTAAAAAAGTCCTCTATTTTATTATAAAGATCATTAATTTCTTTAAAATAAAAATTTATTTCTGTTAAACTTTCTCCACTTAATAACTTTTTATCTATATAATCTTTTAATACTATAGTACTAATTTCAATATATTCAGGAAATAATAAAGAAGTCTTTTCTAATTTCTATTTAAGTAATTCTGTCTTTCTTCTTTCATACTTCAGCTCAGCATAGACTTCTCGTAATCTAGTAATAGCAGCTAACATTTCAATTAAAAGTAGGACTAGCTTTACATCCTATTTCTCGGCTTACTTGTTCTGTCCATCACCAGAACCAATGGCCTGGTTGTTACAGCACCCTCGGCAATGATCAGTCGTATCGCGGCGAAGGTTAATTTTTGGCTGCTACTGCTCTATTTTGGTTGCTGAAAATATCTTCTTTTGGTTCACTGGATTGACACATTTTACACAAAAAGCGTCACTTTACTTGAAGCGTACAGATCTATTTTTAGAAAGTTCTTGAAAAACACGCGGTCGAGTCGCGGCGAGTCGTGGGAACCGAACCCAACACCTCACTCATCCTGGCAGGGTCACCATGTGGAGCGGGACGTTAGAAGAGACAAGAAAACGAAAGGAATGCTGAAAAAATACTGAATATTTATATTAAATAAAGCAACACAATCACACATCAAATAAATATACATCGCAACTTAAAGTATTAGACTTTTAACTACTTACAAAAACATTTCATCGAGCCACATAACAATTGTAGTACCTGGTCGACCGAGCTTCGCTCTATAATAGCTGCATCAACATTATAATATCATTGAGTAAGCAAGCCTATGCTACCCGCCAACAGATGGCGCTGTGAATTTCTGTCTAAAACGCGAAATTTTATGAAAAAAGCTTGAAACATGAGAAAACGTGAGACATGTAGCTAGATCGATGTTTCGCCCCCGAAAACCCCCGTATAGTAGCATTTCCTCGTATTCCAGCACGTTCAAGTTGCAGTAAAAGAATATCACGAATGACACAGTCAAATGCCTATGACAGGTCTAAGCTCAGAACAAAAACCTCCTGGTCTAAGAATAAGCCAATCCATCCTTTTTACTTTCGAGCGGAGCGAGAAAGGTATTGTATTCGTGAAAAAATAAAGTTTTTCTAATTTTCTCAAAAATGTGTTCTATATCACTTACACATCATAAAAAAAGAAGTCTCCCAAAAATGTCCGTACGTCGGTCGGTCGGTCGGTCGGTCGGTCGGTCGGTCTGTCCGTCACGCTTTGGCATAGCGGCTAAACGAATGGTCCGATTAACACCATATTTTGAATTTAGGAGTCTTATGCAAATCCATCGAAGAGTTCTTAGTGGTTTCTTGCTGGCTCTCATTTTGAGGGTAGCCGTCATACAACGAAAATGAAAAATTAAATTTTCTCAAAAACGGCTCATAGAATCTTAAAGAAACTTTGCATGACCAAGTATCTCCATGTAAGATATCTTGCGCCAGTATCAATTGATCTGTGCAATTTCATATAAGGGGTGTTCCTGTACTACCAAATCGTAAATATGTGATTTAACCAAAATTGGCTCCATTGAGTTTATTAAAATTTTCTATAATATTAATCCTGGATTGGTTGTCTACCTGACTGGATATTCTTTATGATTTTTTCGAATAAAATCTAGTACACAGGGTGTACCAAAAACTGAAAGGGCTTGCTCAGTAGACTAAACTGAACAATTATCCATAAGGAACATGTGTTGGAAAATTATAAAAATCTCCATGCAAGTATCCTACGGTAGTATCCATTGATCTGTGAAAATTCATATAAAGGGTGTTCCAGTACTACGAAAAGTTAAACATGTGATTTACTCGAAATCGTTTGAGGTTTGTTTGTTTTGATGTTTGACAATTTGAATTCTGAATGATCTGTATATTTAATTCGAACATTTTTTTGGGAAAAAGTAAATAAATGTTTGTTTTTCCGTACTATGTGTATGGCATTACAAATTTAAATTTGCGGTTGATAGTTATTCCTTGAGTATTGCGAGAAAGTAAGTTCAGTGCTGCTGTACCATTACCATTTATTTATTATTCAATCACGATCGTCTTTGGTGAACTCTATAATGCATATTTTATTTATGTTTTATTTTTCAGACGATTTATTTTAATTCTACGTACAATTACAAGACACTTCCATATGATCTTTTTAACAACTGGCTTCGCGAAGGCTTGCTGATCAGTAATGGTGAGTATAAAATAATGACCTGTTTACGAAATCTGTGATTTTGATTTCCCAACCCTACTTAGCATTGTAGAAGAGTTAGCAACCCTGACATACAACACACCGCCTAAACCAGGGTGGCATTCATCATATAAAAAATTGTTTTCACCTCCCAAACAAAATGCGCTATGAACTGCTGGTGAAGCTTCTGTAGTAACATGATTTTTTTTCGTATTTCGAAAATTTGTTCGATTTCATGGTCTAAGTAACATACTAAAATAATACTTACAATCTTTTTTTCATCCCATCTATTCGAAAATCGCTGAACGGTTCGTCAATAAAGGCGAACAAAATAGCTGTTTTCTGCAAGAGACTTTCGTAGCGGGTAAAAATGGGATTTAAAATTTGAATTTGAATTTAGGTCCACCATAGGGATATTTTAGGTCAACCATAGAACTCGAACCAAAATATTGTATGAAAAATAATACTGGCTGGTTGCACTATTAAAATTATTACGAATATAAAAAAAGAAATAGACTTGAAATGTAAACAAGACTACCAACCAAAGAGGTTCTGTTCCTAGTCGATACAAAAATGTCAATAACATTTTCAGTGGTTACAAATAATACTTAATATGATTTTTAGTATTGTTTCATCAAGAAATAATATTGTAATGGCATTTTTTGTTTAAAATTAATGACGAGTGTGACTTAATGAGCCTCTTATTCTTTTCTCTTAGAGGGAGATGAAAAGTAGAGTGTATTACGCGGCAGCAAAAATATTTTTACCTTGGGCGACCTATTGAATCCCTCGCTACGTTCAGGATTCTACTTTAGAATCCCTCGCCATGCTCGGGATTCTACTCAAGAATCCTTCACTTCGCTCTGGATTCAAATTAGCGCCCTCGCCTTAAAAATATTATTTTACAGCCTTGTGATACAATCTACTATTTCATCCCATCTATTCGAAAATCGCTGAACGGTTCATCAATAAAGGCGAACAAAATAGCTGTTCCAAGAGACTTTCGTAGCGGGTAAAAATGGGATTTAAAATTTGAATTTGAATTTAGGTCCTCCATAGGGATATTTTAGGTCAACCATAGAGGTCGAAGCAAAATATTGTATGAAAAATGATACTGGCCGGTTGTACTATTAAAATTTATAATGAATATAAAAAAAGAAAAATGCTGAAACAAGACTACCAACCAAAGAGGTTCTGTTCCTAATTTATACAAAAATGTCAATAACATTTTCAGTTGTTACAAATAATACTTAATATGATTTTTAGTATTGTTTCATCAAGTGATAATATTGTAATGGTATTTTATATTTAAAATTAATGACGCGTGTGTGTCTCAATGAGCCTCTTATACTTTTCTCATAGAGGGAGATGAAAAGTAGAGTGTATTACGCGGCTGCAAAAATATTTTTACCTTGGGCGACCTATTGAATCCCTCGCTACGTTCAGGATTCTACTTTAGAATCCCTCGCCATGCTCGGGATTCTACTCAAGAATCCTTCACTTTGCTCTGGATTCAAAATAGCGCCCTCGCCTTAAAAATATTATTTTATAGCCTTGTGATACAATCTACTATTTCATCCCATCTATTCGAAAATCGCTGAACGGTTCGTCAATAAAGGCGAACAAAATAGCTGTTTTCTCCAAGAGACTTTCGTAGCGGGTAAAAATGGGATTCAAAATTTGAATTTGAATTTAGGTCCACCATGGGGATTATTTTAGATCAACCATAGAGGTCGAGCCAAAACATTGTATGAAAAATGATACTGACCGGTTGGTTGTACTATTAAAATTATTATGAAAAGAAGAAATATGCTCTAAATGTAAACAAGACTACCAACCAAAGAGGTTCTGTTCCTAATTGATACAAAAATGACAATAACATTATCAGTTGTCACAAATAGTATTTTTTCATCAAGTCATAATATTTTATATTTAAAATTAATGACGAGTGTGTGTCTCAATGAGCCTCTTATTATTTTCTCATACTCGTAGAGGGAGATGAAAAGTAGAGTGCATTACGCGGCTGCAAAAATATTTTTACCTTGGGCGACCTATTGAATCCCTCGCTACGTTCGGGATTCTACTCAAGAATCCTTCACTTCGCTCTGGATTCAAAATAGCGCCCTCGCCTTAAAAATATTATTTTACAGCCTTGTAATACAATCTACTATTATACCTCAGTATAATAATGGAAAACTATAACAACATTTCGTTTATAGGTGAAAAATGGAAACAACGCCGCAAAATGCTCACTCCTGCTTTTCACTTAAGCGCCTTAAAGAGATACCAGGAGACATTCAATGAACAGACAAACATTCTTCTTGATCACGTCAAGAAAGAGGTTGGAAAAGGCCGAGTGGATATCAAGCTTCTTATCACTGAGAATTCTCTTAACACAATGATTGGTAAGCTTCTTAAAGTAAGCTTGTACGTTACTTAGAAGTAAGCTTGTACGTTACTTAAGATCTCCAAATTTAAAATGCAATGGCTGCAAATGCCGGACCGAATATGATCAACAAATTGGTGGCTTCTTATGTAGATTTTAGCTAATTAAATTTGATAAATTACAAGTTAAAAGTATCTACAAGTTTAAGTTACAATTAAAAGTACCTACAAGTTTTCTGTACTAATAACTTTTTGCAAATTCAACATTTTGAGATTAAACATTTTGCAAATTCAACATTTTGAGATTAAGCATTTTGCTAATTAAACGTTTTCGCACTGAACGTTAAAAGCACTGGCGGATTTTGGGAATTTTAGTTTAGAGCCGATATTTACTGTTAATGCGATTATAGCCCTCAAATAGGCATTTTGTGAGGCCTACTCCTCATTTATAGCTGGTCAAGAAAAGTTGAAAAATATATATGTAAAACATGAGTTCAAGGATTACATTTGGAACAATCACTTTTTTCTTTATGTCTTTGTATTCATGTTTAACAAAAAAAACTACGGTACATCGATTTTTGACGTTCCCTACTGCTCCTTCTTCTTCTTCTTGTCAATGTACAAATACCGGAAGCTTTCAAATGCTCTCCTCCCACTACCTTGCCACTTCTGTGGATTTATCCGACGCCTCACGAAGATCCTTGCTAGTGCAGGTGGAGGGGCACAGTGGACAAGAGAGCAAGTGCGCCATGTTCTGCGATGGAGCTCCACAGTCACAGTGCCTTAGCAACTGGTCTGCGAAGCCCCACCTCGCCATGTTTTCACTGCAGCGGCCAACCTGAGTTCGCAGACGGTTTAGCGACTTCCAGGTCGACCACTGCAGATTGTGTCCAGGTGTTAGAGTTTTATAGACGTATACTGATGGGACTGGAAAATTTTCGACCCACACTTGCTCTCTTGCCGAGCTTGGGTTATTGCCTGTTGCGGAAGAAGTTGACCTCAGAAAGCTTTTACGGCTTTTGAGGCGGACTATGGGCAATGTGTAGTTGTGCAGCGGGTGTCGGGGATCCCCTTCTTGTTTTTTTTTCTCCGCTGCACAAGCTACTTCTCGCCGAACTTCAGGAGGAGCTATGCCAGCCAGAGGATAAATGAGGTTCAGCGGGGTAGGATTTTGGCAGCCCGTTATTATCCGACATGTCTCATTTAGCGCAACGTCCACCTCTTTGGCGTGGGTTGATCGGTGCCAGACTGGGCACGCTAAAGTGCTATGATATTTGGAAATATTTTTGCACTAATAAATTAAAAAACCCTTACAACATACGATATTTTTTTTCTGTTATATTTTTCTGTTTAGGTATTCCATCTCATTGTTGGATGTAACAGCCACGTTGAAGAGCACTCTTATGTAAACGCTATTGACGTGTTAATAAGGTCGATATTGCATTGACGATCGCGTAACTTCTAATTTGAGGGTTATAATCGCCTTAAGAACGCATTGAGCTTGATACCCCCTCGCTCGGTAACCGGGCACATGTGCCCATTTTTTTTACTTTTTCAAGGTTTCATGTTATAAGCTCTTCTTCCTTTCAACATGGAACCCTTTTTAACATATTTATTTTGAAATGTAAGTGAGCGGGATTAAAACTTGATATTTTGCTTGTTTGTTTTTTATAGAGACTTCAATGGGACTTTCAGTTAAAGGTCATGAGACTTTCATAAGGAAATATTCTAAATCCATGATGGAATTAGGAAATGTATTTGTGCAACGTTATTTCACAATAATATATCATATAAAGTTAATATACAATTTGACTAAAATATCCATAGATGAAAACAGACATTTAACAAATTTACACGGTCTTACTGATAGAATAATCAAAGAAAGAAAATCGTACCGTGAAAGTAATAAAGTGAAGAAGTTTGATGACGATAATGCTGAAATTCTCGTAGGAAAACAACGTCTAGCATTTCTAGATTTACTTTTAGACGAAGAAAAAGCTGGTAATATCGATATGATAGGGATTAGAGAAGAAGTTGATACATTTCTTTTTGAGGTGAGTCATAGCTGTTATGAAACTGCACTCAATAGTATCGAACCTTGAACGTGTAAATATGCAACTAAACTGAATACGAAAGAAATATTGATATGTTACAGGCAAATAATATGATTCGCCGTATGTTCGCTGTTTACAAAATGGCCGGCAATTTTTATACGTTCAGCAAATTGTAGAACGGCGTCGACAGATTGTAAACGGGGTTAGACGCTACTGGTGCATTTTAGGTTAGTTAGTCAAGGCAACCCCAAATGCCAGAAACTAATTACGCATCGTTATGTAAAATACTGAGACAATATGTAAAATGACGAATTTAAAAATTTCTCTGCATTTTGTATAATACCAAGGCATTATGTGAACCAGCGAAGTATCAATTTGCCTGCGACATAAACATTATAAATAAACAACTTTCAGTCTAGGTGCATATTAATAAAAAACTATATAAAATCATGCATGATTGTCTGGGATTAGAAACGATTATGACAGAAAAACGCGGCGGAGGACTTTGTTACAATACAGCGAAATCCCGGTCTGCTGTAAAAATTTGCTCTAGAATCCAATTTAATACCCCTTATTTATAAATTAATTGAAACCAAAATAGAGGTATATCAATGATAAAATTGAATCTTAATTCCAATTAAAGAAATATAAATAATAAAAATCAATATCACCAAAAATTCAAAATAGCTGGTTGATGATTAAATAACAGTATTGATTATTATTATTTGTAACTTACTATGAGTCATGCTATGAGTTATCTGTTAAGAAATCACTTAGTGATATCAAGAATTGGACTCCTTTAAGCCTTACCTGACCTTATTATGGTTTGGCCTACGACTTACACTACGGTTCTAACAGGCTAAGTAATTCAAATTGACTTATGTTTATTTTATGTATCAACCCTGCACATCGCGTGGGTTTTTTATTGTCACTTCTTTTCTTTTCCACATGACGCCACTTTGTTTGTGAAGTGACGTAAATGTAACTGACGACTTTAAGAGGCTCAGGAGACGCATTTTTGAAACGTTCGAAGTGAATCTTTAGTTCGCATACGAAAACGAATCGTGTACGAATTTAATTTCTAATGCTCTCGATTTTACGCATTTTTGAATCATTCGAAAGCAATGTTGCCATTAAATTACAATCTTTAAACAATTTCCGTTTCACGCAGATAAAATCAAAACCGGAAAGCAATTACTCATTGATTTTAAAAACCGGTAATGAATTGCGAGGGAATGGAACGCAAATTAAAAAGTTGATATGTCAGTATAATGTCATGTGTGAAGGAAACGTCAATGTCATTCTCATCACAGATTATACATACTTTCGAGTTAACTTACTAATCTGGGGGTAGAATTGCAAAACGAGTGGGTCGGACCACTCGTTGCAGAATTCACAGGTATGAATATTCAAAAATTGCGATTTTACGGATTCGTATACGAATCTTGCCAATCCGAATGCGAATTGAAGTTCGAACGCTTCAAAAATGCGTCTCCAGCAGACGAGAGCCGGGCAGACACGGGTATAATCCGTTCCACGAGTCAATGCAAAAGCTTACCAATACATTTTGCAGCCGTAGAACCAGACAAAGTACGACGAACCAGACGAACCAGAGTATATTTGACGGAAAAAATAACATTGTCTTACAAACTTGTTTTTTCTGACAGCTTTAGCTGATTACTATTGATCATGGAGCACAATAACCTTGATATAGCAGCAAAATGTGTTGGTAAGCTTTGGCATTGACTCGGGGAACGGACTATAGTCACGGACTTTGTCCGCCAGTGTGGCCGGTATTGCGAAAATTATAGTTTTTAGCAGAATAATATACAAACATAATTTTTCAAAATTGCTCTGCGTTTTAAACTAAATAAGAATCAATCAGCTGTAAACCATTTTTTATACAACATAAATTACTACCGTTGCCCTGTATATTTATATTGGAAGCCACCTTATTTGTCCGGAAAAACATAAATGAATTCAAATTTTGTACGAGTGCCAGAAGAAGTAACACACTGGTTCTGCCACATATAACTATGCATATGGGAAAAACTGGTCCGCACTATAAGGCTGCAACAATATATAATAAAATGCCCGAAATTATTAAAGCAGAACCTAAAGACAAACCATTCTACAATAAAGTAAAAAACCTTTTGTTGAATAAGTGTTATTACACAGTAAATGAGTTCCTCCATGATCCAATCTAGTCATTCGTAATCGAAAACTAATCATTAATCTAATTTATGAATTCCTTATTATCAATTTTATTATTTACACAATGATATTTACAATGTTACCTATTTAATTTCAATTTTGATGCTTTATTATGTTGACAATTTAATTTAATTTTCTTTTGATTCTATATTATTATTGACAATTTAATTTCTTCTGACAATTTGACAATTTAATTGACAATTCGATGTAATGTAATTTAATTTAATTTTTTTAATGTCTCTTACTGCATGCCTCACAATATGCGATGCCCTAATATAGGGTTCATGTACTAACTGCTACAATTATTTAAGAACTTTAAGCTGTACAATGTAAGCATGAATAAATGAAATGAAATGAAAATCAATATGAACAATCTTTCCGTCTAAATAATTCTTTGAACTGAACAACTATTCAAGCTGTTTTCCTTACAAACCAAAGATTTTGAAAAATACGCGCATAGAAGCAGAGCTTTCTTCTCATGACAATGACTGTAATAACAAATAATAGGTATATAATAGGTCTTTACCTATGAAATTGCCGAAATTTTCTTACAGATTAATGAGATCATAATTCCTATAATTCTAATGCTATTTTTTTATTTGTCTTATATTTAAAAGTTGACTTCAAGCTTATCAATTAACTCATAAAATAAAGTTTTTATGTTTAGTTCGATATATAAAATTAAAGGTTCAAAAATTGTTCGTCTTAAATGTCGTCCGATTTCATCATTAGATTTGTTATATTTTTTTACAGATAATATTTTTCGAAAATTAAATTTAAGTTTCTGTAAGCTTAATGTCTTCCTAATAATGCCTAAAAAATAATAAAAATTGGATTTACGATTCCTAAGAAAAATGCAAAAATGTTAGTACTGAAAATTGAGTTTACCTAAAATTTGCCATACAAAACGGCAATTTCATAGGTAAAGACCTAATAATATGTATTATGCTTACGCGTAATAATATCGAAAATAATTACAGTACCGGCCACACTGGCAGACTGTCATAACAAAAAGTCTGCCGTCTGCCGTCTGCTGTGCCTCTCAGAGATTTTCAATATTCCTACAATGAATACAGAACTTTTTTTTGGTGTTGTTATTGAAAATATTAACGAAATTTCAGGGCCACGACACGATCTCGTCGGCGTTGTCATTTTTTATTATGAGACTAGCTAACGAACCAAAAGTGCAGGTAACAATCTTTACTTATATTTTAAGGATCCTATTGATAATACCCTTTCAAAATGTACCTTACACATACACATCACACATATTGAGTGCAATCTCAGACTTAACTGTGCTGAAAACGGAAAGGGCGTGCTCAGTCAATCAATGAAACTGAACCATTTTCCCAAAAAGAAAAATTTTTGGGAAATGAAAAAAAAAATGACCTATCCATACAAACTGTTCGACCAGAGTGAGCAGAGGAGAGGTCAAAAATTTTTTTCATTTCCCAGAAACCTTTCTTTGGGAAAGTTGCTCAGTTTCGTTGACTGAACATGCCCTTTCAGTTTTGGTTACACCGTCCCTTAGACCCTGTATATCTACGAACAGGTCTCACTCGTGTACTCTACTATGAAGTAATCACTTTTCGCTCCTACTGTACCGAACCTGCCAAATTGCGCATTGACAGACGCAACTGCAGAGTTGCAACTTTCTTGTACTCGATTACCTCTATCGAGTACAATAAATTGCACTGCCGTCAGAGTGTATGCTAAAGAAAGATCTTTGCAAGACTGGGATTTTGTCTTATATACTTTTTTAGGGTTCCGTACCTCAAAAGAAAAAAACGGAACCCTTTTAGGATCACTTTGTTGTCCGTCTGTCTGTCAAGACCCTTTATCTCACGTACGGGTAAAGGTATCAAGTTCAAATTAATACCATATACGAGTATTAGGGTCCATAAACCACACAAGATCTGAAAATTTAAATTTTTTACAACGACGCAATCAAAAGATATGGCAATTCATGTCCTCATCTCCATACATTTATGCATTAACGCAAAACCTATAGGGTACTTCCCGTTGACCTAAAATTATGAAATTTGGCAAGAAGCTCGGTCTCACAGTACAAATAAAGGGAAAAGTCTGAAATTATTAAATATTACAACTTTTCTCACAACTAATGGTAACCAATTGCGGTGAGCTCCCGTTTCAAGAACATTCATATAAGAGAGGGGTCAAGTTGGATGGTCGCCGAGGCGATTTTTGTTTTAGTTCTATTTTAAAAACGGGAACACTTACAAACTTGAAAATTGTTATGTTTATAGTGCATAAGCTATAAAATAACAACAAATACGTTTGGTCAAGCGCGTGTCGGACTCAAAAAATCTAGCACATTAACTTACTGAAATTTCAACTAATACAATTATGATTATGTGGTGGTACGGAACCCTTGGAGCGCGAGTCCGACTCGCACTTAGCCGTTTTTTTTTTCAAATTATAGGAAAAGATTTTTGAGGAGTTACAGCTCATCTTCGGCGATTCAGATCGACCCTCTACACTGAGCGACCTGAACCAAATGAAATATCTGGAGCGCTGTATAAAAGAGTCCTTGAGATTATATCCGAGCATCGCATTTATGGCTAGAACTAATTGCCAAGATGTTGAACTAGGTAGGTACCCACTTGTGATTTATTTGTTTCTGGAGATTTTAAATTCAAAATACTTACAGATTATAAAAACATCAGCAAGCACGTAGAAACAAAACCAGTAAAAGCTAAACGAGCGTTTAGCAAGCTAGTACTATTTATTACCTACTAGCTGTTACCCGCGACTTCGTCCGCGTAGATTTTATAAAAAAACAGAACTCGAACTTAATTGAAACATATTTTACGGAGCGCTTATCCTTCTTGATCCCTACGTAAAAGATGCATTTGTACTTATCCAAGTTGAATAAATGCATCTTACTACAAACTTAATTATCTTTTGATTTTATTTAACTGGTAGGTAGTGCGGAATTTTCATTGTCAACCGTTACAGGCGAACTTAAAAAAGAAGGCAATAAAGGGAGTGAAGTGAATGGGTAGCGAGGAGGTATTCATAAAAGTAAAAAAGGTCCCTATTCCTCCCTATCTATCCTTTTGTATCCCCCCCCCTACATTCCCACTCCCCCTCCCTCACCCTCTCCCACTCTCTCTTCCTCTCCCTCGCCCCTCCCTCTTCCCCCCCTCACCCTTCCTTCCCCCTCCATTTCCCCCCTTCCCCTCTCCCCATCACCCTCCCTTTCCCCCCTCGCCCTCCTCCCATTCCCCTCCCTTTCCCCCTTCCCCTCACTCATCCTCCCCTTCCCCCTCTCCCTCCCTCTACCCCCCCCTCCCTCTACCCCCTCCCACGCCCTCTACCCCTCCCTCCCCCTTTCTCTCCCCTCATTTTCCCCTCCCTTACACTCTCTCCCTATCCCTCCCCCTCTCCCTCTCCCTATCCCTGACCCTACCCCTATCCCTGCTTCTACCCCTAACGCCATCTTAACCGCTATCCCTATCCTTATATAAACATACAACTGACACTCATATTGATTTTTAGACATTTCAAACCTATCAACCCCATCCCAGGGGTGGTGGTATTTCACGTCCACCACGTTGGATTTCAAAATCATTGTAGTTTTCGTAATCAGCGACCCGATAAACCATACGAACGACACCCATATTGATTTTTAGACATATCAACTCTATCGCACCCCAACCTTATCCCCAGGGGATAATGGTAGTTTACGTCTACCACGTTGGATTTCAAAATTGTAGTAGTTTTCGTAATCAGCGATACTTAGTTGAATAAAAAAAGTCCCATCAAAATCGGTTAAGTAGTTTCGGTGTGCTGTAGCAGATACAACCCCGCTAGAGTATTATTGTATGTGTAGATTCCCACGGGAATGAGATATTTTCCCGGGGTAAAAAGTAGCCTATGTCCGTCTCCAAGTTACCATCTATCACCATACCAAATTTCATCAAAATCCGTTCAGCCGTTTAGGCGTGAAAGAGCAACAAACAAACAAACAAACAAACAGACAGACAGACAGACAGACAGAGTTACTTTCGCATTTATAATATTAGTATGGATAGTATAATAGTATATAGTATGGAAGTATGGATTCTGTGGTTTAGGTAATAGTACTCAAAACTATCTCAATGTCAAAATGTTTCTACCGACATGCGGCCATGTACAGATGAAATAATGGTGAGCCGTGGATTTAAAACTTGTCTCAATGGTAGAGGAGCCGAGAAGGATTTTTCACGCGATAATCAGGGCGACTAAGAGTGGGGCTTTATGAGAGGATCACGAAAAACTATGTAAGAAGTTCCAGACCGGAGCCCGGTGTTCAGGAGGCCATTGTCTGGAAAAGAAAAGTATTTTTTTACGTGATATTCAAGGCGAACAAAAGTGATAGCTTGTAATAGAGAAGCTAATACTGATAACAAATACAAGAAAAACTAGACAAAAATCTGAAGACTTTTGGCAAACCAGACCCAAAAATATTTCTTTTCGGATTTTCAGGCTTGTCTGGAATGACTTTAGCCCCCTGTTTTCTTGTCTGGTCAAGGTTTTTATATCACTACTCATCAGTCCCCATCTTTTGGCATGACAATTGTTTTTGCTGAAGATCACCTTTTTTTGTTCCTTTTCATTTCCAGACAATGGCTTCCTGATCACCAGGCTCCGGTCTAGAACTTCTTACATAGTTTTTCGTGATCCTCTCATAAAGCATCTTCTATTGAGACATCTCTTTTTCGCCTTGATTATCGCGTTAAATTTTATCAGGTACTCAATAGAAAACAATTTAAGTGTCTGGTTTGCCAACAGTCTTCAGATTTTTGGCAAACCAGTGTCTGGTCAAAGTTTTTATATCACTACACATCAGCCCCCATCTTTTGGCATGAGAATTGTTTTTGCTGAAGATCACATATTGTGTTCCTTTTCATTTCCAGACAATGGCCTCCTGAACACCGGGCTCCGTTTTGAAACTTCTTATTTAGTTTTTCGTGATCCTCTCATAAAGCCCCATCTACTGAGACATCTCTTAGTCGCCCTGATTATCACGTGAAAAATCCTTGCCGGCTCCTCTACCACAATCAAATCTTTCGCAAGAAACATAATTAAGCGGTCGGAACCACGATTTTTAGTGTTCCGATACCATAATGGTAAAAAAAGGAAACCTTATGGTGCGACATCGTCCTTAGATTATGAATAACGGCAGCTTTAACTTTGTCTGTCTGTCTGTCACACCTGTATATTTCAGCAACCACTCATGCTATCGACTTAAAATTTAGAATAGTTTTAGACTAAGGTTGCCCAACTTAATTGCGCATGAAAGAATTAAAAATATATATGATTATTGATGTAAAGGGAGCCCAAATAGGGGGGGGGGGGGGGGGGGGGCAAAATTTCGAATTGTTCTTATTTACGACTCTACGACAAAAATTTTAAAAAATATACCATTCCCCTCCCTTATCTCCGAAGAATTTGAAAGGAAAAATGTGACTTAATTACAGTCGATAGAAATTTATGTAAATATTACAGCAAAAATAAAACGATCTTTCTAAGTTGCACAGTTTTTTAGAAATCTGCAATAAACTTTTACAAACAAATTTAGTTTTGCGGTCCTAAAAATGGACTTTATTGCTACCAAAAACACTATAGGTATATCGCAACCCACGACGCGCGAGTCCGACTCGCACTAGACCGGTTTTTAGGGTTCCGATACCAAAATGGTAAAAAAAAGGAACCCTTATGGTGCCGCTCTGTCTGTCTGTCTGTCCGTCTGTCTGTCACACCTCTATATCTCAGCAACCACTTATGCTATCGACCTGAAATTTGGAATAGTTTTAGAATATAGTTGCCCAACTTAATTGCACATGATTTTTTTTTGAAAAAAGTATGATTATTAATGTAAAGGGGGCCAAAATGGGGGGGGGGGCCAAATTTCAAATTGACGCTACTAGGTCGAGTGGGGTGTCATATGAAAGGGCTTTACTTGTACATTTTAGAATATATTTTTGTATTTTTTTATATTTCTTAGTTTTCAAGTTATGATGAAAAATTTCAATAAAAATACCATTCCCCCCCCCTTATCTCCGAAGTTTGAGTAAGAAAAAAATCTGAATTAATTACAGTTAACAGAGGTTTATGTAAACTTTACAGCAAAAATAAAACGATCTTTCTAAGTTGCACAGTTTTTCAGAAATCTGCAAAAAACATTTACAAACAAATTTAGTTTTGCGGTCCTTAAAATGGACTTTATTGCTTCCAAAAATACTATAGGTATATCGGAACCCTCGGCGCGCGAGTCCGACTCGCACTTGACCGTTTTTTTTTTAATGTGGATACGTTTTAAATGATTTTGTTTGGGGGGTAATTTTGTGCAAAGGGGATATTAGGTCCTCTGGCGGCAATAATTGGTACACACAGCCGCACATCAGTAGAAACACTTTTGGACCTTATGGCGTGGTAATAGAGTTGAAAAAGTTTCTACCGACAAGCGGTTGACCGTACAACATCGAGCTTAAGATGATTCAGAAGGTGAGACTGAGGGCGGGGGGAGTGGGGGTTGAGTAGAGGTGGGATGAGGGGAGGAGGGTGACTGGCTGTGGGTGGGAGCTTGACATGCTCTTGTACGGTCAACCGCTTGTCGGTAGAAACTTTTTCGACTCTATTACTACGCCATAAGGTCCAAAAGTGTTTCTACTGATGTGCGGCCGTGTGTACCTACGTAGACGTATCGAAGTAAAACTTCGGCCGTATCAAGGATAAATCCAACTAGAGATTTTCAACTAGGTCGGCCATCGACCTTGCAACCCACGCGATATGATGATGATAAGGGATTTTTTTTTGCTTTCCGTACAAATTGCACTACTTATCCCCTAATGCAGTAAGTTTTGTTTGATTTCAAGATTTTATGAACTATTCGAAAATACATACAAACACATGGCCCTGAGTCAAGTGGCATTCTATTATCGCAAACGCTATAGAATAGAATAAAAATTTATGGGATTGACATAAGCTGTCACTCAACATTTCGTTAGCTAATGTCAATCCAAGGTCAATCTTTTGTACTAGCGTTTGCGATTGTAGAAAGTCACTTGACTCAGGGCCACACATAACATGCTTTCAGGAGGATACATGGTACCAGCAGGCACCATCATCCACGTCCACATCTATGACCTGCACCACGACCCTGAGATATATCCGGACCCGGAGAAGTTTGACCCGGACCGGTTCTTGCCGGAAGTCGCTGCTAAAAGACATCCCTTTGCTTACGTCCCCTTTAGCGCTGGACCTCGGAATTGTATTGGTCAGTTTACCGATATTTATTTTTACGGAAAATATTTTAATAATATAAACGATTTCTCTTTCATCATCAGGTCAAAAGTTCGCCATGATGGAGATGAAGACACTCCTCTCAGGTCTATTGCGTCAGTACTACTTGGAACCAGTCACGAGGCCTGAAGATGTAGTCCTAGTTGTTGACATAGTGCTCAAGTCTAAAGACCCCATGTATGTGCGGTTTAAACCAAGAAAGCACGCTATTTAAAAACACGCTATTTATTAGTAGTACTGCCTAAATGAGTCCTCGCCCGCGGGGTACAAGGGCGGTGCGGGCGGCGGATACGCGTAGAGAATGAGAATGCCCCGCGCCGCCCGCCGCCGCCCGCACCTCTTTCGTTCACCCTTTGTCGTCTTACCCCCGCGCCCCTGTACCCCGCGGGCAAGGACTCATTTAGGCATAAAGCTTCTCAGAGATCGGTATTAGAAAATTGCCTAATAGGCAGTTGACATTTCTCGACTACGTTTTTTTAAGTGTCATTGGGTGGCATACTCATCACTGTTGGTAATTTCTTTTTTATGGCTTTGTAAACTAAATGAAATCTTTGTAAAATATACATAAATTACAAACATTTGACAGTAGCAATCAAATTGACTTAATCATTTTCCATGTACCATTTTCCCAACGATGATCTTTTGATGATAACTTTAGGTTTCCGAACAAAAAACGGTAAAAAACGGCCAAGTACTAGTCGGACTTGATATTTTAATGTTGAGGCGGCTATTATAGAGCAAAGTTCGGTCAACCAGGTACTATATTATTACACATTTTGTGAAAATGTCAACAATATGGAGACTATGGTTCAAAAGATACACAGCCTATGTACACAGCCCTTAAAGTGATCCTGATCTGTGACGGCCAGCTTAGACCCGAAAGCAACTGGATGGAGCCACTGCTGCAAATATAAGGTTTTATTTATTAAATGCAATAAGTACCAACTATATATTTGTAAAAAGTTGATCAGCGTAAATTTCATGGTGCAACTTCAACGTCTAACAACAATTTCGATAAAAAAAATATCTCCATATATGTCCAGTAAAGTCAATTACTCTCGTCAGTCCGTGATTTACATGAGTACGATCACTCACACAGGCACACAAAGCACTACCGTACAGTTTTGACCGCACGCCCACAATTGTAATATTGAACCAAAAATTGCTAACAAAAACTAGTACTTTCAGTACATTAGCTGTATTTTTGTATTAATCAGCGAAAATTTTAACTAAAAATAGCAGTATTCGTTCGTTTTAATAGAATTTTATGTCCCGCCTGAGAATGCAAGTCATTTGAATTTTTGTATGGAAAACGGATCACCTTAAAGGTCGATCAAACAGACTGACAGACAGACGGACAGTAGTAGGCTTAGTAATATTATGGGCCCATTGGCACCCTTTGGGTACGGAACCCTTGTCTGGCCGCTGCTCTGTGAATTTGACACTTTACGAGAAAAATAATTCAGGGTGAAAGGGACAGGTTTGCTAACAATGAAAATCATAATCTCAGGTAAGTAATTAAAAATAAAATCTGCCTCTCTATAAAAAATTGCAAACTTTATTGGACGGTTTGTATGGAGAAACCGATTTTTTCATTCCCTAATAGTTTTATCCTATAAATTATAAAATGTAAAAAAGAATGTCAAGTCTCGCAATGCAAATCTCATGTCAAGACATGTCAGTACAATCGTATTAATATTAAACGTATTCATATCTACAATAAATATAGGGTGACTTTTAATTAGTTCTTGATAGAAAAAGGTATGAATGTACTCATGATACTGAACAACTTTCCCCAAGGAACATAGGTCAAAAAACGAAAATCAAGTTTTGACCTCCCATAGAAACTGCATCAGCTGATAGCGCATTTTTTATGGGAGGTCAAATTTGGTTTTTCGTATTTTGACCTATGTTCCTTGGGAAAAGTTGTTCAGTATCACGAGTACATGCATATCTTTTGCTATTAAGAACTAATTAAAAATCACCCTTTATAATGGCTATAAGGTGTTGCAGAGGATGTACTCGGGCCTGTCCATTCTTAATTATAATCCAACATCATTTGATCAACACATTTTGATGGTGGTAGGGCTTTTGTGGAAAGTCCGTCTGGGGAAGTACCACCGAAGAAGGCAACTGGCTATGCCAGTGAAATTACTGGCACATGAGAGATACCATCTTAGTTCTCAAAGTGAGCAACGTGCTTTGCTGTCTTATTAGTGTCAAAATATGCCATTAATAAGACAGTGGGTGCTATGGGCGGTGGTGACCACTTACCATCAGGTGGCCCACCTGCTCGTTTGCTCACTTATAACATAAAAAAAATAACATCGGTGCGGAGTTTGCTACATTTTTACTCGTTTGCGCGTAGCTTGGCAACATGAAATTCCGCAAGGTAATGGCAAATTCTAAAATAGAAATACTCATTAAAGACATACAGAAGCCACAAAATAAAAAATCTTTATTTTATAAACTTACAAAACTAAACCAAATCCAAACTGAAGCAAAACTTTAAACCTTACATACGTAAGTACCTTATAAAAGCGTACAATAATACCGCCTGGCAAGGCAAATGATGGTGAATTTTCATTATCTTTTTCGAAATCTGACGTAGAATGGATCTCTAGATCGTAACACCAAGTCCGCAACGAAGACGATGTCCTCGGGCTTGGTGACAGGCTCGATAAGATATCCTCTGATAAGTCTACTCATCACGGTCTTCATCTCGTACATGGCGAACTTTTGACCTGGAATAAAAAAGTACTGGACTGTCATACAATAAAAATAATAAAAACTGAAACCATGTATTCAGAGCATGAAACTTTACAACTTTCTCCAAGGTACATAGGTCGAAACACGAAAAATATTTTTTAACACTTTCGCACATTTGGTGAAAACAAATTTTTACAACAAGCTTTTATTAGACGTAGAAAAACAACTGCTAAAAACATTATCACAGACTCAGGCTTTCAGTTAAAAGCCTGTTACATTATAAAACAGAACGATAGAACTCCTGCCAAGTGTGAGTCAGACTTGTTAAAATACCGTCTTTGCTATGCGCGCGAGTCCGACGCGCACTAGAGCAGTTTCTTTTGTTCTCTCTTGCTGTTTTATAATGTAACACGCTTTTATTTGAAAACCTGAATTTGTGATAACGTTTTATTTCTTCTTTTACGTCTAAAAAGCTTGTTTTAAAAATATTTTTTTACCATTATTTTATTTAAATAAACTACTGCACTATAAAGTGTGTAAGGGACAGCCTTCCGAATTCTGAAAGGGCATGATCAGTCAACGTAACTGAACAACTTCCCGCGAATAAAACTTTCAGGAAATTAAAATAAAAATCGGCCTCTCCATACAAAACTGCAAACTTGAATTTTTTTTCCAATTCCTGAAAGTTTTATTAGCTGAAAGTTGTTCAGTTACATTGACTGATCATGCCCTTTCAGTATTCGGAAGGCTGTCCCTTACACCCTGTATAGTGTGAAGCAAGGAGGTCATTATTCTGAGTATCAACTCGGTAAGTTTTGCTTATTACGTTAGTAACATTTTAATTAAAAATTCTCGGGTTCAGCCTACACTGTGCCTCCGTACCTGTATAATCTGTACCCGCCAAGAAAAGAAATATGCGCGCCATATTTACAGATATTTTGTTGTGTATATTGTAATTATTTCCGAAAGTGTCGACTTTTGAAAATGAAAAACTGTAAATAATGTAGATGATCATTAACCGTCTCAAATACTTAGCCACGAAATACACGTTTGGAGGTTGTAAAAATCAAAGGAAAACTCCTAAGTACCTACTTAGGCAGCTTACAAAATATTACGGTGGACGTGCGGTGGATATTAGGTTTGCAAATTTTAGTATTGTTAATCGCAAATGTGTTGAAAAACGTCTTAAGACGTTCTTGCGAATGGTCATTACACTCTCGGCTCCATTACGCCCTCGTCTGCGAGTCGGGTTGCAATTCCTGAGCCTCGAGTATAATAACCAAAAGAGTGCACTTGCATTTTAATGTACTGTTTGGCCTTTCTTTCTTTACAGGACTTTTGGTACGTGTCTGCAAACCTCTCAGGTGGTTGCTCTACCCATGAAACCAAACAACTTTTCCTAAGAAACATAGGTCGAAATACGAAAATAAATTGTTGACTTCCCATACAAAATGCGCTATCATTAGATGCAGTTTCTAAGGGACATTGAAGTTTTTTTTTCGTATTTCTACTTATGTTTCTTAGGGAAAGTTGTTCAGTTTCATAGGTAAAGCAACCACCTGAGAGGTTATCAGAAATTTAACAAAGACCCTGTATACTACAAAAGACCTATACCTAAAAAATTTTAGCATGGCAAACGCTTACTAACACATTTTGCAGCCATAGAACCGGACAAACTACCACGAACCAGACGAACCAGAGTATATTTGACCGAAAAAATAACATTGTTTTACAAACTTGTTTATTCTGTCAGCTTTAGCCGATTACTATTAATCGTGGAGCAAAATGTGTTGGTAAGCTTTTGCCATGCTAAAAAATTTTAGGTATAGCGACTATTTTCATTTTTATATTTCGACTTATCCTTCTTGAGAAAAGTGGTGCAGTTTCATGTTATATATGCACGTGCAAAATGGCTTTTAGAACCCCGACTTTACAAAATGAGGGATATATCTATGTGCCTGGTGTGATGTTATGTATGTATGTAAACTTGCGATAATCTTTCTTTTTTATATAAACTAACCGATGCAGTTTCGAGGCCCAGCGCTAAAGGGAATATAAGCGTAGGGATGCCTCTTGACGCAGTTCTCTGGCAAGAATCGGTCTGGATCAAACTTCTCTGGATCTGGGTATATCGAAGGGTTACGGTGGATATCAAAGACTTGGATAGTCGCCGTCACTCCTTCTGGTACCGTGTAGTTACCTGACAACAACGAAAACTAAATTTAAAAAAAATACAAAACTACGCACCTTCTTCAAAGTTTTTCAAGGTTTCTGTTAGCCCTAAAAAGTATAAAATAACCATAGCAGTAATTATCAGTAACTTAGTGAAGTAAGTAATAGAAAATAACCAAGCCTATGTTTTTTATTTCAATTATAAATTTACATTACAAAGTCATCACTTTGGAGCCGGCGGCGCCAGCCAAGAAGTTGCATTGCAGGTAACGGTATCTAATCTAGTGCCTTTTATTACAAGACGTTGAACTGCTATTTATTTACCTTCGAGCGGATCCCATATTAAATGGTCAATGGTTAAGATTTGATGAAAAGTAGGCACGAAAACGAAAACTCGTCGTAATTCGGTAATGGCATACTATACGGGAATTACTAATGTTTTATTTTTACAGCAAAGAGGTTTTAACTGTCTTAAAATAAAATTTTAATTAAATTGTTCATCCATTTTTATTTTTACTAAATCGGTCACCAATCAGACCTTGGTGCATGCAGAAAAAAAACAAAATGATTTTTGTATAAAACGCGCGGATTCACGGAAGAAGTGGCTGCGTGACCTATGATCTTAGCCTACTCCAGAAACGAGCGAATAAAAATAAAAAAGCCCGCGCATTTTCGCAAAAATTTCGATTGATTTTGTAGATAGATAGATCGAGCGAAGCAAGGAGGTTTTTGTTCTGAGATAAAACCCAAAGAAATTTGACCTCCAAGGAGGTTTTTGTTCTGAGATAAAACCTTTATTCAATAAACATAACACACAAAAAAAATCACATAAGTTTACAAGTATTAACATACATAACACATAGTCGAGCGTAAACATCAAAAATACAGGTAGCCGACCTTTTGCATGCTGTATGTGGTATGCCTATTGTATAGGCGCTGGCTCAGCATAATGCACACGACACCGACAGCGGTGCTGTAGCGCTGATATTCTGCGTTTGTCTTTGTGTTTTTTGTTAAATATTTCTAGTGATAGTGATGATGCTTCCCTAACACACCGCCAGCTATTACTCGTAGAGGCGGCCTGTTGCTGGAAAATCTAAATACAGATACAACAATACTTATGAAAATTTCATACGTTGGCAAAAGGTAAAGAAAACGTCTTTATTTTCTGAAAATGTAATACTCTCATATTTTAGTGAGAAAGCAAAACAATATAAGCCAAGCACGATATGGGCTATGCACTCTATGTTAAGAAGCACAATTTAAAAAAAAATAACATAAATTGACCGCATTGCGAATTTATATCTATTATTTTCCTCGTAGGTGTAATAAAAATAGCACGTCAGTTCGTAAACACTTTGGACTTTACGGCATGGTAGGTAATAAAAGTTTCCACTGACGTCCTGTTGACTGTTCCGTTCCAACTCCCAACTGTCGCAGGAATTAAAGTGCACGAGTGACCTGCTCTTGATTGTACAACTATTTAAGCAATTAGGGTACAGCCGACCAATTCTTGAAAATCACCGAGTGCTAAAATATCGCAAAAAAATAAAAAAAAAACCGGCCAAGTGCGAGTCAGACTCGCGCCCTAAGGGTTCCGTACCTATCTACCATATGATATACTAAAAGCTTTTGCTCTTTGACTTTAAAAACTCCGCCACCATCCAACTTGACCCCTCTTTTATAGAAAAGTTCTTGAAACGGGAGCTCACCTTAATTGGTTACTATTAGTTGGGAGAAAAATTTAAATATTTAATGATTTTAGACTTTTCCCTTTATTTGTACTCTGAAACCTAGCTTCTTGCCAAATTTCATAATTTTAGGTCATCGGGAAGTACCCGTAGGTTTTGGTTTTTTGCATAAATGTATGGAGATGAGGACATACAAAGCCATATCTTTTGATTGCGTCGTTGTAAAAAATTGAAATTTTCAGATATTGTGTGGCCTACGGTCCTTAACTTTCATCATCAATTTCAACCTGATACCTCTACCCGTTCGTGAGAAAAAGGGTCTTGACAGATAGACTGACGGTCAACAAAGTGATCCTATAAGGGTTCCGTTTTTTTTATTCTGAGGTACGGAACCCTAAAAACGACTATTTTGCGGATCAAAACCCCAGAATAATAATCGTTAAATATAAAATAGCGTTTGATTGTTAATTATCAAATATTATGATATATATTTTAACCCTAAATCAGAGTAAAAGTGATAATGACGATGTACCTAAACCATACTGTATATTAAATTAAGATGTACCTACTACCAATGTATTTGTAGACTTCCTCTAAGCAAAATCTATCGCTTACTTACTCATACACTACCTTCGCCTGTTTATGATTTAAGGTAAGTACAGGCAACAGCACGTCAAGCTTGACAAATTACACTTTGCATTATAGTTTTACTGCTGAACTGCTGTTGACTGTTCACAAGGCCGCACGTCAGTGGAAACACTTTGACCTTGAGTGGGTTTCTAGTTTCGGGCGTTTGTAGTGTAGCACGAGTTCAGCTTAAGCTCAAGTCACACAGAGGCGGTATGATTGCGAAAGCGGTCCGGGGCGGTTTGGCGGGAACAAAATACCGCGCCGCGACCGCTTTTCAATGTGACAGGGTGCATAAGAACTCATACTTTACAAAAAATACCGGCCCCGGAACGCTTCCGCTACCGCCTCTGTGTGACGCGGGCTTTAAACTGATTTTATTTCCATTTAAGTTGGTACTTCTTGCCGTGCGTAGGTACCTATAAATGCACAATAGAATGTTGATGACTCAAGTAGCTGCGAGTGTCAAGCTTGACTTGCTCTTCCAGCCTGCTCTTGACAGTACAATAAGTTAAGCAAATAGAGCATTTGCTATACCTTTACTACGATTTTTGTAACTATGGCCGTGTCGGTTATTCTCTGCGTATTGGTGACAGCCGGAGAGCCAATGGGCGATTCGTACGCCGGAGGGCGCGCCTGCCGCGCTCACCCCCGCGACTCATTTTTCGAGTTCTGTGCAATACCGGTCATCAGAGGCAAAGTAACTTAAATCAATAATAATAAGAGTATATTGTTTTTTTCAATTAAGAACATTCCATTTTGTTGGTAAGTTTATTTGCATCCAATGTTGACAATATGACTGACAACGACTGACATTTGTTGGTCCTAAACGTCAGATTTCGGACCAACGAATTGGGGATATTGTAACGTGCCGATGGGCTAGTACTTATATATATAAGTAAATGTCTAAACCCTTATTATTTTGAGTATTTATTATTAATTCTGTGATTATAGTCAGTAGAAGTCTGACATGACATGACAGGCCACTTCCGGCAAAAGAAAAAAGATATCGTGGGAGCAGGGACTACATAAGTTCTTAGTAAGTACAACCGTGGGAGTTACGAAAAGTACGAAAACAAAGGAAACAGACCCAATAAAGATTGTAGACAGACCCAAAAAGAAAATATTTTTTTTCTATTGTGTAACTTCAAAAACATTTTAATTACTATAATCAAAAAGTCAATAGTTACCAATTCAAAAGATTATAAACCTGTTCTAAGTTTTAACGTGAGGTAAAACAGGACTAACAGGCTCAGGATTATAATGTACTTGTCTTGTTTTTAGTGTTCAGAACCAAAATGGTAAAAACGGTACGACTTCGTCTGTCGGTCTGTCCGTCTGTCACACCTGTATATCTCAGAAACCACTCATGCTATCGACTTGAAATTTGGAATAGTTTTAGAATATGATTGCTCAACCTTATTGAAAGTGAAAGAATTATAAAAATATTATTACTATTTTTGTAAAATAGGCCCAAAATTTGGGAAATGGAAATGGGGGTCAAAATTTTAAATTGTCTTTACTAGGTTGAGTGGGGTATCATATGAAAGGGTTATACTTGTATATTCCAAAACAGATTTAATTTTTTTTACGTCTCTTAGTTTTTAAGTAATGATGAAAAATTATTAAAATAATACCATACCAAATACCATAATACCAAAAATAGGCCGCTTTATAGTGAAAAATATTAATGTGTGAAGCTTTACGTGCTTTCGATTGTAGGTACTTTTTATTTGTCAAACCTATGAATTGTCTTTGTATTTATTTTATTTATTTTTATTTTATTTAAAAGGACCATCAACAGGAGATACAAAAATACTTAGCCTAATAGTTAACTTGCGTATTTGTGTGCAATTCTAAATATTATTATTGTAATTAGGTGCCTACTCATAGGCCTATCTAATTACAGATTTTTGAAACTCTTCTCTGTTTGTTCGTGCACGTAAAACGTGAAAACTAGGTAAGGATCCAGATTAATTATAAAAGATCGGCAGGGAGGGCGTTCCACTCCTTAGCTGTGCGCATTTAAGAATGAGTATATTCTGCCTGCGTTATTAATTACATACATCTACCATACAGCGAATTTTTCTGCTTATGATTTTTCACTTGAACAAAAGCGACTGTTCAACATACTATACCTGAAGCGTGTGACAATCCTCGGTCCCCATTTAGTTCCTTTTTATGACACTGGCAGCGCTTGTTTTGCAGTAAGTACTGCCCTCTTTAGTTTCAGCAGAGTCCCTATAGGTGGAATGTCGATAACATAGGGATGGAGCCCCGACCCACATCTACCTAGTCTCATCCGGATCAAGAGAGATGGTGGTACTAGATTGTGCAATTCAGAGGCACTCTCACCGAAATGTACTCTATACTTGTGTAACAAAAAGGGTATACCAACCCTGAAGGATGTGAATCTGCCTATGAAACTGAACAACTTTCCCTAAGAAACATATGTCAAAATAAGAAAATAGTTGTTCAGTTTCATGGGCAGAATCACACACTTTTGGGTTTCTGTTACACCTTGTAGAATACCGACAAGCAAGCCACTTTGTGACGTTGTTCGAGACTGCAGCTTTGCCTCGTCAAGAGTCTCGCCGCAAATACTGCCTTTAGGGTAAGATCCAAGCGGTCAACCATGGTTTCTCGACAAGACTGTATTTCTGCCGCACTGGCCTTTGCACTGGGTACGAGTATGTATCTATCCGTAACTATGCTGTTGTCTGCATACCTATAGATTCCGGGCATCAGCAAGTCGTTCATATGTAGCAGGAATAGAGTTGCGGACAGAATAGACCATTGAAGAATCCCTCCAGCCATAGCCAAATGATCTACCAAGACCACTTGAATCAATCGATTTTAGAAATAAAATAGTTGTCTTCGTGTTATAAGGAGTATCTGTGTAACGGGAAATCGATCATGGGTGCACTGGCATCCAGAGGAATGACAGTGTTATGGACTAAAACATTAAAACCTCGTGCTGGCCAACTCTGGCGCATTTGGAGAGTTTCCAGGTCTTCAGGACTCATGTGGTATAGCGAGTGCAGGAAAAGTTTGGCTCTGACGGTTATTTTCTGCGCTTGGGTGACAGGCGGAGAATCAATGAACGATTCCCACCACCGCGACAAATTTTTTGACTTCTGCGCATTAACGGTCAGAGCCAGAGTTATTTTGTATGCCGTATACCCACTTAGAATAACTTCTTCGGAGATATGGCGAGCTATCACAGGCACGCTGGGGTAAAGACGTAAGCTCTCTTTGATGCAGCATTCTAGATACTTCATGTTATTTAGATCCTCAACATTTGGTAGTCTCGATGATTCGCCGAAGATTTGCTGCAACTCATTGTAGATTTTTTCCTGAAATAATAAAACAGACTGGTAAGCGATATTATCATCTATCATTATAACATCCCATGTAACGTCCACTGCAGTCTGCAGGAAACGGAGCTCCCTCCGGAATTTCGGCTTTTGCTAGAACAAAAGGGAAATACCATAGTCACCAGGCTCGTTTTACGTTACGGCTGGTACCATGGACCGCGGTTGTTGGTGACCGCAGTATGTAAGATGGCACGATACTCAAAAGGACGCTGCTACCCATCCTTCGGGTCTTGATTCCTTAGTCACCTTTTATGACACTACGGCTAGAGATGGGTTGGTACCACATGGTACTATTCTTTGCAACACGGGTCCGTCACATTACAATAAATTATTCATTTCTTTCTTTCAGCTATCTTTCAGTTTCCCTTGGTCGGATTCTTACCTTTCAGCAGTGGTAGGGCTTTTGTGCAAAGTCCGTCTGGGGAAGTACCACCCCTTTGCCTATTTCTGCCGTGAAGCAGCAGTGTTGTCGCTACTATGTTTCGGTTCGAAGGGTAAGGGAGCCATTGAAATTACCGGCACATGACACATACCATCTTAGTTCTCAAAGTGAGCAACGCGCTTTGCTGTTTTATTAGTGTTAAAATATGTCACTAATAAAACAGTGGGTGCTATGGGCGGTGGTGACCACTTACCATCAGCTGGCACGTCTGCTCGTTTGCGTACTTTTAACATAAAAAGAAAAAAACCTTACCTGCACTATAGGCTCGTTGGCAATCCTCATAATAAAAAAAGAAAATGCCACTGAAGTTGTATCGTGACCCTTGAAACAAAAACAAAATGTTACCATTATATTACAGTAAAAACAGAAATCACAGAAAAGAACCCGAGTCGAATGGGGTCTGGTAAATGAATGACAAGATTTATCAACCGAGTCATTTCGGGCAAACTGCTTGCAACTGATATTTTTAAATTTATGCAGAACTTTATCATCTACATTTCATTTCATTATTTGGGAGAAAATAAACACAATTTTTATTATTTTGTTATTATTATTATTCCAAAGACACCCACTACTGGGACAAGGATGTCCCAGATCTCTACGATAACCCATCCTTCGCTGCCTGCATGTAGCGGCTTCTCACGAGCGCGATCTATATCAGATCGTCGGTCGGTATTCGGTACAGCTTATTGTTTTTCGAATGTTGATTTTTCTACTTCTTCCTTTTATTTCGTGTCGATGGCTACACTCATTCGTTTAGACCAGTATTCGGCAACGCAGATAGCATTTGGCCTGGTCGTGTACAGAGCCTTTAGCGAGCTTACCTAATGTAGGGCATGATGCGCATGTTGTGAGGTGGGTCATAGTTTGTGGCATCACACCGCAGTTGCACATGTTTTTACTAGCTTCTATGTAGCCCCACCGGCTCAGGTTGTCTTTGCATCTCCCAACCTGGGTGCGCAATCTATTTAAGGCGTTCCAGGTTGGCCAGGAAAGTTTGTGACCAGGTGGTAGATTTTCTGCCTGTGGGACAAAGTTTGGCAGGGAGAAATCCCTCATCCACGCAGACAGCTACTGAGTCCAAGAAACTAGAGTGACTTTTCAACTTCTTTACGCGTCAGGTCTGGTCATACATTAGGTGCCTCGGACCGATCTCCTGTTTTAAGTTAAGTTGATCAACTTGCTAGGACATTGATCAAATTACGATTCCGTGTTATCTTCCGGTGAAATAAATACCCTTCTCGAACTTACATCGTTTCTGCGCAGTACTTAGCTCATCAACAGAGATGCGTGTGATCACTTTGAGAGTTGACAGACATTAGTCAGTCAATCGGTCGGCCAGTCAGTTCGCTTGGTCAGTCAAAATACGCTGGGAAATGTCTTAACTCACCGTCATGGAATTGGCACCACGGGGCTTCTTATAATACTGGCTTTCTGCCTGCTTTCAGATTAAGAAGCTTCATCGTCTTCGGCTATACCTTCCCTAAAATTGGCAGCTACACGCTCGTCAATGTTAACTTCGACCTCATTTAAAAGTCAATAACGTTCACATAAGCGTGCGCAACGTGGCTGTTACGACCAACGGTGACCCCGAAATGCACAAAAGTGAGAGAAAAGTTTTTTTTTCTAATTTATTTCAATGTAAAACTACTCATATCATTAAATATTGTTTTGTTTAAAATATTGTAAATTTAAATATAAAATGGTTGCAAATGGGAAAAAAAATTACAAAATAATGGTCATTTTAGGATTTTTTTCTTCAGTTATACAAATTAAATTAAAATTTTATCTCGCCTACATCACTTCTCATATCTTGTTTGTTACTAGGTTTTTTTTTTGTAAGATAAAGTGGTTACAAAGTTATTAATTATCAAGTTCATTCAGGAAGGTTTACCCTAAGGAGCCATACTAATCATGTACAGGCTGATGCGAAGATACCGGGTAAGTCTAGCCTTGGGTTTTTAGAAAATTTCACTTTGTTATGTATATTTAATAAATGTAAATAAATAAATATATGTATATCTAGGTATATATTGTGTGTATTATATGTATATGTAATACTTTCCATAAATGTATAAATATTTAATAAATTTATGTTATCATTATTATATCATTTTTGTAAACTATGTTTAATTTAACTTCCGATGTTTTGATTCTGGAACTTTGACTGGACTTGTAAAGATTTGTATGGTGTCCACGATACAGGCTTGCCTAGTGTGGAGACCATGATTTAACCTGTTACTTTTTAAAGTAGATAGTCCTCAAAAAGTGTGCAATGTTTTGTTTTGAAATCAATGTTATAAAATATGTTGTAACTTCTATGCACATTTGAATAAATAATTTTGTATTTTTTTGTATTTGTTTTTTGATTCAAGGCTTTACGACAAGGGTGTTAATTATTATCACTTACTTCGAACATAAAGGTGTCTACTTCTTCTCTTACACCATTTTTATCAATTTCACCTTTTTTCTCCACTTCAAGCAGCAAATCTAGCATAGCCAATCGATGCTTTCCATCAATTTCATCAACATTAGTTTTTGTGTCGGAATCAGCACTTTCTTTTAAATTACGTCTACCTTGTATAACTTTGCTTGTCAGTGCATGCAAGTTGTCCACAAGTTTTTTTTCTTTTCTGGCCAAGGGGAAAAGTCTGTGTATCCAATCGAAATGGAGCCAGACGGATGTGGTTCTCGTCTTTACTATTTTGCCAAGTTCTAAAATTGCTTCAAAATATTTGTCGACGACCCGCGTCGTATCTGAATCAACCGTTGTACCCATGGCTGTTTCTGAAAATGTTTAAAACAGTAAGTAAAAACAAAAACAAAATATCCTATACTATTAAATGAGCAATATTTGTCATCGGTTTTTCGAAAAAGGCTTTTATGAGTTAGATGGGATTGGGACGAAAAACCGATCTAGCAAGGTCTGGAAAAATTCATTTTCTCAAACATGCTTGGAAATTCAATCATTATTTTGACAACATTCTTAGAGCAAAATCGAAGTATCCGTACTGGTAAAAAACATGCGAGCAGCGGCCGGGAAAGTAAGTATGAAAATGCATTTCTTCCGTGCCTCTGTCTCATTTCTGTCATCTAATTTCAAAATGGAACCAGCTTTTTCTCCAAAACATGGTAACCAAGGAGATGGCAACCAACGAAAGAGTTCTGAACAAGGAGGTCACACATCGTTTATTTCGCGCAAGACCATAGTAATTAGTATATAATCTGTGGCGCAGGGTCCTAGTTTTGAACTCATTTAATAACAAAAATAATTTCCCTAATTTGAAATGCCTTGATCAACTCTAGAAAAGTAAATTATAATTATTTGTGTTATTAGGAATCAAATAATATTTCATAATTAACAAATTTTTATAGATTTGATTAAGATTTTGTTTTTATTCTAAATCTATGAATCACTAGAATAGGTTCAGGAATAGGTACCCCGAACATCATTCTTTATTAAAAGTTATTAGCTGAAACATCATATTAACTTATTGTATTTAATTTAGTGCAATTTAGGTTGTAATTGTGAATAAAATTAATAAGTCAATGGAATTTAGAAATAGTGCAACAAATATCATGTATGTCATGACTATCTAGAATCTTATGAGAATTTTTTCAGTGGCAAAAAGAGAAGAGACTGACAATGTAAGTAATTTATGTAAGAATTTGAATATCCGCGCATTGTTTGAGAAAAGCACTATACAAGCCTTGGCCGAAACCAGGTATTGATGGACTCACGTATGTGGGCCTCGGCTAACTGCCCACATTATCACGTTCGTCCCTCAATATCCGTTTTTTCGATCGCTTCAGTAATGTACTACTTCTCCTTTTTACTTTCGAGCGGAGCGAGATTTCGTGACAAAAAAAAAGATTTTCTAATTTTCTCAAAAATATCACTTATACATCATAAAAACAAGTCTCCCAAAAATGTCCGTCCGTCGGTCGGTCGGTCGGTCGGTCCGTCGGTCGGTCTGTCCGTCACGCTTTGGCATAGCGGCTCAACGAATGGTCCGATTGACACCATATTTTGAATTTAGGAGTTTGACGCAAATCCATCGAAGAGTTCTAAGTGGCTTTTTGCTGGCTCTTATTTTGAGGGTAGCTGTTATACAATGAAAATCAAAACGGCTCATAGAATCTTAATGAAACTTTGCGTGACCAAGCATCTCCATGTAAGATATCTTGCGCCAGTATCAATTGATCTGTGTAATTTCATATAAGGGGTGTTCCTGTACCACCAAATCATAAATATGTGATTTACCCAAAATTGGTTCCACTGAGTTTATTAAAATTTTCTATAATATTAATCCTGGATTGGTTGTCTACCTGACTGGATATTCTTTATGATTTTTTTGAATAAAATTTAGTACACAGGGTGTACCAAAAACTGAAAGGGCTTGCTCAGTAGACTAAACTGAACAATTATCCATAAGAATCATGTTGGGAAATTAAAAAAATCTCTATGCAAGTATCCTACGGTAGTATCCACTGATCTGTGAAAATTCATATAAAGGGTGTTCCAGCACTACCAAAAGTTAAATATGTGATTTACTCGAAATCGTTTGAGGTTTGTTTGTTTTGATGTTTGACAATTTGAATTCTGAATTGATCTGTATATCTCATTTGAACATTTTTTTTTGGAAAAACGTAAATAAAAGTTTGTATTTCCATACTATGTGTATGGCATTACAATGGATAATTGGTAATGGATAATTGTTCAGTTTAGTCTACTGAGCAAGCCCTTTCAGTTTTTGGTACACTCTGTGTACTAAATTTTATTCAAAAAAATCATAAAGAATATCCAGTCAGGTAGACAACCAATCCAGGATTAATATTATAGAAAATTTTAATAAACTCAATGGAACCAATTTTGGGTAAATCACATATTTATGATTTGGTGGTACAGGAACACCCCTTATATGAAATTACACAGATCAATTGATACTGGCGCAAGATATCTTACATGGAGATGCTTGGTCATGCAAAGTTTCATTAAGATTCTATGAGCCGTTTTTAATTTTCGTTGTATAACAGCTACCCTCAAAATGAGAGCCAGCAAAAAGCCACTTAGAACTCTTCGATGGATTTGCGTAAAACTCCTAAATTCAAAGTGGACGTTTCATGCGATGTCATGATGATGATGCTGAATGTAAAGGGGGCCCAAATAGGGGGGGCTAAATTTCAAATTATCGTTACTAGCTCGAATGGGGTATCATATGAAAGGAATTTGCTTGTACATTCTAATATTTTTTTTTCTTTACCACTATCAGTTATGATGAAATATTTCTCCCCCCCCCCCCCCACTCCTTAACTCCGAAGTTTGTGAAAGGAAAAATCTGAATTGATTTCAGTCAATAAAAAATTATGTAAATATTACAGGAAAAATAAAACGATATTTCTAAGTAACATAGTTTTTATGAAATTTGCAAAAAACCTTTTCAAACAAATTTAGTTTTGCGGTACTAAAAATGGACTTTATTGCTTCCAAAAATACTACATGTATATCGGAACCCTCAACGCGCGAGTCCGACTCGCACTTGACCGGTTTTTTTCTAATATGTAAAACTTAATAAATAAAATTGTGTTACTTACCACACATAATATTAAGAGTTGTATTAGCTATGATTTCTCTGATATCAGTTTGACTCTTTTCACTTTCCTTGTCAATGATGCTGAGGAACTTAGAGGTATGCTCATTGAATGTGCAGCAGAAACCCTTGAGGATCGACATGTGGTACGATGGAGTCAAAAGTTTGCGCCGTTGTCTCCATTTTGATCCTAACACAATAAAAAAGTAAGTAATTTCAGATGCGAATCCCTATGATGATAAGGATTCCCATTAGGTATAATATGTGATAAGGATCATCATTTTTAACATCCCTATCATCTTCTTTGTTATTGCATCTTATGATAGGGTATTTTGTCCTATTTCCGTACAACAAAAGCTTTATTTCTCAAATCTAATTTAAGGCACAGTCTGTTAAAATATTTTTGCTAAAACTTTATAATCAAACATTCTAAAATTTTTGTCCCAACTCATGAAGAAAAAGTGCCTACAAAATAAATTAATTCCGATAACCGGTTACGGTCCGATTAAGCCTAGGTTGCACGGAAATAAGCCAAATACAGGCTGTTAATTTAATTGGGTGCCATAGCTTAGGGAGTGTTTCAGTAACGATAAAGGAACACAAAAAAATATAAAAAAAAATCCTACTCGAAAAAAATTTAACTCCATTCAAGCTCCATTGAAACTAAACTAACGCGGAAGGCCACCGCACTATCACCGAGCCAGCGCGCGAGTATCAAGTAATTCTTTCTTTTTTTGTGTGTGTGACTCCAATTTTCCCTTCATACTTCAACGGGCTTCGGACCGTCAAAATATAATACCTAATAAATTATAAAAAAATATAAATTATAAAATTAAGTAGGGTTTTTTTTATGTGTTCCTTTATCGTTACTGAAACACCCCCTAAGCTATGGCACGCAATTAAATTAACACCCTGTATACACTGTCGAAAACCCGTTTGATCAGGGCTTGTCGAAAACCCAAGCTCCGCGCGAACAACGCCGTGGGAACAGCTATTATCAAATATAATTTTTCAAATCGTTTCCTTATTAATTTAAATTTTAGGTGGTTTCATCAAACAAGTTTTACCAAAAAAATAAATGGTTATATAGTAGGTGAAGCAAATAATTTTTTAGGGTTCCGATACCAAAATGGTAAAAAAAAGGAACCCTTATGGTGCCGCTCTGTCTGTCTGTCTGTCTGTCCGTCTGTCTGTCACACCTCTATATCTCAGCAACCACTTATGCTATCAACCTGAAATTTGGAATAGTTTTAGAATATAGTTGCCCAACTTAATTGCACAAGAAAAAATTTTGAAAAAAGTATGATTATTAATATAAAGGGGGCCAAAATAGGGGGGGCCAAATTTCAAATTGTCGCTACTAGGTCGAGTGGGGTATCATATGAAAGGGCTTTACTTGTACATTTTAAAATATATTTTTGTATTTTTTTAAATTTCTTAGTTTTAAAGTTATGATGAAAAATGTCAAGAAAAATACCATTCCCCCCCCCTTATCTCCGAAGTTTGAGTAAGGAAAAATCTGAATTAATTACAGTTGACAGAAGTTTATATAAACTTTACAGCAAAAATAAAACGATCTTTCTAAGTTGCACAGTTTTTCAGAAATCTGCAAAAAACCTTTACAAACAAATTTAGTTTTGCGGTCCTGAAAATGGACTTTATTGCTTCCAAAAATACTATAGGTATATCGGAACCCTCGGCGCGCGAGTCCGACTCGCACTTGACCGGTTTTTTTTTCTTTACCTATGTCTATAATTGCTTAATGATTGCAATACCTAAGATATCGCAAGATAAAAGAACGTTATTAAGTACTCAACCCCGTTTTCTACTAAAAGTCTAGAAGAAGAAGTCAATAAGATTATTGTTTACTTACCATTACTTATAAGAAGCCCTTCACACAGCCAATTTCGTAAAAAGTTATATAGTAAGCGTTTTTCGTTGAACTGATTTGTTGACAGCAATATCTAAAAGTTAAAAAAATATTATTTTTTTAAAGAAAAGATTCGAACATGATACCTACTTTAGCTTGGCAGGATGGCGCTACCAAACATACCACTGCAGACGTTGAATAATTTTTTGACGATAGAGTTTGTGGCGATTTAGCTAGGTTCTCAAATAGGTATAGTAATATCTTATTTTTATACATCACTCTTGACGTATATCTGGGAAAATTCGTTTACTCAGTGCTTAAGCATTTTTTTATATCGCGTTTTAGACAGAAACCTAAAGCGCCATCTGTTGGAGGGTAGCATAGCCTGCTCACCCGGTGATATGTTGAGGTGGCTATGGATTTACACGACGGCAACATTTTGGTGCCTCTGAGGGATGCGGCTATACGAAAGAAAGAGAAAGCTATTTGACTATTTATTTCTTTAGTATAGCTGCATTCTTCAGAGGGGCCTAAATTTTTCCCCGTGTAAGTCAGCCATTATAGAGCGAAGCTCATTCGCCCAAGTCCTCCAGTTTATGTTATGAATGCATGTAGTGATTTCGCTAGGTTGTCAGATAGGTATAGTAATATCTTTCTCCAAGGTGCAAGACTAGGAGGTGGAAGTTAGGAGTTTTTAAGGGCAAGTTTTTTAATACTAAACCTTGTGTACTAAGTAAAACCGACCAAATGTGTGGAAGGGTACCATACTACCACGCAATAGCCCGTGTAAGACGAAATTTTAGTGGCAGGTTCAAATGTTGTTGAGTCCGACTCGCACTCGACCAGTTTTTATCATTTGTGACTTAGAACGAGTTTGACGCTGGGATGTATTTAATTTACAGAATCTTTGGTAAATGTATCCAAATATTGCAAACGTATCAGGTGGTAAGTAGCTTTACCTATGAAAGGCATGAAACTGAACAACTTTCAAATACGAGAGAAAAAAGAATTGCCTCCCATACAAAATGCGCTATCAGCTGCAGTTTCTATGGGACACAGTAAAAATTTTTTGTATATCGACCTATGTTCTTTAGGGAAAGTTGTTCAGTTTCATGGCCCGAGCAACCGCCTGAGAGGATTGCAGAGATCTGCAAAAGACCCTGTATAGTAAAGCTAAAACAAGAAAACATGTTTAAAAATATGTTGTTTACATGAGGACTGTCCTTATTTTTTATTAAATTTTAATTTTATTAGTGATAGGAATTGTAATATTGTCTTATAACAAAAATTCTACATGTAGAAGCTAGATATTATGGTTCAAAATTCACAGCCACGTCACAGTCACAGCCCTTTAAAGGTCGCAGACGATGTAGAGACTTAGTAATAAAGTCTCGTTAAATGTAATATCAAAAGTAATGAACGTTTTCAACACATTTGCTCAATAAACAGCTATATTTGCACTGTATTAAGGTCAATCAAGCTTACTAAACATGCGTGTTTTTTTTTATTATATTACCGCACTAGTGTTTTATTTTCTTTATTTTTAGGGTTCCGTACCTCAAAAGAAAAAAACGGAACCCTTATAGGATCACTTTGTTGTCCGTCTGTCTGTCTGTCTGTCAAGACCCTTTATCTCACGAACAGGTAAAGGTATCAGGTTGAAATTAATACCATATATTAGGATCCAAGAACCACACAAGATCTGAAAATTTCATTTTTTTACAACGACGCAATCAAAAGATATTTAAGTCCTCATCTCCATACATTTATTCAAAAATGAAAAACCTACAGGGTAGTTCCCGTTGATCTAAAATTATGAAATTTGGCAAGAAGCTAGGTCTCACAGTACAAATAATGGGAAAAGTCTGAAATCATTAAATATTATAACTTTTCTCACAACTAGTGGTAACCAATTGTGGTGAGCTCCCGTTTCAAGAACATTCATATAAGAGAGGGGTCAAGTTGGATGGTTGTTGAGGCGATTTTTGTTTTAGTTCTATTTAAAAACGGGAACACTTACAAACTTGAAAATTGGTATGTTTATAGGGCATAGGCTATAAAATAACAACAAATAATAAAATTTGGTCAAGCGCGTGTCGGACTCAAAAACTCTAGCACATTAACTTACTGAAATTTCAACTAATACAATTATGTTTATGTGGTGGTACGGAACCCTCAGTGCGCGATTTCGACTCGCACTTGGCCGGTTTTTTTTTAATCTCGGCCTAGAGCAAGGAGTGTTTAATGTTTATGCTTATTACGTTACTAAAATTTTCAAGAAAAAAACTGAATTCGCGAAAATATCATAAATGAACGTTAATTTTATGAAATTATTTATATTAATTGACTAATCAACAATAATTTTTTTATAATTTATTTCAAGGTTAATGGAATAAGCTGTTTGGCAGTTTAATCTATGCCTCTCAAATACGCGTATAATCTGTGCCCGCTGAAAAAGAAATAATGCGCGCTATATTTTACAAATATTTGTGGTGTTTATTATTGTAATTATTTCTAAAAGTGACGAATTCTACAAATAAAAATCTGTTCCTGAACCGTCTAAAATACTTATACACGAAATACAATTTTGAAAGTTATAAAAATCAAAGGAAAACACCAACATATGCAGTCGACAAAATGTTCCGGCTGACTTGCGGTAAGTATACATAAGGTTAGCAAAGTTTAGTATTTGTACTCGTAAATGTGTTGAGAAACGTCGTAAGACGCACGTGCATTGCCATTACACCCTCGGCTCCATTACGCCTTCGCCTGCGGCTCGGGCTGCAATTTCTGAGCCTCGTGTGTAATGAACAAAACAGCGCACTAGCATCTTAATGTACTATTAAAAAAACTCGCACCATTCATGATTTTAGTGTGCATTTTTTGGTTGAATAGGTAAGTGTTAGTAGTTGGTTATGTTTTGATAAAAAAATTAGTAAAAGTGGTAAAATCCTCGGCCCAGACCAAGTAGTACCTGCAGCATCTAATTTAAATTAGACTTTTCAAAAACCAGCATCTAATTTAAATTAAACTTTACAAAAATTAGTTACCTGAGCGTCATCAGGCGAACAGATATTTAGAATTCCTTTTAGCATAGAGGACACTTTAGAAATGGGGCCGTACGTTTTATGCCAGAGTCTCGCTGTAGAGAACAGCGTTTCTGAAATCATCAAAATACTTAGTACCTACTATAAAAACGTTCTTATTATTTTCATGCAAAATCTATAGAAGATCTCATTTGATAAAAATTCGGAGCATAAACACTGTTCCGAGTAAGAACTTCTGAAATTATATTAAAATTAAACCCCCCAAACCTTTGTGCGCAAACAAATAGAATTCATCAAATCATTGCAAGGTAACCGTCACTATTTATCTTACAAACTACTTATCTTCTTTATGAGTTGGTAACTAAAATTTTAAAACTTACCGGAAGTTAAAAAAAAACCTTGCGCAGCGTATCCCACAGGTGGCCATCCTGGAGGGCCAGGAATCTTCGCTAACTTCCGTCCGAAGTCACTGTATCTACAATAAAGTGTGAAAACTAACAGAGCAATAAACACAAGCAATGCAAATAGCAAGAACATCGCAACGGTTGTAAGCAAAACTACGTGTCAACATGTGTTGCGAATAGTTTTAAAACTGATTTAGGGTTCCTTCGGCAGACAGGACGGTAAGGAAATAACAACAGACAAAATCTATAAGTAGTATGGGATATTACCACAGAGCAGGATTCCTTTACTAATGACAGACAGGACTGTCAGAAACGAAAGAGGATTCGGTGTTTACTTGTATCACATGTATGATGAGTATGAGTAGACCAAGATTTACCCAATACTGGATGGGTTTTAATAGATTATTATAGGTGCCGGCAAAGAATAGTAATAACCCATTTCTACCCCCTGGGTGTCGTAAGAGGCTACTAAAGGTTTATGAACCGGAGGATGGACAGCAGCATCTTTGTGTGTATCGCATAAATACAGCGGTCATCAACCACAGCGGTTGCCAGCTGCATCGCTTACAATTACCATGCGCTTGAGCTTTACTCTAGAGGGAAGCTTGTCCTACCATGGGATGTTATGAAGTAAAAATAAAATAAATAAAAACAGATCATAAGTTCAATAAATTTTTTAAAATAGTTGTACTATACTTTACTGGCCTATTTCGTCCCACTGCAGGGCAAAGACCCCATACTACTCCTCCTGCCCTCTCTTCCTTTCTCCCACCCCACTCTATTCTGCGCCCGCTATTGCCAACCCTTCGAAAATGGTGTCCATTTCGTCACGCCAACTCGTTCTAGGACGTCCTCTCGACCTATAGTGATGCCCTAAGGAACCCAGTTGGTAATTTTCAAAGCCACGCATTCTAGCAATATGACCAGCTCAGTCGTATTTAAGATTCGCGGCCTTTTGGGCAACGTGTACGAGTTCGAGAGGCAGCACGGTGTTTTGGAATCAATATGCTTTTTCGTATACGTAGAAACATAGTCTCACGTATTTGAGGAACCAATATCAGGTAGCCATAAAATATTTGGATGATGCAACTGGCAATATAGAATTAGATGGACCGTCGATGGGAGGTGGAGAGAAACTACTCGTGTCTAGTTCAGAGTCAGTCAGTCAAGCCTTCTTTCTTTATTTCTAGTAAGATGTTTGATGATCGTACGAAACACTTAGTACGCGAGTCCGTCTCACACTTAGCTGGTTTTTTTTTTTTATCTTCGGCCTTGATTCAAATATTTTTTTAAACTCGAATCCACCAAGTCAGCATTTCAACTCGCACACCGATGGTTCCGTACCTACCATACCACTAAGGTAAAAATACTGTCTTAGTTATGGACGCGCAGTCACGCAGAAGTCTCGGGAACCGGGCACATGTGTCCATTGTTCTACTGTTTCAGGGTTCCATGTTATAAGGTTTGCTTGTAATTGTCCATGTTTTCACGATAGAGCTACAACAAAAATATAGCAAAAATCGCCTAAAAACACGTTTTTAGTACGAAGGCCCAGTTTTTAGTATAGCGGCAACAAAAATAAAAGCATAAAACTGAAAAAATCAATCAATCTGTAAAAATGTCAACCTATATGAGAGCGTGTGCCCGCTGACAGACAGACAGACATCGGAGGCATGTTATTAGGGTCCCGTTTTTCACCCTTTGGGTATAACGGAACCCTAGAAGCCACGTTCAATACCTTGAAAAATTTGTTTTGTTTTTAATTTTTAATCGATACCACAATTTCGGCATAAGTGAGGATTTATTAAACAAGTTTTCAAATTACTTATTCATTGTTTTTAGGGTTCCGATACCAAAATGTTAAAAAAAGGAACCCTTATGGTGCCGCTCTGTCTGTCTGTCTGTCCGTCTGTCTGTCACACCTCTATATCTCAGCAACCACTTATGCTATCGACTTGAAATTTGGAATAGTTTTAGAATATAGTTGCCCAACTTAATTGCACATGAAAAAGTTTTGAAAAAAGTATGATTATTAATGTAAAGGGGGTAAAAATAGGGGGGGCCAAATTTCAAATTGTCGCTACTAGGTCGAGTGGGGTATCATATGAAAGGGCTTTACTAGTTCATTTTAAAATATATTTTTGTATATTTTTAAGTTTCTTAGTTTTCAAGTTATGATGAAAAATGTCAAAAAAAATACCATACTCCCCCCCCCCTTATCTCCGAAGTTTGAGTAAGGAAAAGTCTGAATTAATTACAGTTGACGACAGAGGTTTATGTAAACTTCACAGCAAAAATAAAATGATCTTTCTAAATTGCACAGTTTTTCATAAATCTACAAATGGATTTTATTGCTTCCAAAAATACTATAGGTATATCAGAACACTCGGCGCGCGAGTCCGACTCGCACTTGAACGGTTTTTTTTTTTACTTATAATTTTACACAAAAAAATAAAACGGCGTATTACAGTGCATCTAGTAAATTTATATGTCAACGAAGGAATCTTTTTGCAAGAGTAAATTAAAGGAAAGTGGCTAAGTGCATGTTGGGCCATGTGTAGTGTAAGGTTCCGTAGTGTTTCAGGAATAGGGAGTTTTCCTTGATGTCTGTCAACTACGGTGTTTTGAAGTTTTGATGGGTGGTAGCACAGAACAACGACAGGGCCACTTCGCCTGCGCGCGCACCCCTCCATAAAAGCGAAGAGAGTAAAAAAATTTGGTTCCTTATTGAAGATTTATACTATCCAATTTTTGTAGGCGCTTATTTTGAATGCACATCATAACATAAACACATTCGTTGCCATAGAGACGCTGTCACTGGTTTTTTGCATCTTACTCTCTCGCAATAATAGTGCTATGTTTATCGCACTCAAATGACGCTAGTAGTGTGGGTGCGGAAAACTTGTTAGTTTTAGTAAATGGTGACACTGATTTGTATTGAATGACATAAAGAATTCGTCTCTAGATGTAGAGCAAGACGCATGCGCTTCAGAGCTCTGTGGGTGGTAGGTACGCTAATCACTGGTAATAATTTTTTTAGACATATTAAAATGAAATATTTTTACAAGATTTTTTTTTACAGGCTTTTGACAGAAACAAACAAAGTGACTTGATCATTTTCATGATTACATGATGGCATTATGATGGTTTGTCCTCGTGCTAATTCATCATAATATCCCATGAAATGTCCACTACAGGACAGGGAGTTCCCTCCAGAATTCTAGCTTTTGCTGGAAAAATGTGGAGGGGAAGTACCATAGTCACCTCGCTTGTCAGCGTTACGGCTGGCACCGTGGACCGCGGTTGTAGGTGACCGCAGTAAGTAAGATGGTATGATACACAGGAGGATGATGCTGCCCATCTTCCAGTTTATAACCCTTAGTTGCCTCTAACGACACCCACGGGTATGTATGGGATGTGGTACTATTCTTTGCCGGCACCTCACAGGACAGACGCGCTAATTAGCCATAGAAAAATAATACACCAGTAATTAGCAGCGCCATCCTGTATGTGGACATTTCAAAAGATGGGTGAAAACACCCTATTATCGTTTTTCTGAGAGCTAAAATAAAAAAAATAACAATTAGTTCAAATATCCGGATAGACGACATCCTATAATAGCGGTCCCGTATAAAAGCTCTTTTCTTGTCGATCTAAAAGTGAAATAAAATTTATTTTGACCTCCCAGTTTGTCAGTTTCATTTATAATTATGTGCGTAGGGGTGGGTAAACCAGTCCCAAACCAGTTAAGAAGGAAATTTCCCTTCTGTTCGCTGCTACGAAATATTAACTTGACCTTCATTATTGGGGTCATTGGTTTACAAAGTCCTACATAATTTTTATTTGATATTCCTGTAATTCCAATTTAAATTGTAAAAATATAGGTACTGTGCCCAAGTTATGCCAAAAGATGGGGGATGATGAGTAACGATAAAAATCTTTAGCCAGACAAGACAACCACCGGGGGCTTTAATTAAAACAGACAAGCCTGAAAATCGGAAAAGGGAACATAGATGATTGCCAGTAATAAAGTAGCTTATATAAATAACAAATAAAATATCGACGTAGAAGAAACGCGCGCTGAGTTCCCAAAATCTATGAGAAACATTCATCAGTCAGTTTTTATAAACGTATCCTTAGTGCCTGTGCAAAAACGTTTTCTCTTTATGTATTGGATTTTTTTCATCCTTTATCTTCAGGCGCTTTATGTATTCAAGTTTGATGGCTTTAGAATATTCTTACTGTCAGTTGCAGACTGCATCTTTAAAAATCGCAAGCATAATCATTTTGATTAATTTGGTCTAAGTAGTTTATTTGTTTGGTCTAATTGGTTATGTGTTATCCTGTATAAAACTGTAGTACATCAATTTGCTTTAATGCCTATTGGTTTCCGCAGCGTAGGTATGTACGCGGTATCGGTATATAGTCTAGGCAACGAAGCGGATCGTTGTATGAAGACCCCCGCATTAAATCCTGAGTCGATGAAACTTTGTTGGGGTATTACACTACATGAGACAAACCTTCTATGAAAAAATCCAATTTTAATTTTTCCATACAAAAGTTACGTGTTTTTTTTTATATTTTGAATTTACATTTAATTCATGATTCTTTATCATCCTGTCAAATAAAATCTGGCTGAGAAATTTAAGTTTGGGTCAACTGCTTCGTTGCCTACACTAATAAGGACTTTTGGTATTAATCATAATAATCATCAAAATTGTATCATGTCCACACTGCTTGTTCGTTTTGAAAATGCAAAAATCTTTAAAACAGACATAACTAATGCATTAGATGTAGTAATCACTTGGTTTGATAATAATAACTTAAAGCTTAATGTTAACAAAACCAAAATTGTACAGCTTAAAACTCTTCAAAGTCCTGACATTAAAGTTTATATCTAATACTTACAATAATGAATCTAAAGATGAAGAAGTTAACAAGAACATTCTTGGTTTACATATTGACAAGATTTGTAGTCGGAAAAAACATGAAGATAATGTTTGCGAACGACTAGAAAATTTGTCTTTGCGTTAAAATTTAAAAGGACTATGCTGTACATCCTCCAGAGATATTACATTAACTGCATACCATGGACACGTTTCTTTCACTCTCATTTATGGCTTGCTAATATGAGGAAATTCTGTGGATGCCTAAAGAGCATTTTTAGCCCAAAAAATTTTCTAGAACTGATAGAAAAGTACTTCCTTTACCATGCACTTACATTAAACAGATATAAATATTTCTAAAGGAGTACCCTGAGTATTTTATGAAACATAATGATGCCTTCCCTAATACTCGTAGACCGTCCAGGCATGAACATCGGCAAGCTGTAGGGTAAATATAGATCTTACTACATAGTTGCGACCATAGTGCGATATAACCAAAGTGCGAATATATAGAGATAATGCGTTTTGTATGGCGATCAGAAGATATAATCATTTGCCAGCTCATTTTGCAATTTAAAAAAGAAGTTGTCAGAATGGCTGCTCGAGAAAATGTACTAGATAAAGGACTTTCTAGCAGATAAAAAATATAGAATAAAACTTAAGATGAAATTGTAATATATATTTTTGACATTTGTATTCTTTCGTATAATCACACCTTTCCGTTACACGCTGTTTATTTTTTTACATTTTTTATTTTTATTTCTATGACACAGTAATTTTTTTTAAGACGTTAAACATAGTGTCAAACTGCAGCAACAGTAGTAATTCTTGTGATTTCCGGTTGTTTTCTCTTCAGCTTGGCCTTCCATAGCGCCTGAAATCAATCATGGTTAATCCTTGAAATCAGTTTTGTTTACACCAGAACCTAAATATTAATAAAAATAGTCCCTGCCTAAAGTTTTACGAGTAACCGGAATGGCCGAACGCGGATTGTATGCCCGCGGAATGCAAAGCCAATATTTCGTAACCATCTGGCTTCGGATTCCGAGGTTGGACAATCCGCAGTCGTGCATTCTTGGTTGTGCATTACGTCCTCGGACAGAGGCGCTATCGCCGAACTCAATCGTTATCGACTCTCTCTTTTCTTCTTGTATAGAAATAAAGAGAGAGTTCGGCGGTAGGACCTCAGGTTATAGCCGGCCACGGATAGCACGGCAAGGGAATCGGAATCCATTGTTTACGGATCCCGAGGGCGGTCATTCCTGGCCGTACATTATTGGGCCGTCCTTTGGTGTATCGGGCCAGGATACGTGTACAAAGACTTTTTTTTTTTTGGCAATCGTCAACCGACATTTTGGGGACATTTGTGCAAGTGTCGTATTCTAGAACATTCTTCAGTTTTTAGAATCTCTGAAAAACTTGTCCTACAAAGATCGAAATACGAAAAAAACTTCTACATCCCATAGAAACTGCGTTTTGTATGGGAAATAATACTAATGAAATAGTCAACATAATTTCGGCATGTTACAAAGACCATAAACTGATGAGCTGAACAACTTTTCAGAAGAAACATAGATCGAAATACGAAAAAAAGTACTTTTCATACATAATATATAGCTAGCGCAGTCTCTGTTGGAAGTTGTATTTTTTATATTTTCACCTTAGTTTCTTGGAATAAGTTTTTCAGTTTCATGGTCAGATTAACATGCTAAAATTATAATTATTTACTTCGACGGATAAACTCACGTGTTATATAACATTAATTTTCAACACATTTGCTCATAAAACAGCTCTATTTGCACTGTATTAAGGTACATAATCCAGCTTATTAAACACGCGTGTTTTTGTCATTAGATTACTTTACTAGTGTTTTATTTTTGTTTTTTTTTAATCGGCCAAGAGTAAGGAGTTTTTATGCTTATTATGTTGCTAAAATTTTTAAGCTGACTTCGAGAAAATATCATAAATAAATGTTGATTTTATGAAATTATTTATAGTAATTAACTAATTAACAATAAATTTGTCATTTACCTAACAAGGTATTCAATTTTTGATAATTTATTTCAAGGTTAATGGAATAGGATGTTTGGGTACCGATTCGAGTGACAATTACTTTTTTTATGGCTTGGTTACTAGGTTGACTAATAATTGATAAAAGGTTGATGGTGTAAGATAACACAGTTGGTAATGTTTTGGGGCCTCCTCATGCGACGTATAATCTGTGCCCGCTGAAAAAGAAATAATGCGCGCCATTTTACAAATATTTGTAGTGTTTATTATTGTAATTATTTCTAATAGTGTCGACTTCTACAAATGAAAAACTGTTCCTGAACCGTCTAAAACACTCATACAATAAATACAATTTTGAAAGCTGGTAAAATTAAAGGAAAACATGAACATATGCAGCCGACAAAATGTTCCGGTGGACGTGCGGTGGACGTAAGGTTAGCAAAGTTTTGTATTTTTAAAGGTAACCAATTTGATTTGTTTTTATTCGCAAATGTGTTGAAAAACGTCGTAAAAAGATCGTGCGCGTTGGACATTACACCCTCGGCTCCATCACGCCCTCGCCTGCGGCTCGGGCTGCAATTTCTGAGCCTCGGCTGTAATATCCAAAATAGCGCACTTGCATTTTAATGTACTATTATGTGTAACATTTACGAATCAATTAGTGATAAAATTTGCTAAAATATGTTCACTATTTCATTAGGAGTAGGACCCTTTCTTTTCGACACGCCTTATAATTTCACCAATTTTTTTCCAGGTACTGGTTAGCATATTCTTGAATTTCAAAAAATTTCCATAGAAAATTCAAGATTTGGATCCTATCAAAAATTGAGAGCTATGAACCTAACTAGTACCAGAAAAAAATTTGGTCCAATTTGGTGCACTTTGGTGAAATTTGGTGAATTTGGCGGTTTAAGACGTTAAGCGACTGGACTATAGTAGAAGAAAATGTTAACGCATACCTAAAGCAGGGCCAACGTAAGAAGTCCGTTTTGATGTTTCCTTAACACAAACACACAAGGTACATTTTTCTTTGCAGGTCGTAATTTTCATACGTTTGACAGCTGTCACAACCGGGCCTATTATGATGGCCTTACTTTAGGATCTCTTTGGACGGAAAGGGTCATCTTTTTGGACCTGACTGACATCCATTTGCCCGCTTATTAGTGAGGTCAAACTTTTATATACGATTTTGCTAACAACGCACAAAAAAAATCAACTTTCCATACGTAAGAGTAGCAAAGTCGTAGAACTAAAGTTGTTGCTTTTAATCTCACTATAAAGTAGGTAAACAGATGTCAGGTAGGTACAAAAAAATTACCTTGTATAATATAGGCACAGCTAATTAGGGCTGGCTGCCAACGTAAATACAACGTGATTTTGTAACGTCTGGCTATACTTGAGTATGTTACTTAGTACATGAAACTGAACAACTTTTCCCAAGAAACATAGGTTGGAAAACGAACAAAAATTTTGGCTTCCCCATACAAACCTTGCGCCTTCAATTTGTATGGGACGACCAAAAAAATCTCATTTTTCAACCTTTGTTTCTTGGGGAAAGTTGTTCAGTTTCATGTCCTAAGTACCATACTCAAGTATAGTCATACATTACAAAATCACGTTGTATATGTCGTAGGCCGATTGTTGAATTTGGCCGATCGAGATCTGCCTGGGCACATCACGATGTGCGGGCATTTCGTGATCTGGCCAATTATTTCATGATGTGCCCAATATAAAATTAGGCAGATCGATGAGAGCAACCTATTTGTCGATTTGCCCTACTAGTCACTTGGCCACATCGAGATATGGCTGGGCGCATCGTAATATAGTTCCGTTTCGCGACGCTTGTGGCGCTGTTTGTTGTTTTATTATATAGCAAAATTGTGGCGCTGTTTATGCGCTCTGTTAGCTATGTGTTAGGTTAGGTTTTATTATCTAGTAAAATAATTATTATCTAAACTTCATTTTATTTGCTTGTACTTTGATCACCCTACAGAATCGATTTGCCCAAGCATGGCCGGGCAAATCGTCAAACGTTATGCTTTGAACGATATGGCGGGTATTAGATAGGCAAATCAAGAAATGCCGGCATATCGTGATGTGCCCAGGCAGATCTCGATCGGCCCAATTCAACGATCGGCCTACGACATTATATTAGTACTCTACGAGTATACATAAAAAATAATAAGGAAAATAAAAATTTTACCTTTAAAGCCTTCCGGAACTTGGTAGACTTGAGACTAAAGAGGACTGGATTGAGAACCATGCCGAACCAGGAGTTGAAAATCACCACCTTGTAGATTAGCGGGAACCACTGTACAAAATTATTATTATTATAATTATTATTATAAATTTAATATCGAAACTCAAAATTTATGAAAGCTGAGTTATAAACAATTTGAAATTTTATGTAATATAGTTAATTTAGTTTTGTATATTTTCTAGAGTCCTATGTAATATATTGCTACGCCCTAACGGGGTGTCATAGTTCATTATTTAAGATCTGTATTTACTCCTATGTTGTTCTCTATTAATTGTGATAATGCAATAAATGAATGAATGAATGAATGAATGTAAATACAGGGTGTAAGGGACGGCAATTGAAAACTAAATGGGCTTGTTCTGAAGACTAGACTGAACTTCTGTAATGATTTTTTTTCTCGTATTGTATTCTTTGACATTAAATTAGGAAAATTCGTTTTTCCCGTTTTTAAGCATTTTTTAAAAATAACACGTAATGCAGAAAACTGTAGCGCCATCTGTTGGCGCGTAGCATAACTTGCTCACCCGATGATGTTTTAATGTTGAGGTGGCTAATTAGATAGCGAAGCTCAATTTTCATCACCCGGTGATATTCAAGAATTGGGTCCCTGGTTAATTAGGAACACGTCAATTACAAGAACACTTTTTTAAAATAAAACCCATTTGTATTCCTGCGGACATCAGGTACAGTCCAGTACAGGTGAAGATTGACACTCGCAGCGCAACTTTAGTTCTAACGGATTATGTAATCTGTGGTTGGAGTAAGAACGGTACAAAGTCCAACACCTCAAACTTGACGTGCTCTTGGCTGTACGTTGTTTCTCATAAATATAGTTCATCCACGTTAAGAAGGCAGTGTCATTAAGGCAAATGCAGGGTAGAGGTGTATTCACAATGGAGTTATAAAATTCAAAAAAAATATATTTTTTATTTTGATTTTAGTTTTTTAGGTAACACACAAAGGAAACAACCGCTATTTTCGAAGGTTTGCCTTCAGGTAGTCATTGTGCATTTGAGTTTATAATTTTAAGCGACGTGATTGGTTACGGGGCTTGGCTACCAGCAAGGGAAACCGATGACTCACTGCATTCTTAAGATGGACCAACGATAGTGACAATAACCGCCCGGATGACAGCGATAGATATTAAATCAGTTCGTTCAGGTTGTCAAAATTGGAACTAATGGAAAAGTAACTTTATACACTTTTATCAATAAAAAAATTAAACTACATACGACATTAAAAATGGTTAGGTCGTTATCTATGTCGTCGTCATTTTAAATTATGACGAATGCAAACAGAATTTTATTTTGTTTTCGACCCAGTAAACTCGCGTATTGGCAAACAGGTTATTGTGCACTTGCGGAACCCTAAAAAATTTTTAAATGCATAAAATACTATTTAGAGGAACTGTCAAGAAGTGTAACGAGAAACGGGGAGTAAAAAAATAGGACAAGGCGTGACAGGGGAACAGAGTCGGGACGGGGTCGAAAAAAAGGAATAAAGAAAAAAGGCATTTTTTGCAAATGTTATGGACAAAAGCAACAGAAGAAAACTAAGAATCAGGTTTTGTTGAATAGTGAGGGCAATGGAGCTGAAAATAGAATTTTAACGTGTTTAAATAGTTTCAGGAAATCCCGAAAGTCAAAGGTCCACTGCTGGGCAAAAACCTAACAAGCAAAATCGTGAAACGAATTGTTCTGCTGCTGTGTAAATTTTTGGAAGAATCTTAGGACCATCTTATAGTCTTGGTAAAAAAAAGGAAGGTTTAATTCCAGACATCAGTAAGTCATTTTTATATTTTTTTTGTAGCTCGTGGAGGAAGCTATCAAATAGCTGATGTGATGAATCTTTGAAGGAGACCGAGATCCTTGATTTCGGATCCCTTCAATTGAGACATAGATAGGCATTGCTCCGTGTAGGATATAGTATAGGAAGGTTTATTTGCGTATAATTTCAAGACGCTAACATTCAGGGTTTGATTCCAAAGTGTAAAGAATAAGTGGAGTGAAACTAACGTTTATGTAAGTATTCAATTTTGTGGTTTTCCATCTTTTATTTATTTTCGGTTCAAAGTTGTTGTGTGTATTTGAGATAAGGTGAAATGTGACTTAAAGAAATTTATAGTTTCTTCCAGGTTGTGTGAGCTAAATAACGTTGAGAAAATCAGATTTCAATGTCAAAGGAGGAAGAGTTGAATGGAGAATATTTGCAGCTTTACAGATCTACCTGCGGGATCATAAGAAACTTGTACTGTGTGATACTTTAAGTAAATTGTTATTCCCTCTTAATGATTTTCTTTTGTAAACATTAATAACTCTGCGGAAATTATAACAAGCTGTGTTTCTAAACTGAGTCGTTATTTGTAGATAGTAATAAAGATTTCCTTTTCCCATAATTAAGTATAAACTAGTTCTGCAAATGTCTTTGTTCGCGTATAGCTAGGCAGGATAATGTTCTATTTCTAAACAGGTACAGGAATTACAAGGAACATTATAGACATGGAAAAGCAAACCACAAATGATAAAACGTGAAGGCTAAAAGAGGTATTGCTTGGATTGTAAAGGTAATGTAAATTTCATTGTGTTTAATTTCTTTCTTTTACAGAGAAATTGATTAAAATAGTCCTTGTTGAAATCATGGAAACTGGACTCTGATGTATATATATTGTCATCGATTCGGGGTGGCTTTAGATGTTGTATATTTTGTCAACATTTCAAAGTGACTTTAGACGATGTATAATTTTATCATCATTTCAAAGAGACTTTAGACGATGTATATTTTTTATACCTTTTTAGGTAGAATTGTCTATTTGACATTATTGTCAAATAGTCAACAAATAAATCATTTTTGATTTAGTTTTACTCAAAGCTAGACGCTATTTTGAAATCTTTATAATTTTTTTTTATCTCTTTAACTAAAAATAAATCAAAACCCAAAATCAAAATGGAAGAAAATATTAATACATTAAATAATTACCTTTTTTAGAAAATAATATAAAATCTTTGGCCCTAAATCAAAATTCCAGTTTTTGATATACTAGTGTCATCATATGATAAAATTTAAAAAATATTCCGTCAGATCAAAAGAATTAGAACGTCAATTCAAAATCTTAAAATAATATATCTGAAAACTAAAACTTGGATATAGTTTGTGACATTTTATTGTGAAATAAAGGGTAAGTTTAAGTAGAGTGAATATTATAAATAATATTATTTCAAATAATAATAAATTGCTTTGATAGTGATTTTGAATCTTTTGCCTCAATTTCCCAAAATTGGAACATGCTGAGAACATTACTACATTTCAGTACTCAAGTTCATAGGAGGTGCTTAACTTTCCTTTTACTATCAATCTATATGAGTCCCAGATTTTGAGATTAAGAAATACTTGCTCTCAGGTTTATTTAGTTCGACCAAGCATGGATGGATGCCCTCATGACATGTGTCCCCGATGTCCACTATATTGGTTGTGGCAAATGTATGTTGCGTGTCACTGGAGTATCTGTCTAAGTTTATCTGATAATATCAACCTTCGGATTTATTTATTTTAATCATTCAAGGGCCGGAGCCCTCAAGCCTAAAAGGGTCTGATACTAAAGTTCTTCTTGTTCTATTTGTGTGAGGTTTCGCTGATTCATCCTGATTTCCCTCTTCTGTGTGTGTGGGATGAATTGGTGTTATTCCGGTACAAATGGAAGGATATTAGCAAGGTGTTTTAACGTTGGATTTTGGAATTGGTGTTTCTTGTGTTATGTGCTGATAACGCTCGCCCATTATTGGATGCGTCGTTTGAGTGGCATATACCACGGGAGAACCTCCTGATCATTGCGTTGGTCTACCAAATGTAGAGTAGTTAGATAATTTAAAACCTTCTTCTTTTGTGTAGGGACATTCTAGTTTAGTCTAATGACATTAAATTGTTTATAAGGAATAAATTAGAATTGTCTTGAATCAAAAGGAAGAATATTCTTGATGGAGACATTACGTTCGTTCGTGGGTTGCTTCTTGTAAAGTGTGTTGACGACGTTCGCCCGTAAGGCTGCGACGGCTGAACGACACTCTGACCTTGGGGGACCTCTGAACTTTATGTGTGTCATCCTAAAGTAGTTAATTAATCTATTTAATCTTCATTGAATCATACAGGAACCTAAACCTTATAAGATTCTAAGTTTTATTTTTCCTTAATAAAATTTGTCATAATTTATCATACTTAAAATTATACTTTGACTCAGTGTGAAACCACCTTTAACATTACTAAATAGATTCTTGAAAACAATAATGGAACGGAAATTATAATGTTTAGTTTCTTTCATTATAGATATGTTTCGAATATTTAAGTATATACAATAACCCCATTTTTATACTTCTTTTGAGTCCTCTTTTAAAGAACATCGAGTTTTAGCTAGTGTTGTTTACGCTAAATTCTCCCAGTGTTCTTGGTTTTGAATACTCGATGCTTTTGATTTTCCCTTAAGATCTTAAATCATAAATGTTTGGCCCAACCTAGCTTAGATACTACTATCCCGTATCTTCTCGGTTCTGGTCATCATACTTCACTTTTATTTAAGGATTACCTTCAGTAATCTTTTGTCATACTTACTTCTTATATGTTCTCCTTCGAAATATGCTGGGTAATCCCATTATAGTTTAGATGCTTTTCATTTTATTTAAATGAGTGTTTAGACTGGGGTTACTCTACATAATCCTTGTCTTGCGTGGGTTGGTAACGGAAAAGAGATTTAGCTACGCATCACAAGTGAGAGCTATGAAGGATATACGGAGACCTTGTTGGTGCAATAAAGTCACTCAGTGACTGGGGGGAGGGAAATTGCCCTTCAAACTCTTTATGTCTCTCGTTATAAAACCGTTATTGATCTAGGCTGGCCATGCAAGCAATAATACTATACCCGTATCTAGTACAGACTTCACACTTGGACGTGTGGAGCTGGCTAATTATTTTCAGTTTAACTTATTTCAAAACAAACTAAGGGATTCGATGATGTCGATCATTGTCTGCCCGGAGGGATTACAGGAAGAGCTCTTATAGCTCATGATGGAGAGTGCCCTGTTTTCCTAAAGGAAGACTGTATGCTTCGTGTGCCTGGCGGGCTCGGTGACCAGCTCTGGTATGGGTGACTAAAAGAAATAGTCAATACCCTGTGAACCCTGGATGAGTCAGTGATCGTCCCTTAAAGGTGGGCCACGTGGAAGTCGGGTTTGACGCGGGGCATGAACATACCGGGGGGAGACATCATCACCGTCTGGGTTGTACTGTGGTTAGTTAGTTCCACTCTCCACATACATTAACCCTAGTCTTTACTGTAGTTTAAGATTTCGATGGGATATCCAGCTTCGCGAGGATGATCAGAATCCTGACGATCCAGTTGGATTGTTAGGGTAGTTTAGCGTCATGTCATCGTGAGCTGGGTGATGATATGCCTCGGACCTAGGACTTAGGGTAGAGGAGGCCTAGGATGAGCTGTTTGGGGCGATGGTGGTGCTCCAAACCTGGGGATTGTCCCCACATTATTTTTTATTACTTCGTTTATATTAACATAGGTTTCTTTTCAGAAACTTAACGGCTTTAATAATTTTGCTTTGTAAAAAGAGATGAAACCTCTCCTAAACTGATGAATCTACATGAATTCAGATGAACTACACCAAACAATATGAAACTAAATTTAAATAAATAGTGATATAAAATAAAATAAATAACTCAAATTAGACATGTAAAGATTAGGATTATATTCTAATATAAGTATTAAAATAACAAGTGTGTTTCTTTTTCATTCTTCTATTGCCACTCTCCACCGAGCAGAATCTGTAAATTACAAAATATTATAAATATATAAAACGGTATGACGTAGGATTCAGTAAAAGTATAATATTCTTAAAGGGTATTATTCTAGACGATCAACTTTGGCCAAAACTTTCACGTATCTGATTTGAGGATCCTATTGGAAGGGACTTCAGATCAGTACAGTTGGTGCCGTGACCAGGATATGCTGGTTTCAAGCGAGAGAGGTATTGAAGAGTGAAAAAAAGAAACAAAATGAAAAATACACTAATTTCGAGTTTTTGAACTGAAGAAACTTGAGAGTAAAGTCTATCTAAGTTAAAGTTGTTAAGCGGGACGTTAGAATTGGTTTTAGCTTAGGGTTATTTGTTTTGGAAACCATAGAAAATATGATGCATTCCTTGTTTCAGAATAAAGATGGGAAATTTTACAGTCTCAATAGAAGGAAACATAGGGTCAGGGAAGTCTACTTTATTGGCAGCTTTGGGAGGCAACTCTGATTTTGAGATAATACCAGAACCAATTGATAAATGGACTAATTTATCTGGCGTTAATCTCTTCCAGTTATTTAAGGAAAACCCTAAGAAGTGGGGTTTCTGTTTTCAAAATTATGTTCTTTTAACAATGTTAGAAAATCATACGAAAGAATCTAGCGCTAAGATTAAAGTTATGGAATTTTATTAGGGAATTGCAAGAGAGTGAATTGTTGCACCCGGCTGAGTTTGCAGTTTTAGATGAAACTTATTCTTATTTCAAGGAACAATTTGTTACTCGAATTAATTTAGTAGTTTATCTTAGGACTTCCCCTATGGTTTCTTATCAGAGAGCCCTAATTCGTGGTCGACCTGAAGAGACAGGGATAACGTTAGATTATTTAGAGAGGATTCACAACATTCATGAGGGATGGTTATTGAACCCTAATATAAAGGAAGATTTTGACAGGATAGAGATTATCGATGGAGATCAAAATATTAGCTCCATAAAGCAACAGTTTTGGGAAGTTAAGGAAAGAATATTAGATAAGCTTTCTATTCTTTAATTTAAACAAAATTCCAACCTATAATTTGTAATAAACTTTCAGTATCCAAAGAAAAGAAAAATGCCTCCTCGCTATAATCTTAGAACATCTCAGGGGCAAGATGAATTAGAAAGGACAGGTCAGCAAGAAGAACGTCCACGACCTTCTTTACGCAACTCCATTTTGTTTCGCCAACTTCGAAGAAACATGGGAATTCTGACACAGAAGGTGTCGAGTTTAGAGAATCAGCTGTCGCAAGCTCGGGAAACTAACGCTGCTTCAATTTCGTCTGAAAGGCATGAAGCACCGATTAATATTTGCCCGGTGATTGATACAAGAGTCGAAAAACCACGTTTTCCTGGAAGGTTTGGGGTACATCCAGTGTCGTTTTTGGAGGATCTTCAGAATTATTTACGGAGAATGCCTAATGAAGATGCTACAATTGAAACTATAATCAGTTGTTTAGAAGGTGATGTTCGAAAATGGGCCAGAATTTATAGACAAAGATGGTTTACACAGTCGGATTTCAAAAGAGATTTTTTGGATGCTTATTGGGGAGAAGCCGAACAAAACACCTTGAGAAGAATGATTGTAAATGGCACTTGGTCTAAGGAAAATGGAACAATGCTAGAACATTTCGTTAGTTTAGCAGGGCAAGCAAAGATGATGTCTAGACCAATTCCTGAATGGCAAATAGTGGAGGATTTGATGAGGCACTTTCCGAAGGATGTACAATATGCTTGGCGGATGAAGAAAGGAAATACTTTGATTGAGGCAACAGAGTTTCTTCGTGAATTGGATGACGTGAATAAACAATGTGGATCTTCTTCTTTTGACTCCTCTACTGGAGCTGATAGGGGAACAAAGCGTCAAAGTCCATTTGTATCAAATAAAGACAAGCCATTTTATAAAAAACCAAAAGTGGTGGCTCACATCGAGGGGGAGACTTCAAGGGGAAGGATCACTAATGAAATAATTCAAGAAGAAGATTTAAACTAGTTGGGGCCATCTCCAATAAGCAGGAGGTGGCTGCAATTAACAAAAAACTCAATTATCTTTTTCCTGTAAAATATTTAATAAAACAAGGTTGGAAGCCAGGGGTAGGATTGGGTTGTGACCAAGAAGGGATCTTATATCCTGTTTCCCCGAACAATACTAGAACGAAATGTAATAGAGAAGGTTTAGGATATTCTTCAGAAGAATATAATAATAAACAAACAGTCTTAGATTTAATTAAAGTTTTTGACGTTTCCGTGATTAAACAAAATCAACCAATGTATAATCAGTTCATTAGAGAATATGAAGGTAATTCTTTATATGATGAAGAGGTTTGCTTTGAGAATGAGGGGCCCAAATTTAAATCAGAAATAGAGTTACAAATTTTGGGACAATCTATAGTTCTCTTGGTAGACACTGGAAGTGAAGTAACTTGTATTTCGGAAGAATTCTTAGAGAGTTTACAAGGAGAATTAAAGTTAGAATTTCCTGCGTTACCAGTTAGACCAATATGTGTGAGGGGAGCCGTTGGACAAAAGAGTCTCCAAATAAAAAAACTAGTCTCTATACCGTTGACGTGTGGTTCATTTGATATTGATACGGGATTTTTAGTGATTGCTAAATTAACTTGTTCTGCTATCCTTGGGGTAGATTGGTTAGTTGCGCACAACGCTGTTTTGCATTTAAAAGAACCACAAACATTAGAATTGGGTATCGTTGGGCAAGGAGAAATTACTATTCCGTTTCGAAATCTTTCTAGTGGGTTTTTAGAAGAGAATCGAATAAATCTAATATCTGGAGTAGAGGAACAAAACGAAAAGGAAGGCGGTGAAGAAAAGCAATTATTAGATTTGTTTAAAAATATTCGGTTGGGAATGGATTTGTCTGATGTAGAGAAGGAACAAATTTTTAATGTTTTGAGAACCCATATGCAAGTTTTTACAAAGAAACTTGGAAGGGCAAACTGTTATACTCATGACATTAAAATGATTGAGGGTACTCCAAGGATACAACGAACCTACCCTATACCATATGCACATAGGGCAAAAGTAGAAGAAAAGTTGAGGGAGATGGAAGAATTAGGGATTATATCGAGAAAAACTACAAATTTTTGTAGTCCTCTAACTTTCACTGGAAAACCTGATGGATCTGTTAGAATATTACTTGATGCTAGGGAAATCAATAAATATATGGTTCCAGAAGTAGAAGCACCGCCTTTACAGATTGACATACTTAATGCTTTTCTTGGTGTAAAATTTATAACACTGATTGATTTAAATAACGCTTATTTTCAAATACCGTTGACTGAGGACAGTAAAAAATATACTGGGTTTACAGTTAATGGAAAGTCTTACGTATACAACGTGCTTCCGCAAGGTCTTAAGACGTCAGTAGGGTCCTTTTGTCGCGCAATGGACATTATATTGGGTCTTGGTGTTAGAGAGTTTTGTGTCAATTATTTGGATGATCTTGCAATCCTAACGAGTGGGACTTGGCAAGACCATTTGGATCATATTGATATAGTTTTGGATCGTTTAGAATCAGCTGGAATGACTTGTAATTTTGCAAAGTGCAACTTTTTCTGCAGTGAAGTAAAAATGTTAGGACATATAGTTACAACTTCGGGAATTAAACCTAACCCGGATAAAATAAAAGCTATAAAGGAATTCCCTATTCCAAAGAAACAAAAACAGTTAAGAGGATTTTTGGGGCTTTGTAATTATTATAGACGTTTCATTAAGAACTATAGTATTTTGACTGCTCCGTTAACAAGGTTATTAAAGAAAAACCAAACATGGTTTTGGGATGAAGAATTAGATCGAGCTTTCAATAATATAAAGGAAGAATTTATTACAACGATTCTATTGAGCCATCCTGATCAGGATAAATTATATTATTTACAGACCGACAGTTCAGGGATCGGAATAGCCGGATCATTGTTTCAGATTGGAAATAATGGTGAGGTTAAAATTTTGGGGTTCTGTAGTCGTGCACTACGGGGTTCTGAATTACGATGGACTGTAACTGAACAAGAGTTGTGGGCTATTATTTATTCTGTGAAAAAGTTTGAGACTTATTTAAGAGGAGCGAAATTTGTTATTCGTACAGATCATAAGGCATTAACTTTCATGAAACAAATGAAATTATACAACAGTAGAGTCACACGTTGGATTTTATTTCTTGAACAATTTGACTTCGAAGTCGAACATGTAAAAGGTGTAGAAAATATTGGGGTAGATATTTTATCTAGATATCCGCCAGGGGGAGTTTTGCAAGAAGAGAAGGTGTGGTATCCAACTGTTATGTATGTAGGTGTTTCTACTGACCGTGACTTGAAAAATAAATTACAACGTATGATGGAATACCAACGGCTTGACAACGTCATATGTGGGATTAAGGAGAGAATAAATGTTTCTAGAATTCCCGAAAGAACAGATAGATTTACACGTATAACTTTGCGCTGTATTGTCAATAATGATCTACTTTATTTTAAAACTGTACGTGGAGATTACGTTTTGTTTATGCCCAAGGTTCTACAAGAAGAGATTTGTAAACAGGTACATATAGAGATGGGTCATCTTGGCGCATATAAAACTTTGAAATATTTACAATTAAGGTGTTATTGGATAAATATGGGTAAGACAGTGAAGTCTTGTATTCAGAAGTGTCATGTTTGTCAGCTTTCTAGACCTGACTATATAAAAGGGGTAGGGAAATGTAAATCGATTTTAACTGAAAACCCGGGTGAATTAGTAATGGCTGATATCTTCGGACCTCTACCTAAAACTGAGGCTGGTTATATTTACATTTTTGTAATACAGGATTCTTTTAGTAAATTTATTAAACTTTTCGGACTTCGTGGAGCTTCAGCAGACTCAGTGCTTTATTGTATGAGAGTGTTCACTGAAATAATACAACCTAAGGCTGTTATGACAGATAACGGAAAACAATTTGTTAGTCACAAGTGGAAAAATGGACTCAGAGCTTTGAGAATTAAGACTTTGTATACTACTATTCGTAATCCTCGACCTAACACTACAGAACGAGTGAATAAAGAATTAAACAAATTCTTTAGAATTTATTGTCATGATGACCATACTAGATGGGATCATTATTTGTTGGAGATTGAGGAATTGTATAATGATACGTTCCATGAGAGTACGAAATTTTCTCCTAATGAAATATTATTTGGAAATTCAGAGAAACTTAAAGTAGACCGTTTTCTACCACGGGCACTCACGAATAAAACATTAGATCAAATTAGAGAGGAAGTTAGAGAAAACCTTAGACTTTCGAGTCAGAAGCGGCAGGATAGATTCAATAGAACTCATAAGTTGATAGATTTTCAAGTTGGTGATTTGGTAAAATTAAGGAGGCTTAATAAATCGGATTCTAGTCGAAATAAAACTAAGAAATTTGATTTATTATATGATGGACCATATCGAATTGGAGGAATAAAATATGCTAATGTGTATATTCTTGTTGACCCTGAAACTCAAAGTGTCAAAGGAGTTTATAATGCAGTCCATTTGGCTAAATATTATACTTAGGATGATAGATACTGAGATTTTCACGGGACTGTTTCATAAATTTTAACTTTAGAGGAATTGAGATATTCCTGGTCACAACCTAATTAATATAATTCTAATGGTTTTAATTTAATAATTAATATTAGAAGACTATTTTGATTATAGTATATAGTGAGCCAATTTGTTAGTGAATTGACTGGCATTATTAAATTGACTTCGTTTTAAAAAAAATTATGAACTATAATAATTTATAATTTAATACAAATTTAATTTGATTATATAATCAGGGTTGAACTGAAATAAATCTAAATTTAGATAAACATGTTAAATAATTTCAATAATTTTGAATAAAAAATTAATTTAGTTTAATGAATTATAATATTAGTTGTTTAGTTATTTGTTTTGTTTATTGTATTTGTGAATAAAAAAAAAGGGCCAATATAGGTGTTTTTATTTAAAAAATAATAATAATAATAATAAAAAAAAAAAAAATTAAAATTAATTTAAAATTGAAAATTTTAGAATTCTCGAAAAAAAAAAAATGTTTTCTTAGATTTTTCGAAATAATAAAATTTTGGGGGAGGCTGTGCACTTGCGGAACCCTAAAAAATTTTTAAATGCATAAAATACTATTTAGAGGAACTGTCAAGAAGTGTAACGAGAAACGGGGAGTAAAAAAATAGGACAAGGCGTGACAGGGGAACAGAGTCGGGACGGGGTCGAAAAAAAGGAATAAAGAAAAAAGGCATTTTTTGCAAATGTTATGGACAAAAGCAACAGAAGAAAACTAAGAATCAGGTTTTGTTGAATAGTGAGGGCAATGGAGCTGAAAATAGAATTTTAACGTGTTTAAATAGTTTCAGGAAATCCCGAAAGTCAAAGGTCCACTGCTGGGCAAAAACCTAACAAGCAAAATCGTGAAACGAATTGTTCTGCTGCTGTGTAAATTTTTGGAAGAATCTTAGGACCATCTTATAGTCTTGGTAAAAAAAAGGAAGGTTTAATTCCAGACATCAGTAAGTCATTTTTATATTTTTTTTGTAGCTTGTGGAGGAAGCTATCAAATAGCTGATGTGATGAATCTTTGAAGGAGACCGAGATCCTTGATTTCGGATCCCTTCAATTGAGACATAGATAGGCATTGCTCCGTGTAGGATATAGTATAGGAAGGTTTATTTGCGTATAATTTCAAGACGCTAACATTCAGGGTTTGATTCCAAAGTGTAAAGAATAAGTGGAGTGAAACTAACGTTTATGTAAGTATTCAATTTTGTGGTTTTCCATCTTTTATTTATTTTCGGTTCAAAGTTGTTGTGTGTATTTGAGATAAGGTGAAATGTGACTTAAAGAAATTTATAGTTTCTTCCAGGTTGTGTGAGCTAAATAACGTTGAGAAAATCAGATTTCAATGTCAAAGGAGGAAGAGTTGAATGGAGAATATTTGCAGCTTTACAGATCTACCTGCGGGATCATAAGAAACTTGTACTGTGTGATACTTTAAGTAAATTGTTATTCCCTCTTAATGATTTTCTTTTGTAAACATTAATAACTCTGCGGAAATTATAACAAGCTGTGTTTCTAAACTGAGTCGTTATTTGTAGATAGTAATAAAGATTTCCTTTTCCCATAATTAAGTATAAACTAGTTCTGCAAATGTCTTTGTTCGCGTATAGCTAGGCAGGATAATGTTCTATTTCTAAACAGGTACAGGAATTACAAGGAACATTATAGACATGGAAAAGCAAACCACAAATGATAAAACGTGAAGGCTAAAAGAGGTATTGCTTGGATTGTAAAGGTAATGTAAATTTCATTGTGTTTAATTTCTTTCTTTTACAGAGAAATTGATTAAAATAGTCCTTGTTGAAATCATGGAAACTGGACTCTGATGTATATATATTGTCATCGATTCGGGGTGGCTTTAGATGTTGTATATTTTGTCAACATTTCAAAGTGACTTTAGACGATGTATAATTTTATCATCATTTCAAAGAGACTTTAGACGATGTATATTTTTTATACCTTTTTAGGTAGAATTGTCTATTTGACATTATTGTCAAATAGTCAACAAATAAATCATTTTTGATTTAGTTTTACTCAAAGCTAGACGCTATTTTGAAATCTTTATAATTTTTTTTATCTCTTTAACTAAAAATAAATCAAAACCCAAAATCAAAATGGAAGAAAATATTAATACATTAAATAATTACCTTTTTTAGAAAATAATATAAAATCTTTGGCCCTAAATCAAAATTCCAGTTTTTGATATACTAGTGTCATCATATGATAAAATTTAAAAAATATTCCGTCAGATCAAAAGAATTAGAACGTCAATTCAAAATCTTAAAATAATATATCTGAAAACTAAAACTTGGATATAGTTTGTGACATTTTATTGTGAAATAAAGGGTAAGTTTAAGTAGAGTGAATATTATAAATAATATTATTTCAAATAATAATAAATTGCTTTGATAGTGATTTTGAATCTTTTGCCTCAATTTCCCAAAATTGGAACATGCTGAGAACATTACTACATTTCAGTACTCAAGTTCATAGGAGGTGCTTAACTTTCCTTTTACTATCAATCTATATGAGTCCCAGATTTTGAGATTAAGAAATACTTGCTCTCAGGTTTATTTAGTTCGACCAAGCATGGATGGATGCCCTCATGACATGTGTCCCCGATGTCCACTATATTGGTTGTGGCAAATGTATGTTGCGTGTCACTGGAGTATCTGTCTAAGTTTATCTGATAATATCAACCTTCGGATTTATTTATTTTAATCATTCAAGGGCCGGAGCCCTCAAGCCTAAAAGGGTCTGATACTAAAGTTCTTCTTGTTCTATTTGTGTGAGGTTTCGCTGATTCATCCTGATTTCCCTCTTCTGTGTGTGTGGGATGAATTGGTGTTATTCCGGTACAAATGGAAGGATATTAGCAAGGTGTTTTAACGTTGGATTTTGGAATTGGTGTTTCTTGTGTTATGTGCTGATAACGCTCGCCCATTATTGGATGCGTCGTTTGAGTGGCATATACCACGGGAGAACCTCCTGATCATTGCGTTGGTCTACCAAATGTAGAGTAGTTAGATAATTTAAAACCTTCTTCTTTTGTGTAGGGACATTCTAGTTTAGTCTAATGACATTAAATTGTTTATAAGGAATAAATTAGAATTGTCTTGAATCAAAAGGAAGAATATTCTTGATGGAGACATTACGTTCGTTCGTGGGTTGCTTCTTGTAAAGTGTGTTGACGACGTTCGCCCGTAAGGCTGCGACGGCTGAACGACACTCTGACCTTGGGGGACCTCTGAACTTTATGTGTGTCATCCTAAAGTAGTTAATTAATCTATTTAATCTTCATTGAATCATACAGGAACCTAAACCTTATAAGATTCTAAGTTTTATTTTTCCTTAATAAAATTTGTCATAATTTATCATACTTAAAATTATACTTTGACTCAGTGTGAAACCACCTTTAACATTACTAAATAGATTCTTGAAAACAATAATGGAACGGAAATTATAATGTTTAGTTTCTTTCATTATAGATATGTTTCGAATATTTAAGTATATACAATAACCCCATTTTTATACTTCTTTTGAGTCCTCTTTTAAAGAACATCGAGTTTTAGCTAGTGTTGTTTACGCTAAATTCTCCCAGTGTTCTTGGTTTTGAATACTCGATGCTTTTGATTTTCCCTTAAGATCTTAAATCATAAATGTTTGGCCCAACCTAGCTTAGATACTACTATCCCGTATCTTCTCGGTTCTGGTCATCATACTTCACTTTTATTTAAGGATTACCTTCAGTAATCTTTTGTCATACTTACTTCTTATATGTTCTCCTTCGAAATATGCTGGGTAATCCCATTATAGTTTAGATGCTTTTCATTTTATTTAAATGAGTGTTTAGACTGGGGTTACTCTACATAATCCTTGTCTTGCGTGGGTTGGTAACGGAAAAGAGATTTAGCTACGCATCACAAGTGAGAGCTATGAAGGATATACGGAGACCTTGTTGGTGCAATAAAGTCACTCAGTGACTGGGGGGAGGGAAATTGCCCTTCAAACTCTTTATGTCTCTCGTTATAAAACCGTTATTGATCTAGGCTGGCCATGCAAGCAATAATACTATACCCGTATCTAGTACAGACTTCACACTTGGACGTGTGGAGCTGGCTAATTATTTTCAGTTTAACTTATTTCAAAACAAACTAAGGGATTCGATGATGTCGATCATTGTCTGCCCGGAGGGATTACAGGAAGAGCTCTTATAGCTCATGATGGAGAGTGCCCTGTTTTCCTAAAGGAAGACTGTATGCTTCGTGTGCCTGGCGGGCTCGGTGACCAGCTCTGGTATGGGTGACTAAAAGAAATAGTCAATACCCTGTGAACCCTGGATGAGTCAGTGATCGTCCCTTAAAGGTGGGCCACGTGGAAGTCGGGTTTGACGCGGGGCATGAACATACCGGGGGGAGACATCATCACCGTCTGGGTTGTACTGTGGTTAGTTAGTTCCACTCTCCACATACATTAACCCTAGTCTTTACTGTAGTTTAAGATTTCGATGGGATATCCAGCTTCGCGAGGATGATCAGAATCCTGACGATCCAGTTGGATTGTTAGGGTAGTTTAGCGTCATGTCATCGTGAGCTGGGTGATGATATGCCTCGGACCTAGGACTTAGGGTAGAGGAGGCCTAGGACGAGCTGTTTGGGGCGATGGTGGTGCTCCAAACCTGGGGATTGTCCCCACATTATTTTTTATTACTTCGTTTATATTAACATAGGTTTCTTTTCAGAAACTTAACGGCTTTAATAATTTTGCTTTGTAAAAAGAGATGAAACCTCTCCTAAACTGATGAATCTACATGAATTCAGATGAACTACACCAAACAATATGAAACTAAATTTAAATAAATAGTGATATAAAATAAAATAAATAACTCAAATTAGACATGTAAAGATTAGGATTATATTCTAATATAAGTATTAAAATAACAAGTGTGTTTCTTTTTCATTCTTCTATTGCCACTCTCCACCGAGCAGAATCTGTAAATTACAAAATATTATAAATATATAAAACTGTAGGATTTCATGGAGCAAAATGAAATAAAGATTAAAGTTAAATGCACGTTTTATTGAGAGAGCGGTTTTCACAAAAAAAGGGACGTTGAGCACAGAGAGTAATGTCAAGTAGACAGATGACATTTTACTTTTTAATTAGATAAAATGGTTGCGTTCAAACAATACCTAACAGCCCCCCTTAGAACGTAAACCCATTTTATTATATTACAATATAAATGTTTTTCATAAACTGTTCCCTTTGTGAGATTATCAGCTACCATATTGCAACCTTTGACAAATACAAAATTAATTTCTGATTTAGCAATATTATCTCTAAGAAAATGTAACCTTATGTCCATGTGTTTGGTCTTGGGCTTGTAGCAGTCCGTAGATGCCAGACGAATGGCGCTTTGATTGTCACTGTAGATGACTAGTGGCTGGTCGCCCCCTTGTTCGAGTTCAGCTTGCAGCTGTCGCAGCCACAGTGCCTCCTGAGCTGCTGCTGCCATCGCCATATACTCCGCCTCTGCTGTAGAGAGAGCTACAGTTTGCTGTTTACATGAAGCCCATGCTATAGAGCCCTTCTGGAACAAGAACACATAGCCTGTGCAAGATCTCCTGTCCACTGGGTCACTCGCCCAGTCAGCATCGCAATATCCAGTTATATCATCACATTCTTCTTTTGTGAAGCATAGTTTAAAGTCCTTGGTTCCTTGCATGTAGCGCATCAGCCTCTTCACTCCAAGCCAATGTTGCTTTCCTGGGTTGTTGCAATACTGACTCAGTTTGTTAACTGCAAATGAAATATCGGGTCGTGTCACCTGTGCCAGATATAGTAAACATCCTATAGCCTGCCTGTAGGGGAAAACGTCATGTTCATCATCAGTGTTCTTATCAAATTTTGCGTTCACTTCTATTGGCGTCCGTACTGGCTTACACTCTGACATGCCGAAACGATCCAATGTTTCATGTATATACTTGTTTTGATCAAGCATGATTATGCCTGCTTCACGATCTCTTGTTATATTTATGCCAATACATTGCTTTACCTCTCCAAGGTCCTTCATGTTAAACTTTTCTTTGAGTTTTTCTTTGATTTCTGCTTTAACTGTTTCATTATTTGAGAACAACAACAAGTCATCGACCCAAACTGTAAGAAATATCATTGTTGATTTTGTAATTGAATAATAAATACACGGATCAATCTTTGATCTTTTCAATCCAATTTGTAGCAATATTTGATTTAGCTTTAAGTTCCATTGCCTGCTAGCCTGCTTGAGACCATACAAAGATTTATGTAGCAAACACACTTTGTTACCATCTGAGTATATTTCTGGTTGTGACATGTAGATTTCTGTATCTATATCTCCTTGCAAAAATGCACTTATGGCGTCCATCTGATCCATATCAAGGTCATATTTAGCAGCTAGTGCAATCAAGTATCGAACAGAGGTGTACCGCACAACTGGTGAGTAAACTTCATCATAATCTGCCCCCTTTTTCTGAGCATAACCTTTAATCACTAGTCGAGCCTTGTGACGAATAACTTCACCTTGCTCATTTGTTTTTGTTCTGAATACCCACTTGCAGGGTAACACTCTTCTCCCTGGTGGTAAATCTACCAATGACCATGTTTTATTTGCCATCAGAGAATCATATTCTTCATCCATGGCTCTTTTCCATTGGTCAGCATTCTCTGATGCAAGCGCTTCCTGTACTGTCTGTGGGTCATTCATATTATAGATTGGGCAGAAGTAGCTTGATTCTTCTACATCTTTGTTTACATCTTTGTTACGTGGGCGCAAAAGGGGTTTTCTCGCTGGCGTAACCGGAAGAGTCTCGTCTGGTATGTAGGTTTCGTCTCCTATATCAGACTGAAAATCATCACTATTATCAGCTGATTTATTTTGCTCCTTTTCTTCTCCTGTTTCTTCCTCGAATTTTTGTTCCTTCTCTTCTGTTGTCTTATCGTCTGTTGACTTATATTCTGTTTCAGATTCTCCTGGTGGCTGTATGTCGCTGTCAAAAGTGAAAGGTAAATATATTGAACCATATTTTTGTGTATTTTCCAAGAACACTACATCTCTACTTTTAATTATTTTGTTTGTTTTAGGATCAGCTAGGCGATATCCTTTGGTAAATTCGCAGTATCCAACAAATATTAATTTTCTGGATTTCGGGTCCCACTTTTGACGTTTCTCCTTTGGTATTTGGGTCATTACTTCAGAGCCAAAAATTCTCATGTGCGATAAATCAGGCTTCTTGCCAGACCACATTTCTAACGGTGTCTTTCCTTCAATTGCTTTGGTTGGTGACCTGTTAATAATGTAAGCTGCTGTTGCTGTTGCCTCTGCCCAGTACTTTTTGGATAATTTTGCATCAAATAACATGCACTTAGCTCGTTCCACCAACGTCCTATTCATGCGCTCTGCAAGTCCGTTCTGCTGTGGTAAGTATGGCGTGCTTGTTTGATGTACTATTCCATGTTGACTCAAGAAGCCTTCAAAGTCTTTGTTACAATACTCTTTTCCATTGTCTGTGCGAATAATTTTTATTTTTCTTTCAAGTTCGTTCTCAACTTTACTCTTGTAGTCTTTGAAAGCTCCAAGTACACTTAATTTATCTTTCAGAAAGTATACACTTACATGCCTGGTGTAATCATCGACAAAGGAAATAATATATTTCGTACCTCCCAGTGATATCGTCTCCATGGGTCCGCACAGGTCACTATGGATCAGCTCTAATGGTTGTGTTGCTCTGGTTCCAACATTATTAAAGGGCAGGCGTGTTTGCTTCGCTTCAAGGCAAGTTGTGCATGACATGGGTTGCTTAGCGTTAATTTGTGACAGCTGTACTCCCTCTGTGCAGGCTGGCAGCTTATTTACATCTGGAAAGTTCAAATGTCCCATGCGACGATGCCATAGGACAGCATCATTTATATTATGTGTTGAGGTTAGGTTGGCAAGTACATCTTTATATCTATTTGTATTCAACAAGTATAATTTATCCACAAGTGTTGCTGTACAAACAAGAATTCCTTCTTTGTTATAAATATCACAGCCCTTTTTTCTGAAGTTCACTGTACAGCCATTTTTAACCATAGCACTGACTGACAAAAGATTTGCTGCAAGTTTAGGTATGTATAAAACATCCCTTACCTGAATTTTGTTGTTCTCATTTCCATCTATTACTAAATTGACATTTCCCATGCTTTCCACAGGCAACGGTGTCTTGCTGGCCACAGTGATGGTGTTTATCGGTGAGCTCTTAACATCATACATCCAGTCACTTCTGTTGGTCATGTGCATTGAGGCACCGGAGTCTACATACCAAAGGTCTGTATCCATAGATTGAGTGGATGCTGAAAATGCTGCAACAAAACCCTTATTATCGTTGGATTTCCCTGATGTCTTCTTCGGAGCACGGCAGTATTTAGCCATATGGCCATACTTATTGCAATTAAAGCATCGGGGCCCCTTCTGAGGCTTTGCTGTATTCTGTTTCCCAGGTGCAGTTTTCCTGTTTGTGAAGAACGCAGAATTGTCTGAATTTTGCACTTCCTGCAACAGTTTTGTCTTAATTATATCTGCACTGATTTTGATTCCTGAGCTCTCAATCGCCATAATCATTGGCTTATATGCTTCTGGGAGTCCGGCTAACATAAGTGTTCCGAGCCACTCATCATCAATTTCAAATTCAATGTTTCGCAATTTGTGAGCAGTCGTCATAAGCTTGTTCACGTAGTCTTCTACACTGCGGGTTGACTCTAGCGAAGTAGTGATCAGATCTCGTAGTAGAGCAACTTTTCTGGTCAGTCCTCTGTCGTCAAATGCGGATTCCAGATTCTGCCAAACTTCCTGACTAGTCTTCGCCGACTGAATGTGTACATAGTTGATAGGGTCCAATAATAATATCAATTTCGATTTTGACTTTGTTTGTTTCTTTGCGTCGGTATTGGTACCAAGTATACACGTCCACAAGTCTTCATGTTCTAAGTAGGCTTGCACGGCGAATTTCCAATTGGCATAATTATCTCGACCTTTGAGCTTCTCGATGTTATTGCACATTGCGTTTGCAGCCATTTTCGACGATTTTTCAGGCGACTTTTCTCGAACACGTTGCTCTCTTTGAGGTTATGCGGTAACCTCACTATGATATGCGGATGGCCGAAGAAAACTTTCTGATCTTTATACTATTTTTGCTGCGATCCTTTTTAGATTTATCCTCTGCTACCATGTAGGATTTCATGGAGCAAAATGAAATAAAGATTAAAGTTAAATGCACGTTTTATTGAGAGAGCGGTTTTCACAAAAAAAGGGACGTTGAGCACAGAGAGTAATGTCAAGTAGACAGATGACATTTTACTTTTTAATTAGATAAAATGGTTGCGTTCAAACAATACCTAACAAAAACGGTATGACGTAGGATTCAGTAAAAGTATAATATTCTTAAAGGGTATTATTCTAGACGATCAACTTTGGCCAAAACTTTCACGTATCTGATTTGAGGATCCTATTGGAAGGGACTTCAGATCAGTACATTATCTATCTTGTATCTATTATATACTATCATAAAATCGTAAATTGATTGTGTCTGTCTGTACATTGAAGATATTCATAAAAAAATATCACGTTTTAGAATTTTGATGCCCAATCACAGAATTTTGGACCTTTTGTTTGTTTGTTTATATGTTCGAGCATCACGCAAAAACTACTGAACCGATTTTGATGAAACTTTTTTGTTTGATAGCTAATAGTTTGACTTAGGGCTCCCGCACACGACCGAGAATCGGTGGGCGATTATCGGCCAGGACAAGGACGGAAGATTCAGGTGGTAACACGTCAGAGCGGGATGCCGACAAAAAATCGGTCACCGATTCTCGGTCGTGTGCGGGAGCCCTTATACACTGGTATATATTTTATTTAACATGCGAACGAAGTCGTGGGCAAAAAGCTAGTATAAAATAAGATCTTCACGACTAGCGAGCGACATGACGCTGTCAACTGAACTTCGCGGTCAAGGCCATACTAAAGGTTTTTTTTTTCTTTTATTCCAACGCTTACCAACACATCTTGCAGCTATGTCAAAAGCAATCGAGTAAAACTGCCAGAAAAAACAAGTTTTTAAAACAATGTTATTCTTTATTTCAAATATACTCTAGTTTTTGTGTCGTGACTGCAAAATGTGTTGGTAAGCGTTTTAATAAACAAAAAAAATGGGTTATTATAATGCCTACCTGTTTTAAGTTCATGATTTGCTGCATGTTGCAGGCGAAGATGATGATCCTCATGATGCAGAACGGCAGCCAGCACACAACGAAGGAGACCGTCAGCGCTACTGGACCATAAATAGACATCAATATTCCATCGGTACGGGGAGATCCACTGCGGAGTTAGGGAATTTGTCCTATTTTTTTCGCCTTGAAGTTCAAAGGATTGGCAACTTCACTTTTCTTAGGCTAAAAATGAAAATAAAAACTGCGTTGTCTACTTTACCAAACAAGGGTACGAAGCGTCGTGGGTGGACTTTTCGAAACGCTCCTCAGGAAAACAGCGGCGTACTAAAAATCTCATACGAAACGGGAAACTCTCACAATTTCAATAACCCGCCTCTACACATCCTACAAAAGATCCTATAAAAGGGCTCTAACGGTTTCAGGGGACGAAAAGTTTCAGTAATGTCTGAGAAAATTTGGTACTTTTTTAGGGCTCGGCACCCGAAGATTAGATGACTATATCAATGACAAGGAGGTCTATGGTGCTCTGATATTCCAGCGAAATGCCTGTCCATCACGTGACCACTTAACTTTGGAGAGGTGAAAGAATTTTTACAAGTAAAAAATTGTTTTCTTTAGGAAAGTTGCTTGTTATCATGAGTAGAATCATTGGGCTTCGGGTCATCATCATCATATCGTGTGGGTTGCAAGGTCGATGACCGACCTCACAAACCCTGGTGTCAGAGTTGTTGAGCCGCCAAAGGCCTCTGACATGGCTCATTAACGACTACATCCGTAGATAGTAGTCGGGACCAACGGCTTTACGTGCCTTCCGAAGCACGGAATCATCTAACTTTTCGGGCAATCAGGTGATTCATCCTGCAATGCCCTAACCAAACTGGGGAGGTCGCACAAAGAGATTTTTGTTTGACAGTGTCCCCACTGGGAATCGAACCCAGAACCTCCGGATCGAGAGCCGAACCCTCTAACCACTAGACCACGGAGGCTGTAAAACCAATACCATGAAGGAAAAAAAAAATACGCGCCCAGATGGAGTAGTAATCAAAACGTACTATGGGTGCCGGCTATGATACAATTTTGTAACTCACACACACATTCACACTTTTCTTCCAAATAGTCGTTCACGGCATGTGACATGGACAACATCTCTGTCATAAAATATCAGAAATAAAATAAATAACACAAAACATTAATAATTGTGCGGTGAAATTGTGTCGAAACCATGCCGCAAGCAAAACTACAAAGCTTGCTGGTATCACATTTTTCTGGTGAGTAGTAAACCGCTTGGTTTTTACAATTTTCGTGGTCAAATTTTTTGTAGAAAATTGTGTTGTTGATTTTTAGTGATGTGAAGTAGTCGATAAAAAATAATATAGAATCGAGTCGTCGTTATAATTTTATTTCATTTATTTATCGCAGTTTTCTAAAAGATCCGGCGCAAAAACGTCAATGGGTGCCAACATGCGGGAGAGACCAAAATTGGATTCCAACCAAATATAGTAGAATCTGCTCAGCTCATTTTAAGAACAGTAATTACGAATTAACTGAAGCCCGCAGAAAAAGACTTCATAAAGATGCCATTCCAACCGAGAACCTATGTCACAAGGTTAATGAAAAACTAGTTTTTTCCATCCTCAGAAATCCATAATCTCTACCAGCTATCCCATGTGAAAAACAGCTGTATGTACGTTTATAACTCTGTGCAGTGTCTTATTAATATTATTAAATAGCCCCATACAAACTTTGGACCCCCGTTTCACCCCTTCAGGAGGTTAATTTTGAAAAATTCTTTCTTAGTCAGCCCTAGATCTCACAAGAAAGCTAAGTGCCAAATTTATAGTTTCTAGACCCAGTGGTTTGGGCTGCGCGTTGATTCTTAGTCAGTCAGCCATTCATTTATTCATTCAGTCAATCAGTTTCTTCTTTTATATATCTAGATTTGACTATTCGTAACGATGGCAAATAGTTGCTGATCTAGTTTTTCAGTTATTCTAAGAACTGTAAGATTTTTGTGCTTCGTTTAACAGTTAGGCAGACAGACCATACTGAACGAAGTATTGGTGTTATATTAGCTTCAGCATTATCTCTTTATCCAAATAATATATTTTCATTCTTACAGGTTGATGAACAAGTGCTTCCCCCTCAGAACTCAACGATACATGCTTCCGAAGGTAGCTCTACATTGTCAGAAACAAGATTAAAATACAAAATTGAAAAGCAAAGGAAGAAAATAAAACAATCAACTATGGCATGTGTTACTAATTCTATTACATTTTTAATTAGACTACAAAACATTGTTTTACTTTTTATTGTTAATAATTTACATTGTAATAAATATTAAGTCAATATCAATGGTGATATACGAGAAAAATAGGTGGTCAAAAGTTATTTTACACAATAATTTAAATTGTAGTTATACAATAATTTTAATAGTTAAAAATAATAATTAAAAATATTGTTTAAAAATTTGTAATGTAGAAAAAAGAGTAAAAGAGCATCTTCTCTCACAAATCACTGCTTCGTGTTCGTAGTCATCATTGTTAATTGTTCTTCATAACTTTCTATATTTATATGAATATATCTATACAGGTATTTATTTATATGTAAGTATTGTTATGTGTATGTATCTTCTGTATGTATTTATATTATTTATATATTATATTTATACCTATATCATCAATATATTTTATTAACTTGTTTATTTTATACCATTTATTTATTTTATATTATTACATCTTGTTTTTTTGGATTTTAATAATGCACTACGGAGTCCCGCTAATGAACACTCTCTCTCACTACCATGGGTTGGCTGGAAGAAATCTCTTTTAGAGATAAGCCCGCCTTTGTAAATGTCCTTTTGTATGTAACTTTCTGTATGTGAATTTGTGCAATAAAGAATATATATATTTGTAAATACATATATATATATGTATTTGTTTATGTTAATTTGACGTGGTCCTTGCAATTTTATATTTAATTCCGATAAGTGATAGATTTCATCCTCACCACCTGGACGTCTGATCTCGAATTAACGTACGTGGATAACGCTTTTACCGCTCACGTGCAAGGTGTGGAATGATCTTCCTCTCGAGGTGTTATTGCAAGTTGCAAATTGATCACCATTGTATATGAGAGGTACGATAAATAAGTCCAGGAGCCATGTGATAAAATGTAAGTAAATAATCGATAAATATACATCACATCACTATTTTCAAATTCAGCAACCATGAAGTTTCTTGTTTTTTACATGACAAATAAAGACAAATAAATGTCGTACTTTATTGATATTTTGTTTTTAATGGGGCATATCATAACATAAATGTCTCTATCTTTTTCTAACGTAACGTATTCAAAGATGTGTGATAGAGTTAAAAGACAAACCCCGTCTCCCGCTTCCACCTACCCTCCCGCCCCTCTGAGCGGCCGCATAGGTTTCGATACAAAATGGGCATGATTACTACTCCATCTGGGCGCGTAATTTTTTTTTCCTTCATGCCAATACAAATTCAGGCTGTATGTGTTGGAAGATTGAAACTGTAGCTCATCGTTCCTGTTTTATTGACACATAACTTTACAGTTAAACTCCGATAGGTAGTTATTTTTTTTTAAATGAATAAAATAAATAAATAAATATTGGGGGATATTTCACACAAGGTCATCTGATCCCGAACTAGACAAATCCTGTACTATGGATATCAGATACTGATATATACAGGGTGTTAATTTGATTGCGTGCCATAGCTTAGGGGGTGTTTCAGTAACTATAAAGGAACACAAAAAAAAAATAAAAAAAAATCCTCCTTAAAAAAAAACTAAAACTCCATTGAAACTTAACTAACGCGGAGGGCAATGACCCGAACGGAGCACGTTACCAGTGATACGCAGTATCAGTGGATAAGGTAGGCACATACATAACTGAAACTCTTTCGCGCGATTTTTGATAGCGCGATGCTCAAGGTCATTGCCCTCCGCGTTAGTTTAGTTTCAATGAAGTTAATTTTTTTTATAAGTAGGATTTTATTTTATATTTTTTTTGTGTTCCTTTATCGTTACTGAACCACCCCCTAAGCTATGGCACGCAATCAAATTAACACCCTGTATATACATACATAAATAGATAAATAACACCCAGACAGAAAACAAACACTTGTGTTCATCACGCAAATGTTTGCCCTGGGCCGGATCGAACCCGCGGCCCACGACGTGAAAGGCAGACTCACTACCAACCACACCAACGGGCCTGTCAAATTATGTGTTGCACTTCCCCCTTAGTTTTAGTTACCACACCTCACTTAGAAAGGAGGAGGATGATTATCAAGAAACACTTAACGCGTGTTTCTATATTTTTAACCAGCTCAGCTTAGTTTCAAATTTGTTACAAAAATGAAGGAATTTCATACAAATAATTTTCCATTATTTCATCCCCTTTGGGAATGAATTTCTTAAAATCCTTTTATATCTAGAACCTCCATAAAGTGAAGAATATACCCTCCAAATTTCGTGTTTCTAACTTTAATAGTTTCGGCTGTGCATTGATAAGTCATTCAATCACTCAATCAATCACAATTACGCCGGGGGGAGGGGGAAAACCCATTGTATAATTAATGAAGCTAATAAAACACTTTTTGTAGTATTTATGTTCGATTTCAAGTTGAAGCCTAGTGAATTTCGAAGCAGTTTGACGTGGGCGAGTTTCCCCTTAAGGTGATCCGTTTTCCATACAAAAATTCAAATGAATTGCATTCTTACGCGGGACATAAAATTCGGTTGAAAAACTAACGAATACTGCTATTTTAAGTTAAATTTTTCGCTTATTAATACAAAAATACAGTTAATGTACTGAAAGTACTATTTTTGTTAGCAATTTTTGGTTCAATATTACGATTGTGGGCGTGCAGTCAAAACTGTACGGTTTTGCTTTGTGTGCATGTTGAGTGATCGTACTCATGTAAACACGGACTGACGAGAGTAATTGACTTTAGTGGACATATTGAGATATTTTTCTTATCGAAACTGTTGTTAGGCGTTGAAGTTGCACGATGAAATTTACGCGAATCAACTTTTTGCACATATATAGTTGGTACTTATTGCATAAAAAAATAAAACTTTATATTTGCAGCAGTGGCTCCATCTAGTTGCGTTCGGGGCTAAGCTGGCCGTCACAGATCACCTTAAACCGATTCATTTAGGTCCAAAAAGGCTCTCAGGGTGATAAAATATCACTTTTGAAACTAAAAAAAATCTAATTTATGCTGATAAATAAAACTGTTAAAAGGTAAATCATAATACATGAAAATCAAAAAACAATGAATATTAATCTTCAATTAGGAAAAGTCGGTTATTCTGAATATTTTTGGTGATATTCAAGAATTGAGTCCCTTCATAATATGACTTCTTTTATACAAGGTGTAATGGAAAGGTATGATAGTACTGAAGGGTGTGAATCCGCCCATGAAACTGAACAACTTTTCCCAAAGAATTATAGTTAGGGTGCTGGCTGCAATTTGGGTATATGATTTGCTCATGATTCATATTAATAGGGATGATAGATCAGCTCAATACGAATCGATTTGGTCCTTACAAGTTTTTCTGTGCGTCGCTGCGTTTTTGAGTTAAAGCAAAAAAAATTAAAATAAGATACTAAATAATGTTTTTTTTGTCTGCCTTTGTGGCTCCTGTTTAAAATACTTCTGAAGATGTAGAAAATCGAAGAGGCAGACATACAGGGCTCTGCATTATCACGGGACGAAGTAGTGAATTTTTACATTTTGAAGCGCTGTAACTTTACGACGCAGGGCTATTATGTAGGCAGACCATTTTTCTGGGGTTTTTTACATTGTATTTAATCAGATAGTCATAGTCTGCCAGGTGTACGTTTCATTGTCAAATTTCAAAATAGTTATAACTTAATTCCTCAAAAACGCAGGGGTGTGGATGTCCGCCAATATTTTTTGTATCTTCTAGAGGATGCTCCTTATCATCAGTCAAAGAGGCAGACATGAGCAAATCATATAGAAATTTGTCCTTCATCACCCTTACTATTATGCTCCTTGGGAAAATTTTATTAGTTTTGTGGGCGAATTCACACCTTTTAGTATTATCACACCTTTCCGTCACACGCTGTTTAATATGGTAGTACCTGGTCGACCGAGCTTCGCTCTATAGCCGCCTCAACACTAAAATATTATCGGGTGAGCAGGCTATGCTACCCGCCACCAGATGGCGCTATAGGTTTTTGTCTAAAACGCGAATGCTTTAAGGGGGTTGCTGAGTGGCAGCACCTTACTTTTAGAAATAAATTTATTGCGTCGCAAATACAAAACTTTTCATTAGTATTGTTCGTTTGGCGGCAATATGGGGTAGCTATACATGTTATAACCCATAATATCATAGCTTAGCTTATCATTTATAGCTTTGTATTGGTAAAGTGCTAAAAGTGGCCGTTTCTGGCACTTTTGGAATACAAAGCTATTCACGATAAGCTAAGGTGTGAGGTGATGGATAATAAAATATAGAACTACCCCAAACTGCCGCCAAACAAACAATCATTATTAAATGTTTTGTATTTATGACTCAATAAATTTATTTACACAAAGTGGCAGCACCTCTGCTCAGCAACCAATTTTCCCAGACAATTCGATAAAAAAAATTCGATGAAATTTACCATAATTGTTTTCGCCCCCGAAAACAAATCAAAGAGCACTATCTTTCCCTGTCTTAGTTATTCATATATTTATTTATTAGTTAGGTATTATTTATGTATAATATCATAACATAATATGTATTTTATATTTACAAATATATATCATATATTTATTATTATTAATTTTTTTTTATTTGTGTAGAAGGTTTATATATTTTAATTAGATACCTATGTGTAATTTATTATTGTTACTTTTATGTATAATTTTTGAGTTTGCACATGATCTCTGATCTCTGATCTGCCTTCTCCAATACTATTCACGCTCGCCTAGGTCTGCTGGATGACATTTCTTTAGTGATATAAGTAGTACCTGTTGTGTCGTCTTTTTATATGTATTGTCCATTGTGTTTTCTTGTGTGCAATAAACTATAAATAATAATAATAACAAATATGGTAAATTTCATCGAAATCGTTAGAGCCGTTTTCGAGAAACCAATTACAAATATCGCTCGTTTAATAGTAGAGGATAACCTGTATGTAATATTGAACTATAGGTACACTTCACATAAAAGATTGTTTCAAAGTTACACAATTTTATAGTCAAGGTCTTAACAAGAACTGCATAATATATGACATGCAAACAATTTGTCAGTAGTACCTACACAAGAGCATCGTCTATTTGCAAAAGGTACTTTAACACTACATTGTGAATCTAACATAGTAAAACATCGTAAAACTTTGTTTCAAATTATGTTTATATTCTTACTGTACAATAATTCAAGAATATCTACACGCTGTAACAAAAACGTACCAAGCAACCCTGAAGGAAGTAAATCTGCCCATAAAACTGAACAACTTTTCCTAAGGAACATAGGTGAAAATACGAAAAAACAATTTTTACCTCATATAGAAACTAAATCAGCGCATTTGGTATGGGAGGTAAAAATTTTTTTTTTTCGTATCTCGACCTATAATGTTGCTTAACCTCACTGATCCCATCATACAAAAAATTCGCAATAATCTATGCAATTAAAAAGAGGGTTGCGAATTTTTACGGTCGTATAATATGGCCTTGAACCCCGGCCGCCATTGACCGACTCAAATCGGTCGGATGTTGCCACGTGACCAAGATTTTCAAAAATTTTTAACTTTGGCGCGTCATCCGTCCGATTGCCGCCAACTTTTATCTATGGTTTATACGTCATTCGAAAGGTAATTTAAATAGGTCATTACTCCTATACACACCAAACCAAAATAAACCATAGCTTCGACGCAATAAGGCAGAATATAAAGCGCGGGAACTCAATCCTCTTCTGTATCCTTCGGGATACACCGGGGCTCTACAGGTGGAAATTTGGTGAATTTCATGGGCAGAACCACATCACCACAGGGTTGATCTCAGAACAAAAACCTCTCAAATTTCTTTGGGGTTGATATAACCTTTCAGTTACACCTTGTATATTTTCTGTGGAAATATTCCCCATTTAAAATCCCCTGAACGCCAATATTTTCGATATCAATCATGTATGTTTAATTTTTTTTTTATGTTACAAGTCAGCAAACGAGCAGGTGAGCCACGGTCTGTCGTAAGGCGGGCAACTGATTGAGGCTACCACAATCTTTAATTTTTAAAATTTTACCGTCTCAATAATAAGTTATAGTACATGCAATAAACAGTTTAAATTTTATTTTATTTTTACCCATCTGGTGATAAATGGTCACCACCGCCCATAGCACCTACTGTACATAATTTGTCATTAATAAGACAGCAAAGCGCGTTGCCCACCCTGAAAACTGAGATGGTAAGTCTCATGTGTCGGTAACTTCGCTGGCTCTTTTACACTTCGAACTGAAACTCAATCAAACACTGCTGCTTTACGAGAGAAGAAGGGGGGTGGTACTTCGCCAGACAGACTTTGCACAAAAGCTCTACCGCCTGCAGCTACTTACCGATTAGTTTATTAACTTTGCTCCTATTGTCCCGGTGGTTGAATATCTTATTCCGTTTTGTACTCTTCTCCATCTTACTAACTTTAGCAGCAATCATCACATACAGAATAGTCATTATCACAAGAGGCACCACGAACATCAACAGAGCCACAATCCCATTTAGTACTCGAGCGAAACTTGTTGGTACGGTAAAACAGACTGCAGATTTCCTCGCCTGCACTAAATGTACAGTAAAATACTCTGGTACAGTCGCTGCTATTGCTAGCACCCAAATAATTGCTATATTCTTTAGTACTCTTCGCCACGCCAGAGTTGACTTCAATGCCATTGGATACCAAATTCCTATAAATCTCTCTATAGCTATCGCCGTCATCGTCAGTATACTGTTATGCCAAAGAAGAACTATTAACATAAAATGTACCTTGCAGCCTACAGGGCCGAATTGGTATTGATTATTGGCGAAATGTTGGTCGATTTCTAAAGGAAGTGCAAATGTTACAACTAAATCTGAGGCAGCCAGGTTAAGTAGATAGTAATTGGTAGCAGTATGCATAGTCTTATCGCAGTATATGACGATGCAAGATAGAAGATTGCCTGTAACTCCCAGGATGAAGAGTATGACTAATGAGATAACGTAAATTAATAAAACCAAATCTCGTTCTTCACTTAAAGCTTCTACTATGAATCGTGACCATAGTTCGATATCAAATTCTTCATGAACGTACGTTTTGTTAGACATTTCGGACTTTTCTTGACTTATTTCCGCGATGCTCGAGGGCATACTAATGGGATATGGGGCCATTGTTTTCCATTACCATAAGAGCACACCGAATTGTTTGGTTAATAATGTGTGCATTAGATTAATTAGCCTCTCTAAATTGACTTAGCTGATAAATTACAGTAAAGCTACAGGCGTGGCATACCAATGACCGAAAAAAAGTTGTATTTTTTTGCGTAATTCTGCCATGATTGGTTATTTTAGGACCCATGGCCAAATTTTAGTATCTGAACAACTTTTCCAAAGAGAAGAAAAGCTTTTCAAAATTTGGATTTAAAGAAGCCTTAACTTTAAAGATGCTTTGTGCATCTGGCCGTTAGGTCTTAAAAGGTATAAATTCTTCTCAGACCTGCTTATAAATATATATATATATTCTATTGATGTAAGACTATCGCATGTTTTGTTTGTTAATTTTGTATATTTGAACTGCATGTAAGTAAGTGCTCTCTCAATATTTGCAGTGCTCCGACGGAGTGTTACATGCTGGACTTGTATCATTATTACACCTATTATGTACCATGTAACTGTCAAATAAATAATTATGAATTACACACGGCAGCAAGCAAGTGAGAACATTATGCTCCTAAAGGAACAAACCCAGTAAATGCTGAATTAGCGCTAGGTCCACTAAGAACACTCCGAACCAGAGACCTGCGCAGGGTCAAAGTGTTTCCACTAACGTATCGCTATGTGTACTTAAATACTTCTATTGGTTCGGTTGCGTCCCCAATCTGGCGTATTTCCTGGTCCATTACCGTCTATAGCTACGTAGCGTGACATTGGTGCTAGTTTCATGATGAACACTTGTGAATTTTCGATTTACCGTAATTTTAACTCTGATGCTGACAACTTTTTGCTAAGCATATACAGGGTAAAAGGGACGGTAAACTAAAAGGGCAAGCTCAGCTGACGAAACCAAACCACTTTCCCAAAAAACATGTTAGGGAAATGAAAAAAAATTTTGGCCTCTCCATTGCATACTACGAGTAAATGATCTCTGATCAAACAGTATTCAATTCTTTTTTCATTTCCCAAAAATGTTTATTCGGGAAAGTAGTTCAGTTTCGTTGACTGAGCACGCACTATCAGTTTTCGTTGCACCGTCCCATACCTACACCCTGTATACGATGACCAAGGAGCCATTGAACCATTCGCACGCTTGCGATATAAATATTTGTTTTTTAGTTCTGTGCATTAACGGTCTGTATCGGGGCTAAAATATTACTTGATGTAAATATTATTGTCATATAAATTGATTATACTATGCTTAAAACCAACCCTGTTCTAAAACTATGCTTCTGGATTAAGACAAATAGTGCTCGGAGGCTTAAGCACCCACAATAATTGATAAGTGGGTGCAGATTTCAACAAAAAATCATATTATACGGGGTGTTAGGGACAGGTTGGCAATGACTGAAAGGGCATGATCAACGTGACTCAACCACTATCAGTAAATAAAACTTTTAGGAAATGAAAAAAAATCGGCCCCTCCCAACGCTCCTCTATACAAACTAACCGATCAAGTTTGCAATTTTGTATGGAGACATATTTCTATTTTTCATTTCTAATTTTTATTCACTGAGTTGTTCAGTTACATTCACTGATTACGCCTTGTCAGATTTCGCCAACCTGTCGCTTACACCCTGTATATAGGGTCCTACAGAAGTAGTGAACATAATTTTAGCATTTTACTTACTGTAAGGTTGTAATTATTTTAGTGCGGATATTGTATCAGTCAGCACGAAGCTTCTTAGTACTTGCAGCGTAAGTAAGAGCATTCGGGGCAGCCTCTGGAGAGCCTTGGGATAGAATAGACGTTACAGAAAAATATAAGACATTCTAATTAGTAATCACTAGTTTTTAAACTGTCTTACTTTGATTATTATTGTACCTAAGCTTACGATGTAGTAATTGAGAATTGATAAATAAAAGTGTAAATAAAATAAAAAAACCGAGCAAGTGCGAGTCGGACTCGCGCGCCGAGGGTTCCGATATACTTTTTGTAATTTTGGAAGCAATAAAGTCAATTTTTAGGACCGCAAAACTAAATTTGTTTGTACAGGTTATTTGCAGATTTCTAAAAAACTGTGCAACTTATAAAGATCGTTTTATTTTTTCTGTCATGTTTACATAAACTTCTGTCAACTGTAATTAATTCAGATTTTTTCTTTCACAAACTTCGGAGATAAGGGGGGGAATGGTATTTTTTTTGTCATTTTTCATCATAACTTGAAAACTAAGAGACGTAAAAAAATACAAAAATATAAAAAAAGCCCTTTCATATGATACCCCACTCGACCTAGTAGCGACTATTTGAAATTTGGGCCCCCCTATTTTTGCCCCATTTACATTAATAATCTTTTTTTTTTTCAAAATTCTTTCATGTGCAATTAAGTTGGGCAACTTTATTCTAAAACTATTCCAAATTTCAGGTCGATAGCATGAGTGGTTGCTGTGATATAGAGGTGTGACAGACAGACAGACAGACAGACGGACAGACAGACAAAGTTGCACCATAAGGGTTCCTTTTTTTTACCATTTTGGTATCGGAACCCTAAAAATGGTTTCTATCACATTACTTAGACCATGTTACTTAGAAACTGAACAACTTTTCCCAAGACACTTAGGTCGAAATACAAAAAGCCAAATTTGACCTCCGGTACAAAATGTGCTATCAGCTGATGCAGTTTTTATGGGAGGTTAAAATTGATTTTCGTGTTTCGACCTTGGGGAAAGTTATTCATGAGCTCCCACGAGGTTTACTAAAAGCCGGAACCACTGGTGGCCGAACCACGTGCGGTTTGGTCACCAGTGAGGCATAGCCGAAAAACTGGAAATACTTATTAATAAAAGCAATAACAATCAGGCGCTAGGACCTCGCTGAGCATTAGGAGATAAAAAGTTTATGTTATAAACGATATGAAATACTTAATCAAAACCTGCTTTGTGATAAAAAATCTTAAGAAAAACTACGGAACCCTATACTGCGCGTGACTTAACACGTACTTGGCCGGTTGTTATGGTGCTTTATAAAGTAACACGCTTTTATTACATCTAATAAAAGCTTGATTTAAAAATTATGTTTTACCATTATTTAATTTTTTAGTATTTAAGATGTCAATAACTAAAAATAAAATAAAATACAAAAAAATCTACTAATCCTAGAATCAGACGAGCCCAAACCTTAGATATTTTTCTACGTACACCCAATACTGGGAAGTCGACATCAAAAAACCGGTCAAGTGCGAGTCGAACTCGCGCGCCGAGGGTTCCGATTATTTATAGTATTTTTGGAAGCAATAATGTAAATTTTTAGGACCGCAAAACTACATTTGTTTTTAAAGGTTTTTGTATATTTCTACAAAACTGTGCAACTTTGAAAGATCATTTTATTTTTGCTGTAATATCTACATAAACTTCTATCGACTGTAATTAACTCAGATTTTTCCTTTCACAAACTTCGGAGATAAGAGGGGGAATGGTATTTTTTTGTCATTTTTCATTATAACTTGAAAACTAAGAGTTGTAAAAAAATACAAAAATATGTTTTAGAATGTTCAAGTAAAGCCCTTTCATATGATACCCCACTCAACCTAGTATCGACAATTTGAAATTTTGCCCCCCCTATTTGGCCCCGTTTACATCAATAATCATATTTTTTTCTTAATTCTTTTACGTGCAATTAAGTTGGACAACCATATTCTAAAACTATTCCTAATTTCAAGTCGATAGCATGAGTGGTTACTGAGATATACAGGTGTGACAGACAGACAGACGGATAGACAGACAAAGCGGCACCATAAGGGTTCCTTTTTTTACCATTTTGGTATCGGAACCCTAACAACGAAGTATCTACTAATCCTTGAATCAGACGAGCCCAAACCCAAGATATTTTTCTACGTACACCCAACAGCACGTCAGTAGAAACACTTTGGACTTTATGACATGGTAACAGAGTTGCAAATGTTTACCTTAACGTGCGGTTGACCGTACGTAAAGTATGGTCAAATTAGGAAGTCGACATCAAAAACCAGTACTGGTGTATCATTCTTTGCTTAATGGACTGGGCTGCATGGCCACGTCTGTTAACTGTATGCCAATAGAACTCTGAGGCCTCTGAGCGAAGGTCATCGTCTGATAACCAGCAAAATGAAGGTGTGTTATATTTATCTTTGTTATTTATTGTTATACTTACCTAGTACAATTTACAATACTTGATATATTTTTGTTTAAAAGGCGACATCATCTTCAAAACGTGTGACAAGAAGGATATCAGAATTCTGAATGATTCATGAAGAATCTTGAAAGTGGGTCCAGAGAGCCAATTCTTGAATATCACCGGGTGATAAAATATCACTCAAAAAATTCAAAATCACAGATTTTTCATTACAAGAGTGAAGATTGACATTCGTAAAATATAAAGCAGTCATTGATTGTATATTTTTGTGTATTCTGATTTACCTTTCATCGGTTTATCAAGGCAAATTAAAAGTGATATTTTATCACCCGGTGATTTTCAAGGATTGAGTCCCAGTTGCCACTAACCCAAAAAAAGGCGTTTCTGTAGGTGGTAGGACTTTAGTGCAAAGTCCGTCTGGGGATGTACCACCCCCTTACCTTTTTCTGCCGTAAACCAGCAGTGTTAGCACTGCTGTGTTTCGGTTAGAAGGGTGAGGGAGCCAGTGAAATTACCGGCACTTTAGACTTAACCGTTATCGTTCTCAGGGCGGGTAACGCGCTTTGCTGTCTTATTAGTGTCAAAATATTTTACTAGTAAGACAATGGGTGTCATGGGCGGTGGTGACCACTTACCACCAGGTGGCCCACCTGCTCGTTTGCCCACTTGTGACATAAAAAATAGTAATTAATGTAGTCCCTCAACGTCGAAAATCCTAACCACAAGTCTGGAGTATCGGGTGTACTTAGAAATCTAAGGAAAAATACGTTATGTAGTCTACGAATTTTTCTTCGGGAAAAAATGTAAGCAAATTTTATTTGTTTTTGTTCGCAAATGTGTTAAAAAAAGTCTCGGCTTCATTACGCCCTCGCCTGGAGCTGCAATTCTCGAGTGTAACAATGACCAAAATAGCGCACTTGCATCTTAATGTACTAATAATATGTATGTTGTTACGTATGGCCTCAAAGTAACTTCTTTAAAATTAAAATAATAAGTTGTAATAACTAATTACAGCCTCGCAAGGTAATAAAAATCTCTACAGACGCTAAATTTTCTTTAAATGTAGTTTTTTTACACTTAGGCACCTAAATTATCGAATTTTGTAAATTTGTAAATTATATCTAAATCACTGCTTTCTCATCTTTTGTCAAACCTACCAACTTTTCAGAATATTCCCACAATTTTCTTCCAAGTTTTATGTTATTAGCTTTCCACAATACAAATGTTTCTGCACAGTCCACAAAGTATTTTCCTGTTGTATTTCTTACTTCATCTGACACTGATAGATAGATAGATGTTTGGGCCCCTTCTTCCGCCGTTCTGCAGCAGAGCCAGCACCAGACAGAAAAGAAAAACCACGCAATCGGAACCTCTTTCGATACTATATTTGTCAGTATTACTCCTGGATGTAACGCGTTGACTGTAACTGTTGTACCTTCAAGTCTTCTGGCCAATTCCTTTGTGAAGACAATGATGCACAGCTTGCTGTTTGCGTACGTGATGTCTGCATTATATGCATCAACGTTGTTCATTTTATCGAAATCAACTTCTCCTCGAAGGTGACACAAAGAACTAACATTAACAATCCTCCCTCCAGATTGTTTCAACATCGGGAGAAGGAGTACAGTCAACAGAAACGGAGCGAAGTAATTTATCTGCATTCCTTCCACAATTTCATCTTCAGTCAAATCGCCTAAACCGCGGACACCGGCATTGTTTACTAAAACATCCAATCTGGTTTCACTTTTCTTAATGTCATCTGAGAATTCTCTAACTGATTTCAAGGACGATAAGTTCAAATGTTTGAAAACTACATTCTTATTTCCCGTTTCTTCAATAATTTTATCTCTAGCCTCAATTCCACGCGCCTCGTTCCTGCAGGCTAAAATCACTCGTCCTCCTCTCCTAGCTAAGTCCTTTGCAGTATAGAATCCTATTCCGGTGTTACCTCCAGTCACTATTATCACTTTTCCTTTCATTGAAACGGGCGAGTCACATCTTTTGATACTGTTTTTCAACACGAACCGTATTAGTATCACTACACTGAATGTTAGGACGATAGTACTAATAAATATGAGAAGACAGAATTCCATTGCTGGGCGTGTTGACTATTTCACAGCTTGATTTTAAATGCCAGTCTTGTATAAGCTCGAGTAAGTAGGTGTGTACAATTTCCGTCCGTGACATTCGAGATTTACAATATAAGCAGAAACGTCGTTACCACAGATTACATAATAGTAAACTAATCGTTACTACATAAGAAACACAACCGCTATGTAAACAAATGCAGTCAAGGTGGTCAAGGTTAAGTATCGACTTGTATACAGCGTGAATTTTCTTTGATTTTGCTCCCGAAGCCCAGTAATTCTATTCATGATAACAAACAACTTTTCAGAAGAAAAATTGTTTTTACTTGTAAAATTTTTTTCGTTTCTCCATGGTAAAGTGGTCACGTGATCGACTAATTGTGTATAGGCAGGGGGAAAATTTTGGGGAAAGTTGCTTGTTTTCATCATTGGGCGTCGGGAGCAAAACCAATACAAATTAACGATGTATAAAAAACCGGCAAAGTATAAAGTAGTAAAGTTGCTTTTGGAATTATCTTCTATATATATTCTATATATCCCCCTAAGGGGGTAAAATAGGGGATGAAAGTTTGTATGAAAGTCCGTCAGTTATGAAGTTAGGATCTTCAAAATTTGTATTTAGGCTGACGACTAAAAATTAATATTCTTGTGTCTCAGGGTTTTTGAAAGTTCAACTCCCTTAAGGGTGAAAAGGGGGATGAAGTTGAAAATTCTTTATTTTTTAAGTAAAATCTACATAATTTATTATTTACGCATTAGTGATGTAATTCTATGCAACATTCATCACTGTTATTGAAATTCCACCCCAAATTCACCCCTAAAAAAGGGAAATGGGGTGAAAAAGTCTATAAACCAATATGGGTATCGTAAATCCAATGTGGTGAACGTGAAATATCATCATTCCCTGGGGATGGGGTTGAGGTGCGATAGGGTTGGAATGTCTAAAAATCAATATGGGTGTCGTTTGTATGGTTTATCGGGTCGCTGATTACAAAAACTACAAAAATTTTGAAATCCAACGTGGTGGACGTGAAATACCATCATCCCCTAGGGATGGGGTTGAGGTGCGATAAGGTTGAAATGTCTAAAAATCAATATAGGTGTCGTTTGTAGGGTTTATCGGGTCGCTGATTACGAAAACTACAACAATTTTGAAATTCAACGTGATGGACGTGAAATACCATCATCCCCTGGGGTTGGGGTGTGATAGGTTTGAAATGTCTAAAAATCAATATGGGTGTCATTTCTACGTTAGGGATAGCGGTTAAATTGGCGTTAGGGGTAGGGATAGGGGCAGGGATAGGGTAGAGGTAGAGGTAGAGAGGTAGAGAGGAAGAGAGATAGAGGGGTAGAGAGGTAGATAGGTAGAGAGGTAGAGAGGTAGAGAGGTAGAGAGGTAGAGAGGTAGAGAGGTAGAGAGGTAGAGAGGTAGAGAGGTAGAGAGGTAGAGAGGTAGATAGGTAGATAGGTAGAGAGGTAGAGAGGTAGAGAGGTAGAGAGGTAGAGAGGTAGAGAGGTAGAGAGGTAGAGAGGTAGAGAGGTAGAGAGGTAGAGGTGCAGGTAGAGGGAGGGGGAGGGGAAGAGAGAGGGGGAGAAGGAGGGGAACGGGAGAGGGAGGGAGAGAGGGGAGGCAGGGGGAGAAGGAGGGGAGGGAGGGGAGGGGGAGAGGGAGATGGAGAGGGAGAGGGAAAAGGAGAGGTAGAGGGTGAGGGAGAGGGAGGGGGAGAGGAAGGGGGGAGAGGGAAAGAGAGGGAGAGGGTTTTAGTTTTTCTCAATTACTTCTGCGAATTGGCTCTGTTTTGAAATATTACATAATGGTGTCTCTCATCTCTCTTTCTACATTTGTTAGGTTAAGTGACAACTTTAGGGCATAATACTGCTGCTAAGTTCTTCTGTTCTGAGTAATTTAGGCGTAACTTCAGGTGGATCTTGAATTGTACTCATTGATTTGCGCAGGGTTAGTCCCGTTTTTCCTTAGTTTAAGATTACCCCGAAATGACGGGAAAATATCTCATTGCTTCGGAAAACCGGTAACAACATAAATACGAAAACCACGCGAGCGAAGCCGCGGGTAACAGCTAGTATTTTTATATTTTTTCCGTCATAACGACCACCGAAGCACCGCTACCATGAGTTGCTATCGAAAAACCACATTACGTTACTACAGTCGATAGCGTATAAACGCGCATCGAATAGTTTTCGATTGAACTCACACCATGAGTTACGATAACCGTAACTACACTCGCTAGCGTGAACTCGATTGTTTACGTAGTAATCGTACTGATGCGTCTAACTTCACACCGAATAGAGCTGTTTCTTTCTACCTATACTCAAAAGACAGGGTAAGATAGATGTTTCCAAAAAATCTTGGTATTCAAGCCTAATAATTAAAAACTTTGAAATAACCCTGCTAATTAAAAGTGTTATTGAGTAGTGCCTTTATCCTTAGTACAAGTGATTTTTTATTTAGTGTGGTTATATTTCATCAATGTGTGACGTGGCGTTGTGATTTGTTTATGTTGTGCGTTTATTTACTTGACTAAATTTCAGAATTTTACGGAATTTACTCAGAAGTTGTACAATAATAGTAGTTTAAGATACAAGTTCCGTAAGTAGGGTTACAAACGAGTTGACCTTTTGTAAGCCCGAGACGAAGTCGAGGGTTTACCATCGGCACGAGTTTGTCATAACCCTTAAGCTGTGACTCCTGCGCGTGTTTCACTCTACACACCACAAACCTCTACACAAAACAAATTTTGTGTATGTACACACTTCGTCTCCTGCTCAGAAACTTTTGTTTGATTTTTCATAAACATCTGCTGTCAAAATTAGTCGAAAATGGCTTCCGACGCTTCCAACGTAGAAGACGCGGTTTCAGTTCTTTAATTTTTGCTGTGAATTTTTGATTTGGTATCGCCGAGAAGAAAACATAGATTTGGTATAAGACCCTATTAGCTACAAAGAAATTTTAATATCTGTCAATAATTAAAAATAGAACATCGATTTGGCAATCTGCGCGGCTGTCAAATGATTACTCCACTCCCCTTCACCCGCGCGGGGGTGAAATGTGTAGATGTTTTCCGTCGGTCATAGGAAGCAAAAACATTGTCCACATAACCTTAAAAAACATTTTTGACAGCTAAAATGTGTAGAAAAACATGTTTTGTTTAGGGGTTTTTGTGTAGTGTGTAGACCGAAACACGCGCAGGAGTCACGGCTTTACGGACGTGTATCTTACGACGTTTTTCAATACATTTGTGAGAAAACAGGTAAAAGTAATACACTTGGTAAAGGAACCAACCATGAGTACTGTCAGCCTCTTGTCGATTTATGTTCTCCTGGTACTCTCCATTTTATTTAAAATATAGGTAGGCAGTCGCCACCCAAGTAAAAAGACCACTGTAGTATTTTTACAAAATAATTTTATGATCAGATGTAAAAACTCTTTGGTACTATACTTTTTTAACTTACCGCACTACTTACCTCACTACTTACGAGCAATGTTTACGTCCTTGTACTCGTAAGTACGTTTTTCGAGCAAATGTATTGAAAATGATATTGTGATTCCGTTTGCGTTGGCGGAGTATGGAAGGAAAGGTATGATTCAGTCAATATACATATTTTCAAATAGAAAAATATGCTAGAACTTTGAACTTATGTAAGGATAGTAAGGATGTGTTAATATATTGTTTCAAGTGGTTAGTTATATTATACTCGTAGGTGGAGGAATGTAGTTGAATGTTATTTCTTAAGAGTTTTTTTTTGCAGTTACCTTGGCAAGCTCTTTGGGACCACATAATGAAAGAGCCGTTAACGTCCGGCATTGGGCTAAGCAAAACAAATCTGCTAAACACGGTTAATATGAGGCCGACGGAAAAAAATTATTGGAACAAAATTTCAATAAAAGCAACAATTTGCGAATATTTATTTGTAGTTTTTTAATATAATGATAGGTTCTTACTGTTTTCAACAACAATAAGGCAGCTGCCATCAATTCATCCCTATTCCCCTTGTTTAAGATTCCGTATCCACTAAAACACCGCTTCCGTCAATAAAACACGTTATAATTCTCAAAAATTCTCCATTAAAAACTTCCTTGTTTAACTTGTTTTCACTGATAGCTCAAGTGGATTCCTTTTTTTTTCATGTCAGCCTGAAAATGGTTTTGATAGCGTCATTTTTCTCCAAATGCATGCCGCCGCTGATATATTTCAAACCAAATCATGTCCTGCCGACATGATTTCGAGGAAAAGTACTCAAATTGCACGAAATACGTAAAAGAAATAAAAAATTAAGCATATCGAAAGCCTTTCACTGTGTATTCACACTTCATTTTGGACAGTGAGTTACTTTACTACTATCGTTACGGTATTTCTCGATGACATCTGTCAAATTTGTAACTCATGGTACCGATTTTCTACGAAAACCTATTGCAATACGTTCTCGCTAGCGACAACAATTCTATACGTATTTTACTTGTGGACTCATGCTACCAATTTTTGTTCTTTCAGTGACCGCTAGGGGCGCTGTTCAATTTACCATACAATTTTTTACGCCGTCGCTAGCGAGTACGAACACTGTAAACTCATGGTAGCGGTACTGATTGCTATTTATATTTCTATTATTTTCACTTTTCCAACTATTACACTTTAACCTGTAGAGCCTACTTAGCTGTGATAGTTTCCCTTTTAATTTCTTCATAAATGCTACTATACAGGTCTTTGATAAATGTCTGCAAACCTCTGAGGTGGTTGCTCTACCCGTGACACTGAACAACTTTCCCTAAGGAACATAGGTCGAAAAAAAAATTTTGATCTCCCAGTAGCTATGAGACGTTAAAAATTTGTTTCGTATTTCGACATGTACAGGATGTAAGGGACGGTGTACCGAAAATTTAAAGGGCATGCTCAGACAACGAAACTGAACAACTTTCCCAAAGAAACATATGTTGGGAAATGAAAAAAAATTTTGATCTCTCCATACAAATTACCCACTTTCGGGCGCGTAACTGCCGATCGTGATCGGTTCTTCAATAGCAAACAAGTAAGCAAGGTCAGCTTCGTCCAAACACGTGACCACAGGGTTCGTATCAAGGGTCAATACGTACGTTGACACGTTCACGTTCCTCAAGTTCAATAACTCAGGGGGTACCGGTGGGACTTTGTTATAAGGTAAACAACAACTACCAATAGGCACGTTACCACAAAAGTATAATAAAAAAAACCGGCCAAGTGCGAGTCGGACTCGCGCACTGAGGGTTCCGTACCACCACATAATCATAATTGTATTTGTTAAAATTTCAGTAAGTTAATGTACTAGATTTTTTGAGAACGACACGCGCTTGACCAAATTTTATTATTTGTTGTTATTTTATAGCTTATGCACTATAAACATACCAATTTTCAAGTTTGTAAGTGTTCCCGTTTTAAAATAGAACTAAAACAAAAATCGTCTCCGCGACCATTCAACTTGACCCCTCTCTTATATGAATGTTCTTGAAACGGGAGCTCACCTCAATTGGTTACCATTAGTTGTGAGAAAAGTTGTAATATTTAATGATTTAAGACTTTTCCCTTTATTTGTACTTTGAGACCTAGCTTCTTGCCAAATTTCATAATTTTAGGTCAACGGGAAGTACCCTGTAGGTTTTGCTTTTTTGCAGAAATGTATGGAGATGAGGACATAAAAAGCCATATCTTTTGATTGCGTCGTTGTAAAAAAATTAAACTTTCAGATCTTGTGTGGTTCATGGACCCTAATACATGGTATTAATTTCAACCTGACACCTTTACCCGTTCGTGATATAAAGGGTCTTGACAGACAGATAGACAGACAGACAGAAAGACAGACAGACAGACGGACAACAAATTGATCCTATAAGGGTTCCGTTTTTTTTGTTTTGAGGTACGGAACCCTAAAACGGTCAAGTGCGAGTTGGACTCGCGTGCCGAGGGTTCCGATATACCTTTAGTATTTTTGGAAGCAATAAAGTCCATTTTTAGGACCGCAAAACTAAATTTGTTTGTAAAGGTTTTTTGCAGATTTATACAACCAAAAAACTGTGCAATTTAGGAAGATCGTTTTATTTTTACTGTAATATTTACATAAACGTCTATCGACTGTAATTAATTTAGATTTTTCCATTCACAAACTTCGGAGATAAGGGGGGGGGGGGGGGGGGCGGTATTTTTTTTTTGACATTCTTCATCATAACTGGAATACTAAGAGTTGTAAAAAAATAAAAAAAATAATTTTAGAATGTACAAGTAAAGCCCTTTTATATGATACCCCACTGAACCTAGTACCGATAATTTGAAATTTTGACCCCCTATTTGGGCCTCCTTTACATTAATAATCATATTTTTTTCTTAATTCTGTCACGTGCAATTAAGTTGGACAACCATATTCTAAAACTATTCCAAATTTCAAGTCGATAGCATAAGTGGTTGCTGAAATATACAGCTGTGACAGACAGACAGACAGACAAAGCGGCACCATAAGGGTTCCTTTTTTTACCATTTTGGTATCGGAACCCTAAAAAGGGTTCACAGTTCACAAACACAGTTAACACGATTATAAAATATTTAAAGTTCACAGAAATATTTATAAAGGTTCGTTTAAAATTTGCATAGAAGTTAAGACAGTAATTTAAAATTTTCAAACAAGTCGACAACACAAGAAAAATAATTTGTAAATGTTCGCAAAGTCGACAAGTTATTATTAAAAGTTATTGAAAGATCAACAAAACAAAAGTTTACAATGCACAGAAAATACTTAAACCACATGTTCTATAAGTGTGTGTGTCGTCGGGGGTCGTTGGATAGGTCATTTAAAGAAAATCTGTACTTTCCTAACACCCTGTAGGGTAAATCCGGGATACATGCCCACCTTTTTTTATTTCACTCATAAATCCTAACATACAAATAATACGCAATTATTTTTTATACCTTTACTAACTTTGGTCTTTCATTTAATAATCTCATACTGCTTTTTGTTAATGAATCAATAAATTAATCGTATATTCTTGGTTGAAAATAAAACTGCATACAGGGATAGATGACTCGCATGCGTTATATGTGCCTCAGACCAAATTTATTGGAGGGGATAGATGCCCTTTACAAGAAAACCAAAATTTTTAATAGGTCTTTAATCAAAATAATATTATTATTGCGTTTACTCATTGTAGAGATGTTTGATGTTGAGTTTTATTCGTGATTTAGGCGAGTTAAAGTGGAGTTTTATTCGAGTTTAAGTCCAGTTTCAGTTTAAATTCAAATTTTAGTCGAGTTTTAATCCAGTTTTACTACAGTTTTAGGTGAGTTTGAATGTAGTTTAATTCATATAAAACGTATTTTAGTGTAAGTCGATTTTTTTGGAAATTAACCACTTTAATTTGAGTTTTAGTCCAGTTTTATTCGAGTTTTAGTCGAATTTTAGTCGAATTTTAGTCATGTTAAAGTCCAGTTTCATTTGAGTTTTAATCGAGTTTTAGTTGAGTATTAGGCGAGTTAAAATGGAATTTAATTCGAGTTTACGTCGAGTTTAAGTTCTGTTTTATTTGAGTTTTAGTCAAGTTTAAGGCGAGTTTTAGTTGATTTTTTGTCGAATTTTAGTCAAGTTAAAGCCCAGTTTCGTTTGAGTTTTAATCGAGTTTTAGGCGAGTTAAAGTGGAATTTGAGTCGAGTTTAAGTCGAGTTTTTATCAAGTTTTTGTCAAGTTTAAGTTCTGTTTAATTTGAGTTTTAGTTGAAATTAATTCGAATTTAAGGCGAGTTTTAGTGGACTTTTATCGAGTTTAAATCCAGTTTTGTTGAGTTTATTCCAAATTTTTATCAAGTTTTAATCCAGTTTAAGTCTAGTTTTAGGTAAGTTTTAATCAAGTTTAAGTTGAGTTTTTGTCGAGTTTTAATCGAGATTTAGTCGATTTTTTATCAATCATGTCTAATTTTAGTTTAAAGTACGGCAAGGGATAGATGCCCTTACAGCTAGCATACTTTAAAGAGAAGGGGGGATAGACGCTCTTAGGGCGCATATCCCTATTCACAGGGATACATGCCCTCGAAAAAAAAAACAGAGTAAAAAAATAATTTTACCATCAAAATGTCAGTCATGTTAATCTGCATCCCTATTGTAGATGTAGAAGTATAAATAGAACAAACTTATCTGTTAACTCCAAAGTTATAGAAGGCCGAAAATCATTCATAAAGTAAAATTACGATTGTTTGAATCGACACCTTCGCTAGTATTCCTACGCACACCCGCACGCGCCAACTCTTTGTGGCAGGCTGAAGTGACGGGGAGGCGCGTTCGTATTATGAAGCATAAAGTTGTTCACATGTCTCACATTTCACACAATTGTACTGAGGCATCTATCCAGCTTGGGCGTATATCCCGGACTTACCCTATATGTGTCTTTGCTTAATGGGACCACAGCGTAATGGTGCCGCCGAGTCGGTTTAAACCTTAGATTATGAATAACGGCAGCTTTTTTAAACTATCCTAGCTCGAACATTCGATCTTCGACAATATTTTACCTAAGACTACATTCCTTATTAGGGCTCCCGCACACGACCGAGTTTTTGTAGGTCCGATCATCGGGCACATTTTTCCTCCGATTTTACGACCGATTTTGTGACCGACCCAACGCACACGGGCGATAATCGGTGACCGATTTTCTTGTATGACGAATGGGAGGTGATCGATCAAAATAATATCGACACACGATGTCGATGATTTTATTTTTTGTTAGTGAGATAAGATTCCATGAACATATTTTTTTTTAAGTATCGGTATTATCAAAAATGCTTCTAATGGTCATTATTTGTTAATATACAGGGTGTTAGGCTAGGATACCTATACAGGATGTAAGAGTAAGTATAAAAGGTGTTAGGTTAGAATGACTAAGTACTATACGTACAGGCTGCTAGGGTAAGTATACAGGGTGTTAGGTTAGGATTACTATACAGGATGTTAGGGTAAGTATACAGGGTGTTAGGTTAGGATAAATACACAGGGTTTTAGGGTAAGTATACAGGGTGTTAGATTAGGATCACTATATGTACAGGGTCTTATGGTAAGTATACATGGTGTTAGGATAGGATAACTATACCGGGTGTTAGGTTAGGATCACTATATGTACAGGGTTTTAAAGTAAGTATACAGGGTGTTAGGTTAAGATTACTATACAGGGTGTTAGATTAGGATAACTATATGTCCAGAGTCATCTATACCCGTGGGTGTCGTAAGAGGCGACTAAGGGCATATGAACGACGCAGACAAGGATGTTTATTGTTATTTAATATCCACTCACTAGCACATTTCAATAAATTACTTGAATGTAATTCGGAGGAAAAACTAATTTAATGATCAAACAAATCAGAAATTAAATATTAATTAAAGTATTTTTATTTTACAATCTGTTAGTAATGTACACCCCTTAGAAGGATCATCCTACTTTTTTTTTACATCCTGTATTCACATTCGTCCACGGCTGGCAATGTTGATCGTAGTGGCACGACAATTTCTGTAGGTAGGACAAGGATTTCCAATTTCTATGAGGTAGATACTTACCAAGAGGTACTTATGTAAACCTACCTAGAAAACCAAACGTGAAGCAAATCTAGAATAAAATAGGTACATAATTTTACTTATTTATCGTCGTTCATTCGTCCGGCGGAAAACAGAAAAACGTTCGGTTTTTATTTTTGTCTGAGACTTGTCTTCATACGTTGTTTATTACCTACACGTAATACAGGAATCAAAATCTCGATGTCAATATCCATCGTGCGTGATTCAACACGCACCTCTCCCTAGCGAGTGTACGGAGCTGACTGACGAGACCGCGACGGCCGGCGACGGTGAGTCGTGTGCGTTGAAGTATAGATTTACGTATGTTCCATTTCTCACCGACAAACGGATCGGCCGTGACGGGCGATTTTATTTCTCACCGAGTTTTTGTCGGTCGTGTGCGTTGAAGTATGGCAATCAGTACGTTCCATTTTTGTCCTACAAAAAATCGGTCACCGATTCTCGGTCGTGTGCTCCCGCACAGCCCTTAGTCCATGTTGAAACGTAATTTGTCGTCATTTGTAGTCATTAAAAATACATAATAATATTTATTGTAAGCATCGTATAATGTAAGTACCTTGCCATATGCTTGTAATGTAGTTACTACCTACTTCTCTGCAGAAAGATGCCAGTTATTAAACAATAAATAAAAATTGTACAGCAAGATGCAAGTGCACTATTTTGGTGGTTACGCTCGAGGTCGCATAGGAAACGTATTTGTAAGGTACCTCGAAACTTGGCTCATAGACAGGGATAAGGTCAATAAGTAAAAATAAAAAATACGAATTTTTTTCGGTTGCAAATAATAAAGTTATAAAATAATTTTGTTTTTGTCAAATATCGATAGGTCGTATGGAAGAATGAAACGTAGCCATGGCCAGTCATAAAAAAAATACTGTCAATTGTTCTAAGTAGTCTGTGGTCGGTTTATACAGCTGTTAGTTTTTTTTTATGATAGGCAATGACTACTCATCACATATGAGCCAAGTTTCAAGGTACCTTACATATAAGTTTCCCTTGCGAATTGCAGCCGGAGCCGCAGACAAGGGCGTAATGGAGCCGAGATTGTAATGACCAAAGTGCACGCGCTTCTTACGACGTTTTTTAACACATTTGCTAATAAAATCAAATAAAAGTTGCTTACCTTTTTCCCCGATGGAAAATTCGTATCGAAACTTATGTGTAGATATCTACGTAGTTACACCCGATACTCCAGACCTGTGTTTTGTGTCTAGTACTTTCGACGTTGAAAAACTACAAAAATTACTGTTCTTTTATCTATAGAAAAGTCGATACCTTTGAAAAGAATTCCAACAAATACCACAAATATTTGTTTCATTCAATCAAATCAGATCAGCCAATTTGATTAATATAACGTGGTGGTACGGAAATGTTTCTGCTGACGTGTTGTTGGGAGTAACAATATTTGTGGCGTAGCCTGTTTTTACATTTTGTACCTCTTGCACCTAGTTTTCTTGGTTGAGGGCAAGCATATAATGTGTAAACATCATGTAACAGTAAGGAGTCATGTACTGCCAACAAACTACTCTGTAGTTTGGCTGTTAGTGTTAGTTTAATGTACCTACAAGCCTTAAATTGAATAAACCTTTTATTTATTTATTTTTATTTTATTTGGCCGGTTTTTTTATCAGTTTTTAGGGTTCCGATACCAAAATGGTAAAAAAAAGGAACCCTTATGGTGCCGCTCTGTCTGTCTGTCTGTCTGTCTGTCCGTCTGTCTGTCACACCTCTATATCTCAGCAACCACTTATGCTATCAACCTGAAATTTGGAATAGTTTTAGAATATAGTTGCCCAACTTAATTGCACAAGAAAAAATTTTGAAAAAAGTATGATTATTAATATAAAGGGGGCCAAAATAGGGGGGGCCAAATTTCAAATTGTCGCTAAAAGGTCGAGTGGGGTATCATATGAAAGGGCTTTACTTGTACATTTTAAAATATATTTTTGTATTTTTTTAAATTTCTTAGTTTTAAAGTTATGATGAAAAATGTCAAGAAAAATACCATTCCCCCCCCCCTTATCTCCGAAGTTTGAGTAAGGAAAAATCTGAATTAATTACAGTTGACAGAAGTTTATATAAACTTTACAGCAAAAATAAAACGATCTTTCTAAGTTGCACAGTTTTTCAGAAATCTGCAAAAAACCTTTACAAACAAATTTAGTTTTGCGGTCCTGAAAATGGACTTTATTGCTTCCAAAAATACTATAGGTATATCGGAACCCTCGGCGCGCGAGTCCGACTCGCACTTGACCGGTTTTTTTACCAAGTACAGGTTTTGCTATTGATGTAATTAATAGGTCAAGAAAATAAGCAGACAGAGTTAGCGTTATGGCTGATTTACATGAAGGCAATATTTTGGCGCCTGTGAGGGATGCCAGTATAGGAAAGAAAGTAATAAAAAAATAATAAATAAATATTTTGGGGGACACTCTACTCGGTCATCTGATCCCAAACTAGGCAAAGCCTGTCTATGGGTATCAAAGACAGATATACATACATAAATAGATAAATAACACCCATGCAGACGCAGAACAAACACTTGTGTTCGTCACACAAATGTTTTAATCCAGTCAATCTACGAAAGTTTGTATGGAGAGGGTTGCATTAAATGCACTTTAGGAAATAATTTATTATCTTACCAGTAAAAACATTAAAAAATTTAAAACCAGATGAATCCCCGACGTAACGTAGATATTCTTAAAACCAGTATGAGGTGAACTCAACCTGTATAATATTTAATACTTAGCACAAGTCAGCTTATACCGGTACTTTAACAAAAAAAATGTGTTTTTACAAAATTGCCGGATTTAATTATTTACAGCTTCAAATAGCCTTTATTAATTACTATTTAAATATATTCTATAAATGTGCATTTAATGCAACCTAAAATCGTAGATTGGGCCTACATCCAAGTGGCTTTCTACTATCCACTACTATCGCAAACGCCAGTAGAATAGAATGAAAATGTATGGGATTGACATTAGCTAACGAAATGTTGCGTGACAGCTATCCCATAGTTTTATTCTATATACTGTAGCGTTTGCGGTAATAGAAAGCCACTTGTCTCAGGGCCCTGGACTATTTGCCCTGGGCGGGGAACGATCGCACGCAGCCAAAGGCGTGAACGGCAGGCTGAAAGAGAAACCTATTCGACTATTTTTGTCTTTCCTTCAGCGGCATCCCTCAGAGGCGCCCACATTTTGCCTTCGTGTGAAGCAGCTATTATATATAAGGTAATAAATTATAAAAAACGCGCTGAATTAATAGTTTAAAGTACCTACAAAGTCATTTTAACTTCATCTTGGCAAAGCGTCAACTTGTTTCTACTTACAAACTTTGAATAGATTAGTAAATGTTGCTGCTTTTTAACTACTTACCAAATAAAATGAAAAAATAAACAGCAAGTTATGTTAATTTGTGCTTAACTATTTATTATGTTATTAATACATCAATTATATATAATTTACCTTCCTATGTAGTAGGTACTTCAAAAAATCATGTCTAATGACCTAATTATTTTCAAGACAGGACCTCTAGCATTGTCCTCTATACTTTCCTAACTAAAAGACTAGTCTTAAAAAAACACAAGTTCTTATACTCTAAGCACGTTGTGGCAAAAACCACCCGTGCAAGCATTTCGGCGCGGGAGAGGGCGTAGCGAATTGCGTTCGCGCAAGTTCGGTCATCGTGCGTGCGTCTAACACAAGCAGCGCAACTGCGCATGGTTTTGCACTGCTCCAAACAAGCGCGCTCAGCAACACGCCTTCGTCTTCTTCCTTAAAAAAAGAAAAAGAAAATGGAACACTAAGGAAAGTGAAATGAAAGTGTAAATACCAAAGTATTGATAGAAGGTTTAAGAGTTTATTTAACCATTTAATGTTTTGAGTCGAAATTATATTATACAGATTGAAATGGAAGATGAGATCAAGAGCAAGTAATTTAAAAATGTTTTGTTCAGATTGGTGACCAGCCGGCTTAGCATGCTGCCCGAGAGGAAATATATCTCGGAGGAAAGTCACTTTATTTGAAGACTTATGTCATGTAATTGATTACCTCCAAGCGCGATTTTTGGTGTTTTTATTTTTATTTACGCTCTATCATAAAAGCGGGAACACTAACGAAAATTGGTATGTTTATAGTGAATAAGCTATGGAATAACAAGAAATATTTAAAACTGGTCAAGAGCGAGTCATACACTGCAGCGAGATTACGGGTTCCTGACTAATACGGTATTTTACCTTAGTGATAAGGAACCCTCAGTGGGCAAGTGCAACTCGCACTTGGCCGGTTTCTTATACTACAGAAATGACAGGTCAACAAATGTTTGTAAAATTAACACGCTCCTTTACCTTTGCGTTAGGTACAGGCACGAAAATAGGTTCACTCGGGTAGCACCCCAAATCTGACCACATTGATGTCTCCCCTGTTTTTGTATCCACTTTGATTATCTGCAATAATAATATAATAAATAAATAATATAATTTATTTATCAGACAACTACAGCTATCATCATATCAGCCGAAAGACGTCCACTGCTGGACATAGGCCTCCCCTAAAGATCTCCATGACGACGGGTCCTGCGCTGCTCGTATCCAGCGGCTTCCCGCGACCTTGACCAGATCAACACCTATCGACAACTACTATGTTAGTACTTAATTTCAAAGCAGGAACGCCCACACGAGAGGGTTATCAAACCGGGCAACTGTCATGGCCAGAATGTTGTCAGGATCGATTTTTCGCCCCTACTCGTAAAAACCCCCATATGGTAAATTTCATCGAAATCGTTAGAGCCGCTTTCGAGAAACCGATTACAAATATATAAACAAATATACAGATATTGCTCGTTTAATAAAGGATACCCATGTTAATTTATACGCTCAGTTTTGGGCGGCATAAAATGTAAACAACATACCGCTCCAGGGTTTTCTGCATCGACATCAGAACTGATAGCGTAGAAATATCTATATGGTCGTCCTGAAATTGAGAACATACAAAAATATTGTTTTGTTTATTAAGCAAAAACATTAATTTTTTTCTGAAACAAATAAAACTTAGATGGGACACCCATGAACCAGGTAAAGGCCTCTCTCCTCTAAAAGGTGTAACATAAAAGGTATATCAACCCTAAAGAAAACAAAACAACTTTCCCCATCGAAATACGAAGAAAAAAAATTTACCTCCCATACGAAATGCGCTGTCAAGCTGATTCTATTTCTATGGGAGGTCAAAAAAGGTTCTTCGTTTTTCGATCTATGTTCTGTGGGGAAAGTTGTTCAGTTTTATAGGCAGATTCACATCCTTCAGCGTTTGTATTCCCTTTTTGTTACACCCTGTATATACAGGTTACACCCTGTATATACCTTATATACGGTCCTAATGAAATAGGTCGAAATAGAAAAACCAAATTTGACCTTCCATACAAAATGCGCTATCGGCTGATGCAGTTTCTATGGGAGGTCAAAAATTGGTTTTCGTATTTCGACCTATGTTCCTTGGGGAAAGTTGTTCAGTTTCATGGTCTGAGTAACCTACTTAAATTATGTTCACTATTTCATTATAGGACCTTATATATCTTCTTATCGGCCAATTCCTTCCAAGGTTTCGATTTTTCCTTAATATCAGCGAAGATCAAGATCAACCGATCGATCGATTCTATTAAGAAATATAAAAAAACTGGTCAAGTGCGAGTCGGACTTGCACGCTGAGGGTTCCGATATACTTGTAGGTAATATTTTTATAAGCAATAAACTCCATTTTTAAATTTTTTCGTAAAGTTTTTGCAAATTTCTAAAAGAAAACTATGCTACTTAGAGAAATTGTTTTATTTTTCCTGTAATATTGACATTAATTTCTATCGACTGTAATTATTCATGTTTTTTCTGCAACAAGGGAAGCCCTTTCATATGATACCCCACTTGACCTAGGAACGATAATTTAAAATTATGACCCCCCATTTGGGCCCCCTTAATTTATAATAACAATTATATACTTCGAGGGATAAACACGTTTTATATTGATGGCATAGGACTGACACGTTTTGATCCTGTACGAGGATCTTCAATCAATCAATCAATCAATAATAGGTCTTTACCTATGAAATTGCCGTTTTGTATGGCGAATTTTAGGTAGGTAAACTCAATTTTCAGTACTAACATTTTTGCATTTTTCTTAGGAATTATAAATCCAAATTTTTTAATTTTTTTAAGCATTATTGGGAAAACATTAAGCTAACAGGCGCTCAAATTTAATTTTCGAAAAATATTATCTGTAAAAAAATATAACAAATCTAATGATAAAATCGGACGACGTTTAAGACGACTAATTTTCGAACCTTTAATTTTATATATCAAACTAAAAATAAAAACTTTATTTTATGCATAAATTGATAACCTTGAAGTCAACTTTCAAATATAAGACAAATGAAAAAAAAACCGGCCAAGTGCGAGTCGGACTCGCGCACTGAGGGTTCCGTACCACCACATAATCATAATTGTATTAGTTGAAATTTCAGTAAGTTAATGTGCTAGATTTTTTTAGTCCGACACGCGCTTGACCAAATTTTATAATTTGTTGTTATTTTATAGCTTATGCACTATAAACATACCAATTATCAAGTTTGTAAGTGTTCCCGTTTTTAAAATAGAACTAAAACAAAAATCACCTCCCCGACCATCCAACTTGACCCCTCTCTTATATGAATGTTCATGAAACGGGAGCTCACCACAATTGGTTATCATTAGTTGTGAGGAAAGTTGTAATATTTAATGATTTCAGACTTTTCCCTTTATTTTTACTGTGAGACCTAGCTTCTTGCCAAATTTCATAATTTTAGGTCAACGGGAAGTACCCTGTAGGTTTTGCATTTTTGCATAAATGTATGGAGATGAGGACATAAACTGCCATATCTTTTGATTGCGTCGTTGTAAAAAATTGAAATTTTCAGATCTTGTGTAGTTCATGCACCCTAATACATGGTATTAATTTCAACTTGATACCTTTACCCGTTCGTGAGATAAAGGGTCTTGACAGACAGACAGACAGACAGACAGACAGACGGACAACAAAGTGATCTTATAAGGGTTCCGTTTTTTAGGGTTCCGTACCTCAAAAGAAAAAAACGGAACCCTTATAGGATCACTTTGTTGTCCGTCTGTCTGTCTGTCTGTCTGTCTGTCTGTCTGTCTGTCTGTCTGTCAAGACCCTTTATCTCACGAACGGGTAAAGGTATCAGGTTGAAATTAATACCATATATTAGGATCCATGAACCACACAAGATCTGAAAATTTCAATTTTTTACAACGACGCAATAAAAAGATATGGCATTTTATGTCCTCATCTCCATACATTTATTCAAAAATGAAAAACCTACAGGGTACTTCCCGTTGACCTAAAATTATGAAATTTGGCAAGAAGCTAGGTCTCATAGTACAAATAATGGGAAAAGTCTGAAATCATTAAATATTACAACTTTTCTCACAACTAATGGTAACCAATTAGGGTGAGCTCCCGTTTCAAGAACATTCATATAAGAGAGGGGTCAAGTTGGATGGTTGCTGAGGCGATTTTTGTTTTAGTTCTATTTAAAAACGGGAACACTTACAAACTTGAAAATAGGTATGTTTATAGGGCATAGGCTATAAAATAACAACAAATAATAAAATTTGGTCAAGCGCGTGTCGGACTCAAAAAATCTAGCACATTAACTTACTGAAATTTCAACTAATACAATTATGTTTATGCGGTGGTACGGAACCCTCAGTGCGCGAGTCCGACTCGCACTTGGCCGGTTTTTTTCTTTTGAGGTGCGGAACCCTAAAAAACATTAGAATTATAGGAATTATGATCTCATTAATCTGTAAGAAAATTTCGGCAATTTCATAGGTAAAGACCTATTATTTTGTTTGCTTGAATACAGTATGTCATAGGTCTTACAATTATATTAGTTCATGTATTCTACCTAGGTATAAGGCGTGCAAAGTATTACATCAGCATTAATAATAGTAATTCTTCTGCTTCGTAGAAGTATATAATTATGTGTAACACTCACGAGTCGTTTAGTAAATCAGTTTTAAGTTTAAGTAGTAAACGAGTTTTTTTTTTCAATGCAAAACAGGTAAGCATTTAGCTCCGACCTCATATCTGATGGTAATGTGATGGGGTGAATGGGGCCGAAAATGTAGCAGGCCGAAGAGTGCATTCTTAGGTAGATAATGCCTTTAGTTATCACATTTGCTTACCATTGAACAAGTCGTAATGTATCCTGGGGGTTTCACAGCCGAGATCAGCGAGGAGTCGCGGCTGGACCCTAGTCAGGTTAGGGGCATCTAGAGACATCTCTATTCTCTTTGGCCTGCCCCGGAACCACTCCGCATAGTCAGCGTTGCTTTGCATTGTCTACAAGAATAAGATGGTTTAATGGATAGTACGCACGGCAGCAAGCAAGTGGTAACAAAACCAGTATCCTGTAACCTGAACTAGCCCCACGCTACATACGAGACTAGATCAAGGTCAATGTGTTACCACTGACGTGCAGCTGTGCGTACCTGAGAGACCGAGCGATGCTCGAATCATCTAACACCAAAGTGGGCCAACAGATGGTGTTGGAGAGTTTCTTAATAGCGCTATTGTTTTAAAAAAATACGGGGAAAACAAATATTCCGTGACATGCGACCTGCGTCTCAAAAAATTTTCTATTCCTCCGTAATCGTTAATGCCGATTTAAGAACGCGATGACAAATTAATTTATGCTCATAGAACCTGCTTTTGAAAAAGCGTGCGTACCCAGAACAACGATATAGGGTCACTCCGCGTGCGCGCAGAGCAACACGCATGGACTTCAGAGCCCGTGTTCAGAGCTCTGTGGTACCCGTTCTGGACTTGAAGACTTTAACTGTGCTATGTCTACAGCGAAGAATGTAGTGCTACCTAGCACTAACGCGTCACTTACATAACAAGCATTCAGTTTATTTCTTTTTTAGATGATAGATCATGGTCATATGTTCACAATGGCCACGTGACCAAGCGACCTGTTTTTCTCCCGGCCATGCCACCGTCTCTCTCTGTTTACGCTAATACCTACTTACTTGTGTGTCTGCATTTTCACAGTAGATACTGAAGTAAGTAGAATTTCTTGAAATTTCGTTCACGATGTACAGTTGGAAATGGGACTAAAGTGGAATATAAATATTAATTTATTTACCTCAATAGCATGCACATACATAGCGTCCAAGACTTTAGCGTCCTTGTATGTGCAGATATCAACAATAAGTCTGCCGTCCTGCTCAAACGTATTGATTATATGAAGGTAGAAGAAAGATGCAGTGCAGTATCGTTTGACCTCATTTCCGGTCTGTCTGCTTAGAAGGACTATGTGCGTCTGGAAAGAGAATGGGAGCATCTTTTAATATTAACAAATTACAATAGGTGCAGTCAAGAGCACATCAAGCTTGACAAATTTGAGTTTGCGCCGTTCTTAATTCAATCACCATTGGGGCTAGAGTCGCGTGGCTTGGCCTGCTCTATTCTATCGAAATTATCAGATGCTCCCCACAAAGTTCTGAAAGCGCTTGAATAAGTAGTATCAGCAGTTTCATACTATTTTCAAAAGGTTATCTAACATGAATAATTTGTTTTTGAGATTTTAGAGTAGGTATGTCTTTTAGTAAATGTAGTTAGCGATCATGATTATAGCATCTGGCTCATATTGATAGCAGATTTGCGGCGTATAGACAACTTCGAAAACTTTAGAATCCAACGCGATGTTGTGTACCGCGCCCCCTGGCTGGTGGCGATAAATGATACTCTTCTGCACGATTGCCGAGAGACTATAAAGCATTAGCATTATTTATATATGGTGTAAAGGACAGGTTTCCGAAATCTGAAAGGGCATGATCAGTCAACGTAACTGAACAACTTAAAGTGAAACATTCAGGAACTGAAAAAAAAAATCGGCTTCTTCATTCAAACTGTCCAGTCAAGTTTGCAATTTTGTATCAAGAGGCCCATTTCTTTTTTTATTTTATATAAGTTTTATTCACTGAAAGTTGTTCAGTTACGTTGGCTGATCATGCCTTTTCACTTTACGGAAACCTGTCCCTTTGACCCTTTATAATTGTTGTTATAAGATCGTTATTAATTACCACCAAAGTTCTGTGGTAATTACGTTGGTCTATGATTATGCGTGTAAAAGCAGGGCAATCAAATCTAACATTTATCTTTTCAGTCAACTTCTTGGTGAGTCAATTAACAAAAAAATTTAAGAACGGCATAATAGGTCTCGATTATTTAACATGAGATAATCTTTAAACTGTTCCGAGTGAAATAGATTAGATTGAGTAAAGTTAAAAGATCCTCCTGGTATCAGAGGTATACAACCTTATGCTCAGGATACCACAATGAAGACTGAAGATTGCTAGCTAGTTATTGTTAGCCAGTGTGATCTTCACCAACCCACAAAGTGATACTGATAAAGGCTGCTCTACAATAACGAAGTAGTTTAGATTGAGCGAAGTTAAAAGATCCTCGGATATCCTACCTCATGCTCAGGGTACCACTGGAGACTGCTGGCAAAGGGTTTGTTGGCCAGTGTGCTCTTCACCACCCCACAAAGTGATACTGATAAAGGCTGCTCTTAATAACGAAGTAGTTTAGATTGAGCAAAGTTAAAAGATCCTCGGATATCCTACCTCATGCTCAGGTTACCACTGGAGACTGCTGGCAAAGGGTTTGTTCGCCAGTGTGCTCTTCACCACCCCACAAAGTGATACTGATAAAGGCTGCTCTACAATAACGAAGTAGTTAAGATTGAGCAAAGTTAAAAGATCCTCGGATATCCTACCTCATGCTCAGGGTACCACTGGAGACTGCTGGCAAAAGGTTTGTTCGCCAGTGTGCTCTTCACCACCCCACAAAGTGATACTGATAAAGGCTGCTCTACAATAACGAAGTAGTTAAGATTGAGCAAAGTTAAAAGATCCTCGGATATCCTACCTCATGCTCAGGGTACCACTGGAGACTGCTGGCAAAGGGTTTGTTCGCCAGTGTGCTCTTCACCACCCCACAAAGTGAAACTGATAAAGGCTGCTCTACAATAACGAAGTAGTTTTCCGTAATACCTGAAATTATTGAGTACACATTAGTTGAAGTTGGGGGTTTAGCTGAAAGTAAAGTTTCATTCCTAACAAAGATTCCATTCCGATTCCATTTATATTATAAAATATCATTTATATTTATAATTTATATATGTATTTATATACTATATATGTTATGTTTATTTTTTGTAATTTATACTTTATGTGTGCACGTTCTATCTGCCTCTTCCAGTCAAATCACGCTTCAGTAGGTTAGGTCTGCTGGAAGAAATTTCTGTGTAGAAATAAGCAGCACCTGTTGTCTCTTTTTTCTTAAATTAATTTTATTTTTTGTTTTACCTTATTAAATAAATAAATAAGAAGTTGTTGATTGATGCAGGCCTATTTTGTTAGGGCTAAAGATTTTGTGTATATGGTGTACACTCCTTGTACCGAAAACTGAAAGGGCGTGCTCAGTCTACGAAACTAAACAACTTTCCCAAAGAAACATTCATAGAAAATTTTAAAACAAAGTGACACCTCTCCTCTCCATACAAATTGGACACTGGTCAATCAGTTTGTATGGATGGGTCAAAATTATTTTCCAAAAAATGTTTCTTTGGGAAAGTTGTTCATTTCGTTGACTGAGCACGCCCTTTGAGTTTTTGGGACACCGTCCCTTACACTATACGAACTGTACAAACTGTAAGACACTAAGACAATATAAAAACCGATTATTTGGCTTTCCATAAACCTTGTGCCGTCAATAAAGGCGGGTCGACTATATTGGAAAAAGTTTTTCAGTTATTTGATCAGTTAAAAATAAAGGGTGTAACATAACGTGAGAATTCTCAAAAATATCAAGTCCTTACCAAAAGTGTGCATATAGGCTGGATGTAAAGTCCACCGCGGAGTCATGGTAGCGACCACTCGAGCTCTTTCAAACATGTCGCCTGTATAAAAGCAAATTGGCATGTCATAACAATGTTACAGCTTTTCGGCGGTAGAACATTCATGGAGCGTGAAAAATTAGTTTTCCGTACTATGCGTTTCAAATAAGGTAAATAGGGCTGAGCCTCGGCTGAGCCTACAGAACAACGATAGGGCCACTCCGCCTTCGCGCGCATGGACTTCAAAGCTCTGGCTAACTTACTAATCTGGGGCTCTGGCTGAGCCCCAGATTAGTAAGTTTATGTACAGGGCTGAGCCTTTGAATTTGCGCCCAGATTAGTAAGTTAATGTATTTGCGGCTGCACACAGAAAAATAAGGGTAATGAAGCAAGGAGGTCCGAAATCTTTGCGGCTGCAACATTTTGACATCGTTGCTGTCACACTAACTTCACTTTGTTTCGATTTACTGCGAAGCAAGGAGGTTTTTGTTCTGAGGATTTACTTTTGCACATAGGAACCACTGCGAAGCTAGTCATCAGCCAGTCTTATTCTCATTTGAAATGCATAGTACAGAAAGCCTGTAACTTCCATCCTATCCATTTTTGCAGTAAAAATGTGGTAAAAATTAGGGTTTATTGCGGGGATAGTGCCATGGTCACCACGCTTTACCTTTTACAACGCCTACGAGAATCTAAGAAATGGGGTGGTACTTTTTTTAGCCGTAACCATACTCGCAGAACCTCACGCACGGCAGCAACCACGTAGAAACAAAACCAGTATAAGCTGAACAAGCGAAACGCTATAAACGCCTAAGATACCTGCTCCAGGTCAAAGTGTTTCCACTGACGAGCGGCCGTGCGTACCTATTGAGTAGGTACAGATCATCACTACCCTTACTTGAATCATTTTGAGCAAACGAGAAAAGGAAACCGTCAGGGTGAGGTGTGATCGTAACCGAGGTTTTTGTTATTCGTATTTTTCTCTTTTACTTAAATACGAGCATGGGCGTAGCCACGGTGGGGCAGGGTGGGGCCCTTGCCCCACCCTGGCTCTGACCTGTACCTAACCAAACCTAATAAATGAAATTATGTAAAAAACTAAATTATCCGTAAGAAAGTTCACACTCGACAGTCGACACAAAAAAATGCGATCAAAACAAAAACTCGATATGGTAGGTCAAAGTTTTTTTTCCCGGCCCCATTTAGCTGTTTGGAAGCCCCCCTTAACTTTTATTTTTTTTATATTTTTAGTATTTTTTGTTGTAGCGGCAACAGATATACTCAATTTGTGAAAATTTCAAATTTCTACCTATTATGGTTCATGAGATACAACCCGCTGACAGACAGACAGACATCGGAGGCATATCAATATATAGGGTCTCGTTTTTCACCCTTTCGGTATGGAACCCTAAAAAGCTCGCGCGTATATGCCCAGAGCCCAAACGGCTGAAGTTAGAGACACATTTTTGCATGGAAGATTTCGTGGTGTAGGTAGGTCAGCAATAGTGTTTTGGGAAATTTTAATTAAACATAGGTACAGATACAGGATGCTATAGGGTGTAACCTTTTGGTATAGTTTGCTAGATACATATTATTTTAGACTGCTGCCCTACCCTAAGCCCATGGCTGGCTACGCCCATGAATACGAGTAGATGATGATGATTCGTCTCATCTTTTTTTAGCTCTTTGTAGGAGGTAGAGGCTAAAGAGTTTGCAGGTTTCGATTCTTTCGTTTAAAATTGCTTAGCAGAGATATTTAAAAAACCATAATTAATGATTCAGGCGTTTTAGTGAAGTAGCTTATATTTATGTATACTCAACAGCACATCAGTAGAAACACTTTTGGACCTTATGGCGTGGTAATAGAATTGAAAATGTTCTACCTGTGGTTTCTACCGACGTGCGGTTGACCGTACGTACCCTTCTCCTTAAAGGGAAATTTCACCACGACGTGTCGAAGTCTTCCTTTTACCATTGACATTCCAACATTGTATACGTCACCTGGAAAGAGAAAAATACTTATTTGAATTGTTTTTTGCACACAAAAATAAACAAAACTAAGAAAAAAAACAATTACGAAAATCGACACAACGGGTACCTACTGCTTATTTCATCTAGGACATTTCTTTCAGAAGATCTAGGCCACAATAACTACAAACATACATATTTTATTGATAAAATAAAACAATATATTTGCAGCAGTAGCTCCATCTATTGGCGTTTTCGTTCTTAGCAGGCCGTAAAAGACAACAATTTAGTCTACAATAGATGTATTATAACGAAGAAAGTAGAGTTGGAGTTCAGTTTCTTCAGGAATAGAAGTAGAAATCAGACTTTGGGGAGGGGATAGAAAGGTTTGTTTTGAAGTTGGGACGACAGGGTTTATCTGGAATATGACGTAATAAAGAAAAACGCTCTCCAAGATACATTGTGGAGTAGGAAAAGGATACGATAAGAGTATTCCTACGAGACCTCCTACTCTATAGCGTCCTCAACAGGAATCGGCATCGTGAAAGATAGGGAAAAGAAGGAGTCTTGAGCTATGGCTAGCAAAATATTATTTAAAGCATAGACATTATATTTTCGGAAGCCTACTGTCAAGTTTTTAGTAAAATGATAGGTCACCTGATACGACACGACAATTTCCTGAGAAACATAATGGAAGGAAAGATTGAAGGAAACAGGGGACGAGGAAGACCTAGGCGACTCCATCGACAAGAGCCAAGCTCTTAAATTGAAGAAGACGAAGACTGTCAATACCAGTAGTCATTAAGCCATAGGCCATTTGGCGGCTTGAAAATTCTGACAGCCAGGTTGGCCCCTAATCTAGCAAAGTCTTTGCCCTCTGGGTTGCGGAGGTCAGATGGATACAATATGTTACCTACCGTTCGGCATAACATGTGGATGAGAAGTGTGATTTAAGAGAGCGACGCAATCCATCAAGTTTTTCCTCTCCAGGGTGTCTAAAGTCGTGGGGTCTATTCTGCAATAAAAAATATAATAAATACGATCTGGCTTGGCCCTGGCCTGACGCTATTCTCTCAGAATATAAGTAGTAGACACACCGTAGCTAACCACAATAAGAAGCAGCGTTTATGCGATCCACTAGATAAATATAAATACACTCGTGTTACAAAATTTATCACAAGAGTTTGGAACCTCGCTCCGCTCGATACATTCCAAAATTTAACCATGAAAAGTAACATTTATTTTAGATATTTTTTATTCACGTGATCATGCTACCAAGGTTCCCTTGTGATGGTACAAAGACTATACCTAACTAGCTAAGTTTTACTGGGACTGATTTGATTTTCAAAAACGTAAACGATAGAAATGGTGCTAAAAAGTAAAAAACATTTATGTAATTCGACACCGCGGCGAGCTCTTAACGACCCACTTGAGATTTAATCGCTCGCCAGTCACAATGTTTACATTATGGGTTTTTAGAAGTGTTTGTTTTTTGTAAGCTAATGATGTTAGCGTTCTAATAAATTATTCACACAGTTGTTCTAGTATATGGTTCGTTTATACAACCGATTTATACGACGGCATGACGAAAAAAATGGCGTTGAAAAAAAACGGGCCCCCGATTTTTTATTTTAGCCTGGTTTTCGGTTTATTATTATGGACGTATGAGACGTTTCTTTTAAAAATACGTAATAAATATATGAAACTAAACTTACATAAGTGGTTTTGTCCAAAACACCGTAAAACACCAAGGCACAAACACTAAAACCGAAGCCGTCTACCAGCCATCTTGCAAGAACGCGCACTGAGTGACAACTGAGTGAACTTCAAACTGCCAAAATTTATATTTTTTCTATGAAGGACGCGGCTATTTTGTTCTCATTGGTCAGTTTATTTCATACTGAACGTAGCAACATAACATTGTGATAACATTCAACCGACTTTGATCCATATTTCTAACAATATAAGTCAATAAGTTGAGTGCGACGAGGGTGGCTATTAGGGCTAGCCGGTGGTAGACGCGGCGTCGTTCAGTAGTGGCTATTACGTCTAGTCGGTGGTCCCTCACGGGTAGAAAGCAAGACTTCAAATCTGCGATATAAATTTTGTTCCAGAACCGAGAAATGTCAAAAGGAGTCAAATTTTATCATATTGCGTTGTTATTATTATGTACATGTTACCTGTGAATGACTGGTCCTTCTGTAAAGGCGTACATTTCGTCACCGAATGGATACACGGATATCATAGCGTTGTCTGACATTGATTCTCCAGGTTTGAACAAAGCTGCAACCCTGAAATTAAACGTAATAGATGTAGCACGACCGACACTAGATTTTACAACCTGTTAAAAAGGTAAACTCTACGGCATAGTGCTGCCGCTTCCACTGTCTCCACTGACAGGGACCGCGGAAGTACTCCATGACGGGGGGGGCAAACTTTTTTGGTTACTTCAATCTCCGGCCCGGCTTCCTCCAGTCAATTTGCCCACCCTGATAACTATTATTATAGATTATAGTCTCTTGTGTGCCGGTTATTTCGCTGGCTCTCTTACTGTTCAAACCAAAAGACAGCAGTTCAAACACTGCTTGGTCATCGCCTTACTTCAATCTCCGGCCCGGCTTCCTCCGGTCAATTTGCCCACCCTGATAACTATTATTATAGATTATAGTCTCTTGTGTGCCGGTTATTTCGCTGGCTATCTTACCCTTCAAACCAAAACATAGCAGTTCAAACACTGCTGCTTTACGGCAGAAATAGCCTAGGGGATGGTACAGTCAACGACAGGTCAAGCTTGACTCTTGCATTACTACTTCAGCCCATACGTCTATTGAAATAAGAACTGTACAAAGTACAACGTGTCAAGCTTGATGTGCTCTTGATTGTACGTCCACAGAAGGACTTTGCACAAAAGACTTGGGCATAGTAAGTTTTTTTTGCTTTGTTTCGTAATGGACTTCCAAAAAACCTCATTACCTATTTTGGCTAAAATTTATGTTAAATTGATAAAATAGACAATGAAGAATACGCTGTTAAGTTTTTTATGAATTGATTGAGGGCTTTCGACAAAAAACGAGTTTTAGTGAAACACTTTGAGGAAAAAGGTCCGTTACGTAACGATTTTTAAGGAGGAATAAACATTAACTGTGCTTGTTTAGAATTTAATATTGTTTACCAAAATGTTGTAAAAACACAAATGTTACATTCCATACTAAATATTATATCGAACCCCGGTTCTACAATCTTTTAATTTGCTTAATTTTGTCTATTACGTCACTTTCGTGTCTGATGCAATCTTATTTTTTTCTTTGATCGACAAATGATATACATTTTTTCACCATTTTATAGCTTCAAAGTAAAGAGTACATTTTTGCTCATTTCATAAATACCGCATGTTAATGTTTATTTTGATTATTAAATTAAAATAATTAAAGTATTTGCTACAAAATTATGAGACCGTTCCGTAATAGGAATTCTCTCGTTACGTAACAGACATGTAAAGGTGTATGTAAATGACTAAGAGAAATTGTTACTGGAATTTTAAAATAAAACATTTTTTTCGCATGACTGAAAGGATGTTTTATTTATTACTTAGATGAGATCACAACAAATAAGATAAATCTCACTGACCATAACACACAGGTTTATTGGAGCCCTAAAAGAAAAAAAATGTTTTATATTGGTTTAGTCGCCTTTTTTTAGATTTGTCTTCTTCACTAAGGTCTGCAATCTTTTTTTGACATTTTTTAAGTCTTTCTAGTTCTTTCTTTTTATGAGCTTCGTATTGCGTTGGGTTTTGTTTAAGTTTTTCCCTGTACCTCTTAGCTCTTTCTCTTGGCGTTAACGCCATTTTCGATTTACAAGCACCTATGAACAAAAAATAACAAAATAATTAGTACATTGGTAGCCAGCTCAAATTGGTTAAAAACATTTATAACCTCTTTTTTAAGTAGACGTAAAAAAATCAGTAGGAATGAGTCCTTATTAGTCCATTACGTCACTTTTTTTGTCCACTAATACATAACGTTGTGTAATGGACGTGACGTAATGACGCCGGCCGGTATTTTATACTAGATTTAGGTTATTTCTAACACTATAATTTAATGATTTTGTAAGTAAATGAAAGAAATAGTAAAAAACATGCATATAAGTACAAAATGACTAAGAGTCAGAAATTCAAAACTGACCTTTGCTTTGAGCAAACGTACTGGACACAAATTTTTGGCCACTAAAATACGTAACGTGTAACACCGAGTTTTTCTGAGGTTTTACTGACAATGTTCGCAAGATGGCTACTTCCATAGACAACATAATGTTGCTGTTATCAAAATCCGAAAACAATTTGGTATTTTTTTGCGGGGAAGTGGAAAAGATGAGACCGTTACGTGTGACGGACAGTCCGCCATATCAGATTCTGAAGACAACACAAATATTGTCTTAAATAGATTTTTTATCTTTAGCGAAGGTCTCTAAAGGTTTAAAATTGAATACCAAGCAAAATATCTTTCAAATGACACATATAACTTTGTAAAAAATAGCAAGTATTCGTTAAAAATACACTATGAACTTGACAAGGTGGGGGTGGGACATCCAAAAAAACGCATATTTTCTTGTGTTTATTTGCATTATTTACTAGAATGCAAAATACTTTTTACAGTTGATAGACGCTATCTTTTGACAAAAGTGAACACTGTAGTATACAAATTGCAGTTTCCGAGCCGAGAACCATCAAAGGTCTTAATATAACCGTTTAAAGTTAGAGGACAAGGCGATTTCGTCATAAGCAAAAAAAACTTACTATGCCCACTTACCAAGGGCTTTAAATAAATAGTGGCGCACTATTTTATTTAAAGAGCGTCCACGCAAAGAACTAGGAACTTCTGTTGGTCCAAGTAGGTAGTTACTTCGTTTTCTAAAAACTTACCTGTCAAATATAGTATGGCAAGGATCCGGCGCAGCTTGAGTGCCGAACTCGGTGACTACAATCCTCGAGGCAGCGTGGTTACGTTTGAATGTGTTGGACTGTAGGAATCTGCATTGATACGTCACTCGGCCATCGTGGACCGCAAACCTTGGAGGATAAAGTTGCAATATTAAAAATAACATGCATTAGAACGCAGTGTGGTCACCGTGAATCATCGTGTATAAAAATAAACGGTTTTACAATGTGAATTTCATTGGTTTACTCGTAGCTCCCAAAGTCCAATGATTAAAGGGATACAGGGTGTCAGGGACGGTGTACCGAAAACTGAAAGGGCGTGCTCAGTCAACGAAACTGAACAGCTTTCCCATAGAAAAAATTCTGGGAAATAAAAAAATTTTGAAGTCTAGCTAATCAAGTAAAGTTAAGTTAATCAAGAATCTGAGGCGCTACCGCTGAACTCAATCGTTATCGATTCTCTTTTTCTTTTACACAAGAAGAAAAGAGAGATTCGATAACGATTGAGTTCGGTTGCGCCTCTGATTGGTCACTGCTAGTGGTATAAAAAAAATTTTCAGGTTGGGGGAGGCACGTTAAGCCGTTGGTCCCGCCCTGGCTACTATACTGGGTGTAAATGGAAAAGTAAGCAACAGATCAAGGGTATGCTCGGGCTACAAAACTAAACAACTTTTCCAAGGAAACGGTTGAAATCGGAAGATTTTTCTCGCTTCTTCATTTAAAATGCACTGTCGAATACTGAAGGTTCGTATGAAGAACCCAAAAAAAATCTCCGATTTCAACCCATGTTTCTTTAGAAAAGTTTCAGTTTCGTGGTCTGAAGACACACTTGAGCTATCACACGGTTTTGCATTTACACTCTATAGTGCACATAAGACAATGAGAAGTAAGAAGTTTCCTTGTGATAATCATCTAAAACTTAAATAAGAGGCTAGACTACATGGCAAGTTTGGTAAGATTTCAACGTAATTTTTATGTTAACACACAATAGTACATTAAAATGCAAGTGCGCTATTTTGGATATTACAGCCGAGGCTCAGAAATTGCAGCCCGAGCCGCAGGCGAGGGCGTAATGGAGCCGAGGGTGTAATTACCAACGCGCACGAGCTTTACGACGTTTTTCAATGCATTTGCGAATAAAAACAAATCAAATTGGTTACCTTTAAAATACTAAACTTTGCTAACCTTACGTCCACCGCACTTCCACCGGAACATTTTGTCGGCTGCATATGTTCATGCTTCCCTTTAATTTTACCAAATTTCAAAATTGTAATTCGTGTATGAGTATTTTAGACGGTTCAGGATCCGTTTTTTATATGTAGAAGTCGACACTATTAGAAATAATTACAATAATAAACACGACAAATATTTGCAAAATGGCGCGCATTCTTTCTTTTTCAGCGGTCACAGATTATACGTCGCGTGAGGAGCCCCCAAAACATTACCATGTTATCTTACACCATCAATCTTTTATCAATTATTAGTCAATCTAGTAACCAAGCTATAAAAAAAAGTAATTGTCACTCGGTACCACAGAAAAATAAGGGTAATTAGAAGGAGGATTAAAGAAATAATTCGTCACAAGGTAGTGAAGGCGTCGTTCTATGGATTTGACGGGTCATTTTGAATATTTCCTAGTGATCATTGATGATTTGACATAAAAATTTGGGACATGTTGGCAGATGTCATCCCATAGTAAAATATATTAGCAAGGTATCTATTACGAGCGAAGCAAGGAGGTCCGAAATCTTTGCTCGGTACCCAAATATCCTATTCCATTTACCTTGAAATAAATTATCAAAAATTTAATATCTTGTTACGTAAATGACAAATTTATTGTTAATTAGTTAATTACTATAAATAATTTCATAAAATCAACATTCATTTATGATATTTTCTCGAAGTCAGCTTGAAAATTTTATTAACATAATAAGCATAAAAACTCCTTGCTCTTGACCGATAAAAAAAAAAGAAAAAAAACCCTAGTTAAGTAATATTATGACAAAAACACGCGTGTTTAATGAGCTGGATTATGGACCTTAATACAGTGCAAATGAGCTGTTTTATGAGCAAATGTGTTGAAAAAGATAATAAAAAGTAAATAAAAAAAGAAGTATAATAAAAAAAATAGCAAAAAAGAGAAAGCGAAATATGCTCACCTGTGTAAAAGGGCAGAGCTATCGAAAAGATGGTCGAACCTCATGGTTCCTACTTTCAGAGATCCTGGGCCATTCCTAATTAGGGTTCCTCGAAGCCAGGACGGAATTTGACCTATAAAATATAACCTACATTTAAAAAAAGATACGGAGTGGTAGAGTTACGAGCGCGTCAAGCTAGACACATTGGACTTAAACATAGAAGCACGAGTCATTCTGCAAGTAAAAGACTGGCTGGACTTGCTCTTGTACAAAACGTTCAAATTAATGAACAAAATACTAGAAATTTACTGATCCAAAATATATTAAGGTCCTAATGAAATAGTGAACATAATTTTAGTATGTTACTCAGACCGTGAAACTGAACATCGTTTCTTGGGGAACGTAAGTCGAAATACGAAAATAAAATTTTGACCTCCCATAGAAACTGCATTGCAGCTAATAGCGCATTTTGTATAGGAGGTCAAATTTAGTTTTTTCATATTTCGACCTAAATGTCGTGGGAAAGTTGTTCAGTTTAATGGTCTAAGTAACATGCTAAAATTATGTTCACTATTTCTGTAGGAAAGAAAAGGGTATACCAACTCTGAAATATGTGAATCTGCTCATGAAACTGAACAACTCAATTTAAGGAACATAGGCCGAAATTTGAAAAAAAAAATTTACTTCCCATAGAAACTGAAACGCATTTTGTATGGGACATAATGTTTTTTACGTATTTTGAATCTCGTTTGTTTTCTGTAGAAGATTGCCATCAATTTTGTAATTATATACAATGGGTTTAAATGTAATTTGCAGACATTTGTCAATGTTTATGCTAATTTTGTTTTGAATATAAAGAGAGCCTATCTAAGTCATCTTGAAGTTTATGGCAATCTTCTAAAAAGTCTATACTGAGAAATATTTTTTATCATCGGCATATAGCAAGTAATTTGAGTGACGAAAGCAAGTGTCTATGTCGTATAGTTAGGCATTATAGAAAAGGGGACCCAGGTGGGAACGTTGTGGAACTCCAGAAGGTACCAGGCCACTCAGAAAGTATTGCGAAAAATAGTTTTTATATATGGGAGACTGGCCGGTCAGAATCTTTTTCGAAAATATGATTACTTGTAAGTAAAAATATGTGTGTTCCATTTTCAAAATTTCCCTCCACATTTTTTGCGAGCCAATTCAAAGTATCGTGTCTTACTGAAAAATGGATCTGCGCCGGGAACATTTTAGAGCTATGATTTTTTACGATTTCAAGTGTCGCCTGAAACCGGATGAATCGTTCGATAGACTTCAAATGGCATTTATGGATGAAGGCCCCTCCAAGGCAACCGTGTATCGTTGGTATAACGAATTTAGGCGCGGTCGACCAACCTTGGGGGATGAAGAAAGAAGCGGTCGCCCTTTGACGGCTATTACGGAAGAAAACGTGCTAGCAGTGAAAAATTTAATCCAAGATAATAGGCGAATTACATATCAGGAGATTCAGCACATATTAAAGATTGGATCGGGAAGCGTTCACGAGATTCTACACGGGCATCTTCGCGTGAGGAGGATAGTATCGCGCTGGGTGCCGCACTACCTCACCGACGCTCAGAAGCAGGCCCGGGTGGAATGGTGCCGTGATATGCTGAACAAATTTGAAGCAGGCTCGTCTCGGCGTGTTTACGACATCGTAACAGGTGATGAGTCCTGGATTTATCAATACGATCCAGAAACCAAGCGCCAGTCGACAGTTTGGGTGTTTCAAAATGAACCAACGCCTACCAAAGTGAAGCGATCTCGAAGCGGGGGGAAGATTTTGATCGCCAGCTTTTTTAATTTGACTGGCCACTTGGCCTCAATTCCCTTACGAGATCAAAGAAGCATCAACGCCGAATGGTATACTACCAAATGTTTACCAGAAGTTTTTTCTGTTGTGAGCAACAAGCGACCAAACACAGGGCTCCGCGGACTACTGCTCCACCACGACAATGCGCCTGCACACACCGCGCTCAAAACGAGGGACTTCCTGGACAGCACACCAGTCAAACTCCTGGGTCACCCTCCTTACAGCCCTGATCTAGCACCGTGTGACTTCTTTTTATTTCCAAAAATAAAAAATCAGCTCAAGGGGATACAATTTTCGTCGCCGGAAGATGCGCTGGCTGCGTTCGAGCAGGCTGTAAACGAGGTGTCTACGGCGGACTGGAAAAAGTGTTTTGAAAACTGGTTCAGACGCATGAATCTTTGTATAGAGGCTGGTGGAGAGTACTTTGAAAAGATTTAATAAAAATATATGTACCTGTAGAACAATTTTTTTTAGTGTCGCAAATATTTCTGAGTGTCCCACGTATATCGACATAGTTTGACTTACATACACCTATTACTACAGCCTGACGCCGATTCGAAATGTAGGACTTAACCCAGCGAAAAAGGTCTCCTTGTATTCCAAGTTTATAAAGTTTTGAGTGCAGGATTACGTGATCTACACGGTCGAATGCTTTTTCGAAGTCAGTGTAGATTACGTCAACCTGCGAGCGACGGTCCATGTTCTTTAAAACGTAGTTTGTGAATTCACAAAGATTAGAATTCACTGATCTGCGTCTTAGGAACCCATGTTGATGTTCACTAACATTGGAGGCAATAGTAGTGTAAATAGTTTCGTAGACAAGCTTTTCAAACAGTTTTGCTACGGAGTTAACAGTAGAAATAGGTCTATAATTTTGTATAACTGCTTTAGAACCTTTTTTATGAATCGGAACTATGTGAGCCTCTTTCCAAATATTGGGGAATATGCCCTCTTGTAAAGAACGATTAAAAATGATGAAAAGTGGTTCTGCGATACTCTCGGCACAATTCGAAAGAAAAACAGGAGGAAGCCAATCAGTACCCGTGCCTTTGTTTACGTCTAACTTTTTAAGGTTTTGTATGATCAACTGTTTGTCGAAAAAGGCTGAATGTACGTAACCACTGTCACCTCTAGGTGGTATTTTAAGGTCATAATTTGGATAAGTAGTTGCAGGAGGTGCAAACACGCTATAGAAAAACTGATTGAAACCGTGACAGATGTCTTCGCTACAATTAAAATTTACATTTCCATTAGAGATACTGTTAGGATATCCAGTATTACCTCGCCTTCCCCGCATGGCTCCGACGTAACTCCAAAACATTTTGGGATCTTGTTTTATTCTTTTTTGGGACAACTGCATAAATTTATCCAATAACATCCATACCACAAACGATTAGTCTACACACATGTTCGATTCGGCATGTTCGGTTCGGCATTTTTCATACAACAGACAACTCAAGTTCTAAGAAAAAGCCAAACCGAACATGCCGAATCGAACATGTGTGTAGCTACCCAAAACGTTGCGGTCATGACGGAAAAGATATGAATAAGATTTTTACAATAAGCATACAAAAACAAAATTAAATCACATCGTGGGATAGACTATTTGGACAGGCTGCCCAGCCGACTTAGCACGCTTCCCGAGAGAAAATATATCTTGGAAAATGTCACTTTATTTGAGGAATTATGTCATCTAATCTATCACCTCCAAGCGCGATGAAATGTCAGTGGAGTAAAATGTTTAGCAAATCTACAAATTACGTTTTTGATATTTTAGACAGAGATAGCTTTATACACTAATACATGTCGCCGTCCTTGTCTTTCAAAATATGTCGCACTGCTCGGATGTCATAAAAACTTGACCATGCTTAAAGTCTTTAATCTAAGGGCTTAGATAAACTGACAACTGCAGCGTGCTAAGCCGGCAGATGCAAAATGGTTAAAAAAATTATGCCAAGGCTTATTCCATGGTTTGATTGCGGACTTAATAATGTGCACGAAAATGTAGGTCATACCGACTATAATCGCATTTTGTTTATTTATTTACTTGTCATTTAATTTTTTCTATCCCAATAAACCTCTCGCAAGGATTCTTAATACTTCTCTCGTTTCAGGACATTTTCCTAGAGTTTGGAAAGAGGCTAGAATACTACCAGTTTTTAAAGATGGATCTAAAAACAAAGTTCAGAATTATCGGCCCATTTCTTTATTATCGACGTTGCCAAAAATGTTTGAAACTTTTATATACCCTATCCTCTACAGCCAAGTTAAATCGTCGCTAAGCGATAGGCAATTTGGCTTTCTTAAGGGCAGATCAACTAATTCTAATTTGGTCAGTTACATTGAAACTCTCATCGAATATCTGGATCAAGGTGAGCAAATCGATGCCGTGTATGTAGATTTTAGTAAGGCGTTTGATAAAGTTGATCATTCGTTACTTTTGGATAAACTTAGAAAACTTGGGATATGTGGTAATTTACTGTCTTGGTTTCACTCTTATCTTAATGGGCGTAGCTTTCACGTAGTAGTTAATGGAGCGCGATCAAGAATTCTACCTGTCACTTCAGGAGTCCCGCAAGGATCCCATTTAGGACCATTGTTGTTTGCTATATTCATCAATGATATTGTTGACAGTCTCGCTTATTCAGACGCATTTTTGTTCGCAGACGACCTAAAGATTATTAGACCAATCAGAACCGTATCTGATATAACACTTCTTCAACTTGATATTAATGCATTAACTTCTTGGTGTACTCATAATAAAATGTCACTAAACTCAAAAAAATGTGTCAATATAACTTTTAGTCGTCGAAAAAACCCTCTCCCTACGAAATTTACCATATCAGGTATCGAACTTGAGAAAGCTAACTTTGTCAGGGATTTGGGTGTTCTTATTGATAGAGAGTTAAACTTTAGATTACATATCGACACAATTACGAAAAAAGCATTGAGAATGCTTGGTTTTGTTATAAGGAATACTAAGAAGTTCAAAAAACCAAAGTCCAAAATCATTCTTTTTAATGCCTTGGTTAGAAGTCATTTGGAGTACTGCTGTCAGGTATGGTCTCCCTTCTATGAGTGCCACAAAAATAGACTGGAAAGAGTACATAGACGTTTTTTGACTCATTTGTCATACTTTTTTAAACAACATCGTTATCTTAACTCCTACAGTAAGCGACTTAAGTACTACAAAATGGTTAGTTTAGATAAAAGAAGAAAGCTGCTCGACTTGGCGTTCTTTTACAAGGTACTAAATAATCAGATTGATTGCCCAGATATCTTAGCTAGGATTTTGTTTTCGACACCTAAAAGGTTGCCAAGACGACAGAATTTTAAATTATTTGTCTGTAGAAGTTACAAATCCAATCTTGGTCGGAATTCGCCAATCACCCGAATGGTTAAACTCTTCAATTATTTGCCCGAGCAGCTCTGCATCGATATATTCCAAGACTCACTTGCTACCTTCAAAATTAAAGTAAGATCTCACGTTACCGAAAACTGAACTAAACCAAAATATAACCAAAACTATGCTAATTAAAGTCCGATTTTGTATTGTGTACTACTATTTTCTATTATGATCTCTTACCTATTATAATGTTCCTTTTTATTCTTGATCATGATAATGTTTTTAGTTATTGAATATCACATAATTCTTCTTAGTTATCTGTATTAATATTGTATCAGTATATATTTGCATCATTGTAAGTGTCTCATGTGTAAGTTGTGGTTACCTATAATTGGATGTACATATATATAAGATCCTTTTTTTTTTAGTGTATAAAACTTTTGTTTGATATGTATTATCTGTTGGTGATCCTAATAAAGAAAATAAAATAAAATAAAATCCCTTCCAGCTTTCATATCAAATCATCAAACCCTAATCCAAAATGCATAGTTTTTTAGGTATTGCTGTCAGACTATAGTCTAATCGGTCTAATCTCATTTGTACGACTCATGGACAAACTAACGTAGAAATGAACGATTTAAATGTTCATGAGTTGTATAGCATAGATTTATATTACACTACTTTTCTTTCTCTTTGTTGTATAGCATAGAATTATAATACTTACACTATTTGTTGTATAGGTAGGTATAGCTACGCTACATACTCGTACGGTCAACCACTTGTCGAAAGAAACTTTTTCAACTCTATTACAACGTCATAAGGTCCAAAAGTGTTTCTACTGACGTGCTGTTGAGTGTACCAACATGACGCGATGGTTTTGGCAGGAAATCGAAAATTGGAGTGCGTTGTTGCATGGTTATTACCTAGGAAATTGATCTGCAATTAGATCGCTAGCGTACCTATCGAGACCTTGGAGAATCGAGCGAATGACGTAAATGGACTACAAAAGAAATGTATGTTCTGTACAGTACGAACTTCCGCCGTTTATTCCCCTGTATATAATTTATGAAAAAGCTTATACTTATTTTACCATTAATCGATGAATTTCAATCTATTTTTAAATTCATCTATTGCTATTTTTAGTTTTTCGGCTATAGCTCATTAACCTGTGAAGCCTCCTTATCTGTGATAGTTTTCCTTTTAATTTCATCATATATGCTAACTTTAGGTAAATATAGACGAATTACTTATTCCAAATAACATTTTTTTTATGTATTTAAGTAAATGATTTAAGTATTGTCCATAATTTCGGGACAAACGTCCCGGAAAAAATTTAGTTCTAAGGAAGTCTCCGTTTGAAGTTTAGGCAAATACTAGGCACTACCTATTCCTATCACTGCTGATCATGGTCATATCCTTATATGTTTGCTAACCCCGTCTCTTACTTTTTAAATAAACCTTAAAGATTTTACATGAAAGGTGTACCTACTGTTTAGATAAAATATACTTCCCAAAAAAATATATAAAGAATTGTTAATTAAAAAGAGGTAACCTTTTGAGCTCGAGCGGGTCTCTGGTTTTGGGTATTCGTAGCGTAGAATTTACACAGCTTATGCTGGTTAATATGTTAATGAAATGACGAACCGAGAAGATAGAAAAGCAGCGTCTTCATTAGTCCAGGCCTAAGGTTCTGTGGTAATGAGTGTACATATTTTTTTTTTCAGGAATGTTTAGCAGGTGTCGTAGTAAGTATTTTACACTCTGGTGATAACCCGTCACCCGGTTCCTTTTTCAGCTATGACGTCATATTTTTTTTGTATGGGATTTAAAAAAAAAATCCTAATTCTATCGTGTAGTAGGTACATCAAATGAAAGGGCTTTAGGAGCTGATTCTGGAAATATACTACATTGTCACATTAGAGCACCTGATTGATATACGACACGATAGGAATAAGAAAAAAAAAACCCATACATCCAAATTACGACGTCATAGCTGGAAAATGGACCGGGTGACGGATTATCACCCGAGTGTAAAATACTTACCTGACTATATATAAGGTGACTTTTAATTAGTTCTTGATAGAAAAAGGTATGAATGTATTCATGATACTGAACAACTTTCCCCAAGAAACATAGGTCGAAATACGAAAATCTAGTTTTGACCTTCCATAGAAACTTCATCAGCTGATAGCGCGTTTTGTATGGGTGGTCAAATTTGGTTTTTCGTATTTCGACCTATGTTCCTTGGGAAAAGTTGTTCATTAGCATGAGAACATGCATATCTTTTGCTATCAAGAACTAATTAAAAGTCACCCTATATTAATCTTAGTGTAATCTACTTCCTGATTTTTTTTTATGTACGGTCAACCGCTTGTCGGTAGAAACTTTTTCAACTTTACCACGCCATAAGGTCCAAAAGTGTTTCTACTGATGTGCGGCCGTGTGTACACTCATTTCCCTACAGAACCTTAACAAGGGCCTGGACTACTAGTATAGCTCTAACGTTCTAACCATAGAAAAATAAGGGTAATTAGAAGGAGGATTAAAGAAATAAGTTGTCACAAGGTAGTGAAGGGGTCGTTCTATGGATTTGACGGGTTATTTTGAATATTTCCTAGTGATCATTGATGATTTGACATAAAAATTTGGGACACGTTGGCAGATGTCATCCCATAGTAAAATAAATTAGCAAGGTATCTATTCCGAGCGAAGCAAGGAGGTCCGAAATCTTTGGTTCTAACACACATTAAAGTAAGGCCATCGTAATAGGTCGTTTGTGACAGCTGTCAAACGTATGAAAATTATGACCTACAAAGAAAAATGTACTCTGTGCGTTGGTGTTAAGGAAACATCAAAACGCACTTCTTACGTTGCTCCTACTTTAGTAATAAAACACATACCTTATACATACAAACAAAATAGAACATACTTAGGGCACTTTTCCTGTCATCCGGATTTCTCTCCGTATCCGGACCCAGTACGCATCCGGATGGCAACCGGTTGCTAACCGTACGCAGAGCAACTAGTCACTCCGCAGCACCTCTATCCGGATCGCCAGTGAGTAAAGTCGTGCAGAAAAATGGATTTAATAGAAAGTAATTACTGCGTATTTTATTTTCAAGATAAATAAAAATTTATAGCGATTCAGGGTTTACCCTTATATTGACAGCTTGGACGAGCTAATATAGCATATTAAGCTTGTAACGACATAGCAGAACAAATGCAACTTTCGAGACGTCTCGGGTACAGAGAAGACGAGGGTTCGAGTCTTGCTTGTAGTTACGTATTTTCGATTTACTACTTTATGGAAATATCCGAAAACTGAAACTGCTATAATAAAAATATGTATTAGCCTCTTTGCTTATGTACTTAACTGTACACACGCATCATCATGCGTGCGTGTAACCTGCGCTAGAGTAAAAAACAACACACGATCATCTGGATGCGGACGGTCCTTTCGGGTGCTTCCAGAAAGCACGCAAAACAGGACAAGCATGTATGAAATGATCAAGTGCGGATGCCGGACGGTCCGAACCGGACCAGATCCGGACGCGGAGGGAAATACGGATGACAGGAAAACGGCCCTTAGATAAGAAGTAGTTCTTACCTGTGGTCTCTCCTTCCAGTGGTTCAGTGACCTCTTCCTCGCATGACCTCAGCCATACATCAGCGTCACAATTTGGATACAACTTCCTATCGCATTTCGCCATCTTATTTTACTTTTAAAGTCTACAAAATAAATAAATATAGTAGCAAACATAAACCTGTGTTCGTGGTTTGTATCTACAAGTTTACAGCAGGATTTTGACCAAAATTCGAAAGGTATAAATTGGTATTAATAATATTCGGAATCTTGTGAATACTATTATTCGCAACTGTAGATTAAGTAGAGACTTATTTACCTATATTTTATCATAATCCTGAGCTTATCCGCAATTTTTATCAAACTTTGGATATGTTAAGATAATCAGTTAGCTACTGTTTTTAGGATTCCGAACCAAAATTATAAAAATGGAACCCTTATGGTACGACTTCGTCTGTCTGTCCATCTGTCACACCTGTACCTATATCTCAGCAACCACTCATGCTATCGACTTGAAATGGTTTAAGAATATGATTGGATTATAAAAATATTGTTATTATTATTGCAAAAAGGGCCAAAATAGGGGGGCCAAATTTTAAATTGTCGTTAGGTACAGTCAAGAGCACATCAAGCTTAACACATTGGACTTGTGCCGTTCTTATTTCAATAGTCGTACAAGCTAAATTCGCACTGAGGGTGTCAAGCTTGACCTGTCGTTGACTGTACTAGATCGAGTGGGATATAAAGGGGCTTTACTTTTAAAATCCATAATAGGCTTTTCTAGTTTTTTACCACTCTTAGTTTCCAAGTTATGATGAAAAATGTTAAAAAAAAATACCATTGCCCCCTTGTCTCCAAAATTTGCGAAAGGAAAGATCTGAATTAATTATAGTCGATAAGCGGTTTATGTACATACTAGCTGGGGTACCCGGCTTCGCTCAGGGAGTTGATATGAGATTATGTGGTAGTTGGAATAAAAGACTAAACTTTAAAATATATGAGATACAAATTTCTTATTGAAAATATATTCTATAAAACTACAATACTTCTTTACACAATACACGACCTATTTCATTTTGCAATCCGGGGTATATTTTCGAATTTCCTACCTACTGCCTCAATATTTTAAATTATCTAGGATGTTCGGGGCTTCGGGGATGCTCCCGAAAGTTCGAACCCACGACGGATCTTGCTTCATATACCCTATAAATATGTAGCTCCACTCATGCAAAAAAGGCTTCGAATAGATAAAAATGTTCCAGAATAATCCCCAACATTCGAGAGTGTTCTGGAATGTTCCACAATAATCTGGGATATTCCCAAACATTCCAGAATGTTCTAGAACGTTCTAACCCAAGGCAGATCTTGCTTTAAATACCCCTATCAATGGCTCCACTCATGCAAAAAAGTTTCGAATGATCCACAATGTTCCAGAATATTCCACAACATTTGAGTGTTCTGGAATGTTCCACAATGACCTGGGATGTTCCCGAATATTCCACAACACTCAAATGTTCTGGACTGTTCAAGAAATTTTTAAAGGGCGAAACATCCAGCCCTTATAATCACGCCCTTTAGGTAAAAACAGGAACCTTCTTCATGGACGGGAGATAGAGGACTACCACACAATATAACTCCCTTGATTGTACCGGGACTCATTTCTGAGTTTTGGCGGCACGTACATTGTACACTTTCTTTTATTATATATATTGATGAATACATAAAAAATAAAACGATCTTTCTAAGTTGCAGTTTTTTAGAAATCTGCAAAAATACCTATACAAACAAATTTAGTTTTGCGGTCCTAAAAATTTACTTTATTGCTTCCAAAAATTCTATAGGTACATTGGAACCCTCTGCGCGCGAGTCTGACTCGCACTTGACCGTCTTTTTTCAACTATTAACAAAATTACCCAAATCATATTAGTGCTTTTGTAAAAAATTGTTTTAATTTATATTACAAACTTTTTTTAATTAATCATCATAACCTCAAATTTTAATTAATAAAATGCAATAATTAAAAAATAGACTTATGAAAATTAAATCGATAGAAAGTTAAAGGCGCGCCTGCATTTTTTTAAGGTACTTACCTAATGTAGTCTCATTATCACACTACATTCTTTATTTAATCGATAACAATCTAATTTACCTACCTACATCTAAACTCAAAATAAAAACTGGTCAAGTGTGAGTCGGACTCGCGCGCCGAGGGTTCCGATATACCTATAGTATTTTTGGAAGCAATAAAGTCCATTTTCAGGACCGCAAAACTAAATTTGTTTGTAAAGGTTTTTTGCAGATTTCTGAAAAATTGTGCAACTTAGAAAGATCGTTTTATTTTTGCTGTAAAGTTTACATGAACCTCTATCAACTCTGTTAACTGTAATTAATTCAGATTTTTCCTTACTCAAACTTCGGAGATAAGGGGGGGGAATGGTATTTTTTTGACATTTTTCATAATAACTTGAAAACTAAGAAACTTAAAAAAGTACAAAAATATATTTTAAAATGAACAAGTAAAGCCCTTTCATATGATATCCCATTTGACCTAGTAGCGACAATTTGAAATTTTGCCCCCCCTATTTTGGCCCCCTTTACATTAATAATCATACTTTTTTTAAAATTTTTCATATGCAATTAAGTTGGGCAACTATATTCTAAAACTGTTCCAAATTTCAGGTCGATAGCATAAGTGGTTGCTGAGATAGAGGTGTGACAGACAGACGGACAGACAGACAGAGCGGCACCATAAGGGTTCCTTTTTTTACCATTTTGGTATCGGAACCCTAAAAATGCTATAACTTACATACCTGTTAAATTTAAAATTGTCCTTTTTTTACTCCATCCAAATTACAACTTCGAAAATCAGCACAAATTCTCACTTTTAATTTCAACGCTCGGTAGGTAATAAATAAATATTCAAGTCAATTTAAAACTCACTTACAAAAATTATGTAACTTTTTAATTTGAATTTACATTTGATCTTATCTAGCTCTTTGGACTAAGATGAGGTTAACGATGGACCGAAATCACCCAGAAGGAGCCTACTCACTCGCGATTTAACTGAATGTAGCTTGGCTCTTTGGTCGCACAGTAATAGGGTGAGCCGACAACTGTTCGGCATCGCATGTCGCAAAGTAATGAGCGGGGTAGTCTGGGGATGTTCGCGGTTCGCCCACGCTGACCCTAACTCATTCGGAACCAATCTAGGTTTGTAGCTAGACGCCGCTAGTATAGCCATCAGCTCGAATTGTGACTAATCCGTTGGATACTCGTATAACGTTGAATTTGCTATCTTCTTTGTTCTAGGAAAAGCTTTATGTATATTTTCACTTTCCCTCTCATAAAAATAATTATTTTCCATCGTTAAATAAATTTGTGTCAAACCTTTTATGGCAACAAAGTTTGCTCTAAAAAAGAAATTGACTCTATAAAATAAGTAGAATAGGTATTTTTCGCGAATTTCTAAAAGTCGTAAAACTAAAGTTGTTGCATGTAGCCCCCAGAATAAGCCCTTGAAAGGCTTTACACTAATTTATAAAAGCCATGTACATTAATCATATTAATTATCGATCAGCTGATTGGTTAAATGAAAAACCGTGAAAATTCCAAAAGAGATTATACAAGGGCTGTCCGTGAACTACGTAACATGAAAGTGAAAGAGACAACGGATGAACCTGAACGCTCCTGACATTGATACTTGGACGGTTTGTCGCGGATTAGCGGCGGCTAGGTCATAAGTGGTAGCGATTCAACGTCTCGTAAAAAGTCTTCTGCTAAAAGGAACATTTACTACAAAAATATTAAAAATAAAGCTCAAACATGCATCTCTCTTTTCCTTTTAGTTTTGAAAAATACCCCTATCTATCGCTTTTTTCCCGAGGTTGCTTTCTTAAGAGGATCATGCATGACTCCTAATGGCACGACTTCTACTAGCACACTCTCTTTTGTCACTTGCATTCACCAGTATCAGAGTTCTAAAAATTATCTTTATTATTATTATAATCAGTTATATTGCATGCCCAAAAAAGACAACTTCTTAGTTTTGAATGTTTTTTTGTTAGCTACTAGCTGAGATACCCGGCTTCGTTCAGTCAGGGAGTTGGTATGAGATTATGTGGTAGTTGGAACAAAAGACTAAACTTTCTACAATGTTCCAGAATATTCCACAACATCCGAGAGTGTTCTGGAATGTTTCACAATATTCCGGAATATTCGCGAACATTCTTGACTATTCCCGTACATTCCAGAATGTTCTAGAACATTCAACCCAATACCCCTTTATCAATAGGGGTAGCTCCGGTAGGCTTCGAACCGAATGGTACACAATGTTCCAGAATATTCCACAACATTTGAGAGCGTTCTCGAATATTCCACAATGATCTGGGATGTTCCCGTACATTGTTGTGTAATGCCCCCGAATACTCTCGTATGATCTGAACTGTTCTCGAAATTTCTAGAGGGCGAAACTTCCAGCCCTAATATTTTCAAAATGCAGGCCCTTCAGGTAAAAACGGGAACCTTATTCATGGACGGGAGATAGAGGGCTACCACACCATATAAATCCCTTGATCGTACCGAGATTCATTTCTGAGTTTTAGCGGCACGCACATTGTACACTTTCTTTTACAACATGTATATTGATTATTTGTCCCACTGCTGGGCAAAGGCTCTTCCTTTTCACTTTTCACGATCTTGGGCCACCCTTTGTTGAAGGTATCGAGTTTTTCCCTCCAACGCTTCCCCGGAAGCTTCTTTCTCGACCACGTCAGCTATTCTTTGGTGCCCAATCCGAAGCCATCTTAGCCCACCTGTCGGGGTGCATCCTACTGACATGGCCCGCCCAATCCCATTTCAGCTTGGCAGCATTTTTTTTAAATATTATAAGGCCAAAAACAAACTTATTTGAATGTATAATAGTGGGTGCTATTGGATCCCCCAGGGGATCACAATAGGGGATCGTACTGAAAAACGTCATTTAAAACCTCACGACACAACCAAAATTATGATGTCAATGTCAGTAGTTCAGTTAAAAGAACTAAGGGATGTTACTTTTGTCACAAAGTCCCACTAGTGCGGTCAATAGAACTGCTCAACAGAACTAGTGGGAATAAACGAGATCCACAAGTGGCAAAAAAGTGACGGCAACTGCAAATTATGGTACTCGCTTTCCTCTTGCTTCTTAATGCCTCTCCACTCGTATTACACAACCGATCACGTGCCGTATCATCCCCGCTGCAGGGTTAAAGGGGGGAGAGGTAGATCGACCTTCTATGAAGGCCAATTACGTACGAGCAAGTTCAACATCTAAGTACTAACTATACTCTGGAGTATCAATAATCGATACATTCTAAATTATAGCCTATACTAGCTGTTGTACGCGTTTTCGTGCGTCCTTAACGTATTTCCCTCGAGAATGAGATGGTTTTCTTAACTAAAGCCAAAAAAAAAACAACTTAAACAAAAAAACATCTCGTGAATCTGAAATCTTGTTATGTTACTGTGAGATGCATTTTCAAGTTGTAGAGTTTAGTAGTTCAAGTTTTTCTGTAAGTATATGATTTGTCTAATAACCTTATAACCCTTTCGGTACCTATACCTTTCCTCCGTAGTGGTCTGGTCCAAGATGTATTCTATGGGTCCAAGGATCGAAGTGAAAGAGGTCGAAGGAGCAAAGAAAAGGTTGAAGGTGCGACGTAAATATAGATTTCTTTCGATAAATGGTCGTCAATTAAAATAGGAAAACTGGATTATATTGTTAGTTTTGAGAAGTAGTCATTTTAGAAGGTGGAAATTATGGGATGATACATCGCTAAGCCAGTAAATTTTAACGAAGTATCGATAAAGGTAAGTACCTTTTTTGTATACGACGAGTCACTTTTTTTGCAACGTTAACTAAATCTAATAAAGTGGATAGTACAGCGGTAAGCGGAACTAATAAACTTAAATGGGATTATCTATGTCCATGACGTCACAATGGTCCGTCCTCGCAATGTTATGAAGGTATTTTGATCGAAGATTTTGGAAACTACGCGCAGGGCGGCGGAGCGTTTTTCTTATGCCAATGTTAATGATTTTGATGGAGTTAAAATTAAAAGGTTTTACTCGAATTTAAATTATATAATAATAACGAGTGGCTTAGCCGCGGAGAGCTCTTTCCAGAAACGGAAGGATTTATGCTAGGGATACAGGACCAAGTCATATAGAAACCCGCAACTACCAGAAATTTATAATGAAAGTACCAAATACTGTAGATAGAGGCCGACGTTGCAACAGTGCCCCAGAAACAATTCAACACATCACAGGTGCTTGTAAGACAATAGTACAGACAGACTATAAGTATAGACACGATCAAGTAGCTTACATCATCCACCAAAAACTTGCAATAGACCATAAACTCATTTTAGATCCACCTAAACCCTATTACAAATACAAACCTGAAACAATACTTGAAAATACCACCCATAAATTGTATTTTGACAGAGCTATATTGACTGACAAAACCACTCACTACAACAGACCGGACATTATAGTTAGGCTGCAATTTGGGTATATGATTTGCTCATGATTCATATTAATAGGGATGATAGATCAGCTCAATACGAATCGATTTGGTCCTTACAAGTTTTTCTGTGCGTCGCTGTGTTTTTGAGTAAGAGCAAAAAAAATGAAAATAAGATACTAAATAATTTGTCTGCCTTTGTGGCTCCTGTTTAAAATACTTCTGAAGGTGTAGAAAATCGAAGAGGCAGACATGCAGGGCTCTGCATTATCACGCTTTCTTTATAAGTGAAATAAAATTTAACTCGGTTTAGATCTAGATGATTATAGACATAATTATAAGTTATTATTAGCTAAAATGCATGCCTCCTACATTTTGCAATGCCCAAAAAGGGTACATGTACTTGAACTGTAATTTAATTTTAAGACCTTTAACATACATGTATGTACATACATACATACATAACATCACGCCTCTTTCCCGTATGCAAATTAATAAATAAAATGAAATGAAATGAAACGGGACGAAGTAGTGAATTTTTGCATTTTGAAGCGCTGTAACTTTACGACGCAGGGTTATTATTTTGGCAGACCATTTTTCTGGTGTTTTATACATTGTATTTAATCAGATAGTCATAGTCTGCCAGGGTACGTTTCATTGTCAAATTTCAAAATAGTAAAAACCTAATTCCTCAAAAACGCAGGGGTGTGGATGTCCGCCAATATTTTTTGTATCTTCTAGAGGATGCTCCTTATCATCAGTCATAGAGGCAGACATGAGCAAATCATATAGAAGTTTGTCCTTCATGACCCTTACTATTACACTTATAGACAAAATTAGTAGAACAGCCCGCATTATAGACATAGCAGTACCCAATACGCATAATTTACAGACAACAATTGCAGAGAAATTGAACAAATACGCTGACCTTAAAATTGAAATCACCCGTATGTGGAACCTTCGGAAGGTAGTCAGCGTTCCCATAGTTCTTTCTACAACAGGCGTTATACCACAACAACTTCACCAATCTATAAAAATGCTTAACTTATCAAAATTTGTTTATATTACTCTGCAAAAAGCCGTAATTTTAAATACATGCCGGATTGTCAGGAAATTTTTAGATGCTGATCAAACAATCATTGAACCAAACCATTATGATGATGCGCACTTGGCCTAGGACCGTGGGCACTCATATTACCGGTGAAAAATTTGAAACCGAGCTGATTTAAAAAACAGAATACCAAATAATAATGATATGATGATAGTGATGAAATACGTTTTTTTATATTTTTCTAGAAACTATGCAAACAACATGAATATTATTTTTGAGCAAAAAGGGAAATTTTACAAAAGTCTTCAAGGCAATGGCGGGTAAAAACAAAACAAATGACGACACCCCAACAAACATTTCAAAAGTTAACCCCACCTGAACGAAGCCTTAGGGCTACCGCACACGACCGACACGACGATCGGTGACCGATTTTTTGTCGACATCCCGCTCTGACGTGTTATCACCTGCATCTTCCCTCCTTGTTCTGGCCGATAATCGCCCACCGATTCTCGGTCGTGTGCGGGAGCCCTTATGATTTGCCACCACTCTTAGCACGTGCTCGTACGAAACGTTTGATAATAAATAAACTAGAAGTGACACAGTGATACCTTAGTTTACTACAAACACTACAAAGGACTCAAAACATCCACATCCCTATCCTTCCTACTATACAGAGTGTTAATTTAATTGCGTGCCATAGCTTAGGGGGTGTTTCAGTAACGATAAAGGAACACAAAAAAAAATATTTAAAGAAATCCAGCTTAAAAAAAATTAAAACTTCATTGAAACTAAACTAACGTGGAGGGTAATGATCCGACGCACCGCTCTATCAAAAGCGCGCGAAAGAGTTTCAGTTATGTATGTATCTACCTTATACATAGATACTCGCGCGTGGCTCGGTGATAGCACAGAATTCATAATAGTACTACATAGCGCAGTGCTCCGTCTGGGTCATTGCCTTCCGCGTTAGTTCAGTTTCAATGAAGTTTTAGTTTTTTTTTCAAGTAGGATTTTTTAAAATATTTTTTGTATTCCTTTATAGTTACTGAAACACCCCCTAAGCTATGGCACGCAATTAAATTAACACCCTGTCTAATAATCTTACTTAATATTATAAACGCGAAAGTTTGTAAGTATGGATGGATGGATGTTTGTTACTCTTTCACGCAAAAAGTACAAAATGGATTTTAATGAAACTTGGCACACATATAGGTTAGGTCCTGGAATAGAACATAGGCTACTTTTTACTGCAGGACAACACTTAATTCCCACGGGAAAACGCATTTATTGCGGGTGAAACCGCAGGCGGAAAGCTAGTCCCCAATAAAGAAACTAGAAGTGACATAGTGATATTAGTGATACCTTTGTTCACTACAAACACCACAAAAGACTATCACCCAATACATCCACATCCGACAGCCCATAATGAACAACTTTTCCAAACAAACATTGGTTGAAATACAAAATGCTAAGTGCACTCAACTTCCCATAGGAGGCTGCTATCACTATTGCATTTACATTGATTTATGTATGACCTATGTTTCTTAAGAAAATTCGTTCAGTTTGATTGACAAATAAACACCCTGTATTCCGTGCTTACAACTTTAGGGGTATTTTGCTTCGATCATACATTGGTAGATACACAGTAGCTGCTCAAAAAATAGCACCATAAAAAGAGGCTCAATAAGGCTCTTTTTTATGGTTCCGTACCCAAACGGTGAAAAACGGGACCTTATTAATATGCTTCCGATGTCTGTCTGTTTATCTGCCTGTCAGCGGGCTGTATCTCATGAACCGTAATAGGTAGACAGTTGAAATGTTCACGGATTATGTATTGATTGACCCTTTTTCTCACGAACTAGAAGACGTATCAGGTTGAAATTGATAACGAATATTAAGATCTATAAACCACACAAGATCTGAGAATTTCAATTTTTTACAATGACGCTATCAAAAGATATGGCTTCTTATGTCATCATCTCCATACATTTATGCAAAAAAGCAAAACCTACAGGGTACTTCCCGTTGACCTAAAATTATAAAATTTGGCAAGAAGCTAGGTCTCACAGTACAAATAAAGGGAAAAGTCTTAAATCATTAAATATTAAAATTTTTCTCACAACTAATAGTAACCAATTAAGGTGAGCTCCCGTTTCAAGAACTTTTCTAAACAGAGGGGTCAAGTTGGATGGTCGCGGAGTTTTTAAAATCAAAGAGCAAAAGCTTTTAGTATATCATATGGTAGATAGGTACGGAACCCTTAGGGCGCGAGTCCGACTCGCACTTGGCCGGTTTTTTTATCTCTCAGTCTTTTTATGTCTTACGAAATCTTTAGGTTTCAAAGGAACCAACGATCATTAATGTTCATAGATACTCAGTCACATTCAAGATTCGAACGAAAAAGTGTCCCCATTTTCGTATGTTCCAAATTTGATATTTCAAACTAAAAGTTTTCTGAGCCGTAAAGTGACTGAGAGCAAAAAGAAGCTTGAGGTTCTTATTTCTTGTGCCATTTTTAGGGTTCCGATACCAAAATGGTAAAAAAAAGGAACCCTTATGGTGCCGCTCTGTCTGTCTGTCTGTCTGTCTGTCCGTCTGTCTGTCACACCTCTATATCTCAGCAACCACTTATGCTATCAACCTGAAATTTGGAATAGTTTTAGAATATAGTTGCCCAACTTAATTGCACAAGAAAAAATTTTGAAAAAGTATGATTATTAATATAAAGGGGGCCAAAATAGGGGGGCCAAATTTCAAATTGTCGCTACTAGGTCGAGTGGGGTATCATATGAAAGGGCTTTACTTGTACATTTTAAAATATATTTTTGTATTTTTTTACAACTCTTATTTTTCAAATTATGATGAACAATGTCAAAAAAATACCATTCCCTTAAACCATCTCCGAAGTTTGAGTAAGGAAAAATCTGAATTAATTACAGTTGACAGAAGTTTATATAAACTTTACAGCAAAAATAAAACGATCTTTCTAAGTTGCACAGTTTTTCAGAAATCTGCAAAAAACCTTTACAAACAAATTTAGTTTTGCGGTCCTGAAAATGGACTTTATTGCTTCCAAAAATACTATAGGTATATCGGAACCCTCGGCGCGCGAGTCCGACTCGCACTTGACCGGTTTTTTTAGTAGCTATCGTGCATCTATCAATTTATAATCGAAGTTTGGAACACTCGTTCGAATCTTGAATGCGACTGTGTATCTATCGAGGACTAAATAAGTACTATACGTACAACTGGACTGAGTGCTATGTAGAAAAATTGTGCTGACTGCAAGTCACATAGATACCACGGTGTCCCTTTTTAAAAAAGGTGACAATGATATTCTGAAGATTTGGGATTGTGGGAAACAAACAGGGTATCAAAAAGAGATAATTAAAAGCATAGTACATTATAAACAGTGTTCTATTATTTACAGGTAATTATAATAAAAACGTCACGACAACACGTGAGCACGAGTTTGAGGGTGGGTTGCACCATAATATAATTTATCTACAAACGAATATACGCGTCTTGCCCTCTATAAGGTAGAGATCGGTTATGGTTAAATTGGATGATGCAACTTAACAAATACAAGTAAAGCAAAGTGTGTAACTTACGTAGGTAGTGTAATAAAAAAATGAAAATAAATTTTAAATTTATCATTCCAAAATAAATACCTAACTATGTATAAGCAACATTACCCCTTCTGGGGCAACGAAAATCTACGTATAATCTATAAATATAGATATAAATATAGAAATTACGCTTGAAAGTATTGCGGCTGCCACAATGGACCGCTGTGGTTGGTGGTTGACTTTTTGACTATTGTCTGTATCAAAGTACCTTAGTCACCTTTTCCTTTTTCTGATGAGATGCGGTTGAACTGTACCATACAAGGAGGTTTTATTAGCAGCTCTTCCTGCTAAGGAGGGAGCCATAAGCGTAGCACTTTTTTGCGAGGGACCTCCATACTAAAATGTATGGAATTTTATCAAAATCGTAAAAACGTATAATTTTTATCTTTTTCTCCGAGAAATATGTGACATGGGACTAATAAATGCTACTACCACAGTTTTTCTGGTGAAAACACTTACCATTCAGGAAAAAAACGGTGTTAAAAATCACACATAAAATGGCTATAACGTATTATTTACGCTTCCGTTCAAAGTATTAATGATCAATTCACAAGTAAAAAACGATATATTTTCACTTTCGCAAACAAAGTTTATACTAAAACATTAGATTTTTAAAGATATCTTGATTTTTGTGAAACATAACTGAGTTTTTTGACCGACTAGTATGGGCGACAGTGAGACGCTTTACACTTCACTAGCTCATACAGAATATGTATATGGCGGACTCTATAGTTTTTTACTCTGAGGTACCATACCACCGTAAATGGCTTTAAAAAACCAAGGAGGTTTTACTACGCTTCGCAGCGTGGGTTAAAACCTCCATGTTGAAAATTAATGGTCGTTGATTTTTAGGGTTCGGAATTTCGGATACCAAAATGGTAAAAAAAGGAGTCGTTCGTGTGAAAATTACAGCTTGACCAACTTATCTGTAGAATTTTACGATGGCGCTACGATCGAAAATGATTGCCACCTATTACAAAAATAAACAACTTCTGCCTTTTTAGTGTTCCGATATCACCGATAGGAACCCTTTTCTATGGTGCGACTTTGTCTGTCTGTCTGTCCGTCTGTCACACTCACACCTGTATTAAAGCAACCACTCATGCTATCGACTTGAAATTTGGAAAGCCTAACTTTACTTTGAATAAAAATAGTTTTAACAAAAACTACATACCTTCAAAGTTTTGCAAGGTTTCTATTAGCAATAAAAAGTATAAACAGTTAATAATCAGTAACTAAGTGAAGTAATAGAAAATCACCAAGCCTGTTATTTGTTTCAATTATAAATTTATAGGTACATTACAACAGTTCATTTTGAAGTGCTGCCATCCGAAATGTAGATCTCATCAAGACCTTTTAATTGACTCAGCACATGAGTAGTCTGGGGTCAGTAGTTTTCAAGTTAAAGCAATTTTAAGTTTGGCAGCTGTCATCCGAAATGTAGATCACATCGAGACCTATCATTTGTCTTAGCACACGAATAGTCTAGGGTCAGTAGTTTTCGAGTTATAGCGATTTTTAGTTTGACAGCTGTCATCCGAAATGTAGATCTCATTGAGACCTATCATTTGTCTCAGCACACGAATAGTCTAGGGTCAGTAGTTTCCATGTTATAGCGATTTTTAGTTTGACAGCTGTCATCCGAAACGTAGATCTCATCGAGACCTATCATTTGTCTCAGCACATGAGTAGTCTAGGGTCAGTAGTTTCCATGTTATAGCGATTTTTAGTTTGACAGCTGTCATCCGAAATGTAGATCTCATCGAGACCTATCATTTGTCTCAGCACATGAGTAGTCTAGGGTCGGTAGTTTTCAAGTTATAGCGATTTTTAGTTTGACAACTGTATTTAGTTTGACTGCTAAAAAAGAGCCGAGACTATGACAAAGACAAAAAAGATGTTTTGGTCTTTATCACACTTTAGAACTTTTGTATGTATAAATAGAGCCTGCTCTAACTTGGTATGATTATTTGAAAATCCATTTCTATACTTCATCCGAGATCTTAAGATCTGACGCGACTAAGACAAAATAGATGTTTTGGTCTTTATCACACTTTAGAACTTTTGTATATATTGAGCCTGCTCTAACTTGGTATGAGATCTGACGCGACAAAGACGCAACATCTAATGCGAATTTATAATTTTTTCCCATCTAAAAAAGTGCTAGGCGCCGCTAAAAAAGTTTTCACTTCAAAAATCTCCAGCAGCACCTGTTTTTCTGATAATTTGCAAAATTTCTCCAAAACAAGAAAAGAAAAGTTAAATTTTATTGGAAATGTCTAAAAAGTGATTATGGCACCGTTCCTATCATAAGTACAAGGTAAATTCTACGGAATTACAACATGTTTTTACAATTGCCAAAATTTGAGATTTTCAAAATGCTCTTTTAAACCTAGGTTAATGAAAATTTACATAGGTCTTTAACTAGTGCTTCTACTTGTTACTGCAATAATAATCTGGATCAATATTGGTTTTGCGTCGACACGAAAAGAAGAAGATCTGGGTAACATTGACGTGTAGCAGCAGCAATGCGTTTGTATACATGAACAAATGGTGTTATTGGAGATTTTTGCTCCTTTTCTGCATCAAAGAACGATGTCATTATGAGAATCATTTCTCGCCAAAGATTTTGGAAACTACGCCAGGGGGCGTTTATAGATATGCCATATACTCGGCAAAAGCGTGCCACGTAAAAGTAAAAGTGTACATGACCATGGCGGTGTTTAGTAGTGCTGTCTAACTTGTAATCGATATTTTATCGATATGCGGGCTGGCAGACGACGTCGGAGACGTACTAGTAGACGTAGATAGATATATTGCTGACAGACCAGCTGACTCGCCTCGCCATCAGTACTTTCATCTCCTATTACTATAACTCTAGCCCGTACGTCTATTGAAATAAGAACGGTATAAAGTTCAATATGTCAAGCTTGATGATGTGTAAGGGCTTATGAACCGAAGGATGGGCAGCAGCATCTTTCTGTGTATCGTATCATCTTACATACTGCGGTCACCAACAACAGCGGTCGCAAGCTGCAACGCTTATACTCGTAAGCGTGGTGACTAGGGTAAATCCCCTCCAAATAACCAAGCGTTTTTTTTTTAATGGAGCTCCCCCCTGTCCTGCAGTGGATGTTTTATGGGATGTTATGATGATGATAAAAAAATATTTGTATTATATTAATAATTATGTAACTCGAGTTTCATAATTAATATTATTACACAATGTAATTTTTGTAAATGTAAGTTATGATATAAATGCGCTAGCATTGCTCGTAGAAAAACATATTATATACAAAATCTCATTTAATTAATTTGTTTAAACAGGGTGTTCCAGGAAACCTGTACCAGCGAATATACCTCAATACCTATATTCAATTAAACCCCATCCAAAGTCCGCCAACTCCAGACCTTCACTAGTACAAGTTTCCTGAGACACCCTGTATAGGTTTCATACCAAAATTCAGGAAATTACAGTAAGGCCTAATATGAAATAAAACAAAAAACTGCTGAACCCATTTCGATAAAACTTTTTATTTAGGCCATCCATACCGGCAGTCTTTTTTATTTCAAGTGATTTAAAGGCCTTAATTATACGAAAGCATGTTAAGTTTTATGGGCAGAACCACCTGCTAAAATATCCGGGTTGATGAAAAATAACGCAGTATTTTAGTTTAAAAATGTAAGTCGCAATACTTTTTGAGTGACCTGGTTGATTCAGACTGAACGTAATTATTCATTTCGAAATAAAATTATTTTATTAAGATAATTGCGATACGATATTTTTTCTGTCATCTTTTTTCCGTGATATCTGTATCTCAGAATCATGTAGGTTTTTATAATACTTTTAATAAGTGCAAACTTATGACTTGCGTCATGTTCAAAATCCCCTGTATTTAGTAAGTGCCTTGAATTGAAAGTGTAATAGTCCATGAATAATTTGAAAATGTGCAGGTAGTATTTTTCTGGTTGATAGTTTTCATTGAAAACACCTTTCAATATTTTTTCAGTTTTTTTTAGGATATCTTCCACATCTTTTGAAGGATAATTTAATCCGCCTCGTGTTTTCAATATTGTCAAACTACTGGTGTACTGATCACGATCTCCAAACAATAATTTCAAACAACTTTCGCATTTTATTAAACGTGATAATTTGCGAGCAACAAACCCCGCAATATAAGTAACAACATTTTCTGCATAAGCAGAAAGGTTACTGAACAAACAACTCACAAATTCCTCATAGCCAAAGTCACATTTATCTTCTGGTAATTCAACAAAAGAACTTCTATCGGTCAGATCATTTATACATGATTCGGGGTCAGTTTTACTCGAACACGTTAATATATTAATTTGTTCCAGAGGAATGCAGCTACCAACACCACCATCCCGGATTTCAGCCCTGATCAGAAGCCTTTTAAATGCAGCTTTAAACTGAACGGCATTTGGGTTGTTATTAAAACCGCCACGTGCTCGAATAGCGGAAAAGAACAATTCTAGGTGGTCCTGGCTGATTTTATATATAGGCAAATATTTTATAATTTTCACATCTTCAACTAGGCGTTGATAGAGCTTCATTGCGCTTTTCCGCTCGAAAGTAAAAAGAGTTGTCCAACTGGCCGTTATAAAAAATATAATCCGTTAATTATATTTTAATCTGCTTAATTGTTAAGCCTCTTTTTTTTTAAATAAATATATCAATATCTGATTAACCAAATATGCCCATTCAGAATATTAGTGCCAAATATTTTTTTTTTATGAATAGGTGAGGTAAGTGACGATGGGATCGAAGATGTAACATGCTCACCTACCTGTTCCTTCTAGCCTTGAAAAGATCCACATTATATTTTTCGGGGAAAGATTGGCAGAGAGGTAATTCCACTCCTTAGCATATTTAAAAGAACCCGTGGGTTTTTATTGTCGCTTCTTTTTTTCCCACCATGGCGCCACTTTGAATAAGAGGTATGTCAACGACAAAGAGATGGGACCCCAATCCACTTCTATTCCCACGTTGGAGGAAGGGGGATGGTGGTATCAGGTCGTGCAATTCAGAAGCTCACTTAAACGACAGGCTACTTTACTCACTTACTTTACTTATATGAGAATTTGAGAATATTGTAATATCGATATCAGCTGCGCTTGATTACATCACTATGTGTTTGCATTGTTTGTATGCAAACATTTTGTAATGAAATAAAGCCGATAGCGGCTTGAAAACATAAAATAAATATCAATTAGTTTACTTTATAGTTGAATACCGCTACACCTAAAAATTTGATCAGACAAATATGTGAAATAGTAGTCAAAAAGGGAAATAAACACCAACTGACTTGTGTAAAGATAATTGTGGGTTGTTCTTGTTTCTCCTTGCACCACACCACACAATGGAACACTTAGGCATCCTGCCAAAGCCTATATAAAGAAATCAAATTATATAAAATACTCTGAAACTAATTTCTTTGTTTACAATAATAAAATCGTCGAACACGTATACACGGATCTGACAGCCCACGTACTGTCGTATACCGTTTATCAAAATGGCGAACTGGCGACAAAGCGTTATCGGAAAAAAAAGTTTCGACACTGATAAAATATTGTTGTACTTTTTCAACCTTTCTAAACAAAGATTAGTTAGAAAGAAATAGCATTAACTTGATCAGTTAAGTTTTCCATAGACAATAGCTTCAGGTCCTTTAGAAGCGCAGCGTTTTTTCTTACGTCAATGTTTCTCGCACACTACTTTCGATCGCTTTTGGTAAGACTTTCTCATAAAATACTTGGAAATATGCAGGAAAACAAGAACAGCACAGGCAACACTGACTGACACAAGGAGGTTTAAGTAGCAGCTCTTTATGCTAAGGAAAGAGCCATAACCATATCCATTTCTTGCGAGGGACCTCCACACTAAAATGTACGAATTTTTTTTTATATCCCAAAAACGTAAAAGTTTTGTCTTTCTCTTTAAAAAATATATAGCTTAGAAGTAATAAATCTTGTTACTACAGTATTTCTGGTAAGAATACTTACCATTCAAGAAAAAACCGTTCAAATGCGAATCGGACTCGCGCGGATTCCGATGGGTTCCGATGTACCTATAGTATTTTTGGAAGCAATATGTATAAAGTCAATTTCTAAAAAACTGCAACTTAGACAGATCGTTTTATTTTTTCTGTAATATTTACATAAACTTCTATCGCCTGTAATTAATTCAAATTTTTTCCTTTCACAAACTTCGGAGATGGTTTAAGGGAATGGTATTTTTTTGACATTGTTCATCATAATTTGAAAAATAAGAGTTGTAAAAAAATATAAAAATATATTTTAGAATGTACAAGAAAAGCCCTTTCATATAATACCCCACTCGACCTAGTAATGACAATTTGAAATTTTGCCCCCCCCCCCCCACCCCTATTTGGGCCCCCTTTACATTAATAATCATAACTTTTTGTTGATTCTCTCATGTGCAGTTAAGTTGGACTACCATATTCTAAAACTATTCCAAATTTCAAGTCTTAAGCATGAGTGGTTGCTGAGATATACAGGTGTGACAGACAGACAGATAAAGTCGCACCATACGGGTTCCTTTTTTTACTGTCGGGACCCTAAAAAACGCTGTTAAAAATCGCGCATTTTTGGCTATTACGGATCATTTACGCTTCCTTTCTTATTATTAATGATCAATTCACAAGTTAAAAAGATATATTTTTACTTACGCATATTATAAGGTTTGGATGAAACATTAGAATTGTTTGATTTGTAAAACGTAACCTAGACCCTAGTTTTTTGACCGACTTGTCATAGTCGACTAGGAGACGCTTAACACGACTATGTATATGACGGACTCTATACATTTTTACTCTGAGGTTGTCAAAATGACGTAAGTAGTTCCGCTTTTGGCCATTCTACAGAAAAGTTGGTCAAGCTGTAATACTATTTTATGCGTCAGCCAGCAAGTTTCTTTTTTGTCATTTCTAATCAAAGTAATTAACATCAACAAGAAAAGTTTGAATAAATATTATATTGAAAGTAAAAATAAAAATTGCTGCATTTTATTTAAATCAGACAAATATAGAAGAGAGAGACAGAGCTATCTAGTCGCATTTTATTTAAAAAAAAACACCTAGTAAAGAATGGCGCATCGTGTTCATTGTTATCTTCTAAAAATGCTTCTAAACCAATCAGTGTCTTCTGGCGATAGGTAACTGTCTTACGGCACAGATTAAATAATACGGTGAAACCGTGCGCACGCTTTATGGTATTTTTGAGTGCATAAAAATAAAGGTAAGTCGTGGTTATTATTTACTTATATAAATTTTATGTTACGCTACAAAACTTTCAAATGTTGTTAAAAAAAGCAAGGGTCGTTAAACAAATCTTGCTCATAAAGTTGTTTAACTATTTTTGGAATTTGCTGTCTAAGTGAAGACTTTTTTTAAACAATATAATTTATTCTGGACCCGAACACCCAAATTTTTATATGATACTAGCTGATGCCCGCGACTCCGTCCGCGTGGGGTTCAGAAAAAGTAGCTAATGACTTTTCCCATGTTTCAAACTATCTTCGTACCAAGTTTATATCACAATCGGTTTTTCGGATTAGTCATAAAAGCTTAACAGACAGACAGACAGACAGTGCAGTTCTCGCCTTTATATTATTAGGTAAACAGAGTACTGATAGTACGAATTTTTGTAAATTAAACACGTCTTGTTTACATGTGGACTGTTAGGTCGCCCACTATCCTCGTAAGTGTAAAATTATAGTCGAATTCCACGCGGACGAACTATGATACGGGTTTCGTTATATCTTATACAAAACAAAGCCTAACTAAATCTGAGGCTCAGTCACTTTAGCTTCTGTGGCAACTGAAAAAAGAGCGGTACAAAGTCCAACGTGGCTTCACATGCTTTTAACTGTACGTACATGAACCTGCATACAAAACTGTTGGACTACACTTCTGTACAATCGTTCTAACTTATTTCATCCCTTAAAAGACAATTCCTAAAAAAACAATGATTCACATCTCTCTTTATTTATTTAATACTGCACTCCGCGCACACTAGCGCCCTCATCAGAATTTAATTAATTTCTTTGAATTGGAGACCAAAATGAAAAATTTAAGAACGGCTCAGTGTTCTTTGTCTTGTTTATTCAAAATCCTTAAAACGGAAATTGGTGGCCACCGCGTTCCGTTCAAAGGATTTTGAATAAACAAGATATCATAAAGCTAATTGTAATAGTTTAAAATAACGCTATCCTGACAATACTTCAAACCTTTTGTCAACGGACGTGCTATCAATATGCAAAAATTTTACTAGAAGCGATTATGTCATTATATTGACTGGAAAACATGATCGAGATCCATTCGATTATCAAGCGTCAATAAACAATTTTTGTAATATCCTTACAAACACGAATATTATAGTTGCCTTACAACACGAGAATGACAGTTTTGTAAAGTTTCAAAATGATTTTATAAAACAAATATGTTCAAAATATTTTCATGTACAAGTGTCTATACTGTATTATTTAAAGAAAAATCTACTTGATTCACTTAATTCCTGCAGAGCCATTGTGCGTGATATAATCCTGCTGAATTATAGGAATATAACATATTTTTCTAACTATGTTCATAACTTTATGAGATATCACAAAAATACCTCAAAACAACCCGTAAATTATATGATATCAAGGAATAATACCCATGCTTGTAGTGAGACTGCAGCAAAAATTACAAAACACTATAAACTAAATTCTAATCTAAAGAAAGTAGGTAATCATTTACCTACTGTTGCTGCTGAAGTGCCCAAAGTTCCAACTGACCCCATAATCCCAACTATCCCCACTGCCCCAACTACATCCTTCGCCCCAACTGTCCCTCACCCCCTAACTGTTCCCACTACCCCAAATATAACCATAGTCCCAAATATCTCTACCGCCCAAATTGTCCCTACTGCCCCAACTGTACCTACTAAACAAACTCCCCCCAATACCTCAACTGTCACCCCAACTGACCCCAAAGTTACAAATGTTTTCAATGCCACAACTGTACCCAACGATCAAATAAAAAATAAAAATGAGTTTTTTCGTGCATAAAAGTGAAAATCAAAGAAATGTGCTACAAGTCCTTCACCAAAATATTCAAGGCGTTTTAGGTAAATTAGAGTTGTTGGAATCTTACGTAGAGGAAATGCAGGATGATAATAAAGATATTGATATTTTATGCCTTTCAGAGACATTTGTTAAACAAGGTAATGAAAGTAATATCAGGTTGAGAAAGTTCAAAGTAGCATCCTCGTTCTGTAGATGTAACAAAAATAGAGGAGGTGTCTGCATTTTAGTTAGACACTCTATCTCAACAAGACCGATTCAACTCTGTAATGAATTATCTATTGAGAAACTATTTGAGTGCTGTGGTGTGGACTTACCACAAGCCAAAATCTCAGTTATTTGCTTATACAGAATACCACGTAATAGCAACTATAACCTAAATATATTTTTTGGACAACTTGATTTACTATTAGACAAATTAACAAAGCGTAAGAGGAAAATAATAGTAGCTGGAGATTTTAATATAAATACTTTGGACGTTAAACAAGAAAACTTAATTAATACCCTTAAAAATATTTTTATCAACTATAATATACAATTACATAACACTAGTATTCCGACTAGACTGAATGCCTGTATTGACCATATAGCTAGTAATATTACCGATGCGGTGTGTAATGTTTATACAGCCCACCTTTCCGACCATGATACATGTCAGACAATTGAATTTACGGCTGAACATCTTAAACCCCAACTCCAATACTGGTTTCAGGAAATTAGAGATTACAATGAGGAAAATATTAGAAAATTTTATGAATGTTTATCAGCACTTTCGTGGACTACGGTATATTCCGAAACTAATATTGAAATGGCTTTTAATGAATTCCATGATTTGTTTTGTCTTCTTTATAACCTCTGTTTTCCCCTAAAACGAATAAAAATTAAAACTAACAATTCGAGGTCTACGTGGCTTACCACAGGAATAAAAAAATCATGCAAAAATAAAAGATTTTTAAGATTTATATCTTATAAAAATCGGTGCAATAATATTAAAACCCATTATACAAAATATTCAAAACTACTTAGGTTATGTATTATAAAATCTCAACGCTTTGAAAATAATAAATTAATAAATAACGCGAGAAATAAGAATAAAGCTACCTGGGATATAATCAAGAGTAAAGATGAAAATCATAGGGCCCCATCGACTATTGAGTTTGTTGAAGTAAATGGTACAACAATAAAAGACCCTCAGGTTATTGCGGATGTATTCAATGATTACTTTATTGAGTCAACAAACCAAATAAAAATAATAATTGCAATTTGATGGCCATTCCTTCCACACATAATAGTTTATTCCTCTTGCCCTGTACGGAAAAGGAAATTTCAAATATAATTCGTTCTTTAAATAACACAAAGGCGGTCGGCTACGATTTTATATCAACTTCTGTTATTAAACATTGCGCATCCTTGTTGGCTCCATTATTGTGTCACTTGATAAACGAATCATTTGAACAGGGCATATTTCCTTCAAAATTAAAGCTATCTCTTGTAAAACCGCTTTATAAGAAAAACAATAAAAGCGATTTGAAGAACTATCGTCCTATAACGCTCATCTCAGTTATTTCAAAAATTTTCGAAAAAGCTATGCATGTTAGAATCACAAATTTCTTAAACAGATACAACATTATAAATGATGAGCAAAATGGTTTTCGCAAGAATAAGTCTACCACTCTAGCTTGCTATACCTTGATGCAAAATGTAACTCAGTATATAGACAGAAAAATGCCAGTAGTTGCAGTATTTTTTGACCTGTCAAAAGCATTTGACTTCGTAAATCACGATATATTACTGTCTAAATGTGAAACGTACGGAATAAGAGGACCTGCGCTGGCATGGCTCAAAAGCTACTTATCAGATCGTCAACAATGTGTAGAGCTAAACAGATTAGATGAAAAGAACGAAGTTATAACTTTCAAATCACAATTAAAAATTAATTCTTCGGGCGTTCCACAAGGTAGCATTTTGGGCCCGTTATTGTTTGTTATATATATCAATGACTTACCCAAAGCTACAATGCACAAAACGGTGTTATATGCCGATGATATATCTGTTATTATTCCATTTGACTCGAGATTTAAATTTTCTGACATAATAAATGATACAATTGATAAAATTAATGAATGGATAGAATGCAATAATCTAATTATTAATATAGAGAAATCTAATTATATTCAATTTAGTAATTATAAAGCCCATCGTTTCTCTTTTAATATAAAGTGTCGTGGTCAAACGGTACAACAAGTTGAGCAGACTAAGTTTATGGGACTTCATCTTGATCAGTACTGTAATTGGAAAGTACATGTTCAACAAATTTGCAACAGACTAGAAAGGTTTATATTTGCTTTAAAATGCCTTAGACGCACTGCTGGACTGGATGCTGCGCTCACTACATACCATGGTTATGTGGCTTGTGTTTTGAGGTACGGTTTGATCGTGTGGGGAAATTCCACTGATATTTCAAAAGTGTTTATCACTCAAAAGAAATGTGTTAGAGGAATGTGTGGAGTTGGACCTCTTGAGTCTTGTCGCCCGTTATTCAGGAAACTCAGAATACTGACCTTAACCTGCCTGTACATATATGAAGTGGGCGTATTTGTAAGAGCAAACCAACAGCTATTCCCATTACGACCCAATGATAATCCTAGATTACGACCAAGGGATCCAACTCTATTACAGCAACCAAACTGCAAAAGTGCACTTTATAAGAAAAATTGTCACATGATGTGCATAGATATTTTTAATCATATTCCAAGACAAATAAAAGAATTACCAATAAATAAATTTAAATTTGAGCTCCACAAATGGTTATGTGATCAATGTTTTTATAATCTTAAAGAATATTTTGACAAGATTAACTGATTTGTATTTGACATTTTTATGACCGTTGTGACATTATTTTGACATTATTATGATGAATTTTTGATTGATTTCAGAATATCTTAATATTATTTTGTGTTTTAAATGTATTCGATTTTTATTATTATTAAATTTAATTTCAAAGTAGGAACAAACAATAATATTTGCATGCTAATTTGTTAGTGGAACATGTGATACTATGTTTAAAACCTACCAACTCTGTTTACCATGTATCTTTGCAAATAAACTTATCTTATCTTAACACTAAGCCGTTCTTCAATTTTTCATTTTGGTATCCAATTCAAAGAAATTAATTATATTCTGATGAGGGCGCTAGTGAGCGCGGAGTGCAGTCTTAGTATTTTGTTTATAAGTACCTACTTCCTAAGTTTTCAAAACTTTAGAACTTTCATATTTTTAGGGTTCCGTACCTCAAAAGAAAAAAACGGAACCCTTATAGGATCACTTTGTTGTCCGTCTGTCTGTCTGTCTGTCTGTCAAGACCCTTTATCTCACGAACGGGTAAAGGTATCAGGTTGAAATTAATACCATATATTAGGATCCATGAACCACACAAGATCTGAAAATTTCAATTTTTTACAATGACGCAATCAAAAGATATGGCATTTTATGTCCTCATCTCCATACATTTATTCAAAAATGCAAAACCTACAGGGTACTTCCCGTTGACCTAAAATTATGAAATTTGGCAAGAAGCTAGGTCTCACAGTACAAATAATGGAAAAAGTCTGAAATCATTAAATATTACAACTTTTCTCACAACTAATGGTAACCAATTGTGGTGAGCTCCCGTTTCAAGAACATTCATATAAGAGAGGGGTCAAGTTGGAAAATCGCTTTTCAAAACGGAAACACTTACAAACTTGAAAATTGGTATGTTTATAGTGCATAAGCTATAAAATAACAACAAATAATAAAATTTGGTCAAGCGCGTGTCGGACTCAAAAAATCTAGCACATTAACTTACTGAAATTTCAACTAATACAATCATGATTATGTGGTGATACGGAACCCTCGGTACGCGAGTTCGACTCGCACTTGGCCGGTTTTTCTTTTTACATATGTTGCACTGCTATACAGGTATTTTTTTAATATTATTTTCATAATAAAACCAAATCTAGATTTTACCAATCTTTAGCTGTACCCACAACTTTTACACAAACAACTGGACCGGATCAAACGGAATTTTCAACAACGTATTTGGCTTTCTTCCGTACAAATTTGTTTGATTTCAGCTCTGTTTCACAGCTTGAAACTTTGATCTCGCCCATTTTCTGTTTGAGTGAACCGATTGCAATAAAAAAAAGTTCAAATATTGCACGAAAGCAACCCAAATACGTCATTGAAAACTCCGTTTAAGTCGTTCAAGTACTTTGTGAGGTATTGGTGTGGCCGCTTAAAATTTCGCGAACCTTCTGTGTGAATGAACCGTTTGCAATGGAATAAAGCTTATATGTTGCACAGAAAGAAGCCCGACGCGTCATTGAAAACCTCGTTTGAACCAGTTCAGTAGGTGAGTTCTTGGTTCTGCAGCTTGAAACTTTGCGTATCTTCTTTCAGAGTGAACCTTTCGCAATGAAACTAAGCTTGTTTATTGCACAGGAGTAAGCCAAACGCGTTACTGAAAGCCACGTTTGAATCTGCTCAAAAGTTTGTGAGTTTTTCGCGCCTTTGCTTGAAATATTGCGTAACTTCTATCTGAGTGAACCGTTTTTAACTAACCTAAGCTTATATGTTGCACGAAAGTACCTTATCCAAGCACATCATGAAAATGCCAGTTGGAATCGATACAGTAGTTTGTGAGCTATTGGCACCGTCTATTGAAACTTCGGGCATTTCATGTCTGAGTGAACCGTTTTCAATGAAAGTAACCTAATACATTGCAAAGAATTAAGCTAAACACGTTATTGAAAACCCAGTTTAAATCCGTTTAGTAGTTGGTGAGTTATTGGGGCCGCCGCTTGAAACTTAGTGAATTTTATGTCTGAGTGAACCGTTTGCAATGAAACTAAGCATACATGTTGCATGGAGTAGCCAAGTACGTTACTGAAAACCTCGTTTTTATCGGTTCAGTTGTTTGTGAAATATTGGCACCGCCGCTGGAAATTTCGCGCACCTGTCTGTGTGAGCCGTTTTCAATTAAAGTAAGCTATTATGTTGCAAAGAAGTAAGTTTGACAGTTTAATGAAAACCCCGTTTGAATCCATTCAATAGTTTGTGAGTTATTTGAGCCGCCGCATGAAACTTAACGTACCTTCTGTCTGAGTGAACCGTTTGCAATGAAACTAAATTTTTATATCGCACAAAAGTAAGCCAAACTCGTAATTTAAAACTCAGTTTGAATCGGTTTGCGAGTTATTGTCGTACAGGCAATTTAATACTTTACATTGGTGTAGCTTCTGATTGAGTGAACCGATTTGAATGAAACATAGCCTATATGTTGCTCAGACCTAAGCTTAATATATCTGCGAAAACGGCGAGAAAATCCGTTCAGTAGTTTCGGAGTTTAACGAAAACATACAGACAGACAGGCAGACAAAAAGTTCAGAAAACATATTTTTGAGTTTAATTAGTTGTTTATTATCGCTCACACTTGTTTTTTTATAAATTTATCAAAAGTACAGACACGCGGTTTCTACTCTTTTATTAAAAAAAATAATAATAAATAAAACGTATTTGGCTTACTCCATGCAACATGTATGCTTAGTTTCATTGCAAACGGTTCACTCAGACATAAAATACACTAAGTTTCAAGCGGCGGCACCAATAACTCACAAACTACTAAACGGATTTAAACGGGGTTTTCAATAACGTGTTTAGCTTAATTCTTTGCAATGTATTAGCTTAATTTCATTGAAAACGGTTCACTCAGACAGAAAATGCCCGAAGTTTCAATAGGCGGCGCCAAAAGCGATAAAACTACTGTACCTACTCCAACTTGCATTTCCATGACGTGCTTGGATTAGGTACTTCCGTGCAACATATAAGCTTAGGTTAGTTGAAAACGGTTCACTCAGATAGAAGTTACGCAAAGTTTCAAGCGAAGGCGCGAATAATTCAAAAACTTTTGAGCAGATTCAAACGTGGCTTTCAATAACGCGTTTGGCTTACTCCTGTGCAATAAATAAGCTTAGTTTCATTGCGATAGGTAGGTTCACTCTGACAGAAGATACGTTAAGTTTCAAGCTGCAGAACCAAGAACTCTCCTACTGAACTGGTTTAAAGTCAAACGAGGTTTTCAATGACGCGTCGGGCTTCTTTCTGTGCAACATATAAGCTTTATTTCATTGCAAACGGTTCACTCAGACAGAAGGTTCGCGAAATTTTAAGCGGCCGCACCAATACCTCACAAACTACTTGAACGACTTAAACGGGGTTTTCAATAACGTATTTGGGTTGCTTTCGTGCAATATTTGAACTTTCTTTATTGCCATCGGTTCATTCAAACAGATAATAGGCGAGTTCAAAGTTTCAAGCTGTGAAACCGAGCTGAAATCAAACAAAGCTTATAATTTTGTACGGAAGAAAGCCAAATAAATAATAAATAAAATAATAAATAAAATCAGTTTATTTCAGACAATTGTCCATATTTTGTTAGTAAGTAACTTATAATCTATGTTAGAAGATACATATCCAATTAAAACAATTCAATTCAAATTTCAATAACAATACAGATCAAAACATGTCAAAATAATAAAATTAAATAAAATAAGTTAAATTAAATTAATTAAAATTTAAAATTTAAAAATATTCATTTATTTAATTTAAATACCTACCGCCCTGTGCGACGCCAGGCACGTGCACGTGCGCTCGAACCCAGTGCCGCTGCAGAGGGCAGTCATGCTTGTCACCGAGGAGCCTCAGGATGGTGTTGGTGCTCCTAAATACGTTGTTGAAAATTCCGTTTGATCCGGTCCAGTTATTTGTGTAAAAGTCGTGGGTACAGCTAAAGATTGGTAAAATCTAGATTTAGTTTTATTGTAAAAATAATTAAAAAAAAATCCTGTTTCGGCATGGCGGTGCAACAAATGTATTTTTTTTTATGAAAGTTCTAAAGTTTTGAAAGCTTAGAAAGTAGGTACTTATAAACGAAATACTTCAAAAAATAAAGAGAGAAGTGAATCATTGTTTTTTAGGAATTGTCTTTTAAGGGGATAGATAAGATACAAAGATTGTACGGAAGTGGAGTCCAACAGTTTTGTATGTAGGTACATGTAGAGTTAAAAGCATGTGAAGCTTGACACGTTGGACTTTGTACCGCTCTTTTTTCAGTAGCCACAGAAGCTAAAGTGACTGAGCTTCAGATTAAGTTAGGCTTTGTTTTATAAGAAATAACGAAACCCGTATCATAGTTACTCCGCGTGGAATTCGACTATGATTTCACACTTACGAGGATAGTGGGCGACCTAACAGTCCACACGTAAACAAGAGGTGTTTAATTTACAAAAATCCGTAATATCGGTACTCTGTATACCTATAATAATATAAAGGCGAGAACTGCACTGTCTGTCTGTTACGCTTTTATGACTAATCCGATAAACCGATTGTGTTAAAAACTTGGTACGAACATAGTTTGAACCATGGGAAAAGTCATTAGCTACTTTTTCTGAACCCCATGTGGACGGAGTCGCGGGCAACAGCTAGTAGTTTAATAACTTAATAAGTTTGATAACCTCATATTGTATATATACAACGCGTTAATGGAATAAGCGAAACCCTCATAATACACCCCAACTGATTTTAATTAAAATAAATCCATTCCCGTAAAAAAAGTCTGAAAAGTATATTATTTTTTCTAGATATTGTTATTTTAAAGTTTCATCGTTGTACTAGTAGATTTTTAAGCTATCATAGCGCATCCGCCTCGCATCCAAGCGCACTACGCCCACTTTCCTCCCCTCCTCACCGCACATGAACCGCGCGCCGCTAGCGCACGTATCCACAGAAAGATTTAGAAGCGGCAAAAATTTAAATAATAAAAATTTTAAAAAATACCTTTATCAAAAACCCGTAAAATTTATTCTACTCTCAATTCTGAACAAACATGTTTCTCAATTTTGCTTATTCCGTTAACACGTTGTTTAAGAGTTTTATAAGGCTGATTTAATTAGTTCTTAATTTTTTTTATAAGTAGTTAACATGATTTTGTGTTATTTTACCATAATTAATTTATTGTTATTAATTATTAGGAAGTAGATTTAAGATATGATATTGTGATATTTTGCTGTGATTATTTTATTGCATTGTTAATTATTAGGTAAAAGTTTTTGAAATAAAAGTGAGTAAGTAAATTTTTCAAGTGAGCAAACGAGAAGGTGGGTCTCCTGATGGTAAGCAATCTCCACCGCCTATCTATAGCACCCACTGTCTTATGAGTGACATACTTTGACGCTAATAAGACAGCAAAGCGCGTTGCCCACCCTGACAACTAAGATGTTATGTCTCATGTGCCAGTAATTTCACTGGATCTAATATAACATAAATTTACGTTACCCATGTGATTTTTCCTGGGATTTATACGAAAATTATAAGCAATACTCTAAAAAATAAATAAAGGACAAATAATAATCAAACTTATTTTTCATTTTTCTTTGTAACTGTACCCAAGATACTCTTAATTACCTAAAAAAATGTACTATCGCGAGTTGACCCATAAAAAATATTCAAATTTTGGTTTAACCAACTCTTTGGATTTAAACTAGCGAGTTGACGAACGACTCTATGGTGCGACTTTGTCTGTCCGTCTGTCCGTCACACCTGTATATCTCAGCATCCACTCATGCTATCGACTTGAAATTTGGAATAGTTTTAGAATATGGTTGCCCAACTTATTTGCAGATGAAAGAATTAAAAAACAATTATGCTTATTAATGTAAGGGGGGCCCAAATATGGGAGGGGGGGCAAACTTTCAAATTGTGGTTACTAGGTTGAGTGGGGTATCATAATAATGAAAGGGCTGTACTTGTACATTCTAAAATAATTACAAAAAAAATAACATTCAACCCCCCTTATCCCCGAAGTTTGTGAAAGGAAACATCTGAATTAATTACACTCGATAGAAGTTTATGTAAATATTACAGCAAAAATAAAACGATCTTTCTAAGTTGCACAGTTGTTTAAAAATCTGCAAAAAACCTTTACAAACAAATTTTGTTTTGCGGTCCTAAAAATGGATATTGCTTCCAAATATACTATGGGTCCGACTCGCACTTGACCGTTTTTTTTTTATTTTAACCGACTTCAAAAAAGGAGGAGGTTCTATGTTCCACTGTAAGTATTTATTTTTTTATTTATTTACTTATTTAACTGTTTATTGTACACATAAAAATACAAACAAAACGAACATTTATTCATTTCTTTTATGTATGTCCGCCGATTACTCCGTCAGTTGTGATCGATTTGAAAAATTATTTTTTTATCCGAAATGGTCCTCCTGAGGTCGTCCCATTGTCACCAATTCAGGATCTGATGATGGGATCCTAGGGAAATCGAGGGCAACCCTCAAATGTTATAGGCACGTATAACGTTTTTCATATATTTTTAATAGCTACACAAGTATTTGCGTCTGGTATTTATCATCTCATGTTAATGGTCTGATGATGGAAGGTCCAACTCCTTAACGGTTAGGAGTTGGAGGATAATTGTTTGAAATTTTTGTCACGTATTGATAGAAAGTTTGAAGCGCTCGTGGCCAAGTGGAAGTTGGTCTTTTTTTGCGATCTCGAAAATTAAATAACGTTAGCCGTGGTGTAGTCAGCACCTCGATGGGTGACCGCTGGTGGCACAACAATTAAATCGTTCTGTCAAATTGTAGAACGATTTTCAAAATTCTTTTTTTATCCAACTAAACATACTTCTGAAGTGGTCCCATGGTCACCAAGTCAGGACCTCATTATGGGATCCCAGGGAAATTGAAAGCAACGCTCAAACTTTATAGGCACGTATTACCTAAGTGTTTCAAAAACAACGCGTTAGGTAAATATTGCAAAATCTCTGAGGTGAAAGCTCTACACAGGAAATTGAACATCTTAGAGATGCCATGGAACGCACGGCAGCGTACACGTAGAGACAAAACCAGTGTAACCTGAATGAAGTCAGCCGAACCAGCGCTGCGCTGAACTTGTTTACTATTAAAGTACCTGGGAGACCGAGCTTCGCTCTATAATAGCCGCTTCAACCTGACAATATCATCGGGTGAGCAAGCTATGCTACTCAAACCCAGGTGGCGCTGTAAGTTTCTTAAACGCACTAAAACGCGCAAAGAAATTATTAAAAAGACGGTGAAAATGAATTTTTCTCAGACATGAGACCTAGCTAGATCGATTTTTTGCCCCCGAAAAACCCTGTATAGTAAATTTCATCGAAATCGTTAGAGCCGTTTTCGAGAAACCGACTACAAATATATATTTAAAAAATGTGGCTACCTTACAAACGCCTAAAACCAAATACCCGCTCAAAGTCAAATTGTTTCCACCGAAGTGCGTATACCTATCTATAAGTTGGTTATTCATTTATTACTGACCATCAATTTTAGAGACTTTATCCGTGAAATGCTCGAACTTTTTTAGTGACATCATGATTGTAGTGATATGACAACACCACGTCATTTGTGCTTCGGAAGGCCTTTCAGTCGTTGGTCCTAGCGAGTGATCATAAGGTCATTGATTTAGATCAGTTAGGGTTACCAACCGATTTTTGGTGCCTGTATCTTACGGTGTTTGCTTGACACTAAAACTTGTAAAATAAAAATTGTTTTAACAAAAACTACACACCTTCAAAGTATTTCTAGGTTTCTATTAGCATTAAAAAGTATAAAATAGCCATAGCAATTAATAACCAGTAACTTATTGAAGTAATAGAAAATAACCAAGCCTGTTATTTATTTCAATTATAAATTTATAGGTACATTACAACAGTTAATTTTGGAGTCGATGCCAGCCAAGTCACAAAACCAATTGAAGTATGTTACGCTACTAGCCAACTATCATATAAATGCACTAACTAACTCGCGCTCATTAAGCTGTAGGTATGCCATTACCAAATTAAGAAAAGTTTTTATTTTCCATCTCGTGCCTACTTTTCATCAAATCTTAACCATTGACAATTTAATATTGGATCCCTTCGAAGGTAAAAAAAAGCAGTTCAACGTCTTCTGTAATAAATAAAATACACCAGATTAGATACTGTTACCAGCACTACAACTTCTTGGCTGGCACCGACTCCAAAATGAACTGTTGTAATGTACCTATGAATTTATAATTGAAATAAATAACAGGCTTGCATTTACTTATATATAAGTACTAGCCCATCGGCACGTTACAATGTCCCCAATTCGTTGGTCCAAAATCTGACGTTTAGGACCAACAAATGTCAGTCGTTGTCAGTCATATTGTCAACATTGGATGCAAATAAACTTACCAACAAAATGGACTGTTCTTAGTTGAAGAAACAATTTACTTTATAATTTCTTATTATTGTTTTTGACTATAATCCAATTATTGAAACTGAAAAACCAGGCCTAAATCACATATAAACAGTAAAACGTTTGTTTTGTTTTTTCCCGCCATATTATTTCCGTTCCGTGTATTTAGCACCGAGCGAAGTACTACACAACGTAGTTCACGCGATTTTTCACAGATGGCGCAATTTTTTCTTGTATGGGGAAATTTTTAACCGGTTGTTCCGAAGACCCTATCTTGACTATATAAATCTATGCAGGCTTGGTTATTTTCTATTACTTCACTAAGTTACTGGTTATGAATTGCTGTGGTTATTTTATACTTTTTAGTGCTAATAGAAACCTAGAAATACTTTGAAGGAGGTGTGTAGTTTTTGTTAAAACAATTTTTATTAAGGGTTACATTTATGTCGCTTCCATATTTCGTAAGATTTATTTTTAAACGTTCACAATATACCCCCACGTACTCCCCGGAATTGACCAGCCTCGTGCCAAGTTTCATGCTCATGGCCGCGTTTCTAAGAACGTGAGGGAAATAAACGTGTAATGCCTGTGCGGACTCGACAGTTACTACGATAAATTTTTAAAGTGAAAACTTCTTTAGCGGCGCTTGGCACTTTTTAGATGGGTAAAAAATGTTGAACTCGGGTCAGATGTCGCGTCAGATCCGTAGCCTGATCGAAAAAGCGTCAACTGTCAACCGTATTTTTATTACAATACGGGTTTTTATTTAGTGACATCAAAGAAGTACGCGAGCAGTGGCGTGATTGACCCTCACAAAAAGCATAATATTCAAAAATGCAAGTTTTCACTTCTGCCGGCACTCCCGGAGTACAACCCGTCCTTTTTTTTCGTTTTTGGGTAAGGCCCCGTAAATTTGCACAGTAACACACTGAAAAAGAAACACAACAGTAACACACATAGTATGGTAACACAACGGAATTGTGTAATGTTTAGTTTATAATACCTATGTAGGAAGTGCCAATCTACCAAAATGATTATAGTACCTACATCATTTGTAAGTGTCCCTACTTATAACCTGAAAAATATAATGGTAAGGCATGATAAATGGCAAGAAGCTTTAGGTAACACAACGTAACACACGGTAACACACAGTAACACACTGGAATGAATCGCGTAGCAATCCTCACCTCAACTTGATTTTTCACTCTTGAATTTGTTTTTTCTATGCGATTCACACAGGAATTTATGAACTTCGAACAGTTTCTATATTGGAAAACTTTTAGGTAATGTTTTTATTTACCCACTTTAAGAGAATTATCACTTTTTCACCAATAAAACAATATCTGAATTTTCTGCAGCACACATCGACGTCACCGTAAACCTCCAAAGATGGCTACTTGACAAAGCTTTCAAATGAAATGTCATGGAGAAATGTTGGTACCTTTACTAATAAAATATATTACGGTAGCCATAACAAAAAGAAAATAATATAAAAACGACGAAGTAACACGCGCCAAGGCAACACACTGGAAAAAAAGTGGGGTCATGGCTATTTTGTAGATATAAAATGATAAGATAATTATTTATAACTACATAAAAAGCACTATAATATTCAAAAAAGTTGGGGTTTCAATATTGCAAGAACTTTTTAGACATGTAGGTAACAAAAATCCGTTTTTTAACGACTCAAAGTTTAGAAAATGGCGTGGGGTCAGTGAAATTTTCATAGACCAGAAAAAAATGTGGAATTACAAAGTCTAATGGTGAGCCCTAGATCAATCTGATATACCATAACTGCTATAAATAAGCTCGTAAATACACTGCACAATAAATTTTTAACACAAAAATGCAAAAAAATATTTTTGTTTAGCAAGTATGAGGGTTTGAAGTAAGGAGTCACAGGATTTTTCGAAAAGTGCAAAGTCACGGGGCCTTACCCTTATTCCAACGCTTACGAGTACCAACACATTTTGCAGCTATGTCACAGATTAGATAATAGTAAACTGTCAAAAACAATCGGCTAAAGTTGTCAGAAAAAACAAATTCGTAATTTACAAAAAACAAATTCGTAATTTACAAAAAAACTAATTCGTTGGTAAGCGTAATAATAATAAAAGGTTTATTGTACAAAAAGAAAGAAGATACAATGTATTGTGCAAACAGGTATTAATAACTTTTACAAAAATGTCTATATGTACCCGTATCAGATTCCTAAACTAAGTTAAAAACCTGTGTTTTAGGGACTTTGATGTTCCTCCGCAAACGGATTGAGGCCGGGTTTGGTTTACAGACAAGAGCGGTGCCTTTCCGCCAGAGCTAGAATGCGGCGAGGTAGCTAACTAGTGAGCTCTCGAGGTATCGGAACCATAGAATACATGAATCATGTATTCTATGATCGGAACCCTAAAGTTCACGTTGTATTTTAGATACGAGTATACTTATTTTTTTAATCGAATTCATGTTTATACTGCTTGAACAATAATCGCGTGGTGGGGGAAGCTTTGCGCACGTCAATTTGTATGTAAAATTTACTCTGCGCAGCCAAGGTCATTGTTTAAGTAGTTTGCCCACATCTATACGGGAGCTGACAAAATTTCTTCCTTAGTTTTTCCCCTGAAATTCATGGCGAAAACGAGATAACTCAGTAGATGGAGGACAATAAGAGGATCAAGAAAACCAACGTGAGAACTCCTAGACCGGAGCCCCATCCGTGCTCAGGAGGCCTTTTCCTGATTTTAAGGCTAGTCTGATTAAGATAAAGCCCCCGATTTTCTCGTCTGGAAAAAGTTTTTTAATATCACCATTAACTACTTACTCTATTTACTTTTGTTCGCCCTGAATATCACTAAGACAAGCCTGAAAATATGAAATAGACAATTTCTTTGTGATATTATGGTGACATTCAGAGCGAACAAAAGTGATTTAGAGTAGCTTATGTTGATACCTACTAAAACATTTTCCAGACAAGTCGGGGGCTTTTGCTAAAACAAACCAGCTCAAAGATCTAAAAAAACCGGTCAAGTGCGAGTCGGACTCGCGCGCCGAGGGTTCCGATATACCTATAGTATTTTTGGAAGCAATAAAGTCCATTTTCAGGACCGCAAAACTAAATTTGTTTGTAAAGGTTTTTTGCAGATTTCTGAAAAACTGTGCAACTTAGAAAGATCGTTTTATTTTTGCTGTAAAGTTTATATAAACTTCTGTCAACTGTAATTAATTCAGATTTTTCCTTACTCAAACTTCGGAGATAAGGGGGGGGGAATGGTATTTTTCTTGACATTTTTCATCATAACTTTAAAACTAAGAAATTTAAAAAAATACAAAAATATATTTTAAAATGTACAAGTAAAGCCCTTTCATATGATACCCCACTCGACCTAGTAGCGACAATTTGAAATTTGGCCCCCCCTATTTTGGCCCCCTTTATATTAATAATCATACCTTTTTCAAAATTTTTTCTTGTGCAATTAAGTTGGGCAACTATATTCTAAAACTATTCCAAATTTCAGGTTGATAGCATAAGTGGTTGCTGAGATATAGAGGTGTGACAGACAGACGGACAGACAGAGCGGCACCATAAGGGTTCCTTTTTTTACCATTTTGGTATCGGAACCCTAAAAAGGCCTCCTGATCACTGGGCTCCGATATAGAACATCTTTTTTGTGATCCTGTAGGTAATTGTCCTCTATCTTCTAAGACATCTCGTTTCAGTCCTGATTATTATGTGAAAATACCTTCTCGGCTCCCTGTCCATGTATAACCCTAATGAAAACAGTAAAACGGCAAAAAATAAAACGACATAATCAACGGTTACAACACTTATTAAACGTTCCATATATTTTTATCTAAGTACAAGTTTTACATTACATAGGTGTCACTAAACTTCTGCCTTTTGAAGAACATAATAGTAGGTTAGTAACCAAGGGCTGTAAGGCATCAATTGCAGCCCGAGATATTTAGGCGCACGAGCGCAGCGAGAGTGCAATCGATGCTTACACCCGAGCTAACTACTCTGCTTTACATCTCGATTGTGAGGTCAGTAGGTCCTTATACCCCCAATGGGGCTTGTAGGTGACCAATTAGCGCTCTAGGGTAATAATGTAGCTAGAAAAGCCCTAGGGCGGTAAGTAAGTAAAGCGCGCGGGGGGCTAGGGGCAGCTCGCTGGCGGCGGGCGAGGCGGCCCGGAGCTCTTCAATTACTTACCGCCCGGGCTTTTCTAGCTACATTATTACCCTGGAGCGTTAATTGGTCACCTACAAGCCCCATTTGGTGGTAATAAGGACCTACTTACCGAATATGAGAGATGTAAATGATATTTATTTACTGATTTATTTACCATTCATATTTTTTAAAAGATTTAACTAGTACATGGATACTTTACAAGTTGAATTAAAAACCCCGGACACTACATACATCGAGCGCGAATTTGAAATTGAAAAGTCGCGTCTTTTAGGGTTCCCGCACACGGGCCACTTCTGGCCACAACCACTAAACGCCGCCACTGGCATATTTCCTGCAGTTTTCATACATTTTATATGGACAAATCGTGGTTGCTAAAAATGTATGAAAACCGCAGGAAATATGCCAGTGGCGGCGTTTTGTGGTTGTGGCCAGTGGCCCGTGTGCGGAAACCCTTAGGCTACAAGACCCTCAGAAATTGCTCAAAAGTAAGTTTTATTTTTCTACTAAAAATTATCTTGTTGTTGTTGTTTTCTTAGTAGTATCACTGGGGTTGGCAAGCAAAACTAATATTATTTTTTAGTTCGAGGTGTAACAGAAAAGGCATAACCAGCTTTAAGGATTTGTATCCGACCATGAAACTGAACAAATTCTAAGGAATATCTCAAATACGAAAAAAATATCATCATCATTGTCATCATATCGAGTGGGTTGTAAGATTGATAACCGACCTTACAAACCTGGCGTTCAAGTTATTGAGCCGCCCAAAGCATCTGGCAATGCTCATTTAACAACTACTTCTGTAGATAGTAGCCAGGACAAACGGCTTAACGTGCCCTCCGAAGCACAGAATTTTCTTTATTCGGAAAATCTGGTGAGTCATCCTGCAAAGTCCCAACCCAACCGGGCAAGACACACCAAGTGAATTTTGCTAGCCAGCAGTTATACTGGGAATCGAAACCCAGAACCTCCGGATCGAGAGCTTTCGTTTTCGATTGGGGGTTCATTTCGTGCAAAGTGGATATAGGCCCTCTAGTGGCAATAATTGGCACTACATCGAGCTTTGGATGAGTCTGACAGCCAGTTGCACAAAGCTTCTTAAAGTTAAAGCTTCTTTAAATCTATTGCTTTTACTTTCTTTGTCTACAAAACAGAAAAAGTCAGCAATAGACTTAAAGTTGCTTTAACTTTAAAAACGTTTTGTGCAACTGGTGGTGAGGGTGAGGGGAAGAGGGGGGATAAGGGGTAGGTAGTAAGGGAAGTGAGGAGCGGGTATGAGGGCCGGTGAGGGGAGGGGCGGTACTGGCGGTAGGGGGATGGGGGCTGAGTGGTCGTGAGCTCGACGTGCTCTGGACTGTACTCGTACCTACCTACCTGCATAGTATTTTGACCAATGTTCCAGAAAAGTTGTTCAGTGTCATGGGAAACTTCACACCCTTCGCGCTCATTATACTCCCTCCGCACCAACCTGTAATCTTAATCTAAGAGGACGCCGAAGCTTTACATTCACAGCATGGGCACGGAGGCTCTGGTTTTGGTAACTGATAGAACTTGCAAGGGTTTATAGCGTATTCGTCACCCACTGCGTAGCACCGCCCTAGTTCTAGCATGTCTTCCAAGTCGCATCTGCAAATATAAAGACACCAAGTAAGTTCCTCATGTAAGTAAGTAAGTAGGTAAGTAGGACCTCAGAAGTTATTGGCATGAGTGAACCAATAATGGATGCTAGGGACAGGTTTCCTAAAACTGAAAGGGCGAGATCAGTCAACGTAACTGAACAAATTTCAGTGAATAAAACTTTCAGGAAATGGAAAAGAAAAATCGGCTTTTCCATACAAACTGACTAATCAAGTTTGCAATTGAAAGTTGTTCAGTTACGTTGACTAATTATGCCCTTCAGTTTTTGGAAACCTGTCCCTTACATCCTTTGTAGGTTCAATTATGAAAATAAGTTCTGCTCGGTCTCAAAAAAACGCACAATATAGAGAAGCAATTAGTAGCACCGTTCTTTCTATAGTGTGGGCTTTGGTTTGTCTCACCCTGTAGTTTTAGCAGATGGCGTAGTAATGCCATCGAATGAGTATGGAGTCTTGAAAATTAAACAAAAAAGCTTACCTGCTGTTGAAAACCACTCGTGCTTATGATCTCGCACCACTTTCAAAACGTGACCGAGTGGTAGTTGCTCTTTCTTTCCGATGAAAAAGCACCATGAGCTAGGTCACCACTAGGGCATGTTGAGCAGTTGGTCCGGGATACTGTCACGAATAGTAATCGTTAAATCAAGTCCGAGGTAACTTGGCGGTTTGATAGCTTTGAGAGACAAGTTGAGCACTAACCTAGCCAAGCCTTATCTAGAATTGGTTTTGGTTCGGCTTATGGGTTGCGGAGGTCAGATAGCAGCTGCTCTGTGTAACAGTACCTTCATCAAATCCCGTCGGTTAGGTAGCAGAATGTGAATATCGGATAAAGGTACGGCAATGATGCTTACTTGCTTTTTTCCAGGAGCTTCTTCTCTTTTTCATTTAGCGTCGGGATGAGGTACTCCATTATACCACCCCGTCCCATTTTAACAGGGGTGGCACAGGTGTCCAGGCCGAAGCTTTGTTCTGGAGCCGCCTGTTCAACTAGCGCGCTGTCCAATATAGCTGGCTTCCTAAACAGGCCTGTAAGTAAACAGTAGTCACTGAACCACGGCTACTTTGGCCCAGGCACAATGGTCCACATGGGACTAAGTGCGGAAATCATAAACCTAAAAGGGATATCTCCCCTTGGTGACTAGACGTATTGCTAACATAGCCCTCTAGAATGGACATCCTAAAACAACCACTTTGTCATCTTTTCAATCTATGCTTCGAAACGTGTACTTTTCCGGATCAATTTAAAATTGCTCGTATTCTACCACTACATAAAAAGAAGGACAAATATGATCCAATAAACTACAGACCGATTTCATTATTGCCGGTACTTTCAAAATTGTTAGAAAAACTCATAAAAGTTAGACTCGTGACACACTTAAATGTTAACAATGTATTAGATGACAGACAGTTTGGTTATAGAAAAGGGTTGGGAACAGCGGATGCAAAAACGACTTTAGTCTCTGATGTATTATTAAGTTTAAATGAGAAAAAAAGAGTGGCAGGTGTTTTTCTCGACTTAACCGCTGCTTTTGATTTAGTGGATCACACTATTTTGATTTCTAAATTAGATTACTATGGCGTTAGAGACTGCAATTTGCAACTTTTTAAGTCGTATTTGTGTAACCGGAGACAATTTACTGAATTAAAAAGCATTTCTCTTGAAGGTAGCGTAGAAAAAAGCACATGTAAACTGGTCTCGGTCACAAAAGGGGTGCCACAAGGCTCAGTTTTGGGACCTATATTTTTTCTTATTTTTCTCAATGACTTATCCAATTATATTCAAAATCAAATTCCAGACGTGAAACTAATATTATTTGCAGACGATACAACAGCAATAATTTCAGGAAATGACATATGTAATTTAAATGACAAAGTTAATACTGCCCTGACTCTTTTTTATAATTGGTTTGAGACAAATAGTTTAAAAATTAATATCAAAAAGACTAACGTTATATTGTTTAGAACGACCGCACGTAATAAAGATACACTTCACTTAAACTTAAATGAAGAAAAGATAGAAGTTGTCAGATCGGTAAAGTCACTTGGTACACATATAGACGAAAATTTGAACTGGAAGGATGAGTTGATGGCAATTGAAAAGAATATTAGTTCCGCGTGTTATGCTCTACGCAAATTGAGAGAAGTACTGACAATTGACCAAATAAAAAGTGTCTACTATGCTCTTGTTGAGTCAAGGTTTAGATATAGTGTCAAATTGTGGGGCATGAGTTACGACTATAATATGAAAAGAGCCTTTCTTTTGCAAAAACGAGCGATACGAGCCATCGTTAGAATCCCCCCATGGGAATCATGTCGGGAACATTTTACCAAACTGGGAATATTAACAATACCTAGTCTATACATTTTAATACTACTTACAGATTTTGTAAAAAGCCGACACAAATTTGAGAGTTCCGCTGAAAAAGACGCTAGGGAAGTTACAAGACGAAAGGATTTCAGGTCGCTTATTACACCAAAACTGAATGTAGTTAAACACGGGGTATTGAACCGAATGACATTTTTTTTTAATAAATTGCCTGTAAAGTTGAAGGTCGAAAGCAGAATGGACGTTTTTAAGAGGGAACTCAAATTGATTTTATTAAAGAAATGTCATTATAGTGTAAGTGAATTTTTGGATATAAATAATACTTTTGACATGTAATTTTATAATATTAAGATAATTTCAATTTTTCGAGTTTTGGACGTAAATAATAATTTTTGACATAATTTTGTAATAATAAGATTTTCATTTTTGTTTTAGCTATAAGTTAATGTCAAACACAATTGTTTTGTTATTGACTAATAAATGAATGAATGAATGGAAAGTTGGCGATATTGGACTGATTGCAGATGACAGCCTCCCAAGAGGGACTTGGCCCTTGGGGAGGGTAATAAAGATATACCCTGGTCAGGATGGCCACATCAGGGTTGTAGATTTGTTAAAACAGGGAGGGGTATTCCGAAGGCCTAAAAAAAACTTGTGCCTTTAGGAGTCCAGTCAGTTGCCAACTCCCACTGAGTGCTTGCCACTGGGGAGGATGTTGGCGACTGGCTAGACGGTTTTTTACTTTTCCCTGTAACTGAGGGCACTAAACCAACTGTAGAATATGTGATTGACAGTGCCTCGGCCCGTATTAGAACTTCGCAATCGCCTCACGACAGTCACGACGAGCGGGGGAGGTTAAGTATCAGAAGTTTCCTTTATGATTACTATCACCTTCAACTATGGTACGCAAGCGCCACAGCAAGCCCGTAGAAACAATACCAGTACAAACTGGACCAGCGCTACACTACAAATGCCCGAAGCCAGAGACCCGCAGGTCTAGTTCAATTTGTTTCCACTGAAGTACGCCAAACGTAAAACGAAATCGAAACCCGGCCTCTTTAAATTAAATGTAGTCGTATGAACCTTGTACTGAAGTCGCCATCGACGACAACGTGTTGATCGTCATGAAAACTAAAAAGGAGCTCTCTAAATGAAAAGGTAGGGCGGCTATAGGTACTATGCCGTACCTAGGTTACAGAATAACTTATAAGGAATACCCTACTTGCCCCGAAGGATCTATGGACGGCGGCGGCGGCGATTAAATTGGGCCACCAAAATAAAAAAATTAAAAAAAACTGGCCAAGTGCGAGTCGGACTCAAACACGGGTCCTGTATCTGTCCACCATTAGTACCATAACATACTTTTACTAACATACTTACTAACAAGTTTTTGTCCTTTGATTTCAAAAACACTGCGCCCACTCAAACCTGAACCCTCTTTAATACGAATGTAGGTACTTGAAAGGGGAGCTCACCTTGTTTGGTTGTAATTGGTTGTGCGAAAGTTGTGGTATTTTAGACAATTCGCTTTCTTGTGCTACGAGACCTCGCTTATTGGCAAATTTCATAATTATAGGTCAACGGGATGTATCCTTTAGGTTTTGATTTGGTTCATGAATGTATGGCTATTAAGGGCTGTATCTTTTGATTATGTTGTCGTGGAAGACGTAGAAGCAACAAGCATTTCCACCTTCAACGTCCCATGGACTAAAGTTTGATATTAATTTCAACTAGATACATTTACACCGTGAGAAAAAGGCTCTTGACAGACAGACAGACGGTCAACCAAGTGATCCCTAAAAATAGCCAAAAAAATTAAAGTGATAAGGGCTCCGTTTCATTTCCTTTTGAGGTACGGAACCCTAAAAATAGGCATCGAAACGCAAAGTAGAAAACCATACCATTCATAATTTGCACAACACATCTGGCTGTGGCGTAACCGATGCTGAGGTGTCCTTGCTCATTGTTACTCTTGACGCGGCAGATCAGCTCGTCAGCGTCACGCACCAACTTTGTAATGCAGGCTATTTGGTCCTGGGGAGTAAGTTGTGATCATAACGTCTGGAAAGTCCTCTGCTCGGCAATGAGCTCTCCCAGGAATCTCACAGTAGTATAAACACGAGGAACTGAAGGAACAACCCAATCTCACAACACAACGATAAAGTCTTGATATATCATAGTCACCACACGCTTGCGGCTGGCCCAGTAGACGGCGGTAGTTGATGACCGTAATGTGGTGTTACAATACGTAGGTCAGGTCACTGTTGCCCATCCTATGTTTATGATCCCTTAGTACTCCGTGTGGTGCCGGCAAAGAATAGTAGCATCCAATCTCTACCCGTGGGTGTCATAAGACTAAAGACTTATGAACCGGAGGATGGGCACCAGCATCTTTCTGTGTATCGTACCATCTTACATACTGCGGTCACAAACAACGGCGGTCGCCAGCCGCAACGCTTACAAGCGTGGTAACTATGGTAAATCCCCTCAAAAGTACCCCGCGTTTTTGCTGGAGTTCTGGAGGGAGCTTCCTGTTTTGCAGTGGACGATTCTGGGATGTTATGATGAGTCGCCTTTTGTGACACCTACAAAACAATGGGTGGTAGGGTACGCACGGCAGCAAGTGGTAACAAAACCAATATAAGCTGATCCAGCTCTATGGTACAAAAACCCGAAGCTTCAAGATCTAAGTGTGACCACAAACGTGAGTCCGAATGTATACACGACACGACTGAATACAGAACTGGGAACAGGAACATTTAGAAAAAGCGTGGCTCAAGCAACGCTAAATGGCCAGCGGGCTAGAGTATCTAGGGTAACGTTAAATACGAATAGTCGGGTCTAGAGTAGGTAGCCGTGGTGCAATAGGCTTGCCGCCTCTTTCAGTGTAGTTCTAATAAGTATATGAAGGTAGCTGGAAGTCAGGAAGCCAGCCGATCGATATTGAAGCCCTTGTTCGGTTTTTAATCTAACACAGTAGATAAGTAAGATATAAATTGAATAGAATAAGTACATGGACTTTCAAAAGTAAAAATAATATATTTGCTATAGGTAGTTTAGGAAATATCGTTATTTATGTAACTGACTAGTACTTTTACGAATTCTTGCAACAGTGTTTTACGTATAACTCACCTTCGCCACGCAGACAAAAGACTCCATATTGGAGAAGACGGGCACGCGAGTACATCTTCCAGTGCCGCAGACCACGGGCGCGAAGTGCTGCGTCGGATCGATGTCTGCCAATGCGCAATACAGCTGGTTCGCGCGCATCGCATTGATCGCGTTCACACCAAGTACGCGACGATAATCGTACGCATCATACATCTGTAGGGTCTAAAGCAATCATGATGCTAAAATTTTCTGTAACTGCTAATTTGAGGAGGAAGCTGACGAAGCGCGTTGCAAAAACTCGCGTTGAATCATCTAGACTAGCTCTTAGTACACACGGCCGCACATCAGTAGAAACACTTTTGAACCTTATTGCGTGGTAATAGAGTTGAGAAAAGTTTCTACCGACAAGCGGTTGACCGTACCTATACAGGGTGTAAAGGACAGCTTTCCGAAAGCTATGAAAGAAAAGGAAAGGTATTCAATTATAACATTTAAAGCTAAATTAGCTAATCATATTATCAGTAAGTCTATGTAATGATTTAATTGTTACAAGTTTTTAGTGAGCATAAAAGTGTGTAACTTCTCGATGCAAAACGAACGATTGTTAACCTTGTTTTATTTTTTGTTCTCATGTAAGTGACTTAAATGTCTTTAATGAGAAATAAAGTATCTTTAAACCTAACCTAAAGGTATGCTTGGAAAGGTATGATCAGTCAACGAAACTGAAGCAACTTTCAGCGAATAAAACTACTAGGAAATGAAAAAAAAAAACCGGTCAAGTGCGAGTCGGACTCGCGCGCCGAGGGTTCCGATATACCTATAGTATTTTTGGAAGCAATAAAGTCCATTTTCAGGACCGCAAAACTAAATTTGTTTGTAAAGGTTTTTTGCAGATTTCTGAAAAACTGTGCAACTTAGAAAGATCGTTTTATTTTTGCTGTAAAGTTTATATAAACTTCTGTCAACTGTAATTAATTCAGATTTTTCCTTACTCAAACTTCGGAGATAAGGGGGGGGGAATGGTATTTTTCTTGACATTTTTCATCATAACTTTAAAACTAAGAAATTTAAAAAAATACAAAAATATATTTTAAAATGTACAAGTAAAGCCCTTTCATATGATACCCCACTCGACCTAGTAGCGACATTTTGAAATTTGGCCCCCCCTATTTTGGCCCCCTTTATATTAATAATCATACTTTTTCAAAATTTTTTCTTGTGCAATTAAGTTGGGCAACTATATTCTAAAACTATTCCAAATTTCAGGTTGATAGCATAAGTGGTTGCTGAGATATAGAGGTGTGACAGACAGACGGACAGACAGACAGACAGACAGACAGAGCGGCACCATAAGGGTTCCTTTTTTTTACCATTTTGGTATCGGAACCCTAAAAACGGCCTCTCCATACAAACTGCCCAATCAAGTTTACAGTTTTGTGTGGAGATGCAAATTTTTTTACACTTACACCCCGTATAAACGTTTGCCCATTGACAAAACCCAGACAGAGCCAACACTTGTCGTCATCACAAGCGTGTTTGCCCTGTGCGGGGATCGAACCTGCGGCCCACGTCGCAGAAGGCAGGGCGCAATCTGATAAAAAAAACCGGCCAAGTGCGAGTTGGACTCGTACGATGAGGGTTCCGATACACCTATAATACCTATTTTTGGAAGCAATAAAGTCCATTTTAGCAGATTTCTAAAAAACTGTAAAACTTATAACAATTGTTTTCTATTTGCTGTAATATATTTATACATCCTGTAACTATATAATATTAGTTCTAGAAACAAAATTAAAAACGTAAATTATAGGAAATTTAATTCTCTACAACACTGTGCAAAACACATTTGAATTGCAGCGATTTTAAGTTAAAATTTTCACAAATTTCCGGGAAAAGAGATTTAATCCTCTTTTTAAAAGCGCATATCTCCATAACTATCAGTTCTAGAAACAAATTAAAAACGTAAATTATAGGAAATTTAATTCTCTACAACACTGTGTAAAACACATTTCTAGCTAAAATTCATGTAACCGAAGATATAAGCGAAAAATATGGCGAAGGGGGGAGAATTGTGCATTTTGCATTTTAAACACTTACTCGTACTAACCATCCTAGACAACACATCAAAAATTTGGAGTCGTTGCACCGTTTGTAAGGTAGCCCCCCCTCTATTCAGTGGGTTATATGGGAAGTTGATTTTTTTTCGTATTTAGACCTGATTTCGTTATGAAATGTTGTTCAGTTTTACGGTCTGAGTAACACGCTAAAATAGTGCTTACTATTTTTTTAACACACGATATACCTAATATAGATTTTGGAATTAAAGAACTACCTACTTAGTCTTGATATATGGCCAATAGTGGAAAATTTTATATATCAAAAAGCCGCGATCGTAAGCCCATGAAGTAAGACAAAATACTAACATATTTAACAAGATTGAAGTTGCAGTCAACAGGCGGCGTCTGAACGCACGTGATAGCTTGGGGGCTGAAATGCGCGATGGCGAGGCTCATAGAACGCACGAACGCTTTGTTGTAGAAGAACAGGTCTCGGTCGAGGATACAGCAACACGGAGGGCCGGTATAGTAACCGCCGCAGATCAACGCCACATCTGTGTTCTGGTGAACAAGTATGGCTGGATATAAAATATCTCATTTAACTAATAATACAAATGCGAAAGTATTGATGTTTGTTTGTTCCACTATCGAAACCGATTTCTACAAAATTTGGCAGGTAGACAGATCAAGCACTGGACTAACACTTGCTATGATCAAACTACAATTTATAGAGAAATGCATGGTTCCTGAAGGAGACACTGGGACACAAAGACTATACAACGCGAGCGAAGCCGCGGGTAAAAGCTAGTACAGAATATACAGTAGGTCATTACAGCAACTGTCACATGGATTGCAAAAAGCCGCACTCACACTTGTCGTTAGAGATACTCGAGAAGCTCCACTCTTTCTTGAGTTACCACACACCTGCCCGCTCCCGGTTTCAGTCTATTCGACATTTATATTAGCCAGGGTAGATCATATCCTGAAGGCAGTTTTTCGGCAATGAAAAGGACGAGGACCTGTAACCAGCTTCACCAGAACTCCTTCAAGCTATAGGACGAGGATACTTACATCCAGGGCAGCAGGTAGATAGGGCCTGCCCTGATATGCCTCAATGGCCGTGGTGGTGTCAATATGCGCTAAATCGTGCGCCCACCCGACCACTTTCCGTTCTGGCACTTCGTCATACATTGCCAGGGTTTTTATAACATTCTGCTGTTTCAAAAACAGGCACGCGATGCGACCCACGTCACTGCCTGCGCCTAACACTGTAACCTGAAAATATACTTATAAATTTAGCGAGACTAGAACAGTAGAAATGTAGTAACTAAAAACCAGGCATAGATCTATTCTGGCATCCACACTCACGCCGCGATATGTTTCGCGAGAACTCGAGACGTACTGACTCACTCGATTGTGTTCTTCCGTTATTTACCCGCCCGAAACACCCAAGAACCAAGAAACTACACAGGCGAAAACATATCAACAATTCACGTTCTCGGTCTGCGAGACTTTTCACCTGTGAGTGTGAATGGTCCAGACGAGTTACCTTTTGCGGAGGCTTTCTCGGAACTGGGAAGTACTGTTCACATTCCGACTCAAGGTTCCATAAAGCGGGTGACATCACGAAGTTCTTGTAACTTCTGTTCTGTGAAACCTGAGTTTGCGAAGCGGGGATCGAACCCAGCTTGAGCCAGAACGGTGCGACGCGCCACAACATACTTGACGCAGAACAAAGAGCATTCCTAGTCAAAATTTAAGTTACTCGTAATTCACTGATAATTTAGAGCGTCTGTATTTTCTGTTTTTACATTTTATCTGCGTGCATTTTTAATTTTTATCAAAATTTCGATGTTTCTTGATTTCGACTACTGACGTGACTACATTGACGTTTTTGCTGACGTAACTGACCAAAAGAGATTACTATACCTAGTAGGATAACTAAGAAGGCGAACCTTGCACCTAAACCTGCTGGGATGAAACTTGCATAGGAAGTGGTGCTCCCCAGCCACTGACCTTATATAGGTCAGTGTCCCCAGCAGGATGCGACCATAGAGTAACACGACAGTGTCCCCAGCAGGATGCGACCATAGAGTAACACGATTTTCGCGCGCAAGGCAGGCTTGCGCGGTTTGACGCGTTGCTCTAAGGATGCGACTGAGATGCACAGTGGGGCATAATGTCGAAAATGTGTAGTTTTTGACAGGGAACCCTGTCTTCCATGTTCGGTCGACCGGATCGCGCTGACGAAAACCGATCACAAATAATCAAATTTCGCGATCGCGTCCCCTTCAGTCGCCCGCAGGCCGAGCACAAAGCCACGGAAGTATATCGCTAGAAGAAAGTGGCGCAATTACAAAAAAAATAATTGAATTTGTATACGATTGTGACGTCACAAATTATTAGTCATCGTATACAAGAGACTTTTTACACAAAAAATAGACTTGAATTTTTTTTCTAAAGGCAAGAAGTTAGTTGAATATTGTGCTACAGTTATAAATGAGGTATCGTTGTAAAGTGCGTTTAATAATGAATCTAGTGATATAATAAATTTAAAAAAACTTTCGCTAATTTTGAAAACATGAGCTGTTGAAGTTTCGCTAATAGCCATGGCGTGACCATAATCGAAGAACACTAAGAATCATGCATCAAAAATCGAAGCAAATAAAGTTAAAAACAAAGTACAGCTTAAGAGGCGTCGATTAAGTCAATAATCATTACAATCGGCTTACGAGAACCCAGCCAACCAGACCTCAGAAGTTTAGTGCGACAAGATAAAATTCGTCTTGAAATTTGTTTTTAAAGGCAAAAAGTTTTATAAATATTGCGCTAAATTTATAAATGAGGTATCGTTGTAAATTGCATTAAATAGTAAATCTATTATACATACATACATACATACATACATACATAATGTCACGCCCTGTTCCCGTCGGGGTAGGTAGAGACCACAGTTCTCCACCTGCTACGATCTTGACATACTTCCCTTGCTTCCTGAACTTTCATCAATCCTTTCATACATGCTCGTCGGTTTAGGGTACTTTTAACCTGGCCTTTATTTAGAACGTCCTGAATTTGGTCCTGGTACGTTCGCCGAGGCCTTCCCCTTCCAACTTTTCCATTCACTCTCGCCTTGTAGATCTCTTTCGTCAATCTTCCTTCATTCATCCTCTCTACATGACCAAACCATCTCAGCATCCCTTTCTCAATTTGCTACGTTTTCTTTTATGCCACAACGTTCTCTTATCACACTATTTCTAATCCTGTCACTCAATTTCACACCAATCATACTCCTCAACGCTCTCATTTCTACTGCATTAATCCTACTTTCATGCTTTTTCTGCCATACCCAGCTTTCACTGCCGTACATCAGTGTTGGTACCAAAACGCCCCTATGAACAGTAAATCTATTGATATAATCAATTTAAAGTTGTCTCAAAAGTGTCATAAGTTATTGAAGGTCAAAGGTCACAAAAAATAGTTTTACGCTTATATCTCGGTTTTTATAGCTCCAATGATGTTAGTATTTGTGGATGTGTTGTAGAGCATAAAATTTGCGACAAATTTTACTTTGACTTTTTTATACGCCCAATCGTTTTTGAGATAGAGGGCGGAAAACCCGGAGCGCTCAGCCATACTCACTGCAATGCAAGGTCAACCTATCAACAATAAATAATTTGTATTTTTTATTAGTTGACACTAACGGTTGACACACTATAGTTAATATCATTTTGCACAAATCCAAAATTTTTATTTTGTAATTCTTACCTAATTTTTGTAATTATTAACACTAATGATGAAAACAGATGTGTATATTTTAAATCTATATTAAATAATTTGTCTAAAGTAGGTTTTAAGTAAAAATAAAATCAGTAAATTTATTGTAATTTCATCTCAAAACGGTTGGGCGTATAAAAAAAAATATTCAAAATTTGTCGCCAGGGACTAGATAAGTACTATACGTGCAAATTTTATGTTCTACAATTCATACATAGTTGTCAACGTCATTGGAGCTATGGAATTCGAGATAATCGCTAAAAACTGTTTTTTGTGACATTTGACCTTGATTAACTTACGACAAGGACACGAGATTTTATGAGACTTTTAACAACTTTATTAACACCAAACTGAAGGTGTAGACAAGTCTACAGCCTGTTAGCTCAAATTCCGAGGTTGACCCCTTTTTTAGGGTTCCGTACCTAAAGGGTGAAAAACGGGACCCTGTTGATATGCCTCCGATGTCTGTCTGTCTGTCAGCGGGCTGTATCTCATGAACCGTAATAGGTAGAAATTTGAAATTTTCACAAATTGTGTATATCTGTTGCCGCTACAACAACAAATACTAAAATTTAAATATAATTTAAAACAAAAAAATAAGATGCCATCAAAGTCAGCTGTTTTTACAAAATTTTGATTAAGCTGTATCTCATGAACAGTAATGCTAGACAGTAAAAATTTTCACAAATTATGTATTTTTGTTACTTCTATAACAAAAAAATAAAAAAAAGTTATAAATTAAGGGGGGCTCCCATACTAAAGACCTGTTTTTATAGGCGATTTTTGTTTTAGCTCTATCTTAAAAACGAGATCACTTACAAACGTGAACATTGGTATGTTTATAGTGCATAATCTATAAAACCTTATCTTATCTTATTTAGCCGTTACTGTCCCACTGCTGGGAAAATAACAACAAATAATAAAATATGGTCAAGCGCGAGTCGGACTAAAAAAAATAGCACAGTAACTTACTGAAATTTCAACCAATACAATTATGATTATGTGGTGGTACGGAAGTCTCAGTGCGCGAGTCCGACTCGCACTTGGCCGGATTTTTTTTCCTTGTGTGACTGGATAACTAGTCTTATATTTACACACAGACTACAGGGTTCCCTGTTTGAGTGTTACAGGCACGACCCGCTCATGCTCCGTGTTTTTTTACTAGGTTGAAAATTGTATCTGTTGAACCGACATAGGTAGCTGGTTAAAAATTTCACAGAATATGTATTTTTAAAACAAATATATCACCTTAAATAAATATTTTAAAAATAAGGGGGGTTGCCATACAAGAAACGCATTTTTTTTGTTTTTGCTATATCGTCAGAACGGTTAGTAATTCGAGTGTCAAACTTGGTATGAGTATATTTCACTAAAATGTCAATAAAATAATATGTACCTACTGACTGACTGACTAACTGACTGATAGACTGACTGACTAATAACGTCTATCCGTAACCGCTGTAGCTATAAGTGTGAAATTTAGTATGCTAATTTATTGCATGCCACAAACACCACCCAATAAAGGATTTTCCAAAACTCATACCCCAAGGGGGTGAAATAAGGGATGGAAAATTTTCAAAAAATTTTACTTAGCTTTAACTTTCATCCCTTATTTCACCCCCTTGGGGGATGAGTTTTGGAAAATCTTTACTTGGGTGGTGTTTGTGGCATGCAATAAATTAGCATACTAAAAGCGGTTACGGATAAACGTCAGTTAGTCAGTCTGTCAGTCAGATAGTCTGTCAGTCAGGACATATTATTTCATTCACATTTTAGTGAACTTTACTCGTACCAAGTTTGACATTCGAATTACTAACCGTTCTGACGATAGAGTAAAAACAAAAAAAAGTACGTTTCTTGTATGGCGACCTCCCATATTTTTTAAAATTTTAAATTTTTTATTTTAAGGTGATATATTTGTATTAAAAACACATATTCTGTGAAATTTTCAACCAGCTACCTATGTCGGTTCAACAGATACAATTTTCAACCTAGTAAAAAACGACACATTTTCGACATTATGCCCCACTGTGCATCTCAGTCGCGTCCTGCTGGGGAGCACCACTTCTAATATGTTACCTATGGGTATGTACTTGACTCCTGCCAAGTTTCATCCCAGCAGGTTTAGGTGCAAGGTACCCCATACAAGCTCAGCCTTATTGATCCTACTAACCTACTTACTCGTACAAGACGATTTTGCAGAACTTTATATTACACAAGGTCTGTACCGATCGAACAAAGAGATTTGAACCTCGGTACCGAACATTTTTCCGCGCAAAGCCCAGTTTTTGCGCGGGAAAATCGTGTAACTATGGTACCGGGTGGTCCACAGTGCAGGGTACGGGCACAGCAGACGGCCGACTTTTTGTTGTGACATTCCGCCAAAGCCAGTTCAGTTCAAAGAGATATTTAGTCAAAACGCTTGTTCAGATTGATTGTTTTTTAGTTTAAAACGTAGAGCAATTTTGAAAAATGTACGTTGTATGTACGTTTGAATTTTATTCTGATAAAAACTATAATTTACGCAATACCCGCCACACACGAGGTCCGTGACTGTCCGTGTCTCTCGGCTCTCGTCTGCTGAGCCTCTTAGACCACATAGTTAGGGAAATAGTTGAAAAAAAACGCGACCTTCTTTGTGCCCCCCCCCCCCCCCCCCCATCGAGCGGACCTCGGAGGGGCAAGGACTTTTACTATGTTTATCACCTAACTGGTCAAAACAAAGTTCCTAATTCAAACTTTCTGCTTTCGACTTTTCCATCCACAAATTATTCGTTGCTCAAGCTATATGGAAACCCACGTAATAGGATAACCAAAGGTCTTGGGGATAGAGTAGGTATAATATACAGCGTGAATTCTCATTGTTTTTGCTCCCGAAGCTCATACTAGGTAGGTTACTAGGTAGGTACATAGCTCTCAATTTTTGATAGAAGCCAATTCTTGAATTTTCAATGGGAGCTACATACTTGGAAAAAATTTGGTGAAATTGTGATGAGTGTCTACGTAAAGGCGATACTCGTATAAGACGTTAAGCGACTGGACTAATTCTGTAGTAGGTAATGATAATAAGCAATTTTCTGCGAATCTTTTTTCTTCGGAAAAAAATTCTTACTCGAAATTTTATTTCAACTCCTTAGCAAAGACTATACAATTTACTAACGTATACATATATTGTCTTTGTCCATAGTAAAGTGGTCACGTGATCGAGTCATTTTGAATTTAAAGGCGAAAATTATTTATTTTTTTAATACCTAAGAAATGTTTTTATTCGGGAAAGTTGCTGGTTTTCATGAGTAAAATATCAATAAAAATATACGCTGTATAATACTTACGGAAAAAAGTATTATTTTACTAAGGATTATTCAATAAAACGATTCATGGAACAGACATCAAATTTAATAGATATAATATTCACCTATAATATGCTTAACATTCATATTGATTAATATTATATTGTCTACCCATATACAGGCATACTTGTATGTAAAGATACGACACGGAGGAGTTAAACTGACTAGATATATAGAGAGTGGAGCCGCCAAGGATAACTTGACTTGCTGCCAGTTGCACAAATCGTATTTAAAATTAAAGCTCCTTTAAATCTATGAATCGCACTTACATTTTCGAAAAAACAGAAAGTGACAGCAATTAAATAAACAGAGCTTTAATTTTAACGACACTAAAGTGGAACTGCCTATTTATAATTTACATTATTAAAGTCATTTTAAAGGTCCAGACCAAATAAAAAAAATACGTAAACAACATTTCGTTGCTGTCTTACAGTTTTAAACTAAAGGTACAGTTAATGTCAAATTAGTACTGTTTCTGGAAGCGTATTTAAAGTTACAGAAGTGTCAACAATAGATGTAAAGGAGCTTTTACTTTAAATAAGCTCTCTTCAATTGGCGATAACATAGTAATAGCACTAGATATATAAAGAAAGACAATGAGGCCTAGACATTGTGTGTGCGTGGCTCTCTGTTATCGTAAACGCTAAAAGAATGAAATAAAATTAAAATGGGAAGGAAATTAGCTGTCACGCAATATTTTATTAGCTAATGTCAATCCCCTTTTAAAGCTGACTGTGATGTGTTTGAAAGTTGATTTATATTTTGTATTTTACACTACTTGACAAGTTTTTGTTTATCAACTTACTTTGATGTGGAGCTTTGAAGTGGACTTTATTTCAGAGACTTTCTCTTTTTTTAATTAGTCCATAATACGCACGCACATTTGCTGGCAAAGGTAGAGTAGTCTTGTAATATTTTCAATAAGTGTGAGTGAGATATTCCTATATATTTTTCACACTATTAAAATTATTCTCTGGTATTATTTTGTGACATTTATGACAAATTTCAATAAAAATAATATTTAAATATATCTTATTTGTTTAGTCTGAATCAAATAATTACAATTCAGTTAAAATGTTTACAAAAACTTCAGTTAAGTAGGTATTGGTATAGTTTTTTACTGATAGTTCTACTTAAAAAAACATGTATGAAAAATCTTTACTTATTAATTAATAATAAATTGGATTGTAAATCTATTTTCAAATGAGCTAGTAAAAATAATCAGAACAATAATTAAATTTGCGTTACAACCTTTGGGCATAAAGTTACAATAAATATATTTGGAATATTTACACCAAGTAATTAAAGTACCTCATTACCTACGTACGTTAGCCGCAATGTGGACAGTTACTTTTGTTATTATAAAAAAAAGCTACGAGTATATTTGTGACTTAAACGTAACCAACCACGTTCGTACTTTCAAAATTTGTGTAAAAATAGCATCTCTGCTCCATGCTGGAAAAATCACTTTACATAGTACACACAGTATTTTTAATGAATAAATGAAAATCTTTTGGGTATGAAGTATCTAATTTTAAGTTGTATACCTCTTAACTTATTCAATAAGAGCGCTGCTTTCATGTATTTTGCAAACAAAATTTAAAATTTAATCCATCCTTGAAACCCTGATCCTGAAAACTGGAACATGATCAGTCATCGTAACTGAACAACTTTTTGGAAATGAAAAAAAGAAATCGGCCCGGCCATACAAAATTGAAAACTTGATTGGACATTTTGTTTGAACAGGTCGTTTTTTTTTCAAGTACTGAAAGTTTTAGTCACTAAAAGTTGTTCAGTTACGTTATCTGATCATGCCCTTTTATTTTTAGGACACCTGTCCCTAAAACCTTTTATACTGAGAGTAAAAAGTAATTGAAAATCGGAATCAAGTTTCATTTTAGTAACAAGAGGCATATTGTTTGAGAGTTTCGCGGTCACTAAAGTAAGGCCCCCGTAATAGGTCCTTTCTGACAGCTGTCAAAGGTACGAAAAATTGTGACCTGCAAAGGAAAATGAACCCTGTGTGTTGGTGATAAGGAAACGTCAAAACGGACTTCTTACGTTAGCCCTACTTTAACACTATTTTGAAAACAGTATGACGGGTTCTTACCACGATATGAATTTTTTTATGAGCTCCCGATGTCGTGGTTAGAATCCGTCATACTGTTTTCTTAATAACAAGAGGTATCTTCAGAATTTAAGTAGGTATACAAGAAATTTGTAACATCCGACATACACACGCAGTCAGTTATTTACAGATCAATATAAAGAAAAAATCGTATAAACAAATAAATAGGTATCCATTATAAATATACATTATATTATAGCAAATAAACTTTACAATCAAAAAGCTTAAAATTGTACAATTTTTTTTATACAAAATATACAATAAAAAATTAATCAACAGATCTTTGTAAAGATATAATGCAATTCTTAAATTAACCAATTCAAAACAATTAAACTATAAAATCTTTATTTTGTGATCTATATTTTAAAGTAAATTCTAAAACAAACTTCGCAAATCAATTGCCTTTATAAATACAGGCTGTCCCTTAAATTACAGTCAAGGCGTAAATATTTTTAATCTGCCCATCAAACTGTGACCTTCCATACAATGTTCGGGAAGGTAAACAATTTCGAAATATATACCTACATGTCTTGGAAAAAGTTGTTCAGTTTCATGGGCAGATTAACACCGTTTCCGCTGCCACAAATTTATGGGTCACCAGTATGTGATACAATCAATATTATAAATATCTATAGTTACTCGTACAAATAAAAAACCTCAGTCATTTAGGACTTATCAAAGACTTCGATATCTATACAAATTGAACAACAACTACTATCAATGCCTGTAAATGACCAGAAACTTGACCAAAAATGTTACACACAGAGCGTTTACCTTCTAAAAACAACAATCACATTTAGTCATACAAAAATAAAAATGTTAACTAGGCGTGGGACGATAAAGTAGGATCTTATCGTGGGGGCATTGAGTAGAGTCTTATCTTGGGGCCAACTTAAACTAGTAGTGGGACGATAAAGTAGAATCTTATCGTGGGACCATAGAGTAAGGTTTTATCGTGGGACCATTCAGTAGGGTCTTATCTTGGGGCCAATTTAAACTAGGCGTGGGACGATAGAGTGGGATCTTATCGTGGGACCATAGAGTAAGGTTTTATCGTGAGACCATTGAGTAGGGTCTTATCTTGGGGCCAACTTAAACTAGGCGTGGGACGATAAAGTAGGATCTAATCGTGGGACCAAAGAGTAGGGTTTTATGGTGGGACCATTCAGTAGGGTCTTATCTTGGGGCCAACTTAAACTAGGCGTGGGACGATAAAGTAGGATCATATCGTGGGACCATAGAGTAAGGTTTTATCGTGGGACCTTTGAGTAGGGTCTTATCTTGGGGCCAACTTAAACTAGGCGTGGGACGATAGAGTAGGGTCTCATCATGGAGCCATTGAGTAGGGTCTTATCTTGGGGACAACTTAAACTAGGCGCGGGACGATAGAGAAGTGTCTTATCGTGAGACAATTGAGTAGACTCTTATCTTTGGGCCAACTTAATCTAGGCGTGGGACGATAGAGTAGGGTCTCATCGTGGAGCCATTGAGTAGGGTCTTATCTTGGGGACAACTTAAACTAGGCGCGGGACGATAGAGAAGTGTCTTATCGTGAGACAATTGAGTAGGCTCTTATCTTGGGGCCAACTTAATCTAGGCGTAGGACGATAGAGTAGGGTCTTATCGAGGGACAATTGAGTAAGGTCTTATCTTGGGGACAACTTAAACCAGGCGCGGGACGATAGATAAGTGTCTTATCGTGAGACCATTGAGTAGGCTCTTATTTTGGGGCCAACTTAAACCAGGCGTGGGACCATAGAGTAGGTTTTTATCGAGGGGCTATTGATTAGGCTCTTATCTTGGGGACAACTTAAAAGTAGGCGTGGGACCGTAGAGCAGGGTTTTATCGAGCCATCCCGAAACTAGGCGTGGGGTCTTAGGGCCGTGCTTTTTACTGCACCCGTTAAATTTGATAAGTGTAAAAGGTATACGCTCTGTGCAATTCCGATACAACATCACCTAAAAATTCCACAAAAAAAAAACAATCTAAATAAGAAAACGAGCAAACTCGTATAGAAGACGTAACATACTTTCAAAAAAAGGAGACAATATATTAAGTACAAAAGCGCAAAGCCGAATGAACCTGCATTCACTTTACTAGTTATAACTTTTGAAGAATTTTCAGCCTTCTAAGAAAGGACCAATCAGACAACCTACCATTAAAGCAGAACGAAAAAACATTCCGGTGCACTTTGTCACGCAATAAACAACCGTAGCAATGCTTACGAAGATTGCTTAAGGGAGCAAAAATAAATAACTACAGTCGAAATAATGATTAGAATGACAGCAGAAAAAACTATGCGGGAGAGCAGGTCGGATCGATACTTGTCTCTGTCGCTCCAATGTGTAGCGCATCACTCCGTCCTGCTCTCACACTTTGTCATTCTAATCAAGCTACATGATTTCGACTGTAGGTAAAAAGTTTTAGCAAATTCGGTCAGGCGCTGTCGATAAGCACCATGTTTATCCAAAGCGTTTGAAAATGGATTGCATAGTCTAGCAAAGATGACTTAGCGTTTCGAATGGCATATTAAATAAAGTTTATTGATAAGTAAGCATACCGCCTAATGTTACCAAATGTATCTAACCAACAGTTATTTGCATAAATATGTATGCCAGACCATAAACTTTAAACACTTTTCCAAAGAAACACGTATCGAGAGATGAGAAGAAAATATTGGTCAAACTTTGTATGGAAAATCCAAATGAGTTTCTCGTTTCTCGACATATGCTTTTTAAAGAAAGTTTGTGAAACTTATTTGAATATATTTCAAGAAATAACCATGGCGGCTTCAGCAACCTCTACGGGCCCGACGGCGAAACAAGCACACATTCGCACTATTCACAACCCACGCGACTTACAAGTTATATCATAAGAAACGTCCACATCATATCCCACCTGCTTTGCACTTATGCTGCACTTATATTTTTGCTAAAAGATGTCTATGCTGCTGTTGCACAAAAGGCTGCCCTATAGATCTCTACAAGGAGCGGTCTTGCGCCGCTCGCATCCAGAGTCTTCCTGAGACCTCGAGCAGGTCATCGGTCCAACTTATATAATAGGGAGCCTGTGCAAGAGAAAATGACCTAAGCTGGACTTCAGATATGGCGGTCATAGCGGACTTATGCGCACCTAGAAAGGTACTGGAGTGCCGACCACAAATTGGAAGCCGCAGCGTCGGCAGGCCCAGAAAAAATAACGCGACGGTCTGTTCAAGGCCGCGGGAAGCCGCTGGACGCGAGCAACTCAGACCAGTAGTAGACCATTTAGGGCAGCGTTTTGTACAGCTCTTCAAAAGATGTCTTTCAGCTAACATGACGACGAAAATGACCTGGTCATTTATGACTTTACGACATTTTACTTTACTTCGCATAGTTTACGTTACATCGGTAGCGATACGAAAAGTGAAGTCTTTTTTTATCCTTATTTTTCTAGAAATGTTTTATGTCTTAGTCATTAAAAAGATGATCGTAAATTTTTTACACCCACTATACACGTCATGCAGAGCGAGAGAGTGGACTTACGTTAGTTAGAATCTAGTATAAGTAATATTTATTTATATAACAACAGCATTAAGGAAGCTCGAAAAGACAAACTAAACTTTTAAGAAATTAGCATGGAAGAACAAGCATTGAGCGATAGTTATAATTACAACAAGATAAATATAAAAAGATACAGCGCACTATATACATTTTATTGTAACTTGTAAAGAGCACCTAAAACATTAACAGTAAATAGTATCAGAAAAATATTAATACTGTTTTAAGTGTAGATAAAACAGAATTACATACGAAAAAAATTGTACCTGTGTTTTAAAAATTAATATTTCTTTCAACAGGATCCCAAAAATATTGAAAATATTTTGAGCAATATAGGTAGAGAAATATAATAAATATAGCAGTCGATAAACTAAGCATCAGATTTGTGGCAATAATTGTGATAGTTATTACTTATTATACGACTAAAGTTTGACTTAAATAATGATAATTTTAAGAATCAGATCGTTAACAGTTCAATTACAATAAGATCTAGCACTCTGGAAGGTTCTTATGAATTCTAGAACTTTCTAGAACCTTCCTTTTTAACCGTGCTGCCGCCGGGCCGCCTATAATGAAATAACTATCTTAATCTAGTTGGCAGAGTACAGAGATAACGATTCTGGATAATTTACTACCCTTCAAACTTACTTCGGAACTCAATCAGAACGTTAGGAAAAATATATTGCAAGTAAAGTGAAAACATTTAGAAAGATAAAAAAAACTTTTACAAAAATGTTAAGACAAGCACAGTTGCACAAACACAAAATCTTTTTTAAGTTAAAACTCTATTAATATATTCCTGACACTTTCTGTTTTGATCAAGTTATCATAAAGAAAGAAAATCACTAGATTTAAAGAGGGACTTGGATCTCTTGGCTCATGGATGAGAGTGACAGAAGGGCGCTGCACTGTCTTACGCACTAGTACAAGTAACAAAGCCAGTGCAAGCTGAACCAGCAATGCGCAACAAACGCCCGAAAGTAGAGACTCGCTCAAGGTTAAAGTGTTACTACTAACGTGCAGCCGTGTGTACATTTTGCGCACGAGAAGTAACAAATCCCAGGGCCGCGTTAGAGCGTATACACGTAGAAAGGGACCCTGCGCCGATCTACCAGCGCGGACCGATTCCGTAAGACTGCTTTTCGACCAGGGCTGTGCGAGGGAGCTAAGTTGTGAGGTGGGGAAATTCCAACCACCAGGATTGCGCCATTTTCTTAGCTTGTCAAATGCGCTGTCAAATGGAGCAATCTTATTGATCGGAATTTTTCAGCTAACAGCTTATCTTCCTCGCACATCACTGGTGGAAAAGCAGCCTAAAGCGCTGCTTTGGCACACAGTATAGAGACTCGGTACCGACTGCCTGCGCCAACTACCAGCGCGAACCGGTTCCGAAAAGCACTGGTAGATCGGCGCTGGCTCCCTGCTTTCTACGTGTATAGGTCCTATGTTACGATTTTATCCACCTGTCAACATCCTCAGATCATTTGGATCTAAAAGTTATGACTTAAAAAAGATTCGTGCAACCTGCCTGTTTATCTAGTAAAGTACCAAACAAAAATATGACACAAACCGAACTTTAACCAGAATCAGGAAAGGGACAACTCCTTATTAGAACTTCACCTACGTCTTACCTAAGGACAATCAATATTTTACACAAGGCAAGAACAAGTCGTGTATTGCAATTTGCGTAACACATTCGTAACTACTTCTATACTTGTAACACTGAACTCGCTACCCTCTACGAAATTGATTTATTCTCTATTGCAAGGTTAAGCATAGGGGAGGCATTTAACGGTAAAGTTTTTACTAAGACACATTTCGTTTTGTGTTGGGTAGGGTATATTGTAAAAATTAAGATGGAACAGGCATAAGCAACATATTATCCAAAGCAGCGGATCCAAAGTGGTTAGGAGGAGAGTCAGTAGGTAATTAATACTAGTAGTAGTGGGTAGTTTGGCTTAGGCTAAGTTTGCAGTTTGCACTTCAGATGGCTTGCACAGCGCCTGGAACCTAATGATTCGCCTGGGTTTTCGATAAGAAAACTATGAAGAACAGATATTATAAAAAACAATTTTCTTAAAGCGTAAATATTCAAAGTAAGGCAATTCGAGGTTCTCTTTAGAGGCTATTGGAGGGCAGGGCACATGAACAACATCAAAGCATGTTTGGTCATACCAGCAAAGATTAAATATAATGTGGGCCTTGTTATTATGTCTGAACAGTGGCACAGACTCGCAAGAATTACAGGCTAGCGACTGGCAAGTTATTGCACAAGTTCGAGACTAGATTCTCGATTCTCGGAAGCCTAGACTCATTTAAAGCCGTTGCACCAGCGGAGTAAGTGAGTAGATCAGATTCTTGAAGATACGGGCAGATTTGACTAGTCGGAAAAGGTTTATAGTATTTGTATCATTACAAAGACGTTGGCAGTTGATATTAATGCATCAGATGAACAATCGTTACATGCTAATCAACAAAAAAGAGGAGACCTTTATCCAGCAGTGGAACACCCTACAGGCTAAACAGAAAGAAAAAATGTTAATCGATAGTCTGTTACGAGATAACATGCTGAGAAGTTCAAATCTTAAAGAGTGTTACAATATTTGGGGCAGAACTCTTGGAAAAGCTGAGCGTCTACATAAAGGCGATACATCAGCTGCAGTATATAAAGCTACCGACAATATGTATTGAAACCCTGCATTGTAGATCAATCAGCTACTCTATTGAAATTTTCGCTATAAGCTCATTATGTCAGTTAATTTTGGTTGTCATCTCTAGTTTCCCACTGATGAGAATACCATACAATTTGTCATAAAGATTGAATTTAATTTCTTTAATCGGAAAAACAATTCCTTTGTTTAAAAGGTGGAGAATGTTTAATCAAGCATGCACTGCATCCATTGTTATACAATCTTCATATTTATTTGTTTTTACTCGCGAAGCCCAGTGGCTTCCTTATTCTTCTTCTATAAATTATTCCTTATTCTTCTTCTATAATTGGAGTAAGTTTTTGACAGTTTTGAGTTCTTTACTCTTATTTTTAACTCAATTTTTCCAAAATAATACTAAATAAATTCTTATCAGTGGGAAGACACAAGATTTTATTTTATGAACTGAAAGATCATGTTAGGCTGCAAAAGAATACAGATAACCTTTGGGTACACAAGGGGACCCTACCAATAACATGATCGTATTTATAATCCAAATAGTCATCACAAGGCTCCGAATTCCTACCTTATATAACGTACACCTTATCATAGACACACCGATACGAACTCACATTATATACTTACGTTTACTATTTACATTATTGTAGAAATCCAACTGAAGTATCTTTAGGTAGATCAATAAATATAATCGAAAACAAAGGCTCCCTGTTTTGTTTGATGTTTTAACTCCAATTTTTTAATAATTTATTTATCTGTATTTTAATTTATAATTGGAAAAATATGTTTAAAGTAAACTCCATTATATACTTTTTAGGTTTTTCGATTTAAAACTATTTATCAGATTTTTAATTTATTTGGGACATGTCATAAATAATCCTAAAAATATTTCCTAAAGTTAAAGTTTTAACAATATTTAAAGGATAGAAAGTTTATAACCGTTAGTAAGGATTATGTTCATGGCACTTTCAATTCAGTATAATATAATAACTATAGTATAAATAGATTATTTGCAAGTATACCTACATGAATAAAGTTTTGGTTTCTATAAAAGCGGTGCCACATTCATTGAACGCGCTAAGTAACTGTCTGCCAAATAAGTGACTAGCAGTTAGTTGTACAAAGCGTCTCCAAAGTTAATACTCCTTTAAAACTATTTCTCTGAATCTGAATCTTTCTTTATCAACGAAACAGAAAGAGTCAGCAATAGATTTAAAGGAACTTTAACTCTAAAAACGCTTTGTGAAACTGGCGGTAAGGCTGCGGCTCATTCATTAGACAAATTGTATACTTATGACAAGCTGACTCGACAGTACGTACAGCGTACATTACGGGTTGTTTACAATAATAATATTGTTATTTGATAAATAGATCAATAACACACAGAACAAACACTCGTGTTCATCACACAAATGTTTGCCCTGGGCGGGGATCGAACCCGTGACCCACGGCGTAGAAGGCAGGCTCACTACAGTCAGTTTGAAAGCTTCATCTAAAATATTTCGTCAAACATTCAGCTCGCAAACGATTTGCCGAATGGGGCCGCAGCCAGCCGCAGCCTAACTGATAGCAGCATTACGGGCGTGTCCCCGATGACGGTCAGCGAAATGGACCCCAGCAGGACGCAAGACGAGAGGTATCAAAAATGGCGTGGGGCAGAGTGTCCATTCTGTATGATTAGTACCATTACTTTCGCAAAACGCAACAACATCCATCAAGTTCCATTTACGTTAACAATAATAATAGTCACAATAGTAACCATAGTTCTTTCTATCGCCGGCATCATCAAAAGTCACTTGCATAAATTCCATAGAAACCTCAACTTCCCACGGTTCATGAAGTCCGAAAATTTTCACAACCGATCAATCCTTGAATCTCATAAATCTCTTAAAAAAACTTTTTTTAAAAGTGACGAAAACGCGACAAGCATACTGACGGCACCGCTTATTTAAAAACCATCGCCTAAATGATGTATATGATTGTTTAATATTGTTTATTCTAGAAGAACGAATAAAAAATCCGTAAATTCCAATAAAAGTAGAGAATATATTTTTTTTTTCTAGAAAGAAACTTATTTCGTTTCAAGTTGAAGGATTCTGAAAAGTATTCCAAATTAAAATTTAGAAAAATATTAATTTCGCTACGGAAAATGGTAGACTTGGCGTGTTGCTTTGCTATTTACATGATTTATAATGAACAACAGTATACAACTATTCATACATACAGACCGGGCGTTTATTTTATGGTTATTAAGTTAATTCAGGCTGTTAAGAGGACCTTCTTTTATTGATTACAAATCTGCGTGAACACGAATTTACTTAGTCCATTGACACATGACATTCAAAGTTCAAAAATATCCGAGATATGCATGCACCTAAATAAACTATTCGTGATATCGCATTGATTCTTGCACCAGATCAATTTTCCTTTATGTGAAACACACAACTGGCGAAAAAGATGGAGAAGTTGTCACTTTAACCACTAATGTGGTCTAGTGGTTGGAGCGTTCTTTAGTTTGATTGACAAAAAATAAGATGGAGATGAAGCACGAAAAGCTTCAGAAGCCACGTTAAGCTGTTAGCCGGTTTTACGGTAGTAGTAGTTAAATAAGCCATGTCAGAGCCTTGGGCGGCTTACTAACTAGGTTTGTGAAGTCGATACGGAACTTTACATACGATGAAATGATGATAATATGACTGTCATTATAAGGCCGTCTCCTTCCCGCTAACGTAGACGATTTGCCAGTTATATGGTTCACCTATTCCAATATTTTGTCATATCTGCAGTGGAAAGAACATCTACACGAAAGGTCTCCTTCCCGCTAACGTAGACGATTTGCCAGTTATATGGTTCACCTATTCCAATATTTTGTCATATCTGCAGTGGAAAGAACATCTACACGAAAGGTACATATCTTAAAAACATTTTTTATTATTATGTTTAAAGAAATATAAGATTTGTCTTGATAAAATATTGCTCTATATCTGTGGCTTTTTATAATTTAGGTTCTACGTTTATGAGTACGGAGGGAGAATACATAAGTCAATTATATATAGGTAAGTTGTATGAAAGCGATAGAGTCATAAGTATATTATTGCACTATTTTGTTACAAAGTGCGTTCGTTCGGGATACATTTTCACCACTAAGGCCGTTGTCCACTACATTACTGAATATACACTAGTTACTTATATTACCAGGAAGCAGAATATTAATGAAGCAACAACAAGTCACTAACTGATTTGTAGAACATTGGGTACTAGTCTCTCGCGGCCCAACATGTCGTTTACATAGGCAATTGTTCAAGACGCTAATCATGTAAGACGGAAGCAGAATTACTAAATTTGTAGTTCCAATTCTTCTAAGCAGCAGCGTCGTGGTCGAACGGCCTAAGTTGTTTAGAGTTTCTCAGAGTTGTGCGAAAAAGCAAATATTGTTTATAAACTTTGTCGTTTCAAAGTTGTTTCAAAGTTACTTGAAATCTTGTTCCTATCATTTGAGACGACCTTTTCCTGTTTTTACGTTGTGTTTTTAAGGCATATCTTAAATGTCATGATATGTGGAAGATACTGAACCAGTTTCCAAAGGGAAAATTCGTTTGAAAAGATAAATAAAAGTTCGTCTGCCTACAAACTGCTGCTACTACAGAATAATTTAGAGGGATTGATTAATTGATCAATTACCTTAATATCACGTTTCTTTCGGAAATTATCACTCAAGCTCTTGCAAGTCATTTTAGCTATTATAGCATATCGTCAGAAACACGGAAAATAACAATGTTTTTTCTAAAAGTAAGCTAAATTTTAAAGTTATATTTTTGGGAAAACCCATCCAAAACGAACTCACCGCCACTTATATTTATAACTATGAAAAGATGGGTCCTTTATAATATTATTATTGCAAGTTCGTTCCAATACACGCAGACGGAATAACTCTATAGTTTAATATTAATATTGCTTTCTTGTTCACAAGTGTGAAAGCCGAGAACAATCTAGAATTGTTTTGATGAAATAATGCAAACAATGCTGTTATTTAAAGAATCCTAAAATATTAAGATAAGTTGAAGTTCGTTTTAAGTACGAATTGCAAAACTGACAAAGCACCATAGAAGTACATTAATGATAGGTATTTGAAATCAACTAGTAATTTTAGAATTTAAAGAAAGTGAAAATAAAAGTTACATGTTTTTTGGCAGTGACTGCTAAGAGTGAAGGGCCTGGCTTATAGCTATTCTCTTCCATAACTATCCAAATAAATATAATCACTTTGTACAAAATGATCACAACTTCAAATTATGAGTAATTTTGTGCGTATTTAAGGCCTAAAATAGTCTTTGTGCGTTAAGAAAACAATTCAACTAAGTTTTGTAGCTTGCATTACGCTGGAGGTACGCCCCTCAGTCTTCCTATAAACCTAAGATTTACCGGTTTATCTTATGATAAACATACTATACCTACGTGTCTGTGGCCGGAAAACAAGCGATACGAACGACAAAAATTAAAGGTCTGCAATTTGCACAACTAATAAGGGTGGGCGTATGTTAAGAGGCAGATAGCACAGTATTTTCATCTTTCAGTTTTCTTCGTAATAAGGCGAAAAATGCGCTGCCTCACCTGCGTCTAGCATACACCACCCTAAGTTCCGTGGCTGAGCATGTGGGAATGACCATCCTCACGATTTTTCGGTAAATCTTAAAATTTACGACTGAAGTAAGATATAGACCAATCACAGCGCAAGAAATTTGAAAGATAATCATACACTTTGTACTGTCCTCCAGAAGGAAAATGATAGTTTGATTAGAAAAATTGTACGTAACTAATCATAACTCTAATGGTTTTCAATACTCCAAAGCCCTTCATACAACTAGGGATAGAACAAGGCCACTACTTGACTTAAAATTAAGTGACTTTACTGAAAATTATTGCTATGAATTCAATATGAACATATACACACAGACATTTTCCGTCAGCTGCAAAAGCTACTTTAAAGTTAAACCTCCATTAAATTTATTACTGAAAACAGAAATTTTGTCGACAAATTAAATGTCAACAATAGATTAAACACCGGTTGAACTTTAAAGTAGACTTCTGACGGTTTGTCGTTTGTATGCCTAGTGACGTACGTTGTATTATATTATGACAAGGTTGCATCCTTGTGAGCCTCGCTAAGTTAGTTAAGACTATGGCTAAATGAAGACAGATATACGCTACGATTGCACTGCAACACTATCTAATATCTATTATTGGTTTCATAAACTATATCGGTCTTTTTCACTCTTTACGCTTCGGTCTCAAAACCGACTGAGACAAATACATTCCTAATAACACCAGTTTTTGACGATCATTTATTTACCAATACATATTAAAAAACGTATCGTTTTTATGACTAATAAAGCAAAAATATGGAATGTTAATCTACAACCTATTGTTACTGAAGGCTGTTAGTGAAACAACTCCCTAAAAAATAAGCACAAAACTTTAAATACAACATAAATAACTAATAATCCACCATTTTATGCTATATGTCATCATTGAGATAGAATTCACACCGTACCTAATCTGTAATATGTGCAGTTAGCATACATATACAGTTTCTTCCATACGAATATTTAATAAAAATATGATATTAATTCTAATTCTAGTAAAATGATAAAAATGCAATAAAAAATCGCATATTTTCGTAACACAATCGAGACATTCACTAACCAGAAAACATTGGAATAACCATCATAAGAATTAATTTTCATAACTTAAATTTACTTCTAGAATTTTTACAAAGTTACTCAAAGGAAGAACTGTTTTAGAAAAATATTATTAGGTAGATGACTTTCGCTGAAAAACAGTAACATGTACTTTGGATATGTATAGATATTACATATTTACGTATATCAACAAACATTTGAAACCAGAAAGGACTTGATTGCATCGGGAGTAAGTATAAATTAGTTCGGAATCAATGTCACTTACGCTCTTTAGCGTTTCGTTGACTAGCATATTATTAATCCGAAGCGTCCGCTCAATTCAAACATTTATCGACTAATTATTCTTTAAATGCAGTAACGTAACGAAGTTAGTTCTGGAACACGCTACGACAAAGTAGACCTTTGCACAGGTAAATTACGAAATACCCACAATTTAAAACAAACGAGGCCCATCTACACTATAGCCGAGAAGCCCCAAGAATTGTGCATTTACGGAATAATAGGTAGAATTTCAATTTTAGAGCCTGTCTTCTTGCCATCTCTTCGCGAGACTTCTTGGCTTTAGCGTATAGTATATCCGCCGAAAACCAACCAACTTCAACTATCGAAGGGAACGACAAAACGAACTTAAAACGAAAAGAATACTGCCGAGAATCGGGTACGTCGGATCGAATCGAGCGGTCGTCGCGTCGACTCGCACCTACATTGCTCCTTAGGCGATAATATCACAGATTCCTACAAAATTAACACTCGAGAGAGACTCACCTACCGAGTCTAGAGTCAGGGCTCGATAGGGGCGGGGCGGGACCGGAAGTGGAGGGGGGGACTAGCCTTCCGCCGCGCCCGAGCACAGTCGTTCTAGCTCCAGTAACTCCTGAAAAAAAAAAACAGTTTCAAGTCAGCAAATTAACAGTTAAATAACAATATCTCAATAATTTAGGACCGAACATTTCCTATACTGCCCTACTATTGAGCAGAAAGCTCTCACAATTTTTACTTACTAGAATCTTGCCGCTTATTACATTTGGACGCTAATTTTACAGTCCCATTTTGGGCGCCAATTTTTACAGCCCCATTCGAGTGCCGATTTTTACAGCCACATTCGGGCGCCAATTTTTAGATCCCAGATTGGGTGCCAATATTTTGTCCCATTTTCGGAACTAATTTTAGATCATGTTTTGGGACCAATTTTCCAATTTTGGATGCCTTTCGGGCATCAATAAAATTTATGAAGTCTCATTCTAACAATGTTATGAATTCAGACTGCGCCCCAAAATGTTTGAGCGCCATTTCTTGGAATCGCAATTTGAATTCTTATAGTACCAGCTTGGGCGCCAAATAGTATAACTGTCTAGTTCAGGTATATTCATGGGACTAAGTGAAATGCCATGCACGTATGGTGGCTTTTTATTTGTTCTACTAGTGCGACCATCGTGTTAAAACTAGCAACACCATATTTAAATAAATGGTACAGCAGCACTGCACTTACATTCTCGCGATATACGAGAGTCATCATTCAACAGTGTCCCCGCCGGGAGTCGAACCCAGAACCTCCCGATCAAGAGCAAGGCTGCGGATACTAATGAGTAAATAAGTACCAACTGCAAACTTAAGTTTGTAATTCCTTTCAAATAATATGAAAATACAAACTTACCAATACCTACTAAATTTATGTAAAAATGATTTAATGAAATATGCAGTCAGGTAGAAAACCAATTTAGAATCCAAATTGTAGAACGTCAAAATAAGCTCAACAAAACCGATTTTGAGTAAATCACACTTTTAAATTTTAGTAGTAAGGGAACACCCCTTCTACAGACCAATTGTTACTGCCGCAAAATACCTTAAATGGAGGTGCTTGGTCATGCTAAGTTTCATTAAGATTTAATGAGATGTTTTTGCGAAAATTACAATTTTTCATTTTCGTTGTATGACAGCTACCCTCAAAATGAGAGCCAGCAGGAAACCACTCAAAACCCTTCGATGGATTTGCATAAAACTCTTAAATTCAAAATATGATGTCAATCGGACCATTCGTTTAGCTGCTAGGCCAAAGCGTGACGGACAGACCGACGACCGACCGACCGACCGACCGATCGACGGACGGAAATTTTTGGGATACTTGCTTTTTATGATGTATAAGTGATATAGAACACATTTTTGAGAAAATTAGAAAAACTTTTTTTTTCACGAATACAATACCTTTCTCGCTCCACTCGAAAGTAAAAACAACGCGTGGGCTTTTTCTTGTCACTTCTTTTTTTACTTGGCGCCACTTTGTTTGTGAAGCAAAGGAATTTAACTGATGTCGTCAAGAGATTGGTAATACATTATTACAATGAATAAAACGTTTCTGAATTATTTTTTGAGAACCAGGTCACCTACTATAGTCAAAATCAATGTAGCTTGATTAGAATGACAGCAGGACGTAGCCATGCGTCAGAGCAGGACGGAGCAATACCTATCTCTGTCGCTTAAACATCATACCCATCGATCCGTCCTGCTGTGACATAAGAGAACTGTCCCTTGACATGTACGTTCCATTTCACAAGATTATATTAAGACGTTCCGTTTCATTGTTTCTACAACAGCTATGAGAAGAGAGAGATCGCAGCTTCTCACCTGGTCGCGGTGTCTCTGCAGCGCGGCGCACAGTCGCTCGTGTGCGCGCGCCAGCTGCTCGCGGACTATACAAAGCTCTGTGCTCCCGCTCACCTGGTCGCGGTGTCTCTGCAGCGCGGCGCACAGTCGCTCGTGTGCGCGCGCCCGCTGCTCGCGGACTATACAAAGCTCTGTGCTCCCGCTCACCTGGTCGCGGTGTCTCTGCAGCGCGGCGCACAGTCGCTCGTGTGCGCGCGCCCGCTGCTCGCGGACTATACAAAGCTCTGTGCTCCCGCTCACCTGGTCGCGGTGTCTCTGCAGCGCGGCGCACAGTCGCTCGTGTGCGCGCGCCCGCTGCTCGCGGACTATACAAAGCTCTGTGCTCCCGCTCACCTGGTCGCGGTGTCTCTGCAGCGCGGCGCACAGTCGCTCGTGTGCGCGCGCCAGCTGCTCGCGGACTATACAAAGCTCTGTGCTCCCGCTCACCTGGTCGCGGTGTCTCTGCAGCGCGGCGCACAGTCGCTCGTGTGCGCGCGCCCGCTGCTCGCGGACTATACAAAGCTCTGTGCTCCCGCTCACCTGGTCGCGGTGTCTCTGCATAGCGGCGCACAGTCGCTCGTGTGCGCGCGCCCGCTGCTCGCGGACTATACAAAGCTCTGTGCTCCCGCTCACCTGGTCGCGGTGTCTCTGCAGCGCGGCGCACAGTCGCTCGTGTGCGCGCGCCCGCTGCTCGCGGACTATACAAAGCTCTGTGCTCCCGCTCACCTGGTCGCGGTGTCTCTGCAGCGCGGCGCACAGTCGCTCGTGTGCGCGCGCCCGCTGCTCGCGGACTATACAAAGCTCTGTGCTCCCGCTCACCTGGTCGCGGTGTCTCTGCAGCGCGGCGCACAGTCGCTCGTGTGCGCGCGCCCGCTGCTCGCGGACTATACAAAGCTCTGTGCTCCCGCTCACCTGGTCGCGGTGTCTCTGCAGCGCGGCGCACAGTCGCTCGTGTGCGCGCGCCCGCTGCTCGCGGACTATACAAAGCTCTGTGCTCCCGCTCACCTGGTCGCGGTGTCTCTGCAGCGCGGCGCACAGTCGCTCGTGTGCGCGCGCCCGCTGCTCGCGGACTATACAAAGCTCTGTGCTCCCGCTCACCTGGTCGCGGTGTCTCTGCAGCGCGGCGCACAGTCGCTCGTGTGCGCGCGCCAGCTGCTCGCGGCGCCGCGCGTACGACTGCTCCAGTCGCGAGCACTCCGCCACGCCGCGCTCCACCGACTGTACAAACAAACAACAAAATATTTATACACTTACATGCTCCACCAGAATACGTTTTTGACTCCAATGCTCCAGGGTACCACCGGTGATACCCATGGCCAATCAAGTAACTTTTCGAGCAACATATTGAAATATTCACGAGCGCTACAAGAAACCTAGCTCCAAGTTTTGTTTATCAGAATGCAAGCCCTAAAAAAACTTTGTTTACGGCATCCGCGATTTCGACTGGGGCTGGTTCGAAATGCAGTTTATGCGTTTTCTGGCGAAAAAGAGTGCAATTTGCTCCAAAAAAAGGAAAAATTAAAATAGATAGATAAAACGTTTATTAAATACAATAACATAAAATTTAGGTTTAAGAACTTTATTTCTCAAAAGAATTTAAAATTCACTTACAGAGAAAAATATTATATGTTATAGGCTTAAATACTAGCATACGGAGTATTGCGGAGCTTAAAGTTACAATATTTAAAAACTTTACATGGTATTATAGTGAAAAACATATTATTATTATAGTATAGGCCACAATGCTAGCACACAGAGCAGAATATGACATCGAGATGAAGTTAAGTAACAAAACGATTTATAAACAAAGACGGATACGCAAAATAATTTATAAATGTAGGTAGGTAGAAACTGAACATGGATCTAAACACAGAATTAGATCTAAGGCCGCACTTGAAGCGACTTAAGTACTAGATAAAATTAAAAGGTTTTATTATTGTTGTATCTTGTTTACAGGTCATTTAGTCTACAAACACACATTCGTGGTTATATTTACTTAATATTAAGTATTTTTTATTCAATTTTTAGTAGTTAGGTATTTTAATATATCAATATATCAAATTGTCTGATCGTCGAAATCATGCTGACCTTCTCTTCCTTTACAAACTTATTCATAATCATGTGGACGCCCCCGACTTATTACATCAAATTAACTTTAGGGTTCCTCGCAGAAAAGAACGCAGCTGTGTTAAGAAACCTTTGTTTCATGTTAAGAAGAGCAATACTTGTTATGTGGCGAATAGTTTTATAAGGCGTAGTTGTAAGGTTTTTAATGAAGAATATAATGATATAGACATATTTATTCCGTATATAAGTCGTTTTAGAAAAGATTTGATCAGAAAATAGTAGTATTGTATTGTATGAATTATTTAGATATGTATATATATATATATATATTTGGCTCACATAGTATAAAAATTCTAAATTAATTAAGAGAACTATAGGTCTATTTATTGCAATATTGTAATCTTTTTAAATATATTTAGATAAGACTGCTTGTTCTTCAATAAACTAAAATAAAAAATAAAAATAAAATAATAAAATTTTTTTCTGTCAATATTTTGATAATAATACTTAATTTTATGAAGTTAAATTACGCTACTTTATATTTTTTTTATTACATTTACGTATCGCACTTTATTATGTCAGTGTATTTTTACGTTATTACATTTTGTTTATTCTATAGTTCTAACATAGTTCGTTTAATTATATTTAATTTATATTATTTTCTTGCATTTAGTTGCTTTTCTCGGCGATAATTTTTGGAAAACCTTTAACATATTTAATTTTAGATTAGTTTCCCCATTAATAAGACGAAGTTTGAGTTCAGCTTTAAGATCTTTATAGTGCTGCTTTTGCTTTTGCGTCAAGTCTGAGCATATTTGAATGTTTTTATTCTTGATTTTATTCTTGTTGCGGAAGATTATCTTTGTAGTTTCTTCAGATCTAAAGTACACTTTTATTGGGCGATTCTTGTCAGGACAATATTTTCCAACGCGATGCAATTTATGTGGTGTAGGTATGTCTTTACCAATGGTTTGAATTATTTGCAAGATTTCATGTTTATCAGAGCTATGCCGTTCCTTAGCATTAGATGACGATGGTTCCACAATACCAGAGATAAGTATGTTTTTGCATCGAATCATGCGTTCATTAACTTCGCAGACTAGCTCTTCCTGGTTTAAAGGGTTTGCGTTGGGTTGGTTGTTCTTGAGCATTTGAACCTCAGCTTCTAGTGATTGTATTTTCGTTTGTGTAACTGTGTTCGCCGCAGTCAATTTGGCCAAATCAGTTTTAATTATGTTCTGTTCTAATATAATAATTTCTATAGTATCCTTAATATTTGATACTTGATCTTTAATAGTAGAAATGTCCATGCCAAGCTGTTTGATATTTTCTGTTTGAGTTTGACTAGTCGATGTTATCAGTGTTATCATATAAGACATCCTTTTACTCAACTCTGAGAGTTCATTTGTAACATCTGTCTTCTCATTACGATCAAAACGGTGGTTTTGAGTGTTGGAGGTATCAGGATCTGACAGTGAACTTGTTACTTGCGGGTATTTGAATTGCACGGCGGAAATGTCATTTACAGTAGGCGAGCGCAACGTATCCATGTTTATCGTATCGGTAGTACTTGGGATTTATATTTAAGCCGTCTTCGAGCGTAAGCGCTGCGGAAGCGGGATAAAATTAAAGAGGCCGTTTCTTTTACCCGAGGGGGTGAAGCGGGGATCTCCACGCTAATCTTGGTTCACACAATGCAATGTGTCGTAAGGGCCACTCAGAGCACCGTTCTATTTTGTCACTTTTCACTAATATCTTTTAAGCTCAAAGTCTCAGTACTAGAATTAAATTGATTTTAAAAATTCACTCAACACGTCTGCTCCGTATGCCGTTTGGAGTCTATCTCTAAAATCACGCCTCTTTCCCGTCGGGGTAGGCAGAGACCACTTTAGACATACTTCCCTCGCTTCCTCTACTTTCATCTTCTCTTTCATACACGCTCGTCGGTTTAGTGTTTTTTTTTGTTACAAGTGAGCAAACGAGCAGGTGGGCCACCTGATGGTAAGTGGTCACCACCCATAGCACCCACTGGCTTACTAATGGTATATTTTAACACTAGTAAAAGAGCATGGCACGTTGCTCCCTTTGCATGTCTCATTTGCCGGTAATTTAACTGGCTCCCTTGCCCTTCAAACCGAAACACAACAGTGCAAACACTGTTGCTTCTCGGCAGAAGAAAGCAAGGGGGTGATACTTTCCCAGACGGACTTTCCACAAAAGCCCTACCACCTTCAAGTTACTTTTAACCTGGCCTTTATTAAGAACGTCCTGAATTTGGTCCTGGTACGATCGCCGAGGCCTTCCCCGTCCAAAGTTTTCTTACACTCTCGCCTGGTGGATCTCTTTCGTCAATATTTGTTCATTCATTCTCTCCACATGACTAAACCATCTCAGCATTTCTTTCTCAATTGTAGGGACTACATCTCCTTTTTACTCCACAATGTTGTCTTATCACACTACTTTTAATCCTGTCACTCAATTTCACACCAATCATACTCTTCAACATTTTCATTTCTACAGCATTAATTCTACTACGAGTATCATAATTTTTCCGCCATACCCAGCTTTCACAGCCGTACCTGTGATGGTACCAAAACGCCTCTATGAACAGCCAGACGAGCCTTACAACAACTTCGATGTCCTAAAACAAAGTAGCCGAGAGTCGGGTACATTGTGAGGTGAAATAGTAGATATGACAAGGTAACAAAACAATATTGTTAAGGCTAGCACAAAATAATATTTTGAATCCAAAGCGAAGTAAAGTTCAATAGGTCATCCAATAGCTCACAAAATCTATAAATAAAAGAAAAAGGTGACTGACTGACATATCAACGCTCGGCCCAAACCGCTTGGTCTAGAGATTCCAAATTTGGGACGTAGATTCCTTATGAGGTCTAGGGGTGCACTAAGAAAGGGTTTTAAGGGTTAAAATAGGGGATGAAAGTTTGTATGAAAGTCTGTCAGTTTTAAAGTTAGGATATTCAAATTTTGTATTTAGACTGATGACTAAAAATTAATTTTCACGTGTCTCAGGGTTTTTGAAAATTCTACACCCTAAGGGGTGAAAAGGGGGATGAAGTTGAAAATCTCTCATTTTCAAAGTAAAAACCACTAAATTTATTCTTTAGGCATTACGGTTGAAATTATATGCAACGTTCATCACTGTTTCTGAAATTCCACCCCAAATTCAACCCTAAAAGAGGGAAATGGGGTGAAAAGTCTTAAAACCAATATGGGTATCGTTTGTATGGTTTATCGGGTCGCTGATTACAAAAACAATAATTTTAAAATCAAACGTGGTGGATGTGAAGTACCATCATCCTCTGTTAGGGTGCGATGGGGTTGAAATGTCAAAATATCAATATGGGTGTCGTTTCTATGTTTTATTGGGACGTTAATTACGAATATCGTAAATTTAGTATAGTGGTCACTCATGATAATTCAGTTTGTATGTGGAAAAAGATATAAGCTAGACCGTATATTATTCGTAGCTTCACAGGAGGGCTCCTATCAAAAAAATTGTTAATAAATGCTTCAGATTATTTCAGCATTCAAGCCCATAATAGGGGGAAATGGGGCAAAAATTAAAAAAACAAACATGGTTATCGTTTGTATGGTTATTCGTTAGGGTCGCTGATTACGAAATCTAAGGAATCTAAGGAACCCTACCCGGGTTAGGGGCAGGGAGACGGAGGGGGATAGAAGGGGGAGAGAGAGAGGGGCAGGGACAGGGATGGTTTGACGGACGGACGGACGACAGATAGACGGAAGGGTGGATAGATGGATGGTAAGATAGATGGATAGATAGAATCCCTCGCAGACGAAGTCGCGGGCAACAGCTAGTATTACAATAAATAGCCTTAACTATATAGAACTTTGTGCAACTTCCTGTTTGGCTTGTATTAAATGAAAATTTATTTAATTATAACACTTCATGTGTTTCTACTTTGTATCAAAGATAAAAAAAATATTGGGGGACATTTCACACAAGGAAATCGGATCCCAAACTAGGCAAACCCTGCACTATGGGTACCAGAGACTGAAATACATACATAAATAGATAAATAACACCCAGACACAGAACAAACACTTGTATTCATGACACAAATGTTTTCCCTGGGCCCACTGCGTGAAATGCAGGCTCACTATCAACCACACCAGCGGGCTTGTTAAAAGATAGATCGTTACGAGATTGTTCGTTACCTACATGTACACCCCACGCACACACAGACTCACAAACACACAGAATATACTACACAAAGTGTAAGGGACGGTGTACCGAAAACTGAAAGGGCATGCTCAGTCAACGAAACTGAACAACTTTCCCAAAGAAACATTTCCGGGACATGAAAAAAAAAATTGTCCTCTCCATACGAAACGTTCGACCAGAGTGAGCAATTTGTATGAATAGGTCAAATTTTTTTTTCATTTCCCAAAAATATTTCTTTGGGAAAGTTGTTCAGTTTCGTTGACTGAACACGCCCTTGCAGTTTTCGGTACACCGTCCCTTACACCCTGTATATCTCCTATTAACAAAACTTTTTGATTACATTCCTTCCTATGGCATTTAGTTTTGTCTTATATTTAATACCAATACCTACAACCCGAATTCTTGTATAAAAACTTTGTTTGTTATGAAGAGCGGCGTCTCCAAACACAGGCGATAAACGTAACTGGTGGCACCAGACCCAAACATTATGTGCTACTGCTTTTAAAGTAAAGAATTTTTGTATTTTGTATTTTTTTTAATTTACGATACCTGTGAATGTATCTCTCGCTTTATTCTCAGGATCTCGTCTTTGTCCCGGTTGGTTTTCTTTGCGAGAGCCTTCACATCTTCCTTTCTTGCGTTCGCCAGTTTATTCAATATCTCTTTCTTCTCCACTTCTAATAAATCCTGCAAACAAAATATCGTATAGTTAAAAAAACGGCCAAGTGCGTGTTGGGCCACGCGCAGTTTAGGCTTCCGCAGTTTTTTTACGTTTTTTATCGCAAAGCTGATTTTGATTTAGTGTTTCATAACTATGTCCAGCAGTGGACGTCTTTCGGCTGATATGATGATTTCATAACTTAAATCTTTTAAGTCGTAATGCTCAGCGAGGTCATGCCGTCTCATTGCTATTGTTTTTTTATCGTTTATATTAACAGCCGAAAAATTGGAAATTAAATAACTCTAACTGGGTTAATACCTGTGAAGATAGTTTTCCTTTTAATTTCATCTACTTTACGAATAGGTTGTAGAATGTGCCATATTATGACATATGGCATCGAGACGTGGCCGCTCACGATGGGCCTTATCAGGAAGCTCAAAGTCACCCAAAGGGCTATGGAAAGGGCTATGCTCGGAGTCTCTCTGCGCGATCGAATCAGAAATGGCGAGATCCGCAGAAGAACTAAAGTAACTGACATAGCCCTGAGAATCGCTAAACTGAAGTGGCAGTAGGCAGGGCACATCGCAAGAAGAACCGATGGCCGACGGGGCGTGAGGGTTCTAGAGTGGCGACCACGTACCGGGAGACGAAGCGTTGGCAGCCCCCCACAAGGTGGACCGACGAGCTGACCAAGGTCGCGGGAAGCCGCTGGATGCGAGCCAAGCACGACCGGTCGTCATGGAGATCTTTAGGGAAGACCTATGTCCAGCAGTGGACGTCTTTCGGCTGATATGATGGTGATGATGATGTTGAAAGTCGCCTGAATGCTTGGCAATAGTTATTACATATAACTTACAGTAAGCGCCTTCATCTGGTTCTGCTGGTCGGCCCGCACTTGCTTCTCGAGCGCCCCGTAGATGGCGTGGTGGTAGCGCAGGCGCAGCTCGCGCTCGGCCGCCGCCGCCTCGCCTCCTCCGGTGGGAGGCTCCTCGGGGCCCGCGCCCGCGCCGCCGCTCCCCTCGCCTAGCGGACTGGAAAGATAATACATTCTATTGAATCTAGCTTTTTTTTATTGGAAATGGGCTTACTCTTTACCTCGATCTAGCCATGAAGACAGAGGTGAGGTCGACGATGAAACGAGCTTGCCCAGAAGAAGCCTATTCACTCGCGACTTGAATAGATTCAGGTTATATGAACTCGAGAACACAGACGAAGGCAGGGAATTCCACTCTTTAGCCGTGCGTATTATAAAAGATGTTTCAAAACGCTTTGTGCGAATGTGCGGAATATCAACCAAGTATGGGTGATATCCTGCAGTTCGTCTGGACTCCCGATGGTAGAAGGGTGATGATGGAATAAGCTCGTGGAGCTCTGAAGCTTTATTGCTGAAAATTGCAAAAATAATGAGATAGACTAAAGAGAAGAAAGGAGAATGGAATGTTAGCTGAACAAAACGAAAAACATTCTACTTAAAAAGAAGAGAAATATTAGGAATCATCGTAAGTAAAAAAGAGTCGATGATTAGACACCTGATACACACACAACACTAAACACTTTCAAAACCTGATAAACAATTTCATAAGGAACAGTAGTATAATTGAAGGAAAAATTGGCAGGAGACAAAGCGGAAAACCAAGACACATAAAAGAGGGATAACATTGGCAGAGGTCAGAGATAAATGGAGATTGCTCCACCGACAAGAACGAGGCTCTTAAATAAATAATATAAGAAGAAGGAGAACAAAATAAGGTTCCACGCTAACTATGATCTCTTCCCTATTAGTGATTTTGCGGACAGTAAAATTTCTAGCGTCGTTAAGCTCACTCAGAGGTTATTTGGCAGCTAGAAAACTGACAGACCGGTTAGGCAGTAACCTAGAAAATCTAATCGAGAATTGGATCGAGTATTAACTCTGAGTTGATGAGACCAGATGTCAGTCACTATGTGTAAAAAAGTGTCCTCGTAAATCCTTTAGATTAATTAGCACTTCGAAGAAACGAAATAAGACTGGGGTAATAAAGATTAGTGATTAAAATAATTCAAAAGTATTAAAAACTTACATGTTTTTTGAAGACAATCTCTTGACCAACTTATTGCTGACGTAGAACTTGGATACAGGTCTTTTGTCTTTGTCGTACTTGCGTCTGAGGGCATCTAGTTTTCTCGCTAGCTCTGATCTCTTTTCTTTCACTACTTTTGAGGATAATAAAGCTTCTAGCGTTTCTGCGAGGTGCTCGTCTGAGTTTCCGTTTGTTTTGCTGTCCGTTTGGTCTGAGAAAAAAAAACATAAATTTTGAAATTTAAGGCGAAGGCCAGACATAAGCGCTGCTGTGCGGGGCACCTCTTCTGTCTGGCTTGCGCCATGTACCTTTCTTTTTTAGTATGTATACAAAATGTAAGAAGAGGAGCAGAGAAACTGATGAGAGAGAGCGCCATAAGGTGTACCACGCGGTGAGCCGTACCTCTTACGTCTGGCCGTCGCCTAAGCCCTAATATAATTCCCAATGCAGGTCGTTTTCTTAGCGCCTAGAGCCTATGCCGGTCTAGTATAACAAACAAATGTTCGGAAATTCTTATTATTGGCTGCACTTTAGACTTACAGGCTATTTAAACACTACTAGGCAAAAACCACTAAAGGCAATTAACCTGCAATGCACCAAATTCCGTGTCCGTCTTCCCAGCAAGCCCGTGCGAGATATGGTCAAGTGGCATACACCAAAATTTAGTGGAAATTGGTTCATTCCATCAATAAAGTGTCAGATTCAGTGCATCAAAACTGATGACACTACGAGGTGAAAACTTTGGGTGGCTGTAGAGACGTCTCGTCAGCCAGCCCATTCTATACAGGGAAAACTACGAAGATTACATAAAAGCAAAATAGTTCCACATTTACTGCATGTCTAGTGAAATTGATTGTAAAAAAGCCGAATCGAAAATGTCCATATGGTAGGAGCACTTCATCAATAATTATGGGTGGCTGGAGAGACGTTTTCCCAGCCAGCCCAGGTGATATCTCGGAACATATAGTAGGTAGGAAGATAAAACAAAGCTTAATACGAGTATTTACTACCTACTTGGAACAGTAGGAAGCAAATATTTCAAAATCCTAGCTCCACTAACTTTTGAGATATTTGTATTTTTTCATGGGCTTACTGGGGAGACGTCTCGCCAGCAAGCCCATGCTGCAACTCAAAAAGTACTGCACGTAGAATGCTGAGTGATATACCAATAGAGAGTGCATATTTGATGCAATAAGCACCAAGAAAAGTGAGTTCCTAGGTCTTACGGTTTCGGTGCTAGAAACAAAAATCATTTTCCTGCTGAAAATTTTGAATGCATGATGTGAAGTGCGACGTTGCCGTTCTGTGCAACTCTACATGTTGCTGTTAGAGCATTCAAAAATCAATCTTGTATCCTTATAGTTCAGAGGTACTGTAGACGCACGTGTAGATTATTTGTAATTTGAGAATAGTTCGGGAGACGGTGTACTTAGTAAAAGGCTGATTGGTTAAAAAGAAGTTTTTATTTATTTGTGGACAAAATGTTAAGAACGAAAGAGATAATATGTATTTTAGCTCGTAAACCGACGAGCATGTATGAAAGGATTGATGAAGGTTCAGGAAGCAAGGGAAGTATGTCAAGATCGTAGCAGGTGGAGAACTGTGGTCTCTGCCTACCCCAACGGGAACAAGGCGTGATGTTATGTATGTATGTATGTATGAAGACTAACTGGTGCCTCAATCTCTTTTTAGCAACCGTGACAACTGTATTCTAGGAGGAGATGTAGGTTAAATGGTCTCAGTAACAAACTAAAATTTTTAAAGTATTCTTAAATTGTCCTGTAATTAATAAGTTAAGAAAACTGATTTATTAAATAAATAAGTGAGCCAAAATACATATTATCTCTTTCGTTCTTCACATGTTGTCCTCAAATAAATAAAAACTTCTTGTTAACCAATCAGCCTTTTAAGTACACCGTCTCCCGAACTATTCTCAAATTACAAATAATCTACACGTGCGTCTACAGTACCTCTGAACTATAAGGATACAAGATTGATTTTTGAATGCTCTAACAGCAACATGTAGAGTTGCACAGAACGGCAACGTCGCACTTCACATCATGCATTCAAAATTTTCGGCGGGAAAATGATTTTTGTTTCTAGCATCGAAACTGTAAGACCTAGGGACTCATTTTTCTTGGTGCTTATTGCATCAAATATGCACTCTCTATTGGTATATCGCTCAGCATTCTACGTGCAGTACTTTTTGAGTTACAGCATGGGCTTGCTGGCGAGACGTCTCCCCAGCAAGCCCATGAAAAAATACAAATATCTCAAAAGTTAGTGGAGCTAGGATTTTGAAATATTTGCTTCCTACTGTTCCGAGTAGGTAGTAAATATTAAGCTTTGTTTTATCTTCCTACCTACTATATGTTCCGAGATATCACCTGGGCTGGCTGGGAAAACATCTCTCCAGCCACCCATAATTATTGATGAAGTGCTCCTACGATACGGACATTTTCGATTCGGCTTTTTTTACAATCAATTGCACTAGACATGCAGTAAATGTGTAACTATTTTGCTTTTATGTAATCTTCGTAGTTTTTCCTGTATAGAATGGGCTGGCTGACGAGACGTCTCTACAGCCACCCAAAGTTTTCACCTCGTAGTGTCGTCAGTTTTGATGCACTGAATCTGACACTTTACTGATGGAATGAACCAATTTCCACTAAATTTTGGTGTATGCCACTTGGCCATATCTCGCACGGGCTTGCTGGGGAGACGGACACCCAAATTCCAAGAATTCCCAAACTTTGTTTTTTGTACCCACAGGTTGAACAGACTCTAGGCACTGAGCAAGGCATCTAAAATGCAACCTTCTTTAGCCTAATTTATAATTTTTTAACGTCGCAGCAACGTAAAATATTTTTTAGCGAGCATTACTAAAAATTTTTTGGTCATGTTAATGCATATAATACAATATTTTAAATGTAGCAATTTTTTTCTAAAAAGATAAAGAGGAAGAAAAATTTGACGCCAGCCAGATTTGAACCTGCGACTTTCGGCGTACCGTGCCGGCGTTTTTTCAACCTAGCTATCGCGTCTTCAAGCAGCTAGTTCCAATTTTACCCCTCCCTATTCATATCCATCGGTTTATGCATATAAAATAGTTAAAAATAGGTCAATAGCCAACCTTTACTATCCGTGCTATCTGGTACGATGGTGGGTAGCGGTGAAGGTGACACAGACTCCTGTTCTATGAGCTTCTTTGTTTCTATTATCGCTGTCACTGTCTTGCTTGGGCTGCCATCCATTGACACTGTGCTTTCTGGCTTTGTCTGAAATAGAAGTAGTAATTAAAAGAAAACTAGATTAAATTTAAAATAGGTACTTTTGAATGTAGCTATTGCAATTACTTAACCCTTATTTGATTGTTGTGTATTTGAACGTTTCAAGGAGGTAATCGCTGGCACCACGGTACCTATTTCAACATTCTTTCACAACTCACAGATTAAATAATAGTAAACTAACGTTAACAGATCCGATACTCCCAGGCGGGGTGCCGAAAAATTTCAACCTTACGGTCTAAGCATTAAGTCGATACTTGCAGTGCACCGCTTAGGACACGTTTTTAAATCGCGGGTGATCGCGGACAGGTGGGCTAAAGCGATGATTTTGTCACTTTATGACATACTGAGCGAGATGCAAGTAGGTATGTAATATTGTTCAATCAAACATGCAAATACTTACTTACCCTTTTTGCCGCCATAAGCTAAAGATGACATAAAGAAAAGTAAAATCGACTGCCTCACCCAGTTGACTTCTAGCGCCGCCTTGCATACCTAGAGTGCGGAGTGTCACAGGCCTGTACAAATACAAAGCTACAACATTCTGACTAAAATAAAAAACCGGTCAAGTGCGAGTCGGACTCGCGCGCCGAGGGTTCCGATATACCTATAGTATTTTTGGAAGCAATAAAGTCCATTTTCAGGACCGCAAAACTAAATTTGTTTGTAAAGGTTTTTTGCAGATTTCTGAAAAACTGTGCAACTTAGAAAGATCGTTTTATTTTTGCTGTAAAGTTTATATAAACTTCTGTCAACTGTAATTAATTCAGATTTTTCCTTACTCAAACTTCGGAGATAAGGGGGGGGGAATGGTATTTTTCTTGACATTTTTCATCATAACTTTAAAACTAAGAAATTTAAAAAAATACAAAAATATATTTTAAAATGTACAAGTAAAGCCCTTTCATATGATACCCCACTCGACCTAGTAGCGACAATTTGAAATTTGACCCCCCCTATTTTGGCCCCCTTTATATTAATAATCATACTTTTTTCAAAATTTTTTCTTGTGCAATTAAGTTGGGCAACTATATTCTAAAACTATTCCAAATTTCAGGTTGATAGCATAAGTGGTTGCTGAGATATAGAGGTGTGACAGACAGACGGACAGACAGACAGACAGACAGGCAGACAGACAGAGCGGCACCATAAGGGTTCCTTTTTTTTACCATTTTGGTATCGGAACCCTAAAAAGGATGCACATAGCGGCTCAAGACGTCACTGTTAAAAGATACGTAAGTGCGAGAGAGATAGTCTGTTTTTCTCACTACACCCCCATTCTTCCTCAATCCTAGTGACCAAATATCCTTCTTCCATGTATAAAAGTTATCTTTTTAATGATATTGGATGTTACATGTCATCATATAAGTACAAAATGAAACGGGAAACCACATTGCGTATTCACTTTGAAGTCGTAATATCTGAAAAAAAAACCGGTCAAGTGCGAGTCGGACTCGCGCGCCGAGGGTTCCGATATACCTATAGTATTTTTGGAAGCAATAAAGTCCATTTTCAGGACCGCAAAACTAAATTTGTTTGTAAAGGTTTTTTGCAGATTTCTGAAAAACTGTGCAACTTAGAAAGATCGTTTTATTTTTGCTGTAAAGTTTATATAAACTTCTGTCAACTGTAATTAATTCAGATTTTTCCTTACTCAAACTTCGGAGATAAGGGGGGGGGGAATGGTATTTTTCTTGACATTTTTCATCATAACTTTAAAACTAAGAAATTTAAAAAAATACAAAAATATATTTTAAAATGTACAAGTAAAGCCCTTTCATATGATACCCCACTCGACCTAGTAGCGACAATTTGAAATTTGGCCCCCCCTATTTTGGCCCCCTTTATATTAATAATCATACTTTTTTCAAAATATTTTCTTGTGCAATTAAGTTGGGTCTAATATAATAATTAAGTTAAAACTATTCCAAATTTCAGGTTGATAGCATAAGTGGTTGCTGAGATATAGAGGTGTGACAGACAGACGGACAGACAGACAGACAGAGCGGCACCATAAGGGTTCCTTTTTTTTACCATTTTGGTATCGGAACCCTAAAAAGGCACTGTATTCGGGGAGAAGATATCTCATTCCCATGGTGAACCAATAGGTTATTTTCTAGCTACTGGTTAGGAGTAGCTGGCCGGGAGAGTGGCTGACCGGGAGCCCAACTGGCTAGGTACCTGCGGGGTACTTGATGGACTAACAGCTGGCCGGGGGAGTGGCTGGCCGGGAGCCCCACTGGCTGGGTACCTGTGGGGTACTTGATGGACTATAGCTGGCCGGGGGAGTGGCTGGCCGGGAGCCCCACTGGCTAGGTACCTGCGGGGTGGGTGTGGGCTGGCTGCAGGTGTCGTCGCCCCGCAGGTCGGTGCCGTCAGTGAGCACGGCGAGCTGGTGTTCGCGCTTGTCGAGCTCGCTCTGGTACTTGATGGGGTTAGCGAGCGCTTCTGCTAGTTCCGACAGCCGATCTGGTACGTAGTCCTGTAAATAACAACATTATTAGTCACATGATAATGAGCGGCTAGTAAAATCTAATATTTCAAGTTATTCATTTTTCAGAGAGGCGAATAACAGGACAAGCGAAAAACATTTCGAATCGCGAATAAAACACATTTTGATCTTACATCAATTTCTAGTCTGCCTCGATTTCAAGGCTTTCTTGATTGCATTGTCTTTGATGTTCAGGTCCAGTATTGATCAAGATGGACCAAAATGTGCCAAGGAAAATATAAGCCAATATCTGCTGGAAGCTTTATGCTGTTTCGTGGGTCTTATTAGCCACTATAAAGACATACCTTGACAACAACGAGCAGCAGCAGACTCGCCGGCAATGGTAGCCCCAACTCGGTTCGCAGGTTGACGTGTCTGTACCCCGGACAGAGCCCCACTACTGGCAACACTCTGTGTCCTATTAGTCGCCCGCTTTCTTCGTGCGCCGCTATCCGGATCATCGCTAGTTCTGGTAACACTACCTGTCGAGGAAGAAAACGGTTATCTTTTAACCATAGACGAATTATAAAAAGACTAACAATCCCGTTACAAACATCGTAACCCCCAAAGTTATAACCATAGTAGGATTTTTAAACGGTGAAGTTCGGGAAACATCATAAAGGCTGTTTATATGGCTAGGTATGGCTAGGTAAAAAAGTGGGAATTCCGAACGGGGTGAATATAGACGTGAACAATTTACAAAAGATAGCCATTACAGATGTGGCAATTATAGACGAAGTGTTTAACTTTCAAGTCATGGCGACCATAAATGTGGGAACGCGGCGACTATAGCCGTGGTGGCTATAAAATAGTGGCTACAAACGAGGCGACTATTTGACTACGTCGTTATGACATTAATAATTACCTAAAAATTTATAACAAAGGATGTCGTCTCTGCTCAGATACGAAATAGTGCAATAATGGAATTTATACATGCATCGGTGCACTGTTTTATTATTTTTAAATTTGTGATTTCATGTATATGTTACCGGTAAAACCAGGCCTAAATAGTTTTACATAGGCCAAACCAATTTCGCATTCCTTTACGTAATCCATTCGGAGTTCGCTCCTTGCCATAAATAAATTAAATCAACTAGATCTAAAAGTGTTGGGTAGATTAGGTTAGGTTATCTGTTAACCCTTGTAATAGAAGAAACAAGTCTTTTGTAATGAAGAGTTTAGTCTTTTGTGGAAAGAGTTAAAATCTGGTTTGTCCGGTAACATTTATACAAGTAGAATGAGCAAGCGGAAACACCACAAGCGGAAACACTACAAGCATATCAACGTTTCTACTCCTTAAGAACAATTAACCAATGAGTGTTTTATTTTTTGTAGTACTGTGCCGTTAAAAAACTTACGATAGATAGTGCCGACTCATACTTCTGTACTCAGACAAGTAATTTTTATTAAAGTTAATCTTTTGTTTAATCTCCAATTTCATTGCAAAGAAAGTGAGAGCATGAGATGAAAGAATCATTATTGGTAACGTCTCTGAGTGAGCAGATAGTCTGATAAATTATATGATGATAAATTATATGATATATGATCTCTGCTGATCCTGTTCTGATGCTGCTGTCATTCTAATCAAGCTACGTTATTTCAACTTTAATTACATTTTTTTTTATTCCATATATTTGAATTCTAAATTCATCCACCAGATTCGCGATCTCCCTTAAGGTTTAAAAGGCCACCATTTAGTATAAGGCTACATTGTTATATGATCATTCTTTTACGACTAATGTTTACGGCCGAGCAATAAAGTTATATTGTATTATAATAACCTGCTTCCGTGAATACGCACGAAATAAAGCGAAACATTCATCGAACACATTTGACGACATCGTAAAAGTTTCATTTATTTTGTTGCAACGTAGCGCTGTAACAACAATAGGAGGTCTGTTAAAAGGTAGAACTTTGGTCTTTATGGCATTGTAATAAGGTTGTTTCAACTTGTGACTTGACCGTACTACGTGAAAAGCGTGTTCTACTCATGAATAAGAACAGCTGTGGTTTTGGATATTACACGGAAATCGCACTTAAAATGACAGTTCTTTCATACTTAATTGGAGCAAAGACGTCGATATTTTAGGGTTGGTCCATTTTTAGGCGTGACTCTTGTTTTAAACTTCTTGGGGAATCAAGCATGTGAACATCTTTACTAAACTAACCTTATTGAACACAAACGGCTCCTCCCCGTAAACCGGATTAATGCCACTGTTGGGCGCGACTGTTGTTTTAAACTTCTTGTGGAGAGTATCTGCTGTTAATCAATCTAAACTTCGCAACTAAACTAACCTTTTTGAACACAAACGGCTCCTCCGTTGGGCGCGACTCTTGTTTTAAACTTCTTGCGGAGAGTATCTGCTGTTAATCAATGTAAACTTCGCTACTAAACTAACATTTTTGAACACAAACGGCTCCTCCCCGACTCCCCGTAAACCGGATTGATGCCACTGTTGGGCGCGACTGTTGTTTTAAACTTCTTGTGGAGAGTATTTGCTGTTAATCAAGCATATAAACTTTGCTACTAAACTAACCTTTTTGAACACAAACGGCTTCTCCCCGTAAACCGGATTGATGTCATAGTTTGGCGCGAATCTTGTTTTAAACTTCTTGGGGAGAGTATTAGCTGTTAAGTACCGATTACATTTCACGATCCGTCTTGACGATGAGCGAAAGCGAGAATTAGGGCGTTTTGATTACACTGCACTAGATCGCCTCCCTGTCTCAGTTGGCAGCCGAACATGGTGTTGAAAGGATGTCTCCTGTGCTCTCCAAATATCAAAAAAAAATTGATCGCGTTTGGCACAACTGCATGCTTTGCGAAAAAAAAAATTATAAGAGAAAACGTTTGAGTTAAACAATATATGCATATTTTAAGAAATGCACTGTGCAAAATGAACATCTTTTTATTTTTGTATTCTGGATGACTTTATTCCACAAGTTCGGCATGCCTTTTGGAACATTCTTTCATTATGGGATGATATTTTCACCGCACACGAGGCTAATTTCGCTCGCTGATATTCAAAGTCACGTCCACTCGCATCAAATGCCCCGCGGGAATTGAATACCCTGTCTCCCTAACAGCGATTATATCTCCCGATTTACGCCCTAAATCGGGGATCGGGCGGTCGGGTTCCCCCGATCACCCTAAATTAGGGCCCTAACTGCCTAACATCGATTACATCACATGGTTTCAGGGCACTAACTGAGATAGGGCCCTATTTATCGTGAAGTATAATCGCCGCTTTAATCAAGCAACTTCGCAACTAAACTAACCTTTTTGAACACAAACGGCTCCTCCCCGTAAACCGGATTGATGTCACAGTTGGGCGCGACTCTTGTTTAAGGGCTCCCGCACACGACCGAGAATCGGTGGGCGATTATCGGCCAGGACAAGGACGGAAGATTCAGGTGATAACAGGTCAGAGCGGGATGCCGACAAAAAATCGGTCACCGATTCTCGGTCGTGTGCGGGATCCCTTAAACTTCTTGTGGAGAGTATCTGCTGTTAATCAAGCATGTAAACTTCGCTACCGAACTAACCTTTTTGAACACAAACGGCTCCTCCCCGTACACCGGATTGATGCCGTTGTTGGGCGCGACCCTCGTCCGGAACTTCTTGCGGACGGTGTCCGCGGGCAGCCCGAACATGTCCACTTCCACGTAGGTCCCGCAGCGCTTGTCCGTCAGCAGCTGGCCGGACAGCACCGTGACGGACAGCGAGCCGGCTATGATGCCGTCCACTGTGCTTTCCGCGAACGGGTCCAGGCGGCGGTCCTGCATACAAGAGATGAGATTTGGACACAAGTTTAATAAACTAAGCACTTATTTCGATCTAGACTTCCTTCAAGGTGTTTACCAAAAAAGTTTAATTAATGCGTATGTTTCCATACAAAACTAGAGCGCTCGAGTGAAAGAATATTTCCATTCCTGAAAAAAATATCTAAATCGGCATCCAGCTCAATTATGCCAGCAGTATGCTAGATGGACAACGAATTCTTATAGATATTTTTAATGGAACCTCTTTGGTGTTTCATAGCAGTGAAACAAACCGGAGCGAAGACGAGAAAAATTAGACCAATTGGAGTAGAAGAAAACCATATCATACCAGTTACCAGTTACCAATTGGTATAAATTCGCACGTCTTCACTCCACTATATGGTGGCAAATATAATGTCTAAATAATTGGTATTAAATTTTCATAAAAACCAATTCAACTATTTTTACTCTATGAAATTCTAATGTTTGATTAAATGATTTTTAAATTGAAATGATCTGCTTATAATTTCGTTTGCAATCTTATATCTACTGCTGATTTCAAAAACTCTAAGAACTAGATTTGATGCATTTAGCCTTCAAAATAAGCCCACCTTTCTCGATAGCAACGGTTGCCTTATACTCGAAAGTTTCCAGGTCTTATGTCTTATGTCTAATATAGTGTAGTGCGACTAACTGTTACAGCATTACAGAACACCTGAATAGAGAAGTAAATAAGCCTACCTTTCTCCTCATAAATTCCGGCTTGAGCAAATACCCGCATCGGCGATTGTACTCGAAGGTTCCCAGGTTGAGTTGCATTGCCAGGTCTAGCGTCTGATAGTTTAGAGCTACTAGTTGACAGCCAGCGTTCCAGAACACCTGAGGATAATTATTATCTTTTAACAACATTTCAATACACAGTGAAACTCTGCAGTGAACTTCGAATTAGAGTAAATGTCTGGTGCCGGAGCGTCAAAGGCGTAACTGTCAAAACCCGAAACTTGGAATATCCTAAGATTGGTTAAGAGTAATTTTTTATCACCCAAAAAAAATTTAAGCGGTTATTCTGCCATGAAACTGAACAACTGTTTCCAAACAATATGGGCCAAAATTAAAATAAAATTACCTCAGGGACTGCTTTAGCTAAAAGCTAATTGTGAAACTTTCCAATTTTCTTGGGAAATTTTTCAGTCTGATTAGGAAAATTTAGCCGTAAAACTTTCCTAGATGATAAAAAGCTGCATTTTGAAAGCGAAGTCAATTTTTTGAAAACTTGTTCAGTTTTACAAACACGCTCAGCTCACAAAAGTTTTGGTGAAAAAAAAAATTACATTTTTGAAGTAGTAAATCTTAGGCCGTACGCCAAACACGCGCGGGCGCACGGAGCGGGTGGCATGTCTCGGCATTTACTGCGTGTCACACAGCATCACGCTTACATAAGGGTGCTTTCACACGACACCGCGCATCGTCGCCGCTGCATTAATCACTCTAGGATTTACACACGACGCAGTGTGCCGCGGCGGCAGCGGCGAGCGGCGTCGTGTAAGACTCCATATAAATCCTAGAGTGATTATTGCAGCGGCACCGCGGCGACGACGGTGCCGCTACCGCCGCGGTGTCGTGTGAAAACACCATAACTTTCTTACTAAGCACGCAGTGAATGCCGAGACTTGCCACCCGCTCCGTGCGCCCGCGCGAGTCATTAGAACTTATGTCTACCTGCGGCATGAAGTTTGACGAGTCGAATCTGGTTCCAGCCGGATAGACTCGCGATAACTGATGCTTATTGTAGTTCACAAACTCGATGGGACGCTCCTTCAGCAAAGTCGTCGCTTGCTTCTCATCGAACGATGACATCTCGTAAAAGCGTTGTTTTTCTGTAATAATATATTTTTTTAACAGTTTAGTACAGACCTTCTCTATTTAAATACATAACATAACATCACGCCTTGTTCCCGTTGGGGTAGGCAGAGACCACAGTTCTCCACCTGCTACGATCTTGACATACTTCCCTTGCTTCCTGAACCTTCATCAATCCTTTCATACATGCTCGTCGGTTTAAGGTACTTTTAACCTGGCCTTTATTCAGAACGTCTTGAATTTGGTCCTGGTACGTTCGCCGAGGCCTTCCCCTTTCAACGTTTCCATTCACTCTCGCCTTGTGGATCTCTTTCGTCAATCTTCCTTCATTCATCCTCTCCACATGACCAAACCATCTTAGCATCCCTTTCTCAATTTTAGTCACTACGTCTTCTTTTACGCCACAACGTTCTCTTAACACACTATTTCTAATCCTGTCACTCAATTTCACACCAATCATACTCCTCAACGCTCTCATTTCTACTGCATTAATTCTACTTTAATGCTTCTTCTGCCATACCCAGCTTTCACTGCCGTACATCAGTGTTGGTACCAAAACGCCTCCATGAACAGCCAGACGAGCTTTGTGAGACACCCTCTGACTTTTCATAAAAGCATGCAGAGCACCATTCACCATGTTTCCAGCATTCACTCTTCTTTCGATATCACTTTCGCACTTTCCATCTCTCGTAAACTTAGAACCCAGATACACAAACTCCTTCACTTGTTCGACTTGTTCACCACCTATCAATATAGTACACTCTGTCATACACTCTTCTCTTTCAAGTACCATTACTTTCGTCTTGCTTACATTTACTTTCATTCCTTTCCTATCAAAAGCCACATTCATCATTGTTACCATCTCCTGTAACTCGTCAGCAGATGACGCAAGTATAACTTGGTCATCAGCGTAGAGAAGACATTTGATGAGTAACTCATTCATTCTCAGTCCACACATACTCTCTTTCAGATCAGTCAAACAATTATCCATGAACAGGTTAAACAGCCAAGGTGACGCTACACATCCCTGCCTAACACCTTTTTCGATGCTAAACCATTCAGTGTACGCCCCGTTTATTCTGACGCAAGCACTGGAATCCTCATAGAGAGATTTCAGTGCTTGAATCAGATGACCGTTCACCCCATACATAGACAATGCCGACCACAATTCATTCCTCACCACTCGGTCATAGGCCTTTTCCAAATCCACGAACGCGCAGTAGACTTTTTGGTTTTTGGCCAAAAACTTTTCAGCTATGCACCGCAAGGAAAAGACCTGATCTGTACATCCCATTCCCTTTCTGAATCCCGCTTGTACATCCCATATTTTTTCGTCAGTATCTTTCATCACTCTTTCAATCAAAACCTTTGCATACAGTTTGCCGACGACACTGAGAAGACTTATCCCGCGGTAAATAACTTCTTTATATCCTTATTTTTACTACTTATTCTTACTACTATATCCTTATTCTTACTACTTATGCAGAGGGCCACACTAAATATTTTACTTGTTTCAGGCACTTAACTTTAATTGCAAAAAGCGTCTTTATAGTAAAAGCTACTTTAAATATATTAATGTCTTTTTCTGTGTTGTTGTAAAAAAAGGGTGAACAATAGATTCAAGAGGCCTGTAACTTAACAGAAGCTTCTTGCATTGCAATAGGCGAAATCTAGTTCATACTAAAATTGCCTGTAGATTTTCAAATCCGCATGTTTGTACAAGAGAGAAGCCGCTGAATGCAAGCGTCGCAGAACTAGTCTTCGTGGGGATCTTTATGAAAGTCTTTCGGCTGATATGACGCTAATGAAATTAGGTAATTATATTTGCAAGATAAGCTTTCCTTCCTATCCATTTTTTCCTAAATATTTTCTCTACAATTTGACTATATCCTAGCCTTCGATCATACATTTCGGTAGATACACAGTCGCATTCAAGTGCTTTGCCGGCTTGCGTTTCTAGCTTGTCACTTGTTTCTACCCCAACTTCGGCGAAAAAACGACCTGCATCTATGTAATCTGCTGGTCAGTTTCCTAGCGCTGTTACCTCGGCACCGGCTTGCTTTTCTTGCTTCTCACTTGTTTCTACCCCAACTTCAGCGAATAAACAACCAGCAGCTATGTAATCTGCTGGCCAGTTCTATCCTAGTACTTACTCTCAGCGTTCTCGAACGAGCTAAAGTGCACTGTCTGCACATAGTTGACGAGAGCTGATATCTCGGCGCCGGCGTGAGTTTCTCGCTTCTCACTTGTTTCCACCCAAACTTCAGCAAAGAAACAACCTGCAGCTATGTAATCTGCTGGTCAGTTCTATCCTAGTACTTACTCTCAGCGTTCTCAAACGAGCTTAAGAGCACTGGCTGCACATAGTTTAACGCTGACACGAGTACCTCAGCGCCGGCTTGCGTTTCTAGCTTCTCACTTTTTTCCACCCCAACTTCGGTGAAGAAACGACCTGCAGCTATGTAATCTGCTGGTCATTTTCCTAGCGCCGTTATCTCGGCACCGGTTTGCTTTTCTCGCTTCTCACTTGTTTCTACCCCAACTTCGGCGAAGAAACGACCTGCAGCTATTTAATCTGCTAATCAGTTTCCTAGCGCTGTTACCTCGGCACCGGTTTGCTTTTCTCGCTTCTCACTTGTTTCTACCCCAACTTCAGCGAAGAAATAACCTGCAGCTATGTAATCTGCTGGTCAGTTGTATCCTAGTACTTACTCTCAGCGTTCTCGAACGAGCTAAAGTGCACTGGCTGCACATAGTTGACGAGAGCTGATATCTCGGCGCCGGCGTGCGTTTCTCGCTTCTCGCCCGCTTCCACCCCCACTTCGGCCGCCGCTTCTTCCTCCCCGGACGAACTTTCCGAGTCGGATGAATCCGTGGATTCTTTTGAGCCTTGGCGCACGAGCTGTAAATTGTAACTGTGTTTTAGTTGAGTCAAAGAAACAAACTTTGACGCTTTTTTATTACCAAATAAAAAACACAACCGTTAATCAAGACGTCATTTGTATTTTTTCCTAAATTTCGTGTGCAATACAGAATATTGTATTGTATATGAATGTGTCAATAAAATGACTATTTAGGACTTGATTTAAGTTTTTTTTGTGATTGTGCGACGGGCTCCGATATGATGGAGGTATTTTGTGTGTGGAAGCCTAGCCTTTCTTTTTTAATTAACTAAATGATATATTTTTTTTATTAAATATTAAATAATTACACAATTGCGGGAAACTTCTATCAATTTTGACCTGCATTAAATCTAAAGCTATGACTAAAAAAAATTACGGCAACAGATTTCTCTGCTGATTGGGCTTCAATTCCGTTGCTTCTCAAAGTTAAAATTAACTGCAAAATGTTAACAAAATATGACGCTATTTGGTGTAATCATGCACTATACAGTCACCGGCAAAAATAACCGGCCGGTCTATTTTCTGTAGTACATTTTCATACAAGTAATAGATCTAACGAAGCGTTTTTATATTTCCTAAACGAAATAAATATCCGTGAACAAACAGTGAGATCATTAAATAAGATATCAGACTTAAGATTCTTAAAGATTAGACCTGTGCACGGTATCCAGGAAATTACGTGCATCATTCAGAAAAAAATATACGTCATTTCGTCAGATTTCTCTTACATTTAGCGAATGAAAATGTTCAAAGTGTCGCACGGGTTTTCTTCAACATTTTAGATATACCTAATCTTTGACAATATTTTTAATAAGGTCCTTATCTAAAGACTTCATCAATCAGATTTGTTTTTTATTCAATTAAGGTAAGATATTGACACTTCGTTTGCCCCCATATTTGTATGAAAATATATGAAAGATAACAGACCGGCCGGCTATTTCTGCCAATGAGTGTACATTGTAATGATTAAGAAAATTGAACGGAAGAAGAAATGAAATAAATAAACTAACCGTTCCATGCGGCACATCTCCATTCCCTTGGGGCACTTCTGCCGGCTCGGGTATTAGTTCCACCGCTTCTTCGGATGCTACAGAATCTTCTTTCTTGTGGTGATGATGGTGCTTCTTCTTGTTCTTAATTATTATTTTGTGACGGAGTAACGATGGCGGTGGCAGTTCCCCTCCTAATAAACAAAAAAAAATTATAACCTGATACGCCAGGGTTTGTGAGGTCGGTATTCGACCTTGCAACCCACACGATATGATGGTAATGTACCTAATGGACGAAGAAATCGCCGCGACGCAAAGATGGACCTCAAATTCTTGTTTGTAGGAGTTTTGCTCTCAAGCCACGGTGGCGTTAAGGCGAATCTTAATTTTGTGTGCATATGTACCTATGAGTCTTGCTCTTAAGACGCAGGAGCCACGAATTAGCGGCAGATATATTAAAAATATCAATAAAGTCATTGTCCAAATCTCTCAGCTACCGTATCTAGTCGCCTATAGAAACCACGAAAGGTCGGGAACAACCAACGTAGGGAACAACCAACGTAGGGAACCACGAAATTCGGGTCATAGAGATAAGAGATAGTGTCATTAAAAAAATAGTTAAAATATATTGTTTTCAGACTAATAATAAAGCAGTTAACAATAAATTTTAATTTGGTATTGATTTTTCTCTAGGTTCAAGACATGAATTAAAGTTTGTACTACATGTTAATTAACATTTCTCCGTAGATTAAACCTTTACCTTCGCGATTTCGATTTGAGCTTCAAAGACAAAGACATAGAATAGTATAGACCTTAGCTTACATACAGTTAAAACATAACCAACAGAATTAAAATCTCGGAGAAATGTCATTTTATTTGAGAGCTATGTACCCAACTAGTACCTGGAAAAAATTTGGTGCAATTTGACTAAAATGTCAGTAAAAGAAAATGTTTAGCAAATCCACAAATTACGCTTTTTATATTTTAGAGATAGCTTTATACACGAATACATGTAGCCGTCCTTGTCTTTCAAAATGCGTTGCACTGATGAGCTGTCAAAAAAAAACGTGACTATGCTTATAGTAAGTAAATTGGCAACATTGGTTCTTTAATCTATAGGTCTAGATAAACTGACAACTGTAACGTGCTGAGCCGGCTGATGTATCAAAAGACAAGACTTTATAACACGAAGCGCAAACTCAATAATGCAATTGCAAGCACGTCCCTCAAAGTCTCATGAGTTAATACAAGTTGCAGCGGCGGGTTTGCCGGTACATTCGCAATTCACTGGCGGTTCAGTATCCAGCGGTGCAAGTTTGTTTGAAACTTGGAAAGAGATGAATATTGAATATGTAACTTGATTTTACTAGACTTTTATTTGCAATTATTTCGGAAGTTGTACTTGCACATGGGCGGATTGTCGGTATTCGGAATATACTAGCGTACTAGCGGTTCAATATCGAGCGCTTTAACCTTGTGTGAAACTTGAAAGAGATGTATATTGAATATCTAACTTGGGCGCCTCGAGGGGGTCGAACCACGGCTTAGATTGTTGTCGAGGATCGGAGAGAAACAGCCTGAGATATGCCGAGAGTTTCCAATGGGTCTGATCTAAATTGGGGGTGTCCACGACCGCGCCGGCGTGGATGGGTGTTCGAGATGATGTTCGCAGTTGTGGAGTGTTGCCTTCCGTTGTTGGCTGGTTCTATGTATACGGGGCAGGGTTGGCTATTATCAAGATAATTATTTTTTCTGATAATTATCCGATAATTATCCGATAATTATCCGATAATTATCTAACTATCAAATCAAATTACGTATATATTTTCATTTATCGCAAGATTCCCTGCATTTCTTTTTTACATTTCTTGCATCTAACCCATAAACCACTATTTTTAGTTTTAATGCAGTCAACCTTTGACCATATTGGATTAAGTTTTCTAGGCATAATGTTTTTCTTTATTTAATTTCGCAGCGCACAAACTACAGTTCACGAAAACAAATCACAGTGAGGGGAATTCCCCTGTAGATGAATGACATTTGGCGTTCATTTGGATACACGCTTGATATTGTGACGAAAAAACATGCGTTTGGATACATATATATATTATTTCGTTTTGTTTTGTACAATAACAGTTACTCGTATTATCAACGATAATTATCAACACGTAATTATCATGATAATTATCAACGATAATTATCCAGATAAATATCACGATAATTATCAAGATAATTATCACGATAATTATCAAGGGCAACCCTGATACGGGGCAAACAACTTGAACAATAATCGCGTGGTGGTTTGCGGACGTCAATTTGTATCTACTAAACTGCAACTAACTTTTGAGATATTATCCCCCAAAGGGGTGAAATAAGGGATGAAAGTTCATATGAAAATTCTACCAAACATTAGGATTTAAAGGCTAAAAAAGAAAGTAATCAACATGTGTTTCAGCGTTATTAAAAAATCATCCCCTAAAGGGATGATAATTAAGGATGAAAGATAATATGGAATTCCTACAGACCAAAAAACGGGCCAAGTGTGAGCCGCCAACTGAGAAGTGTATTGAATGCGCGTGAGTTCAACTCGAACTTGACCAGTTTTTATTATTTGTTGTTATTCTTTGTTTTACTTTTACGATAGATCTAAAACAAAAAATAAACACGGTCCAAAATCGAGAAATACTGAAAGTGATTTTATCTATGCGATCTTTTTATTGACTCACTTCCCGTGCATAGCCGGGGTGGGCATCTAGAAACTTGTTTACTATTATATATTCTGTGCAGCTAGTAGAATAGTATAAAAATGTATGGGATTGACATTAACTGTCACGCAACATTTCGTTAGCTAATGTCAATCCCATACATTTTCAGTCTATTCTACTAGCGTTTGCGATAGTAGAAGGCCGCTTGTCTCTAGGCCCTGGCTGATAAAATGTAAAGTTTTAATCTCGACAACAGTTTTTCAATAAATGTCAAATCATATCATGATCGTTTGTTTATTTGACCTCAACTATGATTTTATATTCAAAACATGAACCAGCTCAACAAATACATAGAATAGACTGATCAAACTACATTATCGATTACGAAGGTATTGCAGACATACGACAACTGTTTACACACAAAATGTTTGATAGCCGGCCAATGTAAACAATTGAACAGCAGGTGAACTTCAAAGTTAATCGAATATTGACAGCATTATCAATCAACAATCATGGATAATATAGGAGTTTTAGTTTATAGCCTGTTGTAAAGTACTTACTAAACTATCAATATAATAGGTCTTTACCTATGAAATTGCCGAAATTTTCTTACAGATTAATGAGATCATAATTCCTTTAATTCTAATGCTATTTTTTTTTCATTTGTCTTATATTTGAAAGTTGACTTCAAGGTTATCGATTTGCGTATAAAATAAAGTTTTAATTTTTAGTTTGATATATATAAAATTAAAGGTTTGAAAATTGTTCGTCTTAAATGTCGTCCGATTTCATTATTAGATTTGTTATATTTTTTTATAGATAATATTTTTCAAAAATTAAATTTAAGTTTCTGTTAGCTTAATAATGAGGGAAGAATGATAATATAAGCGGAACAAATTAATTGATAACCAAAAGTTTTAGCTTTGGGTAGTCTTTGACTCTCTTCACAACCTCAAATAAATTCCTCTCGATTATTGTAAGGGCTTCTCGCAGGACAGGTCGAGAAAGGTCCTTTTTTAGGACTTTCGCTAGTAACTTGAAAACGGTACGTCTTAGAGACAAGGCTTTCAGAGATGAATTGAAGCCTAGTAAATTTGCCACAACTTTTTCCTTATACATAACTAGCTGTGCCCTACGACTTCGCTTGTGTGAAGTGTTGATTGCGGCTGCGTCGCTTTAAACTTCATAATCGCATATCTTCTGTTACGGTTATTCGTTTGCAATGAAACACAAGTTTATATGATGCACAAACGTAAGCTTCATACATTATTGAAAAATTCATTTGAATCGGTTCAGTAGTTCGTGAGTAAATACCAGACAGCCGCTTGAAATTTAAAATTCGAATATTTTGTCTTATGGTGAACCGATTTCATTGAAATAATACTCGTGCATTGCAACAACTTACGGTTGACACATTATTGAAAACCCCGTTTAAATCTGATCAGTAGTTTGTGAGAGAATCGAATCTGTGTGTTTGTCTGTTTTTCTCTCTGTCGGCGGCATAGCTCAGAAGGCTTCAGTACTAGAAAGCTGCAATTTGGTATGAATATACGTATTAACCACCCGGACAAAAAAGTGAAAAAAAAAGCATCATCTCCCCTGCACGTGAAGCGGAGTTTTTTTTATTTACCCAATAGTGTGGGGTATCGTTAGAAAGGTCTTTTAAAAATATTGTGAGCTTGTGAAGATCATTTTTCGATTTAGGGATCCGTTTGCGAAATATTAAGTTTCAAAGTGCAATTTTTTTGTTAGAGTCAATTGGCGACGTCGGCGTCGTCGTCGTCCCCGCCAGTTAAACGGTTGTAATCGAATATGTGAGAAAAATCACGGCAGTCAGTAGTATGTATGTCACAGGCAAGTTGTGAAATTCACCACTTTGTATAATGCCTAGGCGTTTTGCAAAACGTCACGTTTAGGATCGTAACGAGATCCTAAACGTGACGTTTTGTTTTGTAAGACCTATTAAAAGCGACTTCTACATAGGGACCATCTTTTCGATATATGAAACCGATATTGCTTTTTAGGGTTCCGTCCGTACCCAAAGGGTGAAAAATGAGACCCTATTAGTATGCCTCCGATGTCTGTCTGTCTGTCTGTCAGCGGGCTGTATCTCACGAACCCTAGGTAGACAGTTGAAATTTTCACAGATTAGGTATTTCTGTTGCCGCTATAACAACAATAAAAAAATTAAGGGCTTCCCTAGTAAATTAAACGTGTTTTATTAGGCGATTTTATTAGGCGATTCTCTATCATAACAACGGTAACAATTGATATGTTTATAGTGTATATATTAGAATAACATCACATAATAAAAACTGGTCAAGTGCGTGTCGGACTCGCGCGCATTTAATACACTTCACCGTGACTGTGCGTCCATAACTAAGACAGCATTTTGCCTCCCGCCGGACTCGCACTTAGCCGGTTTTTTTAAAGGTCATAGTTGTAAATGTTGTAATTCTGAGAAGAGGATTATCTACTTTAATATCCTTAAATGACACATGTACCAAAAGATACAGTCGTATGAGGGAATTTTCGTGTGTCATAACGACTAATTCCAGAAAAAAGTGTGAATGATTAGCTCGCGTTTATTTCTTGAGCAGACTAAGGAAGCCTTTCCAACAGAGCTGTACGAGAAAGCTAAGCTACTATGAGCTGGAAGAATTCAAACAAATTGGATTGCTTCATTTTTCCAGCTTAGAGCTAAAGTTAATATCGTAACGAATGTATTTACGCGCTACCGGATTTTCTCGCTCCTCATGTTCTTTTGCTGGACACTAAATACAGTACATTCTTTGGGATAAAAGATATATTATAAAATGCTGTGAATTGTAACTAAAATTTGTTGAAAACAAGAGAAGACACAACACTTTTTTAAACGTCAAAGAAAGACACAAAACAAAAGACAACTATATTTACGTCCGGCTAAAAATACAGTGGCGCATAAAAACTTACATTAAAATGTCATACACCGGTGTAACGGCGAATATTTACTGCGACAAGAAATTATTCCTCACGTGGCCAATAAATTATCACGAAATTGGCCACCTATTTGTCTTAATTAAAACTAAAACTTCGAAACCTGAAGATCTGATTAAAGATTTTTTTACTGAAAAAATCATGGTATAAAAATATAAAAGATTGTTTTATAAAAAGCAAAACAATAATGTATAGCCTTGAGATATCTAGACTTATGAATACTGAAGGTTCACAAGGTTGGTCCTCACACATACATTCACTATCGCTTATATGTCCTCAAAGCTGTTTTGGAGAAAATTACCTGGCTCGAGCATCTAGAGGTTTGTCAAGAAGCATATCTCCGAAAATATATCTGCAGTACTTGCCAATATTGGCTTGCTGTCGAGGGTTGCAATGGTTCTCAAAGTTCAGATTAACGGAGAAGCTGGAAGTCTTGAAGGCGATTTTCACTATCGCTTCTAATTCATATTATCTATATCGTCTTAAAAGCTGTTTTGGATAAACTTACCGGGCTCGAGTTAATGTGAATCTAGAGGTTTGTCAAGAAGCAAGCATATCTCCGACAGTATATCGGCAGTACTTAGGGATCTTGGCTTGCTGTCGAGGGTTGCAATGGTTCTCAAAGTTCAGAATGACGGGGAAGCCGAAAGTCTTAAAGGCGCTTATCGCTATCGCTTTTAGTTCTATACTATCTATAGCGTCTTTAATGCTGTATTGGGTAAACTTACCGGGCTCAAGTTGATGTGAATCTAGAGGTTTATCAAGAAGCATATCTCCGAATATATCTCTGCAGTAGTTGGCGATCTTGGCTTGCTGTCGAGGGTTGCAATGGTTCTCAAAGCTCAGTATGACGGGGAAGTCGGAAGTCTTGAAGGCGCTTTCCGCTATCGCTTCCAGCACCTCCTTAGCGCTGATCTCGGGGACGAAGGTGTAGCCGTGGACAATAACGGGCTCTTCGGTGCGGCCGTTCCAGAAATCTAGTTCTACGCATCTGTGGAAGAGATTTTACTTTAAAAGATCTTTTGAATGTTGGTGCGTATTATTGAAACCAAGTGTTCTACTCATAATTATTAAGTATGATTTTCCTTATATCATTTTTGATGTGATGTATTATTTCTTGCGATTTTAGATTTGGTGTCATATAGGTAGTAAAATATGTTGTATTGGGTGTGGCTGATTGTGCCTCTGCCTTGTGCGCCGTAGGTAAAGAGTTTCATCCCCGCTGACGGCAACTGTTTTTGTGGTGAATATAGGTGTCAAGGAATCGATATGTAGCAGATAATCGACTTCATTAGGGCCACGATGGCACACAAAATTGTAAAAATTCCATCATAATATAAAACGAATAAAAGATAATTGTCACAATATTTACAAATATTTAATTAAATATAATATTAAGGTCGCTTGTAAAGTAATGTCTTAAACTATTAAAAATGTATTTGAAATAATTTGGAGAATTTTACATATCAATTTGTGTCTAGATAAGAGGTAGGTGATAAAACGTGTTCGAAACGTGCGTGTATATAAGATAACATTTTGAGTTATTCGGTTATTCTAATTTTATTAGTAATTATTGCATAAAAATTACATAAAGATGATACAGAAACGTTTTACTTCTAATATGATAAAAAAAACTTGTCTAAAGAGAGAGGCATGTTTATAATATTCAGGTACAACAAACGGCGAGGCAAAGAAGTTGGAAGATGTAATTAATTACACTAGTTCAGGTAGTGGCGTGAAAGAAGACGTGACTAAAATTGAGAAAGGGATGCTGAGATGGTTTAGTCATGTAGAGAGCATGAATGAAAGAAGATTGACAAAAGAGATCTACCAGGCGAGTGTGAATGGTAACGTTGGAAGGTGTAGGCCTCGGCGAACGTACCAGGACCAAATTCAGGACGTTTTGAATAAAGGCCAGGTTAAAAGTACCCTAAATCGACGAGCATGTATGAAAGGATTGATGAAAGTTCAGGAAGCAAGGGAAGTATGTCAAGATCGTAGCAGGTGGAGAACTGTGGTCTCTGCCTACTCCGACGGGAACAAGGCGTGATTTTATTATGTTGTTCAACACTTCAGTCGAAATAATGTAGCTTGATTACAATGACAGCAGGACAGAGCTATGCGTGAGAGCAGGAACGAATGATTGATTGATTGATTGATTGATTGATTGATTGATTGATTGATTGATTGATTGATTGATTGATTGATTGATTGATTGATTGATTGATTGATTGATTGATTGATTGATTGATTGATTGATTGATTGATTGATTGATTTATTTATTTATTTATTTATTTATTTATTTATTTATTTATTTATTTATTTATTTATTTATTTATTTATTTATTTATTTATTTATTCATTTATTTATTTATTTATAATTTACAATGTACAGTTATGACAGGTATACCTAATTAAACTATACAAGGAACATAGAACTTAATACCTAACGAGATCACATTGAGATCAGAAACCTTAAACATTATTAAAAAATAAACTCCACATTGTTAAAAATATGTATAAAATAAAATTATAAAACTTCACAGAAAGTAAGCATAGATTTGCTGATGCTTGGCAACTTATCTGCAAATATATCAAAATGTGGTGCCGCCTCTAGCATATCTCGTATAAGTCGCAATGCGCGCGGTAGAGGAGACTCGCGTTGCGCCACCGTGCGCGTAGTGGGCAGCGCCACTAGGTGGTGTGCTCGACCTCTGAGATAGTTTTCGGGGACGAACAATCGGAATACCTGCGGTACCAATTCTGGACAGCTAGATTCACCACGAAGGATACAACAAACTGTGATCATAAGCTGATGGATACGTCTTGTTTCCAGCGATCTAAAGCCAAGGACTCCCAATAAAAATTTTGTCGGGTATAAAAACGGATAATAACCCAATTTCTTTTTGTATAGAAATCTGAGAAACGCTTTTTGAACTTTTTCAAGTGAAAGGTTATAAACACTTTCATGGGGGCCCCAGATAATTGACGCCGTCTCAATCTTAATAAGCGTCCTATTCTCAGGAAAATAAGGGTTATAGAAGTACGATTTAAAAAAATCGTCACAAGTTAGGGATGTGTGATGTAAAATCACAACAAATTACATAATCCCATTATTTTTGTAAATGCAATGAAGGCGCTGTTCTATTAATTTTGTAAGGTTATTTTGAATATTTTATAATCATCGATGTTGATGTGACATGCTGGCAGATGTCATCCCATAGTAAAATAAATCAGCGCGGTATCTATTCCGAACGAAGCAAGGAGGTCGGAAATCTTTGATCCTGTGACACTGCTGTCATTCCAATCAAGCTTTATTATTTCTACTGCGTGCCTTCCCGTCAGAGGTGTGCTAGGTAGCTTACTATCACACCTAGCTGAATGCAAAGACAAATTCGGCATACATTGCTGGGAGGCTCGGATATGCTAATTGCAATATCCTTACTTCAACGAGCAATGTATGCCGAATTAGTCTTTGAATTCAGCTAGGTGTGATCGATCACTCCTTAAGCTGCAAGCTTTATTATTTCTACTGGGTGCCTTCCCGTCAAAGGTGTGCTAGGTAGCTTACTTGTAAAGGAGTGATGACACCTAGCTGAATTCAAAGACTAATTCGGCATACATTGCTGGGAGGCTCGGATATGCTAATTGCAATATCCTTACTTCAACGAGCAATGTATGCCGAATTAGTCTTTGAATTCAGCTAGGTGTGATCGATCACTCCTTAAGCTGCAAGCTTTTATTATTTCTACTGGGTGCCTTCCCGTCAAAGGTGTGCTAGGTAGCTTACTTGTAAAGGAGTGATGACACCTAGCTGAATTCAAAGACTAATTCGGCATACATTGCTGGGAGGCTCGGATATGCTAATTGCAATATCCTTACTTCAACGAGCAATGTATGCCGAATTAGTCTTTGAATTCAACTAGGTGTGATCACTCCTTAAGCTGTAAAAATTCCAACCAATAGGATTGCTACATTTTCGAGAGCAGATAGATAAATACTTTATTGTCACACACAGAACACATTAACAATTACAAAGGAGAGTCTTAAATCTAGGGAGACAAAGGCGGTCTTATCGCTGGGAGCGATCTCTACCAGACAACTTTTGCATGTAGGAAAGTATGATGAGTGGATTTTTTCCAGCTCACACCAATAGGAATGCTCCATTTTCGAGAGCAGCTCTAAGCTAGGAAAATGGAGCAATCCTGTTGGATGAAATTTTATAGCTCACAGGTACAGAATAAAGTAATAGTACCTTATAATACAGAACGGACACTCTCCGCCCCCCTTGCAATCTACCCCGCACCCCCGCGCTCACCCGCCCGCAAGATTCTCGCCTGAGGGTCTTTTGTACTGAATATGAGAGCCTACGCGACCTTCCAATATGGGTGTGTCACAGGTTAGCTACCTAGCACAGCTATGGTGGAAAGACACTCTAATGCCACCAAATAAATTATCTCTCGCACAAAATCTGTTAAGATTTTGGAAAGAGATCGTTGTGAAAATATAGGTTCCACTTTGTGTGCAATATGTAACTAAACCGTCCGTGTGGTGCCGGCAAAGAATAGTACCAACCTAATTCTACCCGTAGGTGTCGTAAGAGGCGACTAAGGGATTATGAACCGGAAGATGGGCAGCAGAATCTTTCTGTGTATCGTACCATCTTACATACTGCGGTCACCAATAACAGCGGTCGCTAGCCGCAACTCTTACAAGCGTGGTGACTATGGTAGATCCGCTTCAAAGTACCACGAGTGTTTGCTGGAGTTCTGGAGGAAGTTCCCTGTCCTGGAATGGACGTTTCATGGGATGCTATGATTATGTACCTACCTATATGTATATCAAAGCACACACGGTGTGGCCCATCGCAGTTGCGTAATCGATATAGGTCCGATTTTCAAATCGACTACATCACTAGGGAGTTCAATCAAATTTACCTCCGCATTCCGAGGTTAATACGACCCACTTTCAGAACCTGAATGTTGTAATAATAATTTAAATTTGACTATTCCTAAATCGCTTAAGCATTTGGACTCCGGAGAGTCTCTGGGGATCCGGGGAGTGATATTCCAGGGTATTTTTACAAACGAATTAAAAAATTTCAGGGTATTTGAGTCTCCTAAGTCCTAGACGGTACAAAAATATAAAGCGAATCGTACCTGCATCCAGCCAGTAAGCTCTGCCTGTATATTTCGACGCTAGACTTCCCCGTAATCTGATGACCAGTAAGGTAAGTATTATGCGAACTATTTATGAAGTAATGCGCCAAAGGTTGTTCCATATCGTCGCAGAGATCCATTTTAGACGGCTGGACTATGGGGTTGTCTTCTGACATCAGGAATCTGAAAGGGAAGGTCAGTTTAATACCTTAAAAATATTTGCAGTACTATAAGTTATACTAGCATTTTTGTTGCTACGAGTAAAGCTATGACCCCGGTTTCATATTGATGGCGAACCATAGAGAATAAAAAAAATTAACGATGATTTTTTTATAAACTGAATGACTTTTGTAAGAAACCGCGAAAGTCAAAAAATAAAAAATATCTTTTAATGCTATTTAAAAAAATCGTTTTTGTCATTTGCTAAATCTGAACTAATAAGCCAAAACATTTCAGTTTTTGGTCTAAGTACTAAATATACGAAAAAATCATTGATAAAAGAAAAACCTATATTGCTTATTTCTCTCTTATTTTCAACATGACATTTTCGCAACAAGGCTTCCATAAACAAAAAAAATACCTTGATAAACTTTTTATTAATCGATTTTCTCAGTATATTCTTTTTTTACTGTAACCAAGAATTCTGAAATATCGAATGTACAAAGTTTCTCCTTACAAAATAGCCAAATGGGAATTATATTGACAATCCATTTTTCAACGTGGAGTTTGGCAAACGGCCAGAATGGGCCAGGTAATCATTCTCTAAAATTGCAGACAGTTTTAGAAGATCACTTTGTCGTTGTCCTCTAATATCATGAAGACTGAGTATTAACAGAGTTGTAAGTAACAATTTGTGGCAGATATTTGTTTGTACCCTACGCCGACGAGCGTGTATGAAACGGTTGATGAAAGTTGAGGACGCTAGGGATTACGGGAAGAACGTCAAGATCGTTGTGGAGGGCTGTGGTCTCTGCCTGCCCCACAGAGAAAGAGGCGTGATGTTATGCATGTATGTATTTCAACTTGAATGTCAGAAAATCCATTTTGTGAATATGTTAGACTTAAATGTTGAATATGATAGACTTAAATGTTACTTTTACTAATGTTTTTTTTATGTGACAAGTGAACAACCGAGCAGGTGGGCCACCTGATGGAAAATTGGTCACCACCGCCCATGGAGCCCGCTGTCTTATTAGTGGCATAACTTGACACTAATAAGACAGCAAAGCACGTTACCCACCCCGAGAACTAAGATGGTGTGTCTCGTGTGCCGGTAATTTCGCTAGTATTGACAAATTTGACCGAAAAAATTATGTTTTAATTGAATTTTAATGGTATACTGTTTTAATTGTAATATAATAAATAAACAAAAATAGATAAATCACCTTAAAAAACTATCAAACGCGAGCTGGAATTCTGCTGGTGGTAATTATTGTCGTACGGTCAACCGCTTGTCGGTAGAAACTTTTTCAACTCTATTACCACGCTATAAGGTCCAAGAGTGTTTCTACTGATGTGCGGTCGTGTGTACGTTTTGATGGGATATTTGGCTCGTAGCAGGTCGGCATATTGATTATTATGGATGGAGATTTTGACTGAGGCAGGGATCGCGATTTTTTCCACCTACTACGATCTTGACTTACTTCTCCAGCTTCTTGGAATCTCATCAATCCTAGCCTGACCCTGACGACGCTTGTTCCATAACTACAGGTCTTGTTTTAACCAGGTTTCTGCGATAGCGGAAGGAGTGGTAACGGTCTTACCGCTTATTTCAGAAAGCTTGTTTATAGTAGAGTTCCTTTAAATCTATTGCTGAATTTTGTTCACAAAGAAAGTGTTAGCAAAAGGCGTGTAGTCGTGGCCAGGCTGGCTGAACGTGTAACAGACATTCGGTGAAAGATATTTTTTTATGGCCTATGGCACAGAATATATATAAGCCTAAGGGCTCACTCTTGACCTCGATCTAGCCCTGAGGGCAGATATGAGGACGACGATGGAATAAGCTTGCCCAAAAGAAGCCTATCCACTCGCAACTTGAATAAATTCGGGTTATACAGGGTGTTAATTTAATTGCGTGCCATAGCTAAGGGGGTGTTTCAGTAACGATAAAAAAACACAAAAAAAAATTATTTTAAAAACCCTACTTAAAAAAAACTTCATTAAAATTAAACTAACGCGGAAGGCAATGACCTGGAGCTGGTGGTGAGCTGGCGCGTTCCGCTATGAAAAGCGCGCGAAAGAGTTTCAGTTATGTGTGTGCCTACCTTATACATTGATACTCGCGCGCTGGCTCGGTGATAGCGCAGTGCTCCGTCCGGGTCATTGCCCTCCGCATTAGTTTAGTTTCAATGAAGTTTTAGTTTTTTCAAGTACGATTTTTTAAATATTTTTTTGTGTTCCATTATCGTTACTGAAACACCACCTAAGCTATGGCACGCGATTAAATTAACACCCTATATAACTCAGGACAACTGAGACAGGAAGATAATTATATACAGCGCTTTCAGGACAAGTCTGTCTATGATGGTTATTTTCTGCGCATGGGTGACAGGCGGAGAGCCAATGAACGATTCGCTCGCCTTGTGGGGGGATGCCGTGCTAACCCCCGCGACTTATTTTTCGACTTCTGCGCATTAACATTCACAGACAGAATTATATTGCATGCACTAACCTTAAAAAACCATCAAACGTGAGCTGATTTCTCTGCTGGTGGTACTTATTGTGTTCGTACATTCTGATGAGATCTTTGGCTCGTTGCAGGTCGGCGTACGGATGGAGGATTTCGTTGAGGCGGGGATCGCGTTGCACTTCGTTCAGGAAGTCTACGAGTTGTGTTGCTGATAGGTGGGGCTTGCCGTCCGTTCTGCGAAAGACGTTCATTATTATCATAGAATTTCTTTAACTTTATACAATGTGCAACAAAAATGGTATAATTAAACACCATTTTCACACTAGTTACACTTTCACAATTTATTTAGTAAAATTTATACAGAGTGCGACCGGTTTCGTCTTAACATCTTCAGGCATAAACATAAATACATTAGAGTTTCATCAAGCAATAACAACACAAAGTATATCATACTTAAAAATGGTATAATAAAACAACCCTGGAGGATATGACGCCTGGAGAAAATATGGAAAAATCGGAACATCTATCGCAGCACGAAAGTGAAACTCATGCGTTCCCTTGTTTTCTCTATTTTCTTATACGAGTACGCATCGGAAACATGGACTCTGAAAGCTCGATTAAGATCAAGAATAGATGCGTTTGAAATTTTCTTCGGTCACGTTGCCCGCCGGGAGCCGGAAAATTTGGAGAAGCTAATACTAGTTGGGCACGTGGCGGGGAGAAGGAGTAGAGGAAGAGCGCCTACCCGGTGGACAGATGCCATCTTGAAGTCCACCAACTGCAACACCCAGGGGGCAATCCACCTAGCCCAAAACAGAAATGTTTGGAGAGCCCTAACCCGTAGGGCTACTTTTGGTGGTCACGACCCTCAGCCATGAGGAAACGACGAAGAAGAAGAAGAGGAGGATATGAATCTGCCCATGATACTGAACATGTTTTCCCTTGAAATACAGTTAGATATATAAAAAATAAAAACATCTAATTCCGATAGAAATTGCATCAGATCCTTCAGGCTTATATACCCATCTGTTAAGACAGTGTTTGGACAAGTATCGCTTTCAAGTCCTATACTATTAAACGAGCAATATTTGTATATATATAAATATATATATTTGTAACCGGTTTCTCGAAAACCGGTTACAAATAACGATAACGATTTCTATCAAATTTACTATACGGGGGTTTTCGGGGGCAAAAAATCGATCTAGCTAGATTTCATGTCTGGGAAAATTCGTATTCTCCGTTTTTTTTAACATTTCTTGAAAATAGCGCGTTTTAATAATCCTACAGCGCCATCTGTTATTAGGCTTTGGTTAAAATTATACAGAGCAAAGCTCGGTGACCCAGTTACTATGTCATTATGTGTGGAAGACTTTGAATTCTCTAAGGAGTGGAGGTAGAAACTAAAACTTAGAAGCCAGTTGGCTGGCACTACCTATATTATCATCATCCAGACCTAATCCTAAGAGGATTGTAACTAATATAAATACTATATTCGTCCATCTTAAGAATGCAGTGAGTCATCGTTTTCCGCCGCTGGTAGCCAAAGCTTGAAAAAAAAACGAATAAAAAAAAACAAAAATATAATTAAAATAAATCTTTTTTTGCTTTTTAACTCCATTGTGAGTACACCCTTACCCTGCATTTGCATTAATGACTTACTGCATTCATAACATAGACGAACTTATAGTCTGCTGTCGTGGTCGGTAGTAACATTGCCTTTTCCGCCATATGTCGTGCTTACGATCCCCACCCAGGAAAAACAATTTTGAAATAAACATAGCTGTTTGTTCTTTGTTTGAGTGTAATTATCAGTTTCTCATACACAAGCTTTGTCCAGTTTGGAGTCAGCTGACCTTGAAATGACAATTTACAAAAATCTATGTCAAAATACCACCGATATTACCAACTCACGAATAATTTAAATATCGTCAAGTATTCTAGCAACAGGTGCCATCAGTATGCATATTTATTTACAATACAGATCTGAAAATAAAGGACGGCCTCCGCTTTCAATGTATACCTCCTTCTTGTCAGCAGTTTATCTTTCAATACGAGCATTATTTAGGTACGTACACTGTACAGTTAGGAGCACACCAGTTGGATATAGGTATTAGAGTTTGTGAGGTTCTTATTTCTTCGTTGGGGCTACAGTTGCGCTACAAGTGTCAAGCTTGGTCTGCTCTTGGCTGTACCGTCACACAAGCTGGACATATTATAGTTTATACCATTTTTATTTACTTTAACTCTACATTACACACAAGATCGTCAATAATTCTTAACTAGCCAAATCATTTAAAATTAGCAACTAGAGTATCAGATACTGAATAAATTTATATCATTTAGATTAACTTCTCCCAAAACTTTGCTACAGAAATTGAGACTGATATACGTACTACATTAATAGATAAATAACACCCAGACCCAAAGCAAACACCAAGATCAACACACAAATGCTTGTCCTAGGTAAAGGCGTATATGACACGTAGAAAGCAGGGAGACTGCGCCGATCTACCAGCGCTTTTCGGAACCAGTCCGCGCAAGTAGTTAGCGCTGGCAGTCGGTACAGAGTCTATCATCATGAAACTTTCACTGCAGGACAGGAAGTTCAGGGAGCTCCCTCCAGAACTCCAGCAAAATTGTGTGGTACTTTGGAGGGGATTTACCATCGTCACCACGCTTGTAAGCGTTGCGGCTGGTGAACGCTGTTGTTGGTGACCGCAGTATGTAAACTGGTAAGATACACAGAAAGATGCTGCTGCCCATCCTCCATTTGGGCAGAGATTCTTCTTCTTCTTTTCGTATCAATGGCAAATGATTTTATAGTAACTTAGCCCAAAAAGTGGCTACAGCAATAGCTCTTTGGTTGCCTTCAAAAAGGTCCTCCCTGGTGCAAGAAACTGAGGAGGTAGGGCACGAAAGCAAGTGTGTCATGGATTGCAAAATGCCGCATTCACACTCGTCATTATCAGAGAAGCCCCACCTCTTCTTCAGTTCCCCGCACCTGCCTGCGCCCGATCGCAGTCTATTAAGTGACTTCCATATGGGCCAGGGAAGATCATGTCCTGGTGGAAGATTTTCGGCAATGGGGATATATGGGCTATCAGGGGGGTACCTTTTTGACCACAGTTCTATCCTAGCCTTTGATGGATCTGATTCGAGGGGTAAGGTGTTTCTTATGAGAGATGAGTTAGTACTATTTATTGCCGGCACCACACGGAGTCTATACTGTGTGCCAAACCAGCGCTTTTTGGAAGTGGTTCGCGATGGTAGTTGGAGCCTGTTGCAAAAAGCTCAGGTAGATTGGCGTAGACTCCCTGCTCTCTATAAGGTCGTGTATACACCCTAAGTATCGCACCCGCGACCTATACGGCGCAAAAGGTAGTCAATATCAGTATTTTGAATATTTGAATCAAAGCAGAGGTTGTCGCGCAGCAAGCGAATAAATATATCCAGCGTTCGGATACGAAATATCCAAAACTGAAACAAAAAGCCTTTTTATATTCAGTAAACATAACTGGATGACCTAAAAACTGGTTTTAACCGCAAACCGCTACAAGCGCCAAAATTATAGATTTATAGGACTTTAGGGTTTAAGCTATTTGGTCGTCCTTATTATTATTTCTTCTGTGGTAAACAATTCCACAGATGAAATAATAATTCATAGCTTACAATAAAATAAAACAGCTTTAAGGTCTGATCATTAACATACTTTTGAAGGTGGTAGGACTTTTGTGCAAAGTCCGTCTGGGGAAGTACCACCCCCTTGCCTAATTATGCCGTAAAATAGCAGTGTTTGCACTGCTGTGTTTCGGTTTGAAGAGTGAGGGAGCCAGCGAAATTAACGGCACACGAGACACACCATCTTAGTTCTCGGGGTGGGTAACGTGCTTTGCTGTCTTATTAGTGGCAAGTTATGCCACTAATAAGACAGCGGGCTCCATGGGCGGTGGAGACCACTTTCCATCAGGTGGCCCACCTGCTCGTTTGCTCACTTTTCACATAAAAAAATACTTAAATAAGCCTGTATGATTGATGATCATACGCCGGGAGGCCTCCTCAAAGATGTCATAAACAACCGGTCCTATGCTGCTCGCATCCAGCGGCTTCCTGCGACCTTCACCAGATCGTTGATCCACCTTTTACGAGACCTGCCCACTTTAGTGGTCGTCACTCTATAAAACCCTTATGCCCCATTGGCCATCGGTTTTTCAGCAATCTAACCGTGTGTAAAGAAAGGCCGTCGTAATAGGTCTTTTCTGACAGATGTCAAACGTATGAAAAATACGACCTGCAATGAAATATGAACCCTGTTGTTGGTGTTAAGGAAACGTCAAAACTGACTTCTTACGTTGGCTCTACTTTAAAACGTGTAATACTTACAGTTGATTAAATATCTTCTCCACTTCGTTCCGTTGCGTCAAGTTCTTGTAGAACGCGAAGAAGTCTTCAAACTGGAATTTGGATTGGCTGATGGTGTCGTTCTTCCCGGGAGGGAGGCCCGTATCGCTGAGTGCCTTTTCTACCCGCCTCTTGTCTTCTTTGTTCTGTGCGAATGTCCGCACGATGCTAATTAAAAGAAATAGATCATTAATAACATTAATGCTTTATTAAAATTTGTGACTTTTGATTAGTCTTAATTTTAAGAAAAATTATAATAATATCGGTCAAGAAATGCGTATTCTTATTGATTTCGTAATTCTTGAGGAAAACAGGAATCTTTTCCAAATCTCTGACAAACCGATTTAACAAGTTGGTTACAAGTTTATCTACACTAAAACAGTGTGTAACAAAAAGGGTACCCTGAAGGATGTGATCTGCCCATGAAACTGGATAAATTTCCTTAAGGTGATCTGTGACGGCTAGCTTAGATCCGAACGCAACTAGATGGAGCCACTGTTGCAAATATAAGGTTTTATTTTTTAATGCAATAACTACTAACTATATATGTGCAAAAAGTTGATCAGCGTAAATTTCATGGTGCAACTTCAACGCCAAACAACAATTTCGATAAAAAAAAATCTCCATATGTCCAGTAAAGTCAATTACTCTCGTCAGTCCGTGATTACATGAATACGATCACTCACACATGCACACGAAGCACAACCGTACAGTTTTGACCGCACGCTTACAATCATAATATTGAACCAAAAATTGTTAACAAAAACTAGTACTTTCAGTACAGTATCTGTATTTTTGTACATAGTATCTGTATTTTTAATCAGCGAACAATTTAACTAAAAATAGCAGTATTCGTTCGTTTTTCAACAGAATTCTATGCCTCGCGTAAGAATGCAAGTCATTTGAATTTTTGTATGGAAAACGGATAACCTTAAGGAACATAGGTTGTAATACGAAAAAAAAAATGACCTCCCATAGAAACTGAATCAGCTGATAGCGCAATTTGTTCCAAAATTTATGTTTCGTATTTCAACCTATTTTCCTTATGGAAAGTTGTTCAGTTTCATGGGCAGAATCACATCCTTTAGGGTTGATATACCCTTTCTGTTACACCTTGTATAGTAAAGCGGTAAAGTTTATTAGCTTGGATGAAAGAGATAATCTCCAAAACTACTTCTCCGATATTAAAAAATTATTACACAAATATTAAGAATGTACGGTCAACCGTACGTCAGTGGAAACATTAGCAACTCTATTACCATGCCATAAAGTCCAAATTGTTCCTACTGACGTGCTGTTGGGTGTATATTCCTTCAGGGTGAATTTCACCGAAGTAAAACATCCCAACTTCCCAACCCTACAACAACTCTGGAACCACTAAATCGATTCTAAAATTTATTTCGCTATTCGAAAACTACACTGATGTTGAGTAACAGCTACTTTTCAACCGACGAATAAAAAAACGGAGGAGGTTCTCAAGTCTGCAGCATAACATCTCATTCCCACGAGAAAAATATCCACGAAAAAAAAATCGCAAGCAACATCTAGTCGAATGTAAATTCGAGGTCGTTGTCAACATATCGATCGATTGTAGAAACACCTTGTATACTGCCTTTTGACTTGCTCGACGTTCGACTTTGAGGATACAATGCAAGCATAGAATTCATTGTTAAGTCACCTAGCCGCAAATATCATAACTTACATGTCGCAAATTACATGTGAGGTCATTCTATATCGTCGAACGATATGTACATGTAGAATACTCATCATCTTCATTATCATACCGTGTGGGTTGTAAGATCGATCGAATTCAGAAACCCTTTCCTCCCCCCTGTTTTAGTCCTCCTTTAAATATGAGCCGTGCTTGTAAATTTTTGATCTACTATTGTAAATAAAAATACTACATTTTTTTCAGCAAGCAACACTAGGTTTTTTTTCTATTCTTTCAAATTCATGTTCGCCCTAATAAGGTGGGAAAAGGCTTGCATGACTGGCCAGAGCTTGGATGGGGTGGCGAACCCTCAGTGGTTGTATCTTGCAGATTCATGCTCTCCTGGTACTTTTGTATTTTACACTACCAGTTCCAAAATTATCTTACATTTTGGACATTCAGGTGGGGGATATTAAATCATGATTAGGACAAAAAAAAGTAAATTTTGTTTGAGCCGAACGCTCTAACCACTAGACCACTGTCGCACCACCTACTAAAACATCAAAAACCAACAATCAGCCATATCAACCAACAACAGACATATGGTCCTACACTCCCCGCAACCCAAAAGCGGCTTTGGAGTCGTTGGATCTCGCGTTATGGTTGCGAGTTGGCGAATCAAACAATATTTTCGTAGGTCAACGCGGTAAGGTTCAAATCATTAAAATTTTTAATAAGACAACAGACAGAGTTATGGGACAAAAGTCACCACCTAAAGTCTGACGGTCCGATTCTACTAGGACACCCTGGGCGTCTACTCTCAATTTTCAATATATCTATACGATACTATTCAAAAATTCAAATTCAAAACTTCGACCCTTGACGATAGAGTAGGATATTGGTTGGATGCTAATCACTGTCAATTTGACAATTCATCCAACCAATACTCTATTGTGATGTTATGAATTCGACTGTATCGAAGTAGTATGAAAGGATTGATGAAAGTACAGGAAGCAAGGGAAGTATGTCAAGATCGTAGCAGGTGGAGAACTGTGGTCTCTGCCTACCCCGACGGGAACAAGGCCTGATATTATGTATGTATGTATGCATGAAGTAGTATCGTATCGAAAATTGAGAGTATACACCCTGTTTATAAATCGACGGTAACAAAGTCTTCACGCCATGTCGTCGTGATCAATCTTTTAAGTTAATGCTATGATTATAATGAGCTAAGCGCGATAATCTAAATATGCAAACAAATATATTGACATTTACTAGTAAATATTAGACCACGAGGACAATCGACATTTTGTTAGTTGAATTGGTATTATGACATGGTGGAGTAAAAAAACAGCCAAGTGCGAGTCGGACTCGCGCACCGAGGGTTCCGTACCACTAAGGTAAAAATACCGTCTTAGTTATGGACACGCAGTCACGCATAAGTGTATTAAGCTTGCGAGTCCGACACGCACTTGATCAGTTTTTATTATTTGTGTTTATTCTACAGTATCTACACAATACATATTGATATAAAAAATAACACGAAAATAAAATACTTCCTACGAAAAAAAAGTTTAATTTGCCAATCCTATTCTAAGAATCACAGCGCGCACTTGTGAACAAGTAAAATAGGTTCCTACATGCGCGCCGCCACTATCCACTGACAAACGCCATTCACTAGCGTGCAACAGAGATAGAGATAGAAATCTACGTAAGGACGACACTAGAGAGAAAAGAACAACTAGATTATCAATTGTCTGTTCGTAAAGAGTATGCAAATACCCACGCTTATGGGTGCGATCTAGTCTTGAGTCTGGTTAGGGTTGACACAATTAAATTTTAATATTTTTTTTTATTTCTGTTATTTTTAAGGTTCCGTACCTCAAAAGGAAAAAACGGAACCCTTATAGGATTTATTTTTTGTCCGTCTGTCTCTCTGTCTGTCAAGACCCTTTTTCTCAGGAACGCGTGGAGGTATTAAGCTGAAATTCATATCAGGTCTCTGTCCCTTGCAGCTGTGAAAAAATCAAACTTCTAAGCCAACGCAATCAAAAGATACCTACAGCCGTTTATGCCGCATATTTTCGAGATTTTCGACACTCGCAAGGCAATCAAAATTTACAGTGTAATTCCCGTGAACTCAGAATCTTGAAATTTGGTACGAAGCAACGTCTTATAGCACAGATATAAAGTAAAAATTGCGAAAAGCATAAATTTTTAGTTACATCATATAGAGTCCTAAAATCTTCATAAAAAACGAGAAGTACAGGATCCTAATAATTATAGGCCCATAGCCTTGGTCCCAATTTTGTCAAAAGTTTTTAAAGAGCCCTGTATACCAGGATGAATGAGTTTTTGGATAAATACAACATTTTACGCTCCGAGCAATATGGCTTCCGCAAGGAAAGATTAACTACGCATGCTTGTTTCGACCTCATACGGATTATTACTGAAAGCATTAATAATAAAACACCTATAACGTCGATCTTTCTAGACAAGGGGAAAAGCGTTCGATTTCGTCAATCATTCAAGATTCTTACATAAGTTGAATTCTTTCTTACAGAATCCGTGGTGGAGCACTAGAATGGATAGAAAGCTTTTTAAAGAACAAGTTTCAATCTACAGTAATCACAAACATTAGTAAAATGAAAAATTGCGTTTTAAAACAAACCTTCAGATCGCATTTTAAAATTAATCATACTGGCGTACCCCAAGGGAGTGTACTCGGCCCAATCCTTTTTCTGCTCTATATGAACGACCTTCCTAGCTCTACGCATCATAATTGCATTCAGTTTGCAGATGACACGACAATTTTGATACAATGTAATAATAAGAGCAACATATAAATTATTTGATTTAATTTGAAAAAAAAATCGTCTACAAAATGTTTGGGTGAAATCATGGCATATTTTTGATTCATCGTCCATCAGCACAAATGACTAATGACCTCATGTATCTTCACAACAATTTGTGTTATTAATTTTGTAGGCGAATTGCCAACGCATTATGATGATGACTTGGGCAGCGCTCGTGGCCAAGTGGTCATTGCTCTTTCTTTACGAAAGTAAGGCTACATCGGCCGAGGTCCAGAACCTGGATGGGTGTCCGCGATATGGGGACTTCAGAAGGCACGTAAAGCCGTTGACCCCAGCTAGTCCGGCTATTAACACTGATAGTATTTATTGAGCTAAGAGGTTTGAAAATTTTATTAACCAGGTTGGCGACTTAATTGATAAAGCCTTAAATAGGATTGGGTCAAGTTCCTTAATTTTATATGTTAATGGGCTGACTCTTCACCGCGATCTTGCCCTGAGGATAGACCCCTCTCACGACATGAAGAAAACACAGAGTTGCGGACGTCAGAAGAGACGAAAATTGTTCTATGTAGAACCAGTGCCCTCTCAAAAACCTCTAAGTAAGGTGGAAATCTATGGCGATGACGATGGACTATCACGGCGCGAAGGCAGAAGGACATTGCAGCATTTGCAGCTCATGCTCTTCTTGTAGATCACTTCCGTGCCGTGATGATAAAATATAGTTACCCGGAGTACTTTATTTTGTCGGAACTCGACTCTTTGCTCTATTTACAAATAGTACATGGGTGACAGAGCTTTGCTCTGTACAATCTTACTCAAAACCCACCAACAGATGGCGCTGTAGGGTCTCTGAATCGCGCAATTTTCAAGAAATCCTAACAAAAACGGAGAAAACGTATATTCCCAGACATGAGACCAAGCTAAATCGATTTTTCGTCCCCAAAAACACCAGGAAATTATATAAATACAAATATAGTATGGGATAACCTACAAAAATTCTCATCTAGGTACTTGAATTCCACAACAAAACAATCTTTGTGGTACCTTAAATGAAATGAACCCATTTTTCTTGAAACGTTCAAAAACGTTCGTCTTGTCTTAAGACGAGACGATATGAACATCTCTCTCGACGAGTAGACGAATAATAGTGGTGGTGGGTGATAGTGCAAAATTTTGTCGGCAATGACGGCACGACCACTTTAGCACCAGTTTTCACATATTTGCTTTTTCATAAAAAATAATGATGTCATTCGAAATACATAACACCCGTAAAACAAGCCGTATAAATCTAAAACAATGAAACAAAAGATTCGCGAAATACTTTACGCACCTTAAATGAATATTTTACAAATCAGCAGTATCATGCATGGTAGGAATAACAAAATTGCTTATTTATATTATTTTTATTATATTAAAATATATATGTTTCTGGTGTACAGAAACACTCAAAGGATGCACGTATTACATAAGCCATGAACAAGAGCCTCATTGCTATGAGATGTTTGCAAACTACGATTATAGCCACTTGAAACTAACCCCTTTTTCGAATAGGTACCCTAAAATACAGAAGATCAAGAAGTGACAAAAAATTATAGGAAAAAAATACATAAACCAAGTTACATCTAAATACAATTCAGCAAGTACAGACAAGAGCAGGTCAGGCTTCACACTTTGACCTAGAGAGGGCCTCTGCTTACAAGCGTTTCTAGCGTAGCACTAGTTCAGCTAATACTGGTTTTGTTTCCACTTTCTTGCTGCCGTGTGTACAAAGTCCAATGTGTCAAGCTCGACGTGCTCTTGACTGTACGATCTAACAAAGGCCTAATAAATACGTCTCTTGAGTCTTGGCAATAAACCTAAATAAATAATGTCTTTGTAAATTAAAAATATTAAATAGCACGCAAAATTTAATAATACCTTATGGAATTTGTACCATTCCACATTTCGGCTTGTGGCTTGAGCAGGTTTCAATAGAACCCGTTAAATGTTGACTTGAGGATCCTATGATACTTCCTTTATTCAAATTACATTTATGCTTACATTCACTGATTATATTTAATTAATGAGAAACCTGCACACGAGCGTGTCCGCTTAAAGAGACTAAAATAAATAAAAGACGTGTTTGACCTAATGAACGGGGTTTTTCAGCTACATTAAGGCGATTCTTTTATTCTCCTGCGAATTTAGGTGATTTTTGAGGCTATAAATGTTGATAGTCTTTACACATAAAATCTGATATCATCCATCATACTAAAGCGTAAAATTTGTTCAATTGATGTGTAGATTGACATTATTTTTACACTTTTTCTGTTGCACCTTGGATTGTCTACTAATAATAGTTTAATGTGACATGGAAAAAGACATTTAGATTTTTTTAATAACCCGATTAGGGAGGGAATGAATAACTGACAGCAGAAATGAAGGCTCTATGGAATTCTCAACAGAATTTGGATAGCTTAAATTTTATAAGGCCAGGTATTGCAGACGGTCCGGTGTTTGTGTTTGAGGTTATATGTTTGGGACTTACTTTTTGACGAGTATCTTGCCAGACTTGTCAGCTTTCAGACTGATCTTGGTGTGAAGCTTCTCCAGGAACTTGATGGTGGGATTCGACGACTGGTTCAGGTTGTACGCTAGTTGGAATAGTTCTTCCGTCCACATCTGGTAACAAAAGAAAAGCTTGGTTTAGATTAAAATCAATTTCTATCAATTTTATTTGTTCAAATTGAGCTGCTTAGAAGAATAAAAAATAATTAAATATTTTTGTTTCAACCTGTGCTTATAAATCATCTAAAGCGGCAATCACACCTTTCTAAATTCAAAGACTAATTTGGCAAACATTGCCGGGAGGCTTGGTTCTGTTCATTCCAATATCCTTACTTCAACGACCAATGTATGCCGAATTAGTTTCTCAATTAAGGAAGGTGAAGGCTTAACCTGGTGAAGCTAGATAATGCAACTATCTACCTAGCCCTCCACAATCTAATTACCTACGCTTCGCAATCTGAATCTGCTCCATTGAATGTTTGATATCCGTTATCTGATTGAGCACCAATCAAAACACATCCGTGTCATCCTAGATGCATGACATAAACTGACCTCTATATATACAAGATGATATAGCATAATCATAGCCACTACTACCTTGAACAACATCATTAAAATGCCATTTTCAAAAATTTATGATCATAATGTGAATACAAAAGTATTTAGGAAACAAATATGATGCGTGTACTTATTTTGAACCTTACTTGATATCAATCAAGTTTCAGGATTATGCTAGCAATACCTAATTTTAAGCCACCAATGGTGGACAGGACACTTGGCTAGGCGGGAGGATGAAAGAGTGTCGATTAAGAGTAGGATTAGGCTCAGTTGAGAGCCTGCTGGTCCAAGTTTAGTACAGGGGGAAAACAGTGTAGCATACTGACACGAGACCGAAGTGAAGCAGAAAAGAAAATGCCTTTAACAGCACTCTACAAATGTCGCCTAATTAGATAGATGATAGATCTTGTGATGTTGAAGACCAAACCAACTAGCCTAGGTGTCAGAGTATCCTAACCACACACTGACTTTTGACATAACATAAATAAACATAGAGAGGAGGCCTTAAAAATAGGGGGGAGGCCTTTGCCCTGCAGTGGGACACCCTTGAACAAGCGCTACGCTACTAGCGCCCAAAACCATGTCGCAGTATCAAAAGTAGCTAAGCATTTCAGGTGTCCATATAGAACCACAATATAAATTGTTGTTGATCATTTTACCGCGAGGATCCGTAAATTTATCAATTACCGGAAATATATTCGTAAAATATTATTATTATTATTTATTGTTTATTGCACACAAGAAAATACAATGGACAATACATAAAAATAAATAATACATTTCTTCTGCCTGCCGTCTATGATTTTTCGAAAGTTGATCAACTTACTAGGAAATTGATCAATTTACGATTCTTATCATTTTATGGTGACATACCTAAATATACTTGAAATGCTTAAATTTACCTTTTGATACTGACTGTACTTCCTAACTTATAATATAATGTTATAAATGCGAAAGTAACTTTGTCTGTTACGCTTTCATGGCTAATCCGTTGAATCGATTTTGATCTAACATGATGGATGATTTTTGACCCATGAGGAAGGACATTAAGCACCATTTTTCTGAACACCAGACGAAGTCGCGGGCAACAGCTAGAGTATTGCTATATTACGTAAGTCTACAACTTGTGCTGGGACTTGCGACGCATGAGCGTATGATGTGCAACATCTGTGTTAATTTTGCCTTCGCAATTAAGAGAACGTCAACGAGAAATAATACTAAAATTCTATAACGGAATCCAGGCAGGGGAGCCAGGCTCTTGTCAGTAGAATAAATTCAAGTATTCTCGTCGTACTGCCATGCCAGTAGCTTTACTTTCTGGTACGATACGAAACAGATTTTATTTTTGTTTGGTCCTATAACCAAATTCTCTTCCTTAAAATCTTTTCTTACATAATCTTTTTTATTGAATTTTCCTGCTGTATCAGGTGTCCTATCTTATTATCTTACTTCTTTACGTCTAGTGCTCTATTGTCATCAGCGAACACTTTTTCTCTTGAGCAATTTTCAATACCTTATCATACATTTCTTTATCGCTTGGCATACTCTTTTAAACCTCCTCTTACACCACTTCCAAATCCTTATTCCTGACTTCCATTCCATACAATGCAACACTCCTTATTCTATACAGTTTCAGTGTATGTCTATGTCTAACTTCCATAGTAAAGCAATACTCGTAACAAATTCATAAAAAAATCACATTTTCTTTGACCACGATAAAGAGTTTTTGTATTATTTAAAAGAGGGGAAAATGAAACCCTATTTTCATACGCGAACAAGCGAGGCGCCAAGCCAGCAACTTCGCATGAATTTTAAATTGGAATGGCACAGAAATCGCTGCTGTGATATCCATTCAAGAGGGTAGGAATATTCAATCTTACGACTGTATGAAATCTGCTCCGGTATGAATATCATTTGGAAATAGATACTTCTTGTGCGCTTGCGTGGATTTTTATTGAATTTTTTTTTCTCGATTAAAAGTTACCACACTATAGAACCTTATATACTTTGGTATAAAGTTAATCAAGTTTCGTTGCGTTTCTGTTTCGTTCTGAGATCATAAGGTACTCGTTATTAAAAACTAACTTTTCTCAAATATGCTTAGAAATTCGATCATGTTTTGACCACCTTCTTCGAAAGACACTTCGGCAAAGACAGTATAAAAATCCATTTTTGTCGTTTGTAGAAACCGAATAAATTATGATAACACATACCTGTCGTGTTTTCGAACTGGCTTGCAAGAAAGCTATAAGAAGTAAAAAAAAAATAGCACAGATTAAAATCTAATAATGTCATCGGAATATGTAAACAAATGTAACGGTTGAAAAATTAATGTCGTTTACTCGTATCATTGATTCTGGAGTTCAATCACAATTAAATTAAATTAGACGAAATGAGTTCAAAGGAAGATAATCCCGAAATTCAAGTAGTGGCAAAAGCCTAGAAAACTTGTTGCCACCAAAATTAAATAAATTGTTCTAAGGTTTACTAGGTAAATAGATGACTTAGGTTTTAAAGGTTTGTTTCAAGGGTTACTCAGTTTGCATTTCCGAGCATTTATAAAGAAAAGCACTATAGAAGCTTTGGTCGCAACATTCCATCAACCAACGATCGTCCATCAATACCTTTAATGACGGCCGCTGCAGTAACTGTAGTAGTTATGGAACTAAATATTTCTTTATGTTTGCTATGGGACACATATCTAGGGGAAGCCTATGCCCAGCACTGCACGTCTTACCAATGATGACGGCGACAATTCTGAACTCGCCGAAATAAAATTAATATCAACTCTTGTTTCACACACTCGGTCAATCTCTTCAATGCAATGCGGATTTTTTTTTTTTTTTTCAACAAAATAGAAGGTGGATTCCATCAACCAACGATCGTCCATCAATACCTTTAATGACGGCCGCTGCAGTAACTGTAGTAGTTATGGAACTAAATATTTCTTTATGTTTGCTATGGGACACATATCTAGGGGAAGCCTATGCCCAGCACTGCACGTCTTACCAATGATGACGGCGACAATTCTGAACTCGCCGAAATAAAATTAATATCAACTCTTGTTTCACACACTCGGTCAATCTCTTCAATGCAATGCGGATTTTTTTTTTTTTTTTTCAACAAAATAGAAGGTGGAAGCTCTCTGCAAAATGCGGTTTAGCGGGTAAAAAATAGGCGAAAAACTATTCGAAAAGACTCAAATCCAATAAGCTAAAGTAAATCCGATAACAGAATAATCCGTACAAAGAGGTGTTTAGAAACATGTCCCTTTTCCCACAGTAGTATACAGGGTGTGAAAAAAAGAACGATGATCCTTCTAAGGGGTTTCTTAAATTCTACATCAATAATAGATTAGTACCTGGGCGACCGACCTTCGCTCTATAATAGCCGCCTCAACCTGAAAATATCACCGGGTGAGCAAGCTATGCTACTCAACAACAGATAGCGCTGTAAGTTTCTTGAAAGCACTAAAACGCGCTAAGAAATATTTAAAAAAGACGGTAAAAACTATTTTTCCCAGACATGAGACCTAGCTAGATCGATTTTTTGCCCCCAAAAACCCCTGTATACAAAATTTCATCGAAATTGTTAGAGCCGTTTTCGAGAAACCGATTACAAACATATATATACAAATATTGCTCGTTTAATAGTATATCCAATAATAATAGCTCCATACTTCGGTCAGGACACCTCCCCAAAAATTTCTGCCATGCCAATATAATACTCTTACATAAGAAAGGTGACAAATCTGATATTTCAAATTATAGACCTATCAGTCTCATTTCCCATATTTACAAAGCATTTATAAAAATAATACAGAATCGCATTGACGGCATGCTGGATAGACACCAAACACCTGAACAAGCTGGCTTTCGGCCTAGTTTCTCGACAACAGATCACCTCCAAGCCATAAATCAGATAATAGAAAAGTCCTCAGAACACAAGATGCCCATTCACTTAGCGTTTGTTGACTACAGCTAAGCCTTCGATAGCCTCTACCATACCGCGATGTTTAGATACCACCTACATAGATTTAATAAAAATTATATATGCTGAAAGCACTGCAAACATAAAACTTCAATCCTCTGGACCCACATTTCCCATTCGTAAGGGTGTCAAACAGGGTGATCCGCTTTCCCCAAAACTGTTCACAAGTTCTCTCGAAGAAATTTTCAAAACCTTAGCAGTCTCATGGAGCGAGAAGGGCATTGATGTCGGCGGAAACAGGCTTACGAACCTTCGTTTCGCCGACGACATTGTGCTTTTCGCTTCGTCTGCCCATGAACTACAAAACATGCTGACCGAACTCGACGTGACAAGCCGCAAGGTTGGACTTCACATGAACCAGTCAAAGACAAAAGTCATGACCAATGGCACGAAACGTAGGGTGGTGATAGACGGGCAAGAGATACATCACGTTGAAGAATACATCTACTTGGGCCAGATAGTTTCCTTCCACAATAGGCAAGACAAAGAAATCAGTCGCCGAAATGAAAACGCTTGGAGGAGCTACTGGTCCATGAAGGATTTACTAAAAGGGACTCTCCCACTATCCTTAAAACGTAAAATCATCGACATGTGTATCTTGCCCGTTCTAACCTACGGTGCCCAAACATGGTCTCTGACTGAGGCACAGAAGTCCAGACTTGCGGTTTGTCAAAGGGCAATGGAGCGCAGCATACTAGGTGTCAAGAGGACCGACCGTATACGGAACACCACTCTACGCTCCAAAACCCGTATCACTGACGCCAATAGAAAGGCTGCCACATTAAAATGGGATTGGGCAGGCCACGTGTGTCGAATGCACCCGGATAGGTGGGCCAAACGCGCCACAGAATGGGTGCCACACAACGGACGCCGGGGCAGAAGAAGGCCAAAAAAGCGATGGAGGGATGACCTGGTTGCTTTCGAAGAGGAGTGGCCGACGATGGCGATCAATAGGGAGGAGTGGAAACATAGGGGGGAGGCCTTTGCCCAGCAGTGGGACAGCACAGGCTAAATAAAAAAAAATAGTATAGGATAAAAATAATATAAAATACTTTTTTTTATTTTATTTTTTATTTTGGGTGATCATGAAATTTGATGTTTCTTCGAATAACATTACAGTTATTTATTTAAATGAACCGGTACTTGCTATTAACTGGATATTATAACAAAAAACCATCTTTGTCTGCATCACCAGATGATCATAGAGGTCATTGAACCCTCCAGCCGCGATGATGTAGAATCACCCCTTAGAAGGATCATCGTACTTTTTTCTTTAACCCTGTACAATCGGCAGCACGTCAGCACTTTCACTTTGAGCGGGTCTCTGGTGTCTAGGGTTTGTAACGCAGCTCTGGTTTGGCTTATATTGGTTTAAGCCCGCGTCACACAGAGGCGGTAGCGGAAGCGTTCCGGTGCCGGTATTTTTTGTAAAGTATGAGTTCTTATGCACCCTGTCACAAGTCGCGGTATTTTGTTTCCGCCAAACCGCCCCGGACTTTCGCAATCATACCGCCTCTGTCTGACTTGAGCTTTAGCAACGGCTTATCTCCGGCCGTGTGTACAGTCAAATGCACGTCCGTGGTAATGTTACCGGCAATATGTATAATCCGGTATTGTCCGCCTGTAGGGGTCTGAGTTCCCCCTGTGCCTCCGCTTCGGTTAACGTGAAATGGAAGGGGAACCTTTGTATCCATAATTTTATATCTCTCCCTAGTCTCTTAGAATGCTTAAGCGGTTGCAGAAAGCTTCTTTAGAGGAGCTTTAATTTCAAAGTCGCTTTCTTTCTGCAATGGCAGTCAGACTTTCGGTCAGACAAATTGAACGACTTTGCCGGAAAAATTAAGTTGAAAAGAATCTCGTATTCCAACTATTTTTCTTGATGAAAGTTTTTCAGTTTTTTTTTTGTTACGAGCATATTAATATAAAGGGTGTACCGAAAACTGAGAGGGCGGATTGAGTCAACGAAACAAAAAGAAAAAAAAAATTACCTCTCCATACAAATCGTAGGAACAGGTCAAAACAATTTTTATTTCCCAAAAATGTTTCTTTGCGAAAGTTGTTCAGTTTCGTTACCTGAACACGCCCTTTCAGTTTTCGGCACACCGTCCCTTACACCTTGTATATGCAGTGTTAAGACTATTCCGCTTGCGACCTAGATTTCCAGTGCACGGGTAGAGAGACAAGATTGTGAAACGCGACGACACGTGGATTTAAAGTAACGTTGATGTATTGAAATAATAAATATACCTAAGTGGAATATTTATTGGCTTCTTTACGTTTTACTGAATTTTACACACCCCTTGTATCTAAACATACTACTATACTTCCCATACAAACTGCATCAGCTGACAGCACATTTTGTATGAGAGTTGGAATTGTTTTTTTGTTTATCGTCTCATGTTCCTTGGGAAAAGGGTTCAGTTTCATGGGTAGAACCACCACCTAAAATATCCGGGGTAAGTTTAAGCTGTTTATTGGTTGCAAGGGACGGTGTACCAAAAACTTAACGGGCGTGCTCAGTCAACGAAACTAAACAACTTTCTCAAAGAAAAATTTTTGGAAAATTAAAAAAAAATTGACCTCTCCAAACAAATTCCTCACTCTGACCTAACAGTTTGTATGGAAGGGTAAAAATTTTATTCATTTCCCAAATATGTTTCTTTGGGAAAGTTGTTCAGTTTCGTTAACTGTTTCAGTTTTCAGTAAAACGTCCCTTACACTCTGTATACAAAAATTTGGCTAGGGATTAAAAATAACCCATTACACTCTTTTCGTACTCGTAAGAGCCAGCGAACACACTGAGTGGACATTTATGTCCGTACACGTTTTCCGTAAGCATAAAAGTATTCGCTAAATCACATTAGTGGTACGCGGACAGACAAATGATGTTGGCAGTGCGCCAGATGCAAGTTACGAATTAAGGATATTGCAGTAGGAATAAAGAACCGGCCAAGTGTGAGTCGGACTTCTGCAACTAGGGTTCCGTAATTCCGTATCACTACATAATATAAGTTCAAAACTATGGTGCCGATATATGTTGATATCGCAGGTATACAATTTGTAGGTTACGCGCTTTACGCTTGCATGTATGAATAACCGTTATAACAACCGATTACAGATTGTTATTCGTTGCGTTATAATATAACGATAGACTTTTACTGTAAATCTTGTATTTTTGATAAGGCAATTGTGTATTTTGGCATAAATAAAAAATTTGGTTTTATCTTTCCTTGTACAACAAAAAGATGGAAAAAGAATCTGAAAATGTTTCTTGTATGGTAGGTGACTTCTCTTATTTTTAATTTTTTGTTGCTTTTAGGATATAAGTCATGATGACACGTATTCTGTGAAAATTTAAACCGGCAGGGTGTCAAGGTTTAGAAGAAACAGTTCAATAAAGTTACGGCAAACTAAAAACGTATGCTAACTTCTGCACTCAGAGAAGTCACCCATTAAGCCCGCGTCACACAGAGGCGGTAGCGGAAGCGTTCCGGGGCCGGTATTTTTTGTAAAGTATGAGTTCTTATGCACCCTGTCACACTGAAAAGCGGTCGCGGCGCGGTATTTTGTTCCCGCCAAACCGCCCCGGACCGCTTTCGCAATCATACCGCCTCTGTCTGACTTGAGCTTTAATCTCTCAAATAAGGGTCGTACTTGTTGATAAATCCCTGACAAGTGTGTAGTTGGTCTCAAGATGCACTTTCATTCATTCATTTTTTGTTGGGGACGCCGCGACGCACGCAAATTACAAATTATACATCTTGAGTGCAATCTCAGACTTGAGAGGGATTTATGAATACGAGCTCTTTCTGTCACTTTCTTTGTCAATAAAATAAAAAAGGACAGCATGAAAATTAACGAAAGGTTATGTAACATCTCAGAGTACAGCGCTGAGATAAGTGTTATTAGCACCCTTGGGTACGTAACCCTAAAAGCTACGAGTGCTATGTATCCAACAAATTCATTGAGGAAAACGGCCATTTTGCTAATGGGTTGTGCTCAAATATGACGCCGGGAATTTATGACGGTAACATTTTTGAATTACAGTCGGAAAGCGAATACTTTTGACGAGCCACTTCAGGTCTTCACGGTAACTGAATTTCAGTGGTGAAATTGGCAATTTCAGATCCGGTCATATTTGTAGCTCATTTTAAAATTAAAACACTTTAAAAAAAATATTTTACGTATTAAACGTCTTAGAGGTTTAACAAAGAATAAATGAGAAGAGAAGTATAATGGATGTGATAGAAAATCGCAAAGGAAAGATGATAGGCCACCTAATACGATGACATGATGACAGATTTATAAACAACATCATGGAAGGAAAGATTAAAGAAAACGTGGTAGATGGAGGCCAAGGTTAAAGTTATGTATCACAAATTAGGAAGAAGATAGGCGTCAGATCGTATAAGGAGGTAAAAGACAGGGAGTTGCACAGTTGAACTGACAGGGATGCTGCACCGACAAGAGCCTAGCTCTTAACTTAAAGAAGAAGACAAAAGAATAAAATGCGAAATAAGTGTGACCACGTGTGACAACAAAGCTAATATTGACGAGTTAATTCAGGGTTTCTGTATCAATCTTACATTATCCGATCATATTGATAATGTTATTGTCAAAGGTTTAAATTGGAATGGGTTTACTTTTAGATTCCTTTTCATATTAAAAAGCAATGATAACAATTGTTGAGATAATAATAGTCATACAATGTGTCTGCTGACCGACTGTACAAACCTAAATGTTAGATTAAGACCATGAAACTGAACAATTTTTCTCAATGGACATACGAAATACGAAAAAAAAAATTGTTTCCATAGAAACTGCATTACGTGATAGTACATTTTGTATGAGAACCAATTTTTTTAAGTGAAAACTTCTTTAGCGGCGCTTGGCCTTTTTAAGGTGGGTAAAAACGTTAAACTCGCGTCAGATGTCACGTCAGATCCGTAGCCTGATCGAAAAAGCGTCAACTGTCAACCGTATTGTTATTTCAATACGGGTTTTTATTCAGTGACATCAAAGAAGTACGCGAGCAATGGCGCGATTGACCCTTAAAAAAAGCATAATAATCAAAAATGCAAGTTTTCACTTCTGCCGGCACTCCCGGAGTGCAACCCGTCCTTTTTAGGGTTCCGATACCAAAATGGTAAAAAAAAGGAACCCTTATGGTGCCGCTCTGTCTGTCTGTCTGTCTGTCTGTCCGTCTGTCTGTCACACCTCTATATCTCAGCAACCACTTATGCTATCAACCTGAAATTTGGAATAGTTTTAGAATATAGTTGCCCAACTTAATTGCACAAGAAAAAATTTTGAAAAAAGTATGATTATTAATATAAAGGGGGCCAAAATAGGGGGGGCCAAATTTCAAATTGTCGCTACTAGGTCGAGTGGGGTATCATATGAAAGGGCTTTACTTGTACATTTTAAAATATATTTTTTTATTTTTTTAAATTTCTTAGTTTTAAAGTTATGATGAAAAATGTCAAGAAAAATACCATTCCCCCCCCCCCTTATCTCCGAAGTTTGAGTAAGGAAAAATCTGAATTAATTACAGTTGACAGAAGTTTATATAAACTTTACAGCAAAAATAAAACGATCTTTCTAAGTTGCACAGTTTTTCAGAAATCTGCAAAAAACCTTTACAAACAAATTTAGTTTTGCGGTCCTGAAAATGGACTTTATTGCTTCCAAAAATACTATAGGTATATCGGAACCCTCGGCGCGCGAGTCCGACTCGCACTTGACCGGTTTTTTTTGTTCATAAATTCGACGTAGGTATGTTCCTTTGGAAAAGTTGTTCAGTTTCAACGTCTGAATCTTAAGAAACGTTTAAGTTTGTGCAGTCGGTCACCAAACATATTGTTATTAACTCCTAAATTATTCTCATTATTTTTTAATTTGAACAGGATTCTGAAAATCCAAACTAAATCCATTCCTAGCTCATCCTATTTCAAACTTTTACAATTGTATTATGAATATGAGCTGATCTGATAATGGAAGATTGATACTGAGAACCAGAATAAACTCGTCGAGTTTGGTATGATTTCATAGGTTTGTCAAACTACTATATTTCAGTTGTCAGCTGTTATTGCAGTCGGTCAGCAGACACATTGTTTATAGGCCGACATATAAATACTTCACAAATCATTATGCCTAAGAGCCTTGTATCGTGGTACCAGTACCAAACAACGGAATACAAAAAACATAATTAAATAGAACGTCTTCAATTCGAGTAAAAACAACCATTTTCATACAAATTTTTTGCCCCAACCAGGATTAGAACCCAAGACCTTCGGCTTACCAGGTAGGGTCAACCACAATAAATTAGTCGTCAAAAATTTGAACGACAACTGTTCTCTTTTACATAACTCTCCTTTTATCAGCGTTTGTAAATATATTACAATATCTAGAAACAACTAAATTATATTTTTAATTAATAAGCCATTTGACTGTTCTAGCCAGTACGAGTAGAGACAACAAAGCAAGCCACGAACCAACACGAGTGTAAAGCCATTACTTTGCGGTCTCTCATTAGGGGCTAACCGCAAGAGCCGCAACGAAAAGAAAACAATGAACGAACCGGCTCTGTTTATCTACTTTAATAACCTTTTCATTTTTGCTTGAAAATATTTAAAGTGAAAACGGAAATTTATACATCAAAGAATAAGCTGACTGACAGCCAAAGGTACTGAATTTGTGAGAAACTTAATTTTTTTTAAATGGTTTCTTGTAATTGGAATTTGCAAATTCTAACAGAAAACGGCAGAAATAATTTCCCTAACAGCTAATGATAGATACATTAATAGTGTTGAAGTTGCCTTGTGAAATTCGGATATAAAGATCAGCTTTTCCATTATATGCTTCAAACAAATAATGTTGCAGTAGTAAATAACTTGTAACATAAAAAAAAAACCGGCCAAGTGCGAGTCGGACTCGCGCACTGAGGGTTCCGTACCACCACATAAACATAATTGTATTAGTTGAAATTTCAGTAAGTTAATGTGCTAGATTTTTTTAGTCCGACACGCCCTTGACCAAATTTTATTATTTGTTGTTATTTTATAGCCTATGCCCTATAAACATACCAATTTTCAAGTTTGTAAGTGTTCCCGTTTTTAAATAGAACTAAAACAAAAATCGCCTCTTCAACCATCCAACTTGACCCCTCTCTTATATGAATGTTCTTGAAACGGGAGCTCACCACAATTGGTTACCATTAGTTGTGAGAAAAGTTGTAATATTTAATGATTTCAGACTTTTCCTATTATTTGTACCGTGAGACCTAGCTTCTTGCCAAATTTCATAATTTTAGGTCAACGGGAAGTACCCTGTAGGTTTTTCATTTTTGAATAAATGTATGGAGATGAGGACATAAAATGCCATATCTTTTGATTGCGTCGTTGTAAAAAATTTAAATTTTCAGATCGTGTGTGGTTCATGGATCCTAATATATGGTATTAATTTCAACCTGATACCTTTACCCGTTCGTGAGATAAAGGGTCTTGACAGACAGACAGACAGACAGACAGACAGACAGACAGACAGACAGACAGACAGACGGACAACAAAGTGATCCTATAAGGGTTCCGTTTTTTTCTTTTGAGGTACGGAACCCTAAAAACGGTCAAGTGCGAGTCGGACTCGCGCGCCGAGGGTTCCGATATACCTATAGTATTTTTGGAAGCAATAAAGTCCATTTTCAGGACCGCAAAACTAAATTTGTTTGTAAAGGTTTTTTGCAGATTTCTGAAAAACTGTGCAACTTAGAAAGATCGTTTTATTTTTGCTGTAAAGTTTATATAAACTTCTGTCAACTGTAATTAATTCAGATTTTTCCTTACTCAAACTTCGGAGATAAGGGGGGGGAATGGTATTTTTCTTGACATTTTTCATCATAACTTTAAAACTAAGAAATTTAAAAAAATACAAAAATATATTTTAAAATGTACAAGTAAAGCCCTTTCATATGATACCCCACTCGACCTAGTAGCGACAATTTGAAATTTGGCCCCCCCTATTTTGGCCCCCTTTATATTAATAATCATACTTTTTTCAAAATTTTTTCTTGTGCAATTAAGCTGGGCAACTATATTCTAAAACTATTCCAAATTTCAGGTTGATAGCATAAGTGGTTGCTGAGATATAGAGGTGTGACAGACAGACGGACAGACAGACAGACAGAGCGGCACCATAAGGGTTCCTTTTTTTTACCATTTTGGTATCGGAACCCTAAAAATGGCAAATGGCTTCATGAAAAGAGCATGTTTCTTCAGCCAAGCTCTGTAAGATAAGTATGCAAATTCATCATTATCCTGATTATCTTAATTTAGTGGGAGTCAGCGTAAGATATCGATCGCTTCGCTTTAATTCCTCTGTTTCGGCTGTCATCTTAACTTCCATCTTCGGCTTTCCTCGCGCTTTGAATTCATCTACTTTCATTCTTATCCAACTCATAACTCTCTTTTCAGGCTTCCGTACCCAAAGGGTGAAAGACGGGACCCTATTAATACCTCCGATATATGTCTGTCTGTTTATCTGTCTGTCTGTCAGCGGGCAATAGGTCTTTACCTATGAAATTGCCGAAATTTTCTTACAGATTAATGAGATCATAATTCCTATAATTCTAATGCTATTTTTTTTTCATGTGTCTTATATTTGAAAGTCGACTTTAAGGTTATCAATTTACACATAAAAAAAGTTTTTATTTTTAGTTTGATATATAAAATTAAAGGTTCGTAAATTGTTCGTCTTAAATGTCGTCCGATTTCATCATTAGATTTGTAATATTTTTTTTAAATTTAATTTAAATTTAAGCTTCTGTTAGCTTAATGTCTTCCCAATATTGCTTCAAAAAATTTAAAAAATTGGATTTATAATTCCTAAGATATATGCAAAAATGTTAGTACTGAAAATTGAGTTTACCTAAAATTCGCCATACAAAACGGCAATTTCATAGGTAAAGACCTATTATTAGGGCTGTAAGCACGGAATCATCTAACTTTTCGGACAATCAGGTGATTCATCCCGCAATGTCCTAACCAAACTGGAGAGGTCACACAAAGGGATTTTTGTTTGACAGTGTCCCCACCAGGAATCGAACCCAGAACTTCCGAATCGAGAGCTGAGCCATCTAACCACTAGACCACGGAGCTCACAGCTTAGCTACCTCTTATAGCTCCGATGGAAAGTTACCCTTATTAGGGTATTCGCAGGTTGTTTCTTTTACGTGTCGCTGTTTTATTGACGTCTCGCTCTAAGTACGGAGATTGACTGACAGAAAACACCAGCAAACTTTCCAAGCACTCAAAGAACAAATGGGCGTTTAAAGGGTTACCATTTGGGAAGTTCACAACTTTGGAAGCTGTCTTCGCCCTGTCATATTCAAGAGTTGGAGAGACTTCGTTCGTGACCACAAAGCGAGTCAAACTTCAAGCAAGCTCCGGCTTAACGAACAATCTGACGGAAGGAATGACAAAGTGTTCAACGTAATAAATAACATAGAAAAAAAGTGTTTGTCTACCATAATTATGATCCATAGCTCATGTTGACACATAGTTAAACACAGTAAAACAGACAAAGTTAACAGTCAAAGACGACCCCAAAGATCTTATTTAGTGATTATTTAAATTCATATATAAATTAAAGATAAAAGATTGAATGATAATTTATTAGCCTTTAATATAAAATTTTGGAGGCGTGATATTATGGAGGTATGTTTGCATAAATTATATAAAATTTTGTCGTGGATATGAAATACTATTTTTTTTAAATTTTATGTATTGTTTTTACTATGAATTTCTATAACACAATAAATATAGATCTACATCTCGCTTACTACTAAAGGTATACACGAGGCAATGTTAATTAACCATAACGATGGCAATACAGGTCTCTATTGGGCTATAAACGACTTGAACCCGGAACCTCACCTACCTGTGCTAAGCATTCGATCATCAATACAAACATTAATCCTAAACGGCTGTCTCACGTACGTAGATTGAGATCAAGACAAATTCAGCACTAACCACTTAGTTTTTTTCTTTACCGCTTATGACAGAATCGTCAAAAATAGTCTGGGGACCCGCTGCTGAAACAACAACCTCATTTGATACAGAATCGAAACAATTGTGTAGTGATAGTAGATTCTGAGCGGCTCGAATTCCGTTACCTGAAAGATAAATGGAGATCCTTAAATAAAACTGATTTTGGTTCTAAAATTATATCATAGAGTCTCCTGTGTATTGTTTTGTTTTTGTGTGACAATAAAGAATATATTTATCTATATCTATCTATTATACATAAAGAAACATGAATCAAATTTACAGAGATCAATAATTACCTACGTTTGCCACCTTCCCTCCTGCCTGGCACATTCGTAGCCTGGTTGAATATTCCCATATAGATTTTCGTTCATGTACCTTATGAGGTTGTTGGTTCAGCAACAAGACCTCCGTCTAAGAAGACTATAAATAAAACGGGGACACGACACGTAGGCGAAGCGAAAAGAATGACATGATTTATGGACCTTTGCGCGACCACACTGCGTATCATGAGCGCATCATGAGATCTTGTACGTGCCTTAAAGGTCTGTGTATTCGGAGCAGTGAAAGAGGGAAAGTCGAAATATTTAACTTCTTTCGAAGAGAAATCTTCACTATAAATCTAAAAATTACGTTACATTGTACGGAGTCGGCTACCTTACCTACGGATGCCTACGGCCAAAGCACTAGTTTTTACACAAAGCGACTGTCACCTGACCCCTGCAACCCGGAGGGCAAAACAGAACCAATACTATACGCCCGCTTTAAAAGTGCAGTAAGTCATTAATGCGAATGCAGGGTAAAGGTGTAACACAATGGAGAAACAAATAAAAAAAAATCTGGTTTTTAGGTAACACACAAATTAAACAACAGCTTCTTTTGAAGGTTTGCCTTCAGTTAGTCATTGTGCATTTGACTTTATAATTTTAAGCGACCTGATTGGTTACAGGGCTTGCCTACCAGCGGCGGAAAGCGATAACAGCTCACTGCATTCTTAAGATGGACAAATGTCCGAATTCTTTAACCAATAGTGATCACTTATCCAGGTTCAAGTTCCATCATGGAATCCAGTCGCCGCTACAGTAGTAAGAGTGATGAAGGACAAATTTCTATATGATTTGCTCATGTCTGCCTCTTTGACTGATGATAAGGAGCATCCTCTAGAAGATACAAAAAATATTGGCGGACATCCACACCCCTGCGTTTTTGAGGAATTAAGTTTTAACTATTTTGAAATCAGACAATGAAACGTACACCTGGCAGACTATGACTATCTGATTAAATACAATGTATAAAACCCCAGAAAAATGGTCTGCCACCATAATAGCCCTGCGTCGTAAAGTTACAGCGCTTCAAAATGCAAAAATTCACTACTTCGACCCGTGATAATGCAGAGCCCTGCATGTCTGCCTCTTCGATTTTCTACATCTTCAGAAGTATTTTAAGCAGGAGCCACAAAGGCAGACAAAGAAAACATTATTTAGTATCTTATTTTTTTTTTTTTGCTTTAACTCAAAAACGCAGCGACGCACAGAAAAACTTGTAAGGACCAAATCGATTCGTATTGAGCTGATCTATCATCCTATTAATATGAATCATGAGCAAATCATATACCCAAATTGGAGCCAGGACCCTAACTACAGGGCCTGACTACAACCATCATAATTGCCCCAGCTTTATTCCGTTTTCACCAAATAGTTTTTCGGACCCGGCTACCTAACCTAGGGGATTTGACGTAGGTACTGGTTTTTACACAGAGCGAATGCCATCTGACCTCCGCAAACCAGAGTGAAAACCAGACCTAATCCTATATTAGGCTTAGCTAGGTTAGTGGCCAACCTAGCTGTCGGTTTCGAAATCGCCAAATGGCCTTTGACTTGGCTTAACTTCTATCATTGACAACAGCCGGGACCAACGGCTTAACGTGCCTTCCGAAGCACGGAAACGCTCTGGTTGTTGTGCCACTAGCGGTCACCCACCCAGGCTCTGACTACAACCGATATTGGAAAACTTTCGCGATCAGAAACAAAGAGCTAGCACCTGTCGGCCCCGAGTGCTATCGAATAGAAATACGGATGAATAAGCAATGCATAACAAAGCGATACTGTCTTTAAGCAACAGGTCGTATCTGTTTTGAATAGACTGTCAGAAACAAGACCCAAGGGTATTTCACAAAGATTTATCATCTGTGGGTTTGGTTTCCTAGTTACGTAAATATAGGTTGGCAACTGAAATAGCATTGATCAGACGATAAAACTGATTTTTTTTTGCGTAGAACCATATCACCGAAAACGTAAAAAATATCGGCCTCTCCATACCAATTGTCCAATAAAATTTGTAATTTTGTATAGAATAACCTACGATCATTTATTCGTAGGGAATAACTGATTTTTGTTTTTCATTTCCGGTGAAATGAAAGGATTGATGAAAGTACAGGAAGCAAGGGAAGAATGTCAGGATCGTAGCAGGTGGAGGACCGTGGTGTCTGCCTACCCCGATAGGAAAGAGGAATGATATTATATATGTACTAGCTGGTTCCCGCGACTTCGTCTGCGCAGGTTTATGAATTGTAGCCTATGTGTTATTCTGATGTATAAGCTATATTATTGTAAAGTTTCATTAAAATCCATTCAGTAGTTTTTACGTGAAAGAGTAACAAACATCCATCCATACAAACTTTTGCGTTTTTATATTAGTAGGATGTGAAATGTTTCTTGGAGAAAGTTGTTCAGTTTCATCGGCTAATCATGCCTTATCGGTTTTTGCACATCGACTGTAAAGAGACTACTCGCTATACACTCGTTACCGTCGACGTGTCTTATCATAACTTAAAAATTTAAGACAAACATGTAGTATGTGTTTGCCTATCGACATCGTTTCAACAAAAAATAGCAAATACGTGGGACACTCAGAAAATTTTGAGAACTTATACTACGTCTTAAAACATTAAAATCTCCATCTTATTTGAAGACTCTACTAGGATTCATACAAAGTTCATGCGTCTGCTTGTATTAACTGTTGAGGCATGTTTTCCAGCCCGGAATCAAATCCCTTTTACAAGGCTTTTATGAAATTTTATGAACCTAAGTATAGTAATTTATGCAGAACTAGCTGTTGCCGCAACTTCGTACGCGGGTAATCAAGAAAAGTCTCTTTTATCAAAATCTGTACAAGCTTAACAGACAGACAGAGCCACTTTCGCATTTATATATTTGGATTTGCTTACTTAATACATAATTTTTTATCGCCGCCAGCACGTTTACTTGATAGCCATCAAACGGCGGCCACATATTTTTTCCAGATTAATTTTGACTATTAATAGTCAAACGTCAAAGGGATTTGCATGTAAAAGAAATTTAAAATCATAAAAAATTGTGTTCTTATTTTCGATAAAAGAATTTTTATCTTTATATAGGGTGACTTTTTATTAGTTCTTGATAGAAAAAGGTATGGTACTCATGATACTGAACAACTTTCCCCAAGGAACATAGGTCGAAATTTGACCTCCCATAGAAATTGCATCAGCTGTTAGCGCATTTTGTATGGGAAGTCAAATTTGATTTTTCGTATTTCGACCTATGTTCCTTGGGAAAAGTTGTTCAGTATCATGAGTACATGCATATATTTTGCTATCAAGAACTACTTAAAAGTCACCCTATATTTTCGCTTAAATTTTTTAGTTCCGTACCCAAAAGAAAAAAACGGAACCCTTATAGGATCACTTTGTTGTCCGTCTGTCTGTCTGTCTGTCTGTCAAGACCCTTTATCACACGAACGGGTAATGGTATCAGGTTGAAATTAATACCATATATTAGGATCCATGAACCACACAAGATCTGAAAATTTCAATTTTTTACAACGACGCAATCAAAAGGTATGGCATTTTATGTCCTCATCTCCATACATTTATTAAAAAATGAAAAACCTACAGGGTACTTCCCGTTGACCTAAAATTATGAAATTTGGCAAGAAGCTAGGTCTCACAGTACAAATAATGGGAAAAGTCTGAAATCATTAAATATTACAACTTTTCTCACAACTAATGGTAACCAATTGTGGTGAGCTCCCGTTTCAAGAACATTCATATAAGAGAGGGGTCAAGTTGGATGGTTGCTGAGGCGATTTTTGTTTTAGTTCTATTTAAAAACGGGAACACTTACAAACTTAAAAATTGGTATGTTTATAGGGCATAGGCTATAAAATAACAACAAATAATAAAATTTGGTCAAGCGCGTATCGGATTCAAAAAATCTAGCACATTAACTTACTGAAATTTCAACTAATACAATTATGTTTATGTGGTGGTACGGATCCCTCAGTGCGCGAGTCCGACTCGCACTTGGCCGGTTTTTTTTTTGTATTTTAAAACTATGTAACAAACAGCCAATATTTCACATAACTTTTTTTGTCACAGAACTTTCTGTGTAACCTATCGTGTAGCCAATAGATGGCCAAAACGTTTACAAAACCGCAAGAGTTTTAAGTAAGTACGCTAATTAAGAACACGTTGATTTTGGGGGCAAATGGAAGTGCTGCTATTAAAAAATAACACAGTTACTAACTCAAAAAATAACAATAGGTAATTGACTTCACGTACGACAATTTAATATACGCATAAAAAGCCTTTGTGGTGCCGGCAAAGACTAGTACCAACCCATCTCTACCCGTGAGTGCTATAAGAGGCGACTAAGGGATTATGAACTGGAAGATGGGCAGCAGCGTCCTTTTGTGTATCGTACACTCAACAGCATATCAGTAGAAACACTTTAGGACCTTATGGTGTGGTAATAGAGTTGAAAAGTTTCTACTGACGTGCGGTTGACCGTACCTTTTGACATCGGACCTGTTACCGTTATATTTCATTAGTTGTAAAGGCTAAAGTCGGGCCGTCTGTCAACTGTAACTATGTAGTCGGTTATGGAAGAGCGTAGCCTCCTGACACAGGCATAAAAAGCTTAAATGGAGGCTTCGGCAAATAGATGGTAAGCACACTTTTGGTCAAAGAAATAAATATTTTGTATTTTTGTATACATATTTTGTATTTTGTACCATCTACGTATTGCGGTCACCAACAACTGATGCCAGCCAAAACGCTCAAGCGTGGTGATTATGGTACTTCCTCTCCAGATGCCCCAGGCATTTATGCTGGAATTCTGGAGGGAGCTTCCTGTCCTGCAAGTGCAGTGAACGTTTTATGGGATGACATGAAATAAATATTGAGTCTATTGACTCAATGCATCTGCTGATAGCGCATTTTGTATAGGAGGTCTAATAATTTGTCCATTTTGATATATGTGCCTTCGGAAAAGTTGTTCAGTTTCATTGGTATTTATTCCTCCATTCCTATAATAATTATGTCATACACCTTCTATAACATAAAATTATAGTTCCTAAGTTTTATACTGAACTAGACGATTTAGCTAGCAAACCATGCAGTCCATCGTTTACGAAATGTTTGACTTGATTGTAGGTACATCACGCGGTCCATTTAGCTTTCCTTTGTCAAAGTTACGAATCCACGAAATAAGATACGGCCCATTTCAATTTATCGCATTTCTTATTTATAACTTAGTAACGGGAGGCGGGTTCCCATAGAACTATGTACACGGTGAAATTGAAAAAGAGACAAACATTCGACAAATTTTGAGATTGAGTCACAGATGAGTTCAGACCGCAAAGCGATTTTCTACTTTTTAGATTTATCCGAACACTGGAAGTGTTAAAATAAAAATCATTTTAAAGAATTTTCGCCCAGGAACATAGGTCAACACACGAAAAAAAATTTACCCTTTCATAGTAAAATCAGTCAGCTGACCACACATTTTGTATGGGAGATCGATTTTTTTTTACGTTTAACGACCTATGTTCCTTGGGAAAAGTTGTTCAGTTTCGTTGTCTGAACTTAATCTCAAAATTTGTCGAATGTTTTCAAATTCACCCTGTAGAGTAACGTAACTTGCATAGTCAAGAGCACGTCAAGCATGACACAATGGTCAAAGGAAAATGATAAGAATCGTAAGTTGATCAATTTTATAGTAAATTGATCAACTTTCGAGAAATCATAAACTCGTAAGAAATTACGTAAGGCAAACACAACCTGGCCGGTTAGGTTGTGTTAGGTTCTCTTTTGACCAAACGCACGAGCCGAGCAAGCGAAAAGAGCGTGCTGCGGCAGCAGCCGGCGAGTGCCAGAAGCGAATTCGGTACAGTTTATTAATAGCAACTTACTAGGAAATTGGTAAATTTACAGTTCCGTATTATTTTCCGGTGACATATCTTTCTCCGTAGTGACCTACCCGCAACGATCGCATTTTCTCAATTAAATAATTATAATTAATTTTCTTAATTTGAAAAAGTTGTTTAGTTTTGCATCTCACGTCGGTCGTTATACCTCTTTGTTACATGTTGTACAACGCAATAGCTGTCTGTTCTGAAGCTCACAATAACATGCCATAACACGTCCACTGCAGGACAGGGAGCTCCCTCCAGAACTTCATCAAAAACGCGTAGTACATTGGAGGGGATTTACCATAGCGTAAGCGTTGCGGCTGGCGACCGCTGTTGTTGGTGACCGCAGTATGTAAGTTGATACGATACACAGAAAGATGCTGCTGCCCATCTTCCGCGGTTCATAAAGTCGCCTCTTACAGGTAAGGATGGGTTGGTACTATTCTTCGCCGGCACCACACGGGTCAAAAGGTCATCAATGCAGGGAACTATATTACAACTGCTACAACTTGAGTGCTTTCCGTTCTTCAAAAAGCACGTTAAGGGTGGTTTCCCACCAGTGCTTTGCGAGGAAGCTGAGCTGTGTCCTGGGAAATTTCCACCCTTTGATTGGATTGCTATATTTTCCTAGTTTGTCATGTCACGCTTTGCGTCTATTCCTGAAGCATAGTTTTCAGATAGAGATTTCAGATCAGAGAAAACAACACGTAATCATAAGTTAAGTTGAATAATAGTCTAGGCAACTAAGCGGATCGTTGTATGAAGACCCCCGCATTAAAACCTCAGTCGATGAAACTTTGCTGGGGTATTACACTATATGAGACAAACCTTCTATAAAAGAAATAAAAAATCGGTACTTTTAATTTTTCCATACAAAAATTACAAAAAAATTATGAAAAAAAAAATGTATTTTTTTTTTTTTATATTTTGAATTTACATTTAATTCATGATACTTTATCATCCTGTCAAATAAAATCTGCCTGAGAGAATTATGTTGGGGTCAACTGCTTCGTTGCCTACACTATAACTTCACAGACCACAGAAGGACGCTGCTGCCCCTTACGGGTAGAGATGGGTTGGTACTATTCTTTGCCGGCACCATACGGGTAAGTAATTAAAAAATATTTACATTTTATTTAAAGGTTATTTATCTTAAAAGAAGTTTTGTGCAATCGGCTGTTCCTCGGGAAAAGAACGAAGCAGGATATCATGACACATTATTATTGTTTAATCAAATTATTAACATTAAACAAGATTGCACACATAAGAAAACAGTCTCAGTAACAACCGAAAGACATAATTATCCCGCACGAGGCAATACTATTTATAACAACCCCAAGCTCATTTCTTAGAAATATCCTGAAGATGCACCGAAATAGTTATGAACAATTTGCATGCACTCGCAAAGCTAACATACTAAGACATATACATGTCGCAGCCGTATTGTAGAATCCGCCGTATTACATTTTGGCGCGCCCGATAACAAAACGTCGCCGTTTTTCAATCCGCCTACCTGTCGTTCCGCCGCATTATCATTTGGCTGAAATGATGTACGCCGCATTCAATGGGCACTTCGCGTTCGTCAAAGCGGCGTAGAAAAACGGGACCTTCGTCGATGCGCTGCTTTACAAAACGGCACGCCAATTCGTTTCTGGCATTCGCCGGCCGCTCACGCGGCACGCTCGCTCGGCTCGTGAGTGGTGTAAGCAGGATATCCTGACCCAACCTAACCGATCCCCTATAGTTGTAATACGGCGGATTCTACAATCCGACTGCGGCGCAGTTGTGTAAAAAACTCGGTCAAGTGGGAGTTGGACTAGCGTACTGAAGGACCCAATATATCTGTAGTATTATCAGGACGCATAAAGTTTATTTTAAGACCGCATTTAACTAAGTTTGTTTGTTTAGAGGTCGTCGTTACATTTTTCTTGTATTATTTCGAAGACTCGCCATAAGAGTTCCTTTTCATACCATTTTAGCCGAAGCGGATCGGAACCCCAAAATAAATAGGTAGTGCGAAGTTAGTTAGTAGTTAACTATGTATTTTGTGCAAATTCCGTCAGGGGAAGTACAGCAGCAGCATAAAGCAGCACAGTGTTTGCATTGCAGCAGTGTTTGTGTGCTTTAGTTTGAAGGTTAAGGGTGCTAGTAAAAGCACCTCCAAAGCAGACCTTTTATCTTAGTTCTCAGGGTGGGCATCGCGCTGAGCTGTCTTATTTGTGTCAAGTATGCCACTAGCAGGAGCTATGGGCGGTGGTAACTACTTAACATCAGGTGGCCCATCTGCTCGTTAGCTCACTTGTGCTATAAAAAATCCGTCATGCCAATGTCAAAACAGAAAAAAAGTACCTGAAATTTTTGTGATAGAGTACCCGGATTTCAATCTTTTGTGCAGTATATTTTTAGCCCAAAGGAAGTTCTTTACAAACTAACAATGGCTGCATATTCTTCGTTTTCTGTTTTGTTTTCGAACAATAACGTTTTGCATTAGAGTATAAGCCCCTTTTGACCTACAATATTTTATTTTCTGTATTCGCAACGTCAAAACAAATACTTAAGTATCTTCTATAGATTTTCTGCAAAATTCACAATTAAATAGCACGTGTCAAATAGTAGGTAATATCCTTAAAATTGTTTTAACAAGTTTTCATTGGGACCATTATAATTCTATGTTGGGACCGATTTCAGCGCAGCCGCTAAATTGAAGGCTAAAAGTTGACAGGTCTGAAAGTCTTGCCGTCTTTATCAATAGGCTGAAAAAAGACAGTGTCACTCTTAGAGCTCTCAAAGAATCACCCTTTAGTTAGAGGCACAGCAGACGGCAGACTTATATGTCCGTGATAGTCCGCGAGTGTGGCCGGTATTGCGAAAATTATAGTTTTTATCAGAATAAAGCTGTTTTCCTTTCAAACCATAGATTTCGGAAACTACGTGCATAGAAGCGGAACGTTTTTCGCATGTCAATGATATTATTAAACTATAATGATATGGAAAAAAAATGCAGTACCGGCCACACTGGCGGACCGTCATAACATAAATAGTGGACAATGTACAAGGCTCATATTGATAGAAAGCCGCAAATCGATGTACGGCATTGCCGTTTGGTACACAGGTACTTTAGGTTACAACAATATTTTTTTCCGGCAGCTCTTAAAAATACTCCCGGTACCCGAGTATATTACGAGATATTTGGCGCTGTTCTACAAAAACTTAAGCCGTCTCCTGCCTGGAGGAGCCCAAACTTGGTATGTTTTGACAATATTTCTAAGGTTTTTACAAAACAGGTGGCCGAAAAGTAATGGTGTAGTATATTTTTGGAACCGACATATGAAGCCCTTTCATTTGATATCACACACAATAAGTTTCTAAACAAAAAAATTTAAAATCCCATACAAATAATTTATGACGTCATAGCTGCCCCCAGCCCGGGAGTATTTTTAAGAGCTGCCGGAAAAAAATATTGTTGTAACCTAAAGTACCTGTGTACCAAACGGCAATCCTGTACATCGAAATGCGGTATTATCTTTCGTAGGCTGACCACTAAAAGTCTGGCTTTTACGACCAACGGTGACCCCAAAATTCTCAAAAATGAGAGAGAAATATTTTTTTCCATGCTATTTCAAAACTATCAAAAAACTAAAACGACCACATCATTAAATATTGTTTTGTCTAAAATATTGTAAACTTTCATATAGTTTTGATAAAAAATGTAGCAGTGTTTGCACTACTGTGTTTCGTTTTGAAGGGTGAGGGAGCCTAGCCAGCGAAATTACCGGCACACGAGACACACCATCTTAAGTTCTCAGGGTGGGTAACGTGCTTTGCTGTCTTATTAGTGTCAAGTTATGCCACTAATAAGACAGCGGGCTCCATGGGCGGTGGTGACCACTTTCCATCAGGTGGCCCACATGGGAAAAAATGGACAAAATAAGGGTCATTTTAGAATTTTTATTCTTCAGTTACTCAATTTAGACCACATCACTTCTCATGTCTTGTTTGTTACTATGTTTTTTTATGTTAAAATAAATGCCATGTTTAATGTAAAAAGTGGTTGCGAAGTTATTCAGTCTCAAGGTCATTCAGGATGGATTACCCTTAAAGAACAACTAAAAATGAGAAAAGCGTATAAAATACACTCACCGGCAGAAATAACCGGCCGGTCTGTTTTCTTTCATATATTTTCATACACATATGGGGGCAAACGAAGCGTCAATATCTTACCTTAATTGAATAAAAATACAAATCTGATTGATGAGGTCTTTAGATAAGAACCTTATTAACAATATTGTCAAAGATTAGGTATATCTAAAATGTTGAAGAAAACCCGTGCGACACCTTAAACATTTTAATTCGCTAATTTAGCGAATTAGTTAATTAATTTAGAAAAAGTTTTTCATTTAAAATGTAAGAGAAATCTGACGAAATTACGTATATTTTTTTCTGAATGATGCACGGAATTTCCTAGATACCGTGCACTGGTCTAATCTTCAAAAATCTTAAGTCAGATATCTTATTTAATGATCTCACTGTTTAATCACGGATATTTATTTCGTTTAAGAAATATATTGACGCTTCATTTGATCCCTTACTTGTATGTACGACAGAAAATAGACCGGCCGGTTATTTTTGCCGGTGACTGTATAATTATTGCGTTTTAGGTTTCCGTACCTCAAAAGGAAACCAAAAATAGGATCACTTCGTTGTCTGTCTGTCTGTCAAGAACCTTTTTCTCCCGAACGGGTAAAGGTATCAAGTTGAAATTAATATCAAATATGAAGGTCCACGAACCCTTGGAGCTATTATACGAAAATTTCAAGCTTCTACGACAACACAATCAAAAGATACGGCCATTTTGTCTATGTCGCAGGCAAATCGTATAATTCGCCGTTTGCAAACGGCCGACAAATTATTGTATCATCATCATAACATCCCATAAAACGTCCACCAAAGGACAGGGAGCTCCCTCCACAATTCCAGCTTTTGCTGGAAAAATGTGGAGGGGAAGTACCATAGTCACCTCGCGTGTTAGCGTTACGGCTGGCACCGTGGACCGCGGTTGTAGGTGACCGCAGTAAGTAAGATGTAATACAAAGGAGGATGCTGCTGCCCATCCTCCAGTTAACCCTTAGTCGCCTCTTACGACACCCACGGGTATGTATTGGTTGGTACTATTCTTTGCCGGCACCACACGGGACCACAATTACTGTATACGTTCAGCAAACTGTAAAACTACATCGGCATATTGTAAATGGGGTTAGATCAGTACTCGTGCATTTTAGGTAGGTGGGGGACGGGCAATTCGCCTTTACCCCTCCACCTACTCTCAGTGTGTGTTTGTATGTTCTGTTTTGCTGTCGTGCCCTACCTTTCCAGTTTATCAGATTGGGCTACTTGATTCATCATAACATCTCATGAAACGTTCACTGCAGGACAGGTAGCTCCCTGCAGAACTCTAACAAAAACGCGTGGTTTTTTGGAGAAGATTTACGCTTGTAAGCGTTGCGGCTGGCGACCGCTGTTGTTGGTGACCGCAGTTCGTAAGATGGTACGATAATACCCACAAGTCATATTCGCATTTGATACTTCATTTATACAATGTTCAGTGACTACCACATTTAAGTCTAAGTTTTCGTTCTTAGACTTAATATTAATTAAAACCAAACTAAACATGCCTCCCAGTCCATAATATAAAATATACGCGATACACACAGCTAAAATAGTGTATTTACTTTTAATTTGGTCCGTTGCTTTGCGTTGGTATAACGGTCCTAAAGAAACAATCCGCCTGGCCCTGCCACAAAATACACTCGTTCTCTTAAATACACTATTTTAGTCTAGGTATAACAAGTTTGAAACTCTTTGATAGAACTTGTTTTGACAACTTTGTAAAGTCTAATAAAATTTTTAGCTTCCTGAAGCGCTTCCTGCTTGACAGTTTTTTGCTCTTTTGCCATTTTGCGCATTCGACATTTTAAATTTAAACGTTTCTGAAGCATTGAAATGCTTTGACTCTGCTACTTCCTTTTCTTTTCACGTACACACGACCGCACATCAGTAGAAACACTTTCAGACCTTATGGCGTGGTAATAGAGTTGAAAAAGTTTCTACCGACAAGCGGTTGACCGTACATTCAAATATAATACAAGCGCACCGAAGGTTCCTACCTACCACTAAGGTAAAAATACCGTCTTAGTTATGGACGCGCAGTCACGCAGAAGTGTATTAAGCACGCGAGTCCGACACGCACCTGACCAGTTTTTGTAATTTGTTGGTATTCTTTAGCGTATGCACTAGAAACACACCAGTTTTTAGGCTTGTAAGTATTACGATAGAGTTAATGAGTTAAAACCATAAATCGAGCATAAATCGCCTAAGCAACACGTTTTTAGTACGAGAGCCTCTGTATTTTTTTTTTCAGCTTTGTTGTTATAGCGGCAACAGAAATACATAATCTGTGAAAATTTCGACTGTCTACCTATTACGGTTTATGAGATGCAGCCCGCTGACAGACAGACATCGGAGGCATATTAATAGGGTCCCGTTTTTCACCCTTTGGGTACGGAACCCTAGAGGGGCGGTCCTAAAACGAAAGATCTGCATCATCACATTGTGTCCTCCGATAATCTCCCAATAGTTTAAAAAACTTCATTTGATGCTCGAAGTCGAGAGATTGCCCTACACAAAAACGGTACCAAAACCAATGTCCTTCTATGAAGTCAAAAATATTCTATACAAGTTAAAAATATTCTATTCTATAAATGTACCAATTTTTGGTCATAAGTGCACATAAAAGCATTTTAGACTGTCCATAAATAATAATAATAATCCATTTGGTATGGTATGGCAAACCTTTTCTGTGCCTAAGAATTTCAAAAAGTCGTAAAACGTTGTAAAGGTCGTTTGTGGTCGTCAGTATAGAGATTCAAAATTTTCAGTTTCAGTATCTATCTAAACCATTTTAAAATAGTAAAACGAAAATCATGCCCATAAATTGAAGATATTTACGTAAAAAAAACGCAATGTGATATTTTGATTCCGCTGAATCCAAAGCACAGATTTCTGAACTTTTTATCTGTTTGTTAGTTTCTTGCACGTATCAAGCAAAAACTACTGAACCGATTTCGATAAAGCTTTTTTGTTTAAAAGTATATGATAAGACCTCTCGAAGAACGAAAGATGGCCCTTGCACACGACGTGGGTAGAGAGTATAGAAGACTAGACAACCCACCAATACAGTCCAAGCAAAATTCGTGGGCAAAAGCTCTTATTTAATACTAGCGGCCCGCCCCGGCTTCGCACGGGTACAAAAATACGTTCAAATACCTTATTATGAAAATCTACTTTTTGCTATAAATAGTTGGTTACTGTGGGTTATCCTAAGATAGACAAATACTATCGCAGACTTTTCTTTAGAGCCCTTAGAGAGCAACAATTCTTTCATATATAACTTTAATATAAATGAAACAATTTACGCAGCGCACGCCCAGAAAGCTCTCAAGAGGCACGTTTTTTTTTCGACTCGATCGACAAACATCATCACAGTTCAGGAGACGCATTTTTGAAGCGTTCGAACTTCGATTCGCATTCGAATTGGCAAGATTCGTATACGAATCCGTAAAATCGCAATTTTTGAATATTCATACCTGTGAATTCTGCAACGAGTGGTCCGACCCACTCGTTTTGCACTTCTACCGCTCGAAAGTATATATAATCTGTGATGAGAACGACATTGACGTTTCCTTTACATATGACATTATACTGACATATCAACTTTTTAATTTGCGTTCCATTCCACCGCAATTCATTACCGGTTTTTAAAGTCAATGAGTAATTGCTTTCCGGTTTTTATTTTTTCTGCGTGAAAAGAAAATTGTTCAAAGATTTGAATTTAATGGCAACACTGCTTTCGAATGATTCAAAAATGCGTAAAATCGAGAGCATTAGAAATTGAATTCGCACACGATTCGTTTTCGTATGCGAACTAAAGATTCACTTCGAACGCTTCAAAAATGCGTCTCCAGTTAATTTGCACTCAATATTTATGAATTATAGGCTTAATTTATTAATGGAAAACGGATCGAAATCAATATAGTAGTTCCTGAGTTTAGCGATCACAGACAGACATGATGGATGGATGACGACAGAAAAACGTTTCGGGGGACTTTCTTTTATAATATGTACCTATAGTGAAGACCTTATATTATAACCGCAAGAGCATTGTCCTTAAGTCTAATTATACCACAACGCGTCTTGGCGGTGACGAGAGAACTTCTATTTACATTTTTATTCAAAAACCTTTGTAATCAGACGCTGAACAGGTGCGCTCTGGTAGCTTTATTCTAAGCAGAAAAAAAAACACCTTCAACACCAGTGCAGGTGACTGTCGTCAACAACTGGAAACATTTACTTAAATATAAAATATCGTTTATTTCTATCGTCAGTAAGTATATAAAAAAAATTAAGTCTAGTACCCCGCCCCTGTTCGCACCTGGTCCAAACGTACCCATGACGCTGGCCGCGTTACCGCGCTGAATGGCCAGCGAAAACTGTTGGACCAGGAACGAGCTGGCACGAGAGTCAACTAATCAGTTAACGAAACTGAACACCTTTTAGTGATTGAAACTATCAGGAAATGAAAAAAAATCGGCCTCTCCATACAAACTGTCCAATCAAGTTTGCAATTTTGTATAGAGAGGCAGATTTGAGAACTATTTATGTACTGAAATTTGTTCAGTTTTCAGAAACCTGTCCCTTACACCCCGTATGAGTACAGGCCTGTCGTCACAATGTCGCCACTTTTGCAGTCCTAAGTAGGACCAAACTGATTAGTCACATGTGAATGAATGAATAAATGAATGTTTCCTTTTTTCATATAACATAATTTGTCATAATTTTATCCTTGTTTTAAAATTACAAGCCAATAAATAACCACAAAGAACCAGGCCTCAATCACAAAAAAAAATGTTTTTACCGCCATGCTTTTTTTTGTTGTATGGTATGGTGACATTTTAAACCGCTATTTCGGAAGACCGTGTAATGATAATAAATAGATAATAATAAATGGTTTATTCATGTACAAGTGAAAGTTCAAATTCATGCACAATTTAAATTGAATTAACGTGAGTAAATGCGCGATACTTACACCGTATCTTGTACTGCGCAAAGATGCAAGGCAGGTGCATACCGTACAAAGATGTACAAAGATGCAAGGCAGGTACATATATAAATCTATGATTGAAAACCAACGGGATTTCTACTAAATTTTCTACTACAGCTTATTTAAATGAATTATAGACATACAGGCCAAGTGGCCACTGATACCGTTATTTAAAGTAGAAAGAAAATACACTGTTGTGTAGACGAATGTCGTAAACAATTTTATTGGAAAACCTACAAATTCTTTTACCGCTTATTTCAACCATATCCTGTAAAACGTGACAGTGTGTTACGATAAAGTGTTTATTTGAAAATTATTAATAATAACCGGACATTATTAATTACCAAGAAGGTAAAAATAATACATTATTTACAAATATGATGAATTACACAGTTTTGATCACATTAAGCAACCCTCGCAGTTAGGTAATTATTAATAAAGACCGGTAATTATTAATCAATTCTACCGTGACTATACTACCTGAAAAATAACATCCACAGAAGTAAAAAGAACAAAATGGAAGCGAAACTTTTTCTTTCTTTGCAAATTAGGTAGTGAATTCTAGAAGTTAGTTTACCTGAGCAATTTCTCTTCTCGTGCAGCAGAAGTTGATGAAGGTAACGTTGACAAAGTCAGCCCCATAGCACACGGTGACAGTCTTCTCTTCAAGCGAGCCTTGCGAGCCAATCAGCACCACGTTCCTGATCTTTGGATCCTGAAACAAGGAGAATATTGTCGTTATACATACATAAGGTGTAAAAAATGGTAAAAACTTAACCCTAAGGGCCTGTCCGCACAGCGATTATTTATCGCGCGAATTTTTTCTCGCAATTCTGTAACACATGAAATCCTATAGGAGTCTCCGCACTGGCGGTAAAAAATCGCGATTTTTTTTCTATGTCAGGCGCGGGATATAATTCGCAGGACAGGCCCTTTCTATTGACTTGAAATTTGGAGTAATTTATAGAGTATGCTTGCTCAAGTGACATGAAAACGAAAAAAATATTTTTGTTATTATTGGCCCCCAAATTGTGCATTTTTAGGGTTCCGTACCTCAAAAGAAAAAAACGGAACCCTTATAGGATCACTTTGTTGTCCGTCTGTCTGTCTGTCTGTCTGTCTGTCTGTCAAGACCCTTTATCTCACGAACGGGTTAAGGTATCAGGTTGAAATTAATACCATATATTAGGATCCATGAACCACACAAGATCTGGAAATTTCAATTTTTTACAACGACGCAATCAAAAGATATGGCATTTTATGTCCTCATCTCCATACATTTATTCAAAAATGAAAAACCTACAGGGTACTTCCCGTTGACCTAAAATTATGAAATTTGGCAAGAAGCTAGGTCTCACAGTACAAATAATGGGAAAAGTCTGAAATCATTAAATATTACAACTTTTCTCACAACTAATGGTAACCAATTGTGGTGAGCTCCCGTTTCAAGAACATTCATATAAGAGAGGGGTCAAGTTGGATGGTTGCTGTTGTGGGTAGTTGTAGAAAATATAATAAGTCAGTTGTCATCTAGACTGTCTTTCAATGAACACCACATGGTGGCAGCGGTGATTAATATTACGATTTAAAGTGATTTATCAAGTTTTCGCGTTTAAAAACAGTTTATTCATTGATAATAAAGTGAGAGTAACGATATTATTACAATGGAGCACGCCAGGCCACCGCCGGAACTCAGTTTAGACGGCAGCCCCGTCAGCCGGGCTGACGCTTGGAAGAGATGGAAAACCCAATTCCAATTATTCCTCAAAGCATCAGGGGTGCATAAGGAAGAATCGGATGTTCAGTCAAGTTTGCTTGTCAACCTGATCGGTCCAGATGGTTTCGATGTGTATCAAACCTTAAAGTTCGAAAAAGCAACTGACAAGGATGACGTAAGCAAGGTGTTACAAAAATTCGATGAATATTTTGGTGTAAAACCCAATATTACCCTTGCTAGATACAATTTCTTCACACGAAACCAAGAGGGAGGTGAAACGATTAGCCAATATGTTGTGGCCTTGAAGCTCTTGAGCAGAAAATGTCAGTTTGCTTCGCTAGAGGAGGAGCTGATTCGCGATCGCATAGTTTGTGGTATAATAAACAGTGCAGTGCGCGAGCGATTATTACGAGCAGACGACTTAACGTTGGAGAAAGCCATCAAAATATGTGAAGCTGACGAGGTATCTACGGACGGCAGTCGTTGCCTCGAGACGCGCAGCGGCAGCGCGGCAGGGACCGCGCGGGTGGACGCCGTGCAGGCGCGCGGGCACCGGCGCGGGGGGCGCGGCGGCCAGGGCCGGGCGCGCGGGCGCGGAGGGTACGCGCCGCCGCAGCGAGCGCCCACCGCAAGCGCAAGCGCAAGCGGCGCCAGCGCGCACGGAATGCAGTGCCGCGGGTGTGGAATGCAATGTTTACCCGGAATGTGCCCCGCTATTAATGTGAAGTGTTATGTGTGTCAAAATTATGGTCATTTCGCTAGGATGTGTAATACACCACGCAGTGTAAAAAAGATGTACGACATCGAGGTTCAGGAAGAAGAAACGGATGCTTACGAGGATGACTGTGAGTTGTTTTATATTTCGGAAATAAAAAACATAACCTCAGGTCAAGGTTCGGCGGCAGATGAATGGTATGAGACTTTGACCGGTGAAGGCGGGGTGGAGCGTTTTAAATTGGACACCGGAGCCGATATTAATGTTTTGTCGTTCAAACGGTTCAAAGAATTAGGTTATGACATGTCAATAGTCGATTGCAATCATAATATTAAGCTTCAGTCATATAGCGGTGACGTCATACCGATAAAAGGTGTGTGCAATTTAAATTGGTTGCATAAAAATTGTAAATACAGTTTAAAATTTGCCATAGCTGATATGATCTGTGAAAGCGTATTGGGTCGACAGGCTTGTTTAAAAATGGGATTGATTTGTCGCATTCATACTCTTAATTTAAACGATTACAGTGATTTATTTGAAGGTTTGGGCTGTTTACCGGGGGAATACAGCATTGTTGTCGATCCGAGCGTACCGCCGGTAGTGAGTGCGGCGCGTAAAATTCCGATTGCGTTGTGTGAAAAGTTGCAGGACGAGTTAGATAGGATGATAAAACTCGGCGTGATAAGAAAGGTCATTCACCCTACACCGTGGGTCAATGCAATTGTACCTGCTGCTAAAAAGAACGGTGATCTACGCATTTGTTTAGACCCTCGTCCCCTGAATTGTGCAATACAACGCGCTCATTTCCAACTCCCTACAATTACTGAGTTAGCTACAAAGCTTCATGGCGCTTGTTATTTTTCGGTTTTAGATGCAAACTCGGGATTTTGGGCAGTGAAGTTGGATAAGGCAAGTTCTGATTTATGTACCTTCAGTACGCCATTTGGCCGCTATCAATTTACGAGACTACCGTTTGGGTTGAATTGCGCACCGGAGGTTTTTCACGCCAAAATAAAGCAATTGCTAGAAAATCTGGAAGGCGTTGATTCTTTTATTGACGACATAGTTTGCTGGGGACGAACTAAACAGGAACATGACAAGCGACTGAAAGCATTGTTAGACAGAGCGAGGGAAATCAATTTAAAATTTAATAAAAGTAAATGTAAAATTTGTGTCGAGGAAGTAACTTATTTAGGGCACGTTTTTAACAAAAACGGGATGAAACCAGACAAATCGAAAGTAAAAGCGATCATTGATATGCCACCACCGTGTGATAAAAAAGCTTTAGAAAGATTTTTAGGGGCCACAAATTTTTTGTCAAAGTTCATACCGAATTATTCGGATTGCACAAACCCACTGACTAAGTTGCTAAAAAAGGAATCGTGCTGGATCTGGGATTCAGTGCATCAAAACGCGTTTGAAAACCTAAAAAGACTTATTAGTTCGGCGCCGGTGTTAGCTTTGTATGACGTGCAGCAGCCGGTGGTGGTGTCAGTAGACGCGAGCAGTGTCGCGTTGGGAGCTACAATCCTGCAGGATGGTCGCCCGGTCGAGTACGCGTCGCGCATGCTCTCTGAAACACAAACTAGATACGCGCAAGTCGAAAAAGAAATGCTTGCGATAGTCTTTGCTTGTGAAAAGTATCGGCAATATATTTATGGAAAGCAGGGTGTAGTAGTGGAGACTGATCACAAACCGTTAGAGAGCTTGTTTAAAAAGCCGCTACAGTCGGTCCCAGTCCGCTTGCAGCGTATGTTATTGCGTTTACAGGGTTATGATTTAAATGTAAGATATAAGCCAGGAAAATATATGTTTTTGGCGGATACATTGTCGCGCGCGCCTTTACCAGAAGTATATGATGATGTGATTAGTAAAGGAATACAATACCAAATAAATCTGTTAATAAGTAACGTAAACATGTCAAACAATAGACTAGAAAATGTAAAGACGGAGACAAAAAAAGACGCAACTTTAATGAAGTTGTTGAATTATATAAAAAACGGATGGCCATCAAACAAATATGAGCTAACTGAAAATTTGAATTGCTATTGGTCTATTAAGGATGAACTTTTTGTTGTCGACGGTGTAATATTCAAAAGCAATTTGGTTTTGATTCCGAGCTCGATGAGAAGTGAAATGCTCAGTATTATACATGATGGCCATCTCGGTATAGACCGGTGTAAAAGGCGTGCACGACAGGTGTTATTTTGGCCAGGAATAACGAAAGACATTGAACGATTTGTAAGGCGTTGTGCAGTTTGCCAGGAGAATTCAAATGCACCATGTCGGGAACCACTGATTCCTATCGAAATACCCTCTTTGCCGTGGAATAAAGTGGGAACTGATATTTACGAATATCAGAAAAAACACTATGTTATTCTTGTTGATTATTACTCCGGCTTTGTAGAAGTTTCAAAATTAGGAAACATAACTACGATATCAGTCATAAATGCATTAAAAGAAAATTTTGCGCGTTATGGAATACCACAAAGTTTAATCAGTGACAACGGTACACAATATACAAGTAGGGAATTCAAAAAATTCGCATCTGAATGGAGGTTTGAACACATAACCACCTCACCAAATTATGCACAAGCAAATGGCAAGAGTGAGCGTGCGGTTCAGACTGTTAAAAATATTTTGAAGAAATCAATACAAAGCAACACAGATTTTTATTTAAATTTATTAAGCTATCGTAATACACCTCGTGAAAATTTGAGTTCTCCTGCGCAGATGTTGATGGGTCGAATGTTGCGATGTCGCTTACCAGCACACCCAGAATTATTGAAACCAAAAACTGTACCACCAGAACAGCGTGAGGTAATGGTTGAAAAACAACGAAAAACTAAACAATATTATGATCAACATTGTAGGTTGTTGCCAAAATTAAACATAGGAGACGATGTAATAATGATTGAAAAAAATAAAAGAATGAGAGGACAGATAGTTTCACAGTTCAGCACACCAAGATCTTACACTGTAAAGAATAAGAGAGGTGTTTATCGCCGAAATCGTAAACATTTGATTAAATGTGAAACAAAATCGTTAGAAGACCTGCATAATAATGTATCAGTAGGTAAAAAAGAAGAATATGATCATACTTGCGCAGATGATGAGTACGAATCTGCAGGTTCTTATGATGAATCTGCAGGTTCTTGTAATGATTCGGTGGTCGAGTCTCATTCGCCTATGATAACCGTTAGAAAATAGAATAGTTTTTTTTTTTAACTTTTAATATTATTTTTCCATTTTTATTGATGTAGGAAGAGGTAGAACAGTAAATAAAACTAATAGTTATAAGTTGATGATGTGCATATTATTAAAGTCTTGTCTTAATTAAGGGGAAGGTGTTGTGGGTAGTTGTAGAAAATATAATAAGTCAGTTGTCATCTAGACTGTCTTTCAATGAACACCACAGTTGCTGAGGCGATTTTTGTTTTAGTTCTATTTAAAAACGGGAAGACTTACAAACTTGAAAATTGATATGTTTATAGGGCATAGGCTATAAAATAACAACAAATAATAAAATTTGGTCAAGCGCGTGTCGGACTCAAAAAATCTAGCACATTAACTTACTGAAATTTAGACTAATACAATTATGTTTATGTGGTGGTACGGAACCCTCAGTGCGCGAGTCCGACTCGCACTTGGCCGGTTTTTTTTTATTTTCGTTACTAGGTCGAGTAGGTATCATATGAAAGCTTTATGTGTACATTCCAAAATATATTTTTATTTTTTTCACCATCACGGCTTTAAATTCTAGCTGTGGTAAAGAAACTGCTTAAAACGGATACTCAGATAGTATTTAAAGAAAAAAAAATCATTTTTATGAACCGGAAGCGAAATAAACGAGTTTAACAAGTTTATTCAATTTTAAATTTAACAAGTTTATTACGCTAATAGAAAGATGCAAGGCAAGTAAAACTATAACAAAAAATATGTTATTTTTTAAAGACAATGAGTATAGAAACATTAAACAAACAATGTATTTAAAATATACGCAACTACTGAGCCCGATCAGATGTTTAAAAAAAACTTTGGATTTTCCGGAAACTTTCTCTTTGTCCCTCTCTTCTTCTAGGTTATTTTAAAAAAAACGTGGTTATATAAATAGGTTAGATCTTTTTATAGAAAAAGTTTTAAAAATATTATATAAGCAGTATATTAATTTAAAAATAAGCTTTTCATAGAAGTACCTTAAATAATTATCATAATAAAGGCGCAATTTTTTTTCTTGTGTACCCCATCGTGAGAGATGTTAACAATAATGTGAGTCTGCTCATACCATTTTTCGATTTAAGGATCCGTGTGCGAAACATTTAGCTTGAAAGCGCAATGTTTTGTTGGAATCGAGTGTCCGCCTCCACCCTGCCAGCTAAATGGTTGTTATTGGAAATGTGAAAAAATTTACAGTAGTAATATGACCTTGAACGGCAAACTATCACAGCCGAGAAGGCTTTACAGGTTAATGAGCTATAGCCGAAAAGATAGAAGTAATTTAAATAGCAATAGCAATCAGGCGATAGAACCTCGCTGAGCATTAGGAAGTAAAATTTTATGTTTTGAACGTTATGAAACACATAATCAAAATCTGGTTCGCGGCAAAAAAGAATCCAAAAAAACTACGGAACCCTATACTGCGCGTGGCCCGACACGCACTTGGTCAGTTTTCAGGGTTCCGTAGCAAAATGGCAAAAAACGGAACCCTTATGGATTCGTCATGTCTGTCTGTCTGTCCGTCCGTATGTCACAGCCATTTTTTTCCGAAACTATAAGAACTATACTGTTGAAACTTGGTATGTAGATGTATTCTGTGAACCGCATTAAGATTTTCACACAAAAATAGAAAAAAAAAATTTTTGTGTTCACCATACTTAGAACTGAAACTCAATTTTTTTTATCAAACCCATACGTGTGGTATCTATGGATAGTTCTTCGAAAATTATATTGAGGTTTCTAATAAAAAAAATTCTAAACTGAATTGTTTGCGCAAGAAACACTTCCAAAGTGGTAAAATGTTGTTCCCCCCCCCCCCCTCCGTAACTTCTAAAACAAGAGAATGATAAAACTAAAAAATATATATGATGTACATTACCATGCAAACTTCCAACTAAAATTAGTTTGAACGGAATCTAGTAAATAGTTTTTTTTAATACTTCATAAATCGTAAACCGCAATTTACCATTCATTCAATCAACTCGAAGCAGCTAATTTAATTAATATAATGTGGTGGTACGGAACCCTCAGTGCGCGAGTCAGACTCGCACTTGGCCGGTTTTTGAATACTCAGTTCAGATCCAGATACAAGTAATTATTTATTACGACAATTTCACGTTTTCTGCGAACTCGAGCTTATTTTTAAAATGGCATTAACATCTCTTTACAGAAAAATGTTATGTATTTTGCCATGTTAAATTACACTCAAACGGTTGTCATCTCATCTCAACGACCGACGTGCGAAGATTGCAGCTGTACCAAAAATACAAACAATAAACACTGCGTACAAACGATGTAAATATCAAGTCCTACGCTTTTTACTTTGATCGATGCAATTGTAGTCCGGTCCCTAATAGTCTTATATCGCCAAATTCATCAAATTTTTTTCAGGTACTAGTTAGGTACATAGCTTTCAATTTTTGATAGGATCCAATTCTTGAATTTTATATGGAAATTTTTTGAAAATTCAAGAACTAGTACTTGGAAAAAATTTGATGTAATTGTAATTCGTGTCTATGTGAAACAGCTAACTGACCGCACTATACGCATGGTAGCAAGAAAGTGTTAACAAAGACAGTAAAACTACTGAGACAAGACGAAAATCTGAACCGCTACGTTAGAAAGCAAGAACAAAAGAGCTTTAGAGACTGCTCAAGAATAAAATGTTACCATTGACGTACGTCCGACTGTACATTTATTCAGCAAAGCAAAATATCTCGTTTGCAGCTTTGTACCAGCTAAAAATACTAACGTAGGTAGTATGTGCTGCTCCCGGATTCAAGCTTGGTTCAGCTGTTTGAAGGTGTGACCACACCTAGCTGAATTCAACGACTAATTCGGCATTCATTGCTCGTTGAAGTAAGGATATTGTCATTAACATAACCAAGCCTCCCAGCAATGTATGCCGAATTAGTCTTTGAATTCAGCTAGGTGTGATGTGATCACTCCTTAACCGTGCAAATAGATAGACATGAGTTACTTTCACAAATATTTATATATCCTATACAATTAAAGGAGCATTGGTATACAGGCTGGATTTTTCAGACAGCAAAGACCTTAAAAATGAAAAATGGTCTTAAGAGACTTGCCATAACTTTTCGTAAAATTGTGATCTCCATTTACCGATTTTCAAAAAATTGTACAGTTAGCAAGAAAATGGCAATTTTACACAAAAAATATTTTTTTTAAGACAATCGATAGATTCGATTCGATTTTTGATAGATCTAATACTGATCGAAAGCTTCTATTGGGTCTTTAATCGGGGTTTTCAGGGGCAAGAAATCGATCTAGTTAGGTCTCATGTCTGGGAAAATTAGTTTTCTCCGTTTTTTAAGCATTTTTTGAAAATAGCGCTTTTCAGAAACTACAGCGCGATATCTGTTGATTGGCTTTGGGTAAGATTATACAGAGCAAAGCTCGGTCGCGCGGCAATAAGGTATTTTTAGATAATCTTCAAAAAAAAATTCACCATTTTTCCATTTTCCGGGAACTCTATGGTAAACTGTCAAATTTTTCACTATCATGAGTCTTCACAGGTTAAATATTGACTGACAAAATCATAGAATACATGAAACAGAGTTAGAAAGGCGAAGTAGGCGGGCCCCGCGTGCCACGGATAGGTCCGTAGGACAAACAAACGTCAAAACCTCAAAATGATCCCTTCAGTCATTTGCCCGACTCAATGGCGTAAAGAGCAGCGACGTATTTTTTAAGAAAATGCCGTTTTGTGCGATATTATCACGTCGAGCTTACAGCAAAGATAAAAATTAGCAAAATGGAGGCCTATTGTACCACCGATAACCATTTTGAATACCTTTTTATCCACTATATTTGTTAAAACAAAAATATTTTTTAGCCGGTCGAAACCAGAGCAAAAGTGCTTCCACAATACAACGATATCGATAAATTTCTGTATACTGGAATTATTCCTGTAATGTTGAATACTTACTTACATACATACATACATACATAACATCACGCCTCTTTCCCGTTGGGGTAGGCAGAGACCACAGTCCTCCACCTGCTACGATCTTGACATACTTCCCTTGCTTCCTGTACTTTCATCAATCCTTTCATACATGCTCGTCGGTTTAGGGTACTTTTAACCTGGCCTTTATTCAGAACGTCCTGAATTTGGTCCTGGTACGTTCGCCTAGGCCTTCCCCTTCCAACGTTTCCATTCACTCTCGCCTGGTAGATCTCTTTCGTCAATCTTCGTTCATTCATCCTCTCTACATGACCAAACCATCTCAGCATCCCTTTCTCGATTTTGGTCACTACGTCTTCTTTTACGCCACACCGTTCTCTTATCACACTATTTCTTATCCTGTCACTCAATTTAACACCAATCATACTCCTTAGCGCTCTCATTTCCACTGCATTAATTCTACTTTCATGCTTCTTCTGCCATACCCAGCTTTCACTGCCATACATCAGTGTTGGTACCAAAACTCCCCCATGAACAGCCAAACGAGCCTTGTGAGACACCTTCTGACTCTTCATAAAGGCGTGCAGGGCACCATTCACCATGTTTCCAGCATTCACTCTTCTTTCAATATCACTTTCACACTTTCCATCTCTCGTAAACTTTGAGCCCAGATACACAAACTCCTTCACTTGTTCGACTTGTTCACCATCTATTAATATAGTACACTCTGTCATACATTCTTCTCTTTCAAGTACCATTACTTTAGTCTTGCTTACATTTACTTTCATTCCTTTCTTGTCCAAAGCCACATTCATTATTGTTACCATCTCCTGCAACTCGTCAGCAGATGACGCAAGTACAACTTGGTCATCAGCGTAGAGAAGACATTTCATGAGTAACTCATTCATTCTCAGTCCACACATACTCTCTTTCAGATCAATCAAACAATTATCCATGAACAGGTTAAACAGCCAAGGTGACGCTACACATCCCTGCCTAACACCTTTTTCGATGCTAAACCATTCAGTGTACGCCCCGTTTATTCTGACACAAGCACTGGAATCCTCATAGAGAGATTTCAGTGCTTGAATCAGATGACCGTTTACCCCATACATAGACAATGCTGACCACAATTAATTCCTCACCACTCGGTCATAGGCCTTTTCCAAATCCACGAACGCGCAGTAGACTTTTTGGTTTTTAGCCAAAAACTTTTCAGCTATGCACCGCAAGGAAAAGACCTGATCTGTACATCCCATTCCCTTTCTAAATCCCGCTTGTACATCCCATATTTTATCGTCAGTATCTTTCATCACTCTTTCAATCAAAACCTTTGCATACAGTTTGCCGACGACACTGAGAAGGCTTATCCCGCGATAATTTTTGCAGTCCTGTTGTGACCCTTTTCCCTTGTACAGCGGCACAAGCACAGCCTTGCACCAGTCACCTGGTACTTGGCCGTTCGTCCAACACAAGTTGAAAAGGCGGTACAACTGACTAGCCACAATGCCTCGCCCAGCCTTCAACATCTCGACCGACACTCTATCATACCCAGCTGCTTTACCTGATTTCATACTTTTCATCGCTTTCATAATCTCATCCATACTTATCTCACTTACACAATTCTCCTCTACATTCTCATTCATTTCCACAGAAGACCTAGGTTCGCTGGCCTCTGCTTTTTCTCTCTCAAACAGACTTTCAAAATATTCCTTCCACCTCCTCAGAACACATTCTTCACCTTTTATAATACTTCCATCCTGGCTTCTGATTTTACTCAGCTCCGATGTTCCAAACTTTCCTCGGGCTGTCCGTATGGATTTCCAGAAAAACTTTTGGTTGGACTGGAAATCTTCAGTAAGCCTTCTGTCAAACTCATCCTTACACTCCTCTTTCTTTCTCTCAACAACTTCCTTAACAATACCTTTCGCTCTTTTATATACCTTTCTTGCTACACTTACGTCATCACTTGTTGCCCTCTGCATTCTTTGGTTAGCTTTTACTGCTAACCAATCTGACCATGCTTTCTTCTTCTCACAAACAGCTGCCTGTACACTTTTATCCATCCACATATTCTTCTTCTTTCCACCCTTTTTCCTTTTTGAAACCCCACAAACATTGACAGCTATACCTACTACTCCATCTTTAAATTCATTCCACAAACATTCAATATCATTTACTTCATCCAGGTTCTCAAATCTTTCACTCAAGTCTTTCAAGTATTCTTTTCTGACATCCTCCTCTTGCAATCTCTCTACTTTGATACGTTCTAGAACGCTCGTCTGCTCTTGTGGTCTATGCCGCCACCGGTTAAATAGACCACCAATTCGGGTCACAACCAGGTGGTGGTCTGTGTCGATGGCGGCTCCACGATATGCGCGAGCGTCCAGAACTCTTTTTCTCAATCTTTCATCCACAACTACAAAATCGATCATACTTCTCGCATCACCCTCCTCTCTACTACTTACTTACTTGTATATATTTAATACTTACTATATACTACTAATACTTACTTGTATATATTTTTTAGCTTTGAAGTTAACCAATAATTTTTTAATAATTAAAAAATTAAAAATTGTTTGCACTCATACTAAATCCCAACTTTAGAAAGAGATTTTTGGCAGCTACCCAGGTGATCCAAAAGAAAAGCAAAGATGGATCGATGCCACAGGGCAAAAAGATTGGTTAGCCACCAAAACAAGTTCTACTTACTCCAAACACTTTTTGGAGAGTGACATCATCTTTTCGGCACAAAGAAGACATTTAAAGCCTCTTGCTATACGCTATACCTGTTAGAAACCGAAATCACTTCCCGGAGGGACACCAACTTTACCACACACGTCTTTACTGGTATATTAATTTAATTTGATGGTTCTTCTTATTGCTGACTAGCAGTTGCCCACGACTTCATTTGCGTGGGATTCGAAAAAAGAGTAGATATTATGCTTTTCTAGGTCTAATTCCATATTCCTGCCAAATTTAATCAATTTCTAAAATAAATTATCTTTATAATATTAGTGAGATATAAATAAGAAAAATGTAAATATCATGTAAATAATAAAACAAAACAATGCTTCATGATCTATTTTATTGTTGAAGAATATTTACACGCAGGGATCTTCTAATAAAAAACCGGCCAAGAGCGAGTCGGACTCGCGCACCGAGGGATCCGTACCACCACATAATCACGATTGTATTAGAAATTTCAGTATGTTCCTGTGCTAGATTTTTTGAGTCCGACACGTGCTTGACTAGATTTTATTATTTTTTGTTATTTTATAGCTTATGCACTATAAACATTGCAATTTTTTTTTTATAGCTTATGCACTATAAACATTGCAATTTTCTTGTTTTCAAGTGTTCCCGTTTTTAAGATAGAGCATAAACAAAAATCGCCTAAAAAAGGTCTTTAGTATCGGAGCCACACTTAATTTATATATTTATTACTGTTCATGAGATACAGCTCAAACAAAATGTTGTTGTTGTAGCGGCAACAGATATACACAATTTGTGAAAATTTCAAATTTCTACCTATTACGGTTCATGAGATACAGCCCACTGACAGTCAGACAGACATCGGAGGCATATCAATAGGTCCCGTTTTTCACCCTTTCGGTACGAAACCCTAACAAAGAATGAGTATAAAACTAAATACGAGTATACAAGGTGTAAGTCAATACTTGGCTTCTCAAACAATCCTTTCCTTCCCTCTCTTCCCCCCCCCCCCCCGTACCTGCCTGAAACATCAATGAAAAAGCAATGGCCGCGCGCGCAATTCTGTTCTCATGAAAATAATATCTAACACGACAAAAACACCTGTGTATAATACAAAGTGACTTTCAATTTACAATGTTTTGTGTAAAGATTGATTGATGCAGTGTGACCTCTAATAAGAACCAGCGCCTGGATTCCCTATCATCAGGTACGTCCTTCTTCACCCCGCTGCCTGAGAATCGGATCTGTAAACGTTAGTTTAGTATTATTTAATCTGTGATTTTAGTGAGATATAAAAAATAAAACAGCTTGCACAACCTAACATTAGCGTGACGATTAGTTTCTGCGCATGGTGACACGCGGAGAGCCAATGAACGCTTCGCAGTCCTTCCCCCACCATACCCCGCGCACCCCCGCGACTCGTTTTTTGTGTTCTGCGCATTAACCGCCATCGCTAGAGTTAGTTATTGCAAGCTGTACGAATCTAAAACAAACCTATGTTTCGTGGAAAAGTTGTAATCCAGAGTACAATAATCCATTTTATCGATAATTTGCCCAATGAAACATACATCCCTAGCATTTGCACAATAATGATACCAGTATAACACAACAATTTAATATTTCAAAATCGCTAACTTTCTATTTTTAGTAAAGAAAAATCTAAATTATTTTTTTAAGAATTATGCATAATGTTGCACACATTTATAAATATATTGTTAGGGAAATATTTAAAAGGAAAGTTAAAACAAAGAAAGATCCAATGGATACTTTTTGAACCGTTTTGTGCAAACTTTATTAGTATGGCCACATTTTATCTTTGTCTCTTTCTCACCCAAAAACGTCAGATTTTGACGTTTTTGAAAATAATGTTATAACGTAATGTAATACGGTAAATTTTTGATTGCTTGGATTTGGCTCTTTTGACTTTTTCGATTCACCAGTAGACGACAAATAGCTAGCGGTTTTTTTATGTAGTGAAAATATAATTTATCGTGTAAATGTGTGCAAATTGGCGACACCGGTTCCCGTACAAAATTGTCAGCATTGCCTTTCTAACTCTGTTTCATGTATTCTATGGACAAAATAATGTCTGGATAAAAACTTTATGTGGATCGCGCCAAAGTTGACACGTCTGAGTTGAAGATTGAACTCACCGCGATGGATACTTAAATATTTAGGGGTTCAAACTAAGTCAAAACGGTAAGTACAGTCATGGACGAATGGTACAGCCCGCGACAGCTACGAAGCAGTTGACCCCAACATTAATTTCTCGAACAGATTTTATTTGACAGGATGATAAAGAATCATGAATGAAATTTAAATGCAAAATATCAAAAAAAAATACAAAAAAATTGTTCATACATTTTTTGTTATTTTTGTATGGAAAAATTAAAAGCACGGATATTTTTTTAGGTTTGTCTCATATAGTGTAATACCCCAGCAAAGTTTCATCGACTGAGGATTTAATGCGGGGGATTTTCTTTGGCGGGGGTCTTCATACAACGATCCGCTTCGGTGCCTAGCTAGACTTGCACAAAAAGAACGATGCATACTGTTATTTCCTGCGCATGAGTGATAAGCGGGGAGCCAATCACGTTTCGCACGATCTTTTTCGCATTTTAGAGTTTTGCGTATTAACATCAGCATCGTTTTTTAGAGCCACGGGCTATACAGTCAGTAGAACCTCAAGCTGGACACACTAAGTACTACCGGTTTTTTTTTCGATGGAAGTTATGATTTTTTTCTTGACCCTACTTAATTTTTCCCACATAGCGCCACTTTATTCTTGAAGCGATGTAATTGAATTGACGTCATAAAGTGAGAATATCCAATTATGAATAAATAATTATTTATTTTTATTTAACGCAGTAGGATCTTAAGTCACGCGCTGCGAGTGTAAAACTTGATCTGCACTTGACTGTACAAAGGACTTGTCGGGTTAATAAAGGTAATGGTAGGTGATCCCGCTCAATGCCTTATTCTTCGGGAGATAGAAAATTATTATCTCGAAAGCAAAGTAAACCCCGCAACAAAGTTATTTAATCCCATGGACTCGGAGAAGGAAATGTCTTTTTAAACCAGCAAAGTGCACGTTGGACTCGCGCACCGAGGGTCCCGCACCGCCACATAATATTTTTTATGTTAGACGACATTTCAGTGGAAGATTCAAAGCGCCAAATTTTGATATGATACTCATTTGTTATTTTGAAACACGTTTCTTGTATATGTGGTGTGGGCGGGGGAGGAAGGTGGATAAAAACAATTCACAAACATGATGAGATAATATCCGCCATGAGAACACAAATTCTGTAAAAACTTCAACCAGGAACTATAACGGTTTAACATTTCCCCTTTATTCAAGGTATGGTAGACAGACGAGTAACGTACGCAACGTACATACTCGTACGACGAGTAACGTACGGAACCCTAAAAATTTTACCTGAAATTTTAAACGTGACTTGCTTTCTAACGTCTTTGTACTACCAAAAGCCGTCCTGTCTTTATTATCTTAAGTATTAATTAGAGTACGGGTACTTAGATCAGGTTTTCCAGCTAAAATGACATCTATTTTTCTGAGAGGGCAATTCCACCGGTGCGACGCGACGCGACGGCTTATTATTAGGGTTTTTTTCGCCCAGATTGGGGACAAATCTCGTAATAACGGTCATTTGTGTCAGATGCCGATGCGACTATTATAAGTAGACCCGTGACTAATTCATTTCGTTATTAAATTCGTCCTCCACAACATTAACATTTCAAAGGATATTATTCAGCAAAATTTCTTATTGGTAAAATAAAAGAATGAAATTGATTTCTGAAGCCTAGAAAATTATACGAATTTCATTCTTAATGAGTCTATGTCTGTATTAAACAATTGCCACAGTAATTTTCACACCAGACTTAATTATTTCCGACAAAAAAAAACTTTAAGCCTCCAGTACCGCGCCTACATCATCAATTTATTTCGTAGATCAAATTCAGTAAATTATTGTAAAAATCAAATTTAGTAAATTTTACTATAGAGTAGATCTAGATTTTCACAAAATTTGTGGTACTAATTATTTTTTTATTTCAACTGATGTAAGCATACATTTTACATAATAAGTTTAGTCATAATGAGTTTAGTCTTTGTCCTGTAGCAATGATTTCTTTTTCATGCCAAAAAGTAAGATGAATCCGTGATTCGGAAGGCACGTTAAGCCGTTGGTCCCAGCATTATCTATGGAAGTCGTCGTTAAATGAGCCATATCAGAGGCCTAGGGTGGCTTAACAACTCTGACACTAATGAAAATCGCGAGGTCGGCCATTGACCTTACAACCCACACCTAATGGATGCTTTTAAAATTATTTAAAATGGAAATAAGTGGCCTTAAGCGATTGGTTTCAGGTAAATTTTCCAGATATATTTTAAAAATAAGAAAAGCTACACTAATTAGTACTGAAGTTACAAACTGGATCGGCACAGTCAGAGCAGGTAAGGCTGGACACTTGTAGTGCGCCTTTAGCACCACCGGTGATTGAAATAATAACAGTACAAAGTCCAGTGTGTACAGCTCGACGTGCTCTAGACTGTACTCTCATAAAATCTATATCCAATTTGTAAAAATGTCATGCCTTGACGGTTCATTTTACGGTAGCCGTGCGGGAGGTAAGCACGATACAATTTATCGGGAAGAGGGCAGTTCCGGCAGATTGGACTCAGCAGGGACCTATAAACTCGCGTGCCGGTAATATCCGCTTTTATTACATCGGAATTTTGAACAATTGACAATACAAGACTGAATGCTAACCTTACATTGTATACAGGGTGTAAGGGACGGTGTACCGAAAACTGAAAGGGCGTGCTCAGTCAACGAAACTGAACAACTTTCCCAAAGAACCATTTTTTCATACAAACTGTTAGACCAGAGTGGGCAATTTGTATGGAGGTAATTTTTTTTTTCATTTCCAAACATATGTTTCTTTGGGAAAGTTGTTCAGTTTTGTTGACTGAGCACGCCCTTTCAATTTTCGGTACACCGTCCCTTACGCCTTGTATATCACCGGAAAAAAAACTAAGTTGATCATTCTCCGCGTCAGTTGATAAACTGTCGAAAAAAAGTAAACTAGTAGATCTATTGGTCGGTTAGGTAAGTGGAATCGGTTAGGTTGTGGTAGGTTCTGTTGCGACCAAACGCACGATCCGAGCGAGCGAAGCGAGCGATTATAGGTAGTTTACCTAAAAATTAAAATGTTTTTCCATTGGAATTGCTGAAATTCGGAGTTTCAGTAAGGTAATAAATAAGTTAACTCGAAATTGCACTTAAAGGATGATATGTTATGGAAGTAAGTTTAATGTTTTACTTCTTAAATATTATTTTAAATACATTTTATACAAAATTAAAATGTCAACTGTAATAATAAACTTTATTCTTGAATTTTTCGGTTTAAAATGTATTTTTCGTCATCTTCCATATATTTTTTTTCTTTAATACTATTTTACATATATGTATTTAAACTTAATTTTGTCAATAATAATAAAAAAAGTCCCATTTATATTTACTTCAAACCCACTCATATAAAAGTTTCTAAATACCCTGGAGTAAATACCTTCCGTAGCTAGCGACACGAAGCTAGTCACGCGTCGTCGAGCGGCAGACGACACTGTCGCCCGACCGCAGGTCAGTAGTGCCTTATACCTTAAGAAACCCGCACCCAACGGAACACCCGGAACTAACTGGATATGGCGCTGCCATCTGCTGTAGCGGTCTGCAGTCGGGTCCGGAATCATGACCGCAGCGACATGACGTGGCGACACGTCGTCTGCAGTCGGCTACGAACTTATACCTTAAGGCTGCATGATCCTTCCCTAAAATTATCAGCTACACGCTCGTCTATGTTAATTTCGACCTCATTTACACGTCAATAACGTTCACATAAGCATACCTTACCACGTGGCTGTTACGACCAACGGTGACCCCAAAATTCACAAAAGTGAGAGAAAAGTATATTTTTGTATGTTATTTCAAAAATATCAAAAAAGTAAAACTACCACATCATTAAATATTGTTTTGTTAAAAATTTTGTTTCCATATAAAGGGTGTAATGGACGGTGTACCGAAAACTGAAAGGGCGTGCTCAGTCAACGAAACTAAACAACTTTCCCAAAGTAACATATGTTGGGAAATGAAAAAAAAATTTGACCTCTCCATACAAACTGTTCGACCAGAGTGGGCAATTAGTATGAAGTAGTTAAATTTTTTTTTTTTCATTTCCCAACATGTTTCTTTGGGAAAGTTGTTCAGTTTCGTTGACTGAGCACGCCCTCTCAGTTTTCGGTACACCGTCCCTTACACCCTTTATTTTTGATAAACAATATAGCAGTAATTGAAAGGGCGTGTTCAGTCAACAAAACTGTACAACTATCCCAAAAAAAAGTTTCTGGGAAAAGAAAAAAAAATTGACCTCTCCATGCAAATTACTCACTCTGATCGAACAGTTTGTATGGAGAGTTCAAAATTTATTTGCAATTCCTAAAAATGTTTCTTTGGGAAAGTTGTTCGGTTTCGTTGACTGAGCACACCCTTTCAGTTTTCTGTACACCGCCCCTTACACCCTGTATAAACTTCAGCGTTAAGTGGTCTATTCAATATAAATGGGAAAGTTCTTTTTTTGTGAATCGATTCACGTTTTTAGGGTTCCGATACCAAAATGGTAAAAAAAAGGAACCCTTATGGTGCCGCTCTGTCTGTCTGTCTGTCCGTCTGTCTGTCACACCTCTATATCTCAGCAACCACTTACGCTATCGAGCTGAAATTTGGAATAGTTTTAGAATATAGTTGCCCAACTTAATTGCACATGAAAATTTTTTGAAAAAAGTATGATTATTAATGTAAAGGGGGCCAAAATAGGGGGGGCCAAATTTCAAATTGTCGCTACTAGGTCGAGTGGGGTATCATATGAAAGGGCTTTACTTGTACATTTTAAAATATATTTTTGTATTTTTTTAAGTTTCTTAGTTTTCAAGTTATGATGAAAAATGTCAAAAAAAATACCATTCCCCCCCCCTTATCTCCGAAGTTTGAGTAAGGGAAAATCTGAATTAATTACAGTTGACAGAGGTTTATGTAAACTTTACAGCAAAAATAAAACGATCTTTCTAAGTTGCACAGTTTTTCAGAAATCTGCAAAAAACCTTTACAAACAAATTTAGTTTTGCGGTCCTGAAAATGGACTTTATTGCTTCCAAAAATACTATAGGTATATCGGAACCCTCGGCGCGCGAGTCCGACTCGCACTTGACCGGTTTTTTTTGATAAAAAGTTACCTATTTGGATTTATTATGCTGACCACACACGCTAGGGTCAACTAGGGTGTGGCCGACAGGAGTTTCTATATAGTTATTATAATCACAGGAAAGCTGTAGCAAAACAGGTAAGCAAGGGTAACCCATTTCGGATTCAGCTATAACTTCAGTAACACGATTTCATTGTCAGGCAAGGGATATACCTATACAGGGTTGCTGGTAAAACGTCACGATCCCGTTAAGAATAATTGTGGAGATTTATGCAACAAATGTAAAACATTACTTAAAAAATATTATTTGGGTGATGAATGATGCTGCTTCTTGTACAGTCAAGGGCACATCAAGCTTGATACATTGGAATTTGTGCCGACCTTATTTCAATAGACGTAAGGGCTAAAATTGCACTGCGAATGTCAGGCTTGACCTGTCATTGACTGTTCCTAATTTTTTTCAAATTGTTAAATTCATACTTTTTAAGTCTGTGTGAGTGAAGCGACTCGTTCGCGCAACGTATAAACCTTGATAGGTTTCTGTAGCGCGTCTTAGCTATAAAATTTATGTAAAAAAATGTAATGAATAAATGATTTAAAAAAAAAAAACAACTTTTGTTCTACGACTTTTGGAAATTAGCAAAAATAAAAGTTTACCCTTCATACAAAATTATCGATTAATTGACCTAATTAGTATGGAAAGTAAAAATTTCATTAAGCGAATTTCCAAAAGTCGTGGAACAAAAGTTGTTGCATTTAGCCTCCACAATAAGCCCTTAACGGGATCGTGACGTTTTACCAGTAACCCTGTATAGTGGGAATTTAAATTGTTATTAAAGTTTGATTAGTTATAAACTTTCCTTTGTGATGTGTCATATAATTTTACAATCCGAACGACGACCTCGCTTATTCTATGCGAAGATATAAATAGTAACGTTTGAAATAGGCCGCACTTACTAGTGGTTATGTCGTCCGTGTCGGAAAAGAATAGTACCAACCCATCTTTACTCATGGACGTCGTTAACCCAGGTAAAGAGTTTGGAAATTAAACTCTATTTACAATTTTTAGAGGTTGTGAGCACACAATAGAACCATAAAATCTTAGTAGTGGTGAGTCAGTACATTGTAAAATTAACAATTAAGTCCATTTTACAAACTTTTTAGTGGTCCCATATGCGACCACTGGCCTATAAAGGGTTAAAGGCGACTAAGGGTGAATTTCCACCAATGCTGTGCGTGAATTCAGATTTTTCGCATTGAAAACTTCGGAGATGGACGCGGAAGGGGAATGATAATTTTTATTGGTATCATAACTTAAAAACTAAGGGTCGTAAAAAAATACAAATTCTAATTTCGAATATTCAAATAAAGCCCTTTTATATGATACCTCACTCGTCCTAGTTACGACAATTTGAAATTTTTTCCCCTGCTAGTTATTTGGGCTCCATTTCCAATAATAATAAAAATATTTTTTGATTCTTTTGTTTGTAATAAGTATAGTTAGTTGAGCAATGAGCAAGTATATTCTAAAACTATTCCAGTCGACAGCGCCAGCAAATAATGCTGAGATAAACAGGTGTGACAAACCAGACAGACGAAGTCGCACCATAAGGGTTCTGGTTCGGAACCCTAAAAAGGCAGAGCGGGGCAGGCGGGGTTCGTATGGGAAAGTAAAAAAAAAAATTATGAGTAAAAAGTTTAATAAAATTTGTCGATCACGTGACCACTATGTATGAATGAAATGAAACGATAATGAATCACTGGGCTTCGAGAGCGAAACCATAACCATATTCTTTATTGTGCACAAAACAAAAGTAGTGATAAAAAAGGTTCACAATGGCGAGCTTATCTCTATGACGAGATCTCTTCCAGCCAGCCAGAGTTTAGTGTGAAAAAGTATATGACGGGGACAAGAATAAGTATACGTCAAATAATAATAAGAAATAAGTATAAGTACATATCTGATATTATAATAATACATAGTAATTAATTCAAGCTGTAAGCTATTCAGAACAAGGATCGTTCACAATTTTTCTTAACCAGCTGCTAAACAAGACTTTCCTTCACTGTTCCTTAAAAGAACGTTTCACCGCACCTCCTATTGACCAGAAAATATAACTTTGCATTCTGAGAAGCATTCGTACGTGTCTGGTTTCCGGATTATTCTTTATCTTCAATCCCCGTTGAAATATTTTCTGCGAGATACTCAGAACTGACATTCCTAATTCGGATTGTAAAATAATTCACAGTAAATAGAAGAGTATTTTTTTGTGTCAAGCAATGTAATATAGTAACAATCTGTGTAATTCTTCCTGTTTTGCATGTGCAAAAGTACTATGTCTGTTTATTGGCTTCAACCAAAGAATATAATAATTTTAGACTTAACTGTAGATGACTTAATTCTAGCACAAAATACCATTCCACGCGAATGAAGCCATGTGCCGAAGATAGATTTAATAAGTCAGAGTTAAGTTCTAATAACGTGCGTGGTCAGTTAAAAACCATATTAAAGTTTTGTAATCTCTTTGAAATACTTAACAAAAAGAGCATGAAAACATATAAAACGTGCCCAAAACCTCTCGGGGGGTAGCATGTAACTGAACAACTTTTGTAAATAAAAATAAAAAACCGGCCAAGTGCGAGTCGGACTCGCGCACTGAGGGTTCCGTACCACCACATAAACATAATTGTATTAGTTGAAATTTCAGTAAGTTAATGTGCTAGATTTTTTGAGTCCGACACGCGCTTGACCAAATTTTATTATTTGTTGTTATTTTATAGCCTATGCCCTATAAACATACCAATTTTCAAGTTTGTAAGTGTTCCCGTTTTTAAATAGAACTAAAACAAAAATCGCCTCAGCAACCATCCAACTTGACCCCTCTCTTAGATGAATGTTCTTGAAACGGGAGCTCACCACAATTGGTTACCATTAGTTGTGAGAAAAGTTGTAATATTTAATGATTTCAGACCTTTCCCATTATTTGTACTGTGAGACCTAGCTTCTTGCCAAATTTCATAATTTTAGGTCAACGGGAAGTACCCTGTAGGTTTTTCATTTTTGATGAGGACATAAAATGCCATATCTTTTGATTGCGTCGTTGTAAAAAATTGAAATTTTCAGATCTTGTGTGGTTCATGGATCCTTATACATGGTATTAATTTCAACCTGATACCTTTACCCGTTCGAGAGATAAAGGGTCTTGACAGACAGACAGACAGACAGACAGACAGACAGACAGACAGACGGACAACAAAGTGATCCTATAAGGGTTCCGTTTTTTTCTTTTGAGGTACGGAACCCTAAAAAGTGATTCTTCATACAAATTGACCGGATCAGATTATAATTTTATAATTCATTTTATTTTCCAAAAGTTGTAGAAGAAAAGTTGTTCAGTTACATCGTTGGAACTACCATCTGAGAGGTTTTGCGTATTTAGAATTTTATGTAGTATAAAGAGACAAATTAAGCTACGTAGAATTACCTATAGCTTAATACAGCTTCTTTGTTCTAGATAGATTAGCTACATCATCAATGCAGCATTTATAAAATGTCAGCTCGCGCTGCAGAAGCCAGACTAGAAAGCAATTTAAATTTAAATATCGATTAGATGGATATTTTCACATTCAATGCACTAGGCTACACAGTGATGAACGAATATGAAAGTGGGAAGGTTAGGTACATACATACATACATAACATCACGCCTCTTTCCCATCGGGGTAGGCAGAGACCACAGTCCTCCACCTGCTACGATCTTGACATACTTCCCTTGCTTCCGGTACTTTCATCAATCCTTTTATACATGCTCGTCGGTTTAGGGTACTTTTAAACTGGCCTTTATTCAGAACGTCCTGAATTTGGTCCTGGTACGTTCGCCTAGGCCTTCCCCTTCCAACGTTTCCATTCACTCTCACCTGGTAGATCTTCGTTCATTCATCCTCTCTACATGACCAAACCATCTCAGCATCCCTTTCTCGATTTTGGTCACTACGTCTTCTTTTATGCCACACCGTTCTCTTATCACACTATTTTTAATTAGGTAGGCCGAAGAAAAGATGGATGGACTGTCTGAAATACCTCTGGTTGGACGTTTTCTCAACGAACGAAATTACCTCAACGAACACATTGTACTCGTAAAGATACAATGCGCGCCAACTTTGCAAAAGAAAAATACACTAAAACGTACTTTTCGCAAAGAAAATAAATAACTTTTAATTTCCTTGTAAAACACACTGTTAAAAGTGCAACGAAATATCTTGCTAGGGAGAGTAGAGGGTACAAGACTTCGTGGACGAAGACCAACGCGTTGGATGGACCAAATTACGAGCGCCCTTAATATGTCCTTCCAGGATGCTCTCAGACTGGCGCAAGACAGAAGTACCTGGCGATCAACAATTTTAGCCAAGACGGCACCTGTCATTGTGGGTCACGATCCTCAGAACTGAGGGAGCGACTAAGAAGAAGAAAAGTGCAACAGATTATCTACTTTTTAAGCTTCAAATGTTTTCAAAATTTAGTAGTAATTCGTGAGGAGCAGTAGCGAATAAGAGCAAAAAAGTTTTGCTTAAAGTAGAGGAAGCGAGGGAAGTATGTCAAGATCGTAGCAGGTGGAGGGCTGTGGTATCTGCCTACCTCGACGGGAAAGAGGCGTGATGTTTTGTATGTATGAAATTTTGGTGATGCAATAAAAATAATAAAAAACGTTCATTATGTTGTCCTTGAATAACCTAGTTATAGTTATATATCTCTGTCTCTACTATAATATAGTTAAAAAAGCATAGATTTATATAGTCAAGATAGGGTCTTGGGAACAAGCGGTTCAAAATTTCCCCATACAAGAAAAAATAGCGCCATCTGTGAAAAATCGCGTGAACTACGTTGTGTAGTACTTCGGTCGGTACTAAATACACGGAACGGAAATAATATGGCGGGAAAAAACAAAACAAACTTTTTACTGTTTATATGTGATTTAGCCCTGGTTTTTCAGTTTCATTAATTGGATTATAGTCAAAAACAATAATAAGAAATAACAATAATAATAACAAGAGTATATTGTTTCTTCAACTAAGAACATTATATTTTGTTGGTAAGTTTATTTGCATTCAATATTGACAACGACTGACATTTGTTGGTCCTAAACGTCAAATTTCGGACCAACGAATTGGGGACATTGTAACGTGCCGATGGGCTAGTACTTATATATAAGTAAATGTAAAAAAGTATTTTTTCTGTACATTGAAGATATTAAAAAATTATGATGTTTTATGTAATTTTGATGCCCCTTAATCCAGATCACTGAATTTGGACTTTTTGTCTGTTTGTTTATTTGTTCGAGCATCACGCATAAACTACTAAACCGATTTTAATAAAACTTTTTTGTTCGATAGTTAATAGTTTGGCTAGTACGAGTGTATATATTTTTTAATACAGTTGCTCAAAAAGTGGCGTATTGCAGGGACGTATAGCGTTCGGGATGTGGGCTATTACATACTCGAGCTTTTTCTTTCCCAACTGTCAAAATAATGTCTATTAAAAAAAACCAACCAAGAAGTTTTTACTAAAAAAAAATCATTTAAGTTTTTATGATTCATGCTAATCTTTCTAAAAATAAGCTACTAATTTGTTTTAATATCAGATTTAATTATTTGATTCAATGAGTTAGGTTAGGTTTCATTTCATTTCATCTCATTAAATTTCGTTTTCATTTCATACCAATAAAAAACTTCTACTGAAGAATGAGCATAGTTCCCTTTGCCTACCCAGAATGGGTAAAGAAAACAAAAAAAAATCTCTGCTTATATTATTTTACGGTTGGCGCCATTTTCCAAAAATATTATTTGCGAGTTTAGTTGTTTGTTGCACAAAATGAGTAATTTCGACGATATTTTATTTGAATTAACACCACCGGAATTGCACAAAATGCTCCGAGAACATTTTACCGGAAAAGTCAAAAAGTCGCTACATATCTACATACGACGAATTTATTGCGTGGAGAGAAGGGGAAAAAGCGAATAGTTTGTCTCAAACAGTAAATATGCAACCTAAAACTTCCCCAGTTAGTAAAAAAAACTGTACCAATTTCAATTTGTATGTGAATTATAACTTTTATAGAAATGAATGATTAGTTAGTTGAGTTTATTGTGTTTTTATTATTTTATTAATATGCTTAATTTTTTCGCAACTGTTTTAAAAATAGTTGTTCAGTACACGTGCGGAACCGTCATTGCAACTTGTTCCGACTGTCAACCCTCACCTTCGGCTGCGCCTCGGCTCGGGTAGACATTTGTCGGAACTCTTTGTAATGACAGGCTTTCCGCACTTGTAATGAAATATACTATTATTTAACATGCGGACAAAGGCGCGGGCAAAAGCTAGTTTAAGTATAATAAAAACCCAATTTAGCTGTAGCAAAAAGTATAGTCTTTGGAATATATACCTAAAATTTTTTAGCATGGCAAAAGCTTACCAACACATTTTGCAGCTATATCAAGGCTATTTTGCTCCATGATTAATAGTAATCAGCTAAAGCTGTCAGAAAAAACAAGTTTGCACAACAATGTTATTTTTTCGGACAAATATACTCTGGTTCGTGTGGTTCGTGGTAGTTTGTCTGGTTCTATGGTTGCAAAATGTGTTGGTAAGCGTTTGTCATGCTAAAAAATTTTAGGTATATCTATTGCGCGAAACCTAGGCGCCTGAAGATGACTTCGACTGATAGGGTGAAATGAAAGAATTTAATGAATTGAAATAATGAAAATGAAATAATCAACAAACAACGCCGACCTCATATAAATTGTGGTTGAAGTAAGGGCACAGATTAGACAATAGTAAACTGCTGGGCTCTATGTAAGTGTCATAGGTGTTTTTTAATACCTAACCCTAGAATTCTAAGTATTAATTTGTAAAACGTTACATCACATCAATCCATTGTTAGACAGTATATTTGAAATGAACATGGTGGTGAATAAAAATATTTTCATATTTAATACCCGGCCTCGATCAGGTTTCAATAAAAACATCTTTCGTTATTCTGTGTGCACGATATTACAACAAAAGAGAGAAAGTGTAAACTTTTGAAGATTGTGAAAAGCAAATTATGTGAAAAAGCTTATTATGCAAAGTATAATGGAAAAGCTATAACAATCCTCAAGGGAGAGGCCATAAAACTGAACAACTTTTCTTACTTAGGTTGAAATATGAAAATAATATTTTTGTATTGAAAGTTATTGTTTCAAGGGCAGGTTCACTTTATTCAGGGTTGAATTCTAAACCCTACTTCTTGCCGTATAACGAAGAAGCCAAAAGCCAACTTTTGCCGTTTAACAAACAAGCCTAACGGTTACTTTTAGCAGTATAACGAAGAAGCCTAAAACCTACTTCTACCCGTATAAAGAAGAATCCTAAAGCCTACTTCTTGCAGCACAACGAAGAAACCAAAAGCCTACTTTTGCCGTTTAACGAAGAAGCCTTGTCGTATGTCGAAGAATCCTTAAGCCTACTTCTTGCCGTATAACGAAGAAGTCTAAAGCCTACTTTTGCCGTTTAACGAAGAAGCCTGACGGCTACAATTACCCGTGTAACGAAGAATCCTAAAGCCTACTTCTTGCCGTATAACGAAAAAGGCTAAAACCTACTTCTTGCCGTATGGCGAAGAAGCCTAAAGCTTACTTCTTGCGTTTAACAATAGGATACTAACTCCTATTTTTGAAGCGTATTCTGTATATGTTATCTTATGACGTTTATAAGAGTTCTGTGGAAAATACACACTAAATAAATGAATTTGAAAAAGTAAAAACAACAAAAGATTTCACTCACAACGCCGATGTTCCATTAGGGATATTTTCTTTGAGAATAATTAACAGGGATTATATTCCCTGGGTTTATCTTGTAACTACAGGCCCGCCCTTGTTCATTCTTATACTTTAGAGGTTGTTCCTAAGGAAAATTTATAATAGAAACATGACTGAGTGAACAACTTGAAAGTACATGTTGATGTTTATATTTTATCACGAGCCGAAGAAGAATGGATACTAAATGCAACAACTTTGTTCTACGACTTAAGGAAATTCACAAAAAGTTACATACATGCATAACTACATAAATAAACATATATACTTACTAAACATAAACACTACAACTTGTCCTTCCATCTTACATACTTCCCTTGTTTCTTATTTTCTCGTCAACCCTTTCCTTGTGGTACAGTCTTGTGGGTAGTTTTCAATAAAGTCAATTAAGCAACTTTTTCATGAACTTTAAAACAGAAATCTTCTATGGATTTTGTATGAAATTCGCGAACAAAGACAATATTTTTTTTTTGGTCGTCGTTAATGAAGCTCTAAACGGTTCGTAATTAAATTTTTAAAACTATACTAGTATAAAAAATGTTTTTTAATAGACTTCACAAGTTTCTTTTAAGATGGAAATTAGGAAACCGACCTTACAGAGTTGTAGTGCCTCCAAAGGCCTCTGTCATGGCTCATTGACGACCACTTCTACCCGGGCACGTGCCTTCCGAAGCACGGCATCTTATTTTTCAGACAATCAGGTGACTCATCAACTAAGGGGAAATCTCACATAGTGGTTTGAAATCTCACATAGTGGTTTATGTTTGACAGTGGGGGCGATTCTAGCGTGGCCGCTAAATTTATGATTAAAATTTGACAGGTCTAAAAGTGGTGCTGTCATTTTTCAGCCAATAGGCAGTAATAAAGATGGCAACATTTTTAGACCTGTCAAATTATAGCCTTAAATTTAGCGGCCACGCTAGAATCGCCCCCATTGTCCAGTGTCTACGGGAATCGAGCCCAAAACCAAGCCGAATGCTCTAATCACTAGAGCAAGGAGGATGTTAGCAAGGGAACATAACAATTATGACTTCATGGTAACTAGATATCAAAAACGCTTATACTCGTAAGAACAGGAAAATTATTCTTCTAATTAATCAAAAGTTCTTTTACGTTAAGCGAACATTCAGGTTATACTAAGCCGAGTAGCGTACTTGAGATGAGAGAGTCATCCCATTTCTTATTAGACATGAAGATGTAGTTATAACTATAGTAGTAGGTATGTGGGAAGTTAATGTAGTGTGGAGTACGAATCATTAAATCGCTGTCTGGCATGCCGCACGCAACTGTATAGCAGCATAGAACGGGAACGGAGGCGAAATAGATCTGGTATCCCTAAAGTTAAATTCACAAAATTTTAATAGTAGACAATGTCACCGTAGTCTAGGAAACGAAGCGGATCGTTGTATGAAGACCCCCGCATTAAATCCTAAGTCGATGAAACTTTGCTGGGATATTACACTTACGAGACAAATCTTCTTTAAAAAAATAAAAAAAAACGGTACTTTTAATTTTTTAATACAAAAATTACAAAAAATGTATGAAGAAATTTTTTTGTTATTTTTTTTTAGATTTTTTTAATTTACATTTAATTCATGATACTTTATCATCCTGTCAAATAAAATCTGCCTGAGAGAATTATGTTGGGGTCAACTGCTTCCTACACTACCGGATAATTATACGGAATCGTAAGTTGATCAACTTTCGAAAAATAATGAACTGTACCGAATTCGCTTCTGGCACTCGCCGGCTGTTGCCGCAGCACGCTCGCTTTGCTCGCTCGGCTAGTGCGTTTGGTTGAAAGATAACCTAACACAACCTAACCGATCGCGATCCGAGGATGTGTTTGCCTCACCTAACGGACCTACGGATCTACGAATCTCTTACGAGTTTATTATTTTTCGAAAGTTGATCAACTTACTAGGAAATTGATCAACTTACGATTCTTATTATTTTCCGGTGACAATGGTAACCGCTATTACGGATAGATGGTAAGATGACATGATTTTATGTAAATTTCATTTTCGCTAGCCCTGATTGGCCCAGTGCAGGGCAAAGGGAAGGTTCCCTTTCCTTCCAATAATTACGGTCGTGAGCCACGCCTTGCCAACTCTTATCGAAAGCATAGAATGAAGTTATTTTTAATGTACTTACTGTTTCCCATGACGTCATTCGCGTGGATTTTTAAAAAAGTAGCCTATTTATCCTTCCCTGCGAATTAAACGAGTCATCTACATATAGAAAGGGCGTGATCAGTCAACGTAACTGTACAACTTTCAGTGAAAAAAACTTTTTTTAAATTGCAAACTTGATTGGACAGTTTTTCGTTTAATGCTCGTGTAGCAATGTTACTACCAGTTGTAAATAGTTGTAGTACGGGTCAGCGGTTTACCGTAAAAGAGTAACAGAGAGACGGAGTACCTACTTTAGTATAAATTTTAGCTAAATGTGGTCGGCAACTCAAAGTATCGGAAGAAGGAAATTCTTTATGAAATTAAAAATTATGAAATATTTTCCGACAGTAATTAAATAATGCAGACTGATGATTTTACCACAAACTTTGTAGGGTAGGTGCGTAGTGTTTATAGGGTAGGTGCGTAGCGTTTATCTCTTACTTTAAGAAAAGGCAGTTCTTCAACTGAATTAAGTTTTCGTTCCCTTGTGTTTCAAAAATTTGTTTTGTCCTAGCACGACAGCGCCTAGCATTGGACATCTCTCTGCTGATATTTGGCCTATGTGTTTCTCTGTGATTCAAAATAGTTTAAGCAGTTTAGCCGTTAAAGCGTCACAAACAACATTTATAGAGATTTGTAATAGTTTCGTATTTTACGTGAGCGCATTTTTTTCTGTGGCGACTGCGTTAGAAACGGCGGAAATTCATGATCTCGCAATAAAGCCACATTCGCCTACGTTTAGTTAATGTTTAACGTGTTACGGCGCAAGGCGACAAAAATAGCGTTATTGCTCTGTAACGCTACAACGTCTTCATGCCAAACTTTAATTAGATTTACATAACTCCGTAATTAAATTTGCGCGAGAGCTTTGTTACCGCTGGAACCTTTGTTTGTAACTTAGTGTGAATATGTTTAGCATCTTTAATAGTGCTCAATTGATTTACTACTAAATAAATTCGGCAAAACCTAACCTTAAACATCATCATCAACTGACATAAAACTAAAACATCATGAGGAATGACAAATATGATTTATTTTATAATTTGGGCCTGCCTGAGAACAGAGATGAGCACGACGACAAAACGAGCTTGTACAAAAGAAATCTATTTCACTTGCGACTTGAATAGATATTTGAAGGAATGCAACTGATGGTTTTAAGGAAAAGTCCAAGGCAAAAGGAAAGGAGGAGGATATCGTAGCTTGAAAATCTAAGCTATTGGTTCATCATGAGCACAAAATTACTTTATCGAGCAGCAGTCTCAAACGATCAGATAACCCTAATTATTGCTAACCTTCGATAGGAGACGGCACTTCAAGAAGAAAAACTGAATTTACCAAAAAAAGTGACATCAGAGTAACATAACTAGGTATAAATATTCAGACACTGCATTGCTCATTAACTTTGTCACAGTAAGACACTGAGGGCTTATAGAGTGGGTACTAGTGTCCATGACTCAGGCACAAACATTCATAGTCATCAAACGATAGCCTCCACCAGGGTTCTAACCTGGGACCATCGGCTTGGCAGCAGAGTCACTGCCAACCACACAATTCAGGCCGTCAGATACAACGATACCCTGCTATGTAACTTTACAACAAACCTTATTCACGCGTGAATCGTTTCAATCTTGTTTCAATCTAGTATTGGTACAGTCAGCATCAAAAATAGCTAAGCATTTCAGGTGTCCATATAGATCTTCACATTCAAAATGACCATAATTAAATATACAGCACTATTATTCAAGTTATTCTTGGCTTCCTGTAAAAAAAGGTGCTCATAACGTAGATTATTATGGCCATTTGGAATGTGTGTTTGTATACGGACACCTGAAATTCTTATCTTCTTTTGATGCTGACTGTACATAGTCGCGATCGCGTCATTTTGGTGAGCGAGATAGCCAGTGAACCTATGTCAATCAGGACCTTTACAAACTGATTGGCGTATCCTTTCCCCACGATGGTTTAATACAAAATACAGCTCGGAAAGAAATCCATTAAGAATATTTTTATCTCGTGGGAACATTATCGATCTTAGTGGAAAATGCAAAAATAGCTCATACAAAACTGGGACGAAGTATAGCTAAAATAGAAATATTTATGATGCTACTGAGAACACATTTATCATTATCACCATTCGAATAAACGTAACTAATGGATCATGATGAGTTATAGTTTATGGGATTTGATCTAACACTGATATAAATCGGTATGTTTGATCAACACGATCAAGCATGAACTTTCAAGGGTTCACTAGATCTAAAATGTTTACGTTAATATGAGCGAAAGTGCAGCAAGCTTCATCATCATCATCATAAAATCCCATAAAAAGTCCACTACAGGACAGGGAGCTCCCTCCAGAATTCTAGATTTTGCTGGAAAAGTGTGTAGGGGAAGTACCGTAGTCACCTCGCTTGTCAGCGTTACGGCTGGCACTATGGTTGTAGGTGACCGCAGTAAGTAAGATGGTGTGATACACAGAAGGATGCTGCTGCACATCTTCCAGATTATAACCCTTAGTCGCCTCTTACGACACCCACGGGTATGGGTTGCTACTATTCTTTGACGGCACCACAAGGGAAAGCTGTTGCAGAAAGGTTACTAGAAGGTAAATATCTCCCTGTGTCACACATGGACGTTACTTCAAAAAGTTGTTCAGATAGAGTAACGTTATAAAAAACTTTAGTTGCAATTATTTGACCCCACACATAGTAACAGGCGAAATTAAACACAACGCTTGTGAAAAATTTGTAAGAACATTCAAAGACCATTCTATAAATAGAAAAAAATGAAGATTACTTTTCCATGTCGCAGTTTTTCTCAAAAGCTGGAGGCTCGAATTGAGTGAGACAGTGCAATGAAAGGCGAAGCGTCTACCCGCTAGGGACATTCAGAAAGCAGGAATAGTCGAGGCAAACGTTTACTTTACAGTGCCATATTGTTTGTATAGAAAGCAAAGCAGCTTTTAAAGCGAAGATATAAAGGAGTTGTCGGTATGGCTTTACTCATGGCCTTCATGGCTCAGACTCTAAGGAGCGGAATTCTGCTTTATACAAGTGCTCTTTAGACGTTTAAGATAACTTCCTATGTATTTTATCTGCCAAGGGAATTCGTAAAAATACTCTCGTGATGTGTAAACAAAATGGCTGCCGATAAGACCTACATAATTTTGAAGCTACTTTGAAGGTTTATTTTTGTTTCCTTTTTAGGGTTCCGCAACCAAAGGGAGAGAAACGGGCCCCTATTAATATGTAATAGGTAGACCAAGACGCACTTTCTGCTAAGGAGGGAGCCATAAGCGTATTCATTTCTTGCGAGGGACCTCCATACTAAAATGTATGAATTTTTATCAAATCCCAAAAAGTTAAATTTTTATCTATCTCTTTAAGAAATATTTTTGCCGTTTTTTTTAGCTTTACTTTAGCTTTATCCTAACAACGGTAACACTTAGAAACGTGAAAATTGATACGTTTATAATGCACAAGCCATAAAATCACAGCAAAAAATAAAAACTGGTCAAGTGCGAGTCGGACTCGCGCGAATCCATTACACTTCTGCGCGACTGCGCGTCCTTGACTAAGACGGTATTTTTACCTCAGTAGTAGGGAACCCTCGGTGAGCGAGTCCGGCTCGCACTTGGCCGGTTTTTTATCACTTGTTTTGTTTTGGATTGAATTCATGTCACTCCGTGGTCTTGTGTTTAGAGGATTCGGTTCTCAATTCGAAGGTTGTAGGTTCGAATCCTACTAAAGATTTTGTCAAATAAATCACCTGATTGTCCGAAAGAGGGAGGATTCCGTGTTTTGGAAGGCACGTCAAGCCTTTGGTACCAGCAGTTTGGTTTTGGTTTGGTTGGTATCTACGGAAGTTATCGTTAGATGAGTCATGTCAGAGTATTTTGGTGGCGAAATAACTCAGAGAGACAGGGTTTGTGAGTTTGGTCATCGCCGATCGGTTAAATACATGCAACCCAAACATATGATGATGATTCTTGATTTGATTTCATCAGGTCGATCTTTCATACGTTACATCACATCAGCCATGGGGTGCCGGCAAAGAATAGTAGGTACCAACCCTTTCCTACCCGTGGGTGTTGTAAGAGACGCTTAAGGGTTTGTAAACTGGAGGATGGGCAGCAGCATCTTTCTGTGTATCGCACCATCTTACATACTGCGGTCACCAACAACAGCGCTCGTTAGCCGTATACTTAGCTTACAAGCGTGGCGACAATGGTGATTCCCCTCCAAAGTACCACGCGTTTTTGCTGGAAGTCTGGAGGGAGCTCCCTATCCTGCAGTGGACGTTTCATAGGATGTTATGGTACATAAATCGCACAATGTAATGATAACCACAACACAGGCTTTGTCTAGTGTGGCTATCGTAGTTTAGCGAATTTATGCTTATTATGGACTGTTTAATAAATTATTTTGTATTTTGTATAACACCATGCCTCTTTCCCGTCGGAGTAGGCAGAGACCGCAGCCCTCCACCTGCTACGATCTTGACATACTTCCCTCGCTTCCTCCACTTTCATCAACCCTTCCATACACGTTCGCTCGTCGTTTTAGGGTACTATTGCTTGATCTTTCCGTATGAATTATTATTTGGAAATTATAATTTTTTCTTCTCTTATTTCTATATGAAAATAATATGCCACTCAACGGTCCGTGCTATAAATTCGCTTAGAAGGCAACGCGAGAGCAGAATATTAAATATGCAAAACAAGGCTAGGATGAAACTGCAGACTGCCAGAATGCATTAACATCAACCCGTACGGCGTACAAGATAATAAAATTATGGAGAGAATCCGACTTCTTATTGGCTTCAACATTTACAGCAATGTCTTCTTTGTCTTTGAATAGCTATCTTGAATGTAGTAGATATAAGAAGATATGTGATTGGGCCTGTCTCTTCAAATTCTAAGATATTCGCGGAAACGAGTCGTGATCGGTTGATTTCTAATAATGAAATTTCGTAACAAAGCAATACAATATTTTACTAAATTTGATAAAATGTACAAAATTCAAGTTGAAAAGAAAAGAGATAGGGCTGGAATGCCAGTAATTTCAAATATGAGGCAGATATGGCCGAAATCGGAAATATTCGTGGAATGATGGCCACCCAGCTATATTATAGGTACATTCAGATCGAGGTTCGATGAATGCTGTATAAAAAATGCAAAAGATTGCGAAGTACGAATGAAGTAACAGCGAGAAAAGGTGTTTAAGGCGATCCGTTTTCCATACAAAATTCAAATGACTCGCATTTTTATGCGGGACATAAAATGATGTTGAAAAACGACTGTTGCTATTTTAGTACAATTTTTCGCTGATTAATACAAAGATACAGCTAATGCACGAAAAGTACTAGTTTTTGTTAGAAATTTTTGGTTCAATATTACCATTGTGGGTGTGCTGTATCTTTGTATTAATCAGCGAAAAATTAACTAAAAACATAACCCGGGTAAAAATAGCAGTATACGCTCGTTTTTTAACAGCATTGTACGTCCCGCAGCATGTCCCGCATAAGAATGCGAGTCATTTGAATTTAGTATGGAAAATGGATCGCCTTAATAATGTGTTAGTATAATATTATAAACGCGAAAGTACCTATGGATGTTTTTTTGTTTGTTCCATTAAACTACCACGCCTAAACGGTTGAACCGATTTCGATGAAATTTGGGAGGTAGATACTCACTGGACTAACACACAGGCTACAATTATCCCGGAAAAATGCATGGTTCCTGTAGGAGACACTAGGATGACACAAAGACTAAGACGCGATAACGCGAGCGAAGCCGCGGGTCAAATCTAGTATCTTATCAATATAAGATACTAGATTACGAGTAGAAGTGCAAGCAAAGGCGGCCATATTGCTTAATTTCCAGGCAACCTTAGCTTTGTAATATAACCATGTGTTTTGATATGAAAAGAGGGACAAAATGCTTCGATGCACTTCTAGAAAAAAAAAACAGCCCCTCCATACAAACTGTCCAATCAAGTTTGCAATTTTGTATGGAGAGGCCGATTTTGTTTTTCATTAGCTAAAACTTTTATTCGCTGAAAGTTGTTTAGTTACGTTAACTGATCATGCATTTTCAGTATTCGGAAGGCTGTCCCTTACACCCGATATAGTCGCCTTCTTTCAAACGAGGACAGAATTGGACTTCTAATCTGAACGAGTTCGAAAGACTGAACCGATAATTATAGTGATTTCTTGAAGCGTACCCATATTTTGCAACATGCATCGATTTATGTCTCCGTCAACTAATTCTCTATAACATTATTTGAACTTGATTATAACACAAAACTTAACAAAGACTGAATATTATGAGATATGAAATCTAACACATCACCAGATCACATCTAAGATTGTGTTTGGTTACGATTTTTTTATTGGTCCCGATTTTCCGATTATCAGTAATTTTGAGAGAAAATGCGTTATTGACAATTTACCGTTAAATTAAATTTAACTAGGTAAATTATAGTTTAACTACTCAAACAATTTTTCTACGACAAAAATATTAAGTCAACAATCTGTTACTACAGAAAAAAGCGAGAAAACTTACAGAAGCAAAGAATAATGTATGAATTTGATAAGTGTCACAGGAGTCCTCTTACCGCAATAAGGGTCTAGTAGGGCGTCCCCCCGAACCCCAAGGGGATATCGGACGAACCGGTTTCAACCAGTTTGGGCTCATCTCATATCACCAGCACGAGCCATATTTAATCCCTTCTCGTAATAACATGTTACACTGAAATGTAGCTTATTTTAATAGGACATTTTGGTGATTTATGAAACATTGTTAAATTTGGAATAAATCTCCCCTTTTGCGGGAAAAGGTTTCTCTTACCTGACTGAAAATAAGCGGACAGATTTGTTATGAAAGCTTTTTAACATTGACTGGAAGTTGAACACTTTCTAAAAAGTGAAGTAAATCAAAATTCGACAACAACCACATCACTTGACATATCTTGTAGAATGCTGTAGTGTTAAGAAAAGTAACATGTATAAAAAATGTTTACGTAGTTACTTAGACTCAAGGTCGTTGGTATAGCCCTTAAGCTTGAAATAGTTATGGAAACTTCGTGCCACACCATTTACTCCCATTTAACGTCACAATACATTGTTTATCCATACAATACCCGGAGGCATAATAGTTAGGGTGCTGGCTGCAATCTGGGTATATGATTTGCTCATGATTCATATTAATAGGGATGATAGATCAGCTCAATACGAATCGATTTGGTCCTTACAAGTTTTTCTGTGCGTCGTTGCGTTTTTGAGTTAAAGCAAAAAAATATGAAAATAAGATAATAAATAATGTTTTTTTGTCTGCCTTTGTGGCTCCTGTTTTAAATACTTCTGAATATGTATAAAATCGAAGAGTCAGACATGAAGGGCTCTGCATTATCACGGGACGAAGTAGTGAATTTTTGCATTTTGAAGCGCTGTAACTTTACGACGCAGGGCTATTATGGAGGCAGACCATTTTTCTGGGATTTTATACATTGTAGTTAATCAGATAGTCATAGTCTGCCAGGTGTACGTTTCATTGTTAAATTTCTAAATAGTTAAAACTTAATTCCTCAAAAACGCAAGGGTGTGGTGTTGATGTCCGCCAATATTTTTTGTATCTTCTAGAGGATGCTCCTTAACATCAGTCAAAGAGGCAGACATGAGCAAATCATATATAAATTTGTCCTTCATCACCCTTACTATAAAGAGTAGTCACAACTATCTTCACCAGCACGTGACCTAAGTGGGGAGCCAACTTAACACCGCCACTAAGTAAATACACGATGGGAACTTTACGTAAACAATGGCGAGGAACTTGCTAGTCTCTTGTTTGGACTGGATTAAGTTATGCAAGATGTGACATACGGGTAAATGTATTTACAGTGTCGAAATGCATCGTACAAGAAATTTTATAATCATAAGGTAATATTTAGAACAATGTGGGACATATAATAAGAAACATACAGACACATTAAACAATAAGATACTTAAAAACCGTTGACTTTCAGACGAAACCTACGGAATGATCAGGTTAAAACAGACAATAACAGATTCTACAATAGTAGTTTATGCCACTGTCAAGTAAAGATAGTCATTATAACATGAGTGCTTGTTTGTGACATGAGGCGAAGCCGAATGTCACAATAGACAGCACGAATGTTACAATGACTAGTTTGCAATCAGTGGCATACATTAATTTTTCTACGAGCATAAAAATCATTAAAACAATAACGTACTAACTTTGTTTACTTTTGTCGTAGTAGTAGAGCACTAGAACACCTCCACTTTTTTGGCAATAAAGTCCTCTTGAGTTTCGTACGCTGCCTTAATTATTTCGGTCGGCGTGAATATTTTACTCATAGTTACAAATTAGTATTAGTATTTATCGTTAAATTATAAATTAAAAGTTATTTTTTGACAGATTAAATAAGCGCGAACGTAAATCACTACGTTCATGTATTACAGTGTATATCTTTCTCTTTCTTTGACACTGCTGCATCCTGCATCCCTCTTGGCCAGCCATCATATATTACTGTGTATGGGGGTGTTCAGTTCATAAGTGCATAAGTTCTTTTTTGAAGTTGTCCTTTATGACTTAGTAACTAGCATATTAGCCGATGGCATCCAATACAACATAGTATTAACGTAATTTTGTTGCCAAACCTAACAAACAGGTGAAAAAATTATACTACCGTATTGTAGACAGTTGCATTTATAAATATTACGCAACTGTTGTCGGAATGACAATGTTTGTGATATTGTTTCCAGTTTCGTATTTCCAACTTTAACAAATGGGAGTAGAAAAAAGCCTATTACTGAATGACGTTAACTTTGTATGTAAAGTGTTAAAAATGTGGATACCTATGTTAAAAGATGGTCAAAAAATCGTGCGAGTATGGTGTATATGTTATAGGCAAACTCCGAAGCTCCGGCGCTCCTAGGTTGGACTGGTCAATCCTCAGGTCAGACTGAATGACTTAGTCAAAGCCCAAACAAATGTAAATTTTCGGCCTTTGACTAAACAATTTTCGTCAAACCTGGGAGACTAATTTGGTCAGGCAAACGTCAAAACACAATTTTATTAAATCGGGGTTTGACGAGTCAAGCAATAAAGTATAACCTAACCTAACCTAAAGAGACATTATGAACCTGTTTAAACATGTTCAGATCAACGTTTGACCGAGTTTTGCAGTCGCTTCTAGGATTGATTAGGCCAAAACCGAAACAGAATAATTTACTTTCGACGTTTGACTGAAAAGTTAGGAGCTCCTGGGTTTGACTAAAAATACTTCAGGCAAAGGGCGAAATTGAAATGTATTTCGGGGATTGCCTGATGGCTTTGGCCAAACCTAGGATAAACCAGTCCTTCCGCGAAGAGACTGTGTATCGGACTTTGACTATAACATATACAAAAATGTCCCTCGTGTGTTTGAAGAAAAATATCTTATTTTATTTTAATGTTTATGTACTGAACCTGGAATCTTCTTTACAAATAGTTCGGGCTCCTGCAGTCTCAGATACATGAACGAAACTATTATGTGGTAAAAAAAGGATGCTTGATAGCACACTTTTCTCAGCAGCTTGAATTCCGAAAACTGGAAAAAGTATGAGAAATCCCCAAATGCAACCGATTTTTGGTACAAAATTATCATGCCATATACACGAACCAAACTTTATATAGTGATAGGAAAACTTATAAAGGCCATAATAAACTAAGGTTGCCACCCACATTCCTGGCACTGTCGTCAGTCAGCCTGGTTGAATATTCCCATACAAGGCCTTTAGAAAGAAAAAGTGTAACTAAGCATCTACTTTTACCACATTATGGTTTCGTTTATGTATCTCACGAGGTAGATGACCAGGCTGCGGGACCCCGAACTAAAAGAACATTACACAATTACACAGACGTAATGACACTGTAGCATACACACTTATTGCACTTTTCATTCATTCAATGTAAATTCTTTACACAACACTTATAGAACGTCACAAAATGCAGAATACAATCCAAATAGAGCGATTCTACGAATATTTCGGATGCGTGCTATATAAACTTTGGATCTAGCCTTAAAAAACTAGGGCAAGTGCGAATCGGACTCGCGTGCTAAGGGTTCCGTACCTGTCTACCATAATGATACTACAAGCTTTTGCTCTTTGATTTTAAAAACCCCGCGTCAAGTCAAAACTGAGCCCTCTTTATTTGAATGTACTTTAAACGGGAGCTCACTTTAATTGGTTATAGTTAGTTGTGAGAAATGTTGTAATATTTAATAATTATAGACTTTTTCCTTGTGCTATTGGAACTAGCTTCTTGCCAAATTTCATGATTCTAGGTCGATAGGAAGTACTCTATAGGTTTTAGTTTGGTTCATAAATGTATGGACATGAGGACATACATTGCCGTATCTTTTGAATGTGTTGTTATAGAAGCTTCAAATTTTGACATCTTCCATGAACCTTTATATTTGAAATAATAGTATCAACATGATACCTATACCCGTTCGGGAGAAAAGGGTCTTGACAGAAAAACCGACAGACGAACAACAAAGTGATCCTATAAGGGTACCGTGTTTTTGCTTTTATACATACATAACATCACGCCTTGTTCCCGTCGGGGTAGGCAGAGACCACAGTTCTCCACCTGCTACGATCTTGACATACTTCCCTTGCTTCCTGAACTTTCATCAATCCTTTCATACACGCACGTCGGTTTAGGGTACTTTTATCCTGGCTTTATTCACAACGTCCTGAATTTGGTCCTGGTACGTTCGCCGAGGCCTTCCCCTTCCAACGTTTCCATTCACTCTCGCCTTGTAGATCTCTTTCGTCAATCATCCTTCATTCATCCTCTCTACATTACCAAACCATCTCAGCATCCCTTTCTCAATTTTAGTCACTACGTCTTCTTTTACGCGTTTAACCCTAAAACTATCAATACGACACCGCATGCTTCCGATTTTTAGAACTACAATTCAGAACGACCTGAAAAAGCCGTTCTCAAATAACACGTTTTACACCTCCACATTCTACAGTTTCATCAATAAACTAACTTTGTCTACCGTATTTTAGATAGCTCCGGGCGAACTCCGTCCAATAAATAATTACCCATTCTAATTTAAACAAATTGACAACTGGAGTTCTGAAGTTGACAATCGAATAAATGCTAAATACGAATGCCATTTAGTAATTTAATCGGTAGAATTTAGTTATTTTGGGAAATTCAAAGCGGGTATAAAAATATATTATTAAACGAGCAATCCAAACAAATATTATAAATGCGAAGTTACGCTCACACGACTGAACCGCTGAACTGATTTTTATGAAATGTAGTATGGAGATAGATTGAACCATAAGAAAAAGACATAGGCTACATTTTTCTGGATTCCACGCATACGAAGGCGCGGGCAAAAGCTGATATTTTATATATTTAAAAAAAGTCTTTAAGAGTTGTAATCGCATTCTCGAAAACGACTAACGATTTCGATGTAATTTTACCCCTAGGTATTCGGGGACGAAAAATCGATCTATCTAAGACTCATGTCTAGGACAATTCGTATTCACCACGTTTTCAAAAGACTACAGCGGTATCTGTTGGCCAGCCCGATTTGGTGCCAAGGTCGCCAAAGTACTCACGGCCGCACGTCGGTGGAAACACTTAACCGGGTGGTTTCGGGCGTTTGCAGCGTATTGCTAGTTCAGCTTATACTGGTTTTGTTTCTACATTCTTGCTGCCGTGTGTGCCAATCGTAACTACTTTTGCTACACATTTGCTACGCGGTGGCGTAGCAAAATGTACTGTAGAGGTCCGATGCAAACGCAACGGGAACGCTACAATATCTTTTCAACCGTCAGCACTTGACTGCTTTATTATTTTTTAACACATTTGCTCATAAAACAGCTCTATTTGCACTGTATTTAGGTTCATAATCCAGCTTATTAAAAACGCGTGCTTTTCTCATTATATATTTATTTTATTTAAAAGGACCATCAACAGGAGATACAAAAATACTTAGCCTAATACTTAACTTCAACAGGATATTTGTATTCCTAATTATAGATGGACACGGCATCAACACTTAACGTTTACTGTAGTTGAAGCAAAATTTTGATCTAATGATTTAAATGATTACTATGCCTCGCCTGCGGCTCGGGCTGCAATTTCTGAGCCTCGGCCGTAATATCCAAAAAAACGCACGTGCATCTTAATGTACTATTAAAATATTATTCGAATCAAGTATTTATGTCATTCGTTCGCTGACTACGCTAGCGATCATTCAATACGAGAATAATGTCAGGTACAAAAAATAACCTGGTATTTACCCGACTCTATCTACACTGTATTTAAATATTGTATTAGGTTTGGCAGCCCTACTCACACCGTAAATGTGCAAAAAATTCAGCTTTCTTTCATGTTTATCCGACTCTATCTACACTGCTCAGAACGGATTAATATGGATTAAGCTGTACAATGCTTTTTGCACATAGACAGGTGCTGTTTCCCTGATTTGTGTTGAAGCTTAAGCGTCGAGTACATAGACAAAGGAATGTATCCATCAACATGGTCAGGCCACATCAATAGCACGGTAGCTATCACATCTGATTGAGGTTTGCGTAGTGCTGTCTAAACTAAGGACACCACAAGGACCTCAAGCATTATAACTGAACCAAACAGAACTAGCCAAGGGTCATTGTCCACGGCAGCGAGGTTTGTTGAATGCATGCACACTACAAATATCGTTTGCATTGTATGATCCATTTATTTTGTTTATTTCAATTTTACAGCTATGTCAAAAACAATCGGCACAAGGCACAAGCTGTCAGAAAAAAAGGACGGGTTGCACTCCGGGAGTGCCAGCAGAAGTGAAAACTTGCATTTTTGAATATTATGCTTTTTGTAAGGGTCAATCGCGCCATTGCTCGCGTACTTCTTTGATGTCACTGAATAAAAACCCGTATCGTAATAACAATACGGTTGACAGTTGACGCTTTTTCGATCAGGCTACGGATCTGACGCGAGTTTAACATTTTTTACCCATCTAAAAAGTGCTAAGCGCCGCTGAAGAAGTTTTCACTTCAAAAACTAGTTTGTAACAAAATGTTTTTCTTTATGTCAAATATCCTCTGATAGCCAGATTACGGTGTGGTCTCTGCCTAAATGGGAAAAACTCGTTATATTAACGTATGAAAAACCTGAATTCTAAACCTTGAAACTTGGCCTATAAATAGAGATAGGGTCATTAAGTTATTATAAAAAATATTGAATTTTTAGAACACAAATAACGCAGTTAACATTTTCTTTTAATTTTCGTAAATATCGATTCCCATGCGGCAGAATATAATTTAGACGTAGCGTGTTATAGAATTAAAAATAAAAGGAATTGATATTTTGTATACTAACTTAATGACCCTATAGATCTCTATTTATAGGCTTAACATTTTCTGGTCATTTTCGTAAATATCGATTCCCATGCGGCAGAATGTAATTTAGCCGTAGCGTATTATAGAATAAAAAAAAATAAAAGGAATTGATATTTTGTATACTAACTTAATGACCCTATCTCTATTTATAGGCTTAACATTTTCTTTTAATTTTCGTTAATATCGATTCCCATGCGGCAGAATGTAATTTAGTCGTAGCCTATTATAGAATTAAAAATAAAAAGAATTGATATTTTTATACTAACTTAATGACCCTATCTATATTTATGGGCTAAGTTTCGAGGTGTCTTACAATATTTGGGTTTCTGTTGCGAAACTGAATCTGAATTCGAATCATCATCATAACTTCCCATTAAATGTCCTCTGCAGGACAGGGAGCTCCCTCCAGAACTCCAGCAAAAACGTGTAGTACCTTCGAGGGGATTTACCTTAGTCACCACGTGTGTAAGCTTTTCGGCTGGCAACCGCTGTTGTTAGTGACCGCAGTATGTAAGATCGTACGATACACAGAAAGATGCTGCTGCACATCCTCCGGTTCATAAAACACTTAGTCGCCTCTTACGACTCCCACGGGTAAAGATGGGTTGGTACTATTATTTGCCGGCACCACACAGACGATGAATTCGAATGCTTAGTTCTAAAACTACTGTAACCTAAATGGGGTTCATTTTTATTTTTCGATTAGCGTAAGGTGAAACAGATGAGAAATATATTCTGCAAGCGTGTAGAATATTGAAAGTGCATTTACGTTTTATAGCCAGACAGGTGAACTTATTGCCGAGTTTTATTTGCCATTCTTTGAGATCTATACGCTCGTATAACGTCGATTTTATGAATGCAGTATTCTCACGCTAATATAAATCTCATTGGTTGGAGTAAGGTGTAGCTAAATATAATAGATAATTTGGTATTTAAAACTAATTCTATACTATTTAACGTTATATATTTCTTCGAAAACGGCTCTAACGATTTCGATGAAATTTACTTACCTACGGGGGTTTTTGGGGACAAAAAATCGATCTAGCTAGGTCTCATGTCTAGGAAAATTCGTTTTCCCCGTGTTTTTGAGCATTTTGTAAATTCCGCGTTTTAGACGGATACTTATAGCGCCATCTGTTGGCGAGTAGCCCTTGTAGATATTCTACATACCAACTGAGCTATTACGTCATATGAAGGGGATTTCTAGCTTGTATGTTGGTAAAAACTAATAAGTTGTAACCTCTATTACCTGTATTACCTTTGGGCTTAGTTTTGACCTCTATCTAGACCGAGATGAGGACGAACTTGCCCAACGCCGCTCTGCAAACGTCACGTCTTGACTGTTCGAGGAAGATATTAAAAAAATATGACCCTCAAACACAAGAATTAAGAAGAACTCATAATTTTTCATTACATTCTATAATAATAACCGACGTACACAAATAAACAATACAAATACAAATACAAATACAAAATCATTTATTTCTCAATTCCAAATAACATCAGTAGGTATGTCAAGAAAACAAAACATTTGAGAAAATGGCATGGGCACAGCTAGTGGCTGATTTTAAGCCCACCCAGAGTCAAGAAGAGAGGGACCTATATAATAATAGTAAATAATAATAGAAATTTAGAAAGAAGCATTAGATAATACAATGATTTTACATACAAATTTAAAACAAAAGTAAGGAAAGGAAGTAACAGAAATGCATACAAAAATTATTAATATTAACAACATTTTATAATGTATAGTCATTTTAAATATAATTGTCAGCTATTGAATATATTATTTTTAAAAATTAAACCTACATAATCAAACCTAGTCCTAAAGGGACACCGCACATTTTCAAATTTAATTTGCATATTTAAAAGCAGACGTTTATAATTGATTTTGAAAGTACGTAGTGTTTTACAAGCCCGTATAGGTGGTGGAATATTGTTCCAAATTTTGGCTGCAGCCAACCGAAACGAACCAGTAGCAGCGTGCGTGCGGTGCGGCGGTAGCACCAACTGCAGGGCGCGGGCGGCGCGCTGCCGGCGCCCGCCCTCGTCCTGCAGCCGCAGCTTGGCCGCGAGCCCGGCGGGGGCGCCCTGCTGCAACACGGTGTATGTGAGGCAGGCCAGGTGTAGCTGCCTGCGAGACGCCATGTCAAGGCTCCCCAGCTCATTGAGCAGGGGTGTGATACGCTCCCTACGCCCTACACGCTCACTAAACCTTACACATGAGTTCTGTAATTTTTGTATCCGATAACTGGTTTTTTCGTGTAGGCATGGTTCGTAAACGGTGTCGCAGTAATTAAATTGTGATAATATTAAAGATTCCGTGAGCGAGCGTCTTACTTCCCTGCTCAAATATTCACCAATTTTGTATAAAGACTTTAATTTGTACATTGCTCCTTTGATCTTCATAGCAACATGACGATCAAAATTCAAACAATAACTATTGTGCATAAATAAAACGTTACAATGCATTTTAACCACTACACAGGTGGTTTCAGTAAATAAGTACACCACCTCTTAGATCCGCCTCATCAATGAAAGTACAAGCAATAAATATCATTGAAACGCAACAAAGGAATTACACACACATAAAACACGAATCTTGAAGAACCTATAAATTCTGAAAGCAAATAGTATCAACAGACAGGCATCTATCATGCATGCAATGAAAATCGTATTCATAAGTGAAAATAATTAGATTTATTTTACTAGAAATAACGCAGTGCGTACGTAACAGCACTAAGAGCGAGTACTTTAAATGATATCCTCATTTGCTTTGATTTTGTATACATTTTAAAATATACCTATACTGGCATCTGGCAATTTGAAATCATTTTACGTTTGAATTCTAGTATGAGGCATCGTACACCCACATCATACGAGTACCATCGTACTAAGGGGGTGTGTTTAAACCAATTAAAAGCAGGTGGTTAGGTAGGAAGTTGATAGAAATTTACGATGAAGTGACCTGATTTCAATCGCGATTTTTCTGTACGAATGATCTCTCGCTGTCCACGCTCAACCTTTAGGAAAGGATACTCGTACCTATATGCGCTTTGGACAGATAATCATATAACGATCCAGAAATGATCACTCGTCATATACCAAGGATGTTGTCATATAAACAAAAATATAGAGAGATAAATCATCATCATTTAAAAAATATAGACTAAAAAAATAATGAGTACCTAAGGACTATTTAAGCATGTTACTTTGAAACTGAATAACTAATCCCGAGGAATAAACGGGAATTCCAAGGTGGTAGGGCTTTTGTGCAAAGCCCGTCTGGGTAAGTAAGTACCACCCTCTTACCTGTTTCTGCAGGTAGCAGCAGTGTTTACACTGCTGTATTTCGGTTCGAAGGGTAAGGGAGCCAGTGAAATTACTGGCACAAGAGACATACTATCTTAGTTCTTAGAGTGGGCAACACGCTTCGCTGTCTTATTAGTGTCAAATTATGGCCCTAGTAAGACAGTGGGTGTTATGGGCGGTGTTGATCACTTACCGTCAGGTTGCCCACCTGCTCGTTTGCACACTTGTGTGTGACAAAAAAAAAGGAACATAGATCGAAATACGAAAAAAAATTAACTTCCCTTAGAAACTACACCAGCTGGGAGGTAAAAAATAATAGTATGTACCTTATGTTAACCAGGAAAGTTGTTCCATTTCATGTTCTAAGGAACAATTTTATCACTAAACGACTCGTAAGTGTTGCTAATAATAAATTTATGCACTTAGACGGATAAACTCACGTCTCTCACTTGTGTCGGCCCTATGGCGTCAATATAAAACCTAAGTTTATCCCTCTAAGAAGACAATTATGTCTCAGGAACCGCTGACTGGAATGCCGACTCTTAAAGTAGGCCGTGCTGCAGTGGTTTCTTGCCGTTTCTTTTACGCTGTCACAGCACGATCCTAAACGGCGTGACTCGCTCTATTTGAATTGTATTCTGCATGACATTCAATAAGTATTCTGTACAGAATCTACATTGAATAAATAATCTGAATCTGAATCGGAACAGGCTAAAATGGTCTCATATTTTCTTTTTGCACCTTGTAATGGTACGTTCAGATCCAATGCTAAGATGAAAGATGAATGTGAACGCAATGTAAGTCGTAAAATCTAGAAGTGTGTCATATTCGTAGATGTTACTCAAACCATAGAAAGAACTTTCCCTAAGGAACATGAGTTCAAATAATGCGGTATCAGCTGAACCTGTTTCTATGGGACGTTAAAGTTTTTTAGGGAAAGTTGTTCAGTTTCTTGGTCCATAAATACGACGCACGTCCAGATTTACAGCTTGTATATTTTTGCCACTAGAACGTCGTCAAGTAATGTACAGGGTAAATACAAAAGCCCGAGCGTGTTGCACGTGCAGTATCACCGCTATATTTTTTTTTATTTACTTCTACCTTCGGTTTATATTACGAAAACGTAATCGATAGTCAGGTGATAGAAGCACGAGTGCAAGTTATTAGAACGTGACAAGATTGCTGTTATGTTAGCATTGCCAGGAACCTTCTCGATGATAAGGATAACACAATATATCCCACATTTATATCAAAACAGTCCAGTGTAATATAATTTAGAAAACATCGACCGAATACTAAGGGTTTCACCGTCTAAAATGAGGCCATCGTAATAGGTCCGTTGTGAATGCTGTCAAACATATGAAAAAATACGACCTGTAAAGAAAAATGGACCCTGTGCGTTGGTGATAAGGAAACGTCAAAACAGACTTCTTACGTTAATCCTACTTTAATTTAACCATAACCGAATATCCTCCAGGTGCATAATATCACGTTCGCAGAATGTCACACCTTATGGTGACATTGTGCGAACGTGACATTTCGCGAAAATTTCACGGATAAATATAGGTACGTTTCTTGCTCTCTCTATCCCATAGTAGAGAGCAAGATGCATATATTTGGGGATGGTTGTATACACACCCTAAGACCATGGATGCAGAATATGAAACTAAAGGGAAACAACGCTTTTTTTACGTATATAATTATAGGTAAACAACTTGTCCAAGCATTCCAAGCTTCGTAGACGAAATATTTATATAAATCGAGCAATGACGTGATGCAGTTTCTTTGGGAATAGGAAAATCAAAAATTTCTGTTCGTTTTCGGATCTAAGGCCGAGATTTATTCGTAAGCGATAAAACGCGTGCGTCAGTCTCACAAAAATTTCAAAATTGTACACGAATTTGACATTTGAGAGACTGACTGAGCTTACGCTAAGTTTCGTCTCTGAATGTCGGCCTAAGTTCGATAGGAGTAGTTTTTTTTAGTTTCATAGTCTTTTTTAGTTTCCACTTTTTTTTGGGACATGCCTTTTTACATGGTACATAGTATTATGTGGTGGCACGTAAACCTTTATGCGCGGGTCCAACTCGCAATTTGGCGGTTTTTCGATATTTACAAGATGACCAAAACTGATGGAGCATTCAAATGTTGGAAACGGTTCAAAATACATAAAACATATTAAACTCTATAACTTGGCTGCAGATCGAAACCGTCCATCTTCACGAATTCACACACAAAGCAATAAATTCCAAGTATTTCAGCAAACTGAAATCAAAGATAATAAAAGTGTTGATGCTGAAACTTCCCCCAATATTATTTACTTTGTTGCACAATGTGCAAAGCACATTTTATAGCTATATAATTTCGCAGCAAGTGCTCGAGGCTGAGGTAAGTAGCTTGTACAGTCAAGAGCTTGTCAAGCTTGATACGTTGGACTTTGTACCGTTCTTATTTCTATCACTATTGGGACGAGAATTGTGTTGTGAGTGTCAAGCTTGACCTGTCGTTGACTGTACTTTTTGATTACGAAAGCTAAGGACCATCGGCCGCAGTCAGAACCTGGTGACCGCTAGTGGCATAACATTATAAGCGCTTTTTGTGCTTCAGAAGGCACATAAAGCCTTCTTGGGCTTCGACTAGTATCACGGATGGAGGTCACTTGACGGCTTGAAAACTACAAGCCAGGGTTGGCCACTTACCATAGCCACTGACCTTACAAAGCCACCTAAGATTGGGCACTAGTTGGCCCTCTGGGTTGGCTCTCGATGGTCAGATGGCTGTCGCTCTGTCTAAAAACCAGGGCTATGGTGATACATGGTCCTTTCAGGAAACAAAAACTTAACAACTGAAAACGATTTTATTTTGATATTTTTTCCTGTATTCGGACACAGATCTTTTATGGTTTGGATAAATCTACAAAGTAGAAAATCGCAAAATAGCCTAGTACAGCCTATACGCCTAGCCCACTCCGGTATTGACGGAGAAGGCGCAAGTTCAAACCCTGCTGTCTGTGGTTGTGAAATTTGCGATTTTCTACATTTTTAACTTAGAAAATTTTCAAAATAGACCGTTATTAAAGATTTTTACACACCGTCTCATAAAATATCTCAGAATAAAACTTGGCCGGCCGTATCACTGTGTGTGTGCGTTATTCTATAAACACACAATAAAAAGTTCGTATTATTGCAAAATCTGCAAAATATTTATTCGTGAAAAGTCCACTGCAGGATATAGGGAGCTCCCTCCAGAATTCCAGCAAAAACGCATAGTACTTTGGAGGGGAATTACCACACAGTCACCACGCTTTTGCAGTATTTAAGATGGTACGATACTGCTCATCCTGCGGTTCATAAACCCTCAGTCATCTCTTACGATGCTAGAGATGAGTTCGTTGGATTCTTTGCCGCACCACACGGGGTAATTTAAGGTAATATTTATAATTAGATGTTCTGAAACTGTGATTCAAAGAAGGCAGTGTGCTAGTCAGACTCAGTCACAGAAGGTTCCGTATCACCACACCATGTGCTTGACAGCCTATCTATCCCGGTTTAAGATTCGAACCGGTATGTAGACAACGCAGGCTTAACAATATGGTCTCATTGGCTACACTTGGATATGGAACCCCAAAAAGTTTGCTTTGTTTTACTGTAGCAAATATCTTATCTTATCTAGCCTATAATGTCCCACTGCTGTGCAAAGGCCTCTCTCTTCCCTCCATTGGACCCTATCTAAAGCCTGCTCTTGCCAGGCCTTGCAAAAGGCGTCAAGTTCATCGCGCCATCGTAGCAAATATACCTCAACCAAAAAGCTCTTTCTGTTTATAACTGTTTCAGTTGAATATTAAAGAAGAAAGCAATTTTACCGACGAACGATTTTACATAGCTCACTAAGTATTAATTTTCAGAATAAATTAGAAAAATCAATCAAAAAAGCTTTGTAACTCGAAGCAGCGCGGTGAACTGCGTCACAGTTTTATCAAAGTTGATAAGATAGTACGTTAATCGCCGTTTTCAATGCACCAATAATAACAATAATTACTTTGAAAATAAAATAGCCTTAACAACTGATACCGAATTATTTTTAGGGCTCCGTACCTCAAAATAACAAAACGGAACCCTTATAGGATCACTTTGTTGTCAGTCTGTCTGTCTGTCTGTCAAAACCCTTTTTCTCACGAACGATAAGAGGTATCAAGTTGAAATTGGTAAGGAATATTACAAAAAAAAAATACAAAAATACTTATTTAAAAGTCCAGAATTACAAAAATTGTTAAAGCTATGATACCCACACTAGGCAAAGCCTGTTTTGCGGTTATCATAACAAAAGCATTTTACATTTGGACACATCTTGAAAAGAAACAATTAATTTATTGATGTAAGTTACATAGTACCTAATTGGAAAAACAATAATAAAATAAAAAGAAAATATAAAAACGAAAACAGTGTGTGTGTGTGTGTGTGTGTGTGTGTGTGTGTGTGTGTGTGTGTGTGTGTGTGTGTGATGTTTGTGATTAAGGTCCATAAACCACACAAGATCTGAAAATTGCAATTGTTTTACAACGACGCAATCAAAAGATATGGCTTTTTATGTCCTCATCTCCATACATTTATGCAAATTCATTGTACTGCCTACTATGACGGGAAAGATAGGTGATGTTATGTATGTATGTATGTATGTGCTAACCAAAGCAAGAGACTGAATGCAATCACTTTTATGGCAGGAATTTTCGTAATTCGCAAGAAACATTTTGACTCTTCATAGACAATTATCTCTTCATAGAAATTTGTGAATAACAACCAAAACTAACTTACAATTTGAGTTTACGTGCACACGTGCACTTTGAAAAAAGCTGTTGCATAAGAGGCTCCGTAGACAAGACGAGAAACGGCCGCCAGTGTGAAAATTATCCTTTTATCTGAATATTCTGAATGAATATCAAACTTAGTCAAGTGGCTTTCTACTATCGTAAACGCTAAAAGAATAAAATAAAAATTTATGCTTTCCAACATTAATTGTTAACTAATGTCAATCCAATACAATTTATTCTATTCTACTAGACTAGACTCTACTAGAGTTTACGATGGTAGAAAGCCGCATGTCTACGGCCACTATAAAATTTTTGAAATTGCTCTACTTTTTTAACCAAAGAACTATAAAACTAAACAATCTTTTTAAATAACTCTTTGAACTGGAAACTATTCAAACTGATTTCCTTTCACACGTGTGCATACAACATTATACTAGAAATTATCGAAAAAAATTGCGATACTGGCCACACCGGCGGCCTTTTTGGCTGTTTGCGGATGGACGTGTTTTACACACATACATGACATCACGCCTCTTTCCCTTCGGGGTAGGCAGAGACCACACTCAACTCAACCTGCTACTATCTTGATTGACATTCTTCTCTCACTTCCTCCCTTTCATATACGAGGTCGGTTTAGGTTAGTTTACTATTAGTATGGTTTAGGGAACTTTTAACTTGGCCTTCCTTGAACATCCTGATTTTTTTTTCATACTGAACACATAAGTATAAAATTGGTATCGAGTAGATGTAGCCCTGTATTACAAAAGCTCTGATGATGACGCATTTAAAGCTCTGTTATTGACGAGTTAGATATTGCGATAGTCAAGTGCAGTGTTACCCATTTAGCCATTTTAATCCTAAATTGATTTTAAAAAATGATTTTGCTCCTTATTGACATTCTTTTTTAAATACTAACTCAAATGACGTAATTTTGAATACAACCTGATCTTTAAGTAGTTTTGCTCCCGAAGCCCAACAACTTTCTCGAAGATAAGGAAAATTTCTACTTGAAAACAAATTTTGACTTTTCGTACAAAATGTATCTATCGCGTGACTACTTTAAAATTGGTTTTTATTCGTTTTTTTAGGGGTTTAAGTTGTTTGTTTTTATTAGTAGAATCACTGGGTTTCGTTCGCAAAACATTTAGAGACTCACGTGTACTAAATAAAACCCCGAACTATTCTTTACACAATTTGATACCGAAGCCTGTTAAGGCAATTTTTATTTTACAAGTGGGCAAACGAACAATTGGTAACCACCGCCTATAACACCCACTGTCTAATTAATAAGACAGCAAAGCGTGTCGCCCACCCTGAGAAGCAAGATGGTACGACTCGTGTGCCGGTAATTTCACTGGCTCCCTTACCCATCGAACCGAAACACAGCAGTGCAAACAATGCTGCTTTTCCACAGAAATAGGCAAGGATGTGGTACCTACTTCCCTAGGCGGACTTATAACGAAAATAATCAATTGAAAATGTTTTATAGCTGTTTTCATGATAAGGTTTGGCAATACTGATCACGTGCCCTACCATACGTGTATTTAGCCTGTCTCGTTGCAGTAGTAACGTGAGGAAACGCTAGTCCACACAGTTTACTATTATCTAATCTGTGTCTACACTCTGTCACACCTGCGAACGCGGTTAACAGAAACATACGTCTAATGGGAAAGCAAATCCAGTTTGTTTACATGAATAAAATACACGTGCTTCATAGTAGTTATTACGGCTTTTGAATATTTTACACAGAAGCACAATGTTATTATTACCTTAGTGGGTACAAAGACATTGACATAACTTTTTGAAATAAGTCGTTCAGGTATAGTTAGTAAAAAAAATAGGATTTCGTAAGCAAAGGGTGCCAGCCAACGGGACTTACTACTAGGCCTACGTCGTCGTCAAACCTTTACCGGGCTGTATCTTTTGAACCATAGTAGCTATTATTATTAATTGGCACACATATAGGTTGATTTATCCTATACTATTAAACGAGCAATATTTGTACATATTGAAATCGGTTTCTCGAAAACGGATGCAACGATTTCGATGAAATTTACCATGCGAGGGTTTTTGGGGGTGAAAAATCGATCTAGCTAGGTCTCATGTCTGGGGAAATTTGTTTTCCTCGTGTTTTAATCATTTTTTTAAATACCGCGTTTTAGACTAAAACCTACAGCGCCATCTGTTGGCGGGTAGAATAGTTTGCTCACCTGTTGATATTTTTTTTGAGGCGGCCATTATAGAGCGAAGCTCGGTCGCCCAGGTACTTCACAGAATATGTGTTATTATGGCGGATTACCTAACAAATGAAAAAACAATGAACAGTTATAAAATAAGGAAAACGTGCCCAAACTCCATTAGGAAACATGTTTTTTTGTTTTAACTCTATCGTAAAAACGGCAACACTTAGAAGCGTGAAAATCGGTTTGTTAATAGTGCAAAAGCTTTAGAATAACAAAAAAATAATAAAAACTGGTCAAGTGCGAGTCGGACTCGCGGGAAATCAATACACATCTGCGCGAAGGACGGTAGGTGAGACGGTATTTTTACCTTGGTGGTACGGAACCCTGACGGACGGACTCACACTTGGCCGGTTTTTATACTGGATGAGAAAATTTATATAATTTTTATAGATTTTCGCTCAGCGGCTTCGTCCGCGTTGGACCTATTACGCTTAGAAATTTTGCAAAATACCTATAGTAACAGGCTACGTAAAGAATCCTCAAGCGCCTCGGGTTCAATATTTGGCCCATCAAACAGTACGACAGTACGTCAGACAAGGATACGGAAAATTTATCATTATTTATTAGACTCGCAAAAAGCGAAGGCCTTGTAAAAAGCACGAGTACTTAAAACCTAGACTGCAACTCTTAAAAATATGTGTGCACAGCCAGCCAGTTTAAATACTGCGTGCCTGAATACATAAGTATCTTCTGAACATCTTGTCATGAGACAAACGACAGCATTTAATATGATCTGCCAGGCTCAACAGCCAGAGCGTTTCCGTGCTTCGGATGGAACATTAAGGCTACCTACGCCAATGAGGCTTAGCGTATATTGCCACGTAGATGGCGCAGGGCAGAGCAGAGCAGAGCAGATTTTTGTAATGTATGAACCTTCATAGAGCAGCGCAAGCTGGGATGCAGACATGTGTACGCAGACACATGTCTGCGCCTTGTTTCTGCCGGCAGTTGTTTCTGCGTGCCACAGAATAAATAACACACTATTGCGTGTGAATTCAGACTCATGCAACTAGAAACAACAAAAAGTTATGCCATAGATAAAATAAATTTTGCATGCTTTTTTAATACATCTGTGGTTAACTGCTCAAATGTTGATCAGAAGTACTATTGTCACCACGCTTGTTAGTGTTGCGGCTAGCACCAAGGACCGCGATTGCTGGTGACCGCAGAAAGTAAGGTGGTATGATACACAAAAGGACGCTGCTGCCTATCCTCCTGTTCATAATTACATAATCATCTCTTACGACACCGGTAGCGATGGGTTAGTACTTTAGCGCAGGCATTGCCCGTGGTACACCCGCGTGGTTCACCTGGGTGTACCACGGAAGATTTTTTTCTCCCGTGGAACACCTGATCACTTTTGAAATAAAATTAATTCAAAACTATCGCCCGTGGTCCACCTTTTGTCTATGGCAAAAATCTTTCTATTTTTTTTTTGTTAATGATACATCTCGTCGCGATCTTCATTTTGGTTGACAGCTGTCAAATTTATAATCACTATAACTCGAAAACTACTGACCCTAGACTACTCTTGTGCTGGGAAAAATAATAGATCTCATCGAGATCTACATTTCGGATGACAGCTGTCAAACTAAAATTCGCTATAACTCGAAAACTATTGACCCCAGACTATTCGTGTGCTGAGACAAATGATAGGTATCGATGAGATCTACATTTCAGATGACAGCTGTCAAACTAAAAATCGCTATAACTCGAAAACTATAGACCCTAGACTATTCGTGTGCTGAGACAAATGATAAGTCTCGATGAGATCTACATGTCGGATGACAGCTGTCAAACTAAAAATCGCTATAACTCGAAAATTACTGATCCTAGACTATTCGTGTGCTGAGACAAATGATAAGTCTCGATGAGATCTACATTTCGGATGACAGCTTACAAAATTCACAATTAAATTAGCTGTAGGAGCTAAAGTCGCGCTGCGAATGAAAAGCTTGACCTGCTCTTGACTGTACATTATTTTTAAAAGACCTAACCAACGATATCCCACACGATGGGGTTAACAAAAAAAAATCACTCCCACTTTACTTTTAAGGGAGGTTCCCAAAAAAATTTTTTTAAAATTTTTTATTTGACCACTTTCTCGGCGTGGATGAAATACATATCTACACAAAATTTTAACTTTCTAGTACTAAGGGTCTCTGGGCTAAGCCGCGGACAGACAGACAGACGGACAGAAAGGCAGACGGATATGACGAAACTATAAGGGTTCCTTGTTAACTACTTAGAACGTCCTGAATTTTTCAAAAGTTTGAAAGTTCTAATCTCGGATAGTTGAGTTGAGTGAAAAGTCTCGAATTACAAAACCATGATTACGAGTCAAAATAATATTTTTGTACAGATCTTTTCTTCTGTGCAATAGTAGACTGTACTTAACTGTGCAAAAGCAACAAATATCCGATATTTAAATATTTATAATAACTATCCGATATTTACGAACCCTGATCCAAACTCGCAACCAAACCAAAAAAATTCACAAAAGCTAGCGCATCTCTTATTTCCGAGGGCCTCAGGTCAGTTTTGTACGGTAAACCGCAAGTCAGTGGAAACATTTGCAACTCTATTACCATGCCGTTAGGTCGAAAATGTTTCGACTGACGTGTTGTTTGGTATACTAGCCACTTCTGAACAGAGCTATTTAATCAAAACTGTCGGTTATTACTCAGCTCAAATACCGAAACTGGGTCCGCTCAGCACCTCAGATCCCATCTCTGTAACATTGAAGAATAAGACTAACTTAGGAGTAAATTCAAACTTTCGCCTATAATTCTAGACTACTTCTAACTTCGAAAATTCCGAATCAGAAGAAGGTTGAACTTGCATCAGTAGAAAGATTTGTACCGTGCTCGATACACTGAATTTGCGAAGTAGAAACTAGGACGCAATACTGCATATCCAAAACCAGAGCAGTTGAAATTTCGCAGGATGAGGAACCAGAGTGATGTGACCCAAACTAAAATGGGCTGGCCATAGTGGCCATGTCTGCTGCATGCCGGATATTTATGCAAGTATGTCTGCAAACCTCTCAGCTGTTGGCTGCTCTACCAATGACACTGAATAAGTCCAAATATGAAAAAGAAATATTGACATCCCATACAAAATACGCTATTAGCTGATGCAGGTTTTATGGAAAGTAGAAATATTTTTTTTCGTATTTCGGTTGCCGTTAGCCAAAGGGCAATGGAGGCTGGAGCGCAGCATACTAGGTGTTAAGAGGACCGACCGTATCCGGAACACCACTCTACGCTCCAAAACCCGTGTCACTGACGCCAACAGAAAGGGTGCCACATTAAAATGGGATTGGGCAGGCCACGTGTGTCGAATGCACCCGGATAGGTGGGCCAAACGCGCCACGGAATGGGTGCTACCAGCGGGGGCAGAGGAAGGCCAAATAAGCGGTGGATGGATGACCCGGTTGCTTTCGAAGAGGAGTGGCCGACGATGGGGATCGATAGGGAAGAGTCGAAACGTAAGGGGGAGGCCTTTGCCCAGCAGCGGGACAACTCCAGCTAAATAAAAAAAAATCGACCTACGTTCCTTAGGGAAAGTTGTTCAGTTTCATGGGCAGAGCAACTACCTGACAGGTTTACAAAAATATATCAAATAACCTGTATTGTGGGCAAAAACAACCACACAGGGAATGCCATTAACAAACAGAAAGCGACGCGGTAGACCCAGACGGAGATGCTGAGATGAGTTAGACGCCTTCTAAATGAATTGGCTCGATGAAGCATAGTATCGGACGTCATGGAGAGAACGGAGGGAGGCCTTTGCCCAGCAAGCAGCAAGGGAACAGTTAGAGGCTATATAAAATAGGATGAGAAAGTCCAAGCCTCTAGATAATAAAAGACATACAAACAAGAATCCATAATCCAGAAGGTGACATTGTACTTTTGTATAAAGTAATTTATTTTCTTTTTTTTAGGGTTCCGTACCTCAAAAGAAAAAAACGGAACCCTTATAGGATCACTTTGTTGTCCGTCTGTCTGTCTGTCTGTCTGTCTGTCTGTCAAGACCCTTTATCTCACGAACGGGTAAAGGTATCAGGCTGAAATTAATACCACATATTAGGATCCATGAACCACACAAGATCTGAAAATTTAAATTTTTTACAACGACGCAATCAAAAGATATGGCATTTTATGTCCTCATCTCCATACATTTATTCAAAAATGAAAAACCTACAGGGTACTTCCCGTAGGCCTAAAATTATGAAATTTGGCAAGAAGCTAGGTCTCACAGTACAAATAATGGGAAAAGTCTGAAATCATTAAATATTACAACTTTTCTCACAACTAATGGTAACCAATTGTGGTGAGCTCCCGTTTCAAGAACATTCATATAAGAGAGGGGTCAAGTTGGATGGTCGCTGAGGCGATTTTTGTTTTAGTTCTTTTTAAAAACGGGAACACTTACAAACTTGAAAATTGGTATGTTTATAGTGCATAAGCTATAAAATAACAACAAATAATAAAATTTGGTCAAGCGCGTGTCGGACTAAAAAAATCTTGCATATTAACTTACTGAAATTTCAACGAATACAATTATGTTTATGTGGTGGTACGGAACCCTCAGTGCGCGAGTCCGACTCGCACTTGGCCGGTTTTTTTTCACCTTCATAGACTTCAGTCAGATTTTAGAGATTTTGTCAAAGGTCCTCTATAATCACCATACAAATATTATTCTTATTTTTTTAAACATATTTTATTGAACAAGTCCGTGTCACGTAATAGTACATTGCCTACCGAGGCCGAAAAAATAAAGAAAGCCGCAAAGAGACCGTGTTTCATCTAACAGCGACGTAAAAACAATAAAATATCAAAACAGTTTACATGTAAAATAAATCTTCCTTCTCTGTGCCCCAACACCGACATAGTTCGATTCGATCACTAAGTTCGATCTTTATCGCTTTGGTCGCGTATATAATTTTAGAAAAGTCTATCTGGCAGCCATTTTAGTCCGTCAGGAGGAAAACGTGTTGAAAACTGCTACAGCGAATTCAATACGTCAACATGAGTATGGAAATAGGCCATTCCATATGGAGCATGTACTTTGCGCTTTTTGTCGCTACGGAGATAGACTGAAGCCACAATCACACCTTCCCTAGTTCAGAAACTAATTCGGTTTACATTGCTCGTTGAAGTAAGGATATTGCAATTAACATAACCAAGCCTCCCAGCAATGTGTGCCGAATTAGTCCTTGAATTCAGTTAGGTGTGATCGTGGCTTAACTCAGTTTCAGTCAAAGATTTTGGAAACTACGCGGAGCGTTTTTCTTACGTTAATGGTTGTGTTAAAGTCACAATAGTTGAGTAATCTTCCAATAAATCTATTCGTGACACTTTTTTTGTCTACAACTTCATTACATGTCGACTTTACGTAAATTCGTGTCGTTTAAAGAAAATAATTATTTTAAAAGAAACATGGTGTGGTAATTATACGATTATGTATTTGAGCTTTGCCCGTGTGGTGCCGGCAAAGAATAGTACCATCTCATCTCTACCCGTGGGTGTCGTAAGAGGCGACTGAGGGTTTATGAACCGAAATATGGGCAGCAGCGTCATTCTTTGTAACTTACCATCTTACATACTGCGGTCACAAACTACCGCGGTCTATGGTACCAGCCGCAGCACTGGCAAGTGTGGAGACTGTGGTACTTCCCCTCCAAATTGTACCACGCGTTTTGCTGGATTTTTGGTGGAAGCTCCCTGTCCTGCAGTGGACAGTATGCACAGGATGTTATGATGATGAAGATGATTCTGAGCCTCTATTTATCCCACTGCAGTAGAACAAAGGCCTCTCTCCCATGCTTCCGAGTAAGTTTTACTGAACTCCATAAACATACATAGTACATTGACAAACTTTTGACATCGAATGCGCATGTCTATTAGTTCCTTTGCGTTTTCTATATGAACGAACCTTCCAAAGACGCTTGAGCCATACATAACTAGTCCACGATTTGAACTAGGTAGGTAGGTATGTACTATTGGACATATGAATTTATTCGCTAGCATACACGGTCAAAGATACATGGGAGGCAAGTATGATAAAACTAAAACGTTCATGCGTGATGGATGCGCCTCGAATCCGCATGCCAATATGCGATTTTATCCCTATTCCCTATCTACTTCTAAAATGCACTCAACGCACAAATCGTGAATGTTTCTAAAAAAACCGGCCAAGTGCGAGTCGGACTCGCGCGCTGAGGGTTCCGTACCACCACATAAACATAATTGTATTAGTTGAAATTTCAGTAAGTTAATGTGCTAGATTTTTTGAGTCCGACACGCGCTTGACCAAATTTTATTATTTGTTGTTATTTTATAGCTTACGCACTATAAACATACCAATTTTCAAGTTTGTAAGTGTTCCCGTTTTTAAAAAGAAATAAAACTTAAATCGCCTCAGCGACCATCCAACTTGACCCCTCTCTTATATGAATGTTCTTGAAACGGGAGCTCACCACAATTGGTTACCATTAGTTGTGAGAAAAGTTGTAATATTTAATGATTTCAGACTTTTCCCATTATTTGTACTGTGAGACCTAGCTTCTTGCCAAATTTCATAATTTTAGGTCAACGGGAAGTACCCTGTAGGTTTTGCATTTTTGAATAAATGTATGGAGATATGAGGACATAAAATGCCATATCTTTTGATTGCGTCGTTTTAAAAAATTTGAATTTTCAGATCTTGTGCGGTTCATGGATCCGAATATATGGTATTAATTTCAACCTGATACCTTTACCCGTTCGTGAGATAAAGGGTCTTGACAGACAGACAGACAGACGGACAGACAGACGGACAACAAAGTGATCCTATAAGGGTTCCGTTTTTTTCTTTTGAGGTACGGAACCCTAAAAACACCTTCATTTACTCGTTTTTCAATAAAACCATTCTTATACATCAAACAGTAACCAATCAATACGCGCGCACTTAAAAGAGCTTTTAAAAATATTGTTCCAATGATATGAAATGACCGAGTTTTCCGCGAACCGTTATTTCAAGTGAGGTTACCTTCAAACTTTAGCCGGCAAACGGAAGAAGTAAAACTCGTGCCCAAACACAATCTGATTTCAGCCTTTTGTGAAATAATAATGTTCCAGCGTATGCGACGTGCCTACGTGGGACACTCAGAAATATTTGCGACACTAAAAAAAATTGTTCTACAGGTACATATATTTTTATTAAATCTTTTCAAAGTACTCTCCACCAGCCTCTATACAAAGATTCATGCGTCTGAACCAGTTTTCAAAACACTTTTTCCAGTCCGCCGTAGACACCTCGTTTACAGCCTGCTCGAACGCAGCCAGCGCATCTTCCGGCGACGAAAATTGTATCCCCTTGAGCAGCTTTTTTATTTTTGGAAATAAAAAGAAGTCACACGGTGCTAGATCAGGGCTGTAAGGAGGGTGACCCAGGAGTTTGACTGGTGTGCTGTCCAGGAAGTCCCTCGTTTTGAGCGCGGTGTGTGCAGGCGCATTGTCGTGGTGGAGCAGTAGTCCGCGGAGCCCTGTGTTTGGTCGCTTGTTGCTCACAACAGAAAAAACTTCTGGTAAACATTTGGTAGTATACCATTCGGCGTTGATGCTTCTTTGATCTCGTAAGGGAATTGAGGCCAAGTGGCCAGTCAAATTAAAAAAGCTGGCGATCAAAATCTTCCCCCCGCTTCGAGATCGCTTCACTTTGGTAGGCATTGGTTCATTTTGAAACACCCAAACTGTCGACTGGCGCTTGGTTTCTGGATCGTATTGATAAATCCAGGACTCATCACCTGTTACGATGTCGTAAACACGCCGAGACGAGCCTGCTTCAAATTTGTTCAGCATATCACGGCACCATTCCACAAGGGCCTGCTTCTGAGCGTCGGTGAGGTAGTGCGGCACCCAGCGCGATACTATCCTCCTCACGCGAAGATGCCCGTGTAGAATCTCGTGAACGCTTCCCGATCCAATCTTTAATATGTGCTGAATCTCCTGATATGTAATTCGCCTATTATCTTGGATTAAATTTTTCACTGCTAGCACGTTTTCTTCCGTAATAGCCGTCAAAGGGCGACCGCTTCTTTCTTCATCCCCCAAGGTTGGTCGACCGCGCCTAAATTCGTTATACCAACGATACACGGTTGCCTTGGAGGGGCCTTCATCCATAAATGCCATTTGAAGTCTATCGAACGATTCATCCGGTTTCAGGCGACACTTGAAATCGTAAAAAATCATAGCTCTAAAATGTTCCCGGCGCAGATCCATTTTTCAGTAAGACACGATACTTTGAATTGGCTCGCAAAAAATGTGGAGGGAAATTTTGAAAATGGAACACACATATTTTTACTTACAAGTAATCATATTTTCGAAAAAGATTCTGACCGGCCAGTCTCCCATATATAAAAACTATTTTTCGCAATACTTTCTGAGTGGCCTGGTATTTACAAAACACTGAGCACATCTGGGAATTGGCTTTTTAGATGACTGTTTCTTTTTATTTTTGGAACTAGGTATGTGATTCAGGCTTATACATACCAGGCAAGCAAATGTTCTATTATATATATCAAAGTTCACGAAAGACAGTGGCGTTTTATAAACAAAAAACCGGTCAAGTGCAAGTCGTACTCACGCGCCGAGTATTAACCTAGAATTATGCTCTTTACGTCGAGTGGCTCGTTACGCCGAGTTTCTTTACGTCGAGTGGCGTTACGTAGAGTCCCTAGTGTTTTTGGAAGCAATAAAGTCCATTTTTAGGAACCGTGAAAAAAATTGTTTGTAAAGGCTTTTTGCAGATTTAATAAAAACCATCATAGCTTGAAAACTAAGTGTCGTATAAAAATTCCCTTTCATATGGTACCTCACTCGAACTAGTAAAGACAATTTAAAATTTTGCCTCCCCTTTTTGGCCCCCCCTTTACAATAGTAATAACATAAAAATATTTTTTTATTTTTTCGAAGTGTTGGGCAATCATATACTAAAACTATTCCAAACAAGTCGATAGCATGAGTGGTTGCTGAAATAAACAGGTGTGACAGACAGACAGACAGACAGACGAATTCGCACCATAAGGGTTCCGTTTTTATTACCATTTTGGTTTGGAACCCTAATAAAAACTGTATCAGCTGTATGGTTAATAGCCAACCTGACCTGTCATAGCTATCATGCCGCCAAATAGCCTCAGGTTTAGCTATTCGACTATCAGCGACAGTCGGCAGGACCAACGACTAAAGTGCCTTCCGAAACACGGACTTTTCTTTCTGATCCATACCGTCGCTGCGTACGGAAAACCTCGCATGTGCGTGGCCACAAATTTTATAAGAGCACCAAAAACTGTCTGGTGAAATAAAGGGATGTACATAAATGCATCAAAAAACCGTAGTAAGTTATAATTGGCTATATTTTGTCTCTCCTGAAAAATGTGGATCCACTGTCATTCGTTGCTATCCACGCACATGCGAGATTTTCAGTGCTCGACGTCTATTATATTATGTATACAAATATCCACCTAGATAACTTTTCAAACACACAACACGGTAGGAAAGGTTAGTCTATCTCTACACAAATAAATCACGACACTAAATTGAACAAGTGGCGAGACAATAGTTTAATGAGCCATTAGCTTAATTTAAGACCGCGGTGTGTTGTGAGGTGCCGTCCATTTGTGTTACGATCTTACTGCCTTTAGCGGAAATGAGGCGCGGTTAGTACACTCAACAGCACGTCAGTAGAAACACTTTTGGACCTTATGGCGTGGTAATAGAGTTGAAAAAGTTTCTACCGACGTGCGGTTGACCGTACTATAATGATCTAACTGGCAAATAGTGTATTGTGCATTTACCTATTACATTTCATTCTTGTTGATTGTTAAACCAATCATCATCATAATAACATCCCATGAAACGTCCACTACAGGACAGGGAACTCCTTCTATAATTCTATTCTATTCTTTTGCTGGAAAAATGTAGAGGGGAAGTATACCATAGTCACCTCGCTTGTTAGCGTTATGGCTGGCACCATGGACCGCGGTTGTAGGTGACCGCAGTAAGCAAGATGTTAGATACACAGGAGGATGCTGCTGCCCATCCTCCAGTTTATAACCCTTAGTCGCCTCTTACGACACCCACGGGTGTGTAAAGGTTGGTACTATTCTTTGCCGGCACCACATGGGGCAAATATACAACGTATACTTCCATTTACGCAAAATCCCTTTAAGAGTTTGTACCCATGTAACTGAACAACTTTTGTTCTACAACTTTTACATATATACACCGTGTTTAAGTTCCATTTTGTTAAAACTCCAATTGTGTAACTGGCTCAAATAAACATTTATTATTTATTATTATTATTATGTTCTTGAGGACATGCATAAATTTAAAGTGCACGTTTAGTTAACGAAACTGTACAACTTTCCCTAAAAACATAGACTGAAATACGAAAAAGAAAATTGCCCTCCCATCCCATACAAAACATTGGTTCTCCATACAAATAGACGGGTTCAGATATTCATTTTGTATACAGATTCGATTCTTTTTTTATTCCAAAAATTGGAGAACAAACTACCACCCGAAAGGTTTTGGGTATTACACGTTGCACAAAAATTTTGAGTAACTGGTATTTTCAGGTGGTTGCTCTACCCATAAAACTGAACAACTTTTGTTTTACAACTTTATAAAATAAGGAAACAATATTTCGGTTTTTCATGCAAATTGACCCGATCCACTTGTCATTTTGTAAGGACAAATTTTAAAGTCGCTAAACAAATTTATTCAGTTTCATAGGTAAAACAAAAACTGGAGAGGTTTGCAGAGACATACAGAGTAGGTACAGCGTGAATTTTTATACACAAAAAAAAATTAAGGGATGATTCTGCCCATGAAACTGAACAACTTTTCCCAAGGAACATAGGTCGAAATACGAAAAACCAAATTTGACCTCCCATACAAGAATAGAATAGAAATAACATTTATTCATTGTAATTCATAATACATAAAACGATTAGCTACCATGAACATTATTTATAGTCAAGAGTTTACAAAAATAAATATGAGGCAACTATGTCGTGATGTGTATTATGTGCGACAGTGAAAAGGCGCTGGCTCAGCATATTGTCGCAGCAAGCTACAACGCTGGTGATTCTGCCAGAAACCTAAGTGAGTCGACGTAAGCGACACAGAAAAGGATCGATAAATTAAAGAATTTGTAAGAAGACGTAAAGTGCGAATAAAAAGTAGTGTGTGCATGTATGTGTGTGTGTGGGGGGGGGGTTAGTGTGCGAGTAAGGGGGGGGGGGGAGGATCAGCAGAGTAGGATAACGGTGTAGTGATTTTAAAAGTAACTAACACAATTTACAATACGATACCCGGAAAAGTCACAGATATAATGTGCTCATTTGGAAGATTGATCTAGAAGGTAATTTTTACAAAATTCGCTATCAGCTGATGCAGTTTCTATGGGAGGTCAAAAATTTTTTTTGTATTTCGACCTATGTTCCTTGGGAAAAGTTGTTCAGTTTCACGGGCAGAATAATGATTTTTTTTCTGGTGAAGAAAAAATCACGCTATATATGAGACAAAACATGATGAATTACATTTCAAGATTGTTAGCATCTTCCAATCTTTTCAACTGTTTCGAAAAAAACTATGTATGAATTTAGAATTTAAATACGCTGAAATTTCTTATCCCAGTATTGAAAAATCGCTCCTCGCTTATACCTTAGCCGCAAGGTCATGGCTAAGCCATTATACGCTGAAATCGTCTTCAGGGAACTTATCTAAGTGATGTTGACAACCGCATCAAAATCCATCAAGAAGTTAAGATGCTTTAGACCACTACAAAGACGAGGATAAGCGACATAGTTTGATGATACATACATTATACATAACGCCTCATTAGGATGCCTTCCCAATGGAGCTGTGCTAGGTGGCAATGGAATTACTCCATTTTCCCAGCTTAAAGCTGCACGTGAAAATGAAGAAACCCTTATTCCAGTTCCAACCAATAGGAATGCACCATTTGCCTAGCTTAGAGCTGCGATCGATAATGGAGCAGCCCTTATTCCAGTTCCAACCAATAGGATTGCACCATTTTCCCAGCTTAGAGCTGCGATCGATAATGGAGCAGCCTTTATTCCAGTTCCAACCAATAGTATTGCACCATTTTCAGAGCTGCGATCGATAATGGAGCAGCCCTTATTCCAGTTCCAACCAATAGGATTGCTCCATTTGCCTAGCTTAGAGCTGCGATCGATAATGGAGCAGCCCTTATTCCAGTTCCAACCAATAGGATTGCACCATTTTCCCAGCTCAGAGCTGCGATCGATAATGGAACACTCCTTATTCCATTTCCAACCAATAGGATTGCTTCTTTTTCCCAGCTCAGAGCTGCGATCGATAGTGGAGCAGCTCTTATTCCAGTTCCAATCAATAGGATTGCACCATTTTCCCAGCTCAGAGCTGCGATCGATAGTGGAGCAGCCCTTATTCCAGTTCCAACCAATAGGATAGCTTTATTTTCCCAGCTCAGTGCTGCGATCGATAATGGAGCAGCCCTTATTCCAGTTCCAACCAATAGGATTGCTCCATTTGCCTAGCTTAGAGCTGCGATCGATAATGGAGCAGCCCTTATTCCAGTTCCAACCAATAGGATTGCACCATTTTCCCAGCTTAGAATAGAATAGAAACGTTTATTTGCAGAGATACTTACAAAATAAAAATTCCAGATCTTATAGAAAAATAGTCTTAGTATCTAGTCTGCGAAACAGGCATGCAAATATTTATATAAATGAGCAATAGTCGTGCCTATCACTAATTATTCGTGGCTTTATACTCTCTATACTCCTTTAGGCTATAAAAACAATGTTCCATTAACCATTTAGTCACTCGTGTCTTAAACATGTTTCCATCTAATTGTTTTATTTCATCTGGTAGTTTATTATATATCTCTATACACATATTGAAAACATTTTTCGTATAAATATATTTATTACATGCTGGCTTATGTAGTCAGTTTAAATATTGAGTTCTTTTTGGCCTAGTATATATATCATGATATTTACTAAAGTGGTGAGGATGATCTTTTACAAAACAACATGCACTTTTTATGTATGCGCAGGGGAGGGGCAGGATATTTAGACTTATAATATATAGCTGCGATATAGCTGGGATATTTAGACTTATAATATATACTTATAGAGCTGCGATCGATAATGGAGCAGCCCTTATTCTAGTTCCAACCAATAGGATTGCACCATTTTCCCAACTTAGAGCTGCGATCGATAATGGAGCAGCCCTTATTCCAGTTCCAACCAATAGGATTGCACCTTTTCCCAGCTCAGAGCTGCGATCGATAATGGAGCAGCCCTTATTCCAGTTCCAACCAATAGGATTGCACCTTTTCCCAGCTCAGAGTTGCGATCGATAATGGAGCAGCCCTTATTCCAGTTCCAACCAATAGGATTGCACCATTTTCCCAGCTTAGAGCTGCGATCGATAATGGAGCAGCCCTTATTCCAGTTCCAACCAATAGGATTGCACCTTTTCCCAACTCAGAGCTGCGATCGATAATGGAGCAGCCCTTATTCCAGTTCCAACCAATAGGATTGCACCTTTTCCCAACTCAGAGCTGCGATCGATAATGGAGCAGCCCTTATTCCAGTTCCAACCAATAGGATTGCACCATTTTCCCAGCTTAGAGCTGCGATCGATAATGGAGCAGCCCTTATTCTAGTTCCAACCAATAGGATTGCACCATTTTCCCAGCTTAGAGCTGCGATCGATAATGGAGCAGCCCTTATTCCAGTTCCAACCAATAGGATTGCACCTTTTCCCAGCTCAGAGCTGCGATCGATAATGGAGCAGCCCTTATTCCAGTTCCAACCAATAGGATTGCACCTTTTCCCAGCTCAGAGCTGCGATCGATAATGGAGCAGCCCTTATTCCAGTTCCAACCAATAGGATTGCACCATTTTCCCAGCTTAGAGCTGCGATCGATAATGGAGCAGCCCTTATTCCAGTTCCAACCAATAGGATTGCACCTTTTCCCAACTCAGAGCTGCGATCGATAATGGAGCAGCCCTTATTCCAGTTCCAACCAATAGGATTGCACCATTTTCCCACCTTAGAGCTGCGATCGATAATAGAGCAGCCCTTATTCCAGTTCCAACCAATAGGATTGCACCATTTTCCCAGCTCAGAGCTGCGATCGATAATGGAACACTCCTTATTCCATTTCCAACCAATAGGATTGCTTCTTTTTCCCAGCTCAGAGCTGCGATCGATAGTGGAGCAGCTCTTATTCCAGTTCCAATCAATAGGATTGCACCATTTTCCCAGCTCAGAGCTGCGATCGATAGTGGAGCAGCCCTTATTCCAGTTCCAACCAATAGGATAGCTTTATTTTCCCAGCTCAGAGCTGCGATCGATAATGGAGCAGCCCTTATTCCAGTTCCAACCAATAGGATAGCTTTATTTTCCCAGCTTAGAGCTGCGATCGATAATCGCTAGTTCCAACCAATAGGACTGCTCCATTTGCCTAGCTTAGAGTTGTGCTGTCAAATGAAGCAATCCTATTGGGTAGAATTTTTCAGCTCACAGGTTAGCTACCTACCTAGCACAACTCTGGCGGAAAGCCACTCTTATACGCTGCGCAATCCAACTCTAGCTCAGACCGTTATTTTCTGAGCATGAGTGACAAGCGGAGAGACAATGAACGATTCACACGCCTTCCCCTACCTGCTCCGCTCACCCAGGCGACTCAATTTTTGAGTTCTGTGCATTTACGGTCAGAGCTAGAGTTAGTTTGCGCGGCGTATACCATCGGGGTAGGCAAACTCGTCAACGCTCTCAATTTGACCGCATTACCTATCACGTTCCTTTTGTAAGTTTTCAAACCGCCAAATGGCTTGACGTCCTCTACGAGTATTTAGTTCTTATACCACGCGGCCAGGCTATACCCAAAGAAAGAACGCTTTATGTGGTAGAATGGATAGATAGGCGATTCTTTAAAATGGATTATACAAGGTGTTCCAGAAAGGATATATCAACCCTGAAGGATGACATTCTGTCCATGAAACTGAACAACTTTCCCTAGGAAACATAGGTCGAAATATCAAAAAAAATATACCAAAATGTACTATCTGCTGATTCAGTTTCCATGGAAAGTCAATATATTTTTTTCGTATTTTGATCTATCTTCCTTAGGGAAAGTTGTTCAATTTCATGAGCAGATTCACATCCTACAGGGTTGGTTACACACTGTACAGTACACAAATCGTCATAGATACAAACTAGAAGGTAATGTAACAAAACATCCTATGTGTCATAATGGTGTCATACACGTTCTTAAGACTATATAATCTTTTACCAGTATGCCAATGAATTGCAGGGAGTGGTAAGAGCTATTATTCACGGCATTGTGCCTTGAGGGTTTGAAGGGCAAGGGCCTATTCTAGCTTATCACGCTATCTTTGTGTTTTATGGCATTACCACGGCCATTGGCCACCCCCTGTTTAATATATAATGAGATGGTTATGGTGGCCTTTCGCCCTTGACATAAGAACACGGCAATTTGGGAAAGAAACTATAGAGCGAAGGTTAAGTATACGCTTAAGGGGTGTGTTGTTACAAGGTGAAAAAGTTCTACATTTTACAAGGTTTTATTTAACTTCAACTATTAGTATTTTTGGGGTAAATCTTGCAACTGAATTTAAACAAAATTTCTTTCGATTTAACTGTAGTGTTGCACAAACAAGTACCTATACTATATAATTTTTTGCTTAATATTGGCTACGAAAACTTCAATGAGATATATAAAAAACTGATACTAACTAATACCTGATTACATTTTATTTTACTAACACAATTCCCACTTCTATTGCATGCTCTTAAATTTATCATATTTTAATCATATGTTTTTACCTAAATAACAATTTTTTACTCGTGCTTACATCCCGATCCAGTGCACCAAAAGTAAGCAATCTAATATTGTAAAATACGTGGCACACCCTAACACAGGCCTAGGTCTATTTGGGTTGCTACTGTAATACACTTTATAGAGAAATGTTTTAAGCATATCCGGATCTCGTTAGGAAAGTGTAATTTTAAGTATTTAATTTGAAATTTAATAAATAAATAAACAAACAAACAAATACTTTCTAGTGTTCCGTGTGGTACCGGCAACAAATAATAACGACCCATCTCTACCTGTGGGTGTCGTAAGTGGCGACTACGGGTTTATAATATCGTACCATTTTACATACTGCGGTCACCAACAACCGCGGTCCATGATGCCAGCCGTAAAGCTAACAAGCGTGGTGACTAAGGTAGGTACTTCATCTCCACATTTTTCTAGCAAGAGCTGGATTTTTGGAGGGAGCTCCCTGTCTTGTAGTGATACTTTCTGGGGAGATATTTTTTTATCGAAGACCAAATGTCATTTTTTATGTCAAATGTGTGAAGCAAACATCAATTTTATCGCGTGTGTGTGAATAAAGGAATTACTTAGGGTGAATATCGACCAGTGCTGTAAGAGAGGAGCTAAGCTGTGAGCTGGGAAAAATCGAACCAATAGGATTGCGCCATTTTCCTAGTTTGTCAAATGGAGCAATTCTATTGGCTGGAATTTGACAGCTCACAGATAAGCTCCCTTGCCCAACACTGATGAAAATTCACCCTTAGAGGGGCTGATCTGAAAGAGCCAGAAGATAGTAACAGGAAATAAATAATTTAAAAAAAAAGGACGGGTTGCGTTGCACTCCGGGAGTGCCGGCAGAAGTGAAAACTTAAACATCAACGTTGTGCATTTTTGAATATTTTGAAATGGTTAGGGAATAATTTCGCACGAATTGTTTTATTTATCAGTATAAAAGTACTACAATATTCATTTATTGCGCTATCGTAGACAAACATGACAATTTATATTACATATAGACAATCTTCGTCAGATCTGACGCGAGTTTAAAAATTTTTACACATCTATAAAAAGTGCCAAGCGCCGCTTAAGAAGTTTTCACTTCAAAACTTAAACATCTGACGCGACATCTGTCGCGAATTTAACATTTTTTACCCATCTAAAAAAGTGCCAAGCGCCGCTAAAGAAGTTTTCACTTCAAAAAAGTATCCGAGCCATGATCAGGCTTGTTCGATTTTTCTTGAGTAGTTACCTGAACGATATGGTTACTAGAGATTCGCTTACACAAAAACAATGGGCTATTTACATGCATCACGCATACGCGATAAAATAAACGTTTAGACGTGAAATTGCTGTTCAAACTATAAAATTAATAAAACGATTCTTAAACTAATTTATCGGTACGTACTGGCCGTCCGTGTGGTGCCGGCAATGAATAGTACCAACCCATCTCTAATTGTAGGTGTCGTAACAGGCGACTAAGGGCTTATAAACCGGAGGATGGGCAACAGCAACTTTCTGTGTATCGAACCATCTTACATACTGCGGTCACCAACAACAGCTGTGTTAAGTAGTTCGACATTTGCATTGACGAGCGTGTAGCTGCTAATTTTAGGATAAGAAGCGCCTTAAGTACACGGAGAAAAAAAACTCCACCAGAAATTACAAAACTGTCTTGTAATAGAGGGAAAAACACAGTTTTAGTATTACTTATAAAAGTTTTGCTATAACTGCAATAATTACTATTTTTTATCAAAGGCTTAGTATTACTAAATGTAATTTCTATTATACAGTTTTAGTAAATGTAAAATATTACAAATTTTAATGATTATCGCAAATCATAGTAAATGTTGTTAAAGTTTAGTAATTCCTGCAAATCTGCTTAGTATTTCTAGAAAATTCGTTTTTTTTTATCAGCAAGTGGTTTTAGTACAAGGCAACATTACAAACTTTAGTATTTTTTAATGACAACGTCCTTGTATTAACAGACAATTTGCTTGAAATTACAAAAATATTCTTATAGTAATATTACTAAATCGTTTTTGTAATTTCAAGCAACCATTTTTAAAATTTAGCGTGAGTTTTGCTTGTGCTGCGTTTGCTTCTCATGCGACGCGCTTGGCATCTGCCATTTTGAGTGTAGACGCGCTGCAAGCTGGTTGTCTTGTAAAAAACGACGAAGCTCTAAGTTTTGATTGAGATCTAGGTTTTTGATTGTTTTCCTTAATGACTGTTTTCCTTAATGACTGTGAAGTGAACCGACGAAAAAGTGTCTTTAGACGGCGCCGGCACGGCCGATTGCCAGTGGAAGTGTGTGATGTGGTTAAATCGATTTTCAAATTCATCAGATGATGTTCCTTCCATCTTTAAGATATTACCATATTTAAGATATTTCTATTTGTGTAACTTTGTGTACTTGAATAAGCTTTATTAATAAAAAAATAATTAATAAAAGTTAAATGAGTTTTTCATTGAAAACTTAAATTTTTTAAAGTGTTTCAGTTTTGGTAATTTGTGTTGTTGGTATTAAAAAACCCATGCTTGCTATGGCGGAGGTGTACGAGGAGATTTAACGAGTCGATTCTATCTGTTATCATGAGCAAAATAACTTAGAATCATCCCCAAAATCTCTTGCGATGCGTCTACTACAGCCAGTCTGTACGGGTTTTTGCTTATACCTACTTACTAAAACTAAAACACTTTAATTAAAATTACAAAATGAACACTAAAATAAACAAAAAATTAGTATTTACCTATGACGTCACATTTCCGATATTATTACAGTACTCCTAAAATTACAAAACATTTAGTATATACCTATGACGTCACTTCCGCAATGACTATTGTATTCCTAAAATTACAAAACATTTAGTATTACCTATGAGGGCCCCATTTTTGATTTTACTATTGCACCCTTATAATTACAAAACAGTATTTGTATTGAACATCGTAAATTACTAACACAATCTTGAAATTACAAAAATGTTACATGTAATATTTACTAACTGCATTAACAAAAATGAATTCATGGATATTACAGGGCATTTGTTGTCCTCGGATTTAGTAATATTTTAGTAGAAGTTAATGTATTTTTGTTAGTTTTTCGCTCAGTGTACTTATCAGCACTTGTAACGTGGAGTCAATGGAGTAACGGACACAATTTCTAATAAGACATCTTCAAAGTACGCATGGTCCATGGCATGGTAGACATTGCTTATCGCGATAAAGCTACCATTACACGCACCACCATTGTTAAGTAAATCCGATGCTTCCTATGCCCAAAAAAACTGTTTTCATCTAAGGAAGATTTATGTACTGGCTGAAAAACTAACCATCAATCTATCGTTGTCTGTTTAAATGTTAAACAAGGTTCAGTTAGAGTTAGCATATGACGCCACCGGACAGTAATTTCAAACAAAATCCATAGCTAATTTCCGTTTTGACACGCAATAAAAGTTGTTTATTTGACAAGGTTGTAAAATAGCGGATTACCAACGTGGCTGTAACCGCGAAACAAATCATGCAAGCAGTCGAAAGCATTCGTCGATTGATACGTCAAACATTCATATCAAACTCGATTAGTGCAGTTGACGGGCCCACAAACAAGCGGTTTCGTTTTGACAACATATGATTTAGATGCTTCAGTGCAGCTCCAGCATGCTTTAGCGCATACAAGGTGTAACATAAAAGGCATACTACGCCTGACTGAAGTATGTGAATATGCCCATGAAACTGAACAACTTTTTCCAAGGAACATCGGTCGAAATACGGATAAATAAATTCAACTTCCCAAAGATACTACATCAGCTGATTGCGTATTTTGTATGGAAGGTCAAAATTTGTTAATCGTATTTAGACCTTTTTCATGGGAAAAGTTGTTCAGTTTCATGGGCTAGTTCTCATCCTTCAGGGTTGACATACCCTTTCTGTTACACCTTGTAAGATGGTTGGTGGTCTGGTTGGATTCCATTTTATTAAATTAATGGTTTGGAATGAATGGCATCTTTTATTAGATCAAGTATATTCTTTACACAAACATTAAGGGGCTGATAAGACCTAAATACGCTTCACTTGAGCAGGTTTTTAACGAAAAGTGATGAATATATGGCCGTGAAAAAAAATTATGTGATAATTAATATTATGGGTACAGATTTTGAGAAAAATGCAAAAATGAGCGAAAAACGTATCCGCTCGCGCGAATCCGCTCCGTTCTAGCACGCGCATTCTGCCTTTATTAGAAAGGGAGGTAATTCAGCTCTTCAGAATTCATTACAATCGAAAAAAAATTGCTTGATTAGAATGACCACAGGACGAAGCGATACGTGTCTCTGTCGCTCCAATATATTTCGCATCCCTCCGTCCTGCTCTCACACTGCTGTCATTCTACTCAACCTACATTATTTCGACTATAAAGAATACATAATCAAAGGCTACGAGTAGCAGGTGGCTATAAAATTGGTCAGCGAAAAGGTTACCTATAGTTAGGTTTTGATTTGGTTTGCGTGTCAAAATATTTGACAAAAATGGACGTCGGAAATCGTCATCTTTTCAATGCCTGTGTAAATTTTCATTTCCCTACCTAAGGAATAACGGATTAAAATATTGAACGATTAAGGACCTATTTACACTGAGACATTTTGCATCGATACAGTCGCGATACAAACGCGATAAAGCATCGATACAGTCACGTTGCGGCATCAATACAGCGTTACGTACCAGTACGTTACTTTTGTAGGTCGAGTCGAGTAGCTATCCACATTCTCATCATAGTGGTGAGGTTGTTGTTGTCGGTGGTAGGATGAGGATAATGACGCGAATCAACTTACAAAAGTAACGTACTGGCAATGCTATAATATTGATGCTACATCGAGTTTGCATCGCGACTGTATCGAGACTGTACCGCGACTGTATCGAGACTGTATCGATGCAAAAGCCGCAGTGTAAAAAGGGCCTAATAGCTAGCGAGTTGCAGTGCAGCGAGCTTCTATTCCGATAATTTTTTCAGCAGTGAACTTGGAAGTTTCTATTAAATTTTAGGATGATGATGTTATGAAGATATCATCGTCAACAGGTGGTTGTGAGGTCCAATCTAAAGCGGGGCAGGGAGAGAGAGTACATGCTGTACGCTATTACCATTACGTTAAACTGTGACAAAGGCGTGCCTGTGCCACTTATACACCTCAACGCATTAATGAAATTGTAAGGTAATTTATAAAACTGTGACAGATTAGCGTGTTTACTTAATTTGATGGTCCCGGGTTAATCTGGTATTACGGTTTTAATTTAATGGGAGAGGGTACACACGGCCGCACGTCGTTGGTAACACTTTGACATTAAACGGGTCTCTTGTTGTCTCTTAAACGGGTCTCTTAATGTACTCGTTTTGTTTCTACGTGCTTGCTGCAGTGCGTACATGATGTGTAAAATATAGAAGCGCTCATTGCCGAGTAAAGTTGCTCATTTTTCCAATCACGATTCACGACGGATAAGCAAGATTACCCGTGTGTTCAGAACCTAGATGGGTGACCGCTAGTAGTAAAACAGTTCGATCGTTTCTCTCTTCTCCTCTTCAGAAGGCACGTTCAACTGTTTGGCCCTGATTCACTGATAGATTTAAAGCTTGAAAACTTCGGCAATGACTTAAAAACCACCTCGTTAAATCCTCGTGCATTGTGTGAATATTTCCCCGAGAATGTAGAAAATCCTAACCCATGTAACATCTGTGTCCAGTCCAGTCCACCCTATGTAGGTATTTATCTTTCGCGGGATAAAAACTTAACTATGTCTGGTTTGATAGATAATTTTTAACGACCAAACACTTTGTATCTATCTGACATTACGAAAAAATCGAATTCGCAGAAACAACGATTTAACCTTTAATTTATTAAAAAGATTAAATAACATACCCAGGTGTAATAATAAGTTAATGTAAACATGATATCGAAAGAAGAGTGAATGCTGGAAACATGGTGAATGGTGCTCTACATGCTTTTATGAGGAGTCAGAAGGTGTCTCACAAGGCTCGTCTGGCTGTTCATAGAGGCGTTGATGTACGGCAGTGAAAGCTGGGTATGGCAGAAAAAGCATGAAAGTAGAATTAATGCAGTAGAAATGAGAGCGTTGAGGAGTATGATTGGTGTGAAATTGAGTGACAGGATTAGAAATAGTGTGATAAGAGAACGTTGTGGTGTAAAAGAAGACGTAGTGACTAAAATTGAGAAAGGGATGTTGAGATGGTTTGGTCATGTAGAGAGGATGAATGATCTACAAGGCGAGAGTGAATGGAAACGTTGGAAGGGGAAGGCCTCGGCGAACGTACCAGGACCAAATTCAGGACGTTCTGAATAAAGGCCAGGTTAAAAGTACATTTAACCGACGAGCATGTATGAAAGGATTGATGAAAGTACAGGAAGCAAGGGAAGTATGTCAAGATCCTAGCAGGTGGAAAACTGTGGTCTCTGCCTACCCCAACGGGAACAAGGCGTGATACGAGTATTATGTTTATGTAAACATGATAACAGTCAAGAAACACGTGTCAATAAAAGTTGTAATGACCCCCAAAATTACTGTACAGTAAGCCACAAATTAGTGCAAACGCTCGCCTTGCAAATATCAGCATTATCGAAGGCTGTATAAGGGTGAATTTCCACCAGTGCTGTGCCAGGGAGCTAAGATGTGAGCTGGAAAATTCAAATCAATAGGATTTCTCCATTTGACAGCGTATTTATTTGACTAGCTAGGAAAATGGCGCAATCTTTTTGGTTGGAATTGTCCCAGCTCACAGCTTAGCTAGCAAGCACAGCACTGGTGGAAAAGCAGCCTAAAGGCTAGGTTAAAACCCAAGTCACACAGAGGCGGTTTGATTGCGAAAGCAGTCCTGGGGCGGGTCTGCGGGAGAAAATACCGCGCCGCGACCGGTTTTCAATACGGCAGGGTGCATAAGAACTCATACTTTTCAAAAAATACCGCCCCCGGAACGCTTTCGCTAACGTCTCAGTATGACTCGGGCTTAAAACCAACGAGCGTTTATGAAAAGGTTGATGGAAGAGAGAAGAAGCGAGAGAATCAATCAGGTATGTGAGCTATGTCAAGATCATAGCAGGTGTCTGAAGGTGGTAGGGCTTTTATGCAAAGTCCGTCTGGAGAAGTACCATGCACCCCCTTGCTTTTTTCAGTTGTGAATCAGCTGTGTTTGTACTGCTGTGTTGAAGGGCAAAAGGGAGAATTACTGGCACATGAGACACTGGGCTACGCGCTTTGCTGTATTGTTAGTATTAATTATGCTACTAATAAGACAGTGGGCGCTATGGGCGGTGGTGAGGTGGACACTTACGAGTTCTTACATCAGGTGGCCCACAAGCTCGCTTGCTCACTTGTTACATAAAAAAATAACTTTTTGGACAATCAGGTGATTCTGTCTTCCCCTAAGACCTACGTAAATACCGGCGCGATATACGAACGTTTTACTCATTTAACGGTAACTTGCATCTTACTTTCATCCTGCAAGAAACAAACGATGCTGTGACCACGGAGTGGTAAAGTCACCTTTGCGTATCGTCATGCGTTCATCATGAAGCTGAGGACATAATTTAGTTTGGTTCGATGCAGGAGGCAAGCAATCGTAAAATGACGATAGCGTGCATATGACGTGCGGCTTACGTGGGTAGGGAGGCTCTCGTTAGCGTAATCCAAATCCAAACTAATCCATCCATACAAACCATATAAACTCAAAATATTAAAAATGCGAAAGTAACTTTTACGGCAAACCGCTAAACCGATTTTGATGATATTTGGTACGAATATAGTCTAAACCATGGGCAAGAAACTGGAAAGGGATGAAATAGGGGATGGTTGTATAGGAAATCCATTAAATAATTTTGGTAACGCTTTCACGACTAAACCGCTGAACCGATTTATAATTTTGGTAAAATGATATTGATGTTTGTATGTTCGTCCACCGAACACCAGGTCAGTAGAAACACTTTGAACCTTATAACAAGGCAATAGAGTTACAAACGTTTTCAATGACGTGCCGTTGACTGTACACATGGCCGCGTGTCGGTGGAAACACTTAGACCTTAAGGCGATTCGTTTTCCATACTAAATTCAAATGACTTGCATTCTTATGCGGGACATTAAATGCTGTTGAAAAACGTGTGTACGAGTATACTACTATTTTTAGTTTAATTTTTCGCTGATTAATACAAAGATACAGCTGATGCACCGAAATGGATCAATATTACCATTGTGGATGTGCAATGTATACTGTAGTACCTACTACATACATACATACATAACATCACGCCTCTTTCCCGTCGGGGTAGGCAGAGACCACAGTCCTCCACCTGCTACGATCTTGACATACTTCCCTTGCTTCCTGTGCTTTCATCAATCCTTTCATACTCGTACATGCTCGTCGGTTTAGGGTACTTTTAACCTGGCCTTTATTCAGAACGTCCTGAATTTGGTCCTGGTACGTTCGCCTAGGCCTTCCCCTTCCGACGTTTCCATTCACTCTCGCCTGGTAGATCTCTTTCGTCAGCCTTCGTTCATTCATCTTCTCTACATGACCAAACCATCTTAGCATCCCTTTCTCGATTTTGGTCACTACGTCTTCTTTTACGCCTTCTTCGAAGACGTAGTACCTACTTTCGGTCCATTAACACGGTCGGGCTACTAGAAGGAGTCTTTTGCTTTAAAATCTGCTCAACTGTGGAATAATTTGCCCTCTGAAGTTCGTCACTCCGAGTCGCTTGCTATTTTCAAAACAAAACTGCATAATTATCTCCTAAGTCGTTCCTCTTCTGTTTGCAACTGAGTATACATGTATTCGTAACACTATTGTTATATATATGTATATTTATTTGTTTATATTTTTGTATTTATTTTATATTTATATTTTATTTATATATATATATATATGTGTTTTTTGTATGCAATTTTTTATTGGTACACTACCTGCTGTGATTATTTATGTATGTCTTTTCCTCTATACAAAGGTTGTCTGGTAGAGATCGCTCTCAGCGATAAGACCGCCTTTGCCCACTATAACCTTAAGTGTTATTCTTTGTGTGTTCTTATGTTTATGTGTGCAATAAAGAATTTATTCATTCATTAGCAATATCTTTGTATTATCAGCGAAAAATTTTACAAAAAATAGCAGTATACACTCGTTTTTCAACAGAATTTTATGTCCCGCATTCTTATGCAAGTCATTTGAATTTAGTATGGAAAACGGATCGCCTTAAGCGGATCTCTGGTTCGAGCGTTATACTGGTTTTGTTTCGACGTGCTTGCTTCCGTGTTAATTGCTACCACCGGCGTGTGGTTGAATGTACATAGATAAGTAAACAAAACATGTAATCACCAAGGCACCTGTTTGACGACAACCACTCTTGACCTTTGATAGTTTAAATACCAATAAACTTTGATTGCAAAAGACATTACCGTATACCAAACCGAGTGTTTGAAAAAATTAAATTACTTAGTACGCTTTTTATTTCGCAAAGAACATAAAAAGACTGGATTTTCCCGTAAGATGATGTTTTTCGGTCTAACCGGATCAATTCAAGTCGCGAGTGAATAGGCTTCCTCTGGGCAAACTCGTTCTAATAGTCGACTTCACCTCTGTCCTCATGACTAGATCAAGGTCAAGAGAAAGCCCAATATCAATAAAATCGAGTCGGACTCGCGCGCCGAGGGTTCCGATATACCTATAGTATTTTTGGAAGCAATAAAGTCCATTTTCAGGACCGCAAAACTAAATTTGTTTGTAAAGGTTTTTTGCAGATTTCTGAAAAACTGTGCAACTTAGAAAGATCGTTTTATTTTTGCTGTAAAGTTTACATAAACCTCTGTCAACTGTAATTAATTCAGATTTTCCCTTACTCAAACTTCGGAGATAAGGGGGGGGGAATGGTATTTTTTTTGACATTTTTCATCATAACTTGAAAACTAAGAAACTTAAAAAAATACAAAAATATATTTTAAAATGTACAAGTAAAGCCCTTTCATATGATACCCCACTCGACCTAGTAGCGACAATTTGAAATTTGGCCCCCCCTATTTTGGCCCCCTTTACATTAATAATCATACTTTTTTCAAAAAATTTTCATGTGCAATTAAGTTGGGCAACTATATTCTAAAACTATTCCACATTTCAGCTCGATAGCGTAAGTGGTTGCTGAGATATAGAGGTGTGACAGACAGACGGACAGACAGACAGACAGACAGACAGAGCGGCACCATAAGGGTTCCTTTTTTTTACCATTTTGGTATCGGAACCCTAAAAACAGTACAGTGTAGGTGTCGTCTCAGCCCTTCAAGTATATGTGTAATGTAAACCTGCAAATCCCGCGACGAAAGCGAAAAATAAGGACGAAGAAATATATTTTTACCTACATTACGCAGCTAGTTCGAAAAAGTGAAGAAGATCTATGAGAGGACGTGTTTGTCAGATGAGGCAGAATTGTCAGGTGAGGCAGAACCGGGGACGATAAACGGGCGATCTGAGGCTTTCTTACTTCTATCTGGCCATTTGTTTAAGTAGATACCGCTGCCGATAGACCAGAAAGCGACTGCTTCGGTGCGCGTGGCGGCCAGAAAGTACCCACTCTTCGGCCACAAGCAAGCAAATATTATGATGATATTTTCTAACATGTGTCACCACTTTGCTCTAAAACGGTACCACACTCCGGACACTAATACAACGAGCGCGAATTTGGAATTTGAAATTGGAAGGTCGTGTAGGCCTGCATATTCAATACAAAAGACCCTCGGAAGGACCACGAGAATCTCGCCGGCGAGTACGCACGGGGGTGCGGGGTAGATTGCAAGGGGGCGGAGAGTTTCCATTCTGTATGATAGTACTATTACTTTATTCTGTGACGGTACCAATAAAAATAAACAAAAAGTATGTAAGTATATATTGGTCTAGTGGTTAGAGGGCTCGGCTCTCGATCCGGAGGTTCTGGGTTCGATTCCCGGTGGGGACACTGTCACACAAAAATCCCTTTGTGCAACCTCCCCAGTTTGGTTAGGACATTGCAGGATGAATCACCTGATTGTCTGAAAAGTTAGATGATTCCGTGCTTCGGAAGGCACGTTAAGCCGTTGGTCCCGACTACTATCTAAGGATGTAGTCTTTAATGAGCCATGTCAGAGGCCTTTGGCGGCTCAACAACTCTGACACCAGGGTTTGTGAGGTCGGTCATCGACCTTGCTACCCACACAATATGATGATGATGATGATCTGACATAATTTTTTAGTAGAAGCATGAAAAACAATAACAAGCCCCAATATGCGGGGCCGAATGGTCGGTCATTTATTGATTGTAGAGTTCATTTGGATATCATCAGAAATGCATGAACCATTATTACGAAGATAGACCACTCGACACTTAATGAAACAGTGCAACTGATAGAGCACCAATTTTGATTTATGATTTTGATAATGTACTGAAGCACTCTTAGCCTATCAGCGATCGCCCTTTCCTTTTTAGGGTTCGGTACCCAAAAGGTACAAAACGGGACCCTATTGATATGCCTCCGATGTCTGTCTGTCTGTCAGCAGGCTGTAGCTCATGAACCGTAATAGCTAGAAAGTTGAAATTTTCAAAAATTATGTATATCTGTTGCCGCTATAACAACAAATACTAAAAATAAAAAAGTAAAAAGTAAGGGGGGCTCCTAAACAGCTAAAGTGGGGAGCGTAAAAAAAAGTTTGACCTATCCCATCGAGTTGGGTATCGTTGTTTAGAACTTGTTGAGTAGATAAATACTGTATTTTTTGTTTAAAAAAATAGATAATTTATAGATAAAACAGATACAATTTTTATTCACATTTAGAACATTTTAAATTAAAACAGTCACACACAATTACAGTAAAAACAGTAGTAGTCAAAAATATTTAAAAACAAAGGAATAATATGCCACCAAAGTCAGCTGTTTTTACAAAATTTTGTTTGAGCTGTATCTCATGAACAGTAATGGCTAGACAGTTAAAATTTTCACAGATTATGTATTTCTGTTGCCGCTATAACAACAAATACTAAAAATTAAAAAAAACCGGCCAAGTGCGAGTCGGACTCGCGCACTGAGGGTTCCATACCACCACATAAACATAATTGTATTCGTTGAAATTTCAGTAAGTTAATGTGCTAGATTTTTTTAGTCCGACACGCGCTTGACCAAATTTTATTATTTGTTGTTATTGTATAGCTTATGCTCTATAAACATACCAATTTTCAAGTTTGTAAGTGTTACCGTTTTTAAATAGAACTAAAACAAAAATCGCTTCAGTGACCATCCAACTTGACCCCTCTCTTATATGAATGTTCTTGAAACGGGAGCTCACCACAATTGGTTACCATTAGTTGTGAGAAAAGTTGTAATATTTAATGATTTCAGACTTTTCCCATTATTTGTACTGTGAGACCTAGCTTCTTGCCAAATTTCATAATTTTAGGCCTACGGGAAGTACCCTGTAGGTTTTTCATTTTTGAATAAATGTATGGAGATGAGGACATAAAATGCCATATCTTTTGATTGCGTCGTTGTAAAAAATTTAAATTTTCAGATCTTGTGTGGTTCATGGATCCTAATATGTGGTATTAATTTCAGCCTGATATCTTTACTCGTTCGTGAGATAAAGGGTCTTGACAGACAGACAGACAGACAGACAGACAGACAGACAGACAGACAGACGGACAACAAAGTGATCCTATAAGGGTTCCGTTTTTTTCTTTTGAGGTACGGAACCCTAAAAAGCAATAAATTAAGGGGGGCTCCCATACTAAAGACCTGTTTATTAAAGGCGATTTTTGTTTTAGCTCTATCTTAAATGAAACCCTATGGCGCTCAGCAGATGGAGGAGCGGCCAGATACGGGCAGTCACGGACATTGTCCGTCAGTGTGGCCGGTATTGCGAAAATTATAGTTCTTATCAGAATAAAATTCAAAGATAGCATGTTTCAAAATTGCTCTACGTTTTAAACTAAATAACAATCAATTTGAACAACCTTTTTGACTAAATAACTCTTTGAACGAAACAACTATTCAAGCTGTCATGAATATAAAAACACGAAAATATTTACAGTACCGGCCATACTGAAGACAAAGCTATGCTCGAATCATCTAACACCAATCCAGACTAACAGATGGCATTAGTCTGCATTGGTGTTAGATGATTCGAGCATAGCTTTGTCTCCTAGGTACTTACATATAAAATGAGTTAGATTAGAACCAAAATGGTACATAGTTTACGTATCAAGAACCTAGTGTAGAATCCATAAGTTTTCACAAATTTTTGACAAAGGTCATATGTTTGAAAAAGAAAAATATTTTTACTGCTTCTAAATGTTTCGGTAAACTACAATCATTCTCTACGTCACAAAATCATAATAAGCCATAGAGCTAAAAATGTCCCAGAATAACAATAAATTCTGAAATAATCGCTAACTGCCAAGTTAATTTTGTTTACAACCATCATAATAAAGTGCTTCAGTACAAGAACTGTACTCATAACTAAAAGAATAATTATGTCTTGTTTAAAAAAATCTTTCAATGGAATTCAGTTAACCTTTTTAAAAATTTGTTGGGGTGTATGTATTACGGTTTATAATTATTCTATTGACAAGTTGTTGATACAGGGTGATAAAATATGTGACTGCCACAATCCTTAGTAATTTTGTAGGCACACAATTATTTATTATGATTTTTTTTTACAAACAAGAGAAGTGTGGATAGACAAAAGAAAAAAAATTCTTTTGTTTTACAGTAGACGTTATCAATCACAGAAACAGTTGGTAAGAATCCGATGCAAGATGCCCAAAATAAGTTCAAATTGATTTTTTTATTTTATTTTACAAACAAGAGAAGTGTGGATAGACAAAAGAAAAAAAATATTTTGTTTTACAGTAGACATTATCAATCACAGAAACAGTTGGTAAGAATCCGATGCAAGATGCCCAAAATAAGTTCAAATGGAACAGGCAGAGGCTGTTACCCTTAAAGGTGCCATTCTACAAAAAAAAACTAGCTTAGTATAAGAAACTCTAATATATTTTGAAATTTAAATAATGGTAGGTACGAAAACAAAGCTTAAATGAAATTATTATATTACAGATTGTTGAATTTTGTGATAGGTAGGTATGCTTATTACCAAACAGAGGAAACTAAATTTGATTATTAGGTATAATGGAAATAGTAATTTGGTATATTACTATTACACTTAAGACCTGATACTAAATATTATATAAATGTACAATTAGTTTTCGTTTCGCCCCAGATTTAAAAAAATTTAATTAAAATTTTTACATCTACCGTTTTATCTGTTTTACTTCCACTATCAACATAACTTTTTTATGGAAGTAGGTTTTAATAAATATGGAACAAACACTGTTTGATAATGATTAATGATGTTTTCATTCATTATAAATAATGCAGTCTAAATAATCAATTTTGTTAATTATTAAAAAAAAACATTTAGTTTATGTAAAACATCTTTTTAAATTAAGATCTTTGAAAATAACTTAAATTTTAAAAAAGGGACCGTGAAGCCTAAGTCTTAGTCAGTAAGGCATTTTTTTCAATACATATAAAAAAATCTTACCTTGGGCACTTTAGCATGACTTCCTGTCCTGACATCCCTGATTGTGGCTATGTCCAGTAATTCCACTTCCATGTTCTGATCGGTCCAGTAAATGAAATACCCTTTCGTATCCACTCGCAGGGTGACTGGAATCCCACCACCAGAGTCCTGGCACCAAAAATATTACTCTTTTTTTAAATTTTCTTAATTAAATTAATATTAAATTGTGACATAAAGTGTCAAACTATCAAAGGAGTGGTGGTAATGCAACTTTATTTCACTTTTTTTGTTTTTATTTATAAGAAAATAGACCTAAAACTGACCTCATCCCACTTGATGAATTTCTCCCCCTCTATCAAAGCCTTAGGGACCTCAATCGGTTTGAAGCTCAAGTTGGTCGACTTCCCCGAACCCGCCATGGCGAATAACAAACAATATTACGCGGAAACAACAACACTAGCGCAGATAAAATCCGTCATCTTCCTTTCGCAGCACAAATCTATCTACCAAATTTATCGATAGTACACACACAGCGAAGGCACGGCACACAAACGCGGGCGGACTACTACACAACACCAAACCGATAAAGACTAACATATTAAAACATTATTCACCATAAATATGCGAGCTTTAATAACTAAAAACAACGATTTCTCCCACATAATCTCGCTCGACAAGTTCACCAAAATTAAGAACTGATTCAGACTGTCAAAATGTATGAGATAGAGATGCTAATGAAATATTTTTGCCGATATCGAAAACTTTTATAAAACCAAAGAGTATATAAGTAACAACCAACCCTAAGAGTAGTAACAGACGATCGGATCGGACTGCTCTGAATTTAGCTCCGTACCACGACTTTGCCCAATACCAAAATTGTTGTTTGGGTTAATCCGCAACACTATTGGACAAAATCGTGGTCCGTCCGGAGCTAAACTCGGAGCAGTCCGATCCGATCGTCTATTAGTACTTTTAAAGTACTAATAGACGATCCAATAGCGTTGCGGATTGACCCAAACGACAATTTTGCTATTGGGCAAAAGTCCGATCCGATCGTCTATTAGTACTTTAATAGTTACAAAAGGTTTTGTGCATTTCGTTAGGAAACAACCAATTATTTCATACAGGATTTGTGATTGTAGTTCTCGGCTAGGCCATTATATACTCATTGGGCTAGGCCACAGCGTATCCGTGCCGACACCATTAGTGTATCTTGACTGTTTAATAAAATTGGCAGGCCCCGCCGCCATTGCAAACTTTCAAAGTGTAGGTTATTGTTATATATATTATTAAAGATTTCAACATATTTTTAAAAAACAGTTTTGTACCTGTATAGTCTACCTGTATATACTGAAAAAAAACTTAGATTATTGGTAGGTCTCATCTTCATTAATCTAAGGATAGAAAGTTGAGTTTAAATTTAAATCATTATAATTTTATTTGCTCCCGAAGCCCGTTAAGGTTATTCAAGTAATGAAACCAAGCAACTTCCCGAAATAAAAAAACCGGCCAAGTGCGAGTCGGACTTACCCACTAAGGGTTCCATACTTATGTAACATATGATATTCTAAAAGCTTTTGCTCTTTGATTTTAAAACTCCGCGACCATCCAACTTGACTTCTCTTTTATAGAAAAGTTCTTAAAACGGGAGCTCACTTTAATTGATTGATTTTAGACCTAGCTTCTTGCCAAATTTCATAATTTTAGGTCAACGGGAAGTAACCTGCAGGTTTTGGAGATTAGGACATAAAAAGCCATATCTTTTGATTTCGTCACTGTAAAAAATTGAAATTTTCTGATCTTATGTGGTTTATAGACCTTAATATTTATCAATTTCAACCTGATACCTCTTCTCGTTCGTGAGAAAAAGGGTCTTGACAGACAGACAGACAACAAGGTGATCCTATAAGGGTTCTGTTTTTTTATTTTGGTTTACGGAACCCTAAAAACAGGACATGGCTAGGGTCTGAACCAAAATTTTGTAAGTAATGTCGCCCAAAAACAAATCCCATCATTCATTTGTATTGAATTAAAATATATAGTTAACATCAATAATAATCTATAAATAAAATATATCAGTAGAAAAGTCGTGTCTGTACATTGAATATTTTTCAAAATGATATATTAAACTTAATTTGATAAAGGCCAGGTCCGCTGAGAGGCATATACTGCAGCGTACTCAATTAGATAAGATAAGATGAGATGAGATAAGATTTATTTGTTGAAAATAGGTATTACAAGAAAAGGTCTTAAATACTATGTAAGCTCTGCTATTTCCTACCATTAAGGGCATACAAATATAAGATTAAAGAATAGAATCTAAAAACGCTTGTTCTCATTAATCACAATCAAAATTCATATAAAAATTAAAACTTATTACACAATTACTCAAAAAAATCCTTAACACTATATATACATTTGTCGGTCAAGTACGAAACTAGCTCTTTTTTAAATTATGTGATTTGTAGTTCCCTTATATAGACTTAGGTACTATGTTATAAATATTTAGAGCCATAGATATGACACTTTTATACATAGGGGCTGTTTTCGCTCCAGTACGAGTAACATAAACTTTTTCGTTGTCTCTCCTGTTTTGGTTACTCACAACTGATAATTTCTCAAATAGGCCTGGATTAGATTTATCAAAAATTGCTAATTCAAAAATATACATAGAGGTAAATGTCAATAACTTGTATTTTATAAAATGTGGCCTACAGCTATCCGTACGTGAGAGTGTAAACATGGAGCGAAAACATCTCTTTTGGGCTCTGAATACTAAATCCCTGTCAGTCGAATTACCCCGAAATATGATCCCATATTTTAAGCGTGATGCTACCATTCCATGGTACGCTGTTAAAAGGGAGTCTTCATCCATAACAGGTGCCAGTTTATATAAAGCATAGGCAGCTGAGCTTAATTTCTTACTAAGTTCCTCTATACGTGTAGTTCATCTGAGTCTACTATTATCTATAATCAAACCTAAGTATCTCATGGCGCTTACTATGTCAATAGATTTAGATTTAACTGGACACCCTCCCAGATAAATATTGTCGCTTCCTCAACTCAACAGAGTTACCACCTGACAGGTGCCTGAACAAGCTAACACCTATCCTGGGAAAAGACAATTTACTTCTGTTGTCAGGAAATATAGACCCTGTCACCATAAGGTCGTTCGATTGCTCCTGAAGAACTACCATAGACAAGCAGGCCAAGTACCCTAACACGACGAGCATGTAGGAAAGGATTGATGAAAGTACAGGAAGCAAGGGAAGTCTAACACGACGAGCATGTAGGAAAGGATTGATGAAAGTACAGGAAGCAAGGGAAGTATGTCAAGATCGTTGCAGGTGGAGGACAGTTGTTTCTACCTACCCCGAAGGGAAAGAAGCGTGATAATTATTATGTATGTATGTTATCAATTTAGACCCCAAATCCACTTTTTCAAAAAGTATTGTCTTTCTGTCTGTCTGTAAGAGCATCACATGAAAACCACAAAACGAATTTGTATGTGGTTTTCGCTGAAAGATAGAGCTTAATTTCGAGCTACATAGGCTTTATTTTATTTAAATCAGTTCACGGGAAGAAAAGATCGATAGTAGTCTCAGTTTAATGACATAAATTGTTCAATATGTCAACAAATGGTTAAATGATGTGCTTACCTATTATTTCTGTACATATCTTATGTTCTAAAATGTATTGATACTATAATAATGTGTAGTTATGTATAGTGTTGGTGTTCCGTATTTTTGAATAAATAAATAAATAAAATATTTGACAGTTCTATTAGGAGCTATCAAAGAACTGTCACGGAACTGTCACAAAACTCTCAATAAATTTTCAATCAACTGTCAATGAGTTGACAAAGAACTGTAACATTAATGCTAAATAGTTGTCAAAGAACTGTCAAAAATTGCAGAGAGCGTCTTCAAAGTTAAAGCTCCACTAAATCTAGACTTACCGCTAGTTGCAGAAAGCGTCTCAAAAGTTAATGCTCCATTAAATCTAGACTTACCACCAGTTGCAGAAAACGTCTTTAAAGTTAAAGCTTCATTGAATCTAGACACCCACAGTTGCATAAAGCGTCTTTAAAGTTAAAGCTCCATTAACTCTTGACTTACCGCCAGTTGCAGTGATCATCTTTGAAAATAGTGCTCCATTAAATTTAGGCTTACTGCCAGTTGCAAGAAGCGTCTGTAAAGTTAAAACACCATTAGATTAGACTTACTGACAGTTGCAGAAAGCGTATTTAAAGTAAATGCTCCATTACATCCAGCATACAGCAGACTTACCGTCAGTTGCGAAAGCGTCTTTGAAATCAAAACTTCTTTAAAATCTATTGCTGACCCATCCTTTATTAATATAACAGAAAGTTCAAAATAAATTTCAAAACACCGCCAGTTGCAGAAATTGTCTTCAAAGTTAAAGCTCCATTAAAGAAACTTCATTGTGCGTACGAAGTCGCGGGCACAGCTAGTTTAGTTAGCCATTTATTTTCATTGCAAAGCATCATTTAATTTTTTTTTTCTTATAATTTTATTATTCTCAACCAAAAGTGTTTTTTCATGTAACTCCTCGGATTGATTTAGAAGCCCCTTGAATTCATTCCAGAAAGCTTTTATATTCCAATACCCATACAAAGATTGGCAATGTTTTTTTACTTATGTAAGCAAAGGCTGAATATCGCAACAAGTGTACAAACTTTGTTTTTAACGATCATATTGTTTTTTCGTATGATACAAAAAAATGCAACGTAAATATTTGGGCATTAAAAATTATTTGTTTGCGAATTTATTGAAATAACAAGCTGTTGCCCGTGACTTCGTCCGCGTGGGATTCTATCTATCTGACCATCCATCCATCCACCCTTCCGTCTATCTGTCGTCCGTCCGTCCGTCCAACCATCTGTCCAACCATCCATCACACCATCCCTGTCCCTGCCCCTCTCCCCCTCCTCCCCCTCACCCTCCCTCTCCCTCCCCATTTCCCCCTCCCTCTCCTCCCCTTCCCTCTCCCTGTCCCTCTCCCTATCCCTACCCCTAACGCCATCTTAACCGCTATCCCTATCCTCATATAATCATAGAAACAACACCCATATTGATTTTTAGACTCTACCCAACTCCATCCCCAGGGGATGATGGTATTTCACGTTCACCACGTTGGATTTCAAAATTGTTGTAGTTATCGTAATCAGCAACCCAATAAACCATACAAACGATACCCATATTGGTTTTTAGACTTTTTCACCCTTTTCCCTTTTTTAGGGGTTGAATTTGGGGTGGAATTTCAATAACAACCACGTTGCATTGAATTACAACCCTTATGCCTAAATAATAAATTATGTGGATTTTACTTTAAAAATAAAGGATTTTCAACTTCATCCCCCTTTTCACCCTTTAGGTTGTCGAATTTTCAAAAACCCTGGGACACGTAAATATTAACTTTTAGTCGTTAGCCTAAATACAAAATTTGAAGATCCTAGCTACAAAACTGACGGACTTTCAATACAAACTTTCATCCCCTATTTTACCCCCTTAGGGGTGGAATTTTGTAAAACCCTTTCTTAGTGCACCCTAAGACCGCAAAAAAAATCTACATGCCAAATTTGGAATTTCTAGAACCAGCGGTTTGGGCTGTGCGTTGATATGTCAGTCAGTGAGTCAGTCACCTTCTTCATTAACATTAAATGCGTTTTCCCGTGGGAATTAAGTGTTTTCTCGCGGTAAAAAGTAGCCTATGTGTTATTCCAGGACCTAACCTATACCAGGCCACTCAGAAAGTATTGCGAAAAATAGTTTTTATATATGGGAGACTGGCCGGTCAGAATCTTTTTCGAAAATATGATTACTTGTAAGTAAAAATATGTGTGTTCCATTTTCAAAATTTCCCTCCACATTTTTTGCGAGCCAATTCAAAGTATCGTGTCTTACTGAAAAATGGATCTGCGCCGGGAACATTTTAGAGCTATGATTTTTTACGATTTCAAGTGTCGCCTGAAACCGGATGAATCGTTCGATAGACTTCAAATGGCATTTATGGATGAAGGCCCCTCCAAGGCAACCGTGTATCGTTGGTATAACGAATTTAGGCGCGGTCGACCAACCTTGGGGGATGAAGAAAGAAGCGGTCGCCCTTTGACGGCTATTACGGAAGAAAACGTGCTAGCAGTGAAAAATTTAATCCAAGATAATAGGCGAATTACATATCAGGAGATTCAGCACATATTAAAGATTGGATCGGGAAGCGTTCACGAGATTCTACACGGGCATCTTCGCGTGAGGAGGATAGTATCGCGCTGGGTGCCGCACTACCTCACCGACGCTCAGAAGCAGGCCCGGGTGGAATGGTGCCGTGATATGCTGAACAAATTTGAAGCAGGCTCGTCTCGGCGTGTTTACGACATCGTAACAGGTGATGAGTCCTGGATTTATCAATACGATCCAGAAACCAAGCGCCAGTCGACAGTTTGGGTGTTTCAAAATGAACCAACGCCTACCAAAGTGAAGCGATCTCGAAGCGGGGGGAAGATTTTGATCGCCAGCTTTTTTAATTTGACTGGCCACTTGGCCTCAATTCCCTTACGAGATCAAAGAAGCATCAACGCCGAATGGTATACTACCAAATGTTTACCAGAAGTTTTTTCTGTTGTGAGCAACAAGCGACCAAACACAGGGCTCCGCGGACTACTGCTCCACCACGACAATGCGCCTGCACACACCGCGCTCAAAACGAGGGACTTCCTGGACAGCACACCAGTCAAACTCCTGGGTCACCCTCCTTACAGCCCTGATCTAGCACCGTGTGACTTCTTTTTATTTCCAAAAATAAAAAATCAGCTCAAGGGGATACAATTTTCGTCGCCGGAAGATGCGCTGGCTGCGTTCGAGCAGGCTGTAAACGAGGTGTCTACGGCGGACTGGAAAAAGTGTTTTGAAAACTGGTTCAGACGCATGAATCTTTGTATAGAGGCTGGTGGAGAGTACTTTGAAAAGATTTAATAAAAATATATGTACCTGTAGAACAATTTTTTTTAGTGTCGCAAATATTTCTGAGTGTCCCACGTATGTGTGCCAAGTTTCAGTATAATCCATCATTCTTCATTACCATTTAATGCGTTTTCCCGTGGAAACGAAGTGTTTTCCCGCGGTAAAAAGTAGCCTATGTGTTATTCTAGGACCTAACCTATATGTGTGCCAGGTTTCATTAAAATCCATTCAGTAGTTTTTACGTGAAAGAGGAACAACCTTAGACTATATAATACTAACGTATAAAAGACAGATTGTATTGAGCATTAGTTCATAACCACGTTTTATCTCACTTCAACTAGAAGTGATTCATCGTAATAGAAAGAGCTAGAAATATATCGTCTGGTTATACTCGATTCTCCCCCGCCACAGGCATTTTTTGGTCGGATTATAATGATAAGCATAATCCGACTAAAAATGCAGGATCCATAAACATAGGACAAAACCCCTCCTGTAAGGTGTCACTTAATTTGGAAGGTTTATGCCTCCATTTTTCTGTCAGACTGTGCAAGTTGTTGTTTATTTGCTTAGTGGTTGTTTTTGCAAAATTTTAGTATAAAAGTGTGTTTCAGCCAATGTTTTGAGCTCAGAAATTGCTCAGAAAGTTAGTGAAAAATGTTTTGTTGCGTATTAGGCTGCAATGCCCGAGAAAATTACAAAGAAAACAGTGCCGAAGTCATATCGTATCATGCGTAAGTATTTTTTAGTTTATTTTTGATAATACGCAATATTTTGCTTCACGAAATATTGTGTAGTACTCAATACATTGTGGTATATTAGGTGTATGCTCAATATCGCATTTTATTAGTAAATTTTACATAAAAATATGATGATAAACATTGATATCAAAACATGATATAGTGATGGGATTTCTTACATCGATATATTTTTATCCAACTGCGGCGAAGCACAAATCTCGTACCTACCAAATGGCTTGATATATTATATTTTAATTTTATGAGGTGTTCAGCTAGGTTTTAGTAAAATTTTAAACACTGATGCCATATTTTCAACTGATAGTGTTGTATATAAAATACGTTTTGTTAAAGGCTGATTATGATTGTTTATCTATATTGAAAAAGACAACTGTTGGTTGTAACAATATCGTAGCCTGGGAGACCAATAAACTGAGATACACCCTTAACCCTTTGATAGCATAGTTTATAACTTATGACTTTGTACATAAAATATATTATGTTACAGGTTAATCATTGTTAATCAATAAGTACATAGTGAAAAAGACAACTGATGGTGGAATCAATATTGGAGAGGACAATAAAGTGAGTTATGTTTTAATAGTTTTTAACGGCAACAAATTAAATGATTCCCAAAATATTTTTTTATACCCCAATACACTACAGACAAAATGGATGAAAGTACACCAAATTGGCTGAACGTACACCAAATTTGGATAACCGTTTCGGTTAAGTTGTGTAAGGTTATCTTGCGACCACAACGCATGAGCCGAGCGAGCGGAGCGAGCGTGCCGCGGCCGCTGCCGGCGAAGTGCCAGAAGCAAATTCGGTGTACATTCATCCATTTTGGTAGACAAAATTTGGTGGATATTATTTGGTAAAAATTTACTCAAATTTGGTGGCACGTTAATACATCCGTTTTTAACTTATGATATTGTACATTAAAATGTATTTTGTTACAGGTGTTTATGTTTGTACATTTTAAATAAGGAGAGAAAACGACAACTGTTGGTGGTATTAATATCGAAGCCTGGAAGGCCAATAAACTGAGTTTTGTTCTAAACCCTTTAATAGAATAGTTTTGAACTTATGATGATGTACAAAGTAGAAAAACGCAAAATTTTACAACCACAGGAAGGATTCGAACCTGCGTCTTCTCCGTCAGTACCGGAGACGCTTTACCAACTAGGCTACTGTGATCCTGCCTGATGTTGTGAAATCTGCGACCTCTATACGCATCTCAACGTTGTGTTTGTGCTACCACCTAGTAAGCATTAGCTGTACTTGACTACTAGCTCAAGTAGTCTATTATTGCAAAAATAATTCAAGTCGAAAATTGGTAACACTACGTATTGATTGAAAATGATTTTATTTTAACATTTCCTGTGTTCGGATAAATCTACCAAGTAGAAAATTGCAAAATTTAATCATTTTGAATTATACGTAGTGTTACCAATTTTTGACTTGAATTATATTTACAAAAATAGGACTTGTTGAGCTAGTACAGGTAATGCTTATTAGGTGGAAGCACAAACGCAACGTTGAAATACGTATAGAGATCGCAAATTTTACAACATCATGCGGGACCCTGAGCCTAGTTGGTAAAGCGTCTCCGGTACTGAGAATTTGGCAATTGTCTACTTTGTAGATCTATCCGAACACAGGAAGTGTTAAAATAGAATATTCTTATGATATTGTACTTAAAAATGCGTTTTGTTACAGATTATTATGATTGTTAATCTTGAGTACGTAGTGAAAAAGACAACTGCTGGTCATGAAGAATCATGAGTGAAACCTGTACTAATAATAGCTTTTTGTACATTTTATTTAAGTATTAGTAGTATTATTAAGTATTAAATACACTGCCTAATGGAAAATAATCAAATCAAATCAAATCAAATCAAAATCGTTTATTCATTGTTGGATATTAAAATCTCTTAATGACGTCAGCTAAACTACATCGCTTCACAAACAATGTGGCGCCATTGTGGGAAAAAAAAGAAGCGACAATAAAAACCCACGCGCTCTTTTAAATATGTTTGAATGTACAAGGTTGATATACAACATACATAGGTCAGTTTTAATTTTGAATTAGCCTGTTAGAACCGTAGTCAATAAAATTATTATCCATTGTCATAATGATAGTTATTGTTAAGGATATACCTATTTAAGGATCTTTTTTCTTTAAGCTAAAAATAAAATAATAAACTTATATCGGCCTTTTTATTTACATAATACAAGTTTAAAAATAAGTAATCCATAATAATAAAAAAAATCTGATAGTATTTGTTTTTTTTTTCACAAATTTTGTCACCTGTATCCAAAATTCATCGATATAAAAATCGACAATACCTCATCACTACTTGATTATGACAGTTAAACAGTGTGACGTCACAAATGTCAGGCGCTGAAAGCATTTGAGACGGCTTACACGGGGGGTTTGGGAACAACAAACATCCATCCATACTTACAAACTTTCGCGTTTATAATATTTTTATTATTTGGTATTCTGTTTTTTAAATCAGCTCGGTTTCAGATTTTTCACCGGTAATATGAGCGCCCACGGGCCTAGGCCAAGTGCGCATCATGATAATTGTTTGGTTCAATGATTGTTTGATCAGCATCTTGATAATTGTTTGGTTCAATGATTGTTTGATCAGCATCTTTATTATTATTATTATCGAAGGTAATTCGAATCTCGACCAGAGGTCGGTGGTTTTCAACCAGGTACGGGCTCATGCCAAGTACACTGATTGGGGTGTGTTGTGTGTGTGTGTATTATGTTGTGTGCCGGTACAGAGCAGGTATCGATAACTATTGATTTTTGTAGGGGGAATAAGAATTTGTGTTGTTTTTATAGAGTTCGAGTTGTTTCAAAGCTGTAAATAGTGTCTTAGGTACGACACCAGTAGACGAGATAATGATTGGAATGATCCTGACTGTTTGTTGATGCCACATTTGTTTTATTTCGTCTGCTAGGGGGATGTATTTTTGGATTTTTTCTGTGTGTTTTTGTTTTAGGTTGTGCGTGTTAGGCACTGCAACGTCTATGAGGAGTGTGGTTTTGGGTGCTTTCAAGGTAAGTGTGATGTCTGGTCTATTGCTAAGTATGGTTTGGTCGGTGATGATTTCTCGGTTCCAGTACAGTTTTGCAGAGTTGTTTTCTAGAACAGCCTTCGCTTTGTATTTGTAGTAGGGGGTGTGTGAGCCTAATAGCTTATATTTGAGTGCAAGTAGTTGGTGTATATGTTTAGCAACGTTGTCGTGGCGATGAGTGTATTCTTTGTTAGCTAGTATGCTGCATCCTCCTGTGATATGATCTATGGTTTCTGTGGTTTGGTGGCATAGTCTACATTTATCGGTTTCTGTATTTTCTTTGAGTATATATTTGGAATAATTACGGGTTTTGATGACCTGCTCCTGTGTTGCTATAAGGAAGCCTTCTGTTTTACCAAATATATTCCCTGTTGTAAGTCACGAGCAGGATGCAGTTTTGTCTACATGTTCTTGATCAAGTTGGTGGGGGTATTTTCCGTGAAGTGCTTTGGTTTTCCAATTCTCAATTTTTTGTTCTTCTTTGAGAATTTTGTGTTTTGGGTTGAATTGGATATTGCTCAGTTGTAGGGGTGTGCCATGGTGTGGAAGGTTTGTTATGGCTCTATGTAAAATACTATCGTTGGCTTTAGTGATGAAATATGTTCTTAGATTATCAATCTGTGTACGAGTATAGTGTAAGTTTTTGATGTCTATGAAACCGCGGCCTCCTAACTTTCTCTTGAGCGTAAACCTTTGTACTGCTGAATGGATGTGGTGAATATTGTGTTTATTGCATGCTGTCCTAGTTGCGGTGTTGAGCGTTTCTAACTCTGTATCTGACCATTTGATGACTCCAAAGGATTAAGTTAATACAGGTATGGCGTATGTGTTTATGGCTTTGGTTTTATTTCTGGCAGAAAGTTAGGTACTTAATATTTTGTTGAGCCTTTGTTTGTATTATGTTTTATATATTATATATAATATATATATATTATATATATATATTATAGTAAGTATAGTAGAATAGGATAGGATTTATCGATATATACGAAATGTGTCAACAACTCTATTAAAGGGTGTTTTATAGTTCACTTTTTAAGTTCAGTTTTACAGTTGAATTATAAGGATATAATTTTCATTAAAATTGTGTATTAAATACCGTAAGTGGTCTTAATTTAAAAAGAACATTCTAGAATTATTTTTATACATATTTATGATGCCGTTGCAAAATAATTTGACTAAGTTTATACTATATTTTTAAAGCTTGACTTTACCAAAACCTAAATGTGCTCTTTTTGCAGATTGAGAGTTAGATGTGAAAGTCGTAATAACAAAATTATCTCAGAAATAACTATGTGGTGGCGGTGGTGTAGTAATTGATTGTTTCTATAGAGCTGTAAAAAAAACACATTTGCGTTTTGTTTTTGTTTGTCGTGGTGGATGGATTTGATATGACAACCAACGCAACGATTATTGACAAGCAAAAACAAAACGTTTGTGGAAGGCAATCGCTGTGTTCCAAATTGTACAAACGCTGCTAAAAGCGTATACAGTACTCACGGACGGTCCAAATTGATTTAGCACGCTCACAAAGCTATCACTGCTTTAATGGCTCTAGTCAATTTGGAATGGATTTAAGCGCGCTCACGTGTTCATCTGTCAAAATGTCAGTTTTGTTTTTATTTTCTTTAACAAAGCCTAAGCTAATCCCTGAAAAATGTGCGCCAAATCCACTCTCATTTCCATTAGAGACAAACTCATTAAAATCAAAACTTGAGAAACATCAGCTGGCTGCAAACGTGTGGGATTTTATATGTGTCAAATCGATTTTGACATTAGCGCTTTCACTGCTCCACCTATTTGACTAAAGCACTGATAGCAGAAACGATGACGTCATCAATGACGTAAGGCGGTGAAAGAGCGAGTGCTTTAGAGCACGCTTTAGGTCAATTTGGACCGACTTAAGCGCGCTCACAGTGCTCTAAAGCAGTCTGTTAGGCTGTGTTCCAAATTGTACAAACGCTGCTAAAAGCGTATACAGTACTGACGGACGGTCCAAATTGATTTTGCACGCTCACAAAGCTATCACTGCTTTAATGGCTCTAGTCAATTTGGAATGGATTTAAGCGCGCTCACGTGTTCATCTGTCAAAATGTCAGTTACGTTTTTATTTTCTTTAACAAAGCCTAAGCTAATCGCTGAAAAATGTGCGCCAAATCCACTCTCATTTCCATTAGATACAAACTCATTAAAATCAAAACTTAAAAGACATCAGCTGGCTGCAAATGTGTGGGATTGTATGTGTCAAATCGATTTTGACATTAGCGCTTTCACTGCTCCACCTATTTGACTAAAGCACTGATAGCAGAAACGATGACGTCATCAATGACGTAAGGCGGTGAACGAGCGAGTGCTTTAGAGCACGCTTTTGGTCAATTTGGACCGACTTAAGCGCGCTCACAGTGCTCTAAAGCAGTCTGTTAGTGCAATATGGAACGCACAGTTAGTGCATATTGGAACGCACAGATAGTTTGTGCTCTTGTCAACTAGACATGGATTTTTTGGCGGGAACTCGACATGGGCGTTTGCCTGCTTAATTGAAATTTTGGTTTTTTGTGCATTTAGTGATTTAGTGGATAATCAAGATAGTGTGTTATGCAGTAAATTTACTACGGAGTGCGCAGTTGATGAAGATTTCAAGTGATCTCGTGTTTAGCCCCGTTTGTTTGTTTGTTTGGTTACTCCCAAAAAGTCACGAACATTTTCCTTCGTAAATTTCACTATCGCTTTACGAGGGGAGCAAAAAGAAAGATTAAAGACATCAGACATGGCTGTATGGGCTTTGTACTCTTTGCCTTTCCGAAAGGAAGAATGAAACCAAAAAAAAATCGACTAGACATTGGCAGTAATGGCTGTATCTTGAAACGGCCGATTGCCATCTTATTAAAAGTTGAAGTTCACAGTATTTGTTATTTATTTCTTGCAAGACTGATTGCATTTTTCGTAGTTTTGCATCAAAAGAAGATCTAATTTACCGTTCAGTCTTACTTCTAAGATGTCAGAATCGGAAACAACCGAAATCGCTGATCAAGAGGCGAAACACGGATGCACACCAAGAAAGCGTGTCCGGCACCGTAAAAAACAGATTTATGAAAACATTCTGAAGCAAATGGAGTTCTATTTTAGCGATGCCAACTTGACTAAGGACAGGTATTTGGGAGACCTTGTTAAAAACGACCCATATGTGCCTATAGCGGAGTTTCTCAAGTTTAACAAAATTCGCGCCATGACACAGGATATCAATGATATTGCGAAGGCAATGAAGCATTCCACTTTATTGGAGCTTTCAGATGATAAACTAAAGGTATAGGTATTTTTAACTACCAATTTTTTCTAAGGTACAATTTTTGTAAATGTTCTTAACTCTAAATATTTATTTGTACAAACATTCTAGGTGAAAAGGAAGACTCCTGTACTACCGTATGATGTGGATCTAAGGACAGTGTATGTAGAGTCCATTCCAGCTACAGCGAGCAGGGAATGGCTGCAACGAGTCTTTTCTGTTTATGGATCTGTTGCTTACATATCACTACCCAAATTTAAAAACTCACAGAAAATTAAGGTAATGAAACTATCCATGCAGGCTAAGAATAATTCTAACCTCATCTATAAAAGTAAAAGGGGACTAAGTGTTTATAAACTGGAGGATGGGCAGCTGTATCCTGCAGATTGAACCACCTTACAGCTCCTGGATCCTCATTACTCTCTATAAACTTATTAAATTATTTATTGAACTTATTACAATACAAGTGCTAAGCTATACTTTTTCAAATTACAGGGCTACGGATTCATTGAGTTTTCTAAACCTGAAGATGCCCAGAATTGCATGAACAAATTTATGAAGATGGGCTGTAAACTACCTACAAGCATGCTTCCTGAAGAGTTATCTTCTATAAAAATGTTTTCCATTGAAGAACCACAAGATGAAAGCACAGATATTAAACAAGAGAAGAAACATGAACCAGAATATGAACCGCCTAAAAAGAAGAAGAAAAATAAAGACAAGAAAGGGAAGAACTTGGAGTTAAAGTTGGAGCAAGAGTCTGATAATGAAAAGAGAGTGGACACATCTACTCCAACTACTCCTTGTGTAAGTTATTAATATTACTGACTAGTATTCTGCCCTGCTGCTTCGCACACATAAAACTGGTTACCGTCATACCAAAAAAAACATAGAAAGCCTTTTCAATTTCTCCAGATTGTGTGACTTTTCTGAAAGACTTTTTCATATTTTCTTTCCATTTAAACACTGTCCTTAAAATTACAAACACAACAAAATAGAATCAGCCAAGTTCTTCGAGCCAAATGATGCTCTGCCATACATGTGGCAGTTGATATTTATATAAATGATTATAATATAACTCAATAAATTTCATAAAGCAAGTAGAGTGAATTTAGTATCAACCTTGTGAAGTCTTGCTTTTGAAAAACATAATTTATTTTATACACAGTTTGAATTTTTTAAATTTTACTAAGTAGTTTTTTTAAATAAAAGTATAGCTGCAACACCAACTAAAGTAAGAAACATTAATATTTGTTTACATTAGACTTATTTCAGTAAAAAGAAATTTACCATGGTTTTTATTTATTACCATGCATTACATACAACTGCATTAGAAGGCATGAGAGAATGGAGGCATTTAAAAAAAAGGACATTATTATTGTCTGGCTTACAACTGCAATAAATACAAATCACTGTCGATTTTTAAAATTATGTAATCTGTTGATAACTTTTTCTTTTTCAACAAAATAGAAACCATCAGCAATAGATTTATAAAAGCTTTGCACAAATGCCAGTGAAAGAAAAAACTTTAAAGAAATTAATTTGTCTTTATACGTCACAGGAAATTAAACCGGATACAGACATAAAGACCGAATCAAAAGATGATATGACTAGTAATGATGAAGTGAAAGATGAAGCAACAAGAAAAAAAAAGACTAGAAAGCGTACAGCCAAGGAAAGGAGTAAAGCCAAAAATAACATTGGACCTAATGATGCCTCAAAAGGGGCCTTATGGGGCCTACAAGTATTATCCAAACCTGAATGGAAGGCTCTTAGGAATAAATACTTGAATCTTCAAAGGAAGTATATGAAAGAGATTAAAAAGAACCTCCAAGATAAAAGGTTTGCATATTCTGGAATACCGGAGCAGCCAGCAGAACCTGCTGTTGAAGCGGAACAAGGTATGTAAAAAGGCTATGAATGCAAAAGGTCTTATTAAAGGTGCTGCCAATTTTGAAGTCTAATGTTGTTCTCATGATTACAAACTTTTTCAATGTATAACTGAAAGTGCAAAGAAATATTTTTAAGCTAATACTTTTTAACTCAAGGCCAACCATGGTGGCGTGGTGAACGTAGCTTTCTATAAAGTCTGGCAACAACAGGCTCAAAGCAGACATAATAAAATAATAAGATATTTTATACATATTAGATAGGTAATTTAAGGTCTTATGCAAAATGCTCTTAAGAAAATTGAATGCTGGTGTAGAAAGAACATGCTCTCTGTAAACGCCAGTAAAACCGTAGTAGTCCCATTCACGAAGAGAAGAAACCTGAGAGGCATAACACCTCCAACTCTCTTCGGTAAGACTATCGAATTCTCATACGAAGTTAAATACCTGGGGGTGTACTTAGACCACAAACTCGTATGGAACAAACATATTGACCAAGTAATAAAAAAGGCCAAGACAGCACTTAGCATCTGTAATAGGTTTGCCGGCTCCAGATGGGGCCTGAAGCCTAAACACTCACTCTGGCTATACACAGCAATAGTGAGACCCATCATTACCTACGGCTGTATAGCCTGGCACAAAAAAGTAGAACAGGTGACAACCATCAAGACCCTAAACAGCCTACAAAGACTAGCTTGTCTTATGATAACTGGTGCCCTCTCATCAACTCCCACCTTGGCCATGGAAGCGGTGCTGAACCTAACACCGCTACACTTACATGTCCAAAAAGAAGCACGAACATCGATGCTACGGGCCATAGAAGCAGGCAAGATGAATTGGACATCAAAAACTTTGGGAAATCTGTACAATAGCCTCACCAAACTCCCTATCATGGCAATGCCTTCAGATGTCATGATACAAACTTAACTTTGATAAACTATACGAAGTTATAATACCCCCAAGGGATGAATGGCAAAATTCTGTACCTGAACATTTTAAAACGGCAGAGCTAGTCTGGTTCACCGACGGCTCGAAACGTGACGGCCTTGCTGGAGCAGGCGTGTTTGGCAAGCGGCCCACATGTAAAAAAGCCACGAGCCTTGGCCGCTATGCAACCGTCTTTCAAGCTGAGATGTATGCGATACTGGATTGCGCGCACGAAAACCTCAATTACTCCGGTAAGAAAATAGCAATCCTATCGGACAGTCAGGCGGCCCTAATGTCACTGAAATCCGATACGATTACCTCCAAACTCACTAAGGAGTGTATAAAAGCCCTCAACCAGCTAGGTGCGAAAAACAAAGTTACCCTAGGTTGGGTTCCTGGGCACTCGGGAATAGGGGGAAATGAGGTGGCGGATGAACTGGCAAGAGAAGGTTCCGGATCTAAATTTACAACAAAAGTAAAAAATGTAATAAATATGAGACCAGTTACAGTATGTGAACTAGAAAAAGTCGTAAATAATATGAAAAATAAAGCATCATATGGTTGTGACGAAGTGCCTATACGAATTATAAAGGAAAACATTGACATCCTAAAACAACCACTTTGTCATCTTTTCAATCTATGCTTCGAAACGTGTACTTTTCCGGATCAATTTAAAATTGCTCGTATTCTACCACTACATAAAAAGAAGGACAAATATGATCCAAAAAACTACAGACCGATTTCATTATTGCCGGTACTCTCAAAATTGTTAGAAAAACTCATAAAAGTTAGACTCGTGACACACTTAAATGTTAACAATGTATTAGATGACAGACAGTTTGGTTATAGAAAAGGGTTGGGAACGGCGGATGCGATAACGACTTTAGTCTCTGATGTATTATTAAGTTTAAATGAGAAAAAAAGAGTGGCAGGTGTTTTTCTCGACTTAACCGCTGCTTTTGATTTAGTGGATCACACTATTTTGATTTCTAAATTAGATTACTATGGCGTTAGAGACTGCAATTTGCAACTTTTTAAGTCGTATTTGTGTAACCGGAGACAATTTACTGAATTAAAAAGCATTTCTCTTGAAGGTAGCGTAGAAAAAAGCACATCTAAACTGGTTTCAGTCACAAAAGGGGTGCCACAAGGCTCAGTTTTGGGACCTATATTTTTTCTTATTTTTCTCAATGACTTATCCAATTATATTCAAAATCAAATTCCAGACGTGAAACTAATATTATTTGCAGACGATACAACAGCTATAATTTCAGGAAATGACATATGTAATTTAAATGACAAAGTTAATACTGCCCTGACTCTTTTTTATAATTGGTTTGAGACAAATAATTTAAAAATTAATATCAAAAAGACTAACGTTATATTGTTTAGAACGACCGCACGTAATAAAGATACACTTCACTTAAACTTAAATGGAGAAAAGATAGAAGTTGCCAGATCGGTAAAGTCACTTGGTACACATATAGACGAAAATTTGAACTGAAAGGATGAGTTGATGGCAATTGAAAATAATATTAGTTCCGCGTGTTATGCTCTACGCAAATTGAGAGAAGTACTGACAATTGACCAAATAAAAAGTGTCTACTATGCTCTTGTTGAGTCAAGGTTTAGATATAGTGTCAAATTGTGGGGCATGAGTTACGACTATAATATGAAAAGAGCCTTTATTTTGCAAAAACGAGCGATACGAGCCATCGTTAGAATCCCCCCATGGGAATCATGTCGGGAACATTTTACCAAACTGGGAATATTAACAATACCTAGTCTATACATTTTAATACTACTTACAGATTTTGTAAAAAGCCGACACAAATTTGAGAGTTCCGCTGAAAAAGACGCTAGGGAAGTTACAAGACGAAAGGATTTCAGGTCGCTTATTACACCAAAACTGAATGTAGTTAAACACGGGGTATTGAACCGAATGACATTTTTTTTTAATAAATTGCCTGTAAAGTTGAAGGTCGAAAGCAGAGTGGACGTTTTTAAGAGAGAACTCAAACTGATTTTATTAAAGAAATGTTATTATAGTGTAAGTGAATTTTTGGACATAAATAATACTTTTGACATGTAATTTTATAATATTAAGATAATTTCAATTTTTCGAGTTTTGGACGTAAATAATAACTTTTGACATAATTTTGTAATATTAAGATTTTCATTTTTGTTTTAGCTATAAGTTAATGTCAAACACAATTGTTTTGTTATTGACTAATAAATAAATAAAATAAATAAAAATAAATAAAATAAATACTGGACCGGAGCCAGTCCTAGGTATACCTAAATCTGCCACCAGGTTTCAGTTAGGAGCTTGGGCGAAGTGCGAAGCCATCCTAGCTTGGCAAGGTTCAACTGGTCTCTCACACTCAAAACAGTTGATCCGAGGCTTCTCAAAGAAATACACATCTGAAGCGCTCAAGCTAAATCGGAATCAATTTAGGATACTCATAAGAGCCCTAACGGGACATTGTAGGCTGTGCAAGCACCTAAACAGAATGGGCCTATACGAAAACCCATATTGCAGATTCTGTGCAGAAGACGATGAAACGCCTATACACCTGATCTGCCACTGTGATGCACTGACTCACAGTAGAAGTCGGGTAACGGGAGGACACATACTATACCCTGAAGATGCTCGAACGCTCAATCCTAGGCAAATTGTCAGCTTCTTTGAGGCTGTCGGTGTGGCCGAGGAAATGTAATATAAAGGGTTGGCTACAATAGATCTGTACAGGTCGCAGTGGCCGTTGGGAATTAGGAGCCCGGCCCCTTTACCCTCAAAACATAACATAAACATAGGTAATTTAAATATCAAAGTTTCTACCCCCCCTAAATAAAAAAGGTGTGATATTTATCTTTTGTTTCTATCAAGGCACTGGTATGTCTCTTTCTTCAGATATTAGGAAACAAATGAATTACATTTGAGTGTAATTTTCAGCAATAAATCCTCAAGAGAGTGGTGGAGATAAGACGGTGACTCCATTAGAGCGAATACCTGGAGTGTTTGTGAGGGAAGTGTTGCCAGAACCTTGCAGTGACATCAGGCTTACAAAGAGGACGGTAAGCTCTATATTTTTATACTCTAAATATACAGGATCTTAAAAGTTTTAGGGGCTTAACTTTTAATACAAGGACTTTTTGCCCCAAACCACACCTCGACACTACATACGTTGAGCGAGAATTTAAAATAGGGTTGGTCGGCTTTATTATTTCCTAAACAAAATCTATTACTATTTTATATTACGTTTCAGATAAGAAGCAATGTTCATGTACTACATGTTGAAGCGAAGGAAGGACAGTCGGAAATTGTTATTAGATTTGATTCTGCGAAAGCTGCTGATGAGGTACGTTTATATTGCAGTAAGATTTCAGGATTCTATTTTTGTATCTTAGAATCTTTCACGCTTGCTCGGATTTTAATACAAGGCATTCGCGCCTAAGGGATATAAATTAGAGGATGGGCAGCAGGGTCTGTCTGTGTATTGTACCATCTACATACTGCAGTCACCAACCACCGCGGTCCATGATGCCAGCCGCAACGCTTACAAGCAGGGTGATTATGGAAATACCCCTCCAAATATAGACGTTTTTGTTGGATTTCTGGAGGGAGCTGCCTGTCCTGTGTGTTTCATAGAATGTTATGATTCGCTCGCGTCAAATAACAGTTATGAATTGCTATATTTTCTCCTATTTACTCGTAAACAGTGCTCTTATTTCAAAAAAGGAGCTGTTCAATTACCTCGTTCTGGTTCTCAATTCAACTACACGACAGTAATGTAAAACACTTAACAATGTACCTACATTGTTGTAGTGTTATAGCCGTTTGAATTTTTGCTTTAGGCACAGTAAAGAGATGGGCTTATCAGCAGTATGGAAACTCGGCGTATTTTTTTTGAAAATCGAATCTTGCATCATTGGAGCGTCAGGGTTGTAACAAACACAGAAAATAAAGGAAAGGTTCGAAATCTTTGGTAAGAAATCAAACATCAAATCGTAATTTTATTTTTCGAGCAACAAAGACTCATATAAAATAAAATAAATAATAAATAAATAAATTACATTACATAACCAAACAATAAATACATACATTAAAAAATAAATGAAAAACGAAAAAATTTTTTTTAAACAAAACAAATCCAATTTCAAACAAAGATTAGGACACTTAATCGCCTTTTATGACACAAGGACAGCTTAAGACACTTAGTCGCCTTTTATCACACCCGAAAATGGTAAGTCTCTAAGTCGCCTTTAATCGCAAAACGTCACTTAGCCGCCATTTATCACACAAGGGCAGGGCAGAAATAAAAATTTATGCATAACCGACAGCAAACTAACCCATCGGCACCGCTTCCGTTCACGCGACAACCGCGACAGAATTCTGGACGAACTTTGATTAGCGGCCTGTAGAAACGTGCGTCTGTGTGAGTGCGCCATTTTGGACGTTTAGTATGAAGCTTCCATACTGCTGATAAGCTCATCTCTTTACTGTGCTTTAGGTCTTACATGTACCTAAGAACATGAATTGGGTCTTTCAACTACCCAATTTCTTTAGCAAATTCTAACTGTCATTAACAAATCACAAACTGCAGTGTTGTTTTTAATATGAATTCATAGACTTGATTTATTCTTTTAACTTTGTTTTCTGTTTCGTCACAAATAAGAGAAAAGTACTATACAAGTTGCGTTTGAATGGCAATTATTGTCCTTGTTGACTTGGACGATAACTGCCTTATTTTCAGCATTAACAGTAATGTACTATTGTCCACAGTACTGCGCTCAATCGAGCGGTTGCGCGCGCGTGTTATCCGGCGGCGAGGAGGAGGAGCAGTGGGCGCGCGCGGAGTCCGCCCGCGCCGCCTCCGCCGGCCGGGAGCGCGGCCGCACGCGCCTGCTGCGCCGCCACGAGGCGCTCGGCCCCAAGCGCGCGCGCCCCGACCCCAAGCACACGCCTGCGCACCCGCAGCCCACGCACACGCACATACGGTTCGACGAGTGAGCAAGTGACCACACGTTGACATACAGTTCCACGAGTAAGCTGCGTGGCCACACGTTAACATACAGTTCCACGAGTGAGCTGCGTGGCTACACGTAAATATACAGTTCGACGAGTAAGCTGCGTGGCCACACGTTAACATACAGTTCCACGGTAAGCTACGTGGCCACACGTAAACATACAGTTCGACGAGTAAGCTGCGTGGCCTCACGTTAACATACAGTTCCACGAGTGAGCTGCGTGGCCACACATAAACTAACGGTTCGACGAGTGAGCTCCATATGAACACGTAACAAAAAACAGTTCAGCGAGTGAGCTGCGTGCCGACACCTAATCAATCAAACAGACTAGTAGCCTGCGTGTCGACACGTAAACATACGATCAGTTCGAGTAAGCTAAGTGTCAACACAGAAACAACAAACATTCTGACAGACAAGTTTAATGAGCTGCATGTGGACAAGTAAAAACACGCATATACGAACAAGCTAACTCAATTACCCCATCAATGAGTAAGCTAACTCAATTTACATTGTAAAAGTCGATATTTCTGACCAAAGTAACCAATGTTGTTATGTTTACTAGTTATAGTTGGAAAGTTGTGCAAATGAGGGAAATCTGTTCTTTAAAATGTCTGTTTATTAATTTGACATCCCATTCTTTCTTGAAATAGATAATAAACTGTAACGCCGAGTGAAATAATGCAGTCAAGTGAACACACTCACACCCTGATATCACAGAGAGCCAGCTACGCACCATCCATCATGCATGACGAACAAAAAAGAATGCAGCTATAGGAGAGAAACAATTAGTAGTATACAGGGTGTCTCATTCAAATCGATCAGTATGGGAAAGTCTGAAACTATAAGACATACGAAGATTTGTTCTTAGGAACCATGTCACCGATTTTGATAAAAAGAAAAACTGCATTCATACATTTGAAAAAAAAGTGTACCCATATTGTATTGAAAAAAACGGTGGTCACTTCGAACACCTACTATGATAAATTAAAGTATGTAAAAACAATGCATTTTATTCATTTTAGACATCGTGTTTCATAGAGACATTTACTGCTTAAGACCTACATAAGGTTCGACTAGTAAGCTAAGGGAGATCTGTGTTAACTTGGAGAATCCGTATTCTCGTCGAATGAATAAAAAGGTATGAAAAATTCAAACGGCTATAAAACTACAACAATGTAGGTACATTGTCAGTGTTTTACATTACAAAAACGAATTTTTAGTTTCGCTTTAAATTGCAAAATAAAATTTAAAATAAATTTAATTTTTTTAAATTGATTTTATTTACAAGAGAAAAAACCTCAAGTCGCCAACAGAGTTCATGGACTGTTATTATTTTGTGTGCCACATGTTAATACTGTAAGTAGATAGGTAGTAAGTATTGATTGTATTGTATGTAGTCTGAGTATGTAGTTAAGGCTTTCCCCCAGCCAACTAGCGCCCCCATCAGTTAAAAAAATATTACTCGCTAAATACAAAACTTATTGAAAATCTGTCTTACAAAATTGAAGTAAATGTACCTTAGTTTATTTAGAACCTATCAATTCTGAAAAATATAGTTCACTGTAGTTACAGATACAAAAACTGCTAAAAGTGGCCGTTTTTCGCACTTTTTGTATCTGTATCTACTCCGCCTGCGCGCGCACCCCCCCTTAAAAGCGAAGAGTGTAAAAAAAATTGGTTTCTTATTGTATATAATGTATATGTAGGCAATGATATTGTATGTAGGTAAACTATTCAATTTATGTAAGTGCTTATTTTGAATGCACATCATAAACACATTCGTTGCCATCATAGAATACATGAAACAGAGTTAGAAAGGCAAAGTAGGCGGGCCCCGCGTGCCACGGATTCTTCCACTGGACATTGGCGAACTCGCCATAATTTTGTAATAATTTCTTTACTTTGACATTGGCAAAATACGACTTGTAATGAGATGTGACGCCATTAAATAAATAATAGGTCCGTAGGACAAATAAACGTCAAAACCTCAAAATGACCCCTTCAGTCATTTGCCCGACTCAATGGCGTAAAGCCCAGATTAGTAAGTTTATGTGGCGTAAAGAGCAGCGACGTATTTTTTAAGAAAATGCCGTTTTGTGCGATATTATCACGTCGAGCTCACAGCAAAGATAAAAATTAGCAAAATGGAGGCCTATTGTACCACCGATAACCATTTACAATACCTTTTTATCCACTATATTTGTTAAAACAAAAATAGTTTTTAGCCGGTCGAAACCCGAGCAAAAGTGCATCCGAAAATACATCGATATCGATAAATTTCTGTATACTTGCATTATTCCTGTAATGCTGAATACTTACTTGTATATATTTTTTAGCTTTGAAGTTAACCAATAATTTTTTTAATAATTAAAAAATTATAAATTGTTTGCACTCATACTAAAAAATAAAAAAAAAAAAAGATAAATGATATTTATTTGCGATAAATGTAGTCAAAAGGTTCCCAACTTTAGAAAGAGATTTTTGGCAGCTACCCAGGTGATCCAAAAGAAAAGCAAAGATGGATCGATGCCACAGGGCGAAAAGATTGGTTAGCCACCAATTGCTCCAAACACTTTCTGGAGAGTGACATCATCTTTTCGGCACAAAGAAGACATTTAAAGCCTCTTGCTATACGCTATACCTGTAAGAATCCGAAATCACTTCCCGGAGGGACACCAACTTAACCACACACGTCTTTACTGGTATATTAATTTAATTTGTTGGTTCTTCTTATTGCTGACTAGCAGTTGCCCACGACTTCATTTGCGTGGGATTCGAAAAAAAAGTAGATATTAAGCTTTTCTAGGTCTAAGTGCATATTCCTGCCAAATTTAATCAAATTCTGTTTAGTGGCTGGGTCGTGAAAGAGTAACAAACATCCAAACATATAAAAATTCAAACTAAAATTGATTATCTTTATCTACTCTCATATCGTTAATCCTCAATAATGCGTTCAAAAATTTTAGGTTAACATCTTCATAATGTCAATCTGTGCTTAGAAACACTCTTAGGAGCATTTTTTTATCTGTCGGAGTGTATTATGAACATAGATTTATATAGTCAAGATAGGGTCTTGGGAACAAGCGTTTCATAATTTCCCTATACAAGAAAAAATAGCGCCATCTGTGAAAAATCGCGTGAACTACGTTGTGTAGTACTTCGGTCGGTACTAAATACACGGAACGGAAATAATGTGGCGGGAAAAAACAAAACAAACTTTTTACTGTTTATATGTGATTTAGGCCTGGTTTTTCACTTTCATTAATTGGATTATAGTCAAAAACAATAAAAATAAATAACAATAATAATAATAAGAGTATATTGTTTCTTCAAATAAGAACAACATTTTGTTGGTAAGTTTATTTGCATCCAATGTTGACAATATGACTGACATTTGTTGGTCCTAAACGTCAGATTTCGGACTTAGTATTATATAGTCTAAGTTTCGGACCAACGAATTGAAGCCCATTGCCGATGGGCTAGTACTTATATATAAGTAAATGATTATGAAGTATTGAATTTACTAACAGTCATCGCGGGAGACCTATTAAACAATTTTTTAATTTTTATAGGCACGCCATTGACAGCTTGATGCGTTTGTAGTCTGTGGCTGCAAGGAGGTTTCATTGCAATAAAGGCAGATTTAGACGACGGAAATATTCAGGCGCCAAAACCCAGGCACGGCAAAAATTTTGCCTGCCGCGCGTAGACGGTCGTTTACACGGAGCCGCCGCGCCGCCGCTGCCGCCATCTTGTGATGACCACTGTTTATAGTGTAGGCAACGAAGCAGTTGACCCCAACATAATTCTCTCAGGCACATTTTATTTGACAGGATGATAAAGTATCATGAATGAAATGTAAATTCAAATACCCAAAAAAACATTAACAAATAAATTTTTTCATACTATTTTTGTAATTTTTGTATGGAAAAATTTAAAGTACCGATATTGTTTTGGATTATTTTAAATAAGGTTTGTCTCACATAGTGTAATACCCCAGCAATGTTTCATCGACTGAGGATTTAATGCGGGGGCTTCATAAAACGATCTGCTTCGTTGCCTAGACTATTACACGATTCCGAAAAATTGGCGCGGGAGATGCGAGGGAAGCGGGCGGGGGGATGGTGCAGTAGGTACTCGGCGGCCAGGGACCAATTCTAGAATCTGGACGGGTGATTTTTGAGATTTTTAAAAATATAATAAGCTTTGTTAAACTCCTCAAAAGTAAGAAACAATATTTGTTGATTGTAAAATAACGTTCGGTTTTAAAATTACCAACATAATAATTTGAGTTTCATGAGTTTAACGTGGCTTTTTAAAATTTTGAAAATCTCTATAAGTGTATTTTAAAATTTCTTATTATCACGTATATTAATGCACATCCCTGTGCCCGCTTTAATGACATTCTTCCACACCTAATAGGTTGGCTGGAAGAGATCTCTTAAAGAGATAAGCTCGCCTTTGTAAACAATTTTCATTTAAAATTTTTGTCATTTGTGCAAAAAAGAATACATATATATATAATCACCCAGTGATATTCAAGAATTGGCTCACAGTTCTTTATAAATTGAAGCATTCCTAAAAAAATATACTTCTGGTTTAAAGCCAGTGCTTTGTCGTTTTTCTGCTATTGATACGGCGATGGTCAAGTGGTCGGCTGGTGGTTTTTGTTTGAAAGCAAACTAAAATAAATGGTACAGCAGCACTGCACTTACTTTCTCGCAATACTCAAGGAAAAACTGTCAACCGCAAACTTAAATTTGTAATGTCATACACATAGTATGGAAATACAAACTTTTATTTGCGTTTTTCCATAAAAATGTTCTAATGAAATATACAGACAAACATTAAAACAAACAAACCTCAAACGATTTCGAGTAAATCACATGTTTAACTTTTGGTAGTACTGGAACACCCTTTATATGAATTTACACAGATCAATGGATACTACCGTAGGATACTTGCATGGAGATTTTTTTAACTTCCCAACACATGTTCCTTATGGATAATTATTTAGTTTAGTCTACTGAGCAAGCCCTTTCAGTTTTTAGTACACCCTGTGTACGAAATTTTATTCAGAAAAATCACAAATAATATCCAGTCAAGTAGACAACTAATCCTGGATTAATATTATGGAAAATTTTATTAAACTCATACATACATAACATCACGCCTTGTTCCCGTCGGGGTAGGCAGAGACCACAGTTCTCCACCTGCTACGATCTTGACATACTTCCCTTGCTTCCTATTAAACTCAATGGAACCAATTTTGGGTAAATCACATATTTACGATTTGGTGGTACAGGAACACCCCTTATATGAAATTACACAGATCAATTGATACTGGCGCAAAATATCTTACATGGAGATGCTTGGTCATCATCAAGATTCTATAAGCAGTTTTTGAGAAAATTTCAATTTTTTATTTTCGTTGTATGACAGCTACCCTCAAAATGAGAGCCAGCAAGAAAGCACTTAGAACCCATCGATGGATTTGCATAAAACTCCTAAATTCAAAATATGATGTCATTTGGACCATTCGTTTAGCCGCTAGGCCAAAGCGTGACGGACAGACGGACCGACCGACCGACCGACGGACGGACATTTTTTGGAGACTTGTTTTTATGATGTATAAGTGATATAGAACGCATTTTTGAGAAAATTCGAAAAACGTTTTTTTTCACGAATACAATACCTTTCTCGCTCCGCTCGAAAGTAAAAATAAACAAGCGAAGTAGAAAAATGCATTTTTAAAACAACAATACAAATAAAATCCTTATTATCTTGCAACTAATTGTTAACTCCGAAAAAATATTTTTAAAATATTAATTTAATGACTGTTTACTGGGCACATTTTCAAGGTTCCTGACATCTGGATTCTGATAGCTGATATGGCAGGTTCGCGACCACTGTTTTGGCGCCGCAAAATAGCCCGCTGGTCTATTTCATGCCTACAGGCCAGCCGCACGCCAAAAACCGTTTACACGTTGCCTACCGTCCTGCCTAGAGTATTGGCTCCAATATTTTGCCGTCGTCAAAACCAGCCGTGGCACGGCAAAAACTGTTTACACGATGCATATTGTCTTGCCTGGAAGGTAGGCGCCTGAAATTTGCCTCCGTCTAAATCCGGCATAACGGAAAACTCAGCAAACAAAAGTTGTATTTACATATTTTTATTAGTTTTGTAATGAAATAAGTGATAAAATTGTTTACGATATGCCTTCGAGTGTTTTTTAAAGCAGCTATAGGAACTTCGCTTAGCAGTTATCACCGGAAAAAGAGAAAATCATTAAGGTTTGTTTTTGAACACATTATTTTAGGATTCACGATATGAGAGTAGATAAAATTGTGTATGCAACTCCACATAATTAGGTATAAAACACTCGTGTCTTCTATTATGGTATGCTACGCTCGCCTGCGTGACGATTAGTTTCTGCGCATGGTGACACGCGGAGAACCAATGAACGCTTCGCAGTCCTTCCCCCACCATACCCCGCGCACCCCCGCGACTCGTTTTTTGTGTTCTGCGCATTAACCGCCATCGCTAGAGTTAGTCATTCCAAGCTGTACGAATCTAAAACAAACCTATGTTTCGTGGAAAAGTTGTAATCCAGAGTACAATTACAATAATCCATTTTATCGATTATTTGCCCAATGAAACATACATCCCTAGCATTTGCACAATAATGATACCAGTATAACACAACAATTTAATATTTCAAAATCGCTAACTTTCTATTTTCAGTAAAGAAAAATGTGTCCGTCTCCCCAGCAACCCGTGCGAGATATGGCCAAGTGGCATACACCAAAATTTAGTGGAAATTGGTTCATTCCATCAGTAAAGTGTCAGATTCAGTGCATCAAAACTGATGACACTATGAGGTGAAAACTTTGGGTGGCTGTAGAGACGTCTCGTCAGCCAGCCCATTCTATACAGGGAAAACTACGAAGATTACGTAAAAGCAAAATAGTTCCACATTTACTGCATGTCTAGTGCAATTGATTGTAAAAAAGCCGAATCGAAAATGTCCATATGGTAGGAGCACTTCATCAATAATTATGGGTGGCTGGAGAGACGTTTTCCCAGCCAGCCCATGTGATATCTCGGAACATATAGTAGGTAGGAAGATAAAACAAAGCTTAATATTTACTACCTATTCGGAACAGTAGGAAGCAAATATTTCAAAATCCTAGCTCCACTAACTTTTGAGATATTTGTATTTTTTCATGGGCTTGCTGGGGAGACGTCTCGCCAGCAAGCCCATGCTGTAACTCAAAAAGTACTGCACGTAGAATGCTGAACGGTATACCAATAGAGAGTGCATATTTGATGCAATAAGCACCAAGAAAAATAAATCCCTAGGTCTTATGGTTTCGATGCTAGAAACAAAAATCATTTTCCCGCTGAAAATTTGGAATGCATGATGTGAAGTGCAACGTTGCCGTTCTGTGCAATTCTACATGTTGCTGTTAGAGCATTCAAAAATCAATCTTGTGTCCTTATAGTTAAGAGGTCCTCTAGACGCACGTGTAGATTATTTGTAATTTGAGAATAGTTCGGGAGACGGTGTACTTAAAAGGCTGATTGGTTAACAAGAAGTTTTTATTTATTTGTGGACAACATGTGAAGAACAAAAGACATAATATGTATTTTGGCTAACGTATTTATTTAATAAATCAGTTTTCTTAACTTATTAATTACAGGACAATTTAAGAATACTTTAAAAATTTTAGTTTGTTACTGAGACCATTAAACCTACATCTCCTCCTAGAATACAGTTGTCACGGTTGCTAAAAAGAGATTGAGGCACCAGTTAGTCTTCACGTGAGCTAAAATACATATTATCTCTTTCGTTCTTAACATGTCGTCCACAAATAAATAAAAACTTCTTGATAACCAATCAGTCTTTTACTAAGTACACCGTCTCCCGAACTATTCTCAAATTACAAATAATCTACACGTGCGTCTACAGTACCTTTTAACTATAAGGATACAAGATTGATTTTTGAATGCTCTAACAGCAACATGTAGAGTTGCACAGAACGGCAACGTCGCACTTCACATCATGCATTCAAAATTTTCGGCGGGAAAATGATTTTTGTTTCTAGCACCGAAACCGTAAGACCTAGGGACTCACTTTTCTTGGTGCTTATTGCATCAAATATGCACTCTCTATTGGTATATCGTTCAGCATTCTACGTGCAGTACTTTTTGAGTTACAGCATGGGCTTGCTGGCGAGACGTCTCCCCAGCAAGCCCATGAAAAAATACAAATATCTCAAAAGTTAGTGGAGCTAGGATTTTGAAATATTTGCTTCCTACTGTTCCGAGTAGGTAGTAAATATTAAGCTTTGTTTTATCTTCCTACCTACTATATGTTCCGAGATATCACCTGGGCTGGCTGGGAAAACGTCTCTCCAGCCACCCATAATTATTGATGAAGTGCTCCTACCATATGGACATTTTCGATTCGGCTTTTTTACAATCAATTGCACTAGACATGCAGTAAATATGGAACTATTTTGCTTTTATGTAATCTTCGTAGTTTTCCCTGTATAGAATGGGCTGGCTGACGAGACGTCTCTACAGCCACCCAAAGTTTTCAGCTCGTAGTGTCGTCAGTTTTGATGCACTGAATCTGACACTTTACTGATGGAATGAACCAATTTCCACTAAATTTTGGTGTATGCCACTTGGCTATATCTCGCACGGGCTTGCTGGGAAGACGGACACAAGAAAAATCTAAATTATTTTTTTAAGTACTATGCATAATGTTGCACACATTTATAAATATATTGTTAGGGAAATATTTAAAAGGAAAGTTAAAACAAAGAAAGGTCCAATGGATACTTTTTGAACCGTTTTGTGCAAACTTTATTAATATGGCCCCATTTTATCTTTGTCTCTTTCTCACCCAAAAACGTCAGATTTTGACGTTTTTGAAAATAATGTTATAACGTAATGTAATACGGTAAATTTTTGTTTGCTTGGATTTGGCTCCTTTGACTTTTTCGATTCACCAGTAGACGACAAATAGCTAGCGGTGTTTTTTTTGTAGTGAAAATATCTTTGGAAAATATAATTAATCGTGTAAATGTGTGCAAACTGGCGACACCGGTTCTCGTACAAAATTGTCAGCATTGCCTTTCTAACTCTGTTTCATGTATTCTTTGGCTTAGTCTATCGTTTTACGTGCAAAAAGTTAGAAAATCTAAATTTTTATTAAATTTTACATGAATTTAGGTTGAGTTTGTTTAAAAAACACCTGACTCTTTCTTGTGAACTCTGTATAGCTATAATTAGCGCATCCACTGCTTAACGCGCGATTACGTGGTGTTGTGGCGTAAAAGTATGGGCAAATAACTCCGATGCTGTCGGTTATTTTCTGCGTATGAATGGCGCGCGAGAAGCCAATGAAAGATTTCACTCGTAAGTCCCGCGCACGCCCGCCGTATATTTTGGTCTTTAGCCTAAGAACCAAACTATTTCACTGTATGAAGATTCCACAAAAATTCATATCAGCATTTTTTTTTCGTCAAAAATTTTATTAGCTGGTCTATAAAATAATTCATTAGTAATCCACCCAAATTTACGACCGCATGATTTAAAAAAATAATAATAAAGGTATTATAAATTCCACAAAAAAAGGGCAAAAATGCTATAAACATTATTTACTTTACATTTGATTACCTTTATTAATATCTTTTTTGTAAGTATATAATCCTCCTATATTTGTAAAAGAAAAACAATTAAACCTAAAAAAAAAATTTACGTAAATCTTAAAGTCGCATAAGACCTATGGCAAAAATCCTATCAGATCAGTGCTTCTATTTTTTTGTTTCATTAGCGTCCCTTAACATATAGTGTACTAAATCCAACAAAAAAACAAAATGGAAATTGAAAACGATTTTAGTGGTAATAAAAAACTAGTGAAAAAAATATAGCAGTTAGAAAAACTAAGTAGACTTGTCTTTAAGGTCAAATAATATCATCCCAAATTAAAATCCACCTTAAAAACATTAAGTAATCATTATAATCACGGATCGAAGAAACAAAGGGTTGCGAGGGGTATACGCGGGGCGCGGCGGCGGCGGCGCGGCGGCGGGAACATCGAGAGAGCGAGCGCGCGGGGCGGGGGCATGCATGCAACGTCACGTCACAGGACGAAGATTTGTTTTAATTGCGGAGTCGTTAGCGCATTGTGACCTTATTTGCAAAACAATATTACTTTTAGCGAACAAACTTTGTTAAAGACTTTAAGGTACTTAATCTTAGATACTCACTTAAAGGATGGAAGAAAACGAAAGTTCAGAAAAATGCAGAATATGCAATATTGTGTTTCGATACAGTGCTTGTCGGCGAAAAAGGCTTGCAAAGACTATACGAATCAAGTGAAATAAGACTCGATGGATTATTTTTGAGATCCCAAAGTTTAACTAAAGTTAAGTTACATAAAAAATGTCGGAAATCATACACGAATCCGAAAGTAATTGAAGCTGCGGCAAAACGTATTGCAGCCGGTGAGACACCACAAAAGCCAGCAAGTTTTGATTACAAATCGACATGTTTTTTGTGTTGCGGCGATGCATCTTTGCAGTTTGAAGAAGAAGATAAGAAGAAATCTATTAAATTGCGCAACTGTGTCTCAAAAGTACAGAGTGAATTAAGACTGCAGTCCGCGCACATTAGCGCCCTCATCATAATTTAATTAATTTCTTTGAATTGGAGACCAAAATGAAAAATTGAAGAACGGCTTAGTGTTCTTTGTCAGGATAGCGTTATTTTGAACTATTACAATTAGCTTTATGATATCTTGTTTATTCAAAATCCTTAAAACGGAAATTGGTGGCCACCGCGTTCCGTTCAAAGGATTTTGAATAAACAAGATAACATAAAGCTTATTGTAATAGTTTAAAATAACGCTATCCTGACAAAGAACACTTAGCCGTTCTTCAATTTTTCATTTTGGTCTCCAATTCAAAGAAATTAATTAAATTCTGATGAGGGCGCTAGTGTGCGCGGAGTGCAGTCTTAACGAAAACTAACCTCGTGATAAGATGCACCAATCGTGGAGATGAGTGGAGCTCTGAGGTAAGTCTTACCTACCTACCAGTAACTATGATACCAATAAGGTACCTACTTACAATTATCCATTCTGCCAACTCCATTTCATATGACAACTCGGGCAGCTAGGTAGGTGTAGGTATACAGGGCGCAAAATAACTTTGGCCGTGACGGTTATTTTCTGTGCATCGGTGACAGGCGGAGAGCCAATGAACGATTCGCTCGCCTCTCCCACCTTCCGCGCGCATCTCCGCGACTCATTTTTGAGGTCACGATACCAAAATGGTAAGAAAAAGGAACCTTTATGGTGCGACTTTGTCTGTGTCCATCTGTCTGTCACACCTGTATATCTTAGCAACCACTCATGCTATCGACTTGAAATTTGGAATAGTTTTAGAATATGTTCGCTCAACTTGATTGCACATGAAAGAATAAAAAAAAACTATGGTTATTAATGTAAAGGGGGCCCAAATAGCAGGGGGCCAAATTTAAAATTTTCGCTAGTAGGTCAAGTGGGATATCATATAAAAGGGCTTTACCTATACATTGAAAAACATAGTTTTGTATTTTTTTACGACTCTTAGTTTTCCAGTTATGATGAAAAATTTTAAAAAATACCATTCCCCCCCCCCTTATCTCCGAGGTTTTTGAAAGGAAAAATCTGAATTAATTACAGTCGATAGATGTTTATGTAAATATGACAGCAAAAATAACACAATCTTTCTAAGTTGCACAGTTTTTATGAAATCTGCAAAAAACCTTTACAAACTAATTTAGTTTTGCGGTCCTAAAAATAGACTATATTGCTTCCAAAAATACTAAAGGTATATCGGAACCCTCGACGTGCGAGTCCGACTCGCACTTGACCGGTTTTTTTGAGTTCTGCGCACTAACGGTCAGAGTTAATGTTACTTAAATTGTAGTATAAATACCTACCCAGGTGACAGTATCTTATCATTGCCTATTAGTTCAAATCCAAACAATCTTTCAGGATGATTAGAGCAAGGTCTTCAATTTATTGACAGTACCTACATTGTCTTTTCTAAAAAGCAGAGTAAACTGAAAACATTACGAAAGTTCAGGGACGTATTAAGGATAATCAATTACTTGAATTTTTAGTGTAGTCTGTTAAATAGTCATCATCATAACATGATCGCAGTATGTAAGATGAAAGATACTATTGTCCATCCTTCGGTTCATAAGCTCTTAGTCGCCTTGTAACTGAACCTATAACCTTACTTAATAGAATAAGTATTTTCTATTCAGACAAATACCGAGATATTCGTTAGAAGGTTTTAATTTAGCCAAAACACAAGTGTTCCAGCAGCGCAGTCCCTTGAACTGACACAATAAGATCATAGCGAGTTTCTTTCACAAGATCTTTTCTCAAATTTCTATATCATTATCTATTCCGCACGGAATCAGAGAGATATCCACCGACTATGACAGTTTTATGTCCGAAGACAAAGCAAATTCGTTAAGCTTGGGCACACCAATACAATTGATGTGCTTACACTTAATTTTTAAATGATCTATTTACTTGGTCCTTTGATCCCGACAAATCCGCTTTTAAACGTAATCAATCTGGGTGTCCAAGTACTCGTAGATCAACATCGTTACAACTCCGGAGAAAGCTGAAAATTAAAATACATTGAATGTTTTATTTAGGCCTCTAAACATTCAATTTTTGATCGACTTGTGGTAGGACTTACTACATGTGAATAGTAGCCCAAACTCTTTTTGAGGATCATGTTGTTGCCATCAAAAGGATTCATAACAAGTAGGTAACTTTTTATATTATCTATCGCTTCACTTTTTAAGTGCTTATCACTGCCCCTTCAGTGCAATTGTAGCCATCAAAAGGATTCAACCTAGTAACTCTTTAATTATCTATCGCTTCACTTTTTAAGTGATTATCACTACCCCTTCAGTGTAATTGTAGCCATCAAAAGGATTCAACCTAGTAACTCTTTAATTATCTATCGCTTCACTTTTTAAGTGCTTATCACTGCCCCTTCAGTGTAATTGTAGCCATCAAAAGGATTTAACCAATAACTCTTTAATTATCTATCGTTTCACTTTTTAAGTGCTTATCACTGCCCCTTCAGTGTAATTGTAGCCATCAAAAGGATTTAACCAATTACTCTTTAATTATCTATCGCTTCACTTTTTAAGTGCTTATCACTGCCCCTTCAGTGTAATTGTAGCCATCAAAAGGATTTAACCAATAACTCTTTAATTATCTATCGCTTCACTTTTTAAGTGCTTATCACTGACCCTTCAGTGTAACCTATTCATGTTTTAGGTAAGGCTATAAACGGCACACCCCATTCCCTTTTCATCTTAAGCCCTGCCTATGCGAGGCCTAAGATGATAGCTCTCCCGTTTTCTATTCTTTATCTTAAAATAAAATAAAAAAATAAAAAAGGTGGGAGAGATGGTCCGCTCCACCACTCGCGGCCCACGATGAGCACCTACCAACACACCAACGTGCGCAATGTGCTCCCCCCAACGGGGAAAGGGTATGCCGGCTTAGCCAGTCTTTTGATTTGGGCCGAAGCCCGTGCCGAAGCCCATTGTTGGAGCCGAAGCCATTTGTTGGAGCCGAAGCCCATTGTTGGAGCCGAAGCCCATTGTTGGTGAAAGGACGAAGCCAGGGTTAGGCAAAAGCTTAATGTGATTCCAGCGGTGGACGAGGATTTCTCCAAGTCGGAACCAACAGCCGACCGAAATCGAGGCTGCGGCCCCAAAGTGACAATTTAATGAAATAAAAAGGTGGCCGAAGCCAAATATTGACCTCCATGGCGAAAACAGAAACATAAGAAGATCTATCGAAACAACTTACGTCTGTGTCGTCTTTTATTTTGAGTCCCGTAGGACAGACGAGGATTTCTCCAAGTCAGGACCAACAGCCGACCGAAATCGAGGCTGCGGCCCTAAAGTGTCAGTTTAATAAAATAAAAAGGTGGCCGAAGCCAAATATTGTCCGAGTTCTGTAGAACAATCATGTCCCTCAGAGTCTCCATAATCTGCATGAACTTTTATAGCATAACTGCTTACTGCTATTACTGCTAATTTATTTCTGCTTTACATGTCTAGCTCGTATTTGTATGATAGAATGATTTATTCAGTATAGTCTTGGCAACCCACTTTTGCCACAAGACATATGAGGCGTTATTCCCATCGTTCATTTGGAGTTTTCATTCGTGGTTTTATAACTGTCATATTTGTGCTCTGCAGAAATATGAAAACTCTCTGTCCAACATAAGAAGTTCCAGACTCTTAGTACATGCTAGTACGTTTACTAACATGGCTTTAGGTACAACTCCGAAAAGCCATCACCAAAGGCTTTAATAGCGTTCGCAAACTTGTTTTCAACGATCATCAAAGATAACTTGAATGAATTCATTTCACCTCTCGCAAGAAGCGCAATTTAGCATTTTGTTGCTGTTCATATTTCTATGAGCGACGTATACAACCAAGATCTACATCCATCGACGTGACTTTAGCCAATATTGAAAACGCCAACCAACGTCCTTATCTATAAATGTAGGCCCTAGTCAATATCCATCTGCTCCATCGCGAATACTACTTTTAACTGCTTTAAGCAATGTTTTTATATAATAACATATCCCTAAACCTATCTTAATGTCCATTTTCATTAACTTTGTAGTATTTTTCAATTTTTATGCGTTTCTAAGATATTTTTCAGCTCCCAGCCAGCTGTTTAATGGTTTTTAAGTATCTTAATTTGTACCTAGGGTCATAGAGTTACAGCCTCTTACGACACCTACATATAGAGACGAGTTGGTGCTATTCTTTGCTGGCACTACACGGACTTTAAATTCTGGATAGCTTTCATACGTAATTATTACTTACGTTTATTTATTTACCCACCTTTTAATAAAGATCATCCAACCTAATTGGCATACTACTAAGAAGCCTTACTATGGAAAAAATTAAGCGACCGCTGATTAAACTAGTGCCGATCGAAAGAGTACTAAAATGCAAACAAAAAAAACCGGTTAAGTGCGAGTCGGACTTGCGCGCCGAGGGTTCCGATATACTTTTTGTATTTTTGGAAGCAGTAAAGTTCATTTTTAGGACCGCAAAACTAAATTTGTTTGTAAAGGTTATTTGCAGATTTCTAAAAAACTTAGAACGATTGTTTTATTTTTGATGAAATGTTTACATAAATATCTGTCAAGTGTAATTAATTCAGGTTTTTCCTTTCACAAACTTCGGAGATAAGGGGGGGGGGGGGGAGAATGGTATTTTTTTTGACATTTTTCATTATACTCGTAACTTGAATACTAAGAGACGTAAATAAATACAGAATCAATCTATTCAAATAAACCTCCTCGAATCATGACAAAGGCGTACGACAAAGTCCAATACAATATTCTCCTAGAGAAGCTCTATGATATCGGTATACGCGGTCCAACCCATAAGTGGTTTGTGTCTTAAACCGAATGCAGTATGTCGAAATTGAAAATTTCAATTATAAAACCGGCCTCATCTGCAATGTAAGATCCGATGTACAATACATGCGAAATTCAATTCCTCAAGGTACAGTCCTTGGATGCTGCTTGTTCATCATCTACATAAATAATTTGCCAGACGCTTTTAATGAACCCTGTGCCTTATTCGCAGATGACGTTTCAATTTTAATAACCTGCAAAGGCTCCTCTGAGTTAACATCAAAAGGTCAAAACATTTTAACTAACGTAAATCAATGGATGACGGACCACTGTTTAGAAATAAACTCTAATAAAACCAAAGTCATGCAATTTCGGCCATATCAGAAAGCGGCTTTAGACGTTAATATTTCATATAATAATACGACACTCGAATGTGTTAGTAATTTTAGCTTATTAGGTCTGAATATTGATACCCATACCAACTGACATATATCATCGCGGTCTTTTTGTAGACCTTTTGAAGGTGTACAATACTGTAAGTTGTACACTATTTTAATCTATCTCGTAGGGGTCAGCCAGCGTTTGCAATCTAAGCGCAAAAAAAATATTTATTTACGACATCACATTAGAAACCTCTAACGTATCGGTGTTTCTTTACTATATTATGCATGTTTTATACATAATTATAAACCTTCCTTTTGAATCATTATATCTACTGTGGGCCAGCCATACGCAAAAGACCATCAGCGCCCTACGTGTCCAGTACAACAATGGCTTCAGGATGTTTTTGGGGCTGCCCCGCTTTTGTAGCGCCTCGGGCATGTTTGCTGGGGCGCATACAGACGACTTTTATGCGATAATGCGTAAAAGAGCAGCCTCATTACTTTGTAAGGTAAGGGCGAGCTCCAATTCCATCCTGAAAACCGTTGTTGGAAAGTACGACTTGCCTATAAAGCAGAATCTTTTTAAATGGTTGGTTAAGAGAAATACCCCCTGATTTGAAGTAATGATGAATAATTTATTGCCTTATTTTTATGACATAGTTTACTAACATAGAATAAGTTTATACTAATGATTTTATGGATCTCTGTCATCTTGAATTAAATAAATAATAATAATAAAAAATGCCCAGTCAATACAATAAGTCCTATCTCAAGCACTCTATAGGGAAATGCGCGTTTTTTTTATTTGCAATGGGCTTACTCTTGACCTCAATCTAGCCCTGAGAACAGAGATGAGGTCGATGATAGAACGAGCTAGCTCAGAAGAGAATTGGCGTTTAGAGAATCGTCACATGTCAATGCTTAACAAACAAATAAGAGCGTGTTCTTCCGAATAAAATACTGAACCTCCGACAAGATTACTTAGTTACTGGCAACAGAAGTTTTGCAGCATCCGTGTTAAACGTTTTGCTAGAGAGAGACGAAAACACACCTTCGATGGCTTATATATTTTTTAGTTTCATAGTTATTCGAATAATAGTTTTATTTTACTGTTTATTTCATTAAGGCTGTGTCTTGACGTGCCACTAAATTTGAGTAAATTTTTACCAAATAAATGTTCACCTAATTTTGTTTACCAAAATGACTATATGATCACCAAATTTGCTCGCGGCACGCTCGCTTCGCTCGCTCGGCTCGTGCGTTGTGGTCGCAAGATAACCTAACACAACCTAACCGAACCGGCTAATTTTGACCAGCATAAATTTGGTAACCAATTACCCAAATTTGGTGTACATTTATCCATTTTGGTGTACATTTATCCATTTTGTCTGAAGTGTATTGGGGTGTTAAAAATTATTTTGGAAATCATTTAATTTAATGCCTGTCATTTTTTAATATAAAAAACATGCATATTCCCTATTCGCAAAAATGAGAGAATAGTATAATTATAATGCAATTAGTGAATAAAAGACGGATTTAAATCGAGGGCCAGAGATGAATCATGAGCAACTGAAGGCTAACTAACAACTGAATCACGACCGTAGCGAGTGATTCAAGTGTTAGAATCCTGAGCGACACGAGTGAGTCATGGCCTTGATTTAAATCCTTTCATTCAATATATGCATACTATATAATGAGTACAAGAAAAAGAAAGATTTAAGGAGGTTGTATACCATTGAGATGGAGGTCGAATATATTGGTGTGTTCTAAATTCAAAGACCAAATAGTGATTAAAAGTGCTTTTTATTCACTGCTTTCAGTGAATAAAAGAATCTTTTTAGAGGGGGAATGGTATAAAAATATTTTTTTTGTATGTTATGTATCAAAATGTAAAACTGTTTATCATATAAGACTGGTTTGGCAAAAATATTGTAAATTTTCATACATTTATGATGAAAAATGTATCAGTAAAATAGTAACAAACGGAAAAACCATTAAAAGATAGGTGTCTTTTGAGACTGTTTTTTGTAATTATACTAATTAAATCTAAATTAGAGCGTGACCACATCATTTGCCATATATCTTGTAGATTACTATGATTTTTTTCTGTTTAGAAAAATGCCCTATATAATGTAAAAAAGTGGTTAAGAAGTTATTCAATCTCAAGGTTATTTAGGTAGTATCAGCCTTAAATATAGTACCTACAGAGCTACAAACATTTTAAACTTTGACTGAATTCGGCCTTGTCCATTTTTTCCTCGTATACTGCGTACAAAATAACTTTGTCTGTGACGGTTAATGCGCAGAAGTCCAAAAATGAGTCGCGGGGGTGAGCGCGACTCCCCCCAGGGGGCGAGCGAATCGTTCATTGGCACTCCGTCTGTCACCCATGCGCGGAAAATGACCGTCATAGACAGACTTGTTCGAAACGCGCTGTAACGATGCGTTGTGGTTGCGCGCGACGCTACGGCAAGGCGGCGGGGGGCGGTGGTGTGGACGTTTGAGCGGGCTTTTTGCCACGCTCCGAGTCGAGTGCCCGCCGCGCCTGCATTAGTAAGAATAGTAAGCGTTCGAAAATGATACTTATTACGGAGAGCTGAAGTCCTTATTAGTGTATGTACTTTAAGAAATTTACGAAGATCTTAAATTTTTTGGTGGATTTCATGTTTCACTATGCTATCTAGGCTTAATATTAAAAGTCTACCTAAATTTATAACTGCTATTTTTTTGCTGTCTATGTAAAAAGCTGATAAAGAATTACCTACTACCCAAATAAAAACAATGTTGGATTTTGAAAGAAAATATATTAAAACGTTAATTGATGTTGATAATTACCAAAACAAATCTTCTATAATTTTTTTCCTAGAGTATATAGCACAGTTATTGAAACAACCAACTTCTTCTTATAGAATTAGTTTCCCGTTTATATATTCGGTGGATCTCGATTTTGGTGCTTAAATATAGTGAACATAGACACATTTTCACGATAATATCGGTGCTAGCATTTTTGCTGAAAAATTGCGCCATCTTCGTGGTATAACTTTTTTTTGGTACCTTCCAGTTTGAAACTTTGGAGGATTCAAAAATATAGTCTCTTAAAATTACATTTAAAGGCCATTTACAAAAATTTGGCCTGATATGAATTTTTTCCCCAAAATAAAGGATAGCTCTTAGGGTACTTGCGCATTAACGGTCAGCATCAGAGTTACGTGCCCAGCATTATACGGTTATCTACAAGCGATGCTGTGTAAGGCCGTTTGTCCACCGCTATGATACTGATAAAGAGATGACGATGGCGCCGGGAGAAATTGTCGGCGATACTGTGCCGATATCGGCGATGGCACTAAGTAATAAGTACTATTTAAACGGGCCATACAAAGCCCTGCCTGCAGGGCCCTGCTTGCAGTGCGCACTGCCAATCGTACCGTGTGTGGTCCTGCAGGGCCGATGTAACGGCTATTTTGTCGGCCCTGCATGCCCACACAAAGTACGATTGGCAGTGGCACTGCAAGCAGGGCCCTGCAGGCAGGGCTTTGTATGGGGCCCTTTACGTGGATACGTCTATGCTTTCTGGCGGCAATAATGGGGAACATGCATTGATTTCTTTGATTTAAAAAAATATTCTCTTTCATGTAATAAACAGTCTAGTAAAACTATTTTTCGAATAACTATAATATTAAAAAAGATATAAGCCATCGAAGATTTGTTTCTGTCTCTTTCTAGCAAAACGAAATTTAATATGGAGTATTATAATATGGCCGTAGCGCATGGTGACGTCACTATTCATGTCGGATCTCTCTGTCTAATCGGCGCGTAATTAGTAGTTTTAAATGCTTCTATCGGCCGTATTTCTTAGCCGATTTAAATTTCACTTTTTGTCATCTCTACTACGGTATTTTCATATTTTGTTAATAAAGACGACAAAAAAAAATTATGCATGTCCCCTCAGAGAGTGAGGGGAGCGGGGTTGGGGGGTGAGTGGACGTGGTTGGGGCTTGACGTGCTCTTAACTGTACAGTAGGGGAGCAGGGGGCAGAGTGAATCAGGGGGCACAGTGGTTATTCATTAATATCTCGCTCGCTATTCATTAAAAACACACACTCACTTCGAACGATTGCATGATCTATCCAATACCCCTCCCTCCCACCGGTCACCGTCACGTTCTCACTGCCAGAGGTCAAGCTGCAGCCGCTCCGCGAAACGTAAGCCACCACTTTTTTTTCTTGATATTATTTTGTGAATCTTTTTGACAAACTTAGCCATTCAAATTGTATATTTGTTTGTTTTTTACTAATAACCATTTAATGAGCTACGTAAGTCGTGGTTATTCTATTGCGTCACGATTAATTTTAATAGTAGTTTCAGTTATTGTTTCTAATTTGACCATAAGGGGTACAATGAACTAATTTCATGTGGGGCACTGTGGACTGTGATCCATAGTGCCCCATAAATGTATTATTTAACTTAACCTTTCTGTTTAATTGATTCAGGTAAAAATTATAGGTACACAATCGTATGCACCAATGTTAGGTATTGGTGCATACGGAAAAAATATAAAAAAATGCTGTTTTATGTTTTTCTTAAAATAAATTTTAATTATGATACCTACTAAATGTAAGTACATAATGACTGAAATGCAACCAAAGAGACTAATTTATGCCAATTAAGCACTAAAAAACTTTAATATGTGATTACCAAGCAAATTGTGTTTTATTTTAATAACACATCAATTAAGTTCAATGTACCCCATATCAATTTTGAAGTAAAATTAAGGTAAATATTCACTGTGCCCCATGGAGATTCACAGTACCCCAAGCCTAAGTCCATAGTGCCCCATAGCTGGGGCATAGTGGACCATTATCCACTTTAAGAAAAATATTCAATTTCTCAGAAACTGTTGCGTTTATTTTTTATTTTTGTGTTTTTTTGTATACCTTTAACACCAAGTTACCCCTCGTAAGTAAAATATAAGAACCAGCGTTAAAGATAAATGCAGTAGAGAGCACAAATAAAAAAGTGGTTCACTGTGCCCCCCGCTCCCCTACTATTACCTATTCTGTGACTACGTGCCTACATGATGTCCACACTAAACTTACGGCCGTTTCTAAGATACTTCGTGACGATATCTGCACCATATCGGCGCCAACATCTCGTTGTATCGTCGCACGTCGCGGTAGACAAACAGCCTTGATCGCAGTGGATGGATTGCGTGCGCCGCGCTCGCCGTAGTGGACGGCGCTATTATATACTCATTGGCGCTATCCAAGATGTAAATTACTAAAAGATTAATAAAATATTTTTTGAATTACAAAGCTAACACCTTTTATTCCAAAGCCAATCTCAAATAAAATTCTCTTATTTTATAAAAAGACAATTTATTAAAAGTAAATGCAACATCAAATTCAGTCTTAAAAATACGTTTAATTAAACTTAATAATACAGGAGGCACAGGCACATTTTATTAATTAAATTTTACCTTATTTCACATTTTCCACCTTCTTTAATACATTAAAAACCTGTATTCTAATGCCTCAATATTATCCATATAAAAAGTAGTATTCCATTATTATTAAAAATTAGATTACTTAGCAGCCATTAAGTTCAGTAAAACCCTGAATCTGTTCTGGGAAATTTTACAATTAGGTGAATTCACTAATTAAAAGCTAGTAGGATGTCATGACAGGTACTTTAAAATAATCTGTATAAAAATATAAAATTGTAAAAAAAGGAGAGCACCAAATATTAAGTAACTGAATATTGTTACAAGATTGAACTTACATAAATAAACATTAACACTTAGAACTAAGTTGGCAATTTCTTTATCACAACAAATCAAGCTACACCAAGATATGAACTTATTATTATGTACAGAAGAGGTAGATTGAATCTATGTAATACAAAATTATGACGCTTCCATATGCCTGTGGACTGTCACTGGTGCTATGATGCTGTTCTTCCCACAAGGAAGGACTGTTACACTCATGTCAGTGGCTTTTAATCGTGGTTTGATCTTTGCTGGAAGTGGGCAGCTTACGTCAGATTTCGTATCGTCCGATAATACTGTAGGATCGTTAACAGAAAAGCCAGTAGCTTCAGAGTCTTCATGCGGTGTCATAGTAGAGTAACCATGGTCAGAGCCACCGGCGGTATGTGGCCGCCTATAACCCGTCACCACTCTATATGGCGATATCGGAGCCTCTATCTCCATCGCGGGAAGTAATTTATCCTGCCCAGACTGATCATGCATGTCGTCTGACTGTAAATGACTCATTTGAACATCCGCGTCGTGCCAAGTTTCGGCAGGCCCGTCGACGTACAAATTATGGCAACTTGCTGAAGATACATTTTGCCTGTAGCAATAAATCGCGACTGCGATGACTAAGCTGAGGGTCACAATACAGCCAGCAATAGGGCCGATAGCTGAATAATTTCCAAATGCATCTCTGTTCAGATGGCCAAAAGTGCCTTCTCCGTAAGGAGTAACGGCGCCTAGCACGCCATTAAAGCAAGTTGATTGGGAAGTACAAAACGGAGCCGGAAGAGATGTCCTTCCATCCGTATCTATCTGACACCACTCGCAACCGAGGACTCCCAAACAACTTGAATGGGTCAAATAAGTTTCGCACTGAAAGTCGAAACAAGACTTCAAATTTTCCGCAAAATTGTGGAAGTAGTGCGACTTATGGTTGTTGTTTTCTGGCATCAAGCCACAGAGGGGAATGTCCTCGTTGAATCGCGAGACGTTAGCGTTTGGGCATTCGTAAACTTCGGAACTGCATTCGCAAGGGCATTCACATTCGGTTTGTTCCATACGATTGCAATTAAGGCAGAGACGATCCACCATACTGCAGGGACAGAACGCTCCGGCGCTGCAAGACGCATTTACGAGACCGACAAAAGCATTAGTCCCCGGGATAGCTGCAATGTAATAGTGGACACAATGATCGCCAGAAACTACGTTAGAGAGCACATTAGGCAAAGAAGTATTGAACTCATAAAACCTTTGAATGGTTTTGTCGTAAAAGTTGTTGCACAACCGTTTAGTCACAAATCCTCTATGATTTAACATGTCCATGGCTATTACAGATTCTTTGTGGGTTATATGCTGCTGTTCTATGGGGCCGGAACTGTTAGGATCCATTAATCCAGGGTGAGAAACGAGATATCCTCGATTGTTCATAATGAAACATTTAGCATAGGGCATGGCACATAGATGCATACTGTCAATAAGCAATTTATAAAGAAATCCCATAGTGACATCCATTGCAACTACCATGGTAGGGTAGAATGGACTTTTCACAGCATAAGAAATGGACACAACATAACCTGCTCCACCAACGTCTAAATTAGGAGGGCTCAAGATGATTTTCCCTGGATTTTCTAAAGCATAAGTATACCAAGGTCTTCTCACAGGCTCATAATCATATTCCAAAACTGTGCCAGGGAACATAACCAAGACACCACTCTCAGTAACTGCATACCTTCTGACTATGTACTTAGAGTATGCACCATGTAGGTGCTGTCGCTTGTAAAATGATAAAATTGAATTTAGAAACCCTACATCCTGCTGGATTTCATTTTTCAAACCTGGATTAGATAAAAGTCCATGGGCAACACTTTTCAAATATGCTAAATAATTTTGCATATAAGTTACAGCCTCTTGACCATCTCCCATGTCATAGAGATATGTAAAAGGTGAATGAAAACTGGAAGGACTTAAGTAAACAGTACCCTGATCGACAGTAGCTACCTGTTTGAAATGGCGACACATTTTGCCATTTTTGGGAGGGAACAAATCTAATCTATGAAATAATATTTCCTTATTACTCCTAGTGAAAAATATGTTAGTCTTGTTAAACATGCTCTGTTCAATTATTTCTGATACTAAACACACAATATACAATTCATCAATCCATTTCCAAGAATAATTTATAGACTTATTCTTATCTACCATACTCAAATTACCAAAACTATTTGTTAACATTTCATGTTTTACAGTATCAATAAAATTGTAAGTCTCAATGCTCTCAAGATTTGTGAACTTGATTTTTTCAGAGGCTGCTTCGGGCCTCGGGAAGAATGTGTGCATAAGAACTTTACCAGCAAAATCCATGACAAATGCTCTTTTGTTTTGATTTGATCCTTTGAAATAAATTATATCTTCTGCAAGGTCAGACCAATATAAATCTAAGCCTAAAACCCCATTATAAGTGGGAAGAATTAATGATACCATGAAGTCCCTTTCAGTTGCTTCCCAAATTGGTCCTTCAACTTTGATCTTGTAGTTTTTATACTGCAACGGTAGTAAAGAGATGAATGCTGAAGCAACTTGGCCAATCACTCCACTGTCATTTATATGTAACCTCATCACTGAATGGTTGTGCCATTTGTCAATATGCAGGATTCCTAGTGAGCTGTTCCTATCCACTTGATTTTCATAAATAAGCCCAATGGCGAACCTCATGCTGGCATCTCCAACAAATGGAAACATTCTTAGCCAAGTGTCATTCTTTAAAACTTTTGTGTCAGTTAAGAATATAAATAATTTATGTTTTGGAAGATTTTTCTGGCTCAATAAGCTTTTTAATTCTTTATTTATGGAGACTGGTGACTGATTAATTGCAGCTATTTCTAAACTTGATAAGTATTCTCTTAGTAAAAGTTTATTATTATCTGTAGCATTTCCTAGGTCTGTCATTCCATCAATACTGCAAGCATCTTCAAATTTAACAAAATCTGAAGTATTTGTCATCTTTAAAGCCATCACATCTGTACTTTGCAGAGCATAAGCTGTTTCTTTAACAACATTTACAGCATGTTGCAAAGAATCTGATTTCATTTGATTATCAATTATAAAAACTACAAGTTTTGGGTCTGGATGTACAACCTTGTGATACAGATATCTTAGATTTGAATGTGGCATTGTAGCACAGTCTTTATCAGTGGCATAATCCATATGTGAAAGGAAGTACTGTCTCTTTACTTTTAAATCTTTGAAGCGTCCCATCATTTTTGAGTCCATAGCTGAAGATAGGCTATCAATATGAGGAGTTTTGATGAAGACAGACTTACGAATAGAGTTAAACGGACAAGGATGAGTGAAGGACGGAGTACTGTTATTGTTTATAACACTGCTCATTTCTTTGAGTATGTTTGTTGCTGAAGACAGCTTGTAGCTCAGTTTATTGACGATACTGGCAAGAACATCATTGTCAGAGGTGTGGTACCGACTCACTTTGTACGCAGTCTTGATTTCGAAATGCGCAGAGTACTCGCTACCGAGTTCCTTGACTACAATTTCACTAAACTTGCTGGCTAGTGTGTCCGACAATTTACGAACATTTTGTTTATAATCGCAGCGAATATTAGTCCGTGTGCAGTTATCGCTTTCGGCGAGGATGTTTCGAACGCCGAAACTCGATGTGATCATAAATAACAACGATAAAAGCTTCATCTTGTCGGCATTATCTTTGATCCGCGTCACACACGATTACAAGGCTTTCCACGACCCCTCAGCACAGGCTCACCATTTTTTAGTATCATAGTTTCTTTTTTTGGTTGTATGCTTGATAGTTTATTGCACTTTTCATTTATTTTAATTGTAAAACATTAAAAATACGAATTATAAACATAAAATCCTCCTCAGAAACAAGATGACATTTAAAAAACATGGCCGCCAGGCAGTGTTACCATTGTATAAATATTAAGGCCCCTCCCTCTACACATGTGCTGGTGTTGGGTAAGCGTGAGTTCGTAGGTATTTGCCTGATTGCGCCGCCCCCGCATTCGTGCAGCCCAGCCCTCTATCTAGAGTGAGTTCCAAAACGGTATTAATAATTACCCTTTGACAGCAGTCTGTCTCGACCACACCGATGGACGTCATATAACGCTATCCTGCTGTCAGGGTAATTTCTACCCGATTCGGAACGCCTATACGGCATACAAACGCTGTGTTCCAAATTGTACAAACGCTGCTAAAAGCGTATACAGTACTCACGGACGGTCCAAATTGATTTAGCACGCTCACAAAGCTATCACTGCTTTAATGGCTCTAGTCAATTTGGAATGGATTTAAGCGCGCTCACGTGTTCATCTGTCAAAATGTCAGTTTTGTTTTTATTTTCTTTAACAAAGCCTAAGCTAATCCCTGAAAAATGTGCGCCTAATCGACTCTCATTTCCATTAGAGACAAACTCATTAAAATCAAAACTTGAGAAAAATCAGCTGGCTGCAAACGTGTGGGATTTTATATGTGTCAAATCGATTTTGACATTAGCGCTTTCACTGCTCCACCTATTTGACTAAAGCACTGATAGCAGAAACGATGACGTCATCAATGACGTAAGGTGGTGAACGAGCGAGTGCTTTAGAGCACGCTTTTGGTCAATTTGGACCGACTTAAGCGCGCTCACAGTGCTCTAAAGCAGTCTGTTAGTGCATATTGGAACGCACAGAAACTAACTCGGGCTGTGACCGTTAATGCGTAAAAGCCGAAAAATGATTCGCGGGGAGGAGCGCGGCATGTGGGGGAGTGATATAATATTATGCGTAGCCTACCTAGCTTTAGACTCACTAATTATGAACCCATGCGCAGTGAATTGGATAAGAATACACAATAAATATTAGTTTTACGTTTATTTGTGTATCATTGCTGAAAGAAATTTTCACGAGTGACAGACTTGACAATCTGTTCCAAAAACATCACAAACAAATAAACAACATTTGAAATTGACATTAGGTCTCATAGAAAACTTCATTGTCCATGCAGACTCTAATCTAACACTCCTCCTCAATTTCAAACGTTCAGGCCCATCCCATTCACACACCAGCTAAACTTTCCTTTCAGTAACGGCTTCGTTAACACATCAGCAATCATTCGTTCCGTCTCCACATACTTCAGCTTGACATCCCCTCGTTCAACTGCTTCTCTCACAAAGTGGTGACGAACATCGATATGTTTTGTTCGCTGGTGATGTACAGGGTTCTGCGCTATAGCCACTGCAGACTGGCTGTCACTATACAACCATGTCGGAAGCTCTGGCTCACGTGTGATTTCAGCGATTAACCTTTTTAGGAAAATAGCTTCTCTAGTGGCTTCTGACATGGCTACATATTCAGCCTCTGCTGTCGAGAGAGCCACCGTCCGCTGCTTCCTGCTTTCCCAGCTGACAGCACCTTCTTTCCACAGAAACACGCTACCTGAGTTGCATCTGCATAGCCTAGTAGTTGTGGCATTGCTTCGAACTCGAAGGGAACTGTGCCTGACTACGGGAGAAAAAGTTTCATCGTAGTCAACTCCGTATCTTTGGCTGAAACCTCTCGCAACAAGTCGCGCTTTATAGCGTCTCTTATCCCCCGCCTCTTCTTTGATTCTAAATAGCCATTTAGAATCAACGATGTTGCACTTTGTTGGAGGTTTTGCAAGAATCCACGTATTGTTTTTTGATAGGGCGTCCAGCTCCTCCTGGATTGCCTTTCTCCACTCTTTACTGTCAGATCTCGACAGTGCGTCTTCAACAGAAGTTGAATAACCTCTTGTTTCTGCTTGATACAGGACAAAGTCTGGAAACTGCTTCGGCATTCGATTCCGCTGTGGATATCTGCGTTCGCTTCCTGCTGAAGCTTGCTCATCGTGGCTTTCTGATTCCTCAATGCATGTTTCACTCTCTGCTGAAGTAGGCCTTCGGACGATCTCTGCTTCATCATTTCGCCGTTGAAGTGTGTTCTCCACATCCTGATTCGCAAGTGTGTTTTCCACTTCCTGATGCTCAACTAATAACTCAGTAACAGTTTCATTATCCACTGGAAGTTGACCATTCTCAGGTTTCGCATTGTAGTCTTCAGTGTTCCCACAGTGATTCTGATTTTCAAAGAACACCACGTCTCTGGCTTTGAAGACTTTCCCGGTATTGGGTTCAATAAGTCTGTAGGCTTTTGCATCGTCACAAAATCCTGTATAGACCAGCTCTCTGCTTTTCGCGTCCCATTTGACTCGTTTCTGGTCAGGAATGTGCATGAAGGCTTTGCATCCGAAGATTTTCAGGTTGCTTAAGTCACATTTCCTTCCAGACCATTTCTCCTCTGGTGTTGTATTCCTCACAGCAACTGTTGGAGATCTGTTCTTCAAGTAGACGGCATGGTGAACCGCCTCGGCCCAGAAACGTTTTGGCAGCTTTGCATCTGCAAGCATAGATCTTGCTTTTTCGCAAATGGTGCGATTCGCTCGCTCTGCCACACCATTCTGCTCAGGCGTATATTCCACAGACAGTTGACGTTGAATGCCACACTCTCTCAGGTAGCTATCCATCCGTTTGTTGACGAACTCCGTTCCATTGTCTGTCCGTATTGCTTTTATTTTCTTGCCTGTTTGGTTTTCAACAAGCTTCTTAAACTCTGTAAACTTCTCAAAAACTTCACTCTTCTGTTTAAGGAAATATACAAAAGTTTTTCGAGTAAAATCATCAATAAATGTCAAAAAATAACGACCGTTGCCGACGGAAGGTACTTTCATTGGGCCACATACATCCGAATGTACTAGTCCAAGCACTTCCTCAGCCCTACGTGCACCGCTCTTTTGAAATGGTTGTTTGGTTTGTTTTCCTTTGACGCAAGGTATGCACTCGAGTTTAGATAATGAGTTAGGAAAACTTACCCCAATAGCCATCTTATCTCTTAGTAATCTGAGGTTTCCTATACCAAGGTGTCCCATCCTCCGATGCCACAGCATTAGCAGGTCGGTATCTCCCTCCGTTGTGACTAGTGCAGAGCCCTGTAAACAGCACTTAATTTTATAAACGCCCCTCTCCTCTACACCTTTCACCACAGGCGTACCTTTAACCTCACATTCATCACTCTTATAGATGTCACAACCAGTTTTTGTAAACACCACCACGTGTCCCTTTTTCACAATACGAAACACGCTTAACAGATTTGACGATAAATCAGGTACAAATGTAACATCACTAATGGTCAAGCACTGATCACACTTGCACTTGCATTCCACTGAACCTACACTTTTTCCAAGCACTTCATTGCCATTCGCACACGTAATGTTCAAAGGCTTTGAAGTTTTCTTTAAGCTTTTAAACCACGATTTCTTGCATGACATGTGATTTGAAGCACCAGAGTCAATGATCCAGTCGTTTGACTCTTTTACAGATGTCCCAAAAGCATAAGCGGTTCTCGCATCTCTTTTGCTGTTTGGGTTATCCGGACAATCCTTTGCTTTGTGCGGCCCTTCGCAGATAAAGCACTTGCACTTCCCCTTCTCTGGTTTAATGCCCTTTGCTTTGGGCTTCTGTCTTCTCTTAGACAGGAGTGCAGAACTTGGTTTGCTAGTGCTTGAACTCGCTTCGTAAATGTCTTCCATCTGGAAGAGCTTTCCTTTGACGTAATCTGTAGTGAGGATCACGTTGGTATTCTCAATCGCCAGTCGCATGGGCTGAAAATCTTCTGTCAGTCCTTGGAGAAGTAGCGCTGCCAACAGCTCATCATCTATCTCTTTGCCTAAGTCACGTAGCTCCTGAGCTACTGTCATGGAGGTAGTGAAGTATTGCCTAACTGATGTAAACTGCTCCAACCTAAGGGTCACTAATCTTGTTAGCAACTTGCATCTGTTGTTAAGACCTTTATCTTCGAAAGCTTTTTGCAGCGCTTCCCAGGCTTCTTTGGCATTTTTCGCTTGACGTACGTGCACCAGACAGTGTGATTTTATCATGAGGCAAATTTTTGCTCTCGCCTTCTGGTCGCGTTTGCAGCCTGTAACGTCTGTAGGAGGTGGGGTGTTGCTCACATATTCCCAAAGATCATCGTGAATTAACTGAAGTTCCATCATGAATTTCCATGTCGAGTAGTCCGCGCTACCGTCCAGCTTCTCTGTCGCGTAGCCTGAGCCCAATGAGGACCGCTCGATGATGGTTACAGTACCCGGTGTACCACCGGTACCACTCACTTCACTATTAGTTTGACTCATACTTATATCCAGCAATCCATTGTGCTGTCCATAACCTGATATAATATTATGTGTAGCCTAGCTTTAGACTCACTAATTATGAACCCATGCGCAGTGAATTGGATAAGAATACACAATAAATATTAGTTTTACGTTTATTTGTGTATCATTGCTGAAAGAAATTTTCACGAGTGACAGACTTGACAATCTGTTCCAAAAACATCACAAACAAATAAACAACATTTGAAATTGACATTAGGTCATAGAAAACTTCATTGTCCATGCAGACTCTAATCTAACAGGGAGGCGCGCGAATCGTTCATTGGCACTCCACCTGTCACCCAGCTGCAGAAATTAACATGCTATAGGTACACACTGGGGGCGATTCTAGCGTGGCCGCAAAATTTATGATTAAAATTTGACAGGTCTAAAAGTGATGCCGTCTTTTTTCAGCCTATAGACGGTAAAAAAGATAGCGACATTTTTTAGACATGTCAAATCATAATCATAATCATAAATAAAATTAATAAAATTAATAATATACCTTCTAAATTAAAAATACATAGTTCTGGCCCTTTAAGTGTATCAATAAAAATATATAATCATCTACCGCTAAATATAAGAATAGAAAATTCTTATAATAAGATGATAAAACTATTAAAAGAATACCTAATAAATAAAACTTACTATAATTTAAACGAATATTTCAATGATAAAAATAAATACATTATAAAAATACATAATTAAATATTGTTGATAACTATTTAAAATCTCGGTCTATCTCAATTATTGCAATGCCTCTGAAAATGAGCTCATATGAGATACCTTATTTATAATACCATCTTGTTATGTACCATATGAAGGCAATAAATGTATTGAGTATTGTATTGAGTATTGAATCATAGCCTTAAATTTAGCGGCCACGCTAGAATTGCCACCATTCGATGAATTTGTTCAATATATCCAATCTCATAATCTTTATAGCAAAGTTGTCGCGTGGGACCTATTGGACAAAATCGTGGTCCGGAGCTAGATTCAGAGCAGTCCGATCCGATCGTCTATTAGCACTTGCGTGTTGGCCTATACTTGCCCAATACCGAAGTTGGCCCAACACCGACAGAAGTCAAGCAACGCCGCTGCCTGTCAGTTTCAGACCACAGACAAAAAAAAGCAAGCAGTCAAGAAATCGGAAGAAAAAAAAAAGAAATCGTATTTTATTTATTTTCTAGCGTATCTAGTTTAAATTCGTTCTTTCGAGGCTTTCGAGCTGTTTTCCTAGCTTCTCCTTAGTGTTTTTTCGTAAAGAATGTCGGCGTCTGTGTTGAAAGTGGAAGCAGAGTCGGAGGCATGTTGTATCTGCGGTAACTGCGGCTTGGAGTTGTTCTCGCCAGAGGAATATGACGCGAGCGCGGAGTCCCTGCACGTACCCCTGCGGACTATGCTCTTGCAGCTGAATAACAATAAGGTAACTGAGCTGCGACAGCGACACCACACATATGTTGCGATACTTTTGTCGGCGGAATATCATAACCTCTTTGTATGTTTTGTATTCAGTGGTCTTCTTCACCGCTGTTGCCGGATACTATACTATATACTAGGTGTACCTTTTGTGTGTGTGAAGAGAGGAACAGATAAATAATTGCTGTCTAAAGCCTGACTATCCATTACCCATATTGGTTGCTACAGCTGCAGCACTAGTTTTCTTGTTATTATAGGTAGGTGTGGGCAAACTACTTGAACAATGATCTGGGCTGCATAGTCGATTTTACATACAAATTGACGTGCACAAACCTTCCCCCACCGCGCAATTATTGTTCAAGTTGTTTGCCCCGCAGTATACTAACTTTGATTGTGTAATATACAGGGTGTAAGGGGCGGTGTACCGAAAACTGAAAGGGCGTGTTCAGTCAACGAAACTGAACAATTTTCCCACAGAAACATTTCTGGGAAATGAAAAAAAATTTTTGACCTTCCCATACAAATTGCTCACTCTGGTCGAAGTTTGTATGGAGAGGTCAAAATTTTTTTACGTTTCCCAGAAATGTTTCTTTGGGAAAGTTGTTCAGTTTCGTTGACTGAACATGCCCTTTCAGTTTTCGGTACACCGTCCCTTACACCCTGTATAAGCTTACAGACTTCTTGGTCCTATTGTATATCTCATGGATTTGTTATTTACTACTCACAAACATACACACACACACTCATCACATCACCACACAAAACAAACAAACATTTCGACACATCTACATCTTCATATAACTATCGATAATACTATTATTTACTCAAAATTCAATAGATTAAAGCTTATAAACTTTTTAACTATTTCCTCTTCTCATTAATTGCACTTGACCTAATAATGTCCACATGATTTGCCTTTTCAAACCTGTACAGGGTGGCCCATTGATTGACGTCTTAAACTTATACTTATAATAATAAAGCCTTTTATTTCCATCATATTAGTTTACAATTATTTATTGTTAGTATTTATTTGTCTTAAATCTATGTTAGTATTAGTGCTACTTTTATTAATTAATACTAATTAACGGATCCCATTTAGGTATAGGCCTCCTCCATCTCTTTCCATTTTTCCCTGTCTTTACGCAGGTTCTTCCATCTCTTGCCTGCAATGATCTCTATTTCGTCAGCCCATCGTTGTTTTGGTCTTCTGACTTTTCTCTTGCCCAGTGGGCCTTTCCACATTGTAGATTTGGTTGTCCACCTTTGATCTGTGTGTCTCGAAAGGTGCCCAGCCCATTTCCATTTGAGTCCACAAGAAAATTTCAGTTTTAGTTTTCTGTCAAGCAAGTTTCACTGAAATTTATACCAAGGTGTGTCCAATTCACCCCCATGTATGTTCCGCGATTATTTGTAGTTTTCGAGTTATAAATTATTTTAATATTATTTAAAATTTTCTGCTGAAGGAGTTCAAAAATCATCTTTTTTTGAACTGGATATTTTTTAAATTTTAGAACATAACTTTCACACATGGAATAATGAACCTCCCTAACATTCCTGCTTATTATTAAAAAAGTATAGTAACTAAATTTGAAAAGTTTGAAGGGCTGATTCAAACTTTGATCATCAATTCAAAAATACAAAAAGGATGTTCCATAGATTGTGACTGGTTTTGAAAACTTTGCAGGTCTCTAGGCTACGCAAAACATAAAAAATTATTGATACTCAATAGGTATTTTTCTCTGAAATCAGCCTTCAAAAGTTGAGAGGAAAAAAATCCTGAATCTTAATTTAGGCTCCAAGTAATTAATTTGCCTATTTTTGTGATTCCTATTTCAAATTCTGAATGTGGTAGGGCTTCTGTACAAAGTCTGTCTGAAATAGTACTGCCGTAATTTTTACCAGACTAATTTACTAATTGCCAATAAATACTACTGGTACGTAAGAAACAGTTAAACACAGTTACTAGGCATAACCTAAATCTTACTTTAGGTTATAATAATTAATTTGCCTATGTTCGTAATTCTTTTGGCAAAATTTGGTGTTTCACTAAAACTACGATGCAATATCTCATCTGGCAGAAACTTAACTAGCTCTCTTACCTCACCAACTCAAACACAGAAATAAATAAGGAGAAGTTCTTCCCTAGACAGACTTTACACCACAGCCACCTTTAAAACTTGCTAAAAGAACAACGGAAATTGGAAAATTAATTATTTTAAACCTAAATTAAGATTCAGGTTTTCCCTAGTAGCTTTTGGACGCAAATTTCACAGAAAGTACGCTTTCTTAAGACTTCTACCGAAAAACAGTAGTGTAAATTACGACGACTCTTTTTAGAAGAAAGGAAAAAATTATTGGAAGACAAAAAGAACCAAAGAAAACAAATAGCTGAAATGAGTAAAAACATCAACAGAAGCATAAGAAGCCATAGAAGAAAACAAAGATCAGAAAAACTAAAAAACTGTATAGAGAAAACAGGAGGTGTCAGAAAAGCTTTTAAAGAATTAAAAAGTTACACTGAGTGGATACCAAACCTGAAAGACACTAACAAAAAGAAAATTGTCACACAAAGAGAAAACATCAACGAACTAGCCACCAATTTTTATCGAAAACTATACGACAGTCAAGAGGAAGAAATAATTGATCTGCGAGACAAAGAAGAAGATATAGTACCAGACATTATAAACGGTGAAGTAATGAAAGCAATATCTACCTTGAAAAATGACAAAGCACCCGGACAAGACCAAATAACAAATGAAATTTTAAAAGGAACACAAGAAGAAATTGTAGAACCATTAAAAAACTTATTTAACGACATTCTTGAACTTGAATCAGTACCTATCCAATGGACTAAGACAACAATCACCCTGATACATAAGAAAGGAGATAAGAACAATGTGAACAACTACCGTCCAATAAGCATAATGCCAAACATGTACAAAATATTCTCAAAGGTCATCCTGAATCGCATCTCTACTATATTAGATAATAACCAACCAAAAGAACAAGCTGGATTTCGAAGCAAATACTCGACCATTGATCATATACATGTAATAAAACAGATAATCGAAAAACTAAATGAGTTTGGAAAACAATACTACATAGCATATGTGGATTACAATAAAGCTTTTGATTCGCTTAAACACAATGAAATATGGAAAGCGCTAGATTCTCAAGGAATTCCAAGAAAATATATGAGGCTTATAAGAGAAATATACAAAAACAGCACAGCCAGGATACAACTTGAAAAATCAGGAAAAGAATTTGATATCAAAAAAGGCGTAAGACAGGGAGACCCACTCTCACCAAAAATATTTTCAGCAGTGTTAGAAGAAATTTTCCGAAACCTAGATTGGGACAATTTAGGCATAAATATCAATAGTGAAAGACTAAGCCATCTACGGTTCGCAGATGACCTTATAATTCTGGCCCCAGACGCCCAAACTCTGCATAAAATGTTAAGTGATCTTTCACAAGAAAGTATCAAAAAAGGGTTGACAATGAACACAGATAAAACTAAACTTATGACCAACAATAACAAAGAAAACATAGAAATTGAGGGAAGGAAAATAGAATATGTAGAAGAGTATGTTTATCTGGGCCAGATCATTTCAGCCAGGGACCTGACCACCAAAGAAATAGACAAAAGAGTAAGCAGTGCTTGGAGTCGATATTGGTCACTAAAAGAAATTATGAAAGATGACAATATGCCCATAGCAATCAAAAGCAAAGTTTTAAACATATGCATATTACCATGTATGACATATGGATGCCAAACATGGGCCCTAACTAGAAAACATCTCCAAAAACTTAAGGTCTGCCAACACGGCATGGAAAGGAGTATACTTAAAGTAAAAAGACAGGACAAGGTAAAACTAACAACAATTAGAAAAAGAACAGGAGTACAAGATGTAACAAGGACGATAAGAGAACAAAAATGGAGATGGGCTGGACATGTTATTCGGTTGAAAGACAAGAGATGGACAGGAGCTGTAACGGACTGGTATCCTAGGGATGGGAAGAGGAAAGTGGGCAGACAAAGCAAACGATGGGAAGATGAAATAAAGGAAGTAGCAGGGCCATTGTGGCGGAGAGTTGCTAGGGACAGACAGGAGTGGCGGGCTCTGGAGGAGGCCTTCGTCAGAAGACGAACCAAGCAATAAAGATACATAAATATAAAACTATAGAAAATATGCAAATAAGTAAAGAAAAAGCTTGGAAAACAAGGCTGTAATAAATAAATAAATAAATAAATAAAAAATTACGACAGAAATAGGCAAGGGGCAGTACTATTCCAGACAGACTTTGTACAGAAGCCCTACCTACCACCTTCAGAATTTGCAGTAGGAATTGAGTAATAAGCAGGAATGTCAAGAGGTTCATTATTTTACATGTGAAATTAACATTTAAGACAATCATGACCAGGGATCGGAATGATGGGTGTCATTTAATTACAGGGCTGAACTTAAAATTTTGAATTAAAAATAATCAAACCAAATTAAATAAATATAAAATAAAATAAATATTTGCTATCTGATTCATATTTTATGGGAATAAAATTGTATAATTAAATCAAATTAATAAATAATCAAAATTATTACATACATACATAACATCACGCCTTGTTCCCGTCGGGGTAGGCAGAGACCACAGTTCTCCACCTGCTACGATCTTGACATACTTCCCTTGCTTCCTGAACCTTCATCAATCCTTGTTATTTAATTTCCATTATCTTTTCTGGATATGGCCCTGAAATGACACTCAGATTCCGATCTCTGATCATGACACAAATTTTTTTTTACAAAATATCCAGTACAAAAAAAGCCAACCTGTATATTATAATGGGATGATCTTGATAGTATGTAATTTCGAGTGTGAGGCTTATCTGTATAGACCAAGCTCCCGTTGCAAACCCTACCTCACAAGGTGGCAGAGCAGAAATGTAATATAGTGATAGATACTATTTAGGAACACTGGATTTTAGTAGGTTGCCATCGCATATCCTGGAAGAACTTATATTTTTTTTCGCCGTCGTATCGCTATTTTGTTCGAAAATTACATTATAAGGTGGCAGATCGAAACAAAAACTCATCGAAAGAGACACATTTCGAGATAAAAACCGCATAGGTTGCCAGCCGAAAACCTGGCAAGTTTCAATGTCAGCCATGTTTTGTGAGCCCCAATAATGGCGTCATTTACCTCATCAGGTGGCACGATGAAATTGATGCAGATCGATTGCCTTAGACGTGCCGTTCATGAATATATAGGGTTGCCTGCCTTCAGCTTGGCATTTTTTCTGGTCATCCACGACTAAGCTCTCGTTGCACGAAACCCTACCTCACAAGATGGCAGATCAGAAATGTAATATAGTGATTACTTAGGAGCACTGGATTTTAGTTGGTTGCCATCGCATATCCTGGAAGAACTTTTATTTGTTTTCGTCGTCGTATCGCTATTTTAATCGAAAATTATATCATAAGGTGGCAGATCGAAACGTTTACTCATCAAAAGAGACTTATTTGGAGATAACAACCCGCATAGGTTGCCAGCCCAAACCCTGTCAGGTTTCAAGGTCAGCCTTGTTTTATAAGCCCCAAAACTGGTGGCTGACCAGAAAAACTGCCAAGTTGAAGGCAGGCAACCCTATATATTCATGAACGGCACGTCTAGGGCAATCGATCTGCATCAGTTTCATCGTGCCACCTGATGAGGGAATTGACCCCATTTTTGGGGCTCACAAAACATGGCTGACCTTGAAACCTGCCAGGGTTTGGGCTGGCAACCTATGCGGGTTGTTATCTTTAAATATGTCTCTTTCGATGAGTAAATGTTTCGATCTGCCACCTTATGATGTGATTTTCGATCAAAATATAAAAGTTCTTCCAGGATATGCGATGGCAACCTACTAAAATCCAGTGTTCCTAAGTAGTACCTATAACATTTCTGCTCTGCCACCTTGTGAGGTAGGGTTTAATGCAATGGGAGCTTGGTCTAGTATACACACACGATTCTCACAAGGGAAAAGAACTGCTTAGACCATATTATGGTAAAATTTTATGTTGAAAAAAACTGTTATCAAGCGCAGTTGACTATTCAAAATTAATCCGGTAGGTAACCTTCCTTCTTTGTTTGAAAACCCCAACTATCATATTAAACTAATAACTAAGCGAGCATTTGAATAAGAAAACCTACTGTGCAATGCAATCAGTCCGTCACAAAAAACAAACATAGTCATGCCATATTTAACAAACCCAGCAAGTAGGTTAAGTAGGTTTAAAATTTAAGTTAAAAAGTAAATAAAATTTTGATCGCAGTATACGTGTTTCTTTTGGACTTTAGCAACTCAAGTGTAAGTAAAAACAGCGTGCACAAAACCCTTAATAAAAAAAAGAAATGGTACATTTTAATAGCAGCAAACCGAGGAGACGGACTATTTGACGATGTGCGCAACTGATTGCAGAATCTTCCCCTTTCATCCACAACCTACTCCAACATACACGAAATACTAAACAGAAAAGACGCATATGTTAGCTTACACCCAGTTCAAATTAAAATATATAACACCGATTTATTCTAATGCTAAAAAAATAAGTCCTATCATCACTTGAGTTTTACCTACTTACAAGTTCAGTTTTTAAAAAAGAACGACGTAAGCAGCCAAATGTGTTCCTTCTATGTAAAATTGTAGTAAAATAAAACTTAGAGTCTAATGATATAAAAGACTTTACTACTACTTGCTTCATTTGCGTCTTTTCATTTAGCTAAAGTACCTAAACAATACAAATATTTGATTTCAATGTAGAAGTAACCGACAAAATACTTCTTTCATACTAAGTTTAATTAAATACGCCTTGCTCTTTTATTCTTACACACTATCTGAAATATCGCTTCTTTAAAATAATGAAAATTTAAAAGTTTGAAACCCCCCCATCCCTTTTGAAATTAGCATGCTCATTGCTCATGCTTTCTGTTGGGAATTGTAGTCTAGAGAAGGCCATGCAGTTATAATGAATAGTTGGTAGGCAATTTTTTGAGCAATCAGTAGTCCAATGTGTCCCTTCTGCTCTGTTGGGTTGGGCCCAAAGGTCCTCAGATCACCCCTCATACTCTCCATTTACTATTACTGTTCCTTGGTATTGTAGATTTCCCCACTCCACATGGCATGCTGCATTGGGGCACTGGTTTTACTGGTGGTCCTACTCTTGAAATCTTCATGTAGCTTTATAAGACCTCATCATATACCTATCAATACTTCCCTGAGCTCCTCTTGTCATGACCCTTAGGTTACAGGAATTCACAAACTGTATCTTGTTTATACACAGGTGGTCCCTGAAGGCCGGCTATGCTCGTCATGTGTAAGTCGCGCGACGGACGCTTACGAGTTCAGTTCAGCACTGAGCACTCGCGGAGCGCCCCCTCTCAGTGAGAAGATCCGAGCATTGAGGCGGAGGCTGCATGAGCTCACGCAGAAGATAGATGTGTTCATAGTGGTGGGAGGGCCGGGGGCTGCAGCGGGTGGAGCCTCCGCCTACAGTGAGGATGACATCATTATGGTTGAGAAGGTAAGAGGGGTTGGCTTTGAGAAGATCTGTGCATTAAGGCCAGTGACATATAAATGACAATGGACAGTAGCCAGGGCTGGTTTCCCTGATCCAGAAAACCCACCGGGTGCGCACAAAATAGACCTTTTCTGCGCAAGTTCTTTCCATCATCGACCTCATCTCTGACAAAGAATGTATTTTATTACTGTTACATGTACAGAAGCGAAACTCTCCTCCCTCCTGTTGCATAAAGTTCCTCCTCGACCGCTGGCACGCAAGGTTTATAAAACCATTCCCCGGTTGGCACAGAGTAACTTATGTCTGTCTCTTTCACTCTTCCATGGTGCTTCGCCCCCATGAAGACACGTCACACGACCCCATGTAGTCAGTGTCTAGGTAAAAACTGGTGAGATTGTAAGTAGCGAAATCGTGAGGGAGTAAAAAAAAAAAGTTTCGTGGTTGTGCTGATGTGAAGATGATAGAAAAATCGTTGCACCGCCGATCACTCACACTTGGTTGATATTCCACACACTCGCACAAAGCGCTTTGAAACATCTTTTATTACGCGCACGGCTGAAAAGTGGAATTTTCTGCCTGCGTCCGTGTTCCCGAGTTCATATAACCCGAATTTATTCAAGTCGCGAGTGAATAGGCTTCTTCTGGGCAAGCTCGTCCCATCGTCGACCTCATCTCTGTCCTCAAGACTAGATCGAGGTCATACAATAAAATAGTAGATTTTACAACAAGTGCACAAAACGAACCATTTTTTCGAGACTTTTAGCAGCCCGAGCCGAAGGCGAGGGCTGATAGTAATGTCGAGGATAAAATGGTTTTGTGGACGAGTTATAAACTCTGCTTTTCACTTTGATTGCGAGGAAATAAAATGTAAAAGTACTGTCTAAATGTAACTGAAGAATGAGTTGTTCTGCTTTAGTGAAGAATATGTTGACGCATGGGGGGGTGAAGCAGGCCCGCGCAGGGCGTACACCACCGCGATTACTTTTTTGCCCTAGTGCACAAAATTCGACTTTGTGCAGCCTATATCCTGCACAAATAAGCACTTTCAGAGCATGAGAAGTGAAAAAGAATTTGTTGTTTGTGTATGACAGGAGGCGCTGGCCGCGGCGACCGCAGCCGATAGGGACGACGTGGAGCACGGCCGCAACGCGCGCGGAGACTCCGTCTACCAGTGCACTGTCTGCCCCGTGTCCTTCCAGGTACGCTGCACAACTCACTGTAATTAAATGTATACCAGAGTCACAGTAATTAGATGGGCTTATCAGCAGTATGGAAGCTTCATACAAACGTCCAAAATGGCGCACTCACACAGACGCACGTCTCTACGGGCCGCTAAGCAAAGTTCGCCCTGAATTCAATCGCGGTTGTCGCGTGAAGGGAAGCGATAAGTTAGTTTGCTGTCGGTCGTTTCATCATGTCATATTGCGCGGCATATGGATTTATAAATTTTTATTTCTGCCCTGCCCTTGTGTGATAAATGGCGGCTCAGTGACGTTTTGCGATAAAAGGCGACTTAGAGACTTACCCTTTCCGGGAGAGATATAAGGCGACTACGTGTCTTAATCTGCCATTGTGTCATAAAAAGCGACTAAGTGTCATAATCTGCCCTTGTGTCATAAAAGGCGACTAAGTGTCTTACTTTACCCTTGTGTAATAAAAGGCGACTAAGTGAAATTCTAATCATTGTTTGAAATTGAATTTGTTTTGAATTTGTTTAAAATTAATTTTAAATTTGTTTTCATTTTTCATTTATTATTTAATGTATTTATTTATTGTTTGGTTCTGCAATGTGGTCTTTGTTACTCGAAAAATAAAAATTTTATTGATGTTTGATTTGTTACAACCCTGACGCTCCAATGATGCAAGATTCGATTTTCAAAAAATAGGCCGAGTTTCCATACTGCTGATAAGCCCATCTATTTGCTGTTCCAGAGTTCACGAAAGACCGTCAAATAAAATAATAACTTCAGATTCATATAAAAAGTGTTAATAATGTGAATATTTCTAGGTGTTTTTAAAACGATAGTCGAAGCGTTTTTCTGTGTGTGTCTTGTGGTTACAAATGTGTAACACATGTAATTCAAGAGAAATCTTTTCTTCTTGCAATGTCGGCAGAATTTAAAAGTTTTAAGTTATAGTACTTATTGTAACACTTTTATCATCATAACATGCTATGAAAGGTCCACTATAGCCGTAGGAGCTCCCTCCACAACTACAGCAAAAACGCTTGGTACTTTAGACGGGATTTACCAGAGCCACGCTTATAAGCGTTGCGACCGGCGACTGCTATTGTTGATGTCCGCAGTATGTAAGATAGTACGATGCACAGAAAGATGCTGCTGCCCATCATCTGGTTCTTATGCCCTTACGACACCCACGAGTAGAGATGGGTTGGTACTATTCTTTGCCGGTACCACGCGGGCGCTGTTCAGTAAATATAGTAAGTTTTTGTATTGTTGTTTTCCTCCCCGACCGCAGTAACTATGGTCACAATCTTGTTTAATTACCTCTGAAGACCGTGTGTTGTCACTCGCCAGCGCGTGAGCGAGCTGCGCGCGCACGCGGCGACGCACCCGGCCGACGCGCTGCACTCGTGCTGGACGTGCGGCGCGCAGTTCGAGTCCCGGGAGACGCTCCGAGACCACGCCTCCCAACATGCCATCTCCACCGCGCTCGCCTGCCACCTGTGTGACGGCAGCTTCACCTCGCAGGTAGAGTGTTCGAGTCGCGGGAGGCGCTCCGAGACCACGCCTCCCAACATGCCATCTCCACCGCGCTCGCCTGCCACCTGTGTGACGGCAGCTTCACCTCGCAGGTAGTGTGTTCGAGTCCCGGGAGGCGCTCCGAGACTACGCCTCCCAACATGCCATCTCCACCGCGCTCGCCTGCCACCTGTGTGACGGCAGCTTCACCTCGCAGGTAGTGTGTTCGTGTCCCGGGAGACGCTCCGAGACCACGCCTCCCAACATGCCATCTCCACCGCGCTCGCCTGCCACCTGTGTGACGGCAGCTTCACCTTGCAGGTAGTGTGTTCGTGTCCCGGGAGACGCTCCGAGACCACGCCTCCCAACATGCCATCTCCACCGCGCTCGCCTGCCAACTGTGTGACGGCAGCTTCACCTCGCAGGTAGTGTGTTCGTGTCCCGGGAGGCGCTCCGAGACCACGCCTCCCAACATGCCATCTCCACCGCGCTCGCCTGCCACCTGTGTGACGGCAGTTTCACCTCGCAGGTAGTGTGTTCGTGTCCCGGGAGGCGCTCCGAGACCACGCCTCCCAACATGCCATCTCCACCGCGCTCGCCTGCCACTTGTGTGACGGCAGCTTCACCTCGCAGGTAGTGTGTTCGTGTCCCGGGAGGCGCTCCGAGACCACGCCTCCCAACATGCCATCTCCATGTCATGCTCATCATCAGCTTCATCTCGGGTCAGGTAGTAATCAATAATGCGCAGCTGAATGATCCGCGCACTGTAGAGCCCTATTGTAAATTACATCGAAATCGTTGGAGCCTGATTCGAGAACATGAAAGAAATACGGTGCATTATGCATCATTTTCATTTAAAATAAAATAAAAAATTTCGAAATACAAAAAAAATACTTACAAAACTGGTTAGGTTTGTGTATGCCGTGTTTGGTATACAGCTATCTAAAGGTGCTTCTAAACGGGCAACATATTTACTGCAATATGTGGCCAAAATATGGCTCAATATTGCTCAAATATTGCAACTACTTCGGCCATCACAAAAACACTTTGATGCAGATTATGTCCGAGGATTTTGGCAATACCAATGTTTGTCTTGTACACAGGCCACAAAATCAGGAAACAATGGCTGAGTAAATCTATCGCATCGAAGAGGTTCCTATTATATTTTTTTATTTTTTTTTATTTTTTTTATTTATTCAACATCATTATTTATATCACATTACATTTTTGTTCTGTAGCGCCAAACAGTAAAACTGTTTGTTGGCGCTTATTATGCACTCACTTTACTTCTAATCTTATATTATTCTTAAAAATTACCCACCACCATGTACACACGGCAGCAAATAAGTGGCAACAATTCCAGTTTAAGCTAAAACCAGCGCTGAACTACAAGCTCCTATAACCCTAGACACGTTCAAAGATCAGATTGTTACCACTGACGTGCGGTCGAATGTACCTACCTACGTACCTAATTATTTAGTTGAAGCTAAACATTTGGTAAAAAAAAAATCCAGTCTAAAAAACATTAGCTCACTTTAAGGTTTTCCAATAACATTTTCTTAAGTTTGCCTTTAAAAATCATGACGCTATTGCATTCACCCTCAAAATCTATCCTATTAAATATTCTAGGGGTCAGATATTTTGTTGTACGCTCTCCGTAGTAGTTACATGCTTTCGGTTCACTGTATGTCTTTCTTATACCTGCCATTCTTAGGCCGCTATGAGACATATTTAAGATTTTGAATTCGGGCCTGTTGAACTGTTGTATGGCTATCAAATAATCATGCTTCTCTTTTACGGGCAGCACATTACATTTTCTGAACAGTAAGTTATAATTGCCATCACTACATTTTCTCCTAACTTCTTTGCATGACAACATTTTTATAAAACGCATTTGAAGGTTCAAAACCTTATCTATATATGTCTTAAAAGTACGCCCATATATACATAGACCATAGCTTAAAGTAGCATCGACCAAAGCATGATATAACATATACAGTGTTTTTCTGTTTACTATATTAGCTGGAAATTTACTGCAATGTCTTGTATGGGAACCGTTTTAAAATGGACTAGTCGCTGAAACTTGCCATAGTGGTTCGTTAGGTAGGTCTTATGCGGAAAACCCCCGGGAGGCATCGAGAGGCACCGCAGGGGTGGCGGGAGGAGGGGGGAAAGTTTGAAGTTGCCGCGCTTTGCTTTGAGGCCTATAATTTCCTAAATGTAGGTACTAGGGCAAGTGTGATGTTATTTTCAGACAAATCAAGGACGGCAAAAACATTTTTGAAAAAAAAATTGGGGCTTTCCATACAAAAAAAAACGAGATATTAAGAAAAAAACATTAAACGTGAACAATATTTTTACGCAATAACGTAATTTTCTTTTTAACGATGAAAGATATCGGGATTAAAATAATATGTTCAGAAAGCTGTACTTACCTGGATTACATTAATGTAACTTACATTGCGATAAGTTAATAAAAACTGATGCAAAAAAAAAAGCTTTGCAGGGCAGAGTGACATAAAGCGTGTAGTTCCAACTTTTATTAATAATTGTCATCTAATCAACTTTCTAGATGCTTGTATACTCAATAGCACGTCAGTAGAAACACTTTTGGACCCTATGGCGTAGTAATAACGTTGAAGAAGTTTCTACCGTCGTGCGGTTGACCGTACCGTGGGAAACAGTTTTAGGTGTATACTAGCAGTTGCCATCACACATACATAATTCCGTGCACTTCAATTGCCGTTTTTGGCAACTGCACCTTGAGCCGCATATCTTCTTGCACTTGCACCTAATCATCTCCTGGCATGCTTTTGCAGCTACAGGCAAATCCGTCCAAGTAGGTTGCCAGCTGTCATTCATTTTAGTCCAGCCCCAATCAGTAGAATTAGGTAGACGTTGAGTTGCTGACAACTGACCAAATACATGGACCCCTTGAAAAATTGCCCTAAGAAAATGCTGGTAAGCGGCTTTGGTTGGTGGGATGTGCTCAAGTTGCCGGTCTTTCTTTGTAAATAAAAATTTACGACATTCGTTCACAGATGAACCCGAATTCGACCTGAAACATATACATTATTATTCTACACATCATTCTCCTAATAATCTTCTGAATCAGGCAGCTTTAATTATCTAGGTTTAATTAATTACCTATCATATAAAATTATGACATATTTTTCAACAATGGCCATTGCTTCTTCAATCTGTCCCTCGATTGCTAATATGAAGCCTTCAGTAAGAGTAGGAAAAGCCTCCCATGCTTCGAACGCACTCTTTTTCTCTTTTCCGTTGAAGAAAGAAACGGTATCACAACCTGTGAATGAGTGAAACAGGGGCAGGACTCTTGTTCTTTGTGGGCCTGTGAAAATACAAACAAATTATATAGCTAGCATAAAGGTACACTTTATGCCATTAATATTATAATTCAAACATTTTAGTTTTTACCTAAGGCGGTTGCAATCTCATGACAACATAGATACTGATGGTGTGTTCCAGTACCTATGTGCACCCACAGCTCCTCAAGTTGAGGCAATTTTTGCACCTGTGCAATTGCTAGCACCACGACGTCTGTATCTACGGTACGAAGCATGATTTTCCTCAAACCTTGAGAGCCAGCATCAGATACATGCACCATCATGCGTGTGTCTGCCTCTTCATGGTTACATCGAGAAGTTTCCAGTTCTTGTTGATCGGACTAATCTCAATACTGCTAAGACGAGATTAAGCGCTGTATCCCAGAATTTAAACTGAGGGATTCGATCTTTGTTTTCCAATCGCCATTGTTCAAATGTTTTTTGTGATTCATTCTCATTACAATAACTTTGATACGCTTTTTTCGCTAAAGAGTACAAAACTGCTGCAGTCACCTAAAATTAAAATAACCTTAACTTAGCCCCGTGTAACCATGAAGAGGCAGACACACGCATGATGGTGCATGTATTTGATGCTGTCTCTCAAGGTTTGAGGAAAATCATGCTTCGTACCGTAGATACAGACGTCGTGGTGCTAGCAATTGCACAGGTGCAAAAATTGCCTCAACTTGAGGAGCTGTGGGTGCACATAGGTACTGGAACACACCATCAGTATCTATGTTGTCATGAGATTGCAACCGCCTTAGGTAAAAACTAAAATGTTTGAATTATAATATTAATGGCATAAAGTGTACCTTTATGATAGCTATATAATTTGTTTGTATTTTCACAGGCCCACAAAGAACAAGAGTCCTGCCCCTGTTTCATTCATTCACAGGTTGTGATACCGTTTCTTTCTTCAACGGAAAAGGGAAAAAGAGTGCGTTCGAAGCATGGGAGGCATTTCCTACTCTTACTGAAGGCTTCATATTAGCAATCGAGGGACAGATTGAAGAAGCAATGGCCATTGTTGAAAAATATGTCATAATTTTATATGATAGGTAATTAATTAAACCTAGATAATTAAAGCTGCCTGATTCAGAAGATTATTAGGAGCATGATGTGTAGAATAATAATGTATATGTTTCAGGTCGAATTCGGGTTCATCTGTGAACGAATGTCGTAAATTTTTATTTACAAAGAAAGACCGGCAACTTGAGCACATCCCACCAACCAAAGCCGCTTTATACCAGCATTTTCTTAGGGCAATTTTTCAAGGGGTCCATGTATGGGGTCAGTTGTCAGCAACTCAACGTCTACCTAATCCTACTGATTGGGGCTGGACTAAAATGAATGACAGCTGGCAACCTACTTGGACGGATTTGCCTGTAGCTGCAAAAGCATGCCAGGAGATGATTAGGTGCAAGTGCAAGAAGCAATTCGGCTCAAGGTGCAGTTGCCAAAAACGGCAATGGAAGTGCACGGAATGTATGTGTGGTGGCAACTGCTAGTATACACCTAAAACTGTTTCCCACGGTACGGTCAACCGCACGACGGTAGAAACTTCTTCAACGTTATTACTACGCCATAGGGTCCAAAAGTGTTTCTACTGACGTGCTATTGAGTATACAAGCATCTAGAAAGTTTATTTGATGACAATTATTAATAAAAGTTGGAACTACACGCTTTATGTCACTCTGCCCTGCAAAGTTTTTTTTTTTTTTGCATCAGTTTTTATTAATTTATCCCAATGTAAGTTACATTAATGTAATCCAGGTAAGTACAGCTTTCTGAACATATTTTTTTAATCCCGATATCTTTCATCGTTAAAAAGAAAATTACGTTATTGCGTAAAAATATTGTTCACGTTTAATGTTTTTTTCTTAATATCTCGTTTTTTTTTGTATGGAAAGCCCCAATTTTTTTTTCAAAAATGTTTTTGCCGTCCTTGATTTGTCTGAAAATAACATCACACTTGCCCTAGTACCTACATTTAGGAAATTATAGGCGTCAAAGCAAAGCGCGGCAACTTCAAACTTTCCCCCCTCCTCCCGCCACCCCTGCGGTGCCTCTCGATGCCTCCCGGGGGTTTTCCGCATAAGACCAACCTAACAAACAACTATGCCAAGTATCAGCGACTAGTCCATTTTAAAACGGTACATCGCAGTAAATTCTTAGCTATATAGCGCAAATTAATGAATTTATAAAGAATAGACCTAAGCTTATTGCAGACGTTTTCTATATGTTTTTTCCAGCTAAAATGGCGATCAATGGTTAATCCTAAATATTTATAACTATTGACAAACTGAACATTTTCACAATTACATAAACATTTATTTCGGTGTAAACATTCATAAGAATGTCCAACAATATTTATTGCTCTATCTGGTTTTCTGATATATGGAGAGAGAAGCAACATACATTTTGTTTTGGTTACATTCAGTACGATCCCATTGTCATGAGACCACTTCAAAATATTTTCTAGATCCTCCTGAATGCACGTTTCTATCTTACTGAGATCCCTGTCGGCATACATCAAGCAAGTGTCATCCGCGTACATATACATGGAACAGTACTTCACAACATTTGCCATACTGTTCACGTGCATGATGTATCCGACAGGGCCAAACACAGATCCAGTGGGAACACCGTAACTCACTTCAGCTTCTTCCCCGGTCTCACCGCCGATTGCAGTGCGCAGTGTTCTATTTTTCAGGTAGCTCTCAAACCATTTATTCACTGGACCACGGAAACCACATTCTTGCATAGCTTGAAGGAGGAGTCCGTGGTCCAGCGTATCAAACGCTTTCTTAAAATCAATGAAAAGAGTAACAACATATTTTCTATTGTTAAGATTTTCGTTCACATCGTCCACGAAATGAGTTAAGGCTGTGCTTGTACTTCTTAACTTTCTAAATCCATGCTGCGTATCAGATATAATTTTATGTTTTTCCAAAAATGTGCTTATCTGTCCTACAATAACTTTCTCTATAATTTTATAATATAGCAACTGGTCTGTAGTTGGAATAATCTAGATGATCGCCTTGCTTAAATATGGGTCGTATTATAGATTTTTTTAACATATTAGGATATTTTCCCGTCTGCACACATAAATTCACGAACTTCGCTAGAACTGGACTAATTTCGTTTTTTATAAATTTTAAATCTCTTATCCGAATAGCATTCAAACCTGGTGACTTCCTGCAGCTTAATTTATTTAGGACCCTTTCTATTTGACGAGCAGTAACTTTAAGGAATCTAAATGAAACTTCACTTTGTTTTATGTATGATTCACGATTCATTTAGGACAATACAACACAAATTTTACCTAAAATCTGGATTTTTATTCTTTACTTAAAAAGGCTCGCTTTTGTAGTGTAAAAATGCTGTTTGCATCCGCACCATGACCCCATAACAACAGGCCATACGACATCATTACACCATGGAAATAACTGAAGTAGACTAACCTTGCGGCGTCTACATTCGTCAGGGCTCTTATTTTTTCACTACGTATGCAGCAGAATTGAGTCTGTTCGACAATTTATCCCCATTGTCCCCATTGTAGTTTGTTCTCTAGAGGAACCCAACCAAGAAACACAGTAGATTCCATAAGATTCAATGTTTAATTTGTTACTAATGGGTTCGTTGCAACTGGCGTTACACTTGGCGTTATATATTTGTTTGACATTGAACACTGGTCGTGTACCCAGGCGGAGATGCGGCGCCACGAGGCGATGTGCTCGGCGCGCTGCCCGGCGTGCGGCGTGGAGCTGGGCTCGCGCGCGGAGCTGGCGGCGCACTGCGGCGCGCTGCACGCTCGCGGCGCCGCCCCGCCGCTCGTGTGCGCCGCCTGTTTCCTCACGTTCCCGGCCGCCGAGCTGCTGTCCGCGCACCAGCTCAAGCACCGCCAGGCCAAGCAGTTCGTCTGCGGGTATGCTGACTGCGTGCTGCGCTTCGCCACCAGGTAACTACTGTACCCATTACCACGTGACTACAACACCCAACTTCCAGTCTGCTCCCTCACATTCCCTGCTGTGAAACTGCTATCGGCACATCAGCTTAAACAGCGCCAGACTAAGCAATTTATTTACGGATGTGCTGATTGCATGGTGCGGTTCGCCACCAGGTAAAACTCACCGCGGAAACCTCGAGTACGAGAGAGCCGCCGCTAGCATAAAGTTTCTCTTTCGCACTCGAGGGTTAATTCTGAAGCAAAACATTACCCATCCAGTATAAGCCAATAAAAAAATACATGAAATTATTTGGTGTTGTAGGAGCAACCTGATGGCGCACATCCGCAAGGCGCACGCGGCCGAGCTGCCCGCCCCCCCCGCCGCCCCCCCTGCCGCCCCCGCCGAGCTCGCCTGTCCGCACTGCGACCGCACGTACGTACCCACCCCACTCTCCTCACTTTGGTGGTATGTGGGAGGTAGGAGCAACCTGCTGACATCCGCAAGGCGCACGTGGCTTAGCTGCCTTCTAATCCCGTATATTAAGTGGAAAGTTGAGATAGAGCACGCGAGGCTGCTACCAGAAAATATAACTTTTTCGCCAATAAACTGCCCATGTAGTTTGGCAATGAATTTGTGCTGATACCAATATAATCTGTTACTTTGTTGTTTCCTTTAAGTAAAATTTTAGTTAATTTAAAGTTAATAAGTTCGTAAATTATGATAATAATTTATGACAAGCTAGTAACTCCATACTAAATCCATAGAAAATTTCCTTTTTGACATGCAATAAAGGGTTGCTCATTTGACAAGGGTGTCAAATAGCGGATTGTAAGTTGTGTATGTGTGTTGCAGGTTCGCTACCAACGCGGGCCTCACGCGACACTCCCGCACACACGCGCGCGAGCAGCAGCAGTACGAGGAGACCACTCTGGTATGTTACTACTTTTTCATTCATCATCATCGATTTTAGGTTTCTATAGAATTTTCATTTAAATGGAGGTCATTTGGCCAATGTCTAGTAAAAGATTTACAGGAATCCTAATCACGAGAACTAGAGCCTGTGTGGACTCCGATAAGAATCTCAATACATAAATGAATCTGTTTCCATTTTCTATTAATTGTTCTCTTTCTAAGACGTTTACTGGATAAACACCTTATCAAAATTATACGCTTAACACTCAACTGCAAAAACTATAATTATTATTATTATTTTTTAACATGTTTATTCAGATAACCAAGATCCATTAATAAAAAACAACTTTTGTGAACGATTCGACTCGGCTCTAGTGTTTCAAGGAGACTCATTATTATTATATGTTGTAGGAGGAACAGGTGGTGGATGACGAGGGCATAGAGACCGTGCAGTATGTGATACAAGCCCAGGGAGACGGCATGGACCAGGAGGGAGAGGTGGAATATCTGGAGGTGAGTACAGTAATAGGCTGTGTGGTGCAGGGAAAATATAGTAACAATCCAAATCTACTCGTGGGTGACATAAGAGGCGACTGAGGCCTACGAACCGGAGAATGGGCAGCAGCGCCCTGTGTATCGTTCCATTCTAAACATACTGCGGTCATCCATAACCGCGGTCCATGGTGCCAGCCGCAACACCAATGTACTTCCCCTCCAAATTGTAGGTACTACGCGTTTTGCTGGTATTCTGGAGGGAGCTCCTTGTCCTGCAGTGAACCTTTTATGGAATGTTATGATGAGTACAAGAAACTTGGGGCGTAGGCATCTATTGATGCCCCTATTATAAATCACGTAAGCTCAAACCACGTAAGTGATCGAATAACACAGCGCTTTATTTCATTATATCACACATATTATCATATAAGAAGCACATAATAAAATTGATAGTTTTTTTAAACATGAATCTATTATGAATCGCTAATCATTCGAACATATGTAAACAAAACTGTTCGATGAAGGAAAGTTTAAAATTAAATTTGCTTATTGAAACAGAGCTTTCAAGTCAAAACTAACGTGGAATCCTCATAGCCTTGTAGATGCAAAGCCTTGAGCACCGACAAAAAGTAGCCTGCTTATCGATATTTTACAGGATACATTTCGGGGAGTGTGCGTCCTTTCCTTTCGATCTTCGTGGCACTCACTAGACGCCGGTTGGAGTTCCACCCTTATGTCGTTGATATGCCATCCATTCGCACGAAGTGCTTTGCTTCATTTTTCATAATGCGCACAGCTAAAGATTGGAAATCCCTACCTACAGATTTGTTCCCCGAACAATCTTTATAAGGTAGGCGTGATTCATCCACGACTCCATCTTCACTTACCATAGAGTAGAGTTTCTTACCTAGCCTAAATAAAAAAAAATGTACAAAGACATCTTCCGAAAACTGACACCGTTGATTCAGACCATAAAGCAGTACAACTGTTCCTAAGAGGCACAGCAGACGGCAGACTTTTTGTTCTGACAGTCCGCCAGTGTGGCCGGTACTGCCTATAGATAGGGTGATGGGCTCCAGCATTTCTATATAATTTGCACATATGGCAGACGTGGATCGTTCGATTAAAGACGATGAGTAGAACCACAGAAAAATAGTCTGCCACCTTGGTAGCGCTGCGTTATCAATTAACAGGGCTTTAAAAATGTAAAAAAAAATCATGAGCTAAATCATTTGCTCATGTCTGCCGCTTGCACTGATGGTCAGAATCATCCTCAAAACGATGAAAGTTGAAGAGGCAGACCACCACACCTCTGCGTTTTGAAGGAATATTTTTTTAAGTTTTTTGTTATGATATTAAAACGTGTATATCATTTGCTCATGTGGCAGACATAGATCGTTCGATTAAAAACGATGAGTAGAACAACAGAAAAATAGTCTGCCACCTTGGTAGCGCTGCGTTATCAATTAACAGGGTTTTAAAAATGTAAAAAAAAAAACACGTGCTAAATCATTTGCTCATGTCTGCCGCTTGCACTGATGGTTACAATCATCCTCAAAATCATAAAAATCGAAGAGGCAGACCTCTAGACCTCTGATTTACCAAAGGCAGACCATTTGATTCATAGTCTTATATATAGGGTGACTTCATAGATTTATATAGTCAAGATAGGGTCATGGGAACAAGCGGTTCAAAATTTCCCCATACAAAAAATAAAAAAGCGCCATCTGTGAAAGATCGCGTGAACTACGTAGTGTAGTACTTCAAGGAGGTCTTTGTTCTGAGGTCGGTACTAAATACACGGAATGGAATTAATATGGCGGAAGTCTTTACTGTTTATACGTGACTTAGGCCTGGTTTTTCAGTGTTATTCATTAGATAATAGTAAAAAACAATAAAAGTAAGTAATTTTTTAACTAAGAAAATGAATCATCGTTTCGTTTTTGTATTAGTAAGTTTGTTGTTTTTTATTTGGAAAACTTACATCTGTTTATTGAAAAGTCGCGTCTTACACGAATTAATTGATACATTTTTACTTATTTACTTTTTACATCTTAAATCTTTTGCTTTATTTACTTCTTCTATCATCGTTAGTGCACCCTTTTATGCAACAGGCTGGCATCGCGTGGTCCGCTCCTCAGAACAAAGATCTCCTTGCTCGTCCGCTCAGATAAAGTTGACAATTTGTGACTGACATTTGTTGGTCCACAATGTCAGATTGTGGACCGACGAATTGGGGACAGTGTAACGTGCCGATGGGCCAGTACTAAAATATAAGTAAATGGGTGACTTTTAATTAGTTCTTGATAGAAAAAGGTATGAATTGATACTGAATAACTTTCCCTAAGGAACATAGGTCGAAATACGAAAATCAAGTTTTGATCTCCCAAAGAAACTGCATCAGCGGATGGTGATGGAGGTCAAATTGGGTTTTTCGTAATTCGACCAATTTTCCTTAGGAATAGTTTTTCAGTATCATGAGTACATGCATATCTTTTGCTATCGAGAACTAATTAATAGTCACCCTATACAACGTGTTAATGGAATAAGCGAAACCCTCATACAACCTAACTGATTTTTATTAAAATAAATCCATTCCCGTAAAAAAAATCTTAAAAAATTTTTTTTTTCTAGATATTGTTATTTTAAAGTTTCATCATAGTTCTAGTTTTATCGTTGTTCTAGTCCGCGCACGCTTCCCTCCCCTCTTCACCGCTCATGGTCCGTGCGGCACCGGTCGGCAGCGCGCTTATCCATAGAAATGTTTAGAATAGAAGCGGCAAAAATTTAAGTAATAAAAATTTAAGAAATAAAAATTTAAAAAAATCACCCCCATCAAAAACCCGTGAAGTTGATTCCACTCTCGATTCTGAATAAACTATTTTCTCAGTTTTGCTCAAAGATTTCGGACCTCCTTGCTTCGCTCGGAATAGATACCTTGCTAATTTATTTTAGTAGGGGATGACATCTGCCAACATGTCACAACCCCATCATCGATGATCCATAGAAAACATTCAAAATAACCTGTCAAACCATAGAAAAACGCCTACACCACCTAGTGACGAATTATTTCTATAATCCTCCTTCTAAGTACCTTTCGCTTATTCCGTTAACACGTTGTATAGGGTACTTCCTTATCAACTGCGTTCCTTTGAGTGTGTTACTCTGACCATAGAACTTAACAACTTTCCCTAAAGTATGACAAAAAAATTACAAAAAAAATACTTCACTTAGTTCTTGGTTATAAACTGCTACGGTTAATTTATAATTTTTAGCGCTAATACAAACCTTGAAATACTTTGAAGGAGGTGTGTAGTTTTTGTTATAAATATGTTTATTTTACAAGTTTTAGTGTTAAGCAAACATCGTAAGGTACAGGCACCAAAAGGTGGTTGGTAACCCTAACTGGTCTAAATTACTGACCTGATGATCACTCCTTCAAAGTGGTAAGGACAAACGACTGAAAGGCCTTCCGAAGCACGAATGACGTAGTGTTGTCATTGTGGTGTATGGAGACACCTTAGGAATAACTTCATAATGTATTTCGTAGACTAACCAGCGTGACGTGTCTTGTAAGAAACCTTGAGTGACGTAGGCATCGTCACTGTTTATTTAACCTTCAGATATTCTCAGGGTAATGCCCTAATATTAATGTCAGCAGTTTTCTATTGCAAACATTAAACATCCTACGTAATACGACCATGAAAACCTTGTATATAAGCTTAATAATTTCCTCAATAAATCAGTTCTATTTTCAACATCAACCCGTGTTTAATTACTCGTTCTCCGGTCCAACGCCGCTCACCACAGTCATATCACTACAATCATGATGTCTCTAAAAAAGTTCGAGCATTTCATGGATAGTCTCTAAAATTGATGGTCAGTAATAAGTAACCAACTTATAGACAGGTACGCACTTCGGTGGAAACAATTTGACCTTGAGCGAGTATTTTCTTTAAGGCGTTTGTAACGTAGCTACAGAATATTCAAGCAATATTTATATTTGTAATCGGTTTCTCGAAAACGGCTCTAACGATTTTGATGAAAATTACTATATGGGTTTTCGGGACGAAAAATCGATCTAGCTAGGTCTCATGTCTGGGAAAATTCGTTTTCACCGTCTTTTTAATCATTTCTTTGCGCGTTTTAGTGCGTTTACAGCGCCACCTGGGTTTGAGTAGCATAGCTTGCTCACCCAATGATATTGTCAGGTTGAGGCGGCTATTCTAGAGCGAAGCTCGGTCGCCCAGGTACTATAATAGTAAACAAGTTCAGCGTAGCGCTGGTTCGGCTGACTACAGGTTACACTGGTTTTGTCTCTACGTGTACAATGCCGTGCGTTCCATGGCATGGCATCTCTAAGATGTTCAATTTCCTGTGTAGAGCTTTCACCTGAGAGATTTTGCATTATTTACCTAACGCGTTGTTTTTAAAACACGTAGGTAATCGTGCCTATAAAGTTTGAGCGTTGCTTTCGATTTCCCTGGGATCCCATAATGAGATCCTGACTTGGTGGCCATGGGACAACTTCAGAAGTATGTTTGGTCGGATAAAAAAATAATTTTGAAAATCGTTCTATTATTTGACAGAACGTTCTTATTGTTGTGCCACTAGCGGTCACACACCACGACTAACGTTATTTAATTTTAGAGATCGCAAAGAAAGACCAAATTCCACTGGGCCACGAGCGCTTCAAACTTTCGATCAATACGTGACTAAAATTTTGAAGAATTATCCTCCAACTCCTAACCGTTAAGGAGTTGGAGTTCCATCATCAGACCATCAACATGAGATGATGATTACTAGACGCAAATACTTGTGTAGCTTTGAAAAATATATGAAAAACGTTATACGTGCCTATAAAATTTGAGGGTTGCCCTCGATTTCCCTAGGATCCCATCATCAGATCCTGACTTGGTGACAATGGTGATCACCTCAGGAGTATACCCTTTCGGATAAAAAAGTAATTTTGCAAATCGTTAACACTTGACGGAAAAATAGGTGGACATACATAAAAAAAAATACATACAGTGGAACATAGAACCTCCTCCTTTTTTGAAGTCGGTTAAAATTAGGCTTAGTTTCCATACTCCTGATAAGCCCATGTATTTACTGTGCCTCTGATTTTTTATTTTTAGGGTTCCGTACCTCAAAATAAAAAAAAACGGAACCCTTATAGGATCACTTTGTTGTCCGTCTGTCTGTCTGTCTGTCTGTCAAGACCATTTATCTCACGAACGGGTAAAGGTATCAGGTTGAAATTAATACCATATATTAGGCTCCATGAACCACACAATATCTGAAAATTTAAATTTTTTACAACGACGCAATCAAAAGATATGGCATTTTATGTCCTCATCTCCATACATTTATGCAAAATAGCAAAACCTACAGGGTACTTCCCGTTGACTTAAAATTATGAAATTTGGCAAGAAGTTAGGTCTCACAGTAAAAATAATGGGAAAAGTCTGAAATCATTAAATAAAAAATAAAATAAAAATTGTTTATTTCAGACTTCTTAGATCCATAGAAATGTTAGTAATATCTTAAAACTATGTTAGGCTATATAAGACAAAAAATCTAGCAAAAGCTTCCGGGGCTAGGGCGATCAAAGAAACGATCTTGTTTCTGTGATCATCACCCTCCGCACCAGACACTTCCATAGCGGCGACGTATATCTGTCAGCTATGGTCATCAGAATGATGTTACGACTACCCCGCAATCTGTTGATCAGGGATGCTGTTTTTTTGCGTATTATGGCTGCAAAGCCATCTGTTTGATACTCAGCAAACATCCCTGACGCACTACAGAAACGGGGCAGTCCCAGCATCATTCTGAATATATTATTATACTGGACGCGTATGGAGTCCAGCGACCTCTTAGTATGCCTAACCCACAGGTTCCCCGTGTACAAGTTCTGGCAGTATGCTTTAAATAGCGTAATTTTCACTTGTTCAGTACAACGGGAGAACCTGCGAGTCAGCATATTGCTTCTAACCGCTAAAGCCCTACGCTCCCTCTCAATATCGTCATCGTCTTTAAGGTCTTCGGTAATAATATGTCCCAGATATTTAAATTTTGTCACTCGTTTGACGTTCTTGCCATTACAACTTTAATAAACATTCAACTTTAAATATTACAACTTTTCTCACAACTAATAGTAACCAATTGTGGTGAGCTCCCGTTTCAAGAACATTTATATGAGATAGGGGTCAAGTTGGATGGTCGCGAAGGCGATTTTTGTTTTAGTTATATTTTAAAAATGAGAACACTTACAAACTTGAAAATTGGTATGTTCATAGTGCATAAGCTATAAAATAACAACAAATAATAAAATTTGGTCAAGCGCGTGTCGGACTCAAAAAATGTAGCACATTACCTTACTGAAATTTCAACTAATACAATTATGATTATGTGGTGGTACGGAACCCTCTGTGCGCGAGTCCTACTCGCACTTGGCCGGGTTTTTTTAAAGCATTGGCTACTTTCTGTCGTGTAGTGTAGAGCCCGTGTTGGATTTCTACCCTTGAACATTTCTACCACTCGAAAGTATATTTAATCTGTGATAAGAACGATATTGGGTCCCCGCCATGGTCAAACAGTTTCGCGATCAGACTTCACGATCATTATTATTTCTCTTTCTTTCTTATAGCTGCATCTCTACCGGATCGCAGGATCGCGGATTTAACGTGTGCGGGCACCCGACGTTTCCTTCACACATTGGGTGCCCGCACACGTAACATCCGCGATCCTGCGATCCGGTAGAGATGCAGCTATAAGAAAGAAAGAGAAAGCTATAGGACCATAGACACACCATAGATACACCTAGTCTATGGTCCTATAGCTTTCTCTTTCTTTCTTATAGCTGCATCTCAGCGGATCGCTGGATCGCGGATTTACAGCTTGACCAACTTATCTGGAGAATTTTGTGATGGCGCCACGATCGAAAATGGTTGCCACCTATTACAAAAATAAACAAATTCAGCCTTTTTAAATACTCTAAACTACATGATAAAATACGACATGACCTTTTACTGTTTGCCTCCTTGCTCGCAATCACAGATAAAAGATACAGGGTGTAAAAAAAAGTACGATGATCCTTCTTAGGGGTGATTCTACATCACTAATAATTTAATATTTTTCGGGCCGCGCTTCACTTCTACTTGAGCTAAATCTATTTTTGTAAGAAAAAGTATTTTTAATATTTTTTGTACAATCTATTAATGATGTAGAATCACGCCTTAGAAGGATCATCGTACTTTTTAGCGTTCCGTACCTCAAAATAAAAAAACGGAACCCTTATTATAGGATCACTGTGTTGTCCGTCAGTCTATCTGTCTGTCAAGACCCTTTTTCTCACGAACGAGAAGAGGTATCAGGTTGAAATTGATAAAGAATATTTAGGGCCATAAACCACACAAGATCTGAAAATTTATTTTTTTACAACGACGCAATCAAAAGATATGGCTCTTTATGTCCTCATCTCCATACATTTATGCAAAAAAGCAAAACATACAGGGTACTTCCCGTTGACCTAACATTATGAAATTTAACAAGAAGCTAGGTCTCAAAGTACAAATAAAGGGAAAAGTCTAAAAACTAATATTTCAATTTCAATTTTTCTCACAACTAATAGTAACCAATTAAAGTGAGCTCCCGTTTCAAGAACTTTTCTATAAAAGAGGGGTCAAGTTGGATGGTCGCGGAGATTTTAAAATCAATGAGCGAAAGCTTTTAGTATATCATATGGTAGATAGGTACGCAACCCTAAGGGCGCGAGTCCGACTCGCACTTGGCCGGTTTTTCACACCCTGTATAAGTAAATACAAAGATCGATGATAAAGACAACGGCCCTGACTAAACAGTAAGGGTTTTTAGGCAAATTGGCCTCTGAATAATTAAACTTTAAAGCATACAAGTAATATATTAAATGTTAATTTTTTTATTTTATACTAGCTAGTGCCCGCGACTTCGTCTGCGCAGGTTTATAAGTTGTAGCCTATGTGTTATTCTGATGTATAAGCTATATTATTGTAAAGTTTGATTAAAATCCATTGAGTAGTTGTTACATGAAAGAGTAACAAACATCTATCCACCCATACTTACAAACTTTCGCGTTTATAATATTAGTAGGGAGGATAATATATCAATATTGCTATTTTTATTTTAAGAATTTTTTTTTTAGAAAAAGAAGACCCTGATTATTCCTTTTACTGATAACCTTTCACACAGTAATTAAATTAAATTTTGATGCTTGACAAGCACTTTCTAAACGAATGAACATGCTTGACAAGCATTGTAAAAATATAAAATTTTCAACAAGCATTCGCAAGCACGTAGATTGCTTGTCAAGCACATCAAGCTTTGTTCTAAACAATCAAAATTGCTTGACAAGTACGTTAAACGAGCTAGCGTTATACATGAACAAATGGTGCTATTGGAGATTCTTGCTCCTTTTCTGCATCAAAGAATGATTTCATTATGAGAATCATTTCTCACACACCACTTTACAGCGATTTTGGAATGATTTTCTCATAAAATACTTGGAAATATGCAGAAAAACAAGAACAGCACAGGCAACACTGACTGATACAAGGAGGTTTAAGTAGCAGCTCTTTCGGCTAAGGAGGGAGCCATAACCGTATCCATTTCTTGTCCGAAATCTTTGATTTCTTGCGAGGGACCTTCATACTAAAATGTATGTACACTTGTTCACGTATGGACTGTTAGGTCGCCCACTATCCTCGTAAGTATAAAATGCGGACGAAGTGTCATACGGGTTTCTTTATTTCATATACAAAACAAAACCTGTAACTAAATCTGAGGCTCAGTCACTTTAGCTTCTGTAGGTACTGAAAAAAGAGCGGTACAAAGTCCACCGTGCCAAGATACAAATACTTTTGACTGTAGGTACGAGTACATGTACCTGAACACAAAACTGTAGTATTTTTTTACAAACTTTGTTTGAACACTTATTTCCCCATTTAAAAGATAATTTCTAAAACATGAAGGTTCACATCTCTCTTTATTTCTTAAAGTATTTTATTTATCAATTTTACCTAAGTTTTCAAAACTCTAGAAGTTTCATACGTATATTTTTTTATGAGTTGCGTATCTTCTGTTCGAGTGAACCGATTACAATGATACACCGCTTTTATATTGCAAGAAAGAACGCCAAACATATTATTGAAAACCCCGTTTGTATCAGTTAAGTTGTTTATGAGTTATTAGTGCACAGGCCGTGATAATTTGCATTCTTGTGGCTTCTGTTTGCTTTTTTTAGTGAACCGATTGCAATGATCTATAGCTTAAATATTGTCAAAAATAAGTCAATAAGTTCAGTGGTTTTCGAGTTACTGGCGCCACCGCTTGAAACTTCACGTATCCTCTGTTTCAGTGAACCGTTCGCATTGAAACAAATCTGAGCAATGAAACAAAATTAAGCCTAATGTGTTATTGTTAACCTTATTTCATGCGGTTGAGTGGTCTGTGAGTTATTGGCGCCGCCGCTTGAAACTTCGATTGTACTCTGTTTGAGTGAACCGATTGCAATGAAATTAAGCTTATATGTTGCACAGAAATAAGCTTAATACATTACCTATCGAAAACCCGGTTCCAATCGGTTCAGTGGTTTGCGAATTTATCGCGAATACACAAAACAGACCAACAGACAAAAATTCCAAAAATGAACCGAATGGTTTCTATTACCTTTTTTGTGACCCCCCAGATCAAGATCAATTTTTCCCGATAATTTTCAATGAACAGAATCGGCGAGTTATTATACGAGTATGTATAGAATTGATGATCAATTCACAAGTAAAAATGATATATTTTCACTTTCGCATATAAATTTTGGATTAAACATTAGATTTTTTTAAAGATGTTTGTAAAACGTAACCTAGACCCTAGTTTTTTGACCGACTTGTAATAGTCGACTAGGAGACGCTTTACACGACTATGTTTAGGACGGACTCTACAGTTTTTACTCTGAGGACTGTCAACAACAAAATGACGTTTTCAAAATGACGTAAGTAGTTCCTCTTTTGGCCATTCTACAGAAAAGTTGGTCAAGCTATAACGTGTGCGGGGACCCATTGAGATATCAACTTTTTAATTAGCGTTCCATTCCTACGCAATTTATTACCGGTGTTTATTTTTTTCTGAGTGAAACGAAATTATCTATGTACAAGTGCGACAAGGCTTATTATGAACGTGGCAAAAAAAGGAACTAACACCGCCACCTTGTGAAACGTCACTTTTGAGTGTTCTCCTTAAACAAGCCAGCGCCCCCACCTGCGTTCATTATAAGCCTTGTCTACTTGAAAGAAGAAAGTGAATTAGGACGCACCCTATATTGGGGATATGATTGATTTAGTACGAATTTATAAAAATTAATATTTCTTAAAATCAGTGAGTAAATCGTCTGCCAATTTTTTGTTGTCTTCAGTGAAACCAAATGAAGCGAATAAAAGCAACTAGAATGATGAGCAAATGGTTTAGTAGAGCCTTTTTTTTTAACATATTTACTAGTACTTCCCGTGATAATGCAGAGCCCTATACGTCTGCCTCTTCGATTTCTTTAATTTTTAGGATGTTTCTGACCAGCAGCTCCATTGGCAGACATGAGCAAATGATTTAGTACCCTTCTTTTTTTTACATTTTTGAAAAGCTGAAACTCAAAAACGCAGCGACGGACAGAAAAACTTAACTGAACCAAATGAATTTGTAATAATCTAAACTATCATCTCTAGCGATATGAAATATGTGCAAATCATATAGCGAAATATTTTTCATCTCCCTTACTACTACGAATAAATAATAAGTCAGGAACTCTAATTCAGAACAAATTCCAAACAAAAAGTGGGCTTACGTGAAACCAAAAGGACGTATATTCAAAATACGAATCAATTGGTTTAAATTCAGAACGAGAGCAGCGATTGGTTCGCGCGCGTTCTGCAATGTCAGCTATTAGTAGTTGAGCCAATGACGCGGTGGAACGACTTCTGAAATACACGACTTTCATTGGGTCATTTTTTGAGCGCAGTTACAATTCCTATCTTATTGTTTATTCGTAGGATACCTACTGCAATTATTGGTGTCGATTCTGGCAGACCAAAACTAAACTAAATTTGACAGGTCTAAAAATGATGCTGTCTTTTATTAGTCTGTAGGGAGTAACAAAGACAACATCACTTTTAGACCTGTCAAATTTAGTTTAGTTTTAGTTTGGGTCAGCCAGAATCGACACCAATGTCGTATTATTATAGTCATTGACATGAGGGAAACGCTCTGTTTTTATGCGCGTATTTTCCAAAATCTTTGGTTTGGAAGAAAAACTGCTTTAATAATTGTTCAGTTCAAAGAGTTATTCAGTCAAAAAGCATATTCAGATTGATTGTTATTTAGTTTAAAAAGTAAAGCAATTTTGAAACATGTTTGAATTTTATTGATTAAAGTTATAATTTTCGCAATTCCGGCCACACTGACGGACAATGTCTGTGACTGCCCGTGTCTGCCCGCCCCTTCATCTGCCGAGCGCCTGAGAAACATAGGTTTAAATGGCGAATATTTTTTTACTTGTCTCGTGATGCAGTTTATTTAGGAAGTTTCAAAAAAAAAATAATCGTGCCTCGAGGATAGTCATTCTTTGGAAAAGTCGTTCAAGTCTGTCCACTGTGTTCAGGCATTTCCAGATCAACGCCATTCAAGGGGGTGAAGTCGTAATAATAATGATGATTTTAAAGTTAGAGTGTGGAATTGTTTGTTTTAGCTAGTTCTCCATGTACATTTGTTTTTTATTGTTGTTATGTGAGCAATAAAGTGTTCTATCTATCTGTCTATAGTCATTCAACAATATTTTTGGCATATGAATGGTAATTGCGCATCGATTGTGCGTCTTTGGCCTGCTTTTGAGCATAATATAGTATGGATGAATGTGTTTGCAGGTGGAGACACTGGAGGATGCGGAATACATCCTGGAAGAGACGGAGGAAGATACCAAGCCCGACATCTCCCGCATGCACTAGTCCAAATAATGGAGCTTGATTAAGCGACAGAGCTACGCGTGAGAGCCAAACGGAGTATTTGAGTATTATTTTTTTAATGTTACAAGTAAGCAAACGAGCAAGTGGGCCATCTGATGGAAAGTAGTCACCACTATATTATTACTAGCGTAATTTGACACTAATAAGAAAACAAAGCGCGTCACCTACCCTGAGATGGTATGTTCCGTGTGCCGGTAATTTCACTGGCTCCCTAACCCTTGAAATTGAAATACTGCTGCTTTACGGCAGAAATAGGCAAGGGGCCACCATTTCTCCAAACGAACTTATGCTCCCATAATGGCCACTTCCTTACCATTCCCGAAACATTCACTTTTTTCTAAAAGATTTTTCTTACTTGCACCGCTGTGCTAGCACATAATTTTTTATTTTAAAATAGGTTTTATTTATAGTTTATAATTTTAAGTACCTATTAAGATGTGTCCATATGCTTTCTGTGGAAAACTCCATGTCGAAATCATTTAGCTTGATTATATAAAATGTAAGCTGGAAAAACTATGGGTGAGAGCAGGTCAGATCGATACGTGTCTCTGTCGCTCCAATGTGTAGTGCATCCCTGTCTTGCTCTCACACTGCTGTCATTCAAATCATGCTACATTATTTGGACTATCTAATATGTATTTGTCCTTTTCATCATAGCGACTTCAATTTAGCTGGTACAGTCAAGAGTATGTTTAGCTTGAACACATTTGACTTTGTACACATTGGACTTTAAATAAATTGGATTTTGTACACATTGGACTTCAAACACATTGGACTTTGACTTTGTACACACTGGAATTTGACTTGGTACACATTGGACTTTGTACACATTAGACTTTAAACACATTGGACTTTGTACACACTAGACTTTGTACACATTGGACTTTAAATAAATTGGATTTTGTACACATTGGAATTTGCACACATTGGACTTTAAATAAATTGGATTTTGTACACATTGGACTTTTTACACATTGGACTTTAAATAAATTGGATTAAATTGGATTTTGTACACATTGGACTTTAATTTACACATTGAACTTCAAACACATTGGATTTTGTACACATCCATTTCATCACCGTTTAGACTAGTCGCGCTGCAAGTGTTTAGCCTGATGCCTGGCCTGCTCTTGAATGTACTTGATCAGGTAGTATTACCTGTTCTCGCAGCTATTTGAGAGGCTGCATGTGTTACTGTTACATGTATACAAGAAAAACTTAGTCATTAAGACAAATAAATTTAATTGGTATCACATGTTCCCTGTTGTAACATAATTGTTATAATTGCCAATAATCTATAAATAACAATATTATTAATCTATCAACATTATAATCTATCAATAATATACCCAATACACGTTGACATGCAAGATTAAAGGTACTGTAACAAACTATAAGGATTTTGTAAATAAGACTAAATAAATACTTCTAAGACGAAATACTGCTTTTTTTATTTACTATTTGCCTTCCTATTTAATAAAATCTAAGATAAAGAAATCATATTGATCAATTATATATGATGCCATGGAATTTGGTCTAGAAAAATTACCTGAGATTTTTATGAAAATTATTATAGACATTTTGTGTAACTTTTTTCTTTGATTGTGACTCAAGGTGAAACTATTATTCTCTGTTCCTTTCAGTGACACAATCGGGCAAAGTCACATAGTATATTTCTTTAGGCTAGCCTTACATGCTCTTTTGTCAGTTTGCAAGCTCTGGCCTCTGACATGGCGCGATTACATCGTTTCATATAATTTTTTATAGTACGTACGATATGTCCCTCAACACAGAATCCTCAGAGAAAAAAACTGCATAAAAAATTATTTTGACGATGCCAAAAAATAGTCATGAAATAGTCACCATAAGGAAAAAAAATAGTCGCGTTACAATTCTAGAGTTTAGCTATGGTTTGCTGAGGATTATGGGCATAGGCTATACACAGAATCCTCAGCTTTGATACAAGCAAACCGTGGGGGGTATCGACTTGGTTTTTATTAAGAAAAATAGTCATGAAATAGTCGTACGATTACGTAATATTTCTATTAAACAACATAGGTTATTTAACATTGCGGAGCGTACAAATACGTGTCCACTCGGTACGATGCCGCTGCATCTATGTTGAGTATGTATTATATTACTCTATGATATGTGCGTGACGCTATGCCGGTCGTTTCCGAATGTTAGCGCACGAACCACTGCAGCCCTTATGTTTTAACATTGGCAGTTAATGTTTGCTTCTTGCTTTCTTCTGATGTATGATTTTCTGCATTATTTAATTCATTTTAGTTTCATTATTAATTAATTAAGTTTTCAGAGAACGAAGTGAGAAGTGAAACGTCTGCTTGAAGCAAGGATACATATTCATAATTTGTTTCTGTAGTAAGGTTTTTTTTTCTAAACCTGCGTGGGTGTGTTTGACAATCATGGCCCCGGGTATTGAAGGCGCTTAGTTGGGATTTCAGAGTGTGAAATATTGGTTGGTGTTGAGTATGTGCGTGACGCGTTTTCGAATGTAAACGCACGAATGCAGCCATACCCAAATATTTATATTTTTGTTCTTACATCGGCAGTTAATGTTTGCTTCTCGCTTTCTTCTAAAGTATGATTTTCTATATTATTTAATTCATGTTATTTATGAAGACGCTTAGTTGGGATTTCAGGGGGTAAATAAAGGCAGATTTAGACGAAGGAAATATTCAGGCGCCATAACTCAGGCACGGCAAAAATTTTGCCTTCCGCGCGTAGTCATGCCTAGCCGGTCGTTTACACGGAGCCTAGCCGCCGCACAGTGGACTCGAACTGAAAATTCTTAATCTTAGGGAACAAATTTTGTGACCCGACCTGATTTTTTTATATAGGTACCTGATTACATTCCAAACAACTTTTATTATTTTGTAATTTGTTGTTAAGTTGTTAATATCAGAGAAAAAAAATGTTTAAGATTTTTTTGTATGGAGAGATGAACATTTTATTTTTTACCCTGAATAGGGAATATGCATAATTTTTTTTAGTCGCATCTATTAACAATATATGAAAAACCGTAGTAGAGATGACAAAAAGTGAAATGAAAATTAAAATCGGCTAAGAAATACGGCTGATATAAGCATTTAAAACTATTAATTACGTGCCGATTAGACAGAGAGATCCGACATGGCATGTGACGTCACATGCCACTACGGCCATATAAACTTCTTATTAAATTTCGTTTTGCTAGAAAGAGACAGAAAAAAATCTTCAATGGCTTATGTTTTTTTTTAATTTCATAGTTATTCGAGAAATTGTTTTACTAAACTGTTTATTACATGAATGAGGATAATTTTTTTAAATAAAAAAACATCATGCATATTCCCAATTGTTCAAAAGTGATAAACCTGTGACTTCGTAACAATATAGTCCAAATGATTGTCAGCCGAAAAAAAAAAACATCTTCAAGTACTTGCAGCGGCAAGCCTTAAGCGGCCTTTTTACTCGTATAGCGATACGAGTAAAAAGGCGGCAAAGTTTCTGTCTGCATTTTTCGTCAGTATGAAGTGAAATTCCGGCCAATATTATGTTTTTTATGATGTTTCATGACATTTTCGACAAATTTTATTCTTATGTAATTTGTTGTACATTTTATATTTTCAGAGAAAACATTTTTTTTAATTTGCCACCTTATTTCTAGTAAAGCTACAAGTTTTTGTAGAAAATTTAATTTTTCTTTAGTAGATAGTAACTAGGGCTACTACTAAAACGAAGTTACATTGCAAAAATTTTCGTACAAATCATATTAAAAAATAAAATGTAGGTCTGCGAGCTTGGTTCTGTAGCAACAGATACATTTTGAAACAGCCCTTTTCAGGGCTACAACAAAACTCCTTTTTAGAGCTACAACAAAAACAGCCCTTTTCAGGGCTACAATAATTTCTCAAAATATAAAAATCTTGCTACTTTAGCTTTAACAATAATGTAACAGCCAATCAGAGAAGAGTATCACTCGATGACTCATATCTTATGCACTTCAACAGATACATAACTAATGACTCATTCACAGAAACTATTCATAACCAACGAAGCGTTAATGCCCATGCATGTTAATTAGAAAATACCGGCAAAACGATACAAACTAACATTCTTAACCACTTTTATGTAAACGATATTTTGATTTTAATAATTAAATTTACGTTTGGCGATAAAAACCTACATTTTATTTTTTATTATGATTTGTACGAAAATGTTTGCAATGTAACTTCGTTTTAGTAGTAGCCCTAGTTACTATCTACTAAAGAAAAATTAAATTTTCTACAAAAACTTGTAGCTTTACTAGAAATAAGGTGGCAAATTAAAAACATAATTTTTTTTCTCTTAAATTATAAATTTTATTCTTATCAACAAATTACATAAGAATAAAATTTGTCGAATACATCATAAAAAAATAATATTGGCCGGAATTTCACTTCATACTGACGAAAAATGCATCAGAAATACAGAAACTTTGCCGCCTTTTTACTCGTATAGCGGCAAGTACTTGCGGATGATTTTTTTTTCAGCTGACAATCATTTGGACTATATTGTTACGAAGTCACAGGTTTATTACTTTTGAACAATTCAAGATAAAAAAAATTTTTTTTTCTCTGATGTTAACAACTTAACAATGAATTACAAAAGAATAAAGTTGTTTGGAATGTAATCAGGTACCTATATAAAAAAAATCAGGTCGGGTTAAAATTTTTTTTCCCTAAGAATTTTCAGTTCGGGTCCACTGTGCGCCGCCGCCGAGATGCGAGGGAAGCGGGCCGGGCGGGGGGGGGGGGGGTCTTGCGCAGTAGGTCGGTAAATAAAATAACGTTCGGTTTTGATGAGTTTATCGTGGCTTTTTTATATTTTGAAAATCTCGATAATTACCCAGTGATATTCAAGAATTGGCTCATAGTTCTTATGAATGTAGACTTTATCTATAGGGGGCGTCTGTTCTGGGTGTCTACTCTCAATTTTCGATATAATGATACAATACTATTCGAAACATGCAAATTCAAAACTTCGTCCCATAACGATAGAGTAGGATATTGGTTGGGTGCTAATCACTGCCAATTTGACAATTCATCCAACCAATATTCTACTTCAGTGAACTAAATTATGATTTCGACTGTATCGAAGTAGTGTATCGTATCGATATATCGAAAATTGAGAGTAGACACCCTGTCCGGTTTCAGTTTGTCGTTAGTCGTTTTTCTGCCAGTGATACGGCGATGGTCAAGTGGTTCGCTGGTGGTCAAGTGGTCGGCTCCTGGTCAAGGGGTCGGCTCCTGGTCAAGTGGTCGGCTGGTCGTCTATTGGTCAAGTGGTCGTCTAGCGTTCAAGTGGTCGTCTAGTGGTTAGCTGCTGGTCAAGTGGTCGGCTGGTGGTCAAGCGGTCGTCTGGTATTCAAGTGGTCAGCTGGTGTTCAAGTAGTCGTTTTTTTTTCCTGTTTTTTTTTTTTGTTTGTTTTTTTTTTGGTCGGCTGTCGGTCAAAATAAATTGTTAACAGCGAAAAAAATATTTTTTAAATATTAATTTAATGACTGGGCAAATTTTCAAGGTTCCTTACATCTGGATTCTGTTAACGTATATGGCAAGTTCGCGACCACTGTTTTGGCGCCGCAAAATAGGCCGCTGGTCTTCATGCCTACAGGCAAGCCACACGCCAAAAACCGTTTACACCTTGCCTACTGTCCTGTCTAGAGCTTGCTAGAGTATTGGCGCCAATATTTTGCCGTCGTCTAAACCAGCCGAGGCACGGCAAAAACTGTTTACACGATGCATATTGTCGTGCCTAGAAGCAGAGGCGGCTCGTCCTAAAGAGCACTGGTGCAGTGCACTCCCTCTTTCACAAAACTCAAACTTAGGATGTATTACCTACCTAGTTAAGTTACATACGATTACATACTTATTTTCATAACCCTATACGTTGTATACATTTATAATAGCCTAAGAAATAATTACGCAACAAATACGTAGTCAAGTTGTACCAAGTGGATCGCCAGCGATTCCGCTCCTATGAAGAAATCTTCAGTACAATTCCTTATACAGAATTCAATGAGTGTGAAAGAGAAACATCAACACACTCGAGCGCGTGAAACAAAAGATTTTCTATGAGAAATTAGCCTAATCAGGAGCGCTGCTCAAGGCTACGTTGCCATATCGCGATGCCATGCAGTTCGGTCACAGAATTCATTTCGGTGACAAAGCGCTGTTGCCGATCATACGTAAACAAACTTTTCGTATACAGCTCTCAGTTACTGTTCGCAATTTTGCTTGAAAATTTAGAAATCATTGTTTTTAATAGTGTACGTGCTTAATTACTGTAAAAATGGACGAATACAGTGTCGTTTACATTAAAAAATGCGAAAAAGACTATACAAATACGACTTGAACTCAATGAAAAGGGGCCGCCACAAACTGAAATCGCGCTAGTTCAAAAATGTAGTACAAAAATTCACTTTTAATGTAAGCTGCCGTTATTCATAATCTAAGCTTTTAATCGTGTTTTCAAACCAGAACAATATTTAAAAACACCTTGGATGTGCGGTTATAATTAAATTGTTTTGTTTCCCGTGTCTGGTATTTGGAGCTTGCGCTGGCGCGCATAATATGTAGGTAACAATAAAGCCATAAAAAATATTTCATCATTAAATGGTAGGTAAGTAAATTTATTTAAGTATTAAATTTTTTTGTGAATGGAAACGTTGGAAGGGGAAGGCCTCGGCGAACGTACCAGGAACAAATTCAGGACGTTCTGAATAAAGGCCAGGTTAAAAGTACCCTAAACCGACGAGCATGTATGAAAGGATTGACGAAGGTTCAGGAAGCAAGGAAAGTATGTCAAGATCGTAGCAGGTGGAGAACTGTGGTCTCTGCCTACCCCGACGGGAACAAGGCGTGATGTTATGTGTGTATGTATTTTTTTGTGCACAACCATTAAAAAATGTCACGAGCCGACTCTGCCTAGAAGGTAGGCGCCTGAGATTTGCCTCCGTCTAAATCCGGCATAACTGTTTGTTGCTGAGTATGTGCGTGACGCTATGCCGGTCCATTACAATTTCCATTTCAATTTCTCTTAAACCGTTTCTTATAAGAATACCTAATCTATTTTAACATCGGCAATTAATGTTTGCTTTTTGCTTTCTTATAATGCGTGATTTTCTTTATAATTTAATTCATATCATTTATTTTCACAATAAATGAAGTTTTAAGAGCACAAAGTGTCACTTCCGCTTGGAGCAAGAAGACGCTCAGTTGGGATTTCAGAGGGTGAAATACAGCTTGTTGTTGACTATGTACTTGACGATGTGCCGGTCGTTTCCGTATGTAAGCTCACAAACTGCAACTAGATGCATAGAGTGGGACCAAATGGACACGTTCCGCCCCGCTATGTTCGATCTCACCTCCCCGGTTGCATTGCATCGCGCGGTCATACTCGTAGCTTACCTTACCAATTGTTAACTGCAATTTTATTGCCAGTCTTCAGCCACATATTGAAAGGTCTAGTATACTCGTACAACATATAACTTTACTAATGCAAAACCTCTTGGGTGGAAGTTTCACCAATCAACATCATCATGACCGGTCTGTTTAATATATATAAAGAACTGAATCAGAACAAAATAGGTTCATTTACATGAGTCAGACTTCCACCACAGAGGTTTTGCGTTAGGAAACAATGCAGTGATTTCGTACGCGATTATGTGATTTTTGATGGCAAAAGCCCACCGACTCTCCTCGTAGCCAGCAGTGTTAAGGAAACTTCAAAGCAGTTTTGTTACGACGGCCTCACTAGTTGTCGGGCTGTATGGGGGGCGCGACGGAGCGGCAGATGAGAGCGACGCGGCGCTTCTTGACGACCCTCTCGCCGCGCCACCGGCTCTCCTCGTTACCGAGCACCGCGTGAGTGAACGAGTACCGCGACACGCCCCTGGAACAACAACAAAATTCTTCATCGTATACTATTAACAATAATGTATAGAGCGCGCTGGGGCAGCAGTGCGTCCAACACTAAATGTTTGTGCTCAGTGTGTCCCTACCCTAATGATACTTACTTCATGATGTATAAAGCGCGCTGGGGCAGCAGTGCGTCCAACACTAGATTTTTGAACTCAGTGTGTCCCTACCCTAATGATACTTACTTCATGATGTATAGAGCGCGCTGGGGCAGCAGTGCGTCCAACACTAGATGTTTGTAATCAGCGTGTCCCTACCCTAATGATACTTACTTCATGATGTATAGAGCGCGCTGGGGCAGCAGTGCGTCCAACACTAGATGTTTGTGCTCAGTGTGTCCCTACCCTAGAGATACTTACTTCATGGATGTATAGAGCGCGCTGGGGCAGCAGTGCGTCCAACACTAGATGTTTGTGCTCAGTGTGTCCCTACCCTAATGATACTTACTTCATGATGTATAGAGCGCGCTGGGGCAGCAGTGCGTCCAACACTAGATGTTTGTGCTCAGTGTGTCCCTACACTAATGATACTTACTTCATGATGTATAGAGCGCGCTGGGGCAGCAGTGCGTCCAACACTAGATGTTTGTGCTCAGTGTGTCCCTACCCTAATGATACTTACTTCATGATGTATAGAGCGCGCTGGGGCAGCAGTGCGTCCAACACTAGATGTTTGTGCTCAGTGTGTCCCTACCCTAATGATACTTACTTCATGATGTATAGAGCGCGCTGGGGCAGCAGTGCGTCCAACACTAGATGTTTGTGCTCAGTGTGCACCAGCCGCATCACCGCCGCCGACGACAGGCATAACCCTGCTATTACGTCGCCGCAGTACTGCAACATAATATATAGTACACATTCTAAGTTATGAGATTATGTTACAGGAACTTGTTGGTTCGTCAGCTATTTCTACAATTTTAGACAGAAGTTTTAAGTTGGTTTTACCAATAAACAGCGAAATATTGTTTTTGGCGTCCCACAAGGAAGTGTATTAGGTCCAATTTAGTTTTTATCTGCACTCTAAATTTAGGTGTCTACACTTCTTGACGATATTATAAAGTGGTATTTGGTAAGGTTGGATGTAAGAGTTAATTTACTACATCTCCGATTTCAAAAGCTCTTACTAATATTTAGATGCACAGTCAACGACAGGTCAAGCTTGGCACTCGCAGTGTGACTAGCTAGCCCGTACGTCTATTGAATTAACACGGTACAAAGTCCAATGTCCAGTCAATAGTGGCGCTACCGTCGCAGTAAACAGAACAAGTCTCCGTATAAGTGTTTTAAAAAAATATTAAATTTTAGTTTTGTTAGCTATAAATAGTGTTACTGTGTTCGTCTTGCGTGAAATACTAAGAGATACTGTTATCTTGTAAAAACTGAGTGTTGTACTCTAATACTAGAAGAATTTATTTTCGTAATGAGTGCGACTTATTGGATTAGAATTGTGTGATGTATGTATTACGTCAACATAGAGGAACCTATTGTGAGTAAAACTGTCGCTTTACATTGTGCTGAGAACTCATAATTATCAAGATTTCTTGTAAAAAGATTTGCAATTTGACCGTTATCGATATGTGCATTATATAGATAGCTGTAGTTATACGTTTGTGACACATATTGAACCACGGATCTATGACCGAGATCTATAAAGGCGCCATCTAGATTAGCTTCTAAATTTATACCACGTATCGCCATCTATTATTGAGTAGCCGAACTAAGACGAGAAAGGAGGCAATACACGGTATTGTAACCAGATATTTCTAGTGGCCTGCAATAGAGAGCGCCTAAAACTACCCTATGAGGTTTATTTATTAACGGAGATCTGACGTAACCTGCTTTGAATTGGATTTTTATACTAAGATGGCTAAACAATGTGGAAAATGTAGAAAAAACGTCACAGTAAAAAATTCTTTATATTGCTGCTACTGCAAAAAGAGATATCACGTGGAATGCACATACGTTTCTGAAAAACTTTTCAATATAATGACCAAAGAAAAAAAGCGCAGTTGGAATTGTAGAACATGTTCATTAAATGCAAAAAAGCCGACACCTTCACTGTCCTCATCAGCCAATATTACCAGCAATAAAAAACACCTGCATCAACATCAGGAGTTGTGTCATCGACCCCATCGAATAATTACGTTAACGTTGAGCCTAGAAAACCACACGTTATAAATGTTAGCACGCAAAACTCCTACGAAGCATTAAATCTGGACGAAAGCGAGGACTACTGTCCTACTGCAAAATCTGGATTAAACCGAAGCTGTCCTGACATAAGTGTTATAACGAACGAGATGACCGATGAACTTAAACTGAAGATAATCGAACTGGAAAATAAATTAATAGTAACGGATAAACTTTTGGATAAGTACTTGATAGAAAATGGTTTACTCAAACAACAGTTGACTAAATGTGAACTAAAAATTGAAAGACTAGTAGAAATTTGTAAAAATCCTATGAAGAAAAGTAAGAAGGTAAATCAAAGTATGCTCGAGACTAAAACCAATCAAATAAACAAACATGAGGTTATACGTGAAGAAAAAACTGTAGTAGAAGAAATAGGCAGTCAGATTCAAGAACACTTTGAAACAGAAGACACCGGCTTATTAAATGACACCACCCAAAGTGAGACGCTGACCATGACAGACACTGTAATATCTTCTGAAAATACCGTGGTTGAAAAGAATCGAGTGATTCTTCTAGCCGATGAAAGACGGCGTCATTTGCGGGATATCTTAGAAAAACTACTGGACTCAGATTACATGGTAACTAGTGTACTGAAACCTCAAGCGAATTTGGAGCAAATTCTTGATGGTAGTCTTTCATTGTGTGATGATTTTACAAAAAAGGACTACGTGGTTATTTTAGCAGGGTCGCACGATAGAAATGTTATTAAATTTCAATCAGCGCTGTATCATTGTCTTAATGTCTTGAAAAATACAAATGTGATTTTTATTAACATTCAACAAAATGATTATCTAAGCGAATCCAAACTAAACGAACTGGTAAAGGTTATAAGTTTAAGCTTAGAAAATCTTCACTGTTCTCAAATGATGGTCTTTAAAAATAATAGAATTGACCGCATTAATACGTGTAGAGCATTAGTTATGGATATTATTCTTTTAAGTTATCAGAACAAATCAAAATGTAAATACCTGAGTCGAAACGAAAATATTGACAAAACACAAATAACACCAACGGTATGTGATCATCACACACAAACAGAACCAATTTTTTTTCGAATCTAAGACTATGTATAATAGTAAAACCTATCAAAATTCTGATTTTTTGTGTTTATTCCACCAAAATATTTGTGGCTTTACTTCGAAACAAGATATAATTAATGTGACTATTTCCGAATTAAATGATTATGGCAGAAAACCAGACATAATTTGCTTATCTGAGACCTTTATTCGAACAGGGAGTGAGAGTTGTATAAATATTACTGGTTATAACGTTGCAAGTACTTACTGTAGGAAAGATGGAAAAAAAAAGAGGTGGTGTGTGAATTCTTGTAAGAAAAGGTCTAACTTTTCAGGTATTACCTGACATTAAAATATATGCTGGAGACAAAATATTTGAATGCTGTGGAATACGTCTGTCAAACTATAACATAGTTGTATTGTGTGTCTACAGAACCCCTGATTCAAACGTGAACACTTTTTTGCTAACATTGGAAGCACTTCTTCATAAATATACCAGGAACCCCAAGAATAGACTGATAATAGCTGGTGATATCAATATCAACACGCTGAAACTGTCGAAAGGTTCTGAAAATTTATTTGACCTTATAAAAAACTTCAATCTTAATCAGCATGTAAGGAAACCCACAAGACAACATACTTGTATTGATCACATTATAAGTAATATAGAAGGTGCTAAATCTGAGCTCCTTAACTTGTGCTTGTCAGATCACAACACAGCTCAAGTGCTGCATATACCAGTCAACAAGCATATTGAACAACCAAATGACTACTTTATTAATGTTAGGGACCTCAGTTATGATAACATGGAGAAATTCAGAAGCTACGTTAGTCAGCTGTCTTTCTCTAATGTGTATGAGGAAACTGATGTAAATCAAGCTATGCAATATTTCCATGATATCATAATTTTGATCTACAATTTATGCTTTCCTTACAAAAGAGTTAAGATATCCAACAAATATAAAAAACCAAAGTGGATTTCAAAAGGTCTTGTTAGATGCTGTAAGAATAAGAGAATACTGCGATATAACTACTATACTGAAAAGTCAGCGCATAAAAAAAAGTTGTGTAAAACTAGTTATAGATCTTATTCTAAACTACTCAGAGCATGTTTGAAAACTGCTCAAAAAATTCAGAATCATAAACTAATTACTAATGCTAAAAACAAATGTAAAATGTGTTAGAATATAATAAAACAAGAAAATGGTAAACTTAATAGTAATCAATATATAGAACAAATAACAGTACAGGGCAAAACAATAAGCGATCCAATTTCAATTTCAAATGAATTGAACAACTTTTTAATTGACTTAACAAATACAAAAAAGAACTTATGTCAAAACACGAATAAAACTTGCCTAATTAACAGTATTTTCATTGAACCTTTTACTCACTTTGAAATACTGACTTTAATAAAAACACTTAATGGGACAACAGCCACAGGTTACGATGATCTTTCAACAAAAGCTATTAAATTCTGCGCTCAGGAACTTATATTACCTTTAACACACCTAATAAATTTATCACTAGAGAAGGGTGTGTTTCCTGATTTACTTAAAATTTCTCTTTGAAACCCATTTATAAAAAAGGCGACAGAAATAATATGGAAAACTACCGCCCCATAACATTAGTCCCGGTAATCTCTAAGATCTTTGAGAAAGCAATGAAAAAGCGGCTTATGAAATTTATAGACAAGTTTAACATATTAAAACCTGAACAATTTGGATTCCAGGCTAATAAATCTACAACTATGGCAGTTTTCCATCTTGTGAACGAATTGGTGGAAAATGTTAACGCAGGCATTAAGACGACTACTGTGTTTTTTGATATGACACGTGCCTTTGATTTTGTGTCTCATGATTTATTACTTGAAAAACTGGAAAACTTTGGAATTAGAGGATTAGCTCTTAAATGGATAGAATCATTCTTGCATAACCGTAAGCAAGCTGTAGAAGTACAACACATAGATGAGAATTCTGGTGTAGGTACAGCTAGATCAGAGTTTAAAGTTAATGCATGTGGTGTACCTCAGGGGAGTGTTCTTGGCCCAATATTGTTTCTGCTATATATCAATGATCTCCCCGAGGTAACTCATCACAAGTGCATACTCTTTGCGGATGACATATCAGTAGTCATACCATTTAAAGAAAACTTACTTGACTTTCAAAGAGATATAAACAATACAATATATTTAATTATTAATTGGCTAAATCAAAATAATTTAATGGTGAATTTGAATAAAACTAATTACATACAATTTGGTACAAACCGACAAACTAAACCAATTCTAAATATTAAATATAAGGACACTATAATTCAGGAAGTGGATAAAACAAAATTCTTAGGGGTCATAATTGACGAAAACTGCGATTGGAAACATCACATAGAGTATTTGCGTGATAAGCTACATCGATACGTTCATGTTCTGGTCACAACGTGTCCAGTATTTCTACTAATCTTACAGCCTTCCATGGTTATGTATCGTCTCTACTCAGATATGCTCTTTTGGTCTGGGGAAACTCAGTAGATAGTCAAAAATTATTCATAGCTCAAAAAAAATGTGTTCGAGCATTATATGGCAAGTCGTCTCGAGAGTCTTGCAAGCCTCTTTTTAAATTGTCTGGTGTTCTGCCTCTTCCTTGCATGTACATTTTTGAAGTCGGTAAGTTTGTAAAACAAAACATTAATCTTTTTATTAAAACCAGAGATGTTCATTCTATAAATGTAAGAAACCCTGACAAATTAGTGTACAGAAGTGCTCCAAAACTTACCTTCTATCAAAGACAGTGCAACGTAATGTGTGTGAAAATCTATAATGCCATACCCAATGACATCAAATTGCTCCCTTTTGAAAGTTTTAAAAATAAGTTATTTGTGTGGCTAAGAGACAAAAGTTTTTACTCAGTAAATGAATTTTTGAATTTTAAATAATTTTGACATTGTGGATTCATATTTTATATTTTTGTTTGAATTGTCAATTAATTTAAAATTTATTAGTATTATATTTTGCATGCTAATGTACTGGCGAAACATGAGGACATCTGTATTATATTCTACCATCGTATCAACCATGTTTGAAGCAAATAAATCTTATTCTATTCTATTCTATGTATCAAGCTTGATGTGCTTTTGACTGTACCTGCCTTCAGGCTCAATATGTGGTGGGTGAGTTCTCACATCAAGAACATTGTTTCGACCCATCCGACAATTGACGACTGCAACCGCAAGCTGTCGTCGCCTCACCTTGTCGTTCGTCTGTTAGAGCCCTAATGGGTTGCAGCTGCTATTGTAACACCGTTCTAGGGAGCTTTCCAGTTCATGAATTGCAAAGTCACACATAGGAAGTGATTTTTGTTTGATAGTGTCCCCACCAGCAACGATTGGATAACCCTGAACCTCCGGATCAAGAGCCGAACGCTTTAACCACTACACCACGGGCTATACCTAAACAGCTTAGGCCTACTGTCCATACGCCTCGTATTATCGTTATATCCTGGATACTGTCGATGGAGTCGCAAAGCCAGCGACGGGAGCGCCACTTTGCCGCTCCGTCGACAGAATTCATGGTATGTAAGCAACAAGCAGGCGTAGGTACGCCAGGTGTATAATTACGGATACGCGCGTCTATGAAGCTACGGATACGCGTCTATGAAGCTACGGATACGTGTCTATGAAGCTACGCCTCCATGGACAGTAAGGTTTTACACACGAGCTGTGCGAGGGAGCTAAGTTGTGAGGTGGACAACCACCGTAAGCCTCACCCTGACGGCGTCTACATGCGGCTTTATGTGTCCGGCGGGCGCGAGGTCCAGCACGTGCACGTGTGGTTGCGGTTGGTCCGCGCCCTCCGTGAACGCCGCACTCTTCACGCGCGTCAGCACCGCCGCGTTCTCTGCGCGCCATGTGGACCGCTCCGTCTCGCGGTAACCCTGGATCGCCTGCCAACAAACATACATCATTGCCTTAGGAGTCAGCTACGTAATATTTTCGATAACTTGGATGATATGGAGCATCACAGAAATATAACAGATTTTTGACCGATAAAGTAAAGAATGGTGAATACGTAAAAAAATTAATGCAAAATAGCATCTAAGTTACAGACATCTGTCAAAAATTGTACTTATTTCTCAGATGTTATATACGGGCTTTAAGGGACAGATTTCCGAGAACTGAAAGGGTATGTACAGTCAACAACTTTGAACAACAGAATGGCATGATATGTCAATGACACTGAACAACTTTCAGTGAATGAAATTTAACAACTAAGCGAATGAAACATCCCAAAAATTTAAAAATAATTCATTCTAAATGTATAAGAATAACCATTTGTTGATTTTCTTATCCGCCAGTCGCCACCTGCAGAAAACCTCTGACATAATAGGGCCGCCACACTATGCCCATCGCGCTGCTCCTCGCTCTGCCCCTCGCGCTGCCGCGATGTTGCTCTCTCTAGCCACATACTGCTTTACTCGCGCGATTAAACACGACGCTCCGCACTAGGCCACTTGCCATTGCTACACAATGGACGTCGAAACTGTGGCAGGATGCGCGCTATGTATTTTAAGTAAAGCTAATTATATCAATTTCTTATATAGAAGTATATGCCGTGCTAAAGGAGTTTATGTATGACATCTATTTATTGAAATAAGAATAGATAATTAATTATTGTAAATCGTCCTCGCGATAGACGCGCAAGTATGTGGCTGGCTACTCGCGCTCATATCGCCGGCCCTTTGACTCGCGCCCAAAAAACCGACAATCAAGGGATCGATGGGCATGACGAGGAGCAATGCGTGCGGCATAACGAGTAACGCGCCCACACTACGTATCTGCCTCCTTCCCTCGCTACTTCCCACACCATTCGTCGAGTATGTGGCTGAGCTATAAGGTACAGGTTGGCAAATACTGAACGGGCATGATCACTCAAAGACTGAACAACTTTCAGTAAATGAAACATTCAGAAAATGAAAAAAAGAATCAGCCTTAATGCAAACTGTCCTATCAAGTTTAGTATACAATTTGTATGGAGGCTGATTTTTACTTTCGAGCGGAGCGAGAAAGTTATTGTATTCGTGAAAAAAAAAAGTTTTTCTAATTTTCTCAAAAATGTGTTCTATATCACTTATACATCATAAAAAACTATTCTCCCAAAAATGTCCGTCCGTCGGTCGGTCGGTCGGTCGGTCCGTCGGTCGGTCGGTCCGTCCGTCACGCTTTGGCCTAGCGGCTAAACGAATGGTCCGGTTGACACCATATTTTGAATTTAGGAGTTTTATGCAAATCCATCGAAGGGTTCTGAGTGGTTTCCTTCTGGCTCTCATTTTGAGGGTAGCTGTCATACAACGAAAATGAAAAATTGAAATTTTCTCAAAAATGACTCATAGAATCTTGATGAAACTTTGCATGACCAAGCATCTCCATGTAAAATATCATGCACCAGTATCAATTGATCTGTGTAATTTCATATAAGGGGTGTTCCTGTACCACCAAAACGTAAATATGTGATTTACGCAAAATTGGTTCCATTGAGTTTATTAAAATTCTCTATAATATTAATCCTGGATTGGTTGTCTACCTGACTGAATATTATTTATGATTTTTTTCAATAAAATTTAGTACACAGGGTGTACCAAAAACTGAAAGGGCTTGCTCAGTAGACCAAACTGAACAATTATCCATAAGGAACATGTGTAGGGAAATTAAAAAAATGTGCATGCAAGTATCCTACGGTAGTATCCATTGATCTGTGAAAATTCATATACACCCAAAAACTGAAAGGGCTTGCTCAGTAGACCAAACTGAACAATTATCCATAAGGAACATGTGTAGGGAAATTAAAAAAACCGGTCAAGTGCGAGTCGGACTCGCGCGCCGAGGGTTCCGATATACCTATAGTATTTTTGGAAGCAATAAAGTCCATTTTCAGGACCGCAAAACTAAATTTGTTTGTAAAGGTTTTTTGCAGATTTCTGAAAAACTGTGCAACTTAGAAAGATCGTTTTATTTTTGCTGTAAAGTTTACATAAACCTCTGTCAACTGTAATTAATTCAGATTTTCCCTTACTCAAACTTCGGAGATAAGGGGGGGGGAATGGTATTTTTTTTGACATTTTTCATCATAACTTGAAAACTAAGAAACTTAAAAAAATACAAAAATATATTTTAAAATGTACAAGTAAAGCCCTTTCATATGATACCCCACTCGACCTAGTAGCGACAATTTGAAATTTGGCCCCCCCTATTTTGGCCCCCTTTACATTAATAATCATACTTTTTTCAAAAAAATTTCATGTGCAATTAAGTTGGGCAACTATATTCTAAAACTATTCCAAATTTCAGCTCGATAGCGTAAGTGGTTGCTGAGATATAGAGGTGTGACAGACAGACGGACAGACAGACAGACAGACAGACAGAGCGGCACCATAAGGGTTCCTTTTTTTTACCATTTTGGTATCGGAACCCTAAAAATGTGCATGCAAGTATCCTACGGTAGTATCCATAGATCTGTGAAAATTCATATAAAGGGTGTTCCAGTGCTACCAAAAGTTAAACATGTGATTTACTCGAAATCGTTTGAAGTTTGTTTGTTTTAATGTTTGACAATTTGAATTCTGAATTGATCTGTATAATTCGTTTGAACATTTTTTTGGAAAAACGTAAATAAAAGTTTGTATTTCCATACTATGTGTATGGCATTACAAATTTAAGTTTGCGGTTGATAGTTTTTCCTTGAGTATTGCGAGAAAGTAAGTGCAGTGCTGCTGTACCATTTATTTAATTTCGAGCGGAGCGAGAAAGGTATTGTATTCGTGAAAAAAAAAAGTTTTATTAATTTTCTCAAAAATGTGTTCTATATCACTTATACATCATAAAAAACCAGTTTCCCAAAAATGTCCGTCCGTCGGTCGGTCGGTCGGTCTGTCCGTCACGCTTTGGCCTAGCAGCTAAACGAATGGTCCGATTGACACCATATTTTGAATTTAAGAGTTTTATGCAAATCCATCGAAGGGTTTCGAGTGGTTTCCTGCTGGCTCTCATTTTGAGGGTAGCTGTCATACAAAGAAAATGAGAAATTGTAATTTTCGCAAAAACAGCTCATAAAATATTAATGAAACTTTGCATGACCAAGCATCTCCATTTACGGTATTTTGCGGAAGTATCAATTGGTCTGTAGAAATTCATATAAGGGGTGTTCCTTTACTGCTAAAATTTAAAAATGTGATTTACTCAAAATCGGTTTCGTTGAGCTTATTTTGATGTTCTACAATTTGGATTCTAAATTGTTTTTCTACCTGACCGCATATTTCATTAAATAATTTTTACATAAATTATAGGTAAGTTTGTATTTTCATATTATTTGAATGGAACTACAAACTGAAGTTTGCAGTTGGTACTTATTTACTCATTACTATCCGAAGCCTTTATATTATAGTAGTTAGAGCATTCGGCTCTTGATCCGGAGTTTCTGGGTTCGACTTCCGGCGGGGACGCTGTTGAATAATGACTCTCGTATATCGCGAGAAAGTAAGTGCAGTGCTGCTGTACCATTTATTTCATTTCCTGAAAGTTTCATTCCCATAGTTGTTGAGTTTCATTCACTAAAAATTGTTCAGTGTCATTGACAGATTATGTCATTCTGTTTTCGGAAAGCTGTCCCTTAAGTTCTTGTATTATATGATGAAAATGAAAAAATATCTCACATTGTCCCAATGGTCGAACTCATATCGCATGCGTTTGAGTGAAGGCTCAAGTTCCTCCAACAAAGCAGCCTCCTCCTCCAGTGAGATGAACTCAGGCAGCACCTGCATATCTCGCAGTGCAGCTTCACGGAGCTCCGGCTGCTCGTCCACCGGCCATGATGCAGACACCTCCACTAGCTTCGGGTCCCCTGGTACAAAGAAACAAAGTTCATAAATAAATGAGATTGAAAAATTTACTACCATCGGCAGGATTTGAACCTTATTATTTTAACCGACCAGTAATGTGGTGTCGCAACTTCACTTAAGCCCTTGGAATTAACAAAGTACATATATGTGGCTAACTCTTGGCAGTCCAGCAGGACGTGATTAGCTGATTAATCTGTCTCTAAGTAGGCTCTTCATGAAAGGCAGTCAAATAAAGGCAAGCTTTCTTAGTAGGCATTTCTAAAACTGGACAAATAATTAAGTAGGTACCTACTTACTTAGTTATTATTTGGAAAATAAATTATGTTATGGGTTTGTCACTTGTTTAAATACCAAGAAACTATCTATCAATAGTACAGTAGGTACAGCTGGTAAAGCTACACTTGCAGCACGACTGGCCACAATAGTCATTGATATAAGAACAGTACAAAGTCCAGTGTGTCCAGCTTGACGTGCTCTAAACTGTACAAAGAGTATATAACGCTTGTTCTGACTGCTTACCTTTTAATTTCTCCTCCATCTTCCGTTGAACACAGAACCGTCTCGACAAAACGCCACTCGGTTGATTTCGGATAAGACTGTAAATATTCTTGAATTTGCAGTTCTTCAGAAAACTAAATGTTAGAAGCCTCATTATTGAAACCCTTTACTTAGTTTAACAAGGCTGATAATGGAAAACCACAGTGGAAAGCAATTGCGACTTTTTCTTTCATAACCTCAAAAGAGATTTTTGACAATCAGCTGGTAATCAGACGTTATAGGTACTCGTATTATTTAGGGCTCCCGCATACGACCGATAATCGGTGACCGATTTTCTTGTATGACGTTTAGGGAGGTGATCGATCAAAATAATATCGACACACGATGTCGATGATTTTATTTTTTGTTAGTAAGATAAGATTCCATGAACATATTTTTTTATAAGTCTCGGTATTATCAAAAATGCTTCTAATTTCAATTTCAATTATTTATTGCTTCCATATGGTACAATAGATGGAAAATAACAATTATTTGTTAATACAGGGTTTAAGGCTAGGATAATTATACAGGACGTTAGGGTAACTTTACACTGTGTTAGGTTAGGATTACTATACAGGGTGTTAAGGTATGTATACAGGGTGTCAGATTAGGATTACTATATGTACAGGATCTTAGGGAAAGTATACAGGGTGTTAGGTTAGGATCACTATATGTACAGGGTTTTAGGGAAAGTATACAGGGGGTTAGGTAAGGATTATTATACAGGCTGTTAGGGTAAGTATACAGGATGTTAGGATAGGATAACTATATAAGGTGTTTTTAAATTAGTCCCAAATATTTCTAGGGGTGGTGCAAAGATTTCGAACCTCCTTGCTTCGCTCGGAATAGATACCTTGCTAATTTATTTTAGAAGGGGCTGACATCTGTCAACATGATCCCATCATCGATGATCCATAGAAAATATTCATAATAATCTGTCAAATCCATATAAAAACGCCTACACCACCTAGTGACGAATTATTTCTTTAATCCTCCTTCTAAGTACCTTTATTTTTCTGTGGGGTGGTGTAACTATGATAAAGAAAAAGGTTTATCAAAGTTTTAGAAAAATCCTCCCGCTAGTTTTTTTTTAAATTTTCAAACAAAAAAATTATTATTATTTGCAATCATCCTGTAGTTAATGATTTCGACCGTACTAAGAGCCCGAAACCGAGCCGAAACCGCCCGAACTGCGCACTCGGCTTGCGGGTTATTGGCTCACGACTCCGCGCTGCCGCCTGTGCTGATACGGAGTGATCATTTTACGATATTTAACGGTATTGTTTTTAGGATTTTTCTCGAAAACGAGCGAATAGAAATGTAAAAAAATAACACCAATAGTATTCATTTAGGTCCTTGAGGTAACCCTAACAATATTTGGGTCTAATTAAAAAACACCTTATATAGGGTGTTAGGTTAGGATCACTATATGTACAGGGTTTTAGGGTAAGTATACAGGGTGTTAGGATAGGATCACTATACATACAATGATCCTAACCTAACACCCTGTATAGTTATCCTATCCTAGCACGCTGTATACTTACCCCAACACCCTGTGTAGTAACACCCTGTATACTTACCCTAAGACCCTGTACATATAGTGATCCTAATAAAACACCCTGTATACTTACCCTAAAACCCTGTGTATGTATCCTAACCTAACACCCTGTATACATACCTTAACACCCTGTAAAGTAATCCTACTAACACCCTGTATTTACAAATAATGACCATAATTGTGAACATAATTGTGAATATAATTATTATATGAAAATATTTTACTAATACTTATACTAATATTTTAATAATACTGTAGGAAGGAACTGAGTTAAAATTAATAATGTTATAAAATTAATTGAAATTAATTATTCAGAACGTAATGTTATAGTTAAGTCTTATACTAAAATTGTCTAATATGTTATTTTGTGTTATTGTTTTTAGTAAGTGTTATTGTGGTTATTGTCATGCTACCACCATAGAGTAATATAATACTGGCTACCACGTAACTATTGTAAAAATAATTGTATTTTGAAATGTCGATTCCAAAAATTGCAGTGCCCTTCCAGGGTCCATATTGTGTTCTGCATAATGACCATTAAAAGCATTTTTGATAATACCGAGACTTATAAAAAAATATGTTCATGGAATTTTATCTTACTGACCAAAAATAAAATCATCGACATCGTGTGTCGATATTATTTTAATCGATCACCTCCCTAAACGTCATACAAGGAAATCGGTCACCGATTATCGGTCGTGTGCGGGAGGGAGCCCTTAAGATCAGAGCAAACGTTTTGGAAACTACGCTAGGGGGCGCAGCGTTTTTTCGCCTAATGCCATCGAATAGGTCCGTTGTGTTGTGACAGCTGTGAAACGTATGAAAAAGAAAGAAAAACATGCAAAGAAAAACCGGTCAAGTGCGAGTCGGACTCGCGCGCCGAGGGTTCCGATATACCTATAGTATTTTTGGAAGCAATGAAGTCCAATTTTAGGACCGCAAAACTAAATTTGTGTGTAAAGGTTTTTTGCTGATTTCTAAAAAAAATGTACAAGTAAAGTCTTTTCATATGACACCCCACTCAACCTAGTGACGACAATTTGATATTTTGCCCAATTGGGCCCCCTGTACATTAATAATCATAATGTTTTTTTTTTAATTCTTTCATATGCAGTTAAGTTGGACAACCATATTCTAAAACTATTTCAAATCGATAGCACGAGTGGTTGCTGAGATATACAGGTGTGATAGATAGACGGACAGACAAAGTGGCACCATAGGGTTCCTTTTATTTACCATTTTGCGATCGGAACTCTAAAAATGAACCCTGTGTGTTGGTGTTGTTAAGGTAACGACAAATCGTATTTCTTACGTTCCTACTTCTGGAATAGTCGTCATGTCGGAGATCTTTGGCGGCTCAACAACTCTGATACCAGGGTTTTTAGGTTGGTCATCGATCTCAAAACCCATACGCACACGGAATGATGATGACAGGACTAGTACCACCTCGGCATAGTCGGCCGCACGTCAGTTGTAACACTTTGATCGTAAGATGGTCTCTGCCTTCGGGGGACGTGCGTAGCGTAGCGCTAACTCTTCAGGGGCGCCGACTCTGTGGGTGCTGAGGCGCTCAGTGGTTGCGGATTTCAACAAAAGTTCGTATAAAGCTCAAGTCAGACAGAGGCGGTATGATTGCGAAAGCGGTCCGGGGCGGTTGGGCGGGAACAAAATACCGCGCCGCGACCGCTTTTCAATGTGACAGGGTGCATAAGAACTCATACTTTACAAAAAATACCGGCCCCGGAATGCTTCCGCTACCGCCTCTGTGTGACGCGGGCTTAAAAGAGACGTCTTTTTCGTTTTTAATCACGCTTTCTTATACAACGTGTAACGGAAAGGTGTGATAAATACTGAAGGGTGTGAATCTGCTCATGAAACTGAACAACTTTTCCCAAGTAACATAGATCGAAAAGGCAAAAACCTAATTTGACCTATACAAAATGCGCTATAAGCTGATACAGTATCTAAAGCTCAAGTCAGACAGAGGCGGTATGATTGCGAAAGCGGTCCGGGGCGGTTTGGCGGGAACAAAATACCGCGCCGCGACCGCTTTTCAATGTGACAGGGTGCATAAGAACTCATACTTTACAAAAAATACCGGCCCCGGAACGCTTCCGCTACCGCCTCTGTGTGACGCGGGCTTAAGGGAGATCAAAAATTAATTTTTTTCTATGACCTATGTTCCTTGGGAAAAGTTGTTCAGTTTCATGGGCTATTCATACCCTTTAGTTTTATCACACCTTTTCGTTACACCGTATTTGCTACCGTGTGGTGATAAGCGCGGAGCGTTTTTCTTGGTCAGTACAGACGCAGACAGGTTTTCCGCTATCAGTACAGGGTGTAAAAAAAATCGGCCAAGTGCGAGTCGGACTCGCGCACCGAGGGTTCCGTACCACCACATAATCATAATTGTATTAGTTGAAATTTCAGTAAGTTAATGTGCTAGATTTTTTGAGTCTGACACGCGCTTGACCAAATTTTATTCTTTGTTGTTATTTTATAGCTTATGCACTATAAACAAACCAATTTTCAAGTTTGTAAGTGTTCCCGCTTTTAAATAAAACTAAAACAAAAATCGCCTCAAGGACCATCCAACTTGACCCCTCTCTTATATGGATGTTCTTGAAACGGGAGCTCACCACAATTGGTTACCTTTAGTTGTGAGAAAAGTTGTAATATATAATGATTTCAGACTTTTCCCATTATTTGTACTGTGAGACCTAGCTTCTTACCAAATTTCATAATTTTAGGTCAACGGGAAGTACCCTGTAGGTTTTGCATTTTTGAATAAATGTATGGAGATGAGGACATAAAATACCATATCTTTTGATTGCGTCATTCTAAAAAATTGAAATTTTCAGATCTTGTGTGGTTCATGGATGCTAATATATGGTATTAATTTCAACCTGATACCTCTACCCGTTCGTGAGATAAAGGGTCTTGACAGACAGACAGACAGACGGACAACAAAGTGATCCTATAAGGGTTCCGTTTTTTTTTGAGGTACGGAACCCTAAAAAGATATCTTCCGAAAACTGAAACTGTATTCAGACCATAAAAACTGAACAATTTTCCTGCCCCGTTTTTTTTGCGGCCCATTGTACAAAAACTAAAACTTGAGTGGGACCTTTGTCCAGCAGTGGACATTTGCAGGCAATTTGTTATCTTATCATGAAAATTAATCTACCTAACTTTTTTCCTTAATTGGAGGACTTACCTCCAGAGGAACTTATAGTTAGTTTGAGGTCCAATATATAGGTACATAGAGATCAAAGCATCTGCTTCGTCTCAGTTTTAAAGACCGGAAATGTGGTCAAGGTCTCTAGTCGTAACTCGTAACGGTATAAAACATTAGTAAGGGAAACTTCTACTCATTTCGCGTGTATATCACAATGGGTTACACGTATGTAATGCCTGGGAGCGTGTGGGGGTTGAACTTACACCACACAGGTACAGGTGGCCCATCGATTGGTCAGGGGCGGCAACGGCGTGCCTTACCGTCAGATCATTAACCCAGTTGTGTGGCGCGGCGCGGGCCGGCCGGCCGCCACTCGCCACCATGCAACTGCCCGAACAGCCGCCGCCGCCGCTCGCTCCACTCTGGGACCGCGTGCTGAGAGCGCAAGCCCTTCCACCAGACCTCGACGTCGAACTCCTCTACGTAGCGATCCGGGACCGCCTCATACACCCAGAATGGGAAGTCCGACTCCACGCTCTCAGAGTTCTCGCCGATCTACTTCCACTCTCCGGTAATGCGCTCTCATTCCCGTTCGATCAAGTCGTCGATAATCTGGGTCACAGTTCGCCGAACGTGCGAAAAGCTGCCCTAGATTCTTTGAAAGTTTTCTGTACTCATTGCGAGGACCCGGACTGTGCAGCTCGTGCGATTCTTGATAAGTGTTCGTACCAAAACATCCGGCCACACTCCGCTAACATAGACAACAAGGTCAATGTTATCACTGGACTCATACTATCTATACCTTCAGTCATGGGAATCTTGAGAAGAAGAAGTCCTAATTTAGACATATTTCCAATATTTGAAGTATTAGGAGACAAACTTTTTGATAAATACCACAGAGATGTAGCACAAAGATCTTTGTTAAAGCTTCGGAGGGTTTGCGGAGCGAGAGACTATGTGACCTGCCTCTCAAAATTAGATCCCAAAGTGCAAGAAAAATTTCGAAATCTTTGTGAAACTTACGACGAAGACTCGATGGATGTTTACTACGCGCCTAGAAAAACTTACAGAGAGAATAATCAGCAGTTAGTTAAGATAAATCATGTGTTTAACAGTCCTGTAGCAACTCCTTTAAAAATTTCAACGGATAGTTCATCAGAGGATTCGTTTGTCCACATTCCATACTATAGTAACCATTTTGGACGGGTGATCATAGAGACTGAGATTAAATTTGACTCGGACACTGCAATAACTATGACTGTATTAGAGGAAAATGAAACTGAATCTGAGAAGAACACCGTGAGTGACTGTGATAGTTCCGATAGAAATATGTTAAAATACAGTGATGCAGAATCGGAGGACACTGACGTAGTAGTTAAAAAAGTGCGATTTGGAGGTGAAAGTATAAAAATAAGGACTCCTGATAGCGAAAACCAAGTAACTAGCGAAGATGATAACAATTCAAATTCAGGAAAATCTACGGTATCTGAAACAGATAATTTAGAAGAAATGTCAAAGCAACAAACTCCAGGTATAATCAGTAAAGTGAACGAGATTAAACGGGAAGCTGCGGAGATAGAGACAAGAATAAAGCCATTAAAGAAGAGTGGGATACCGTTGCCTGTATTACCTAATAAGCCTCTTAAGCCTAACGTTATAACTTATAGCAAAGTTAAGTTAAAATCTAAGTCCTTAAGCGAGCTATACGATTATTTTAAAGCGAAGAATGAGATCCAGGAGGGGAAACTGAAAGAGGGAACGGGGTTTGCTCTGACTCTGACAGAGGTAAGGTCTCCTGAGAAGGTGCCGAGTCCTGTGGAGCCGCATAGAGAGGTGGAAGTAATGCATAATCTGCAGAGAAGTCCAGTGGTTTCTCCGAAGCGAAAACAGACTCGACTGCATTTAGAACACGATGGGTAAGTACACAGTGAGTCTCAGCATTAAAACGACACGAAATTATTTCTAAATTGAAATGTTTAAAAATATCGGCGGTTAGTGTGTATGTATGTGTTTAAATTCAATGTTCAGGTTATATCGCTCGTACAGTTAAGAAAATGTAATGCTTGACACTTGCAGCAACACTCTAGCTCCTAGCAAGTATCAAGCTTTACGTGCTCTTGACTATACCAGGCCACTCAGAAAGTATTGCGAAAAATAGTTTTTATATATGGGAGACTGGCCGGTCAGAATCTTTTTCGAAAATATGATTACTTGTAAGTAAAAATATGTGTGTTCCATTTTCAAAATTTCCCTCCACATTTTTTGCGAGCCAATTCAAAGTATCGTGTCTTACTGAAAAATGGATCTGCGCCGGGAACATTTTAGAGCTATGATTTTTTACGATTTCAAGTGTCGCCTGAAACCGGATGAATCGTTCGATAGACTTCAAATGGCATTTATGGATGAAGGCCCCTCCAAGGCAACCGTGTATCGTTGGTATAACGAATTTAGGCGCGGTCGACCAACCTTGGGGGATGAAGAAAGAAGCGGTCGCCCTTTGACGGCTATTACGGAAGAAAACGTGCTAGCAGTGAAAAATTTAATCCAAGATAATAGGCGAATTACATATCAGGAGATTCAGCACATATTAAAGATTGGATCGGGAAGCGTTCACGAGATTCTACACGGGCATCTTCGCGTGAGGAGGATAGTATCGCGCTGGGTGCCGCACTACCTCACCGACGCTCAGAAGCAGGCCCGGGTGGAATGGTGCCGTGATATGCTGAACAAATTTGAAGCAGGCTCGTCTCGGCGTGTTTACGACATCGTAACAGGTGATGAGTCCTGGATTTATCAATACGATCCAGAAACCAAGCGCCAGTCGACAGTTTGGGTGTTTCAAAATGAACCAACGCCTACCAAAGTGAAGCGATCTCGAAGCGGGGGGAAGATTTTGATCGCCAGCTTTTTTAATTTGACTGGCCACTTGGCCTCAATTCCCTTACGAGATCAAAGAAGCATCAACGCCGAATGGTATACTACCAAATTATTACCAGAAGTTTTTTCTGTTGTGAGCAACAAGCGACCAAACACAGGGCTCCGCGGACTACTGCTCCACCACGACAATGCGCCTGCACACACCGCGCTCAAAACGAGGGACTTCCTGGACAGCACACCAGTCAAACTCCTGGGTCACCCTCCTTACAGCCCTGATCTAGCACCGTGTGACTTCTTTTTATTTCCAAAAATAAAAAATCAGCTCAAGGGGATACAATTTTCGTCGCCGGAAGATGCGCTGGCTGCGTTCGAGCAGGCTGTAAACGAGGTGTCTACGGCGGACTGGAAAAAGTGTTTTGAAAACTGGTTCAGACGCATGAATCTTTGTATAGAGGCTGGTGGAGAGTACTTTGAAAAGATTTAATAAAAATATATGTACCTGTAGAACAATTTTTTTTAGTGTCGCAAATATTTCTGAGTGTCCCACGTATGTTCTATGTATGATCAATTTTTTCGTTTATTCTAACGCTCACCAACACATTTTGCAGCTATGAGTATGTCAAAGCAATCGGCTAAAGCTGTGAGAAAAAACAAGTTTGTAAAACAATGTTATTTTTTCCGTCAACTATACTCTGGTTTTGGTGTCATGGCTGCAAAATGAGTTGGCAAGAGTTGGAATCATCGAAAAAAATTGATTAGGTATATGTTGTGTATGGCTACGACTAAGTACCTGTATTATAGTAACGAAAAGAACAGAAAATAATAAGATTTCAAGACGGAAAAGGACTTATCTGAACTAAGCATAATAAAATAAACAACCAATTATTAATTAAGAGGATTAGTGTGCGAAAGACTCTATATTAATCTAGTTACCTATTATTTATACATTTTTAGGGTTCCGATACCAAAATGGTAAAAAAAAGGAACCCTTATGGTGCCGCTCTGTCTGGTCTGTCTGTCTGTCTGTCCGTCTGTCTGTCACACCTCTATATCTCAGCAACCACTTACGCTATCGAGCTGAAATTTGGAATAGTTTTAGAATATAGTTGCCCAACTTAATTGCACATGAAAATTTTTTGAAAAAAGTATGATTATTAATGTAAAGGGGGCCAAAATAGGGGGGGCCAAATTTCAAATTGTCGCTACTAGGTCGAGTGGGGTATCATATGAAAGGGCTTTACTTGTACATTTTAAAATATATTTTTGTATTTTTTTAAGTTTCTTAGTTTTCAAGTTATGATGAAAAATGTCAAAAAAAATACCATTCCCCCCCCCTTATCTCCGAAGTTTGAGTAAGGGAAAATCTGAATTAATTACAGTTGACAGAGGTTTATGTAAACTTTACAGCAAAAATAAAACGATCTTTCTAAGTTGCACAGTTTTTCAGAAATCTGCAAAAAACCTTTACAAACAAATTTAGTTTTGCGGTCCTGAAAATGGACTTTATTGCTTCCAAAAATACTATAGGTATATCGGAACCCTCGGCGCGCGAGTCCGACTCGCACTTGACCTGTTTTTTTAATTAACAGTAGACGTGTCATGTCATGGGATGTTGTGATGATTATTTTTTATTGCTTACTCATCCAGTCCATAGAATCCATTACGTCATTAAAATGCAAGGTCACACGCAAAAGGACTTCTACGAAATAAGTTCATAAAAGTTCGTCAAGTAGAGTTACTACCAGGAATTGATGGCATTAACAAGGTTCCATGTAAAGATAGTTAAGACTGGTTTTCACACAGAGCGACTCTGTTTCATCCCCCAACCCAAAATACAAACCAGATTTTAGGCTAGTGGTTCCAACTGAATCCCAGATTAGTAAGTATAGTTGAACTGAATGACCGAGTTTTCAAATCGCCAAATGTCGTCTGACTTGACGTGACTTGACAAATTATTTGACGTGCCGTCCATAGCAAGGAAAACGCTTGAGTCGTTACATCACTAGCGGTCACCCAACCAAGTCATGACTACCGCTAATCTTGCTTGACTTCCGTGAAAGGGAAGAAAGCAACTTCCACTCGGCTACGAAAACTTCGGTACAGTCAAAATCTTGACGAGCTAGAGACATTGGATTTGGCACCGTTATTATCTCAATCAACCTAGGGCTAGAGTAGCGCTGCAATTGTCAAACTTGAACTGCTCTTGGCTTTACTTACCTGGTCATCATATTAGCCTTACTTATTTATATTTTGAAGGTGGTAGGGCTTTTGTGTAGGGTCCGCCTGGGGAGGTACCACCCCCTTGCCTTTTTCTGCCGTGTAGCAGCAGTGTTTGCACTGCTGTGTTTCGGTTCGAACGGTAAGGGAGCCAGTGAAATTACAGGCACATGATTCATACCATCTTAGTTCTCAGGGTGGGTAACGCGCTTTAATGTCTTTTTAGTGTCAAATTATTTCACTAATAAGACAGTAGGTGTCATGGGCGGTGGTGACCACCTACCACCAGGTGGCCCACCTGCCACCAGGTGGCCCACCTGCTTGTTTACCCACTTGTGATATTAACAAAAAAAAAAAACCGTTTTTGCGGAGTCGGTTACATAAACTAGGGCATTTGACGAGGGCGCTGACTTTTACACAGAGAGACTACCATCTGACCTCCGAAACCCAGATTGCAAACCAAACCCAGTCCTAGATTAGGTTTTGCCAGGTTAGTGACAAACCTAACAGAGTTTTCAAGCCGCTATATGGTCTTTGGTTTGGACAGCGTTCGGGAAGCTCCGCAACATCTTCACGTCCAAAATACCGCAGTGTCTCAAGACGAAAGTCTTTGACCAGTGTGTGTTGCCAGTGATGACATATGGCACCGAGACGTGGCCGCTCACGAAGGGCCTTATCAGGAAGCTCAAAGTCACCCAAAGGGCTATGGAAAGGGCTATGCTCGGAGTCTCTCTGCGCGATCGAATCAGAAATGAGGAGATCCGCAGAAGAACTAAAGTAACTGACATAGCCCTGAGAATCGCTACACTAAAGAGGCAGTGGGCAGGGCACATCGCAAGAAGAACCGATGGCCGATGGGGCATAAGGTTTCTAGAGTGGCGACCACGTACCGGAAGACGAAGCGTTGGCAGGCCCCCCATAAGGTGGACCCACGATCTGGTCAAGGTCGCGGGAAGCTGCTGGATGCGAGCAGCGCAGGACCGGTCGTCATGGAGATCTTTAGGGGAGGCCTATGTGATGATGATATGGTCTTAGACTTGGCTTAACTCTTGTACCTACCTGCGGATTTTTAGGGATCCGTACCCAAAGGGTGAAAAATGCGACCCTATTAATATGCTTCCGATGTCTGCGTCTAGCAGCGGGCTATATCTCATGAACCTTAATAGGTAGACAGTTGAAATTTTCACTAATTATGTATTTTTGTTGCCGCTATAACAAAAAATTAAAAAATAAACTAATTAAAGGGGGCTTTCCCGTGTATTAACGTGTTTTTTAGGCGATTTTTACTCTATTTTGTTTTAGCTCTATCGTAATAACAAGATCACTTATAAGCGTGAACATTGGTACGAGTATGTATACAGTGCATAAGCTATAGAATAACAGCAAATAACAAAAACTGGTCAGGTGCGTGTCAGACTCGTGCGCATTTAATACACTTCTCACGCGAGACGGTATTTTTACCTGAGTGGTACGGAATACCATATTGGACGAGTCCAACTCTCACTTGGCCGGTATTTATAAATTTTATTTTAAACCAATAAAGCTATGGAAACCTTCTTTTCCCCCAGTTTCGTCCTAAACTTGCTCGCGTCAACGCCACCTTCAGAAGAGCTGTTATCTCCAAGGCCTCCGTCACCGCTGAAAGGTCATTATGACTGGGAGGAGCTGGATATTGTGCCTCGACATCTGACGGGCCAGCTTCATAACACAGTAAGTAGAAACTTATCAATATAGGTAACTGTAAAGGGTGTAAGGGAAGGGGAAGGGTATGGAAGGGGAAATGAAGGTGAAAAGGCTCAGTCCACGAAACTGAACAACTTTTCCAAAGAAACATTTTTGGGAAACGAAATTTTTTTTTCGATTATACAAATTGCTCACTCTGATCAAATAGTATGGATAGGTCAAAATTGTTTCGTTGACTGAGCCCGCCCGTTCAGTTTTCACGTCCCTACACCCTAGGGTGACTTTTAATTAGTTCTTGATAGAAAAAGGTATGAATGTACTCATGATACTGAACAACTTTCCCCTAGAAACATTGGTCGAAATACGAAAATCAAGTTTTGACCTCCCATAGAAATTGCATCAGCTGATAGCGCATTTTGTATGGGAGGTCAAATTTGGTTTTTCGTATTTCGACTTATGTTCCTTGGGAAAAGTTGTTCAGTATCATGAGTACATGCATATCTTTTGCTATCAAGAACTAATTAAAAGTCACCCTATATTAACGCACTACACTACAGTCTTTCTACTCTAGGTAACGAAGCGGATCGTTGTATGAAGACCCCCGCATTAAATTCTCAGTCGATGAAACTTTGCTGGGGTACATGAGACAAACCTTCTATAAAAAAATCCAAAAAAAAACGGTACTTTTAATTTTTCCACACAAACATTACAAGAAATGTATGAAAAAAAATGTTTGTAAATTTTTTTTTGGATATTTTTAATTTACATTTAATTCATGATTCTTTATCATCCTGTCAAATAAAATCTGTCTGAGAAATTTATGTTGGGGTCAACTGCTTCGTTGCCTATACTATTCGTTGCTGCTGAAAGAAATCACTTTTTTGCCCACCTATTGTACTCGTAGTTTTTTATTTGTATTTCTTACTGTGTGCAATAAAGAGTTATTTATTCATTCATTCAATATTCGTGCGAGTTGTAAGATCGTGGTAAGATCGATGACCGACCTCACAAATACTCACAAACCCTAGTAGATAGGTACCTAGCCGCGATCAACGGCTTAACGTGCCTTCCGAAGCACGGCATCATCTTACTTTTCGTACAATCAGGTGAACCTTACTTTGCAAACAGCTGTTTTTCTTAATTCTAGGATTCCAAAAAGGCCACGACGTACAGTCTAGTCGGCTGCACGTCACTTTGACCTTGAGTGGGTCTCTAATTTCATCATGCGAAGAAAAGTCGCTGGACTTAGCAGTTGTTACTGTTGACAAAGCTTTAACTTAAAGATGCTTCCCGCAACTACGGATATGAATAAATAACTCTTTTATTTACCTACTGCAATTTTGCAAGGGAGGCAAGACAATGCATGGTAGAGATCCTTAAGGCTATACTTTCCCTAAAATTTGCAGCTACACGCTCGTCAATGTAATTCTGACGTCATTTACACGTCAATAATGTTTACATAAGCGTGCCTTGCAATTGCAACGTGGCTGCTGAGCAATGGTGACCCCGAAACTCACAAAAATGGGAGAAAAGTATTATTTTCTATGTTATTTCAAAAACATCTAAAAAGCTAAACGAACACATAATTAAATATTGTTTTGTCTATTGTAAATCTATCTATACATCTATACATATAATAAAAGAGTAGAAACCGCGTGTCTGTACTTTTGATAAATTTATAAAAAAATAGTGTGGGTGATAAGAAACGACTAATAGAACTCAAAAATATGTTTTCTGAACTTTTTGTCTGTCTGTCTGTCTGTCTGTCTGTATGTTTTCGATAAACTCCGAAACTACTGAACGGATTTTCTCGCGGTTTTCGCACATAGATTAAGCTTAGCTCTGAGCAACATATAGGCTATGTTTCATTCAAATCGGTTCACTGAATCAGAAGCTACACTAATGTAAAGTATCAAATTGCCTGTACGATAATAACTCACAAACCGATTCAAACTGAGTTTTCAATTACGAGTTTGGCTTACTTTTGTGCACCATAAAAGTTTAGTTTCATTGCAAACGGTTCACTCAGACAGAAGGTACGCTAGGTTCATGCGGCGGCGCAAATAACTCACAAACTATTGAACGGATTCAAACGGGGTTTTCAATAAACTGTCAAGCTTACTTCTTTGCAACATATTAGCTTACTTTCATTGAAAACGGCTCACTCAGACAGGTGCGCGAAATTGCCAGTGGAGGCGCCAATATCTCACAAACAACTGAACCGATTAAAACGAGGTTTTCAGTAACGTATTTGGCTTACTCCATGCAACATGTATGCTTAGTTTCATTGCAAATGGTTCACTCAGACATAAAATACACTAAGTTTCAAGCGGCGGCACCAATAACTCACAAACTACTAAACGGATTTAAACGGGGTTTTCAATAACGTGTTTAGCTTGATTCTTGAAATATGAAATATGAAATATGAAATATGAAATATATTTATTATGTAAGGAATTTGGGTACATAATTCAGCAGTTGAATTGCCTTGGTGCGTTTCACCAAACTCTACCTTTGCAGGTGTTCACATATTTATAGTTTTAATTAAAACTATTATCTTAATACTAATCTTAAATTAAAATTAAAAAATTATTCAGAACATGAGATCAAATTTCATCTATGATAGGAACTTAATATTTATCTAATTGTATATTATAATATTATGTCTATTTGTTATGTTCCATATATTCTTTGACACTATAGAAACAGTTCTCAAGTAGCCACATTTTAGTCAGTCTTTTAAAATTGTTGACCGAGTCATTTTTAAAAGAATCCGGCAGTTTATTAAAAATATCTACACACATATTAAATGAATTTTTTGATGCTAGTGTTAGTCTTACTGGTGGCTTGTATAATTTTTGTAAATATTGTGGTCTTAATTTTCGGTTAGTTACATCTTTTTGGTGATGAAATAGGTACATATGTTTAAATACAAATATACAAACTTCTAATATATAAATACATGGCACAGGCAGAATTTTATACTTTTTAAAATATGGACAACAGGACACAGTTTGCTCAAGATTGAACATTGCTCTTATACAGCGTTTTTGAACAAGAAAAACTTCGTGGATATCGGTGGAATTTCCCCACAATACAATTCCATAACGAAAAATAGAGTCTACATAACCATTGTAAGCTATTATTGCAGACTGTTCTGATACAACTTGACTAACTTTTCGTAAAGCATATACAAATTTATTAACTTTGGCACAGACACTGTTAACGTGTATTTTCCATTTGCAATTACTATCTAAATCCAAACCTAAGAATTTTGTTGTTGTAACTTCTTCTAGCGCAGAATTTTCGTAATTGACATTCAATATATGAGGACTACTGCGATGTGTATGAAACTGTAAATACTTAGTTTTATCAAGATTAATTTTTAGGTTGTTTTCTGCTAACCATTTAATAGCTTGACTTAATGTTTTATTTATTTCTTCATTGTGGTTCAATCCATCTTTCTCATCAATAATTAAAGTGGTGTCGTCTGCAAATAATAAACAATTGTATGAAATGTGATTTGGTAGATCGTTGATGTACATCAGAAAGAGCAAGGGGCCTAGAATGCTACCCTGTGGTACACCGAAGTTGTTGTTTTTGAATGAAGACCGATATGACGAAACTGTTTTGTTATTAGAGCAGTAACCTGTAGTCTCAACACATTGTGTTCGATTTTTAAGATACGATTGAATCCAGTTTAAGGCAGGCCCCCTTATCCCATACTTAGATAATTTTAATAGTAAACGTTCGTGACACACAAAATCGAACGCTTTACTCATATCTAGGAATAGTACTGTAACAGGAATCTTTAGATCTATACAATCCATAACAAGTTTCATTAATTTAAAGGTAGTAAGAGAAGTGCTTCTGCATTTTCTGAATCCATTCTGTTCCTCAGTAATAATATTATATTTTTCAAAATAATTACTCAGCCGATTATACATAACCTTTTCATATATTTTAGAAAACATAGGGATCAAAGTAATAGGCCTGTAATTTTCCATTAAACATTTGTCACCTTTTTTGTACAGTGGCTTGACGACAGATTTTTTTAAACAATCCGGAAAAATACCTTGTGCCAATGATAGATTTATAACATATATTAGTGGGGCAGCAATAACATGCATACACTTCTTTATTACGTCTGTTCTTATGTCATCATAGCCGACAGCTTTAGAATTATTCAAAGACTGAACTATTTTGAAAAATTCATGAAGACCTAAAGGATTCAAAAAGATACTAGACTGTACATTCTCAATATGAACATTTTCCAATTGTGATACATTTGAACTATTTTTCTTAACGATATTTATGTAATAATCATTAAAATGTTCAGAAATTTGTTGAGAACTAGTGACATCCGAGTTGTTAACTGTTATTTTATCAATAGATTGTTTAAAATCATCACAAATAGTATATTGTTTTATAACATTCCAGACAGTTTTAAATACATTTTTCGCATTAGAAATACGTTTTATATTTTCAGTTTTTTGATGAGAAATTATACATTTTTTTAATTTAGCTGAATTTCTTTGCAATGTAGTAGCTTACTTTCATTGAAAACGGTTCACTCAGATAGAAAATGCCCGAAGTTACAATAGGCGGCGCCAATAGCGAACAAACTACTGTACCGACTCCAATTGGCATTTCCAAGACGTGCTTGGATAAGGTACTTCCGTGCAACATATAAGCTTAGGTTAGTTGAAAACGGTTCACTTAGATAGAAGTTACGCAAAGTTTCAAGCGAAGGCGTGAATAATTCAAAAAATTTTGAGCAGATTCAAACGTGGCTTTCAATAACGCGTTTGGCTTACTCCTGTGCAATAAATAAGCTTAGTTTTATTGCGATAGGTAGGTTTACTCTGACAGAAGATACGCAAAGCTTCAAGCTGCAGAACCAAGAACTCACCTACTGAACTGGTTCAAAGTCAAACGAGGTTTTCAATGAAGCGTCGGGCTTCTTTCTGATAAGCTTTCTTTCATTGCAAACGGTTCACTCAGATAGAAGGTTCGCGAAATTTTAAGCGGCCGCACCAATACCTCACAAACTACTTGAACGACTTAAACGGGGTTTTCAATAACGTATTTGGGTTGCTTTCGTGCAATATTTGAACTTTTTTTTATTTCCATCGGTTCATTCAAACTGATAATAGGCGAGTTCAAAGTTTCAAGCTGTGAAACCGAGCTGAAATCAAACAAAGCTTATAATTTTGGAAGGAAAAAAGCGTTGTTGAAAATTCCTTTTGATCCGGTCCAGTTGTTTGTGTAAAAGTCGTGGGTACAGCTAAAGATTGGTAAAATCTAGATTTAGTTTAATTGTAAAAATAATAATAAAAAAAATCCTTTTTCGGCATGGCGGTGCAACAAATGTAAAAAAAAATACGAAAGTTCTAAAGTTTTGAAAACTTAGGAAGTAGGTATTTATAAACGATACTCGTATACTTCAAAAAATAAAGAGAGAAGTGAATCATTGTTTTTTAGGAATTGTCTTTTAAGGGGAGAGATAAGTTACAAAGATTGTACGGAAGTGAAGACCGACTGTTTTGTATGTAGGTACATGTAGAGTTAAAAGCATGTAAAGCTAGACACGTTGGACTTTGTACCGCTCTTTTTTCAGTAGCCACAGAAGCTAAAGTGACTGAGCCTCAGATTTAGTTAGGCTTTGTTTTGTATAAGACATAACGAAACCCGTATCATAGTTAGATTTTACACTTACGAGGATAGTGGGCGACCTAACAGTCCACACGTAAACAAGAGGTGTTTAATTTACAAAAATGCATATTATCGGTACAGTTACTCTGTATACTTAATAATATAAAGGCGAGAACTGCACTGTCTGTCTGTCTGTCTTTTACGCTTTTATAACTAATTCGATAAACCGATTGTGATAAAAACTTGGTTCGAAGATAGTTTGAACCATGGGAAAAGTCATTAGCTACTTTTTCTGAACCCCACGCGGACGGAGTCGCGGGCAACAGCTAGTCATATATATTTGATAAAAAATGTAGCAGTAAAATGGTTACAAATGGGAAAAAATGGACAAAATATGGATCATTTTAGAATTCTTTTTCTTCAGTTATACAAATTAAATTAAAATTCTACCTCGACCACATCCCTTCTCATATTTTGTTTGTTACTACGTTTTTTTTCTGTTTATATAAATGCTATATATTTAATGTCAAAAGTGGTTACGAAGTTATTTAGTCTCAAGTGCATTCAGTAAGGATTAGCCCTATAAGACATTTTAACGTAGCAGCGCGCTGATTTTCTACGAGCATTCGTAGACTTCGTCGTAGCCTTGTCGTAGCGCGTAGCCCCGTGTCGCTGACGTAGTTATATTGCTTACTACGCAGCACCTTACTTTCAATGAGTTGATTAATGAATGAAAAAAATGCGGTTAGTACGTGTGGTGTTAAAACGCCATACGGTAATTACTGCGGTATTTAAAAAAATCCAGTTATTCTCGCCAACTGAAGCGAAAATTGCTAAGAAAGTCCTTGCTAATATCTGATAACCTTGTTTTAGTAATCGTTATTTTGCGTAAAAAAATATAAACAAATTAGAAGAAACTCTGCGTACATGCAAAAAAAACATAATCAACTTTTATGTTATTTAGCGTAAAAAGGATACTAAAAAAATTTTACACTCACGTGATTTGACATGGACGAATTACGAGATTTACGAGATATTATAATCGTTTCAATCGTATATAGGGTGACTTTTAATTAGTTCTTGATAGCAAAAGATATGCATGTACTCATGATACTGAACAACTTTTCCCAAGGAACATAGGTCGAAATACGAAAAACTAAATTTGACCTCCCATACAAAATGCGCTATCAGCTGATGTAGTTTTTATGGGAGGTCAAAACTTGATTTTCGTATTTTGACCTATGTTCCTTGAGGTAAGTTGTTCAGTATCATGAGTACATTCATACCTTTTTCTATCAAGAACTAATTAAAAGTCACCTACAGCGTGAATTTGTGTTGGTTTCGCACCCGAAGCCCAGTGATTCTACTCATGATTACAAGCAACTTTCCCGAAGAAAAAAAATTTTTACTGGTATAATTTTTTTCGCTTCTCCATACTAAAGTAGTCACGTGATCGACTCATTTTGTATGGGGAGGCGAAAAATTTTTTTCGAGTAAAAATTTTTTTCTTCGGGAAAGTTGCTTGTTTTCATGAATAGACTCACTGGGCTTCGGGTGCGAAACCAACACAAATTCACGCTGTATATAACGTAACATCACCCCCCTTTCCGTCGGTATAGGCAGAGACCTGCTACGATCTTGACATACTTCCCTCGCTTCCTTTTCATCACTCCTTTCATATAGGCTCGTCGGTTTAGGGAAGGTACTTTTAACCTGTTCTTTATTTAGAACGTCCTGAACTTGGTCCTAGTACGTTCACCGAGGCCTTCCCCTGCCCATGAAACTGAACAACTTGTACCAAGATACATGATTGAAATATTTTGGAAATATTTATAATTTGAAACTTACTTTTTTTTTTACTTTTTTAAGGGATCGTTTTTGTTCCGGGGCTGGTTTTTAATTATAAATTTTATTTTTTTGACATATTTGCATTATTTTAAACCTAAGGTAAAGTATACTCACTGATAGAGTAGGAGATGCTTGGAAGGAGATGTGATAATAAAATTTTCTCAGTTTGACAAAAAAAGTTTTATGGGGTTTGGGATGAAATCAATGTTTTTAATTTAAGGGCTTTCCTGCAGTCAACTAGCGCCCCCATCAGTTAAAAAAATATTACTCGCTAAATACAAAACTTATCGAAAATCTGTCTTACCAGATTGAAGTAAAAGTACCCTAGTTTATTTAGTACCTATCGATCCTGAAAAATATAGTTCACTGTAGTTACAGATACAAAAACTGCTAAAAGTGGCCGTTTTTAGCACTTTTTGTGTCTGTAACTACAGTGAACTATATTTTTCAGGATTTATAGGTTCTAAATAAACTACGGTACCTTTACTTTAATTTTGTAAGACAGATTTTCGATAAGTTTTGTATTTAACTGATAAGGGCGCTAGTTGGCTGGGGGTAGTTTTTAGAAGTGAGCTCATCATAACTTCTGAATCACTGAATAGATTTTCTATGTCAAATAGAGTTAAGAACTTAGAGCAAACACGTGTCAAATCTGCGCAAAAACCCATTTTATTGGATATTCCGCAAAGATTACCTATAGACTTTTTGTCCATCCGTTATTTATTTTTTTTTTGTATAAAAAGTCGTTAATTTTTCCGGAAATGACGTCACAGCTGAGGCTCCGAATTTTATATTAAAAATGTATTAGAGCCTTAAAAAAATTTCTAGAAGCGTGGAACTAAATCTCGAAATGGTTTTAGATTTCATGTGGTTACCGAAATTGAGCGGTTGTCAATTCTTAGGTATATATTAAACTAGCTTTCAATTAAAACGAATTGCACTGAAGTTCATTCGTTTGGAAAACGATGCCACAACCACGATAGACGTATGCGATATATTTATAACACTCCTCGTTTTAATAATACTTAAAATATATTTGATCTCCCATAAAAATGCTCTATCAGTTGATGCAATTTCTATAGGAGGTGGATATTTTTAAAGAATCATTGTTCAGGTGCATGGGCAGATTCACATGCTCGAGTTGTTATACCCTCTTTGGTTACACTACACGTTTCAGTAATACTATAGGTATCGCCTATTTATCTGCCACATGATTTTTATCAATACAATTATCTCGCAGGAAAACTGGATATTAGCAGTGAAAGCAGCCGACCACCTCCACAGCACTCTACTGGATCCAGACAACGTGCGAAGAGTGGAACCTCATGCCCTGTCATTGGTGCAACACATGTGGGCATTGAGCGATGCGGTGAGTTTGTTCTCAGTATGTTGGGTGCTAAGACTTGATATTAGCAGTGATAGCAGCCGCCTGTCTGCTCAGTGCTCTGCTGAATCCAAATAACGTGCTAAGAGTGGAACCTCACGCCCTGTCATTGGTGCAACACATGTGGGCATTGAGCGATTCGGTGAGTTTGTTCTCAGTATGTTGGGTGCTAAGACTAGATATTAGCAGTGATAGCAGCCGCCTGTCTGCTCAGTGCTCTGCTGAATCCAAATAACGTGCGAAGAGTGGAACCTCACGCCCTGTCATTGGTGCAACACATGTGGGCATTGAGCGATCCCGTGAGTTTGTTCTCAGTATGTTGGGTGCTAAGACTAGACATTAGCAGTGATAGCAGCCGCCTGTCTGCTCAGTGCTCTACTGAATCCAAATAACGTGCTAAGAGTGGAACCTCACGCCCTGTCATTGGTGCAACACATGTAGGTAGGCATTGAGCGCCACGGTGAGTTGATTCTTAGTATGTTAGCTGGTGAACTATTCCAACTGGATATACCTTTACAGTACTACTGGATCCAGACAACATGAGAAAAAAGGAACCCCAAGCCCTATTATTGCTGCATTATGTGGGCATCAAGCGACACGGTAAATGAGACTTAAGGAAGAAACCAGTTTTCAGAAATGAATTTAATGGAGACCTTGATTCACGGCACAGATTAAACAGAATATATCCTTACTGCTAGTGCAGTAGTTCAATCGTTTTAACGCAGTGTGGCGGCGTGCCCCGCGGTCAAAATTCTATATCCCAAGGAAATTCATAACTAATAAAGAGGTTCTTAGCTAAATTTCTACCTAATTGTATGAGTAATCGATCTTAGCCCTAAAGTTCACCTTTGCATGCTAGGTACCTCATTAATACGTTTACAATATTCTGATAAGAAGCCTAGATTGACTCCGTGTCTATCACGCTACTAGCTGGGCGAGGCGAGGACTATGTCTGAGTCACGCTGCTTTCGTTTACTAAATCCATAAGAAAAATCTTTTCATGAAAAATTGGTAGGTGATTGAACTGGCGACCTTTAAGTTCAACACCGATGATTTCCATAAATAATTAATTTGTACCAAGACATTATAGGAGTACATTAGAGACTATGAATCATAAGAGCCCTTCGAGCAACGGCGCCGGTCTAACGGTAAGAGCCCAAATACGTTAGGTACAATGCAGGATAAAGCAAGGATAAAGAAGGATTCAATAGATTTTGCTTTTTAAAGCAATAAGGTATATACAGGGTGTTAATTTGATTGCGTGCCATAGCTTAGGGGGTGGTTCAGTAACGATAAAGGAACTCTACAAAGTAGACTCATTAAAATTATTAAAAAAAATCCTACTATAAAAAAATTACAATTCCATTGAAACTAAACTAATGCGGAGGGCAATGACCCGGAGCACCGCGCTATCAAAAGCGCGAAAGAGTTTCAGTTATGTATGATGTATGTATGTGCCTACATTATCCACTGATACTCTCGCGCTGGCTCGGTGATAGCGCGGTGTTCCGCGTCAGTTAAGTTTCAATGGAGTTTTTTTTTTCAGTAGGATTTTTTTAAATATTTTTTTTGTGTTCCTTTATTGTAACTGAAACACCCCTTAAGGTATGGCACGCAATTAAATTAACACCCTGTATATCTTGCTTTATTGAAATTTTATTTGAAACACGACATATCTTAAAAATATTTGATAAATTGACGAACAGTCGAATTTTCAACTATGACCTAGGTTGGGGATCTTTGGTGCTCTAGGTACTTACCTACCATAGATAGGTATGGTCAGTCAAGAGCAGGTATTGAAGTAAGAATGGTGGTACGAATTGCTGTGGCAAGCTCGAAGTGTTACCTTGCGACTTTACTAGCTTTTAAGTTCCATGCCAGAAGAAAATCCTTTCTCAAGGGATCACAGATACATAATTTCAAATTATACTAGCTCTTGTAGTGTCTAGTGGCTGTGCGTTGCGTTGATAAGTGCTAGTGATAGTTAAAAGCATGAAGGATAAAAAAAAACTTAAATATTTATATAGGGTGACTTTTAATTAGTTCTTGATAGAAAAAGTTATGAATATACTCAATCATGATACTGAACAACTTTCCCCAAGGAACATAGGTCGAAATACGAAAATCAAGTTTTGACCTCCCATAGAAACTGCATCAGCTGATAGCGCATTTTATATGGGAGGTCAAATTTGGTTTTTCGTATTTCGACCTATGTTCCTTAGGAAAAGTTGTGCAGTATCATGAGTACGTATGCATATCTTTTGCTATCAAGAACTAATTAAAAGTCACCCTATATAGTATTTTATAGATATTTTACAGTAGGGTTTATATCTAGGTACAAATTTATAAAAAGTAGATTTTTTTGGAACCAACAATGGTTCAAATGATACAGCTAATATGTCACCAGAGGATCAAACAAATTAGTCAAAAGAGATATTTTTATCCAGGTGCCAGCAGCAAGGGCACCTGCCGAAGGTGCAGCCTGCGCGCTTCTTCGAGGAGCGAGCAATGACTGCGCGCGAGAGATTCTTCCAGCCCTGGTCTCCCGGATGGGTCGCGAGCCTCTTCCAGCGGCATTGCCGCACGCACTGCTGCAAAGACTGGCTTTGCATCACTTGGTCGACCTTGTTTTCGACCCTGGTATGATCGGGGTAAGTTGGTGTAAAAATAAAAGTTTGTACTAACATAACGATCAGGCAACACTGTAGATTAGGACAACGACTATTATTTAAAATGCGTGACATCCATGTTTCAAGTTCTGGCGCTTAGGTTAGAAGCACTTACAGCCGTACAATGCTTTAGTATCCCTTATTAGTTTGTGTTCGACGATGATCGCTTTTCTTACCAATACGCAGCATGAAATTGTATAATTTCCTCACTTTCACTTACAAACCCTTATGTTCGTCCTTCCTTTAGTGTCTTTCTAAAACTGCCTATAAATCTTCAGGTATCTGGAGATGTGGATCGAGTTCAGAACGCTCAGCTTCGAGCGACGCTATGCCTGGCGAGAGCAGCTGGCCCTGCAGCAGTTCTCTCTGCCGTAAGGAGAAGGCTAGCTGGTACTGCCCGAGCTGATATCTTTTGCAGCAAGGTTGGTACTCGTTCTTTGCCAGCCTACCTTCCTTCCCCAAGTAAGTATTTTACACAAGAGGATTTAATTTTCCACTGAAGTCATCACGCTTTTTAGCGTTGCGGCTGACGACAGCGAAGGTACCAACGGATGTACTTATACACAAAAACACTTTTTCTACCCTGCTGTTAGCTTTATTGGCTTTCACAGCTTCACTCGACTCAGAAGTACATATATTAGGCGAAAAGAATAAGGGCGCCTAGCGGGGCTTGGGCCTCGGCTTAAGTTGTTGCCGGGGATCGGGGAGAATCGGCCTGGAATATGCCGATAGTTCACAAAGTATGGGACTGAACTGAAATGGGGGCGAGCACGTCCCCGCCGGCGGGGACGGGTGTTCGAGCTCGCGGTTGAGCAGTATAGTCTTACTGTTGTTGGCTGATTCGTCGTATGGCGTGATGGCGTCATCAAGATCGGTAAGGACACAAAGGTACGTCCTTGCTGTCCATACCTCTAAGTAGATAGCCCATACTTCGGTTAAGAATCCCTTATTGCCTTTCACGACACCCACAGCGAGAGAAGAGATGGTACTTTTCTTACTCGTAGCAGACTCCACACCACATACTACTACTTAATCGTTTATTATACTCACTTTGTAATCGTCTATAATTTTGTTCCAGTTGCGGGAACGACTTAGCAGACCAACTGAAAATATCAAATCGAATAACACCACAAGGTAGGTAACAGTTTCTTTAGTATTTCATACAACGTGTTAGGTCGTTACAGGGTTCCGACAAGAGCCCATTAATCTTGACGCTATATAATTTGTACCAATAAAATCAATACGGGGCAGTAGGTAAGCTTAATTTGTCCCTGACTGTACCCACGGAGCAGAGAAGACCTATTCCAATGCACTGGTAGGTACGTGAGAATGCTCGCAAGGAACAAGGTCGAAATATGAATAAAACAACTGCATCGCAACGTATACTTTTCGGATAGTTGCTCAGATTAAAGTGCAGATTTACATTCCTACCTTATACCTATTATATCTGTTCGCCAGAAGTTCCCAGCTGCCAGTGCCAGTAAGAAGACGAGCTAGGTCTACTCCCCCTCCAGCTGCTCCGATGCCTCCAAGGAGGTTGCGACCTTTACCTGATTCTGCTCCACTGCCAAGTAAGACATCTTACCCAATCTGGATAAGCACTGCGTCTAGATTATTATTATGTGTAAACAAGCAAACCGATGGACTAGCTGATACTTAGTGGTTACCATCAACTGTAGCGCCTACTGTCGATGACCGACCTCACAAACCCTGGTCTCTGAGTTGTTGAGTCGCCAAAGGCCTCTGACGTAGCTCATTATCGAATATCCATAGATAGTAGTCGGGACCAACGGCTTAACGTGCCTTCCGATGCACGGAATCATCAAAATTTTCTGACAATCAGGTAATTCATCCTGCAGTGTCCTATACAAACTGGGGAGGTCGCACAATGATCCATGTCAGATGTTGCGATATGGCTCAACAATTCTAACACCAGGGTTTGTGAGGTCGGTCATCGATATTGCAACCCACACGATGATGATGCGGTAATGACACTGGCTCCCTTACCCATTGCTTGGAGGACCTAACAATACAGATACGGCAGATAAATGGAGTGGTATTACCTCAGATGGACTTGCAAGTGTGGTACATACGGCCACACGTCGGTGGTAACACTTGGACCTTGAGTAAGTCTCTGGTTTCGGGTGTTTGTAATATAGCGCTGGTTCAACTTATACTGGTTTTGTTTCTACGTACTTGCTGTCGAGCGTACTTATGGAGGTGATGTAGCGTTGTGGTTGTGGTACGCGGTGATTGGTGATACGCAAAAGGATATTGTCTTCCATACTCCGGTTAAACTACCAACAAAAGAAACTACTACCTGTTCCCTCATTTTCACATTGATTGAAGCAATATTTAATAAACTTTTTTATCAAACAGGTATAATGCAATCTGGAAGAGATATTCCCATAAAACGTCTTTCGCCGATACCTATGAGTGACAGGTAAGTAACCACGTCTCTGTAACAATAACATTTTATTTTAGGATTGATGCCAGTAACCCCAAGACTAGCCTTACTTATAAACCAATATGTACTACACCGTGGTAATTTTATGGGTTGTAGGTGTGGTTGTTAGCGTTGCGGCTAGAACAATGAACCGAGATGGTTTGTGATTGTGGGGCTTTCCCCCAGCCAACTAGCGCCCCCATCAGTTAAAAAATTACTCGGTAAATACAAAACTTATCGAAAAATCTGTCTTACCAGATTGAAGTAAAGGTACCCTAGTTTATTTAGAACCTATCCTGAAAAATATAGTTCACTGTAGTTACAGATACAAAAACTGCTAAAAGTGGCCGTTTTTCGCACTTTTTGTATCTGTATCTACAGTGAACTATATTTTTTAGGATTGATAGGTTCACCTTTACTTCAATTTTGTAAGACAAATTTTCGATAAGTTTTGTATTTAGCGAGTAATATTTTTTTAACTGATGGGGGCGCTAGTTGGCTGGGGGTAACCTCTTAAACAGTATGATGTAATGGAACGATACGCAAAAGGAGGCTGCTGCTTCTTAGTCACCTTTCATGACACCCATGGGAAGATGTGAATTATACAGATATTATAACATAACGCCTCTTTCTTGACAGCCTTCCCTCGCTTCCTCTACTTTCATCAACCCTTTCATATACACTGATATTATTATGGGAGGTACACCCAATAAAACGTCAGTAGAAAAACACTTTGGACTTTATAGCATGGTAATAGAGTTGCAAATGTTTCTACTGACGTGTGGCTGACCGTACTATTCTTAGCCACACGGTCAAAGACGAGACATATACTTAACCTGTGTAATAACGACCCGTGAATGGTCCAATGTCTTTGACCTTCGGAAATAGTTGTCGTAATTAATTATGTGCTACGGTTTTAAGAAGTTCAAAGTTCAAAAACAAAGTCCATAGAATAGATTAATGTTTTAAGCAGTGTTGAGGCCTGGATATTGACCGCCGTCCCATCCATTACGGATGAGAACTTAAACACCTGACAATATGGACAAGTAAAAGTTTCCCCTCTGGTCAATGTCAGGTCTTCGAAAATAAGTAAACGTTTTATTTCTGGTCAATGTCATACAAACTATAGGTATAACTATTTTTTTCAATAATACTTTGGGATAATAAAAGAGGATAAGAACTTTTTTTTTTTCATTCAAATTTAGCCGTTTTTTTATTGAAGACTACCAAGAATTGTGTCGACGTATATCTTGACGACATCTTTATGTAAACCAAAGGACGTCACGAAAGCAACAATAAAAGGTCCAGTGGTTGAAATGTTTTAACATTTTTGGCAATTAACAGAAAATTGGGGCACAAAACGTAAGCCAACATAACAAATGAACATCACATTTGAATAAGTACGTAGATCCAATAATAAAATTGGTATAACCTACTTGTGTTCCACTTTCGTAAATAATTATTTCTTTTGACCAGCCAGACGGAGATGGTATCTATGTAAACTATGCCAATTACGAAAATGTCAGAAATCAGCCACTCTTATAAACTATTAACCTTTAATCGATAAAGAAAATGACGAACAGGCGAATTTCTGAAGTGACCATGAGGTCACCAGGCAGTTTCCTAAAATGCGTAAGAATTTGACCTCGGCAAAATGTCAAGAAGCAAAAGGTTTATGGTAGATCATTTCCTTTGAGTAACGGTGGCACAATAAAGAATGTATAAACATGAAATAATAACAACCTTGGAATTTTTGCGGTAAACTACAAAGTTTGGCTACATTTCCGTTGCGTAGCAACGAAGCGACGCTACGCGCCCGTAGCGCTTGGTGTCACATTGTTTGGGTTTTTTCTGATTTTTGTATGTACAAACGGCATCTTAACTGACCACAGAAACATTATAAATTACCTACTTAAAAGTTAAATGCTGCAGGACTAAGTATTACAAAAACAGAATTATAATAAAACGAAGCCTCGATTTCATCACATCACATTCCCGTTTGAAATCCCTCACAGTAAATTCAATCTAAAAGACTGGGTTCCACCATCTTTACTTAAATGTATTAGGAAGAGAGACAGGTGGCACCAAGCAGTAAAAAATAACCCCCATGATAATGATCTACTGAAAAATTACACTAAATATAGAAATACATGCAATAATATTTTGCAAAACCTCAGTGTTGAACACAACGGCAAACTTCTAGAAAAAAATTTACACGATCCCAAAAAAACATATAGGACAATAAGAACAATTAGCAATACTGGTCAACCTAAAACTCACTCATGTGCCCTAGTCGATAAAGATAACTCTCCTCTCGATGCTGCAACACAAGCTAACACATTTTTTACATCCATAGGAAAAAAATTAGCTCAAGAAATAGTGACTAAAACGGGACTAACTGAAAACGATCTCAAAGCACGATTACAAACGTCTTACAATTCTTTAAACTCGATTTACCTAAATCCAACTGATTCCGTGGAGATAACTAAAATAATTATGGGATTAAAAATTGATGGGGCCCCCGGATGGGATACAATTACACCAAGAACTCTCAAAGAAGTAAGACACCTTATATCTGAACCTCTCGCTTACCTGGTCAATCTTAGCATATCCTCAGGTATAGTTCCCGACTCTCTTAAAATCGCACAAGTATGTCCTGTCTTCAAATCTGGAAACTCAAAAGATATTAATAACTACCGGCCAATATCTCTTTTGACCGTAATAGCCAAAGTGCTAGAGAAAGTTCTTAATACTCGACTTCTCCACTATTTAGAATCTAACAATATTCTTGCCTCCAACCAATTTGGATTTAGATCAAAAAGGAGCACCGAGGATGCTGTATGTAGCTTGGTTAATCGTGTCGCAGAGGCTCTGGACAAAGGTGAAAAATGTGTCGGGGCTTTTCTTGATTTAAAGAAAGCTTTTGACACAGTTTCAATACCGCTGTTACTGAGAAAGATGGAAATGATTGGAATTAGAGGTATGGCGCTCTCATGGTTTCAAAATTACTTGACCAACAGACAGCAGTTTGTGAAACTTAATAATGTCTGTAGCCCCACTGAACACGTAACTTTTGGTGTGCCACAAGGAAGTGTGCTGGGGCCGACGCTTTTTTTGATCTACATCAACGAATTGTGTAGATTGGGAATAGCGTCGGCTCAGGTGGTCACATTCGCAGATGACACTGCTGTAATCCTTAGGGGGTGTACATGGGATGAAGTGAAGAGGTCAACAGAAAAAGGTATGGGAGTAGTTTCTGATTGGTTAAAGGACAATCTGCTAACGCTCAATCTAGACAAAACAAAATTTCTGGCCTTTCACATTTCCCGCAAGACTGCTCCTTCGAAAGATTACGCTATACAAATTCACTCTCCATGCTGTTCTAAATCTGATGACTGTACTTGCCTACCGATACAATTCGTGGATCGCATCAAATACTTAGGGGTCATACTAGACCATAATCTAAACTGGAATGCACACTTAAGTAGTCTCACCAACAGAGTCCGGAAATTACTGCACATATTCAAAAAGCTACGTAAAATAGCCAGCTTTAAAATCCTAAAGATGGTATATTACAGTTTATGTCAGTCAATACTTGCATATTGTATACGAGCGTGGGGAGCTGCAGCAAAAACGTCTATCATAAAACTGGAAAGAGCTCAACGCCTTGCTATAAAAATAATGCTATCGAAACCAATGAGATACAGCACTTATCAACTATATCAAGACAGTAATGTACTTACCATACGAAAACTTTACTTACAAAGAATTATCCTTGAGTTCCATAAGACAGCCATACTTACTATGACTTATGATCCACAATGCTCCACTAAACGACAAGTCTTCCATCGTCACAGACCTTGGCCAATTCCCAAAACTAAGACGAAATTTGCTCAGCGTTTTTATTATTACCTAGGTCCTTCGATATATACCAACCTAAACAATGAATTCCAGCACCACTTGGCAAACATGACAATGAACCAATGTAAAAAAACAATCTTTAATTTTTTACATTCTAAAACCTATGATGAAACTGAGTCAATGCTTAGCACTTAGCTATCAATAAATAAATGAAATATACAACAATAGTATTTATAAGTACATAAATACTGCTTAGTGCCTAACTTAATATTAAATAACATAGGTACCTGAGACAAAATATGATACTAAATACAAATCAACATATGAATAAATAAATAGCAATCTCAATGTATTATAAATCAATTAAAAATATAGCAAATCTAAATATAGTATAATAAAAATGTAGGTTTTATTCATTTATTCTCAAAGTAATCACAATCAACATACCACTATCCCACTCGCAAACTACTTTAATACTTATGCATCAATTCTAAATAAATATTAGATTACATTACAATAACACTACTACAATATATAAATTTTATTAATTTTGTTGTAAGTTTCAATACATTCAAATCATAAACATCATACCAAAACGCTTGACTCACTTACTTTACTGTTTTATCTTACTTCCCGGCTTATACTACATTTCGCACATTACATTGTATTGAACTAGCTAGACAAGATGCTCTGATTTGCGTTTACCCACATTTTATGTTCGGCCATGTTCGGCAAAATTTATTCTTTTTTAGTTTTTCAAAATTTTAATTTGAACATTTATTTGATTTGATTATAGTATTTAGCTAGTTTATTTTACTGATACTTTAAATTGTTTATAATTAGATGAAAGAGCTGGCTTCCCATAGCACAGGGAATCCTAGTTTGGGGGCCAGGATGCAAAAACTCTGTAAATTTTAACAAATAAATGAAATGATGTTTTATCCTAAGTAGGTATAGCTTTCTGTACATATTGTAACTTTAAATGTTTCTGCTCTTTTGAGCAAGGCTAGTTAAATTCAGACGAATTTACTTTGAAAAGTATCGATGTTCCAGTACTTTGACCGTCCGATGTACCTAACTGAAATTTAGTGCAATAAGCCTCACTTTTCCAATTATCTTGTCAAACGAAATCTAACTTAGGTTCGAGCGCCGCCCCAGACCTTAGACCCAGACTGTCACATATCAATGTTTCAACACTCAATAGCCAGACCGAACCCAGACGTTGTCAAAATGGACATTTTGATTATCTATTCACCAGAAGCAGCCTTATAGCTTTCGGACACGCATCAGGTGACCAAGAACAGTAGCTATAATTGCGTGCCACTAGTAACCCACATTTTGAAACTAAAATTATTGGCCGACATCCATTCAGGGCGTTTATGGACGACCTATTTTACGCTATCGCCACATCGCCCTACTTTGTGATCGGTAAACACTGGCTAATAGTTCTTAAGATGTTGAACTAGGGCCTTAATTTGTTGGCTAGCTAATTTATTGAAAGAAATGGGCAATTACTTTTTCTCTTATTTTTTCCTTTACAAGTCTAGAATGATCTAGATAATTTATATCGAATAAGTCGGCTTAACATACATCAATACTTTTCCCTATTACATTAAAAGCTTGATCTAAAATATTTAGAAACTCGCTAGCTCATTCAACAGTCATTGATAAATGACTTTTTTTCCAACAAACGCGCGGCAGCAGTTCCGAGGAACTACCTAATCTGCATAATGTGCAGGTACTGTGAGTTCATCAACATGTGGCATGTACCTACAATTGATCGGTAAGGGTGTTCGAGTGGGAACAAAGCAGAGCCGTTATAGAAAAGCGATAACGTAGCGCAGAAATCGAAGTTCATTGCGTGGCATGAAAGGGGCAGATAAGCATAGCGTGGCAGGTAGTGAGCAATGGATGACGATGACGTGGCACACTGGTTATGTGGGTTGACGAGGGGAACGGTGGCGGGCGTCAGTCGCGGAGGCGCCGCGGCGGCAGGCGGCCGGCGCTATGCTGTTGTGCTGCTGGCCGCGTCACTCGGTCGCACCCGCCGACCCCGCGCCCCCTCTCACCCCCGACCTCGTCGCTGACCTGCCCCTCGACACGCGGTAATTCCCGACCCGACCCTTTCCACTGCGCAAATACAAACAAACCTGCCGCATTAACGCATCCCTTTGTTTTCGCAGGGACTCGAGCGCCTTCACCACCTATGAAGACGAAAAGAAGAAACCTTTGGAGGAAGACAAGAAATCTCTCGAAAGTGTTGTGTTCGGTGAAATCACTCAAATCGACATTCCCGCCGATGAAGGTGACGATGCGACACGACCGCCGCAGTCGCCGTCGATCCGCGTCGAAGATTATTCCGAGAAATCGAATCCTTCAATACGCAGTGTAGAATCGCAAAGTCAATCCGATAATCATTATAATGAATTCGGTTCTCAAAAATCTTTAAGCTCCCAGTCAGTTGAATCTCCAGTACATCGAGCACAGAGTAGAAAGTCTATGCAAAGTCCGGCACCGTTGAAGAGTGCATCAAGAAGTGCTTCGCCAAGTCCAACGAAGAGTGCAAAGAGTGGTCACTTAACGCCGGAACCAATAAGTGATGTTTACGAAGAGACACGTGTGTGCGAAAGAGATGTTCGAAATGCTCTTTCCGAGTGTATAATACCAGCAAAACACGAGGACTGGGAAGTTATTGTGAACAGTTTGATAGAAACAGAGCGTCTAGCTGTAGATGTGTCCGCGCGCGCACCGGCTACGAGCTGGCGAGCGGTAGTCCGCTCTGCCTCCGCCCACGTCAAGTCGCTTCGGTCTAGAGTCGCGAGGGCAGCTTGCTCCGCTATAGGCGCCCTATTCGAACATCGTGGACGGGCTCTCGATCCTGAATTAGAAGATGCTACAACAGCGTTGCTCGAACGTTGTGCAGATGTGAATCGATTCCTAAGAGCGGATGCTGCTTCAGCTTTAGTGCGCATAGCTTGTGGCAGCAATAGTGCTCGCGCTGCCGTGGCATTGTCACGGCGGGGTGCGACGCATCGTGCGGGCCCAGTGCGGGCCGCCGCCGCGCAAGCGTTATCTAAACTTGTCCAGCACAATGGCGCTTCGCGGATGCTCGATATGCCCGTGGAGCCGCGAACTATTCTACTGCGAGCGGCTGGAGAAATGCTCGGCGATGCAAGCCCGGAGGCTCGGGTTCACGCTCGGAATCTCTGTCTAGCTCTTGCAGAAGATGTTCGTTTCCATCCGATGCTAAAGGAAGCTATGTTGCCGTCACGATACCGAGCTATTGAGAAATTTGTAGATAAACTACGGTGCCGGTAAGCCTTGGACTAAATCTGACCATGCAAATTATTAATGTCCGTCCTGACTTGTGATTTATAGAATTTTTTTTAAGTCGTGTTTCTATCCTATTATTTTATTAAGCTACTTTTACGACGAACCTTGAGAATAACGTATTATTACAGGGATTTTGTTTAACATTCGTGCGTATTTAATTTTGTGTAATTATTTTTACAACTAAACCATGTGACTTATTAAATTGTTATCACGAATTTATGACTGAAATGTGCGAAAGGTATTTTTGTAGAGGTAGTTGGAGTATAGATGAACTGTTATCCTCCATCGGAGCGAACTTTCTATACATAATTTACGTTGTTTAAACATGCGGTTTATAAAATTTTAAAGTAATTAAATGCTAGACCAATATTCTAAACGAAAGTAATGTGGTTTTATTTTTAATGTTGTCTTTCATATCATAAAAATAGGCAAAGTACACACAACAGCCAATGATATTACAATTATATAAACTACAGCACGTCAGTGGAAACACGTCCATGGAAATGTTTCGACTGACGTGCTGACCGTACTTGAACATCGATTTTACCAAAACTTCCTCCAACACTCGATCGTTCAAGTTATTTGCCGAGCAGTATTATATATATTAAATGCTATTTCTTACAGTGGACGTAGTACACATGGTCGCACATCAGTAGAAACACGTTTGGACCTTAAGCCATAGTAATAGAGTTGAAAAAGCTTCTACCGACAAGCGGTTGACCGTACTAGCCCGGTTTCGTACGTCTTGGAGTTGACCAGCTTCGAGTAGAGCTCTGCCAATGTGCATGGGTGTTTTTGCTCTGTGGGTGTTACACAGGTCAAGCTTCAGAAGAGGAGGAAGGGGGTTGAATACCAAACTCGAAAAAAAACCGGCCAAGTGCGAGTCGGACTCGCGCACTGAGGGTTCCGTACCACCACATAATCATAATTGTATTAGTTGATATTTCAGTAAGTTAATGTGCTAGATTTTTTGAGTCCGACACGCGCTTGACCAAATTTTATTATTTGTTGTTATTTTATAGCTTATGCACTATAAACATACCAATTTTCAAGTTTGTAAGTGTTCCCGTTTTTAAATAGAACTAAAACAAAAATCGCCTCAGCGACCATCCAACTTGACCCCTCTCTTATATGGATGTTCTTGAAACGGGAGCTCACCACAATTGGTTACCATTAGTTGTGAGAAAAGTTGTAATATTTAATGATTTCAGACTTTTCCCATTATTTGTACTGTGAGACCTAGCTTCTTGCCAAATTTCATAATTTTAGGTCAACGGGAAGTACCCTGTAGGTTTTTCATTTTTGAATAAATGTATGGAGATGAGGACATAAAATGCCATATCTTTTGATTGCGTCGTTGTAAAAAATTTAAATTTTCAGATCTTGTGTGGTTCATGGATCCTAATATATGGTATTAATTTCAACCTGATACCTTTACCCGTTCGTGAGATAAAGGGTCTTGACAGACAGACAGACAGACGGACAACAAAGTGATCCTATAAGGGTTCCGTTTTTTTATTTTGAGGTACGGAACCCTAAAAAGAATGTAGGGGATGCACAGACCTATAAAAAGATGTATTTGGACCAAGGAGGTTTTAACCCACGCTATTTGGACTACTGGATTAGGTAAATTGTAGGGTTCCTTAGAAAAATAGGTCAATATTTTAACCATAATATTTTTAGATGTTTAAATAAACTGTTTATAAAAAAAATCTCACTACAAGTCTTTTTCATGTAGATTATACTCGTATAAACATAAACATCAAAAACGTATTTTAATATTTGACTTCCGGATTTTTTTGGTTCAAAGATTTTTTATGTCCGATAGTTAATTAATTGAGTATACGAGTATTGATATATTTTTCTAATGAATCCTATAAAATGTATATCACAGATGAATTCGCCACTGTCGATTTATCTGATAGCGACACCAAACTTGGCCTACTAGTAGTCCAAATATTAGGTCTTTACCTATGAAATTGCCGTTTTGTATGGAGAATTTTAGGTAAACTCAATTTTCAGTACTAACATTTTTGCATTTTTCTTAGGAATTATAAATCCAATTTCTTTTATTTTTTTACGCATTATTGGGAAGACATTAGGCTAACAGAAGCTTAAATTTAATTTTCGAAAAATATTATCTGTAAAAATATATAACAAATCTAATGATGAAATCGGACGACATTTAAGACGAACAATTTTCGAACCATTAATTTTATATATCAAACTGAAAACAAAAACTTTATTTTATGCGTAAATTGATAACCTTGAAGTCAACTTTCAAATATAAGACAAATGAAAAAAATTGCATTAGAATTATAGGAATTATGACCTCATTAAACTTTAAGAAAATTTCGGCAATTTCATAGGTAAAGACCTATTAGATGCGCTAGATTTATTTTCGAGCGCACTGACGCAGAGTAGAGTTTGGCTAATGGGCAGTGACGGATTAACCCTTAATCAAATTAAGCAATTGCCTAGGGCATCACGTCTGGGGGGGCACCAGAAGAAGCACAAAAAAAAATCCGTCCTTAGGGCATCACGTCTGACTCTCACGTCACCAATAACCACATCAAACAAAGTTGCTAGGATAGGACTAATTTGAAAATTCGCGTTTTAAGTTGACAAAAAGCCCGAATTAGAGTGATAACCCCGCTCCCGCTTGCCCACTCGCTGCCCGCTAGTGCATTCGGCAATTCGAATGCACCGGAATTGCGATCAGCCAACCACAAAGCACCCCTTCCCCGCGGGCCCCCCGCCTAGCGACCCCGCAAATCTGTGTCAATCAAATGTTTACATAATTAATTAATTTGATAATAATCAATTCAATTTATTTCGTATCAAATACAAAAGTCAAAGTACTCAAATTAAAATACAATAATGTATTAGTCTAATAAACTGCCCCTTGACGTTCCCGGTGCAAAAGTGCCCATAATGCTCGCGGTATTACCACATTGAATGGCTATGGAAAGCCTTTGCACCAGGAACGACTCGGAGCGGGGGTCACATCCCTTTTGTCGAGCCGACGGCCTATGTCACGCACAATTCGTGTTGCGTCCACCTCCCACGGAACCAACGTCAAGCCATCGGGCCGTTTACCGTCGGTGCGACTGAGGCCTAACGGCTCAAGCACAGACGGAACGCCAGCAAAAGAAATCAATAGAGGACGCAGTAACTCTTTTGCTGCATAATGTATTTAAGGCTCTGGATGACGGTGATGTATGCGTGGGAATGTTTTCGGATTTATCCAAGGCGTTCGACACCGTGTCTCCACAAATATTGCTTAAGAAGCTGGAGTGCATTGGAGTGCGTGGTGTTGCACTGGACTGGTTTACCAGCTACCTTCAAGCCGATATCAGAGGGTAAAAGTGTGAAATGATATCAGTGAACCCACAGAAATATGGTTTGGCGTCCCGCAGGGGAGTATCCTGAGTCCTACGTTATTCATCATGTACATTAACGAGATAACTGACCTATTTAAAAACCGTAGGGATGTTGAGACAATTTGCTACGCTGACGATACCGCCTTTATTTTTCGTGGCAAATCTTGGAATGTGGTCCTAGAAGAAGCTGAGAGGGGAATGGCTGATGTGGCTTCTTGGGTAAATAAAAATTTATTAACACTGAATGCAACAAAATCAAAGTTCTTATGTTTTTACAAAACTGCTGCTGCTAGACCGTAAGCATCTTCTAAGACGATTAGAATTCACACGTGCGGTCTAGATCTCTCTGATTTAGACGTTAAGTGTGCCGCTCAATGTGTGGAGAGGGTTGACATGATCAGGTATTTGGGAGTAATTCTTGATGAAAAGCTGACGTTTGCACGACATGCTCTTTCTCAGAGATTGCGTAAGCTTATCCACATCATAAAACTACTTCGGCAGGGTGCCGATAGTATGTCTATACTATAATCTTGGTCTATTAAGCTCTATGCCAATCCCTTCTTAGGTATAGGTGTATTGCATCACTGCATGGGGAGTGCTTCAAAGACCGTATAATCATATACGAGTATCTAGAAAGAGCCCAAAGATCGGTACTCAAAGTGATGCTGAGAAAACCTTTTAGATACCCAACACGCGAGTTGTACTGCGAAACTAAAGTCTTAACTGTACGACAGTTGTATATCCTACACGTTTCGCTCTTTCAACATAGGATATTATAGTTACATTACACACAAGGTACGTTACATTACACACAAGGTACTTTACATTACACACAAGGTACGTTACATCTCATCATCTTATTTTACAAAAAACGAATGTTTTTAGGCGGTAAAGGTTTAAAGACCGATTCGGTTGGGGTGTAGCAAAGGGGGCGCTATGGAGTTGGGACTTAGAAAATTTTTCACAAAAAAAAAATTTTGATTTTTATTGTTTTTAATGATTGTTTCGGATAGACGTTAGTTATTGACATAATTGGTTACTTCCGAATAGGATAGGTTAGGTTCAAAAGTTGTTACAGAACCGAATTGGCCCAACCCAATTTTATTATTAGGCCAACTGAAAGGCGGGACGACGAAGCGGGGGGCTCGGGGGCGGAGCCCCCGCCATGAAAAAACAAATTCCAAACAGAACGACACATACACGGTAGGTTTTGTTAGGTTCGCGCAGCGGGTCTCCGTCGAGCTAATTTTAAAGTCATAAGTAAGTTTTATAAACTATTTAGGTGAATCTTATGAATAAAGTTCGACGAATTTGTAATAATATTGATTTTTGACAGAATTTTTCATAGTAAATTCAATTTTTTAGGTAAAATATCTCGGAATCTATTAATTTTAGAGAAAAATTGAAATGATTAAAAAATGTTTATTTTTGTTCATTTTATCCAAAACAATTAGAAAAACATTAGAAATCATTTTTAGTAAAATAAAAAAAACCGGCAAAGTGCGAGTCGGACTCGCGCACTGAGGGTTCCGTACCACCACATAAACATAATTGTATTAGTTGAAATTTCAGTAAGTTAATGTGATACATTTTTTTAGTACGACACGCGTTTGACCAAATTTTATTATTTGCTGTTATTTTATAGCTTATGCACTATAAACATATAAATTTTCAAATTCGTAAGTGTTCCCGTTTTTAAATAGAACTAAAACAAAAATCGCCTCAGCGACCATCCAACTTGACCTTTCTCTTATATGAAAGTTCTTGAAACGGGAGCTCACCACAATTGGTTACCATTAGTTGTGAGAAAAGTTGTAATATTTAATGATTTCAGACTTTTCCCATTATTTTTACTGTGAGACCTAGCTTCTTGCCAAATTTCATAATTTTAGGTCAACGGGAATTACCTTGTAGGTTTTGCATTTTTGAATAAATGTATGGAGATGAGGACATAAAATGCTATATCTTTTGATTGCGTCGTTGTAAAAAATTGAAATTTTCAGATCTTGTGTGGTTCATGGATCCTAATATTTGGTATTAATTTCAACCTGATACCTTTACCCGTTCGTGAGATAAAGGGTCTTGACAGACAGACAGACAGACGGACAACAAAGTGATCCTATAAGGGTTCAGTTTTTTTCTTTTGAGGTACGGAACCTTAAAAATTGAGAAAAAACTTCTAAGTCCCAACTCCTCAGTGCCCCCTTTCGTATCCTCTGACCACCGATTCTAGTTGACATACGGATAGGGGGGCCCACAGTCGTGGATTGCTTAGGGCATCAAGTAGTCTTAATCCGTCACTGCTAATGGGCCGTCTGGCCGAAGTTTGACCTGTGTAACACCTATGCACATGGCAGAGCTTTACTCCAAGCTGGTCACCCCCCAATTCCTACCATATAACTAAAGATTCTCCTAAAGATCACACAACTTGCTTTTGCCATGTTGTCCGATGCCTACATGAAAAACTATTTTTTTTTGTTTGTAAAGCACGTTTTTCTGACAACTGTCATTTGATATAATTATGACATCCACATCGTGATTTGTAAACAAAACATGGACTAAAATCAAAGATCAAAATACGATAAAATCTTAGGATAAAATAACAAAACTGCACAACCATGGAACCGATCAATATCGGCACTTGATTCTCAATTTAACCCGAAGAGCGCAACATGATACCGAAATTATTGTCGTTTGCATTCTGGGTATATCTTTATTATAGTTGCGTAACCAAATGGAAAGACAAAAGTCCCGAATTCGGATCTAGAGCGGTCACATTACTCCACGGAGTTGTGGCCACCCTCGCAGGAAGTTACTTGTGCGGTGAACCTAGCTTCGAGAGATGTACCAGTAAGTTTTTTGTTTTGGGGGTAAAGAAGTTGGGCACCTAGAGGACAAGCAAGCTCAGCATGCGGGCGAAATACAATGCGTGCCATACATTTCGCCCGCATTGCAGAGCTGTCGCGAACTAAGCTCCTAACAGCCACTTCGAGATCCCGCCCGTTGGCGTTGTTGGTAGTGAGCCGGCCGCGGGTTCGATCCCCATCCAGAGCAAACATTTGTGTGATAAATACGGAAAGTGGAAAATTTCTGCTGTGCTGTTCTGATGTTGTAATACTTCTTGATAAATAAATTTCTAGAGAAATACTTGACAAATAAGCTTGCAGGTGCCTACATGTTTTAATCCTACTTAACAACGGCAAGCCTTTCTTTTGAAGTTATAACTGAATCTTCCCACAGTCACATCACACTCCTTTAAATAAAGTAAATATGGGGTCCTAAGCTAATAGTGCACATAACGTTAACATATTACCATGAAACTGCAAAATTCTATTTCTCGTAATAACTGCATCAGCTGCGTGGGGACATACCTAAATTGATTTTTTCATATTTCGTCCTATGGTCCTCGAGTAAAGTTGTTCAGTTTAATGGTCTGAGCTAAGTAAAATAATAAAATTATGCACACAATTTCATTAGGTCCCTATTTATGGCTGTTCAAATAAAACATAAACTTCCTTAGAGTAAAGAAGGTTGATGGATTGTCCGACTCAGCGGCTTCCTACGCATTGTTCGTGTCTCTTCAAGGCCACACCTTTGTAGTGGTTTCCTGTACCCTTCAACCTTACGAAACAAATAATACTTAGGTACCTAGTTTAATTAAGTAGAATTCCAGTTCCGCGTAACTGTTTCGCCCGGTACAAAGACTTGTTGTAAGTATAGGTGTATCATACAGTTTCAGTCATTTATTTGCAATTTTCAACCAATTTACAATAGGTATGCAAATTAATATATAGTATACAGGGTGTCTCATTCAAATCGGTCAGTATGGGAAAGTCTGAAACTATAAGACATACGAAGATTTGTTCTTAGGAACCATGTCACCGATTTTGATAAAAAGAAAAACTGCATTCATACATTTGAAAAAAAAGTGTACCCATATTGTATTGAAAAAAACGGTGGTCACTTCGAACACCTACTATGATAAATTAAAGTATGTAAAAACAATGCATTTTATTCATTTTAGACATCGTGTTTCATAGAGACATTTACTGCTTAAGACCTACACAACCGTTATTTAAACAGAAAAACTGTAAGCTTTTTTTTTCAAAACTACCGGGTTCGATTCCCCAGCTGGGTACACTTTTTTTTCAAATGTATGAATGCAGTTTTTCTTTTTATCAAAATCGGTGACATGGTTCCTAAGAACAAATCTTCGTATGTCTTATAGTTTCAGACTTTCCCATACTGACCGATTTGAATGAGACATCCTGTATATAAGTACAGGAATAAAAAATCACTGTTATTACAATTACAGAGAATAGCCAAAAATTAAATGCCATATTACTCAATGTGAGACTTACAGAATGTCAAAAATATACTTACACATAAGTATATCATAGTAAAAATTACAGAATGTCAAAATAATAATCATTAGGTCAACATAATTCAAGTTCAATGTTACATGTCAATGATAAAGGAAGTTTAATTTAAGTTTTATATAAGTCAAAAAATTCCTTCAGATCGTATAATGGATTTTCTAATAGAAATGCTTTTAAATTTTTCGAAAATTCCTTCAGGTTCGGACTGTCACGCAATTTAAAAGGTAAACTATTGTATATTTTGAAACCGATGGAAGGAAAACTCCTTTTGAAAACATCATACTTAGGTTGGGGTTGTTCCAATTTCCCTTTTCGAATTTGACGAAGCTGATTTGTGTGCTCTTTTAAATTCATATTAAAATACATTTTTGCATTTAGTGTAGGCAACGAAGCAGTTGACCCCAACATAATTTTTTTCAGGCAGATTTTATTTGACAGGAAAAAAAATTACAAAAAAAACTCATAAATTTTTTGTATGGAAAAATTCAAAGTACCGATTTTTTTTGGATTTTTTATAGAAGGTTTGTCTCATGTAGTGAAAAACCCCCAGCAAAGTTTCATCGACTGAGGATTTAATGCGGGGGTCTTCATACAACGATCCGCTTCGCCTAGACTAATTTGTGTCTACATCGGTAGAATAGAAACACTGTGACCTTGAGCGGGTCTCTGGTTTCGGGCGTTTGTAGCGTAGCGCTAGTTCCGCTTATACTGGATGTAAGCTGCCGTTATTCATAATCTAAGCGTTTACCAATATCAGACCTGGTACAGTCAAGAGCCTATCAAGCTTGACACATTGGACTTTGTACCGTTCTTATTTCAATAGTCGTATGGGCTAGAGTGTGCGCAATAAAGCATTTATCTATCTATCTAGAGTCTCACTAAGTATCAAGCTTGACCTGTCATTGACTGTACTCATCAAGAAGCACACAATAATACTGAGAACTGAGACCCTGTACAGAAGGGGCGATTTATGGCGCCATTCTGGTACAATGCCGCTTTGTTTAAGCCGCGAATGAAAGCGATGAAATTGTTATTGATTAAGCAATGTACGAAAAAACGCCGCCAACTCGAGTGTACTTCTAATAGACCGTAAGGGCACTGCATGTTATCCTACGTCATGTAGTACACGAAATTCGCAACTTTGTAGCGATAGTAGTGGCCTAATAGGTCCACAAAACGTTGGTCTGCCAATCCGAAACCTGGCAGGTTTTGTACAGTTGGAGAGAAAAGTGGTTAAATGACAGATTACACGAATGAAATCTATTCGTAGAAATAGAAGGTACCTATCTATATAAGTAAAAAACAACAGGTCTGCATTGCATCCGTAGCGTAGCGGTCGTTCAGCTTATACTGGTTTTGTTTCTACGTGCTTGCTACCGTGCGTAAAGAAAGCGGGGTTTTCTTGTAGCTGAGCCATATCAATCATAACATCCCATGAAATGTCCACTACAGGACAGGGAGCTCCCTCCAGAATTCTAGCTTTTGCTGGAAAAATGTGGAGGGGAAGTACCATAGTCACCTCGCTTGTTAGCGTTACGGCTGGCACCAAGGAACGCGGTTATAAGTGACCGCAGTAAGTAAGATGGTATGATACACAGGAAGATGCTGCTGCCCATCCTACAGTTTATAGATCAATATTTAAAAAAAATTACCCAGGACAAATCCCGGGCAATAACTTATTTGGATCCCCTCCCTCAGGTCCCCCCAAACATATGTAGAATGTTCCCCAGCGATCCAATGTACGTCCCCCCCCCCCCCCACCGCCTCGAACCGGTCCCTAATTTTAGTTTTTTCTATTTATCTCAAAAACGATTGAAGGTAGGAGACAGTCGTGAATGTAAAATCACCCACAGACATCTTTTTTATTTCGATGTGACCTATAGTACCTGATATATAGCTACAGACAGTTCACCAAAAATTAAAAAATTATCTTTAAATCATTCTTTGCTATGTACTAACTTTTAACAAAAACTACTGGAGTAGTGGCAAAATTATGTAAGAGCCTGTAAATCTTGATATATTTAGAAATAAAACCAGGTACTATTCATTATTATTGCAGCACTGGTTCTCGATTTACAGCGAGTAACGTCAAACACCACGAGAAAATTTTACAGTATGAAAGAAGTAAAAAAAAACCGGCCCAGTGCGAGTCGGACTCGCGCACAGAGGGTTCCGTACCACCACATAATCATAATTGTATTAGTTAAAATTTCAGTAAGTTAATGTGCTAGATTTTTTGAGTCCGACACGCGCCTGACAAAATTTTATTATTTGTTAATATTTTATAGCTTATGCACTATAAACATATCAATTTTCAAGTTTGTAAGTGTTCCCGTTTATAAAATAGAACTAAAACAAAAATCGCCTCAGCGACCATTCAACTTGACCCCTCTCTTATATGAATGTTCTTGAAGCGGGAGCTCACGACAGTTGGTTACCATTAGTTGTGAGAAAAATTTTAATATTTAATGATTTCAGACTTTTTCCATTATTTGTACTGTGAGACCCAGCTTCTTGCCAAATTTCATAATTTTAGGTCAACGGGAAGTACCCTGTAGGTTTTGGTTTTTTGACAGACAGACAGACAGATAGACAGACAGACAGACGGACAACAAAGTGATCCTATAAGGGTTCAGTTTTTTTCTTTTGAGGTACGGAACCCTAAAAACAGTGAAACTGACGTTGTCTTTCAGGATTAGATTATGGGACTTCAAATTTAAATGAATGGAATAAAAATAAACAATCCCGAAAAGCTAAAAGATTTATTTTTTAAGGCTTCCGTACCTCAAAGTAAAAAAACGGAACCCTTATAGGATCACTTTGTTGTCCGTCTGTCTGTCTGTCAAGACCCTTTATCTCACGAACGGGAAGAGACATCAGGTTGAAATTGATTACGAATATTAAGGTTCATAAACCACACAAGATTTGAATATTTCAATTTTTTACAACGACGCAATCAAAAGATATGGCTTTTTATGTCCTCATCTCCATACATTTATGCAAAAAAGCAAAACCTACAGGGTACTTCCCGTTGATCTAAAATTATGAAATATGGCAAGAACAAATACAAATAAAGGGAAAAGTCTAAAATAATTAAATATTTCAATTTTTCTCACAACTAATTGTAACCAATTAAGGTGAGCTCCCGTTTCAAGAACTTTTCTATAAAAGAGGGGTCAAGTTGGATGGTCGCGGAGTTTTTAAAATCAAAGAGCAAAAGCTTTTAGTATATCATATGGTAGATAGGTACGGAACCCTAAGGGCGCGAGTCCGACTCGCACTTGGCCGTTTTTTTTGTAACTAGATGGCGTCACTTGTATAATACTAGCTGTTGCCCGCGCCTTCGCTCGCGTGGATTTCGTATTTAGGTTCTTACCGGTTTTCCGAAGCAATGAGATATTTTAGTCCAGGGAAATTATTATTTTCATTTCGGGGTAATTTTAAACTAAGGAAAAACAGGACTAACCCTGCGCAAATTAATGAGTATAATTCAAGATCCAGCTGAATTTTTTATAATATACAGACGTTCCTCATAAATTACTCAGAACAGTGGAACTTAGTAGCAGTATCCTAACAAATGTAAAGAGAGAGATGAGAGATACCTTTATGTCATATTTCAAAACAGAGCCAATTCGCAGAAGTAATAAAAAAAACTGAAACCCTCTCCCTCTCCCCCCTTCCTCTCCCCCTCCCCCTCCCTATGTCTCACCCCCTCCCCCTCCCTCAATCCCTTCTCCCTTCTCCCCTCTCCCTCTACGTGTACCTCTCTATCTCTCTTCCTATCTAGGTCTCTACCTCTCTACCTATCTACCCCTATACCTCTCTACCCCTCTACCCCTCTACCTCTCTACCTCTCTACCTCTCTACCTCTCTACCTCTCTACCTCTCTACCTCTCTACCTCTCTACCTCTCTACCTCTCTACCTCTCTACCTCTCTACCTCTCTACCTCTCTACCTCTCTACCCCTCTACCCCTCTACCCCTCTACCTCTCTACATCTCGAACTCTCTACCCCTCTACCTCTTCCACTCTACCTCTCTACATCTCTACCTCTCTACCTCTCTACCTCTCTACCCCTCTACCTCTCTACCTCTCTACCTCTCTACCTCTCTACCTCTCTACCTCTCTTCCTCTCTACCTCTCATCCTCTCTACCTCTCTACCTCTCTACCTCTCTACCTCTACCTCTCCCTATCCCTACCCCTATCCCTACCCCTACCGTAATTTAACCGCTATCCCTAACACAGAAACGACACCCATATTTATTTTTAGACATTTCAAACCTATCGCACCTCAACTCCATCCCCAAGGGATGATGGTATTTCACGTCCACCATGTTGGATTTCAAAGTAGTTGTAGCTTTCGTAATCAGCGACCCGATAAACCATACAAACGACACCCATATTGATTTTTAGACATTTCAAACCTATCGCACCCCAACTCCATCCCCAGAGGGATGATGGTATTTCACGTCCACCACGTTGGATTTTAAAATTGTTGTAGTTTTCGTAATCAGCGACCCGATAAACCATACAAACGACACCCATATTCACATTTCAACCCTATCGCACCCCAACCCCATCGCACCCCAGCCCCATCCCAAGGGAATGATGGTATTTAACGTCCACCACGTTGGATTTCAAAATTGTTGTAGTTTTCGTAATCAGCGACCCGATAAACCATACAAACGATACCCATATTGGTTTTTAGACTTTTTCACCCCATTTCCCTTTTTTAGGGGTTGAATTTGGGGTGGAATTTCAATAACAGTGATGAACGTTGCATAGAATTACATCATTAATGCCTAAATAATAAATTATGTGGATTTTACTTTAAAAATAAAGAATTTTCAACTTCATCCCCCTTTTCACCCTTAAGTGTGTCGAATTTTCAAAAACCCTGAGACACATCATTATTAATTTTTAGTAGTCCGCCTAAATACAAATTTTGAAGATCCTAACTTCAAAACTGACGGACTTTCATACAAACTTTCATCCCCTATTTTACCCCCTTAGGGGTGGAATTTTGTAAAACCCTTTCTTAGTGCACCCCTAGGTCTCATAAGGAACCTACATGCGAAATTTGGAATCTCTAGACCCAGCGGTTTGGGCTGTGCGTTGATATGTCAGTCAGTCAGTCAGTCACCTTCTTCTTTTATATATATAGAAAATAAAATAAGAAATTAAATATATTTAGAAATGGGCTGCTTCGATTTTGAAACGTGAGATGTCAGACTATAGTCCTTCTCATGCTCTACTATAAATAAACAAAAAAAATTTTTTCGAATATATGTGATCATTAAAAGATTAAAAAGTTTCGCTTGACGTTTTCGCTTAAACTATTTTTGGACATGAATTACTTTCTAAGCTTTTGAGCAAATAAGAGTAGAAAAGACTCTTCTATGGATTGGAAATTTTATAATTTAGTCTTACATTGACGACTTTCTCCTAACTTCAAAACTAAAATTTGGGACTCGTTCTTCGGTCATACCGAACATTCAAAAAATGTTCGGGATGACCTATTAACACTTAAAAAAAAGTTGGCCAGGATTTGCCTTGGTTATTAAGGAACATTTGGATACAAATATTGAGCTACATAGGTAGGTACATAAGCTAAACAATAATTTTATGAGGCCACACCAAGCAAGTCCGAGCTTTCATTTGAAAAATTGGAGAACAGCGCCAATATATTAACTTGTTTTTTGTGTAATTTCTAGTGAAAATAACGTCTGCTCACCATGCGCTAATGATATGGTCATGGGGGTACTTCACATTCGACTTCTTCTGGTGCTTCTACTACTGGCCGAAGAATTATTTGATGCTTGTACACCACCTAAGCGCTTTGATTGGGATTTCCATGTATATGCAAAAGCCGTACTCAGGGTGTATTTTTCCTTGCGGCATGGCGTTGATGGAAGTAACCAACCCTTTATTGCAAATGCGATGGTACGTGTAAATTTTTGTACTTCAAGTTTTTAAGCAGAATGGCCAACGCCGCAGGAGTATACCACGAAAAAGGTGGCGTGACGATTTAGACTCGTACCGTCGCGATTGGCCAGAATTCGCTATGGACCGCGACAGTTGGAGAACCGAAGGGGAGGCCTTTGCCCAGCAGTGGGACAGTATAGGCTAGCGAAAAAAAAAAATTTTGGCCCAGTTCCGTGCGAAGCGGAAGCGGACCAGGCGTCGTCCGCGTAAAATGTATGAAGCCTTTACAGTCCGTTCAGTGCGTTGCGGAGCGGATAGCTCCGAATTGGACTGAACGGACTGTAGAGGCTTCATACATTTTACGGTACACACAACAGCTCATCAGTAGAAACACTTTTGGACTTTATAGCCTGATAATAGAGTCGAAAAAGTTTCTACTGACGTGCGGTTGACTGTACGTCGCGAACATCCGCGTCGGAGGTCTGCTCCGACGTCTTTAGATATGAAGAGCGCAGATGTTACATTCACTTGATTAGCGCAAGAACTGCAAAAACTAAAAACATTACGACATCGAATACGACTATCGGACCCATTTGTTTATAATTAAAGTAAGGATCCTTAAATCTGCAATGGAGCAAATCCTGGAAAGCTTTGTTTTGAAAAATAATTACGTCATCAAGTACCAAGACGAAAATCGCAACATTAGATAATTCTATTACCTTCATTTATTAAAAAAAAAACATTTTTGCCTGCCCTTAGAGCACTTCCTAGTCAGCAGAGATTATCACAATCCTTAAATCTGCCTGACTCTAAAAACTATGTACAGTGAAGAGCACGTCAAGCTTGACACACTGGACTTTGTACCGTTCTTATTACAATCGCTGTAGGAGCTAGAGTCGCGCTGCAAGTGTCAAGCTTGACCTGCTTGACTATACCAAGGTAGGACCAGACCACATATTATAGACCCTAATTAGAAGTACTCTCGAGTTGGCGGCGTTTTTTCGTACATTGCTTAATCAATAACAATTTCATCGCTTTCATTCACGACTTAAACAAAGTGGCATTGTACACTCAACAGCACGTCAATAGAAACACTTTTGGACCTTATGGCGTAGTAATAGAGTTGAAAAAGTTTCTACCGACGTGCGGTTGACCGTACCAGAATGGCGCCATAAATCGCCCCTTCTGTACAGGGTCTCAGTTCTCAGTATTATTGTGTGCTTCTTGATGAGTACAGTCAACGACAGGTCAAGCTTGATACTTAGTGCGGATCTAGATAGATAGATAAATGCTTTATTGCGCACACTCTAGCCCATACGACTATTGAAATAAGAACGGTACAAAGTCCAATGTGTCAAGCTTGATAGGCTCTTGACTGTACCAGGTCTGATATTGGTAAACGTAATATGTACGCACGGCAGCAAGAACGTAGAAACAAAACCAGTATAAGCTGAACCAGCGCTACGCTACAAACGCCCGAAACCAGAGACCCGCTCAAGGTCAATGTGTTTCTAAGGCCAAAGTGTTTCTACCGACGAGCGGTCCTATATGTACAAAAAAGAAAATTATTAATTTCGACACGACTTTCTTTTCTGGACGTGGACAGTGCTATCATGCAGCACTGGACCCGCGTCCACCTCGCCAAAGAAACTAAAATTTGTTATAGGGTTTAAGATTTTAACATACTAACACGCTATGGGCAATGCTCGAAATATATTGATTTTTTTTTTCTACATAAAACAGACACAGTGGCATTACTGGCAATCCTGCTGTACAGTTTTCAAGCCGCCAATTGTTGTTACGAGCACTAGCGTACGATAAATAACGGCTTTGTGTCTTGCAAAGTAAGAATGTGACAAGTGTATTGGTTCAATTCAATATGTAAGAAGCAAAAAATGTTTTAGGTAGGTACGGTCAACCGCACGTCGGTAGAAACTATTTCAACTCTATGTCTATGTTTCTACTGACGTGCTGAGTGTACCTACTTAGTTTGTAGATAAGCCACGTATTTAATTTACACATGCCCTACTGCCCATAAAACCCTTTTCTCTGTCTTACAGGTTTCTCCGATCCCATGGTTACGATAACAACATTTTTTTTACAATCATAGAGGCAGTGTACTTGGCCTCGTTCATAGCTGTACGAGGCATAATCGGCACATACCTCATGATAAAAATTTTGGATTCAGACACTTTTGACAAGGATGAGAAAATTATATCATTTGTTCTTTACCTAGTGTCTATAGGATTGATTAACGAAATTGTTGGGTTCGTGCTCTACAAATATAAAACCAAAATCGTAAGTTGGTGCAAGTGCGTATATTATACCTACATATTTTTTTAATCTCTGGTCAGGTCTACAGAATCTATTATGTAGATTCTGGGTAAAGACCTGATGATTTGTGTAAAGTTATTACTTCCATAATGCGGTCTTTTCAATGAAATCCTTATCTTGTGATTAGCAGCTTCTATTGCTTCTGTAACTCAATTTTTATAACTGTGCACTACAAGCTGACAAAATATTAGTATTGGTAGGGTCAGCATAACCCTAATTTTATTAATTGCAAGTACAGTCAAGAGAACTTTGAGCTTGACATATTGGACTTTGTGCCATTCTTACCGTAATAGCTGTAGGAGCTAAAGTCGCTCAGCTCGAAGTGCACAGTTAAAAAAATTGCGTTATACCTACGGCCTTTTTGCAAGCCATCGTACGTACGGCAACAAGTGACTGGAAAACCAGTATAAGCTGAACCAGGGCTATGCTATAAGCCCCCCTAAACCAGAGACCCGCTCAAAGTCGAAGTGCTACCCATCTGCCAGATAATTGTTGCCTAGTTGCTGATACGTAATACTGAGCAAACAGGGGTTAAGTTTCTAACCGGGCCTGTCGGTACCCTTATATCAGGTGGGCAGTTTTTAACTTAAGCGCAGGGAGTGATTCATGACGATTGAATCACGAGCGTAGCGAGTTATTCAAGTGTTAGAATCCTGAGCGACGCGAGTGATTCATGGCCCTCGATTTAAATCCCTTTTATTCAAGAGTTGCATACTATACTTTATACCATGACTACGAGAAAAAGAAAGTTTAAGGAGGTTGTATCATTGTAGCATTCAGATGGTCGAATATATTCTTGAAACAAATATTTGGTAATACGGCGCGCATCGTATTATTTCTTTTTAGCGGGCACAGATTATACGCGTATTTGAGAGGTACAGACTAAACTTCCAAACAGCCATCAAAAATTTATATCTTGTTAGTTAAATGACAAATTTATTGTTGATTAGTTAATTAAATATCATAAAATGAACATTCATCATATTTTCTAGAATACAGCTTAATTTGCTGACCACCTCTATTATATTTATGCTCTCCTGGTAGGTACTTGTTTATTGTAGCCCCCTCCAAGCCTCCAGTTGCTGTCCTCCTCTTGAAAATTCATAAATATAATAGAGGTGGTCAGCAAACGGGGTGGCCAGCAAATTAAGCTGTATTCTAGAAAATATGATGAATGTTCATTTTATTATTATTTAATTAGTACTTCGTATTGAGTCGCTGCTCTTAATGGAGGTCGAATATATTGATGTGTTCTAAATTCAAACACCAAAATCGTGATTAAAAGGGCTTTTTATTCACTGTTTTCCGTGAATAAAATAATCTTTTTAGAGGGGGAATGGTATAAAATCATTTTTTAAGATTTTTTTTACGGGAATGGATTTATTTTATTAAAAATCAGTTGGGGTGTATGAGAGTTTCGCTTATTCCATTAACCCGTTGTATAGTCCGCGCGATGAGTTAAGGTCGCTGGGCGGGAGTGGAGGGGTAGGTATGTGCAGTAGTATCTTTCTTGCAAATATTGCAACAGCGCATACCCCCTCCACTCCGCCCAGAGGCCTCACTCAACTCGTCGCGCGGCCTGATGTACTTTTTTTTACTATTTTCCTTGCTTCGGCTACATTCTATATTTCGAATTTTCATGACTATAAAGGAGATGGATTTTTTCGGTCTTTTAATCAAGAAAATTCTGAAAAAATCTAACCACTATGTAGAAAAAAAACATAGATTCTAGACTTAAAACTGAGCCTACATGCCCAGTTGTGGGACTTAAACGCCCACCATTTAGGAGAAATTAATTTTTAAAAATTAGCTAATTAGTCCACTCAGAAAGTCTATAAAACGCATCTGCCACTATCTAACTCTTTCTAACGCCTAGTCAGCAGTTCTATTGTCTTCTCTTTTTAACAGGATTATTTATTATTATAGCAACAAAACCGCAAAAACGACTGTCAGTGACATATTTCGAAACATTTACAGAGCATACTTAGCTATTTTAAACAGATTAGTAAGATCACATTCCAAAACAGTGAAAATCATTCTAATATAGTTTTCTCGTTATATTACAAATAAGTAAAAAATCGAATTTTTTAAATCGATATTTTCCTACTCTGAATTTTTAAACTTGTAAGTCACATCCCTATTTTGGAATGTGACCTTACTAATCAGTTTAAAATAGTTAAGTATGCCCTGTAAATGTTTCAAAATATGTCACTGACAGTCGTTTTCGCGGTTTTGTTGCTATACTAATAACCTTGTAAAAAAGAGAAGACAATAGAACTGCTAAGTAGGCGTTAGAAAGAGATAGATAGTGGCAGATGCGTTTTATAGACTTTTTGAGTAGACTAGTTAGCTGATTTTTGAAAATTAATTCATCCTAAATGGTGGGCGCTTAAGTCCCACAACTGGGCATGTAGGCTCAGTTTTAAGTCTAGAATCTATGTTTTTTTTCTACATAGTGGTTAGGTTGCTTTGGAATAGTTTTGAATAAAAGACCGAGCTCCATACATTTTCCACCCTGTCCTTTATTAATCTTTCATTGGCAAATACTAAAGCATTTCTTTTGTTTCAGAACGAATTTCAAGGATTCCTTACTGAAATGGGTTATGTATTAAATACACAAACATAAATATAGATAATTGTTTATAATAAATTTAATATGTTTCTCCAAAAGAAAGGAATTGGAAACAATTTGTTGAAATATGTTGTACCTTCAATAAGTGAATATTAAAATGTTGTCTACAATATTAAAAGCATTATCATACTTTACTAAAATAGTCCAACATATTAAAATGTTGTCTACATTAATAAATGCATTGTCATATTTTAATAAAATAGTCCAGAATTTGCACTTTTATTTTATTAATCTAAATGCTTATGAATAACTAAAACATCACAAGAAAGAAAACATTCTTATAGGTCATATTACATCTGAAGTGCTTGATGATGGTGACTAATAAAAATTAAACTGATAAAATACATATAAAATAAAAAATTTGCCTTGCGGCCCCAAAGCAGTTGCTATGGTCCGCATAGCAGCTTGGGAGTAGTACCCACTTTCCAACCACACGCATGCATGCAACAATATCCTTCACCTCATCGGTCAAATATCTACCTAAGGCCGGTATTTCACTGGGACACCATGGTGGCGCGACTGGTTGCGCTACTGGTGTCCGTCACTAGACACCAGAGTCGCTACACCCTGCGGCCACAGTATTACACAGTATTATTATATTTCACTAAGAGTGATAGCGCGACCAGCAGCCGAGCTACAACTCCCAGTGAAATATAGCCCTTAATACTGTGGCTGCAGGGTGTGTCTTTACTTGTGTCTAGTTACGGACACCAGTGGCGCAACCAGTTGCGCTACCAGTGTCCCAGTGAAATACCGGCCTAATAGTAAGCAATTAAAAAATTTATAGTCTTAATTTAATCTCTCCTATGGTAGTTTCCTTTTTTATGGCTTCTTTTATCCCTCCAGTTTTGACTCCTATTATGGCTGTCTCTCCCTTTATAATCATTATGATTTGGTCTAAAATCATGGGTTTTATCTTTTCCTCGGTAAGGGTGGTGACGATGAGACCAGTTACCTTGTAAACTAGCCATTACAAGGTTGTCATTTTCTTGGCTTCTCGGGGTATGCACGGCACGTAAATCATCACCTTTAAGATTTTCAGTCATATCAGCAAACTGCTGTGGTACGTTGGGCTGGAATTCCAATACCGGCTCAGGGCCTGTGCAACGTATTGGAGGCGGTAGTAACGCCATACGGCCTCGAGACTGCAAGGTTAGAGTCTTATGGAAAAGTGAGGTACCTCGAAATAAATTGATCGCGTAGGGTACAGAAACTTCATGGCTGTAGGTTATGAATGCGAAGTTCTTTTGCCGACCATCCCTACCGTCGCGGGGTATTCTTACTTTCTCTAAAGGTCCAGCCTGTAAAATAAACGAATTCATGAATATTACAAGTATGTAAACAAAAACTAGGACTAAACAACAGAACTTTTACGAAGTATACCTGTAGAAACAGCTCATACAACAATTCTTCTGTAACTTGTTCGGGAAGGTTTCCACACCACAGGGTTTTATTATCTTCTTCAATCATTATAACAAATTTTTACTCAAGAAATAGAAAATCATGAAAAAAAGCTGGGTCGTAGCGGTGGGTAACTCATGAGTGAAATAGTGAATGTATAAAAAGAGCGAACTCTTCTTCGGTAATCCATTCACTCCGTAACTCACCGCCGGTCGCAGTAACTCTTCAACTCTTTTCGCTCAGTATTCATGCGCGGGACGCACGGGCGCAGACAACAATGAATGAAATGAATGGCGCGCGGCGGCGGCGCGCGAAGCGAAAACGAGTAGCGACCGAACTTGACCGAAGTGAGCGAGCGCCGAAGAAAACCGCGCGGCGCGAGTCGCCACCCCCGCCACCGCGCAGCCTTGGCTCATGTCGCATTCGACAAAGACAGAATCATTACATATTTTTAAAGAGTAAGCGAGACGGATAGGGATTACGTAGCTTCTTACCAAGGATTAAGGATATAGGTACTAAGAAAGTTAGGAGGACCGAACAAGGATTTTGACAGTCCTAAGCCTGTCAAGTATGAAGGAAAATCATGGCTACAAATTCAGATTTACACATATAACATTCATATTATTACTTTCCTTCCTTTTACTTAATAGATCTGCGCGATCTCCTTGGCAATTCACTCAATCTTTTATTCATGAGGGGTACTGAGCGAAAAGAGTTACTGAGCGAAAAGAGCGATTCGAATCTTTGAGGGCAAAAGATTCGAATCATTCTTCTCTTCTAGGTGAGCGAAATTTCCCACTACTACTGGGTCGCGTTCTGAACAAACAGTGAGAGAGAGAGATGAGAGAGAAATTACCCTGACAGCAGGATAGCTATATAAACCTTCCATATGTGTGATCGAGACAGACTGACTGCAGTCAATCGAAAATAATACGATAGGGAACGGCCTCCTTGGGTGTTGCCCGGAGGCATGTTTCGGGTTTTTCCGTTATGTAACTTCAAAAGTTCCGATGATTACAGTCAAGGGCTCAGAACAAAAACCTCCTTGCTTCGCTCGGAGAAGAAACCATGCTATTTTTTTTCAGTATGGGATGACAACTGCTAGCATGTCTCATGCCATGTCAAGTCGTCAGTGATCACATCCTACCAAATTAGATGAACGACGCGTTCATTGCATTTACAAAGTTTATAGGATTATTGTAACTTGTTGGGATTTTAACGGTTGAAAATATTTCTTAAATTATATGTTGTAAACATTGTGTAAATTATAAAAAACATGCAGTGAATAACTTGAAAATATCGTGAATTTATTCTTAAGTTGCTCTCCATATTAGTGATTGTTCTTTTTAATAATAACGTGTGTAGTTGATGGCTGTACATCTTCAAAACAACAAAACGAAAATCGCAAAGAAATTTTGTCTTTTCATCTGTAAGTTTTATTCAGTATTTTTCATGTTTGTGGATTATTATCACAAATAATGCATAAAAAAATGTCAACTTATCATTTCTACAGTCAGATAATATGGAAATTGTTACGTATTTTACTGTAATTTATCGTTTTTTGTGGGATCATGTTGGAGTTTATGAGTGATGTATTTTTTATCGATAGTAGTATTTTTACTTTCGAGCTGAGCGAGAAAGGTATTGTATTCGTGAAAAAAGTTGCACAAACTTTCTCAAAAATGTGTTCCATATCACTTAAGCAAGTCCCCTAAAAATGTCCGTCTGTCGGTTGGTCGGTCTGTCCGTCACGCTTTGGCCTAGCGGCTAAACGAATGGTCCTATTAACATCATATTTTTAATTGAAGACTTTTATTTCCGAATGGTTTTTTGCTGGCTCTCATTTTGAGGGTAGCTGTCATTCAACAAAAATGAAGAATTGATTTTTTTTAAAAACGGTTCAAATTATTTTTATGAAACTTTGCTTGACTAAGCATCTCTATGCAAGGTATCTTGCGCCATCATCAGTTTGTCTGTGTGATTCCATATAAGGGGTGTTCCTGTACTACCAAAACGTAAACTTGTGATTTACTCATAGGGTCAGTGCTTGTTATAATATCTTATTTCATTGTCAGTAATATCTAATACTCGGTAGGTCATCTCTATTGGGCGGTGGTGTCGAAGGGAATAGTGATTCCCCACGACACCCCTGGTGGTGTCGTTTGGTGGTGTCGAAGGGAAGGAACGCACTAGATGACCAAGCACCAATAGCTGACCAAAACTTAAATTTGAACTGAAAGTAAGAAAATTTAAAAATACCGCGATTTTATATAGAATTTAACTATGTTGGCGTCTTACAATAAAGTTATGGGTTTGTCTAGCTAGTACTTTAGTATGTTTATTCGAAGTGGTCATGCAATGTAACATTTGAAAAAAAAAAAAACTTTAAGAGCATATTTTGTAAAGTCCTTAACACTTATTATATCACAAGCCTAACTAATTCATAGTCGAACTTTTAGAAGTGACTCTGAAAATAGAACTAATAATTTAGTTTTTTTATGAATTTCGTCATAAAACCGCTTAAATGGTCAACTAGTGGTACCTACATTGACCCTAATTGACTACATTAAGTTTGTATTATTTTCTATAATTTTAATTTTGTTTTGGTTATCTACCTGAATGGATATTCAATTTGATTGGATTTTGTGAAAATTTAGTACATAGGATGTACCAAAAACTTAAAGAGCTTTACAGTCGACAAAACTGAACAACTATTCATAAGAAACAGAGTTTTGAAATTTAAAAATCTGTGAAAATTCATATAAAAGGTGTTCCAGTACTACCAAAATTTGAACATGTGATTTGTTCGAAATCGTTTACGGTTGGTTTGTTTTAATATTTTACAATTCGAGTTCCGAATTCATGTGGTAGAACATTTTTCAGAAAAACCTTAATAAACGTTTGTAATTCCATACTATGTGTAGGTATGGTATTACAAATTTAAGTTTGCGGTTGACAGTTCTAATTGCATATCGCGAGAAAGTAAGTGCAGTGCTGCTGTACCATTTATTATATTTTACAACATTCAACGCGTTTTGTTTTCATTCTGGGTTCGATTCCCGATGGGGACACTGTCAAACAAATATAACTTTGTGTGTCTTCGCCAAATTGAAATGTCTCAATCAGCATGAATCATCCTGAATCAACAAATTGTAAGAAAATTAATAAAAATACTAAATTAATCTACATAAAATTCTCTACAAAAAAGGTTTGAAAGTTTTTCGCTACAAACAATACTGACAAGCAATTCTTGTGCTCATGCAACGCTTTGGCTCACAAGCGTATGAAGATTCTGGGTCAAGCTTATCCGAAACCAGAAGACTACCGGCTCCTTGTGCTCTAAGGTCCAATAAGGAACTCAGCTCCACGTTATAAGGCAAGATAAGATACACGAAATTTCGCTTGAAAATTTATTTGAGCTACTTAGAAGAAAAACACAAACCCGTATTTCAGCATTTTTGCAAAACCATCCCAAATGGATTGAATTGAGGGATAAAAGTTTGTTTTAAAATCCTACATAATTTGTATGTAAGCTAGAGATATTCATGAAAAAAAAAGAACCTTTACACCTCCTACACCTCTTGCCTCCACCGCTACCGTCCATTACTTTTAGTAAGTAAGTAAGTAAGAAATTTGGTATCTTTAATATTAAAACACCTACGTAAGAAATCACCTGTAGTAAAAAATGCAAAAAGTATTTTTTTTAATGAATTTAATCACTGCTTTTAACAGATTTGCCTTTTATTAAAGTTTAGTACTTCAACTTTTTGGTCAAAGTTTCGACATCGATTTGTCCTTGTGTAACTTATCGACTATCGATAGATGAAAGCATGCCCACATCCCTACTTGTGACGAATTATTTCTTATATATTACTTCTATATGAGGTCAAACTACTTTGGTCAAGGGCTAAACTTTAGGGCACAGATCAAGGAGGTTTTAGTAGCAGCTCTTGCTGCTAAGGAGGGAGCTATAAGCGTAGCACTTTCTTGCGAGGGACCTCCATACTAAAATGTATGGAATTTTTTTCAAATCCTAAAAACGTAAAATTTTTATCTTTTCCTCTGAGAACACAGTTTTTCTGGTGAAAACACTTTCCATTCAGGAAAAAAACGGTGTCAAAAATCACACATAAAATGGCTATTACGGAATATTTACGCTTCTGTTCTTAGTATTAATGATCAATTCACAAGTAAAAAACGATATATTTTCACTTTCGCAAACAAAGTTTATACTAAAACATTAGATTTTTAAAGATATCTTGAATTTTGTAAAACTTAACTGAGTTTTTTGACCGACTAGCATGGGCGACAGTGAGACGCTTCACGCTTCACTAGCTCATACAGAATATGCATATGGCGGACTCTATAGTTTTTTACTCTGAGGCACAGATAGACATGCTAGTAAAGCATGCTACTACGCAGCAAATGCTACCTAGTAGCATGTGTGTACACGCTTTGCTTGACATAAGCATGCTCATTTCTAGCATGCTTGTGATTGTCAAAAATTTACCGTCGTTAAATTTTCTAGCATGCTACCTGCGGCGCGGGTGGAAGGGGGTGTGTTTTGAGCACGTGTGAACAGGTTTGCTTATGAGCATGCTAGTGTCAATCAGTTGAAAGCTGTCACAGGTGTTTATCGCATCAAAATACAAGTAATAGTGTTTTGTGATGAAAATGTCTCGCTGGGGCGACGAAGAAACTATTTTATTAAGTTCAATTCGAAGGGCCACTTGATTTTCCATTTTCACTAACACCTTATAGGTTATATTAGCATGCTACTTAATGGCATGTGTGTCAAGTGCTAAAAGAATTACAACACAAAAAGAACTAGGATTTGCTAACTTTTCGTCAAAAGCGATATGGAAAGTTGTCAATAAGAGTAGAAATAAAGTAGGCGGCAAAGAGAAAACTATTGCTATAAAGGAGAATGACAGGTTAATAACTGAGGGAAAACTAGTGACGGACATGTTTTCGGCACATATTTCAAATGGCAATCGGCAAAAAATCAATGATGTATCAAAGGCAATTTCTTATTTGGAAGACAATGTTATAAAAATTACTAAAGGAATGGACTGGAAAGCAGTGACTGAAAAAGAAATAATTCGGATTGTCAAAGGGATGCCCAATAAAAGATCTTACGGTTTCGATGAAATGCCTATTACCGTCATAAAAGTCAATATTGTTTTATTAGCAACCCCTCTTGCTACATTTTTCAATGGCTGCTATGAAGCTTGTCTGTTTCCCGAACAGTTGAAGATTGCCAGAGTGATTCCTGTCTACAAGAAGGGCTCGAAACGTGATATTAAGAATTATCGCCCAATCAAATCATTGTTGCCTGTTATATCTAAGATTTTTGAAAAAATTATCAAAAATAGGCTCACTGATCATTTTGATGACAACAAATTACTGAGTAGGTGTCAGTTCGGTTACCAAAAAAGTAAAGGCACAAGTGAGGCCATAGATCTGTTGCTTGATGACGTCATAGTGAGACTAAATAATAAAGAAAAAACGGCGGGAGTGTTCCTAGACTTAACATCAGCTTTTGATTTGGTCGATCATGGTATATTAATAAAAAAATTGTTTCACTACGGAGTTAGAGGCAATTGTATTAAGCTACTACAATCATATCTTCAAAATCGCTACCAATATGTAGAGGTAAAGACTACTGAAAAAGACAATGAGCAGAATCATCGCTCTAGGCTCACAAAAATTGTATGTGGAGTACCGCAAGGCTCGTTATTAGGACCTCTTTTATTCGTCATCTTCATCAATGATCTTGAGCGTTATGTAAATAGTACTATGCCAAATGTGGGATTAGTTTTGTTCGCAGATGACCAAATTCCCAGTCCCATCAGGATACGTCCCACCTGCAGAAACTCTGCCACCAGGACACAATCTGCAGTGGTCAACCTGGAAGTCGCTAAACCGTCTGCGAACTCAGGTTGGCCGCTGCAGAGAAAACATGGCGAGGTGGGGCTTCGCAGACCAGTTGCTAAAGCACTGTGACTGTGGAGCTCCATCTCAGAACATGGCGCACTTGCTCTCTTGTCCACTGTGCCCCTCCACCTGCACTGGCGACGATCTTCGTGAGGCGTCGAATAAAGCCATAGAAGTGGCAAGGTTTTGGGAGGAAGACATTTAAAAGGATCTGGTATTTGAACATTGAAGAAGAAGAAGAAGACCAATGCTATTGTTTCTGCTGACAATCTTTTAAATTTGAGTGTTAAGGTAAACAAGACATTAGATATTTTTTCAACCTGGTTCGCTGCCAATAACCTCATAATAAATAATCTGAAAACTAAGGTTATTATTTTTGAAACGGCAAACACATATACCTACACAAAACACATCCCCTAATTAAGTTGAACAACGAAACTTTTCCTGTTGTAAATAATGTGAAATTTTTGGGTGTGACAATTGACTCTAGGCTGAACTGGCAAGATGAATTGGAGATAGTAGAACATAAAGTTAGCTCGGCATGTTATGCTATAAGAAGTTTACGTGATGTAGCGACAAAACAACAGTTTAAAATGGTTTACCATGCCCTTGTAGAGTCACGATTATGGGGACAAAGTTATGATTATAATTTCAGAAAGGCGTTCACTCTACAAAAAAGAGCAATCCGAACAATGTATTACATTCCACCTTGGACTTCATGTAGAGAACATTTTCGTAAACAAAAAATTTTAACCCTGGCATGTCTTTACCTAATCGAACTACTTACTAACTTTGTAAAAAATCCAGAACGTTTTGAAGACGAAGAGGAGCGTATTTCTAGGCATGCTACCCGTACGAAAGACCTATCATTTACTTTAATACCTAAATTTTGAGTAGTTTGCCACAGTGTCCGACATCAAACGGTACGACTCTTTATCAAGCTTCCGTTGCACCTAAAAACTATAACAAATATAGATATGTTTAAAAAATAATTGAAAATATTTTTGACGGAAAAATGCTACTACACGATTGACGAGTATATGAAAGACAGGTATTAGTTTATATTAATAATTTTAAATTTTAATTTTACCTACTTGACATTCTCATCTGTTAAATTTATCTATTAGTTTAAAAATGTAATTGTACTTGCGTTAAATTAGTTGTAAGCTTTTTCTAATACAATGTAAAAATTGTTTTAAGAAATAAAGAATTGAATTGAAGAGTATTTGATTTGAGCATGCTTATTTAGTAGCATGCTAGTAACGATCATGCTTTTTGCAAGCAAGTGTAGACAGTTAAAGAGCATGCTCGTTTCTAGCATACTAGTAAGCATGCTCATTTAGTAGCATGTCTATCTGTGCCCTTTGATTGTGGACCGTCGAATTGGAAGCTGTTTTTTTTTTGGGAAAAGGTAATAAAGGTAATAATAATATAATCTAAAATTTCACCCTTTTTGCAAAAATTCAGTATACAGGTGTACCAAAAACTGAAGTACGTACAAACTGAACAACTTTCCTTAAGAAACATTTGTTGGTATTTCCATACTATATGTTTAACATTACAAATTTTAGTTTTCAGTTGAAACTTGCCGCGAGAAAGTAGGGTAGGTTAAGTAGGTAGTAGGTTACCATTTATTTACTACCGTGTGTGGTTAACACAGCTACAGTCGACATAACGCTCAATCAGAATGACATCAATGTGAGAACAAATTTTGTGTGAAAGCAGGTCGGAAGAATACGTGTCACCGAAATCATACAAAACAACAGTGTTTTTTGTAAACTCTAATATAAATAGTTCCGAAATTAGAACTAAATTTCTAATTGGCAATGCTAAATAGCTTTCGGCTGTCACTGTCAATGTCACATCACTACAAAGAGTACGTTCTAACTCAGTTAAAAATTGGTGTCCGTCTCCCCAGCAACCCATGCGAGATATGGCCAAGTGGCATACACCAAAATTTAGTGGAAATTGGTTCATTCCATCAGTAAAGTGTCAGATTCAGTGCATCAAAACTGATGACACTACGAGCTGAAAACTTTGGGTGGCTGTAGAGACGTCTCGTCAGCCAGCCCATTCTATACAGGGAAAACTACGAAGATTACATAAAAGCAAAATAGTTCCACATTTACTGCATGTCTAGTGCAATTGATTGTAAAAAAGCCGAATCGAAAATGTCCATATGGTAGGAGCACTTCATCAATAATTATGGGTGGCTGGAGAGACGTTTTCCCAGCCAGCCCATGTGATATCTCGGAACATATAGTAGGTAGGAAGATAAAACAAAGCTTAATATTTACTACCTACTCGGAAAAGTAGGTAGCAAATATTTCAAAATCCTAGCTCCACTAACTTTTGAGATATTTGTATTTTTTCATGGGCTTGCTGGGGAGACGTCTCGCCAGCAAGCCCATGCTGTAACTCAAAAAGTACTGCACGTAGAATGCTGAGCGATATACCAATAGAGAGTGCATATTTGATGCAATAAGCACCAAGAAAAGTGAGTCCCTAGGTCTTATCTTAAAATACATATTATCTCTTTCGTTCTTAACATGTCGTCCACAAATAAATAAAAACTTCTTGATAACCAATCAGTCTTTTACTAAGTACACCGTCTCCCGAACTATTCTCAAATTACAAATAATCTACACGTGCGTCTACAGTACCTTTTAACTATAAGGATACAAGATTGATTTTTGAATGCTCTAACAGCAACATGTAGAGTTGCACAGAACGGCAACGTCGCACTTCACATCATGCATTCAAAATTTTTGGCGGGAAAATGATATTTGTTTCTAGCACCGAAACCGTAAGACCTAGGGACTCACTTTTCTTGGTGCTTATTGCATCAAATATGCACTCTCTATTGGTATATCGCTCAGCATTCTACGTGCAGTACTTTTTGAGTTACAGCATGGGCTTGCTGGCGAGACGTCTCCCCAGCAAGCCCATGAAAAAATACAAATATCTCAAAAGTTACTGGAGCTAGGATTTTGAAATATTTGCTACCTACTTTTCCGAGTAGGTAGTAAATATTAAGCTTTGTTTTATCTTCCTACCTACTATATGTTCCGATATCTCACATGGGCTGGCTGGGAAAACGTCTCTCCAGCCACCCATAATTATTGATGAAGGGCTCCTACCATATGGACATTTTCGATTCGGCTTTTTTACAATCAATTGCACTAGACATGCAGTAAATGTGGAACTATTTTGCTTTTATGTAATCTTCGTAGTTTTCCCTGTATAGAATGGGCTGGCTGACGAGACGTCTCTACAGCCACCCAAAGTTTTCAGCTCGTAGTGTCATCAGTTTTGATGCACTGAATCTGACACTTTACTGATGGAATGAACAAGCTGCCGTTATTCATAATCTAAGGAATGAACCAATTTCCACTAAATTTTGGTGTATGCCACTTGGCCATATCTCGCATGGGTTGCTGGGGAGACGGAGTCGTCAATATTCCCCACGTTCCGAAATTCGTTAACAGTGTGCTTTAAAGCACTTTGAGCGCACAAAATTGACCGAAGGCATGCTCTTTACTCCAGCATTAGAAAGAAGAAAATTTGGTTCTTTTATTATACAAGTATGATTCGCACCCGGCCGGTTTTTTTGTACTAATCAAATAATTTATTTGCAAGATTTTAAATAATTGAAGATATTGTTAAATTTTATTGAGAAAATCCATTCAACTCAGTCCACAACTGCATGTAGGTAAGAAGCAAATGTAATTTAAAAAATCATTATCTTTAGCATAAAAACTTAGTACTTTTTTTTTAATTTTCATTTCCCAAAAATGTTTCTTGGGAAAGTCGTTCGTTGTTCGTTCTTGTATCGTTGACTTTCAGTTTTTGGTACACCATTCTTTATACCCTGTATATACTACATACTAAACAAGTAAACATATATCTCACATACTGTAACCTGCAAAGGTGCGCGGTCGTCGCTAAAGCTTTTCTCAATTTTTTAACTATTTTATGCATAAAATAAATCATTATGTTTTTTTGTAAACGTAACTGTCAATGTCTCCTGACAATCTTTATCAACAAAGCCGTCATTTAATCTTTTTCTCAACAGATGTTAGAAAGGTGATTACCTTAATACTCAAAATGTATAAAAAATCTAATGATCTTGCAACCTCGTCTATTGAAAAAAACTGTCACCTGTCACTGTCATCTGAGGAAAAACTATCAAATACGTTCCAGTTTACGAATATTTCTCTTTGTGTGATTGTCACTGACGTAACATATTTTTTACCGTTACAGCGCAACCATATGAAAAACAAAATGATTCACTACTCGTGGCACACAAAATAATCGACATGAAAAATACATATGACCACAATCGTAAAATATGCATGGAACAGAACGTTTTCATGTTCTTATTTTTTTGTATGAACACTTGTTGTGTATCCGATTTTTGGGGTTGCTACTTTTGTTCACCCAGAAACAGTTTTTTTTAATACTCTTTGAGTATTCGTTATATGGAAAATGCCGGTTGTCATTTAGGACTTCAATATTAGTTTTAGGCTCCGCTGAAGACCCTTGCACTCTCGCTGTGTTCCAAATTGTACAAACGCTGCTAAAAGCGTATACAGTACTGACGGACGGTCCAAATTGATTTTGCACGCTCACAACGCTACCACTGCTTTAATGGCTGTAGTCAATTTGGAATGGATTTAAGCGCGCTCACGTGTTCATCTGTCAAAATTTCGGTTTTGTTTTTATTTTCTTTAACAAAGCCTAAGCTAATCCCTGAAAAATGTGCGCCAAATCCACTCTCATTTCCATTAGAGACAAACTCATTAAAATCAAAACTTGAGAAACATCAGCTGGCTGCAAATGTGTGGGATTTTATGTGTCAAATCGATTTTGACATTAGCGCTTTCACTGCTCCACCTATTTGACTAAAGCACTGATAGCAGAAACGATGACGTCATCAATGACGTAAGGCGGTGAACGAGCGAGTGCTTTAGAGCACGCTTTTGGTCAATTTGGACCGACTTAAGCGCGCTCACAGTGCTCTAAAGCAGTCTGTTAGCGCAAATTGGACCGCACAGTCTGAAAACCTGCCGAAATACTTATGAAGAAGATGAAGACACGAATGACAATCAATCAGGATTTAAATTTAATATCATAAAAATAAAATCCATAAAAATCCAAAACATTGGTAAAATTATTTTTGTCATATGACTAAATATGAGCTAGTAGCAATTAAATTAATGTGCCTATCGTCGAGTTGCCGCGGCGCAGAGTATGTGGCGTCACTGGGACCGTCGCTGCCAGTTTTCCATTGCCACCGAAAAGGCGCGCAGTGTTTCGTTAGTTTAAATGTAACTTTGAAACAAATTAAATGTCCGAATTGTGTCTTATTCATAAATTTTAAGTATTTTTTAATATTTTATAGTGCCGAAATGTGCAAACACTCAATTAAAACGCCGGAAAAACAATTTTTAACGTGCTTAAAGATACAAAACTTCGTACATAATTGTGTTCTGTTTTAAAAAGTGGTGTTAAAACTCCACTTTCTGCCCAGGCTACAAGAAATGGCTGTAAAGATAATTCGATGCACGTACCTACATAACTGTACCTATTATTTTGTACTATGTACAAGTATCTTATTTAAGCTTGCTGTTTTAATAAGAACACACCAACGTAGGTACGGTCAACCGCTTGTCGGTAAAAACTTTTTCAACTCTATTACCACGCCATAAGGTCCAAAAGTGTTTCTACTGATGTGCGGTCGTGCGTACTTTTTATAAGTTTTTGGAGATATCTACGTACAGTCAACGACAGGTCAAACTTGACACTTGCAGTGCGACTCTAGCTCATACGGCTATTGAAATAAGAACGGTACAAAGTCCAATGTTTCAAGCTTGATGTGTGTAGTATAATACAAGGCGACTAAAACAATATACCTAATCCATGGAATTGACAGCAGCGTTCACCTGTGTAATAACTACAACTGCGATTCCCAACCCGCCTGCCAAGCACGAGAAGTATGGCAACTTTTTTTTGGGGTTTTTTAGATTTAATTATCTTATCGAATAATCATTTTCTCTCAATAATTTCTTAAAACGCAAAACAAAATCAAAATTTTATTTTTTCTCAGTGACATTGACATAAGCGCGCTCTATTCTGGTTTAAAACTGTATTCGATCGTATTCGACGAATGCACGCATATAGAAATAAACCGACTATATTCAGAGAATGTGATGTGTGCGTTGAATTCAAGAAACAAACCGTAGTGTAACTGTGGAGTGCGCAGCTGATGAAGATTTCAAGCGATCTCGTGTTTGAACCCAGTTTGTGTTGTCTCAAAAAGTCATGAACTTTACGGGGGGAGCAATGAACAATTTCCCCACTCGACACTGGCGGTTCCCCATATTTTTATCTTCTAAAAAGTGAAGAAATTACAAAAACTGAAGAATGTTCTAGAACACGACACTGGCAGAAATGTCCCCAAATATTTTTTTATTTTATTTTATTGTATTTTATTTTATTTTGGCAACAAACAGTTGTGTACATAAATATTTATACAATTTCTTATGAGTTAAGGAAAAACCTTGAGTGCCCAGAAGTGCGTTCTTAACATATTATAAGAATATCAAAACAGAGAGAGTGACGTGCGGATAACAATAAGAATAACTTAATAATTAAGCATTGTAAGAAATATATGACTCTAATTATAAACTGACAAATAGGTAGAAAACTTATCATCAAACTTAGGGTAAAGAGTTTGGTGTAATGCTAAATATTTTTTGGGTGCTTTATTTGAGACTTTAGGTGGCTAATGAGACTGTTTTTAAATTTCAAAATATTCATGTGAAAGGGATCTAAGACATTTCTTTGTTATAAAGTGCAACTCAGCGATGGAAAAATGCATTTGAAGTATAGTTTGACTTAGAAATTGTAGCAGCAGTAAACAGAAAGTTACTTCTGCGAACACTTTTAATGGGAACTTTAAAATAAATCTTTTCTTACATATGGGTTGACGATTGCCAAATTAATAAAAGTAATAAAAAAATTAAACCTCCTTGGTCTCGACCACACCCACGGACCACACCGACTGACGACGTCATATAACACTACGGTTTGTTTCTTGAAATCAACGCGCACATCACATTCACTGAATATAGTCGGTTTATTTCTATATGCGTGCATTCGTCGAATATCATCGAATACAGTTTTAAACCAGACTAGAGCGCGCTTATGTCAATGTCACTGAGAAAAATTAAAAGTTTGATTTTGTTTTGCGTTTTAAGAAATTATTGAGAGATAATGATTATTCGATAAGATAATTTAATCTAAAAACCCCAAAAAAAGTTGAAAAAAATCTCTCGAAAACGAGATTGATGACAAATGTCTTATGAATTTGACGTTTCGCACACGCTGCACTACCTCATTTTCGTATGCAATGATAGCGCGCTAAAGTGACGTCACTGATGACGTCACGTCGCTTAAACGAGTGAATACGAGCAAGTTTTGAACCGACTATTAGCGCGCTAAAACCGCACACAAAGCTCATGAGCAGGTTTTAATCCGTACTGTAAAGCTATCCTGCTGTCAGGGTAATTTCTACCCGATTCGGAACGCATTGTTCGGTTGGGTTGGTTCGACTTCGGTAATTTATTTTGGTGGCGTTGAGATTTCTTTCCTTGGCAAATATTTGTTAATTTAATTCGTTGTAATGCAGCAATATCCTGATATATTTAGTCGAGTACGTATCGGAGAAAGCGATCGTTAGTGAGTGGCGTAAACTTTTTTCTCGTTACTACGTAATCTTTTGGACTGCTTTAAGGTTATTCCGAGGGCTTCACCATGGACGACTCTAGCAAATATCAGCAGATGCAAGATGAAATGTCTAGGTAAGACACTCCGAATACTATTACTGTAATAGGCCAGCCCGTTTAAATTAAATTCATCATCATCATCATCGTATCAGCCGAAAGATGTCCACTGCTGGACATAGGCCTCCCCTAAAGATCTCCATGACGACCGGTCCTGCGCTGCTCGCAACCAGCGGCTTCCCGCGACCTTGACCAGATCGTCGGTCCACCTTGTGGGGGGCCTGCACCATGGCCGCTACCGGAGCCAGGAATAGCGGGGCCGCCGGGGACCAGGGGCCGGTGCTGGTGCGGTGATAGTACCGACCCATCTCTTCCCGTGGGTGTCGTAAGAGGCGACTAAGGGAATGAAATTCAGAGGATGGGCAGCAGCGTCCTTCTGTGTATTATTCCATCACACTGCGGGCGCCAACCCGTCTGCCAAGCGTGGCGACTATGGTAAACACCCCCTATAAATCACCATGAACTACAAGATTAAATTAAATTAATTACCTCAAGTACTCCAACCAAATTATGGTATAAGGTCTTAGTACTATAAACCGCAGAGCAGTTGCAATACTTGTTCTATGAATATCAGCACTACTGCTATGTTATGAAGGTAGTCCTAGTCAAAATGTTTTTACTGACGAGCAGTTAGTTGTTCCTACATATTGCAATAATAAAATCAAGAAAAAATTTCCTATTAGGAGGCCGTTCTGTATTGGTCTTTGAGAGAAGTCTGTCTTGTTCACACAAAAAGATGTGATATAAATCTATTTTGCTGTCAGGGTAATATCTCACTGTTTAGAAACATGACGTAGTATCACAACCAGTGCATAGAACTGTTACATAAAGCTTTGAAATTGCAGAAAATATTTAGATAGAACGAATTTTTTATTTTATTGATCTAATTAATACTTAGTCCCTACTGTGAATTATAAACACACAAACAATTTATTTTATGTAGGCGATTTGTTCTTTAGCCATTATGCATCTACAGTAATTTGCCGTTCACTTTTTTTATTGCAGTGAAGATGACTTGGTTACAATACTACAAATATCTTATTTAATATAAGATAAACAAGAGGGCCACCCACATATTATTATAACAGTAACTTTTTTTTATATACACCAACAACTTTACCATCAAATAGATAAGTTGATGAGTAAATTGCTGGTTTTTATTTTCAATTAAATTTGTGATCGTTATGGCTCCATTGCTACTTGCGATGTTTTTTTCAGACAGTTAGTGTAGAAACTGTTTATAGAATTGAGTTTTAGCCTGATGGAAAGTGATATTTACCTAAGACATACATTGTTAGATTCCTCTTGATCTCTTGCTGACTTATCAGCCTGTTTTAGTTACAAATGTTGGAGGTTTTTTAGTACTGATGTCGCAAAGATTCAACGTTTTTTTTTATTCACTGAAAAACCTTGTGGGTTGATTTTTTTTAACATACATTGTAGGGTGTCTTATGAAGGGCTTCTTTAGTAAATTACAGAAATATTATCATAAATATTTTTTCAAACCCTGCAAAAATGCTGCAATTCAGTCAACTTTAAAATATTAGAAATCAAAAACATCTAGGTGGATGAATTTTTGAATAGTATGATTTGAATTACTAACAATGAACAAATTATCTGCATCAAAAAAATTATAATAGTAAAATGTTCAGCTTTTTTGCCACATTTTACTATAATTTGTTTGGCTTAGTATCAAAAATGATCTAGATATATTTATAATTAAAATTACTCAAGAAGCCTTTCCATATGTTGAAATGAATTAAACTCTTTTCATGGAACAGTTGTCGTTGACTGTCAAGCTTGACATTCGCAGTGCGACTCTAGCTCGGTACAATGTTCAACGAGTCAAGCTTGATGTGCTCTTAACCGTACCACCATCATCACAACAAAACCTTAAAAATAGCTAACTAAGACAGGCTTATCTGTCAGCTAGATATCACTATATCTGTGTCGAATTAAATAGAATGCCTTAGGTCAATAATACCCGTTCCTACGTAATGCAAGAAAAATAACATATAAGCTAAATTTTACACTAGACTACTTGCTTACTTTAAATTAATAACAACAAATAAATTTATATATTAACTTTTATTAAATTAATTATATAGGGTGTGAAAAAAAGTATGTTGATCCTTATATGGGTGATTCTACATCACTAATAGGTACATAGTATGAAAAATATAAAAAAAATACTTTTTCTACAAAAAGTAGTTTTAGCTCAAGAAGAGGTGAAGTGCTTGGAGGGTTCTATGACTTCTATGATCAGTTGCTGATGCAGAGAAAGATGAAACATCTTGTCTTATAATATCCAGTCACTGGCAAGTACATATTTATTTCAATAAATTACTCGAAGGATATTTCGAAGGATATTCAAATTTCAAGATAACCCAAAATTAAAAAAATAATTTTAAAAGCATTTTTTTATATTTTTTTACAATCTATTGGTGATTTAGAATCACCCCTAAGAAGGATCATCGTACTTTTTTTACACCATGTTTAATAAAAAAAATTTATTTGTTAATTTTTTTTTATATAGTAAAATTTATTCCTTCCTACAACCTACACAATTAATTTTTGTAATAAAATAACAACATTTTTGTTTTGAAAACAGACAAGGTTCGATTCCGTCGTGTATGACATTTTTTGAAAATCTTTTAATGCAGATTTTCTTATCCCTAAAATCGACGACATGGTGCCAAACATTCCCATACTAAACGCTCCCGATGGATCATCCTGTATATTAAGCAAAAACATTAAGAATTTCAGAATAAAAGGCTATATATATTTGTAATCGGTTTCTCGAATACGGCTCTAACGATTTCAATAAAACTTACTGTATAGGGGTTGTCGTAGGCAAAAGATTAATCTAGGTATTCTAGGTAGGTATTTCATATGTTTGGAAAAATTTGTTATCACCTTTTTTTGAGAATTTCTTGAATATAGCGCGTTCCATAAAAGCTTCAGCGCCATTTATTGGTGGGCTTTGGCTTAAAATTATTCAGAGCGAAGCTCGGTCGCCCAGGTACATTTTTATAATTTGATATTAAAAAAAAGTCTACAAATCTGATTTCCACTTGGCAAAAGCCTCTTCCAACTTCTACCACTCACTTCTTACTTTTGTCAGTCTATTCCAAGTTCTTTCTGCTCTTTGTTTTTCGCAATTGTCCCACCTTTTCTGGGGTCTGCCTGGTCTCAAATACTGTTCTCTTGGGTACTATTCACCCATTTGTTCATGCTCTTATCAAGTGTCCGGACCATCTCCAGTCTCAGCATGTAAGGGACGATGTACCGAAAACTGAATGGGCGTGGTCAGTCAACGAAACTGAACAAATTCCGGAAATAAATGAAAAATAATATTGAGCTCTCCATACAAATTGTTTGATCAGAGTGAGCAATTTATACAACGTGTTAACGGAATAAGCGAAACTGAGAAAGTAGTTTGTTCAGAATCGAGAGTAGAACCAATTTCACGGGTTTTTGATAGGGTTATTTTATTATTTTATCCTATCCTACTTCCTACTAATATTATAAACGCGAAAGTTTGCAAGTATGTTTGTTCCTCTTTCACGTAAAAACTACTGAATGGATTTTAATGAAACTTGGCACACATATAGGTTAGGTCCTGGAATAACACACAGGCTACTTTTTACCGCGAAGAAAATACTTCAGTCCCACGGGAAAACGCATTTAATGTTAATGAAGAAAGATGGATTTTAATGAAACTTGGCACACATATAGGTTAGGTCCTGGAATAACACATAGGCTACTTTTTACCGCGGGAAAACACTTCATTCCCACGGGAAAACGCATTTAATGTTAATGAAGAAGATAACTGACTCACTGACTGACATATCACCCCTTTTTACCGCGGGAAAACACTTCATTCCCACGGGAAAACGCATTTAATGTTAATGAAGAAGATGACTGACTCACTGACTGACATATCAACGCACAGCCCAAACCGCTGGGTCTAGAAATTCCAAATTTGGCATGTAGGTTTTTTGTGAGGTCTTAGGGTGCACTAAGAAAGGGTTTTACAAAATTCCACTCCTAGTGGGGTAAAATAGGAGATAAAAGTTTGTATGAAAGTCCGTCAGTTTTGTAGTGAGGATCTTCAAATTGTGTATTTAGGTTAACGACTAAAAATTAATATTCACGTGTCTCAGGGTTTTTGAAAATTCGACTACCTAAAGGGTGAAAAGGGGGATGAAGTTGAAAATCCTTTATTTTTAAAGTAAAATCCACATAATTTATTATTTAGGCATAAGGGTTGTAATTCTATGCAACGTGGTTGTTATTGAAATTCCAACCCAAATTCAACCCTTAAAAAAGGGAAAAGGGTAAAAAAGTCTAAAAACCAATAGGGGTATCGTTTGTATTGTATGGTTTATTGGGTTGCTGATTACGATAACTACAACAATTTTGAAATCCAACGTGGTGAACGTGAAATACCATCATCCCCTGGGGATGAAGTTGGGTAGGGTCTAAAAATCAATATGGGTGTTGTTTCTATGATTATATGAGGATAGGGATAGCGGTTAAGATGGCGTTAGGGGTCGGGAGAGGGACAGGGAGAGGGAAGGGGAGGAGAGGGAGGGTGAGGGGGAGGAGGGGGAGAGGGGCAGGGACAGGGATGTTGTGACGGACGGTTGGACAGATGGATACGCGCGGAGGCAGTGACGCCGCGCGGTTCATGAGCGGTGAGAAGGGGAGGGAAGTGGGCGCGGACTAGAACAACGATAAAACTTTAAAATAACAATATTTAGATAAAAAAAAAACTTTTTTTAAGATTTTTTTAATGGAATGGATTTATTTTAATAATAATCAGTTAGGGTGTAAAAGGGTTTCGCTTATTCCATTAACACGTTGTATAAATGTCATAATTAATTTTCAAATCCCTAAAATTTTTCTTTGAAAAAGTTGTTCAGTTCCATTGACTGAGCACGCCCGACCGTCCCTTACACCCTATATATCATTGTAAAAAAAATTGCAAAAAATATCACATTTTCTGTAACTAAGTTAGTACCTCAAGGTATGGGACATCATTAAGATAAATCTCCAATAGAAAACATGATGGGCAGGAAGCTCTACGTCTAGAATTTCACTGCAATATTGTGTGAAATGTTTTGAAGGGATGTGCCATAGTCACCATGCTTGATAGCGTAGCGTCACAGCTGGCATAATAGGAAGAGCTATAAAGTGATCTATCTATTCGAGCTATTTTGTATGAGGGTTTTGTTTGACTGTTAACACCATGTATGTATACAACACCTAAAAGATCTGTGTATAAGGTAATTTTTTTGGACCAGATATTTATTTATTTATTTATAATAATTTACAATGTACAGTTATGACAGGCATACCTAATTAAACTATGCAAGGAACATAAAACTTAAATAACGAGATCACATTGAGATCAGAAACCTTAAACATTATTAAACAATAAACTCCTGTATGTATAACATTGTTAAAATCTATATATATAAAAGAAGAAGGTGACTGACTGACATATCAACGCACAGCCCAAACCGCTGGGTCTAGAGATTCCAAATTTGTCATGTAGGTTACTTATGAGAACTAGGGGTGCACTAAGAAAGGGTTTTACAAAATTCCACCCCTAAGGGGGTAAAATAGGGGATGAAAGTTTGTATGAAAGTCCGTCAGTTTTGAAGTTAGGATCTTCAAAATTTGTATTTAGGCTGACGACTAAAAATTAATATTTATGTGTGTCAGGGTTTTTGAAAATTCGACACCCTTAAGGGTGAAAAGGGGGATGAAGTTGAAAATTCTTAATTTTTAAAGTAAAATCCACATAATTTATTATTTAGGCATTAATGATGTAATTCTATGCCACGTTCATCACTGTTATTGAAATTCCACCCCAAATTCAACCCCTAAAAAGGGAAATGGGGTGAAAAAGTCTAAAAACCAATATGGGTATCGTTTGTATGGTTTATCGGGTCGCTGATTACGAAAACTACAACAATTTTGAAATCCAACGTGGTGGACGTGAAATACCATCATCCCCCTGGGGATGGAGTTGGGGTGCGATAGGTTTGAAATGACAAAAAATCAATATGGGTGTCGTTTGTATAGTTTATCGGGTCGCTGATTACGAAAGCTACAACAACTTTGAAATCCAACGTGGTGGACGTGAAATACCATCATCCCCCCCAGGTAGCAAAATGACGTCAAAATGACGTCATAATACAGTCATTTTCGACGTAGGAGACGTCATATTATGACGTCTGTATGACCAGCCAATGACGTACTATTGTCACAGCCTTATGACGTCATATGAGGACGGTCGGATGACGTCTCTGAAGACGTACTGATGACGTCTCTTACGACGTACTGATGACGTCTCTTACGACGTACTGATGACGTCTCTTATGACGTACTCACGACGTACTGTAGTAGTTCATTCTGTAGACGTGGCTTCAAGACAGGCAAAGCGGCGCTGCTGTAGGTGGATTAATAAAAATAAATAGCTGCATAACTGAAGATGTGATGTTATAAGTGATGTTAAGTCACTTTAACCAATCTAGCCATCTAGGAACGTTATTTATAGGTATAACCTATAACCCTACATTTCCACCACCAAGGAAATGTCACGGCTACATACCACGTCATACTGCGAGAGGGTCATTCTACGAGAAAAAATCTCAATACCACGATATACAAAATGCTGCGTTTTGTACAGCGCCATCTCCTACATATATTTATTACTATAAAAATGACGTCAGTTTGACGTACGATTCCGACGAATGCAGTACCCTACATTGACATTTTGCGAACGTGACATTATGCGCCGGGAAGCTATATTCATTACTTCGGCTATGATTTATGAATGAACTTTCTGGTCCGATCCGACTGAGCGGCGATGGCTTTTTAATATACACTGGGTACATGTTAGTATTATTTTAATCTAAGGTACATTTTATTCGTAGAGTTAATTGATCACAAGTAGGCACAGTAATGACTGAAAGTGACGACATCTTGACAGACGATTTCGACCAATACAGTACGGTCTTAAACTGACTAAAAATGACGTCAGTTAGACGAACGATTCCGACCAATGTAGTACCGACCCTGTCCTGACCAAAAAATTACGTCAGTTTTACGTCCTATCTCGACGAATGTAGTACTGACCCTAAATTGACCTTAAAATGACGTCAGTTTTTCGTCCTATCTCGACGAATGTAGTACTGACCCTAAATTGACCTTAAAATGACGTCAGTTTTACGCCTTATCTCGACGAGTGTAGTACTGACCCTAAATTGACCTTAAAATGACGTCAGTTTTACGTCCTATCTCGACGAATGTAGTACTGACCCTAAATTGACCTTAAAATGACGTCAGTTTTACGTCCTATCTCGACGAGTGTAGTACTGACCCTAAATTGACCTTAAAATGACGTCAGTTTTACGTCCTATCTCGACGAATGTAGTACTGACCCTAAATTGACCTTAAAATGACGTCAATTTTACGTCCTATCTTGACGAATGTAGTACTGACCCTAAATTGACCTTAAAATGACGTCAGTTTTACGTCCTATCTCGACGAATGTAGTACTGACCCTAAATTGACCTTAAAATGACGTACTTTTTTCGTCCCAGACGTCATTTTGCTACCTGGGCCTGGGGATGGGGTTGGGGTGCGATAGGTTTGAAATGTCTAAAATTAAATATGGGTTTCGTTTCTATGTCAGGGATAGCGGTTAAATTGGCGTTAGGGGTAGGGATAGGGGCAGGGATAGGGAGAGGTAGAGACGTAGAGAGGTCGAGAGGTAGAGACGTAGAGAGGTAGAGGTACAGGTAAAGTAGAGGGAGAGGGAGAAGGAGGGGGAGAGGGAGGGGGCGGGGGAGAGGAAGGGGGGAGAGGGATAGAGGTCTCCCAGAGGGTTTTAGTTTTTCTCAATTACTTCTGCGAATTGGCTGTTTTGAAATATTACTTAAAGGTGTCTCTCATCTCTCTCTTTACATTTGTTAGGATACTGCTGCTAAGTTCCTCTGTTCTGAGTAAATGTAATTTATGAGTAACGTCTGTATATTATATAAAATTCAGCTGGATCTTGAATTTTTCTCATTGATTTGCGCAGGGCTAGTCCTGTTTTTCCTTAGTTTAAAATTACCCCGAAATGATGGGATTAATAATAATTTCCCTGGACTAAAATATCTCATTGCTTCGGAAAACCGGTAACAACCTAAATACGAAATCAACGCGAGCGAAGCCGCGGGCAACAGCTAGTATATGTATAAAATAAAATTACAAAACTTCCCAGAAAGTAAGCATAGATTTGCTGATGCTTGGCAACTTATCTGCAAATATATCAAGTTGTGGTGCCGCCTCTAGCATATCTCGTATAAGTCGCAATGCGCGCGGTAGAGGAGACTCGCGGTGCGTCAAAGTCGAAAACTAAAGTTGTTGCTTTTGACCTCACTAACAAGGCCGGCATACCTACTCATATCAGGTCCAAAAAAATAACTTTGTATATCCGCTACGACAAAAAGAGGCATGATGCAGACCGTCATGCATGACTTTTCTTCATTGCCAAAATGCGTTGTGGTGGAATAGCATGATAGTCAGGCAGGCCATGAATTTTGCTTGTTAAAATGAGTCACGGCCGATGTTTTACAGAAACCATAACACGTAGGTAGCTGTTTTCGGCTCGATGAGCGTTTTCTTCAAACCTAACATGCTTAAAAATCAACAGGTTCGAAGCGGAAATCTCTGGCACGGAGGGTCCCCTCCGGCCGGTCATCGGCTCGGCCACGTTCGGTGCAGTCCAGCAGCAGTTGGAGCGCGCGGTGCCCCCCCCGCCGCCGCCTCCCTCCCTGATGCCCCCGTTCGACCCGAGCATGATGGCGCCGAGAATGATGTTCCCGAATTTGCCACCCCCGCCCCCACCGCCGAATATGATGGTGCCTGCTTCGGTATGTATAAACATCACGCCTCTCTCCCGTCGGGGTAGGCAGAGACCTCAGCCCTCCACCTGCTACGATCTTGACTTTCTTCCCTCGCTTCCTTTCTTTCATACAGGTTCGTCGGTTTAGGGTAAAGCAGATAATGTACCTATACTATGAACATTATCGTCGTTGCGCGACCAAAACCTGCTATGTAACATTTTTGACGAAACCCCTTTTATAACGCCAAGAGGTGAAAAACACTGCTATGCGTCTCCTTACAAAATTTGGCGCATATCAAGGAGCTACAACGCGACTTATGGCATATTTTCAAAACCTGCCATGTATCTAGGGTCCAACAATATCTGCTATGTGCAAACGTATCTGCACATAACAGCTTTTTTATAGTAAAGTCGTCGCAGTCAAAACCTGCTATATCTAGCTAGAGATGAGGTTGACGAAGGAACGAGCTTGCCCAGAAGAAGCCTATCTATCTGCCTCTTCCAGTCAAATCACGCTTCAGTAGGTCTGCTGGAAGAAATTTGTGTGTAGAAATAAGCAGCACCTGTTGTGTCTTTTTTCTTGAATGTAATTTTATTTTGTTTTATCTTGTGTACAATAAACTGTAAATAAATAAGCCTATTCACACGCGACTTAAATAGATTCGGGTTATAAGAGCTCGGAAATACAGACGCAGGCAGAGAATTCCACTCCTTAGCCGTGCGCATTATAAAGGATGTTTTAAAGCGCTTCCAACCAATTATGGGTGATATCCTGCGTTTGGAAACCCGATGGTAGAAGGGGGATGGCGGAATAAGCTCATGGAGCTCTTGGGCACACTCTCCGAAGTGCAATCTGTAAAAGACCGATATACATGCAACTTTGCGCCGGTGGGCTAGGCTGTGAAACTTGGTTTTCATTAGCATCTCATCACACCAACGAGCTTCTGAGCTCTGCGGTCGATCGAGTCAAGTGCGCCGACTTGGTATTTGGCTGAGGCATCCAAAAGGTGGCAGCATTCCCCATACAAGATCGGACTTGTGGTTTGTATAAAACTAGCAACTGTCCAGGAGTGAAATACCGCTTAACCTTATTGAGGATACCCAACTTTTTGGCCGCAGCTTGAGCTTTTGACTCAATGTTGGCGCCGAAGTTCAGGTTTGCACACAGCTTTATGCCAAGAAGCTCGAGGCTGTCGGTGACCGGTACAGATATACCTCGAAAAGTAGGAGTCAGATTGAACGGACTCCTTTTGGCAGTGAACAGACACGTTTATGTTTAGGTGGCATTGAAATACATTTTGTCACCCCAGTCGGAGAGAAGACTTAAGGTTGAGTTTATTCGCTCCACCATGGCCTCTCTCTAAGAACGTATCTCGTCACCGCTGGCTTTTGCGATCGATCATACCTCTCCGCAACTGTACTGTCATCTGCGTACCCAACAATACCTGGACCAAGGAGGTCATGTATGTGTAGAAGGAAAAGTGTTGCAGAGAGTACAGACCCCTGAGGAACCCCGGCGTCAATGGCCATGAGGTCAGAGGAGCAGCCATCAAGGACTACTCAGATCGACCCTTCACTCAGGAAATCAGATGAATCTGATCAGGAAAAGTCAGCGGGAATGGAGTAAGCAGGAAGTTTGCTCAGCAGACTTGCATGCCATACCCTGTCAACTCCGGGAAGGCCTTTGAGATGCCCAGTGATACGACAAGGGCTTCGCTATGTTTCTCGATGTCCTCGCCCCAGAAATTGCGTAACATACACAAGAAGATCCCCAGCTGATCGTCCCCGGCGGAAGCCATACTGACGATCACTGTGTAGGTCGTTAATTTCTAGGTATGTTTCTAAAATTCTTCAGCAGTTGACTGGTTACGGGTTGTTGATGTGATGTGTGTAAGTGGATAAAAAATAATAAAACAATTACATCTGTAAACGATTGTTGATTTTTCTATAATATTAGCACTGAGAATTCTGCTATGCACTGTTGATGCCCTGGAAAAATCTGCCATATGCATGATGATTTCCTAATTCTTGTTTATTTATTTTTTTAGATGTAATCAGTTATATTACTTACTAGCTGTGCCCGCTTCATATTCAGACAATGTGCAGTCTCTCTCTCTCCCCCTCCCCCTCCCTCACCCTCTCTCTCTACCTCCATCCCACTCCCTCTCCTTCTCCCTCTCCCTATCCCTGCCCCTAACCCTACCCCTACTCCTATCCCTATCCTCAACGCCGTCTTAACCGCTATCCCTATTCTTATATAAACATGGAAACGACACCCATATTGATTTTTAGACATTTTAACCCTATCGCACCCCAACCCCATCCCCAGGGGATGTTGGTATTTCACGTCCACCACCTAAGATTTCAAAATTGTTGTAGTTTTCGTAATCAGCGATCCGATAAACCATACAAACGACACCCATATTGATTTTTAGACATATCAACCCTATCGCACCCCAACCCCATCCCCGGGGGATGATGTGATTTCACTTCCACCATATTGAATTTCAAAATTGTTTTAGTTTTCGTAATCAGCGACCCGATAAACCATACAAATGATACCCATATTGGTTTTTAGACTTTTTGACCCCATTTCCCTCTTAAAGGGGTTGAATTTGGGGTGGAATTTCAATAACAGAGATGTATGTTCCACAGAATTACATCCCTAATGCCTAAATAATAAATTTAGTTGATATTACTTAGAAATGAAGGAGTTTCAACTTCATCCCCCTTTTCACCACTTAGGGTGTAAAATTTTCAAAAACCCTGAAACACGTAAAACTTAATTTTTAGTCGTCAGTCTAAATAAAAATTTTGAAGATCCTAACTTTAAAACTGACGGACTTTCATACAAACTTTTTCATACTCTTAGGGTATGAATTTTGGAACATTCTAAAACACGTATTTTTTATTTTTTACTAAAAGCTTAAATACAAATTTCTATAATTCTATCTTTAAAACTGAAAGACTTATAGACCAACATACGGAAAAAATATCATCACCTTTTTCACCCCCTTGAAGGGTCATTTTTAAGAAATGCTTAAACACGTGTTTCTTTATTTTTTACCAGAAGCTTAAATTCAAATTTGTGTGTGAATCTAGCTCAAGAAACAAAGGACTTTCATACAAACTTTCATCCCTTATTTCACCCCCTTGGGAGAAGAATTTTCCAAAATCCTTTCTTAGTGGGTGGTTTTGACGTGCATAGAACCTGTGTACAAAATTTCAGATCTGTATCTATAGCGGTTACGGCTCGGCGTTGATGAATCAGTCAGTCAGTCAGGACATGCTCTTTTATATATTTAGATAATGAAAATGAAGGTACTAATCCCAGTCATAGATGTTCAAAATATCACCATTCTCATCAATAAGCCTAAAAAGTGATTAAGTTTTTTTTGGCTGCTGTCCTTTTGTTACTTAGCAGGTTTTGGTCGCGCATCGACGTTATGCTAAGTTGGTATTTTGAAAATAAATGCCAGTATCTCAATGTAAGACTTACGTAACGTAGAGAGAGAAGGAAACAGAATGTTGGATATCTCCCTTTCAATTACACCAGGAAGAGAGAAAAATATCTGATTTGCTTGTTTAAAAAAGAGACAGAGCATAATATTTTTATTCCCTTTCTGTGTGCCGCTTTTTTCTGCTGAAGGCACACTATGGTATATGTGACTCAAGGTTGAACTTCCTTGTTTTCTGTCCCTTTTGGTGAAGGAAAAGATGGATGGACTCCGTGAAAGATGATATGAGATAGAAAGAAGTGAATGTTTAGATGACGGTCGATAGATATGGATAGTGTAGAGAGCGTAGGACAAGGCCAGGCGAATGATGATTGGAGACGCGCTCGGGCAAAGTCTTATAACGTGGTCTTCTTCTTCTTTCGTGTCGGCAAGAACACGGGCTAAATCTTACTTGCCCAGAAAGCGGCTACCTTGGTAGCCCCCTGGTAGTAACGTGGTGTATTCCTTTGTCTAAGAAGATAAGGCTAATGAAGTGGAAAGTGTCTGAATATTATAAAAGGTGTAAGGGACAGGTTTTAAAAAATTTAAAGAGCTTGATCAGTTGATGGAACTGACAACTTTCCGCCGCGCCATACATATTTAAAAATTTTATTGGGCCTTAGAAGCAGTATAGAGGCTCCCCTAAAGACCTGATCATTCTTGAAAACGAAGACGGCGACGCTACAAAGTGGCCTTACAATTAAATAAATAAACATGGAGAGGCCAATATTTTACGTTTTCATGTTTCTGTGTAAAACTTGTTTAGTTTTATCAACTGATTATATCTTACCCATTCAGTTATTGCCAACCTGCCCTTTTCAACCTGAATTGTTTAACAGGTGCAGCGACTCCGCCCCCCTGGTGGTGGAGATGGCTTCCCCCCCGGCATGCCCTTCATGAGGCCCGGCCTACCGGGACCGCAGCTGATCCCTCCACCACCTCCCAAGCAACCGGCCATACTGTCCGCAGCACCCAAACTCTACAAAAAGCCTAAAGAAGATGACGAAAAAAAGAAAGAAAAAGAAAGTAAAAAGAGGGTAATTATTCAAGCTATTTTTTTTATTTGGCAATGACATTCTGATGAGAGTCGAGTGTTATTTACTTCAACTTTAAATTATATCAGCTTTATGTAATGCCTTCTTAATATTATGGCGAGATCGCCAGTGGCGAGTAAAAGATTTAAGAGTGTTCCTCTCGCAAAGCGATGGTGGACTTTACTATAGAAAATGTCCGTGACGTTTTGAGACAACATGAACGTGGATTAAACACGAGATCGCTTGAAATCTTCATCAGCTGCGCACTCAATTTACTGCATCACACACTATTTTTACTGTCCACTTAATCAGTAAATACACAAAAAACTAAAATTTTAATAGAGCAGGCACAAGTTCATGCTCAGTTCCCACTAAAAAAATCTGTCAAGTGGGGTCAGTCGGGTTCCGATATACCTTATAGTATTTTTAGAAGGTGATAGTAGAGATAGTATTTTAAGATTTTGTTTGTAAAGGTTATACTGCAGATTTCTAAAAAACTGCTCTACTTAGAGAGATTGTTATGTTTTTCCTGTAATAAAGGGTGTAAGACACGGTGTACCGAAAACTGAAAGGGCTTGCTCAGTCAACGAAACTGAATAACTTTCCCAAAGAAACATATGTTGGGAAATGAAAAAAAAAATCACCTCTCCATACAAACTGATCAATTTACCTCCATACAAGAGGTCAATTTTTTTTTCATTTCCTAACATATGTTTCTATGGAAAAGTTGTTCAGTTTCGTTGACTGAGCACATACATACATAACATCACGCCTCTTTCCCGTCGGGGTAGGCAGAGACCACAGTCCTCCACCTGCTACGATCTTGACATACCAGGCCACTCAGAAAGTATTGCGAAAAATAGTTTTTATATATGGGAGACTGGCCGGTCAGAATCTTTTTCGAAAATATGATTACTTGTAAGTAAAAATATGTGTGTTCCATTTTCAAAATTTCCATCCACATTTTTTGCGAGCCAATTCAAAGTATCGTGTCTTACTGAAAAATGGATCTGCGCCGGGAACATTTTAGAGCTATGATTTTTTACGATTTCAAGTGTCGCCTGAAACCGGATGAATCGTTCGATAGACTTCAAATGGCATTTATGGATGAAGGCCCCTCCAAGGCAACCGTGTATCGTTGGTATAACGAATTTAGGCGCGGTCGACCAACCTTGGGGGATGAAGAAAGAAGCGGTCGCCCTTTGACGGCTATTACGGAAGAAAACGTGCTAGCAGTGAAAAATTTAATCCAAGATAATAGGCGAATCACATATCAGGAGATTCAGCACATATTAAAGATTGGATCGGGAAGCGTTCACGAGATTCTACACGGGCATCTTCGCGTGAGGAGGATAGTATCGCTCTGGGTGCCGCACTACCTCACCGACGCTCAGAAGCAGGCCCGGGTGGAATGGTGCCGTGATATGCTGAACAAATTTGAAGCAGGCTCGTCTCGGCGTGTTTACGACATCGTAACAGGTGATGAGTCCTGGATTTATCAATACGATCCAGAAACCAAGCGCCAGTCGACAGTTTGGGTGTTTCAAAATGAACCAACGCCTACCAAAGTGAAGCGATCTCGAAGCGGGGGGAAGATTTTGATCGCCAGCTTTTTTAATTTGACTGGCCACTTGGCCTCAATTCCCTTACGAGATCAAAGAAGCATCAACGCCGAATGGTATACTACCAAATGTTTACCAGAAGTTTTTTCTGTTGTGAGCAACAAGCGACCAAACACAGGGCTCCGCGGACTACTGCTCCACCACGACAATGCGCCTGCACACACCGCGCTCAAAACGAGGGACTTCCTGGACAGCACACCAGTCAAACTCCTGGGTCACCCTCCTTACAGCCCTGATCTAGCACCGTGTGACTTCTTTTTATTTCCAAAAATAAAAAATCAGCTCAAGGGGATACAATTTTCGTCGCCGGAAGATGCGCTGGCTGCGTTCGAGCAGGCTGTAAACGAGGTGTCTACGGCGGACTGGAAAAAGTGTTTTGAAAACTGGTTCAGACGCATGAATCTTTGTATAGAGGCTGGTGGAGAGTACTTTGAAAAGATTTAATAAAAATATATGTACCTGTAGAACAATTTTTTTTAGTGTCGCAAATATTTCTGAGTGTCCCACGTACTTCCCTTGCTTCCTGTACTTTCATCAATCCTTTCATACATGCTCGTCGGTTTAGGGTACTTTTAACCTGGCCTTTATTCAGAACGTCCTGAATTTGATCCTGGTACGTTCGCCTAGGCCTTCTCCTTCCAACGTTTCCATTCACTCGCCTGGTAGATCTCTTTCGTCAATCTTCGTTCATTCATCCTCTCTACATTACCAAACCATCTCAGCATCCCTTTCTCGATTTTGGTCACTACGTCTTCTTTTACGCCACACCGTTCTCTTATCACACTATTTCTAATCCTGTCACTCAATTTAAGACCAATCATACTCCTTAGCACTCCCATTTCCACTGCATTAATTCTACTTTCATGCTTCCTCTGCCATACCCAGCTTTCACTGCCATACATCAGTGTTGGTACCAACTGAGCACGCCCTTTTAGTTTTGGTACACCGTCCCTTACACCCATTACATAAACCTCTAGCGACTATAATTAATTCAGATTTTTCGTTTAGCAAACCTCGGAGATAAGGGGGGAATGTTTTTGACTTACTCGTAGTAATGACAATTTAAAATTTTGCCCCACCCTCCTCATTGGGCCCCATTCATACTTTTTCTTTTAAAAGTATTCCTAATTTCAGGTTGATAGCGTGAGTACCTGCTGAAATAAACAAGTGTAACCTCAGAGTAAAAGAACTATAGAGTCCGTCATATACATATTCGGTATGAGCTAGTGAAGTGTAAAGCGTATCCCAGTCGCTTATACTAGTCGGTCAAAAAACTCAGTTAAGTTTTACAAAAATAAAGAAATCTTTAAATAATGTTTTTGTATAAACTTTGTTTGCGAAAGTGAAAATATATCTTTTTTACTTGTGAATAAAATTGATCATTAATACTAAGAACGGAAGCGTAAATAATCCGTAATAGCCATTTTATGTGTGATTTCTAACACCGTTTTCTTTTCTGAATGGTAAGTGTTTTCACCAGAAAAACTGTGGCAGTAACATTTATTAGTGCCTCGTCACATATTTCTTAGACAGAAAGATAAATATTTAACGTTTTTAGGATCTGATAAAAATTCATATTTTTTAGTATGGAGGCCCCTCGCAAGAAAGGGATACGTTTATGGGTCCATCCTTAGCAGGAAGTGCTGCTACTCAAACATCCTTGAGTGTGACAGACAGACAGATGAAGTCACACAATACCGATAACAAGAGAAAAACGCCGATATCGTCACAAAGTTGTTATCAAAAACAGTACTTAACTTACTCATAGTGTCATCTAATTATAGCCAAAGCTAATTTCTATCGGCGCTGTTTTATCGGAAACGGCGCGGTGGACAGCGTAAGGGTTTCGTTTTTACCATTATGCTTCGAAACCCTAAAAAGCTAATGAAGCTACTTAACTAGAGCTGCGTGTGTTGTTGCAGAAGCGCTCGCCGCCCCCCGCGCCCCCGCCGGCCGCGCCCCCCTCCCCGCCGCCCCCCGCGCCCGCGCCCGCGCCCCCCGCGCCCCCGCCCGTCGCTACCACCGAGACGAGTGCGCCGAAGACCAAGAAGGAGAAGAAGAACAGGAAGGTAATCTTTACGCTATGTCGGACCACATTTTGCTGTCAGTTGACAATTCTAACGCACTTTTCTTAGAGTGACTGAGGTGCTTACCAAGAAGAAGAATATGAACAGGAAGGTAATCTTTAAGCTATGCCGGACCCACCCGGACCACATTTTGCTATCAGTTGACAATTCTGACGCACTTTTCTTAGAGTGACTGAGGTGCTTACCAAAAAGAAAAATATGAACAGGAGATGCTACTGCAGAGAAAAGACCAGCAGGGGCGGTGTTTGCATATTGGTGAGGGACATCAGTGGATGGAAATGGATGAAGTCAAGAAACTTTCTATTTGTGGAGTCTTAGAACTTTGTGCTATAAAACTTTTGAAGGTTGACGTTATTATTATATGTGTTTACAGAGTTCCTAATAACAGAACTATAGATATATTTTTCGAAAAGCTTAACATTTTATTAAGAAAACTATGTAAAATTAAAAGTAGCCATATTATTATTGCAGGAGATTTTAATATTGACGTTTTAAAAAAGAATAATTTAACTCTTGACTTTGAATGCCTGCTCCTTAACTATAACTTAAAATTAGAATTTAGACAACCAACTAGATTAAGTAGTAATACTTGTATCGATAACTTCGTGCATAACATTCGAAGGGGTCACACCTCTGAGGTAGTTGAATTTGCACTATCTGATCACACCTCCCAAATTTTAAAAGTGCCTACAAGAAATAAAACCCTATTAAACCACTGGAGAATTAGAAGACGTGATTACAGTAAAGAAAATATTGATAAATTTAAAAGTTGCCTTAGTGGTTTGACCTTTTCGGATGTTTATGAATGTAATGATCCCGATAATGCTTATGAAAAATTTATTACTCAACTTAAGATTTTCTATGATTTGTGTTTTCCTTGGAAAATTGTAACTGTGAAAACAAAACCTAAATTAAAATGGATCTCGAAAGGCGTAAAAGTTTGCAGCAAACGTAAAAGAGCACTATTGTGGCAATATAGGTTAAAGCCCAGTAAAAATAATAAAATTATGTATAGAAAGTATGCTGTGCTACTAAAAAAAATCATTAAGTCCTCAAAGCGTGCCCAAAATACTTACAAAATTGCAGTTTCCGATAATAAAATGAAAGCAGCATGGGATATTATAAACAGCTGCAAACAGAAGCAACCTCCGCCATCTATATCTAAAATTATTAATAATAATCAGGTAATAACACGTCCTAAAGACATAGCTGACGCATTTAATAATTATTTTGTTGATAAAATCATACCGACTCAAAAAGACAAGAATAAAGTAACTCAGTTTATAAAACCAAACCAACAGTCCATGTTTATGGTTCCAAGCATACCACAAGACATTACAAAAATTATAAAATCACTTAAAAAGACCCAAAGTGAGGGTCATGACGGAATATCAACTAAAGTAATTAAAAATGTATGTGATAATATAAGTGAACCTTTGAGTTATATTCTTAATTTGTGTTTATCGGAGGGAGACTATCCTAAGCAATTAAAACGCACAATTGTCAAACCTATATTTAAAAAAGAAAACAAAGTAATAATGAATAATTATAGACCTATTGCACTAACTCCTATTATATCAAAAATATTTGAGAAATATATTGGTGGCAAAATTTATGACTTTTTGGAAAAATATATTATATTAGCAATAGAGCAAAAAGGTTTTAGACGTAATAAAAATATAAATATGGCAATTTTCGATTTTCTTAAACTAGTCATTAACTATGTTGATCAACGTAGACCGGTTTGTTCAGTGTATTGTGATATGACTCAAGCTTTTGACTATGTAGATCATGATACTTTATTGAAGAAGTTAGATTTGTACGTGGGACACTCAGAAATATTTGCGACACTAAAAAAAATTGTTCTACAGGTACATATATTTTTATTAAATCTTTTCAAAGTACTCTCCACCAGCCTCTATACAAAGATTCATGCGTCTGAACCAGTTTTCAAAACACTTTTTCCAGTCCGCCGTAGACACCTCGTTTACAGCCTGCTCGAACGCAGCCAGCGCATCTTCCGGCGACGAAAATTGTATCCCCTTGAGCTGATTTTTTATTTTTGGAAATAAAAAGAAGTCACACGGTGCTAGATCAGGGCTGTAAGGAGGGTGACCCAGGAGTTTGACTGGTGTGCTGTCCAGGAAGTCCCTCGTTTTGAGCGCGGTGTGTGCAGGCGCATTGTCGTGGTGGAGCAGTAGTCCGCGGAGCCCTGTGTTTGGTCGCTTGTTGCTCACAACAGAAAAAACTTCTGGTAAACATTTGGTAGTATACCATTCGGCGTTGATGCTTCTTTGATCTCGTAAGGGAATTGAGGCCAAGTGGCCAGTCAAATTAAAAAAGCTGGCGATCAAAATCTTCCCCCCGCTTCGAGATCGCTTCACTTTGGTAGGCGTTGGTTCATTTTGAAACACCCAAACTGTCGACTGGCGCTTGGTTTCTGGATCGTATTGATAAATCCAGGACTCATCACCTGTTACGATGTCGTAAACACGCCGAGACGAGCCTGCTTCAAATTTGTTCAGCATATCACGGCACCATTCCACCCGGGCCTGCTTCTGAGCGTCGGTGAGGTAGTGCGGCACCCAGCGCGATACTATCCTCCTCACGCGAAGATGCCCGTGTAGAATCTCGTGAACGCTTCCCGATCCAATCTTTAATATGTGCTGAATCTCCTGATATGTAATTCGCCTATTATCTTGGATTAAATTTTTCACTGCTAGCACGTTTTCTTCCGTAATAGCCGTCAAAGGGCGACCGCTTCTTTCTTCATCCCCCAAGGTTGGTCGACCGCGCCTAAATTCGTTATACCAACGATACACGGTTGCCTTGGAGGGGCCTTCATCCATAAATGCCATTTGAAGTCTATCGAACGATTCATCCGGTTTCAGGCGACACTTGAAATCGTAAAAAATCATAGCTCTAAAATGTTCCCGGCGCAGATCCATTTTTTAGTAAGACACGATACTTTGAATTGGCTCGCAAAAAATGTGGAGGGACATTTTGAAAATGGAACACACATATTTTTACTTACAAGTAATCATATTTTCGAAAAAGATTCTGACCGGCCAGTCTCCCATATATAAAAACTATTTTTCGCAATACTTTCTGAGTGGCCTGGTATGGGTTACGAGGCAATGTCTTGCGCTTGATTGAAAATTATTTGAAAAAACGGCAACAATTTACAGAAATAACGAAAATAGACGAACACAAGAAAACGGAACTAATATACAGATCTGAAGTAAGGATTGTAAATTACGGAGTGCCACAAGGTAGTGTCCTGGGACCTTTGTTGTTCATACTTTATATAAATGACCTACCCAATACAACCACACAACAATTGTCATTATTTGCTGATGACAGTACCATAACAGTAGGATGCATAGACATATTAAAATATAAAAACGATATAAACGAGGCATTACAATCAGTTTTTACGTGGCTTAGTAATAATAATTTAGTAATTAACTTGAAAAAAACAAATATAATGCATTTCAGTCAGAGATGTACAGATATTAATATTGACGTCAAATATAATAATGTAACTATAGAGCCAGTAAATAGTACTAAATATTTAGGTTTAACAGTTGACAGTAAATTAAACTGGAAAAATCATGTCCAGAACATCTGTAAAAAATTAAGCACGTCTGCATATTATGCTCTTTACAAACTGTCTCATGAGTTAAATTTAGATGCTCTTCTAGCGGCATATCATGGTATAGTGGCATCACGTTTAAGATATGGCGTAATATTTTGGGGAAACTCCACCGATAGAGAGCTTGTATTCAGGGCACAAAAGAGATGTTTTAGGTCAATGTTTGGACTGGATTTAACAGATAGTTGTAGGCCTTACTTTATTAGATATAAGATATTGACATTTCCAGCTATATATGTTCTAGAATCGGCAAATTTTGTAAAAAATAATCCCCAATTATTTGAAAGGCGTGCAGTTCTTTTAAACAGAAATAGACGAGATAACGACGAAGTCTACGTGCCACCAGCGAAAACGGCACTCATGTCAAAAAGCTTTTTATGTATGGCACCTAAACTCTATAATATGGTACCTAAACATATCAGAGAACTGAATGACCGTTCTTTTAAAATTAAACTTAAAGAATATTTAATTGCTAGGTGTATATATAAACTGACAGATTTTTTTGGAAATCTAGTTATATAAGACTTTAATCGTATAATGATGGACATATAATAAATTTTCAATCAGAATTAATTTAATTTTCTTATGATAAATATTATTGTAATAATTTAATGTGAACTGTATTTTTTTTTTCTTTTATGTTTAATATTAATAAATTAAATTATTTGTATATCATGTATTGTGATAGGAAATGGCTGTGCTTGATAAAAAAATGTGACCTTTTTTTAACCTGTTTCCAACGAATAAACTATCTTTATCTTTATCTTTAAAAAAAAGGTAATCTTTAAGCTATTCCGGACCCACCCGGACCACATTTTGCTATCAGTTGACAATTCTGACGCACTTTTCTTAGAGTGACTGAGGTGCTTACCAAAAAGAAGAATATGAACAGGAAGGTAATCTTTAAGCTATGCCGGACCCACCCGGACCACATTTTGCTATCAGTTGACAATTCTGACGCACTTTTCTTAGAGAGACTGAGGTGCTTACCAAAAAGAAAAATATGAACAGGAAGGTAATCTTTAAGCTATGCCGGACCCACCCGGACCACATTTTGCTATCAGTTGACAATTCTGACGCACTTTTCTTAGAGTGACTGAGGTGCTTACCAAAAAGAAAAATATGAACAGGAAGGTAATCTTTAAGCTATGCCGGACCCACCCGGACCACATTTTGCTATCAGTTGACAATTCTGACGCACTTTTCTTAGAGTGACTGAGGTGCTTACCAAAAAGAAGAATATGAACAGGAAGGTAATCTTTAAGCTATGCCGGACCCACCCGGACCACATTTTGCTATCAGTTGACAATTCTGACGCACTTTTCTTAGAGTGACTGAGGTGCTTACCAAAAAGAAGAATATGAACAGGAAGGTAATCTTTACGCTATGTCGGACCACATTTTGCTGTCAATTGTCAATTCTGACGCACTTTTCTTAGAGTAACTGAGGTACACTCAACAGCATATTAGTAGAAACACTTGGAGTTATGGCATGGTAATAGAATTTAAAAAGTTTCTACTGACGTGCGGTTGACCGTACCTACCAAAAAGAAGAAAATGAACAGGAAGGTAATCTTTACGCTATGACGGACCACATTTTGCTGTCAGTCAACGTAACTGAACATATTTCGGCGAACAAGAAAGCTGGGCATCCTCAATAAGGTTAGGCGTTACTTCACTCCTGGACAGCTTCTAGTTTTATAACAGCTGCAGAAGAGAAAATAAAATCACTGGAAGAGGAAAAATCTAAACTGTCACTAGAGCTGGCCAAAGTCGGGGGGCGAGTGCGTACACTAGAAAATATATCTCGAAGTCGTAATATTGAGCTACAAGCTGTCCCCGAGAGAAAGCAGGAAGACTTTCTTAGTATTATGAACAACCTATGTAACGTTCTCAATATACATATATCAAAGCCTGATATTCTGTCAATTCGGAGAGTAGCTAGATTGGATAAAACTACGAACCGCCCGAGAAACATTTTAGTCACACTATCTTCTCAGAGCTTGCGTGATGATCTCATAAACGAGTATAGAAATTATAACAAAAAGAATAAGACAACCCCTTTCAACTCATCCCTACTGGGGATCTCCGGAGAAGCACAGACTGTCTACTTAGCTGAAAATCTTGCACCTGAAATGAACAAACTCTATGCCGAAGCACGTACTAAACTCAAGCCAAATTATAAGTTCGTATGGGTCAAGTATGGCTGTATCTACGCGCGCAAGTCTGAAAGTAGTAGTATAATATACATAAAAGATCAAAACACTTTGGACACCCTCATTTAAATTTGTTAATCTTTGTTTTGTTTTTACCCTTTATTTTTATTTTTTGTAATTTACCTACAATTAGAAGAAAAATGGATTGCATTTTAGTAAGTTTAAAATATTATAAAAACTATGTACTGTACGTGTCCTATAACATTTATACTTCAAATTATACAACGTTTTGTAAAATTTATGTATTCACTGGATATTTTTACTTAGTTTTAGTTTTTTACTTATACGTAACGTTCAAAAATTATATAATCAATTTTAAAAATGACGCGAAAACAGAAAGATTTTAAACTGTCGACATTAAATGCCCAATCACTCAATACGGGACGGGATGAGCTAATTCGCATAATGAATATTTCTAATCCTGACATTCTCACAGTAACGGAAACTAGATTGAATGAAAAAGTTGATGTAAAATATTACAACATCCCTGGTTATAATTTCATACTAAAATCGCGAGGATCTGGCAAAAAAAGGGAAGGTGGAGGTGTGGGGTTTTATGTAAGGGATACCCTACGATTCCGTAATATTTCATTACCCGTAGGAAGCCTCGAACAACAATGGATAAGCTTAAAAATTAATCAGCACAAAGTAGCAGTAGGTGTAGTCTATAGACCTCCAAAATCTAATTGTACGAGGGCCACACCGAAATGATCGGGAATAGAAAAAAGTACAAAAATAATACAACAATATTTACTTTCATTGTTTTTCGAAGTATTCTCCGTGACAATCGATGCACTTTTGCATTCTATCAAACCAATTATTATAACAGTAATTCCAGTCTGAAGTGGATATAGTCGAAACGGCCGATTTGTAAGCTTCGACTGCCTCTTCTGGGCCTTGAAATCGTTGACCACGTAGCATATCTTTAATTCTTGGGAATGTAAAATAATTATTGGGGCTCAAGTCAGGGCTATACGGTGGATGGTCCATTAACTCCACGTTTTCCTGATTTAAAAAGGCGATTGTTTTGCGAGCGGTATGTGAGCTCGCATTATCCTGGTGAAGAATGATGCGACGATTCGGATTAATTTTACGAAGTTCTCTTATGACTTCCGGCAAACAAACTATTGTGTACCAATCAGCAGTAACCGTTCTGCGTTCTTGTAAAGGAATCGTAGCCACATGACCAGTTTTCGATACAAACGAAGCGACCATTTTTTTCGACACGCTACGAGAGCGGACAACTTTTGTTGGCTTGACCTCGCCTTCGAAGACCCAAACAGCCGATTGATGTTTTCTTTCGGGCTCATATGAATAAATCCACGATTCATCACCAGAGACGATATTGTAAACTGCATTTGAGCTCCCTCTATTGAACCGTTGCAGAGTAGACCGACACCAATTAACACGAGCCGACTTTTGTTTCTCGGTCTAACGATGGGGCACCCAGCGGGAAACTAACTTCTTGACACCCAGTTCATCATGTAAAATAGTTTGAATCGCTGTCATACCAATGCTGAGAGAAGCCCGAATCTGCTCGTATGTCACATGTCTATCTTCTTTTATTAATTGGCGCACAGCATCGATGTTATCTTGTGTTCCCGCTGTTTTTGGTCGACCAGTAGAAGGAACTGTCGTGAGAGAGGAACGTCCACGACGAAACTCAGAATACCAACGATATATATAGGTAGTCGTTTTACTGGGTGCTTCAAGTTCATAAACAGAAACAATCTCGGTGAGACATTGTTCTTGAGATAAACCTCAACGAAAGTTGTGAAAAATTATGGCACGGAAATGTTCCCGCGTAAGCTCCATTTTCCCCACTGACTTGTCAAATTCAAATGGCTACTACTCTTTTCTTTTTTACTTTTTTTAAAATTCAAAAATGGAATGGTGTTTGAAATAATACTACATGTCATAAACCAAAAAGGTTTTAATCTAATTTATTCCTGAGTATTCTATTCCCAATCTTTTCGGTTTGGCCCTCGTAGCACCTTTTTAGATGAGCTCAGTGACGTTCTCTCAATAATTCAGCCACAATATGATATAACCTTCTTAACGGGTGACATTAATATAAACTTATTATACGTAGAACGGACGGATTCTTCAGCATTTCTCAATTTGCTGCAAAGTAATGACCTGAAGCAAGTAGTTAACGAACCAACACGAATCACTACGACTTCATGTACTCTTTTAGATGTTATTTGCTGTAACACAAATATTAAAATGAGAGATTTAGTAGTTACGCATAATGATGATTTGACAGACCATTCTTTTGTATGCGCAACATTTCCGATTAAAGTTCCGCAAAGTCCGCGAAGAGTTGTCACATATAGACCCTTCAATAGATTCGATTCAGAAACTTATAAATTTGCTTCCTCTGTAACTCCTTGGGAATGGGTCGAGTCTACTGAAGATGTCAATGAGATGGTTTGTAGGTTTAATACGTTGATCTTGGGACTTTTTGATCATTTTGTGCCTGAGCAAACACGTATATTTAAGCAACCACCTTCACCTTGGGTCACAGACAGTATTAAGGCGCTAATGTGGGATAGAGATAGGGCTTGCGATCGGGCTAAGAAGAAAAACTTTATTATTACATAAAACCCCACACCTCCACCTTCCCTTTTTTTGCCAGATCCTCGCGATTTTAGTATGAAATTATAACCAGGGATGTTGTAATATTTTACATCAACTTTTTCATTCAATCTAGTTTCCGTTACTGTGAGAATGTCAGGATTAGAAATATTCATTATGCGAATTAGCTCATCCCGTCCCGTATTGAGTGATTGGGCATTTAATGTCGACAGTTTAAAATCTTTCTGTTTTCGCGTCATTTTTAAAATTGATTATATAATTTTTGAACGTTACGTATAAGTAAAAAACTAAAACTAAGTAAAAATATCCAGTGAATACATAAATTTTACAAAACGTTGTATAATTTGAAGTATAAATGTTATAGGACACGTACAGTACATAGTTTTTATAATATTTTAAACTTACTAAAATGCAATCCATTTTTCTTCTAATTGTAGGTAAATTACAAAAAATAAAAATAAAGGGTAAAAACAAAACAAAGATTAACAAATTTAAATGAGGGTGTCCAAAGTGTTTTGATCTTTTATGTATATTATACTACTACTTTCAGACTTGCGCGCGTAGATACAGCCATACTTGACCCATACGAACTTATAATTTGGCTTGAGTTTAGTACGTGCTTCGGCATAGAGTTTGTTCATTTCAGGTGCAAGATTTTCAGCTAAGTAGACAGTCTGTGCTTCTCCGGAGATCCCCAGTAGGGATGAGTTGAAAGGGGTTGTCTTACTCTACTGCAACAGAGAAGAAATATTACAAATCTCTCAGAAATGCAGTAATTAGTTTAAGACGAAACGAAAAACGACACTATTTTACACGAAATATTAACCGAAATATAAATAATCCTAAAAGAATGTGGGGAGAAATTGACAAGGTCTTAGGTAATAATAAATTCAGCTCTATACCCTCACACTTATGTGACCCTAATTCTATTAATAAAGCTTTTTTAGACACTATACCTGTTATAAATAATCACAATAATCCTAAAGTATATGTACAAACAGCTCAACTAACTAACAATGTATTTAAATTCCCGTACCTAAATGAAACCGAAGTGTTAAAAATTATTAATTCTATATCTTCCAATGCTACTGGTAGCGATAAAATATCAATTAAGATGATAAAACTTACTCTGCCTTATTCCCTTTCTGCAATAACGGCAATCATTAACCGTTCACTTAAAACAGGTATTTTTCCTGAAATCTGGAAAAATGCAATCATAAAACCTATACCTAAAAAATCACCAGTTGAAACCGTTAAGGATCTAAGGCCGATAGGTATTTTACCTGCATTATCAAAAGTGTTGGAAAAAGCTGTTAACTCGCATCTCTTAAAATACTTAGAAAGTTATAAAATTATTCCATTACATCAATCTGGTTTCCGTAAACAACACAGTACGACCACAGCGTTGCTACAAGTCGTTGACGAAGTTCTCACTGCTTCCAATGTTAATAAGGCATCTATACTTGTTTTGTTGGACTACAGTCGCGCTTTTGACTGCTTGAATAGGCAAATATTATTATCCAAGCTGGAGAGTTATGGGTGTGATGAGGTTGTATGTAAGTGGTTCCGTAGCTATTTCTGTGATCGATCACAGATCGTTGAATCCCCTGATCATACTGGGGCATTGGCCAAATCCACGGCTTTATCTGTCAATCGAGGTGTTGTTCAAGGCTCAGTGCTTGGGCCTACTTTATACACTGTCTTCACCACAGACTTGCTAAGCAGCGTTAAGCACGGGACGGCACATATGTATGCTGATGATACGCAAATTCTAATACATGCCGAACTAGAATCTCCAAAGATCAGTCACGCTGTAAACCTGCTTAATGAGGATTTAGCATCTGTTGCAAAGTGGTCAGACAATAATGAGTTGGTTTTAAATGCAGCTAAATCTGCGTATATTGTGCTGGGTACCAGAAAACAAATTGACACAGTGAGAGGAAGTAATCCTGTCATTGTAGTCAACAATCAACCAATTAATGAATCGGTGCTTGCAAGGAATCTCGGGCTAATGTTTGACAATTCGCTTAACTTTGATAAACATGTTGATATGAAAATAAGAAAATGTTATGCATCACTTAAACATCTTTATAAAATTAGACCATTTTTAAGCACTGATGTTAGAATAAGACTAACTGACGCCTTAGTTTTATCTATTTTAGATTACGGGGACATTGTTTATGGGCCTTGCTTACTTAAAAAGACAGAAAACAAAATACAAAGAGTGCAGAACTCATGTATAAGATTTTGTTTCATAGTTCCACCTCGATCACATATTACTCCCTTCTTAAATCAGAATAACTTACTCAATATGAGACATAGACGTATTCTTAAATTGAGTACTTTTGTCTTTAACCTGCGACAAACTGGGACACCTCACTATTTAGCTGAGAAGTTAATTTGGAATGACAGACAAGCAGGCGGAAGACCTCAACGTTATCCGTCCCTACACATCTCGCCGCTGCCACGCTTGACGTTATATCGAGGCAGCTTCCGATTCGCTGCTTCCAAGTGTTGGAATGACCTGCCTCCTCCCCTGAGAACAATTCAATCTCTAGGTATATTTAAGAAGCAGTGTAGGCAGTGGTTGGTTTTAAAACAAAAATCAGAGAGTAATTGGGTGGCATTGTGATGTAGGATGATATCCAGTGAATGCATGACTTGATGACTTTAACAAAATATCTTTATTCATATTAGGATGCTTTAATTCACTTTATGATGTTAATAAAATTTACGTCATAGATTATCTCAACATTAACCATAATGAGGTGTTATCAAAGAAGCGTCTCAGGGGGATACTGAAAACCAGCAGCATGCTGAGTATCTTTCCTTTTCACCAATCACATATTGTATAACTTAGAGTAAGCATAATTATTTACCACTATATTTATATTGTGCATTTGGTGAATAAAGTTCTTTTTATTTATTTTATTTATTTATATAAATCCCAAGTCCGATCCTGCATGGAAAATTGTTGTCACCTTTGGGATTGCTCATCCAAATACCAACTAGCCGCACTTGACTCGATAGATCGCAGAGCCAAGAAACTCGTTGGTGATGAGATGCTGGTGAAAACCAAGTTTCACAGTCTGGCCCACCGTCGCAAGGTTGCATGTCTGTCGGTCTTCTACAGATTGTACTTCGAAGAGTGTGCTCAAGAGCTCCGCGAGCTTATTCCACCATCTCCCATCTGCCCTCGGGAGTCCAGACGCACCGCAGGATATCACCCATACTTGGTAGATATTCTGCACATTCGCACAAAGCGCTTGGAAATATCTTTTATTATGCGCTAAAGAGTGGAATTCTCTGATTGCGTCTGTGTTCCCGAGTTCATATAACCCGAATCTATTCAAGTCGAGAGTGAATAGGCTTCTTCTGGGCAAGGTCGTTTCATTGTCGACCTCATCTATGTCTTCAAGACTTGATCGAGGTCAAGAGTAAGCCCATTTTCAATAAAAAAAGAACAAAACTTTCAGGAACATATAATAAATCGACATCTCCATTCAAAGTTGCAAAACTTGATTGGACATTTTGTTTGAAGAGGAAGATTTTTTTCATTTCCTGAAAGTTTTTCAGTTACGTTGACTTGATCATGCCCTTTAATTTTTCGGAAGGCTGTCCCTCACACCATCCATCCATCCAACTGTCCATCTTTGGGTTTAGAATACCGGTTACAAGTTTTGCAGTTGATAACGTAGAAGTTGTGTCCCGCCGGCTACGACTGTGATTTGCTTTGGTATGTGTCCGTGTAAGCTAACACGCATGAAACAGGTTTTTTCTTTATTTAAGGCCGTTTGCGCTAAACCAATCGTGTAGGGCTTGAATGGTCTTGTTTAATTTCTGTTTCAGTCTCGCTTCGTTTGTATCCGATACTACTACGGTTACGTCGTCGGCGTACATATATATCTCCACATCGCCTAAGTAATCGGGGAGGTCGTTTAGCAGAATGCTGACGAGTGCATTTGAGAGGCACGATCCCTGTGGAACTCCTATAATATTTTTCATTTCGGACGACCTCATTCTACCACTCTCGCCAACCACCACTTGCACTCTATTTGTCATGAATGACATGAGTAAAGAGAGCGCGGGTCCCGCGATGCCGCAGTGCCGCAGCTTGTCCGCAATGAGCGTGTGGTTGGCGGTGTCTCGGCGCGCGAGAGGTCGCAGCAGATGCCGGCCACCTGCCGCGCCCGCCACGCGCCACACCACCTCGCGCACTAGGTCCGTCGTGCTGCGACCCGTGCGGTAAGCGTATTGCCGTTCAGACATAACATTTCTTGGCTCCCAAAAGGATAATAGTCGTTTGTTTATGCCTACCTCAAATATCTTACTTACTTCTGGTACAAGGGAGATCGGTCGGTACGATTTGATCGCTGACTTCTTTCCCTTGCCTTTGTACAGGGGAGATATTTTTACTCGCTTTAGTGAGTCGGGGTGATGAACCGCAACGAATGTTTTCGTTCATCAAGTGTGCCAGTACATAACAGACCGATGCGCTAACAGATCTCAACAGACTAGCAGACATGTCATACAAAGACTTGCAGACATGTCATACAAAGACTTGCAGACATGTCGTACAAAGACTTGCAGACATGTCGTACAAAGACTTGCAGACATGTCGTACAAATCTGTGGAGGTCTTCGGTGCGATGTTCATACGCAGAATGCGCTCCACTTCGTGTGGTGTGAATCGTGTGAACCAGAGGCTCGCCGCGGCGGCCGGCGCGCGCGCTCGAGCGCCTCGACCGAGCTCCCTATTTAGCGAATTCACTAATTCTAATTTGGACGCGAAAGACTTTCCGTCATCGTCTCTTATTACATCGGTGAAGGTTACACGACTTCGAAGTTTACGGCCAAGTTCGGTATTAACAACGCGCCACATAATTTTATTTTTATAACTACTGCTTTTGATTGAATGATTAAAATGTTCGGTACGTTTTAATTATAATTTAATAGCATACTTGGCTGCAGTTTTTTCACAATAATGAATGAGTTCTTCGTTATGTGGGTCCTTCTTTTCTTTCTTTCAGTTCTTAGATGTGTTGGTTTACATGTATATTCATAGTAGATTAGTAGCCAAGGGCTATAAGGCATCAGGCACGAGCGCAGCGAGGGCGCCTATAGTTCGAGGGTGCAATTGATGCTTACACCCGTGCTAACTACTCTGCTTTACATCTCGATTGTGAGGTAAGTAGGTCCTTATTACCCCAAAATGAGGCTTGTAGGTGACCAATTAGCGCTCTAGGGTAATGTAGCTAGAAAAGCCTTAGGGCGGTAAGTAATTGAAAAAAACAACAAAAAAAGCAATTACTTACCGCCCTAGGGCTTTTCTAGCTACATTATTACCTTAGAGCGCTAATTGGTCACCTACAAGTCCCATTTGGGGGTAATAAGGACCTACTTACCGAATATGAGAGTTGTAAAACATATTTAAAAGAGCGCGTGGGTTTTTATTGTCGCTTATTTTTTTCCCACCATGGCGCCACCTTATTTGTCAAGCGATGTAGTTTATCTGACGTCATTAAGAGATTTTAATATCCAACAATGAATCCTACTAATATTATAAACGCGAATTTTTGTAAGTATGGATGGATGGATGTTTGTTACTCTTTCACGTAAAAACTACTGAATAGATTTTAATGAATCTTTACAATAATGTAGCTTATACATCAGAATAACACATAGGCTACAATTCATAAACCTGCGCAGACGAAGTCGCGGGCACCAGCTAGTAATCTATATTTGATTTGGTGCAGGTGGTGCGGACGGCAGGCGGCCAAGTGTGGGAAGACGTGACGCTACTGGACTGGCCCGACGATGACTTCCGAATGTTCTGCGGAGACCTCGGCAACGACGTTACAGATGAGCTGCTGGTCAGTTGTTTACTCAATTATTCATCATCATAACATCCCATGAAAGGTCCACTACAGGACAGATCCCTCCAGAATTCTAGCTTTCGCTGGAAAAATGTGGAGGGGAAGTACCTTAGTCACCTCGCTTGTCAGCGTTACGGCTGGCACCATGGACCGCGGTTGTAGGTGACCGCAGTAAGTAAGATTGTATGATACACAGGAGGATTCTGCTGACCATCCTCCAGCTTATAACCTTTAGTCGCCTCTTACGACACCCACGGGTATGTATGGGATGGTACTATTCTTTTCCGACCCCACGCGGGTGTGTGTGTAATTATTGCAAACAAGAAATAACAGAGGCGGATCTCTTCTAGCAGATCTCAATTATAGCCCCTACTCCCAGCCAAGAACGATGCCCCATTAAAATAAATTCAGGACGTTCTACATAAAGGTTAAGAGTACCCTAAACCGATTAGCATGTACTCGTATAAAGCTCAAGTCACACAGAGGCGGTATGATTGCGAAAGCGGTCCGGGGCGGTTTGGCAGGAACAAAATACCGCGTCGCGACCGCTTTTCAATGTGACAAGGTGCATAAGAACTCATACTTTACCAAAAATACCGGCCCCGGCACGCTTCCGCTACCGCCTCTGTGTGACGCGGGCATAAAAGGATTGATGAAAGTAGAAGAAGCGATCGAAGTATGTTAAGATCGTAGCAGGTGGAGGGCAATGGCCCTACCATGGTTGTCAGTGACCGCATCATATTTTCCGGTTAAGTTTAAAATTACCGAGACAGTTTTCTGAGAGACTGGCAGTTGGAGGCTAAAAACAAGGAGGAATGGCACAATAGAGGGGAGGCCTTGGCCGAGCAATGGTGTCTATTATAGGCTATATAAAAAAAGTACAAAATTACATTGTTTTTTTTATTAAGTAAATCATTCAAATAATTATATTCTTCTTTTTATCACTAGTTATTCGCCATGACAATATCCGCATAGGCTTAGCAAACGTTATAGTTATTTCCTTGCTATCTTCCTTTAGCTTAGCTTCAGCTTTGGGAATCGTAAATTTTCAATCATTTTAATCGCAAATTCTAGTGAATCTCTTAATGAAAATAGCAACTTTTCCGATAAAAATTACGTAACTTAAGACGATATGTATTTTTTTTTTGGGTATTTTGAAGACAAATATCTTTTTATTTACTCAGTATCTTGCCGTGACTTTCGGGTATGTGTTTCTTGACCATTCAAGAGATAATATTACCAAGACCAAAACATGATTAGTGAAAAGAGCTCCATGAGCTTATTCCGCCATCCCCCTTCTACCATCGGGAATCCAGACGCACCGCAGGATATCACCCATATCTGGTTGATATTCCACACATTCGCACAAAGCGCTTTGAAACATCCTTTATAACTAATGCACACAGCTAAGGAGTGGAATTCTCTGCCTGCGTCTGTGTTCCCGAGCTCTTATAACCCGAATCTATTTAAGTCGCGAGTGAATAGGCTTCTTCTGGGCAAGCTCGTTCCATCGTCGACCTCATCTCTGTCCTCAAGGCTAGATCGAGGTCAAGAGTAAGCCCATACATAGTAAAAAAAAAAAAAAAAGTCGGTTCGACAAAATAAAAGCCAAAGTTGCCTCTTTAATTTTCATTCCTTCCTTTTTTGTGGAATCAGGTGTTTTAAGTAGTGAAATAAAGCATACAGAAAGGTATTCGTAGTTGCTATCATATGCCCAAACTTAAATTTTATTTTATTAAGTTTTTACAAAAAATTGATATTTTATATCGGGCGCTTACGTCATTTAGATAGATAGATAGATAGATAAATTCTTTATTGTCACACAAAAACAAAACAATACACAGGAGACTCTTAAAACTAGGGTGGACAAAGGCGGTCTTATCGCTTAAAGCGATCTCTTCCAGACAACCTTAGTTGCTTGTAGGAAAATGTAAATAGTAACTGTAGTAGTGTGCCAATGCCAATATGTAGATAATATTTAATGTAAATACAACTACAATAAAAACAAAATATACACAAATAAATAAATGAAAAATACATATAAAAATATATATAAAATATATAGACAAATAGATAACATATAAATATATACAAACTCAGTTGCAAACTAAGGTACAATTTTATTAAGTAAGAAGTTATGCAGTTTAGATTTAAAAATAGGTAGTGACTTGGAGTGACGAATCTCAGATGGCAGATCATTCATTTAGTTCACGAACAGTATATATATCTGTCGCAATCTAATGCGTTGCGGATGTAATCACTTTATCCCTTTCTTTTAAGCGAAAAGACTGCGCCCACTGTCAAATAAAAATCTTTTGACATATCCTCTTAATGTAACTTGCTTAGAATGACAGCAGGACCGTATTATGCGTGAGAGTAGGGCGGAGCGATACGTGTCTCTGTCTCTCCCATATCTTACGCATCGCGCTGTCCTGTTTTCACACTGCTGTCAGTCTAATCAAGCTACATTAGATATTTTTAGGGTTCCGTACCTCAAAAAAAAACGGAACCCTTATAGGATCACTTTGTTGTCCGTCTGTCTATCTGTCTGTCTGTCTGTCAAGACCCTTTATCTCACGAACGGGTAGAGGTATCAGGTTGAAATTAATACTATATATTAGGATCCATGAACCACACAAGGTCTGAAAATTTCAATTTTTTACAACGACGCAATCAAAAGATATGGCATTTTATGTCCTCATCTCCATACATTTATTCAAAAATGCAAAACATACAGGGTACTTCCCCATGACCTAAAATTATGAAATTTGGCAAGAAGCTAGGTCTCACAGTACAAATAATGGGAAAAGTCTGAAATCATTAAATATTACCACTTTTCTCACAACTAATGGTAACCAATTGTGGTGAGCTCCCGTTTCAAGAACATTCATATAAGAGAGGGGTCAAGTTGGATGGTCGCTGAGGCGATTTTTGTTTTAGTTCTATTTTATTTACAAACTTGAAAGTTGGTATGTTCATAGTGCATAAGCTATAAAATAGCAACAAATAATAAAATTTGGTCAAGCGCGTGTCGGACTCAAAAAATCTAGCACATTAACTTACTGAAATTTCAACTAATACAATTATTATTATGTGGTTCCAAGGAGGACCTTTTTGAAGGCAACCAAAGAGCTATTGCTGTAGCCACATTTTGGGCTAAGTTACTATAAAATCATTTGATATTGATACGAAAAGAAGAAGAAGAATTATGTGGTGGTACGGAACTCTCGGTGCGCGAGTCCGACTCGCACTTGGCCGGTTTTTTTTTCGACTTCCCATACTTTAAACCTCGTCCACACGGCAATTTCGCGACCAATCTGACTAGATTGAGAATCAGATTGTGTAGTGTGGAGCGCGATTGGGTCAAATTGGTCAATTCGAGGAAATTGGGCGTCGACATCGGCCGATTTGATCGATTGGCAATCAGATGGGTAGTGTAGACGCTAATTGGGCAATTTCGGCATTAGTCTGCATACAAGCGGCTTGCTGAGCGGACGTCCTTGTATTCTCTAATAACATTTAAATGGCTTTTTAAGTTGTTTTCTTTTTAATAACTATTCATTCATTTATTCTCATTCATTAGAGCCATTTCAGAGGCCTTTGGCGGTATTTAAGGTCGGTCATCGACCTTGAAACCCACACGATATGATGATGATTATTGCCATTCCTTTTTCCACAACCTTTTCTTCACGTTCGATACCCAAAGCTGCAACCAAAACATATTTTTTTTTGTTTTTTACGGCATTATTGACAGACGTCCGTCCAGCACAAAAACAAAATCGAATGAAATTGGCAATCTGATTGGGTACGTGTAGACACGTGATCTGATCGTAACGCCAATTTAATTGCCAATCAGATTGGGTGAAAAGTTGGTCGTGTGGAACCCACTTTAACGTTGCATAAAAGAAGGACATTCTCTACTAACTCGTCATTCTTTTCAACATTCCAGACGCGCACATTTGGGAAGTATACGTCGTTTCAACGTGCTAAGGTGATCAGAGATAAACGTACCAACAAAAGTAAGGGATTTGGCTTCGTCAGTTTCAAAGATCCGGGCGATTTCATCAAGGCCATGAAGGAAATGGATGGTAAGGATTCATAATTCAAATTAAAAATTTAAATTATTTTACATTTAAAGATTACAGTATTATTCGTAATAAATCATAATATGAACAATTTTCCCGTAGAACATACGAAAAACAAAATTCATCTGTTGATTGTATGGGAGGTAGAAAAAATGTTGTTCAGTTTTATGGGCTGATTTATATTCTTCCTGTTACAAGAAGAAGATCTTAAAGTATTTTTGCTACTCCCATTTGTTAAAGTTCGAAATACGATACCGGAAACAGTATCACAAAGATTGCCATTCCGACAACAGTTGCGTAATATTTATAAATGCAACTGTCTACAATACATTAATATAATTTTTTCACATTTTTGTTAGGTTTGGCAACAAAATTACGTTAATACTATGTTGTATTGGATGCCATCGGCTAATATGCTAGTTACCAAGCCATAAAGGACAACTTCAAAAAAGAATTCATGCACTTATGAACTGAACCCCCCATACACAGTATTATATGATGGCTTGCCGAGAGTTTTTATTCGTTCGCGCTTATTTAATCTGTCAAAAAATAACTTTTAATTGATAATTTAACGATAAACATCTTGATTTGATTACCAGAAAATTACAACAAATACTTTAGTGATGTTGACCTTTTTATTAGTAGCAAAAAAATATTTCTAGACAAAATAAAATGTACTATATACAACCCAGAAGATAATAAAAGTGAGTAAGTGTGGCGGCTCGGTAGCGGGACATATTTTGTTCTTATTTGCATCCTGTGTATCATATTCGATTGATGGAATGTTGTAGGGTGTGTCTGTCTCGGTTATGGACTAAACAAATCTTCTTAATTATGAATATCATTATTTTTTTATATTTTTATTTATTTATCTATTATAATATCATATATTATATGTATTCATCATATAGCATGTTTCTATAATTTATATACTAAGAAGTATCTTATGTTAACTTAACGGTGCTCCCCTCTTTGCCTTTAATATAATTTAAATACTGGCTAATCCACAATCGCTTAAAATTGTAAAACGTGGACAGTTTTTATTGGCTTACAAAATATGTATCCCGTAATTTCTTAGAACTTAAGCATAAGCTGTTATTGTCTCAAATAAAATAATAAAATAAATAAAATTGATTTCCATTGAAAATTTGTAAATATGAGTATAAAATTCACGCCAACCAAAATAATTAAGGCAGCGTACGAAACTCAAGAGGACTTTATTGCCAAAAAAGTGGAGGTGTTCTAGTGCTCTACTACTACGACAAAAGTAAACAAAGTCAGTACGTTATTGTTTTAATGATTTTTATGCTCGAAGAAAAAGTAATGTATGCCACTGATTGCAAACTAGTCATTGTAACATTGGACCTTTTTTGAAGGCAACCAAAAGGCTATTGATGTGGCTACTTTTTGGGCTAAGCGTTTATAGTCAGTTTTGCCATTGACTCGAAAAGAAGAAGAAGATTGTAACATTCGTGCTGTCTATCGTGACATTCGGCTTCGCCTCATGTCATAAACAAACACTCATGTTACAATGACTACCTTTACCTGACAGTGGCATAAACTACTATTGGTTAGGTGTTCATAACGTGCTAAAATGATCAGGGAAGCACAAGCAAAAAGAAGGCTTTGCCTATGTTTCAAGTTTCAAGGCTCATAGTATAGTCATAAAATGGTCTTTTTTAACTATTTCCACTCAAATAGGGCATCTAAAATGAGGAAAAAAAGACTTCTCGCGCCGCATAGGAATCTAGAACTTTTTTAACAAATGATTGGTCTGTTTTTTGACAATCAATATAAAATATTGTCTGACGACTTACGGCGTTTCTCTGCTTTGCCAATTATTAGTAGGTTATGGGCCCAGAATGCTTCCGTCGGTAATTATTTTAACAGAGAATGAAGAAAGCCAAACCTAGTCAAATCAACTATTCTTTGCTATATATCAAAATGGTAACCTTCTATAAATTTTGTATGAAACCACATATTTATGACGTCATAGTATCGTCTTTTACGATCTTTTTAATATAAACATTATTATATAAATTTAAAACTGCACATAAGATTTTCAGAATATTTGCAGGTTTCTTTGTTTGACGAAAACACAGTATTTTAGTTTTGGAGCCATGAATGCACCTGATTGTGTTTCCGTTGCGCAGGGCGGTACGTGGGCAGCCGGCCCATCAAGCTGCGCAAGAGCACGTGGAAGGCGCGCTCGCTCGACATCGTGCGCAAGAAGGAGAAGGAGAAGGCGGCGCTGCTCTCGCTGCTCATGGCGGGCGGCCGGAGCTGACCGGCCGCCGACCGCCCACCCCCACCCCCACTCGCCGCCAGCTGCACAGGGGGGTCGCTCGTGGACCTGTAGCTGTAGGTAACTCTACTCCCCACGCATGGGTGACAGGCGGAGAGCCGATAAACGATTCGCACGCCTACTCCCACCTGCCCCGCGCACCCCCGCGACTATATTTTTTAAGTTCTGCGCATTAATCGCCAGCAAGCAATAGAGTTTATTTTCAGCCATGGACGAATAGACAAAAGGACTAACTGCCAGTTGCACAAAGCATCTTTTAAGTTAAAGCTCCTTTAAGTCTATTGCCGACACTTTCTGTTTTATTGTCTTAGAAAGAGACTACAATAGATTTAAAGCAGCTTTAATTTCAAAGAAGCTTTGTGCAACTGGCTGTGACAATCCCCTACTAAAAAACGTAACCCGGATAAGTTAATAGATGGTGTTGACAAAAATCTGGAAATTTATTGTGGTCTACTGAATATCCTACTAAAAAAAAAAAATTAAAAAAATCAGCTTAGTTTCAACAAATTGTTGTAGAAATTTGACAAATTTTTAGCAGAATACTGCATATACCTTCATAACTTTCCAGATTGTTTAGCGCTATCTAGTTTTATAATTTTTCTTGTTAAAATTTTTTTAAGGAAATGATCAATCGCATTTTATTATTCTTCCGTGGTACCGTAAACTGGGGTTACTTTTATATGTGTGGGTTGATTTTAATAGGCCTATGGAGCCTCTATCTAAAGGTTATTACGACAAGATATCCTGGCAGGGACAAACGCTAATGCCCCATTGGACAATCCCATTTATTGGATTTGTCTACGATACTAAAACTATAAAATTGATCAATTTTCCCGAAAATCAAAAGAAGATAAACAAGAAAAAAAACTCCTTTCTCCACCCAAAATATGTTTGTTTATGAGTAACAAGTCAAATACTGAAATTTTAAATATGTTAAAAAATGCCCTGTAGATAGGGGCCTATTTAAAAAAAGTTGCCTTTTATTTTTGTGAACTAATATAGTAGGAGAGTAGGTAATTCACACTTATAATAAGTCTCTTACTTCTGAATTTATTTAAGAGTGCAGTGCAATAAAATATTCAGTCGTTCATTGCATTTTATATCTGATCGGACTCTATGTGCATTGTGAAGTAGCCTACTTGGCCGAAATGAAATTCTGTCAACAGAGAATGGCCCAAAAATATGTTGTAAAAATGAAACGTTGTGTAAATTATTTTACGTGATTTTTATTGTAATTACTATTTTTTAATTAATTAAATAAAGTACTAAGCAAAAAAAATCTTGGTTTTCACTCAAACTTTATAAATTATAACTTTCGAGATTTTTTCAAATGATAGTGCATTTTTTCCTTTTCTTCAAGTTTTATCGTGTACTTTTCCAATTTGATTGATTAATCAACAAAATAACAATATAACCTTCCGACTAATTAACCTTGCTAAAATGATTCGCGATTTGAAAGTAAACAAATTGATTTCAGGAAATCATATTTTATTTTTAACATTTTAGTTCTTTGGCTCTCTTATCTCCAATTGTATTTTATCTTTTGACTTAGAACTATAAATGACTTACTATCTAAAAACGTTATATCTAATTCACAACTTATTGACGGATTGAAAACTGACAGTCAAATTGACCACTAATCTGGCATTGGGTCTGGATTGCGGAAATCGTATGAAAGTCGCTCTGCCTTAAAACCAGGGCCCTAGGTAGCCGACTATATAAAAATCTGTATGCAAGTATACAATTTTGTACTTCCTAATTAATGCGAAATTATGTTTAACACAAACTTCTATAATTTTGAACTTCTAATACCGTTACTTCGCATATTTTTCTAAAGTTTGCCCATACACGCTAGGAATAACTGCACAGTTATAACGTGCACATGCCATGTACACACTTTCCTAACTCCTGTTTGTTCCTATCGTATACAACGTGTAACGGAAAGGTGTGATAATACTGAAGGGTGAGAATCTACCCATGAAACTGAACAACTTTTCCCAGGAACATAGGTCGAAATACGAAAAACCAAATTCGACCTCCCATACATGCCCATACTAAATGCGTTATCAGCTGATGTAGTTTCTAGGGGGGGTCAAAATTGATTTTGTTCTATTACCTATGTTCCTTGGGAAAAGATGTTCAGTTTCATGTGTTCAGATTCACACCCTTCAGTATTATCACATCTTTCTGGTACACGTTGTATAGTTAGCTTCAGTTACGCTCCCAAACCCCAGTCTCATCATCCTCAGGTATATTGTTAGTTTTGACCCTTCGAGCGCGTAGCCTGATCAGCGGTCTGGGTCGGTTCCGTGGCGGTTGCTCAGTGGTCGCGGCGGCGGCGTACTGCGCATCCAGACAACACCTCGTGTCGCCTTCCGGCTGGGAAGCGGACGTGCAGAACGGGGTAGAGAAGTCTTCCACGCAGTACGCTCCAGAGGCGCTGGAAAAGGGTTAAGTTTTACAGCTAAGACATATCATGTAAAATGCTGGTTCCTTTTAAGACACAAGGTCCTAGCTTGACGTCTGTCGGGGCTGCCATCGGTACCTATGCTGGTTTGTCTTTGTAGGTAAATAGAAGACTTCTTTGTCGATGTTGACGCAGTTTGAGGCTGCTACAGTGCTACTGATTCTTCGGGTGAATAGGGAACGGCGCAGGTTCCCATTTGAAACTGTTTAAAGTTTGAAAAACTCAAGAATGCGTTAAGGTCTAAGTGTGGCGTCTATCACCTGTCTGGGTTTTTCTATTTAGGTAGCCACGGTATGGCTTCGGTCTGAAGCTTCGGAATTTCCTCAGATAAGAGCGGAAGGCTCGTTTAAATGTAAAAAATAGGGCAACAAGCCTAAGTGCGCCATGGGCTACAAATCAAGCGGTCCTTGCGAATTCTCCCTCTTCAACCGTAGGATTTGAATGGAACCCAGTGATCTTATTTGACTGTGCAGTACAGTACTTACGTCATAGGCGCAGGTTGTCCCAAGGGTACCGGGAGCGCAGAAGCCCTCGAAGGTGGAACCCTGACGGAGCACCTCCTGCCGCAAGGCGCGGCTTGTCTCGGCCGGAACAAACTCTCCGCCTGGTAGCAGATTGACCAGATGTGACTGCAAAGCGCCTCGTCTGCAAACAGAACAATTTAAATTGAAGCTTGAATTATTAAAGGTTTTGGAATTTCATCACGCCTCCGTGTGGTTCCGGCCAACCAACCCATGTCTACCCGTGGGTGTCGTAAAAGGCTACTAAGGGCCTATGAACCGGAGGATGGACAGCAGCTTCTTTCTGTGTATCGTACCATCTTACATACTGCGGTCACTAACAACAGCGGTCGCCAGCCGCAACGCTTACTAACGTGGTGACTATGTAAATCCCCTCCAAAGAGGCAGCTACCCGTCCTGCAGTGGACGTTTCATGGGATGTTATGAATTTTATCACCATACTTCTTGCGACCTTCAGTGATCCTTAACATAGGATTCAGTCAGTGAAAGTCTTGCAGATGAAAATTATGATGATGACATTGTCAGTCACACATTGCCACAAAAAAATAATAGGTATCTCAGCCATTAAAGAGGTCTCGCTTAGGAGCGGTCACTCGAGTACTCACGTGTGAACCTCACTAAAAAGTAGTAGAGTTCCTCCCTCTAAACCTTCCAAGCCTCTTGATTCAGGCCTATCTAAGCTGTGATCAAAAAGATACCCTCCTGATAGCCTATGATACATCCCAATTGCCGAGACCGAGAAGCCACCAGGACACGATCTTCCCTAGTATATATGGAAGTCTCTAAATAAACACAAATATAGACAGCGATCGGGCGTTGTCCGATGCGGGGAACTCAGGAAGAGGCAAGTGTGAGTGAGTACGGTGTTTTACAATTCATGTCAAACTTGCTGTCGTGCCCTACTTCTCCAGTTACCTCCTCACGGAGGGACCTTTTTAAAAGCAATGTGGCTACGTTGGCTAAGATTTCGTAGTAACTTTTAGCCTTTGACTTGGAAAGAAGAAGAAGTAGAGTTGTACACGCACTGGATGCATCTTACTAGGAGTAAATAGGGCTTCGTCTTTGTTAGAGACAGTCTTCGAGAGTGCTCTCCGTATCGTCCGCCGTTTTGGAGAGTCTATAGTATGATTTACCTATTCGACGCAGTAGCCAACTGGATGCTAATGTAGGTGTATCCTTGCAATAAGGCTGGAACCGTCCCCGTTGAGGCTGAAATCGGCATTCTTGCGTCGGGGCGTCTCTCCGTAACGTCCAGCGGTGGAGGGTCTACCTATAGGATGCAGTTAACAGCTAGATGCTACTATACCTTTGGGTGCATCCTCGCAATAAGGTTAGACCCGTCCCCTCTTGAAGCAGAAGTCTGAATACTAAGTAGTCGGCATACTAATTGTGAGTAATACTAAGTAGTCAAGCAAATGTCAATTGGATGCTACTTACTGGGTGTGTCCTCGCAATATGGCTGGCTCCGCCCCCCGTTGAGACAGAAGTCGGCATGTCCGAGCCGGGACGCCTCTCCGTATCGGCCGGCGTTGGTGTGGAGCACGTGTACTGCGCGCGCATCTCCGGGGTCTAAACGCAGGGCTGGCGCTGAACGGATCAACGGGCGGGCGGGGTCCAAACCTGGAGGATTTAGATCTCTTTGTGTAACGGCCTACGACTACAAAAAAATATAATAGAGTTCATTTTTCAGTAAAAAAAATCTTCAATCACTTGAGGTACACGTTTCTAACCACAGAAAAACGCTTAATCTACGAGGGCCACACCGAAATGATCGGGAATAGAAAAAAGTACAAAAATAATACAACAATATTTACTTTCATTGTTTTTCGAAGTATTCTCCGTGACAATCGATGCACTTTTGCATTCTATCAAACCAATTATTATAACAGTAATTCCAGTCTGAAGTGGATATAGTCGAAACGGACGATTTTTAAGCTTCGACTGCCTCTTCTGGGCCTTGAAATCGTTGACCACGTAGCATATCTTTAATTCTTGGGAATGTAAAATAATCATTGGGGCTCAAGTCAGGGCTATACGGTGGATGGTCCATTAACTCCACGTTTTCCTGATTTAAAAACGCGATCGTTTTGCGAGCGGTATTTGAGCTCGCATTATCTTGGTGAAGAATGATGCGACGATTCGGATTAATTTTACGAAGTTCTCTTATGACTTCCGGCAAACAAACTATTGTGTACCAATCAGCAGTAACCGTTCTGCGTTCTTGTAAAGGAATCGTAGCTAAATGACCAGTTTTCGATACAAACGAAGCGACCATTTTTTTCTACGAGAGCGGACAACTTTTGTTGGCTTGACCTCGCCTTCGAAGACCCAAACAGCCGATTGATGTTTTCTTTCGGGCTCATATGAATAAATCCACGATTCATCACCAGAGACGATATTGTAAACTGCATTTGAGCTCCCTCTATTGAACCGTTGCAGAGTAGACCGACACCAATTAACACGAGCCGACTTTTGTTCCTCGGTCAAACGATGGGGCACCCAGCGGGAAACTAACTTCTTGACACCCAGTTCATCATGTAAAATAGTTTGAATCGCTGTCATACCAATGCTGAGAGAAGCCCGAATCTGCTCGTATGTCACATGTCTATCTTCTTTTATTGATTGGCGCACAGCATCGATGTTATCTTGTGTTACCGCTGTTTTTGGTCGACCAGTAGAAGGAATTGTCGTGAGAGAGGAACGTCCACGACGAAACTCAGAATACCAACGATATATAGTCGTTTTACTGGGTGCTTCAAGTTCATAAACAGAAACAAGCTCGGCGAGACATTGTTCTTGAGATAAACCTCGACGAAAGTTGTGAAAAATTATGGCACGGAAATGTTCCCGCGTAAGCTCCATTTTCCCCACTGACTTGTCAAATTCAAATGGCTACTACCTACTCTTTTCTTTTTTACTTTTTTTAATATTCAAAAATGGAATTGTGTTTGCAATAATACTACATGTCATAAACCAAAAAGGTTTTAATCTAATTTATTCCTGAGTATTCTATTCCCGATCTTTTCGGTTTGGCACTCGTATTTTTTTTTTAAATTATCTAGTTTTTTTTTATATATATATATTTGTATAATTTTACATACAGAAAGTCAGAAATATCTACATTTTTAACACATTTTACCTACATGAAAAATTATGATTTTGATTACAAAACACTTGACTCTTTCGTGGTTTCCGGTATACTATACAGGTACGGTCAACCGCTTGTCGGTAGAAACTTTTTCTACTCTATTACCACGCTATAGGTCCAAAAGTGTTTCTACTGATGTGCGGCCGTGTGTAACAAAAACCTACAAGTTGTAACAAAAAATTCGTGGAGCCCATGTGGAGCCGAAAGGCTGTTAATCTGCCCGCTGAAAAACTATTTCGAAATACGAAAAAACTACTCAAATTAATATTATATTTATTTTAAATGTTTAACGAGAATCAACTGATCCTACAGTCAAACTGTGTGCAGTTTTGTGGGACTTTGTATAGTTTTCAGGTCTGCATTTATATGTATCAATAAATAAATAAATAATAATAAATGGTTGCTTCGTTCTACGTAGCGGCCAGAAGTACAGTCAAGAGCACTTCAAGCTTGACACATTGGACTTTGACCGTTCTTACTCCAAAAGCTGTAGCAACTAAAGTCACGAGGCGAGCGTCAAGCTTAATCTGCTCTTGAGTGTACTTCCTTTCTTACTGACCGCGCAGGCACGACAAAAGTTTTATGATACTGTTGTTTGTAGCAAATCTTAGCCCACTAATTTAAGTATGTTACTCAGACCATGAAACTGAACCTTTCCCCACGGAAAATAGGTCGAAATACGAAAGTATTTTTTTTATCACATCTACCTATTCGAAAAGAGCCAGTTCGTTCTACGTCAACAGGGGCTAAAATCGCGTTTTAAGGGACTAAAAGTGATTTGAATTAGGATATGAGGATATTGTTAGTACCTAACGGATGATAGTAAAAAAATTGTTTTATTTAAATTATTTTATTTTCTCATAGAGGGTGATAAAAAGTAGAGTGTCCACATTAGAACATGCTACGAGTTAGAACTCAGGTTGTTGTAGCTCAGGGTGGTAATGTGAAGTCCGAGCCAACATCCACAACGATGGGTGTGGCACAGGGTTCTTCCGTTTCTAACATCCTGTTTTCACTTTTATTAAATGACTTGCCACAATCAGTACACAGCGGAGATGCATTTATGTATGCTGATGATGTGGCGATAGTAGTATGCGCACCGACTTACGAAAAACTTGAAAGCGAGCTAAATAAAACTACAATCCAAGTATGCCAATGGTTCAAGAGCAACGGTCTTGTATTAAATCTCAAAAAGACTCATTTTTTGAATTTCGACCTATCTGGGCGTCCAATGAAACCATTAAAAGTTGTTGCCGAGGGAACCAGAATTCTACAGGTAGAATCCACCAAGTTCCTTGGATTTCATCTTGACCGACGCATGACATGGGAGGTACATATTGATTACATCTGTGAAAGGCTAAGCGGCGCTTGCTTAGTAGTCCCCCTAGAGTAGTCCCCCCGAACGTGGTCCGTTCCTGTTACTTCGCCACCGTGCACTCTGTACTACAATATGGTGTAGAGCTGTGGGGCTGTGCGGCGGAATGGAAACGGGCATTTATCGCTCAAAAGCGAGCAGTGCGAGCCATAGCTCGTATTACACAGGATACGTCAGTGCGCCCGTACTTCAAATCACTGAAGATTATTACTTTGCCCTCACTGGTTATACAGCAGGTGGCGTTGTACGTTCGGAGAAATCTCAAGTTATATCCAAAACATAAAGACATTCACAATCGTAATACGCGCAATGCAGAAAAACTTGCACCGGTGCAACACAGATTGACTAAAGCCAAGAAACTTACCCATGTATTGGGACCGTCAGTATATAACCGGCTACCAAATGAAATCACAGAGGTAGCGAGTGATAATATTTTTAAATATAAATTAAAATCATTCCTAATCGAGCAGGCGTTCTATAGTTTGGACGAATATTTAAATAATAATACGTAAGGACTTATTGTACACAAGTACATCTGACTTATCTTTATTTTAATTTAATAATACATTATGTAAATTTGATATATTTTAGTATTTGATGACATGTAATTTATATTACCAAATAAATGATTATGTGCGTATTGTGCGTAGTAGGAAATATCTCTTCAATCACTTATCACACAAGGCACAAGTTTGTAACCACAAGCTATATAATAAAAATCTTTGCGACAACCGTACTAGTCAGAACAGAAAGATATTCAAAATTGACATACTAAGTTGGTTCAACAAGAAAAAAAAATGATGTAAAATAAAATTGCAGAGTAGGTATATAGGCTCGTATACATTGTATACCTACTTACATCTTACCTTGTCGACGCAACCAAACGCAACTACCACCGTAACCAGTAGTTAGCTATCTTGAATGTCGTCACCACAAAGTCAATAAACCCAAAGCAGCTACGTAACATCAGCCGTATTAGTAGGTACCTAACTTAAAGCAAGAGGGACACATATTTAATAACTAACTGGTGCCCGCGACTTCCTCTGCGCAGGTTTATAAATTGTAGCCTATGTGTTATTCTGATGTATAAGCTATATTATTGCAAAGTTTCATTAAAATCCATTTAGTAGTTTTTACGTGAAAGAGTAACAAACATCCATCCATACTTACAAATTTTCGCGTTTATAATATTAGTAGGATAGGATAGTAGGAAGTAGGATAACGTGGTAGGTATGGAAACATAACGTTGAATTGAATATACCCCTACATTTGTCGTTAAGATTTTTAGTAGTAAAAAGCTAAGTATTTATTATAATTTCAAAAAACCTTAATATCCGAAAAACCCGGTTTTATCTCATTGGAAAACCGGGTAGCAAAACTTACGGTTAACCGGTTTTTTCGGTTAACCGGTTTGCATGCCCTAGTGGTCACTAAGGTTTGTTACTACGGGTACCGTGCTCACTGAGCCACGGACGCTATTGGTATAAAGATGGTCCAAGCAAGTTGAAGAATTGCTCGCGACGCGCGTTGGGAAATTGACTTCATTGCGAAAATTGTGGGCCGTCAGTATATCCCTTAACATTCTTATCTCCGAGTTATTTTTACAGATCGTGTCTATGTTTGTGTCACCTACTATTATTATTTGGTTATCACTATCTAATATTTTATCGAGCAATCGTTCTAAATATTTTAGGAATTCAGAAGAGCTAACTCCACAATTAGTTCTATATACACAAATCACGGTTATACGATGGTCAATTAAATCTACAGCTGACAGTTCACAATATAAATCTGTTGTTAATGACGTGACATCGGTATTTTCAATCGCTTTTACGCACAATGATATTACAATACGCATATGACTTTTTCGTCAACTTTAGGCATTCGCGTTCAAGGTGTTTCGTAGTCTATCTATCTTAAACCGCTTTCACACCTTCCTTAATTCAGAAACTAATTCGGCATACATTGCTCGTTGAAATAAGGATATTGGATTAACAGAACCAAGCCTCCCAACGATATATAAGTAAATGCTCCCAACAATGTATGCCGATTCAGTCTTTGAATTGAACCTCACAAGACTGGACACAGGAAAATCAATTTCCCATAGAGTTCCCGGAAAATGGAAAATTCATGAAAAATGTATTGAAATTTATGCGAAGTTACGCCTTATCGCGTTAATAACTACGTTTTCTTTTCGAATCCTGCTAATTTTGACACGGGGCTTGTGAGGTTATGGTGTGATTGCATTCAGATTCAGATAATTTTATTCAATGTAGATTCTTTACAGAATACTTATTGAATGTCATGCAGAATACAATGCAAATAGAGCGAGTCTACGCCGTTTCGGATCGTGCTATGGCAGCGTAAAAGAAACGGCAAGAAACCACTGCAGCACGGCCTACTTTAAGAGTCGGCTTTTTACAATGTGTTTCGCTGGAATATCAGAGCACCATACCTCCTTGTCATTGATATAGTCATCTAATCTATAGGGTGACTTTTAATTAGTTCTTGATAGCAAAATATATGCATGTACTAATGATACTGAACAACTTTTCCCAAGGAACATGGGTCGAAATACGAAAAACCAAATTTGACCTCCTATATAAAATGCGCTATCAGCTGATGCAGTTTCTATGGGAGGTCAAAACTTGATTTTCGTATTACGACCTATGTTCGTTGGGGAAAGTTGTTCAGTATCATGAGTACATTCATACCTTTTTCTATCAAGAACTAATTAAAAGTCATCCTATATAGTAAGCTTTTTTACATAATGTTTGCTTTACACATTCTTTAAACTTTCTCTCTGGTAATTGCACTATATTGTCAGGTATTTTGTTGTAGTATCGTATACACAGACCAACGAAAGATGTATTGACTTTAGATAATCTAGTATATGGCTGATCAATTTTGTGCTTATTTCTAGTATTAAAATTATGCCTGTCACAATTTTTAGGTAATTGATGAATGTTCTATCTAGCGTACATAATGTTTTCATAAATATATTGGCATGGCACTGTCATAATGTTGATCTCCTTAAACAGTTCTCTCAGGGAATCACGAGTCTTCAGGCAATAAATTGCTCTTATAGCCCTCTTTTGTAAAACGAATACTGAATGGATATCAGCTGCCCGGCCCCAAAGCAGTATGCCATAAGACATAATGCTATGGAAGTAGCTAAAGTACACCAGCTTTGCGGTAGCCACATCAGTAAGTTGTCAGATTTTTCTGACAGCATATGCAGCCGAGCTCAATCGACCAGAAAGAGCCGTTATATGAGGGCCCCATTGAAGTTTAGAATCTAGTGTTAACCCATGGTAAACCCTAAGAAAACTGTACTATTAACAAAATCTAATATTTAATTATTCAATACTACGTTATGTGAAACAGACCTTACATTTGGCAGTGCAAATTTAATACATTTAGTTTTTTTGGCGTTTAAGACTACGTTTGCGGCTCTAGTGTGAATATCGCAAGCATCAAATGACTTACCGATGATTCTATTCAACCTGAAGGTCAGATAGTTCGCAATGACGCCGCACATGTGCGCTCCCAATGAGTGCCCGACGCAGGTGAGCCTGTCGGGGCGGAGGCCTGCGCGGCGGAGGCTTCCTAGGGCTTCTGCGGCGCAGCGGGCGACGGGGCGCAGGTTGTGGACAGCTGCCACGTAGCAGGGGGGCTGGCAAAGCGCTCCCCAGTCCAACATGATCACGTTGTAGCCCCCGCGGCGAATGTAGGCTGGGTAAAGCAGAAATCGATATAGCCACACTTTCGCAAAAACGCTTGGTAACATCTTTTTATAATACGCCTAGCCAATTCAAGACACAAGTGAAAAGGCTCATTACTAAATTGTAAAAAATAGGTAGGTACCTGTACCTGGGAACAACAAATCTATTCTTTAAATTTCAAACTTTCATCATCTGATCTGACCCTAAATTTTAAAGTAGGTACGAGTATATAAAAATGTTAAGTCAGTTATAGTGGTTATTTTTCATTCTGATACAATCACGGGACGATCTGTGGTTTTAAAATGCTATATATCTGAATCTAACAGCAAGTCTGGCTAAACCTGATCTTCTACTTTAGCGTGCAGCGTGGGAAAAACACTAAGAATTTTTTATAGCACTAGTTCATGATCACTAGCTGGTTGTATTGCAATTGCATTCATAAAGTTATCATTGTTTTTCTTATACGTAATAAGATAAAATTAAATTCTTTGCGCTGTACAGTCAACGACAGTTCAAGCTTGACACTCGCAGTGCGACTCTAGGCCGTACGTCTATTGAAATAACGATACAAAGTCCAATGTGTCCAGCTTGACGTGTTCTTGACTGTACCACAGGACCGGTTTTCTGAATCGCGCTATAGAGATTTTTTCGAAAAGAAAACACGTAGAAAACGGCTTCTCTCAGAAGAGAGACCAATAGCAGAATCGATGTTTTTCGCGATATAGTGTACCTATATGTAAATGTAATGTATTAATAGGTGTACCTAGATAAATATCAAAATATAAGCTGTTTCAGGCGATTACGAATAGTCTAACCAACTAACTATTTGGCGACACAAATATTAATGCTTATTTCATAGATTTAATAGAATGGTATAGGGTGATTTAAATATTATAATTTCTGGCGGTCTAAACATAACAATTTCTGCAAAAATAAGCGAAATATATTCACTATTCGTCGATACCGTAGAAAGTGTGGGAAACTACCTACCAGCGGGTGCAACGTACGAGTACACGCAAATTAAGCAGGATAACCAGCATCGATGCACTTTCACTTGCCCGGTTTTCTACTAACCATATAATCTTCGCACAAAACTACTGTTTTCGTCAGCATGAAAAGGAAAATATTTTACTTACAATGTTGATTGATAAACAGCCAGTCGCATAAGTTTATTGCAGTTCGGAAGAAAGCGTTTACTTAATAGATTTAATGGAGAATGAGCCGGTTTATAAAAGAAAGACTAGTTTTAATTTTCTTGATAGATAGCGTTGTTGTAGGAAAATTTAACTGTCAACTTATTTTCATCATCTTCATCTATGACAGATTTATTTTAAGTTCTTTAGCAACTGTCTTCAGAGCCATCTATCGACACCTTTGAATACTCAGTTATATACGTGGTTTTCCTTGCTGACTCAGTTGACGCTTAGCTGCGAAACCGGCTCATTGACTGCAGTCAATGGAGTCAGCTGCATGGTAAAAATGGCAGATTGGACCGAATTTATTCGTCTATTTTTAGGGTTCCGATACCAAAATGGTAAAAAAAAGGAACCCTTATGGTGCCGCTCTGTCTGTCTGTCTGTCCGTCTGTCTGTCACACCTCTATATCTCAGCAACCACTTATGCTATCAACCTGAAATTTGGAATAGTTTTAGAATATAGTTGCCCAACTTAATTGCACAAGAAAAAATTTTGAAAAAAGTATGATTATTAATATAAAGGGGGCCAAAATAGGGGGGGCCAAATTTCAAATTGTCGCTACTAGGTCGAGTGGGGTATCATATGAAAGGGCTTTACTTGTACATTTTAAAATATATTTTTGTATTTTTTTAAATTTCTTAGTTTTAAAGTTATGATGAAAAATGTCAAGAAAAATACCATTCCCCCCCCTTATCTCCGAAGTTTGAGTAAGGAAAAATCTGAATTAATTACAGTTGACAGAAGTTTATATAAACTTTACAGCAAAAATAAAACGATCTTTCTAAGTTGCACAGTTTTTCAGAAATCTGCAAAAAACCTTTACAAACAAATTTAGTTTTGCGGTCCTGAAAATGGACTTTATTGCTTCCAAAAATACTTTAGGTATATCGGAACCCTCGGCGCGCGAGTCCGACTCGCACTTGACCGGTTTTTTATTCGTCTATTTAGTTTTATTCATATTAAGCTTATGCCTAAGCTCCATCATAGAATACAGGTTGTAAGGGATGGTGTACCGAAAACTGAAAGAGCGTGCTTAGTCAGTTTTCGGTACACCCTATATAGTTTTGTTAATTTGTTTCATCAACCTTACGATATATGGCTCAGTAGGACTGTTTCAATACGATTTTTTCCGTAACAGGTTGTCAAAAGGTTCAGGAGGTGTCTCTACATTTTGTAACTGACTATATTTCCCTTTTTAGGGTTCCGATACCAAAATGGTAAAAAAAGGAACCCTTATGGTGCGACTTTGTCTGTCTGTCTGTCTGTCCGTCTGTCTGTCTGTCACACCTCTATATCTCAGCAACGACTCATGCTATCGACTTGAAATTTGGAACAGTTGTAGATTTTGGTTGCCCAACTTAATTGCACATGAAATCCTACTAATATAATAAACACGAAAGTTTGTAAGTATGGATGGATGGATGTTTGTTACTCTTTCAAGTAAAAACTATTGAATGGATTTTAATGAAACTTGGCACACATATAGGTCAGGTCCTCGAATAACACATAGGCTACTTTTTACCGCGGGAAAACAGTTCATTCCCACGGAAAAACGCATTTAATGTTAATGAAGAAGGTGACTGACTCACTGACTGACATATCAACGCACAGCCCAAACCGCTGGGTGTAGAAATTCCAAATTTGGTATGTAGGTTATAAGGTCTAACGGTGCACTAAGAAAGGGTTTCACAAAATTCCACCCCAAAGGGGGTAAAATAGGGGATGAAAGTTGATATGAAAGTCCGTCAGTTTTAAAGTTAGGATCTTCAAATTTTGTATTTAGGCTTACGACTAAAAATTAATATTTACGTATCACAGGGTTTTTGAAAATTCGACACCCTAACTAAAGGGTGAAAAGGGGGATGAAGTTAAAAATCCTTTATTTTTAAAGTAAAATCCACATTATTTATTATTTAGGCATTAGGTTTGTGATTCTATACAACGTTCATCACTGTTATTGAAATTCCACCCCAAGTTCAACCCCTAAAAAAGGGAAATGGGGTGAAAAAGTCTAAAAACCAATATGGGTATCATTTGTATGGTTTGTTGGGTCGCTGATTACGAAAACTACAACAATTTTGAAATCCAACGTGGTGGACGTGAAATACCATCATCCCCTGGGGATGGGGTTGGGGTGCGATAGGGTTGAAATGTCTAAAAATCAGTTTAGGTGTCATTTGTATGGTTTATCGGGTCGCTGATTACGAAAACTACAACAACTTTGAAATCCAACGTGGTCGACGTGAAATTGGGGTGCGATAGGGTTGAAATGTCTAAAAATCAATATGGGTGTCGTTTCTATGTTTATATAAAGATAAGAAAGACAAGATAAAGATAAGATATAGCGGTTAAGATGGCGTTAGGGGAAGGGATAGGAAAAGGGGTAGGGAGTGGGAGAGGGACAGGGAAAGGGAGAGGAAAAGGGAGGGGGAGAGGGGCAGGGACAGGGATGGTTTGACGGACGGTTTGACAGATGGTCGGACGGACGACAGATAGACGGAAGGGTGGATGGATGGATGGTCAGATAGATAGAATCCCTTGCGGACGAAGTCGCGGGCAACAGCTAGTAATAAAAATAAAAATATGATTATTACTGTAAAGGGGGCCCAAATAGGGGGGGCAAATTTTCAAATTGTCGTCACTAAGTTGAATGGAGTATCATATGAAAGGGCTTTACTTGTACATTCTAACATATATTTTTGTATTGTTTTTTAACTCTTAGTTTTCAAGTTGTGATGAAAAATGTCAAAAAAAATACCATTCTCCCCGAAGTTTGTGAAAGGAAAATTCTGAATTAACTGCAGTCGATAGAAGATTCTGTAAATATTACAGCAAAAATAAAATGATCTTTCTATGTTGCACAGTTTTTTAGAAATCTGCAAAAAACCTTTACAAACAAATTTGGTTTTGCAGTCCTAAAAATTGACTTTATTGCTTGTAAAAATACTATATTTATATCGGAACCCTCGGCGCGTGAGTCTGACTTGCACTTGACCGGTTTTTTTTTGACGTGGATACGACTATGCTTTCATTTGGGGGGTCTTATCGTGCAAAGTGGATATAGGCCCTCTGGCGGCAATAATTGGTACTTCAATAATTGGTACTTTGGATGAGTCAGAGGGGCGGGGTGAGTGGACGTGGGTGGGAGCTTGACGTGCTCTTGACTGTACACACGGCCGCACATCAGTAGAAACACTTTTGGACCTTATGGCGTGGTAATAGAGTTGAAAAAGTTTCTAACGACAAGCGGTTGACCGTACCACGTAAACCTTACGTACGGCCGCATGAAGGATGCTGCGTGCAAAATAACTCTGTCTGTGATCGTTAATGCGCAGAAGCCGAAAATGAGTCGCGGGCATGACGCGGGGGTGAGCGCGGCCCCCCACATGCCGCGAACGAATCGTTCATTGGCTCTCCACCTGTCACCCATACGCAGACATAGACAGACTTGTTCTGAACGCTCTGTGCTGGACTGGACGAAGACTTAATGAATTCACAATTTATTACTCCTTGCTGCCTCCAGCAACCTACCATCGAGAGACTACCAGTTTTGGATGTGGTCATGTTATGCATTCACAAACTACAATAATACGCCCACATTTTAAAGCCAATAGAGGAGCTTTTCCTTGCTTCTTGTTGCCAATCAATTTACCAACCATTATTCACCATTCTTCAAAAAGACTATGGCACACTCGTTGATGTCTTTTGAGTGAAGTCTTTAAAAATTTAATAATGTTGTTACCGTCTCTTAGAACTGTTATGGGTAGGGTGTCGTCTCCGCCAGCGTAGCCATGAATGAGTAGAATGGTCTCATGACTGGGCTCCCACCCGCTCTGTCGCAGCCAATCCTCGGTATGAAGGTCCACCTATAAGTAAAAGATTAGTTTTGTAATTACAACGATTTTAACAACGATGCTCTATGTGTTGCAATCGGAAGCTGATGTGTTTGTCCATTTTCCTAATTTTATGTCTAAGTAGGTATAGGTAAGTATATAATACTACTAGTTACGATAAGTAAAGGACGAGAAGGTGGTCGGAAGGGTCTATTTAAAAAAAAGTCATTTAGTAGAGTCACTCGAGTCTTCCCTTGGTGGGTGTCAGAAAAGGTGACTTAAGTATCCTTAGCGTCCTGACCAGGGATGTTTAGTAGCGTTACAAGATCTTTAATCACAGCGACGCTAATAAGCGTGGCGGCTTCGGCTTTCGTAGTTCACTCCGAAGTGAACTAAGACTAGGTTATTCCTGAAAATTGTCTTTGTCCTACAGTGGTTTGTATGGGCCGTAAATTAAAAATACGGTTTGGGTTTCAGTAGGTACTTACACTAGCTTCGTCACTATGTGACTAGATATTATTTTTTTAACTTGCAAAACATTTTCGATGACTCATCATCATATCTTGTGGGTAGCAAGGTCGATGACCGACCTCACAAACCCTGGTGTCAGAGTTGTTGAGCCGCCAAAGGCCTCTGACATGGCTCATTAACGACTACATTCTTAGATAGTAGTCGGGACCAACGGCTTAACGTGCCTTCCGAAGCACGGAATCATCTAACTTTTCGGACAATCAGGTGATTCATCCTGCAATGTCCTAACCAAACTGGGGAGGTCGCACAAAGGGATTTTTGTTTGACAGTGTCCCCACCGGGAATCGAACCCAGAACCTCCGGATCGAGAGCCGAGCGCTCTTACCTCTAGACCACGGAGGCTGTTTACTGAAAAGCATTTTTAACAAGCATGTCTCACACCTTTTCACTGCCCTCTTTACTCTCTCGGTCACGGCCACCGAAATATCAGAAGCATTCAACATTTCGGGTCGCAGTAGAGTAAGGTAGTGTTATGCGCGTGCGCGTGGCTCTGTTTATGAATGAAGCTAAGGAGAGCGAGTCCTCGAGGGGACGAATAGCGGTAGTTCGGACGCATTCCTTTCCTTACTGTCGCCGCACTCGCCGCAGACAGAATGACTTAACTATTGATAAGTTTGTATGATGTTGAATTTTTTTCTGGGTAAGTATGTGACCTGATTGACAGTGGATCTGCTCGCCTGAATACACTTGAGTTCTCATTTTAGTGGCGCCTAGACAGGTGGGAAAAAAAACTGGAATGTTATTTGTGCTTCAGAAGCACTGACCTCTATGTTTCAGAAGCACTGACCTCTATAGTTCAGAAACGCTGACCTCTATAGTACGCTGACCTCTATAGTAGACCTGTATGTATTGGTTTTACTCCCGGAGCCCAGTGGTTCTACTCATGAAAACAAGCAACTTTCCCAAAGAAAAAATGATTTTCTCAAAAAAAATTTTCGCCTACCCTTGCAAAATTAGTCGATCACGTGACCACCTACCTAGGACCACCCCCACAAGGTGGACCGACGATCTGGTCAAGGTCGCGGGAAGCCGCTGGATGCGAGCAGCGCAGGACCGGTCGTCATGGAGTTCTTTAGGGGAGGCCTATGTCCAGCAGTGGACGTCTTTCGGCTGATATGATGATGATGACGTGACCACTTAACTATGGAGATGCGCAAAATTTTTTAAGAGCAAAAAAAATTTTTCTTGGGGAAAGTTGCTTGTTTTCGTGAGTAGAATCACTGGGCTTCGGAAGCGAAACCAATACAAATTCACGCTGTATACAGTGTGACTTTTAATTAGTTCTTGATAGGTATCAAAAGATATGCATGTACTCATGCATGATACTGAACTACTTTTCCCGAGGAACATAGGTCGAAATACGAAAAACCAAATTTACCTCCCATACAAAATGCGCTATCAGCGCAAAACTTGATTTTCATATTTCGACCAGCGAACTATTTCGACCTATGTTCCTTGGGGAAAGTTGTTCAGTATCATGAGTAGGTACATTCATACTTTTTTCTATCAAGAAATCATTAAAAGTCACATTATAGAGGTCATTGTTCAGAAGGCACATTGGTCTATTTGGCTAGGCCATTTAGCAAGATGCATTCTCCTAAATGCACATAAATACTCCTACACACAAAAATACGGCTCTATTGTAAAAAGGTTTGTATGTAGGTACGTGCAATCACTAGTTGACATTCTCAAAAAAATCCGTTAAGTGCGAGTCTGACTCGACTCCAAGGGTTTCTCTATAGTATTTTATAACCAATAAAGTCCATTTTTAGGACCGCTAAACTAAGTTTGTTTGTAAAGGTTTTTTGCAGATTTCATAAAAACTGTGCTAAGTAGGTACTTAAATAGTAAGTTCGTTATATTTTTGCTGTAGTACCTACATAATTCCATGAATATCGGCTATTATTCAGATTAAGTAACGCCCTTCCATTTGATAACCCACTTGACCTAGTAACGACAATTTAAAATTTTGCCCCCTCTATTCTATTTGGGCTCCATTCACAACAATAATAATAAAAAAAGCTTTCGTTTGTAATAAAGTTAGGCAAGCATATTAAAAGTAATCCAAATTTCAAGTAGGCCTAGATAGCCTGAGTTACTGAGAAAAACAGGTGAGACAGACAGACTGACGAAGTCCAAAGATTTCGGACCTCCTTGCTTCGCTCAGAATAGATACCTTGCTAATTCATTTAACTATGGGATGACATCTGCCAACATGTCCCAAATTTAAATGTTAAAAATATTTTTAATATTTTTTTAATTTAAAATTTAAATATTCAAAATAACCTGTCAAATCAATAGAACGACGACGCCTTCACTATCTTGTGACGAATGATTTCTTTAATCTTCCTTCTATTACCTTTATTTTTCTGTGGACGAAGTCACACCATAAGAGATCCGTTTATACCATTTTGATTCGGAACTCTAAAAAGAAATATTCAAATTATTCAAACACGAGATGCAATATAATGTTTGCGCATACAGTCCAAACAACGTCAAGCGGGACTCTAGGCCCTAAATTAATGAAGATAAGAACGATACAAAACCCCACATTTCTATAACAAGACGTGCACTTGACTGTATTGGTCACAGTTGACTTCGCCGACCGTGGTCTGCTTTCGACAGGTTTCGAAAACTCACACTTTTTTTGTGCAAACGTGAAATATTACGATAACACACGATCACGTTACTGGAAGGAAGGATGGTGTTATAATGACTATATTTTGTTGCTACCGTATTATTATTTTTTTGTTTAGACTTTATTGTCCACAGGATTTATTTTTCAGATTATACATATCACTGAACTACTTTTTTCTGAAAAATACAGTGTAAGGGACGGTGTATCGAAAACTGAAAAGGCGTACTTGGGTAACGAAACTGAACAACTATCCCAAAGAAGCATATGTTCATCGATCCCAAGACCTTGTCGTAGGGCTATCTGCTCTTCAATTTAACAACCCCGCACGTAGGCACGTATGCATGAACTTGTTCATGACATACATGAGTAATAACTTGCTTTAGTGCACACACCCACACCCCAACGCACACACACCTACACCCCCCCCCCACACACACACCCACACATACACACGCACTCACCCACACATACACACACACACTCACCCACACTCGCACACTCACCACTCCATCATTAATAATCTAACCTTACCTTTTTCTCTTTTGTCATAAATTATATTTTGAATTGTTTGCATTTAAGATACAAGCAAAGTAGGCTTGGCTTGAAGTAGGCTGTCACCGTTATTTTTCATTAGTTGTAGAGGCTAAAGTCGGGCCATCTGTCAAGCTTGACTTGTTGTTTACTTGTATACTGTAACTACGTAGTCGGTTATGGAAGAGCGGAGCCTCCTGACACAGGCATAAAAAGCTTAAAAGGAGGCTTCGGCAACTAGATGGTAAGCACACTTCTGGTTAATGAAATGAATATTTTGTATTTGTATTTCACCATAACACTCCATGAAACGTCCACTGCAGAACAGGGAGCTCCCACCAGAATTCGGGCTATTGCTGGAACAATGTGGAGGGGAAGTACCACAGATCAGAAATAAGTCTAGTCAAACTCCGCCGTTTGAATGAAAACGAAGCGTGTCACAGTTCTCGGTGATATGACAAGCCCATGACAAGCAAACTAAGCGTTAGTACACTTGAGTCATCTAGACTTATTTCTGATCTGTGGGAAGTACCTTAGTCACCACGCTTGTTATAACAACGCTATAGCGTTGCGGCTGGCACCATGGACCGCGGTTATTGGTGACCGCAGTATGTAAGATGGTACAATACACAGAAAGATGCTGCTGCCCATCCTCAGGTTCATAATCCCTAAGTCGCCTCTTACGACACCCACGGGTAGAGATGGGTTGGGACGGATGGGAAATATAAAAAAAATCAAACCTCTCTATTCAAATTGCCCACTCTGCAGTAAGCTGCCGTTATTCATAATCTAAGCTCTGGTCGAACAGGTATGGAGAAGTCAATTTGTTTTTTATTTCCCAAAAATGTTTCTTTGGGAAAGTTGTTCAGTTTCGTTGACTGAGCACGCCCTTTCAGTTTTCGGTACACCGTCCCTTACGACATGTATATATATATATGTATAGGTATTGTCTTTCCTGCATTTGTGACCAACAACAGACTGTTTTTGATACAACCAAGTTTTTTCGTGCCACTGTTGTCTTGCTGCACTGCTCAACTCCTTTGAATATTTCCTGTTTATTAATTTTATATAAAACCTCCTAACAATGTTATTCGCCATCATAAACCGTCTTAACGCGCAAAGCCTATGCATTATATGCAAGTACAAAACTTCGTGGGAAGAAAGACACAATGCATAATTAAAAGTAATAATTTTTCTGAACACACGCAATATCCGACAACATTTCAATTACCTACCTATTCTATTTCTAGTCACTTCACATCACTTCAGCAATAGTGTTTTACTAGGTCGATAGTTGTATCTTTTGAACCGATGTAGGAAGCTGGTTGAAAATTTCACAGGATATGTGTTTTTAAGACAAATATATTACCTAATAATAAAAAAATAAATAGAATTAAAAAAATATAAAGGGGGTTGCCAATAGTTGCCATACAAGAAACGTATTTTGTTTCTTTTTGCTCTTTCGTCAGAACGGTTATTAATTCGAGCGTCAAACTTGGTATGAAACATAGTTCACTAAAATTTCAATAAAATAAATGATTAGCTGACTGACTGACGCCAACCCGTTACCGCTTTAGCTACACGTTTGAAGTTTTGTGTGCTAATTTAACGCATACCACAAACACCATATCAGAAAGGATTTTCAAAAACTCATCCCCCAGGTTGAAATAAGGGATAAAAGTTTTTCAAAATTTTTTACTTAGCTTTAACTTTCATCCCTTATTTCACATCCTTGGAAGACGATTTTCGGAAAATCCTTTCTGATATGGTGTTTCGCGTCCTGCCGGGGAGCCCACTTCTTATATGTTACCTATAAGTGTTTACTTGAATTGTGCCAAGTTGCATCCCAGCAGGTTAATGTGCAAGGTACGCCTTGTTGTATCTCCTACTATAGGCCTTAGCCGTCTACAGGGTTATTTTTGGACCTCTGGCCAAATTTTAGTAGGTTGTTCAGAATATGTTTCTGAACAACTTTCCCAAAGAAACATGGGTCGAAAAACGACAAAAATTTTTGGTCATTGGTCAAATTTTTTCTCGTTTTTCGACCCATGTTCATTTGGGAAAGTTGTTCAGAAACATGTTCTGAGCAACATATTAAAATTTGGCCAGGGGTCCAAAATAACCCTGTATATCAAACGATATAAACAATATTCTGTCACCTCATTATCCGAATAGTAAGACGATTCCGTGCTGTCTACGGAAGAAGTCCGAAGTGAGAGGCCTTGGAGGCTTAACAAAAACACGATACAATAGAATAGAAAAGATAGAATAGAAAAAGTTTTATTTAGTAACAAATTGAACTTAAACTAAACTTAAAACTATTATATGTAACTATCTATGTCTACTAAAAAGGCAGCCAGCTCAGCTTATGCTCCGACCACTTTTAAAGTAGTCAGGGCGCTGGTTTTCAGCTGGTACCTATTCGACTAGAGAAAAAATAAAAATAAACTAAAACTAGGAACTAGACATTTTCTGTTCTGTGTTATTTAATTAATACAATTAAGTACAAAATGATTTTTAGTGGAGTAACTTTCAGTCAGTTTTTCTCTTCTCTCCTCCATCAATTCCCAATACGATACGACATGATCCTTTCTGCTCTCCTATCCGTCCAGTCTTACCTTACCTATGCTTATTTTATTTCTGTTATCTTTCTTGCCTCTTTCAAAGTAGAAAACTACAATTCTTTGCTTACAAGTTGAAAATAATATGTAAATTTTTTGTATGGGTCTTTTATGCAATTTCGATCGAGATAGGAAGTAAGCGACAGGTTTCCGAAAACTGAAAGGGCATGATCAGTCAATGTAACTGAACAACTTTCAGTAGGAAAAAAAAATTTGAAAATGAAAATAAAATCGGCCGCTCCATGCAAACCTCATACACACTGTCAAATTAAGTTTAAAATTTTGTATAAAGATAATTTATTTTTAAAATCCTGAAAATTTAATTAACTGAAAGTTGTTCGGTTTCATTGACTTGAGTTGATCCCAAAATTTTTTATAATCCTTAAATGTTTGCAGTTAATTTAATTGACATGTAAAAAGACCATAAGTAGGTACATAAAAAATCCTTGTCCATCAATAATAATCAACAGTGCATAACGCATATTATGTACAATTAAGAGCAGTTCAAGCTTAACACTCGCAGCGCGACTTTAGCTTTTAGCTTCTGTAGTACTTCAAAAAAATAAGAGCTGTTCAAAATCCAAGTGTATCAAGCTTGAAATGGTCTTGACTGTACGAACGAGTTAAAAGTAAATTCAAATTAGACCCTGGTTTTACCTGACTGGATTATAAACATATTGGAAACTTTTCCCATGGTGTATAACACTTCGCGAAAGCACTAGAAAATCCATAAAGAAGTCGATGACTCCAGATTATTTAACCTGTGCGATTCTCATTGAAAATGTATCAACGGTCTGTTATGTGACTGTTTCTGTTTCTAGAGCATTAAAAGTTAAAAGCATTATGTGATCACATCAGCTTATTAATATGATGAGGTGTGCATGTGCAACTTTAGGTGTGAAATATTGGCTCTGTTGTAAGGTGACATGACAGGTTTTGGAATTGAATATTTTAGGTAAATTAATAGGCAGTTGTATGTGCAAAGGGCCCTTAGAGTCAAAAGAACTAAGAGTCGTAAAATGACCCAAAAATAAGTACCTATATTTAATGTATACTTAAATAGGGTTCCACAAAAAATATTTCAACGGTGAACCTGTAAAGAAACGTGTCAAAAACGACCAACATATTGGACTTCCCATACTGAAGTACTTAGGTAACTTAGGTAATGTATGTGAAGTATTGTGAAGTGACCCCTGTTTCTCTGGGAAAGTTGTTTAGTTTTAAGCCGCAGTTACACCTTCCTATAATCAAACACTAATTCGGCATACACTGCTGGTTGGTTCTGATAATTCCAGTATCCTTTGAACGAACAATGTATGCCGAATTAGTTTCTGAAGGAAGGTAAGATTTCACGCAATTTTTGTAGGAAAAGAAGATCATAACACTCACAACTCTCTTCTCCGGCTCGCTCTCGGTATACAGATGCAGCTTCATGTCAGGGTCGGGACATGGCTCTCTTTCTCTTCTCCACACACACTCCTCAAACGACGCGTTGCTGAAGCTATCATTGTGGAGCAGCAGAGCTTCTTTGATCGGATTTCTTTGGCTTTGTGTGTCTGGAAAGATATCGTGGGTTGTGTTGGAGCATTTAGCTGCTTGATTTTAAGAATAGCTTTACCTATTCCAACGGGAGCGTTCCTGTTCGTCGGGGGCTTTTATAGCAATTAAAATAAATTAACCACATTGCCTTGTTAATTTTTTAATTTTCTTATTTAAGGATCTTTATTTAGATACCTACCTAAGTTTCTTAAGTTTTTAATATAATGTGTTCAACGAACTGTTATAATTTTAGCTTTGGATAAAATGTTTTATTAAGTAATTACTCGTAATTAGTTTGTTTTTAAAATATTTTGCCTGCAATTTTTATACATGTTTTAGTTTAACCTACTTTAAAATAAGTACCTGCGCAACCGAGCTTTGCTCTGTATAATCTTAACCAAAGCCCGCTAATAGATGGCGCTATAGGGATTCCGGACTATTTTCAAGAAATGCTTAAAAAATGGAGAGAACGAATTTTCCCGGACAAAAGACCAAGCTAGATCGATTTTCCTTCACCGAAAACCTCCGGATACAAAATTTTATCGAAATCGTTAGAGCCGTTTTCCAGAAATTTATTACAAAATATATACGTAGAAATATTGCTTGTTTAATAGTATAGGATTTACAAACACAAACATGCATTTCCCAACAGCACTTACCGTGCGCGAGCGCAGTAATCGCGATGGCCAGCAGCGTCGCGCGCACCATCCTTGCACTCGCGTGTGTCACTGCGCAAGGAATTGTTTGCTTCCACCACTCGCCACTGCTATGTATTAACTGTATGCACAACACTACAGTTGCGCAGTAGCATCACCAGTCACTATAGTGCGGCCAGTTAGCTGTTTCACGTAGACACGCCTTACAATTTCACCAAATTTTTTCCAGGATTTTTTTACTAGTTAAGTACATAGCTCTCAATTTTTGATAGGAGCCAATTCTTGAATTTCAAAAAAATTCCATAAAAAATTCAAGAATTGAGAGCTATATATATACCTAACTAGTACCTGGAAAAAATTTGGTGTAATTTGGTGAATTTGCCGATATAAGACTATAAGGGACCGGACAACTACCTTCTACGAGATCGTGGTTTGTTTTATTGCAAGTCACTGGAAGTAGATCCATGGAAGTTTTAGCCCACGTTTAGATTAATTTGAATGCGTGAAGTAAATTTTTGAGTACAACGATTTTAAGCATAAAATCAGAACCTTAAAAAATGCAGACTTCTGTACCCAAGGTGCTACGGCAACGGAACCTTAATTACTTTAGGTACTAAGCCTAAATCGTTAATCGTCTGTTTGTCCGATCTAAGGATGTTTATTTTGAGCAGTTGTAGGTAACTGAAAACCGGTCGAAATTTCAACAGTGTTATTATCAGAAATCAGAAATTTTTATTAACACTAAGAAAGACATCACAACACAATTCTATAAAAAAATACAATAAATATGCAGCAACATCAAATAAATATTATCGTAAGGGTATAATACAAAAGTAGAAAAAATAAAATAAAAATAAAATCAGTGCTGTGACATCGGCAGTGATAAAAGCGCCGATTATGGCGGATATATGCATGGAGAATTGCTGTCACCTTTGGGATGGCTCAGCTAAATACCAACTTGCTGCACTTGACTCGATAGATCGCAGAGCCAAGAAGCTCGTTGGTGATGAGATACTGGTGAAAACCAAGTTTCACAGTCTGGCCCACCGACGCAAAGTTGCATGTCTGTCGGTCTTCTACAGATTGTACTTCGGAGAGTGTGCTCTAGAGCTCCACAAGCCCCATCTACCATCGGGAGTCCAGACGCACCGCAGAACATCACCCATACTTGGTTGATCTTCCGCACATTCGCACAAAGCGCTTTGAAACATCTTTTATAATGCGCACGGCAAAAGAGTGGAATTCTCTGCCTGCGTCTGTGTTTCCGAGTTCATATAACCCGAATCTCTTCAAGTCGCGAGTGAATAGGCTTCTTCTGGGCAAGCTCGTTCCATCGTCGACCTCAACTCTGTCTTCAAGACTAGATCGAGGTCAAGAGTAAGCCCATTTTCAATAAAAAAATAAAAATATCGTAAGAAACAGTAAAAACAAAGATAAGAGAAAAAATAAGGAAGGTCCCCAAATAGAGAAACGGTAACAAGTACCTACAAGAGTCCAAGCTGGGATGGTTGTAGTGCATCAACAATAATTGTAGAATAACAGATGATAATAATAAAAACTGGTCAAGTACGAGAAGGACACTACAAAGACTATCCCGATGATGTGGTTGGTATCGAGCTTGCCTTTCACGCCGTGGGCCACGAGTTCGATCCCAGGCCAGGGCAAACATTGGTGTGATGAACACAGGTGTTTGTTCTATAGCTGGGTAATTTGACAAATGAGAATGCAGAGCGCGTTGCCCACTATACGAACAAGTATGAAATTCCTCGCCTTCTGTGGATCCCTCTTTTTATTTCCCCGTCGAACCAACTCATCAGACTTACGGCACAAATAGCCAAGGGATCAGTTCAGTCCTTGACATGCTCTTGACTGTACTATCAGTGGTACGGTCGACCGCAAGTCACAGGAAACATTTGCAACTCTATCACCATAGTGTTTCTACTGACGTGCTGTTGGGTGTACATACTTCACCAGACAGGCATTGCACAAAAACTCTCCTATCTTGAAAGATTTCTAAAGAAAGTGTTACATCATAAAACAGTCCCTAAATCAGAGTCAGTGACCTAGTTTAGGTTATCTTATCAATCTTATCATGTAGAAACTAGGAATCGTTAGGCCAGCCATACAGTAAATAAGTACTTACGACAATTTTTTTTTAATTTAATTTTTCGAATGCAAAAATAATTATTGTTTCCTGGCCTCTTTTAGAACAAAAAATATTTTTACTAACAATAAGGGTGTTTACACACTACATCCGATCCGAATCCGTGAAAGTAAGAATCAGTAGTAAAATCAGCTTCCGTCATTCGATTTCACTATTGATTCTTATTTTCACGGATTCGGATCAGACGTCGTAGTGCGTAAACACCCTAAGATAAATGGCGAACTCGTTGATGTCTTTTGTATGAATTATTTAAAATCGTCATAATATTTTTTTATGTTGCCACTATGATTGATTTATCGCATTCTAACTGTTTTTATGTAGCTAAGGAGAAACCAGCTACCGATAACATATATACCGTTATGCTATTGTTACGATTATTTATACTTAGGTACGGTCAACCGCTTGTCGGTAGAAACTTTTTCAACTCTATTACCACGCCATAAGGTCCAAAAGTGTTTCTACTGATGTGCTGTTGAGTGTACCTACCTACTTTGTTATAGCACAGATAATATAATTATTAAGGTTATAGTCAGCCGTTTTTATGTAATGCGAATGTGCCTGCAAGAAACTTAGACAAATTATTACTATGCGCTTGCTATTATTTTACTAATAGGCATATATAGAATTACCTACATACATAGGTAGAGTTATTTATCCGTCATTAATGTAGTGTAGAGTCATACTATGGTCACACTAATAACTACATTATGATGTACTGTGTTTTTTAATCTTCCACAATATCTACTCAAAAATTACAAATTTCATTACAGTGTTGTCGTCTGTTGAAAGTTCCATATTCTGACATTTTCGAAATCGGTTCATTCATGATATGGATCACGCTTCAAATATAGAAGGGTCCATTCATAGTTACAATTGTTTGCATTATAGTTTAGAGCCTTTTATTAAGGTTGGTCCCACGGACGGCGGAAGTGTGAAGCGAGGAGGCTTTACGAGATACTCACGTTCGAGTTACAAATACAGACAGCCCGCGGGCAAAGAATGAGTGGGATCGAGATTCATATCACCGTGTGCGAGCGAGCCTCTTGGTGTTGTGGTGTGGCCACTCTGAGTCAATTAGCTTGTGTATGTGTGTGTGGTGAGTAAGAGCACAGGTGAGGCTGTAGGTGGGAGCGGGAGGGAGAGAGCCTGCGTGCGCGCCGCCGCCATCGCAGGTAGAGCAGCCAGTCCGAGACAAGCGCCCCGCGCGCCCGCGTCTACAATATACACTGCCTCCGTAACCTGCTTTGTGAAAACAACATCAACAAACGAACACAAATTATATTTGATGTACAAAGAATCGAAAGACATTAGTGAAGTGCTTTGAATATTATTTCTTGTGGTTGTGATAGCTAATCGCGGTCGGTCTAATTGCGCGAATGCCACGGTCCACAACCTACGCAGCCGGCGCGTCCCCTCCATTCATTCAAGGACCAATCGTTGAACCCATGTCTCAACTTTCGCGCGCACTTTACCACGCTGATTTGGAAATGAACCCAAAAAAAACATATCGAAGCATCGACTGAGCTGATGGCCTTTCGCGACTCAGCGACAATGTCAGTCAATCAGAACGCACCCGCTGGCCAGTTTAGTAAACAGAAATCACAACTAGGTAAACAGGGCCCGGAACCGGTCAACTTTCCACCTCGTTATCATCCGCCTCCGTTGGCTGCAGGTGGCCCCAAGCTAGCCACTGCGGACGCGACCGCGAAAGAGTTCAAACCTCCATTTGCAAGCAAGTCAGTCGATCCGAGCAAGTTGCAGTATCCGATAGGACTACACGGTGTGCCGGGACCCTACCCGAGCGGATCAGTGCCGTTTAAGTATCCTCAAGGATACCCTATAGGATATCCACTTCCACCAGGAGCTCTACGTGTGCTAAGACCACCAGGAGAGGTGATTACGAAAGCTATCGTCCACGAACCCGTTGAACCGACAGCCCGAGCGAGAAGCGCAGACGATACACAAAGAGTCCAGCGCAATCTAGAGGAGGAACAGATACATAGACGATCAGCTGACATGCTTAAGTTTACAAAACGTGTAGAAACTGAAGGACCGCGAGCTTCAACAGACCAGAGGCGACAAATTCAAAACCTTTTAGATGAAATAAAAGCTTTGAAAGAAGCTAATCGTCGCCTCAGCGAGGATAACCAGGAACTCCGAGATTTGTGCTGTTTTCTCGATGATGATAGACAAAAGGGCCGCAAATTAGCTCGGGAGTGGCAGCGCTTTGGACGGTACACTGCTTCTGTCATGCGCCAGGAAGTTTCTGCCTATCAAAGCAAACTAAGAGAGCTAGACGATAAGCAACAGGAACTTATACGGGATAACTTAGAGCTGAAAGAATTGTGCCTTTATTTGGACGAGGAGCGGGAACGAAGTACTTGTGTGAACTGTGGCCGAGCAGCAGGTAGAGAGAGAGACGACGGTGATGGCAGTAGCAGTGGAACCAACGCAGAGGAAGGTCCACGAGCACCAGCAGTTCCTGTTATATCCCATCCACAACTCGCCGAAAGAACAGTGCAATACGTACGAGATTTAGAGCAGAAAGTTCGAAGGTTGGAGGCAGAAAAGGGCCTTGGCACAGGCAATGGACAAAGCGAGCGACCTGAAGCAGTGGTTCGCGCCTTGCAGGTGCTGGAAGTCAGAGAAAGGGTTGAAAGGGAACGCAGAAGACCAGCACCAGATTTAGATTCAGGAGAGCAAGCTCTTGTCAGAGAGATGTGCAATGTCGTTTGGGGTAAACTTGAAGACGCACCACCTGAAGCACCGCCTCGCTAAGTGAATAAAAACATAGTTATGATTTATGAATCAGTGAACGTAAAAATAAATTATAAGAACAAGCGAGTGAAAAGTTGTTCGAAGGTCCGAATGGAATCTCGGATCGAGGCCACGGTGAGCGTAAACCCCGTGACCTACAGCGCGGAAATACCGTGACCTTGTTTAAGAATGGGAGATAACTTTAAAATTTATCAATGAAGTTTAAAAACCGTGTGATGTACGCTTGCCACGCATTTATGAAACCTTTGTTCAAGATAGAACCGTAACGCAAAGTACAAAGTTAGAAATTAACGAAACTAGGCATTAAGACTTTTCGTTTTGCACTCTACCTTGCCTATTTATTAGTTATATTCATGCCTGATTGGAATATACACTGTGTTAAAAAAGTGATGCAATTTGTTACGAAACTGAATAAATTTGTCTCGGAAAAGTGCCAAGAAAAAAAAACTTTCCACAAGTGGAAGTCAACATTTTTTTCGTATTGCAGAATATGTAATGTGGTTTATTCTATAAATGACCCACTTTGCTTGACACCCTGTATCAAGAAAAGTGGGGGGGTGGGTTTGCCAGACACAAAACAGCAAATGACTAATTTATCATTTATAAATGATTGATTTATCGCCAGCTCTATCGTTTTATAAGTACTATAGCGAAGACATAGATGCGATTTGAAAAAAAAAGCATAAAAAGAATCGGTACACACCATTCTCATCCTATTATCAAGAACGTAAAGCTATAGCTTCTGCCTGCACACATATTCGCTAAAATGATGGATTTAATATTAACTGTTAAATTATACTTAAATGAGGCTATTGGTTGATAATGAAATTTAAATTTGAAGATGTTTTGAAATTATAGTCTAGATTTTTTATTTTATCTGTGATTGTCTGACCTTCTTGTGAGCTGGAATTTTGGTTTTCATTTTAATGAATTTCTACGTATTTCTCCCGTTGAACTGATTCCTATTTCTCGTCTAGTCAGCCACTGTAGACCTACCTACCTACCTACCTACCGCCGAACTCAATCGTTATCGGATCTCTCTTTTTTTCTATACAAGAAGAAAAGAGAGATTCGATAACGATTGAGTTCGGCGGTAGGGCCTCTGTGCCTAATTGAATACTACTAAGTATCGTCATACGAATAAGTACAAAATAAAATACCTTAACCAGCTCATACAACGTGCTTCGCTTGCTTCTATTCTGTTTTTAATTTATTATTTTAATTAAGCATTAAATTATTGTATGTTTAATCCATTGTTTTACTTAATTCATGTATAGTACAGACAGCAACACTCTTAACCAACCAATGAAGATTCACCTGAAAAACGTCAGCTAACCATTATTTCATGTGCAAAAGAAATCCTGCCCAAAATGCGATATCAGCTGTTGCAATTTCTATTAAAATTCTATTATATATTTCGACCTAGTTTCCAAGGAAAAAGTGGTTCATCCTATTCTATTAAACGAGCAATATTTGTAAATATATTTGTTATATAGAGTGACTTTTAATTAGGTCGTGATAGAAAAAGGTATGAATGTACTCATGATACTGAACAACTTTCCCCAAGGAACATAGGTCGAAATACGAAAATCAAGTTTTGACCTCCCATAGAAACTGCATCAGCTGATGATAGCGCCTTATGTGTGGGAGGTTAAATTTGGTTTTTCGTATTTCGAACTATGCATATATTTTGCTATAAAGAACTAATTAAAAATCACCCTATATATTTGTAATCGGTTTCTCGAAAACGGTTCGACAATGTTGAGGTGGTTATTGTACAGGGTGTAAGGGACGGTGTACCGAAAACTGAACGAGGTAGCTCAGTCGACGAAACTAAACAACTTTCCCAAAAAACAATTTTGGGAAATATTTGACCTCTCCATACAAATTGCGCTCTGCTCTGAAAGGTCAATACTTTTTCATTTCCCTGAAATGTATCCTTGGGAAAGTTCAGTTTCGTTGACTGAACACGCCCTTTTAGTTTTCGGTGCGCCACCATTAGTCCATTACACCCCGTAGAGCGAAGTTCGGTCGCCTAGGTACTTTTGATAAACAGAATTATCCTTAAAATTTTCTGGTGTAAGTATAAAAAAAATCGCTGTCTCTGTAGTCTTCTTTTTTAGGGTACCGTACCCAAAAGATAAAAAACGGGACCCTATTGATATGCCTCCGATGTCTGTCTGTCGGTCAGCGGCTTGGAGGAACTAGTTTTGCGGACTTTATTGCTTTCCAAAATAATGTAAGTATACCGGAAGCTTCAGCGGGAGAGTCTTTTTTTTATTGTCAATGGGCTTACTCTTGACCTCGATCTAGTCTTGAAGACAGAGATGAGGTCGACGATGGAACGAGCTTGCCCAGAAGAAGCCTATTCACTCGCGACTTGAATAGATTCGGGTTAGGTATATGAACTCGGGAACACAGACGCAGGCAGAAAATTCCACTCTTGCCGTGCGCATTATAAAAGATGTTTCAAAGCGCTTTGTGCGAGTGTGCGGAATATCAACCAAGTATATGCGGTGCGTCTGGACTCCCGATGGTAGAAGGGAGATGGTGGAATATGCTCGTGGAGCTCTTGAGCACACTCTCCGAATTACAATCTGTAGAAGACCGAAAGACATGCAACTTTGCGTCGGTGGGCCAGACTGTGAAACTTGGTTTCACCAGCATCTCATCACCAACGAGCTTCTTGGCTCTGCGATCTATCGAGTCAAGTGCGGCTAGTTGGTATTTGGCTGAGCAATCCCAAAGGTGACATCAATTCTCCATGCAGGATCGGACTTTTATATAAAACTAAAAGCTGTCCAGGAGTGAAGTAACGCCTAACCTTATTGAGGATGCCCAGCTTTTTTGCTACAGTTTGGGCTTTTGACTCAATGTTAGCGCCGAAGTTCAGGTTTGCACACAACTTCAGGCCAAGTAGCTTGAGGCTGTCGGTAACTGGTACAGTTGTACTAAACGTTAGTTTACTATTATTTAATCTGTGGTTGTACCTCGAAAAGTAGGAGCCAGATTGAACGGACTCCTTTTGGCGGTGAACAGAATCGCCTGTTTTGGTGGCGTTGAAACTCACCAGATTTTTGTCACCCCACTCGGAGACACGACTTAAGGTTCAGTTTATTCGCTCTAACGTGGCCTCTTTCGGAGAACGTATCTCGTCACTGCTGTCCGACTCGCACTTGACCGGTTTCTTTCTTTAGTGAGCGTTGCGTTTTTAGTACCTTTTCGATGCTGGAAAGGACCACGAAGTTAAACTTTTTGGATCAAATTAGTAGTTGACACCGTTGTTACACTTGACAGTGATAGACAGTTTGTAGGTTGTCAGCTTGTGAGGTCACAAAACCTTGACAAAATATTATAATCAAAAACATAACTTTGCAACTTACTTTTTGGTTTGTTGTTGAATGTTGCTTTGGGAGAGTAGTGTCAAGTGTCAAGTGTAAAAAAGGAAAATTTAAATTTATATTAAAAGTTTTCCTATATTTTATACATTATCTGATCAGATTTGACTTGACTATATATATTTATATATTTATTATAATTATCTATTCATTTCAATGACAGATTCCCCATCCCCACCAGGGGATGACCCTGGTGGGGGTACGTTTATAACCCCGAACTCTCCCGGTGCGTATGTTGTGATTAAATCTGTCCCAGAAGAGAGTCATGGAAGGAGAAGGTGCAAACACCACTATAAACGACGGTCGAATAAGTCCCGCTCTCGATCACGCTCCAGATCACACTCTAGATCCCGTTCTTCATCTCTCTCGAGCTTCGATTCGGTGGTAACGAATCCTCGTGCAATCCCTAATTCCCTCTCCCAAGATAATGTCCAAAGCTCGGGTCTTGACTCATCTCTACTGCTGGGTCAACGTTCTATTCCCAACTCCCTCACCCCAAATCCCCTCTTGATAACCTCACCAGACGCCTCTGTCCCTTGTCAGTCATCCCAGTCACAGCTGACCCTAGGGGACGCTGGCAGACTCCTTTACTCTAAAAATGACACTGGCCCCTTTTTGGTTCATGTTCAGCTCATCGAAGAGTCTCCTGACTCTGGGACGACCCTCCACCCGATTTCCTTCGGGAAGTTTATACATAGCAGGTTTCGAGAATTCCCTGATATAATAGATGGCTCCATGAAAAAGATTGGTCGCAACCGAATCTCTTTACAATTTCACTCGGCAGATGCGGCCAACTCCTTTTTAGAATCCCCCACCCTTTTGATGCATAAATATAAAGCGTTTATACCGTCTTATAACGTGACCCGCCTTGGACTGGTTCGTGGTGTCCCTGCTGATCTATCCCAAGAAGAAACGGCTTCTCTCATCAGTGTCCCGGTAGGCTGCGGTAGAGTTCTTAAAGTCCGCAGATTAAATTATAAAAAACTATCCCCTGATGGCTCTCACTCTTGGGTCCCATCGCAGACTGTCTTAGTTACCTTTGACGGTCAGGTTTTGCCTCCGAGGATATTTTTACTTTACAACTCCCTCCCAGTTGAGATATATTCATACCCTACCGTACAGTGTTTCAGGTGCTGCAGATTTGGTCATACCCAGAATAAATGCCGTGCTAAGACAGTCCGCTGTTTCCAGTGTGGTAAAGACCATTCAGGCTCCAACTGCGTGGATGCTGCTAAGTGTGCCAACTGCCCTGAAGGCCCTGGATCCAATCACCCAGCCAAGAGTAAAAGCTGCCCGGAGTATGTAAGACAATGTAACATCAAGAAAACGATGGCTGATCAGAATATTTCTTATTTTGAAGCTGATAAACTCAATGTCCCCAAAAAATTGTACTCAAATGTTGCTGCCCCCTCTCAATCTAATAGAAAAACCGTATTTTTAACCCCCCGCCTCCCCCCTACAGTTCATCCAGGTTATGACCGTCATGCTCACCACTCTTTGACGAAGGATCCTATTTCTTGTCTTCCAAATGGATCTGCCCTAGATAATCCTCCTCTTGATTCCGAAAAACTATTAAAAGAACTCACCCTTTTGTGCAAATCTGTTATTAAAATTTTCTCTTCCTCTTTTAAAGGAGATAATATGTTGTCCCTCGTCGCTCCTCTTCTCTCTTCTTTTTTAACTGCTTTAAATAGTGTTAATGGACACCATGATACAATGGAATTGTAGAAGTTTATATATTAAAAAACATGAAATCACTTTCCTCATTAACAAATACAATCCTTTTATTCTAGCTCTCTCTGAAACCTGGTTAAAACCAAATTCCATTTTCAAAATTCCTGGTTTCATCTCAGTCTGTGATAATCGCGCCCAAGCTAACGGATGCGCTTTATTCATCCGCAACCATGTTCAATTCTCTACATTCTCTATCCCTCATAATAATGAATTTTGTTTAGTTGCAGTTCGCATTAAAAATATTTCTTATGTATCTCTTTATATTCCTTACCCCAATAGTTGTATTTTAGCCGAGGTAAAACGTATCTTCGACGCTCTCCCCCGACCAATAATAATCATGGGAGATTTTAACTGTCACCACCCACTATGGGGTTGTGGAAAGTCGGACTCGGTTGGTTTTCAATTAATTGACCTTCTTGATTCCTGCGACCTCTGTTTCTTAAATACCGGTAGCCCAACTCGCCGCGTTCGCCCCGGTGACGCACCGAGTGCTGTCGATTTATCACTCTGTTCTCCGGATTTCGCCTCCCAACTTTCCTGGGAGACTCTCAACACTACTTTTGGCAGTGATCATTTCCCAATCATTCTTAATCTCCCTTCCCCCTCTCTACCTAGGCCCCCTTTACGAAATCCTCTTTTAAAACATAATTTAAGTTCTGCTGATTGGTCCTCTTTTTCGTCAATTTTAAGTATTAAACTCTCCAGTTTACCACCTATTTCCATAGATAAAATTTATTTATGTTCCGACGCCTTATCCTCTATTCTAATTTCCAGTGCTGATTCCTCCTTTTCTCTTAAACCTATTTCATCTGGAAAACTCCCTTCTCCCCCATGGTGGGACCGTGAGTGCACTCAAGCTATTCTTGCCCGTAAAGAAGCTGAACTGGCCTATGCTTTTAATCTCTCTCTAGACAACTATTGTAATTTAAACCGTATAATCGCAAAAACAAAAATTCTCCTACGTTCTAAAAAACAGGAAGGATGGAAATCCTTTTGTTTATCAATTTCCCCCTCCACTCCTTCTACTCTGGTTTGGAAAATCATTCGTAGATATCGGGGTGCCTATAATCCTGCCTATCATTTTTGTCCTTCATCTCTCCATTGGGCCGAAAGCTACATGGATATTTTGGCCCCAGCTTTTGTCCCATCCCAGTTAGAACTCCCTTCATTTTCTGCCCCCCCTATATCTCATAATTTGGACCGCCCCTTTTCTATTACAGAACTTAAATTTGTATTAAAGGCTGTAAAAGATTCTGCCCCTGGGATCGATGGTATCCCGTACTCCTTCTTTGTTAATGCTTGTGACGATTTCCTTTTATATTATTTGGATTTAGTTAACACTATGTTTGCTTCTGGAATCATACCTTATAATTGGAAATCCCAACTTATCATGCCCGTCTTGAAACCGGGCAAAGATTCGGAAGACCCACACTCCTACCGCCCAATAGCCCTTTCATCAGTTTGCATCAAAATCATCGAGCATCTGATCAAGAATAGACTAGAATGGTTTGTGGAGAGTGAAGATCTTTTAGCTCGGACTCAATTTGGATTCAGAAAGGGTAGAAGTTGTATTGATAGTTTAGCTATTTTCACAACTGATATTCGATTATCTTTCTCTAGAAATGAGTCAGTTGTTGCAGCTTTTTTGGACATAACTGGCGCTTATGATAACGTTCAACTCCCCCTTCTTTGGCTTAGAATGCGGGATCTAGGCATTCCATCCCGTCTCCTAAATTTTGTTCAAAATTTACTATCTGAAAGAATCATCACATTTAGATGTAGTGATCCTTCAGTTTCCCCTTCGAGAACTATTTGGCGAGGCCTTCCTCAAGGCTCAGTCCTAAGCCCCCTTTTGTACAATATATACACATCCAATTTGGACAAATCTGTTGGCCTATGTAGAGTTCTTCAATACGCTGATGACCTACTAATTTATTTTTCTGGCCATCATTTTGATAAGATCACAACTACCATCTCGAATTCCCTAACTAGTTTAAATTCTTGGCTCTCTCAACATGGTTTGTCCCTATCTCCATCTAAATGTAATTTGGTTACCTTCTCAAGAAAGAGAATTGTTCCACACCTTCCTGTCCTAATTGGTGATACCCCTATTCAATATAGCCCTTTTGTTAAGTTTTTAGGCGTTATTCTCGATTCCAAATTAACAGGTGTTCCACATGTTGAATACATAACAACCAAATGCGAGCGTAATCTTAATATTTTAAGATGTTTGTCGGGAGTTTGGTGGGGTGCTCACCCCTTTTCTTTAAAATTATTATACAATGCTGTGATCCGCAGTTGCTTAGATTATGGCATTTTTTTACTAGAACCAGCGAACAAGGCTGCTTTCCGTAAATTGGACTTAGTTCAATCTAAAGCTCTTCGAATCATTTCTGGGGCCATGAAGTCCTCCCCAATAAATGCGCTTCAAGTTGAATGCGTTGAGCCCCCTCTATTCCTCAGACGACGTTTCTTATCCGACCGCTTTTTATTTCGCGCTATTCGCTTTTCCAATCATCCCATTCTACCCAAACTCTCCCTTCTTAATAGATACTTCTCCTCTTCCTCCTACTGGAAACATAAAGATGCCCCATGCCTCGTTATCAGCTTTCGAAGTGTATCCTCGGTAAAAGATGCTATTTTCCGTTCATCTAATCTCCCTCTGTTTGTTTTTAGTTATCAATCTATTACCTTTCTTCCCCACATAATTTTAAATTTCGGAATTTGCAAAGATGATCCCCATAGCGATAAATTATTTGCTGATATTATTAACCGTGACTGGCGTGACTGGCACACTATTTTCTCGGACGCTTCAAAGTTATCTACTTCTGGATGTGTAGGTGCTGGAACCTTTCACTCCCAATATAATATCTGTCAAAAATTCAAATGCCCTCCACATTCCTCTGTATACTCCGGGGAATGCTTGGCAGTTCTTGAAAGTATTAATTACGCTGTAACATTGAATTTAAGACGATGTTTGATCCTTTCTGATTCTCGCAGCTGTCTTCAATCACTTCTATCTAACCCTTTTCATTTGAACTCTCATAGCGCCATTTTATTCCATATCAAGGACCGCCTCCTTCACTGCGCTAGACTTGGGATGAATATTATTTTAGCTTGGATCCCGAGTCACGTAGGAATCTTAGGGAATGAGTCTGCTGATCTGGCTGCCAAGGATGCGGTACTTTGCGGTGATAAACGCCACTTTAGAATTTACCCGGATGATCTCTTATCTCTTCCCATTGTCTCTCTTCATCGGACCTGGTCCTCCCACTGGAGAACCTCAGCTATGCACCGTGGTTCATATTTCTTTAAAATCCAACCTGATGTTCCCCGAAAACCCTGGTTTTCCAAAATTTACTTACCGAAATCTTTTACATCTTCCCTAATTCGTCTTAGACTAGGTCACTGCATCTCGCCAGTCCATCTTGCCAAGTTACATATCCGGAACTCCTCCATATGTGAATGCGGCCTGGAGGAAGGTTCCGTGGATCATATTTTCTTCATCTGTCCTCTTTTCTCTCACTCAGATTTTTTTGAAACATTATATTCCTTAAAAGTTCCTCTTCCAACTTGTTCTGCTTGCCTGCTTTCTTCCAGAGATATACATATCTTCCGGTCTCTGGCCTTATTCTGTAAATCTAATCACATAAAACTTTAACTTGCTTCCATTCATCTTATAATATATTGTTTTTTATAAAAGTATTTCTGATCACTTATTATTTTATGTTTTAATTTTCATTTGGTTACTTTTATATTTCCTTGACCTTGGCACAAATAACCTAGTAGGTTGATTGCCATAAAAAAACTAAAAAAAAAAAAAAAAAAAAAAAAAAAACTTACTATTTGTTTTGAAAATTGTGTCACGACTAACTCATTAAAATGGCAGTTCCACCCATTAAGGGGGAAGGGGAGGATATTGATACCATTGGAGTAAGTAACTACTTGGTATTTTATGCAAGATATACATACTTAAATACTTACATAACATCATATCTTAGGAAGTATTTATAGAATCATAAGAGCGCCGAATACTTTAAAATATCAACAGTCACCTACAATTTTGCTCCTCAGATCTATGTAGGCGGTCGCAACCCGGAAGGCGATCGCCATGGCGAAGGCTGGGCTGTCCTACCCAATGGAGATTTCTATCAAGGCTGCTACTGCCGCGGAATGAGAAACGGAAAGGGGCTGTACGTTTTTAAAAATGCAGCTCGTTATGAAGGTACTGTTATGTATAGGTTCACTTCTTTAATGTAGAGACAAAATTAAACTCTACATTCCCTCCTGAGAAGCATAATTCATGCGTACAGCGAGCCAATCACACCTCAATTCAGAAACTAATTCGGAATACATTGCTCGTTGAAGTAAGAATATTGCACTTACCAGAACCTATCCTCCCAGCAATGTATGCCGAATTAGTGTTTGAATTTAGGAAGGTGTGATTGCGGCTAACTGCAACCTTTGTTTCAGGCGAATGGCGACGAGCAATGAAGTATGGCGTCGGCACATTCTATTACCCTGACGGTTCGAAATACGAAGGCGATTGGAGGCACGATCTGAAGCAGGGCTTCGGAGCATATTACTACCCTAACGGAGACATCTACGAAGGAGCCTGGTTCAAAGGCAGAAGACACGGCCTTGGCACTTATTTTTTCGCGGAATTCAACGTCAAATTTATGGGAACTTGGGTTGAAGGAGTTATTGAGGGTCCAGGACAGATAATTTACCCCAGAGTCCGCTACCATGGATCCTGGACTAGAGGCCTGCCAAGGGGGCCCGGATGTTTTGTGTTCGACACTAACTGCATGCAACATGGATTTTACTTGTGGATAAGAGATCCTGATTTACCGGCCGAGTTAGATGAAGGAGAAGAAGAGAGGGAAGACAAAAAAGAGGAAGAAATGATTGGAGAGGGAGAGCCTGAAATTGATATAACTTTGGGTAAGTGAGTATAGAAGGAAGGGGGAATAAGTGCGGATTTTCGAAACTAGGAACTTACGTAGGATGGGTCAGAATTATGCCCTGTTTAGGTAGGTCGGACTCTGCAATGTAGATATATGGATGTGCATAAATTGCACCGATGATCATAATCATCATAACATCCCATAATACTCGAACGTCCACTACAGCACAGGGAGCTCCCTCCAGCATTCCAGCTCTTGCTAGAAGAATGTAGAGGGGAAGTACCATAGTCACCACGCTTGTTACGGCTGGCACCATGGACCGCGGTTGTTGGTGACCGCAGTATGTAAAATGGTACGATACGATATACGGAAGGACGCTGCTGCCCATCTTACGGTTTATAAACCCTTAGTCGCCTCTTACGACACCCACTATTCTTGGATCATAATACTAAAACTGATTATCCACTCAGTCAATAAAAATTCTGCAATGTGCGGGTGCGCTTATTGGGCAGGTACAGTCCTCGGGCTATTTGGCGGCTTGAAATCTCTGTCAGCCAGGTTGGCCACTGACCTAGCAAAGCCTAATCCAGGATTGGGTCGTTTTTGCGGAGGTCAGATGGCAGTCGCTCTGTGTGAAAACCAGTGCCCCCGTTAAATCCCCTAGGTTAGGTAGCCGACGCCGTAAAAACCATTTGGCAAAAACAGAATAAGGCTAGGACAAAGATAATGTGACATGACCAACGTCTTAACGTATCTTTGTAATGCTAGATTCCCGCCGTCTCATCTGCACCATTGACCTGCACCATTAATGGGGGAAACGAAACTACTATGTATCGCTTCGCTTGCACCATTAATAATAATACAACCTTTACCCCCTGCTTCTCTTCCCCATGTCACCATCATTTATTCATATCTGTACCAATGAGGAAAGAAAAAAAAATATAAAAAAAATAAAAATATAAAATAATAATAATAAAAAAAAAAAATATCTTGCATTCGTTGTTATTTTTCTGGCAGGTAAGGTAGCAGTATGGCGTGCTCGCAACGTGACAGCCTATTTAGCTGAACTGCTGCCTCCGGAAGCCCTACCTCTGCCCGTCCACGACTCGATACCATCGATCACCGAATGCTCCTTCTCAACCGATAACTTCAAGTTCGAGGGACCTTCGATCGTCGGAGAGGAGGAAGCTGGCGATGACAATGACTCCTGGCTGTTACAACGTCAGCAGTTCCTTGAAGAACCGGAGAAGCCATAGGATGTTAGCAACCCTTTTGCTACTGGCTGATATTTTGTATTTTACTAATTATGACTAATAAGAGTGGACAGTCGGCAACCCTCATCGCCTATCAAATAGCGACTAATCGCGTACTGCTTATTAAAAACTGTTTAAGAACGAGTCATCTCACGCATCAGACCCTTGGTGCAACGATTGCGCCCCGTGATGACATTGCACCAAGGGATCTCTTTGACAAAGAATTTTACTGTTGTTGGTTCAAACTAGCCGGCTGTACAGTCGCCCGCACGTCAGTGGTAATATTTTGGAGCAGGTCTGTACTGGTTTCAGGCGTTTATAGCGCATTGGTTCAGCTAATACTGTTTGTTACCACACACTTGTTCCAGACTACGCATCACCCCAAATTTATCACTTTTTGATATGCGATTAGATGGGATTGCTAACAACCAGCTCTCTATGACTTAGGTGTTTAATAAAGTTAAAATTATGATGATAAAATTATTTTCCTTGCTAAGCGAATTCCAGGTTCTACAGTTATTATTAGTTTCAAACTGGTAACGAATTTTGATATAAAAGTAGAAGCTTTTAAATTCCAACTCCCTCCATTACGCAAGGCTTTAAAATATTGGTATAAAACTTTTTATTCTGGGTGCTAAATGTAACGTAAATGTAACAACTTTAACAGCTAATCGGTCCGCGACAATTTTTTTTGCATTTAGCACCCAGAATAAGCTCTTTTTACACAATAATATCTCCATAATTCACCTCCCTTCAGTCTACTGAAGCAACTCAGCCGAAACTTCGGGAAAAGTAGGTTGTATTTATTTTGCATGATTATAATTATCGCGGTAAGACCCGGAATCTCCCGGAATAAAATAAAAACCGGCCAATTGCGAGTCGGACTCGCGCCCTAAGGGTTCTGTACCTTGATATACTAAAAGTTTTGCTCTTTGATTTTAAAAACTCCCCGACCATCCAACTTGACCCCTCTTTTATAGAAAAGTTCTTGAAACGGGACCTCACCTTAATTAGTTACTAGTAGTTGTGAGAAATATTTAATGATTTTTAGACTTTTCCCTTTATTTGTACTGTGAGACCTAGCTTCTTGCCGCCAAATTTCATAATTTTAGGTCAACGGGAAGTACCCTGTAGGTTTTGCTTTTTTGCACAAATGTATGGAGATGAGGACATAAAAAGCCATATCTTTTGATTGCGTTGTTGTAAAAAATTTAAATTTTCAGATCTTGTGTGGTTTATGGACCTTAATATTCGTTATCAATTTCAACCTGATACCTCTTCTCGTTTGTGAGAAAAAGGGTCTTGACAGACAGACAGACGGACAACAAACAACAAAGTGATCCTATATAAGGGTTCCGTTTTTTTAATTTGAGGTACAGAACCCTAAAAACGTATGAGGTAAAACAAAAAGGTATATCAAAGTGGCCATGCGTTTAACAAATTATCAGTAGATAATGATCGTAAACACTAGAATAAAAGAACTAAAGCTTTTTTCGTTAAAAAAGCTACAATAATGCAAACATTTCCATTATGCAATACGGCAAAAAATATAACAAATGAAATGACTTAAAGACCATTTATTACTAGAAATAACCCTAAATTATAAGTAAACTTAGACACTCCTCCTGGGCAGCGAAAACCTTGTCATTTAGGGTGCCTGTCCATTGACGCGGAGCGAGCTGGCGGAGCGGAGAAACGTGGAAATATTAACCAATGGTATTGCGGAGCGGAGTTTTTATGGTATTGCGGAGCGGAGTTTTTATTGGTTAATATTTCGCTCCGCCAGCTCGTTCCGCGTCAATGGACAGGCACCCTAATTATATCATATACAGGGTGGAAACGATATGTGATATCACTAGATTATTTCTAAACTATACAAGCTATTGAAAGACTGGTTACTAACCCTAAAAGTGCTTCACGAGCTCTACCAAACGGTATCAATAATAGTTTACAGAATAAACTGGATTTATCCGAAAATTCAATGTTTCCAGCTTCCATTCATTTAGTGCAGCCACATGGCACTCATCTACCATAGAAGTAAGAAGAGTGCTCGGAGGGAAGACTCGGTAAAAGAGGTCCCGGAGGTGAAGTAGCTCGGAGGGAAGACTCCGTAGAAGAGATCTCAGCGTAGAAGACTCTACGAGGAGGCTCAGAGGGCGAACTTTAAAAGTTTAGAAATAATCGAGTGAGATCATTTATCGTTTCCACCCTGTAGATAGACATAATATATATTACGAATAGTATATTTACAAAAATGTATATCAAAATGTAGTGAAGGGTAAAATGATCGGAAAAACGGAGAAAACTAGGTGTTACATGTTTCTGTGCTATTAGAGCCCTTTCACATTGAGCGGTTTAACAGCGCGGCAGCAGCGCTGCAACCGCAACTTCAGGTTACGGTTTCAGCGCTGCTAAGTCGCGAAGTGACTACGCGTCAGGAACCTAATCGCGATAGCGTAATTCCTGCTGTCGCGCGATTGTAGCGCTTTAATGTAGCCGCACGACTAAATCGCCAAATGTGAATATTAAGAGCTTTTAGCCTCTTATGCGCTTAATCAAAACTTTCGTCTTCAGGTGCAGTCAAGAGCCAGTCAAGCTTGAGAATAGCTCTCACTGCTGTTGAAATAAAGAGTGGTACAGTCCAGCTTAAGGTATATCACCCTAAAGGATGTGATGCTGCCCATGAAACTGAACAACTTTTTCTAAGGAAAATAGGTCAAAATACGAAAAAAAAATTACCTCCCATAGAAACTGAATCAGCTGATAGCGTATTTTGCATGCAATCAAATTTTTTTTTGTATTTCGACCTACGTTACTTAGCGAAAGTTGTTCAGTTTCGTCGGCAGAATCACATGCTTCAGGGTTGGTAAACTCTTTTTGTTACATCCTGTACAAAATGGATGCAAGCAAGCAAAAGAAAATAGGAAAGTGCAGTTTTTCTATTTTGAAAATTGGTTTCTTAATTTTGGAAAAATGGTCTATTGCCTAATAAATACATTACATTATGTTAGTTATACCAAATAACCATTTTACCAAGGAGTAAAATAGTGCTAAAAATCCTTAAATTATGGCTGCTGGTTGGTAGAATTATTATTGTTTGCTGAGTTCGCATTTTCGAATGTGCATTTATTCTTCAAGAGGTACGCTGCCAAGTAGTTGATAGGGTCCGGGGGACGCTCCTTAGCTAACGCAGCCAAGCCCTGCAGTAAGATTGGGACCACTGTTTGGTCTAAGTACTGGCGGGTCGGCAACGCGTTAAGATCTATTTTTGATCTTCGGTTAGCATTCGTTTCGTTTTCCTTCTCCATAGCGATAATTTGCTGAAAAGAGAAAAATAATTCAATTAATTATTTTTGAAATTATTATTTACCAATTCAGTGAAGTTTAATTTCCGTGTGTCGGCTTAATTTACCATTCCCCTCCACTTATCTCCGAAGTTTCCTAAAGGAAAATAATTACAGTCAGTCAAGTTTATGTAAATATTAAAATATGTACCATTATTAAAAAAAACGATCTTTCTAAGTAGTAGCACCATTTTTTTAGGTATCTGCAAAAATCCATTACTACTTGTATTACTTTTTTGCAGTCCTAAAAATGGACTTAATAGCTACTAAAAATACTATAGCCATATGGGAACCCCCGGCGCGCGGATATCTTTTCTATTTAGGTACAGTCAAGAGCACATCAAGCTTGACACATTGGACTTTGCACAGTTCTTATTTCAAAAGACGTACGGGCTAAAGCTGCACTGCGAGTGTCAAGCTTGACCTGTCGTTGTCTGTACTTTCTATTACAATGCACATGTTTCATTCATGTATACGGCGTACAAAATAACTCTGGCTGTGACCATTAATGCACAGAAATTAAAAAATTATTCGCGGTGGTGAGCGCGGTAGGTGGAGGGAGGCGTGCGAATCGTTCATTGGGTCTCCACCTGTTACCAATGTGCAGAAAATAACCGTCAGAGCCAAACTTATCCTGCACACGCTATACTCTATTCACTAATTGATTGTTATAAGATTGTTTAAGGAATTATTGAGCGTCACTGATAGGTTAGGAATAAATATTTTTAGTTGCATACATAATTGATCTACTACTGGACTGTAGCTAGGTACTGAGTTATTCAAATCCTTGATGATAACATCAAAGTCAACTGCTGGATATGAAGCACCTTCCAAAATAACAAAGTGTGTTATGATGAGGACATACGTACCACACTTGACATTGTAAAAGCAGGCTTGCCCGACACAGACCAGATTAGTTGGTGACTAGAGGGTGATGGTATGATGTGCAGTATTAAATCTATAACAGTTTCCAAGAGAACCTACTCTCAAAGCAAATCCCACCAAAAACATAACTGTTAAAAAGGGGGCCAAGTTCCTATTGGCTAATTGTTTGCCTAAAAAAGGGTTGAAATCAGATCCAATGCCAAGATTTTAGATGCACTTTAATATCGATCATAATCGTCTTTATCAGCAGCCTGATCCACTAGTAAACATTTGCCATTCCCAAGACTCGCCACCACATCCAGTCCTCCGCCTTCCGCATCCAGCCACTATCTGCCACCTTATTCACGTCAACGGTTCATCTGGCCGAAATTCACTTTACCATACACCCAACTTAGTACGTTGGAAATAATATCTAAAATAAAATACTTCTAAATTTGAACTTGGCAGGTTTTTGTGCTGTAAGTAACATTTGATTAATTGTGTAATTAGATTTATTATTTATATAATTAAATTAATATTATTTCTGATGGGGATGCCGCGGCTCATGCAGACGGGTGATCAGATGACATGTATGGAGCTATTTCACCCAAAGTTATTGATGTGATAATAAAATTTTACAAAGCAATAGGTAGTGTTAATAGGGCATTGCTGCAGGATCACCAGTGGAACTGGTAACTGCGTATAATGCAGAATCCCTACTAGAAATACAGTAAAACACAGGACAATGCTGCTAATCCTCAGGAACAAGATCCTTCAGCCATCCCTTGCGTCACTAATGACAAGAATAATGGTACCATTCTTAGCTGGCACCACAAGGACGAACACATTCATAAACTTAGTGCCTACCTTTTTGGCTCCTGAGAATTAGATCAGGTTCGCGTTCCAAAACTGAGAAATTATCCTGATGGTAGAATAGCTTTATATAATGTCCATATGTATGATCGAGACAGGCTGCAGTCAAAGGTAACTAACAGATACGGAACGACCTCCAGATTGTACTGAAAACAGACAGAAATACCGTACCCTACCTGTGCAATTTGAAACTAACCTTTACAGAATCTGGTATTAAATCCGGGGTTTTATCTTCAGGTACTTCTTCTTCAGGGTAGTTTTCTGACAGACTTGTCCGCGTAGTACTTTTCTTGGCTTTTTCCATAAATCTTGGTAAATTATAAATCGGACTGTGGATGACTTAAAACTTGGTCCGCAATAGTGATTTACCTTTTATGAGTTTTTTTCCGCCTCACTCCAATGCCGATGATGGTGAAAATTTCTGACGGTAGAATCCACCTGGAATCCACAGGTCGTTGACAGGCTTCAATATTTTTCAATAACAAAACAATAAAAAAATCTTTCAGTCAACCAACCAGCCAGCCTGCCAGTGTAGTGTGGCCATTTTAATCTCTATATTTCCCTCCCTCAGGGTTGCCAGATCTTAGCCAACTCAATTCGCCAAATTTTGACTGCCGAGTAGCCTAAATCGCCTAAACTAATTTTTCAGACAAATAGCCTGATTCGCCTAATATTTTGAGCCAGGTAGCCTAAATGTAGCCCAAATAAAGGTAAAATCTTGAAAAATAATGCAATAAAATCCTCTAAAACAAAACATTTGAATTAAAAATAACTCAAGCTTCTTCATAGGGGCATGTTAATAATACACTATCCAAGTTCTGTACAGCTGTCACATCTGTCCGACACAAAAAATATGGCATAACAACAACGTCAAGCAACTTCCCTGCTGCTAATTGTGAAGTAATCCTAAAGTAGCCTAAATCGCCCGTACGGTTTTCCTTGGTAGCCTAAAAGGCTACTGGTAGCCGATCAGTTTTTTTTGGTCGCCATGAGACCCCTTGAGATAGCCTAAATGGCGACATTTCGCCTAATCTGGCACCACTGCCCTCCCTCGGAAATATTTCCTCTCGTCAAAACCGGTCAAGTGCGAATACGACTCGCGCACCAAAGGTCCTGCTTAACCTTAAGAATTTAGGAGGCAATAAAATAAAGTCCAATTTTAGGACTGCAAAACAGAATTTTTAAAGGTTTTTTCAGATTTATAAAAAACTGTGATAAACAAAGTTTTTTTTATTTCTGCGCATTTCTTTAAATATAAAATAATGTATTTAATGAAATAAAAAATTGTCCCTAGCTGACCTACATTGATACTTGGTATTGGGGTAATTTTTTTACTGATTTGGTAACCCTACATCCACTTCTGTAAACCAAGGAGGTGGTAGCAGCAGCTCTTTCTGCTAAGGAGGGAACGATAAGCGTATCACTTTCTTGCGAGGGACCTCCATACTAAAACATATATAAAAAAGAAATATGTGACATGGACTAATAAATGCTACTACCTCAGAACAAAAACCTCCTTGCTTCGCTCGGAGAAGAAACCATGCTATTTTTTTTCAGTATGGGATGACAACTGCTAGCATGTCTCATGCCATGTCAAGTCGTCAGTGATCACATCCTACCAAATTAGATGAACGACGCGTTCATTGCATTTACAAAGTTTATAGGATTATTGTAACTTGTTGGGATTTTAACGGTTGAAAATATTTCCTAAATTATATGTTGTAAACATTGTGTAAATTATAAAAAACATGCAGTGAATAACTTGAAAATATCGTGAATTTATTCTTAAGTTGCTCTCCATATTAGTGATTGTTCTTTTTAATAATAACGTGTGTAGTGGATGGCTGTACATCTTCAAAACAACAAAACGAAAATTGCAAAGAAATTTTGTCTTTTCATCTGTAAGTTTTATTCAGTATTTTTCATGTTTGTGGATTATTATCACAAATATTGCATAAAAAAATGTCAACTTATAATTTCTACAGTCAGATAATATGGAAATTGTTACGTATTTTACTGTAATTTATCGTTTTTTGTGGGATCATGTTGGAGTTTATGAGTGATGAATTTTTTATCGATAGTAGTATTTTTACTTTCGAGTTGAGCGAGAAAGGTATTGTATTCGTGAAAAAAGTTGCACAAACTTTCTCAAAAATGTGTTCTATATCACTTAAGCAAGTCCCCTAAAAATGTCCGTCTGTCGGTTGGTCGGTCTGTCCGTCACGCTTTGGCCTAGCGGCTAAACGAATGGTCCTATTAACACCATATTTTTAATTTAAGACTTTTATTTCCGAATGGTTTTTTGCTGGCTCTCATTTTGAGGGTAGCTGTCATTCAACAAAAATGAAGAATTGATTTTTTTTAAAAACGGTTCAAATTATTTTTATGAAACTTAGCTTGACTAAGCATCTCTATGCAAGGTATCTTGCGCCATCATCAGTTTGTCTGTGTGATTCCATATAAGGGGTGTTCCTGTACTACCAAAACGTAAACTTGTGATTTACTCATAGGGTCAGTGCACCACTAGATGACCAAGCACCAATAGCTGACCAAAACTTAAATTTGAACTGAAAGTAAGAAAATTTAAAAATACCGCGATTTTATATAGAATTTAACTATGTTGGCGTCTTACAATAAAGTTATGGGTTTGTCTAGCTAGTACTTTAGTATGTTTATTCGAAGTGGTCATGCAATGTAACATTTGAAAAAAAAAACTTTAAGAGCATATTTTGTAAAGTCCTTAACACTTATTATATCACAAGCCTAACTAATTCATAGTCGAACTTTTAGAAGTGACTCTGAAAGTAGAACTAATAATTTAGTTTTTTTATGAATTTCGTCATAAAACCGCTTAAATGGTCAACTAGTGGTACCTACATTGACCCTAATTGACTACATTAAGTTTGTATTATTTTCTATAATTTTAATTTTGTTTTGGTTATCTACCTGAATGGATATTCAATTTGATTGGATTTTGTGAAAATTTAGTTCACAGGATGTACCAAAAACTTAAAGAGCTTTACAGTCGACAAAACTGAACAACTATTCATAAGAAACAGAGTTTTGAAATTTAAAAATCTGTGAAAATTCATATAAAAGGTGTTTCAGTACTACCAAAATTTGAACATGTGATTTGTTCGAAATCGTTTACGGTTGGTTTGTTTTAATATTTTACAATTCGAGTTCCGAATTCATGTGGTAGAACATTTTTCAGAAAAACCTTAATAAACGTTTGTAATTCCATACTATGTGTAGGTATGGTATTACAAATTTAAGTTTGCGGTTGACAGTTCTAATTGCGTATCGCGAGAAAGTAAGTGCAGTGCTGCTGTACCATTTATTATATTTTACAACATTCAACGCGTTTTGTTTTCATTCTGGGTTCGATTCCCGATGGGGACACTGTCAAACAAATATAACTTTGTGTGTCTTCGCCAAATTGAAATGTCTCAATCAGCATGAATCATCCTGAATCAACAAATTGTAAGAAAATTAATAAAAATACTAAATTAATCTACATAAAATTCTCTACAAAAAAGGTTTGAAAGTTTTTCGCTACAAACAAATCACCTGTAGTAAAAAATGCAAAAAGTATTTTTTTTTAATGAATATAATCACTGCTTTTAACAGATTTGCCTTTTATTAAAGTTTAGTACTTCAACTTTTTGGTCAAAGTTTCGACATCGATTTGTCCTTGTGTAACTTATCGACTATCGATAGATGAAAGCATGCCCACATCCCTACTTGTGACGAATTATTTCTTATATATTACTTCTATATGAGGTCAAATTTCTTTGGCTACTACCACACTTATTTTGGTGAAAACACTTACCATTCAGGAAAAAAAGGTGTTAAAAATCACGCATAAAATGGCTGTTACGGATTCGCTTCCGTTCTTAGTATTAATGATCAATTCACAAGTAAAAAACTATATATTTTCACTTTCGCAAACAAAGTTTATACTAAAACATTAGATTTTTAAAGATATCTTGATTTATGTAAAACTTAACTGAGTTTTTTGACCGACTAGTATAGGCGACAGTGACACGCTTTACACTTCACTAGTTAATACAGAATATGTAATATGACGGACTCTATAGTTTTTTACTCTGAGCTGGAAACGCTCAAATTATTTGTCAAATTTTACGTGTTTGGCAAATTATTTGACAGTCTGCGGTCATGTTTGACGTGTTTGTCAAGAAAACTACGTGTTTGGCTGTTTGTTTGAAAGATTTGATTGACGGTGTGCTTGTCATATATGTTTGAAGGTGTACAGTCATGTTTGTCAAACAAACTCGCCATTTTTGTGCGACAACCACAAATAAAATAATCGAAGTTTATCTGAACGTATATTATTTACTAGCTGTGCCCGCGGCTTCGCCCGCGTGATATTCAGACAATGTGCAGTCTCTCCCTCTCCCCTTCCCACTCTCTCTACCTCCATCCCTCTCCCTCTCTCTCTCCCTATCCCTGACCCTAACCCTACTCCTATCCCAATCCTTAACGCGCCGTCTTAACCGCAATCCCTATCCTTATATAAACATAGATACGACACATATATTGATTTTTCGCACCCCAACCCCATCCCCAGGGGATGATGTTATTTCACGTCCACCACCTAAGATTTCAAAATTGTTGTAGTTTTCGTAATCAGCGACCCGATAAACCATACAAACGACACCCATATTGATTTTTAGACATATCCACCATATCGCACCCCAACCCCATCCCCAGGGGATGATGGTATTTCACGTCTACCACATTAGATTTCAAAATTGTTTTAGTTTTCGTAATCAGCGACCCGATAAACCATACAAACGATACCCATATTGGTTTTAAGACGTTTTCACCCCATTTCCCTCTTTAAGGGTTTGAATTCGGGGTGGAATTTCAATAACAGTGATGTATGTTCCACAGAATTACAACCCTAATGCCTAAATAATAAATTTAGTGGATATTACTTTGAAATGAAGGAGTTTCAACTTTATCCCACTTTTCACCCCTTAGGGTGTAGAATTTTCAAAAACCCTGAGACACGTGAAACTTAATTTTAAGTCGTCAGTCTCAATACACATTTTGAACATCCTAACTTCAAAACTGACGGACTTTCATACAAACTTTCATCCCTTATTCCACCCCCTTAGGGGATGAATTTTGAAAAATTCTCAAACACGTACTTTTTTAATTTATACCAAAAGCTCAAAAATAAATTTCTATAATTCTACCTTTAAAATCAAAAGACTTATAGACCAAAATACGGAAAAAATATCATCCCCTTTTTCACCCCCTTTTAGTGTGATTTTTAAGAAATGCGTAAACACGTAAAGTTAAATTTGTGTGAATCTAAGTCAAGAAACAAAGGACTTTCATACAAACTTTCTGCCTTATTTCACCCCCTTAGGGGATGAATGTTGAAAAATTCTTAAACAGTTACTATTTTATTTTTTACTATGAGCTCGGAGCCCAATTTCTATAATTCTACCTTTAAAAATGAAAGACTTATAGACCAACATACGGAAAAAATCATCCCCTTTTTCACCCCTTCGAAGGGTGAACCTTAAGAAATACTTAAACACGTGTTTCTTTATTTTTTACCAGAAGCTTAAGTGTGAATCTAGCTCAAGAAACAATGGACTTTTAATCAAACTTTCATCCCTTATTTCACCCCCTTGGGAGATGAATTTTCGAAAATCCTTTCTTAGTGGGTGGTTTTGACGTGCATAGAACTTGTGTACAAAATTTCAGATCTGTATTTATAGCTCTTTTATATATTTAGATTAATTAATTATAGTACATTATTTATCTGACCATCGGAGCGTCTTTTCACGGCGAAAACTGCTTTGAAAGTGAAATCTTGTTTGACAAACTTGTTGGTATATGACGCACAAAATAACTGTGGCCCTGTCATTGATGCGCAGAAGAAAAAAATGGTCCATTTTTGCACATTTTTGACTTCTGCGCATCAATGACAGGGCCACAGTTATTTTGTGCGTCGTATGTGTGTGCGCTGATGTTTGATGAAAACGTACAAACAAAACGTAAAGTTTGACAAATATGTTTGAACGTTTACAACCACCTGACTTCACTTTCAAAGCAGTTTTCGACGTAAAAAGACGCTCCGATGGTCAGATAGTTAATAATTAATAAATAATATACGTTCAGATAAACTTCGATAATTTGTGGTTGTCGCGCGAAAATGGCGAGTTTGTTTGACAAACATGACTGTACACCTTCAAACATATATGAGAAGCACGCCGTCAATCAAATCTTTCAAATAAACAGCCAAACATGTAGTTTGCTTGTCAAACACGTCAAACATGACCGCAGACTGTCAAATAATTTGCCAAACACGTAAAATTTGAGGAATAGTTTGAGCGTTTACAGCCTGCTTACTAGCGCAGAGATGAGGTAAATCACTTTAATAACGTTTGAAAATGGCGGTCATTCCATAGACAATAATAATACGTACATACATACATAACATCACGCCTCTTTCCCGTCGGGGTAGGCAGAGACCACAGCCCTCCACCTGCTACGATCTTGACATACTTCCTGTACTTTCATCAATCCTTTCATACATATGCTCGTCGGTTTAGGGTACTTTTAACCTGGCCTTTATTAGACAATAATAATGTTGACCCATAATCTAGGGTATTTTTTTGGACAAGTACCTATTGAATGAAAATCACCGGGTGATAAAATATCACACCAAAATTTTCTTTTCATAAGTGAAGATTGACTTTTGTTTAATATAAAGTGCTATATAATTGGTAATTTAGGTGTTCGTGCCTTCGCTTGAACCATATTTGAGATTACACTCCCGTATCTCAGCCCGTTTCACTCAGATTTCATATCTTGCAGCGCCCTCTGGCGACTATTTCGGTTACTAAGGTCTCCCCCCCCACGCCCGTCACAAGCGCCCGTCTGTTCTTTGATCAGTACGCTTTTGTATCTCAGCCGAGTAACACGTGCCAAGTGAAATATATATATTTTTTAAAGTTTTCTCGTTCTGTTGTGAATTCCGCTCGGACTTTTAGCCCAGCGACGAGACGCAGCTGCCTCTATTAGGCACCATCATTACCGAAGTCATTGTAAAATGATTTATCGTGCAACACTGTAAATTCCGCTCGGACTTTTGGGTCCAGTGACGAGACGCAGCTGCCTCTCTAGGCACCGTCATAACCGTCGTCTCAATGACCGACGTATCTTGCCACATACGGCTGCCTCCCTTAAGCACCGTTATTGTGAATGCCATGCTTTCGTGATACGACGGGTGTCGTTTCACGAGACAACGTGTCGCTTCACGAGACGACGTTTCGCCTCACGAGACGTCATGTCGCCTCACGAGACGTCGTATGTCGCCACACTCATCGACGTCGTCTCACGAGACGACGCGTGTCGCTTCATTGGCCTGCGTCGCTTCACGAGACGACGCGGGTCCGGCGTCTTCTCACGAGACGACGCGTGTCGGCTCATGACACTACAAGGAACAGTGGCCAGTTTTGAAACTAATCTTACAAGCCGATCATCATCATTGCTCTAGCTTTGTTCTAAGCGACCTATCCTAGGGGATTTGACAAAAGCACTGGTATTCTCAAAGAGCGACTGCTATCGGACCTCTGCAACCCAGAGAGAAGGTAAACCAAAGCAAAACCTAGACAAGGTTTTATAAGGCTAGTGGCCAGCCTGTATGTCAGAGCCACAAGCCGTCAAATGGCCTCTGACTTGGCTTAATTACTATCATTGACTGGCCGGGATCAACGGCTTAACGCGCCACCCAAAGCACGGAAACGCTCTAGTTGTTGTGCCACTATAGTCTAGCTATAGCGATCTCCCGTCCGGGTTCTGACCACGGCCCACATTGCTTAACTTTCTTGATCAGAAAGAAAGAGTAACTACCACTCGACCACGTGCGCTTCTCTTACACGTTAATTACAGAACATGGCAAGTACTTCCACAGTAATTATGGACGGTCTGCAGTCTAAGTGGTCTATGCATGTTGCCTCAATCAATGATCTTTGTCGCCTAACACAAAAACTTGTTGTCAGCTAATGGTCATCTTTTAATTTTGAGATTTATAATCAAAACAGACCAGGGCAAGTTAGCTTATCTCCGCTAAGCTATTCTCTCTTCAAACAAAATCATTTGTTTTGATGACTTGGACTTGTGAGAGGTCAGATTACCCGGTGTTCTTAAAATTGAGAGAACTTTATGTAGTTAATAGCATCAGACGTTACCTTGCGAAATTCCATTATTAGAATTTATGGAAAATATGTAGCAACCTCCAAAATAGATGCCATGCACTCACTTTTTACCGCTTGCTTGTCCGCAAATAAATGTGTAGGCAACAAACAAACAACAACACGACAAGGGAGGTAATCAAAATTATTAAAAAGTCACTTCGTAACCTCAAAATTAACAAGATATTTTGTTGCCTCAAAGGACTTTGTATCCAGAGTAGCACAGTGTGGCGCTTCAAAGCCGACACGGTTCATACTTAAACCACACACTGTTTATCCGTATGAGAGACGAAACACAAAATATTCTTAGCCACTTGGGTCGATGTAATTGTAACTTATCCTCCCTTCATTCCTTTGTTCTTACAGACAAGCGAAAATTGAAAGTCTTATACGTGGCTTACAGAACGATTCCTCGACAAGTTGGGACAATTTATTTTTATTAACTAAAATACTAATAAGAAAATATGAATTTCCTTATCCCCCCACAAAATTATATCTTTGCTTGCATGGTCATAACGATTGATGTTAATAGTTTGTGAATAATAATAACACAGCACACCTACCTTGGGAGTACGTTCCCGCTTTCTTCTGGTAGATAGAATGAGAGGGGGGGGGGGGGGGGGGGCAATAAAAACTACCGGTCCAACAAGGACAGCCTCACTTTCAGCGAGGGGAAGAAACGGTTTCACCTATCTGCTCCCCGTCTAAGTGAATTTCTGTAAAGTGAAACTTACAATTTTATTCACAGCTGCAGCCTGATGACAATAGCTACACAAAATACTTATTCATTATTCACGTCAAATTTATTTTACAGTGCGTTCAGGAAAAGTCTGTCTATGACGGTTATTTTCTGCACATGGGTGACAGGCGGAGAGCCAATGAACGATCCGCTCGCCCCTGGGGGGAGCCGCGCTCACCTCCGCGACTATTGACTTCTGCGCATTAACGGTCACAGACGGAGTTATTTTGCACGCAGTATACAAAGACGAGTTTAGCTAATTAATCTGAGTTCTTGCCAGCTTTCCTAAGCTTGCTTGTTGCGTGATAGCCAGTAAGCGTATCAACACTTTCTAGTCAAAGCAGGACAACCCTGACATCAAAAGCTTTGGCCTCTGAGATGATTAAGTCTCCACTAACCAAGAAGACAACTGCGACCTTCCGAAGCACAAAAAACGCTATAGCCGCCGCAGTTAACCATACCCAGAACTTATGTTGCGTAACTTTATTTATTTGTAAGGAAAATGCATCTAAGCTATAACCGTTTCTGTGAATATGATGCTATTATTCACGAGTCGCAAGATTAAATAATATTGCACTTAAAGACTAAGACAAGTACACGCAACTTTAGCTTCTCTTGTCAAAAAGCTTCTTAACCATCGTTTTGTGCTTACAAAAACAGTATTAAATTATCCGATGCCAGGATCTAGTAGGTACTTTCTTCACCAAATTTTGGGCATTTGACGAAGGCTTTTTCCAGCAAGTAAATAATGAACATACAACTAAAATATGTTGTTCTTTCGAGCCGATTCTGGCGTGATACGTTTAGGCATACTTTATTGAGCAAACAAAATACTCCACCACACATGACAGGCAGCCAGCACATCGGTGGTATTGTAAAGGTCATCGTGTAAGAAAAAGTAGGTAACTTTCGCCAATATAGACCTTTTGGACCCTATTAACTAAGCTACAGGCTTTAGATAGGTAACCAACATGTTTACAGCTGGATTTGTGATACCCTTAATTGCATATTACCTATAGTAAGCTAAGCGTCAAATCATTGCTATTGAGTAAGCAGATGCAATCAAGTAGGCAGCAGTAACTTATTTACTTCTTGCTTGTATGAGTTTTCAGATCCAAAAGATGATGTCATAGATAGAGGATCTCTTGCAGATGCCTCAGTCAACCTTACCCAGACTTATGTATTTGCTAACATTAATCGATAGCTATATTTCCCAGATGATGCTCACATCCTAAGTGCAACCGTACAAAGGGGAAACACCCATACTAATAATAATATCAGTTCTATCTGATAGCTATTACGACCCGCTAAAAGTATTTGAATTCGGCCTGTTAGAGTTGACAAATTATTGTTAAATCTGCAATAATGTTCATATTTAATTTAAACTTTGCTTCGGTTGCTCTGGAGTTTAGTTGTTCTGTAGTTTTGTAGTTCAGTAGCCTTTTTGCATTGTCATAAATGCACTTTTTCAGTTTGATTGTTTTTCCGCTGTAAAGTAAAAAGATTTCTTGAACAGTCAAAAAATTCTTTATTCCGCTACAGAGTTAGTTACGAAAAACAATTTTTGGTCGGTTTGCTATAGTTTGCTTTCTTATAACAGCAACAGCTTGTTCTGATGAACTTGTGGTAAGATCAAGGATACCCGTATTTTGTTGGTATCCCAAAAATCCCAATACTCTAGTTCCAACTTGTATGCACCAACAATGAAGACTTCGACACCTTTTGTATTAAGTCCTTTGTTGTAAATTTTAAAAAACCATCAATAATAGTTTAACATAAATAACTTTTCACTATATTTTTATCGTGGTTTGATGGTTTTTTCAAAAATCCTTGTTAACTTTAAGCATTCTAGAATACTTTTGTAAGTGCAATGACATAGTAAAGTAGTAGTTTTTGATCCCTAACTATATCTGCTCTCGACGAATCTTCTTTGCTCTTTTAGCATGATAAGACTATTAAAACAAGAAGTCACCTCGGTAAATTGAAATTGTTTTGTTGTTATATTCTGCATATGGACTAGACCAGCCAGTTTTCAACATCGCTATAACACCTGCTTGCCTCGCCACAGAATTGGTTGTAACCTTACAAAATAAAAATTCAAAATCCAAATAATTAAAATAAATCGAATCGATCGATCGATCATTTTGTTCAGCCGTTTTGTTCCTTCTCATATTAACATGAGATCAACACGAAATTACTTGTGATTTTCATTCATTTTGTAAGTGGACCTCACCTTGTTTATACTCAGTATTTGCTGAGTACCTAGAAGAACGTCATTTTAAAGTTTTTTTTTGGAAGGGAGAATTTGGAATTAGACAATTAGAATATTCACACAGCTCCCACTGCAGACTACTTCAATTTATGGATATAGACCCAAATTTTTATTTTCTCACCTTGAAGGCTTTTCGTATCCATTGTTATACGCTTGGAATTTCCTGTCACTGTTATTTGGAGTTTATAGATTTACCTAAGAATTTTGTATTTGTTATACTTTGGGCATTTCCTATAACTGTCGTTGCTTAATTTATATATTACCTTACCAGATGTCCCTGAGAAATAACTCGTATTGTAGTCATTTCACGAATTCAATGAGGTGTTCTAGCCATTAGCGCTGGGCGCGAATAATCTGACGCATACCGTCTAGAGCACTAACCACCGCAAAGAAGTCGGATGCTCAGACTGGTTGTAATCTGCAGCCGATACCTAAGTAACTTTTACAAGTTGTGAGTCCAAAAGTTTAATTTTCCATAAAATAAACAATCAAAGTGCTGTCGTAAGAGAAATTACATATACTGCATATTTACATACTAAACTGTAATAAACTATTTTTCAATCACTCATTGTAGGTAATAAGATAAACGAGTCCTACTCATCGTCGCAAAGCGTCTGGTGTAGTGACTGATTACTGAACGCAGGAAAAACTTTGAGCATTGATGAGTTTCAACTTCTTCCAAGAAAGATTTGACAGGTCAACAGATTTATTTGTTAGCATCATCTCAAATTGCCTGCAGTTTTTCAATATTTGCTGTTTGTAATCTTACAATTATTCGAAATTATCTATACAATTTATTATTATTAGTATTAAAAATAAAAAATAAAGTATTGCTACCGTGTGCAACGCTAGAAAATCTAAACAAGAAAATGAAATATTTAGATTTTCTTTTACTAATTTGTTTTGTGAGTCCTATTTATTATGAAGAAAGTTTCGACAAGACTGTTTGATTAAATTTAAAAATACTAATTTAAAATTCTTAAATTAACTCTGTTATAAATTACGCATTAAAGACAAATTTTACTAAATGAGACAGGTCACAGTACGCCCGCAAAAGCGCCGTCAGAAGTTAAACACGTCTCAAATATGGTTCAAGCGAAGGCACGAACACCTAAATAAAACCGTTTTTCCCCCGAAGGGTAAAAAACGGATATTTAGGTTTCTGCCGAAGCTTGAACCATACCTGAAGGCCTTGCCGGCTTAATTTAAAGGTACTGATCAAAGAACAGACGGGCGCTTGTGACGGGCGTGGGGGGGGAGACCTTAGTAACCGAAATAGTCGCCAGAGGGCGCTGCAAGATATGAAATCTGAGTGAAACGGGCTGAGATACGGGAGTGTAATCTCAAATATGGTTCAAGCTTCGGCAGAAACCTAAATATCCGTTTTTTACCCTTCGGGGGAAAAACGGTTCTATTTTCATATCTTTTTACATATTTTTTGATAGTTTATCAGGCTGAATTTGAATTTTTAAACTCTCAAAAGTGATATTTTATCACCCGATGATTTTCAAGAATTGGCTCCCTGGGAGAGTAATTATATGTAATTTTAAGCCTGATTTCGGCACAACGGATTTATGAGGTCACAGTACACATTATACAGAGCCTAAAACAGTGGCGCTGAGTAATATTTCTAGCCTTTTACTTGAGATTTGAAAGTTTCACAAATGTAGGTGGGGATGGGACATGTCGATTTTCCACTTTTTTATGGTTTCTTTATAGCTCATAAAGGTAAATTCTTCAACTTAAACCGAGCTTCGCTAGCCGCCTCAACATTAAAATATCATCGGATAAGCAAGCTATGCTGCCCGCCAACAGATGGCGCTGTAGGTTGCGGTATTTTGAAAACTCGGGGAAAACTAATTTTTTCAGACGAGACCTAGCTAGATCGATTGCCCCCGAAAACCCCGTATGGTAAATTTCATCGAAATCGATAGAGCCGTTTTCGAGAAACTGATTATAATTACAAATATTGCTCGTTGTCAAATAAATGCACAGTTTACTTATGTATAGTACGAGTACATGCAAAAGACATAAGAAATTGATAATGTCTGGGACACGCCAAACTGCCAATGGTATTTTTTCTGAAAAACGCCCAGATAGGTACTTATATAGCAGCGCCAGCACGGAGATAAAATTTATATCTAAGATAAAAATATCATACTAGACGCTAATTTAGTTGCGCGAGAAGAAATAAAGCGTTCATCGTGGGCATCATGCTAGCGCTGCAGTGCAGAACAAATACCTTCAATTTTAGACAGCAGCAGTCTTAACAGTGCTTTTACTTTTTGAAACTTCCTGTCGCCGTCAGACAGCAACCGGACATGGTGAAACTAAAGCTTGGATCTAGCCTGGATCAGTGCGACGCTGACGTCCGACGCGAATGTCCGCAGCGAAAGGAAAAAAAAGTGTGAAACCTAAACAGTCCGTTTAGTTCGATGCGGGGCAATCCGGACTGTACAGGAAGTACTGATTTCCTTTTAACCACATGTTCTATAAGTAGAATAAAGAACAATAAGCATGTTTAAACAATAAAAAAATAACAGATTTAAAAAATTAATATTAAATTGTATCAACCCTCACCAGACTCCGCACCGATAAGCGTGAGTATTTGCCTCAAGTGTCGTACTTACGTAGTTTTCTATCTCTGTTGCTCGCTTGTGAATAAAGTTCTTTATGGAATGGGGGGGGCGGAGCGTGTTGCGATTCTTAGAATAGGGTTGGCAACCTGAACTTTTTTTTCATAGGAAGTATTTTATTTTTATGTAATTTTTTATAATTAATATATTCTGTGTACTTTATTCTACTTACACAACGTGTGGTTAGGAAATCGGTACTTTTCCTTACATTGTGGTTAGGAAAACAGTACTTTTCCTTACATTCTCAGGGGTGGAAACTGATTGTATGGCTAAAAATACTGACTTTACTGACTAAAACACTCTGAAATACTGACTATTTACTGACCATCTACTGACCTAATCTCTAGAATAATGACCTTCCGTCGGTCAATTTGAGCTACTTAATTATTTCGACATACATATTCAGGTTAAATTCGGGAACAAGCTAAGCAGCAGTGCAGCAGTTAGGGAAGGAAGGCACAGCCTAAGGCTAAGTGCTTCCCCCTTCACTATCTCACATACGTCACAGATCTTAAAATACTAGTAAACTAATACGTAGAAAATAATTATGACGAACCTAATAAACACCTGCGTTTACCAGATCACCGACGATTCTTGCCTATTTGTTAGCCCTACGGTAGGGCTAGGGGTAGGGCCCCTACCTACTTCAATTAAAAACAAGAGTTCACATTGTTGGTTAAGTGGTCCCATGATGATGGATTAGTGTTTAATGCAGGTAAAGCGAAGCAAAATAACGTGAATTTTTAAAGTTTATGCATGAGAACAAGCAACTTTTGCGAAGAAATGAATTTTTACTTCAAAAAAGATTTCGTCTTCCCGCACAAAATGTGTCGAACATGTACTAATTTTGAACCAATTTAGTATGGAACAAAATATTTTCACATCACTAGGTCAGAAATTATCATTTTAAATATGCTCACAAAAGTGCTTTTTGTCCACTAGCGTGACAAAGGTATTTAAAATAAAAATGAGATGATTAGCAGCGTTTTCTTGGGTTCCGTATCCAAAAAGTCTGAACGGAGACTTATTGCTGTCACTCACGTGTCCGTCCGTCGTCTATCCTGTAACACAGGTTTTACAGCCAAAAAAATTTTTCACACTTTGACCCCAAGCCAAACAAATTGTGAAATAATATTTTTAAATGTTTTTAAGGCGTACTCCCGTACAGCTAAATGGAGGCGCGAAAAACAAATTGTGACCGTCCTGAGTTGACTAGAAAAATATTGGAAATCAAAGAAATGAGAAGCTTTGTTTACAAAATATTTTTATAAGAATTTTTTAACTATGAACTCTAAATTCCCATTGACCTATGTAAATTTTACTAACAAATACGTATACGTTGATAAATTTGATTATTTCTTTAATATTCTCTCATTTTTCCTATTACAACCAACTTGATTTTGCGGTCAAATGCGTAACACAGAAGGAATGCGGGCGGCAGCATGCCAATACGGAACTCTAAATGTGCGAAGTCCGAGACGCATTGGCTGATATTCTTTCTATAGTACTACCCATTTATAAATGGGTAAACTGGCTGCATTGACTGGCCGGTTCTGAAAAGTTATTTTGCGTCTCGTGCCTCAAAATTCTCGCTACACGCTCTGGATTGTATTTCAGAACCTCTTGCTTCGCTCGTGCTTCAATAAAATCCTTCGCATGCTCGGTTTTCAAAACAAGCTACTCGCGCTAAAAACAACTTTGCAGCCAAGAAAAACTATAGCAAATAACTATTACTATTATTATAAACTATAAGAAATAACTATTTTCGAGTACGAGTATCAATGTTTTTCTTCGTAAAAGTTTCTTGTTTTCATGAGTAGAATCACTAAGGCTTTGGGAGTAAAACCGCTAAAAATTAACATTAAGACAAAAAAGAATGCGGACGCCACTTCACCTCGTTGTCCTCCTACGAGTTAAATCATTAATGTATACATTCAAATGCTAAGGATTGTGCTTATAAGCATTTCCAGTTAGGGATTACACAATACAAAGAGGGACGGAAATAATGGGCGAGGGAAAGCCCCGAAAATCTTAAAAAATGTTCCACTTTTCTGAAAGAAAGATGATGCCCCTGATCTCAGATCCTCAAAATACTGAAACTACTGACCATTTTTCAAAAAAACTGACTTTTACTGACCTCAGTCAAAAAAACTGACTTTAACTGACTTTACTGACCATTTTCCACCCCTGCATTCTGTATAAGCTTCTTAGTAAGCTTTTACAGTCCACTGCGGATATCCGCGTCGCACAGATCCAGGCCTGAGGGTTCCTTGTTGACATAACCCTAAAAAGGCCAAAATGAAAGATACGATTTCAGGTTAAGTTTTATTTCGAAATGTCTTAATTAGCACTAAATCTATTTTTACAGTCCACACGATATACACATACTTAATACACAAAAGCTCACTTCGGTGCGATGCTGCGCAGTTGGTCAGCCGTTTGAGAATAATAATAATAACTTAAAGAAAATTTGCCTCTTACCATCTCTTACACGTAAAAACTGTGACTAAACGTACGTACGGTCAACCGCACGTCAGTGGAAATATTTGCAACTCTATTGCCATGCCATAAAGTTCATTGTTTCTACCGACGTGCTGGTGGGTGTACCTAAATGGCCAATTGTGCACTTATTATACATCACTATACCTACAAACTTGTCAAGCTGCAATATAAGATTATGTTAGAGAAAAAACAACAAATAAGTTTCGATAGATTAAGAAAATAACAAGTTACGATGATAATACTTATGAAGATCACGAATTAGTTTTATAGTCCATCGACACTCGTGAAAAGGATCGCCAAGACATCGTTCTCGGTTGCTCTCCACAATCACGCGAGAGCGAGACAGAAAAATTAAAGTCGAGCGGTCTCGCGCTCACTGGAAGCAAGCAGCCGGCTTAGCACGCTGCAGTTGTCAGTTTATCTAGGCCCATAGATTAAAGACTATAAGCATGGTCACGTTTTTTTGACATCCGAGCAGTGCGACGCATTTTGAAGACAAGGACGGCTACATGTATTAGTGTATAAAGCTATCTCTGTCTTAAATATCAAAAACATAATTTGTGGATTTGCTAAACATTTGCCTCCACTGACATTTCTTTGCGCTTGGAGGTGATAGATTAGATGACATAATTCCTCAAATAAAGTGACATTTCTCCGAGATATATTTTATCTCGGGCAGCGTGCTAAGCCGGCAGGAGTAAATATGACACTGCGAACCTTCTCAGGAGACTTCTTGGTGTGTCTCAATTGAAGGGTTATTTGGAAGAACAACCAATGTCAAAAAAAAATCGAAATGAGATTTTTGTGTCTATGGTTTCTTTGTCATGATGCCTATCAAACGTGAATCACACTTTTTCATAAAAGCGCCTTAGTCAAGCGATATCAGCGTTGCCAACCATGCGATAATTATCGTAATTATACGATAGTTATAAGTCCTATACGATATAAAATAATAACAGAGTATCGCACGATAATTTCACTGTTTTATACGATAATTTATGAAATATTACGATATTTTTGAGAACTTAATGTGAAGTGAACAATGTGAGCGTCTAAGCATTCAAAGACTAGATATTCAATCAAAACATAGTCTATGGCCCTAACGGAGATTGAACAACGTTTACGCTGCAACTTCATAACAAACAATCACCAGTAACTCAGTATTATGAAATTAGTAGCGTGAGTGGTTTTAGCGCTCGTGAGCGCGATTTGGAACGCGGCCTTTGCCTTGTTTTGTTTCAAAAAGTATTTCTCTTCATTTTTACATACTCTAAACAATAGGTAATTCTTTAGATAAACCTTACTTCTTCATATATTACATGAATAAATGTATGCGATAAAAATACGATAATTTTGTGTGTGATTTGGGATAATTTTGGATTTACACATTGGCAAAACTGAGCGATATTACCCATTAAACTTCCTTTGCTATTAGGAATAACAACCAAGGTCAGCATGGTTTTGGAAGAACTACCAAAGTCAATGACAAAGGTTATTTTTCCAAATAAACATGGCAACATTTAGTTGTCAGTTATCTGTCAAAATTTTCTCTGTGTGTCGTTATTTGTTTGCGTTCGATTTTAGGAATTTCGTGGTAGTTTTACATAAAATAATGAATAATAATACAGCAAGAGACTATTCAGGAAGTGTACAATGGCCGACTAAAAGAAAGAAGAAAGTTTCAAAACGAGAAACGATAAAAATACGCAAGGTTAGCGGAGAACCTCACATCGATCATGTTGGTCGACCTAGAAGTGGTGTTTTAACAGGGCCTGACTGCAGGTAAACCAGTGCATCATTTTTATCTTTTAGTAAATATTGACAACTGTCGGCTTACGACTTCATCACTTATTTATGATGTTTCTAATAACCTGCAATATTTTCAGATGCAAAAGATTACAATGTTTCACAAGACTGACCATAGAACAGAGAAAAGATATACTAGAAATCTTCTATAAGTATGGGAATAAAAATGATCAAGATGCTCATCTCACAGGGCTAATATCATATAAAAGTGTTCAACAAAGAAGACCCAGACAGAACCGTGATGAAGAGGATGATTTGTTTAATCATGATTTAGCATACTTTTATAAAGTACGAACAAATAATGAAGAGATACCAGTTTGTGTTACAGCTTTCATGAGTTTGCATGGAATCACCAGAGGAAGGCTGCGTACAATTCAAGCTAAAATATCCTCGGGTCAGTTACCCAAAGACGGTAGAGGTAAACATACCACACGACCTCATGCTGTGCCACTTCCAATATTGGAGTTAGTAAAATCACACATCAAAAGCTTCAAGGGAAGGCAATCTCACTACTCCTTACGTGACAACCCAAATGTGGTATTTTTGCCAGAAGATTTGAGCGTGAAGAAAATGCATGAATTGTTTTTGAATGAAATACAAATTAATGTTTCATACATAGTATACTATTCAGTATTTACAAAACATTTCAAGATAAAATTTGGCCTACCAAGATCTGACACTTGCAGCATATGCGATGAACTGAATTTAAAAATATTGAGTGAGACTGATGCCACCAGAAAAAATGAACTCAATATTCAAAAAACGTTACATTTACAGAAAGCTAAAAAGTTTCGAGAATTAAAAAACGCTTACAAAGAGAAGGCAAAAAGAGGAGAATGTATGTTACTTTCGTTTGATTATATGCAGAATCTTCCTTTACCACATATTAAAACAAGTGATGTATTTTACTCACGCCAGATGTGGTATTATGTATTTGGAGTCCACAACTTGTCAAACAATGATGCAACAATGTACTGTTACACGGAAGTTACAGGAAAAAAAGGTGCATCTGATGTTACTTCACTCTTACTACATTATTTGAATAGTAATGACTTAATATCGGAGAACCTTGTATTGTTGAGCGATGGATGCAGTGGTCAAAATAAAAACCACATAATGGTATATTTTCAGTACTTTTTAGTACATGTTCTGAAAATGTTTAAAACTGTAAAGCATATATTCCCTGTGAGAGGTCATACATACCTCCCAAATGATGCAGATTTTGCATTAATTGGAAAGAAAAAGAGTGTATGTTCTCCTGAAGTACCAGCTAACTGGGATAAAATTATTGAAGCAGCAAGACAGTACCCAACCCCATTTAAAGTGGTTACTGCTACACAAGATATGTTTTTTAATATGAAAGATGCAATGACTCCTTACTTCCTTAAAGTTCCAAGACCTGCACTTAGATTACGTCAAGTACGTATTATCATGACTAACGAAAAATACCAGCACACAAAAGTGAAAGAATCATTTTCAGGACCTTCTACTCGCTGTGAAATTCGCAGAAAAATAAGGTTGCCTTCAGAGCTTGTACTTAACCCTCTGTACATGGAGCCTATAAAAATGACTGCGGGCAAAATAGCTAATTTACTAAACCTCAGTAAATATTTAAGTAAGCCAGAAAATCGCGATTATTACCGTCAAATTTGTAGTGAAGGTGACAATGATTTTGTTGATATTGACATTGAAGTTGATGAGGATGATAACAGTGATGGTTGTGGGTAAAAACAAATAAATTTGTAAAGTATATATAACAAGGTGTTTTATTTTTTCAGACTAATGTTATTTGGAAGAAAAGCCTTAGTCAATATTTCACATATTTTATTTGGAAAAAGTACCTATGTCAAAGCTATTTTCGGAATTTATTATGGTTTCCTAATGAATGTTTTCCATGACTGCAGTCATAAAATGTATGTTGCTCAAAGACCTATCGCATATGTACCTTTACATTAATTAATTAAACAGCTAATCTGCCCAAAAACGTTTTTTGTGTATAGTATAAAATTTACCAGAACTGACAGTGGCTGTTTTTCCAAACAACCCTTCAATTTTAATACAAAATGACAAACTGCCTTATGAGCAACAACAAACCCTTTTTATTTTATATTTCGCTTCTATTTACTATTAAATTATAAGTGTTTTTCCGAACCAGATATACATTGCTGCCTAAATTTAATAAATCATTAATTCATTCACTGTGGAACAGTGTAGTGGAGTGTCAAGTACTGTGAAACAGTGAGGCTGATCGCGAAGGTAGTCTAGAGCTGCGCTCGAAAATGGACCAATCCTATTGGTTGGAATTTTACCAGCTCACAGGTTAGCCACCGAGTACAGCTCTAGCGCAAAGGACCCTTAGGCTGAGTTGCACTATCTTACTATAACGACAGTTGAATGACTAGTGAAGACTCTGCTGTGCCAGTGTGGCGAAGAGGAGCAAACTATGGGGCACATAGTCCAAAGATGCCCCCTCTTCTCTTACCCAGGACCACCAGTAGATATTTTCAACTTTCCACCTGACGTCGCCAATTGGCTTATCTTATCTAGCATGTAGTGTACCACTGCTGGGCAAAGGCCTCTCTCTCTTCCCTCCATTGGTCCCTATCCAAAGCCCGCACTTGCCAGGCTTTGCAGGCATTGGCTGAAAGACTTAAATTTAGAATTATATCGTCTATACAAAATGCCATACGATTAATAATAATAATAAGTTGAATGTACGCGTCATTACTCTCTCCAATCACCAGATTCTTCGTGAGAGTGAGAAGAACATTTTGTTATTTTTAAAGTTAGATGGTGCAACTCGGCCTTAATATTTAAACTATTTTCGGAGGAAATGGCGTTATATTATACAGTGTAAAAAGAGATTTTTGTGACTTAGTCCAATCTAATGATTGTTACTGTTTCTGCAGCAATGTACTAAACCAGGCAATAAGCTGTTAAGATAGTAAGTAACCACTACAGTTCAAACATCGCACGTTCTTAGTTAAGTTTCTTACAAGCACACAATGTACGTCTTAGACAGACGTGAGTTTGCTACACAGCAGACGCCCTTATAAGGCTTACTCAAACTTGTAGGGCTCGATTTGGCATACATTACTTGTCAATAAGACTGATTGAAGATAAGCAAAATTTTGAAGCAATGTTTGCCGAAAAGGGCCCTCATTCTGTATGTGTAAGTAGCTAACTTAGCCGTGGCAAACGAACTTATAAATTCGTTTTGTAATATCACGGTGGCTACATAAGTTACAAACTTGACAAGCTTGCATGAACAATAGGCAAGCATGCTTGATCTTCTGCATGATGAAGATTTTATGGAATCATCTTGTTTGAGCAATTAAAAATCACCAATACAGATGATTTAGCTTCATTTTTGCAGTAGTCTTAGTCCAATTTTATAGTCGGTTGGGATTGGACGAGGGCATTGGTTTTACGCAGAGCGACTTCCATCTGACCTTCGTAACCCAGCGATAGGCATTTGCCAAGTTAGTGGCCAACCTAACTGTTAGTTTTCAAATGGCTCGTGGCTTGCCGACTTGTCTTTAACAACTAAAATCAAAGACAGTAGTTGAGATCAACAGCTTAGCATTTCTTCCAGAGCACAGAAAGCGCTGAAGTATATACCATTGGCCGTCATCCCGCTCAGATTTTGCACACGTCCATTTTAAACAGACGATTTTTTATTATATGGGTTTATTCTGACCGCATCTAGTCTGAGGACTGAAATGAGGCCAAAATAGAACGAGTTCCCTCATATGAAGGGGTGTTGCATACATTTGGTTGATATGAATTCGGGAACACAGATGCTGGCAGGGATTTCCCTCCTTGACTGTGAAGTGTGAGCATTACAAAAGAAGTTGCAAAGCACTAGGGGCCTGTAGTGCGTGTAGACAGACTCCTGATGGAAGAAGGTGGAGCCCATGGAGCTAGTTGGTTTTTGGTTGAACCATCCCGAAGGTGACAAAAAATGGTCGAAATCGACCGCTATTACGCTGTCCGCATCCAACAACTTGTCGCGACCTTAACCAGAGGATATCGAGCTTTATTTAGCGCAGCTTAAAAGCATTATTCATGCTGGTCAAGTTTGCAGTTACGTATAGTAGCCGCCTTCAGTCCAAGTTCTACGTGCTTCTACGTGCGAAGATAGTGCGGCGGAGGAGGCGGTGGAGGGGCAGGTCGCAATCGAGGGGCGCGTTCCAGTTGTCTCCGCCAGGACGCCATGGCTTCCGACAGCGTCCACAGCTCCGAGAGTAACGACAGGTCCAGCTGCCGGAGACTCGCCTGGAAAGAGAGAGAATGCGGTTAGCGGATGGTCGTTGTAACAAAGATTATGGGGAGAATTGCTACGTCAAGAAATCCTATTTGGGTTGATCGATAGGACGACGTCTTGTTGGACGTCCTAGGTACCGATGATGGGCCGATGTAGTTAGCACAGACTTGCACTAAGGTGAAGACATTGGGTCGGTGAGCCAGAGAAATAAGGTTGTGAGCGAGCCGGAGGATGGGTATACAATACTGTAATTGTACAGGCAGCGTAATTCTTAATTATCATGGTACGAAATTGTGACGCAGCGTTCTGAAAGAAAATAGGGGTTTTCTCTGAACTTTCTAGACACTATAACTATCTAGTTGCTTTCAACTTTTATTAAGTATTATTATTAACTCAATAAAGTGAAAGTTGGGAGAATATGGGGCTGGGCAAATCGTGACTGAAGAAAGGTACGTATCTATCGATTAATATGGTAAAGGAACGGAACACCCAAGGTGTAGAACAGTTTTAAATACTCCTGTCCTAATGAAAATAAAAACTATAGATCTTTATTTAAAAAGATTATTTAATTATAATAGGTCTTCTATAATTATTCCAAGTAAAGTGAAGCTAACTTTTTAACATACCCACATCAAATATTAATTTTATGCGTGAAAATCAATCAAAACCTATGATTAAGATAATATTTTAATTTGCAGTTAAATTGTCGATTTTATCTGGTCGTGAGTGGTCAGATAATCTCTAGAGTAGATTACCTATAAGAGGAGGCCAATTATAATTAACACCTTGAGCATTGAAGTGTCAGCGATATTAAAAAACCGGTGAAGTGCGAGAAGGACTCGCGGGCCGAGGGTTGCGATATACCTATAGTATTTTTGGAAACAATATAGTCCATTTTTAGGACCGCGTAATTTCTTTTTCAGATTTCAAAAAAACTGCAATTTAGAAAGATCGTTTTATTTTTTCAATATATTTACATAAACCTCCATTGACTACGAGTATAATTAATTCAGATTTTTCCTTTCGCAAACTTCGGAGATAGGGGTTTCGTCCTTTTTCATTATATTCAAGTTACTAAGAATCGTATAAAATACAAAAAAATATTTTAGAATGTACGTAGTACAAGTAAAGTCTTTCATATGATACATCACTCGACCTAGTCACAGAATACACAGGGTGTAAAGGACGGTGTACTGAAAACTGAAAGGGTGTGCTCAGTCAACAAAACTGAACAATTTTCCCTAAGAAACATATAAAAAAATTTTGACCTCTCCATACAAATTGCTCACTCTAGTCGAACAGTTTGTATGGAGAGGTCAATTTTTTTTTTCATTTCCCAACATATGTTTCTTAGGGAAAGTTGTTCAGTTTCGTTGTCTGAGCACGCCCTTTCAGTTTTCGGTACACCGTCCCTTACACTCTTTATAATATTACGTCTAGTAACGACAATTTAAATTGCCAAATATATTTGGGCACCCTTTACAATAATAAGTAATAATATTTTTTAAATCTTTTGTTTGCAATAAAGTTGGGCAATCATATTCTAAAACTACTCCAAATTTCAAGTCAATAGCATGAGTGGTTGCTGAGATAAACAGGTGTGACAGACAGACAGACGAAGTCACACCATAAGGGTTCCGTTTTTATCATTTTGAACCATAATGGCATCACTAAATACTTAAAATTACGACCTCAGTTTACGAAAGTCACACAGCACATAAGCAAGATATAAATTCTTTGATCCCCAGCTAAAAACTCTTAAGGTCTAATGCGGCAATGAAACGTAGCTTTGATAAAAGCCAACTGCGTGTCGTCTGAATTGGGTTTTTGCTGGAATGTGGCATGGTCACGACCTATGTTAAACTGCAGTGTTGTATAAAATGAAATCATAATTGCAGGAAAATTACGAAAGAAGTACGAAAGAAAGAATGAAAGGAATAAGAACCCACATGGAGCATATAGGGTGTTTTCCAGCACATTTTATTTTGGCACCTTAAATTTTCACAGATTATGTATTTCTGTTGCCGCTATAACAAAAAAAAATAAGGGGGGCTTCCTTACTAAAAACATGTTTTTAGGCGATTTTGCTCGACTTTTGTTTGAGCTCTATCGTAAAAACGGGAACACTTAAGAGTGTGAAAATTGGTATGTTTATAGTGCAGTAGCTATAGAATAACAACAAATAATAAAAACTGGTCAAGTGTGGGTCAGACTCGCGTGCATTTAATACACTTCTGCGTGACTGCGCGTCCATAAATAAAACGGTATTTTTGCCATAGTGGTACGGAATCCTCGGTGCGCTAATCCGACTCCCACTTCACCGTTTTTTATTTAATTTATATTATTTGTTGATATAGCGGCAACAGAAATACATAGTCTGTGAAAATTTCAACTATCTACCTATTACGGTTTATGAGATATACGATTTTGTCTACATAGGTAGTCTGTAGGCAGGCATCGGTAGGCATAGGTAGTCGGTAGGCTGTTTATCTGTCTGTCAGCGGGCTGTAATAGTACAGCCCGCTGACAGACAGACAAACAGACATCAAGGTCCCGTTTTTCAACCTTTGGGTAAAAAATCCTAAAAAGTGACTTCCCATAAATACTGCATCACGTGACAGAGCATTTTGTTTGTGACGTCCTTTGGGGAAATTTGTTCAATTTCATAATCCGAATCTAGTCTCGAATAAAAACCCGAGGAATTCTTTTTTTACACTGTAGTCTAGAACAAGTATATTGTCAACTGGCTTGTCGACTGGACTGGTCTCCTTATAAGGCTGGCCATAATCCGACTGGTGAGTTGCGGTTCCCCCACGTTCGAACCTTATAGCTAACAGGTCTATTGACATTAGTTTGTTACGGAAAATCCGCTTAAGAGATCTAGTCTGTTCCACAATTTTCGATAGAATCTTCTACAAGGTGTAACAGAAAGGGTATATCAACCCTGAAGGACGTGAAGCTGCCCTTGTAACTGAACAAGATTCCCCAAGGAACATAGGTTGAAATAAGAAAACAAAATTTTGACCTCCTATACAAATGCGCTATCAGCTGATTCAGTTTCTATGCAGATGCATTTCGGATTATTGCTCGATTTTTGTATTAGCTGTATCGTAAAAACGTGAACACTAACAAGCGTGGAAATTGGAATATTTATAGTGCATAAGCTATAGAATAACCACAAATAATAAAAACTGGTCAAGTGCGAATCGAACTCGCGCGCATTTAATACACTTGAATAGACGGTATTTTTACCTTTTACTCGCACTTGGCCGGAATTTTTAAAATTCACTAGGCAGTATTAATGAAGTAAAATCTTTTAATACTTAGGGTTAGTCATTATTATATTAGTAAAACACATGACGATGACAATAATGTCTTTCTTGGACGATTGCCATATAAAACGCACGAAAAGGCTTTCTTTCCATAATAGCTACAATCCAATTTTGATGTTTCCCATCTGACCTAAATCCGTCGCGATTGGCCGTGCAGAATCAGACGATATCTCATAAAATTTCTCCTCGATGTGACAGTGATTATCCGATATGCCGTCAATTAATATAGATCGTAACGTTTCCAACGGACCGTAGAGGGTACTTTCCCTCTTTTCCTGCGTACATTCGTGCGAAGATCGCAAATTCGCAATGCATCATTCGGTGGCGTGGATTGAAATGATAATTTCTACGCCATCTACGGATTATGAAATGCTTTCTTGTGTCATCTTATGAGTGAGTAGCGTTTTTTATCGAAATAGATCAAGATCACGGTTCTAGAATCTTGCGGGAGTTTTTGTTGGAGAGGAGCTATAGTCAAAGAAGAAGATGGGCAACGGTGTCCTTCTGCTCTTAATGCTACCGTATGAATCTTAGAGTAGTATCCTAGTATATTTAGTGAGATGATGCGTTTTGCAATCAATGACACACTTGCTGTCGTATCCTACGTCTCAAATTTGTTGTACTCGGGAGGACCTTTTTTGATCGCAAATAACGGGCTCTTGAAGTAACCACTAGCCATACGTTTTAGGCTAGTTAATGTGAAGAAAAGAAGATGAATACTGGATATTCAATTCCAACAAACACTTTTAAAACAACGGATAGACGTGCACAATTGTTTATTAAAAGTTTTAGCGTTCTAGCAAAACGAGAATTGACATTTCTTTTTACGAAGTCTAGACTCCTCCAAATACTTATTTTAAATACTTGTGTTGTCATGACAGATATTCTGATCTCCAATATTATAATATTTAAGTCACCAGTGTTTACTAACTTTTCATAGCTTTACGATATTGTTCATAAATGGTTGTTGTATTGACTCCTTTGTACAAACTGTCAGAGCGCGGCGGCTTTTCGACCAATCCCAGCGTTTTATGGAAAGGGGAATATTGTGGTGGGAGAGGTCTCTGAAACGTTCGAGCCAGCCTCGCTCAGGCAGTCGTATTTTGTTCTTCAAACTGGGAGATGCTACCTTTAAAGGAGTAATCACGTATTGTGTAAAATTATGAAGACTCTTCTTCATATGTATGGTATTGTGTTAATGTACCCATTTTAACACTGTGTAAAGTGAATAACTTATTACAAAACGTAAGTAGACTTCGAGTGTTTTATTTAACATATTTCTCAACTCCCTCTCATTTGTTAACACTTGAGAATGCTGTATAAACGACCGAAATAAGTTCACCTCATGCTAGTTAGAGGGTGTGTCCTCAGACGATACTGTGAATCGTTGCATCGTTGGGAGAATGCATTGTATCAACTACATAATGGTAGGAAATATACCGATGACCGTTATATCGGAGGGTTAGCGATTACACAATAAGAGTGACTAATAATCCACTTTTGTTTTTTAAACAACCATTTTGTGCGTTTAGTTTAGATTCTATAGACAATAAAAAGGAAACAGCAGACATAGCAATACAGGCAGACAGAGACACAAACTAAAACTAAACTAAATTTGACAGGTCTAAATAAGTTGCTGTCTTTGTTTTTGAGAAAAAAAAAAAAAAAACTCAATTTATTTCGGGAATTGCCCGCCCATTTAGTGTTGTCTTAGTTTGTGTCTGGTCTGGCAGCTAGAATTAACAGCCTAGCACACATAGAATTAACTATATAGAGGTAGCGGGCAAAAACTAGTTACGTTAGAAAGATTTCACAAATTGGTGCAGATGACTACGTTTAAGTTGGCAGCCCTGTGACAATATGAAATTGATTGTCCTTCACAAGTGCACGAACGCTCGAAGCCAATTCCAACCACTTTATATTCTGATTGTAAATGTCTAGTCCGCGACGCGATAGCCACACCAATACTGATTGAACTCTACATCAGGCCAACAGTCAATAAACCGCATTGCTTGCTTGTACTCGTATAGCATCAAAAGTCCTGGTCCTAAGATGTAGGTTAATGGATTAGAATATAATATTCCCATAATAGACTAAGAGCTAACGGTTTGCAACCCTACCTCATCGCATACCAAAAAGCGACCTATCTAGGCTGGTGCACAATGAATAGGTGTCTTAAAAAAAGGGGTGCCTGGGCGCAACCTGGCGCGTTTTGTGCAGTCAACAAAAGACTGTTATTTTTAAATTCGTGTAGGTACTAAGTAAGTGCATAGTGCATGTACAGTCAACGACAGGTCAAGCTTGACACTCGCAGTGCGATTCTAGTCCGTACGTCTGTTGAAATAAGAACGGTGCAAAGTCCAATGTGTCATGCTTGATGTGCTCTTGACTGTACCAATTAAGAAGTACCAAAACCAACGGAATTGCTACGCCCTTCATAACCAAAAAATGTCACTGCAACTCCCTAAGATACCAGCTTTAGACAACAACCCTGGTTATTTTGGAACATATTAAATAGTACTTTTGCATGTACTATATACTTACTTGGTACACGAATTGGTAAGAAAAATAAACAGTTTTTTGTCGACTGTACAAAACGTGGCAGGTTGCGAACAGGGCAACCCTGTTTTTTATGACTCACCTTTTCATTTTGCACCAGCCAAGATATGGCCGATTTTTGGTATGCGATGAGGTAGGTTTGCCGACTGCCAGCTCTTTGCCTATAATGAATATTGCCTAAGCCCAAATACATCTTCACAACTGACAACATTTTTCAGTGTTTTGTTATTTTGAACGTCAAACTCATAATACATACTCGTAATCCCAAAACTGCAGGGTGAAAAAAATTCACAGATTTCGTGTCTTACACGAGTATCGAGCACATTAGAAATGAATCTAACGAATATGAAAAAGAAAAAAAAACCAGTCAAGTGCGAGTCGGACTCGCGCGCCAAGGGTTCCGATATACCTATAGTATTTTTGGAAGCAATAAAGTCCATTTTCAGGACCGCAAAACTAAATTTGTTTGTAAAGGTTTTTTGCAGATTTCTGAAAAACTGTGCAACTTAGAAAGATCGTTTTATTTTTGCTGTAAAGTTTACATAAACCTCTGTCAACTGTAATTAATTCAGATTTTCCCTTACTCAAACTTCGGAGATAAGGGGGCGGGGAATGGTATTTTTTTTGACATTTTTCATCATAACTTGAAAACTAAGAAACTTAAAAAAATACAAAAATATATTTTAAAATGTACAAGTAAAGCCCTTTCATATGATACCCCACTCGACCTAGTAGCGACAATTTGAAATTTGGCCCCCCCTATTTTGGCCCCCTTTACATTAATAATCATACTTTTTTCAAAAAAATTTCATGTGCAATTAAGTTGGGCAACTATATTCTAAAACTATTCCAAATTTCAGCTCGATAGCGTAAGTGGTTGCTGAGATATAGAGGTGTGACAGACAGACGGACAGACAGACAGACAGACAGACAGAGCGGCACCATAAGGGTTCCTTTTTTTTACCATTTTGGTATCGGAACCCTAAAAACATAATATATTAATAAAAAAAAACTTTTTTTAAAACAAGCTTTTATTAAAAAAATCCGTTGTGCTAATATTTAAAAAAAAATATTCAAGAGTCGTTCTGGTAAATATTAGTTATTGGATAAATATAATAAAATACATCGATCGAAATCATGCATACAACTTTAACACTACAACAATGTATATTGTTGTAGAGGGGATGTACGAGTAATTTGTCTTCCCTACGTTAAGGGTGAGCAAGTTATCTGTAAGCCATGTCATGACTACTTTCAAAGCCTTCTCTGCGTTGTTCCTAACTTATAAAGGGAAAAGTCTAAAATCATTAAATATTTAAATTTTTCTCACAACTAATAGTAACCAATTAAGGTGAGCTCCCGTTTCAAGAACTTTTCTATAAAAGAGGGGTCAAGTTGGATGGTCGCGGAGTTTTTTCAAATAGCAAAAGCTTTTAGTATATCATATGGTAGATAGGTACGGAACTCTTAGGGCGCGAGTCAGACTCGCACTTGGCCGGTTTTTTAAAGAAAACTTGTTTTTAAGATTTTATTTTCAACTTTTTAGTTTTGTCTTAATTGGTGAAATTATGTGAATACCGTCACTGCCAAACTCTACCTGGATTGATGTAAAGCTGTGCTCACCGACAGCAGAGTCAAATTCTTTTGGTCACGTATCCAATGGCACTGTTCACTAGACCTTCCGTTAAATCACCAATCACAAACGAGCTGAAACTGTATACGATGGCAACGTTTATAGCAAAGTTGCTTTTTCTAGCTTCTTGTTCCATCTTTGAACCCTGGGAAGTTTAGAGTATTTGCTAACCCACATCAGACGAGTCCAAACACAACGGGTCTATCTTGTTTAGTTTAGAAGTTCCTATGGCCATCTTGCGACTCCATCATCTGTACCCTGATCATAATCTCTGACCAAAATGCTTGGAAATACAAGTCTAACGAACCCAAACACGACGGATCTATCTTGGTTATTCTATTAGTTCCTATGGCCACCGTCCAACTCCTTCGTCTGGACCGTGATCATCATCTGAAGCCAAAGTGCTTGGGAATACAAATCTAAAGAACCCAAATATGATGGGTCTATTTTGTTTATTTTAGAAGTTTCTATGGCCACCATCCGACTCCATCATCTGGACTGTGACCATTATCTTCGAACTTCATCATCTGGATCCTGATCATCATCTGAGAATAAAGGGCTTAGGACTACAAATCTAACGAACCCGTAAGGGTCCACGACCGGTCCATCATGTTTTAAAATATCATATCTTCACAACTATCCGAGATATAAGGGGATCGCATTTTTTCGTGAAAACGTGGCCCATACTGGAACGAACGAAAAGACGTTTCCAATGTCAAAAGCCTGCGTTTCAAAACGCCCGCCAAGAACGAAATTCATGATATGAAATCATAATCATAAATGAAAACCACAGCTTTTTTATCTTTCATTTCCTCAAAAAAAAAAAAAAACTGTTTGCCAAAAAATACATTAAGCTTTCAATAATTCAGACAGGCCAGATGTTGTACGGTCAACCGCTCGTCGGTAGAAACTTTTTCAACTCAATTACCACGCCATAAGGTCCAAAAGTGATTCTACTGACGTGCGGTTGAGTGTACCTAATTTTATGCGTATAATTTTCAGGCTAATGGAAAACTTTGTTGTGACATGAAATGAGGAATGGCGTAAACAGAAAGCCACAGCTGCCAAATATTTCGCAGATCAAATAAATTGTTTGAAGGTTGAAGAAATATGCCAATGAAACCGCAAATCTCAGTTTCTGCAAACAATATTTGGAGCATCAATGCAATAAGAAATTCCTATCTTACTTATCATGCAGAAATGTTTTTAAAGTCAGATTTGCTCACTCGTGCGACTGCGCCATCTTGGCTAGCACAACCGCGTAGATAATCGTTTTATCTACACTCGCGTGACATAATTTTAAGTACGTTCTGTCAAGAAAACATGACAAAACAGAAGGATTCAGGAACTGGAGAACGAATAAGCACGACTCTCAATCAGGCAGAAAATCGAAATTGATGGAAGTTATTAATAAAAGCGTACTAATCGGAGTCATGCATGATCCTCAGCAGAAACTGAACCGAATTGAGAGATGACAATTGTTCTGACATAAAATTGTTATTTAAGGTGTATTCGGCTAATTCCGAAAATCGGGTAATTCCAATAATGTCTATTTGCTTCCAAACGCGGCATTATTTTTTATGCTGGCCCGCTTTGGTTGATTGATTCCGGTCGCTAAAAGCGAGCGCACGTTGTGGAGGCGCCATTACTGTCATCGACGCAATTTTCGCGTACTTTTTGCATTATCGGAATTACACCCCATTCGACAATTTCTTTGTTTGGTAAGTTTTTAAACTGCACGTGGAACATTCGATAGATTCTCGTTTTTGTGCATTGTGAATTAGATTCAGAACGCTCTACCTAAAGATTTTTAGTTATTTTTCTCTTTAACCGACGAGGGTAATTCTGAAATTTCATAGTTAATGCCTACAAAATTCCTGACGGTTAATTCCGAATAACATCACTATTACTACATAGTATAAAACAAAGTCGCTTTCTCTGTCCCTTTGTATGCTTAAATCTTTGAAACTACGCAACGGATTTTGATGCAGTTTTTTTTAATAGATAGAGTGATTCAAGAGGAAGGTTTATATGTATAATAACATCCATTAAATAGTGGAGAAGTACTGTTATTTTTGAGGTTTCTAATGTGATGTCGTAAATAATTACATTTTTTCCGCTTACATTGCAAACGCAGGCTGAACCCTACGAGTTTTATCAAAATAATGTACTAAGTATTGTACACATTGAAAAGGTCTACAGAAAAGTCCGTGATGGTATATGTCTATCTCTTATGAATAACCCACAATAACTTTTTTTTGTCATTTACTTTTTACGACAAATAATGGCTAATTTTCGAAGCGATTTTAACCAATACAGCATTAATCCTTAACCAATTAAATACCTTGAATACATTGTTCATTTAATATAGATCTATATGGCCCTTTACACCGTATGATTTAAGTGAATATTTTCGAAGATATTACAGATTTAAAAATTGCGGGACGTAGCGTTGCGGCGGTACCGGCCGGCCGCCCGGTGCGGCAAGAGCGTGCCTATAAATAGCGCGTCTGAGGCCGCGGTTTTCCCTATAGCACTTTGGGATTGTTTTACTCCAAATTTAACGCGTGCGGGCCACGGGTAGTAATGAATAAATCAAAACTACTGGATCGATTTTAATCACATAGGCTATATATTTTATATCCGTGCGAAGCCGGAGCGGGCCGCTATGTTTTTATATACAACGTTCACGGTTTTTCTGTAGTGTATTTAGTATCAGCATTACACCCGTGCGAAGCCGGGGCGGGTCGCTAGTTATCTTATAAATGTGTTTATGCTACTCAACGACCAGCTACGATAAATATTTTTTGGGAGTGTAAACCCGAATGAAAAAGCAATATGTTCCATATGGCACAATAAAATAAAGACTACTTTTGAGTGTCATTCGGAATTATCCGCGTGTCATTCGGAATTGAACTCGTGCAAGAAAACCAAATTTTACAACATTTTGATCTACTTACTGGGTAAATTTTTGGAAACTATCTTCAAGTTGTGGTTTAGTTTACATATTTAAGAACCCATTTATTATGAATTTGACACAAAAAATTCAACCACATTTTTATTAGTCAGTTTTAATTTGTCACGCTGTCAATTTATCTAAAAAAGTTTCGTAAATACCCGAATGCACCTAATTTTACGTTTTACCCATTTTATTACTTACCAAGCGCCACTTTAAAGTTGTCATAAGTTCTTGATTAAGCCTTGTAAAAAATATGTCGTAACTTTTATGAGATCGTACTCTCACTATACTGTGTGTATAGCGAGCATAAGAAGTTGTTGATGTGTGTATTTCAATTTGCTTGCGTTCTAATTTTCTTAGCACCAATTTTCTTAGAATTTACCGAAAATTTGTTCCAGATGTCGACAATCAAGTGAAGACAGAAATCTTATTAGGTTATTTGCAGATGGAGTCGTGGAAAATTATTCCGTTTATTTTGGCGCTTTTGAAACAAGTATCTTTGGTTCCAATTAAGCCGTGTATCCTACATGTTTTTTTACGAAACATTACACACAAAACACGAACCATTGGTGCGTGGCCATACACATTTGTGTAGGCGTGCACAATGTTTTTGTGTAATGTTTTGGTGCAGGAGACACACCTTTACACAAGTTTTTGTAATACAAACTGACGCACTCAGAGACGTCATTTAAAGTTAATTTTTAATAAAATCTCATGCTGTCCTTTTCGATTTCGTTGGCAAAAAAAATTACAGCACAAGACCTAAAGAAACATGAACTTTAAGTGACGTCTTTGAGTACGGCATGGGCAGTCTGTATAACAAATAGAAGTAAATTGCTTGCCGCATACGAGACTCACATAAAAGCCGGCCAAGTGCGAGTCGGACTCGCGCCCTAAGGGTTCCGTACCTATCTACCATATGATATACTAAAAGCTTTTTCTCTTTGATTTTAAAAACTCCGCGACCATCCAACTTGACCCCTCTTTTATAGAAGTTCTTGAAACGGGAGCTCACCTTAATTGGTTACTATTAGTTGTGAGAAAAATTGAAATATTTAATGATTTTAGACTTTTCCCTTTATTTGACCTTAATATTCGTTATCAATTTCAACCTGATACCTCTTCTCGTTCGTGAGGAAATGGGTCTTGACAGACAGACAGACGGACAACAAAGTGATCCTATAAGGATTCCGTTTTTAGGGTTCCGATACCAAAATGGTAAAAAAAGGAACCCTTATGGTGCCGCTCTGTCTGTCTGTCTGTCCGTCTGTCTGTCTGTCTGTCTGTCACACCTCTATATCTCAGCAACCACTTACGCTATCGAGCTGAAATTTGGAATAGTTTTAGAATATAGTTGCCCAACTTAATTGCACATGAAAATTTTTTGAAAAAAGTATGATTATTAATGTAAAGGGGGCCAAAATAGGGGGGGCCAAATTTCAAATTGTCGCTACTAGGTCGAGTGGGGTATCATATGAAAGGGCTTTACTTGTACATTTTAAAATATATTTTTGTATTTTTTTAAGTTTCTTAGTTTTCAAGTTATGATGAAAAATGTCAAAAAAAATACCATTCCCCCCCCCCCCCCTTATCTCCGAAGTTTGAGTAAGGGAAAATCTGAATTAATTACAGTTGACAGAGGTTTATGTAAACTTTACAGCAAAAATAAAACGATCTTTCTAAGTTGCACAGTTTTTCAGAAATCTGCAAAAAACCTTTACAAACAAATTTAGTTTTGCGGTCCTGAAAATGGACTTTATTGCTTCCAAAAATACTATAGGTATATCGGAACCCTCGGCGCGCGAGTCCGACTCGCACTTGACCGGTTTTTTTATTTTGAGGTACGGAACCCTTAAAATTGACAATTTATTCGCTACTGTACTTAGGACTTACTAAATGTACCTACTTGGTACCAATACTTAGGTAACAACGCTTAGGGTGGGCGTATGCTGAAACGCAGATGGCGCAGCGGATGGTATTATAATAAGGTTTTTTCGTTTATCCCAACACTTACCAAAACATTTTGCAGCCATGACACTAAAACCAGAGTATATTCGACGGAAAAAATATATTTTTTTTTACAAATTTGCTTTTTCTGACAGCTTTAGCTTTTAACATAGCTACAAAATGTGTTAAAAAAAATAGATCATACGTATACGTCTTCTCTCTCCCTTTATTAGCAAGAAAACTGAAAGATATAAATACTTTACTGTGCTGCGCTGCGCTATCTGCATCTCAACATACGCCCGCCCTTACGAGTCTCTTTGGTTGTAAGTCATCATTGGGTACAATATCAGAGTTGTACAATATGGTCCATCGTATTTCTATCGTGGTCAATGCGACCGCCGCGCCGACTTAACGGCATCACAGTGGGGTGCCGAATCATAGTGCTAGGCGGTAATTGAATTACGCACCACGCCCGCACGCCACCCCGGATGTCGTGGGCGTCCAACGTTATGGGAAACAGATCAAGTAAACTATCTATTGTAGCCAATAAAAACAGACGCACAAAGAGGGTTACTGAAGATGGTAACGTAAGTAACTGCTTTGAAACATTTTAGACAACTTTTTAAAATACAATATAATACAGGGTGTTAATTTGATTGCGTGCCATAGCTCAGGGGTGGAATCAGTATCAGTAACTGAACAACTTTTCCCAAAGAACATAGGTCGAAAAATGAAAGTAATTTTTTGACCTCCCATAAAAACTGCAACAGCTTGATAGCACATTTTGTATGGAAGGTCAAATTTGGTTTTTATTTTTCGACATATGTTCCTTGGGAAAAGTTGTTCAGTTACTGATACTGATCCCGCCCCTGAGCTATGGCACGCAATCAAATTAACACTATATTAGGGGAAAATTCACACAATCATCTGATCCCAAACTAGGCAAAGCTTGTACTACGGGTACCAGAGACTGATATATCGTCGGTCTAGATATGTTACTCCGTGTATCTGCAAAGCAACTGACTTGTAGTTTCGAGGTGTATCTGCAAAGCAACAGCAATCTGCAAAAAACAAACACTCGTGTTCATCCATCACACAAATGTTTGGATCACATTTGCGGCCCATGGCGTAAAAGGCAGGCCCACAACCAACCACGCCAGCAGGGTCAGCCAAATCAACAAGAACATGTAAGTACAGATCCACCGACTTTTATGTTTAGGCGGACAAATGAAGAACTAACGACGCCACTTCTACAACTGATACCAAAGTGACACAATTCAATGGATGACGCCGCCGCCGCCTAACAGGGCCACAGATCATATAATGCCTAGAGACAAGCGGCTACCTAATATCGCAGACGCTAGTAGAATCGAATGAAAATGTATGGAATTGACATTATTAACTAACGAAATGTTGCGTGACAGCTAATGTCAATTCCATACATTTTTATTCTATTCTATTAGCGTTTACGATAATTGAAAGCTACTTGTCTCAGGGTCTGAATAAGTCGCGGTGGCAATTGTATACTTAATCGATTTTTACTATTTCGTATTTTTTTATCCCTTTGAGTCCAATTTAATCGTGTTCTTCTTAAAACATGGCTTCCACCGCATCTTCAGCGATGATTTCGCCAACAACAAAATATTAGAGACGATCACAGGACACCACAATGGCTAAAGACATTTTTTACGTACATAAGTATTGTAATAATCAAGCGATGAAGGGTACAGTCACAGATGAAATGGTACGCACGGCAGCAAGTACATAGAAACAAAACCAGTAAAAACTGAACCAGCGCCACGCTACGCCCGAAACCAGAGACCTGGAGACACATTTTTGAAGCGTTCGAACTTCAATTCGCATTCGAATTGGCAAGATTCGTATACGAATCCGTAGAATCGCAATTTTTGAATATTCATACCTGTGGATTCTGCAACGAGTGGTCCGACCCACTCGTTTAGCACTTCTACCCAAGGCTTCTACCCTTGAACGCTTCTACCACCCACTCGAAAGTACTCGTATATAATATAATCTGTGATGAGAACGACATTGACGTTTCCTTCACACGTGACACTGTACTGACATATCAACTTTTTAATTTGTGTTCCATTCCCTCGAAATTCATTACCGGTTTTAAAATCAATGAGTGATTGCTTTCCGGTTTTAATTTTTTCTGCGTGAAATGAAAATTGTTTAAATATTGTAATTTAATGGCAACATTGTTCTCGAATGATTCAAAAAGGCGTAAAATCGAGAGCATTAGGAATTAAATTCGTACACGATTCGTTTTCGTAAGCGAACTAAAGATTCACTTCGAACGCTTCAAAAATGCGTCTCCTGCTCAAGGTCAAAGTCTTTCTACCGACGTGCGACCGTGTGTACAGTCGATGGTGGTGCTGTTTAGCTCTCAACCTCAATTAGTTTCAGACGCAAAACACGTCATGTGTAGTTTAGAAAAATTCTGAATTTAAAATTTAATAAATTTCAGAGCTTGATATAATTAAATATTTCGACAGAAAGAGGATGTTTTCAATGAAACCTCAACATGGTCGAAAATGTGTGAAATACTTTATCTGAATAATCGTTTGTTTTAAGATAACACAACTGTAAGAAAGACCATCGCAAGTTTTATAAAGGGAGGGAAAGGAACTATTCAACCAGTATGAAAACAGCCGGAAGTCTGCGGTCTGCCGGCATTTAACCTTACCCGCCGTTGGGAGTATTTAGCGGGTAGAAAATACCGGATACGAATTCCAGACAATTTTGAACTATACTGGTTTTAAACGTTGCTTCTTATGGGGACCTTGAACATCTTCGTGTAATGTTTATTAGCCATATGTCGATCTGTCGTCGATTCTAAGTATCCTTATGACATAGCGAGGAGTCATCATCATATCAGCCGAAAGACGTCACTGCTGGACATAGGCCTCCCCTAAAGATCTCCATGACGACCGGTCCTGCTCTGCTCGCATCCCGGCTTCCCGCGACCTTGACCAGATCGTCGGTCCACCTTGTGGGGGGCCTGCCAACGCTTCGTCTTCCGGTACGTGGTCGCCACTCTAGAACCCTTACGCCCCATCGGCGTATAGCGAGGAATATGTAACAACAAAAAGTTAAGTATGGCTGATATGGCACTTACAAGATACTTATTAGGTTAAGTGAGTGCTGCCATGCTCGGGGACGTCGCTTGAGGTTGCTCGTTTGTCTGGTCTCGTGCTGTCCTTTTCAGTTTCATTGAATAAGAATATGACAGCGCGAGACTTGATTGACGGTTGGCTTTGAGTGGCGTCTCTGGGTGCGGTAATTACTTACTTACTTATTAGGCTATAAGGTTCTCTAACCTGCTTAATTAGGTTTATTAGCTCAATTAGGTTTTCTCAACCGTCGTATTTGTTACTTTAAGTTGATAAATTTTACTTTAAGTTTAAATTATGTTAATACCTCATTTATGTACCTACTCTATGCGTGCAGCTCACCCAGCGGCATTTTCTTATAATAAATTCTAATCTAAATATGATGAAGAAACATAGCTGGGTGGGCTGTATGCCGTCTGCAACTGCGGCGTCGTTTAAGGAGGAGCGGAGCCTTCAAACACAGGCAACTTCTGCTTAAATGGAGGCTCCAATCTATGTTATAGTTAAGAAAACATGTTTACAGAAATAAAAACTATTTTTTTTTTTTTTTAATTTTTTATTTTATGGACAGTTCGGTTTCGCCAACCATCGTGGAACCAGCAGCGGAACCACAATCTACTCGTAGCTTGCCCATTCTCGTGTATGGTTAGGTCATAACATTAATGACGTTGAAAGCAATAGCTAGTACCATAATTGGCAAGTACTTAAAGTAAGTACAGGTAGGATGACGAATTTTATTATAATCATGCCCAAATCGAGAGTAAACAATGTAAATTATGGTGAAGAAAGCTTTAAAGAATGTTTGTTTGAATGACGTTTTCTTCCTAATGTTTATCTAGGTTTGGATAAAAGAGAAATCTTCATTAGTGTATTTTAAGCAAAGAAACTTTGAATCGATGCCGCAACCCATCCCATATGCTTTTTGTTACAAGCTTAGCTATTAAAGTCAAAACAGTTTTTCTTTAAAGTTTTCTCAAAGAGGCACTTCAAAGAAGTTCTATCAACAGTAACTCTATCTTTACTTCGTCAGCACTTAAAGAAGACACAGTTCCTGCGAAATCGGCGTCTGTACTCTTACTACAAGTATTTTTTCACAGAAACGGTAACAGAAACACGCTCTTGTCTGAGGTGTGGATCGAATCACGTATATATTATAATCCTTATGTGCTGCGGCCAGAAAGTGCATATTTTCTGGTCGCTGCTATGCACGCTTCGGGTTTGTTAAAATGAAATTAAAAAGAGAATATTCGAAACCGTAAACGCATAGCTACTATTTCATAGTGCCTCATCTGTGACAGATGAACATTATGAACATAGATACATATTTGGAGTAATAACGTACCAAACCAAGCAATGTTTAAAGACGGTAACATATCTAGCAGTATTTCTAAATCTAACATCACAGTACTAGTTCAAAGGAAACTTCTATTAGTGCATTGACGTCCGCTGCATTGTGTACACAGTTGTGAATAGTTGCAGCTACGGGTATTCCTCTCAAAATTTATTGAAAGGAGTTATCAAGTTAGTTCTAATAAGATAAGTTCGGCTATTAAATATTTTATTAAAATTGCTCGAGAAATTAGACACGTATGTTACCAAACCAAGGAAGGTTTAAAGACGGTAGCATATCTAGCAGTATTTCTAAATCCAACATCACAGTACTAGTTCAAAGGAAACTTCTATTAGTGCATTGACGTCCGCTGCATTGTGTACACAGTTGTGAATGGTTGCAGCTACTGGTATTCCTCTCAAAATTTGTTGTTAAGGCAAGTTCGGCTATCAAATATTTCATCGAAATTGCCCGATAAATTAGACATGTACACACGGCCGCACATCAGTAGAAACACTTTTGGTCCTTATGGCTTGAAAAAGTTTCAACCGACAAGCGGTTGACCGTACGTAATTAAGCAGAGACCGATATTTTTAACAACACATCATATCGACCACACGTTTTCGTCAATTCGACATTATGTTATTTTCATTATCATCAACATACCAGCCGAAAAACGTCCACTGCTGGACATAGGCATCCAGCGGCTTCCCGCGACCTTGACCAGATTGTCGGTCCAACTTATGGGGGGCCTGCCAACGCTTCGTCTTCCGGTACGTGGTCGCCACTCTAGAACCCTTACGCCCCATCGGCCATCGGTTCTTCTGGCGATGTGTGATTATATTCTTGTCAATTAAAATAGTTTTATTACTGATCTTTTTAAGGTTCTTAGTTTACCTTTAAGGTAATGTCATAAACTGAGAAAAAATCCAATGAATGTCTATTGAAGGGCTTTATTTAATACGAGTAGATAGCGAACATTTATCAATAACTCTATTCAGTGGTCTTCCATTTGGAATTCCTCTATTTGGAATTAGGCACAGGTATCATGCTTGCTTACTCATTGTTAGCGGCAGATTCCATTAATGTATTGTTGTTCAATACCAGCTCGGAAGTTGGCAAACAAAAAGTCAATTTCAAGAACGATGAAAATGCGTGATTCTATATTGAAGGCTTCAGTAAAAAGGTCTGTTTATTTATCGCGTCATACTTCGTTTAGCTAAGGACCGTGATAGACTGACAATTCTGACTTAACTTAGATTGTCAAAGTCGTGGTCCATACCTACCATAGAATACATGAAACAGTGTATTCTATGATACCTACCCAAAGAACATTCTTCGTTTTCTTAGTATGTATATCAGACCATGAAACTGAACAACTTTTCCGAGGAACATACACTGAAAAAACGGAGAGCCAACCAAGATCAATTTTCTCTTGTTTGGCATTTTGTGATTAAATCGAAAAAATATTGATAGATTCAATAAAGCGTCTTAGTCAATTTAAATTTATGATCTTTAATTCAATAATCAAATTGATACAATCCAATAAAGTCTTTGCAAGCTCAAATGGAGTCAAGTTGCTTGTTTGAAACTATCAAAATCTTGATTGAATCAGCAATTTTTTTTCCAATACGGTCTTTGCAAGCTCAAATGGAGTCAAGATGCTTGTTTGAAACTATCAAAATCAAGATTGAAACAGCATTTTTTTTTTCAGTGTAAGGTACGCGGCAGCTCAGGAGTGACCTGACCTATCGCTTACTGTAGTCACAATTCAAAATATTTTTTTACCACCCGACCCATACAAAGTGTAGTAACATAAAAAAAAATGTTAAACCACAGCTGAAGAAGTTTTATTTGCAACACTCCTGTTTCCCCTGACAAAAGTTGTCCAGTTTCATGAGCAGATTCCCTTTAGGGATTTTATTACACTTTGTTACACGTATAGTATTACAATGCAACATATAATTTATTCCAGTAAAGTCCTAAATAGTTTAACAACGTGAGCTTATGGGTCGTGCTCGTGCCAACTTTCTGCCCTCGGGCAAACTGATCCAATGCTCCAGGAAGAACTACCATGGAATTTCTCGTTCGTCAATCTCTATCATTTGCATCAGAAAGCCTTTTGATTGCTGTGGCTTTATTTCTATATATTGATGGCATTTAATAGACTATAGGATTTTCATGGTCTAGAAACTTTGATACAGTTAGTTAGACCGCTATACAATTAGATTTGCGAAAAGAAGTCACAACTTTCTAAAACATAAATTTACTAAATTATCTAATTGGACTTTTTATTGTTAAAGTTATTATGACTTTTACCTTGACAGTTACCTTCTCAATTGATAGCATTTTGTATTCAGCGATAAACAATTACTCGAATTTAAACAATGTTCTTTCAGAAGTGATCAAAATTCTACATAGTATCGTCACGGCATCATCTTTCAAAGCAATGCTTACTTTCTTCCTGTGTATCGCGGCTTCAAATCAGTCGCAGCATTGAATTCAAATCAGAAAGGACACGTGGGTGCGCAGCACCGCCTAGGAGGCGCCGCCGGCCGGCGCCGCTGATCCCTTAGCCCTTGCGTATTAATAAACCTACGCGACGCGGATGCCGTAATTTGCAATCCACTGCGTGTTAAGATGCAGCATAGTAAGAGTCGTAAGAGAAAAAATCAGCTGAACAATTTGTAAAACGTCGAAATAATTTGGACTAACGCACAAGTCCGCACAACGCATTACAGTCTTGATTACTAACTAAAAACAAACGTTAAAACAAACGTTATATGTAATAAAACAAACGTTTTACAAATAGTTCATCCAATTTTGCTTTTTTAACGTCTTCCTCATACTAGAATTTAGACTTAGTTAAGAAATGTAAAGTGCGTAATGTAAGAAAATCTCATGTCTCGAGCGTCCGAGTCTTAACGCTGGTACTCTCAAAGAAAGATTTGCAAAGTAATTATATTATCCATAAATAATAAAGATACTATCACGATAAATGTATGCTTAGACTTGATATCAAGGCAAGGTTGGCCTTAGATAGAACAGGTTAAATAATCTGATATATAACGCAAATTAAAATTATACTTATTTAAATGCACTTGAGTTAAATAATTTCCCAGCTGACAACAGACCGAAAAAAAAAATTGCACAAGAAGTGCACCTTGCAGTCTAACCTAAAATATTAAAGGCTCAAAAACTAAACTTAGAACATCGAACCAAGAGCCAGATTAGAAAAGGGATTCCAGAGTAACGTAACTCTAACTGCTAAAGTTAGCTTACGAACTATTCTAATGCCGTTAAGGATCTAGGGCTTTGGAAACTAGGTTAACTTGATTATAGTATTCAAGTTGAGGCTTTCGTGTGGCCTTAAGAGAACATTCCAAAGTAATTATTAGACTATGAAACGAACACTACTAAAGAAAATTGGAAAGTGCTGAGGTGTCATAAAAATTCGACAAACTCGCAAGAAGTATCATGTACCTACAAGTATATCTGACCCTGTGATCTGATCTTTAAGAACGAAATTTTATTACCAAGAAGTATTGTTTTCAAAAAGGTAGTTGCATTGGAAGATAGAAAAAAAACTTTTTTTATGAAGATAAAAGAAAATTATTTGAAAGTCAAGAAGTATGACGAAGCGGCAACCCTGAACCATTCAGTTTCAGATACTAGTAACCCAGACACAAGACGCAACTTAAATAAAATGGAATGTAAGTAATTAGTAAGTATAAGTAATAACAGAGTAATAGAATCAATTACAGTAGCTCGTTACACACGATTGGAATTGGAACGAGTCGAAACGGCTTTCGTACACGATATTGCAGTCAACATTGTTAAACGGTCTTATGCTAAGTAACTATTAGCTTAAGAAATTACTTACCCCAGATTCGTTTAATAGACACGATTAGAACATTAAAAACAATTTTGTATTATTTAGCAGTCACGTACAAGAACTGAAAGAAACAAGTGTAGAAACATATACAATAAGTTACGATTTGAAAATGGAGACCATAATAATTGGAACTGTTGAGCTTTGACGAGAAAATTGTCATCAGCATTTTGGAAAGGCAACCGATGTCAGTTATTTTATTGGATTTTAGACGGACGACTCTCCTCATAAAACTTCGATATCTCTCAGAATGCGACTATTAAGTAATATCTAAGTTGCTAAACTTTATTTAATATGATGGTTTTAATCCAAAACATTCCTGCGAATTAGAATTATTTCATAAACACCTCTTAATAAATAGGTAGTAAATAAGTAACGCAATGCCTTAAGCGAAGGGCCCTGTTGACATACCTGTGTCCGTGTTTAGGCATTCAGAATCAGTACAGTTACTTAGCAGCGTGGAACGACGGAGGCGTTAGAAAAACATTTAAAACGGGTCCACCCACCTAGAGTGTGGCCAGACACAAAATAACAAGAATTCACAAAGTAGTATAAAAGCACCAAGAAGCTACATGAATACCAGGCCACTCAGAAAGTATTGCGAAAAATAGTTTTTATATATGGGAGACTGGCCGGTCAGAATCTTTTTCGAAAATATGATTACTTGTAAGTAAAAATATGTGTGTTCCATTTTCAAAATTTCCCTCCACATTTTTTGCGAGCCAATTCAAAGTATCGTGTCTTACTGAAAAATGGATCTGCGCCGGGAACATTTTAGAGCTATGATTTTTTACGATTTCAAGTGTCGCCTGAAACCAGATGAATCGTTCGATAGACTTCAAATGGCATTTATGGATGAAGGCCCCTCCAAGGCAACCGTGTATCGTTGGTATAACGAATTTAGGCGCGGTCGACCAACCTTGGGGGATGAAGAAAGAAGCGGTCGCCCTTTGACGGCTATTACGGAAGAAAACGTGCTAGCAGTGAAAAATTTAATCCAAGATAATAGGCGAATTACATATCAGGAGATTCAGCACATATTAAAGATTGGATCGGGAAGCGTTCACGAGATTCTACACGGGCATCTTCGCGTGAGGAGGATAGTATCGCGCTGGGTGCCGCACTACCTCACCGACGCTCAGAAGCAGGCCCGGGTGGAATGGTGCCGTGATATGCTGAACAAATTTGAAGCAGGCTCGTCTCGGCGTGTTTACGACATCGTAACAGGTGATGAGTCCTGGATTTATCAATACGATCCAGAAACCAAGCGCCAGTCGACAGTTTGGGTGTTTCAAAATGAACCAACGCCTACCAAAGTGAAGCGATCTCGAAGCGGGGGGAAGATTTTGATCGCCAGCTTTTTTAATTTGACTGGCCACTTGGCCTCAATTCCCTTACGAGATCAAAGAAGCATCAACGCCGAATGGTATACTACCAAATGTTTACCAGAAGTTTTTTCTGTTGTGAGCAACAAGCGACCAAACACAGGGCTCCGCGGACTACTGCTCCACCACGACAATGCGCCTGCACACACCGCGCTCAAAACGAGGGACTTCCTGGACAGCACACCAGTCAAACTCCTGGGTCACCCTCCTTACAGCCCTGATCTAGCACCGTGTGACTTCTTTTTATTTCCAAAAATAAAAAATCAGCTCAAGGGGATACAATTTTCGTCGCCGGAAGATGCGCTGGCTGCGTTCGAGCAGGCTGTAAACGAGGTGTCTACGGCGGACTGGAAAAAGTGTTTTGAAAACTGGTTCAGACGCATGAATCTTTGTATAGAGGCTGGTGGAGAGTACTTTGAAAAGATTTAATAAAAATATATGTACCTGTAGAACAATTTTTTTTAGTGTCGCAAATATTTCTGAGTGTCCCACGTACATACACAAATTCATTAGGTGACATAATTTTCTAAATACAATTTTATTTGAGAAGCAAGACTAATCAACAGATAGAGACAACTGGTGGTTCCTTCCATGAAATATTATAAGAAGACGATTATAATATAACAACGTAAATATGACGAAGATAACAGTGCAAGGTTCCTATATTGTAACGAAAATAATAAATTGATAAAGTGATTTTATTTGATACCACTAGATTAAGGAGTGGATGTTAAGCGGTCTATGGACAAAAAGTGTATCTTTAACCATCCATAAACTTCCACGTCCATATGGACAAAGGTCAAGTGATTTCACTCAAAAATTGTGGTAAATTTCGTATTGTATTTACCATAGTCATCGCAATAATTGGTGACTGCAGTATATCATACGATTCGCAGTAGGATGCTACTGTAGGGACACATATTATGCGTACAATTAGTAAGCAGCGCAACGGCGGTGGACGGGCACGTGTATTGTTGGCTGGCTGGATCTGGTCCATCTCTAAAGTACTAACCAGAAAATATTATATATTTTAACATTCTGGCAACGCTAAGGTCCACCGTAGAGCCCAACTCCAAGTATGTACACTTGCTCTAACATGGCCTGTCAGGTTTTTATGGATCGGTCAATTTGGCTTGTAGGTAATAACTACATTCGACGCGTACGTGGGAAGATCGTTAATGGGTTGAAAACTGTTAGAAACACAGTTTGTGCTGTAGCTGATTTTATGGTTTTCCAAATTGAATAAACTTAACTTCTATATCTGATTTTAAGATCTTTAACAGTGGTCATCAGAGATATAAACTAGATAAACAATATTGTAGATTACCTACTATATTATAGTCATCTCATAAACTGTGTTGAGCATATTTTTCTTTTAACATTATTGGATTTGAGAGGAAGAAAAAGATTTGGAAGGAATTTAATACCTCCTTATTTTAATATCATTTTCTATTGCAATACAGTTTACTCACGTTTTCTATGTAACACTCACAAGTCGTTTAGTGATAAAATAGCTACTTAATTTAATGTCTATTGGACAAGTGAACACATTGCATTGTAACACTGATAAAGCAGTTTACGCTTAGTCGGGCGAACACAATGGCCATTTTTGTAGACCCTGGCCAAAGACCTCGTAAACCTGCCCCCAATAACTGGCCGTTCAGAATTTTAAGTTCGCGCATGCGTGCGAGTACGCGTAACTCGTTTATTTTATTCGCGGAGTTCGGGATCCGGTTCTAAAATGAAGTAGCGTGCAAACAAAAACAGAAGAATGCGGCTGATTGATCTTACCGAAGCACGAACTTGTTTACTTCTGGACTTTACGAGCCATTTACTCATTGACCAATCCTAATTAACGCTGGAAGTCGCAGGTCATTAATACATTGTTATTTCTGACTTCATGATCGTCCAAATGTTTGCCTACGACGTTTTAAAGGTTGGCTAAGTATCATTTACAAATTTAATTAAAATAGACCACACTGTTGATATTTTTGTGTCAGTAACTAACAACATATACTAAAAATCTATGGCATTCTATTTATGTTCTGCGGCGGCGAGTCGTATAACGAACAAATTGGTTTTAACACAAGCGAAGCTTTTTGGTGTCATCTTTAACAGGATTAACTATGTGACATTGGCATCATCACATTACACCCGGATATAGGTTATGGATGTATGTCTTACATGCCAATTTAAAACTGATCGTTACTTATACCTTACACTCAGCAGATAGCCCGCCGTTGCTATATAAAAAAAGTTGATGTTGAAGACAAACTAATTTTTTTTGCGTTTTGTAACATCTTCTTCGTTAGTAAGATATTTTGTCAATTTAGTTTCTTCCTACTGTTTGTTGTCGCGTCATTTAACGGTTTGTTAGCATGATAATGATGGCTTCTATTTAAACATCAATGGAAAATATTGTTAATATGTTTCAGGGCAGCGTTGTTTACGCAACGGCCTGTGTATAGAATAAAATTTATAGAATAGAATTTGTTGCTGGCTCATGTTTTATTTAATATCTGGTTTAGGGTCGGGTATTCCTGCCTATACATAGCATTATCATGCATTTCTTTGATGGAGCAAACTGCTCGGCTCTCATTTATTATTCTCCTTTTTACTGTAAATTTCATTGACTATTATATTCAGTGAACGGTCTACTACACTCGGTGTTTGGAAATACAATATATTAGATATAGATTATTATAAAAAGAGAAAACTTTAAAGTCAACAGGAAATGTGGGTGGTCTTTTAGGCACGGGTCAAAAGCGCATGTAATTGAACCAGAAATTGTTCTGGGGATCATGTGCGAACAATGGTTGGTTTGCGCTTTCTCAGTTTCAACTAGTTGCCAACCCCATAAGAGAAACCACATTCCTTCTCAAAAAATTTGATATTTCGTCTCACTATGATTGCTATACTTACTTGTCAACGTATCTATCAGGCAAGTCATTAAGAAATTATTCACCGTCATGGTGCAACTTTCGTTAAAATACCGTCAAATACCGTTCGTCACCTCATACTCGTACGAATTCAAAATCGTTGCATTTATGGAAGACATACATGAGACTCCGAATTACGATTTCGTTTTATAGAAAAAATGTATTGCTTTATTTTGTAGTTTTGTACTTATACAATGTGTCCGGTGATCGAATGCACGAACTTAAATGGTAGCATGAAACGTATTTCGACCTATAATCCTTTGGAAAAGTTGTTCAGTTTCATAGTTAGAATCTAACGTTTAAGTTTGTGTATTCGCTCACTGGACACATTGTATACTCACGCACATTTTGACAGTCCTAGTCTATCAAGATATCTCTCGAACAAATAAATTTCTACTGTGAGTTTTCTTTGATGTTTATTATTTTTAAAAAATGTGCTAAGTTGTTTGTGAAGCCACGTAGTAATTCGGTTCATTAGTTTTTTTTAAATCTATCATTTTGTTGCACCGTTTAGTGCGAAATGCACTATTAATAATATCATTTAGTTTAAGGGTTTTGAGTAAGCAACACAGTCGGAGTATGAGCATGCGCAAGTTGTGCGACGCACGTGCCTGCGCAATTATCGGCCAGCTGCGCACTGTTACTGTATTACTCCTCACTTGTTAATGCCCTTCGCTCGCAGTTTAGTCATATGAGAACATGTGATGCATTACAGCAGGTGGAAAGTTGCTGCAGAACATTGCATGTAACATTTTTGAGCCATGATAGGTTTAATGTTTCATATAATAAAACTTTTGAAATATCTAGAATCAGTCTGTTGGCAGTCTACAATATTGGGTGGGAGAGCTGAGGGATTTAATTAAATGAGATTGGGATCTCATTCGGGATATTGTCAAGAAGAAGTGTCAGTACGATGCCGCCGATAATATTAAAAGCGCATCAGTGTAAACTTGTTACACACATGCCCACAGTTCATTGACATACGAGTAGAATCCAAAGCATTAAACCATTTTAGTAAAATTCCTTTGCAGCTAACCAAATATTTGTTTCACACAAATAATTAAAAAATTTAAAGAGACTGACGCTAAGTTTAAAAATGTAGTTAATGCAGCGCGTGGCAGGTGTAGGAGATAAAAAATGATGGACATCGTTTCAAGGAAATGCAGCTGAATAAAAGGAATTTTCACAACGCAAAAATGATTCAGAAGTAAGCAGCTGATTTGACAGATGAGAGCTTATCACCTGCTTAAAATACTTAGATTTTTTAAACCCTGATGTCCAAACGAATGTACATAAATCACCACAGCATCCACAGCTGTAAACCAAATGAAACTAAGACCGAAATTGTAATTTGCAAGAAAGTGGTGCAGTGGATGTATGTGAAACATAGGCCGCATTCATCGTGAGGATTGTCTAAGGTTTCGCTTATATAAAGCTTTCAAACTTAGATGTATCAGTAACTAAGTTGAATGTGGTTAATATCTATTGAAATGCGTCTAAATAAATAAGCTACTAACTGGCATAAACAGATTTTTCTGTTCGTGTGCACTTCCTGTCCGACTTTCCAGAACACAATGGAGTTTGTTTACCACTAATTGGAATGAAAAAATATCAGATAGGATCAAAATGGTTTCTGCACTGATAGACATAATGATGGACTTTCTTGTATTGTCGTTGGTTACTTCATTGTTTACTTGTAATGTAACTGTACTGCAAGTTATTTTAACGATATATGGTCTAGAGCACTAGATATGCACTAGAGACTTCAGAATTGTACATTAAATGAAATCATTTTGTTTATCATTCATGGTTGTTGCAAATATCACGCCTCATTCGATTAGTCTTAGGCAGATAACACAGCACACCCCTTGACCTGCACAATGCATATACGAAGGTCCTGAATATATTTTTGGTGCGTTTTTCAAGTCTAAATTGCTCCGGTCCGGTAATGCAGTAATTTCTGAACGGTTAAAAAATAATCATGATGTACAGAAGATTTGTGATTTATAATACACGCTCCACTCAGGTGCTAGTTTCAGGAACTGTACAACTTGTATTAGTAACAGAAAGGACAGTTGGACAGGTCACAATATATTCACAATAGCAACTAGTAGACTAACCGGTTAAGAGTTGTTCCTTTTAGATAGCATCGACGAAGGTCTGCGAGGACTTTGATGACGTCATACCTACTAATGTGATCGCAACCTCGTAAAAATGCGCTATCCATTGATGCTTCAAGGATGTCTATATGAGATATACATATAATGAAGCAGCGTTGTGCAGATATTTTCATAAACCTAGGGAACGTTGTACACGAAGATGTTTCATCAAACAAGGGGACAAGTATGTCAATGTTTTGTTCTAGCCTTAAGTAGTCTCCCATTCAGGCCTAGCCTGTTTTACGTCCGTCGTTAACTTGCAGGGTGGCCGTCAATACAAGCAACTTGCCAGCTTTTACTAATACTCAGCCGCGATTTCCGGAGAAAATTGTAATTTAATTCAGCCTCAAGCTACACCGATCGTTCATTATGATTGATGCATAATAATAACACGTTTGATTTATTAGCAGTTTTGAATATACAGAACAGAAAGTGCACTTGCGTATCATTGGACCACCTATACTTCAGTAAAATTACTAGAGCATTGTATGGCGAAACGGAAATAATTTGTAATAGCCGTGTTTCTTTTTCAGATCGATAGATTATATTTCTGTGTAAAGCTTTGTAATGGAATCCACCTAAATTTACCCCATTTATTTATTTATTTTGCCGTCCAAAGATTTAAAAAATATGGAATTTCGGATAAAAATGTTAATAGATTAATGTTTTTATTTACGGCTTGCTATGTATACATACTTTCATATTATAAATGAATCCACCTAAAAATATTAGCTTTTTTGAATTATTTCACTTTTATACAACGAAATTTAAATAAAGTTTATCCTCGCAACCAAAAATAGTAATAGAGCCGTTTTGCTTTCTAATAATTTAAATAGTGCTAAATACTTACATTTTTGTCAAATCCAACAAAAACGTTTACAAAATCTTTGTAAACCACCGATTACAAAAGACTTTCTTTTATTTTGTATGGGATTTCTGTGAATGTATATAAAAATCACTTAAATTTAAAAAGGTTACGTTTAGCTCAGTTTATTTCTATTATTTTACTTCAACTTTATTGGGCCTTATATATGAAAATAAGTGTCGATCTTATATTTTGAAAAAAAAAATTATATTTATATAAATATATTTTTTTTTTCAAAATATAAGATCGACACTTATTTTCATATATAAGGCCCAATAAAGTTGAAGTAAAATAATAGAAATAAACTGAGCGGTGGATTTTGATGCCTATATGAAAAATATCCATTTATCTATGATATAAAGTATGTAATTGTCTATTACTATTTTTGCCTAAGCTGTGTTTCGAAAAAAATATTCTGATGTAAATTTTAGGTGGATTCGTAAATATTGTGTTTTAACGTCATATTTAAATACGATATACATAAAAAAGTAGCTATTAACATTTAATGTTTTGCAAAACCGTATTTTTACTGGAGTACTAGTGTTTGCCTTACAATCAGCTAACTACTACACAATTTTATGAAAGACAGAAGTTGTATGAACATAAAACTTTGTGAATCTTACAAAGTGATCCCGATTTATCTAAATTCTGTGAACTTCGTCGTGGTTTGGGATGTTGTGTGGTTAGTCAGTTTGCTGACTCATTTCATTTTAAATAGGTACCAGATTAATTTTATTCACACGTCCTGTCGGCATTACACTGCTTGTTAAGCATTTCGGGAGAACCTTCGCATTTAATGACGACGCTCACGACCGTGTAATGAGAAGTGACATCACGGTTTAGCAATAAAATGCGTGAAAGGACCAATATCTAGATCGTTTCAGAAGGGTTTTGGGGTTTGGGCATAGAATACCATACAAGTAGTAATTTAGGTTAAAGATTAATACATATCACGTCTCTTTCCCGTCGGGGTAGGCAGAGACCATAGCTCTACCTGCTTCGATCTTGACATACTTATCCCTCGCTTCCTCTACTTTCATCAACCCTTTCGAACACGCTCGCCAAGCTCTTGTTTAGTCCTGACTTTGGTATTGGAACGTTCGCCGAGGCTTTCCCCCTTCCAAAGTTTCCATTCACTCCCGTCTTGTGGATGTCTTTTGTATTTCATTAATAGGAAGACAAAAACAAAATAGGACGAAAATACTATATTAAACTTGATAGTGTTTACTCACAGCGACGAATTAGAAAAAAATTGTAAATATGTGTCAGATGATGAAAAGCCTAAAACCGAACTTTTGACAATTCGCGGTTGCACTACAACTCTGCCAAACATAAGTGTAACAAATGATGTATCTAACGGTTCTACAAATATAACAAGATTACAGTACAGTTATTGCGCTTAGCTTGAAGTATCATAACACGCCACTCAAGACAAGCTGAATCATTTCGGGTGGTTATTTTATAAACAAACCCGTCCTGTGATTCACTAGATTTGCTGAGAACAAACTCGTTTTCGTGAAATACAGGACAGATATAACCCTTGCATGTTTTCGTTGAATGTAGAATAATAGTTATTTGTTATGCAAGGCAGCAAAAGCGTTATTTGGCGTGAGTGCCTTGTATTGAAACCTGAGCAAGCGAAGGATTCTAGAATTGAACCACGAGCGAAGCGAGTGGTTCAAAAGAAGAATCCTGAGCGTAGCGAAGGTTTCAAGGCACGAAACGCAAAATAACTGCTGCCGTGTCACCGAAAGCTTCTCAGCGGCAGGGAGAAGGTTGAGACTCTACAGGGTGTAGGTAGGGGATCCAAAACGCCAGCATAAAGTTACGAGTTTATTATGATAAAGAAGGTACAAAATACAAGGCGGTGGTCGTGCTGCGCGCGGGCACGTCCGAGCACGACCAGAATCAAGGGTAAACTGACTATTTTTGACACGAATGACATCGAAAGACAGAGATAGAAGACATTTGAAATAGGAATTTGGAATTTTGGGCCAGGACAATAGAGCCAGGATCACGAAAGGAGGCAGCATGCGAGGCATGCAGCCCCGCTCCGTGACAGTACCCCGGGGCTCCGGTGAAAAATTCGAGGAGTACCTACTGGAATATCCGAAGAATTTTACAAAGACAACTAAAGCTAAGTAAGGACTTAAAATAATAAAACTAATAGTTACTAGGTATAACGGAACTGCCCAAACACGAACAAAGAATAACAAACTTAACCTAACAAAATCAACAGACACACGTCGTCTAGCAAAGCAATATTATGAATCCAAACATACATCATCAACCAGTCAAGTCTTAGCAGTTCGAACCTACATAAGACACAGGTCTATACAGTAAAAGTAGCCCTAATAACTAAAACAATAGGGAACTCAAAGGCAGTCCGTAAAGAACGCATTATAAATAACAAACATAATAAACTTGAATAAGTTAATACAATAAACATTACACATGCAAATGTCTAAAACCTTAGAGGTACATAAAAGTTCAATGAGCATACCTAAACTAAAGTAGATATGGACAGGTATAGCATAAATATCGCGATATCGCGCAAAAAGCAATGTAAAACAAAACAATATTCACACAAGTAATGTGAATGAAAAGAACATATTAAAAGTAAGAAAAACAAATTGTAACATAAGCTAATATTACAAATTCAATTATTGATTAAAGTGATATGAAGGATCAATAAATTATTTAATTAATTAAAACAATAAATCAATTAAAGCTAGCTTTAGGCTTAATATCCTTGACGTGCCATCGTCCAAGAGGATGACCCGTCATATCCGCTAACTCGTATACTAATGGAGATATTTTATTTGTCACCTTGCATTTTATAAATTTAGGTGCAAGTTTTGAAGAATAATATTTGCCAGCAGCACTTAATGTGTAATTACGTTTCCAAACCACGTCATCTATGTTGAATTCCAACCTTTGACGATGCTGATCGTAACGGGAAGCATTAGCTTGATGAGACAACCAAAGTCTCGTTTGAACCTCAGAAAATAGTGGTGAAAGTAGACCTACATTGTCCGCAAATATACTACGTGGAGCAAAAATTAAGTCGTCACATAATTCTGTGTTCTGATAAATAGAGCCGCATGGTACCAGTTCACGCCCAAAAACTAGAAAGGCGGGTGTGAACTTAGTTACCTCATTAACCGAAGAGTTAATCGCGAATTGAATTTTGTATAAATTCAAGTCCCAAGACCTATGATCTTGATTAACAAAGGAAGCAATAGCGGTTATAATTGTTTTGTTATAGCGTTCTACAGGATTAACTTGGGGACAGTAAAGAGGGGAATAGTGAATTTCTGGAATGTTGTATTGCCTAAAAAGATCGAAAAGTTCATTGCTAGCAAATTGAGGTCCGTTATCCAGTAAAACCGTTTGAGGAATTCCGTAAGTCATAAATACCAGATTTTCCATTATGTGGCATATTATAGAAGCTGTAGCACGTTTAATTGGAAAAAGAAGACAATACTTGCTAAAGCAACAAGTAACCACGAAAATATATCTATTTAATTTTCTAGTCATAGGTAAAGGGCCAACAAGGTCTATCGAAATCGTCTGAAAAGGTCTACAGACTGTTCTGGGATGGCCCATAAAGCCTATAGTTCGCTGAGTTTGGTGTTTATAAGCAGCACAAGTGTCACACTTAGCAATAAATTTTGCAACGTCTCTATACATGCCTTTCCAAAAATACCTACGCTTGACTTTCATGTATGTCTTAAAAACGCCAAAGTGAGCATTAGTAGGGGTAGAATGATTATCAACAATAACCATTTCGGTAATTTCGGAAGGTATAACCTCTTTCCAGTCATATTCCGATGTAAGTAAATTGGTAGAACGCGCTTTGCGATAAAGTTTATTATTTCTTATAAGGTAGTCAGGACAAGAGGAAGGATTATCAGAGCACTTTGCCAGCATACTATTATACCATTCATCTGAAGACTGAGCCGGGTTGTAGTCAATTAGAGCTATAGGAACTGAGCGAGACAAAGTGTCTGGGACTAAATGATCCTTACCTTTCTTATGTTTTATTTCAAAATTAAAAGCCGATAATCGTATACTCCATCGGGCTAAACGGCCTGTGGGGTTATTCAAATTAAGAAACCATTGTAACGCAGAATGGTCTGTATAAATAGTAAACTTTAGCCCATTATCTAAATAACAACGCCAATGTTCCAAGGCGGTAATGACGCTGAGTAACTCTCTTTCAGTAATAGAGTAGTTCTTTTGAGCACCTGAGAGGGATTTGCTCATGTACGCAATAGGTTTTTCAACGTTAACGAACTCTTGAGTGAGCATAGCGCCAATTCCAAAACTAGAAGCGTCACAGTGCACTGAAAAGGGTTTGGTGAAGTCTGGACGAGCTAAAACGGGTGTAGAGGTAAGAGCTGTTTTAAGTTTGTTAAAAGCGGCATTAGCGTCAGCATCTCAAAGGAAAGGTTTAGGTTTACTGCCCTTTTTACCGGATGAAGTTAGTTTATTTAAATGAGAAACTACTGTACTGAAATCAGGAATGAATCTCCGATACCAGCTAGCAGTGCCTAAAAATTTTCTGAGTTCTCGACGTGAAGTAGGCACAGGTATATCAAGGATAGCCTGAACTTTATCTGGATCAGTGCGAAGACCACGTTCGTCTACAATATAGCCTAAGTATTTTAATTCTTTTCTAAAGAAAACACATTTCTTGAAATTAACGGTAATATTGGCACTATCGAGTTTAGAAAGAACCTTAGTTAGTAAAGATATATGTTCATCAAAGGTTTCCGTAGCTATGACTATGTCATCTAAATAACAAAAAACCTTGTTATCTAAATCAGCAGAAAGTAAATTATCAATAAATCTTTGTTGGGTAGCCGGGGCATTAGTAAGGCCAAAAGGCATCACTGAAACAAAACATTCCCCGACCGGGTACATGAAAAGCGGTCTTGGGTCGATCTTCTTTTTGAAGCGGTATTTCCCAAAACGCTTTAGCGATATCAATGGAAGAAAGATAACGCGAATCACGAAGGTTATCCAAAATTTCGTTAATTAAAGGAAGTTTATAAGCGTCCTTCTTGGTAATAGCATTAAGCTTCCTACTATCAACACAAAAACGCCAGTCACCATCTTTCTTAGGTGTGATGACCACCGGGTTGAGCCAAGGGCTTTCACAAGGCTCTATTACATCGAGTTCAAGCATTTTATCTACTTCAGCTGACAGTGCCTTAATCTTCTCAGGCGAGAGACGGTATGTACGTTGCCTTAGAGGGGAATGGTCCCCTGTATCAATACAATGTTCCGCTAAATGAGTTCTGCCTAAGGGTCGAACTTCCGTGCTTATACAACGAAATTGATTAATCATGCTATCTGCTGCCAACCTTTGAGCAGGAGTAAGCGTGTCATAATGAGAGACCTGGTTTTGCTCACAATGAATAGATAAAATGTTAGGTAAAGGTGGTGTACGAAATTGTACATTTCTCAAAATATCTGGAGCAACAGAAAAAGTTTTCCAAAAGTCCATGCCTAAAATAAGTGGTTGCTTAATAGCAGGGATAACATGAGCAGTAATAATAGCCGCAAGCTTATTACAAGAGACTGGTAGATTAATGGTACCCATAGAAGAAATAGGGTATCCGTTAGCAACAGAACCAGTAATCTTGTAGTTTGTGTCTACTGTAAAGCCGTATTTTTCTAATTGTTTAAACGCATCACAGCCTAAAATAGTAATGGGGCTGCCACTATCTAATAGACCAGAGAGGGTAAGTTCATTAACTTTGATATTTAAATAGGGTCTTTCAAAGTCATTTTCATTTTTAAAGAGGATTGTAGAGATGGTTCTATATGACGACATAAAAGTTTTAATCTTAAGTAACCAATCATCCCATTCTTCTTGAGAAAAGTTTTTATTAGGGGATTTCTTCTCTCTACAATCCTGCGCTACTAGTTTTTTTTATTATTATTGGTTGGACTTATTTTACATTGAGGACAATCTGTAACTTTAAAGCCTTTGTTGCCACATTTAAAACAAACCAGATCACGGCTCTGGCATTCTCGTAAATAATGAGAATTGTTGCGACTAAGCGGACAATATTTAATATTAGAATTATTTATAACGTAAACTGGTTGACGATATGAAGGGCCTGGTAGAGGATTTTGGTAAAAAGGTTGGTGAGTTTCGGGTGAAGTAGTAGGTGTAGAAAGGGATTCATAAAATTTACATGCTTTAAATAAATTGTCAACTGACGTAATGTTTTGTGGCTGTAACCTGCCTTTTAGTTCAGGAAGAAGGTTTCTTTTAATTATATTAATTTTGTTGGTCTCTGAAAGAGGATCTTGTAATTTGGAAAACAAAGATTCCAAATCTGTAAAATAAAGGACCACTCTTTCATTTGGTTTTTGAAAACGGTTTTCAATTTTCTTAAGGAGTAAGAAAACGGAGTCAACTATTCCAAAAGCGGAAACCAATTCCGATTTAAAGGTCTCCCACGTAGAAAGAGAACTGGCTCTAACCCTAAACCATTCTAGGGCAGGGCCAGTAAGCAAGTCAAAAATATGTTTGTGCAGTGTTGCTTCATCAATATTCCTAACTGAGGCAAATTCTTCTACTTTCTTAATAAAATCCCGAGGGCAGGTATCACCTTTAAAATTAAACTTTTTAAGTTCTGATGGCGATGTTTTATTAGAAATCTGGGCAATTCCATGAAGAAACTTGTCCATATCAAACGGGTTGTTTTGTTAAGAGTGTGACGTTGGAGCAGTGAAGAACGTAGTCTCGGAAGCAGAGCAGGAGGGTGGTGTAATAATCAAGTTGAAACGTTTTTGTAAAGTGTTATATTCAGAAGTGGTTTCATTGTATAATTTTAGAAGCTCCTCTAAACAATCAGAGGTATCCAGTCTGTAAAGTCGATCTAAAATGTGGTGTAAATATGTATTAATTTTGTTTTTTATTGCTGTGTTAGGTTTGTTTTCTAATAAAATTATTTTGGATTTAATATCAGCTAGTAAATTCTTAACGTTGTTAATGTCAGTACTGATATCAAATGGGCTTTCCGAAGGGAAGTCCGATGTTTTCAAAAGCAAAGAAAGTTGCTCCCGAAGCGCAGCGACTGTATCGGCCGGCTCTGCAAGGCGGGCTTTAACTTCGTAAATAAGTTCCGGTTTGTTTAATAAGTTCACGTCCATTATAAAATTAAAAGATAAAATAATCACTAAAATAAGTCGTAGTCAATCAAAGTGTGGACAAATAAATCGTACACAAATCAAGTGTATGATAATTAAAAGTAGAGACAAATAACAGCAAGAGATAATAATAAAATAAAAAAAATTGAGCAAATCAGTTTACGTACATGGTAAAAATTTAGGAGCTAAGGCTCCGCGCACGAGCAACATCAAGCATATGCGTAGTTTGGTGACGTAGAATGTAAGATGGCAAATAAAATTGTATTAAAAAAAATATTCAAACAATAATTATTGTTGGGTAAAAAATCTTAATTCACTGGGCTATAAAAGGTACACACAAAATTATTGTTAGGTAAAAATCTTAATTGACTAGACTATAGTAATAAAAACTTTCAAAGTAAAAGAAATTCTGACGTTTGTTTGTTCTGACGTTTGTTGTCCTGGATACGTATTCTATTTTTTGACAAGCCGTAAAAATGACGATGTTTTGTAAATAATGTCTTAAAATTTGTAACACGATGAAAATTGTTTAAAATAAACGAAAGGCGGAGCAGAACGTCTGAAGAGTTGCAAATGCAGCACGCTCAAACACTCGTAAAAAGCAGAACAAAAAAAAAAAATCCATTGTATTGTGAGCAAATATACAACCACAAAAATTTGAAGCAGTCCGCAGCAATTGGGGATCTGGCTATGTATATGAGAGGAGTAGACAGAGCAATCTGGAATACTTGTAATGGATTCACTCCTCACCAACGGCGATGGCGTAGACGTCAGTTCAATCTCAGTGAATTAAAAATAATAAATTGTACCTCTGTTCCGTGTTTGTGATTGTTTCTTTCATATTTATATTACCACAGTATAGGGCGCCAGTGTCACCGAAAGCTTCTCAGCGGCAGGGAGAAGGTTGAGACTCTACAGGGTGTAGGTAGGGGATCCAAAACGCCAGCATAAAGTTACGAGTTTATTATGATAAAGAAGGTACAAAATACAAGGCGGTGGTCGTGCTGCGCGCGGGCACGTCCGAGCACGACCAGAATCAAGGTTAAACTGACTATTTTTGACACGAATGACATCGAAAGACAGAGATAGAAGACATTTGAAATAGGAATTTGGAATTTTGGGCCAGGACAATAGAGCCAGGATCACGAAAGGAGGCAGCATGCGAGGCATGCAGCCCCGCTCCGTGACAGCCGAGCGAAACACAAAATTTTTCACCTCACTAAAGCGAGGAAGCAGCCAGTACCGCAGCGTGGAGGTCTGCCATACTGCATCACGTTCGAATTTCAAAAACCTTTTGCCCGCTAGCGGCCAAAAATCGCTTTTGGCCGCAGAAATACCTTTTGCCCGCTAGGGGCCAAAAATCGCTTTTGGCCGCAGAATTTAACCGACAAAACAAATGTTTCCGAGCTTTGGAGGTGAAAAGATATTTGTTTTTTGTTTCTCATACTTGTAGACAAAGCATCAAGTCTTTGCAGTTAGCTTTCGCAGGCAGGGCATAAAAAAAGGATGGACAGCAGCATCCTCCTTTGTATCTAACATCTTACTTACTGCGGTCACCTACAACCGCGGTCCATGGTGTCAGCCATGACGCTAACAAGCGAGGTGACTATGGTACTTCCCATCTACATTTTGCAGCAAAAGCTAGAATTCAAGAGGGAGCTTCCTGTCCTGAAGAGGACGTTTCATGGGATGTTATGATGATAATGACCTTAAAACTGAAGAGCTAAAGTAGCTACGAACGAACAAACGATTTTTCCGAATGGAATCATCATCATGGGGTGTCATCTTGGAAATGAAGTTTGAATGGCATGGCGCACTGATTTTTTATACTCGTTGTACAGTACCTAATACAACTTTGAAGCGACAGTGTAGTCACTGTTTGTAGATATAGTTTCGTCTATGATACAATGCATGCTATACAATTATACATGCATACAATTCAACGTTAAATAAGTATTTTGTAAACAATCTGTGTTCAAATATGTATCGTCGCATCCGATCAAAGTACTTTATATTTCCGACCATTACTGGATTTGTATTCATTTGGGCATCATTCCACTCAGGCTTATCTTGAATATGGAATTGATAGATCAATTTGCGTTCAAGCTCTGGCTTCTGTCCGAGTCTGACTCATGTTGTGCAATTTAGGCAGCTTATATGGATACACCTGGCTCAGTATTTTTTTTATGGTAGGAATAAAATATGAAAGCTATTTGGTTATAAATGTTGTAGTTACGATTTTTATTTACTTCTGCAATAAAAATGTTGAAAACAGCCTGACTCTTGATACTTAAATGAAACTACGTGACAGGAATATCAAGTTGTTCAAATAAAAACTGGCTAAGCGTATGTAGGAGGTATTCATGAAAAGAAAGTCAAACATAAACATATTGCTCAAACGAATATTTGAACAAGCTCAGTTGAAAAGCAATAGAAAACGTATCGCTATGCGTTGCGTGGGCGCCGGTGTCAATGAGCATTAGAATAAAGTTGACAAGCACAACTTTGGCTGCCCACGTGAGGAAATCCGATCTTTTCGAGTCAATGACCTAAGAGTATGTTTTGGTTATACACGTCTCTATGTTTTGCTAAGATTTTATCGTCGACGGGATAGTGGCTAACCTCAACAAACTTAGCCTAGTATAAAAATACAATGGCGTCTAATATAATTTGCGTGCCATTGTTATGGTTAAATCAAAGAAATCTCAAAGGGCAGATTTAAGAAAAAAGATACTCAGCCTTCAAAGGAAGCGAATCTTAATCGCTAAAGGGTCATCTTATCTCTTTTTGTACAAAAAATATAAGACCCTTTTCGCTGCTGCAGAGCGCTTACAGTAAAAAAAAAGAAACTCCTTGACTCGGACACGAACAAATTCAAGGTTAATTCCTTGCAAAATGATAAACGTAAATTGACGACCCAGAAACTAATGTGAATAATTAATAAAACCGGCGACACTTTGTCTAGCTCTAGAACGAATAACACTGAAAGTTAAATAAACTAAAAGTAAGTTCTATGAATGATGTGATAGAAGAAACCTTTTTAGAAGTATAGTAAAACATGCATGCTTAGTGAAATTTTACCTGATCACATACAGGGTGTAAGGGGCGGTGTACAGAATACTGAACGGGCGTGCTCGGTCAACGAAACTGAACAACTTTCAAAAAAAACATATTTGGGACATGAAAAAAAAGGACTTTCCATCAAAACCGTTTGATCAGAGTGAGCAATCGTTTACACGCATAAGGACCAATACAGATAAAATGACCAATACGCATTTGTATGGAGGTTAAATTTTTTTTTATTTCCCAAATAAGTTTCTTTGGGAAAGTTGTTCAGTTTCATTGACTGAGCACGCCTTTAAAATTTTCGGTACACCGTCTCTTACGCTCTTTATAACTAGCCAACGAAAACCGAAGATAAAATCAAATCAAATCAAATCAAATCAAAATCGTTTATTCATTGTTGGATATTAAAATCTCTTAATGACGTCAGCTAAACTACATCGCTTCACAAACAATGTGGCGCCATTGTGGGAAAAAAAAGAAGCGACAATAAAAACCCACGCGCTCTTTTAAATATGTTTGAATGTACAAGGTTGATATACAACATACATAGGTCAGTTTTAATTTTGAATTAGCCTGTTAGAACCGTAGTCTAATCCCATGGATTTTTCTCTTCTAGATAATCTGATATTTTATAATAACCCTTCTTACATAATTTCTGCTTGATTACAGTTTTGAATTTATCTAACGGTAAACTTTCAATATCAGTGGGTACCTTATTATAGAAGCGTATACATTGACCTTTATATGTTTTACTAATTTTGTGAATACGGCTGACATGAGAAGCAAGTTGATTCTTGTTTCTTATGTTGACACTGTGCCTGTCACAATTTTTATCAAAAATATGTATGATAAAAATTCTAAAGGTCTAAGATGTATGACCGAAAGAGATATCTACACATAATATATATGAACTAAAAAAGGCTTCGAGACAACTTGACGACATGTTAACACTAAGGATTACAATTTGGCGGTCACTCGCACGAAAGTTGGTGAGGGCACGTGACATGCTTAGGTAAACGATAAATTGAAGCATTAGGCGTTCAACACACGTGCGATTCCTTTTGGTCGGTCATCCGGTCTCGACCTTAAAAACGTAACTGATACAAGGCGTAGGGGAAAACGATGTACAGAAACAAGAATTAAGTAATTATCAGCTGAGACGGAAAATATTGTAATGAAGACATAAATACTTATAAATATACATACGTACATAATATCACGCCTTGTTACCGTCGGGGTAAATAAATAAATAATAATAATAGTCATAAATATTATGAATCATAATTGAATAATAATAAAATGGGGTATTGATTGAGAGTCAAGACTGAATGATCTATAAACATTTTTGTGATAATAGCAAATGCATTGTGAATTGGTTGACAATACGCACCGAACGAACCAAACAAAGTGGCTGAATAACGACATGCTTCGATAAATTTATAATAGAAATGTCGTAGATTCGATACAGCAACATTTCGAAACCAGGAGCAGAACAATTAACATTTCGGTCAAATATCGAGACCTTTAGACGAGGTCAAATCTAATAGAAATGGTCGATTTATGAATTTTACGATATCTAAATGGACGGATAGATTTTACGGCATCCACAACTTTCAACGTAATAACAAGTCGCTCTTAAAAAATCCAGGAAATACCTATAGTTAAACTGAAAACCGATTTTAAAAATGGAAATACGTACCTACTCCACATAGTTATTCAGGAAGCAAGAATAGAGAAGACCAGAAGCTATAATGAGATTAATGTAATGTTAACGATCAATTAGCGGGGATCCAGCATACTAGTCGGTCGTTGGTTGTCTGTGCGCGAATTTGGACGCAGGAAAGGTCGCCGATGAATCATGAATGATTTGTAGGCTCTTAACGAACAAATTTATGACTGACGTACGACAGGGTTATTTTTTATCACCACGAAAATTTGTGTACGTTACTCAGACCAAAAAATGAAGAAATTTTCTCAAGGACCATGAGTGGATATAGACATTTTTGGCTATCCCATACAAACCATGCGCGTCAAGATAAAAGGTTTTTTTGGGTTGATGTCTTTGGGGTAAACGTCATTCAGTTTTAGAGTCTGAGTAACATAAAGAAACGGTATTATAGGGTCCTACAGAAAGAGTGAATATTACATTAGCATGTTACTTTTAGACCATGAAACTAAACAACTTTCCCAAAGGAACTTAGGTCGAAATACGAAAAACCAAATTCGACCTCCCATCACAAATGCGGTATCAGCTGATACAATTTCTATGGGAGGTCAAAAACAGTTTTTCGTATTTCGACCTACTTCCTTGGGCAATGTTGTTCAGTTTCATGGTCTGAGCAACATACTAAAATTATGTTCACTATCTAATTAGCACCATATTAAGAAAATAACCCTGTTTTTGTGATGATCTTGCTAGATAGAGGTATTGAAATCATTTCGTTTGACTTGCAAACCTAGTCAAATAAGGTAATAAGACAAGAATCGTTGTTAAAAACGCAAATATAGCAAAACTTTACAATCTTTATTGTGTTCGTTAAAGTTCCTTATGATTTGTTGTTTCACACACAAGGTTTCCGTTCAGACAATACCACAGAGCTAATTAATGATGCATTGACGCTCCATGAAGGCCATGACGTATAGAACAATGTAAAACTGCATTTATTTATACACGAAAAGACTTGAGAACGAAAAACCAAAACCAATATAACTTCCTCCGTCAAGTTCACAAATCGTCTGAAGGCATCAACATAATGCTATCTAACACCCTCAACATGTATCCTATAATACTGGATTTCCGAAGTAGGTACCTAAAAAGGATAAATGAAAATGGGCAACGAATGAACAACAACGGCGGTTCGCATCCGATGACGTCACGGGGTTATGCCGGTCATACCTCGCCTCACTCAACTAACAAACGCGACGTAGCTTAATAACCAAACTAGTGGGTAATCCTTGTATGACTCAAGTTGGTAACAATGTCTGTTGTGTGAAAGACACGTTGGTTCATCATAGTTGTTTTGATTGAAGTATTAGTATTAGAGCTACATAAATAGCTCTTATTAAATTATCACTTTTAGATGTCGAGCTAAGCGAGTGAAAAAATAATCATAAAATGAACAGACGTACTTAACGATACAGAGTGTAACAGAAAGGTGTGACCATACTAAAGGGTGTTAATCTGCCCATGAAACTGAACAACTTTTCCCAAGGAACATAGGTCATAGAACAAAATCAATTTTTGACCTCTCATAGAAACTACATAAGCTGATAGCGCATTTTGTATGGGAAGTCAAATTTGGTTTTTCTACCTATATTTCTTGGAAAAAGTTGTTTAATTTCATGGGGAGATTCACACCCTTCGGTATTATCACACCTTTGCGTTGCACGTTGTATAACATCGTCATGATCTGCATTATTCTGCATGTCTTGTTTCATTTCAAAACTCCACCGCTAGCAAAATACGTGGCATACTTTGGGAGGATATGCCATAGTCACCACGCTTTGTTATTAACGTTGCGCCTGGCATTTATGTATCATGATTAGTAAGGTGATCATTCTTAGCCGGCACCATACGGTTCTTAAATACATTACTATTTTAACTTGCCACAAATTAAAAATAGCCAATCACAACATAACATCAAAGCAAAGCTTGATTAAGAAGTCCACATCCGGTCTGACCGTTTCTAATTCAACCCTGGGAATGGAACAGGAATACAACAGGTCATTTCATTCACTCTGCGTATTGTATGCTGAACGTTTAGAACTGTGCTTACAAGAGAAATATGATACGGTGAAAACGAGTCTGCTAGAGAACAATGCATCGTAATGTCCTTTGCGGCCGCCACTTTCGATCGCAAGTGACTAGTACCCTCCATTGACGCAGGTCGAGCTAGGAAGTCGTTAAAGTACGGCCTAGCACTGATGGTGGTTACTATTGTGCCTTTCAATCATTGTATGGCATAGAAACCTAAACAATCTTCAAGGTTTTCACGTGAAGCGTGCTATTGTTATGAGTATTCATTTAATCTCTGAAAGCTGCTTTTGTAGCATGTTCATAAAATTTTGTAACGACATTAATCAAATCGTTATGCTTAAAGGAAGCCACAATCCTCATTTGCTTACATCAAGACTTTGTATACTTCATTGAGTCAGTAACTCAACACGATCATTGTACCGAATCTTCTATACGGTCTATGGCTTCTTTATGCCAGTTTTTCGTATCTAAAAGTCATGTTCATGTCCTGACCGCGTGTCAGACACCTTGGGTCTGAGACCTCGGTCTCGCTCCGGTGAAGCTACCACGGAACAATAGCCGTAACTTCTCACGGCTTAAAATTTCAAACGTTTTGTGGAAGTCGTGCTTCAGTTGAACATTAGTAAAAGATTTACTCGTATTTCCTGCAACAACTAAGCATTTCTTGATCGACCGCTTTTATCCCTTTTGATGTGAATTAACTAGCTCGATTTACTTGCTTTACGGCTTTTTAAAATATTAGCCTTCTCAGTTTATAGTAACTAGAAGATTTTTGGTGAGACAAGTTCACACCTATAACCCTATTTGGTTAAGCATGCCATTAAATTACTTGTTAGATAACATAACTTTAGGCTACTGAAAAGTGGTATAAGTATAAATAAGAAAACATTTCATCATCATTCAAAAATCCCATGAAATGTACACTGCAGGACATGAAGCTCTCTCAAGAATTCTAGCATAAACGCTTAGTAAAAGATCTTTTATTATTCTTCTTTTCTAAATAATACAAATAATTAAACAACAATAAAAGAATTGCAAAATTTTAAAAGAAGAAAAACGCAATGTTGCTCCTGATGCTAATCAACTGATAGGTAAATTAACCATACAAGAAAGTATAGGTGAGAGAGAACGAACACATACTTTAATTACAAAACCATTGGGCCCTGAGTCGCGTGGGAACTTGTAAACCAAGCGAAGCGAGGCTCGCTTCTTTGCAACCTGCTTTCATTCAGGTCACTCGACAGTGGAATGCCTAAATACAAGAATTCGTACATGTGGGTACTCAAGCTTTCTACAATTTTGAGTGCATGCATACAATATAACTTATAACTTGAATATAATTAAGGCTAGGTTAACAGCACGAAATTATTGTAATTCGTAGGCATCCCAAATTAAATTATTGCAGCTTCATAAATAACATAACAGAATTATTTAATTCTTATCATTACTAAAATTTCTACCTCCGCCAACATAAATCGCGTATCTATAATATGCATATTATAATACTATAACACTGTCTCATATAAAATCGTGAGTCACGTTTGCAAGTCGGCAAATGAGTGTATGAAAGGAAGAGATGAATGGGTCATTAGGGAAGCCTCAGTTAAACGTTTCCGAGAGGTTGATGTATTGCTGAATTATATCTAGTAGGGGCAAACAGAAAAAGAGGAAACGACATACGAATTTATAAATTCAAAGCTGTACGGGCAAACTATTGCTGTAAAATTATATTAGGAGTTCAATTAATAAGATACTGAATTTCGTCAGTCATATGTGTAGCGTGAGTCAGCAATTAATACAAGAATTAAAGCAGAACAAGCAATTTAAGTTAAAAGATTTGAGTTCGTGAAGAAACTATCGAAGATTTTGTTTAAACGTGTTAATAGTAGCGAACAAGCGAACATTAATTGACCCGACACTTGATACTCGCAATTATGAGTAGTAAATGGGAAAGTTCAAAACGTAATAGAACAAACAAGTTTTTAATACTCGTATTATTATAAAAAATAATCTTGTTGATTTTAACATAAATATTTCAAATGCCCTTTGAACTTACAACCATTTGTAAATATGCACGTAGCAATCATTAACATAGCAAGCAATATTTTGGAAATTCTATTCTTGAACTGTTAGGTGGTGAATTGCTAATCCGAAATTGCAAAAATTTCTATGGTAATCGAAGAAAGCGTAACCATAACGAAAATCGAAATGAGAAGTAAAAGTGTTGCTAAACGCCTAACAAAAGATTAGATGGTCAAAATGGAAATCCAATCGCGCGAAACCGAATCTGACTTACAGTCACGCATAGTATAAGATGGATTCAGCAGATAATGTATTGAAAATAATACACCTGTTTATACGTAAACTGTCCATACAACAATAGTCGTAAGTCGAAGAGTAGGTTGAATTAGAAAGCGTATTGAACAAAACAATCCAAATTCATTGGTAGAGGGACCGTTCTGTTCACACAGGCTGCGAAGAATAAATTCTAGACCAAACAGATAAGACTACCTGATAAGTCAGAGAAGAAATAATTCATTCGGTGATTATGTAAAAATTAATTCTAGTAACGAAATATAGATAATGTATATTTAAGAATAATTTTTAATCTTTTAAAAGTGCTTACTGATGCAAAAATATACAAAAAATCTGTAGAATGTGAAAAACTTCTCCCATGAAGCATAGATCGAAATAGGAAGAAATAAATATTCAATATCACATAGAAATCAGCTGATAGCGCCTTGGATAGTGCATTTTGTATGGTCACGTCCAAATTTTTTATTCGTATTTTGAGTGTGACCTATGACAGATTCACATAACATATTTTAGGCTTTTTATACCTCTTAGTTTGTACGTTACATGGTTGGTTACAGAGTAAATATTTTATGGATCTTTGAACTAAATTATGACGTAACTGAGTTGAACTAAGGGTTGTTATATAACTTTGAAAAGGTAATGTTCAAATCATTATCTGTAGCCGTTGATTAGACATCTTGCGTAAGAGTAACTCTTAGATTTTGTGCATGTTTTGTTCAAAGCAAGTGCCATGCAATTAACCCATATTGTTATGTCATATTAGTTTTGCACCAATCCGTACAGCACATCTATTAATCAAGTGTTGATCGTGAACGATGTCGTAATATGCATTTTACTGATAATAAACATCATGACACAACAAGAACACGGAAAAATATTAAGCATCCGGTTTAGCAGGATCTTAACTTTTGATTGTTGCAAAAGCTGTGATATAAAAAATATTCTGAATCTTTTTCTGAATGTTCTCTTCCTATTCATTATTTTTGAAATCAGATTTTTGAAAAGGATTTTTAACCACTATCTTACAATATAATGTTTTCGCATTTACATTGAGAGCACATACCACAAAATTATGTTTTTATTATGAAGACCTAATAACAATGCATATTCAATATCAAATCTGCCGAAAGCGTCTCAAATGTAGGTGAAATTCGTGTAAAGCATATTCTCCGATGACGTGTGAAAGTACTACAATGCGCGTTTGCGCGTCCAGACGCCTCGAAGCGCAACCGATGCGCATCACCACGCGTGCGCTTTGTATCTGAACCTATGCATAAAATACATATATAAAAAGTTTATTAGACGACTGTGTGGCAGTAGGTCTGCCACGACAGGAAATGAATTTATAGTAGTTTGATACTTTGTAATTTCTTCCTGGTGACTTACGTCAAACTGGAAAACTTAGCAGTACAACCTGGTTAGGTTACGTACGATGATGCGGTTTTAAATTTGAACCTTTAGTTAAATCCTGATCTACGCTTTAGTAAAATGACAACAGTCTAGAACAAGTTTCATGATTTGTAATACCATATTTGATACCTTGGGTCTTGGCAGTTGTGGTTGGAATTTCATTAAGCATGCCCACAAGCGGTAGATGAAAATTGATCCTTTCCTACTTCACAGTAAGTATTATTTACTTTCATGGTACAATAATCTGTATACTTTTCAGATAGGAAATAGGTAATAGATAAATATTAGGGGGCACGCCCACCAAGTCGAGAAAAAAAAAGCGGCACGACAGTACCATCCTTTTCTCGAAGCAGTTCAGGCCATTTTCGACCCCCCTATAACTTCGTTATGGATAAAACTAGAAGCCTGAATTTTCAGTAACCAAGCAGGCATTGTATAAACACGGTATATTTCAAATTTCATGCAATTTGTACCCGTGGTTTAAGAGTTATAACTACCCAAAGTTTCTTAATTTTGTCACTGACTGACTGACCGATCATCAAAACTCTAAGGCACTTCTAGCAGACATAGAAGCTTCAAATTTAGAATAGGGTTATTGTTTACTGGTATAAATCAAGGAAAAACTATAATATTTTTAAATTTTCGTCCAGTTTTCTAGTTTCACCAACTACATAAATAACTTTGTATTCCCTTATAAATATATAGGATAACAAAGTTACATTTGCAGTAAATAAAGCAGTGTACGTGAATATGTATCATCATCATCATATCTGCCGAAAGACGTCCACTGCTGGACATAGGCCTCCCCTAAAGAACTCCATGACGACCGGTCCTGCGCTGCTCGCATCCAGCGGCTTCCCGCGACCTTGACCAGATCGTCGGTCATATGTATAATATAATGGAATTATAGGTGTAGATAGGTACCTAGATATAATTATGTTCAAAAGTAACTTGTTAAATGGTCAACGGAATGAAAAAGCAAGAATGGGACATGTCTTATGAAGTTGTACCAAAATCCCGCAATGTACCTATTAAGTAGACTAAATTATCCTAAATTTCCATGAAAGAAAGAACACTTATAACCATAACCGCGGCCGTCACGGAAAGGCAGCCACTTTCTTCCAGGCAACCTTTGGGTTTTACTGCGATATCGCAGGCATACACACAAACCTCGTTTTATTTAACTTACGAAAATTGTGTCAGTTAGTATGGGTATAAAAATGTCAATAAATTCAAGTTAATCCGTTGTTTGCCCGTGCAGGCAAAGAATAGTACAAACCCATCTCTACCCATGGGTTTCGTAAGACACAACTAAAGGTTAATGAACCTAAGGATAGGCAGCAGCATTCTTCTGTGTATCGTATTATCATATCATCTTACATTCTGCGGTCACCAGCAACCGCGGTCCATGGTGCCAGCCGTAACAAGCGTGGTGACTATGGTACTTCCCCTTTACATTGTTTCAGCAAAAGCTGGAATTTTGAATAGAGTTCCCTGTCCTGTAGTGGACGTTTCATGGGATTTTATGATGAATCCTTTGTTAAGCTTGATGTTACAATAAATTTTCTGTTTGGTACATTGACAGTATTAATAGTGAATGAGAGAGATAACAATTTTGATAAGGATTAACTTTAACAGAACTTTAACTTTGTCAGAAGAAGCATGAAAGTAGAATTAATGCAGTGGAAATGAGAGCGCTAAGGAGTATGATTGGTGTTAAATTGAGTGACAGGATTAGAAATAGTGTGATAAGAGAACGGTGTGGCGTAAAAGAAGACGTAGTGAGTGACCAAAATCGAGAAAGGGATGCTGAGATGGTTTGGTCATGTGGAGAGGATGAATGAACGAAGATTGACGAAAGAGATCTACCAGGCGAGAGTGAATGGAAACGTTGGAAGGGGAAGGCCTAGGCGAACGTACCAGGACCAAATTCAGGACGTTCTGAATAAAGGCCAGGTTAAAAGTACCCTAAAACGACGAGCATGTATGAAAGGATTGATGAAAGTACAGGAAGCAAGGGAAGTATGTTAAGATCGTAGCAGGTGGAGGACTGTGGCACAGTAAATATATAAGCTAAAGCAGTATGGAAACTCCTAACAAACGTCCAAAACTGGCGCACTCACACATGCACACACCGCTACAGAAAAAAAAGCAGTATTCGCGCTGAAGTAAGTCGTGGGTGCCAAAACCATAATACAAACAAATAGGTACATAATAGGGTCCCTATAAGTATGTCCCTGTCCTAGTGCGATAAAAGGCGACTAAGTATCTTAATCTGCCCTTGTGTCATAAAAGGCGACTAAGTGTCTTAATCTAAGCTTATGTGATAAAAGGCGACTAAGTGATTTAACCTTCTGACTTAACATTTTATGCAAGACTGTCTGCTAAATTTAATTTTCTGTGTAACTTTCCTTAAAGGAACCTAGGTCGAAAGACGAAAAAAAAATGCCCCCCCCCCATATTAAACGCGCTATCGGCTGACGCAGAATGTTATTTCGTATTTCGACTTCTTACGGAAAGTTGTTTAGTTTTACGGTCCAAAAACATGCTGAAAGAAACAAAGTTGATAAAGCACCCAATATTTGAGTTCATCATACTATTCTTATTTCAAAAATTCTGGGTTACAACGCGAAGCAAGGAGGTTTTTGTTCTGAGGTTACAACCCTGAAGCTCCGACGCAGAATAGTTATTTTTTCAAAAAAAGGCCCGAGTTTCCATACTGCTTTAGCTTATATATTTACTGTGACTGTGGTCTCTGCCTACCCCGACGGGAAAGAGGCGTGATGTTATGTATGTATGTATGTATTAACTTTAACAGATGTTTGACGAGTGCGGCCCTAAATACTCAGAATAATGACCTCCTTGCTTCGCTCGGTCTAAATCTTGTCTAAATATTAGTAACTAATGACAAAAGAGAAATATTTTAAAATAAAGAAAACGGCGCGCGCAGAGGTGAATGTTCCCGAGCGAGTGACAGCCGCGCTCATAGGCGCGAGTTGGGCGCGAGCGTCCTCTTGCTGTTCGGATGTGCCTAGAAATCTTACCTATAACTTTGTGATTTTCGTTCATACTTTTAATGGCTATATTAGTTTGATGACTGAAAGGCTTACTCATTGGTTTACTGATTGTTTAGGTAATTTAAAAATATATTAGTACGTTTTAAATACTAGTAGTAATAGTCTTGTAGGTTTCGGGGATCTCTTACAGCTTCCGCCGGTAAGAGAAAAGTCACCTTTTGAAAAACTATCAACTGCTGAAACTAACAAGTTGTTAGGTTCCCTCAGTATGCCGAATCTGTGGATTGAACTGTTCATACGATGAACTTACAATTAACATGCGACAGGTCAATGATTCTGACTTTGTTGAAATGCTAAATAGAATAAGATTAGGTATGACTACACAAAAAGACCGCCACCTACTGTCGGCTAGATTAATAACTCTCACATCCGATTCAAATGAAAATAGATACAAATACAAAAAAAATACAAAAATCTTTATTAAAAAGTCCACATTTCTTTTATATATAAACTTAAATAACCACACTAGGCAGGGCCTGTGACGTGGCCATTATAACATATTAGTTTCACATAAGGACTTATTACCGGGATACTTAGGTAGTTCATGCAAAAATAACTTAATTGATACATTTTCAGACTTAATTGATACAAACTAACTTAATTGATACATTTCCAAAGGATGATAATAAAATGAGCAATGAACTATAACAAACCAAAAACAAACATGTGTGTGTGTGCGAGTGTGTGTACGGTGTGTGCGTGTGTGTGTGTGTGTATGAGTGATGGCTTTTACTGTATAGGAATAAGAATTGCTTCAATTTCGTTGTAAGTCATATTTATTAATTCTAGATTCAATTTACTTTTTATTTCATGAACTGACAAGTACCTTATATCATGAAGTCGTGATATTCTGTTATAAATAAAAGGAAACATGAAAGGGGGAAAACGCTGTGCGAAAGAACTTTTAGCAGGTATTAGTTTGGCTCTAAAATTCCTTTTTCTAACCAAATCGTTATAATCTGCAGCGTTTAACATAGTTTTGTGCATGCTTGTTACAGCTCGAAGTATGTATAGATTAATTGAAATAATTGAACACCTCTCGAAACTTCCTGATGATACCGTTTGCTTATTACCAACAAAAAACATGTGTCAACAATTAAATACTGCAATGCTTAGATCTCTCCCACATCCTGAAATAAAACTTACAGCTGTAGATAGCATAGATTGCCCCAGATACCTAACAAAAAGAGCTCGTGAATGCATAAAAATATAAGACGACTATCCATCAGTGAATTATAAAAATAGGATCAAAAGTCATGTTAAGGAGAAATATTGACGTGAGTCTTGGTTTAGTTAATGGTTCTATCGGTATAGTGCAAAGAGTAAAGGTTGATCCGGAAAATACAAAAATAATTAAGAAAATATATAACATTTAATAAAGAACATGTTTACGAGCTTGGTCCGGTCAAAACTAAATTTGAAATTATTATCAGAGCTTATGTTCATCGCGAACAGTTTCCCATATGTATAGCCTATGCTATAACAATACACAAAAGTCAGGGCCTAAGTCTAAATAATGCACTAATGGATATCGGTTCTGCAGTATTCACATCCGGTCAAGCTTATGTGGCACTTTCGAGAGTTACAAGTCTGGGCGTCGACTTTAAAAGTATTAAAGCGCAGGAATCCTCTATTTGTGAATACAATAGACTAAGAAGCATTTACCGTCCTGACTTGTCAACAATTGTTACATCAAAGCCTCTAAGAAATAGCCATAGAGACAGAATGTGGGCTTTGAGGAAAACTGTAGCTGAAGCTCAAGAAGTAGTACCGGAAAAGAAAAAGAGGAAGACTACCTACAAAAATAAGAAAAGCGCATAAGACAGCCTACCGAAACCTACTCTAGGTTTTAAGAAAATCGGTTGTTGGTATTTAAGGAGTAGAACGTACCGGAGAGAAAAAAAAATAGGACTATCTACAAAAAGAAATGAGATGCCATCAAAAACATAACTTGTAAAAAAAAACCAAGTCTCGCAACTCAGTTCTTCTACCGTAAAAAGTTGAGAGATCCATGTAATAAAGTCCGTTAATTTATTCAGTCCCTACTTAAGAATCCTTCTGTCTTAAGTTATTACGTAATTAGCTAACCTAACAACATCTTATAGTGACCATATCAATATCAAAAATCTTTTATGTTTTTTATAAATAGATTGACTTGGCCATCGCATGGAAACACAATGTATCTCACAAATAATACATATTATATTAAATTAGATTGTTTAGTGCGATTGCCAAGTCAATCTATTTATTAAAAACATAAAAGATTTTTGATATTGATATGGTCACTATAAGATGTTGTTAGGTTAGCTAATTACGTGATAACTTAAGACAGAAGGATTCTTAAGTAGGGACTGAATAAATTAACGGACTTGGTATTACATGGATCTCTCAACTTTTTACGGTAGAAGAACTGAGTTGCGAGACTTGGTTTTTTTTTACAAGTTATGTTTTTGATGGCATTAGTTATACTCAAACTGATATAAAATCAAAGAACAAGGAATCAGTGCTATCGATCTACAATTTCATTATTTGACTTGACAAAATGTCACTGACTTATTTCTTCGTTTAAGTAATGCAATACGCTTCAGTAAATGTATGCAAGAGATTTCATGAATTATGTCAATGGACGGAAGTTACACAAAATGAAGTAGGTAGCTAATTGAAAACAATGGCGCGCTAAACGTTCGCAAAATAGAAACTGGACCGCCTATTACCACAGAGGGCTACTAATAGAAGGCTGACACTTCGACAGGTGCAAACAAGTGTGCGGAAGCTTGTTGATGCAACACTGTAAAGTAGTACAGTCGCAGTAAGAAATAAAGACAGCTCTTTAAGATACAGTAAGCCCTGAGGTCAGAGTGTTTAAACCACCTATCAGACTTTGTGACTACTGCCTACAATGGATTTTCATAGGTCTTAGGGGGCGTCCATTAATTACGTGAGGCGATTTTTTGACCCCCTCACCCCTCTTAGTGAGGTGTCGTGAGATTTGGCTCGACCTCCTCCCTCTCCCCATAATCTCACGTGAGATTTTTAGTGTAAACACTTTTATCTGTACTACTATGAGGAGTTCGCATAATGGAGATAATATTGTGTGTGTAGGATGTTGCTATATTATCATTATATTATAGTAGAAGATTTTTTGCTGAATGTAACCCAGTTTGATTGCAATTTTAGCCTGTTTTTTTGCTTAAAAAATTGCGTGATATTTTCCGCGACCCTCTCTCTCCCCCACGTGAGATTTGGCTCGACCCCCTTGCCCCCAAACGCCTCACGTAATAAATGGACGCCCCTTAGCAACCCTGCGGAGCTCAGAAGGCCAACCCCATCACCCTAAAAATATAAAACATTACCAGACTTTGACATGGTTCATGTAATGTCCACTATTAGCAACAGGAGCAACGCAAGCATTTTTACGCAAGGAATCATCGTTCTCGTAACAAAATCCGTAATTCGGTCTGCATTGTCCTCATTAACCTAGGCACAATGGAATGTTAATTCTGTGCCTTTTTCTATTTCTGGCCAACAATATGGTTGATGAAGAAAGAGTGCTTATACAACTTGCTTTCTGCTGCTTGTCAGTCTTAACTTAATGCTTGTGTACTAGGGCGAAATAAATGAACAGGTCATGCGATGTAACATTTCATACAATAGCTGTTACTGAACTAAGAGGAGGGTGTGCTTATGCTATTATGCTGACTTGACAGTTACTAGAACTGTACACCCGAACTATCTTATGATCTAAGTGTTTAGTAGCAACATGGTTACTCAGTGTACCTGTTAAAGCTATACTAAAACCGTTGTGAATTCTTGTTTCAAAATGTGTAAATAGACTGTTTAGCAGTTGAGTGTTAAGGTAAGGCATATAAGTAAGAAATAAAATAACAGCCGTAAATTGACAATACTGTTAGTTCCAGATTAGAATGTTGCTAAGATTGTTATTGATACAGAAATTACTACGCTCAGTGCGCAACAAATGTTGATTAATGCGTCATAATTGCAGGCTGATTTAGAATTTTCAACGTAAATATTTGAGGCAAATTGGCGGTAACGCACATTTTAAATATAAAGCATTTTCAAGACGATGCGCTCAGTGGACATCTGTTTCATAGATATCAGGTGATATCCGTCGGATGACCCGGAAGGGGAAATAAATTCTTAGGGTGGTGTCCAGCAGATGCCAATATAGGGTCCTAATGAAATAGTGAACCCAATTTTAGTGTGTTACTTAGTCCAAGACCATGAAACTGAATTACTTGTCCGAAGGAACTTAGGTCGAAATCCGAAACAAATTTATTATCTCCCATAGAATGTATTTTTTCTATTTTCGTATTTTTGACCCATGTTTCTTGTAAAACGTTGTTCAGTAACAAGCTAAAAATATGTTCACTATTTCATAGTACCCTAGATACCCCATGATGTACCAAACCTGTATTTTTTTTACTTTAACAGTGTGTGTACTTTTATTTCCGATAGGTTTAGGTCGGAGTTAGTTCACGAAATATCCTGAAAGTATAATCCATTTTTGTTTTGTATCAATCCTTCAAATACAAGCATAGTTTTATATTTCTGGTGGATTTCTATTGAATTTGTGCGCGCATTTAAATTTTCTAAATAGTTGAGGTTTTCAACACACAATATTACACGCATGTACAGGTGTCTATATAACATAAATAAAACTTAGCGACACTCATACGGCTTCTAAGACACGATGAGTTTTGTGTACAGAAGGAATATTTTCTATATTTAATCTTTTAGAATTGGGTCGGTGTAAAAATGGAATCCAATTACGAGCATTAACGACTTTTGCTGATGCTAGACACGCATGTGGTATCGTCATCATTTAGACTCGTTCGTTTCTAATGATTAACACAGAAAGATATTTTTGTGAACAGTTCTTTAATAAGAAAGATATAAGGTGATAATGATAGTAATTTATATCGAAATTCATAATTAATACGTCTTGTGACTTTGAAGCGTTCCTAGCCGAGTGGTATTTGTTCTTTCTTTCCGAACACGTTAAAGAACACTGGCTATGGCCAGAACTCAGATGGGTGACTAGTGGTGAAACAACTGAAGCGTTTTCGTGATTCGGAAGACTCGTTAACTTGTTGTTCAATATGTACCAATTAATCATATCATCATCTAGACACCTCTACCATTTTAGCAGTTTGAAAAATCTGACAACCACTAACCTAGCAAAGCCTAATTTAAGATAGGGTTACTATTATCTAATCTGTGGATAGGGTTTGTTTTGCCCTCTGGGTTGCGGAGGTCAGATGGCAGTCACTCTGTTTAAGTGTGCTCATCAAATGCCCTAGTTTAGGTAGCAGGATCCGTAAAAGAATGATGAAGTGACTGAAATGCTCGTCCCTGTTCTGTAATAGAATAACACCTATCTAGCAGACTAATCATAATTTATATAATCACAAATGTTCGAATAACTAAAAGCTGATTCAGAACAAAAGTAATCGAAGCTGCACTTACAGCGATCATGGACCGTTAAGAGAGCAGTAGTAATTGATGAGTTGTTAAGTTGTCAGTGATCCAATCATGAGCATTATGTCACTGTGGCTCCGGGGTTGATGACCTTTCATTCACGCTTAGTAACTGACGACTCACGTTGTTTAGTTAGTTTTATACTTGCAGGTTCTAATGATAGATTAGTCGAATAATTTATATAAGATAGATTAGACAACAGAACAAGACACAGCAAGCAAGTAGGCAATTTTCAAACACTTGTCAAGCGGGGTTGTTGGATCCGCGACAGCAATCTTACACAAATATCATTAGAAAGAATAGGCTCGAGCTCACACAGTTTTGCTAGCTGAGTTAAAGTATCATCACGACTAAAGCTTAATTTAAAAACCGGTCAAGTGCGAGTTGGACTCGCGCGCCGAGGGTTCCGATCTACCTTTAATATTTTAGTAGGACCGCAAAACTAAATTTGTTTGTAAAGATTTTTTGCAGATTTCTAAAAAACTGTGCAACTTAGAAAGATCGTTTTATTTTTGCTGTAATATTTACATAAACGTCTATTGACTGTAATTAATTCACATTTTTCCATTCACAAACTTCGGAGATAACGGTATTTTTTTTATAAATTTTTCATCATAACTTGAAAACCAAGAGTTGTACAAAAATTTATTTTAGAATGTATATGTAAAGCCCTACCCCATTCAACCTAGTACCGATTATTTGAAATTTTGTCCCCCCTATTTGGGGCCCCCTTTACATTAATAATCATATTTTTTTCTTAATTCTTCCACGTGCAAATAAGTTGGACAACCATATTCTAAAACTATTCCAAATTTCAAGTCGATAGCATGAGTGGTTGCCGAGATATACAGGTGTGACAGACAGACAGACAAAGCGGCACCATAAGGGTTCCATTTTTTTACCATTTTGGTATCGGAACCCTAAAAATCATATAACACTAACACGCCAGGAAACTCATTATCTCTGTACAAACTCTCAGTTCTGAGTTAAGCAACCAGACAACAGTTACACCAACACTTCCCCAGTTCAACAAAAAAACAATGGATAGTGGAACATAATGACGAAGTGAAGCAAACTAGCGTGTCCACGTCTGCGTGATCGTCAACAAGCGGACCGTTTTAGCTAAAATAGGACGGACAGACACAGAGCATCATGAGATTCCCTATTACACCTACTAAACTATCTATGTGATGCACACATTCGCAAACACACATGTAAGTGTCAGTGGAATGTATAAGTGGTGCTGTTTTATTTGGTTTTAGTTACTGCCCCGTTGGCGTCAGTATTTATAGCACCGTAAATTTAGAGGCGCTAAAATGTCAATGGAAAGCTAAACTGCCCTTTCTTTATAGCTGTAGATGAATCATCAGGCACGTGTCGTCGTAAAGGCGATTTGAAAGAAACTGTATCAATGATGTGGGTGGATGAGGTGCATATGTAATGACTTTTAATTAGTTTTTGATGGAAAAAGGTATGCATTTAGTCATTATACTGAACAACTTTCCCCAAGGAACAAAGGTCGAAATACGAAAATCAAGTTTTGACCTCCCATAGAAACTGCATCTGTTGATGGCGTATTTTGTATGGGAGGCAAAATTTGTTTTTTTTTGTATTTCGATCTATGTTCCTTGGGAAAAGTTGTTCAGTATCATGAGTACATGCATATCTTTTGCTATCAAGAACTAATTAAAAGTCATCCTATATAATGATTACTTTGATGGATGTGAATAGTAATAATCATATTATTAGACATTACATGCTCTCATTTAGCAAAATGTGATTAACGAGCTAGCTACAAATAGAACATACTAATCGATAGAAACGGTAAAATCTAGTATTGACACCAATAAAGCCTCCTTCATTAAACAGATAATGATTGTCAGCTAAAGTGCCTTAGCGTGATGAGACAAAATGATTAGGTATTGGAATGACATAATTGATCTGATAGTTACGTTTGGCGAGAAAGTAGGCAGAAGTTATCGATTTTCCAGTCATGGTTTTTAAATCGACTGAATTGATTTGAAAAGGGAACACTAAAAATTAAAGAAGTTTTTAATAAGAAAAAACCGGTCAAGTGCGAGTCGGACTCGCGCGCCGAGGGTTCCGATATACCTATAGTATTTTTGGAAGCAATAAAGTCCATTTTCAGGACCGCAAAACTAAATTTGTTTGTAAAGGTTTTTTGCAGATTTCTGAAAAACTGTGCAACTTAGAAAGATCGTTTTATTTTTGCTGTAAAGTTTACATAAACCTCTGTCAACTGTAATTAATTCAGATTTTCCCTTACTCAAACTTCGGAGATAAGGGGGGGGAATGGTATTTTTTTTGACATTTTTCATCATAACTTGAAAACTAAGAAACTTAAAAAAATACAAAAATATATTTTAAAATGTACAAGTAAAGCCCTTTCATATGATACCCCACTCGACCTAGTAGCGACAATTCGAAATTTGGCCCCCCCTATTTTGGCCCCCTTTACATTAATAATCATACTTTTTTCAAAAAAATTTCATGTGCAATTAAGTTGGGCAACTATATTCTAAAACTATTCCAAATTTCAGCTCGATAGCGTAAGTGGTTGCTGAGATATAGAGGTGTGACAGACAGACGGACAGACAGACAGACAGACAGACAGAGCGGCACCATAAGGGTTCCTTTTTTTTACCATTTTGGTATCGGAACCCTAAAAACGAAAAATAAGCGATAAGTAATTAATTACTATTTTGAAATCGATAAAACCTGGCGTGTATAGGTATTCGGCATGCATTAATGATGCATAACGATTCTGCATAAACACTGGTGAAAGTGCTTTCTGGAATTGCAGTTACAATCGTCTTGCTTGTAAATAACCTTAATGGACATTTTGCGAAAATAGTTCGACGTAAATACAGTAAAGTTTATTTTTAGACTTAAGTATACATATTTGGAAAAATACCAGACATGAGACTATAAGCGAATAGCAACGGAAATTAGTCATTCATTACGAGCAAGCATGTACATATATCTAGGTACACGTATATAAGGAGAGCGGTGGAAAGGGCGCAAAAACTGTATAAGTCTGGCGAGAGTAAAATAATTAGAACCAAAATATCAAAATACTGTCTTGTTATTACCGAAATACTGTCAATTTCCTCTAAGATGGGACTTTCATTTATCGAAAGAAATTCCATCGTAGGGAAAAAACGCTCTCGGAATAGACTGTTATTTACAACTTAAGGAGTGATCACACCTAGCTGAATTCAAAGACTAATTCGGCATACATTGCTGGGAGGCTTGGTTATGTTAATTGCAATATCCTTGCTACAACGAGCAATGTCTGCCGAATTAGTCTTTGAATTCAGCCAGGTGTGATCACTCCTTTAGGCTAATTGAAAGCCACCCTGAAAAAATTATGTTTAGTTGGTCTCCAGTTAACTACTTCACGTTCCAAAACAGTCTACTTGCATATCTGACTCTTTGAAAGATCTTCAGTCAAAAATAAAACACAATAGGAAGGATCATCTTACCATCAAAAGTATGCCAAAGATCGGCCGAAATAGATTAATCAGCGCTGGTATTTAACCCTTCAAGCGCGTGCAGAATGTCGGTCGGCGACATTTAAAAACGATTAGCGTTTAGCCCTCTACCCGCATTGTCTAATGTCGCGACATCGCATCCGCGTTGGCACGTTCGCCCAGGCACGCCCCAGGATCCGATTTGCCCCTACTAACAATCTACACTACTGTCTTCATCTTCATCATTGATTTCGTTTGATGCTCGTTCTTCACAAAAACTTCCTTCTTGTCACAAAAACTCAAAGTTACAAGGAATTAAAAAATATGAATTGAAAATACCAAACTTTATATCTCACCTAAGTCTTGGAAATGTCCACGAATGTCAAAGGCGTCAAAGCCCATTGAAAACGACAACTTATGGTATGATGTTTTTCCTATTCATACTACTTAAGTGCTCTATGATATTCTAAGTTTGAGTAATTTCCATTGAATAGCTAACTTAATTATCATATACTTTTAGGCCTCAAAAAAAAGAAAAGTTTTAGAGTTTTCTGCTAGCAAAGAGCAAGGAACTTGATGAAATATGGTTTAGGCCCACACATACATAAAACTTTCCAAAATACTCCTGTTAGAATTGATCTATTTTAATTCAATCGAGATTTCTTCCTTTAGTAAGAGCTTTACTATAATCAGACTATGTCATGTGCTAACTGGAGGGAGCGCACGCGCCGTTATTTTTAGCTCGAGATACACCCGGGGGCGCGTTATGTATTACGTCACATAAAATGTTCGCAGGACTCGAATAAATGTAAAAAAGGTTACGAACATGGTAGATGTTTGTTTACATTTTACGATTATGTTTATGAAACGACTGAAATAGAAACTTCAGACAAAAGTATTTTATGGGGAACACATGACAGACAATTTCCTTGTTTAACAATTTGGTGACAAGGGCGATTCCGTTTTGGTGAGAAAAACTTTAAGCAAGGTCATGTTTCCCTGTGTGAGTAGGGAATGAATATTTTCGATCCAGACTTGTATATGATATTAGATTGATTACCTGAATCATGAACATAGTAAAAGAAATAGGTACCCATCGATGTTTAATTGCTATTTATTTAGGATCACTAACAGATTACACATCAAACACAGTGTTAAAAGATACAGTTAAACTAAGGTTTCGGCTAAATGCTAAGCGAATTAGAGGTGATCGCAGCTTCTTAAAAATGGCAGTAAGAAACTTATATGGTTGGATCTAAACTAAATATAAATAAAATTAACCAAAAACGTTGAAAGTAATTGAAAAGTTAAATGAATACAAGATTCCGGACAGTCATTAACAGTAACGATGGTGCTTGAAACATAGAGTTGATAAACTAGCAAACCTTCAGGCAGCAAGCAAGAGGAAACCAAACCAGTATAAGTTGAACTAGCGCTACGCTACAAACACCCGAAACCAGAGACCTGCTCAAGGTCTAAGTGTTTCTACCGACGACGTGCGGCCGTGTGAACAGAAAACATACCTACGGGAATGATTTTGAAAAAAGGGGATGGAGGTCTAAAGAGGTTTGCCTGTTTAGCAAATGATAGAATAAAGTCAGAAGTTAAGTTTTGCGGGTTCTAACTTATCGGGTTCTAAGTTATCGCATATAATACCTGGGCGATCGAGCTTCGCTCTATATAATCTCAATCAAATCTCACCACAGATGTCGCTGTTGAATTTCTGAAACGCGCTATTTTCAGAAAGATGCTCAAAAAGCGGTGAAAACGAATTCTCTCAGACATGAGACCAAGCTAGATCGATTATTCGCCCCCAAAACCCCCGAATAGTAAATTTCATAGAAATCGTTAGAGCCGTTTTCGAGAAGCTGATCACGAATATATTCAGTAGGACCATACACTTAAAACGATGCTTTAGGCTGCTTTTCCACCAGAGCTGCACGACGTTAAGCTGTGAGCTGGAAAATTCCAACTAATAGGTTTGCTTCATTTGACAGCTTATTTGACAAGCAGGAAAAATGGCGCAATCCTATTGGTCGGAATATTTCCCGCTCACCGCTAAGCTCCCTCGCACAGCACGGGTGGAAAGGCAACTTTATCAATGGGTTGATTGAGGGGCTGATAAGAACTGAATTACCTCCCATTCTAAAAAAGAGCAGAATGCGCGTGCAAGAACGAAGCGGATTCGCGCTGTTTTATGTTTTTCGCTCATTTTTGCATTTTTCTCAAAATCTGTAATCTGTGTATGCATAATATATTGAATAATGTGTAAAAGTTTTGGCATCATAGATTAATGTGTACTTAAGAAAAACGGTTTAAAAGCAAAAAGCAGAAGTAACTTTTGATTTTTTTATGGCGTACGAAATATATTTAATCGTGTTTCAGAGTCGGCCATATTATTGTAAAGATGCTTAATTGTCACATAATTTTCACGGCCATATATATTCATCACTTTTCGTTATAAACCTGCTCAAGTGAAGCGTATTTAGCTCTTATCAGCCCCTTAAGAGGATGTTATAGTTATTATTTCATAAGTATACACACAGCAAAATTAATGTCATAAAATAAATCCAAACTTGATTGACGGACGGCGCGTAGTAAAAACGTAGTAACTTTCACATTACATTTATGGGAAGATGTTACAAAAGAAGCTTCGTTTAGAAAGCAGTTGCCTTTTTAAGATGTTCAGATAAATGCTTTCATAATGTCGCTAGGAAATTATGAGAAATGACAGTATGTAACCTTACTGTGGTGTTGCGGGAAAATGAAGTTAGCTCAACAATGGTGGACCTTGTACTTTATAGAAGCAATTTATAGCCCAGCGTGTGTAAGTGTTAGATAAAACTTTTATCAATATGTTTTTAGAGACTATTATAGAACTATTATATCAAAATTCAAAAATTATATCTTTAATGAATCTTAAACTGCCGGTATTTCATCCAATTTAAATAATTTTAGCAAAACCCGTTCAGATAACACCGGTGGTTTCGAATATTTTATATTTTATTACTATCACAAAAACAAACACTTTATATAGGAAGGTTTACTACTAAACTGGATAGCAGCTTCAAAAGACAGGACAACAGACAAATAAGACAAAAACTACCGCTGCTGGCTCATAGATACAAAGTAATATGTTCGATAAAACTTGCAAAAAACATAGAGCAAAAGCAAAATGTGACAACAACAAAAAAGCTATAACCTAGAACAAAACTACCTCCTCCGCGAATGATAATAAGTTTAGATGATACGCATGCAAGCAAGGTTACGAAAGAAACGACGCTGGCCTAACCGGATCTAAGCTTTGTATTCTATTCATACACAAACTTGTATACATACAACACGTGGCCTGCGCCATATTTACATTTTCACGGGTATTTACATAACTCTTACAACATTCTAGAGTTGTGAATGAATCAAGTTTGATTAGATAAGCTAAAATGCTTTTAGAGAGGAAGCTATCTGTATTCTAACAGAAATATATTCATACACTGTGAATTCAATGGCATTAGCTTCACGGAAAATGCGATTTAAACAAAGTTTTAGGGGAATTATGAGAAAAGATCCAATATATCGTGCAAGAATTTCAAAACTGTCTGACGAGAGTGATTGTCGACATCATTGGTTGGGTACCGATTATCTACTCTCCTACAAAGAAATCCATCATGAAGGGGGTATGAAAGCCTTCCACATGCAAGCTCATTAATGGAGAACGTCAAAAAGCCGTTGTCGAATAAGATATTTTTCAGTAATATGCTCGTACATATCAGGTTTTGCAAGCGCACCGACAATATCTGAAGAAATACCCATTATGCGATAGGTGCTTGAAAAGAACACATTATCGAATACCTAATCAAAATTTTTACTATGTATGTTCATAGGCTAATGTTCATTGCTCGAAATTCAAGCCCTGCCTAGATTTTGGCGTCATAAACCTAGTTACTTTTTTATACGTGGGAACCGAGTGCAGAATAGTCCATAAAGTTTTTAGAAGGATAAAACCAGATATAAAACTTCATTTTTATGGGAACAGAGGCACAAAATTATTCATATATTATTAGAAACAATTATAAAATTTTATAAGCGCATGAAGAGGAGAGTAGAAGACTCGATGGAAGTTTCTCAAGAACATAGCAGGTGTAAGAATGTGGTATCTGTCGATCCCTGCGGAAATAATATATGTATGTGTTTTTGGATAAAAAGCATAAGAGAGAATGAATAACTGAGAATAGAACTGAAAATATTAATCGCATGACTAAAGCAAACACAAATTGGAAGCCGAATAGAAAATTTATACAGAAATATTCACACAACAGCTAAACTGGATATAACCAGATCCGAGGATTCTTTGGTTGAAAACCGTTTCTCTTAAATTTTTTTCGTTTGCGGGATTTCTGGACTCTTGGGTAATATAATTATTTTTTTTCTCGAAAAGACATTCAAGGAAAACTCTGCTGTACGTTTCGTAAACAACTGAATAGGTGTATCAAAATAGCAGATCTTCTAGTGTAGTGAAAATTTATAAAACAAAAACCTATATCTACGCATTATTGGCACATTTTGAACTTCTCTAATAGGTCTTCATCACCTCGCTTTGCTACCCGTTAGTGGCTGTATGAAAGATTAGGTGCAAAACTAACGTAGTGAAATTCGGCCTAAAATTTTTGGACTGTAAAATTGTGTTGCTTCCTAACCGTGTCAATAGTACACAAAGATTATAAACAATAATACATATAAGCGAATACAACAATAAACAAAGCATTCGCCACATCAGTTCAGTACCGGGTAGAGTGTAGGACGCAAATGATTGGTGCGACCTTCAAGGCTGCGAACCAATGATAATTGTCGGAAACCTGTCTACAGCATAAACATTCCGACGTCATAAATTACTTGTTGATTCTTTATAATTGTAGTTATATCCATTTAAAAATTTTCTGCTATGGCCGATGAATGTTTGCCATTCGAGAACAAAAATGTGATAATTTGGACAGTTAATAATAGACTACTTTGGGCTAAAACAACCACCACTTGGGAGCCAAACGCCAATAGAGTATAGACGTTGTGGTCGACCTCAAAAGAGATGGCGAGACGAGTTCAATGAACACGCTCGTCAATGGCACAACCTAGCTCAAAATCGGGATGTGTGGAAGGATGAGAGGCCTTGCCCTGCAGTGGGACACGATCGGCTCCTAAATAAATACTTAAATAAAAAAAAATACAGCAGACTAGCAAAACCATACTAGAGAGCAATTCCGGTTGAGATGTTGCGGAAGCGATTATGCACTAATATTCTATAAAAGCTTAAAGCTTGAAAGAAGACTGGGAAAAATGCTAAACAAGAAGTGTAAAACTAATAATTTTTTTGTTAGTGTGGTAAGTTGCACAGATAAAATGGTTGTTTGTGAAGAACAATAGTAAAAGGAAGATGTAGGTAGTAACGAAACGCCAATAAGAGTATTGGTGTCAAGAAACCTGCTTATGCTGTATGCTTCATGCCTTGAATTTTTTGCTATGACACCGCATCGTAGTCAAGTGAACGATAACATCAGAAAGCACATAAAGAGCCACAAAAACTAGCGTGGTGGGAGTGGATAATGTTAGAGACATTATCGGCCCGTGGCTATTATGCGTTTTTGCGTCACAGTCATGCGTTACGGCGGCGTATGCAAGTAATGACGGCCATTATCTGTTGCCTGTGCGCAGAACGCAACTGCATAACGCCATTGTGTCAGTCCAAATAGTTTTGTACAACGGTAACATACCAGACAATGTAGTTGTATCCAGAAAAAGTGGTTCCTTAATTAGGCACTAGATTACCTCTACAAATGATAACAATGCTTAGTGTCAAATATAGGCGTCAATTAGGCGACTGACAGAACACATTAGTAACAATAATAAATCTACAAGAAAGGTTAAAAAGATCCGAATTAATAGTTCATCAATAAAAATTTGCTAAATGATCATTTTGATTGAGGCAATTTGAACTTTCAAAAAATCATAGTCAACGTTCGCGGAACTGGACCTAATAGGCCGAAAGGAAAGTATGCTCTCAAAAGGTTAAGAACAACTTTTAGATCTTGAAGCTGAGCAGGTAAATGATTTCGTAGTCTATAATTTGTGTATACAAAATACTGTGCCACAACAATTTTATCAAAATGTCTGTCGCCATTTTTCATTATCGCAATCTGGCCAATAACAGTCGGTGACACGCTCGACTCGACCTGAATTTGTTATTTTTAATTACAAACCGCTTTGATGTTTATCTTTAAGATACTATCGTACCTATAGTATAATCAATTTTTTTAGTTAATTCCAACGCTTACCAATCTGTTTTGCATCCATAACACTAAAACCAGAATATATTTGACGGAAATAATAACATTGTTATACAAACTTGTTTTTTCTGACAGCTTTAGCCGATGGCTTTTGATGTAGATGCAAAATGTGTTGGTAAGGGTCGGAATAAACAAAAAAAAAATGGATCATACAAAACTATGATTATTTTACTTTTTATTATTTCGGAATTTTAAAAGGTGGTCCTGCTCATGAAACTGAACAACTTTTCCCGAGGAACATAGGTCGAAATATGAAAAAAATATTCGACCTCTTATACAAAATGTGCTGTCAGCTGATGCTGTTTGTATGGGAAGTCCAATTTCTTTTTCGTATTTAGACCTATGTTATTTGGAAAAAGTTGTTCAGTTTTATGAAATTTGTCGGGGTGACTCATCACCCAACTTAAGGCGAATGATTTGATTAAATTTTTCGAGCAAAAAAGCCATCTGATTGAATTGATTAAAATATATATTATGTAAGTTAAGGATGGTTTCGTACAAAACTGGATAAATTTCACTCGATAGAAAAAAATCTGTTACCTTTTTTTTTTACTATTAATCTCATATTATGTCTAAAACTATTATGTCGCAAATGAATCACACGACACAATAGTCATGAACTCATGACTCGTTAGTTTACTATTATTTAATCTGTGACATGACATAAGGTTGATTTGTGTGTTAACTTTACATTGTATATACTCGTATTAACACAATTCCAAAAGTAATAATTTCGCATTTTAGCGTGCAGTGCATTTTAGCGTCACTTACATAACATGTTTGTCTTTGTATGAGTGAGAAGGACAATCGTTCCTCCACTAAATGCGCGTAAAACTTACCTAAGGAAATATGGATCGCAAAATGACGACAAAAATTCGGACTTTTCATACAAAACTCCTCGTAGTCACGAACGAATTTCTATGGGTAAAATAAACAGTTTATGTTGTTTTTTGACTCGTATTTCTGTAGAAAAGTTTTTCCGTTCCATGTCCTGAATTATCCCATAACAAAATCATCGTAACACCATAAACAAATATGATTTTGTCTTAGATCTGCGTGTGTTGTGTAGTGTAATATTATTTTATTATGTTAAAATACAAACGACGTATGAACAGAACTGTTTTACGGTTTTAATGTACATAGTAGCACAATTTAGCGCCCCATCGCTTCCACGTATTACAAAACTGTGGAAACACGCGTAAAAACAACATTCCTGCATTGCGTACGATAAGAAGATATAGCCGCTATAAAGCTAAACATATGGACGTCTGGTTTTTGAACATTACTACATTACTGATGCATTATAACGCTTTTTTATGGTTTATCAATGGTGCAATGCGCAGTCTTAAATTCAAGTAAGTATACAAAATGTTTAGCCAGATGTTTTTAGGGTTCTGTACCTCAAAAGAAAAAAACGGAACCCTTATAAGATCACTTTGTTGTCCGTCTGTCTGTCAAGACCCTTTATCTCACGAACGGGTAAAGGTATCAGATTGAAATTAATACCATATATTAGGATCCATGAACCACACAAGATCTGAAAATTTCAATTTTTTACAACGTCGCAATCAAAAGATATGGCATTTTATGTCCTCATCTCCATACATTTATTCAAAAATGAAAAACCTACAGGGTACTTCCCGTTGACCTAAAATTATGAAATTTGGCAAGAAGCTAGGTCTCACAGTACAAATAATGGAAAAAGTCTGAAATCATTAAATATTACAACTTTTCTCACAACTAATGGTAACCAATTGTGGTGAGCTCCCGTTTCAAGAACATTCATATAAGAGAGGGGTCAAGTTGGATGGTTGCTGAGGCGATTTTTGTTTTAGTTCTATTTAAAAACGGGAACACTTACAAACTTGAAAATTGGTATGTTTATAGTGCATAGGCTATGAAATAACAACAAATAATAAAATTTGGTCAAGCGCGTGTCGGACTCAAAAAATCTAGCACATTAACTTACTGAAATTTCAACTAATACAATTATGTTTATGTGGTGGTACGGAACCCTCAGTGCGTGAGTCCGACTCGCACTTGGCCGGTTTTTTTTTTGTATAAGTTTCATTAAAGGTTTTTCTAAATACGTGCAAAAGGGCTAATGCAACTAATACCTAATAACACATTTTTTTGAAGAAGTTCAGAATGACAACAGCAAAAAATTCCGTACCCATCTAGACGCAATCATTCATCATTGCCCTATTTTGGGCGATTCGACGGGGGCACTGGTTTTTACACAGACCGACTGCCATCTGACCTCCGCAACCGAGGACAAACCAGACCCAATCCTAGATAACGCTTTGCCAGATTAGTGGCCACCCTGGCTGTCAAAGTTTTCAAGCCGCCAAATACTTAACTACTATCATTGACAGTAGCCGGGATCAATGGCTTAACGTGCCTTCCGAAGCACGGAAATGTTTTAGTTCTTGTGCCACTAGCGGTCACCCAGCCGGGTTCTGACCAAGACCAACGTTGCTTAACTTTCGTGATTGGAAAGAAAGAGCAACTACCAAAAAGCCACGAGCCGAGACCCGTTAAGGTTCCACCATCCCTAAAATTTGCAGCTGTGCACTCGTCAATTCAAATATAGACTTCATTTATATGTAAACAACGTTCATATAAGCGTGCCTTGCAATGTGGCGGTTACGTCAGACGATCCCGAAATTCACAAAAAAGAGAGAAAAGTATTTTTTTAAGTATGTTATTTTACAAATATCGAAAAAGTAAAACGACCACATCATTAAACTTAGTTTTGTCTAAAATATTGTATATTTTCAATTATTTTTGTTAAAAAATGTAGCAGTAAAATGGTTACAATGGACAAATGAGGGTCATTTTAGAATTTTTTTTCTTCAGTTATACTAATTAAATTAAAATTCTATCTCGACCACATCACTTCTTACATCTTGTATAATACTGGGTTTTTTTCTTCTAAGATAAATATTAAATTTAATGTAAAAAATGGTTACGAAGTTATTCAGTCTAGAGGCTATTCAGGGAGACCTAGCCTTAAGACGCAATCACGCGCACAATTACGCACAGACCCATAACAATTCCCAAAATCATCATATGAACCTATATCTATCTCAGCTGGGAATCGAAGTCAAACTCTTCGGCGTGGAAGAATGCAGTTACTACCATACAGACCATCAGTTACATACTAATATAAAGGGTTAAGGGTCAAAGACAATATTGAAAGGGCATGATCGATCATGAACAACTTTCATGGAATAAAACATTCAGGTTTTTTTTATTTCCTGAAAATTTTTAAAGAAGTCAGTTACATTGTCTGATCTACCCTCTCAGTTTTCGGAAATCTGTACCTTACACCTTTTATACTTACGATCGTTTTGAAACAATCACAAGAATTAAGAAAGAAAAGAAGAAGTAAAGAAATTACTGAAGACTGAAGCCGAAGAAGGCACTTTGACGTAAACTGTGCCGACAATTTGTTACTCCCAACTTTAAACAAGAAGAAAATGCAAATAAACTATTGTCCAAGTGACGCAATGTTGCAAAGGTTATAAACTCAACCGTACTCGGCGTGGTTTAGGTTTTGCAATGCACCTACAACCTACAACGGTATTTTAATTAAATTTGCAATTTGATACTAGGCTACGCTAAGGCCTCTGTATCTTTGCGGTACGTCGTGACTTTGAATTATTTCAATTTAAAGACATCCATAAACACAGGACAAGGAGCTACTTCCAGAATTCCAGCAATAACGCGAGATACTTAGGACGGGACTTACCACAGTCACCACGCTTGTAAGCGTTGCGGCTGGCGACCGCTGTTGTTGGTGACCGCAGTATGTAGATGGTACGATACACAGAAAGATGCTGCTGCCCATCCTATGGTCCATAAAGTCACCTCTCACGAGACCCACGGGTAGAGATAGGTTGGTACTATTCTTTGCCAGCACTACACGTACAAATTTAAAGTATTGAGAATTTATTGTGAGTATACTAAATATCAATTAAATTATATTGAATACGATCCGAAATAATTCAAAGGCAGAAGAATGGATTGAATTGGACTCATTTCATTTGTTATTTATTAACTAAGGGCGATGACGAATATTACAAAGGTTTACAACTGCACTGTTGCTATTGCGCCATAATTGCTCAACCAAATATTTTTCTATCAAATATGAAAGATACTGCTAATATGTAGTATCAATAAACAGAAACCTGTAGGAAAATTTTAATCCACACAGACCGAGGTAGAAGCCAAACAGAGTGTCAAAACGGTCTATAAGGGTTAAGAAGTGTGCCATTATCTGAGGGAAAGAAACCACATAGTCGCACTAGATTCATATTGTAAAAGCCCAACCCAAAGTAAGCGACGTACGTGCGTGTATGGCGAGCCTTAGATTACACACGTATTCCTTGAGTGACTAAAAATGAGTTAAAATGTTAGTTGGAAGTTACATCCTCATAAACTCACGTCATACATTACGTATTAATACGTCGTTCCAATGTTTGTTTAGTAGGGGAGCGTAGCGTCTATTTTAGGTGTCACGACTCACGAATCGTGGTTGTAAGTTCGAGCATAAAAAATCTGTTTATGGGAATACGATTTCAAAGGCTGCCGATAATGGACATGTTTGACTTGAGTTATAGTATGATCGAAGGAAATTGGCTGGTGGAAATGATTGAAGATAAATAAACTAACATTAACAAATGCAGCTAAAATAGTACATACATACATAACATCACGCCTCTTTCCCGTCGGGGTAGGCAGAGACCACAGTCCTCCACCTGCTACGCTCTTGACATACTTCCCTTGCTTCCTGTACTTTCATCAATCCTTTCATACATGCTCGTCGGTTTAGGGTACTTTTAACCTGGCCTTTATTCAGAACGTCCTGAATTTGGTCCTGGTACGTTCGCCTAGGCCTTCCCCTTCCAACGTTTCCATTCACTCTCGCCTGGTAGATCTCTTTCGTCAGTCTTCGTTCATTCATCCTCTCTACATGACCAAACCATCTCAGCATCCCTTTCTCGATTTTGGTCACTACGTCTTCTTTTACGCCACACCGTTCTCTTATCACACTATTTCTAATCCCGTCACTCAATTTAACACCAATCATACTCGTTAGCACTCTCATTTCCACTGCATTAATTCTACTTTCATGCTTTTTCTGCCATACCCAGCTTTCAGCTAAAATAGTAGGTAGTCAGTTATCGTGTAGTGGCTCTTAGTAACCACGTTTTCACAGTTTTCAAACCGCCAGATAATAGCTGGCACCAACTGCTTAGCGTGACTTACGAAGCACAGAACACTTCTAATTCAGATCTTATAGGCACTACTAGTTGTTCGGGTATTGACCACGGCGACTGAACTTGGTACTGATACTGGTACTTAGTAAGAAAGAGCAATCAAATCACTACTAACACTAAAAATGATATTTTATTTTATCATTTTATAAAACATGCAATAGCATACATAATTTCGCGTAAAAAGCCAGCATAAAAATATAAACATAGTAAAACTGTATGATAATTAAATAACATAAAATCCGCATTACCTAGATATAGTTTAGCTAATTGTGCAGTGTAGGAGCTACAGCGCTTAAAATTCTGTTAGTTCAGGCACTTAGTTTACATATTCAATGAGCTTGCAAACGTGCCTCTGGGTTTGGGGTAGATAGAACATTTTTTGTGTTATAAAAGTGTATGGTTGGTTGGTTTGTTACATATTGTATGAGATTTTAGCTGTTAGCACAGCTATTGTAAAACACCCGTGATCATAGTACAGTGCCATGCGACCAAGTTATTTGTGCCATTCGCCATAATTGGAACTAAAGTGGCACTTGATCGAAACAGCGTCGCTGCAAGCGAACAAAGTTAGAATTGCATACTCTTTAGTTTAAATTTTGGCCACAAGGTGGGAAAAGTTTGTGGAGGATAAAGTGCCGAAATTCCTATGATCATATCTCTAAAGTATACCTTCTAAAAGATAACATATAAACAAAAATGAATAATAATGGGACATAACACTAGGAAAAGTTTGTGGCAGATAAAGTGCCGAAATTCCTATGATCATATCTCTAAAGTATACCTTCTAAAAGATAACATATAAACAAAAATGAATAATAATGGGACATAACACTAGGAAAAGTTTGTGGCAGATAAAGTGCCGAAATTCCTATGATCATATCTCTAAAGTATACCTTCTAAAATATAACATATAAACAAAAATGAATAATAATGGGACATAACACTAGTCTACTCATGAACATGAACAAGTTTCCCCAAGAGACATAGGTAAAATTTTCTTTCAATTTCCTAAAATGTAGGTTCTTTTTAATATTTTTATTGCATTGTTTGTACGTAAACCCAGCCTGCAAAGTTTTAAAGTCAGTACTAAAAAAGCAAGCGTTTTTCAGACATGTTTTATATCGAAGCACCTTCTGTTTTGGTTTACTCAGTTTTTATGGAATATAAAACGTTGGTTTTACAACTCGCTGTGAAAGGAAGTGTGAACCCAGGAATTCTTACTTTATGAAGTTTATGTACATTAAATTTTAAACTTTGAAAGTTACATAAATAAATACAAACGACTTGAAAAACAAAAGAATTTGGGGCAAACCGCAGACCCAATCTTATATTAGACTTTAGCCACACTGGCTGTCAGAGTTTTCAAGCCACCAAATGGCATCTGAATTGGCTTATCGACTAATTTCATTGACAGTAGCTGGGACCAACTGCTTAACGTGTCTTCCGAAGCACGGCAACGCTCTAGTTCTGGTGCCAGTAGCGGTCACCCATCTGGGTTCTGACCACGGGCAACGTTGCTTAACTTTCATGATCGGAAAGAAAGAGCAACTACCACTCGGCTACGAGCGCTTCTCCAGTCAGGTTAAAGGGCTACAAAAATAAATAAATACTACATGATTTTAACCCGATTTCCATGGTAAAATGTTCACGTGATCGACAGAACGAATTTTCTTTAAGTAGGTAGGTACAATATTTTTTCTACGGGGAAGTTGTATGTTTTATGGTAGAATTACCAAGCCCTTATTAATTAGAAAGCCCAGGCTTTGGGCGCTAAACGACTAAAAATACAGGCCAAAATTAATAAACATTGATGTCGTAAACAGGCCCAGTTTACTCTCGACCGAAATCTTAAATCTCAATTCGACAACAAAATCGTAGTACCTATTAAGAAATAATAAATCACATAAATTGCCCTTATTATTATTATTAATCTTTATTTCAGACACAAGTCCATATTACAATCATTAATTATAAACACAAAACATGAAAGTCAAAACAGTAACTAAATCAAAATCAATACAGGGTTATTTATTTATTGCCTAAAACTTGATTGTATGTTGTTGAAACCACAAAACTGAACAACTATTCCAAAGAAATATAGGTCGAAAATTATCCTAAAATGACGTCCCAAAAATCCTTCAAAGACGGTGCGGCAGCAGGTTTGCATAGGATAGCCAAAAATATTTCTCATTTATCGATCTAGGTATCTTTCTTAAAGTTGTTTTATGGTCTAAGTGACATACAATTTTTTTGTAGTTATATAATAAAATAACCCTGCATATGAAGGCAATTGAAATCCGTTTTCAACTGGACGTAACTGCACCATAAATAGCTCAATAACACCAATTTCAAGCACTTTTCGAAAAGATTTATCTTTGAACAATAACATTTTAAAATTACAGCATCGAAGAATTCGTTTATACGAGTATGAAAGAGTATAGTCAGAAAATCTGAGCGATGTTCTTTTTTGCGATTGAACCAAATTCGTTGAACCGATATAATGGAACGATGATTCATCGTTAGTATGATTATGGCACCATTATTCCGTATTGCATACGCGTTTTTGTGATAGCGCAAGTACTTGTGAAATCAAGATAAAATCAATGGAATCCTATAGCTTCCACGAAAAAATTTTTTTGGACCTCTGTTGAGAAAAATTGTTTAGTTTCCAGGTCTAAATAGCCTGCTAAAATTGTGTGCACAATTTCAAAAGGCAACCCTATTTATTATTAAGTTACCTATCTATAAATTGAAGAAACAAAGGCAACAGAATTTTACTACAGTCTGAAACTTTTGCCTGCTTACTCTATAATACAACAGTCATCAGGCCGACCCTTTCAAGACAAGTAAATGGTCAATAAAACCAAAGCGCTGGGGACGGAAAGGTTCTATGGCCGCAGGCGCCGCCGGAAAAGGGGTGTGGTGGCGTGGTGAAAATGTCACGCCGTAAATGAAATCGTCAAAAAAGGTAAACAGGGTTTTTGGATAAAGGAACAAGTACAAAGATATACCTTCGGATGGAAAAGGGTACAGAGTACGTATAGAACAAGCACAAAAGCTCTTAATTTTGTTTCTTATTAAATAAATACAACTCACACAGAGACATCCAAGTGAACTATCTAGACAAAGTCTGTACATACATGCATACATAAATAGATGACATGGAACAAACACTCGTGTTCATCATACAAATGTTTGGCCTGGGGATCGAACCCACTACCAACAAATATACTCTGGTTGTAGTGTGATGGCTGCAAAATAGATTGGTAAGAACGAAACGTTGGTTGGAATTAACGAAAAAAGCTTACCATTTCTTTCTTCAGGTACACGAGCTGCGAGTCGAGGTCCGACGGAGGTTTCTCATCAGTTGGAGACGGCGACTCCTGGACTGGTTCTCCGTCAGCGAACCCGCTGAGACTCTTCGGGAGCGGCGGTAGACCCTGGAGTGACATGGTGCTGATCGCGCGGAACTGCTTACGTAATCTGCGGACAAATCGTACTAATATAGTAAAGAGAGAAGGCCTGAATTGATGAGCCAGTCAGTCACGACCTAGTCATCAATTTATAGTCGAAACTACTGAAGTTAGAAACAAGAAATTTGGAGGGTATATATTTCAGATTATCCGTAGATTAACTTATTTACCACAAAGCTAATTTAATTTATCTCCAAAGGGAAAAGTATTTGTAAGAAAGTCTGTTGATTTATTAAGATTTTAAAATATGCTTTAGAAAACCTCAATTTTTCCGCAATAAATAATTTCATGTTTTTAGTGCATTGTGTTTATTTGATCTTTATTTCTTAAAAAAAAATTCTTCTTTACACCGCTTATAGTAAGAAATTTTCTGTTTTATAAACTTTATTATGTTTCATAACGAAAATTATATCTTGTTTTTTATCGATCACCTCGCGAGACAGGGCAGGTTTCCCTTCGTTGATGGCGACCTTTAGAGTTAGAGGTTGAGGTGAATAGACAAGTCCGGGTTGACATAACTTTGGAAAATACAACAACGTAAACGGCACTTAAACAGGCTAGAAATAATTATTTTGTGACGTTTATAATAATTTTATCTATCTTCGTGTCTAAAAGCGTGTGTTTATTTGTATATTTTTAGGGTTCCGTACCTCAAAAGGATAAAAATCCCTTATAGGATCAGTTTGTTGTCCGTCTGTCTGTCTGTCAAGACTCTTTTTCTCGCGAACGGGTACAGGTATCAAGATGAAATTTAAATCGAATATTGAGGTCCATAGACCCTTGCAACTGTGAAAATTTGAAGCTTCTACGACAACACAATTAAAGGATACGGCCCTTTATGTCCCCATCTTAATACATTAATATATATTTTTTATTGCACAAATTATTTACAGTAAAATCATAACTAAAGGACATACACAAAGACGGGCTATCTCTGAAAGCGATAGATTTATGAACCAAACTTAAGCCTAAAGGGCACTTCCCGTTGACCTAGAATTATGAAATTTGGCAAGAAGCTGGGTCTCAAAGCGAAAGTAAAGGAAAAAGTCTAAAATCATAAAATATTGGAACATTTCTCACAACTAAGGTGAAATCCTGTTTCAAGTACAGTCATAGTTAAGAGCGCTCAAGTTTGAGTGATCGCAGAGTTTCTAAAATCAAAGGGCAAAATCTTGCACTAATCGTATGGTAGACAGGCACGGAACCCTTAGCGCGAGAGTTCAACTCGCACTTGGCCGTTTTTTTTTTCAACATAGAGCTAGCAATGTAGTTTAAATGGCGTCATAATTATGATAAAATTATCCAACTATGAATTAATAATACTTTGACTTAGTGTACACTAAGTACAATGGTACTTAACTACAAACACATAATGCATAAAATTTTTGCAATGTTATTTTATTACAGACTATGAAACTGTAACATTTTTTCGACGATTCGAACACTTGACAGGCCCCGGTCGCATAGGGTGACTAATTGTTATTAGATTTGTTCTAGTGATGATGTGATGTATACCTTGACACACGTCCATATAGGAAAACACTTCGACTATCGTTTAGCAAACAGCGCTTAACTGTCATTTAGCGGGGATTTTTGGGAACGAGAAATCGATCTAACTAGGTCTCATCTCTGGGAAAATTCGTTTGCTAGGGTTCCGTACCTCAAAATAAAAAAACGGAACCCTTATAGGATCACTTTGTTGTCCGTCTGTCTGTCTGTCAAGACCCTTTTTCTCACGAACGGGTAGAGGTATCAGGTTGAAATTGATAACGAATATTAAGGTCCATAAATCACTCAAGATCTGATTTTTTTTTACAACGACGCAATCAAAAGATATGGCTTTTTATGTCCTCATCATCGTACATTTATGCACTAAAGCAAAACCTAGAGGGTACTTCCCGGTGACCTAAAATTATGAAATTTGGCAAGAAGCTAGGTCTCACAGTACAAATACAGGGAAAAGTCTAAAATCATTAAATATTAAAAATTTTCTCACAACTAATAGTAACCAATTAAGGTGAGCTCCCGTTTCAAGATTTTTCTATAAAAGAGGGGTCAAGTTGGCTGGTCGCTGAGTTTTTAAAGTCAAAGAGCAAAAGCTTTTAGTAGGTATATCTAATGGTAGATATGTACGGAACCCTTAGGGCGCGAGATCGACTCGCACTTGGCCGGTTGTTTTAAACATTTTTTGAAAATAGCGCGTTTCGGAAACCCTTGAGCGCCAGCTGCTAGTGGGCTTTGGTTAAGATTATATAGAGCAAAGCTCGGTCGCCCAGGTACAAGGCTAAAACATGCTTGTAATATTTATTAAGGTGTTTACGCCGTTGGTCGCCGCCTTAAGCTAGAAAAGTGTTATCCGTTTTATTTGCTACTTGATTGATCTACAGATATGTTGATAAATAAATAAACAGATCGATAAAGTTGAAGCCACGTGCTACCATGTTTTGAAAATAGGTATGAAATTGGAATTTTTGTATGGAACAATTACTTTTATGTGTCTGTATCAAAAGTATGGAAAATGGTTTGTATCGAAGGTAAACGCTGATCTAAAACCTGAGACTTCACAACTGAACTCTATAATAATATTTGTTAGTTTTATTTTCACTCTGGGAAAAGGCAGGTTACTTTATTAATCATCTCATGGGGTCAAATAAAGTTCATTTAGTGTTTTATAAAATATGAAGTTAAAAGAGAATTAAATAGTTATATCAACGAATGAACGGAGGCTAAGGAAAGGGATCTACAAGCCGAGAGTGAATGGAAATGTGCTAAGACCTAATTCAGGACGTTCTAGGACGTTCTGAATACAAACTAAGCGAATACTATCCTAAACCGACGTGAGTACGTCTCTACCTAACCCTAAGGGAAAAAAACCGGTTAAGAGCGATCGGAATCGCGCGCCAAGGGTTCCCATATCCATCCCATTAACTTTAATTAATTCAGATTGTTCGTTTAGAAAACTTTCGAGATAATGGGGGGGGGGGGGTATTTATTTAGACATTTATTTTTATCATAACTTGAAAACTAAGAGTCGTAGAAAAATACAAGAATATAAGTTTGAGATTTACAAGTACAGCTCTTTCTTATGATAACCCACTTGACCTAGTAATGCCATTTAAACTTTTGCCCTCCCTATTTGCGCCCCATTTACAATAATATTTTTTTAAATTTTAATACAGGCCACAGCAGGTACGAGTACAGTTAAGAGCATGTCAAGCTTAAGTATTGCAGTGTGGCTCTTACCACGCGGCCAATAAAAACGGTAAATAAGAAAATCCAATACGTCAAGCATGACGTGGTATTCCTTATTAGTTCAATATAAAAGGTAAATGACATCGTGTTCCTATAAGGCCGACTGCTGACGAGGGTTATTGCAATATTAATGACATTTGGAACGGAGTCCGCACTATTGACCCAGAACGGGGTTGCCGGTTCCAACGGGTGGAAAACCACCTACCTAATGACGTTAGTCATTATTGAATGTAAAGAATTTGTCTTTGACTTCTCAAAAAGAAGAGGTCTTTTTTCTTTGAGTAGCTCCGTAAATAAAGGGGGTGTGCGTCGATTAATTACGCGAGGTGCGTACGCCCACCAAGGGTTCCGTATCTCTAAGGTAAAATAGAGCTAGAACAAAAATCGAGCAAAAATAGTCTAAAAAACATGTTTTTAGTAGGGAAGCGATATTTTTTTATAATTTTTTGTTATAGCGGCAACAGAAATAAATAATGTGTGAACATTTTAACTGTTTACCTATTACGGTTCATGAGATACAGCCCGCTGACAAACAGATGGAAAGACATCGGAGGCATATTAATATTGGGTCCCGTTTTTCACCCTTTGGTTACGGAACTCTAAAAAGTATTGGTAGGCCAATGCTGAGCATTAGGCCAAGTGAAATATGACCACATTGACCACATTCACACCTAGATAGACTGAAAGCAGACAACCAAAACAAAACAAAGTCATGAACAAAGTGGCGAAAGTCTGACGAAAGAAAATATTAACTATTTGATTTTTGCGAAGTATAAATTAAACTTATCACTTCAAAAATCATAGTGATTCTCTTAATCATATGTATAACAAAATTGTGTGGTATATTAAATGAAAGGGCTTGAAGAGCTGATCCTTAAGATATACTTACTCGTCTGATCTAGTAAAGAAATCGTTGAACGTTTTGTTTCGAAATAATGACACGTCATGAAAGCTTTACCGAAAAAATAAAAAAAACCTTGATACGTCATTCACCTACGGATGATCTTATTTCCCTACGAAAGTACAGCCAGGATTATATTAAGTAAACTGTACGTACATTCATGAGAAAAAAATTCAAGTCAAGCAAATGTAATATTCGAGCAATACATTATGGTGAGATACAAGGTCACTATAGCTTATTTGCATTTTACTATTTAAATAACTCAATAATGTGACAAACGGACGTGATCCACTAACTATCTAACTAACTAAACGTTAGCTTCGAGTAAGAGACGAGACCGCTTAAAATCAATAGTTATATAGCTTCATGTTTGTATCAAAACAAATTCGATATTGTTTCATAATAAAGTCTAATACAATGTCAAGTGATCTCTACTACGAGTATTACTCAATACCTGTTCGGTAATACATCGAGCCTTTTTAGGAAGAACCGCATAAGGGCCATTGTAACTGAAGCGCTTACGACGTTCTTCGTTTACAGGACAGTTAAGCTTAAAATATTCAATACTCTTATTTAAAAGGATCGGTACGTGTAACATCAGGTTTAGATAAACACGCTTATGATAAATAAATATAATCAAAACGTGCAAAAAGGCAACTAGTATAGAAAGTTTCTTGTGAAGTGAGAGTGAAATCCTCAATTTTGGTCTTCAAGACCAAAAACGATCACTTCCTTAAAAATAAGTTAAAATACTAGTTTGCTTTCCAGTATTGATGTGCCAATAAAAAGATACTGCATAGATTCTATAGAATGTATTTAAATATTTTTATAGGTACAATGATTTCGGGACTCAAAGCGCACAGAACCATAGATGAAATACAGAGCTCATGTTTGGCCTACGTTTTTAATTACATTGAAAATAGACTCAAGTTTTAATGTGAAAATGGTTAAAAAGGTGGATATTTCTGACTATGGTTAAAAATCGTGTGCCTCGTATAATTAAAGACCTATGCGTCGAGACGGACAAATGTCATCATAAGCGCAAAATGTTTGTTTATTAAACGTCCTGTTCTTGTGGTATAGGTACTATATCATTGATTTTATTAGTTTCAGAATTTAAAAGATTGTAAATAGTCTTGACATCGATGAAAGCTATTAAAAATGACATCATAAATATAACTATTATAAGGTAAAGTGTTTCCTAGTATTTTAATCGGTGATTTAGTTGTAGATGTGGAAATAAAAAATTAAGAATGTTTAAAGGTATAGAGGACATTTCACACAAGGTAACTTAATCCCAAACTAGGCAAAGCCAAGCAAGCACAACAGTCAATACCTAAAAAAAATTTTACTACTCGATCAGGCTTTCAGATTAGACTTGAAAGATTTTTATATGTATATAAAAAATTCTAGGAAGTTACACACATGGCCTGAATGGAATATAAATATTAGTTAGTAGGCTGCCGGACTCTATAACCGGGTTGATTTGCCATGGATGACCTTTAACAGCAAACCTTCGACATTAAACGATCTAAACGACATAAAACCTTGTATAATATAACCACAGATTAAAATTAACATTTAAAGGTAACTTTACGCCTATTGCATCGCGCATAACTTTTAGAATTTGTATAATTAGCAAAAGAAAATGATAATGCAATGAAGAAATACGCACTTCTTTTGAAAGAAACTCTTACGAAAAATTACAGCATTGATACATATTCGTGTCAAAGACACGATGGCCGTGGAAAATAGAACGCATCTACGTAACAAATTATGTCATTATGTTAGTGTTATATGAGAAACATATTTACGTACCTAGATTTAAGGTCATCATCTAATATGTAAGCGTACGCTTGATCACTATCGTCCGTGTTCCCGCTGGTTTCCGATGATCCCGCATAGTTCGGCTCCGAGTCCTCCGAGTCACACGGGTTTTTCTCCGCAGTGTCCTTCGCTTCCAGCGTGTCGGGTACACTTGATTGCGACCGCATCGTCTGCAGTTCGTATATCAACATCTCGTGGTTGTTCATGTCCTTCATCATATCCATCCCCATCTCCTGCGGTTCGTTCCCGTTCGCCATGCTACACTCTTTCCCCTTGTCTATAACACTGTTCGCCTCGTCTTTGTTATTATTTCTACTCGCTAGTATTTCCGAAATTAGCATCTCCGTGACTCGTGACGTCTTACGTTCTAAAGAATTAGTATTTTTATTTACAGTTTCATCCCTCTTGGGACTTTCAGGAGCGGTTTGTATTTCTGTGAGGTTATCGACTTGTTTCGATGGACTATTTCGTAATCTGTCGTCGAAGTCCTGAACTTCTTCTACGGTAGCATACGGTGCTTCGGGCGCAGGGCTCGGAGGAGGCTTAGCGTCTACCGGTGATGAATAAGGACTAAGTTCTGGAGATGGTGCAATAGGTTTAGGCTTTCTTCTTTCTAAAGAATTACTATGTACTGGGACAGGCTTCATTGGCTTTAACTTAGGTTTTGGCGATAGGGGAGGTGGAGGTGCTTTTCGTAAGGGCAAAGATTTTTCCGCAAAACTTGAAGATTTTGACACTTTACATTTTGCGTCTTGGTCTAACTTATTCGATGTTGACAGAGATCGCACAAGTATTTGTCTACATGTTTTAACGGCTTTGGAGTTGAGTGATTCGTTGGATCTCTTGATGGGAGCAGGTGGTGGCAGAGTGCAGCTGTCGCTCGAACTCCTGCGCGAATTCTGTCCGCTGGACTTCCTCTCGTCGGACGAGGAGCTTCGGTCGCTGATGACATCTCTGATGAACGATTTGACTCTGGCTAGGCCGTTCTGTTTTGGAGAAGTCGAGGGCTGAGCGGTCTGCCTGTCTAAAGTTTTGGATCTGGGCGCAAGATCGTGTTTAGGAGACACGCGAGTTTTGGAGAGGTTGACCTTGGAGTCTGCAACAGCCTTCCTCGTCTTGGCCAGTGCCTCGGCGACGACGTTTTGGCTGGGCCGGGGCGGCACCGGTGGCGGGCCTTTCAGTTTGGTGTTCTTCATGGGCTGCGCGCTGGTCTGCACCATCAGCATGCTTGAGAGAAGCGTCACTCGTACTATAAGAGGAGCACTATAGTATAAGGAGCACGTGTACACAACACGTAAGTCACAACACTCGCGAGCGCGTGTGGGAGGCGAGACGAGCGACGCGACCGTGCCCTCGGAGCGCGCGCTGGCTACTAACTAAACTACAGCTGGCCGGCGGCGACGCAACGGCCGGCGGCGGCAGACAAACCACACCGCACCGCAGCACGAAGGATACGCGATTTACAACTTTGCTTGACGCCGTGCAAGGCTACTTTGTCCTATCTATAATACTCGTACACACTGGTAGACCTATGGCATGCAAACGTTAACTTGTTGTTGAAATAATGTAAAAGTGATTGTTTACAATGAATGGACGCAACACCGTAGCACGCGACGCGATATGCCGCTATTGTTACGGTTTGGAAAGAATTCTGACCTATTGTTTGCTTCGTAGCAATCAAATGTTACAGCTGCTGTTTTTTAAGTGCTCTGACAATTCATTTATGCTAAAATAGTATTTAAAACTAATATTTAATTGCTGAATATTTTGTTTAGGTTTAGAACAATAAACTTACTTAATTTGAGTTACAGTGGTTTTGTGAAAAGAAATGTTACCTATTTAAGAATTTGTAATACCTACAGCCTATGTCAGAGGCCAGGCCTATGTCAGAGGACAACCTGATCAACTATAAAATTTTATTTTTTTGGGGTTAATGCATGTGAATTGGTCAGTGAATAAAGGCTCATTTTATTTATTTATTTTTATTTTAATACCTACAGCAATTTTTTTTTTATATTATGTTATCATCCAAAGTATTTAAAAAAATTAAGCTTTATACATTAAAGGCAACACCTACAGGATCTTACTTATCAGTCATCTTTACATGTGAACGGATTAATAAAATATTTTAAGGAAAGTAAGTGTACTTCATTCATGTCTTACAATAGATAAAGCTGCTATGGTAGGTTGGTCACAGTAAGGTTAGTGTGAGTTGTGTTGAACAAGGAGTAGAGCACTTCTTGCTCTCTACTCCTACATTACATTATTGCCTGTAGGGCATTGCCCTACATTGTGCTCGCTAAAGTAAAGGATCTGTACACACGGCCGCACATCAGTAGAAACACTTTTGGACCTTATGGCGTGGTAAAAGAGTTGAAAAAGTTTCTACCGACAAGCGGTTGACCGTACAAGGCCAGGCTTGGGGTGTCAGGTGGTCGCCTCCTAGTGTGTGCGGCAGGTTGTAGTCGCTGAAGATCCTCTCGGGATTAGCAGCGAAGGCAACCTGCTGCACCGGCACACCCCGGGCAACATGCTTAGCGACTGGGACCGAATGTGAAACGGACGAGGAGGGGATCTCATATCGGGCCTCTCACTAGGCATGGCAGAGAGCCAGCAAACCCTATTTCTACGCCCATCCTTCCCCAACCCATCCTAAACCTTATCCTAACTCCCACCCACTCCAAAAGTCCCCTCCCACGGTCCCCCCCCACACTTCAGCCCGCATGTGGTCGCGAGGCTGAGGGCCCACCATCCAGTATATCGCGATGGTGGGTTGGGGTAACTGACCACCCACGTGTTTGTGCCGTGCGTGGAGACCCGTACGGAGGGATCCTGGTGGTTGAGCAGAAATGCAACACACCTCTTCGGCCTGGATTTCATCCTAAACGGGAGGTTGTGGGCTAACCAACCACGATCAATCGGCTGCGGCATCCCGTCAGAGGGGTGCCTGGTGAGGAACCCGACAATCCAGTGGGGACTATGGCCCGGCCGCGGGGCCCAGGGCGAGCGTGCGAGCTCCTCTTGCTCGTTTGCAACCCTGGAACTCTTCGGCCGTCAGTCAGCAGTTCTGCACGGTGAGAGTGACTATATCCTCAGGGTAGTTCTGGCGACCATGCACATCAAAGTGTATGGCGTCCCCATCTTGCGGGCTCCAAGGAGGGTGGAACGCCGCTGAGGACGAAAACAAACACCAACCTCATGGACACAAAGAGGACCCTTTCTTTTAATACTACCAAGAATTTAATACCCAACAGCCAAGCTGACGTTTCTCACGAGACGGCCAATTAACAACCCCCGCTCGATCCGCAAGGAGCGCCACCAACCAGGCTGGACCTCTCGACCCTTAAGGATGCTATTCCTGTCACCCCTCACCCTGAAGGGAACATATGGAGTATGCCGGTCGAGATTAAGAAGGCCACTAACAGAAAACCAACCGCGCCTACTGCCGCGCCATCCACCGTGCCTACAAAGCCTGAACCCAAGACCAAGCCGTCTACCAAACGCCAACGACGTGCTGAAGCCAAAAGGGCCAGAAAGCTGGCTGCCAAAAACGGACACCCTACATTCCAACCAGGGAACCGTGCTGCTGAGGACGTAGTAAACTCTGCCACACCTCCTGTGGCTCCCCCCATGGAACCTCCCGTGGCTCCCCCCTCGGAACCTCCCGTGGCTCCTCAAGCACAGGCAGACAGCGGCAAGGCACCGCACACCAAAAAACCACGTGGGAAGCGTGCGGGAAGAAGCGAAAGAGAGAGGGCTGCAGCGGCTCAGGGTGCCCAACCCATGCCGAACAAACGGACCAGACCGATCGATATCCTGTCGCCCAAAGATGGAACCAAGCGCCAGAAGACTTCTAGCCCACACGTCCTTCCCAAAAAAGGCTCGACCAACTATGCTGACGCCTGCAAGGCCCACGACCTGTCGGTAGCGGTTATGACCGAGCCGTTTCAAGACCTATCCAAAGAAGAGGCTGAGGCGATAGAACACGCCATTGAAGATGCGATTGACACGGAGCTCTTCGCACCTTCCTCCTCGAGAACCACCAGCAGACTACCTAGCTTCCGTGGCAGAGCTTTCCATAGTGAAGGCGTCCTTAAACTCTGGTGCGAGGATGTATATTCACTGGAATGGCTCCGCAAAGCCACAACCACCATTCGCTCGCCACGTCAAGGGACCAAGCTTGAGGTGAGGCGCGTAGCCGATATCCCGCGCAAGGTAAAGGTGTGCATGTTTGTGCCAAAGTACACGCAAGACAATCTCAGTGCTTTGCACAAAAGGTTCAAGGAAGAGAACCCTTGGTACAATGTCGGTGCGTGGTCACTGTACCAAGTTAACAGACAGGAGGAAAAGAAAGGCGTCTTCCTCCTTCTGGGCATACCACCCGAAGACGTGGCTGAGCTCAAAAAAACGAGACAGACGACTCGCCTACAAAGTCGGCTCTGTCTATGTCAAATTACCTGACGACATAGACGTCGACACCCCTACAGAACCACCGAAAAAAACAACGGAACCACCGGCTGCACCTCCACTGCAAGTTCACCTGGAAGATGAGGAGATGGGAGGCTTAGAACCTGTCTCAAGTGCATTCCCCCTGCAGATGCGCCAGGAGACCCACACAGCGGGTGACTCACCCAGGGTCAGCGGCACCCCTTCGCGGGGAGGTACGCGTAAACAGGACTGGTGGGGAGTAGTAACCGAGGAGTACCAACGGCAGGAGCCAGATAGGGAAAGGGAAATGGAACTCTTGAGGAGAGATGGCGACTCCCCCCCTAACCTATAAGCTCCTACAAATCAACCTCCAGCACAGCCAGACCGCAACGGCTAACCTGCGACGGGCGCTGGAGGCAAACACCAAGACCATAAGCCTAATCCAGGAGCCGTGGATTAGGAAAGGCAGAATATGTGGTCTAAGCAACATCGGAGGGAAACTTCTCGACACCACTGTAAGCAACCCCCTGTAGTGTACACTTTCTGTTAGGAAAGTCTAAAGACCCAGTCAATGCGCTCAGGATAGCAAATAGGCCGACTCAAGTCGAGAAATATGCGATGGCGCGTCACTAGCCGAAGCGAGGTTTAACTAACGGCGCTGAGGAGCACTCAGCCATTCCGCCGTCGACCGCTTGTCGAGACAGACCTACGTCGCGCGCTTTCCGCGGCCGTTTCTGCCGGCTGTGCCGGATTATCATCTAATAGTAAATATTTTAAAAGTGCTCTAGGATCCCACTCTTTTTTGGGTAAGTGTGAACATAATTTTAATAAACTATCAGTGTATTTCGTAGTGATTCTTTCTTTCCGTCAACCGTAGGTAATCCTCGATCTTTTGTTAATATTTCGTGTCGTATGTAATAATTGGGAGTAGTATTTTATGCTATAGCATTGTAATTATTCAAGGCATTCATTAAAAGCAGTGGCAAGATGCCGTGTTATTTTGATAACCGTCACACGACCGTTATTCATTTCTTCAAAATGACGTCATCGCGTCGTAATGGTTTTTTTTCATTGTCATATCAATCATTTAGTATTTTATTTTGTAAATCTGCTCTGGTTTCGTGTACCGTGTAGCAATCAAAGGTAGGTGAGACTCCCTTGAATGTTCTCACATTCATCGGGCGGATTGTACCACGGACACGAAACCCACGTAACGAGAACCGTCACTCATTTTCTAAACTGGTGCATTCCAGGAACAAAGAGCCTAACAAAGAACCTGGATACAACAAGGCTACAGTTTCAACTAGCCTACGACTGAGCAAAACAAAGAACCAAGCTAGAACCTAGCTACGACCTAGCTACAACCTAGCTACAACTAAGCTACAGCTACTACGAAGCTAAGCTACAACTACAGCTGTGCCAACCTGAGCATCTGCGGGTCCCGCTACTCGACTAGCTCACCCGTGACCTTCCGCGGTGAACGCGGTCACGCCCCGTCTACGCAATACAGGACATACCAGGGGAGTCTTATTTTAAAGGAAGCACAGTGATAAATAATTAACGGACTTTCGTGGTAATCTCGTTCAATCACCAAACGTAGGGTTTACGGAACCACCCCTGTTCTTTAGTTTAGTGTAATGACTGCAAGAAACTACTTGATTAAAATATTATTAGTGCTATTTTCAATAGGGCATTTTCATACATACCTTCCGTGGTAACGAATATTGGTAACGGTCATTTTGGGTCGACCTCTGAGTCCGCCCCTGTTTGATTTTTGTATTGAGATAATTTAGTTAGAAATAAACCTCGTATTTAAGAAAATTAATTGTCGTATCACTTGAATTCTCCCTTACGTTTAGAATTCCCACGACACCCCGTACATGTATTTTTGTTCCTAAACATGTAACAACAATCTTAATAAACGAGTTCTGTTCCAGAGACCTGACCGCCGTCAGGCTCCGGTCCGATCCCACTCTAGGCCTGCCGGGCGTGGTACTCGCGTCCGCCTATCTGCCTGGTGACGCTGACGTGCCTACCCCGGAGCTGGCAGCACTGATAGCATACTGCGAGAGCGAGGGACTGGAGCTGATCATCTCCGCTGACGCAAACGCGCACCATACCATCTGGGGCAGCGAAAGATCGAACAGCAGAGGTGAGGAACTTCTAAACTACCTATTTTCGACAAATCTCAGAATACTAAATAGAGGCTCGGAACCAACTTTTGTGACGTCCCGAGCCCAAACTATCATAGATCTCACTCTTGCAACGGAACAGGTCGCGTCCCTCATCTCAGACTGGCACGTGTCTGACGAGCTATCCTGTTCTGACCACAGGTGGATCCGGTACAACCTAAATGTAAACACGGAATCTGCGGTTCCTTGGCGCAATCCTCGCAAGACGGACAGAGCCAAGTACAACAAAATAGTGAAGGCTGGTCTCTCGAAAATCGACCTCCCTACCACACTCCAACACCGCGGAGATTGAAACACATGTTACTAACCTTGTATCCACTCTAATCAACAGCTACGAGCAGACGTGCCCGCTTACGGTGCCAAAATCCGGTTCCAGCAATAAACACCAGTGGTGGGGGCCAGAACTGTAAGTAACAAAACTGTTCAATAAAGCTAAGAACTCCCGCAATCCAGACGACTGGGTAAGTTACAAACAAGCTCAGTACAACTACAAGAAGCGCATACGAGCCCGGAAGATCGAATGCTGGAGACGCTTCTGCAATAACATTGAATCTACCAGTCAGGCAGCTAAGGTAAAGAACATCTTAGCCAGCGAACCCGAACGCAACTTGGGCTGCCTGAGAAAACCGGATGGCACCTACACTAGATCCGATGCTGAGACATGCTAACTCCTTCTGCAAACTCACTTTCCCGACTGCCGCATCGGTGACAACCATCAATGGGAATCACCGGTGCAGCAAGACCGGGGAACTGAATCGGACTGGACGACGGCCCGCAGAGTAGTAGACGATGACAAGGTAATGTGGGCAATCAACAGCTTCCTCCCTTTCAAATCGGCGGGCCTGGATGGTATCTTTCCGGGCCTACTGAAGTGGTGCGACGCGAGACTCCTGGCCAGACACCTCACTGTCATATACAGGAGCTGCCTGGCACTCTGGTACGTGCCGCTACAATGGAGAGAAGTAAAGGTAGTAGGTATTTATCCCCAAGCCCGGCAAAAGTGACTACACACAACCTAAATCTTTCAGACCGATCAGTCTCACCTCATTCCTCTTGAAGGCAATGGAGAGATTGTGTGATAGGGACATAAGGACTAACTCCCTTTCGTGTAGGCCACTTCATGCAAACCAACACGCCTACAGTTCAGGCAAATCAACAGAGTTAGCTTTACACTGCGTGACTTCACGCATAAGCAGGAGTCTATCAAGTAAACAAACAACCCTAGGCGCCTTCATAAATATTGAAGGAGCCTTTGACAAAACCAATTTTACCAGCATTAGCCAAGCGCTCAGGAAGCATGAAGTTGACACCACTATTGCCCGGTGGATAGACAACATGCTAAGATACAGAGCGATCCAATTTACTGTAAACACCACGACGAGGGGAATAGTAGCGAAGGGCTGCCCCCAGGGGGGAGTCCTTTCGCCCCTCCTTTGGAACGTTGTCGTCAATGAATTAATCACTGACCTCAACCAAGGAAGGTTCTATACAGTAGGCTATGCTGACGACCTTACCATTCTCATAAGCGGGCCCTTTGAAAATGTCCTTTGTGACCTCATGAGGGCCGCCTTTAAGGTCGTCGAACAATGGTGCATTAAGCACAAACTATCGGTGAATCCGTCAAAGACGGAACTAATACTCTTCACCAACAAACGTAACGTAGGCAGGCTTAGGCTTCCTAAACTCTTTAATACCGAACTGTCTCTGACCAACGAAGTCAAGTACCTGGGCGTGATACTCGACAGCAAGTTGCTCTGGAACAGACATGTTGACCACAAGCTAGAAAAGGCTTGTATCACCTTCTGGCAATGTAAAAGACTCATAGGCAGATCTTGGGGCTTATCCCCGAAGATCTGCCGATGGCTCTACATATCTGTCATTAGACCTATAATCACTTATGGTGCGATAGCATGGTGGCCCAGAACAGAGCTTACCACCACAATAACTAAACTGCAACGATTTCAACGTCTAGCTTGCTCAGCTATGACGGGTTGCATGCGTACTACCCCGACAGCAGCCCTGGAAGTTATCCTTGGGCTCCCGCCTTTAGACCTGTACATACAACAGTAGGCGATAATGTCGGCCCTATGTCTCAAACTGGTTGGCGAATGGGTTAACCAAAAAAAATACCCAAAAAAGTAATAAAAATATTTATTTCATTCAACAATTTTTAGTTATAACAACTAGTTGACGAAGTCTCCTTTTAAGCATTTTTATATGCCTGTCCCAGGAGGCTCCGCTCTTCCATAACAAGTGTTAAATTTATTTAGTAAAAATAAACAAACTGTAATGGAGGTACAAAAATAAAATAAAAAAGTTAAAGGTTAACTAATCTGTATATGTTATAGCATGATTGTAATGTGTAAAGTAATATATGTGTGTGTGTGTGTGTGTGGTGTGTCTGTATATGTTCATGTTTTGCTATTTTAATAGTGCCTCACATTCATCATAGGTTAATGTTTTCAGCCACTTAATTACATCTGATTTGCACTCATTTAAGGTTTTGGGATATATCTGCAACTCTTTGTTGGCCTTATTATAAATTTGGGCAGATGTTTTCTGTATTGGATACTGGCAAAAGTTGTATTTGTTGGAGGAGCATTTACAGCAATATCTTTCCTCCTCCTATTCAGTATGCTTTGATCATATGTCAGAGTTTTGTGTGTCTTTAGAATGATGTTTAAGATATATAATCTACGGACGGATAGCAGGTTACTGATTTGGTACAGGGTCTCTGTGGGAAAACGCATTTTCTTGAAGTACATGACTTTCAACAAAGCCCTCTGCGCCTTTTCTACTTCAGGAAACTGGGTTTTAAAAGTCCCACCCCATGTGAAAATACAGTAACCAATGACAGATTGTACCAGCGTCACGTAAATTCCATTTAGAGGATTTTTGGATGAGTTTCGGGAGTCGGGAATGTTCTTTGGGACCACGTGATGTAGAAATTTAAATATCCATATAAATTTCCTGACTATTATTTATCTCTTCTATTTGTGGATACCAAGACAGTCTCTGGTCAACAAGTACACCTAGAAATTTTGTATGGTTAACCTTACAGCTACAATTTTTACTATATAAGTTGTTACATTCGTGAATTTTTATTTTGAAATCCTGATTTGGCTGATGATTATTATAAATGCTGAAAGAAATGTAGTTGGTTTTTTTTTATGTTTAGGGTCAGAAGGTTGTTTTTAAGCCACTTCGAGGTTTGAGATAGCCCCAATTCAGCACTTTGCTTAACGGCTTCCCATGATTTACCAGCGAAGACAATTGCCGTATCATCGGCATACGCAAAGATGTTAGCGTTTTTGACTTGCATATTGCAGAGGTCATTGATATATATATGGAAGAGTGTAGGTCCTAGGACACTTCCTTGTGGCACGCCGTATGATACCTCAATGTCCTCGCTGGTGTACTGGTCAATCTTGACCTTCTGTCTCCTGCATGATAAATAATCTCTAAAAATGGAGAGCTGGGTACCTCTTATTCCAATTATTTCTAGCTTCTGTATAAGGATGGGAAGAGAGACGGTATCGAAGGCTTTTTTTAGATCAAGGAACACACACAAACCTTTTTGCTTTTTATCTAGTTGTTGATAAGTGAAGTCAAAGACAAAACTGCGTGCTCAGATGATACGCCTTTCCTGAAACCAAATTGAGATGGGGATAATATATTGAAATTAGTTAAGTAGCTTCAGAGTCTAGAATTGAGTAATTTTTAATATTTTGGATATAGCGGGTAGGACAGATATTGGCCTATAGTTACTCACGTCGTCTCTCTCCCCACCCTTATATACCCGGGGTAATAATTGAGTGTTTCAAAACTGAAGGAAAGGTTCCAGTTTTAAAACACAAATTAGCTAGGTGTGTAATAATTGGAATGATAAGATGTTTAACATACTTAAGGTACTTAGTTGGAATGTTATCATACCCTGGGGCACTCTCCGACTTTAAGGATATTATAAATTTTATTAATTTCATCATTGTCAGTTTCTAACAAGGCGAATGACTGAGTCTGTCTTGGTAAACCATTCAGATAGTTATTATATAAAAGGTCCTATGGCTACGCTCTGGGACACTGTTCGTACAAAGTTCCCCCGAAGCCCCATGTGATAGCATCCCTAAAACATACAACTTCAACAGGAACTACCATATACAACTATCTGAGTTAGAAAAAGATCAATCCGGCACCAACGAGGTAAGAATATACACTGATGGATCCAAAATGGACTTAGGAACGGGTGCTGGAGCTTTCTGACTCGATCTCAACATAAAAATATCACTAGCCTTAGGTGAACACAGTTCCATCTTCCAATGTGAGTGTGTGGCCATTAAAGAGGCTGCCACCGCGGTACTGCGTAGGAAAGTAGTAGGCTTTAATATAAGAATCCTTTCTGACAGCATGGCCGTACTAATGGCACTGGAGAGTAATATATTTACCTCAGGGCTCATCCACGAATGTCACCTAGCTTTGGAGCGCATTGCTTCGAACAACAGGGTAATCCTGCAATGGATTAAAGGACATAGCGGATCATTGGGTAACGATGCCGCAGACGAATTGGCCAGACGCGGATCCGTGGCGACAGTGCTAGGTCCTGAACCACTCTTGCCACTGCCCTTCAGGCAGATCCGCTCATAGCTTCGCGACTTTACTCAAGAACAACACAATGCCCATTGGGCTAACCTAACAACCTGCAGGCCATCAAGGGAGGCAGTACCCACACTATCTCCTAAATTGACCCACCGGCTCCTCAGCCTCAACCGATCAAACCTCCGAATAGTTGTGAGCACCATTACAGGACACATCCCGCTCAACAAGCATCTATTCACAATCGGCGCTACGGATAGCCCTATGTGTAGGGGCTGTCTACACGCAGAAGAAACGGTCAGTCACGTCATCCTGGATTGCGACGTGCTGGCTGACCAACGGGCCAAAATCCTCGACAACACGAGGTCGCTCCGCGAAGCCAGTGAATATCCCAGGAGACTTCTGAGCTTCTGGAAGGAGCTGGGCTGGCTTATATAACCAGTCTCACCTGCACGCAAAAAGGACCAAACAAGAGTTTAGTTGCGGAAACAGGAGCCCACTAACTAACTAAGGCCAGGCTAAATCCTATCTTCGTTGCCGAATAGTGGTCTAAAAAGAAGAAGTACAAGGACTATGTTTTTTCCAATTTCCCCAATCAGCTATAAACCAGCACAGAAGTTGGGTCATATCATGTTTAGAAATTTTGCTTGTCATTTCTTTATGGTCAATAACAGGTGACATTTGGTTTTTAGGTACCTACTTGCTTTAAAAGATGATAGACCTAATGTTAGAAAAAAAATTACTGATGACCACATTATTTTGCAAGATTGAGTGACCTAAAGAGTAGTGGTAATAAGAGTAATGACACAGAATAAAGTAATAGTACGTAACTATCATGCCCCTCAGTCATGCATGAGGACACTACTAACAAAAATGACTACAATAGATCTTTGCAGGTTGCAGTGGCCGTTGGAAACCAGGAGCCCGGCCCCTTTACCCTCTAACATATAAGAAAAAGACAAGTCTTATGTGAAGCTTGTTAAATGGCTTAAGAGAAGTACATAAAACAAACTCTTATCTATCTACATAACTTACCGTATTAAACTTCCAATCCTGTCGGCACATAGGGCACTGCTGCTGCGGTTGCGAGTTTAGCCACTTCACGATGCAGTGTATGTGGAAGCAGTGAGAACAGGCGCCCCAAACAAGAGGGCAGTCGTCACCGGGAAGTTTGCACTCGGGGCAGCAACTGTCGAAGGGCATACGACAGATACCGCAGTTGTCGTCATTCGCAATCCACCGCCAAGTTGCCACGCCTGTCCAACCTATTGTAACGTAAAATAAAACAATAAACTCTCACTCAATGCCAAGATACGAAGTCTTGTGATGAAGGTGCAGGTTATTTAGTTTACTCACTTTTTACCGTGACTTTCATAGCTCAACACACATAACGATGTAAAATAAAATATCGTGTTGTAAGACGGGTTTTGGACAGTGTGGAAAAGAACACAGAAAGTCTGAAAGAAAACCAAAAACACAAAAACCGTTCACAATTTTGTTTGCGCAAATCACAACACAAATCGATTGTCAAAAGTGAAAATGTCATATCATAACTCACGGTTCAATCTTTCGTTTGTAAAAACGAGATAGAGAGATCTAAAAAGCACGAAAGAGAGAGAGATGCTGTGCGTTCCAATATGCACTAACAGACTGCTTTAGAGCACTGTGAGCGCGCTTAAGTCGGTCCAAATTGACCTAAAGCGTGCTCTAAAGCACTCGCTCTTTCACCGCCTTACGTCATTGATGACGTCTTCGTTTCTGCTATCAGTGCTTTAGTCAAATAGGTGGAGCAGTGAAAGCGCTAATGTCAAAATCGATTTGACACATATAAAATCCCACACGTTTGCAGCCAGCTGATGTTTCTCAAGTTTTTATTGTAATGAGTTTGTCTCTAATGGAAATGAGAGTGGATTTGGCGCACATTTTTCAGGGATTAGCTTAGGCTTTGTTAAAGAAAATAAAAACAAAACTGACATTTTGACAGATGAACACGTGAGCGCGCTTAAATCCATTCCAAATTGACTAGAGCCATTAAAGCAGTGATAGCTTTGTGAGCGTGCTAAATCATTTTGGACCGTCCGTGAGTACTGTATACGCTTTTAGCAGCGTTTGTACAATTTGGAACACAGCGATGCACATACTGCTGAACTGAAAGTCTTAGTAGCCAAGCCATACAAGAAAGAAAAAAATATTATCTACGTGTATCCGAATTTTTTGGTCATCCAAAAACTCGGAATTTCGGCAGATGGCCTTGTCTCCAATGTCGTCATAAATAAAAGCAAAAAGAACACATCAGACATGGCTGTATGGGCTTTGTACTCTTTGCCTTTCCGAAAGGAAGAATGAAACCAAAAAAAAAAAAAAAACTTGGAAAAGGCACGTTCGTTACGTTGGTAGTATGTTTGGAGCGCGTTCCAATTACCCTGACAGCAGGATAGCTTTATATGATATTCATATGTGTGGTCGAGACAGACTGCTGTCAAACGTTGGTCAAACGTAAACTTTACCCGTTTTGGAACCCAACCTTGATTTCAACTCTACAAAACGACCAGTCCTTAAAAAAAGTAAAACGTCAGAATTCTTTGAGAAGAGTAGTGACTGATGTGTTGGAATTTATTTATTTAAGCGCATATTGGCCTTAAATTTAATTCGAAATACACAAAATGACTACATTCGATTCTAAATACGATGTAAGTTTTCCCCTACAAAGTGTTTTTCATGCATTTTACGAAGTTACTTAGTGCTATACCTTTACAGTTTCTACTTCCTAAAATTAATGGTTTTTATGCTTTTTACTTTAATTATTGGGTTTTATGGGCATTGGGACTATGCTATCACTCTTTTGTTATCATAGTTACTGTGTAAAACTGTTTACATAGTGAAATAATCGAGTTTTGTTGATATATGTTTCGTATAACTTTGGTGTGTATTTTGTATACTGTAGATGTTTCCGGCTGGCGATGTGGGGATAGTTGAGGGAGAGATGAACATCCCTTCGAGAGGTCCCCCGTCGGGAGACAGCATGGAGTTCAATACTTTGGATGAACCCATCAAAGAGACCTTTGTAAGTCCATCATACTTGTCTCATTAACTTTTTAATTTATAATATACTATGCAACAAATAGGTAGTACAACTCTGTCTTTCCTTGAGTATTGTGAAGGGTGAATAAGAGATACAAATTTTATTTGGTCTGTTTTGTGTTGATTTTAGTAGCTATTGAATAGCTATATCACAATTATTTTCAAAGAATCCAAAATAAACATTTGTTTCATTTATACTTTCAGTGGGCTTGCTTGTGACCTCAATCTACAATGGTTGACAATTGTCAAGCTATAATTGTGACTTGAATAATTCCAGTTATATGAACTTTGAAATATAGATAATTCTGAAACATTGAAATCAATTCCTTGGCTGTCATGGTTTGGATGTCTAGATTCAGACATTTTGAAAAAACAAGATAATGTTGTAGTATACTAAGCATGAAGTTGATCGAGAATTTTTTTATTGTTGTAGCTTCGTGACTTGAGAGCAGTGGGGAACAAGTTTTACCATGTCCTTATTCCTAGAGAAAAGACTAGTCTCTTAAAAGAATGTAAGTTTTAGCTTTTATTTACCCTTTTATTTTCCAGTAGTATGATAGAGCTATTAGGCTGGTATATCACTGGGATACCACGGTGGCGCGACTGGTTGCGCCACTGGTGTCCATAACTAGACACCAGTAAAGACACACCCTGCGGCCACAGTATTAAGGGCTATAATTCATTGGGAGTGGTAGCGAGACCAGCATCCTAACTGGTTGCGCCACCAAATTGGTTGCGCCACCAAATTGGTTGCGCAACCAAACGGACATCAGGTGAGTAACTCTATAGAGCTGTATACATTTTGTTGGTAGCGGCGACTGGTTGCGCTGCCATGTTGTCCCAGTAAAATACCGGCCTTAACGATAAAATTATTTAACGTAACGAACGAACGATTGTTAACCTTGTTTTATTTTTGTTCTCATGTAAGTGACGTAAATGTCTTTAATGAAAAATAAAGTATCTTTAAACCTAACATACTCGGGTAAAAATGCAATACAAAATAATAAGTCTAGCACTTAAGGAGGATCATCTTATCATGCAAGTGGTCCAAAAACTTTTTGCTGATGAGTCATGACCAGGCCTGTCTCACTCCGCGTCTAGGCATGAATTAAGTACCTACCGCGCGGCGCAATGTTTTTCGGGCTATCACGTTTTTGGTGCTTACATATTCGATACGTTTTGCGCACTGTTAACGTACATTCATGAAACAATTATTATTTATTTTGTTTCCAAGTCTGGGATGTTTTTAGATAATTATAATGAGGAACAGAAGTAAATTTTGTGTATTGGATGCATGAACTCGAAGAAAAAGTAAAATTTTATCTTTTTTTAAATACAAGCTGATTGTAATGTGTTTTTATTATTAAATAGGTATCGTTTATAAAACATACTTACTCTAAATATAGATAAGTCGGCACTCAGAAAATATGAGGCTATTTGTTGATATAGTGTCAAGCTTGGCGTGCTTTTGACTGTACAAGTCCAGCAACATCATAGATTTTGGAAACTACGCCAGGGGGCGTTTATAGATATGCCATATACTCGGCAAAAGCGTGCCACGTAAAAGTAAAAGTGAACCTGACCATGGCGGTGTTTAGTAGTGCTGTCTAACTTGTTATCGATATTTTGTCGATATGCGGGCTGGCAGACGACGTCGGAGACGTACAAGTAGACTTTTTTAATATATAGATAGATTACTGATAGACAGCTTACTCGCCACGCCTTCAGTACTTTTATCTCCTAGTACTGTAATTCTAGCCCGTACGCGTATTGAAATAAGAACGGTACGGTCAACCGCTCGTCGGTAGAAATTTTTTCAACTTTATTACCACGCCATAAGGTCCTAAAGTGTTTCTACTGACGTGCTGTCAAGTGTACAAAGTTCAATGTGTCAAGCTTGAACTGCTCTTGACTGTACAGTTACATAATTAGGGCCCGCGCACACCAAAAGGCAGAGCAGACGAGAGCAGTTGTTGATAACATTGCAAAATGGACTTTATATTCATATGAATAAAATTCTAAATTGCCTGAGAGGCATAAAAACTGCTCGCGGCTGCTCGAGCATGCACGAGCAGTCGCGCGTACGCAAGGTCGCAGTGTTGCCTAACACCCTGCATGCACGTCCCAGTGTTGAATTACCGCTACAAATTAGTAACATGGCACGGCAACCCTGAGAAACTGCTCCGGACTGCTCGCGCATGCTCGAGCATGCGAGAGCATTTTGCCGGTCGGTCTGCGCGGACCCTTAAAATTAGAGGCGACTAAAGGCTTATTAATCAAAGGATGGGCAGTAGCATCTTTTTATTACCATCTTACATACTGCGGTCACCAACAACAGCAGTCGCAAGCCGCAACGCTAACAAGCGTGGTGACTAGGACAAAGAAACACGCGTTTTTTTAAAATTATTTTTCTAAAAGTTTAGATTTATTGAACAGCATTATATGAGCATGTAATAATATTGTATTATCGATATCAGCTGTGCTTGATTACATCACTACGTGTTTACATTGTCTGTATGTAAACATTTTGTAGTGAAATAAAGACGATAGCAGCTTAAATACAAAAAATAAATAGAAATTAGTTTACGTTATGGTTGAATACTGCTTCATAAAAAAATTGATGGGACAGATATGAGAAATAGTCGTTAAAAAGGGAAATAACCAGCGACTTACTTGCGCGTAGATAATTGTAGATGGTTCTTGATTTTCATTGCACTACACAACAAAATATAACACTTTGGTATCCTGCCGAAACCTAAATAAAGTAATGTATTTATAAAAACATTTCTTAACTGAAATCTTTGTTTACAAAGCAATAAGTTTGTCGAACTCGTTCAAGAATTTGACAGCCCACGTACTGAAATATATTGAATACCAGTATGGCGGACCGGCGACAAAGCGTTTTCGGAAAAAAAGTTTCGATACTGATAAAGTATTGTTGTACTTTTCCAACCTTTCTAAACAAAGATTAGTTAGAAAGAAATAGCATTAACTTTATCAGTTAAGTTTTCCATAGACAATAGCTTCAGGTCCTTTAGAAGCGCAGCGTTTTTCTTACGTCAATGAGCAACATATAAGTTTGACGAATAAATGAAATAAAATAGGTATTACAGCAATTGTAGCCGACGCTGGAGTCAACCCTGGCATTCGACAGCGTCGCCTCAGTATATCAAGCTGCATTACAAACAGGGCCCTGACGCGTGAAGTTAAGGTGCAATTTAGCTTTGACGCGCTATGTTTAGGTATATAAAAAGGCGGCTTTTTCCAAGATCAAAGGAGTGCGACTTCTGTAAACTTGTTTACTATTATATATTCTGTGTCATGACACAGAAAAGACTAAGAAGTACCTACAAATCTGAATAGTTATAAAAGTTAAAGATCTTTTAAAGTGACTCTGCATCATTAATGGATAATAAATAATTCATCATAACATCCCATGAAAAAAACGTCCACTACAGGACAGGGAGCTCCCTCCAGAATTCTAGCTTTTGCTGAAATAATGTGGAGGGGAAGTACCATAGTCACCTCGCTTGTTAGCGTTACGGCTGGCACCATGGACCGCGGTTGTAGGTGACCGCAGTAAGTAAGATGTAAGATACATAGGAGGATGCTGCTGCCCATCCTCCAGTTAACCCTTAGTCGCCTCTTACGACACCCACGGGTATGTATGGGTTGGTACTATTCTTTGCCGGCACCACACGGGACAATATAAATAAATAATTAATAATAAATAATTAATAAATAATTATTTAAATATTTTTTTGTAAACTTAGAATTCATTGATAATTTTTAAAGAAATAAGAGAAAAAATATTTTTTACTGATATATATCACCTTGAAAGGACAAGCACTAATTTTGCATGCTGTATAAGATTATACTAAGCATTTTTTTAAATACTTGTAAAATTGAGGTCATTGTGATTTTCAAGATAAATTTCATGTATAAAGAAAGAATGATATGGATCTATTTGTAATATAAAATACTTGGCACTATCGTCATTTCATATTATAAAATTTAAATAATGGAGTGACCATGGCATGCAACTGTCTAGGGCCATTATAGAAAAATTTTAAAAGCTAACTTAAAGCTTTCTACTTTCTAGGGGACCTCTGGGGCCCTCTGTTACTGTGCACTCTCATGGCTACAATACTACAAGGGACAGAGAGAGCAGACAACACAAATGATGGTGGACCGGAATTCGCTGAGGTGTTCGTCTTAGTCTGGATAGGTGCCGCTGTTGTCACCTTGAATTCTAAACTTTTAGGAGGAAATATGTAAGTATGTTATTGATTTAAGGGATCTGTGACAGCCAGCTTAGACCCGAACGCAACTAGATGGAGCCACTGCTGCAAATATAAGGTTTTATTTTTTTTTATGCAATAAGTACCAACTATAATATGTGCAATAAGTTGATCAGCGTAAATTTCAAGGTGCAACTTCAACGCCTAACAACAATAGGGAACATGCACGATTTCTTTTTATTTAGAAATTTATTCTCATTCATGTAATAAACAGACTTAAAAAACTATTTTTCGAATAACTATAATATTAAAAAATATATAAGCCAAAACGAAATTTAATATGGAGTTTATATGGCCGTAGTGAATTGTGACGTCACTATTCATGTCGGATCTCTCTGTCTAATTAGTAGTTTTAAATGCTTATATCGGCCGTATTTCTAAGCCGATTTAAATTTTTATTTCACTTTTTGTCATCTTTAATACGGTATTTTCATATTTTATTAATAAATGCGACTAATAAAATTTATGTATGTTCCCTATTTCGATAAAAAAATATCTCCATATGTCCAGTAAAGTCAATTACTCTCGTCAGTCCGTGATTTACATGAGTACGATCACTCACACATGCACACAAAGCACAACCGTACAGTTTTGACCGCACGCCCACAATCGTAATATTGAACCAAAAATTTCTAACCAAAACTAGTACTTTCAGTACATTAGCTGTATTTTAGTATTAATCAGCAAAAAATTTAACTGAAAATAGCAGTATTCGTTGGTTTTTCAACAGAATTTTATGTCCCGCGTAAGAATGAAAGTCATTTGAATTTTTGTATGGAAAACAGATCACCTTAACCCAAGTGACCCAAGTGGCACATCCATCAGTAAAAAAAATATCCAGTCAGGCAGATTGAAGTAAAGGCACAGAACAAAGTAATAGTAAGGTACCATAGTTTATTTAAAATAAATAAAGCATTTATTACTGCCTACCCCAACGGGAAAGAGGCGTGATATTATGTATGTATGTATTTATTACTGACTTTTTACAGTTTATGTTTTGTAACATAAATCTTATCTTCTACCTTCTCAAATTTTTATATTATAGTAAAAATAGTTTATGCTTCTCTGACAGCCATATTGTTAATTTCGTCAGTTTGCTTGTGGCAAAGGCGTCCCCTAGAATATTGCCATAGTTTATTTAGCACCTATCAACTCTGTAAAGTATAGACTAAAGGTCACTGTAGTAATAGATACAAAAAGTGGTTAAAGTTGCCGTTTTATATTTCACAAAGTAAATAGGTTTTAAATAAACTACGAAACCTTTACTTCAATTTGACGGGCCGGATTTTTTTGATAAATTATGTATTCGCCGAGTAATATTTTTTTACTAATGGGCCCCGTTACATCACACTGCGTCCCCCTTCCCAGTACGGTAAATAAATAAGAAATAAATGGTATAAAAATTGTTTTTATTGTATTTTAACATGAAATTAATCAACATAAAAGAAAACAACAAAATGTATCTACATTATTATTACCCAAGATTTATGTAACACTCTCGGCAGCTAGACCCGCTAGAATAATGCCACGCCTCCTCTAAGGGGTTCGGTACCCAGTCTAATTGGCTCCACATAATTAGATAAATAATACAATTATGGGTCGGCGTTCATTAATCGCTTCAGCACCCGACCAGCTTCAGACAAGCACCTAGTATCCTATACTATTAAACAAGCAATTTTTGTAATCGGTTTCTCGAAAACAGCTCTAACGATTTCGATGAAATTTACTATACAGGGGTTGCCGGGGGTGAAAAATTTATCTAGCTAGGTCTTATGTCTAGGAAAATTCGTTTTCATCGCTTTTTTATAATTTCTTTGCCCGTTAATTATCGAGTTAAAGAAACTTACAGCGCCATCTTTTGTTGAGTAGCATAGCTTGCTCATCCGATGATATTTTAATCATTCAGAGCATAGATCGGTCGACCAGGTACTATACGAAGAGTGGAAGAGTGGTCCTCACGTTGACCACTATTTTTACTTAAACTTAAAGCCCGTTTTGCAATAACTTAGTAGCGAGGCAAGGTGGTGCTGGTCTGGTGCTGAGGCGGTTAATGGATGCCGAATCAAAATTTTGTAATTTACTCCCGAAACTGGATTGTAATTACCAACGAAAACAAGGAACTAGAACAAGCAAAAAAGAATAAAAATCCACTTCCTATGGGAAGGCCTATTTTTCCTATTTATTTAAAGTTGTTATCTCAAGGAAAGTACATTCCGTGCGACGAGTTAAGGCCTCTGGGCGGTAGTAGAGGGGTAAATGCAGTAGTATTTTTCTTGCAAATATTGCAACTGCGCATACTCCACTCCGCCCAGCGGCCTAAACTCGTCGCGCAGCCTGTAGCTTGTATTTGTTGTCAAATTCTCTGTTTTTTTTTAAATATTACAAGTGAGCAAACGAGCAGGTGGGCCACCTGATGGTAAGTGGTCACCACCGCCCATAGCACCCACTGTCTTATTAATGGCATATTTTGACAGTAATAAGACAGCAAAGCGCGTTGCTCACTTTGAGAACTAAGATGGTATCTCTCATGTGCCAGTAATTTCACTGGTTCCCTTGCCGTTCAAACCGAAACACAGCAGTGCAAACACTGCTGCTTCACGGCAGAAAATTGCAAGGGAGTGGTACTTCCCCATACGGACTTTCCACAAAAGCCCTACCACCTTCGGGAGAAAAACAACAAAAGTCTTTGAAAGAGCCCTATCAGTGGTAAATCGTAGGTTTTACCAGTACATCTTAAGATGAATATACCTAATCTAGATAGGACCTAAACAATCTAAAAAACCAAAATCTTTATGCCTTCCTTATTTTAATCACGTTTAGGGCTATAGTCGCGCTGCGAGTGTCAAGCTTGACCTGCTTTTCTGTGTACAGTATTATACAAAGTGTAACTGAAAAGGCCCGTCGCTAGTGTGGTGCCGTAAGAGGCGACTAAGAGATTATGAACTGAAGGATGGGCAGCATCATCTTTCTGTGTACTGTACTATCTTATATACTGCAGTCACCAACCACAGCGGTCGCAGGCCGCAACGATTAAAAGCATGGTGACTATGGTAAATCCCCCCCTAAGTAGGTACAGTCAACGACAGGTCAAGCGTGACACTCGCAGTGCGACTTTAGGCCGTACGACTATTGAAATAAGAACGGTACAAAGTCCAATGTGTCAAGCTTGATTTGCTCTTGACTGTGCCACGCGATAATACTTGAGTTTTGGAGGGACAGGGAGTCCTGCAGTGGACGATTCTTGGGATGTTATGAACAGAAAAGGATATCAACTCTGAGTTATGTAAATCTGTGCATGAAACTGAACGACATAGGTCGAAATAAGAAGAAATAATTTCGTCCCACACAAAATGCGCCATCAGCTGATGCAGTTTCTATGGGTTGTGATTATTTTTGTTATTTCGACAAATATTAGGCAGTTAAATGAGATGAGATTAAATTGTACAAATGTTTATTCATCGATCTAAAACTGTAAAAAGTTAGTGATTATTGCATGGTAAACTATGGAGGTATGTTGTTACCTATTATTTTACCAACTTTGTCAATCTATTGCTATGCAATAAAATTTGATTTGATGTCCCATGCGGAAAGTTGTCCAGTTGTGGACATTACACCCTTCTTTTTGCGGTTAGTACAAGATATTTAATTATTTTTGTATTATTTTCAGTTCGTTTTTCCAGTCTGTGTGCGTGCTGGGCTACTGTTTGCTACCAGTAGCTATGGCGCTGGTCATATGCAGAATAATTCTCTTCTCGACACAGAATAGTTTCCTATTTTTCCTACGATTCGTCATATCCATGGTCGGATTCATCTGGGCTACATTCGGTAAGCTTGCTGAAGATTTTTAACATTTTCCCATATAGCAACTTTACTATCAGCCAGTTGCACTAAGCGTCTCTAAAGTTAAAGCTCCTTTAAATCTGTTGCTGTCACTTTCTTCGTCAGCAAAACAAAGAGTCAGCAATAGACTTAAAGGAGCTTCAAATTTAAAGATGCTCTTTGCAACTGGCGGTATGTCTCTTTGTTTTGACTAGCAGTACCTGCACTTCACTACAAGGTGTAAAAAAAAATGTAATTACTCAGACCGTGAAATTGAACAACTTTGCCCAAGGAACATTAGTTGAAATATATCTCTCTAGGGGAAATTTTGTATGGGAGTTCAAAAAGTTATTTTCGTATTTCGGCCTATGTTCCTAAGGGAAAGTAGTTCAGTTTCGTGGTCTAAGTGACAGGCCAAAATAGTGCTTACAATTTCTTTTACAGCCGATATATTTCACTAGGAGCCAACTTAATTGATATCGGTTGAAAGGCGTCTAACGCAAATACTAAGAAGCTAAATCCCTTATTTATAAGGTCCTAATGAAATAGTGAACATAATTTTAGTATATTACTCAGACCATGAAACTAAACAACTTTCCCCAAGGAACATAGGTCGAAATACGAAAACCAATTTTTGACCTCCCATAGAAACTGCATCAGCTGATAGCGCATTTTGTATGGGAGGTAAAATTTGGTTTTTCCTATTTCGACCTATGTTCCTTGGGGAAAGTGGTTTAGTTTCATGGTCTGAGTAATATACTAAAATTATGTTCACTATTTCATTAGGACCTTATATATATAAGAGATATTCAAGCCGTTACGTTTGCGTTTAGCCGTTAGCCGTACAACGTATGTTATTGTTTTGACACCCCGGATATTTTAATAGGTGGCTCTGCACATGAAACTGAACAACTTTTCCCAGGGATCATAGGTCGAAATACGAATAAAATTTTACGATCTCCCATACAAAGTGCATTAGTTGATAGCTCATTTTGTACGGGAAGTCGAAATAATTTTTTCGTATTTCGACCTATTTTCCTTGGGAAAAGTTGTTTAGTTTCATGTGCGCAATCACCTCTTTAAATATCCAGGGTGATATAAAAATAAGGGTTTATATTTTCCTGAAACTTAAGACACAACCCGGTCCTCTATGAGACTAAAAACACAAACAACATCAAAACTTAACCTATTGTTCAAAAAGGCGGTCTTATCGCTGCAAGTGACAAGCGATTTTTATAGCATCTATGGTTTCATTATGTTCCATCTATTTGCTTTTGTCTTGGTTAACTTCTCAAAGGAACTGCACCAGGTTACCGCCATCTTGTTTTTCACCATTTTTACCACAATGCTAAGTTGCTCCAGGTGCGTATTTTGAAATAGCACCGTAGTTACATCTTTTACCGTTTCGGCAGACACTATATCACAAATTTCAAATGCTGTCACGCTAGAAAATATTCGAAATTGTTAATAAATTCTCCGTTGACAGCCGTGTTCACGGTTTATTAGTTGTCATCAATGAACTCAATAAATGGCGGCAATAAATGTCGGTTCTCACTGCAGGTAAGAAACAGAAATTTCCATTTGTATGTTTGCTTAGCTCGCAATCATGTCTGCAGCGTCAAGGTTTAGATAGTTGTCCAGTTGAGGGCGATAGTTGAATTTTCTGCGCTTGTAACCATTGACGACGATACGTATTCATAAACTGTGGTCAAAAAGCCTTCCGACGACGACGACGACGACGACGTCGTTTCATCCGTAGTCGTTGTTGATGATGCCGACGTTATATTTTCCTGAAGTTCGGATGATAATAATGCTTCTGTAGTCGTCAATATTGCACCACCAATTGTTTTGATGAACCCATTTCCCTTTAATATTGATTTTCTTACATCTAAATCGTGTTCACTTTGGGCCGAATGCTGTGAACTTGATGAGCTGTTGTCTTCGAAAATCGTATGTATCAGCTGCCTGACTAATTGGAGTGTGTATTTGAAAGTTCCGGTCATAATTGACATCAAAGACTCCAACATTGTTGGTGGTTAACCTGAACTAGGTTGGCAATTTCGTTGGGAACTCAGTCTTTGTTAAATCTATACTCACACTTTTGTCCAACCACTATATATGTTCGATACGGTTTCCAGTGCACGTAAACATAAATTTGCAAATGTCTCGCAATGATTAAATATAATGAATTAATATAATCCCTTAGTTCAGTAACTTTAAATACGCACCGTTACTTTGCACAATAATTGAGGTAGAACTAGTTTGGTATTATTCAATGATTTTAAAGTTCCTTACGAAGGACTCCAAAACGCGTTGTTACTATGAACTCCTGACGACGAATGTCAGGGTGACTGCTGCAACGAATATATGTATATTCGACAATGTAACCAGGCAGGGTTGACTCATCGAATGCCAAATGTCTGTTTACAAATAAGAACAAACAAACAGATACCTTAAAGGTATTTGTTTGAAGTTCACAGTACATAAATATAAATAAACTACCGGCCAGTCCCGGCTTTACACGGGTTGCAAATTTGTTAATAAACGAGTCAACCTTTTATTTACTGTGGGTCATCCTAAGATAAATCTTTTTCTTTTCTTAAGTGGGCATTTCCTCCGTTCATCACTTATAATAACGCCTCAGAACAAAAACCTCCTTGCTTCGTTGAATAACGCAGTCGATTTAAACACTGATTCCGAGACGAGAAACAGGTTTTTGTCGATTTGATTGACAAACGCCGTCATTGTTCAATGTACAGCCAAATAAAACATTATAATCATAAATAAAATACACAAATCTTCGTGCATTAAATTCCCTAGTCTTACAGACAGACAAGCGATTGGGAATTAAATTTTGTACTGTGTGTTGTTGTGACTTGTGTGTCATTTCAGGTCGCTCGTCAGCACATACCTACGTCTTTGGGTCACTGCAAAAGACCTCTTTACACATGGCTGATACAGCTTGCTAACTAGCTTGGGGCTGCTAGGCCTGTCAGAAAACAGAACAATTGACATGAAGTTTTTTTGTTATTGTGAGAAATAGGACAGCATTTGACCCCGAACTCACCTGGTGGTAAGTGACGATATGGGGTCAAAGATGTAGCATGCTTACCTAGAATGATACTTTTCGTTCTTGCCTTGAAAATATCCAGATTATATCGTTCGACAAATAGATTGGTTAGGAGGGTTAAACTCCTTAGCTGTGCGCACTGAAAATGAATAATCAAAACGCTTCATGCTGACAGATGGTACTTCAACGATATAGGGGTGGAACTCCAACCGACGTCTAGTTCCTCGAAGCTGGAAGGGGGAAGGTGGATTAAGGTTGTGCAAATCAGACGCACACTCTCCAAAACTTATCTCGTAGAATACTGACAAACAGGCTACTTTGCGAGGGTGTTCAAGGGTGTGGTGTGCTAAAGTGTGCTTTGCCTTTTTTTATAGACAATGGGCTTACTCTTGACCTCGATCTAGTCTTGAGGACAGAGATGAGTTCGACGATGGGACGAGCTTGTCCAGAAGAAGCCTATTCACTCGCGACTTGAATAGATAAATACAACTTCAACTAGAGTCTTGTTACCAATGAGCTTTCTGGTATAGCCAGCTGATATTTTGCAGACCCATTCCTGAGGTGGCAGCAGTACTCCATACCCGATCGGACTAGTGCTTGATATAGCTTTAAAAGCCGCCTCGATGTGAAGTACCGCCTGGCCTTGGATGCTTAGTTTCTTAGCTGCAGTTTGGGGCAAGGATTCAATAAATTGCCAAAAGTTCAGGTTGGATGATAAGTCCATACCAACAAGCTCGAGGTGGTCAGATATCGGTACGGATACATTTCGGAAATTTGGAGCCAGATTAAAGGGACTCCGTTTAGCTGTAAACAAACACGCCTTTGTTCTAGTCGATTGATAGTGACTAGACTGGCATCGTCCCAGTCGGACACTGCCGTCAACCATTGACTGTCGACAATAATGAAATTCTACCGTACTAGCCTTTGCATTGGATAACGATTTATTGATACGTTAACTATTTATTGACAGAACTTCTTTAGCTATCTCGCAAGTGCGATTCAAGATTTTGTGATCCAAATATTACTAAGGCAGATATGTTTCCTGTATGTGAAATTCGAGGAATCAAATACTTTCCCGGCACTGCCAACACCATTTCAGCGCGAGCTAATCCAGCAACGTGTAGAGGCCCTTAAACAAACAAAACGGGGAAAATACTCGCGTACTTTTTAATGCCACTGAATAACAAACAGTATCTTAATATAATACATACACAGTAGCAATAGAGTAGTAGTTAGTGAGATTGGCTAGCGTTTGGAGAGATTATTTTTGTTTCCAAGCGTGTCCGATTTTTATCTGATCCTTGGGAACATAGCATAACAAACACTGTTGCTTTAGTGCGGAAACGGCTAAAGGGGTAGTACTTCAGACGGATGCAACACACAAATGTTTAATATTTATGATTTTTATTTAGTCAAGTCATAGGCCATTTGGTGGTTTTTAAACTCTGACAGTCAGGTTGGCCACTAACCTGACAAAACCTGATCCAGGATTGGGTCTGGTTTGCCTTCTAGATGCGGATATCAGATGGCAGTTTCTTTGTGTAAAACAGGTGCTCTTCTCAAATACCAATGGGTGGTTAGGTTAACAATGGCTGTTTTATTATACAGAGTATAACAAGACATATCCCAAAAACCGAAATGCACAAACTGAAAAAAAAAAGAATCTCATAAGAAAAAAATAATAATTTTCATTCAAAATTCGGTCAAGGCAATTGCATCGACACGGGGTAACTGCGTCAAACTATGTATTTTTATTACGCTAGTAACGACACCTTTCCATCACGAAGTATTCTAAGTTCTACTTCCCGGTTGCAGTCACAGATGGCTCTATAATAATAATAATAATTTATTACAGGCACTTTTTTACTTGTAGTCCCATAATTACACTATCATTACAAAAAGAAGAAGAAGGTAGCACAGCCATTCCTTTCCTACAATTTATTAACAATAAAGTTTTTGTCATAAACATAAAGTGTTCTGAAGAAAGCTAAAATAACTGTGTTATGACACTGTTGAAGCCTTCTATGAAAATATATTTTGACTGTGTATAGAGTCAAAATATATTTTAACTTGTGCAAAGTAATGTACAAGTTTTCTACTTTAAAGTCTGTAAACATACCTATAAACGCAGATATCCGCCATTAACGCACTTGCCCCGAGCCCGACTGCCTCAACACGTGATGAAGTTTCTATGGGAACTAAAAAAAAAACCGGCCAAGTGCGAGTCGGACTCGCGCACCGAGGGTTCCGTACCACCACATAATCATAATTGTATTAGTTGAAATTTCAGTAAGTTAATGTGCTAGATTTTTTGAGTCCGACACGCGCTTGACCAAATTTTATTATTTGTTGTTATTTTATAGCTTATGCACTATAAACATACCAATTTTCAAGTTTGTAAGTGTACCCGTTTAATAGAACTAAAACAAAAATCGCCTCCACGACCATCCAACTTGACCTCTCCCTTATATGAATGTTCTTGTAACGGGAGCTCACCACAATTGGTTACCATTAGTTGTGAGAAAAGTTGAAATATTGAATGATTTCAGACTTTTCCCTTTATTTGTACTGTGAGACCTAGCTTCTTGCCAAATTTCATAATTTTAGGTCAACGAGAATTACCCTATAGGTTTTGCTTTAGTGCATAAATGTATGGAGATGAGGACATAAAATGCCATATCTTTTGATTGCGTCGTTGTAAAAAATATAAGTTTTCAGATCTTATGTGGTTCATGGATCCTAATATATGGTATTAATTTCAACCTGATACCTTTACCCGTTCGTGAGATAAAGGGTCTTGACAGACAGACGGACAACAAAGTGATCCTATAAGGGTTCCGTTTTTTCTTTTGAGGTACGGAACCCTAAAAACATGTAGGGTCCAATATTTTTCTGTAAAATTTGTTCAGTATTTAGCCTAAATCCACATTTTCAATTTATGTATTGTTTCACTTTTCAGCTGCCACGAAGTTCCTGGGTGACAGCCAACCGGAAGGTAAAAAGGCGCTTGCGGTGTACCCAATCTGTTTATTCTACTTCATACTGTCGTGGCTAGTCGTCTCCCATAGTAATGTGTAAGTTCTACACCTAGAATTGTGATATGGACTGTTTTATAGCGTAATATGTGAATATGTGATTAAGTATTTCATTGTTTATTTAAAGAAAGATGTTTGTGTTTAACTGTATAAACATGGTGGCGAATGTAGTGATTGCTATAATTTAAATTGCTGTCGAAATTATGTAACTTGATTCGAATGACTGCAGGACAGAGCAATGCGTGAGAGCAGTTTTTGTCGCTCTAATATCTTAGTACCTGGACGACCGAGCTTCGCTCTATAATAGCCGCCTCAACCTGAATATATCATCGAATGAGCAAGCTATCCTACTCGCCAACAGATGGCGCTGTTAGTTTCTTAAACGCGCAAAGAAATTAAGAAACAGTAAAAACGAATTTTCCCTAGCTAGATCGATTTTTCGCCCCCTAAAACCCCCGTACGATAAAATTCATCGAAATCGTTAGAGCCGTTTTAGAGAAACCGATTACAAATATATATATTTATATATATACAAATATTGCTCGTTTAATAGTATAGGATATCAATTTCTTTTCGTTTATTCCATCGCTTAGGGTGTTTACGCACTACGTCCGATCCGAATCCGTGAAAATAAGAATCAATTGTAAAATCGAATGACGGAAGCCGATTTCACTATTGATTCTTATTTTCACGGGTTCGGATCGGACATAGTGCGTAAACACGCTTACCATTTTGGATCCATGACACTAAAACCTGAGTATATTTGATGGAAAGAATAACATTGTTTTACAAACTTGTTTTTTCTGACAGCTTAAGCCGATTGCTTTTGACATAGCTGCAAAATGTGTTGGTAAGTGTTGGAATGAACGAAAAATGGATCATGCGCATCGCTCCGTCCTGTTGTTGACCTACAATTTGGTGGTAATAAGGACCTACTTACCTCACAATCGAGATGTAAAGCAGAGTGGTTAGCTCGGGTGTAAGGATCAATTGCACCCTCGAACTATAGGCGCCCTCGCTGCGCTCGTGCGCCTAAATAGCTCGGGCTGCAATTGATGCCTTACAGCCCTTGGCTACTAATCTACTATTATTTCGACTTTTAGAGGCACAGCAGACGGCAGACTTTTTTTTCTGACAGCCCGCCAGTGTGGCCGGTATTGCAATTATTTTCGTATTATAATAGTCATTCACATGAGAAAAACTCGGCGTATTTTGCAAAATCTTTGGTTTGGAAGGAAAACAGCTTGAATAGTTGTTCAGTTCAAAGAGTTATTTAGTCGAAAAGGTTGTTCACATTGTTATTGTGTTTATATCGTATACCAATTTTGAAAAAAAAGTCTAGTTTGAATTTTATTGTGATAAAAACTAATTTTCGCAATACTGGTCACACTGGCGGACAAAGTCCGTGACTGCCCGTGTCAGCCCGGCTCTCGTCTGCTGAGCCTCTAAATCGTGACCTTTTTCGAAGAGATGTTAAGGTTTTCTTCTTTGGCGTTTTGAATGCATGTTTAGGCAAGCTGGACCTAATTGTATGAAAATGAGTTTAGGCGGGTCATTATTCCAATTCGGTATTCGATCGTACAAACACAAAGGGTACAACAACTCTTAAGAATATGAATCTTACCCCGAATCTGAACAACTTTTACGAAGGAACTTGGGTTGAAAAAGAAAATCTACTTCCCATAGTAAACTGATCTAATAGGGCATTTTTTTATGGAAGTTATTTTTTTTTATGTCGACCTATGTTCCGTGGGAAAAGTTGTTCATTTTCATGGACAGATACTTCAGGGTTGTTATACCATTTTTAAATAAAAATATTAAAATATAAAATGTTTAACCTATTTCTAATTATTTTTTGTAATTTTCTTAACAAGCTTAAATTAACTGAAATGAAAGGGCAACAAATGTATGGGAATTGAACGTCATCTTTTGTGCCGATTTTCTGATCGGAGAAACAGGTTCTATATTATGTAAGAAAGGCATTTTAGTATTATAAAGGGTGTAAGAGACGGTGTACCGAAAACTGAAAGGGCGTGCTCAGTCAACGAAACTGAACAACTTTCCCAAAGAAACATATGTTGGGTAATGAAAAAAAAAAATTCCTCTCCATACAAATTGCGCAGTCTGGTCGAACAGTTTGTATGGAGAGGTAAATTTTTTTTCATTATCCAACATATGTTTCTTTGGGAAAGTTGTTCAGTTTCGTTGACTGAGCACGCCCTTTCAGTTTTCGGTACACCGTCCCTTACACCTGTATATTAGTAAATATGCATTAATGGGTAATTTTCTAAGAACATAAATAATTTCTCGCCGAATTCCGCAAAGATTAAGGCTAATAGACATAGATTTATATAGTCAAGATAGGGTCTTGGGAACAAGCGGTTCAAAATTTCCCCATACAAGAAAAAAAAGCGCCATCTGTGAAAAATCGCGTGAACTACGTTGAGTAGTACTTCGGTCGGTAACGAATGGCGGGAAAAACAAAACACTTTTTATTGTTTATATGTGATTTAGGCCTTGTATTTCAATTTCTTTATTTGGATTATAGTCAAAAACAATAATAAGAAATAACAATAATAATAATAAGAGTATATTGTTTCTTCAACCAAGAACATTCCATTTTGTTGGTAAGTTTATTGCATCCTATGTTGACAATATGACTGACAACGACTGACATTTGTTGGTCCTAAACGTCAGATTTCGGACCAACGAATTGGGGACAGTGTAAGGTGCCGATGGGCCAGTACTTATATATAAGTAAATGCTAATAGACAAAAAAAAAGAAAATCTTGAAATAAAAAGGTTTCACGACAAGCACAAACTTCATTTTCTACTTCTTTCCAGTAAAATCGTATGAGCTGTATGTTATTTCAATGGAGAAACTTATATTTATTGCTGTTGTTGGATAATATGTTAGTAATAGTAGTTTAGTAGCCAAGGGCTGTACAATTGATGCTTACACCCGAGCTAACTACTCTGCTTTACATCTCGATTGTGAGGTAAGTAGGTCCTTATTACCACCAAATTGTAGGTGACCAATTAGCGCTCTAGGGTAATAATGTAGCTAGAAAAGCCCTAGGGCGGTAAGTAATTAAAACGCCCGCCGCCCCGCTGCTGGAGGCGGCCATCAAGGCGGAGCCGCGCGTGGAGGTGGAGGTGCTGCCCAATTACTTACCGCCCTAGGGCTTTTCTAGCTACATTATTGCCCTAGAGCGCTAATTGGTCACCTACAAGCCCCATTTGGAGGTAATTAGGACCTACTTACCGAATATGAGAGATTTAAAAATTATTTAACAGCTTTTTTTATTATACTGCGTGTAAATTAAATGCGAGTCAGGGGCTGCTTTATCAGACATTACCACAAAATACCCCAGGTACATTTTTAAAGTTCTTTTACTTATTTATTCCAATTTTGTAAATATTTTTTGCTATTTCGGTTACACCGAAAACGACCCTGAGCTAAATATAATTAATTTACAGTATATCAAAAGAGCCATATCACACTAGCGATTTGAGTTCGCCGCGCACTCGCCCCGCCCGCCACTCGCTCGCAACTCGCTAGTGTGATATGGCTCTTAAAACAATTAACTTTTATCTGTACTATAAAAAAATGTTTATCTGACAGCGAGTTTTGTATTGAAGATTGTATTTGACGCATTTTGACTTATGATCCAGACGAAAGATTCTTATCAAGTTTCATTGATGTGAAAAAATATTACTTGTTGAATATATAACGTATAAAATATCTGAACAGTATGATTGTAAACAGTCTGTGAACTTTGGTTGGCCGCTGCAGAAAAAACATGGTGACATGAGGTTTCATAGTCCAGTCGCTAAAGCACTGTGTTTGTGGAGCTCCATCTCAAAACATGGCGAATTTGCTCTCTTGTCCACTGTGCCCCTCCACCTGCACTAACAAGGATCTATGTGAAGCCACCATCACTAACTGAATTCAAAGACTAATTCGGCATACATTGCTAGGAGGCTTGGATATGCTGATTGCAATATCCTTACTTCAACGAGCAATGTAAACCAAATTAGTTTCTGAATTAGGTAAGGTGTGATCGTGGCTTTAGCCATAGCTGTAGCAAAATTTTCGAAGGTGAATATTTAGAGCCGTATCTGATCATTGGTGCCAAGAAGAGGAAGACTGTAATTTATTGAGCACTATTTTATTTTTATAATAATAGTATTTTTCACTGATTCTCGATAGTTACGTACTCTACGAGTAATATAATTTTACATTGACACGTTTAATGTAGTAGTGTAAATTCTGGTCCATATTAATGGGTATTAATATTATTTAAAAATTGTATTTATAGTGTGTAATATTATTGTAAGCAGTGCAATGTAAACATTCCCATAGCGTTGATCTGGGTTGAAAATTAATACAAATTGCAATGTTTTCATGATTTATTAGTTTTTATCCAGTAAAAATCACAATAAAGATTCTTTGCCGCACACATCGAGGAACACAGCTACGGATAAGTAGTAACAAAACCAATATAAACAGAACCAACGTCATGCTTGCATCTCCGAGAAATCATAAACCCGCTGTAGGGAAACCCCAATGTAAGGAACATCGAAACTTGGCCTAATAATAGACTTACTTACTTACTCCTCTGGCGCAACGACTCAAAATGAGTCTTGGCCTCCGAAACGAGAATCCGCCACTGGGAGTCAATTCTTGAATATCACCGGGTGATAAAATATTACTCAAAAAATTTTTCTTTTCAAAAGTGAAGATTGATATTCGTAAAATATAAATCAGTCCTTGATTGTTAATTTTCATGTATTCTGATTTACCTTTTAACAGTTTATCAGGATGAATGTGAATTTTTAAAGTCTCAAAAATGATATTTTATCACCTGGTGATTTTCAAGAATTGAGTCCCTGGTCTCCGTCTTGTACGGTGGTTCGCCAGTCGCCTGCCTAGAGCTCGCGCAGGTCTGAGCTCACTACGTGGATCCCCCGATACCTGGGGCGGCCAACCGGGCGTCGACCCGTCGGTTGACCCTCGAAAGCTTTCTTGACGTGGCGGTCCTCTCCTAGTCCTTCTAAGTGGCCGAGCCAGCGGAATCTATGAACCTTCGTATCTCCTACTCGTATTATATTTGGGTTTGCAACAAGTTCTTTAATTTCTGCGTTTTTAAGAATCCTCCAGCTTCCGTCACTTCTTATCTTTGGCCCAAGGATTTTACGAAGAATTTTAGTGCGGCACCGTGTGGTGCCGGCAAAGAATAGTACCAACCCATACGTACCCGTGGGTGTCGTAAGAGGCGACTAAGGGTTATAAACTGGAGGATGGGCAGCAGCATCCTTTGTATCTTACGTCTTACTTACTGCGGTCACCTACAACCGCGGTCTATGGTGCCAGCCGTAATGCTAACAAGCGAGGTAACTATGGTACTTCCCCTCTACATTTTTCCAGCAAAAGCTAGAATTCTGGAGAGAGCTGAGCTGTCCTGTAGTGGACGTTTCATGGGATGTATGATGATTGATGACACTCTCCGCCCCCCTTGCAATCCATCCCGCACCCCCGCGCGTACCCGCCTGCGAGATTCTCGTGGTGCTCCTGAGGGTCTTTTGTACTGAATATGCGGGCCTACGCGTGTTTCCAATTTCAAACTATCGCTCGCGGTCCCTCGCACACCACCCGGTCAGTCGAAGCAATTTCTTCGGCGGCACTTGGCGCGGCGGGGTGAGTCCTTCAATGGCCAACATTACGAAAACTAATTTCAAAAACTGAAAGGGCATGATCAGCAACGTAACTGTGTGTATAACTTTCAGTGAGTAAAACTTTCATGATATAAAAAATTATCGGCCTCTGCATATAAAATTGTAAACTTTGGCAGTTTGTATGCAGAGGGCGACTTTTTTTTCAGTGTTATGTTGACTGATCACGCCCTTTTAGTTTTTGCCAACATGTCCCTTATACCCGTATTATGCAGGTAACGATATCTTTCTATCATGAGTCATTTTAAGTTATAGTTCCTGGTTATACAGTTACGTTCCATTCATAGATGGCTCTGTTATGGAGAGAGATAGAGTTATCGGCTATTGACGCACTTACTCTGTCGGCGCACTGGTTAAGTGGGGGTACTTCACAGTTACTAAGTTGTGAGCTGAAGCAGTTTTTATTAATTTTTCAACTTAGTAGGTACAACGCTTTGATAAGATACGGTATTATTCCGAATTAATTATAGTAAACTGCACAGTTTTGTACATATGAAATTAAAAGGCTATTTTCTGTCCATAACATTTTTTATTATTACACATACGTTTCTCTTACGTAATCATAATATATCAAAACAAACTTAAATAGAAATCGGCAAAGTTGAGTCTGAATTTACCAAACAATTCGGACTCTTTGCTCCGCTCGGTATAGAAGGAATACTAATTTATTTTACTATGGGATGACATTGTGTCTCAAGTTGAAATGTCAAATCATCGCACATCAAAATTTACATGTCCCTCAACACAGAATCCTCAGAGAAAAAAACTGCATAAAAATTTATTTTGACGATGCCAAAAAATAGTCATGAAATAGTCATAAATAGTCACCATAAGGAAAAAAATAGTCGCGTTACAATTCTAGAGTTATACCTAGCTATGGTTTGCTGAGGATTATGGCCATAGGCTATAGACAGAATCCTCAGCTTTGATGCAAGCAAACCGTGGGGACTATCGACTTGGTTTTTATTTTAAAAAATAGTCATGAAATAGTCGTCTTGACTTCCAAATTCTCGAAAATAGTCGTTCAAGGATTTCAGAGTTACAGGGGTAGCTTGCTGAGGATTCTGTGCATAGCATTTCACGGACGCAGATTCCTGCAGAACGTTTAGGTTTTTCTGTTTGATACTCATGTCAAAAAATAGTCAACAAATAGTCGTCTCAAACCATAATAACTTCGGTCTGATTTACCTAGCAGAAGTATGTTAAAAATGCATGTTAACTTCGCCATACATTTTTCAACTCAAGTACAGTCGTGTTCAAAATGCATATCATCTTTGATGGTAACTGTTTAGTTAGGTACTTGAATTTTTTTTATGTATTTGAAACCCATGCAATATAATTAATTGTGTTATAAAAAGCAAAGTTTATTTGTTTTCATGTTTAATAATAAAGCTTAATAAACTACAATAATTGGTTTTAAACTAAAATATTAAAAAAAATCTTCTTAATGAATATATTCACTGCAGATTATTTTTAAGTTAGTTTTTTGTATAAATCACAGTCTTTGTACTTATTTTCGTTAAAAGGTTAAATGAGTAATACAGGGTGATAATTTTATTGCGTGCCATAGCTTAGGGGGTGTTTCAGTAACGATAAAGGAACACAAAAAAATCTTTGAAAAAATTCTACTTTCAAAAAATTCTGAAAATTTTAAGATGCAGAGGGCAATGACCCGCAGCGCAATGACCCGACCGAGGCTGCGCTTTTAACGAGCCAGCCACTGTTAGTTTTGGAATTTACATCCAATTTTTAAGTAGGATCATTGAAAAACTGGAAATACTAATTTGGAATAACGCGTTGTATATTTACTGCTTCCATATGCTGTAGTGTAGGTTAACTTTACATTGGAATGTAAAGTTAATCTACACTACAGCATATGGAACGACGAGATATGTTTAACCAATAGCATGGCGGCGTTTGGCTCGACCGAATTGTATGACCGAGCTAGCGCTCGCCGCTGCCGGCCCGTATTTTCATATAATTACTATAGAACACGACAATTGTCGTTGTAATAGCAACACTGTAGGGCACTTAAATACGGGCCGGCAGCGGCGAGCGCTAGCTCGGTCATACAATTCGGTCGAGCCAATCGCCGCCATGCTATTGGTTAAACATACCTCGTCGCAGAATATTGGTGCTTTTTCTATTATACGATCCACGTTAAACATTTCCAACTCTGTTACCATGACATTAAGTCACTGATTTATATTATTCTACTGATGTGATATTGGCTAAAAGAAACACATATGCAGCGATATTTTAATTTTTAATGATTAGTTAAATGCATAGGCAATCAACATTGATCAATCAAGAAATAAGTAAAGTTAGTGTAGTTAATTTAGTAATATTTGTGAACTTACCAATTATTATTCAAGTATTTTTTTTTACTGTATGCATCTAGGTGTAAGCCCGATATCCTAGTTTTACCATTCATTAAACGTGGAACCTACATTATAAGTTTCTAGACCAAAAGATCGGTTTTTCCTCTTATTTACCTAATAAAAATACAAACTACCTAATAAAAATATAAAAATACACAAAAGTAGGGTCTGCAATAACATATAGAAATAAAAACCTCTAACAATATCAAAATCCATTTTTTTTTAACTTGAAATCAATATCAAATAATTTTGTGTACGCGACTGTACAAAGAAAAAATGTATGGCGAAGTTAACATGCATTTTTAACATACTTCTACTAGGTTAACCAGACCGAAGTTATTATGGTTTGAGACGACTATTTTTTGACAGGAGTATCAAACAGAAAAACCTAAACGTTCTGCAGTAATCTGCGTCCGTGAAATGCTATGCACAGAATCCTCAGCAAGCTACCCCTGTAACTCTGAAATCCTTGAACGACTATTTTCGAGAATTTGGAAGTCAAGACGACTATTTCATGACTATTTTTTGAAATAAAAACCAAGTCGATAGTCCCCACGGTTTGCTTGCATCAAAGCTGAGGATTCTGTCTATAGCCTATGGCCATAATCCTCAGCAAACCATAACTCTAGAATGTTTAGTTGTCTAGAGCTATAACTCTAGAATTGTAACGCGACTATTTTTTTCCTTATGGTGACTATTTATGACTATTTCATGACTATTTTTTGGCAGCGTCAAAATATTTTTTATGCAGTTTTTTTCTCTGAGGATTCTGTGTTGAGGGACATAATTATGTCCCTCAACACAGAATCCTCACGGACGCAGATTACTGCAGAACGTTTAGGTTTTTCTGTTTGATACTCCTGTCAAAAAATAGTCAACAAATAGTCGTCTCAAACCATAATAACTTCGGTCTGGTTAACCTAGTAGAAGTATGTTAAAAATGCATGTTAACTTCGCCATACATTTTTTCTTTGTACAGTCGCGTACACAAAATTATTTGATATTGATTTCAAGTTAAAAAAAAATGGATTTTGATATTGTTAGAGGTTTTTATTTCTATATGTTATTGCAGACCCTACTTTTGTGTATTTTTATATTTTTATTAGGTAGTTTGTATTTTTATTAGGTAAATAAGAGGAAAAACCGATCTTTTGGTCTAGAAACTAATAATGTAGGTTCCACGTTTAATGAATGGTAAAACTAGGATATCGGGCTTACACCTAGATGCATACAGTAAAAAAAAATACTTGAATAATAATTGGTAAGTTCACAAATATTACTAAATTAACTACACTAACTTTACTTATTTCTTGATTGATCAATGTTGATTGCCTATGCATTTAACTAATCATTAAAAATTAAAATATCGCTGCATATGTGTTTCTTTTAGCCAATATCACATCAGTAGAATAATATAAATCAGTGACTTAATGTCATGGTAACAGAGTTGGAAATGTTTAACGTGGATCGTATAATAGAAAAAGCACCAATATTCTGCGACGAGGTATGTTTAACCAATAGCATGGCGGCGATTGGCTCGACCGAATTGTATGACCGAGCTAGCGCTCGCCGCTGCCGGCCCGTATTTAAGTGCCCTACAGTGTTGCTATTACAACGACAATTGTCGTGTTCTATAGTAATTATATGAAAATACGGGCCGGCAGCGGCGAGCGCTAGCTCGGTCATACAATTCGGTCGAGCCAAACGCCGCCATGCTATTGGTTAAACATATCTCGTCGTTCCATATGCTGTAGTGTAGATTAACTTTACATTCCAATGTAAAGTTAACCTACACTACAGCATATGGAAGCAGTAAATATACAACGCGTTATTCCAAATTAGTATTTCCAGTTTTTCAATGATCCTACTTAAAAATTGGATGTAAATTCCAAAACTAACAGTGGCTGGCTCGTTAAAAGCGCAGCCTCGGTCGGGTCATTGCGCTGCGGGTCATTGCCCTCTGCATCTTAAAATTTTCAGAATTTTTTGAAAGTAGAATTTTTTCAAAGATTTTTTTGTGTTCCTTTATCGTTACTGAAACACCCCCTAAGCTATGGCACGCAATAAAATTATCACCCTGTATTACTCATTTAACCTTTTAACGAAAATAAGTACAAAGACTGTGATTTATACAAAAAACTAACTTAAAAATAATCTGCAGTGAATATATTCATTAAGAAGATTTTTTTAAATATTTTAGTTTAAAACCAATTATTGTAGTTTATTAAGCTTTATTATTAAACATGAAAACAAATAAACTTTGCTTTTTATAACACAATTAATTATATTGCATGGGTTTCAAATACATAAAAAAAAATTCAAGTACCTAACTAAACAGTTACCATCAAAGATGATATGCATTTTGAACACGACTGTACTTGAGTTGAAAAATGTATGGCGAAGTTAACATGCATTTTTAACATACTTCTGCTAGGTAAATCAGACCGAAGTTATTATGGTTTGAGACGACTATTTGTTGACTATTTTTTGACATGAGTATCAAACAGAAAAACCTAAACGTTCTGCAGGAATCTGCGTCCGTGAAATGCTATGCACAGAATCCTCAGCAAGCTACCCCTGTAACTCTGAAATCCTTGAACGACTATTTTCGAGAATTTGGAAGTCAAGACGACTATTTCATGACTATTTTTTAAAATAAAAACCAAGTCGATAGTCCCCACGGTTTGCTTGCATCAAAGCTGAGGATTCTGTCTATAGCCTATGGCCATAATCCTCAGCAAACCATAGCTATAACTCTAGAATTGTAACGCGACTATTTTTTTCCTTATGGTGACTATTTATGACTATTTCATGACTATTTTTTGGCATCGTCAAAATAAATTTTTATGCAGTTTTTTTCTCTGAGGATTCTGTGTTGAGGGACATCACGTGAGGAACCTCCTTGGTCCATCAAAATGGTCATTAAGTTGTTGTAAAAATTTGTTTTAACACAAATAACGCAGTTACTATTCTTTTTATTTTCGTAAAATATTTATTCCCGCATAGAAGAATGGCACATAGAATTAAAAATAAAAACTGTCCTTGCACCTTTCTTGACATGACAGCTTTTTTATTAATTCTATGATAGACAATGACTATGTTCCATTCTTCCGTACGAGAATAGATATTTCACGAATACAAGGTGTAACAAAAAGGGTATACTAACCCGAAGGGTATGAATCTGTGTGCCCATAAGCCAAACAACTTTCCCTGATGAACATAGGTCGAAATATAAAAAAAAGCAGCTGCTGAGCATTTTGTATGGTAGTTTTTATTAAAGAGTTTGTCGTGTGTGATTGTGGGTGGGTGTGTGCACAGAGCAGTGGGTGTGTGTGTGAGTGGGTATGTGGGTGTATATATAGTATAAATATGTGTTTCAGGTATCATTATATGCTTATTCAAAGTAATGTTGCAAGTTTCGCACACCTAACAGCACGTCAGTAGCATTTTTTGGACTTAATGACATGGTAATAGAGTTATAAATGTTTCCACCGACGTGCGGCTGCCTGTACCTATGAGAAGACAGGTTTTGAGTATGCGGAGATGTGAATGGATGATGAACGAATTTCAATGTTGCAAGCATAAATTTAGCTTCTGCTTTATATTTTACCATAATCCACGTAAAAAAACCTAAAAAGCAAGTTTTTTGTAAAGCAAAAAATGTAGTCTTTTTGTAAAACTAATCTTTTAAATAATCCGCCATAATAACACATTATTTTATGTAAAAAGCCAGCTCGTTATTACAGCCCTTTTAAGGGGATTCGTGCGGTCCACTAGCGCCCCCAGCAGTTAAATGAATATTGCTCGCTAAACCGGAAAGACAGATTGAAGTAAAGGTACCCTAGTTTATTCAGAACCTATCAATTATGAAAAATGTAGTTGACTGTAGTAGTAAGGGTGATGAAGGACAAATTTCTATATGATTTGCTCATGTCTGCCTCTTTGACTGATGATAAGGAGCATCCTCTAGAAGGTACGAAAAATATTGGCGGACATCCACACCCCTGCGTTTTTGAGGAATTAAGTTTTAACTATTTTGAAATTTGACAATGAAACTTACACCTGGCAGACTATGACTATCTGATTAAATACAATGTATAAAACCCCAGAAAAATGGTCTGCCACCATAATAGCCCTGCGTCGTAAAGTTACAGCTCTTCAAAATGCTAAAATTCACTACTTCGTCCCGTGATAATGCATAGCCCTGCATGTCTGCCTCTTCGATTCTCTACATCTTCAGAAGTATTTTAAACAGGAGCCACAAAGGCAGACCAAAAGAACATTATTTAGTATCTTATATTTTTTTTTTTGCTTTTACTCAAAAACGCAGCGATGCACAGAAAAACTTGTAAGGACCAAATCGATTCGTATTGAGCTGATCTATAATACCTATTAATATGAATCATGAGCAAATCATACTCGTATACCCAAATTGCAGCAAGCACCCTAACTATAGTTACAGATACAAAAAGTGTCAAAAACGGCCACTTTTAGCAGTTTTTGTATCTGTAACTACAGCAAACTTGATTTTACAGGGTAAATAGATTCTACATAAATAATGGTACCATTACTTTTTTTTTAATTTTTTTATTTAAAAATACATACACAAAAACCAACAATAAAAACAAACTTAAGCGCAACAAAAACCAGGTATGGTTTTTCCGTGCGCCCAGAAAACATCCTCGGGAGCGCTAGTTAGCAAATGCCTAATAATGTTGCAAAGTTATAATACATACAATGTTGTGCTATCCAAACTATTCGCACTGATAACAACACGTATGAATACCTCTAGACCAGCTCGACGCAGCAAACCGGTTCAAGGCATTGCGTACACACAGGGTGCTCCAATCCAACGAACGTAATAACATTAAGCGAATGTTTTTGAGATCCTTAAAATAAATGCTGTTAAGGAAATATTGTTTAAGCTTATGTTTTATATGTTTTATATTTATTTCGTTTTTTAACTCAAAGGGCAAGTCATTTATAAATTTCGGGACAAGATAATGAAGTCTGTTTTTCCCATATAGGTTATTATACCTAGGTGTGACTAACAAGCCCTTTGACACACTGCGCGTGTTTTTAGTGTATTGTACCTTTTCCTGTAGACCATCATTGAAATAATTTTCCGTAAGAATAAAGTATTTGACTTTGTCATGAATAGGTATTACCTTGCAGTAACTAAATAAATCGTGGTAATTACTCTTGTGTTTACATTTCACATTTTTCGGTACAATGCACTTAAGAATACGAATCTGTAAATTATAAATACAATCCAGGTGAGTTTTGCTCGTTCTTCCGTAGCTACTTAGCCCGTAAGAGATGATAGATTCACCTAGTGAATTGTATAATAATAACAATATTGGAAAGGGTATTTTGTATTTGATAAGGGAGAGTTTGGCTAGCAAAGCTCTTAACTTATCACAAACGGAATTAATGTGGTCAGTCCATTTGAGCCTATCATCTATTATGAGTCCGAGATATCGTTGAGTGCTGACTAACTCCACAGGCTCACAATTACAACTAAGGCGATTAGAATGTAGACATGCATGATCATGGTCAATGAGGCGTAGCGGAAACTGTTCTCTGTTCTGACTAGAGCTGATGTGCATGAGCTTAGTTTTAGTAGCGTTTAATACTAAGCCGGCATCATGGGACCACTCAATTAGGAGCGTGAAGTCTTGTTGAAGCTTGAACAGGGCTTTCTCAATATCATGATCAGCTGAAAGGATACAAGTATCATCCGCAAATTGAAAGACTTCACATGATTTTATGAGATTTACAGCATCATTGACATACGTAATATAGTGAAGAGGTCCTAAGACGGAGCCTTGAGCTGTACCTTCAGTAACAGGAACAGGGTCACTTAGCTCATTTCCGACCATAAAACGGAAATGTCTGTCGCAAAGATAATTTTCACACCACTTATGGAGCGGTCCCCTGATTCCACAATCGTCAAACTTATCTAATAAAACATCATGCCTCAGTGTGTCAAAGGCCTTGCTATAGTCCACGAAAACCACTAAAACCTGTTTTTTGTCATTGAGGTGCCCATAAATAATATCAGTAAACTTAGTTAATAGCTGCGTTGTATTTTTCTGAGGTTGTAACCCGAATTGCTTATGAGTAATAATATTATTTGCAGAGTAGAAGTCCAGTATTTGTCGGCTTATATACTTTTCTATAATTTTATCGATGGCTGGTAGTATAGTTATCGGACGATAGTTTTCGTATGCCTTATGACTTCCGTTCTTATAAATCGGTCTAACTATTCCAGTTTTAAGGTCTGCTGGGTATTGAGCGCTCTCTATAGACGTATTAATAAGATTTGCAATAACCGGTGCTATATCATTACACATAGTTTTTATATCTTTTGTTCTAATTTTATCAACTCCAGGAGCTTTCTCACTATTTAGGGTCCGAATAATTTTGCTGACTGATTCCGAAGTGGCTTTTTGGAAGCGTATAGTCACATTCGCAGAATGTCTATATTGCGATGGATTGAGAATTCTCCTATTGCAGTTTGGGATAATGGTTTTAACACTGTTACGAAACGTATGCGCAAAGTTTTTACTTCAAACTGTCTTTCCTGATTTTCGATAAGTTTTGTATTTAGCGAGTAATATTTTTTTAACTGATGGGGGCGCTAGTGGACCGCAGATAGCCGTACCGTACGGTACGGCACGGAACCGTTAAAAATTTACCAAGCGTAAGTTTTTATTTTTGACACGGTATTGAACCCTACGAATTATGCGAAAGAAATATTTCACGTTGTATACAATGATATTACAATTATAAAACCGACGGTTGTATACTTGTTGTTGGTGATATGGAACCTTCAGTGTGCGAGCCCGACTCGCACTTGAACGGTTTTTTGTTATTTTGTATGTATAGGGAACCCTTTTCGTGTCCATAAATCTTATCTTAGAATATGTATTATTTAGGCACTATTATTATTTATTTAAATAAAAATCTTCGATTTTGCTTTAGAAAAGGCTTCTTCTGTTGTCGATGTTGTCGTTATAGTACTATTCATATACATTTCTGTACTATTATTAATTATTGAATTGATAATAACAGAACTTGTGGTGTTGATGATTTCGATGGGGGGCAGCAATATTATACTTTTTTTGTTTATTCCCAAGAACGATGTGATAAAAGCAACAATATCAAAATTTGTATCCTTCAGTCCTGATTGTTCAAGGTGAAGTGCCTCTCTATAAGGATCATGAATCAGTCTTGCGAAGAAGGCAGCAAGTTTATCATAGAATATCGTGACCATTCTCGCTATGAATGTTAACATTTTTTTTTCTACTTTTTATTGTTCACTGTTAGGGGTCTCCTGATTTCGAAATGCAGATATATATTTTTAAATTGTACCGCTTGCTTTATTCGGAACTTCTTTTTGACATCATTGTCTCCAATAGTACATTTTCACTGTTCGTTGTAAGACATTACTTCCTTTTTGTATCGTAGAGCTGTCGTTTTTGTATCTTTTCTTAAATATATTGTCTAAAACACACCTTTTATAGCTAACGAGTGATATAGTTATATTAGATATAGCTTTTTAAACTCACGAACTGTCACTTGCCTTGCTGAAAGACGAATGCTCTATGCAATACCTAGTCCGAGCAGTACCTACTCGGACGAGGAATAGTACCTAGCACTATTTTCATTGTTTTTTGTGTTATTATAGAAGACAATGGAAAATTCTAAACAGCTGTAATTACAAAGACAACATAAGGTCTTGTCTACGATTAGTAGGTAAGGCAATGTTTGGAATATTTAGGATAGTGACTCAGTACTCAATAGTCTGTATTGTCGTATTCGTCGACCCAAGGTTCAAACCACTGGTGATCTATCTCTGCTGCTGCCGTGGTCGATGTCAGATTAGTTTCCGCTCTAAATACACTTCTCATCAGAAAAATCGAAACACTTTTATAAAACATATGGATACTTGGCTCGCAGAAGCCGCCCAAGTTGTGGTATTGCTGGATTCTAGACTTAGCGTTTTGTTACAAGTTGACATACTGGAATAGGATATGTTTTCTATACTGTGACATCAAAATAAACATTTGTATTTTCTACCCACACTGTAGGTAGATTATTATTGCAAAATATTTTGTACCTGACGATGATAACTCGAAACCGGTCGCACTCTGTATAAATTTTACTAAATAAATAGTGGAACTAGTGTGAAAATGGTGTTTAATTACATAAATTAGCGTGATGTGGCTGAAAGATTGCATCTACGCCGGTCATCTGTTCATAGAGTCTACAAACGCTATCGGGAGACTGGTTTGATCACGCGCCTTTCAGGATCTGGCAGGAATCGGGTCACTTCTGAGCGAGGTGATCGATTTATTGTAAAAACTTATTTACGAAATCGACACCTTAACGCTTTTCAACTGCAGCAGCAGCTTCATATTGCACGTAGGGTGGCTGTAATGTAACTGACTCTATAATTAGAAGAAGGTTGAAGGAACGTGGACTGTATATACCGCACAAGCCAGCAAATGGGCCGAAATTCACTGCAGACCATCGAAGAGCCCGCCTTAACTTTGCACGTGAGCACCTAAATTGGTCTTACCTACAGTGGAGCAAAGTCCTATTTTCTGATGAGTGTAAAATTATACCTACTGTATGGTAACGACGGAAGGAACAAGGTCTACAGAAGAGATGGAGAACGCTTTGCACAATGCTGCATTGAAGAAAAGGTCAGCTATGGTGGCGGTTGGTGGACGGTTTGGGGAGGAATCAGCGCCGACGGTAAGACAGAGCTTGCCTTCGTGTTTGGGCCCCTGTGCAATATATAAGCTCAGTTACATTGCGATAGGTTCACTTTGACAGAAGATACGCAAAGTTTCAAACTGCAGATCCAAGAACTCACCTGCTGAACTGATTTAAACGAGGTTTTCAATGACGCGTCGGGCTTCTTTCGTGCAACATATAAGCTTTATTTCATTGCAAACAGTTCACTTAGACAGAAGGTTCGCGAAATTTTAAGCGGCCGCCGCACCAATACCTCACAAATTACTTGAACGACTCAAACAGGGTTTTCAAAAGCGTATTTGGGATGCTTTCGTGCAATATTTAAACTTTTTTTATTGCAATCGGTTCACTAAATTAGAAAATAGGCGAGTTCAAAGTTTCAAGCGGTGAAGTCGAGCTGAAATCAAACAAAGCTTATAATTTTGATCGGAAGAAAGCCAAATACGTTGTTGAAAATTCCGTTTGTTCCGGTCCTGTTGTTTGTGTAAAAGTCTTGGGTACAGCTAAAGGTTGGTAAAATCTAGATTTAGTTTTATGATAAAAATAATAATAAAAAAATCCTATCTGCTTCGTCATGGCGGTGCAACAAATGTAAAAAAATGTATAAAAGTTCTAGAGTTTTGAAAACTATGATAAGTAGGTACTTAGAAACAAAATACTTCAAAAAATAAAGAGAGATGTAAATCATTGTTTTTAGGCATTGTCTTTTAAGGGGAGAAATAAGTTACAACGATTGTACAGAAGTGAAGTCCAACAGTTTTGTATGTAGGAACATCTACAGTTAAAAGCATGTGAAGCTAGACACGTTGGACTTTGTACCGCTCTTTTTTCAGTTGCCACAGAAGCTAAAGTAACTGCGTCTCAGATTGAGTTAGGCTTTGTTTTGTATAAGAAATAACGAAACCCGTATCACAAGTTGTCCGCGTGGAATTCTACTATAATTTTACTCTTACGAGAATAGTGGGCGACCTAACAGTCTACAATTTACAAACAATCCGTATAATCTGTATTCTGTATACCTAATAATATGAAAGCAAGAACTGCACTGTCTGTCTGTCTGTTACGCTTTTATGACTAATCCGATAAACTGATTGTGATAAAAACTTGGGACGAAGATAGTTTTAACCATGAGAAAAGTCATTAGCTACTTTTTCTGAACCCCACGCGGACGGAGTCGCGGGCAACAGCTAGTTAAAAAATAATCGTTTAAAGTATGATGGCGTACAACTGATACGTTTATTAACAATACTTATTTCAACATGGCGAACTAATATTAAATATTCCTTTCACGTGAAGTTTTGTCGTTCCTATAGTGCAAATCAGTATGCGGTTCAAAATGTATTGTGAAAAATATTAAAAAACCTACCTTAAAACAAAAGCGCTCGCTCTATTTAAATGTTGAAGTAGAAAATATGAAGAAAAAAATATGACGTAGCTTTTTCGGTACATATGTTTTGCTTTATTTTAGCCGATATAAACAAGAAAACAGAAACAATAACTCTTTACAAGCATTCCCCTTTTTAGGGTTCCGATACCAAAATGGTAAAAAAAAGGAACCCTTATGGTGCCGCTCTGTCTGTCTGTCTGTCTGTCTGTCCGTCTGTCTGTCACACCTCTATATCTCAGCAACCACTTATGCTATCAACCTGAAATTTGGAATAGTTTTAGAATATAGTTGCCCAACTTAATTGCACAAGAAAAAATTTTGAAAAAAGTATGATTATTAATATAAAGGGGGCCAAAATAGGGGGGGCCAAATTTCAAATTGTCGCTACTAGGTCGAGTGGGGTATCATATGAAAGGGCTTTACTTGTACATTTTAAAATATATTTTTGTATTTTTTTAAATTTCTTAGTTTTAAAGTTATGATGAAAAATGTCAAGAAAAATACCATTCCCCCCCCCTTATCTCCGAAGTTTGAGTAAGGAAAAATCTGAATTAATTACAGTTGACAGAAGTTTATATAAACTTTACAGCAAAAATAAAACGATCTTTCTAAGTTGCACAGTTTTTCAGAAATCTGCAAAAAACCTTTACAAACAAATTTAGTTTTGCGGTCCTGAAAATGGACTTTATTGCTTCCAAAAATACTATAGGTATATCGGAACCCTCGGCGCGCGAGTCCGACTCGCACTTGACCGGTTTTTTTTCTTGTGATTTTTGCCTCATGTTTACAGTTTTTAAAACGTGATAAATATGACCAGCCAACCGCACAGCAATAAAATGTTTTTTTTTTTTTATTAAATAACAAAAAACCCAACTGCTTAGCACAAGAGAGGAAAACAAGCTTAAATCTATTGGATTTGGTAACTTGAATTGTATGAGATACTGCAGGCGGGGACGAAAAACGTTTTGTGGATGTTTACGACTTAACCCTTAAATGCGTCATGTTGTAGTTCTGCTACACTTTAATTTTTTGGCACAAAATATTCCATAATGAATGTTTTCCTATTATATTAAAATAATGTGGTAGTAAAAATACTACTCAACATACAAGCAACATTGTTTTATCTGTAACTTGTAATATTTTTATTTTTTGAGGGTAGTTTTTACGAATCACCTGACTATCGATTTACATGAACATTTGATCGAGATTTTTTATTGAAAAACCTCAAGGTAAGACTTTCATAAAAATCATACATACAACAAACACACTAAAATTTGAGGTTATTATATAATATATAATAATTGATGTATCAATCAATGTAAAATTGGTATAAAATTGACTGTTGCAGAAATGCAACATTGCGCAATGCATACATAAAAAATATGTGTTTGTTTACTGCAAGAGCCGCCTGTCTGAGAATCAGATTGAGACATATTTATGTCGTCTAGAAGCTGAAATAATGTCTGAATATGATTTAGAAGAAAGTGGTTGTAAACATGAAGAGGACCAGGAGACATTTTATGAAAATCTTGATGCAATTGCGCGAGATCTTCAAGATGATATCATCTAAGATGAAGAGGAGCAAGAGGACGATGATTCAGATCCACCACCTTTACCAGATAATATTGAAAATGATCACTTTTGGTAACTATTTAAGCAGGCACTAGAGCAAGACACACAGAGAAATACAATGCAAAAATGGGAGGAGTAGATTTGATGGATCGTTTCATAGGACGCTACAGAATAAGAACAAAGGGTGGTAAAGCTATTTTATCGCATGATTTATATGTCAATTATAAATGTTTGAATATTATCAAGAAAGGTAGACACTCTAAACAGTCACAACAATCTTAGACTTGCCGCGTTCAGACTGGCCTTAGCAGATACTCTATGTGAGTTAGATGATGTTTCAGCAACTACTTCAGGTACTTCGCCCCCAACGCCCAAGCGTGGCAAACGAAGCAGTGCTTTTTTATAAAAAGCGATTCAAGAAATAAAAAGAAGAAAAGTTCCAGGACAAATAGCACCAAGTAAAGATGTTCACTTAGACAATGTTGCCCATTGGCCAGTGTGGTTTGACCGTGGGAGGTGTAAGTATCCTTCTCGCAAGGACTACACTCAATGTGAATAAAATGTAGTGTTTTCTTATATTTCAATAAAAAAAAACAATTGATTTTATAAGTATCATATTACAAATTAAAAATAGTAAATAAAAATATTGTTTTATGCATGATTACAATTTTTAGGTAATGTGTAAAAAAACAACCTTTTCTATGCACTTATTGCGCCATGTTGTAGTTCTGCAACACTTTGTTTTTGGTCTAAAAATACATTAAAATATAACAAAATATTTTTTTTGTTATTTTTCTCTCAAAATATGAGGGGGAATACATATGATAAATTAAAATCAATGGAATCCAAAAATTGGCGCATTTAAGGGTTAATTTTGTTCGTCCCCGCCTGCAGAATCTCATACAATTCAAGTTACCAAATCCAATAGATTTAAGCTTGTTTTCCTCTCTTGTGCTAAGCAGTTGGGTTTTTTGTTATTTAATATATTTTTATTTTAAACTTTTTAGTTTTCAGATCTGCTACGTCAAGTTATACTAAAAAATTGCCTAAACCTTAGAATCAGGTTTTTACCAGCTATTGTTTGATACCCATGTTGTAAAAGTAATTATTTAAAAAAAATATTTCACCATTTTTTTCTCTTCAAAGGTGCCGTACTAAAATATTATACCATTTGACACTCCTACAATGAAAACAAATCTAACGACACCTCACATGTTAAAATCTATCAAGCCGTTTAGGCTGCAGAGCGCGACAAAGAAATCGACATACATACATACAAAAACAACTCTTTACACAGCCTGGAATCAGACGAGCCCAAACCCAAGATATTTTTCTACACCCACGTCAGTAGAAACACTTCGGACTTTGTGACATAGTAATAGAGTTGCAAATCTTTCCATTCACGTGCGGTTGACCGTACGTAAGGTATGGTTGATGGTTGAATTTGGTAGTCACAAGGAGGTTTTAGTCGCTGGTGGTTCGCTTTGGCGAATCGTGGGCTAAAACCTCATTGGGTAGTCGACATCAAAAAGCTACAGTATAATACAAAAGTAATTAAGAGGCTACCTCCCGTCCGCCCCCATCAGTTAAAAAAAATTACTCGCTAAATACAAAACTTATCGAAAATCCGGAAAGACAGATTGAAGCTAAAGTACCCTAGTTTATTCAGAATCTATCAATTCTGAAAAATATAGTTCACTGTAGTAACGGATACAACAAGTGCGAAAAACGGCCACTTTTAGCAGTTTTTGTATCTGTAACTATAGTGAACTTTATTTTAGAGAGTAAATAGTTTCTAAATAAACAAAGGTACCTTTAATTCAATTTGTCTTTCCGGATATTTGACAAGTTTTGTATTTAGCGAGTAATATTTTTTTAACTGAAGGGGGCGCTAGTGGACGGGAGGTAGCCCCATAATGCTGCATCTTGCACGGGAAATTTAGTCATTACTTTATATGTTAAAACTAAGAAAATTATTTCCAAAAGGCCTAGCTAAACCCAAATATTTTATAAAGAAACCTCCCAGAGTTGGTTTATCAATAAAATATTACCAGATGAGTAAGTGACTCTACCAACCAACAGATGGCGCTGTAGGTTTCTGAAACGCGGTAATAAAAACAGCGCCTCTGGTATGGAGTGGAAAAACTACAGTATTACAAAAGTAATGAATGCAGCATCTTGCACGTGAAATTTAGTCATTGCTTTGTATGTTAAAACTAAGTGATTTTTTTTCCAAAAGGCCTAAACTCAAATATTTTATAAGGAAATCTCACAGAGTTGTTTTATCAATAAAATATTACCAGGTGAGCAAGCGACGCTACCCAATTGTAAACATTTTTTTCTTATCACACTACTCTCTCTAAACCGCCGGTGTGAAGTTAGCAGAAAAAGTTAGACGAATTTGATAACCCGACCAAATTGAGGAGGTCAATTTTCAAAAATGCGAAAACTGCCTTAATTGGGCTCAAATCAAGTAGAAAATGAGTAAGTATGGTAAAACAAACCAAAATCTACCGCTATAACCTAAAAAAAAGACATGAAATGCATTTAAACGACATTCTGTCAATATGAACACGAGAAAGTTCGAAGACCGATAGCTTGCGTTCTGGGTCACATCTGGAGGTCAAACTCATATCAAATGAAAGCCTACTTTATAAAATTTCTAATAGTAAGCAACACAATAGGTTTACAATTCAATTTTTTAAGAAATAAAATCTTATTTTGGGGACCACTTATCGTCAGAAACATCTGCATTTACACTGAACCATATCTTCTGTTCCTTAAGACCTTGCACGATAAAAGTTACATCAAATGAAAGGTATTTTGATAGGCTTTCTAACAATATACATCTCAATTGGTTTGATACAGTTGGAGTGGTAGAAACTTTTTTTTTAATAAACAACTATCTTCAAAAACGTCTGAACTTCCATGACCCATATCTTCTGTTCCTTAAGACCTTGCACGATAAAAGTTATACGAGATGAAAGGTATTTTGATAGGCTTTCTAACAATATACACCTCATTTGTTTTGATACAGTCGGAGTGGTAGAATTATTTTTTTAATAAACAACTTTCTTCAAAAACGTCTGAACTTTCCATGACCCATATCTTCTGTTCCTTAAGACCTTGCACAATAAAAATTATACGAGATGAAAGGTATTTTGATAGGCTTTTTAATAATATACACCTCATTTGTTTTGATACAGTCAGAGTGGTAGAAATTTTTTTTTTAATAAACAACTATCTTCAAAAACGTCTGAAATTTCCATGACCCATATCTTCTGTTCCTTAAGACCTTGCACGATAAAAGTTATACGAGATGAAAGGTATTTTAATAGGCTTTCTAACAATATACATCTCATTTGGTTTGATACAGTTGGAGTGGTAGAAACTTTTTTTTTAATGAACAACTATTTTCAAAAACGTCTGAACTTTCCATGACCCATATCTTCTGTTGCTTAAGACCTTGCACGATAAATGTTATACGAGATGAAAGGTATTTTGATAGGCTTTCTAACAATATACACCTCATTTGTTTTGATACAGTCGGAGTGGTAGAATAATTTTTTTAATAAACAACTTTCTTCAAAAACGTCTGAAATTTCCATGACCCATATCTTCTGTTCCTTAAGACCTTGCACGATAAAAGTTATACGAGATGAAAGGTATTTTGATAGGCTTTCTAACAATATACACCTCATTTGTTTTGATACAGTCGGAGTGGTAGAATTATTTGATAGTAATAGTAGTAGTAATAGTAATAGTAGTATTAGTAGTAATAGTAGTAATAGTAGTATTATTTGATAGTAACAAAAATTGTTTTACAATTTAAGTATTCAATACTTAATTTTATATTTGACCTGTAATGAATATTATTAATAAAGATATGTCTATGTCTATGTCTATTCTTCAGCAGGGTCTTATCACCCTTTTTAAAGAAGGGCACCACTACACTTCTGTGCCATGCCTGTGGCGTTTTCCCTTCGAGTATGACAGAATTAAAAAGCTTCTGAAGAGCTTTAAGCACTGGCCTTCCGCCTGCTTTCAGAAGCTCAGCCTTAATTCCGTCGTGCCCGGGTGCCTTGTTGTTTCTAAGCTGTCTGAGAGCCATTCTAATCTCGTACAAGCTGACGTCCGGGATATCTTCGGTATGGTGTCGGGTAAGTCTAGCTCTTGGATCGTTGGCCAGACTGCTAACGGGTGGGCCGGTTGACGTGTATAACTGTCCATAGAACTTCTCGACCTCCCTCAGTAGCTCAGGCTTGGACGATACGATTCTGCCATCCTCGGTCTTCAGCTTCGTCAACTGGCTCTGCCCTATAGACAGATCTCTTGCGAACACTTTGGAGCCCTTGTTCCGCTCAATCGCTTCTTTAATATGGTTAGTATTAAATAGCCGAAGGTTGCGAGTCAGAGACTTAGAGATCTGTTTATTGAGCCGCCGATATTGAGAAGCATCTCCCGAAGACTGCTGAACCATTTCGCGTCTTTCTTCCATTAGCTTGAGGGTATGATCTGAGATATTTTTGGTTCTTTTAGTACGGTGGGGTCTGAAGTACTGTGACCCAATTGTATGGACAGTTACCACGAACCCGTTATTGTAGTCGTCCACATCTACGCATTCACCAAGGCATTCGAAGCGATTTTGCAGTTCGAGCTGAAAGCCGTTGGGATTTTGGATATTGGTGGGTGCGGGTCGGAGCGTAGACTTTATCAGTCTAGTTCTTTCCAGATTTACGTTGATATTCAATGTGCCTCTTGCCAACCGGTGATAGCTTCCGGTTTAAACCGCATTGATCACAGAGACATCATTGAATATTTGCTTCTTCGTCGACATGATAAAGTCAATCTCATTTTTTGTAACACCATCGGGACTGATCCAGGTTCATTTTCGGTTTTCCGACTTTTTGAAGAAGAAATTCATCATAAAGAGTCCTTCTTTCTCCAAAAAGTCGGCTAACATGTGGCCCCTGGAATTCCGATATCCAACACCAAATTCCGATATCCCACCCTCAGCTCACCATCGCCTCGCTTGCCCAGTTTCGCGTTGAAGTCCCCCATGACAACGGTATAGTGGGTCTTAGGCGTATGTATGGTTTTAGAGATATCCTCATACATAGCCTTGACTTCATCATCAGAGTGTGTCGATGTGGGGGCGTATACCTGTATGACCTTCAGCGAATACCGTTTGGTGATTCTGAGTATAAGGTACGCTACCCGCGACGACACACTCTCGATCATGACGACGTTGTTCACGAGAGACTTGTGGACCATAAACCCGACACCTCCCCGGGACAGTTGGTTAGTTGTCTTATGGAGGTTTAAAAACTTCGACTTGAGGTAAAATATGCTATAAGAAAAAATGTTCTTTTCTAAAACCATTTATAGAGAACCATTATCTATACTTATACCACTATAAGAATACCTATAGATTATTTGATTTATCCTATACTATTAAACGAGCAATATTTGTATAGACGTACGATCAGTTAATTGTTGATCCGATAGCAAATGTTGATCTGGAGGCCTAATGTTGATCCATTACGCTTTTTCATAAATTGATGTGGCTCCGATCGGATCAACATCTGTCATTTTTGTCACATGACTTGACTGCAAATAACGCTTGTCAAATGTGGCCAGTGGCTCCAATATACAAATCCGCTCCGATAAATGTTGATCCGATTCAAACGGACCAATCAGGATGAAGCACTTTATTACTTCCTCCGTGATTGGCCGATGGAGGTCAATATAACGTTGCCGTTCCGCTTACTACAGTTGTTGAACCGTTGTAAACATGGATCATAAAACTGAATCGAAAATCGAACTTTTAATTAGTAATACTCACTGACTGACTGATTGACATACTAGAAAACAATACCATTGCGACATTTGCAGATGACACAGCTGTAATGGCTACTGGAGTCACTCATGAGGAAGCAGTGGGAAAAGTCCAAACAGCGATCAATACTATCTTTGAATGGACAAAAAAATGGCGAATTAAGCTAAATGAATCCAAATCTGTACATATAGATTTTACAAATAAAACTCCAATTTACCATCCGGTGTTCATAAACCATCAAGTGATACCGTACGAAAATACAGCCAAATACCTTGGTATGACACTAGACGCAAAGTTTCGCTGGAAAGCTCATGTCAAAAAGAAACGTGACGAGCTGGAGCTCCGCTACAGAAATATGTACTGGCTGCTTGGAAAACATTCTTCGTTGTCAGTTAGGAACAAATTATTACTATATAAACAAGTCCTCATGCCGATATGGACTTACGGTATCCAGCTGTGGGGCTGTACCAAACAAAGCAACATAGAAACACAACGATTCCAGAACAAAGTACTCAGAGGTATTGTTAATGCGCCAATAACTGGAATCCGTTGCTAGTATTATTAAAAAAATTGCCGAAGCTCATGAAAAACGACTTCATCATCACGTTAATGTTGAGGCTATCCAGCTCCTTGACAATACGGACATAGTTAGAAGACTACAAAGGACAAAACCTTTTGAGTTAGTGTAGTGCTATTTATTAAGAACACAAGAACAAAGTGACTTCCCCTTAATAGAGACAATAAGTAAAGTGTTAATGGACACATTCTTAATTTAACTCTATCATAGCAATTTAAGTTAAATTTAAATTACTCATTAGCCCAACTTATAAGGCTAGATTGTAATACGAATGAAGTGTTGGAATACAACAAAAATAAATGTGTCTCGCTCTGAGACGGTTTCTCTTTCACACTTGTAAATATTAGTTGAAAACTATACAGCCCTATAATATGTTCCTATAGGCTCTTACTAAAGGGTTTCTTACCCAGTCGCTCCATTGATTCCGTTTATCGATCACGCGCGCTCTAGCTACACACCTCTCTTAAAATAATATAATAAAAGACTATTTAAATCTTAATTTCTATCTTTAATTACGCTTCCAAACCTTATAGGTTATGGGCCCAGTGAATTAAATTTTAATCTAACAGTTTATAATTAATTAAATAATAGTGATAAATTTTAAAAACATTTTAAGTGCATATTTTAAGAGACTTGCCCACAGAGGACAATTTTAGTGATTTAAGAAACTTTACCCTAGTGTTTCAAAATGGAAGGTGCTAGATCTAAAAGAAACATTAAACAGTTCGACGGAGACAAGTATAGTGTATGGAAATTAAGAATAAGAAATTTATTGAACGAACTTGAAGTGCTCGATGTTATCGACCTAGAGACTCCGGCGAACCCAGATGAGGAGTGGCTGCATAATGAAAAAATTGCCAACAATACGTTAGTTGAATACTTGTCAGACTCGTTACTGGGGTTGGTAAGTGATGATTTGTCGGTGAAAGATATTTTTACAAAGTTGGATTCAATTTATGAAAGAAAAAGTATCGCTACACAGTTAGCTTTACGCAAGCGCTTATTGAATCTGAAATTGGAGGGCGACACTCCATTAATGAGGCATTTTCATTTATTTGACGAAATTATTTGCGAATTAGTGGCTGCTGGTGCAAAATTAGAGGAAGCAGATAAGGTCACTCATTTATTTATGACATTACCCAAATCTTATGATGGTGTCATAACAGCAGTTGAAACGCTAGCTGAGAATACTTTAACGCTTACTTTTGTGAAGACGAGATTACTTGACCACGAAATAAAATTAATTAATGAAAGGCGTGACACAAGTCTGAAAGTTCTCCAGGCTGAGACTTCAAAATCGACTGAAACTTTCAAGCCTCGCTTCAAGCGAAGATATCACAATCGAGGTCAAAACAGGAATTTTCTAAATATTAATTCTGGGAATATTAATAAACTAAAACACTTAAAGTGTCACTGCTGTGGTAAAAGAGGCCATCTCCATAAGCATTGTTACTTCAATAAAAGGAATAATATAAATCGACCAAGAACTTTACAAGCAGTTACAGAACAAGAGGATACAAACAATATAAGTATTTCGGGCTTCGCATTTATGGCCGGCAATTACAAAGGACAAACCGAACAAGACAACTGCATAACTTTTATCTTGGACTCTGGAGCCTCCGAGCATCTGATTAATAGAGAGGATTTAGCGCAAAACTTTGCAAAGCTAAAACAACCCATAAACATAGCTGTGGCAAAGAATGAAACGTTTATTAAAGCGACAAAGAAAGGTGATCTATCCGTAACCAGCAACTTGGGCGTCCAGGGAATTCTACAGGATGTTCTTTTCTGTGCCGAAATTCCTTACAATTTACTCTCTGTAAAGAAAATACAGCAAGCTGGAATGACAGTTGTATTTGGAAAAGACGGCAGCGCACAAATATTTGGTGAAGATGGTAAGATGGTAATCAAGGGTGAGTTATTGAACAACTTAATTTGCATTCGCTTTGTGCTTGACAAATATGCTTTTAGCGCTAACTCATTAAATAGAGTCGTAAGCAGTAAAAATAACTATGAGCTGTGGCATCAACGCTTAGGCCACATTGGCAAGTCTAAGTTTGTGGAATTAAAAAGCAAGGAAATGTTTTCTGACTTTGAGCAAATTAAAAACGTAACTCCAAATGATAATTTATGTGAAGCTTGCATAAATGGGAAACAAGCGTGTTTGCCATTTAATAAGTCAAAGTCTAAAATTTTAAAACGACCTCTATTTAATGTGCACACCGACGTGTGTGGTCCCGTCACCCCTGCGACACTTGACGGCAAAAACTATTTTGTGATTTTTGTCGATGAATACACCCACTACTGTGCGACATATTTAATAGCTCATAAATCAGACGTTTTTGCTGTATTTCGAGATTATGTAGCAAAGTGTGAAGTTCATTTCAATCTGAGAATCGTTAATTTGTATTGTGACAATGGTGGTGAATATTTATCAAATGAAATGAAAGAGTACTGTGTGCAAAAAGGTATCAGCTACCACTTGACGGTGCCGCATACGCCTACTTTAAACGGTCCAGCCGAGCGTATGATAAGAACAATCACAGAACGGAGTCGCGCAATGGTGTCTGGCGCGAAGTTAGATAAGACGTTCTGGGGTGAGGCTGTGTTAACTGCTACTTATCTTATTAATATCAGCCCCACGAGAGCACTGAAAACAAATAATACACCGTTTGAAATGTGGCATGGTAAAAAGCCGCAGTTAAAGTACTTGAAAGTTTTCGGTTCAACAGTTTATTTCGTAAATAAAACTAGAAAAACCAAGTTCGACGAAAAGTCCCTAAAAGGTATCTTGGTTGGTTATGAACCGAATGGTTATAAGGTGTGGGAAGTGGTAGATGAAAAGTTTGTGAAGGTCAGAGACGTAATAGTTGATGAGATTAATTTCTTATCAAGCAGGCCGTTAAAGCCTGAGGGAATTTCGTTTAAAAATTCCATAGACTCTGAAGGGCAGACTTTTAAGAAGTCATGCGAAACTGATATGATGAAATCAGGTAATAATAGTACACAAACATGCGTGATACCCGCATCATTAGGTCCACCCCCTAATAAATCTGTGAAGGAAACAGATCGGCACACAGATGATTCTTCTTTTCAGAATGCGAATAATGAGTCTCAGAATGAATTAATTTCACGAGATTTAAGACGAAGTGAGAGAATTAAAAACTTACCTACTGTATCCTATAACGAAAATGATAATATTTCTGTTAACTATTTGTTGTATGCAAAATCGTTGATATGTTCAATTCCTACTTCATATAAAGAAATTGAATCCAGGGATGATAAGCATTTATGGCAAAATGCAATCAAAGAGGAAATTAAATCGCTCACTGAAAATAAAACCTGGACTCTTGTAGAAACACCCGAAAACAGAAATATTGTCGACTGTAAATGGGTATTTACAATTAAAAATGATGAGTTTGGAAAACCACTTAAATATAAAGCTCGATTAGTGGCTCGCGGTTTTAGTCAGGAATATTTGATTGATTATAACGAAACATTCGCACCTGTGGCGAGAATCTCAAGTTTCAGATTATTATTAGCTTTTGCAAATCAATTTAATTGTTGATCCACCACATGGACGTGAAAACTGCATTTTTAAATGGTAAATTAGAAGAAGAAATTTATATAAAAATTCCTGAAGGAATCCAAAATGAAAAAGGTCATGTCTGTAAGTTGAACAAATCGATTTACGGATTAAAACAATCTGCGAGATGTTGGTTCCAAATGTTCGAACAAGCTTTACTTGAAAAGGGATTTCGATACTCATCAGCTGATAGATGTCTTTATATTCTAGACAAGGGTGATATTATGAAAAACATTTATGTTGTACTTTATGTTGATGATCTTGTTATTTCAACCGCAAGTTTAAATACCATGAATAGTTTCAAAAGCTACTTAATGAACAAGTTTAAAATGGTAGACTTAAAAGAAATTAAGTGTTTCCTGGGAATTAAAATTGAAAGGTCTCACAATAAAGTCACACTCGACCAAAAGAGTTATATTCAAACAGTATTAGAAAAGTTTAATATGAGTGACTGTAAACCCGTCAGTACACCCTTAGAAAGCAAAGTGGACTTTCAAGCTTTAAATTCCAATGAAACAACAAATGCCCCTTGTAAAAACCTTATCGGTTGCCTAATGTATATAATGCTGTGCACTCGACCCGACCTGAGTTTTTCTGTTAACGTTTTGAGTCGGTTTGCTAACAAAAACAATAATGCACTTTGGTCACAGCTGAAACGATTGTTACGTTATTTGAAAGGGACTATGGATCTCAAGTTGACTTACATCCGGAGCGATTGTAACAGTAACATATTAAGTGGCTTTGTCGACTCTGATTGGGGAAGTGATGAAGTGGATAGAAAAAGCACTACGGGTTATATGTTTAAATTGTTTGAACAATGCACAATATGCTGGCAAACAAAGCGGCAACATACAGTGGCAGTTTCATCTACTGAAGCCGAGTATATGGCTCTCTTCGAAGCAGTGAGAGAAGCTTTATGGTTAAAATCATTAGTGACCAGTATTAACCTTGAAATAACGAGTGCAATCCCAATTTATGAGGATAATAATGGTTGTATAAGCATTGCGAACAATCCCACTAGTCACAAAAGATCGAAACACATTGACATTAAGTATCATTTTTCTAGGGAACAGGTAGAGAAAAATGTTATTAAAATGGTTTATGTTTCCACAGGTAACCAGTTGGCTGACATATTGACAAAATCTTTGTCAACTATGCGTTTTTCAGAGATGAGAGAGAAACTTGGCATTAAATAGAGATAAATTAAATTAATTAAATAATATTAAGTATGAAGTTATTAAGATATTGGTCTGATTAGGTTTTTCTGGGTTTTTCCTAATCCTGCGCAACAAATGTTGGACCAAATCATGATTGTTACTCCCAGACAGAAAAGAGAGTGTGTAATAAGTATTGTTTGTAAATATATTTTTATTTAGTGATTGATATTTTAATTTAGTAATTGATTGTGTAATTTAAATATAATTTAGGAACAGAGAATTTATTTTTGAGGGGGCGTGTTGGAATACAACAAAAATAAATGTGTCTCGCTCTGAGACGGTTTCTCTTTCACACTTGTAAATATTAGTTGAAAACTATACAGCCCTATAATATGTTCCTATAGGCTCTTACTAAAGGGTTTCTTACCCAGTCGCTCCATTGATTCCGTTTATCGATCACGCGCGGTCTAGCTACACACCTCTCTTAAAATAATATAATAAAAGACTATTTAAATCTTAATTTCTATCTTTGAAGAGTGAATGAGACGCCAGATGGTTGAGATACGTTTATTCATACAGAACTTAAATAACATAGACTGGTACTAGGCATAAGTTATACGTAGACTAAGTTAAAGGGGTGAGTTGGAGGGTGGACTGCGTGGCTATCGCACCCCTTCTCACATACAAGCATAAGGGTGGACTGCAGTGCGGCTATCGCACCCCGTGCGTGCTTCTAGGCAAGGTATAACTTGAGGACTGCGTGGCTATCGCTCAAGCTAACCGCTAGCTAGATAATGAGAATATTGGAGATGCGCCGGCTTTTATATGCTTCGGTCCGTGCAGCCGGGCGTTGCTTGCTGGTGGTGGGGTACGCTCCGCAGTGTCGACGCGCAGAGCGAGCGAGGTAGATGTGTGTGAGCGAGAAAGTATTCGAGTCCGCGCGCAACGAATGACGATGATGATAAGATGTACTTGTTACATCTTTAATTACGCTTCCAAACCTTATATGAAGTACCTAATTATATTAGGTGCGTCATTTAGGAAAAAAAAAATATAGTACGTGTGTTGTGTCCATTTCCTTCATACAGGGTAAAAATGACTCGAACAAAATACGAAACCTTTGAAAATTTAATTTGAATTTAGAACATTAACATAAGGATTTGAAAACGTCATATCCTATACTATTAATCGAGCAATATTTGTATATATATAAATACATATATTTGTAATCGGTTTCTCAAAAACGGCTCTAACGATTTCGATGAAATTTACCATACGGGGGTTTTTGGGGGCGAAAAATCGATCTAGCCAGGTCTCATGTCTGGGAAAAATCGTTTTCCCTGTGTTTTTAAGCATTTGCGTTTTAGACAAAAACCTACAGCGCCATCTTTTAGCGGCTAGCATAGCTTGCTCACCCGATGATATTTTAATGTTAAGGCGGCTATTTTAGAGCAAAGCTCGGTCGCCCAGGTACTTATTCACTATTAAACGACATTTGACATATATTTCTAAATATACAGATTTTTCTGATAATCCTCACAAAACATAAACTTGCAAGGTGTTTCGATTTTTCTGATGAGAAGTGTATTTCAGCTGCTGGTGATTCGCTCGCGTCTGGTCCAGTAACGGAAATTATTCGCAAAGAATACTGCAAACTATGTGGATTACTTCGGTTACTGGTCCCGCCGCTAGCGCCATCAAATTATTGCGAAGAAGGCTGGTCACTTCTACTTTTCCACGTGATGATGCTTTTCAGTTTTCTGTATACTTCACAAAAAGCATTTTTACTAGCACGTATAATAAGTTTTATCTGCAAATAATAATTTCTTTGTGGATTGTTGTGAAACTTATTTGGTAAACTTTAAATGATTTTTATATTTTAAGTTTAGTTGCTGAAATTAGCTTTATAGGCTAAGATCCCACGACAAAATTATGCACTTATCTGTTATTTGAACGAAATGTGGTTAATATGGAAGGTTATAAATGGGGTCATACAACGCCCTAGGGTTGCCTATAAATTTCTTGCCGCAAATACCTCAAAAACACATATCAACATTGTGGTTGTATGGGAACAACCCTTTCATTAATTTTGGCAGAGCAATGAATATTGCCGTAAGATACCTTGAATAGATATTCTCAGATTCATGCAAACTTACATCAAAATCGTTACAGCTGTTTCCGAGATAATTGCAATTTTATTTTATTTTTGTATGACAGCTACCATCAAAATGAGAGCCAGCAAGAAACTACTCAAAATGCTGTAATAAATTTGCCTAAAACTCTTTAATTTTATATTTGGTGCGATTCGTACCTGTCGTTTAGCCGCTAGGCTCATTTTTAGGGTTGCTGTCATACAAGAAAAAATAAAATTGCAGTTATCTCGGAAACAGCTGTAACGATTTTGATGAAACTTTGCATGACCGAGAATCTCTATTCAAGGTATCTTACGGCAATATCCATTGCTCTTCCAAAATTAATGAAAGGGTTGTTCCCATACAACCAAAATGTTGATATGTGTTTTTGAGGTACTTGCGGCAAGAAATTTATAGGCAACCCTAGGGCGTTGTATGACCCCACGTATAACCTTCCTTCCATATAAACCACATTTCGTTCAAATAACAGATAGGTGCATAATCTTGTCGTGGGATCTTAGCCTATTACTATTTAGATAAACAACAGTTTCAAGCCACAAACATTTAAGACTATTTAATAATATTAATATTATTATTTATTAATATTTGTGAAAACTTTAAACTAATTTGTTTTATTTTATCGATGTATTTAATTTTAAAGGCAAATGATTTCTACTAGGCGACATAGCACCTATAAATAGAACTAGGTACCACCTTTGATGTCATCCATTGTTCTAAAACTTTTACAATGCATTTGCTCGAATAGGCGTCAATTGCATAGCAGCAAACCGTGCGGAAAGTAGATATTTCCATCATGATCTGCCAGCCCGTGCGGGAAAGTAACTTTTTAATTTAAATGTACAAGACATAAAAAGTTCAGAGCAAGGAGTCTTTAGTGTTCAGAAATATGTTGATTAATAGCTAAAAATCTGAGTAAAAAGAGAAATATAAAGTCTTTAAAATTTTTTTTTTTTAGTAAATAATAATTTTCTTATGTACAAAGATATTAAATACGTCATATTTTTCTTTTACAAAGCACTAGGCAGTTTGTATGCCTTCCCTTTGTCTTACCTGTTCAGAAACTTTTTGTTAGTGCGCGCGCAGTTGCTGATACTCCCGCCATTTTCTACAAAAATTTTCTTGTAAACTTTTAGTATAGTTGTTGAAAGTTTTTTTCTATTTTATTGATTAAAATGACAAGTTCTAGTAAATGCATTGTAAAACGTTGTTCGATACACGTGCTCAAGAGTAATCCTGACTCGTGTCGCGTAGAACACTCGCTAAAGCTCGTGTTCTATATCGCGACAACTCTTCAGGATTTACTTCCTTTCCGCACTTGTATCGAAAATAACTATTCCCATTTTGAAACCGTGGTAAAGTAAGACCGCGATATCTGTTCATGTGGTCAAAATTGGAACTATTTCTTATGATTCATAGCCAAAATGGTAAAAACGGAACCCTTAAGGCAGATTTAGACGAAGGAAATATTCAGGCGCCAAAACTCAGGCACGGCAAAAATTTAGCCTGCCCGCCTAGCCGGTCGTTTACACGGAGCCGCCGCGCCGCCGCCGCACTGTGGACCCGAACTGAAAATTCTTAATCTTAGGGAACAAATTTTGTGACCCAACCTTTTTATATAGGTACCTGATTACATTCCAAACAACTTGATTCTTTTGTAATTTGTTGTTAATATCAGAGAAAAAAAATGTTTAAGATTTTTTTGTATGGAGAGATGAACATTTTATTTTTTATCTTGAATTGTTCAAAAGTGATAAACCTGTGACTTCGTAACAATATAGTCCAAATGATTGTCAGCCGAAAAAAAATCATCTGCAAGTTCTTGCCGCTATACGAGTAAAAAGGCGGCAAAGTTTCTGTAGTTCTGATGCATTTTTCGTCAGTATGTTGTATGTATAATTTTTTTTATGATGAATAATGACATTTTCGACAAATTTTATTCTTATGTAATTTGTTGAACATTTTATATTTTCAGGAAAAAAAAATTATGTTTATAATTTGCCACCTTATTTTTAGTAACTAGTAACTAGGGCTACTACTAACGAAAATACATTGCAAACATTTTCGTACAAATCATAATAAAAAATAAAATGTAGGTTTCTATAACCTAACGTAAATTAAGTCATCTTTGGTTCAGAAGCAACTGCGAGCTTGGTTCTGTAGCAACAGATACATTTTGAAACAGCCGTTTTCAGGGCTACAACAAAACTCCTTTTTAGAGCTGCAACAAAAACAGCCCTTTTCAGGGCTACAATAAATTCTCAAAATATAAAAATCTTGCTAATTTAGCTTTAACAGTAATGTAACAGCCAATCAGAGAAGAGTATCACTCGATGACTCATTTCTTATGCACTTCAACAGATAGGTACATAAGTAATGACTCATTCACAGAAACTATTCATAACCAACGAAGCGTTAATGCCCATGCATGTTAATTAGAAAATACCGGCAAAACGATACAAAATAACATTCTTTACCAATTTTATGTTAACAATATTTTGATTTTAATAATTAAATTTACGTTAGGTGATAAAAACCTACATTTTATTTTTTGTACGAAAATGTTTGCAATGTAACTTCGTTTTAGTAGTAGTAATACTAAAGAAAAATTAAATTTTCTTCAAAAACTTGTAGCTTTACTAAAAATAAGGTGGCAAATTAAAAACATTTTTTTTCTCTGGGAATATAAAATGTACAACAAATTACATAAGAATAAAATTTGTCGAAAATGTCATTATACATCATAAAAAATAATATTGGCCGGAATTTCACTTCATACTGACGAAAAATGCAACTTTGCCGCCTCTTTGCTCGTGTAGCGGCAAGTACTTGCAGATGTTTTTTTTTTCGGCTGACAATCATTTGGACTATATTGATACGAAGACACAGGTTTATCACTTTTGAACAATTCAAGATAAAAAATAAAATGTTACAGGTCTCCATAAAAAAAAATTTTTCTCTGATATTAACAACAAATTACAAAAGAATAAAGTTGTTTGGAATGTAATCAGGTACCTATATAAAAACAATCAGGTCGGGTCACAAAATTTGTTCCCTAAGATTAAGAATTTTCAGTTCGGGTCCACTGTGCGCCGCCGCCGAAATGCGGTACCCTTATGGTGCGACTTCGTCTGTCTGTCGCTATCTGTCAGTCACACCTGTTTATCGAAATTTGGAATAGTCACCTATAGAATATGCTTGCCTAACTATATTGAAAATAAAATAAAAGTTATTTTTAGTTGAAATGGGGCCTAAGTTACGGGGGGGACAACATAGGTATCAATTATCAAATGAAAGGGCTGTACGTGTACATTCCAAAATATATTTTTTTATTATTTCACAACTCATTTTCGAGTTGCCTACTCGTATGTTGTAAAAATTACAAAAAAATAGCATTCCGAAGTCCGATTCTTCTCTGAAGATTTTACAATGTTAAAAAATATGAATTAATTAGGTATAGTCGATTGAGGTTTATATAAATATTACAGCAAAAACAAATCAATTTGTCTAAGGGAAATATTTAACTGCAGATCAAAAATACTGATTGCACATCAAAATACTGAGACTGTGCATCCAAAATACCAAATTGCTAATTCTAAAGGAATATACTTAAACGCACATCAAAAATGACTGTGCTTCAAAAATATTTGAGTAGTTCGTTGTTTCGCCCGAGCCGCGTACGCCCATTCGGGTGAAACACTACCTTTTAATATACCTACATTTTGAACGGGGGGTTTCGCCCGAAGGAATTTCTCTACACGAAGTCACATCAGCAACAAAATGTAAATTAAACATAAATAGGTAGTAAGAAATAAAAAAAATATACTTATAGTGCCATCTCTTTCTTTTACTGTGCGACCACTACTGACTCGTTATTATTCACTATTACAACAATAGAAAACTCGACCAAGTTGATTTGTAAATACTAAGAATTGCTGCTGCCTCGTCGGTAAATTTTGATTTGATTGAATAATAAAAAAAAATATATTTTTACTTCAATTCTTACAGTTTTTAAATTTAAGACAGCTGAGACACTCCCTTTAAGCAAAAAGTATACCTGTATTAGAAGGCCTCGCTCTTCCGTATGACATTAAAAAGATGCTGTAGGACTTAAATATTACAATGATACTGTAGGATTTAAATATTACAATATTAATTTAGATATTTCAACTTTAAATAACCTTTGGTTTTCCCTTCAGTCCCAAAGAGAGACAAAGTTAATCAAGACAAAACTTTGTAGATCTAAAAAACTAAGTTTTTTTTAAACACCCTTTATTTCTGAAGTGGTTAAATATATAAACCTTAAAATAAAACTACAAGTATATATTGATAGTTACTTTAAGGGAGTAGAAGTTTGGTCTTTCTTACCTTAATAGTTTAGAAAATAGATACGAAAAACCGTTAAAATCCCATTTTTAGGGTTTATTTAATTTTTTTTTCTAAAAAGTCAAATTTAGAAATACTAAATTTTTTTTTCGAATAATACTCATCAATGTTAATTTTTTGCATCAGTCCCAGATTTTTACCTCTTACCGTTTAAAAAATATGTGGTGTTTTTAATTTCCATCCACGCTTCTTCTTGAATTTCTCCAAAACCACGCAACAAAAAAAAAATTACATATTTTTAATAAACTTACCAAGACCTTTCATATTATTTCATATAAGAAATAAAATATAGACTTAAATTGTATGAAAATTCATCACTGTACTTCGGAGGCTATTGCGCTGACTATAAATTGGAAATCACTACACTCCTGATAGTAAATGTAATAAATAATAATAGTAAGTAAATAAATTTTTATTTGCAAACAACAAACATCGGTAATGTTTTACCTAAAAATATAACAATTTTTGTGCCAACTGACATCTAAGCTAGAGAAACCTGTGTTTTAGATGTCAGCATTCTTTGCAATGCACATCGAGAGACAAACATATTATAAAATCATGTGGTACCATTATTTAGGTAAATAAACGAGGATAAATTCACTAATACACCATTTCATCATAATCTCAGCCGTTAGTCTATAATTTGAGCGCAAATAAAAAAAAATGCATTACGGAAAAAACTAAAAGTTTCAACTTACATTCGAGCTTTACCGAAATAAGTAAGATACCAAATTGTAGAGAATTAAATGTAGATCATTTAAGTCATAGACAGTTTTATCCTAAATCCTTTAATTTTTCCAGAAAATTAACAAAACCTGGGTTAGGGACACTAATTCCAGCATTTCCAGCTGCTCCCACCTGGGATCGCCCGGGACTTTTTTACATATCATCTCTAGGGGTATCTGCATACATTGGCACAGAAATTGTTTAGTCATTATCAATTTCTCGACAAAAGTGGATTCAACTATTATCAGTGTTGATAGCGATGCATCTTGCTTTCGGCATTCGTTGCCTTTCTTTTTACGAGTCAGTGTGTAATAAGTGGTTCCTTTTGTGCTATCGAGCAAGTACCTATTTACATTTGTTTTTTTTTTATATTTATAATTTCAGATTAAGAAGTTTTTTTATGACTTAATTTTTTAAATATTATTATCAAAGTAATATCATAGTTTAATTGACTTAAAGAAATTTTATTTTAAATTTATATTTTTTAGTTAATTCAGAATTATTCATTTACTAGTTTTACATTTTTGAATCACTAACTAATGTCAGGTAAAGAAAACCTTTATAGGGATGATATTTTTGTTGTGACCATGTGATTGTGTCGGATAGCTAGCACTCGTTTCAATTTTAATAAAACTTCTTTAGATTCTGATGCTAACTGTACTAAAATAGCAATAAAAATTCCTTCGGGCGAAACCCCCCATTCAAAAATTTGGTATTTTAAAAGGTAGTGTTTCGAGTACTACTCAAATATTTTAGGTTCGTTAGCTAAAGTTGGGTTAGGTTATCTTGCGAGCACAAAGCAAAGCGACGAGCATTTTACAAAACGGCGCGTAGTTTTGTAAAATGCTTCCGCCTTTATGTAAAATGGCGAATTAAAAATTTCTCGGCATTTTGTATAATGACCGGACGTTTGTAATACGGCGTATTATACAATATGCCTGCGACATATTAATAGCGATGCGTCACGAACTCAAACTGCTATTGTAATAATAATATTTTGCAGTAATTATAGCGGGATTTTCTTTGATTTGCTGATTCAGATTTTTTTGATTTGCAGTTAAGGCGATTATAGCCCTCAAATGGGCATTTTGTAAAGCCTACTCCTCATTTATTGCTAGCCAAGAAAAGTTGAAAAAAATATACGTGAAACATTAGTTTAAGGATTTTGTACCTTTATTTTTTTTTTATGTCTCTGTATTCTATATTTAATAAAAAAGCTACGGAACATCGATTTTTGACGTTAATTCCCTGTAAGTTCGATATTTGCATTGACGATCGCGTAGCTTCTAATTTGAGGGCTATAATCGCCTTTCTCTGAGTGGCACAGTATTTTAGTACCTTATCTGCAAAAATTTTTTTTAATAAACTTAGTTTTAAAAATAGACTGGTGCGCGAATCCGACTCGCACTTGACCGTTTTTTTTAAAGCCGTGCTTTCTAATCACCTGCGTGCCGTTGAGTAGGTATACCTATGTTACTCGGAACCATAGCACTGAACAACTGTCCCCGACCAAAGAAGATAACTCGAAATACGACTTTATTGACTTCCTTTAAATAAATTTAAAATAAAAAGTACCTAATAGTGAAAGTGACAACTCGAAGAATTGTTCCCATCTCAAGAAAAGCATGAAATTTTCACCATAAATAGGATGTCCCAAAAGAATCATTTTGAGATGTGGAGGCTAGTCAGATTCGGTTCAGGGGTGCCGGGAGAGGGGTAAAAAAAGGCACCTTGATCATTTTTTTTTGCTGATTAGTGAATGCTACTACAGCATGTATGGTGTCATTTTCGCATAAAACAGTCACTGAGAATTCATTTCTGCTACATAAAAGGTACACTTTCATTCAAAAAACCTATCTTATAAAGAATAACCTAAAAAAAAGTTAATAAGTATGCTCAATTTTTCTTTAAAATTATCTTATTTTTTTAAAAATAAAAAGTCAACTAATCGAGTAAAAAAAAACTACTGTTAGAAGGATTGATAAACGTTATTTGTAAAAATATACACTTGCTGATATCTTTTCATACAACAACTAGAAAAAAAAATATATATATATTTCGAGACATAGCACATAAACAAACGAATGCAGGATGAAAGAGGAGAAATTCTGCGCCCAACAACCCCAAATAATAGTAAAAGCAAATTTAATGGTATTAAAAGGTATTCAATGAAAATTTACTAAACAATCACCAGCACAGTAACAAAGTGCAGTACACTTTAGTGCAGCTTTTCTGCATTTGCATCGTCCAGATCACCCTTTTTTGCAGGTACATCGTATTAATTCGGAACATGAAACTGCTGCTTTGGGAAGAGTGGTCCATAGGGGTTGCCACTCCACTGCATCTATTATCCATCCCCATTGCGATGGATCTGGCAAGTTAAGAGCCTTTTCTAGAGCTTCAGACCAAATAAAAGCTTAATAGCAAGCACGCCTTAAATGTTGAAGCAGTGCTGCTCTTGTAGGCGGTACATCTTCAATTGCCCGGGATTTTTGCGTGAAGAGCTGTTTTCTGGCTTTATTTACTATCTCAGCCTCACTAGTACGGTCGTCGGTCATACATTAAAACAACAAATCGTTCTATTAAATCCAGCGTGTCTTGGTTTATGTCGCTTGGCTTTGACATAAGTTCTTCAAATGCGCCATTTACTGCAAGGGAAGATTTCCACGTATCCCAAGCCGCTTTTTTTCTTCTGTCCGCAAACGTGGACCGTATCGCACCCAGTAAATGAGTGAAAAATTGGCAGATACTTACATTCTGGCATTTCTGGCAAACTCAGAGGCGCGACCATTGCGTGAATAGCAATGTATCGGAAGTTTAAGCCGACACCAAAAGCAAGCCATAATTCGGAGATGTACTCGTAGCTTACCAAAAAAAGATACAGCTAGTACCAATACATTGGTGTCCACGGTGCGTGTGATCGCTTTTTAAAATCTTTTTGCACTGAATCGGCCAAATCTAAAAACATTCGAGTATCCGCCTCCTCGTGGGAACATGGGGTATTAAAACCCAAATCAGAAGCAGCATTTCTTTATCTGCTGTTACTTGATGAACGAGTTCTCATGCCAAGAAAGTAAATAATTTGGTCTTATTTTCATTGACGTTCAGAAAGTCTTTCCAGTTCTTGGGAATATTCCAAGAGAATGCAGATCTAGTTTTTATTCCATACATTTCTGCTCACTTAGAGAAAAGCAGTCGCGTTGACGTTGTATGGGATACTTACCGCCCTGACAGCTTAAAAGCAGCAATTAGAGAGAAAAGAGGAAGAGGAACAAGAAAACGAGTGTCACCTACGCATGTAATGCCCAAAAACTGGAAAGACTTTCTGAACGTCAATGAAAATAAGACTGAATTATTTACTTTCTTGGCACGAGAACTTGTTCATCAAGTAACAGCAGATAAAGAAATCTATGCGACCCATGAAAGTGGAGTTCTTTGCTCTAATGATGCTTCTGATTTGGGTTTTATGTTATGATCCCATGTTCCCACGAGGAGGCGGATACTCGAATGTTTTTACATTTGGCCGATTCAGTGCAAAAAGGATTCAAAAATGCGATCACACGCACCATGGGCACCGATGCATTGGTACTAGCTGTATCTTTATTTGGTAAGCTACATCTCTGAATTATGGCTTGCTTTTGGTGTCGGTTTAAACTTCCGTTACATCGCTATTCACGAAATGGTCGCGACTCAGAGTTTACCAGAAATTCCAGACTGTAAGTATCTGCCAATTTTTCACTCATTTACTGGGATTACGATACGGTCCACGTTTGCGGGCAGAAGAAGAAAGACTGCTTGAGACACGTGGAAATCTTGCACGGCGCATTTGAAGAATTTGTCAAAGCCAAACGACATAAACCAAGATACACTGGATTTAATAGAACGATTTGTTGTTTTAATGTATGAGCGTACAAGTGAGGCTGAGAAAGTAAATGAAGCCAGAAAACAGCTCTTCTTCAGAAGATATACCGCTTAGAAGAGCAGCACTGCTTTAACATTTAAGGCATGCTTGCTATTAGGCTTTTATTTGATCTGAAGCTCTAGAGAAAGCTCCTAACTTAAATAATGGCAATCTCTATGGACCACTCTTCCCAAAGCAGCAGCTTGATGTTCCGAATTATAGTAATACGTTGCAGCTGCAAAAAAGGCTGCTCTGGACGATGCAAATATTAGACCTCATAGGTCTGTTTGGCGATCCACACTGGCCAACTAAAGAGCAATAGGTATCCTAGGAACGGTGTTTGTTGATTGTCTACTACTGTCTTTACGTTCTTTATACAAACTCCTAGGTTCAACTAAATTATATTTATTTATTACTGTTTTCACTGCGTTTTACTCCTCTGCTGCCCCATATCCTTAACATTGGTTATGAGCCCAGAACGAGAGTAGGTAATAAAATAAAATAATTGTGAAAGTTTCAAAAATTGTGTTTGCGTAAGTGTAAAATTTTTTTTCGCACAAGGTGATACGAAACTGTAAGTAGCACTTTAGCTATGTCTACTTTTCGGATTGAATGCCTGCAAAGAGACAATTATGAAAGCTGGCGTGTACAAGCCCAGGCGCTACTCATCAAAAATGATGCATGGGGCTACGTAAATGGCAGTGAGTCAAAGCCGACTGAAGAGGCCATTGAGGATATTGTGGGAGGCGAGAGACGCGAAGGCGAAAGCAGATATTATCTTATCGATTAGCCCGAGTGAGCTAAGGCACGTAAGAGGCGCGATAACATCGCGTGACTGCTGGCTGAAATTGGAGTCGGTCTATGCTTCCAAAGGGCCTGCGAAGAAGGCGACATTGTTAAAGCAATTAATATTGCGAAGAATGGATGAGGGCGATGATGTGCGTGATCATATATCTAAATTTTTTGAGGCGCGGGACAAGTTGATTGATATGGATGTAGCCATACATGATGACCTCATATCTATTATGTTGTTGTATAGTTTGCCTGCGAGCTACGAAAATTTTAGATGCGCAATTGAGTCCAGGGACAATTTGCCTGATCCCGAGACGTTAAAAATCAAAATACTCGAAGAAAATAGCTCAAGACATCAAAATAAGTCGGAAAATATAGGAGCACTCTTGGTTAAAGGAAAGTTCAGAGGAACAAAGAAAGACGGAGCTTCTTTCAAAGTAACTTCGGCAGCACCCACGAACTCAGAATAAAGAACTGAATCAATCGAATTTTCTTCATAAAACTCACTAACTGCATCCACAAACTCATCACTAGAAGTTTCATCGTCCATAGTTTCTTCTTCTATCGATGGTTCTGTTTGAACTTCAACCATCCGATATATTTTCTTCGGCCGTCCAACGTGTCCTCTTTCCAAACGTGGTCTTCCTGGAGCTCTTTTGAGCACCGGCTCTCCTGGCGACCTGACGTCACCATCGCCACTTGAGTTGGAAGGTTGAGATGGTTCGGCTATTTCACTTGGTTGTGCATGTTCACCATCTGGTCCCACTTCATTTACAACAGGGCTATCAGAGATTTCCGGAGTCGCTGGATCAATATGTCAGATGTCATGTCATTACGCGACTGTGAAGTTTGTGCAAGAGGTAAAATGAGTTCTTTACCTTTTTCAAAATCTGGCGGGCCTTGTAGTGAAAGACTAAAAATTGTCTATTCCGACGTAGTAGGTCCTATGCAACACGTTGCGCTAGGTGGTGCTAAATATTTCGTTACCTTTATTGACGACAGTACAAGGTGGTGCGAAGTGTACTTACTAAGTAAGAAAAGTGAAGTGTTCAATGTTTTTAAGATATACAAGAGCTATGTAGAAAATTTGACGGGCAACATAATAAAGTATTTGCAAACCGACAACGGTGGAGAGTACTGTAATAGAGAATTCGATGATTTCTTAAGAAAAGAAGGAATTGTTAGGAGGCTGACCGTTCCTCATACCCCACAACAAAACGGTGTTGCTGAGCGAATGAACAGAACAATTGTTGAAATGGCAAGATGCATGATTCTTTCATCCAGACTTCCAGCAAGTTTTTGGGCTGATGCTGTTGTCACAGCATGTCACGTAAGGAACAGATGTCCTACAAGTATACTAAATGGTGAAATACCGTATGAAAAGTGGCATGGAACATCAGTCAAATTGGATTATTTACAAAAATTTGGAGTTGGAGTTCATGTTCTTGACAAAACCATGGGAAAAGACAAATTTGCGCCAAGAAGCGTGAAAGGCATTTTTATTGGTTACCCGAGAATTCAAAAGGGTTACAGGGTCTGGTTACCAAATGAGAGAAAAATGATAGTGGCAAGAGATGTAAGATTTCATGGTCAAGATAGAGAGAATGAAATGGAAGAATCGCTGGATGATCCACTCCAGCTACAGGCACGGAGTCAGGAGACAGAAAGCAGTAAGCCAATCCCAATCTACATGGAGATAGATATTAATCCAGCGACTCCGGAAATCTCTGATAGCCCTGTTGTAAATGAAGTGGGACCAGATGGTGAACATGCACAACCAAGTGAAATAGCCGAACCATCTCAACCTTCCAACTCAAGTGGCGATGGTGACGTCAGGTCGCCAGGAGAGCCGGTGCTCAAAAGAGCTCCAGGAAGACCACGTTTGGAAAGAGGACACGTTGGACGGCCGAAGAAAATATATCGGATGGTTGAAGTTCAAACAGAACCATCGATAGAAGAAGAAACTATGGACGATGAAACTTCTAGTGATGAGTTTGTGGATGCAGTTAGTGAGTTTTATGAAGAAAATTCGATTGATTCAGTTCTTTATTCTGAGTTCGTGGGTGCTGCCGAAGTTACTTTGAAAGAAGCTCTTAATAGTGCTGAACGACAACTATGGGAAGAAGCTATTCTTTCTGAAATACGAAGCCTTGTCAAGAATGGGACCTGGGACATAGTCAAGAAACCTGCAGGTCGACAGGTAGTTGGATGCCGTTATGTTCTAACTACGAAGCTTAACGTGGACAAGACTGAAAAGAAAAAAGCGCGTTTAGTAGCTAAGGGATACAGTCAAAGGTACGGCATAGATTACCACAATACATTTGCTCCGGTTGCTAGACTTGACACAGTCAGACTGCTGATGGCACTTGCTGTTGAATACGATATGGATGTTCATCAATTAGATATAAATACTGCATATCTAAATGGATATTTGGATGAGGAAGTCTATATGCAAGTCCCGGATCTTCTGGAAGAAACTCTGAGGAGACTCATCCATATGGAGAACGATGCTGAGGTCAAGAGCAAAGTTGAGAAAATGCTTGCTGATTTAGAAGCTGGTGGAAACGTGTGTAGATTGAAGAGATCTTTGTATGGCTTGAAACAGGCCGGTCGACAATGGAATTTCAGATTGAACGAAAAATTGAAACGGATGGGTATGAAACAATCATTGAATGAACCATGTTTATACTATAAAGGTTCAGGCAATAATAAACTCTTTGTTATAATATATGTTGATGACATTTTGACAGCATCGCACCAAAGAGATTGCATTGAAAATTTCAAACGCGAATTGGCCAAAGAGTTTGATTTGAAAGATTTTGGTACAGCGAGCTTTATGCTTGGAATTGACATTGTCAAAAAGAACAATGTCATTACAATGAGTCAAAAAAATTACGTCAACAAAATTTTACAAGCTTTTAAAATGCAAAATGCAAAATCAATCTCAACGCCAATGGAGGTGAGTCAAAAGTTTATAGAGAATAATGCTGACGGCAAGCAAGGGAAGTGGCCCTACCGTGAATTAATAGGTAGTCTTATCTATCTTTCGGCAGGAACTCGTCCCGATATAACACATGCTGTTGCAAGGCTGGCTCAGTATGCGGACTGCCCTACCGAGTGCCACTGGAAAGGTGCAAAGCGTGTTCTACGTTATCTAAAAGGAACCGCAAACTATGGCCTTAAATTCAAGAAAACGGGTAAGTCTCTATACGGTTTCTGTGATGCCGACTTTGCCAATTGTCAAATTAGTAGGCGTTCGTATTCAGGATACGCATTTGTATTAGGCGGCGGTGCAATTTCCTGGAAATCGCAGAAACAGAAATGTGTGAGCACCTCAACGTGTGAGGCGGAATATGTTAGTATTGCTTTAGCTATGAAAGAAGCAGTATACCTAAACAAATTATTAGGAGAGATAGGTTTATTAGAGCTTGCTAAAGTTACTTTATATTCAGACAATCAGGGTGCAATCCAACTATCTAATGATCCAGTTTCCCATGCACGGTCCAAGCATATTGATGTACAATATCATTATACTCGTAGTGTTTTAAGGGAGACTGACCAGTTTCAATTGGTGTATAAGTCTACAGACCAGATGGTCGCAGATGTGATGACCAAACCCCTTCAGGGTAAACAGCATCAACGATGCGTTTCGGCTTTAGGGGTAGGACCTTAATGTTTGTAGGCAATTGTGGATTGAGGGGGCGTATTAGACCTCATAGGTCTGTTTGGCGATCCACACTGGCCAACTAAAGAGCAATAGGTATCCTAGGAACGGTGTTTGTTGATTGTCTACTACTGTCTTTACGTTCTTTATACAAACTCCTAGGTTCAACTAAATTATATTTATTTATTACTGTTTTCACTGCGTTTTACTCCTCTGCTGCCCCATATCCTTAACAGCAAATGCAGCAAAGCTGCACTAAAGTGTACTGCACTTTGTTACTGTGCTGGTGATTTTTAAGTAAATTTTCAGTAAATACCTTTTAATTCCATTAAATTTGCTTTTACTATTGTTTGGGGTTGGTGGGCGCAGTAATTCTCCTCTTTCATCCTCCATTCGTTTTGTTTATCTGATACGCCTCGAACTATAAAATATTTTTTTTCTTCTAGTTGTTGTATGAAAAGATATTAGCAAGTGTATATTTTAACAAACAACGTTAACCAATAATTCTAACAGTATTTTTTTTTGTTGATTTATGACTTTACCGAAAAATAAGATAATTTGTAAAAAAACATGAGCATCTTTTTTACTTTTTTTTTAGATTTTTCTTTGAAAGATAGGTTTTTTGAATGAAAGTGTACCTTTTATGTAACAGTAATGAATTCCCAGTGTCGTTTTTATGCGAAAATGACACCATTCATGCTGTAGTAGCATTCACTAATCGGCAAAAAAATTATGATCAAGGTTGCCTTTTTTTACCCCGTTCTCCCCCTCTCCCGGCACCCCTGAACCAAATCTGACTAGCCTCCACATCTCAAAATGATTCTTTTGGGACAATCTATTCATGGTGAAAATTTCATGCTTTTCTTGACATGGTAACAATTTTTCTCCCCTTAGTATGAGCTCTCACTTTCACTATAAGTTTCTTTTCTCTTTTTACAGCTTTGTGACATTATATCTTAACGAAGCATAATATAATAAAATAATAACTTATAATATAATAATATTCATATTAAAATCTAAAATAAACTAGGTAGACCCCGGGTTTCTCTCAAAACAAAAGTAGGTATGTACTTATTTGTGTGCAAGTAAGTACATACCTACTTTGTGTGGTGGTGAGTGTCTGTATGTATTTGCTTCTGCTTGAGTGTGTGTATGCGTTTGCGGCTTGCTATAGTATATGCACAGAATATATAATAGTAAACTATAGGTAGTACTAATGTAATTTACTAACACATTTTGTATGTTTTTTTCGTATTTCGATCAAATGTTCTTTGGGAAAAGAGTTCTCACTTGAAAAAACCGGCCTAGTGCGCTAAGGGTTACCTACCTGTCCACCATAATATAATAAATACTACAAGCATTTGCCTTTGGATTCTACAAAACTCCGCGTCCACTCAATCCTGACCCTCTTTAGTATGAATTTACTTGAAATGGTAGACCTGACTGCCTGACCCCTATTTTACTTGTAAGAAGAGTTGTAATATTTAATTACTTTAGACTAGACCTAGTTTCTTACCTATAGGTTATGGTATGTTTCACAAATGTATGGAGATTGGGACATACATTACTGGCCGTATCTTTTAATTGTGTGTTATAGAAAATTTAAATTTTCACAATTTTATGGGTTCATGGACCTTAATACTTGATATTAATTTCAATTTCATACATTCAACTGTTCGTGAGAAAAAGGGTTTTGACGGAACGACAGACAGACAACAAAGCGATCCTATAAGGGTTCCTTCTATTTTCATTTTGAGGTACAGAACCCTAAAAATGCTTTGAGAAACTGCCTTTGTGAAAAAAGAAATTACTTACTTAATAAAATACATAAATTTATGTCGAAAACAGATAAGGATGTGGATCATCATTGATACTCCTGATCCCATTCCTCATCCGCTCCTGAAAAAATTTCCATTGCCATCAATGTCGTCACATTAGTGCGTAGGGTTGTCACATTAGGGCGTAGTGTTGTCACCTCTACACTCTTTGATGATGATGATGAAATTGATGAATTAGTAACTAAGCTGACTGCTTGTGTTAAAATTTCTATAATTTTTTCTGTTGTCATGGTTGTTACGTTTGCCATAAATGCTCCGCTATCTGAAGAATTAGAAATGACGACTTCAGACGTCTTCGAATTTGCAAACATCCATGTGAACATCTTGGCAACTGCTCTAGATAAACGAATGAACATATCCATTGTTAAAATTAATCTCTTTGATCGGCCTGTAGCGAGAAGCAAATTTTCTCTTAGTTAACTTAAAAACTTAGAGGCTCTGAAGTAAAACTGTTGTTACTCGTAATATTTCACTGGTGAAAACTGCTTCGTGAATACGACTTGCTTCGTAAAATTATGGACGAGTAAGTGAACACTGACGGAGATGAGTTGTCACGAAACGGCTCACTGATATCTGTAAAAATAGGGCCATCAGTTTCTTTGGACATGTTATGCAATCCATAGTATAGAGAAGCTCGTGAAGTCGTGATAGTGATTCAAATGGGAGGACGTACCAAGGGCCAAAAATCTTCTATATGACGGTCCGATGTGATAACGGGAAAAGCGGAAAGCAGTGGCTGGCTGCGCAGACAGCATTAGACTGAACGCTCCAAATGGAAGGATGTTGATAATTTTTCACTGTTCACGTCTTTTAAGCACTGTTTCAATAACTTCGGCGCTTATAAAATTTTTCGAAGTGTTTAAACGCGTGCGCTCGTTATTAAATTATGACAGCAATTGATTTACGAAAGTTAAGACCACAATAATGTAACAACAAAACATTACAATGTTATTTCTCATTATTGATCTCATCCATTGTTAATTTTAAACAATAAAATAACAACATAAACAAACTAACGAAATAAGTACACGAAGTTCCTTATTAGTCTTATTACACGTTAAATTTATGCATAATAGGTATCAGGTAACAAGCGAAGCGTTGACATCTATCTACTTATAGCTATATTCAAAATATAACAAAACCGGATAGTTACAACTTATGTCATAAAGTTAAGAAGTAAATCGGCTCAAGGCTTCGTCATTCAAAGGTGCTCATCACGCTAAGCGGCGGCGTTACCACGCTTAATAGCGATGGACAGCCTTTGCAACAAGAATGCTTCTGAGCGAGGATCACCACCCCTCTCTCTTATTCGGCGCCCTATGTCCAGAATAAAGCCTTTTTCTTCTGAGCCCCAGCATCCGGATGTTTCTATCGCCATCGCCACTGGCACGAAGAAATATGACTGCTCGAGAACTGAATATTTTCCGTGCTTTAGTCTTGCTGCCAATTTGGCGGCAGCACCAGCAGAAGCGGTTGGGAGCCTAAGGTGACTTGGGATAAGGTTATGTAAATCTTGATTCAATAAAAGTACGTGACAGCTCGGGAGTGCCTGCGAAATGTATGGCGTGCCAACCAGGTAGGTGTAATTTGACTGTTGTCGCAGCGTTGGTTCTCGATTTACAGCGAGTATGTATAGTGTCAAACAATGAATTAATTAAGCCTTTTATTAAACAACTAGCGGTTCGCCCCGGCTTCGCACGGGTAGATATAGGTTCTTGTTGCATCGGGGGTTACTAAAGAAACCAGCCAAGCGCAAGTTGGACTCCCACCGAGGGTTCCGTACCACTAAGGTAAAAATACTGGCCTAGTTATGGGCAGTCATACCATCTTAGTCACGCAGAAGTGCATTAAATTCGCTCGAGCCGACACGCACTTCATCAAAACCATCATAACATCCCATAATACGTCCACTACAGGACAGGGAGCTCCCTCCAGAATTCGAGCCCTTGCTAGAAGAATGTGGAGGGGAAGTATCTTAGTCACCACGCTTGTTAGCATTAAGGCTGGCACCACGGACCGCGGTTGTTGCTGACCGCAGTATGTAAGATGGTGCGATACACGGAAAGATGTCGCTGCCCATCTTCCGGTTTGTAAACCCTTAGTCGCCTCTTACGACACCTACAGGTTGAGATGGGTTGGCACTATTCTTTGCCGCTACCACACGGAACGACACGCACTTGACCAGTCAAATTTTTCGTGTCTATTCTCTGTTGTAGATAAAACCATTACAGTCACTTAGGGCGCTGTTTCTTTAATTTCAATTTTGATAACGATTACACTCATGATAACTTTTGAATGGTATGTCCGATTTGAATAATTCAAAAAGTTATTTACAGGTACTGATATAGCCTTGAATACGAAATCATTTATTTGGATAAGGATTAATAGGTACGAATAATGTGGCCTATACAGGGTGTTAATTTGATTGCGTGCCATAGGTCAAGGGCAAAATCAGTATCAGTAACTGAACAACTTTTTCCAAGGAACATAGGTCGAAATACGAAAAACCAAATTTGACCGTCCATACAAAATGCGTTATCAGCTGATGCAGTTTCTATGGCAGGTCAAAAATTTATATTCGTATTTCGACCAATGTTCCTTGGGAAAAGTTGTTCAGTTACTGATACTGATCCCGCCCCTGAGCTATGGCACGCAATCAAATTAACACCCTGTATAGTTTGTACCGGCGTTACTATTACATATTTTAACATGAAAAAGTAGTTATTGTGACATAACTGTAATAGTTAGACATATGGTATCGCGGACTTTTTTGTGGATATTGATGGTTTCTATAATTTTGTAGTACATTACTTTGCTCTATTGTTAATAGTTTCGGCAGCGTACTCGATATAAGGATGCTATTTAGTATTTTTTTCACACCTTGGGTTACATTATCGAAGTTTTCATACGGAACCCTAACTTTTTTTTAAATATTTTATAGCCTATGTTCATCCCGGATAATGCAGGTTTCTAATGGTGAAAGAATTTTTCAAATCGGTCCAGTAGTTTCGGAGCCTATTCATTACAAACATAAAAAAATAGGTACAAATCTTTCCTTAGATATAATATTAGGATAGATTAATATAAATGGATATAATCAAGCTCCACATAACTGAGGTACCTATCTAACTATTGCCGCCACAGTGGGGTTGGCATCCGACCAAAAGTGGGCATAGGAAGTCTTCTACCGCTGAATTTGACAAGCTAATGAAACTCAACACTTTTTTCGTATCAAGTCGTGGTTATTTTAAACCCTATTTCTTTTATTTTGTATGAAAATGCATTGGCTCAGTTGTATGAAAAAGTTATAATTTTTTTTTGCGTATTTTCACTAGTCGTTCTTAGAACAAAAGTTATTCAGTTTTATGTCTAGAACTTCCACGTGTGTATACTCGTATATACCTTTAAACGGGCAATATTTAGACAGTTAACCAACTTGGTATTACATGGATCTCACAACTTTTTACGGTAGAAAAACTGAGTTGCGAGACTTGATTTTTAGGGTTCCGATACCAAAATGGTAAAAAAAGGAACCCTTATGGTGCCGCTTTATCTGTCTGTTACACCTGTATATCTCAGCAACCACTCATACATCGACTTGAAATTTGGAACAGTTTTAGAATATGGTTGTTCAACTTAAATGCCTTTGTATTTTTTACGACTATTAGTTTTCAAGTTATGATGAAAAAACCGGCCAAGTGCGAGTCGGATTCGCGCACTGAGTGTTCCGTACCACCACATAAACCTAATTGTATTAGTTGAAATTTCAGTAAGTTAATGTGCTCGATTTTTTGAGTCCGACACGTGCTTGCCCAAATTTTATTATTTTTAGGGTTCCGTACCTCAAAAGAAAAAAACGGAACCCTTATAGGATCACTTTGTTGTCCGTCTGTCTGTCTGTCTGTCTCTCTGTCAAGACCCTTTATCTCACGAACGGGTATAAAGGGTCTTGACAGAGAGACAGACAGACAGACAGACGGACAACAAAGTGATCCTATAAGGGTTCCGTTTTTTTCTTTTGAGGTACGGAACCCTAAAAATAATAAAATTTGGGCAAGCACGTGTCGGACTCAAAAAATCGAGCACATTAACTTTGTTGTATCAGGTTGAAATTATTACCACATATTAGGATCCATGAACCACACAAGATCTGAAAATTTAAATTTTTTACAACAACGTAATCAAAAGATATGGCATTTTATGTCCTCATCTCCATACATTTATGCACTAAAGCAAAACCTACAGGGTACTTCCCGTTGACCTAAAATTATGAAATTTGGCAAGAAGCTAGGTCTCACAGTACAAATAACGGGAAAAGTCTGAAATCATTAAATATTACAACTTTTCTAACAACTAATGTTAACCAATTGTGGTGAGCTCCCGTTTCAAGAACATTCATATAAGAGAGGGGTCAAGTTGGATGATCGCTGAGGCGATTTTTGTTTTAGTTCTATTTGAAAACGGGAACACTTACAAGCTCGAAAATTGGTATGTTTATAGTAGGCTATAAAATAACAACAAATAATAAAATTTGGTCAAGCGCGTGTCGGACTCAAAAAATCTAGCACATTAACTTACTGAAATTTCAACTAATACAATTATATTTATGTGGTGGTACGGAACCCTCAGTGCGCGAGTCCGACTCGCACTTGGCCGGTTTTTTTTATTATTTTATAGCTTATGCACTATTAACATACCAATTTTCAAGTTTGTAAGTGTTCCCGTTTTTAAAATAGAACTAAAACAAAAATCGCCTCCACGACCATCCAACTTGACCCCTCTCTTATATGAATGTTCTTGAAACGGGAGCTCACCACAATTGGTTAATATTAGTTGTGAGAAAAGTTGTAATATTTAATGATTTCAGACTTTTCCCTTTATTTGTACTGTGAGACCTAGCTTCTTACCAAATTTCATAATTTTAGGTCAACGGGAAGTACCCTGTAGGTTTTGGTTTTTTGCATAAATGTATGGAGATGAGGACATAAAATGCCATATCTTTTGATTGCGTCCTTGTAAAAAAAAAAAATTCAGATCTTGTGTGGTTCATGGATCCTAATATATCGTATTAATTTCAACCTGATACCTCTACCCGTTTGTGAGATAAAGGGTCTTGACAGACAGACAGACGGACAACAAAGTGATCCTATAAGGGTTCCGTTTTTTCTTGAGGTACGGAACCCTAAAAATGACAAAAAAATACCATTCCTCCCCCCCCCCTCTTATCTCCGAAGTTTGTGAAAGGAAAAATCTGAATTAATTACAGTCGATAGAAGTTTATGTCAATATTACAGCAAAAATAAAACGATCTTTCTAAGTTGTACAGTTTTTTAGTAATCTGCAAAAAATTATACCAACAAATTTAGTATTGCGGTCCTAAAAATGGACTTTATTGCTTCTAAAAATACTATTGCTTCTAGAAATACTATATCGGAACCCTAGGCGCGCGAGTTCAACTCGCACTTGACCAGTTTTTTTACAAGTTATGTTTTTGATGGCATCTCATTTCTTTTTAGGGTTCCGATACCAAAACGGTAAAAACAACCAGCCAAGTGCGAGTCGGACTCGCGCACTGAGGGTTCCGTACAAACCTGTGTTCCGGTGTTTTTATTGCTAAAAAACTTTATTATGTGATGTAAGTAACTACAATTTATATTTGAGTTCATTGAATGAGAGTTAAATTGCGGTTTACGATTTATGACGTATTAAAAAAATACTACTTACTAAATCTCGTTCAAACCAATTTTTGGTGGAAGTTTGCATAGTAATGTGGCCTGGTTGTGTAGGTTGTTTAAACAGTTCCTCAATTTCTCGAAAGAGCGCCCCGGGAAGGTGAGTTAAATCGGGACCAGACTGTACATCATATTTTTTTTTGTTTTATCATTCTCTTATTTTAGAAGTTACAGGAGGGGGACACAAATTTTACCACTTTGGAAGTGTCTCTCGCGCAAACTATTCAGTGTAGAAAAAAATGTTTGATGAAAAAAAAATTTTTGAGTTTCAGTTCTAAGTATGGGGAGCACTCATGCTATAGACTTGAAATTTGGTATTATTTTAGAGTATGGCTACCCAACTTAATTGCACATAAAATAATTTAAATAAAATTAGAATTATTAATGTAAAGGGGGCCCAAATAGAGGGGGCAAAATTTCTAATTGTCATTTCTAGCTCAAGTGGGGTATCATATGAAAGGGCTTTACTTCTACAATTTAAAATATATTTTTGTATTTTTTTACGACGATTAGTTTTCAAGTTATGATGAAAAATGACAAAAAAATACCATTCCCTCCCCCTATCTCCGAAGTTTGTGAGAGGAAAAATCTGAATTAATTACAGGCGATAGAAGTTTATATAAATATTACAGAAAAAATAAAACGACCTTTCTAAGTTGCACAGTTTTTTAGTAATCTGCAAAAAACCTTTACCAACAAATTTTTGCGGTCCTATAAATGGGCTTTATTGCTTCCAAAAATATTATAGGTATATCGGAACCCTCGGCGCGCGAGTCTGACTCGCACTTGACCGGTTTTTTTAGATAGTCCTACTTTTTCCTTTCCGGTACTCTCTTTTTGTGGGTAGTCATCCTCATTTACTTCTTGAGCTTCAGCTACAGTTTTTCTTAAAGCCCACTCTGTCTTTATGGGTTTTTTCAATTATTTAAATTTTTATACCTATACTTTCGTAAGTAAAATAAAACGTAGTTTGTGTGTATACCTGAGATATCGCAGTAAAACCCGAAGGTTGCTGGGAAGAAAGTGGCCGCCTTTCTGTGACGGACGGGAAGCGTGGGAGCCGCGGCGCGGGCAAGACACTTCTGCCGGCAATTTTGGGCAATTTAAATAGTTTGCGGGATTTTGATACAACTTCCCATTCTTGCTTTTTCATTCCGTTGACCATTTTACAAGTTACTTTTGAACATAATTATATCTAGGTAAGGTGCATTCGGGTAATTCCGAAAATCGGGTAATTCCAATAATGTCTAATTTCTATAAAATGCACCATTTCAATTGGCTCCGGTTGCTCAACGCGAGCGTACGTTCACGATGAGCCATTTAGTCCTCGACCGAAATTTTCCCGCATTTCGGAATTACCCGGACGTCGCTGCCCGGACGTCGATAATTTCTATCTCTGTTAAGTTTTTAAATTGATCGTCTTTTCATTTGGAAAATTTTCGTTTTATTGCATTGGTAAATGCTTTCAGACCCGTCTAGCCAAAGATATTTAGTTATTTTAAGATTTAACCGACGAGGGTAATTCCCAATAACAATTGATTTGCACCACAGATTTAATGTCGGGTAAATCCGAATTATAAATGTCATATAAATACGTTTAAGCTGTTCAATGACTAGTTAGGATAAAATATTTTTGGGAGTGTAAATATGAATGAAAAATCAATATGTTCCATATGCCACAATAAAATAAAAACCACTTTTGAGTGTCATTCGGAATTATCCGCGTGTTATTCGGAATTAAACTCGTGCATTGAAATGAAAACCAAATTTTAAAACATTTCACAGAAACAAGGAGGTCTGAGGCCTTGATCATCCGCTGGTTATAGGATATCTATAATATAAGACGTCACATTAAATTGAATGTGGTGGTGTCCATGTGCCACCTACTCTAAAAAGCGATCATAAGACTAAGGGTGAAGTGGCATAATAACATGACCACGGCTATTACCTGAACATCACTACTTATGAATATTTATTGAATACGAGTACCATAGTTATAATACAGCGTGAATGTGTATTGGTTTCGCACCCGAAGCCCAGTGATTCTGCTCATGATAACAACAAGCAACTTTTACCGAAGAAAAAAATTTTTACTCGTAAAAATTTTACGAATTTACAAAAGGAATCACAAAAATAGGCAAATTAATTATTAGGAGCCTAAATAAAGAATCTTTAGGGAAAAAACTCTCAACTTTTGAACGCCAATTTCAGCAAAAAATACCCCATTCAGTACCAATTTTTTTTAGTCTTAGGTAGCCTAGAGACCTGGGTCGCTATTCTCCTAAATTTCTTAAACTTGAGTTAATATTAAGAGTACGGAATTTGCTATTGGCGACAAAAAATCGAAAACATCTGTACATTGCGTACTTTGTACAAGAACAACAAAACAATTCCATACATAACCAGCAGCGAGAAAATTTACATTCATTCAATCATTCATTCATTTACAAATTAATCAGAATAAGCAGGTTTTTGATCTGTCAAAACCTTAAGTATAAAAACTTATACTTAACGTAAGGGAAAAGAGATGGAAGATAAACGACGCTATGAAACTGAAAGAGATGGAACATTTATCTTATACGTCACACACACACACACATACGTGTCCAATGTCGTCCATTATGAAATATGAAATATTTATTAAATAAGCCAAATTAGTAAAAAAGCGGCTTGTCGGAAGGATATATAAAGGGTAAAAAACAAAACCTTTGTAGAATGAGTGTAAGTAACTAACCTATGACGAATATGAATGTTACCTAAAGACTATGAATATTTACTTTAACCTCAAATACATCCAGCGTTTTTACACTACGGATTAAAACCTGCTCATGAGCTTTGTGTGCAGTTTTAGCGCGCTAATAGTCGGTTCAAAACTTGCTCGTATTCACTCGTTTAAGCGACGTGACGTCATCAGTGACGTCACTTTAGCGCGCTATCATTGCATACGAAAATGAGGTAGTGCAGCGTGTGCGAAACGTCAAATTCATAAGACATTTGTCATCAATCTCGTTTTCGAGAGATTTTTTTCAACTTTTTTTGGTTTTTTAGATTTAATTATCTTATCGAATAATCATTATCTCTCAATAATTTCTTAAAACGCAAAACAAAATCAAAATTTAAATTTTTCTCAGTGACATTGACATAAGCGCGCTCTAGTCTGGTTTAAAACTGTATTCGATCGTATTCGACGAATGCACGCATATAGAAATAAACCGACTATATTCAGTGAATGTGATGTGTTCGTTGAATTCAAGAAACAATCCGTAGTGTTAGTTTGTTTACACATGTATATCAGTGCAGTGTCTCATTGCAAGTTTGATTTAGGTATTACAGGGTGAAAACTGTTGTCTTGCAAATATCTGTCAGAACTGTAAACCTACCTAGTGCCTATGGATGGACACATACATATTGCTATACCTAATGTAAGTACAAGTCCAATGTCTCCTCTTAATAGAAGGACCCTACCTCATACTATTGGAACCTAACAAGTAAGATTGACATGAAAGCACTGCAACTGTTTTATGGTAAACTGCTGTACAAACCATTCCTAACCATACAATAGGTAATCAAACAATAATAGAAAATCCAAACAAAGCTAATACCTAATAAAAAGACCCACTACACTTATTTATCTCTCTTACGGCTATAATACGACACCAAACACAGAAAATGGATCAACTTAAACAGATTTATAAACACCTTTGCTGGCCAACCACTCCCACCTTAACCAACAGGCGCCTGTATCTATGAATAATAGTATTAAGGCTTACTAATTAGGGTGGTTTAAGCATAGGTACTATAAGTAAAGATCTATTGTAGCCAACCCTTTATGCTAAATCTACTAACACAGCGACAGCCTCTAATAAGACTCAGATTCCAAATAATTTTTTCAATGTAGATTCTTCACAAAATACTTATTGAATGTCAGAACATGCAGAATATAATATAAATAGAGCAAGTATACTACTCTTTCAGATTGTGCTATCGCTGAGTGTAAGAAACTAATTTGTGTAAGAATTACTTATTAAATATTTTTGAAACCACTGCATCATCGCCTAGGTACTTTAAGAGCCGGCTTTATACAATGTTTTTCTTGTTTTGCTGGAATATCAGCACCATACCTTGTCAATGATGCATTCATTTAATGTATAATAAGCATTCTTACATTATGTTTGCTGTACACATTCCTTAAATTTTCTGTCAGGTTAATGCACTACACATACTGCGGTTATCAGCTGCAACGCTTTCAAGCATGGTGACTAAGGAAAATTCCCTCCAAACTACCACACATTTTTGCTGAAGTTCCGGAGAGAGCTCCCTGTCCTGCAGTGGACGTTTCATGGGATGTTATAATAATAATAATAATAAATTTCTTTATTTCAGACACAAAGATCCATCTTATATACTACTTATCATACCATACATAGAAACATAAGAACGGTTATAGCCAAGAGCTACATTGTTCTTAAAAATAAATAAATAAAAGTTATAAGTTATAGTATTATAATAATTAGGCTATGAGCTCGAGCCATCGTTTGTACCATTGGGTACTAAAAAGTCTTTCGTACAATCCCCCCAGGATTGTGTTGCCAGAATGACGCAGAGTGGTCAAGAAGGAGGCTATCCTGTGTCTCACAACAGCATCAAATGAGTTTACACGTGCCTCAAAAAACATACCGGAGGCACTGCAATACCTTTTTAAGCCCATCAGGTGCCGAAAACAGTTATTGTACTGTACTCTGATGCTGTCGCGAGACCTCTTAGTGTAGTTGGTCCACAGCTGGCAGGTGTACAGAGACTGACAGAAGGTCTTGAACAACAAGACCTTCACATCATCTTCACATTTTTGGAACCTACTGGCCAGCATGTTGCCAACCACGGAGAGCCCCCTTCGTTGCCTCTCTATGTCGTCGTCGTCACTCAGAGTTGACGTCACAATGTGGCCAAGGTACTTGAAGGACTCCACAGTCTTAATAGGTTCGCCATTCAGCAGAACTTCAGGCACCATATCCGGACCCCTCCCGGACCTGAATATCACCATTTCCGTTTTTTTAACATTGTACGTAAGACCATGACTACAAGCATACTCCTCGCAATTGCTAATAAGTTTGCATAGACCTTTGATTGAGGGACTAAGCAGCACCATATCGTCAGCATAGCTAAGGTTATTCAAGTATCTGTCACCAATTTTTAGACAGACATTAGTGCTGCTCAGTCTCACAATCAGGTCATTAACGTAGGTGTTAAACAGGTCCGGGGAGGTCAGACCGCCCTGCCTTACACCACATGGCAGTGTATTAGGTACCTACATTATGATGAATTGCACTTTATTGTCAAGTTTTATGTCCCTAGTAATATTGTACATGCAGACTTGTGCAAATCAAGTATGTGGTTGATCCAGTTTGCACTTATTTCCAATACTATTTATTGATTATGGCTGTCACAATTTTTTTATTTTCTGTATTGGCATGATCATGTCATGGTACTGTCATGTTATTCTTTTATATATTCAATGGACATTGTCTATTTTCAGGTGTACACCTGAAGCGCAAAGTTTTTAACACTTGCATCCTCCCTTGCCTAACATATGGTTGTGAGACTTGGACATTAAACTCATCCCATAGAGGTCAGCTGATAAGATGTCAACGCGCCATAAAAGAAGTATGGTGGGTATAAAGAAAATGGATAAAGTTAGATGCTCAGATAAAAAACTAAGGTTACAGATGTTTTTAAAAGGATAGACTCGCTGAAATGGAAGTGGACAAAGCACATGATCAGGGAAGGTAGGGAAAAGTGGTGTAAAGAGGAACAGAGGGAGGCCCACTAGGAGATGGGAAGATGAAATTAAGCTTACTGCTGGGCCTTACTGGAGAAGGGTCTCAGAAGACAGAGAGCAATGGAGAAACCTGGAGGAGGCCTTTGCCAACAGGCACTCTGAACTGAGAAACTTTTTGTGATTATAATTATTAATGTAATTTTATATAAATTTAATGTTAATTTTATGTAGGTAATTTAATAATGATGAAAATGTAATGATATAATTGATGTATTAATTGTGTATAGGTATTCAGAATAAAGGCATATATATTATTATCTGCCTAGAATTAAGAGTTCGGCATCTTCAAGGTGTAATATGTGTCCTCCTGTTCAAGTAAGTACTTAGATAGGTAGGTACCTAAACTATAAAGTTGAAGACAAACTTGAGAATGAAAATCACTGCCCTCCATAAAGCCTAAGTACCAGTCCTTTTCCTAACTTTATGTACTACAATCAATAATATATTAATATTTAAATTATTACTACTGAAGCGCTTGTAATGAGTTTCTCTTTTCTTCTGATCACCAAAATCCAGTCACTCAGTGAGATGGCAGTAGTTTCTAAAAAGAAATGCCCTCGTCAAATTCCTAATGTTATGGTAGCTAACTCCATGAAAAAGAAATACTTTAAGGCTAGGAGATAGGCAATGGTTTTGATTCAAGGCAATAAATTATGATTTAATCAAGCAATTTTTTATGATAAGTAACACATTATTCCTACCCTACAAGGTGTAATATTTTAACCTTTTTTGCTGTAATATTTACATAAACTTCCATTGACTGTAATTAATTCAGATTTTTCCTTTCACAAACTCGAGATAAAAAATATCGTTCACCCCCGAACGGTATTTTTTTTACTTTTTTCATCATAACTTCAAAACTAAGAGACTTAAAAAATACAAAAATATATTTTAGAATGTACAAGTAAAGCCCTTTCATATGATACCCCACTCAACCTAGTTACCACAATTTTAAAATTTGCCACCCCTATTCGGGCCCCCTCTACATTAATAATCCTAATTCTTTTTTTATTCTTTCATATGCATTTAAGTTTGGCAACTATATTCTAAATCTATTTCTTTCAAGTCGATAGCATGAGTGGTTACTGAGATATACAGGTGTGACAGACAGACAAAGCGGCGCCATAAGGGTTCCTTTTTTTTACTGTGTGGTATCGGAACCCTAAAAATATGGCAAAAATCGCCTAAAAACTCGTTTTAGTAGGGAATTACTTTTTTCTTATTTGTTGTTATAGCAGCAACAAAAATATATACCAAATCTGTAAAAATGAATACTGTCAACCTAAAATGGTTCATGGGATACAGCTCGCTGACAGACAGACATTGAAGGCATATTAACAGGGTCCCATATCACCCTTTGGGTACGGCACCTTAAAAAAATGCAGTGTTATAGCATAAAAATATTAATATTTTCACTTATTTATATTTTAAAGACAAGAAAAACAAAATTAAGCTAAAATATATTTATTAGGTCATAATAATTTTATGGGCTGATCGCGGTTCTTAAAATTTTTAGGATTGATGTTTTTCTTCTGAGTTGGGCTATCATTTCTTGATAAATTTCTGCTGTTTTTCGTTCCACTTTTTTGTCCCTAAAGGTTTTAAACTTTTCATATAAATTATTATTTTCTTCAGAGACAAAATCAACCAAAGTAAACAATATTTTTAAATTTGACAGGATTTTCATCATTATCATGCAAAACAATAAGAGCCTGAATCTTTTAGTCCAAGTTGAAAAGGCTTTGTTTTGAAAATTTCTTTGCATTGGACTGTGTCTTGTCGTGCAGCAGTTAAACTAGACTTGAGCTAATAGCTCTGCATACTGGTTGGGGAAGGCTCGGCACTTCGTTTTTACAACCAGTATAAAAACACAACTCTGTGTTTACAGCCTCCTGAAAAGCAAATAGGCATTCATTATTTTTTATTATAAATGTAACTAGAAAGACAATAATAATAATTAATCCCATGAAGCGTCCACTACAGGACAGGGAGCTCCCTCCATAATTCTAGCTTTTGCTGGAAAAATGCAGAGGGGAAGTGCCATAGTCACCTCGCTTGTCAACGTTATGGCTGGCACCATAGACCGCGGTTGTAGGTGACCACAGTAAGTAAAATGGTATGATACACAGGAGGATGCTGCTGTCCATCCTCCCTTATTGGCCTCTTACGACACCCACGGATAAGTATGGGATGGTTTTATTCTTTGCCGGCACCACACAGGACAATAATACGAGTATCATGTTATTATGGTATAACATCAAAGCAATATACAATGTTTACCAGCTGCAGCCGCACAGCCATCTAATGATTTGTCTCCAGTTGTGTCTAATGTCTCATTAATGTGTACTGTTGCAATATAAGTAATACCTGTTAGATATTTTTTGCTCCGGAACAATTTTAGCTTGTATGACATATCCTTCTCTTTTTACTTGACTCCCACGACGACCTGTTGTGAAATAAGTAATTAATTTAAAGTCAAGTTGCAAGAAAGACATGTGCCATGGTATGCATCTTAACCCAACGCAACTTACATCAAAGCTTTTGTGCCTGTGATTTCAGCAACATTGTGCCTGTCTTTATAAACTCCATTAACATGAGAATATCAACTGTAGGCAAATTTGATGAATTCGCTCGAAAAAATACAGCCATATCGTCAGGTTTTATACATATCCAGATTTCGTAGCAGGGTTAGTGTTGTAGGCTTCCGTGATCAAATCCAGGGTCAGAAGCGAAGGTGTTCGTTGGTATTCAGCATCGTTCGAACTCCGTGGGAATGTCCTTAAAGAGGAAATCCAAAAAAATCGCTATGTATACGAGAACGCAGAACGAAAAGTGAGGTTATGTATGTGTCAAATGTCATTCGTTTGCACTACGGTTTGTTTCTTGAATTCAACGCACACATCACATTCACTGAATATAGTCGGTTTATTTCTATATGCGTGCATTCGTCGAATACGAACCTGCTCATGAGCTTTGTGTGCGGTTTTAGCGCGCTAATAGTCGGTTCAAAACTTGCTCGTATTCACTCGTTTAGGCGACGTGACGTCACTTTAGCGCGCTATCATTGCATACTAAAATGAGGTAGTGCAGCGTGTGCGAAACGTCAAATTCATAAGACATTTGTCATCAATCTCGTTTTCGAGAGGGTTTTTTTCAACTTTTTTTGGGGTTTTTAGATTTAATTATCTTATCGAATAATCATTATCTCTCAATAATTTCTTAAATCGCAAAACAAAATCAAAATTTTATTTTTTCTCAGTGACATTGACATAAGCGCGCTCTAGTCTGGTTTAAAACTGTATTCGACGAATGCACGCATATAGAAATAAACCGACTATATTCAGTGAATGTGATGTGTGCGTTGAATTCAAGAAACAAACCGTAGTGTATCTAAAGACTTGCTTTTTTTATGCATGGCAAAGAACATTCACGTATGACTCTGAAAAGCCTCACTGTTGGTGCTTTGGCTGGCCTGAAAAATCTTAGAATTATTCTTTTAAACAAGGGACCTTATTCCTATATCCAAAAAAAAATATTGAGGCATTATGAGAATTTCATACATAGCCAATTCTATTTGTAATCGGTTTCTCGAAAAATGCTCTAACGATTATGATGAAAATTACCATACGGGGGTTTTCGGGGGCGAAAAATCGATCTAGCTAGGTCTCATGTCTGTGAAAATTCGTTTTCCCCGTGTTTTCAAGCATTTTTGTAATGTAACGCGTTTTAGATAAAAACCTACAGCGCCATCTGTTGGCGGGTAGCATAGCTTGCTCACCCGATGATATTTTAATAGTTCGTTTCTATAATTCGCAAGGGAAACTTATATGTAAGGTACCTTGAAACTTGGCTCATATACAGGAATAGGATCATTAAAGATAAATAAAAAATACCAATTTTTTTTCGGCCATAAATGACGAGGTTTTTCAACCGCGGTCCATGCCAGCCGTAACGCTAACAAGCGAGGTGACTATGGTACTTCCCCTCTACATTTTTCCAGCAAAAGCTAGAATTCTGGAGGGAGCTTCCTGTCCTGTAGTGGACGTTTCATGGGATGTTATGATGATTATGTTCCTTTACTATGTTTGTAATATGTTGTGTTGTGATGTCCAGGAATAATAAACATATCTGATTCTGATATTATAGAGCGCAGCTCGGTCGCCCAGGTACTTACTGGATTTAATATGGCTGTGTATTAACTTGCCACCAAATTTGAGTAAATTATTACCAAATAATATCCACCAAATTTTGACTACCAAAATGGATGAATGTACACCAAATTTGCTTCTGGCACTTCGCCGGCCGCTGCCGCAGCACGCTCGCTCGGCTCGTGCGTTGTGGTCGCAAGATAACCTAACACAACCTAACCGAACCGGTTACCCAAACATTGTGTACGTTCAGCCAATAACCAATTTGGTGTACATTCATCCATTTAGTCTGAAGTGTATTGGGGTATAAAAAATCGTTTGGGAATCATTTAATTTCAGTGCGGTTCATTAAGGAAATATTTTACCAACGCTGCAATCGGCGCATTCGAGTCGGATCGTTTTCATTAGCGTGCAAAAGTCGAACACAATCGAATGTCTAAACGATCCGATATGACTGCTCTTATGTCAATGTCACTGTTCGAATCAAAGTACTTTTTAGCCACAAAGTATTTGGACCCTGTGAATTGTATCCATTTCTTTAGTTTGCTTTCGAACTCCAAACAAACCGAAAAAAATCCCACGAAACTCAACCAAAATTAATTTTGACGTTTAATTTGACGTATCGCACACACTGCACTACCTCATTTTCGTATGCAATGATAGCGCGCTAATGTGACGTCACCGATGACGTCACGTTGCTTGAACGAGTGAATACGAGCAAGGTATGATCCGACTTTGAGCGCGCACACACCGCACACAGTGCTCATATGCGGGTGACGAACCGTAGTGTTTGTTGCCATTTAATATTGTCAAAACGTTGTTCAGAAATAGGTACACAATTTTCGCATATCATAACTACTAAACATATGAACCAACAAGTGCGTTTAATAACTTCAATAAAATAACATACAAGCCTATGTTTGGATGTATGTTTGTCCACACATATGTCAGGAACTAAGGTCAGATTGCAATAATATTTTTTTATTTGAACTAGGTAATAATATTTATTTGAATTAGTCAACTTAGGGTAGAGTGCAAGTTTCATTAAAATCGGTTCAGTAGTACCTACCTACTTAGTTGATGTCACCTAAGGGCTCCCGCACACGACCGAGAATCGGTGGGCGATTATCGGCCGGGACAAGGACGGAAGATTCAGGTGCTAACACGTCAGAGCGGGATGCCGATATAAAATCGGTCACCGATTCTCGGTCGTGTGCGGGAGCCCTAAAGCTACAAAGGAAAAAGAAATACTCGAACAAAAAATATTACTTTATTTAAACTAAAAAAAAAACCAGCCAAGTGCGAGTCGGACTCGCGCACCGAGGGTTCCGTACCACCACATAATATTAATTGTATTAAGTAGTAGTGTAATAAACTTGGATTTGTTATTTTTCCTCGAAGTACTTTAAATAAATAAGATATCAATGCAAGGTCCCTTCGCACATCCAATTTATTGTATCGAACCATGCCCAGTACAAATACGGTTGGATCACGGCGCAGAGAAGGGGAGAGCAGATGTTGATATCAGTCGAGCCGTGATTCAATCAATTGAACTATGACGTCACGAAAGGGGGCGGGGCATACGCCATTTCCTCTTTGAACTTACCAGTGATCACATCGAAAAACGATCTGCAAAAAATTGTTTAAATAGTTGGAAAAACAACTTCCACTATGAAGTGTTGTGTGCCTTTGTGTTCAAATTCGTCATAAAGGCAAAAAGAAGCTGTATTTAAAGTGTCTTTTCACTTGTATGTAAGATTTTTCAATAAAATTTGCTATCGATGTACTGTAGGCATGTGGCCGTAACATTAGTTCTGCTTTATGTCGCTAGATGGTTTTGGGAATATTTGTAGACGATCGAAATTCACCTCTCTTTTTTACTTTCACGGACTCAATTTACATTTCTGGCTTTAGCTTTTACAATAGTTTGATATAAATTAAGTGAATATCGTGAATATTTTATTTATTTGGAGAAATATTTGTAGTTTTTAGTTATGTTGTTTGTAGTAGCGCCACCTAGTATGCAGTGGACAATCTCGCCAGAGTTATGTTCAAGAACCGTCTTCCAGATTTCAGCAAGTAAGTAGTATATAGGGTCTTAATTTAATAACGTGCCATAGCTTAGTGGATGTTCAGTATCGATAAAGGAACACAATAAGATATGAAAAAATACCTACTATTATTTTTTTTTAAACTCTATTGAAACTAAACTAACGCGGAGCGCAATTACCCATATCATCAAACCAGCGCGCAAGTATCAGTGGATAAGGTAGGCACATACATAATTGAATCTGTTTCTTTTTGCGTTAGTTTAGTTTCAATTTCAAGTTTTAGTGTCAAGGAGATTTAGTTTTTTTCAATAGGATCTTTTTAAAAAAAATGTGTTCCTTTATCGTTACCGAACCATCTCCTAAGCTTTGGCAATAAACACCCAGTACATAGAGAGCGGGAAGTCAGCAACCCTACCTCATCGCAAACAAAATCGTGAACAACATACCTACTTCTCATAGTAGGAATGGCGGAATGCCTCTTATTTTTAATTTGATTATAAGTAGGTATGCAAATGAATACCTATTGTTATTTTTTTAATTTTCAAATAAATATAGTTGGCTCTATATTTATATAGATAGAGGGAGCATAACGTGTTAAATGTCCCTCAACACAGAATCCTCAAAGAAAAAACTGCATTAAAATTTATTTTGACGATGCCAAAAAAATAGTCATGAAATAGTCATAAATAGTCACCATAAGGAAAAAATTGTCGCGTTATAATTCTAGAGTTGTAGCTATGGTTTGCTGAGGATTATGGGCATAGGCTATAGACAGAATCCTCAGCTCTGATGCAAGCAAACCGTAGGGACTATCGACTTGGTTTTTATTTAAAAAAATAGTCATGAAATAGTCGTCTTGACTTCCAAATTCTCGAAAATAGTCGTTCAAGGATTTCAGAGTTACAGGGGTAGCTTGCTGAGGATTCTGTGCATAGCATTTCAAGGACGCAGATTCCTGCAGAACGTTTAGGTTTTTCTGTTTGATTCTGATGTCAAAAAATAGTCAACAAATAGTCTTCTCAAACCATAATAACTTCGGTCTGGTTTAACTAGTAGAAGTATGTTAAAAATGCATGTTAATTTCGTCATACATTTTTTCTTTGTACAGTCGCGTACACAAAATTATTTGACGTTGATTTCAAGTTGTCAATAAAAATGAATTTTCATATTGTTAGAGGCTTTTATTTTTATATGTTGTTGCAGATTCTATTTTTGTGTTATCTATTTTTATAAGGTAAATAAGAGGATAAACCGACTTAAATATCAGTGCACAGCCCCAACCTTTTGGTCTAGAAACTTATAATGTAGGTTCCACGTTTAATGAAAGGTAAAACTAGAATATCGGGCTTACACCCAGATGCATACAGAAAAAAATACTTTAATAATAATTGGTAGGTTCGCGAATATTACTTAATTAACTACACTATTTTACTAATTTCTTCATTGATCAATATTGTTTGCCAACGCATTTAACTATTCATTAAAAATTTAAATGTCGCTGCATATGTGTTTCTTTTACCCAATACTACATCAGTAGAATAATACAAATCAGTGACTTAATGGCATAGAAACAGAGTTGGAAATGTTTAACGTGGATCGTATAATAGAAAAAGCACCAATATTCTGCGACGAGATGTTTCGTTCGGCTCGACCAAATTGTATGACCGAGCTAGTGCTCGCCGGCGCCGGCGAGTATTTAGGTAAGTGACCTACGGTGTTGCTATTACAACGACAATTGCCGTGTTCTACGTTAATTATGTGAAATGTAATGTTAACATACACTACAGCCTATGGAAGCAGTAAATATACAACGCGTTATTCCAAATTAGGCTTTCCATTTTTTCAATAATCCTACTTAAAAATTGGATGTAAATTCCAAAACTAACAGCGGCTGGCTCGTTTAAAGTGCAGCCTCGGTCGGGTCATCTGGTCGGGTCTCTGCGTAGGGCTAATTTTAAAATTTTCATGATTTTTTGTTGAATTTTTTAAAGGTTTTTTTTTGTGTTCCTTTATCGTTACTGAAACACCCCCTAAGCTATGGCACGCAATAAAATTATCACCCTGTATTACTCATTTAACCATTTAACGTACATAAGTACGAAGACCGTGATTTATACAAAAAACTAACTTAAAAATAATCTATACTGAATATATTCATTAAGAAGTTTCTTTTTTTATTATTTTAGTTTAAAACCAATTATTGTACTTTATTAAACTTTATTAAACGGCAACAAATTAAATGATTCCCAAAATATTTTTTTATACCCCAATACACTTCAGACAAAATGGATGAATGTATACCAAATTGGCTGAACGTAAACCAAATTTGAGTAACCGGTTCGGACAGGTTGTGTTAGGTTATCTAGCGACCACAACGCACGAGCCGAGCGAGTGGAGCGAGCGTGCCGCGGCAGCGGCCTGCGAAGCGCCAGAAGCAAATTTGGTGTACATTCATCCATTTTGGTAGATAAAATTTGGTAAATATTATATAGTAAAAATTTCCCGTGTGGTGCCGGCAAAGAATAGTACCAACCCATACATACCCGTGGGTGTCGTAAGAGGCGACTAAGGGTTAACTGGAGGATGGGCAGCAGCGTCCTCCTTTGTATCTTACATCTTACTTACTGCGGTCACCTACAACCGCGGTCCATGGTGCCAGCCGTAACGCTAACAAGCGAGGTGACTATGGTACTTCCCCTCCACATTTTTCCAGCTAAAGCTAGAATTCTAGAGGGAGCTCCCTGTCCTGTAGTGGACGTCTTATGGGATGTTATGATGATGATGATGAAAAATTTACTCAAATTTGGTGGCACGTTAATACACAGCCTTATTAAAAATGAAAACAAATAAACTTTGCTTTTTATTACAGAATTAATTATATTGCATGGGTTCCAAATACATAAAAAAAAATTCAAGTAACAAAATAGTTACCATCAAAGATGATATTATGCATTTTGAACACGACTGTACTTGAGTTGAAAAATGTATGGCGAAGTTAACATGCATTTTTAACATACTTCTACAAGGTTAACCAGACCAAAGTGATTATGGTTTAGGACGACTATTTGTTGACTATTTTTTGACATCAGTATCAAACAGAAAAACCTAAACGTTCTGCAGGAATCTGCGTCCTTGAAATGCTATGCACAGAATCCTCAGCAAGCTACCCCTGTAACTCTGAAATCCTTGAACGACTATTTTCGAGAATGTGGAAGTCATGACGACTATTTCATGACTATTTTTTTAAATAAAAACCAAGTCGATAGTCCCCACGGTTTGCTTGCATCAGAACGGAGGATTCTGTCTATAGCCTATGCCCATAATCCTCAGCAAACCATAGCTATAACTCTAGAATTGTAACGCGACTATTTTTTTCCTTATGGTGACTATTTATGACTATTTCATGACTATTTTTTGGCATCGTCAAAATAAATTTTTATGCAGTTTTTTTCTCTGAGGATTCTGTGTTGAGGGACATCGTGTTAAGCTGCCACCACCTTTATCTTTTTAATCAACTTCAAAAAGAAGAGGTTATCAATTCGACCCGTCCTGTCAAAAATACACAGTTTATGTAGCTTAGCTTCAAAACAAATGAACTAAGTTTCATAAGCAACGAGGAAGGGTTACCGACTGCCCGCTCTTAGTCTATACAGGTTATAATTTAATTGCGTGCCATAGCTCTGGACCGAGATCAGTATCCGTAACTGAACAACTATTTCCAAGGAACATAGGTCGAAAAACAAAAAATAATTTTGAACTTTCCATACCTACTGAGTGACCAACACAATTGTATGGGAAGTCCAAAATTTATGTCCTTTATCGAACTATGTTCCTTTGGGAAAGTCGTTCAGATACAGATACTGAACCCGCGAGCTATGGCACGCAATTAAATTAACACCCTGTATAAATAATTCATTTTTGTAGTATAGTGTCTTTTACGCCATCTAGTAGAGTATAGCAGTACCACCAAAAAGTGTGTAAGGACAAAAGTGCTTGTAGTTTCACTATTTGCCACTAGATGGATTTTACATAAATAGGTGGAGTCTAGTTATGTCCCGCCAACCCGTGACTCATCTTCACCCCCGCGCACTGTCACGCTTCGTGTCGTACATAAATTTCGTAGAGGCAGCTCCTCTCCCCTTCTCTGCTCCGTGGGTTGGATACATTAGTATTTGTTGTTATAGCGGTATCAGAAATGTGGAAATACATAACCTGTGGAAATTTTAACTGTCTACCTATTACATACAGTTTATGAGATAGGTACACACGGCCGCACATCGGTAGAAACACTTTTGGACCTTATGGCGTGGTAACAGAGTTGAAAAAGTTTCTACTGACAAGCGGTTGACCGTACAGCCCAAAAACAAAATTGAAAAGAAAAACTGACTATCTTATTCCCTTTTTTTTAATATTTTTAAAACAAAAAATACAGTAGTATTCTCAGAGTAGAAAACTATAGTGTTACGGAGCGCGGCGCTAGCATCGCCACAAGAGGGCGCTGAGACACGTTCGGGTTGCAGGCGCCAGTCTGTCGGTACGGTGCGCGCCAGGGAGTTCGGTTTTGACAAGTAGAGATTACTGTAATTCTGTATTTTTCATTGATATTCGAGTAAAACTGTTAAAAACGAAGTGAGTTGTTTACCTTTTGTAAAAATCAGAAGTGGATATTTCGGAACCTGTGGTAAATGAAACGATTTCGTAGTAATAATAACAATGAAAGTGCATTTACTCGTGCAACGAAGAAGTCGCGGTCAAAGATTTCGGACCTCCTTGCTTCGCTCGGAATAGATACCTTGCTAATTTATTTTAGTAGGGGATGACATCTGCCAACATGTCACAACCCCATCATCGATGATCCATAGAAAACATTCAAAATAACCTGTCAAATCCATAGGAAAACGCCTACACCACCTAGTGACGAATTATTTCTATAATCCTCCTTCTAAGTACCTTTATTTTTCTGTGGTCGCGGCTATCAAAATATGCTGCAGCTACAAGCGGGACCTTTCATGTGGAGCCCTTACGAATTAACGACACACAGGCTCTCGAAAATCAACATGATTCGGATGATGAGCCGCCAAATGTGCTATTCGAGAGGTTAGTTAGTCAAAAACTTGAAAAGATGGTAGACAAGTTTTGTACATCCCATGGCACCGCCACAAGGCCGTTGAAATCAATATCTGGTGAGAAGATAATTCCTGTTTTTGACCCTGATAACCACGAAACTAATATAAAGAATTGGCTTGCCAAAATAGACCAATTAGGGATGGTAAGGTTGCCTGGAAGAAGGGGCAGAGTAAATTAGGGGGCACAGTGGTTATTCATTAATATCTCGCGCGCTATTCATTACAAACACACACTCACTTCGAACGATCGCATGATCTATCCAATACCCCTCCTTCCCACCGGTCACCGTCACGTTCTCACTGCTAGAGATCGTGCTGCAGCCGCTCCGCGAAACGTAAGCCGCCATTTTATTTTCTTGATGTTATTTTGTGAATTTTTCTTACAAAAATCTTACTTACAAGTGAAAAGACACTAAATGCAGTTTCTTTTTGCCTTTATGACGAATTTAAACACAAAGGCACACAACACTTCATAGTGAAGGTTGTTTTTCCAACTATTTAAACAATTTTTTGCAGAGCGTGTTTCGATGTGATCACTGGTAAGTTCAAAGAGGAAATGGCGTATGCCCCGCCCCCTTTCGTGACGTCATAGCTCAATTGATTGAGTCACGGCTCGACTGATATCAACATCTCCTCTCCCCTTCTCTGCTCCGTGTTTTAAATAAGTAAATTTTTTTTTTTTTCAAATATGGTGCAGCTGGAAATAAAAATTAAAAGCACTGTCATCAAGCTTGCCGAGCCGGCGCGGCCAACGGTTGGCCCAACGTGAACTGGGGCCTTAACATAGAACAAAACGCAACGTCAAAACAAGACGCAGTGACGTTTTCAGCCAGCTGACATTTGACGTGTTTACATCGCGATCGATTTATTATAAACATAAAAAGTTTAAATTAAGTGAGATCTATGCACGATATGTGGAAAATCACAAAAGGAATATAAAAAAAATTGTGCATACCCTACATATAAAAAGCAAGTATACTCCGGCAAAATTGGGAAGACACGAGCAGAAAACTCCAAACGGAAACATTGTTTAATCACTGTTGCGCAGTTGAGTTTTTGGGGTGCAATTCCATGATCTACGGGCGGTCGAAATACATCCTGCCGGGTCTTAGTCAAAAATTCGGTGATAGTGACCTTGGAACCCTTTAACGTCGTCTTGCTCCTCCATATCTCGGAACGAGGCCGCACTGAGGTAAACCGAACAAGCACGGGGCGGGCTGAGTCCTTCTTAACACCCAACCTGTGACAAGCCTCAATCTCATTGGGACTAATACCTGCCAACTTCATTTGGTTGGTTATCACGGTGATAATCTTCTTCAGCACAACCTCCTGAGGTTCCCCTTTAATACCATGAAAGAGAACTTTCCTACGTGACTGCGTCTCCATACGGTCCAGACCGAGGACCAGAAGCTCCACCTGCGATTTGAGGATGCTGAGAGACTTCCACACAAAGGTCTTGAAGGATGAAAACTCTGCTGCCAAATTCTTCATAGTAGGATTAGTGAAATTCACCCATCCTTGTTGAAAACACGGCTGACAGCTCCTCTATGCTCTTGATAAGCTGTTCTGCTGTGTTGTCCATATTTTAGTGGTGAAAGTGAGTGTGTGAGTTAAATTATATTCAACCTACATAGTTTAATTTTAATACATATATGTAAAAACTATTTATTTCAAATAAAATAACAGCAGAGCTATAAAATGCTTCTAATCACTTTCGAGGGTACCCGCCGAAACCATAATGATATTTTTAAAATAATAGTATTTTAACTCTTGTTTAAAATTTAGATGGGCAATCATATTCTAAAACTATTCCAAATTTCAAGTGAATAGCCCCTGACAGACAAATGAAGTTGCACCAGAAGGGTTCCGTTTTTACCATTTTGGATCAGAACTCTAAAAAGGAGGTCATCGATTCAACTACTATGTATAACATGCACAGAATTTGTTTAGCTCTGACAGCTATTTTCTGCGCATTTGTGACAAGCGGATAGCCAATGAATGATTCGCACCCCCCTGCAATAACTTTTTTGAGTTCTGCGAATCAACGGTCAAGGCCAGAGTTATTTTGTATGATGTATAAAATTGTTGAAAATACCTTCTAAACAAATGTAGGTACTTACCTTACTAACTTCACTTTCATAAGTGCATATTTGTTTCCCCATGCATATCTCAACGACTAAAAGTTACATCGCAATAAAAAGAAATAAAGCAGTCAAATTAGGGATTGTCATATCAGTGTTAGTTTCATCAAAATCGGTTCCTTTTATTTTTTCCTTTTTTTAAGTGTTTTTTTTTTTATAATTACATATTTTATATAGAATCGCAAGTTCAGGTACTCGATTCTTGAAAATCACCGGGTGATAAAATATCACTTTTGAGACTTTAAAAATTCACATTCACCCTGATTAACTGTTAAAAGGTAAATTAGAATACATGAAAACGAACAATCAAGGACTGCTTTATATTTTACGAAGATCAATCTTAACTTTTGAAAAGAAAAATATATGATTTTGAATTTTTTGAGTGATATTTTATCACCCGGTGATATTCAAGAATTGGTCCCAGGAGCCTAGATCACTGTATGGCGGCTAAATTAAAATGAGTGCAAATGCTCTTATAAAGGTGGGATAGACCCAAAGAATCGCCCAGGAATCGCCAAATGAAACAATATTCATTGTTTCATTTGGCGATTCCTGGGCGATAATGATAGTGAGTGAAAAGTATACACCAGTTTTCTTCAAATAGGTTCCAGCGTGCGCGATTGGTAAGTGTCCCCAACTCACCGACGGTATGAATGAATTCTAGGTCTTAATGGTAATCATACCCATGCGCCCGTGTGATGCCGGCAAAGAATAGTACCAACCCATCCCAACCCGCGGTTGTCGTAAGAGGCGACTAAGGGTCTATGAACCGGAGAAAGGGCAGCAGCATCTTTCTGTGTATTGTATCTTACATACTGCGGTCACGAACCACAGCAAATGCAACGCCTGCAACGCTTACAAGCATTGGTGGTTCTTTCCATGATTAGATCAGTAAAATTGTGTCCGCAAGTCATCGTTATGTCGATGAATATCGAAGGAAGAACAAAAATTAATTCGTTTATTTAGCCAGAGGAAATAAGTGATAAAATACGATGATTCAAATACCTACGTAAACTTTAGTTAATTCGTAAATTCGGACTCACCGTAAGCATGTGTGAGGAAATTTAGTCTAAGTTATTTTTTCTGTCTATAAAATTTATAATTACATTCTCTTTTGTCCAATAGTATAGTAAAAAAATCTTTTAGCTAATTACAAAGAGTTTTGAACCTCGAGCATACTCACATTGCCATCTATAAAATTTGTGAGGAACATTCACAGGAAAGTCTCTCATTGTAAGTACTAAAATGAAAAAAGAATTATTTTATGCAAGGGTTCTGCTGATAGATGTTATTTATACTCATAGATATTTTATAATAAAATAGATCAATGAAAATCATGCATAAAACTGTAAAATATTCTACAAACTTTCTGAAAGCTTATATCGTGCATAAAATTAATTTCTCTTATTTTTTTTACTTGCGCTAATACAATAACAATAAAGTTGGGCAAGTATGACAGACATAAGAAGTCGCATCATTTTGGGAACCCTAAAAATAATTAAAATTTGGTTCAGTAGTTTATGTGTGATGCTCAAACGAACCTATAAACAAGCAGACAGACCAAAACTCAAGATACTGTGATTTGGATAAGTAAGTTTAGTATATTTGTTTTGTGATATATCTTCTGTATACTGGAGTTCCAGAGAGCTGTGGGAAGAAGTATTTTAGGGGTAAAGAAATCAGACTGAGTAAGAATCAAAGACCCCGTTTGGAGGAGAGTAGTACTTGGCATAACTCCTAGACTTGCTAAGAGACACGGGATGTAACAAGTACAAAAGCTAAAACATACAATCGGCACAAATTGAAGGGGCTATAAATTGCAAATTAACCAAAACAAAACATTGCTTTCAACTTTTTTATATACAACGCGAAAAGTACACAAAAATCAAAACAAGTAATTAATATTATTCTTTATTGATTTATATTTACAGTAATAGTAAAGGCTTACATAAAAAAACTCAGGATTGTTAGGGTAGCCAGAGGCCGCTTTCCTTCATCTGGTCTTTGTTCGTCTTCCTTCATATCTAATCTTTATTTATACGCCAAGGCACCAATAGTCTGAAGAGGAATTCATAACTGGGTCATATTCAAGTTCAAATAACTGAAGGCACCAAGAGCATCCCTACCAGCTTTTTTTCTGTTCTTTCTTCACAAAGTTCCCGAAATGTGTCTCTCATATTTGGCCTTTCTTGGTGTTATAAGGCAATGAAAGTATCTCCATCTAACTTTTATTGGTTTTTGAAGGCACAAAAGCCTGGCTTTTCATATATATATATGTAAACATCCTTGTATCTACAGTTCTTCTTTAATAATATATTTTCATTGAGTTGACTTAGAAGTATGAAAATTCAACGCATTCAAGGGACTATTGACCTGCGCATTAGATAATAATATTTCATTTGTCATTTTCATGATCAGTGGCTTTTGTGTTGGCACAATAAAATTCTGCCAATACCATATAGATACATTGTTAAGAATCATCATAATCATTCAGATTTGTAGAGTAAATATCCATTGAATATTCCTAGGACAAGACAAACACTTAAATAGGTAAGTAAAACATTTTCCCTTCACTGTGTTTTTTATTGTTCCATCAATACCCAAAAGATGCCAGGGGGACCCTTTGTTGTCTAATGTATGTTTTGAATGGATATAGTTAGGTGGTTGAAATTTTCAGAGTATGTGTTATATTATAATGATAAATTGAAAAGATTTTAATAAAAGGGTTTTCTTCCTTACAAAGAAAAATTATATTAAGTAAAATGGCAACAGATACAAGTAGAAAACTATAAAATATAACATGATAGAAGAATAACAAATTATTAAAAGTGGTTAGTGCTACAAATAAATAATAAGTCAGGAACACTAACTCAGAACAAATTCCAAATAAAAAGAGGCCCTTTGTGAAACCAAAAGGACATATATTCAAAATATGAATCAATTGGTTCAAATTCAGAACGAGAGCAGGGATTGGTTTGCGCACGTGCTGCAATGTCAGCTAGTAGTAGTTGAGGAATTGACCCGTGGAATGACTTCTTCTTATAGAACGACTTTCAGTGGGTCGTTTTTTGAGCGCAGTTAATATTTCTTGACTTATTATTTATTCGTTTGGTTAGTGCGAGTCAAACTCAACAAAATAAGGTAGAGCATAACACAGCTGTAAGTAGGTAAATGACTTATTTTGAGTGTCTTATTGGACATACCTTCGGAAGTATCTTGTAGTTCGTGTTTTAATTGTCCAAACAGTGAATATTTATGCGGTCATGGTTGTTTGGAGCGGTCTTGATGGCTTATTATTAGGCGTTTATATGGGTACCCCTTCGAGGGAGTAAAGTCGTGATCGGTGTACCATGAGACAACCTCCGGTGTGCACCTTCTAGGAACCACCACCAAGTACTTTTGAGGTTAATGGAAAGGCATATAAGTGTAACCTGTCGAATCGAAAAACGCACCACAAACGCACATTGATTTTACACAGCACAGGTATAACTGTTTTTAACTAAAGAAGCCGTTTCATCCGCCGTTATATCCGAAAATTTTGTGAATTGGTTGTAAAGAAACTATAGAAAAGTTTTCATCAAAACGTAAAAAGTGAATTATAATTTATTGGTTGATAAAACAAAATACGTAAACAATAGTGAATGACAGACCATTCGACGCCGGTTTAACTTTGACGTGTGTTTAAATCGAGATTTACTTTACTTTACGTCCTTACCAGTGTTGCCGGCAGTCAAACGAGAAAAAGTCCGAAACCAAATAAAAGATTACCCGAAATTACCCGTTTTCTGTGGCAAAAAAAAAACCGGTCAAGTGCGAGTCGGACTCGCACGCCGAGGGTTGCGATATACCCATAGTATTTTTGGAAGTGTGGTGCCGGCAAAGAATTGTACCAACTTATACATGCTCGTGGGTGTCGTAAGAGGCGACTAAGGGTTATAAACTGGAGGATGGGCAGCAGCATCCTCCTTTGTATCTTACTAACTGCGGTCACCTACAACCTCGGTCTATGGTGCCAGCCGTAACGCTAACAAGCAAGGTGACTATGGTACTTCCCCTACATTTTTTCTAGCAAAAACTAGAACTCTGGAGGGAGCTCCCTATCCTGAAGTGAACGTTTCATGGGATGTTATGATGATTTTTGGAAGCAATTATCGACCGCAAAACTAAGTTTGTTAGTAAAGGTTATTTGCAGATTCCTAAAAAACTGTGCAACCGTCGTTTTATTTTTTGCTGTAATATTTACTTAAATTCTATAGACTGTATTAAATTCAGATTTTTCCATTCTCAAACTTTGGAGATAAGGGGGCGGGAACGGTATTTTTTTTGTAATTTTTCATCATAACTTGAACACTAAGAGTCGTGTAAAAAATACAAAAATATATTTTAAGAAAGCGCGTGAGCGTGCCACGCTGCAGTTGTCAGTTTATCTAGGCCCATTTCGTTGACTCAATACTCAATACATTTATTGCCTTCATATGGTACATAACAAGATGGTATTATAAATAAGGTATCTCATATGAGCCCATTTTCAGAGGCATTGCAATAATTGAGATAGACCGAGATTTTAAATAGTTATCAACAATATTTAATTATGTATTTATATAATGTAGGTATATTTTTTTAGTTTATTTATTTTTATCATTGATATATTCGTTTAAATTATAGTAAGTTTTATTTATTAGGTATTCTTTTAATAGTTTTATCATCTTATTATAAGAATTTTCTATTCTTATATTTAGCGGTAGATGATTATATATTTTTATTGATACACTTAAAGGGCCAGAACTATGTATTTTTAATTTAGAAGGTATAATATTGATTTTATTTGTTTTATACCTGCGAGGGTACAGTCGGGGCTGATTATCTTCCATTTCGTAGAACTGTGGGTTGTTCTTAATAAATTTGCAAGCTTCTAGAATGTATAGAGAGGTTAAAGTTAAAATTTTCAATTTAGTAAAGGTCGACCTACAGCTTTCATCATTTTTTAAATTTCCTAATATGCGTATAATTTTTTTTTGTAATATGAAAAGATCTGATACGTTTGTGCTATTGCCCCAAAGAATAATGCCGTAGGTTAATCTTGAGTGCATATATGCATAATAAACCGAGAGGGCAGTTCCTAAATCGGTGGTTTTTTTCAATTCACGGAGAGCGAACGTGAAGCTTGATAACTTAAGACTTTATTTTTTGAATATGATTTTTCCAGTTGATATGGGTATCAATATTCAGACCTAATAAGCTAAAATTACTAACACATTCGAGTGTCGTATTATTATATGAAATATTAACGTCTAAAGCCGCTTTCTGATATGGTCGAAATTGCATGACTTTGGTTTTATTAGAGTTTATTTCTAAACAGTGGTCCGTCATCCATTGATTTACGTTAGTCAAAATGTTTTGAGCTTTTGATGTTAACTCAGAGGAGCCTTTGCAGGTTATTAAAATTGAAACGTCATCTGCGAATAAGGCACAGGGTTCATTAAAAGCGTCTGGCAAATTATTTATGTAGATGATGAACAAGCAGCATCCAAGAACTGTACCTTGAGGAATTGAATTTCGCATGTATTGTACATCGGATCTTACATTGCAGATGAGGCCGGTTTTATAATTGAAATTTTCAACTTCGACATACTGCATTCGGTTACTTAGATAAGACTCAAACCACTTATGGGTTGGACCGCGTATACCGATATCATAGAGCTTCTCTAGGAGAATATTGTATTGGACTTTGTCGTACGCCTTTGTCATATCTAACAATAGCCCTACGGCGTATTGTTTTTTATTTATTGCTTCTAAGGCTTGTTGGATGAAGTTAAATACCGCCAAAGTAGTTGAATGCTTTTTCCGAAACCCATTTTGAGACTTGTGAAAAATATTAAATTTCTCGCAGTAAGAATAAAGACGATTACACATTATTTTTTCAAAAATTTTTGCTGACGTAGGTAGGAGCGCTATGGGTCTGTAGTTATTTGGATCTAATTTTGAGTTTTTTTTATGAATCGGTTTTACGAGGGATATTTTTAATAAATCTGGGAAGGTGCCTTCATTAAATGATTGGTTTATTAGTAGGTAGTATGGTAAGAGTAACTCATCAATACATGCCTTTATAAGAGTGGGGGGAAGTTCGTCTATGCCGAAACTATGTTTGTTTTTTAGATTGCGGATTGCATCTTTTACTTCCTTTGGTGTAACAGGACTTAAAAACATACTGTTTTGCATACGCGATGTAGAAATATTCGATTTTCTATCAGCTTTTGAGTTGTTTCTGTCGGTATTATTACCAACTGATGCGAAAAAAATATTCAAAGTATCTGCGACTTCTTTAGGTTCATTAATGTCTCTATTATTAAATGTTAATTGAATGTTTTGTTTATCTTTTTTAGTGTTTTTATTTAATTTTTCTTTTATTATTCCCCACATGCACTTAATTATATTATTAGATTTTTTTATTCGGGAAATGTAGGATTTTTTTTGCTGTATTGACTAGTTTTTTAAGAGTTTTACCATATTGTTTATAATATTGTTTTAATGGTGAACTTTCAAAGTATTCTTTTATAGTTTTTAAAAACCTTTTATTTTGACATGATATTTTTAGACTTTTGTTAGCCAATTCTTTCGCTTTTTTAGGTTTAATTTTACTGTAACCTTTGGAAAACATTCGTTTAATAATTTATTAAGATTTTTATCGAATAAGCTATAGTTTTTATTTACGTCGTTACAAGGGTTTAGTATATTATACCAATTCACTATCTTTAGTTTAGATTTAAAATTGTCTATATTTTTATTATTGTATATTCTCTTCTCTACTTTCCACAATATAGGTTTATTAGTATTTAGTTTTGTATTTGCAACTACGCCCTTGTGATCATAAAAACCTAAATCCTGCACGCTGACTTCAATTGCACTTTCCGTAAAATTTACAAAAACAAGGTCAATGCATGTTGAAGCATCTTTGATGGTCCTAGTTGGCTTATCAACAAGTTGAGTGAAATTATATTCTTTCATAAAATCCAATAATGTTCTAGATTGGATTGAGTTTTCTAAAACGTTTATATTAAAGTCACCGCCGATAATAATTTTCTTTTTATTATGTTTTTTTGTTATGTATTCCAGAATAGATTTTAGTTGCCTATAAAAATGACATCCGAGCACTGCGACACATTTTGAAAGACAAGGACGGCTACATGTATTAGTGCATAAAGCTATCTTTGCCTTAAATATCAAAAACGTAATTTGTGGATTTCCTAAACATTTTCGTTCACTGACATTTCTTTGCGTTTGGAGGTGATAGATTAGCACTACGGTTTAAAACCTGCTCATGAGCTTTGTGTGCGGTTTTAGTGCGCTAATAGTCGGTTCAAAACTTGCTCGTATTCACTCGTTTAGGCGACGTGACGTCATCAGTGACGTCACTTTAGCGCGCTATCATTGCGTACGAAAATGAGGTAGTGCAGCGTGTGCGAAACGTCAAATTCATAAGACATTTGTCATCAATCTCGTTTTCGAGAGGGTTTTTTTTAACTTTTTTTGGGGTTTTAGATTTAATTATCTTATCGAATAATCATTATCTCTCAATAATTTCTTAAATCGCAAAACAAAATCAAAATTTGATTTTTTCTCAGTGACATTGACATAAGCGCGCTCTAGTCTGGTTTAAAACTGTATTCGATCGTATTCGACGAATGCACGCATATAGAAATAAACCGACTATTTTCAGTGAATGTGATGTGTGCGTTGAATTCAAGAAACAAACCGTAGTGTAGATGACATAATTCCTCAAATAAAGTGACATTTCTCCGAGATATATTTTCTCTCGGGCAGCGTGCTAAGCCGGCAGGTGTGACAGAGAGACGGACAGACAAACTTGCATCATAAGGGTTCCTTTTTTTACCATTTTGGCATCGGAACCCTCCTTTACCATGTTCTGTTTCGCTTGTTCTTTCGGGAACTTCCTATAGGCATTTCTTTCTCTGTGATTCCATTTTTTGGTTAATTTTTTTTTGTTTGACACACGCAACTGCAAAGCCAAACCAAAAAAAAAGGTTGGCGCGATTTTTGTGTAACGGAGAACCACTTTTTTTCTGACGGGTGGGATGTTCTGTTAGGTAGGTTCATTGACGTAAGAAAAACTAAACGCCCCCTGGCGTAGTTTCAAAATCTTTGGGTAGGTTTGATTTGTCTACGATAGACAATGATTTTATATATGTTAACGATAGGTTTTTGCGAAAATACCCGAAATTACCCAGCTGTAAACGTTACCCGAAAGAAACCCGCTGAAGACCTAAATTACCCAAAATCGGGTAAAAATACCCGTACCGGCAACGCTGGTCCTTACGTTTACCTAAGTCTAGTTTATTTTAAACACGGGTTGCCAACTTTTTTTTCGCCAATCGACTAAAAGCGGTTGTGGAATCCACCAAAAATCCACTTAATAAGAATTTTCTCAATTTTTATATATTTATTTTTAATTTCTACATATTTATTAAAAATGTGAAAGAAAATGGAATTAAAAGTCATCACCAGAGGAATAGTCTTTTCTGTTTTCTTCAGCAGGACATGCTGATGCATAACTTTCCTTGGTTTAAATTTTTTCTACAACACTATTAGTGGGTGTCTATTAGGAATCGTTTACCTACCTAGATGACTAAGTCAGTTTAGGGACATTAATGGGGTTAACATTCATACTGAAAGGTCTAGTCTTGCCACATTAGCGTTAAATTGCGGAAAAAGTAGCATAGAGATTACGAAAGTAGCTAAAATCTTGGAATCTGTTAACACCAGACATGTTTGATTGACTCTTTACATCACTCTTTTGGAGCAGTGGTTACCAGTAGGTTAAACATGTGAAACATTCCATTTTATTTTAATATGGCTTATTTGTGGATTCAGTGGTCATAAGAATGTCTTTCCACTAACAAAAATAAAGCAATCTACTAGAAAAAACCACTAGCCACTTAAACCAAAATTTGCCCACTGACAAGAAGGTCTAAACCACCAGTTTCAGTGGATTTTCCACTAAGTTGGCAACCCTGTTTTAAACTAAATCGAGATTTAGTGAAGTGCGACTTAGACGTCGTCGCTGAATCTACTCGCTAATTAGAGCGGTAATGCCAGGCCTGCCAGAAAACAGAAAAATTAGTAAAACGGTAACTAGCTTTTAATGGAACTTTTATGGCTGTCCCGCAAGTGTCATTCAAAAATTTGTGATTTAAATAATACAAACGCATATAGTTACAAATTTATTAAACGGCACCTGGCATTGTGGGTCACGATCCTCAGAACTGAGGGAGCGACTAAGAAGAAGAATTACTTTTGACCACCTGTTACTGGCAACTCCAAATCAGCGCGAGCTAAACTATTAACGACGTCTAAAGGGGTTTTTATATGTGAAAAATAAATGATTTGGCTTTTCGTGGAAAAAATTATTAAATTTTAGTATTTCCTATGTTTATTTGTTTAATTTTGCAATTTTTATAAGGTATTTAAAGTAAATTTTTGTCTAAAAATAAGGAGAAGATAAAAACTATATGAAAAGGAACGTAGCTGATCTCGATTCTACTCTATGATATCGATTAATATCCTAGGAAGAATGAACGAATCAATCAACGCACGGTTCGACTGAATGAATGAATGACGTGTGATGTCTTTTGTTTCATATTCTCTATAGAGACAGAGTAAGACGCACTATTGACTATGGTATTGATGTCGTCATCATATGGTGAAGATAAGGATTCAAGTTTTAATAATTTGTTTTTTTTTAATTGAACCATTTTAAGAACTCTATACATTGATTCTTTGTGTAATATACAACAAAGTGTTTACTAAGAAAACAGTCGATGTAACAGGATATTTAGTCGTTATTTTTAATAAATTCGCCGGATAGTCGACAGGAACTCTTAACTTGCTTAAGATTTAGGAGAATTGCAACCCTGCAATGCCAAGTTTACACAACCAGTCAGGGAACATCCTTTTTAACAGACTTCAAAAAAGGAGGAGGTTCTATATTCCTCTGTATGTATTTATTTTTTATGTATGTCCGCTGATTACTCCGTCAGATGTGAACCGATTTGCAAAATTCTTTTTTTATCCGAAAGGGTACACTCCAGAGGTGGTCCCATTATCACCAAGTCAGGATCTGATGATGGGATCCTAGGGAAATCGAGGGCAACCCTTAAATTTTATAGGCACATATAACGTTTTTCATATATTTTTAAAGCTATACAAGTATTTGCGTCTGGTATTCATCATCTCATGTTGATGGTCTGATGATGGCAGGTACAACTCCTTAACGGTAAGGAGTTGGTGGATAATTCTTTAAAATTTTAGTCACGTATTGATCGATAGTTTGAAGAGTTCGTGGCCAAGTGGAAGTTGGTCTTTCTTTGCGATCTCGAAAATTAAATAACGTTAGCCTAACGTTAACCTCGATGGGTGACCGCTAGTGGCACAACAATTAGAGCATTCTGTCAAATTGTAGAACAATTTTAAAAATTTTATCAAACAAAACATATTTCCGAAGTTGTCCCATGGTCCCCAAGTCAGGATCTCATTATGGGATCCCAAGGAAATCGAAAGCAACGCTCAAATTTTATGGGCACTTATTACCTACGTGTTTCAAAAACAACGCGTTAGGTAAATAACGCCAAATCTCTCAGGTGAAAACTCTACACAGGAAATTGTACATCTTAGAGATGCCATGAAACGCACGGCAGCGTATGAACATCTTAGAGATGCCATGGAACGCACGGCAGCCAGCCGAACCAGCGCTACGCTGAACTTGTTTACTATTGTAGCACCTGGATGACCGAGCTTCGCTCTGTATAATAGCCGCCTCAAGCTATGCTACCCGCTAACAGATGGCACTGTAGGTTAATGTAATAAAAATGCCTAAAAGCACGGGGAAAACGAATTTTCCTAGACATGAGACCTGGCTAAATCGATTCTTTGTTCCCGAAAATCCCCGTATGGTAAATTTCATCGAATTCGTTAGAGCCGTTTTCGAGAAACCGATTACAAATATATACACAAATATTGCTCGTTTAATAGTATAGGATATTCTGTGGCTACGTTTCAAACTCCGCTCAAGGTCAAATTGTTTCCACCGAAGTGCGTACCTATCTATAAGTTGGTTACTTAATGACATCATGATTGTAATGATATGACAACACCACGTCATTTGTGCTTCGGAAGGCCTTTCAGTCATTTGTCCTAACCACTCTTAAGGAGTGATCATCAGGTCATTGATTTAGATCAGTCAGGGTTACCAACCACCTTTTGGTGCCTGTACCTTACGGTGTTTGCTTAACACTAAAACTTTTAAAATAGTAAAGTTATAACAAAACTACACACCTCCTTCAATGTATTTTAAGGTTTCTATTAGCACTAAAAAGTATAAAATAACCATAGCCGTTAATAACCAGTAACTTAGTGAAGTAATAGAAAATAACCGAGCCTGTTATTTATTTCTATTATAAATTTATAGGTACATTACAATAGTTCATTTTGAAGTCGGTGCCAGCTAAGTCGCAAAACCAATTGAAGTATATTATGCTACTAGCCAACTATCGTATAAATGCACTAACTAACTCGCGCTTCATAAGCTGTAGGTATGCCGTTACCAAATTACGACAAGTTTTAATTTTCCATCTCGGGCCTACTTTTCATCAAATCTTAACCATTGACAATTTAATATGGGACCTCTCTAAATAAAAATAAAAAAGCAGTTCAACGTCTTCTGTAATAAAAGACACCAGATTAGATACCGTTCGTTACTGTTAAGTTCTTGGCTGGCACCGGCTCCAAAATGAACTATTGTAATGTACTCGTACCTATAAATTTATAATAGAAATAAATAACAGGCTCGGTTATTTTCTATTACTTCACTAATTTACTGGTTATGATTTAATACTGATTACATGGTTGGTGGCATTAAGATGGCTTTTTCTGATGCTGATATCTGCAGCGCCATTCAGATGAACTAGACTATCAAATGTGGTTGATATCACCCTATTGCTGTGATACGCATTAATTCTCTCGGTTTTAGTTTGATAGTTATCGTCGATTCATTATTTCATTTTTCTATGGACCACTCTTTGCAGCATAATATGTAAATTGGGAAGAAATTTCCTTTTTTTGGCTCTCCTGTAAAAAATTTCTTATTGAAAGTCACCCTTTTGTCACCTTGGCGACGACTTCTACGCCCCTCTCGATTTTAATTTAATAGTCACCGTCGATTCAAAATTGCATTTTTTCTGGGCCACCCTCTAAGTTGTTAGGCAAACGATTAAAATGGTACGTAGGATTCACTGTCGTTGTAGTCAATCCTGTCATAATTTTGCGTTGTGTTATCATATTCCGTACTTTCTGTACCATCCTGTAGTGCCTTTTCTGTAGTATCGTCGCTCCCACCAAATAAAGTTTCTAAAAATTTTAACATATAAGTTATGTAAAGCTTCCCGAACATTTCTCACTTTAAGTTTTATTTTAGCATACTATCATTTTCATCGGTGGTTTCAGGCTTCGTATGTACTTCACTGGTGTTATCAGGAAGTGACCAGTACTAAGCTGTATATTTTTATAAATTGTATGAGAGGCGTGCCTGCGTTCTGCAATATATGAATACTGTTTGACACAAAGATTGTTTGAATGACACAGTTAAATAGATGTGTGTGACACACGCGTAAGTGTAGCATCATATTTCAGCAATGAGTGTTTAGGTTTGTTTTTATAGTTCGCACTTTGTCAACATGTTTATTTTGTTTCCGCATTCAGCGAGTTTGGCTTTAATTAATAAATAAAATAGACCGTGTGGGGAAAGAACGAATTGGATCTCAGTTCTTGAATATCACGTAGGTACGTAGTGATGTTCGATGTATAAAAAATCCCAAAAAATAGTATGAGTTACTTTTAAAAGTTTTTAGGGCTAATTTTAGTTTTTGAATCTTGGAAATCACTCTGTGATATTCTAGAATTGGATCCCTGGAACTCAACTTTTGAATATCACCAAAACATTCAAAATTTAAATATTTATTTTAAAGTGAGGAATCGTAAAATATAAAATATTGTTTGATTATTAATTTTCATATGGGTAGGAACCTATGGTTTACTACTTTTTGACAGTTCTTTAATACAGTGAAAATATAGCCGTTTTATGAGCAAAGGCGTTGAAATTTTTGTTTAAATTTTACTTAATAAGTATATTATGGAACTAGTGTGAAAATGGTGTTTAATTATATAAATAAAGTTTGTTAGCTAATATGATCAATAAACATTAATTTCATGAAAATATTTTTTTGTACAACTAACTAACAATAAATTCGTCTTTTAAACAAAAAAAAATCATTTAAAGTAATTCAAGGACCAGGCTGTTTGGTAGTCTTGACATTGCCTTCTGCGCGTGCATGTTTAATATATGTCTGTTAAAAATAAATAGGTACGCGTGCTATTTTTACAATTATTTGTGGTGTTTATTGTAATGATCTTCACAATTATCGACTTCTACAAAAAAAAAATAAAGGTATTGATGTAGTTCTTCAATGTCGAAAATACTAAGACACGAAACATAAGTCTACCGTACCGGATGTAAGGTGTAGAGTATAGTGTAGTGGTGTAGGTGTATTTTTCTTCGAGAAAAAAGGTAAGCAAATTTTATTTGTTTTTATTCACAAATGTATTGTACTCGCAAAACGTCGTAAGAAGCGCGTGCGCCTTAGTTATTATATACTCGGCTTCATTACGCCTTCGCCTGCGGCTCGGACTACAATTCTCGCCTCGACTGTAATCACCAAAATAGCGCACTTGCATCTTAATGTACTATTGTGATGTTTCATAACTGGTCTCATGGAGTCCAATTTTTGAATATTTATGATATTAATGATAAAACATCACACGAAAAAGTAATTAGGTTTACTTTTGAAAGTGAAGATTGGTATGGTATTTTTTTTATTTTCATGTTTCATAATTTACTTTTCTACAGTTTAAAGAATTTTTAAACTTGCAAATGTATATTTGATTGATATTCTAGAACTGATTTCCCGAAAGAAAATAATTAATAACGAGAGTTATTATTAAAAACCAGCCAAGTGCTTGTCGGGCCACGCGAAGTATAGGATTCCTTAGTTATTTACGATTTTTTTTATCGCAATCAGGTTTAGATTAAGTATTTCATAACGTTCATAACATAATCTTTTAGCTAATGCTCAGCGAGGTCCTAGCGCCTAATTGTTATTGTTATTTTTTATTATTTCCAGTGTTTCGGCTATAGCTCTTTAACCTGTGGAGCATTAACAGCATCACCTTATTGCGAGTTAACCCGGGTTTTGTTATAGTCTGTGAAGCCTGACCGACCTTTGACCAAGACCTTTTTTGCATATTCTTGTCGTACGTGATCCTCTTTTCATCACCAGTTATCAATCTCTACAAAAACGGTTCGGCTTCATTACGTTTCAATAAAGAATGCACGTACGTTTCAGTACGACCGCACTGTGGAATCAGTTTCCTGCGCAGGTATTTCCGGACAGGTACAACAAGGCAGCCTTTAAGAAACGTGCTTATAAATATCTCAAAGGCTGGCAGCGCACTTGTGACCCCCCTGGTGTTGCGGTTGTCTATGGACGTCGGTGATCACTTACCATCAGGTGACCCGTCTGCTCGTCTGCCTCCCTCTTTTATAAAAAAAAAGAATCGCAAATGAGTACACAGGTCATTAGGTTTCTTTCAGTGAGTTCGTGTGGCACCCAAATATCGAGCTTTATTGTGTACCCAGCTTTTATCAAATGGGTCAAAACTGTTTTGTGAACAATTCCCAGTTCTTCAAATATGTCGTAACTACTGATATGCCAATCTTACTCGAATTTTTAAAAAATGATGTCCATTTTTTAATACGCGATAAGACTTTTTCCCCGACCTAATATTTCGCAAGCAGTTCCCTAATTCGAAAAATGATTTATATTATTTTAAAAAGACTTATTTAACGACACCGTGTGGGGACACGGTGGGGTAGACGAAAAAAAATAACCACCACTTTACTTGTAGGGCTGGTAAGTACCCTAAAAATGTAATTTCAAGATTAAATTCTACCTTTTGTCGGCGTAGATGAAATGTATATAGGTAAGTACGTACAAAATTACAATAAGTAGAGTCAAGAACCGTCAAGCTTGATACACTTTGTACCGTTCTCATTTTAATAGATTTAAGGGCTAGAGACCCACTGCAAGTATCAAGCATGACCTGTCGTTGACTGTACTAAGGGTCTCTGAACTAAGCCGCGGACAGACAGACAGGACATGACGAAACTATAAGGGTTCCTTATTGACTACACAACCCTAAAAATAAAAGGCAAATTGATTTCTGACTGACATAATTTTATTGAATTCCTTAAAAAACATTAATATGCGTCTAAAAATACAAGGGCCTATTGAAATTCGAGACTTTCAGTGCGTTTTTGAATAATAGAAAAGTATTATATTATGCTAAATCCTGCCAGGTACGGCTAAGACTAGTATTGCGTACATGCGCCATTTATAATCTCATGTAATTCGTTCACAACACAAAAATACGTACACAACATGTAACGGAAAGGTGTGATAATACTGTCTATAAAACTGAACAACTTTTCCCAAAGAACATAGACCGAAAAACGTAAAACCAAATTTGACCTCCCATACAAAATCAGTTTCTATGGGAAGTAAAGAATTATTTTAATATTTCGACCTATGTTCCTTGGGGAAAGTTGTTCAGTTTCATGGGCAGATACACACACATCATCTAGTTTTTTGTTTTTTCTCACCTTTCTGTTACACGTTGTATTCCAATACCTTACAGGTAGCCTACAGGTAACTTTACCTTCAATTGAGTGTTACTCAAAATGGAACAAATTTATAATTGTTAAAGTTTCTAGCAAAGGATCGTTTTTTATCAGAGGTATCTGTTCCTGTTTCTATGGGATAAAAAAAGGCCTTATAACCTAATGTTTTTCAGATAACAACGATTGATTATAATTAGAAATATATACAATAAATAGAATCAAAAGGTTTGACCAAAATCGACATAACTTTACAACATGTAGTTTTAAAACTATCTACTAATATTTTCAAGCATCAGTGCTTTTTGCGCTCTACAGCCACAGATTCTTAAAAACTAAGTTTTATCACTATACTATCACATAAATAAGATAATAAAAACTTCTAGTAACATGCATTACGTAGTGTTTATATTGTAACATCCCTTCTTACTGCGTTGGAGGTTAAAACTGCACACAGTAATAATTACAAGGTATCTTGTGTCCCTTTTTAATATACCTACACTGATAAAAATAAATTAATAGTACAACGAACTATATAAAATGTATATGAGTTTCTGGAATATTTTTTTTTTTGATATTTTTCAATTAAGACAATTTTTTAAAACACTTAAAAAGGATTTTTTACCTTTAATTTGTTTCAATACTGATTATGATATTGTGCCATAATACGAGTAGATATAGGATTATAATTACAGTGACAATTACTTTCCAAAGTGGATAATATGAGGATAAAATAAATAATTTGGATAAAAAAAATAAAATGATATTTATAACTTTATAAGCTAAAAGAGAAAATAAGGATATATTTAAGTATTGCACTTTACAAATAACTAAACAGACAAACACACAGATTTTTTAGCGGAAATGAATTGATGAATTACCTACATCCATTTTTGTTTGACTTGTGCTGTCCCACTGCTGGGCAAAGGCCTCCTCCTCAATACCAAATTATGATAGCCATTTGGAGTACACTTACGGTCAAAAGATACAGCCCTTTAAAGGTCAGACAGATGACACGTAGGCTTAGTAATAGGGCACCCTTTGTGTAAGGAACCCTAAATTATATTTATTTACACTTTGATTAACAAATCGCACTTCCATATAGCTTACCGGTAACCGGTACCTAGTCAAAACAAACTTTATTTTGTTCCTATGTACCAATTCAGAAAATTATTCGATTGCAAATTAAAGATAAGGAACTAAGACTAAAACCTTTGGGATTTAACCTCTTAATGGTTTAGTTATCTATCAATGGAATGGCACATTTTGAATATCTCAACGATTAACTAGACTCCGATCCGCTTGAGGATTTATCAGGTGAGCGAGGAGGAGTTTCCTTTGGCGAGGATCGGGGGGAGGTTTTTGATGGCAGATGATAAGACATTTGCATTTGTATGTGCTCTTTCGCTTTTCTGGCTTTTTGGTATGTTAAGGAGTTAGCACGCGGTTTACGTCTGGAGAAATGTCGTTCGACCCACTTGAGCATGGCCAGGACAGAGTCGGTGGAGGACAGACGCCGCTCGGCTGATGTCTTGGTGATGGTTGAAGATGCGATACGGAATGTTGCAGCCATACCTTTTAGGGCCTGGAATTTGAAAAAAATCACTTCAAGTACATGAATTAGAATAAAAAGATTTTATTTTAAAATAAATATAGTAAAATAAAACAAGGTGCCTCTGAAACTACCATACCATCTGATTATGGCCAACCAAGGAGATAAAAAAAAAAATTGCTTCGCAATGGTTTAGGAAAGACAAGAAGTCAAACCCCAATAAAATATATTCTTCTTTCTCGATCCCCCAATGATGAAGATCGCGACCGCCTATGATTATAGCTTCTTTGGACCGCACTATGCATGTACTACCTATCACCTTCCTCACTGTGTCTGACCATCTCGTAAGTGGCCTACCATGAGCACGGCTACCTTCCATTAGGGCGAAGATAAATTTGATTCTTTAGACCTTGAAGACCGCATAATGTGTGCGAAGAAGCGGAGGACACGATTTTGCATATATGTAGTGGAGAGTCGCATGGTGATGTTTGCAAAATTATAATTACTTACCACCATCGCATCTTCATCAGTGACGTCGTCACCAGCGTAAATTACCCTGATCCGTTCGCTCCAATCCAGACCGAACGCTGTTCTCAATATGTAGATAGATGCACGACCTGAAAACAAAATTTAACATATTTATTTATATAATGTTGCTGCTCACCTAGATTCGCCTCAGACTCTAATTTGGTGTCTGGACAGACAGACTTCAAGACACGTAAATGGTAAGGAATTTTGAACTGGAGGTTGCGCGGCAAGCGCCATCTATCTGAAAATTCTATTTTCTTTTCTCATCCACCCCATGTTGTAAGGTGTCATTAATTAGATAGGTCTTTTAAAAATATTGTTTCAAAACGTTTTTGATTTCGGGATCTGATTGCGAAATATTTAACTTGCTAAACGGAAACGTGAAAAAATTCACAATGATGAATTTAAAAGGAAAACTATCACAGCTAAGAAGGCTTTATAGGTTAACATAAAATACTGAAAATAATAGAAATTGCAATAGCAATCAGACACTGCTGGGCCTAGTTGTTCACTAGGAGAGCAAATGTTTATGAAAAAATCGAAACCTGCTTAACAATGATGATTCGTAAGGCAACTATGGAAACCTTCACTGCGCGTGGCCCAATACGCACTTGGCCGGTTTTTATTGGATGTCATTATGGTTTTACCTTTATTCCATTCAACGGGTGGTCTGGCTTCTAGAGCGCAATGTGCTGGTGCTGGTGTGAAGCCGTATGAAGTGATGATCTCCCGAGCTGTCTCCGTGAGGGCTGGTCTCTTTGATAGTGGTGTCTCGCGGAAGTGGAATGTGAGGAGTGCTCCCTTGTTCTCTACCCAAGCGCCATCTTTGCACACCTGAAGAAAACACGATTCAGATCAGAATTCAAGAAAACTTCAAACAATGTCGCGAAAGTTACTCGTATCGTAAACTTTGAAATATGATAAATACCCTAAATTAAAAGTAAAGCCAAGACTTATAGTTTTAAGGATTATACACTACGATTGTGATATTAGCCATGTTGCGATTCCTCATAGAATGAGGCCATTGGCAATTTGAAAACTGATGACGTTTGATCTGATAAACAGACACAGCTGTGAGAATGAAAAGACAAACAAAATGGCATTGGGCAATGCTCATTGCTCAAAGAAGCGACTACAGACAATAAGGCAGAAAGATTCCAGAGTAACGTAGCGTGGGCTCTGGGCAGGTTTCTTAAAAAAAAGACCGACAATCTGGCGCAGGTCATGGGAAGCCGCCGGATGCGGCCAACGAATGACCGGTCATCATGGATATCTTAGAAGAAGGCTTTTCTTCAAAGGTCGACTTCTTGCTGCTGATATGATGAACCGCTCAATCAACCAGCTCTGGTTTCTCACCTTTTTTTGCAGCGTCTTTAGAAGTTCTCCAACTGTGTTAGACAACTCTACTGGCATAGGATGGACGAACCTACTGCCATCAGGGTGCAGAATCTCCAGACCATGATTACCAGCGTAAGTAATGCCTTCTATGCCGACCTGAAAAGGATAATTTCAAATTTAATGATTTTTTGTCCATTTGCTTTTGTCGTTTGAGTAACACCATGACTCCGTATCATTTCTTTGACCTTCTGCTATGATTGATGTTCGCTTTCTCCTCAATCTGGTTCATTCCTAACATCCCATTAAATGTCCACTACAGTAGGTACAGGGAGATCCCTTCAGAACTCCAGCAAAAATGCCGAGTAGGTAATATGGAGGGGATTTACCATAGCCACCACGCGTGTAAGCGTTGCGGCTGACGACCGCTATTGTTAATGACCGCAGTATGTAAGATGGTACGATACACAGAAAGTGCTGCCGCCCATCCTACGGTTCATAAGCCCTTAGTCGCCTCTTACGACATCCACGGGTAGATGGATGGATATGCCTAACCTCTATTTATACTTTCTCTTCTCTAAGAAGTTTTTCAGAAATATCTTGAATGTTGCTCAACTTTTCCCTCTTCTTCTTTAGCTATCTAATAATACCTAAGTTAATGTTTTATTGCACTCAGATAATTTACAGCATTTTAAAGTAAAATTACTTTTAATAAATTCTGCACTATGTGACCTCGAGCAAGTTCGGTATAACCTAGAATTTGATTCATATTTATTGAGAGTTCGTTAAACTTTGGCCGAGATCTCGTAATTACTTCTAAAGGTAATTGCTAGTACCTACATAAAAGGTGCTACAAGAATTCAGATGGAATTATTACAACGAGATATTATTCTAGGAGTAGAATGTTCACAGGTAAATATGTGGTATTTACTATTTCAATTTTGTTAACAGGGTTTTCCATTAGAGAAACGTCAGTTTCTTCTTTATAGTTTGTGTTAGTGACGATTGAAACATTGCGTAACGTAAAGGCGTGAGCGCCGATATACTGGGTAGGTGTGACCCAGAGTATTTAGCTTGTTTAAGCCGCAATCACACCTTCCTAAATTCAAAGACTAATTCGGCATACATTGCTGGAAGGCTTGGTTTGTTAACTCCACTATCCTTACTTCAACTAGCAATGTAGCCGAATTAGTTTCTGAATTAAGGAAGGTGTGATCGTGGCTTTAGCCATAATGTTGCATCCGTTCGCTTTCCCCACCACATGCTCTGCAGATGGTGGTAGAAGGGTAGTATAGGGAAGTATTTTTGGTACCATTTGTAAACAAGGTTTTGCATTAATTTTTTGCATATTTAACTCTGCAAATAGAACCTATCTGAAATATATTTTCTATACAAACTTCGTACTAGTAATAGTAGGCTTCTTTGGGACAAATATTACGTAATAACTATTGACTTAAGATATGACGACCCGGTTACCACAATCAAGGATATTAACTCTTCTCAATATAAATATTTTGTTAACAATGATAATATCAGGCAAAGTTCACGTTGATAAGCGGGCCATGTTATTGCGAAGTAGCTTATGCTTATGATATTCGTAATCGTTTGTGCCTGTGAATCTATTATCATCTGCTGTTGTACCAGTGTACCAAGCCAAACACGTGATCGGTTTGCTTTGATCGCTAGGTTCAAGGCAGTTGGTAGCTCGCCTTCGCTCGTTCAAATAAACTACATGCAAACTACTAACTCTATAACGATCTGCCTTTATTTGTCTGTCTTACTTTTAAGCGTTCGTGGCCAAATGAATCTATCGGTACCTAACTCGAAGTTAAGTTAAGCAACATTGGCCGTGGTCAGACCCTGGATGGGGGACCGCTAGTGACAATAACTACAGCGTTTCCGTGCTTCAGAAGGCACTTGCTCCTGTTTTAGAGAATGGTCGTTAAGAGTCCATTTGGCTTCTTGAATACATTGAGGACAGGGTAAGTAAGGCAGCCACTTGCCAAACAATGCCTATACGATGACTAACTTCTTCCAGAACCTTTCTTAGTAGGGGACAATCTTTACTTTAAACTTTAAGTAGGTGCAATATTAATTGGTCTTAATAACTCCAATACTGACAGTTAACGCGGAGAACTCATAAAAGTATCGCGGGACAACTGTTGCGCAATTCGCGGGGCAGGCGTGCGAATCATGTATATCTCCTCGCGAAGTAAGTACCTACCTACCTATGCACAGCAAATAACCGTCAGTATCGGAGTTGAGTTAGATGTAGATTTGACGATACTTTTAGGAACCTATCACACGTGCATTAACATTAACGTGACTATTTGTTGACGGTCTGTTTTATCATTAAAGGGTTATAAAGATGACCACTCTCTCAGATAAGAGTTGTTGACGTCAATATTCGTGTTTGTTATTGCGGAATGCGAGGTGTTGTTGCACATTATCTTCTTAATGAATGAGTTGAACCTCCTTAACCCTCTACACGAGACACGCTATTTCTAATTATCGTTCGAGATGAAGTTAATTGGCATTTAGTAGAAGCATTATTGATTGTTTTGTGATTAACTGAGTACCTAACTAGCTGTGAATTATCTGACAGTAAACAAGGACGAGATGTCAAGATAGCAATACTTCAGGAGATACTTGCTTGCATTGGAACTGTTCCCATCTGTTGGCAATAATTTGGTCGTTCTAACCGATCGATAGATGATTTCTATAGAACTATTTTAGTTTTAGGTGACTTTTGTTTTCGTTCGTTCAGCGTTTACAAATGTTTAAAAAAAATAAGTCATTAAATTTGGTTGCTCATCTATCTACAAATCCATCGTATCATTTTTATTACTTAAGTACTTGATTCTAATTTGTTTTTTTTACAGACTGTAATACTTCGATGAATCCGCTTATTCAGACATCCCCCCTCCTCCACCGGGATTATTTATTAGGGATATATATTTTTTTTATCACCCTGGATGAAATTGAAGAACTTTTACCAAGGAACATAAGTCGATATACGAAAAAAATTTTTCGAAATGCCATACAAACTGCATCAGCTGACAGCACATTTTGTATGAGAGTTCGATTTTTTTTTCATATTTCGACCTATGTTCAATTACACGGACAGAACCACGTCTTATAATTTCCGGGGTGATAATAAAAAAATAACACTGTTTATTCCACACGATTCTTAAAGAGGCTACGGGATTTCCTTCTTTTAAGTGAGCTCGTTCAATCGCTGATCATGCCTAATAGTAGAACAAAGTCAAGTCCATTTAAAAAAGAAAGAAGAAAGCCAAACATTATCAAAGATAAATCGGTAAATAATTTGAGTGTGATAGAGTGATCAAAACATACCATATTCTTAACATTGTCGACATTTCTTCCAGACACGATGGCGATGTACACATCAGACATGTTGGAAAGTCTCTGGAGGGTGTGTTTAGTTTCTAAAGGCAGAGTAGCCAAGTCAGGGTGGGGTGCGATCGGGGCCAGTGTACCGTCGTAGTCAAGCAGGAGGGCCAATTTTTGAGTGTAGCCGATGTATCTGTGCATGGAAGCTGAATGTTAGACACAAATGATTAATATGAAAGCATAACTTAAGTTAATGAGCCCTAAATGGCACAGCAGGTTTTTTAAACACCATTACAGAATGAATGACCTATTGACTAATGCCTGACTGTATTGACAGTATTAAAGTTAATTCTGAAGTTCTACTTATGCGAATCAATCGTACGATGATTGTTTCTAGTATACAGTAGCCGAACATGAGGAGGTAGTTTCCTGCAATGGGGATGCAGGAGAATACCTCCAGCATCCATCATCATGGTTCGGAATGGTCAGCTCCTTTGAAGTCAGCCGAGGACATAATCGTAACGAAGGTTAAAATCGACGAACAGACATTAAGACAGATTTGACTAAAAACATTGAAGTGTGTGTTTTAAAATCTTAGACTTGAATACGAGTATAAGCCAGCCAGCAGGTATTGAACATATATTTTTAAACCGGACAATATTTACTGACTGCTGTAATGAGAACACTTTATGTAAATATGCACGAATGTGGGATGGTTAGTTGGTAGACGATATTGTTGTGAGACTTAAGATACATTATTTTATTTTGGTCGCGTCATTTCCAAAAGAATTGTTTTGGTATTCAAAAGATTTTTGAGTACTTATATCTTTTTTTTTGCTTTTTAGGAAAGTATAAGGCTGTCAGAGGACACTGCCTTCCCATTTACTTTTCCCCTACGTTGAGGATTAGTTTAACTGATCTTTGATTTCATCATCATCCTTTTCTCTACTTTACTCTATACAAGATGAAAGGTAGGTACACAAGGCCGCACATCGGGAGAAACACTTTTGGACCTTATGATGTCGTAATAGAGTTGAAAAAGTTTCTAGCGACAAGCGGTTGACCGTACCTGGGAAATCAATTGTCAGCTTTAATTAATGATTAAAACACTAAGATCGTAAACCATACCGACCTTCTTAGTGTTTCAATTAATAGCTTAAATAAATAGCTGCATTTTCAGGGACATCAATTAAGTCCTCACGCTTGTATTAGTGTACAAATTTAGGGTTTTTATGATGTTGATGAACTTACTTCGACAAATATTCGTCGAAGTCATCGATATTGTGACGGGCTGCATGGTGGTAGCTCCAATGTCGTCAGCGTCTTCCTCTAGCGAGTCCATAGCTTTGAGGAAGGCCTTCATCCAAGAGTCTACGTCATTCAACTGCTCGCGCCGTCTGAGGTGGTTCATTCGGACTGTGCGCTCGTCCTCGGGCATTATCAGTGCTCTGTAAATTAAGAGAGGGAATTCATTAATATACTATTTGGTACTGTTTACAGCATCTATATTATTCGTTTTGTGATGAAACGGGATTTTTATTCTCAATTTTAATCATGGATTTTTGTCAAATGGTAGTAATGCTACTAATTTCTTCAAAACCTTGGAGTTTACGCCGTATTAACAAACGAAGGTCTGAATTTAAAATCTACAGATAAACTTGCAACGAGGAAAAACTTGATCGAATTTATAAATACCTACCTAGTTTACCGTTTTCACATACTTAATACGTTTATTCTTAACCGGTTTGAAGATTATTTAAAAGCGGGGATTAATATCAGTCCTGTTTCATTTAACGGTTAAAAAACATTGAATGTCTCAGCTTATTTTCGGTTTCGTGTGTTGATTTAGCGTTTACGATTCGATTGTGACATTTTTATTATTACCTGTGAATAACTTCAGCCGCATCATCCAATTCGTATGGATTGCATATAAGTGCCTCGTGCATCATTTCTCCAGCTCCAGCGAAGGGTGACACGATCAGCACGCCAGGAGGTTGGTTGATCTGACACGCCACGAACTCCTTGGCCACCAGGTTCATGCCGTCTCTGAGAGGAGTTACCAACGCCACTGCCGCGTCTCGGTAGAAGGCTGCGAGCTCCTCTTGGCCAACGCAGCCGTAGATGTATCTGAAATTATCGTGAGCTATGCAGGAGGCGAGTGTCGTAATTTAAGGAAAGACAAAGTGGTCAAAGGTACTGTACTTAGTAGCATGGAATGCATAGAAAAATAAGGGTAAGTAGAAGGAGAAAAAAAGAAATAATTCGTCACAAGGTAGTGAAGGCGTCGTTCTATGGATTTGACAGGTAATTTTGAATATTTCCTAGTTTTGGGACATGTTGGCAGATGTAATCCCATAGTAAATTAAATTAGCAAGGTATCTATTCCGACTGAAGCATGGAGGTGATGGAACGCGTGTCTAAATTTGCGAACTAACTTATTGTGGTATTTTTCATAGAATTCACTTCAAATCAAGATCTGCGTCATTAAACGTCTAACAAAAAACTTAGTATTTCTTACCTGATTGGAGACCAATTTGGTGTCGTAAATCTTCCATTAATTCTGCCGACTAGCTGATCCATTTCTTCTTTCAAGTCTTGGTATTCTTTCACATCTGTCCTTGACGGCACTGATATTTGCAACAGTACAACTTTCTCGATGTGTTCTGGATGTTTCTCGAGCAGCCTTTCAAAGGCTTTCAATCTGTGCACTAGTCCTTTTGTATAGTCAAGTCTGTCAACTCCTAAAATAATTTGTTGGTTTGTAGAGAGCACTGGTTTCGCATTTTGGGCTAAGTTCACAAATCTGTCAAACGGCACACCGATTGGTAGGGGCCGGATGCAAATGGTGCGACCACCCAATTCGACTAGAAGGTTCTTTCTATCCACACGACAACCTAAATTTCTTTGGCAACAGTCAATAAAATTGAGACAGTAGTCTGTGATGTGGAAGCCGACCATGTCGCAGCCGAGGATTCCTTGTAGGACTTCGTCGGACCAGGGGAACAGTCTGAAGATATCCCATGGTGGGAAGGGAATGTGCAGGAAAAATGCAAGTTTGCATTTCAGATCGTCTTCTTCTGCTCTCTGCAAATTAGTGTACCAGTGAGAATTCAAAACTCATGCAACTATATACTGTCTATTCATAAAATACTTATAACAGGTTTTTTCAAGTTACCTGTCTGATCCAGTTAGCAGCCAGCATGAGGTGGTAATCATGGACCCATACAATCGGCGGAGATCCATTCTTTTCGTTGGTTTCCTTAAGAAGCCGTAAAGCATGGATGGTTTTTTCTGCAAACTCCTCATTGCACTTTATGTAGGCTTTCCAGTGATCCGCGATGAAGGTGGCTCGGTCGGGCATAGAGTGAAAGAGAGGCCAGAATGTTCCATTGCAGCAACCGTTGTAGTAGCTATCGAAGAGTTTAGGTTCAGCGCGGATTGGGACGATCTGCAAGGTAATATGACGATGTAGCATTGTAGCCCAATCAGTTGTTTGACTATTTATTCGAGAAAGTTAAAAAAATCGTCAACAAAACTTGAATTTCGAAATCGTTGACGCAATACCAAGCAAGTTTCCGAGCCGAGCGTTCGGTAATAAAATAAAGAAACAGATTTAGTTATTTTTCGTAAGATACCTACCTAATATGGAATGAATTTAGGTGCTTCTTTATGAAAATGTCGGATTTTCCACTGAATTTAAAATAAATAATTATTATTGGTATTGTGTTGTTAAAGTGGCGCATTGTTTACACAGGTATGTTTTAGTTCGGTTCACAACAATAGAAATTTACAACATTGTGAGAAACATCATGAAACTAAAAATTTAAATTCACAATATGAGCGAAAGAATACAATAATTCAATTTTAATTATCAATAATTTGATATTATAGATGTTACCGGCAATGTGTATAATTCAGGCATAGTATAAAATACTGGTGTTGTTCAGGTAGACAGCCTTGCATTGTATTGTATACTTCATTAAGTTTATCACAGAAGGACATCAAATCGTCTACGTATGTAGCGTATTACGTTATGCGTAACCAACGTTATGGCCCTTTTATTGCCCTGTTTACACACAAATCGTATAAGCTTTTAATGTGATTGTTTGTGTAGGTAAGTACCCATTTGCCTTAAACATTTTTTGGGTTATTTAAATTTTTGAAATATCTTTGATTTTGATTGTCATAATTTTTGTAGGAATTCTTTAAAAAAAAAAACCTTCATCATATCATTTCTAAGAAAAGCCTACTGAATTTCACGGGATAAGTAAATTCGTGGTATGACGTTCTATCTTAGTGGTGACCCTAGTCAGCGTTACGGCTACCACAAAATCACAATAAATAGACCGGGGTGGTTGATGACCCCAATATGATGGTACAGACAAGAGCAGGTCACGCTTGAAAACACAGCACGACTTAAATCCCTAGGCCACTGAGATAACAACGATACAAAGTCCAATGTATCAAGCACGATGTGATCTTGACTGTACTCGTAAGACGCTGCTACCCAATCTGCATATCTTCTGGTTCAGACCCACGGTGTGAGATGGGGTGCATGGTTAAAAAAGCTAATTGTAGAATAAATTAGAATCTTGTGAGATTCCAAGCAACAAAACACAAAAATCCCATTTTATAATTAGCAGACAACTGTCGTTTCTTTTACGCGGCCTAGCTAGCAGCACGTACCCAAAGCGTTAGATAGTGAGCTCGTTATTTTGGAATTTTGTTTTGCATTAAGTATATGAGGTTTATAAGTGTTTCGTAAATAAACTATGACGAATAAACATGAGCCTTAGCAGTATTTGAGAAAGAGACAAATTTTTAGTGTAGTTCTTTATTGTATCTGTACTATTTTAGGAGATCACTGTGTACTTCTTTTAATCTAGCTTACTATTTTGACCAAAACAAAACCTGATAAGCGAAAGCAAATTTCAAAATGTCACAGACTTATTACGATGTAAACAAAAGGTATGGCTCCCGTCGATTTGAGACGAGACTATCGACCATGCTTGAAACACGTGCTGACGACGTGACGTGAGCGATTCTAATTCATAGGCGACACGGGCACTCGCTTCGAGGACGATGTCTGTTTTACTTTTACTTTCTGTCACTTCATTCATACTATCGTTCGGCCCATGTACAGAATTTATTTTCTCGTAGGAATTAATGTCTGTTTTTTCCCATGTATAAACACTAACAACACTTCTTATACCAAATCACCTCCCCCTCATACTACCACCTACTACCTGAATTCGCAAAAAAAACCCAAATGTAAGGAACTTTATAACTAAAAATAGAGATAGGGTCATTAAGTTCTCATAATTTTTTTTTCGAACACAAATAACATGTAAGTCAGTTTATATTCTTATTTCCACTCTGCCATAAGGGAATCGATATTTTACGAGAATAAAAATAACTGTAAACTGCGTCATTCCTGTTCTACTTTATTTTTTATTTTTTACAATAACACAGTGACCCCATCTCTATTTATGGGCCAAGTTCCGAGGTTTCTTACATTTGGGTTTCTGTTCCAAATTTATTGAAAACATCCTGAAATACGTATTTCTTTTATACAAATTTTCCAGCACATCATGTTGTTTCAAATTTTGAATGTGTTTCAATTACGTTGACTGATCATGCCCTTTCAGTATTTGCTAACCTGTCTCTTACACCCTGTGTAGAATGCCTGGTAAGTTAAGGATATCTAAGCACTAGTATAAGGTGGGATGATCAGCATTGAACCAGAGGTACAAGATGAACCACAAAGATATGGACGGTTTGCAACATTGTTGGTTCGTACAATGTGCACAATTGAATTCGTCACATGCACTTAGGTCATATGAATTTCCTACGAACTTATATTTTTCGAAATTTGATCAACTGACGTGGAAATTGATCAACTAACGATTCTTATAATTTTCCGGTGACATTTAAAAATTACAACCTACCTTGCTAGAGAGCAAGCCAGATGTCGGGGTCTTGTCTTTGGGGTCCGACTCGGGGATCTTCTCGTTGGGATCTTCCAGGTGGATTCCGGGCCATCCCACCCAGATGCCGCCGCAACGGATCACCACCGGAGCTACAGCAGTTACCAGACCTCCAGCGCTGTGGGAGAAAATCACAATTAAGTAAGGCCAGCATGAGAAGCCAGTTGTGACAACTGTCAAACGTAGGTGAAAAATTATGTTCTGCAAAGAAAAATGAACCTTGTGTGTTGGAGTTAAGGAAATGACAAAACGTATTTCTTACATTGGCCTTAGTTTAAGTAAGTTCATGTATTTTTTAAATCCGGATCATAGACACGATTGTAAAGTATCTTCTTTGACACAATTCTTGCAAGGTGTAAGAGAAGTACCCAAGAACTTATTTTGCATGTTAATTAGACCATTCAAGTACAACTTTTCCCTTGACGTATGCATTTGACATGGTAAATCACGAAGTCTTGATAGGTAAGCTTGAACATTACGGTGTTAGAGGCATGGATTTAAAATTATTGCAATTGTACTTGCAAGGCAGGAAACAATTCGTGGAGGTAAGACCCATTGACTGTGATGTAATGAGATTAATTAAACGTCAGAATTGGTAGATATAGTTAGGGGAGTGCCACAAGGGTCGGTCTTGGGACCAATATTTTTTGTAATTTTCATCAATGATGTGATTAACTTTATCACTTCGGCTTTACCTACCAGGTATTAAATTAATATTGTTTGCGGATGACAAAATAATTAGTGAGCTAAATGTTAATAAAAATGCCGAGACATGGTTCTCTACAAATGATCTTGTGGTAAAGGTTAAAAAACTAAGGGTATGATTTTTTAAGCCACTGTGCTAGTCCGAGATAGTTTAGATACTTAAATTGCCAGGCGGTTGACGTAGTTAAGGAGGTTAAATTTTTGGGGGTATATCTGGATTCACTTCTCAATAAGAGGCCAGAGTTGAATGCAGTCGAGTCATTTGTTAGTAGGTCATGTTCTGTCGTAAGATCTTTGAGGGACGTACCTACTAAAAGTCGATCAACTAAAAATGGTTTATTGTGCATTGATAGAGTCGAAATTTAGCTACAATGTTAAGTTTTGGGGTAAAAGCTATAAGTATAACATGTGAAAAGCATTTACGGTCCAAAAAAGAACCATAAGAACCATTGCACGTATCTCTCCTAGGATATCATGTAAGGAGTATTTTAAGAAACTAAGACTATTCGAAGACTATTCTTAACAGTACCTAGTCTACTTAATTAAACATAGACCATGGCATGAATCAGAGAAAGAAATTAACAAACGTTTGAATACAAGAAGGAAAGCTTTAAAGATAAATATGTCACCAAACCGTAATGTTGCCAAACACTGTCCGAAGTTCTAAGCTTTCAGTTTTCTTTTGAATGCGTCTATCTTTATCGTGTCTTAATGGATTGCAAAAATTAAAAACGTAAAAGGGGTTCAAACATTTTAGCATGACGATGGCAGAGCCGGCTGCAACCTTGTATTTTTTTTCAAGATTGTGTGAAGTGAAATGTTGAAAACTTTCAGGAAATGATAAAAAAAATCGGCATCTCGATACATACTGTTACCTAATTTAAATTATATACTTATAAATTTCAAATTACCTAGGCAAACTATAAAATTAACATCTCATACATTGCCTGTACACTTAATGCATTCTTATAATGTGGCCGTGCTAAAAGTGGCCGTTTTTCGCAATTTTAGGGTTCCGTACCTCAAAAAAAAAACGGAACCCTTATAGGATCACTATGTTGTTCGTCTGTCTGTCTGTCTGTCTGTCTTATCTGTCTTATCTGTCAAGACCCTTTATCTCACGAACAGGTAAAGGTATCAGGATGAAATTAATACCATATATTAGGATTCATGAACCACACAAGATCTGAAAATTTAAATTTTTTACAATGACGCAATCAAAAGATATGGCATTTTATGTCCTCATCTCCATACATTTATTCAAAAATGCAAAACCTACAGGGTACTTCCCGTTGACCTAAAATTATGAAATTTGGCAAGAAGCTAGGTCTCACAGTACAAATAATGGGAAAAGTCTGAAATCATTAAATATTACAACTTTTCTCACAACTAATGGTAACCAATTGTGGTGAGCTCCCGTTTCAAGAACATTCATATAAGAGAGGGGTCAAGTTGGATGGTCGTTGAGGCAATTTTTGTTTTAGTTCTATTTAAAAACGGGAACACTTACAAACTTGAAAATTTGTATGTTTATAGTACATAAGCTATAAAATAACAACAAATAATAAAATTTGGTCAAGTGCGTGTCGGACTCAAAAAATCTAGCACATTAACTTACTGAAATTTCAACTAATACAATTAGATTATGTGGTGGTACAGAACCCTCGGTGCGCGAGTCCGACTCGCGCTTGGCCGGTTTTTTTTATCTGTAACTACAGTGAACTATATTTTTCAGAATTGATAAGTTCTAAATAAACTAGAGTACCTTTACTTCAATCTGATCTTCGGGATTTTCGATAAGTTTTGTATTAAGCGAGTAGTATTTTTTTAACTGATGGGGGCGCTAGTGGACGGGAGGTAGCCTCTTAAGTAAAATATATACCAGTGTTTAAATCAAACTATAGAAAAAATCTCTAAAATTGGTTCAGTAGTTTTTGCGTGATGTTCGAATAGTTAAGGTGGTCGCTGAGTGGCAGCACCTTACTTTTAGAAATAAATTTATTGCGTCGCAAATACAAAACTTTTCATTCGTATTGTTCGTTTGGCGGCAATATGGGATAGTTATATATGTCATAACTAGACCCCGTTATCTAACGCTCAAGTTGGTGGCAAGTGATGGGGCAATTTTGATAATCTGAATCGATACAAAAGGAAGTTGATTCACTCACTAACATATCAAAAGAGTTGATTCAAACTCAACAGAGTTTTGCTATAGTGATTTATGTAGATAATTAAGAAATTTAAGATTTTTTATTTATTTATTTATGATTGTAGCTTTCATAGTAAATTAATAAGATTTTTTCCAGATTATATGAAGTCAAACTTCGTCGCCTGCTTGTAAATATCCATTTTAAAAATGAAAATGATTTTTCGACCTCCACAGATGTAACTGGCAAAAAATGTAGTTTTTTGTATTGCTCTATGCAGTTTTTCTTTACAATTTTGTTATCAATTTCAACTTCCTTTTTTCTATCAACTGATTAATAGTTTTTACAGACTTAAATCCTGGATTTTTATTTAATATATTTGTTAATTTTGCATGGATCAATTTCCCTTTATGGTGCAGTCTAACTAATGAAATTTTATTTTGAACATCAAATACAATCTTCAAAGACTGTTTCAATGACAGCTTGGGATCTTCTAATTTTGTAATGGCTGTTGATAAAATTGTGAAATGGGTGTGTATAAAATTTATTTCGTTTGTTAATTCATTGTCCGTCGACAGCAGTCGCTGTGCTTCAGCTATAGCAGCGGCGTCAGCGGTATTCAAGCTTAAAACAACGTCTTTTACTTTGCTATAATTCTCCTCGTAATATTTGACGGCGTCAATCCACGTACCCCATCGTGTTATAACCGGTCGAGGTGGAAGGGGGGTATGTGGATATTTTTCTTTAAATTTGTTAATTCTTTTAGGGGTTTTTAGAAAAATATTCTTCACGGAATTAATTAATTAATTACTCGTACGTAACGTATCATACTATTCAATAATTGTCGCCTTCCTATCCGATCAAATACTCACAAAAAACAATTTTATTTTGACAAATAACTCTTTATAAGTAAATATGAATCAACAAATAATGTGAAGCTACAGCACTATTTTGACGTGCCACCAAATTGAGCGTCAGATGGGGTATAGTCATAACCCATAATATCATAGCTTAGCTTATCATTTATAGCTTTGTATTGGTAAAGTGCTAAAAGTGGCCGTTTTTGGCACTTTTGCAATACAAAGCTATTCAAGATAAGCTAAGGTGTGATGTGATGGATAATAAACTATAGAACTACCCCAAATTGCCGCCAAACAAACAATTCGCATAGGAAACGTATGTGTAAGGTACCTCGAAACTTGGCTCATAGACAGGGATAAGGTCAATAAGTAAAAATAAAAAATACGAATTTTTTTCGGTTGCAAATAATTAAGTTAAAAAATAATTTTGTTTTTGTCAAATATCGATAGGTCGTATGGCAGAATGAAACGTAGCCATGGCCAGTCTTAAAAAAAAAACCGGCCAAGTGCGAGTCGGACTCGCGCACTGAGGGTTCCGTACCACCACATAAACATAATTGTATTAGTTGAAATTTCAGTAAGTTAATGTGCTAGATTTTTGAGTCCGACACGCGCTTGACCAAATTTTATTATTTGTTGTTATTTTATAGCTTATGCACTATAAACATACCAATTTTCAAGTTTGTAAGTGTTCCCGTTTTTAAATAGAACTAAAACAAAAATCGCCTCAGCGACCATCCAACTTGACCCCTCTCTTATATGAATGTTCTTGAAACGGGAGCTCACCATAATTGGTTACCTTTAGTTGTGAGAAAAGTTGTAATATTTAATGATTTCAGACTTTTCCCATTATTTGTACTGTGAGACCTAGCTTCTTGCCAAATTTCATAATTTTAGGTCAACGGGAAGTACCCTGTAGGTTTTGCATTTTTGAATAAATGTATGGAGATGATTACATAAAATGCCATATCTTTTGATTGCGTCGTTGTAAAAAATTGAAATTTTCAGATCTTGTGTGGTTTATAGATCCTAATATATGGTATTAATTTCAACCTGATACCTTTACCCGTTTGTGAGATAAAGGGTCTTGACAGACAGACAGACAGACAGACAGACAGACAGACAGACAGACAGACAGACAGACAGACAGACAGACAGACAGACAGACAGACAGACAGACAGACAGACAGACAGACAGACGTACAACAAAGTGATCCTATAAGGGTTCCGTTTTTTTCTTTTGAGGTACGGAACCCTAACAACTGACAACTGTTCTAAGTAGTATGTGGTCGGTTTATATAGCTGTGAGTTTTTTTTATGATAGGCAATGACTACTCATCACATTCTGCCATACGACCTATCGATATTGGACGAAAACTATTTTTTTTAAAACCTCGTCATTTATGGCCGAAAAAAATTGGTATTTTTTATTTATCTTTAATGATCCTATTCCTGTTTAAGAGCCAAGTTTCAAGGTACCTTACATATAAGTTTCCCTTGCGAATTCTTATTAAATGTTTTGTATTTATTACGCAATAAATTTATTTCTCAAAGTGGCAGCACCTCTGCTCAGAAACCACCTTAAACAAACCAACAGACAAAATCAAAATCCTTCTGGAGCGATCGGTCCTCTTTCTAGCATAACGTGTTATAATTTTTTTACAAATATAATAATAATTCAATTCATTATAATAATAATTCAATTTATAATATAATAGTAGAAAAAAAATTAAAATGCCATGAGGCTAAAGAAAGAGAAATTTAGCCGGTGAAGTGGTCAAAAGATATAATGTGAACATAACGCACTAAAATCTTAATTATATTTTGTATTTCTAGGTTACTAAGCCGTACATTTCTAGGTTACTACTATTAGTCTATTAGTCTGTGGCCGTACACTAGCAGAAAAAACACGCTAAGCGTGGTGACTATTAATCGCATTGTGATCATAAACGATGCTCTTAACTTTATCGATTTTATACAGAGCGGTAATATTATTATACTGTATCATGATTTCAAAAAGCCATATGATAAATAATAAAGCGGTTATGTACGCACGGACGCAAGGAAGTGGAAACAAAACCAGTGTAAGCTGAACTAGCGCTACGCTACAAACGCCTGAAACCAGAGACCTGCTGAAGGTCAAAGTGTTTCTACAGACGTACGGCCGTGTGATTCAGTTATGCATTGTTATGTTACTTAGATTGTTATTTTGACTGGCCTTTGCGCGCATTTGTTAGCGCTTTTTGCGTAGCTTTTCTTGTTCTGTTTCTGGGTATGTTATTGTATACGGTGTGCAAAATAACTCTGTCTGTGAAGAAGATACGCAGAAGTCAAAAAATTAGTCGCAGGGGTGGGCGCGGCATGTGGAGGGAGGCGAGCCAGTCGTTCATTGGCTCTCCGCCTGTCACCCATGCGCAGAAAATAGCCGTCATTGCCTACTTTGAGATAAGGAAGTTGTGCAAAATATTCCCCATACCTATTTGGTATTATCACGATCCAAATTATTTTATTTGTTTTAAAACTAACTGGATTACATATAGCAAAACCAAATGGACCTGAGATCACAAATCGATGTTTTTAAATTTATGTGTTCAAATAGTTGCATAATAATTGGGTACCTACACGGATAAACTGCCGTTATTCATAATCTAAGGATAAACCTGTGTCTGAGTTCAGTTGCCTCTTTGTGACAAAGTTAATTTTACGAATTTTTATAAGTAAATACTTCCAGAGAAAGATTTTTAAAACTTGATTTAGCAATTTTTTTTGAACTGAATACTTATTTATTATTATTTATTTATTCAATAAACAGTTTAAACAAACAAAATTTTTTTTACAAGTAATGCGCCAAACTAGGAGCAGTTTGATGGCGCTGTGCGCTCATTACATTTTTCAACTGCTTTAAAATAGCTACTTAGTTACTAAAATACACTAATTTAATTATACAGGACATGCATGCATTAAAGAATTAGAAAACGAATTAAATTATAAATTGTAAATTGATATTTTAAGTTTGAAAATTGTTAAAAAGTACTGAAAGAATTTTAGTATAAATTGATATTTTGAATTTGAAAAGTACACTGAATTTATAAAAAAAAAAAAAATATGTTAAATTAAAATGAATATTAAAATATCCATCGCCAGGTAAAGGAATAATAACATTAAATAATGAAAATCACTTTATATTTCAGCTAAATATCAGATTTGGGAAATGTTGATTACCTACACGTCTTTTGGTCTTCTGATTTAATGTTATTGAATTAAATTCTTCTAATTCGAAGTTGATATTATTATTCTTCTGTGCCAATTTAATTTTAACACCATTTGTAAAAATATAGTCTATTTTTGTTAAATTATCATCAGTATCATAACAGACTGACTGAGGTAAAGAAGCTGCCGTTATTCATAATCTAAGAGGTAAAGTATGTGACTGACCTTGTGGCGTCAACATTCAAGTCCAAGGTCCCATAACATTTTCTGACAACCAACCAAGTGCAGATGATCGTAGCTTCGAGTAACCTACATTCGCGCTTTAGACCTATTACATTTTAGCGGGTTATATTTAACACGGTAACGCACGGCGGCGGCGCGGCGGCACCGGCGGCAGCTTGCTCAACAGCTGATAGTAACCAAGTCAATATGGTTTTGAAAAAATTATCGGTGGTTTAGTTATTTAGAATGAAAGTGATGACTAAAAGTCACTCTCGTAATATTTGAGGAGTGTTTATGTATTGAAACCGGCGAGTCACAAATTGGGAACTTTCACGGAAACTTCCCGAAACATCGGAACTACGTATCGGCGCCGGTGAAGATTCTGGAAAGTCAGTCTCGAAGTGCGTATTAACCTACTTATATTATTTAATTTATCATACCTTTTCTAACATGATATTATCAATATTTGTTTTACTTCTTATTTTTATTTGATTGCAACGAAGTCATAATTAAAGAGATTGCAATGATTAAAAACCGCTTGTTTTGTTGACAAAATTATCAAAATAATTTGTCAGCTTCTAGCGAACAAAAATAAATTAAACGGATTTGTTTTAACATTTTAATGTCCATTTTGCTGAATGTTTATATATACAAAAAGGATAATATTTTCTCAACAATAATATCAATAGAACCAACAATGATAAGACGATAAAGGTTTGGTTGATTAGATTACTTAGGCTAAGAATGAAATAAAAATAAATAGTGAAGAGATCTTATTTACCTGGCTTTTCTCTCTAATTCACCGGTTTTCTCATTTCTCTTGAGAATGAATGGCAATCTATTCGACACAACAATCATGCTTCCTTTGCTGTTGCACCCAGAGCCAGAGCGACTGACACTGTTCAAACCCGTTCCACTCATATTCCTTCCAATTCGTTCGTTGACCAATAACAACAAAGTTCCCACGCATGCGCTTTGCAAACGGAGGGTTTTTGAATTTCGTACGATATCACTGTTTGAGTTCGTCGGTCATCGCAAGCGGTCCCGCGGTAATGTATGCGCGAGTGTTAAATAAACATCATACTCTGAGAGCAACAGGCAGACTGTTTCTTTTGTGAGCGATCCGAGGCCTTTATAGACTATGGAGGCGCGTCGCGGCTTAGCTCACAGACGCCGAAGGGCGAAGTAGCCTGTGTGGCGAGGTCCAGCGCTCAGGTCCCGGTCGGGGTTATCGGTCCCGCCGAGGGTTGGCTCGCCAAGTCGCCTCGCTTTATCCAACTACGCTCGCCATTTTTTGTTCCCAGTCTTGTCATCTCTTAGAGCAAGACCTGATTGCATTGTTCAATGATGTAAAAAATCTTGCTCGTTATCTTTCAACTTACCTTTGTATCGTCTTAATAGCCAGGATGTCCCAGGTTCAAGTCTCGTTACGCAATTTATTTTCTGTATTCTGTATTTCTAATATCATAATAAAAGACACACATCATAAACAGAACGTAACAAACAGATCAAGTTACCCGGTTACCTATTTTTACTGTTGTAAAGATGCTTCAAAGTTATATCTGATGGAAAATATCAAAGGAAACTTTCAATCCAGTGAAATAAGGATCTCCTTATAATCACAAGAAAACCAGAAAAGCGCAAAGTGTTGAAAAGTTTCACTTACAGAAGTTAAAATGTTGCACCTTGCATCAAAGGGGTTAAATGTCAAAGCTCGTAAAGTGCAAAGGAATATTTTATCATAACTGAGTACCTAATCTGGCTCCAAAATATATTTGCCTACTTCATTAGAGGTTTGCAATGATAATTATTATTTATCTTTAGTTAACTTCTAGAAGAGACCTACTAAGAACCTGTTTGTATAATGATAGAATTGTATTTACGTATTTCATCATAGAAAAGTAACAATTAGGTATTACACTTTTCCATTTTAAAATTTAAAATTCCAAAGCGCTTTAATAAGTCCATCCAAGATTTGAAAATTCAAATGTAGGAAATGCAAGTACCTACCTAAAATACAAAAAGAATATCTTTATAGCCTATAATGTGTCCCACTGGTGGGCAAAGCCTTTCCTCTTCTTCGTCATATTTATAATTTAATTTGTGTTATCATTTTCTTCTTTATTTGGATAGACTTGTGCCCAAGCAACACAACTGGGTGTATAAGTTAGATATCCTATACGCTTGGAACGCTAGGTGAAAAATGCAGCATGCTTATGTGCTATCATCATCATCATCCGACCGTTTTCGACCATGGCGACTGCAGTCAGTGCACGCAACCTATAAGCACAGTAAATACCTATATAAGCTAAAGCAGTATGGAAACTCGGGCCTTTTTTTGAAAAAAGAACTATTCTGCGTCGGAGCGTCAGGGTTGTAACCCAGAATATTGAAATAAGAATAATATGATGAACTCAAATATTGAATGCTTCTATCAACTTTGTTCCTTTCAGCATGTTTTTGGACCGTTAAACTAAACATAAGTCGAAATAAGAAATAATATTTTTTATATCCAAGTGGCAATAGCATTAGAAACTGCGTCAGCCGATAGCGCGTCTTGCATGGGGGGAACAATATTTTTTGTCTTTCGACCTAGGTTCTTTAAGGAAAGTTTCACAGAAAAAGTTATGCATAAAATATTAAGTCAGAAGGTTAAATCACTTAGTCGCCTTTTATCACATAAGCTTAGATTATGGCACCTAGTCGCCTTTTAGCACGTTATGTCACTTAGTCACCTTTATCACACAAGGGCAGATCGAAACACTTAGTCGCCTTTTACGACACAAGGAAATTTATTACACAAGGGCAGATTAAGACACTTAGTCGCCTTTTATTACACAAGGGCAGATTAAGACACTTAGTCGCCTTTTATTACACAAGGGCAGATTAAGACACTTAGTCGCCTTTTATGACACAAGGGCAGACAAAGACACTTAGTCGCCTTTTATGACACAAGGGCAGATTAGGATACTTAGTCGCCTTTTATCGCACAAGGACAGGTACATACTTATAGGGACCCTTTACGTACCTATTTGTTTGTATTATGGTTTTGGCACCTACGACTGACTTCAGCTCGAAAACTGCTTATTTTCCTATAGCGGTGTGCGCATGTGTGAGTACGCCAGTTTTGGACGTTTGTTAGGAGTTTCCATACTGCTTTAGCTTATATATTTACTGTGCTATAAGCAACCCAATTGCAACCACGCGGGGAGAAAAATTGCAGCCTACTTTTAGTTCATTTTCAGTTCTGTAACACTTGACAGTTAAAATAAGCACCGTGGCTCCCGATTGGACCTCAACGTGCAAATTGCGCGTAGGGAATGAATTGTTGAAGGATTAGACTGTTCAGTTCATTCATTAGGTGGGTTTACAGTTTTAAGCAGGGACTAGATACTCGTAAGTACGTTTTTCTGTAAGTGCTAGTGAGACGTGCGTTTTGTTTAGCAGTTACATATGTAGGTATTAAGGATATTCATATTTTCCTAAGTTTGTCAATAGCTACGGGTATAATAGCAGTCTTTTTATGATAATATATTGATTTTTTACGTTCCTATCATCCTATATATTGTTGCATTCCGATAGGTAGCTCAAAATCCTTGGGACTTTTTAATTGTTGTAGAATTACATTCATATCTCGTAACAAATTTTTATGCGCTCTCGATTTGATCATGTTTTAACTGTATAATTATTGTAAAATAATGAAATAAATAATTACGACATAACCTCACTTTTTAATAATATGTTACAAACAGTCATTACATGGTCTTTGATTGTTTTTCATCGTGAATAACGTCTACTTCAGCTACAACAACCAGTCAATGTAACAAGAAAGCATTGAAAACATTACTTTCATAATGAATCCATTGGTAAAACATGGCGACGCCGTAAGGAACTTCCAGTTCTAATTTTTACCTATTTACACTCTATTTGCAGTCCTTAGTTCTAAAAATCACTCATTTGAATCCTGTAAGTAGCAAATGAATTTGTAAGTAACAATGTGAATTTTGTAATCAATTATAACTACCTATTTCCCCTTTTTTAGACCTCCAAGTATTCGTTAATCTCCCGATGTAGTGGAGATGCCAGGCTGAGAAATGACATGTCCCGTTGGACCGAAGATTCCTCCACCGACAACTAGTATAATTGTGTTCAGCATGATCACCCAAAGAATTATTGACTGGTTGTCGCACTATAAAGTGGTGGAGGGGGGAGGAAGGGGAGGGGAAAGATGCGAAAACCGAGTAGGTATCAAGTTTAGCTAATATCTCAACAACTACTTATTCTATTTAAAGAGATATAATGTCACATGATAGGTAATAAAATGCTTAATATAACATGCTTTTCAAAAGTTTTGGTAAATACAATACACTTGCGAGCAATAAACTGGAATCACTTCATCGCGGGTGGCTCATGACAAAGTTTTACCATTTATTTGCAATAAACTATAGCTTGTGTTATATCATTTGAAAGGTAATTTTGTTAGCTTTCCAATAATATTAAACGATTTAAAATTCATGTCAGTTTCCTATCATAATTCAAGAATTTACGGTCGAAATGTTAACGTCTAAATCAAACGAAAATGTAAGAAAAAAGTAAAAATATATTTACAATATCTGTTATTTCCCCTCAGTATTTTGTGTTACCCCCTCGGGCCCTCCTAATTAGTGCTTGTAAACGGTTTTTCATTGACCGAATGAGATTCCTGATGGAATCATGTGGGATTTCTTGCCACTCTTCGATTATAGCACTTTTCAGTTCATTTATCGATGCCGGAGCTTATTTTATTTTTATTTTTAGCTGGACACCTTCTTCGTACCCGCCTTTTCAGCTCGTCCCACAAATGTTCTATAGGATTCAAGTTGGGACTATGAGCTGGCTAGTCTATTGTAGCAATCCCGACTTGTTCCATGTACTGTCTAGTGAAATATAAAATGAAATTTTGAGCACATGGCTTAGAAGAATGTCCCTCTTTCTCGACCTCCGCCAGGTATGAATACCAGTTCACTTTTTGCTGCAACAGAAATGCCCGCCCACATCATACAGGATCCAACCACGTATGCCACTCTTTCTGTAATACAGCATTGTGCAAAACGCTCTTCCGGTCTCCTATAGACACCTTGTTGACGGTCGCTACCATACAGGCATATCCTGCTTTCGTCCGAGAACAGAATTCGGCTCCATTGCTCCAAATTCCAATTTAAGTGGTGGCGAGCAAACTGTAACCGGCCTCGTCGGTGAGCTGAAAACAATTGGGGTCCAGTAGCTGGCCTTTTTGGGGTAACTTTGCTTCTTTTAGTCTTCGTCTCACTGTCCACTCGCTAACAGCCCAGCGAACTTCTATGAGTTATTTCTGGACATCCACGCCAGTCAGGTGTCGATTACGTAGAGAGGTGTTGACAATAAATCGGCCTTCTTGCACCGAAGTGCATCGTTGTCGTCCTGATCCTGGTCTTTGGACTAAGTTACCAGTCTCCCTGAACCTTTTGTACACCTTGGAGACACAAGACTGGCTCAAATGAAGTTGTGGAGCGATGTCACGCTGCGACAAGCCTTGCCGAATAAAGATAACAATTTGAGCGGCTTCTGCAGTTCCATTTTCTTAGGGCTTCAGTATTTCCAGTGACGTGAAACTTAGGACTGAAGACCTATTTCGTAAAAGTTCGCTTTTTATTGGGCTTTAGGACATTTTTTCTTATAATTTTTGTTTTACTTAGACGTTAACATTTCGACTTATTGTAGTAATTTTTTTTATTTTTGATAGGAAACTGAAATCAGTTTTAAATCTTTTAATATAATTGGAAAGCTGGCTAGTCTATTGTGGCAATCCCAACTTGTTCCATGTAGTGTCTAGTGAAATGTAAAATGAAATTTTGAGCACATGGCTTAGCAGAATGTCGTTGATGTATCTTTCTTCGGTTAGCCCTTCTCGTTCTTGGACAAGCCCGTTGGTGTGGTTGGTAGTGAGTCTGCCTTTCACACCGTGGGCCGCGGGTTCGATCCCCACCTAGGGTAAACATTTGTGTGATGAACGATGTTTGTTCTGTGTCTGGGTGTTATTTATCTATTTATGTATGTATATCAGTCGGCAGACTTCCCACCCACCTTCGATTTGCCGACGATATTGTCGTAATGGCTGAGACCCTGGAAGATCTCGGCACGATGCTCAATAACCTCAGTAGCGTTTCACAACAATTGGGTCTTAAAATGAACATGGATAAGACGAAAATTATGTCTAACGCTCTTGTTGTACCCACTCCACTCAAAGTTGGAGACTCTACGCTCGAAGTTGTCGATGAATACGTATACCTGGGACAAACGGTCCAGCTGGGTAAATCCAGCTTTGAGAAAGAGGTAACTCGTCACATCCGACTCGGATGGGCAGCGTTCGGGAAGCTCCGCAATATCTTCACGTCCAAAATACCGCAGTGTCTCAAGACGAAAGTCTTTGACCAGTGTATGTTGCCAGTGATGACATATGGCACCGAGACGTGGCCGCTTACGATGGGCCTTATCAGGCAGCTCAAAGTCACCCAAAGGGCTATGGAAAGGGCTATGCTCGGAGTCTGTGTGCGTGATCGAATCAGAAATGAGGAGATACGCAGAAGAACTAAAGTAACTGACATAGCCCTGAGAATCGCTAAACTAAAGTGGCAGTGGGCAGGGCACATCGCAAGAAAAACCGATGGCCGATGGGACGTAAGGGTTCTAGAGTGGCGACCACGTACCGGAAGACGAAGCGTTGGCAGACCCCCCACAAGGTGGACCGACGATCTGGTCAAGGTCGCGGAAAGCCGCTAGGTGCGAGCAGCACAGGACCGGTCGTCATGGAGAACTTTAGGGGAGGCTTATGTCCATCAGTGGACGTCTTTCGGCTGATATTATGATGATGATCAGTCTCTGGTTCCCATGGTACAGGCTTTGCCTAGTTTGGGATCAGATGACCTTGTGTGAAATGTACCCCAATATTTTTTTTAAAAAAAAGCTAACAAAATTACCTTTCAAATGATATAACACAAGCTATAGTTTATTGCTTAGAAATGGCACAACTTTGTTTTGAGCAACCCATGATAAAGTGATTCCAGTTTATTACTCGCAAGTGTAGTTTATAAAATATTTAGGAAAATATGCCATTTCACACAAAATTAAAGTTTTGGTTTTGTTTAATTAAAATAATAAACATAAAGTTATAATTTTTCACCTTAACTTGAAAACTAAACGTCGTAAAAAATCAAAAATATATTTTATTTATTTATTTATTTAAGCATAGGGAAACATACAGCTATAATAAATACATAAAAATTAATGTTACAGGTAATCACATAAGTCAATTAAAATGTACAAGTAAAGCCCTTTCATATGATACCTCACTTGACCTTGTAACGACAATTTGGAATGTTACCCCCCTATTTCCACCCGCTTTACATTAATAGTCATGACTTTTTTTTATTTTTTCATGTGCAATTAAGTTGGGCAATCATATTCTGAAACTATTACAAATTTCAAGTCGACGGACAGACAGACATACAAAGTCACACCATAAGGGTTCCTTTATATACCGTTTTGGTATCGGAACCCTAAAAAAAATGCTCCACCGACAAGACGTATGTAGCTCTTAAATAAGGAAATGTCTATTACTCGAGAGTAGCTTTCTAGGTTATTTACCTAAATTAGGTACTTCATCAGGTTACCGAAATTGTGTGAAAATGTCCTCTATAAAAATAAAAATAAAATTTGTTTTAGCTTAAACTACGTCAATTTAAATTTTCCTCTAAACTCAATGGTAAAATACTCCGTTTAGGCGGGAAGAGCTTTCCGCGTTTCCACGGGCAGAGAAGGGGAGGGGCGAGGAGGGTATCATGGCATGGTATGCGCGTGCGGCTTGCGTGGTGCGCACGTCGCGAACACGTGCTCGCTGACCTGATGCCGCTATGAATGAGCCGGCGTATTTACATCTAACAACAGCGGAAAATACTTGCTGCACGCGTAATACTTGTGACTAATATGAGAACAGGACAGAAGGATCTTCTTGTCAAGTGCAATAGACTGGAAATATGTGCAGCAAAGACAAAAGATAAAAAATTTGATGGACATTTCACTCAAGGTCAAGTCTATGTATACTATTATCAGAGACGGTTATACCTACACATAAATAGACAAATAACCTCCCTTCTAGTACCGGATAAGAAAAGTACACACCACCATACTTGCAGGACATAATTCTATCTAATCTGTGCACCATACTGCGGTCAGGTCACCAAAAACCGCAAGAACTCAGCTTGAAGACGATTCAAATCTTTCAAGGTCATACCTATAAAACGTCGCTATTATCTCATAAGTCTTCTTCTTAACCCACTTCGTAGCTTGTCATCATAAACACATGTTTCTGTTTATGGCTATTACTCGTAGAGGCAAGGTGATCGTCAAATCGCATGGATCGACTCTGTCATAGGTATATTGTCATAGCCGTGATAATATAATTTCACTAGTGAAATCTAAATCCAAAGGTACAACTTTCTCGTTTCACGGGTCGTATTTTTAAGGTTCCGAACAAAAATGGTAAAACGGAACCCTTATGGTGTGACTTCGTCTGTCTGCCTGTCGGTCTGTCTATCACACCTGTTTATCTCAGCAATCATCAAATAAATTGCAAATGAAAGAATTACAAAAATATTTTTACTATATTGGAAATTAGGCCCAAATTGTCGTGACTAGGCATTCCAATAAAGATTTTGTACTTTTTTACGACTGTTATTTTTCAAGTTATGATGATTAATACCATAAAAATACCACCCACCCTTAAAATATCTTTGAAGTTTGCAAAGCGAAAAATCAGAATTTATTATAGCTATAAGAACAAAGAAGAAGTTTATGCAAACATAGAAAAAATTGAACGATCTCTCTAAGTGACACAGTTTTTTAGAAATCTGCAAAAATCCTACAAACAAACCTAGTTTTTCGGTCGTAAAATAGACTCCATTGCTTCCAAAATTACTACAGGTAAATCGGAACCCTTGGCGTGCGAGTCCGACTCGCACTTGACCGGTTTTTATTTCTTTGTATACTAGGTTAGGTTTCGTTAGGTTAGCTTGCAGATTGCCGGCTCTAATCATTATACTTGCGACTACTCTACCTGACGGGAATTTAATTAGTACCTATCTGCTTATGTGACGGCTTGTTTTATAACCAGTTATCGTTTATTAAGGCCTTACCTGTAAATATACCGTTTTTCTATCTTGGTGCTCTGCTTCGTTCACCATTGTGTGATAATATTACATACCTACCTACTACCTATACCGAAAGTCCGCAACGCCGCAACGGGGCCAACGTCGAAGTTTCTTACAGCATGCGCATAATAAGTTTGGCTCTGACGGTTATTTTATGCACATGGGTGACAGGCACAGAGCCAATGAACGATTCGCTAACCTCCCCCCACCTGCCGCACTCACCCCCGCAATTAATTCTTTGAGTTCTGCGCATTAACAGTCGCAGCCAGAGTTATGTTGTACGTAAAAATATTTACTTTTGCTATAAGTACAGGGTGTTTGGTAGATTTCTGCAAACCTCTCGGGTGGTTGCTCTACTCGTGAAACTTTTAACTGCAAATAAAAAATCTTCTTTCCATATATATATAAAGAAAATCCCAATCCTAATCAACAATACTGATTGCACAGTAAAATAGTTATCGCAAAATATTATTATTACAGCAACGTGATGCATCGCTATTCATAATGTATAACACAAAATACAAATAGTTTATTAATCAAATAAAGTTACAGTTTATAGCATCTAAAAATAAAACAATAAGATTGGTAACTTTCCATAAGGCAAAACATTGAGTCCCACACTAGGTCAAGCCTGTAACGTATCGTGGGCAGCCTAAAACAAACTTTTACAACACGCCATATCGTATAATGTATGAAAGTTTAAATGTTTTTTACATGAATCATATACAAGGTGTAACAGAAAGGGTGTACCAATCCTGAAAGGGTGTACCAAATCTGCCCATGAAACTGAAAAACTTTCCATGATTAACATATGTCGAATACGATATAAAAATTCTGGCCTGCGCTATCAGCTGATGCAGTTTCAAGGGGAGGTAATTTTGCATATTCGACATAATGTTTAGTTTAATAATTGAAAGCTGTTCAGTTTTATGGGCAGATACACGTCCTTTTGGGATGGTATACCCATTTTGTTACAGCCTGTATATAACTAACATTGTTGTTCATGGATAACAAACTCTTATTATGGAAGATTTTTTATCATTATTTACGAGAAACGTCGCAAACATGAAATAATGAATTCTTACAACTTCAGATATCACATCGCATACCTAATTGTGTATGTCGCAGGCAAATCGTAAAACTCGCCGTTTACAAACTGCCGGTAAATTATGAAACGGGTCGTCGGCTGGTCGTAAAAGGCTTTAAAGCACTGGTGCATTTTAAGTTCACAGCCAAGGCGAACTCAACCTAACCGTTAGGTTATTTTACCAGAAGCCAGAAGAACATCGCGCGCAGTTTTATAAAATGCCTGTCAAGTGGCGAATTACACAATTTGCCTGCGACATGTACATGAGAAGTTCAGCGTTGTGTTGAATAAACAAAGAGTACCGGAGTCGTGTAGGTATACCTGCGTTAACAAAAGAGTCAGGTGTTTTGTAAAAAAATCATAACCTCAAATTTATGTAAAATGTGTTAAAATTTTTAATATTTCTGGCTTTCTGTATGTAAAATGACAGACTTTAGTCACAGTAAATATATAAGCTAAAGCAGTATGGAAACTCGGGTCTTTTTTTGAAAAAAGAACTATTCTGCGTCGGAGCGTCAGGGTTGTAACCCAGATGTTTAAAATTAGAATTGTATGATGAACTCAAATATATTGGGTGCTATCAACTGTGTTCCTTTCAGCATGTTTTCGGACCGTAAAACTAAACAACTTTCCGTAAGAAATCAAAATACGATTTTTTTTTATGTCCATTACCATTAGAAACTGCGTCAGCCGATAGCGCGTTTTCTTACCTCTATCACACAACACTTAGTCGCCTTTTACGACACAGGGAAAGGTTAAGTCACTTAGTCGCCTTTTATGACACAAGGGCAGATAAAGACACTTAGTCGCCTTTTATGACACAAGGGCAGATGAAGACACTTAGTCACCTTTTATGGCACAAGGGCAGATGAATAGAATAGAAAATAAAAACTTTTATTGAAGACACTTAGTAGCCTTTTATCACGCAAGGGTAGATTACGACACTTAGTCGCCTTTTAAGACACAAGGGCAGATTAAGATACCACCAGTCACCTTTTATCGCACCAGGACAGATACATACTTATAGGGACCCTATATTATGTACCTGTTTGTTTGTATTATGGTTTTTGCACCCACGACTGACTTCAGCGCGAAAACTGCTTATTTTCCTGTAGCGGTGTGCGCATGTGTGAGTGCGCCGTTATTGGGCGTTTGTTAGGAGTTTCCATACTGCTTTAGCTTATATATTTACTGTGCTTTAGTGCATTACTGCAATGGCCAACAAAAAAGGTATTGAAGGACTCACGTGAAAATGTGGGTATATGTAAGTCCATCAATACCTGGTTGCGGCCAAAGCTTGTATGGTACTTTTCTCAATGATAGTTCCATACAAATAAAAAGTTACCACAAGCTCGCTTGCTTTCTTGTTACATAAAAAAAAAACATTAAAAACTTTCTAATTACAATATCGTTTATTCCTTTATTTACATCACAGTTTTTAATTTTCTATTTAATGCATGGATGTTTATTTTTTGATAATTTGTAGTTGTCTTTTTGCAAGCCGTTCCAAATTTAAACAAAATCTTTGATAAGTTTTCATCACATTTGCTCGCAATGAGTGCGGTCGGAAAGTTTTAAAATGCGCCCTAGGGCTTTTTATCTGTCATCTTGACTTTTCGTTGACATTCTGTGACTGCTAGCTGTCAGAAGACCTTTCATTCCGAAATGAGCCTTTGATGCAAAGAGGTTCTAAGCTGAAGTAAAATTTTAACAATCTTTTGCCTTTAATTTATCTTGTTTTTAAACTGTTCCTAAAACAAGAAATTAATTTAAAATTAATTAACTACAATTAGTTTTCACAATTTTAAAAAAATTGTTTTTATAAAAGTTTAAAGTTTTTGCAATTTTGCTTAGACGTGAACAGTTTCAGCGTAGCAGCTAAGTCATGTGACTATAAATACTATAAAGAATTAAACTGCGTGAATTACTTACTTGAATGAAGATTCTAGCATTTCTTGTTTTTTATATTCCTCGCAAATGTGATGAAAAACATTGTGTGTAGCACGGGCGGAAGTGCAATTTCGACACTCGGGGCATTAAAGCACTCGCTGAAGTCGAAATTGCTTACTTTCCGCCCTTGATGCACAATGTACTATTACGTCCTTGGTTGTTATGCTTGGATAAGTTACCTTCTTGATTATTCAGATGTGATAAGTTACTTTAGTTCTGACGCTTTGATAAGTTACCTCTTTGGTTGTTATGCTTGTTAGTACATCCCACTTTTAAATAACTAGATAGATATGAGTTTTAATAGTAATTTACTGGGTCGCAAAAATAGATTTTCATACTAAAATTGCCGGCAGCTGCTCGCTAGTATTTAACCAGTACAGCTATTTCGATTTATCTCGAAGACGGTTGTCAAAATAATGATCGAATTTCCCAGCATGTTTGAGAAAATTATTTTTCTGTGGTTACAAACGTGTACCTTATACTTAAGGGCGTGTATTGTTATTTAAGATAAATCTTTACTTAACTGAAGAAAGTTTGTTTACAAAAAACCTGACTCTTTTGTGAACTGTAGTTGGTTGAAGTTGAACCTGCCTGCTGGGTTTGAGTCCTGGTTGAGGCAAATATTCTTATGATTATAATGGATTAAATAGATGGTCTTTATAGTATCGGGTAAGTATACAAAGTAGTTAGTGACGTAAGTATACAAAATAATAATTATTAAAAGAGACACAGTATTGCATTATATTTACAAAACTAGAAAATAAAAAATAGTAGCATAGTAATTTAAATAAAAAAATCTATATCAACACAACGAATGCAGCTAAATCGGTTTCCGCTGAGCATAACCATCAAGGCATTTGCGCTGATTTTTAGTTTTCGTCGTCTGTCTACCTCATCTGCTTGTAGATTCAGATTCAGATAATTTTATTCAATGTAGATTCTTTACAGAATACTTATTGAATATCATGCAGAATACAATGCAAATAGAGCGAGTCTACGCCGTTTCGGAGTATGAATTTGAGCGAGTCTACGCCGTGTAGAGTATGAATTTTCATTGGTTTTACTCCTATACTCCACATTCCACTAATTAAAATATTAGCGATTTTCCCGTGGACAAAATGTTTCATTTTGGCACCCCAGACTAAATAATAAAAGTGGTCACGTGAAAGTCGAAAAATTATCTTTGCGTAAAAATGTTTGCTCCTTAAGTAGATTCACTTCGTCTGTACTTCGGGGACTTCGGGATTGAAACCAGTTAAAATTCATATTGTAAAGGGAGTCAGAAATTTCGTAAGGAAATCCACGCAATGACACGCAGGAACACGGCTAGTTGTTGCGCATAGAAGTATATAAATAAGATGTGGTGCCTCTTTAATTTAACCTTTATTGTTGTAGATATATTATGTTGAGTCATAATCATAATCATTTACTTACATACAGGCATAATCAAATCAAAATCAAATCAAAATCGTTTATTCATTGTTGGATATTAAAATCTCTTAATGACGTCAGCTAAACTACATCGCTTCACAAACAATGTGGCGCCATTGTGGGAAAAAAAAGAAGCGACAATAAAATAATAATATAACATAATAATAATATTTGCTTGTTTTGAAGATAAACACTTACCTAATTGCAACTTTCTTTAATTTTGTCTACCTGTGTATCTTTAGGTACGTCATATTCATAATATCATATCTGATGACATTTATTATGATAATAATTGTTTTATTATTATTTTTATCTTATCAAATTGGTATACATAATAATACGATGATGACAATATCTTTCTGAAGTATATTGTAATTGTATCTAACAGTCCTTTTCCGCAATGTTTCTCTTTTATCGATATTATGAGGTAAATCTTATCTGACTAATAAAATAGTCACACCATAAAATGATTTGTCTATTACTAAGTGTAACAACAATGTTAGGTGAGCTCCGCTTAGGAAAGTTTTCCGGCCTTATTACCACCATCACTTGGGGCACTACAGCGAGTACCAGTACCATCTTTCAAAAAGTTTTTGGTTTTATTATATTTTCCAAATATCATTTTAACCTGAAACAAATTGCCTGCTTATACCCGTTCTTTTTTATCGTTATTAAGTGAAATTTAATAGCCCAATTGCATCATTTTACTCTTACTACCTATTGTGTTGCTAGGAATAAGTAATTATAATAATTGAATCAATTCAGAGAATAACAATAGAGCCGTCGATTGGGAAAGGTCATCAATGCTTCCTTCAAAAAAGGTCTTTGCGTACAGCTACTATGAATAGTGTTTGATTATTTAGTGTTTGTTTGTTGAAGTCTTTTAAGAGAGTGTGAGCCTAGAGAACCCACACTTATCCAGTATAATCCAGTTTTTTTAGTTTTGATTAACAATATACTACCTACTAAAAACAGGCAAGAAAGTCGGGAGTTTTAGTTTTAAAATAAACTTCTCGACTCCTGGTCTATTACCTACAATTACTAGGGTTAAAATATATGTATTTATTTTATTTAAATGGCCATAGTTAAAATGTGGTATGGTGTCGCGCGATATTCAGTAAGACTGTATAAGAGTTTCGCGAATCTTAGCTCACGAACCCTTCAATAATATCAGTTGAATTAGAGCCTCTCACTATCCATCTAGTCATATGGAGAGCTCAAAAATACCTGTACATACGGTTTTATCTTAAAATTAAATTCATAGTGACCCAGGGACTCAATTCAAGATCGTAACAGGTGGAGAACTGTGGTCTCTGCCTACCCCGACGGGAACAAGGCGTGATATTATGTACTATGTATGAAATATCACTTTCGAAACAACTTTTTTTTTCCTGATAAACTGTTGAAAGGTTAATCAGAATACAAATAAATGAACGATCAAGGACTGCTTTATATTTAACGATTGTCGATCTTCACTTTGGATAAGAAATATCTGTCATTAAAATTTTTTGGATGATGTTTTATCACTTGGTGACATTTAAGAATCGACTCCCAGTACATGAACAACTTGCCTTTTTTATTACCAAGAAATAGCCTTAGAGAATTATTATCATGCGCTGAACATGAATGGAAAGCTGAGTTCTCACATGTAAACTAATTAAAATTATTTAACATATGTTATTATGACTCGGTTCGGAATAGTACCTAGTCGTAATACCGTGCTAATACCGTGATCTAGATAACACTGTCCTTCAGTGCACATCATGTTTATTTACGAAAACAGCTCCTCCTGGATGATTTTCTTACACTTAACATAGATGCTATTAAAAGAACTATTAATAACTTTAACTACTACAGCGTGAATTTGTATTGGTTTCGCACCCGAAGCCCAGTAATTCTACTCATGATAACAAGCAACTTTCCCGAAGAAAAAAAATTTTTACTCGAAAAAAATTTTTCGCCTTTCCATACAAAATGAGTCGATCACGTGACCACTTTACTACGGAGAGACGAAAAAATTTTTACGACAAAAAATTTTTTTTCTTCGATAAAATTGCTTGTTTTCATGAGTAGAATCTCTGGGCTTCGGGTGCGAAACCAATACAAATTCACGCTGTATACAATGTGTATGTAATTCCAAATACGCAACACCTTTCAGGTGGTAGTTCTACCCATACAACTAAACAACTTTTGCTCTATAACTTTTGGATATTAAAAAGAAATTTGGCTGTGCATACAAATTGACAGTATCAGTTTTCCATTTTGTCTGAAGATTTCATCCTTTTTAAGGTTCCGTACCTCAAAATAAAAAAAACGGAACCCTTATAGGATCACTTTGTTGTCCGTCTGTCTGTCTGTCTGTCAAGACCCTTTTTCTCACGAACGAGAAGAGGTATCAGGTTGAAATTGATAACAAATATTAAGGTCTATAAACCACACAAGATCTGAAAATTTCAATTTTTTACAACAACGCAATCAAAAGATATGGCTTTTTATGTCCTCATCTCCATACATTTATGCAAAAAAGCAAAACCTACAGGGTATTTTAAATTATGAAATTTGACAAGAAGCTAGGTCTCACTGTACAAATAAATACTCCAGTAAAATTACGAGAGATTGTATGGCGAAACGGAAATAATTGATAATAGCCGTGATTCTTTTTCAGATCGATAGATTATATTTCTGTGTAAAGCTTTTTAATGGAATCCACCCAAATTTACTTCATTTATTTATTTATTTTGCCGTCCAAACATTAAAAAAATATGGAATTTCGGAAAAAAATGTTAATAGATTATTTTTTTTATTTACGGTTTGCTATATATTCAGAATTTCATATTATACATGAATCCACCTAAAAATATGAGCTTTTTTGTATTGTTTAACTTTTATAGCACGAAATTTAAATACAGCTTATCTTCGCAACTAAAAATATTAATAGATCCGTTTTGCTTTCTAATCAAAATCAAATCAAATCAAATCAAAATCGTTTATTCATTGTTGGATATTAAAATCTCTTAATGACGTCAGTTAAACTACATCGCTTCACAAACAATGTGGCGCCATTGTGGGAAAAAAAGAAGCGACAATAAAAACCCACGCGCTCTTTTAAATATGTTTGAATGTACAAGGTTGATATACAACATACATAGGTCAGTTTTAATTTTGAATTAGCCTGTTAGAACCGTAGTCTAATCCCATGGATTTTTCTCTTCTAGATAATCTGATATTTTATAATAACCCTTCTTACATAATTTCTGCTTGATTACAGTTTTGAATTTATCTAAAGGTAAACTTTCAATATCAGTGGGTACCTTATTATAGAAGCGTATACATTGACCTTTATATGTTTTACTAATTTTGTGAATACGGCTGACATGAGAAGCAAGTTGATTCTTGTTTCTTATGTTGACACTGTGCCTGTCACAATTTTTATCAAAAATATGTATATTCCGTTTAGCATATATTGCTATATAATCATAATAATTTAAATAGTGCTATATAATCACATTTTTGACAAATCCAACATAAATGTTTACAAAATCATTGTAAACCAGCGATTACAAAAACTTTTTTTAAATTTAGTATGGCATTTTTGTGAATATATATAAGAATCACTTACATTTAAAAAGGTTGAGTTTAGCTCAGTTTATTGCTATTATTTTACCTCGACTTTATTGGCCCTTATATGTAAAAATAAGTGGAGATTTTATATTTTGAAATACATTGATATTTTTAAATATATTTATGGTGGATTTTGATGCCTATATGTAAAGTATACGTTTATCTATGATATAAAGTATATAATTGTCTATTACTATTTTTGCCTTAGCTGTTATTCGAAAAAAATATTCCGCTTTAAATTTTAGGTGGATTCGTAAATATTGCGTCTTAACATCATATTTAAATACGATATACACAAAAAAGTAGCTATTAGCATTTAATGTTTTGCAAAACCGTATTTTTACTGGACTAAAAGGGAAAAGTCTAAAATCATTAAATATTTCAATTTTTCTCACCACTAATAGTATCTAATTAAGGTGAGCTCCCGTTTCAAGAACTTTTCTATAAAAGAGGGGTCAAGTTGGATGGTCGCGGAGTTTTTAAAATCAAAGAGCAAAAGCTTTTAGTATATCATATGGTAGATAGGTACGGAACCCTTAGGGCGCGAGTCCGACTCGCTCTTGGCCGGATTTTTCTTTGAATTTCGAAAGGTTTTAGAACAAAAGTTGTTCAGATACATGGGTGGAATTACCACCCGAGAGGTTTTGCGTACCTATTTAGAATTACACGTTATATTGAGATAGTACGCGACAGCTTAGGAGTGCGGGTGAAATGTATGGCGCGCCATATATTGGGTGGCTTTTAATTAGTTCTTGGTAGCAAAAGATATACATGTACTCATGATACTGAACAACTTTTCCCAAGGAACATAGGTCAAAATACGAAAAACCAATTTTGACCTCCCATACAAAATGCGCCATCAGCTGATGCAGTTAGTATGGGAGGTCAAAACTTGATTTTCGTATTTCGACCTATGTTCCTTGGGGAAAGTTGGTATCATGAGTACATTCATACCTTTTTCTATCAAGAACTACTTAAAAGTCACCCTATATTTCGCCCGCACTCCTGATCTGTCGCGTACTTGACCAGGTATTCCCCTCGATTAAACTTTTTCTGTGGAAATGAGTTTGTTGTTTTCAATCAGTAGCCTATGTTAAAACCTGACAATAATAAAAGCATAAAAGTAATCCGACTTAGCGGTTCTAGAGTTATAAATTTTTCCCGTGGATATGTGTTATTTCCAAGAAATATCAATCTGAAAATAATACTTAGTGTAAATGTTCTTTCTATTCGGGCTTTTTAAATTAATTTAGTACAAACACAGTAACCATTGTCAGTCCCTTATTTTTTTACATACATACATATAAAACGTAGGCAGAGCCCACAGCCCTCCTGCTGCTTCGAACTTGACATACTTTCCTCGCTTCCTCAACTTTCATCAACCCTTTTAAGGTGGTAGGGCTTTTGTGGAAAGTCCGTCTGGGGAAGTACCACCCCCTTGCTTTTTTCTGCCGTGAAGCAGCAGTGTTTGCACTGCTGTGTTTCGGTTTGAAGGGCAAGGGAGCCAGTGAAATTACGGGCACATGAGAGATACCATCTTGGTACTCAAAGTGAGCAACGCGCTTTGCTGTCTTATTAGTGTAAAAATATGCCATTAATAAGACAGTGGGTGCTATATGGGCGGTGGTGACCACTTACCATCAGGTGGCCCACCTGCTCGTTTGCTCATTTGTAACATAAAAAAAAAACGCTTATTACATACGCGCTCGTCGGTTTATGGTACTATTGACTTAAATTAAAAAAAAAAGGAAATGGTTTATACGTTTTACCCGACCTCGGCGAAGGCCAAAAGAATGGTCTTGTGTTTAAGTATGTATGTACGTCCGTTAATAGGGATAAAATGAAAGATGAAAAACTGTAAAAAACTCTAGTACTACCGATAAAATATGGAGGGTGATGTTCAAGAAACGCTTAAACACGCTTTATTATTTGTAAATAATAATAAGAAATACAAAATAGCTTCATAACCCGTGCAAGGCTGGGGCGGGCTGCTAGTATTTTTTTGGAAGCTTGTCATTGGCCTTTAATGACCCATATTGTTTACCACTTTGTAAATGTAGCTGGAAGCTCCCCTAATATAATAAAATAAAAAATAAAATAAAACCCAAGTTCACCAAATCCTGTAGTACCTAGCTTGCATTTTCCTCTTTCCGCAGTGCCCATTGGTTAAGAAAGGCCAGTGCTAACTCGACAGCTCGTTGGTGACAAGAAACTGGTAACAACCAAGTTTCACAGTCTGTCCTACCCTCAGAATAAAGACCTCATCGGACATGCTTGTCGGACTTGTGCAGGCAGGCACAGCTAACGAGTGGAATTCTTTGCCTGCGTCTTGGTTCCCTCCCGAGCTCTTACGAGTATAACTAGAATTTATTTAAGTCGCAAGTGATTAGGCATGCATGTTTTGGGCACGCTCATCCCATTGTTGACCTCGAATCATCTCTGACTTCAAGACTAAATCAAATTAAAGCGAAACGAGGTCAAAGCAAGTCCATTGACAATAAAATAAATGGTACAGCAGCACTGCACTTACTTTCTCGCAATACTCAAGGAAAAACTATCAACCGCAAACTTAAATTTGTAATACCATACACATAGTAAGGAAATACAAACTTTTATTTACGTTTTTCCAAAAAAATGTTCGAATGAAATATACAGATTAATTCAGAATTCAAATTAAAACAAACAAACCTCAAACGATTACGAGTAAATCACATTTTTAACTTTTGGTAGTACTGGAACACCCTTTATATAAATTTTCACAGATCAATGGATACTACCGTAGGATACTTGCATGGAGGTTTTGTTAATTTCCCAACACATGTTCCTTATGGATAATTGTTCAGTTTAGTCTACTGAGCAAGCCCTTTCAGTTTTTGGTACACCCTGTGTACAAAATTTTATTCAAAAAAATCATAAAGAATATCCAGTCAGGTAGACAACCAATCCAGGATTAATATTATAGAAAATTTTAATAAACTCAATGGAACAAATTTTGGGTAGATCACATATTTACGATTTGGTGGTACAGGAACACCCCTTATATGAAATTACACAGATCAATTGATACTGGCGCAAGATATCTTACATGGAGATGCTTGGTCATGCAAAGTTTAATCAAGATTCTATGGGCCGTTTTTGAGAAAATTTCCATTTTTCATTTTCGTTGTATGACAGCTACCCTCAAAATGAGAGTCAGCAAGAAACCACTTAAAACCCTTCGATGGATTTGCATAAAACTTCTAAATTCAAAATATGGTGTCAATTGGACCATTCGTTTAGCCGCTAGGCCAAAGCGAGACGGACAGACCGACCGACGACGGACCGACCGACCGAAGTGATATAGAACACATTTTTGAGAAAATTAGAAAAACTTTTTTTTTTCACGAATACAATACCTTTCTCGCTCCGCTCGAAAGTAAAAAACAGTATTCTTACAATTCTTCAAAATAAAAAAAGGACGGTTTGCACTCCGGAAGTGCCGGCAGTAGTGAAAACTTGCATTTTTGAATATTATGCTTTTTGTAAGGATCAATCGCGCCATTGCTCGCGTACTTCTTTGATGTCACTAAATAAAAACCCGTATTTTAATAACAATACGGTTGACAGTTGACGCTTTTTCGATCAGGCTACGGATCTGACGCGAGATCTGACTACATCTGACGCGAGTTTAACATTTTTTACCCATCAAAAAAGTGCCAAACGCCGCCAAAGAAGTTGTCACTTCAAAATTTCTTCCCGGAGAGTCTAAATATGTTTTTAGCAAATACCCTGAGAATGTTCTACAAGATGTAGGCAAGGCATGCGCATGCGGCTCGCAACGTGACTGATAAGGGTGATAACGCCGGAACGGACCTCTTTGTAGCTGGCGATTTATTTACTGGACCTCCTGACGCAGCCCCGATAAAGCTTATTGTCAAAATACACGGTCAATGCAGATATACAAGGTGGAGTTTTAGAACCGCATCTGGGGGGTGATCGTATATTATATCGGATATTACCATCAAAAGTTATGTTAAGTCTTAACTATGTACACTTTAGGCAAATGTTTTTGTTTTGGTAATGTCGTTGAAATTACCACGATCCTCCCTAGGGAGAAACTACCCTAAATATGATCAAAAGAAACGTTTATTTATTTAAACATGAGTGCATTGAAAAATTTAAAACATTCTTGCCAGACAAATGCAAAAAAATAACAGCCCGTATTTTTTTGAACCAATCTGGGAATTTATCTATTTTTGTAAATGGGCTTACTCTTGACCTTGATCTTAAAGACAAAGATGAGGTCGACGATGGAACGAGCTTGCCCAGAAGAAGCCTATGCGAATTGAATACATTCGGGTTATATGAACTCGGGAACACAGAAGCAGGCAGAGAATTCCACTCTTTAGCCGTGCGCATAATAAAAATTTTCCAAGAGCGAATGTGCGTGGAATATCACCCAAGTGTGGGTGATATCCTGCGGTGCGTCTGGACTCCTGAAACATACAGGGTGGATACGTTAAGCGGGACAGTAAGGGGGAAGAATCTTAAGAGATTATCTATAATTTCATTGGGAAATTTTGATCGTAAAATGGCAATGGCAATGGTTTTTTTGGTGCAATTTGATTCTGTTTTAATAGAGATCCAAAATTTGTATGGGACCAACCCAGGTTGGAGAGCTAAAAAGTCAGATATTGCAAAAACCTTTCCTCATACTCATCATGAGATCATGAGATGAGTATGAGGAAAGGCTTTTAATAGAGATTCAAAATTTCTATGGGACTAACCCAGGTTGGAGTACTAAAAAAGTCAGATATTGCAAAAACCTTTCCTCATACTCATCATGAGATCATGAGATGAGTATGAGGAAAGGTTTTTAATAGAGATCCAAAATTTCTATGGGACCAACCTGGGTTGGAGTAGGTACTAAAAAAGTCAAATATTACATAAAACTTTCCTCATACATACATTTTGTATGAAAATTCAACACAATTTTTTTTATACGTTTCCTTTCTGGTAGAAAATTTTGTTTTAACCTCCGTTGGAACAATGTATTGTATCCTCAACCTTCGTTGGAACAATGTATTATAGCCTCATCATATGGTGGGTGATTTTCAAAGTTTTGATGATGATGTTCATTTTAATCACAATTACCAAATCTAAGGTTATTTATTATTATTAGACTGGTAAATATTTTTAATTTTCAATTAATCGCTTTTACCGTAACACATTAATCAAACTAATACTGAGGCGAAGAACATATAATATCGTCGACTTTCAGGAACTTCGTCATTATTTACTTCTCGTAGCTGTTGGAGCTTAAAATCAATATCACATATAAATTAATAATAATAAATGAAATTTTATATTTTTTTTAGAAACACAATTAAAAAAAAAAACCGGCCAAGTGCGAGTCGGACTCGCGCACTGAGGGTTCCGTACCACCACATAAACATAATTGTATTAGTTGAAATTTCAGTAAGTTAATGTGCTAGATTTTTTGAGTCCGACACGCGCTTGACCAAATTTTATTATTTGTTGTTATTTTATAGCTTATGCACTATAAACATACCAATTTTCAAGTTTGTAAGTGTTCCAGTTTATAAATAGAACTAAAACAAAAGTCACCTCAGCGACCATCCAACTTGACCTCTCTCTTATATAAATGTTCTTGAAACGGGAGCTCACCACAATTGGTTACCAGTAGTTGTGAGAAAAGTTGTAATATTTAATTATTTCAGACTTTTCCCTTTATTTGTACTGTGAGACCTAGCTTCATGCCAGATTTCATAATTTTAGGTCAACGGGAAGTACCCTGTAGGTTTTGCATTTTTGAATAAATGTATGGAGATGAGGACATAAAATGCCATATCTTTTGATTGCGTCATTGTAAAAAATTTAAATTTTCAGATCTTGTGTGGTTTATAGGTCCTAATATATGGTATTAATTTCAACCTGATACCTTTACCCGTTCGTGAGATAAAGGTTCTTGACAGACAGACAGACAGACGGACAACAAAGTGATCCTATAAGGGTTCCGTTTTTTTCTTTTGAGGTACGGAACCCTAAAAACAGTCAAATAATACATAAATTAAATCATAAGTCAAACCTATTGATCGAATAAGCCGCCTCGGATCGATCCCGGTGCAAAGGTGCCCATGACACTTGCGGCGTTTCCGCGTTGGATGGCGATGGATAAATAAATAAATAAATAAACGAATAAATAAATGAATGATTCAGAAAAACAAAAATTCAAAAATCTTTTATTAGGCAAAACACGTCATGCTTACAAAATACACAATCAAAAGCTTAAAATACGTAAAATACATTTAGGACTTATGAAATTACGTTACTATGTTATTCTTTAATTATTTATTTACTAGCCATTATTCTATCTTCCTCATCTTTATTAAATATATCTAGGAATTTCTATTCCTCAAGCACTGCTTACGAAACTTACCTTCAAACAAAAAACTTGCGTCGAAAGACAAGATATTTTTTCGGCTTGTAAAACCTTGCGCTTGCAACAATAGAATTTGTCAGCCATGTATGTATCGTTTTTTGACCCATTTCTCTTTTAGTGATTCTACAATTTCGCCAGAATTTTAACATTTATTGGTTTCTGCAAATTAATAAAATCGTTGTTAATGTTATTTATTTTGAAAACTCAAAAGCAAAAGTATCGGTTATATATTACTGCCACATAGCAAAGCCTTGTTCTCTGTTCTCTGTCATCGATAACAATAAGACCTGCGCAAGCGCAGTCCACAAGTCAGACCGGGGTCGATGACCGCGATAGAGAGGCGCGGCGCTTACGTCGGCAGATCTTGTCCGTCACCCTCTACTGTTGATAAACAGCATTCAGATGTCAATGCACCCTCGAGCCTACTTCGGAGAGCAGGAATACACACATTCGCACAAAGCACATTGCAATATCTTTTTCACCTCCAAAACTCGGAAACATTTGGTTTGTCGGTTAAATTCTGCGGCCAAAAGCGATTTTTGGCCCCTAGCGGGCAAAAGGTTTTTGAAATTCGAACGCGATGTACTTTTTTATTTTGTAGTATGCAAACCTCCCCACCCACCCAGCTGCAGTACTGGCCGCTTGTAAAACCAGCCACGCACTATAGTTTTCAAGTTGAGAAAGAGGTATGCAGCTATAGGAAAGAAACAAATAGTATTATGAATAGTGAATGCCTGGTGGGTAAGGTACTGGCTGATAATGAAAATAAATTTAAAATTCGATTGGCTTTTGTTTTTTTTTTGTTCTCTTGCCCAGATTAATGGACTCGCCCTTTCAAATCGACGCAATACAAAATAGATTTGCCCAGATTTGCCTGCCACTGCCTATCCTCTGTCTCCACATTGAAAACCAATGAAAATGAACCTTGTACTGCAAATTTATCAAGTAGTTTATAGGTAGAGTCACGAACATAAGCACAACAGTCCAAAAAATAATAGTAAATTTAATTATAGTGATTTCCTTTTTAATGTCTAGTATTCTTAATCCATACACGGCCACTCGTCCGTGAAAACTCTTTGACCTTGAGCGGGGCTCTGGTTTCAGAGGTTTGTAGCGAAGTGCTGGTTCAGGTTATACTGGTTATGTTTCCACTTGCTTGCTGCCGTCAGTACCATTATGTAGGTATTCTGCCCTTACGTTAAAACGTATGAGTAATAAATTAAACACTTATTTCTTATATTTGAATTGCTTTTCTTGCATTATGTTAACATTTCCTCGCTTTAATGAGGTGAAAAATTTTGTGTTTCGCTCGGCAGCAAAGTTATTTTGCGTCTCGTGCCTTGAAACCTTCGCCACGCTCAGGATTCTTCTTTTGAACCACTCGCTTCTCTCGTGGTTCAATCCTAGAATCCTTCGCTTGCTCAGGTTTCAATACAAGGCACTCGCGCCAAATAAACCTTTTGCTGCCTTGCATAACAAATAACTATTTCACCTCCAAAGCTCAGAAACATTTGTTTTGTCGGTTAAATTCTGCGGCCAAAAGCGATTTTTGGCCCCTAGCGGGCAAAAGGTTTTTGAAATTCGAACGCGATGTACTTATTATTTTGTAGTATGCTGCAGTACTGGCCGCTGGACTCGCCCTTTGACTTCAAATCAACGCAACACAAAATAGATTTGCCTGCCACTGCCTGTCCACTGTCTCCACTTTGAAATCCCATGAAAATGAACCTTGTTCTGCAAATTTATCAAGTAGTTTATAGGTAGAGTATGAACATAAGCACAACAGTCCCAAAAATAATAATATTTAATTATAGTGATTTCCTTTTTAATGTTTAGTATTGTCTAGTGAAAACTCTTTGACCTTGAGCTGGTCTCTGGTTACGGAGGTTTGTAGCGAAGCGCTGGTTCAGGTTATACTGGTTATGTTTCCACTTACTTGCTGCCGTCAGTAGTTATTATGCCCTTACGTTAAAACGTATGAGTAATAAATTAAACACTTATTTCTTATATTTGAATTGCTTTTCTTGCATTATGTTAACATTTCCTCGCTTTAATGAGGTGAAAAATTTTGTGTTTCGCTCGGCAGCAAAGTTATTTTGCGTCTCGTGCCTTGAAACCTTCGCCACGCTCAGGATTCTTCTTTTGAACCACTCGCTTCTCTCGTGGTTCAATCCTAGAATCCTTCGCTTGCTCAGGTTTCAATACGAGGCACTCGCGCCAAATAAACCTTTTGCTGCCTTGCATAACAAATAACTATTATTACACTTACAGCCAAAGAGTTAAATTTCTTGCCTGCTCCTGTTTCATTCCCGAGTTAACTGCAACATGAATTGATTCTAGTCGCGAGTGAATTTCTTTTGGGGCAGCTTGTCTAATTGCGTTGAGGGAAAACGACCCAGAGGACGAAGCCCTAAAATATGGAAGGACCAGATTACCTAGAAGCTGGAGATCCGTTAGTGCTGCCCTCCATCAAGCCACCGACCGCAATAAATGGAGAGATATTGTTGCCAAGATGACACTGAGTCACGATCCTTAGTAGTAAGGGAACGATTAAGAAGAGTCTAATTGCGACCTCATATCTGTGCGCAGAGTTAGATTTATATCAAAGTAAAGCATAATTTATTGTAGGATATTCTTTTATCGCTGTAGGTATTTTTATCACGCTTTACAAAGTAGCGCTTTGTGAAAAAAACCCACATGGAAAAAAAGACTCGCCCACCGAGGGTTCCGTATCTAAGGTAAAAAAAATACTTTCTTAGTTATGGACGCGCAGTCACGCAGAAGTGTATTAAATTTGCGTGAATCCGACACGCACGCGATTATTTGTTGTTAGGGTTCCGATACCAAAATGGTAAAAAAAGGAACCCTTATGGTGCCTCTTTGTCTGTCTGTCCGTCTGTCTGTCTGTCACACCTGTATATCTTAGCAACCACTCATGCTATCGACTTGAAGTTTGGAATAGTTTTAGAATATGGTTGTCCAACTTGATTGCACATAAAATAATTAAGAAAAAATTATGATTATTGATGTAAAAGGGGCCCAAATAGGGGGGGAAAAATTTCAAATTGTCGGTACTAGGTGAGTGGGATATCATATGAAAGGACTTTACTTGTACATTCTAAAACATATTTTTGTATTTTGTTACAACTCTTAGTTGTTAAGTTATGATAAAAATTTCAAAAAAAATACCGTTCCCTTATCTCCGATGTTTGTGAATGGAAAAATCTGAATTAATTACAGTCGATAGAATTTTATATAAATATTACAGCAAAAATAAAACGGTCTTTCTAAGTTAAACAGATTTTTAGAAATATGCAAAAACCTTTACAAACAAATTTAGTTTTGTGGTCCTAAAAATGGAATTTATTGCTTCCAAAAATACTAAAGGTATATCGGCACTTGACCGTTTTTTTTTCTATAGCTTATGCCCTATAAAAATACAAATTTTCATGCTTTTTTTTCAAGTGTTCCCGTTCTTACGACAGAGTTAAAACAAAAATCATACAGAAATCGTCTAAAAACATGGTTTTAGTAGGGAAGCCCGCCTTAATTTATTATTTAATTTATTTAAATTATTTATTGTTATAGCAACAACAGAAATACATTATCTAAGAAAATTTCAACTGTCTACCTGTTATGGTTCATGAGATCTACACTACAGCCCGCTGACAGACAAACAGTTATCGGGGGCATATTAATAGGGTCCCGTTTTTCACCTTTTTGGTACGGAACCCTAGCGACCTAGCTAGAGTCCGGCCAACGAAAGCTGTCCATACAAAACCGCGGGAAATTTAAAAATAACAAGTTTTAAACCCTGAAAATACTGCACAATCACAATTTCATAATTTTAGGTGGTTTTCAAATCGTAAATTGTAGTCTTGAAAACCGACTAAAAGTATCAAATGGTTGTTTTGCGGTATCTCCAGGGTTTAAACTTGTTTTTTTTTTTCCCGCGGTTTAATATGGAAAGCTTTTGTTGGCCAGACTCTAAATAAGCGACAAGAGAAATAAAAAACCGGTCAAATGCGAGTCGGACTCGCGCACCGAGGGTTCCGATATACCTATAGTATTTTTAGAAGCAATAAAGTCCATTTTTAGGACCGCAAAACTAAATTTGTTTGTAAAGGTTTTTTGCAGATTTAAAAAAAACTGTGCAACTTACAAAGATCGTTTTATTTTTGCTGTAATATATACATAAACTTCTATCGACTGTAATTAATTCAGATTTTTCCATTCACAAACTTCGGAGATAAGGGGGGGAAGGGTTTTTTTTTTACATTTTTCATCACAACTTGAAAACTAAGAGTCGTAAAAAAAACAAAAATATATTGGAATGTTCACGTAAAGCCCTTTCATATGATACCTCACTCGACTTAGTAACAACAATTTGAAATTTTGCCCCCGCTATTTAGGCCCCCTTTACAGTAATAATGAGATTTTTTTTTTTATATTTCATATGCAATTAAGTTGGGCAACCGTATTCTAAAACTATTCTAAATTTCAAGTCGATAGCATGAGTGGTTGCTGAGATATAGAGGTGTGACAGACAGACAGACAAAGTCGCACCATAAGGGTTCCTTTTTTACCATTTTGGTATCGGAACCCTAAAAATGATCAGGAGCAAGCCAAATGATAAAAAAAATATTGGAGAAGTTGGTGCGACTCGACTGCCATTACCAGAGATTCATAAAGGCACACATTTTAAATGATGAAATATTGGTGTATACTTACTATTTTGTTATTGTTGTACTTGGGGTGCTTTGGTAAATAAGGAAAATCAGTTCATTTTACTTCTGCGAAGTAAGATAAAATGATTTATAGGTCTTGCGATATCTATTTACTATGTTTGTATAAAATAACTGTTGTTCATAGATTTTACCTTTATCAAAGTTATCAAAGGAAGTTATCATAACATTCCTTGAAACGTCCACTTCAGGACAGGGAGCTCCCTCCAGGATTCCTTAAGGCTCTTACTACCTTAAAATTAGCACCTACACACTCGCCAATGCAAATATATACTTCATTTACACGTGAATAACGTTCACATAAGCTTGCCATGCCTTGCCCCCGAGAGAAAAGTATTTTTTAGGGTTCCGTACCTCAAAAGAAAAAAACGGAACCCTTATAGGATCACTTTGTTGTCCGTCTGTCTGTCTGTCTGTCTGTCTGTCTGTCAAGACCCATTATCTCACGAACGGTTAAAGGTATCAGGTTGAAATTAATACCATATTTTAGGGTCCATGAACCACACAAGATCTGAAAATTGAAATTTTTTACAACGACGCAATCAAAAGATATGGCTTTTTATGTCCTCATCTCCATACATTTATGCAAAAAAGGAAAACCTACAGGGTACTTCCCGTTGACCTAGAATTATGAAATTTGGCAAGAAGCTAGGTCTCACAGTACAAATAAACGGAAAAATCTGAAATCATTAAAAATTACAAATATACTCGCAACTAATGGTAACCAATTGTGGTGAGCTCCCGTTTCAAGAACATACATATAAGATACCGATTTTTGTTTTAGTTCTATTTTAAAAACGAGAACACTTACAAACTTGAAAGTTGGTATGTTTATAGTTCATAAGCTATAAAATAACAACAAATAATAAAATTTGGTCAAGCGCGTGTCAGACTCAAAAAATCTAGCACATTAACTTACTGAAATTTCAACTAATAAAATTAAGATTATGTGGTGGTACGGAACCCTCAGTGCGCGAGTCCGACTCGCACTTGGCCGGTTTTTTTGTAAGTTATTTTACATAAAAAAGGAAAAGAATACATCGTTAAATATTATTTTGTCTAAAATATAGTAAACCTTCATATATTTTGGATAAAAATGTAGCAGTAAAATAGTTACAAATGGGAAAATATGGGCAAAATAATGGTAATTTTAGAATTTTGTTTCTTCAGTTATACCTAATAAAAAAATTAAAATTCTATCTCGAACACATCACTTCTCATATTTTGTTTATTACTACCTTTTTTTTTTTGTTAAGATAAAATTAAATGCCATGTTTAATAAGAAAAGTTGTTAAAAAGTTTTTCAGTCTCAAGTTCATTCCGGGACTATAAGCCTTAAAACGCGTGGTAGGTACAATTTGGAGGCACAGTAGCTGCGGTTGCTGATGACCGCAGTATGTAATATAGTAATATTACACAGAAATACGCCGCTGCTCATATTCCAGTTTTTATCCCTTAGTCGCCTCTTACGAAACCCACGGGTAAAGATAGGTTTGTTACTATTATTATCTGGCATTAAAGAAAGTAAATATACTTACTAATAATACTATAACAAAATTGTTAAATCACAGCTTCCGTAGCAAATTGCTACGCGCTACGCTTTCCCATTATCGTAGCACAATCCTTTTCTAAACTTTTGCTACGAAATTTAGGATTTCTCTGACGCAACCCTATAAACAATCAGTACACAAAACTAGAATAAATGAGATTAAAGTCCAAGCTTAAAATAAATATTTATAATAATTTATAACTAAATTGGGTAAGTAATTTATCGTTTAATTTATCGCTTTGATTGGGCACGTGCCCTCGGGCGGTTCAGATTGTTTTCTTATACACAATACTAATAAAAATAAACTAAAATATATTATTAATTAAACTTAAGATTCTCTGTGAAATTAAATTCTCCAGCGAAATTACTGGCACACGAGATACACCATCTTAGTTCTCGGGGTGGGTAACGTGCTTTGCTGTCTTATTAGTGTCAAGTTATGCCACTAATAAGACAGCGGGCTCCATGGGCGGTGGTGACCACTTTCCATCAGGTGGCCCACCAGCTCGTTTGCTCACTTGTCACATACAAAAATATACTGTGTTCTGAGGAGCTATTTAGTCTGGTGCCGCACACACCGCAGCATAGGGAGAGGTTCCATCCACATCACCTGGACAATTGGCGTTGCAATGCGGGACAACGCGGTTTGCGTGATCATTTACTTTTCTCATGATCTGAAAGTGCTTCTTTGTGCAGGATATAGGCTGCACAAAGTCGAATTTTGTGCACTAGGGCAAAAAAGTAATCGCGGTGGTGTACGCCCTGCGCGCGGGCCTGCTGCACCCCTCCCGCGCCGCGCGCGCGTCAACATATTCTTTACTAAAGCAGAACAACTCATTCTTCAGTTACATTTAGAGAGTACTTTTACGTTTTATTTCCTCGCAATCAAAGTGAAAAGCAGAGTTTATAACTCGTCCACAAAACCATTTTATCCTCAACATTACTATCAGCCCTCGCCTTCGGCTTGGGCTGCTAAAAGCCTCGGAAAAATGGTTCGTTTTGTGCACTTGTTGTAAAATCTACTATTGCGCACATCTAGGATGTGGAACGATCATCCGGTAGTTTTTTACGACATGCGGCTATTCAGAAAGCGGGTTAAAAACTTCACAAAGGCTGGCAACGCATAAGTATCTCCCCCCCCCCAGGTGTTGCAAGTGTCTATGGGCGGCAGTGACACTTACCATCAGGTGAACTCCTCGTTTGACTGTTTTAACGGCAACACTCGAATCGGACGGTCAAGTGCGTCTATTCTATTCTATGTAGCTTATCTGACGTCATTAAGAGATTTTAATATCCAACAATGAATAAACTATTTTGACTTTGACTTTTGAATTGGACTTGTAGTGTTTTTAGAAGCAATAAAGTCCATTTTTATCACTGCAAAACTTAATTTGTTTGTAAAGGTTTTTTTTTGCAGACTTGAAAAACTGAAACGTAGACAGATCGTTTTATTTTTGCTGTAATATTTACATAAACTTCTATCGACTGTAATTAATTCAGATTTTTCCTTTCACAAACTTCGGAGATAAGGGGGGGGGGGGGGGGAATGCTCTTTTTTTTGTAATTTTTCATCATAATTTGAAGACAAAAATATATTTCCGAATGTACAAATAAAGCCCTTGCATATGATATACCTTACTTGACTTAGTAACGACAATTAGAAATTTTGCCCCCCCCCCTATTTGGGCCCCCTTTACATTAATAATAATATTTTATTTTTAATTATTTCATGTTCAATTATGTTGGGCAAACATATTCTAAAACTGTTCCAAATTTCAAGTCGATATAGCATGAGTGTTTTATGAGATATACAGGTGTGACAGACAGACAGACGGACAGACAGACAAAGTCGCACCATAAGGGTTCCTTTTTTACCATTTTGTATTGGAACCCTAAAAACGAGTACCTATCTGGTGTAATTAAAAATACATCTTTTCTTAATTGCAAAAGGTTTGTTTACAAAATGTAGCGTTCTTTCGAAAACACATAATTTATTTATTTTATTTATTTATTCAACATCATTATTTAAATCACATTACATTTTTGTTCTGTAGCGCCAAACAGTAAAACTGTTTGTTGGCGCTTATTATGCACTCACTTATAGTTTAGGCAACGAAGCGGATGGTTGTATGAAGACCCCGCATTAAACCTCAGTCGATGAAACTTTGCTGACAAACCTTCTATAAAAATAATAAAAAAAAATCCGTAGGTACTTTTAATTTTTCCATACAAAAATTACGAAAAATGTATGAAAAAACATTTATTGTTATTGTTTTTTGGATATTTTGAATTTACATTTAATTCATGATACTTAATCATCCTGTCAATTAAAATCTGCCTGAGAGAATTAAAATCTGCCTGAGAGAGTGTCAACTGCTTCGTTGCCTACACTATTACATACATATACATAACATCACGCCTATTTATTATAAATTAATTATCTAGGTTAAACGTTTATGATCCTTGTTCTTTCTTCGATACGCAGATTTGAATCCGGAAATGATAATTACGTATCAGCGCTATGGTACTGCTTAATTAATAATATTCGTTTATCAAACCTCACTAGGACATTTAACTATTACATTATCTGGGTTAAACACGAGCACAAACACGCGTCTTTTAAAAATCTGCTTCCATCTGACAAGAACAGGTTAAATCCCCTTTTCTTAAAATCCGAACAAATTAAGTATACCACCATTTTCCTTAGCCCTGAAGTATTTATGAGCATTTAAAATATGGTCATGTTGTGTGTAACTTAGACTATCATGCAGTAGTGGATATTTGTATTCGTGATATCGTGCGTCAATCGATTAATCGTTTTATTTTATAATTAGTCGGTACAACTGTTCATAAGTCCGTTAATCGCAGATACCTAGTTTAATATAGACTTGCATAAATCATAATTAATGATGTCTAATGTCAATAGTCTTATCAGTTATCATTGGTATTCTGCATATTATTATTAGACATGCCACTTCCTCCTTAAAATCTTTCTTGGGGTTGAAGATTGGCATATAAAGCCCCACGATAGAATAGGATGTTGAGTTTAAAAACAAAATTTGGCAGTTAGAAAGAAATTTCTCCTCGATTACACGAGGCACACTTTTATTTTATTTTATTTATTTTACTTTTTTAGGAAAACTTACAGCAAAAAATATACTTATGTTGATTCAAAAACAGTAGCTTGAAACTACTTTACAAGTTTTCGCCTATAACACGTTAATGTGTAAAGATAAAAAAAAACTAAATATCAACAAAATATAAAATCTTGAAAGGGGGTAAATGGTTCTTAAATCTACTATGATATAAAAACCACAATAATAAATTTTGTTACCACAATGTACAAAACAACCGGTCAAGTGCGAGTCGGACTCGCGCACTGAGGGAAGTATATACCTATAGTATTTTTACAAGCAATAAAGTCCATTTTTAGGACCGCAAAACAAAATTTTTTTTAAAGGTTTTTTGCAGATTTCTAAAAAATTGTGCAACTTAGAAAGATCGTTTTATTTTTGCTGTAATATTTACGCTTATATTTTAGAACGTATGATTCCCCACTTGATCTAGTAACGACAATTTGAAATTTTGCCCCCCTTTTATTTGTGCATAGAGATAAATAAATATTATGTACTCCCTGTGCTCACAACTTCGTTCGTGTGGAGTTAGGATTTTTACAGGACCTATTTACAAACAACTAAACCGCTTCAAACGGCGTTTCCAATTTTCATTCGTGCAACATATTTTAAGCTTTTTCTATTAAGCCAAATACTTTATTGAAAACCCCGTTTGAATCGGTCCAGTAGTTTGTGAGTTATTAAGCCGCTTGATACTTTGCTTTTGTTTAGCTTCTGTTTGAGTGAACCGATTGCAATGAAACAAAATCTCTATTTTGCACGGAACGTTTCAAGTGGTTTTTAGGGTTCCGATACCAAAATGGTAAAAAAAGGAACCCTTATGGTGCGACTTTGTCTGTCCGTCTGTCTGTCTGTCTCACCTGTATATCTCGGCAACCACTTACGCTTTTACTTTGTTGCTAGTAGGTTAGTAAAATATATTTTGCACTTTTTTAAAACTCTTAGTTTTCAAGTTATGATGAAAAATGTAAAAAAAAATACCATTCCCCCCCTTATCTCCGAAGTTTGAGGTAGGAAAAATCTGAATTAATTACAGTCGATAGACATTTATGTAAATATTACAGCAAAAATAAAACAATCATTCTAAGTTGCACAATTTTTTAGTAATCTGCAAATAACCTTTACAAACAAATTTAGTTTTGCGGTCCTAAAAATGGACTTTACTGCTTCCAAAAATACTAAAGGTATATCGAAACCCTCGGCGCGCGAGTCTGACTCGCACTTGACCGGTTTTTTTAGTTTGTCGCGCACAGAGAAATAGACAAGAATTCCAAAAATTATCTTAGATCATAATTTCGCGAAAGATTTTAATATAGAGAATCGGCAAATTTACTATGAATAGAAAACGAAATAATTGAGAATAATGCGTTATCTATTGCTAAAACTGAACAACTTTCCCCGAAGAAACATAGGTTGAAATGTAAAAAAGTTTTTTGACTTCCCAGATGCGGTTTTTATAGGAATAAAAAAAAGTATCGTATGTTGCGTGGGGAAAGTTGTTTAGTTTCATGCTCTATGAATCCACGATTTTGAATAGCATTTGTTACTTTATGAGTAAAAGTTAGGTACTTTATTAGTTGATAAAAAAATATCTTAATTCTTTTTTAACAGTTTTGGGCATCTGTGTGGTCTCACTAACGTCGTCATTCATTGATGTTTAGGTATACGCCGAATATCAAAGTGACCCTTGCGTAACTGAAACATACAAACATTGATAATAATGCTAATTATGATATGAATAATAAAATTGTTTATTCCACGAATCATGAACAGACGCGTGGTACTTATGTAAAAAACAAATGTTTTCTGGAAATACCAAGATACGTGTGAAAATAAATCAAGGTACATACAAAGTTTTATTTTATAAAATATAAAACAAAACGCCATTATTTGTTTGTGCAAGCAACAAAATGGTTTATGCAAGGTTGTGGTTCAAAAAAGAATCCTGAGCGTAGCGAGGGTTTCAAGTCACGAGATGCAAAATAGCTTTTCTGCCAAGTGGAACATAGAATTTTTTACCTAACTGTAGTGAGGTAAATGCTACCAAATAGCTGCTCATAATAATGAAATAAAAACCTTTTTTAAGCTAGCGGCCAAAAATTACCTCTGCGCGCAGATTTCGACCAATAAAGAAAACTTTTCCGAGATCGTGAGGTAAAAATGAATTTGGTTTTGAGCTGAATTTGCATCTTAAAACAGCAGTTACCATTTCTTTAACCATCACCGTTCTATTATCGAGTACCTACTAAACATACAAATTGTAAGTACCAAGTGATAAAAGCAATAAGTCAGTATATTGCATTTATTTAGAGCAAACTTCTGTAATTTCATAAGATTAAATACAATGCCTGATACTGTAGTTGTGTAGGATCACTGTGGGATGAAACAGACTCATTCTTGGTTCAACTTATCGAAGCGTTCTAGAAGTATCACGAGAAACGAGAAGTTTGTGGTCTAGATAGATTACCTACCGAAACTTTATTTGCTGATAGTTTTGGCATATACTCGTACATATGCTATCAGAAAATGTTTACAAATAGATGCTAATTATTTTATTTATTCTTTATTAATAGTCAGACTAAAATTATCTAGGCTAAGCTCAATGTAGTCTGAAAAACAGTGAGTTTCGGAAGTCATCCCAATCAAAATGCAATGTGAAACAAAGGGTTTGTTTATATGGAGCTTTAGCTTTTTTTGCGCCTGAGAAGTTTTCAATTTACAGATAAAAAAAAAAGTGTATCTGTCGACGTACAACGTAACTTAATTCTACCACAAGGTTCAGTTTTGTGGTAGGTTTGAATTTTGCTCTGATTAAAGCAGTCTTTTACCTGTTAGTTAACTTTTTCCTGCACATTTAGCATTAGTTACTACTATTATTTATATTATTTTTTATTTCTATTTGTTTTTTGCAATGTAATAATTTTAAGCATGTTGTGGCTGCCTTAACAAGCAGTGCATTCAATTATGTTTTTAGAAGTAAGTTGAAAATATAAGTGTTAATGTAATTTGCTACTGGCGGTCCTTAAATAAAATAAAATAAAAGTAATAAATACATATTTCGCATATTTTCTCCTGGTTCTATTATTTGCTATTATTCGACAGCTGATATGTAGGTTATTGACCTCCCTGGACTAAAGGGGCTCGGGCTAGTCCAAAGTTCTTTTGCTATCACTAGCACCTACTTGTACGAAATGACGGAGTAGATCGTCAGTCACAAGACAGGCTCTGCTACTTGCATTATCAGGTCGTCTTTAGATATGGGGCTCGTATTAATGAATAAAGACAACATTGTAAGGATACTAAGAATATAATCAACAGGAAGTCAGGAAGACGGGTTTTTCCACTTTTTTACAGCAATATACATAATTAACATGGGACCACTTCATGTATGACCGTAATTTTTCTAATGTTATAAACAGATAAATATTTTAATTAAAATTTTTATATAATTTTCAGTTAGCCAATTTTATGTAAACTATATCCACAATATGGTGGTGGTAGTTTAATGGTGGAGACCTGTAATTGGCTTTTTGGTGCTTATGTAATTAATTATTAATTAAGCCAAATCTAGCTGTTGGTCTTCCTAAAATTAATAAAATAATAAATTAATTATTAATTTAAAAAAAGTCGCCTCATCAGCTCAGAAAATTTTGCTCTAAATCGAAATCTGCGAAATTTTTGAGAAATGAAATTTTTTTTTGACATAATCATACAAATTGCTCATTCTGATCGAACAGATTCTATGGAGAGGTAAATTTTTTTTTCATTTCACAAAAACATTTGTTTGGGAAAGTTGTTCAGTTTAGTTGACTGAGCACGCTCTTTCAGTTTTCAGTACACCGTCTCTTACACCCTGTATACTTACTCTGGTTTTAGTGTCATGGCTGCAAAAGAGATTTGTAAGCGTTAAAATAAAAATAAAAACCGGCCAAGAGCGAGTCGGACTCGCGCACTGAGGGTTCCGTACCACCACATAAACATAATTGTATTAGTTGAAATTTCAGTAAGTTAATGTGCTAGATTTTTTGAGTCCGACACGCGCATGACCAAATTTTATTATTTGTTGTTATTTTATAGCCTATGCCCTATAAACATACCAATTTTCAAGTTTGTAAGTGTTCCCGTTTTTAAATAGAACTAAAACAAAAATCGCCTCAGCAACCAACATAATGGGATTTCAACTTAATGGTCCTGAAGGCATCCAACTTGTCCCCTCTCTTAGTTCTTGAAACGGGAGCTCACCACAATTGGTTACCATTAGTTGTGAGAAAAGTGGTAATATTTAATGATTTCAGACTTTTCCCATTATTTGTACTGTGAGACCTAGCTTCTTGCCAAATTTCATAATTTTAGTTCAACGGGAAGTACCCTGTAGATTTTTCATTTTTGAATAAATGTATGGAGATGAGGACATAAAATGCCATATCTTTTGATTGCGTCGTTGTAAAAAATTGAAATTTTCAGATCTTATGTGGTTCATGGATCCTAATATATGGTTCGTGAGATAAAGGGTCTTGACAGACAGACAGACAGACAGACAGACGGACAACAAAGTGATCCTATAAGGGTTCCGTTTTTAGGGTTCCGTACCTCAAAAGAAAAAAACGGAACCCTTATAGGATCACTTTATTGTCCGTCTGTCTGTCTGTCTGTCAAGACCCTTTATCTCACGAATGGGTAGAGGTATCAGGTTGAAATTGATAATGAATGTTAAGGTCCGTGGACTACACAAGATCTGAAAATTTCAATTTTTTACAACGACGCAATCAAAAGATATGGCTTTTTATGTGCTCATCTCCATACATTTATGCAAAAACGCAAAACCTACAGGGTACTACCCGTTGACCTAAAATTATGAAATTTGGCAAGAAGCTAGGTCTTACAGTACAAATAAAGGAAAAAGTCTGAAATCATTAAAAATTACAACTTTACTCACAACTAAGAGTAACCAATTGTGGAGAGCTCCCGTTTCAAGAACATTCATATGAGAGAGGGGTCAAGTTGGATGGTCGCGGAAGCGATTTTTGTTTTAGTTCTATTTTACAAACGAGAACACTTACAAACTTGAAAATTGGAATTTTTATAGTTCATAAGCTATAAAATAACAACAAATAATATAATTTGGTCAAGCGCGTGTCAGACTCAAAAAATCTAGCACATTAACTTACTGAAATTTCAACTAATATAATTATGATTATGTGGTGGTACGGAACCCTCAGTGCGTGAGTCCGACTCGCACTTGGCCGGTTTTTTTCTTTTGAGGTACGGAACCCTAAAAAGAAATGATTATACAGAACGTACAAGATGTAAGGGACAGGTTGGCAAATACTGAAAGAGCATGATCAGTCAATGTAACTGAACAACTTTTAAAGAATAAAATTTTCAGGAAATGAAAGAAAAAAAAATCTGCCTCCATACAAAATTACAAACTTGATTGGACAGTATTTGTATGGAGATGCCAATTTTTTTACACCCTGTATAATATTATGATGCCGAAGAGCAAGATAAGAGCAAAATAAGCCAAACGATAATTAACTCTAAAAATATAAACAGGCGTATCAAGGAATATACTACTCGTTTGCATTAACGTCAAATATAATTGGACTTGTTTCTATAAACAAACAGATACAAAAACGAGTTTAATATCTGTTACTCGAAATTTTGACTAGTTGCGAAACTTCAATAGCTTTACTTTACCTCTATTTCTCGTAGCGACACAACGGAAGGCCAAATCGATTTTCTACGGGCCTGTAGTGTTGTGCCGGCGCGGCGGGGCCGTCTCTTCGTCATTCTATTAGGTTAGATTAGATTTATTAGTACAGCGCATGGCGCAGAACCGAGTAGTCTGATTTTATGTTTTACGTTTTCGTGAGTGACTAGCGGTTTTGGATAAATTTTCTGTATAATACAGTAAGGTATTATTTTGATCCTTTTATTGGTGTAATGGATGGTCTTAATGAGTCTTAATTTAACCTGTATATTCAAATCTTTACATAGAATCCATACAAGACTTATAACAAAAACAGACATAAACGTTACGTGTTAAGCAAGCTTGGCCTTGTGATTAGGGCTGCGATCTAATGTTAGGTAGAATACAATGCGACCATGAATGAATGTCCAATCATCGGTGAAAAATTGATGTATAGGTAAACTTATTTTTTTTTTGTTTGTTTGTTTACGTCGGACTGTTTACCTCCGTTTGATTTGAAGATGCCACCACGTGCTGAAGACGTATTAAGCTGTTAGGTGCAAGTATGAGTCAACGTCAGGTTGATACTCGCAGTGCTACTCTAGTCTAAAGAACGGTACAAAGTCCAATGTGTCAAGCTTGATGTGCTCTTAACTGTACTTTAATGAGCCCCACAGAGGTCTTTGATCGCAGGTTGACAACATAATAATATTAACTTTATGACATGAGACTTTTTACAAAACAAACTTAATTGCTCATCTTAAGGGCTCCCGCACACGACCGAGAATCGGTGGGCGATTATCGGCCAGGACAAGGACGGAAGATCCAGGTGATAACACGTCAGAGCGGGATGCCGACAAAAAATCGGCCACCGATTCTCGGTCCCTAAATGAGAAACAATTTAAGTCTCCAAGTCTCATATCATAGCAAAAATTACTGGTAGGTACACTTTGGACGGAAACAAAGAAAGAAGACGTCGCGTCGTTACTAACATGCAAATTGAAAAAATGTTTCTTTATTTCAAATCTAAGAATCTAAAAAAAAAGATCGTCTATTCATGCCTGCGGTTGTGATTTTTCTTTTTTATAGTTAGGTAGTCTATCCAACTAACATCAAGTTTTGGATCCCTAGCCAAATAGTATTTTTCTCTTACTTATAATAACAACGCATACTCGTATATCTGAGCAACTTTCATTGAAAAACATGGGTCAAAAACATCGAATGGGCAATCGGCAATCGTGGAATTTGTATGGGAAAACTAAAAAAATTTCTTGTTTACTGGTCCCCTGTTTTTTTTAGAAAGTTTCACATTTATTTTCCAAGTAAAAAAAAATCTAAAATTTGGCCAGATCAGGAGTGAAAAAATAAACTAGTCAGTATTCTGCAATGGTTAAATTATTGCTGAAAGAATCTTTTGGGGGGAGGCCTATTTTTAGGGTGCCGTACCTCAAAAGAAAAAAACGGAACCCTTATAGGATCACTTTGTTGTCCGTCTGTCTGTCTGTCTGTCTGTCTGTCTGTCTGTCTGTCTGTCTGTCTGTCTGTCTGTCTGTCTGTCTGTCTGTCTGTCAAGACCCTTTATCTCACGAACGGGTAAAGGTATCAGGTTGAAATTAATACCATATATTAGGATCCATGGACCACACAAGGTCTGAAAATTTCAATTTTTTACAACGACGCAATAAAAAGATATGGCATTTTATGTTCTCATCTCCATACATTTATTCAAAAATGCAAAACCTACAGGGTAGTTCCCGTTGACCTAAAATTATGAAATTTGGCAAGAAGCTAGGTCTTACAGTACAAATAATGGGAAAAGTCTGAAATCATTAAATATTACAACTTTTCTCACAACTAATGGTAACCAATTGTGGTGAGCTCCCGTTTCAAGAACATTCATATAAGAGAGGGGTCAAGTTGGATGGTCACTGAGTTTTTAAAGTCAAAGAGCAAAAGCTTTTAGTATATAATAAATATGGTAGGTAGTACTGGGTAGTATGGGTCATACTGTGCCTGGACGGTGGTGGTATTGCTTATTAAATTTTTAAAAATTTTGCTTTTTTACTTTTGAAATGTTTTTGATATTTTTAGACGCTTACCTTACAGGTTTCGCCGTCAATATTTAAATAAAATAAAGATAAGAAAATAGTTAATGTTTTTTTTACTTTTATAATATAATTATACTTACTAAACAAAGTTTATTTAATACGTGACAAAGTGTGGAACCATAATCTGATATCAGCGCCATCTTTAGGTACACGGTACAGACTTTTTAACCTAACTTCCTCTGAGACATCCAAAGCTCAAGATAATACCAATTATGGCCGCTAGGATTGCCACTAGGACGACACAGGTAAAAAATAATTAGAACCGTTTGATTGTATGCTATAGTTAGGTACTCAAAAAAATTTTCCTGCTTATAATAAATAAATTATATCACGGATTGCTTTGAAAATTAGAAATATGCAACATAAGCGTAAATTGGGTTAGGATGGAGGTAGGATACGCCATCTATACCGTTTAATATAGCTGGTAGGTAGGTATACTGCGTGCAAAATAACTTTGTCTGTGACCGTTAATGCGCAGAAGTCAAAAAATTAGTCGCGGGGGTGAGCACGGCTCCCCCCAGGGGGCGAGCGAATCGCTCATTGGCTCTCCGCCTGTCACCCATGCGCGGAAAATAAAGACTTGTTCTGAACGCGCTGTACCTATTCCAACCTATAGCGTGAGCTGAGGTTGGTCTTAGGTACACTTAACAGCACATCAGGAGAAACACTTTTGCACCTTATGGCATGGTAATAGAGTTGAAAAAGTTTCTACCGACGTGCGGTTGACCGTACGTACACACGGCCGCACATCGGTAGAAACACTTTTGGACCTTATGGCGTGGTAATAGAGTTGAAAAAGTTTCTACCGACAAGCGGTTGACCGTACGTTGACCGACCGTACGTAGCCATGATCACACCTAGCTGTATTCAAAGACTAATTCAGCGTACATTGCTCGTTGAAGTAAGGATATTGCAATTAACATAACCAAGCCTCCCAGCAATGTATGCCGAATTAAGTCTTGGAATTTAGGTAGGTGTGATCGTGGCTTATACTGTCAAGCTTGATGTGCTAAGCAGGTAATTTAGTTTTATACTATGGTTTTATTGTACACCTTTTGAGATGTACCTACGTCAGCAATCAACTGTAACAAAACGTAAGATGAACATGTTTTCTCAATTATAGGTATAGGTTTTATCAATGAAAAACCTACAGGGTACTTCCCGGTGACCTAAAAATATTAAATTTGGCAAGAAGCTAGGTCTCACGGTACAAATAATGGGAAAAGTCTGAAATTATTAAATATTACAACTTTTCTCACAACTAATGGTAACCAATTGTGGTGAGCTCCCGTTTCAAGAACATTCATATAAGAAAGGGGTCAAGTTGGATGGTTGCTGAGGCGATTTTTGTTTTAGTTCTATTTAAAAACGGGAACACTTACAAACTTGAAAATTGGTATGTTTATAGGGCATAGGCTATAAAATAATAACAAATAATAAAATTTGGTCAAGCGCGTGTCGGACTAAAAAATCTAGCACATTAACTTACTGAAATTTCAACTAATACAATTATGTTTATGTGGTGGTACGGAACCCTCAGTGCGCGAGTCCGACTCGCACTTGGCCGGTTTTTTTAGCTTTGGACATCTCATTCATACGAGCCCAACAAACTAACACGAACAACACACAACAACTCTGAACACACACACAACACACACACTGCACTTCTTTTGAATCCTTAAGATCTATGTAAAAGAAGTGCAATGTTTTAATAAATGAAACGATCTATTTTATTTTTCCAGGTGTATCGAGAATATGAAGACGATGTTGACTGATTAAAATGTTATCATTGGATTCGATTCATCAATATGTCAGTACGCTTTTAGCATGCTGCTTGAAAGGTTATTTTGTGAAGAGCCAGTGATAAAAAGCAATAGACTTATTATAAATACAAGGCTATGGATCTTTGGTGCAGCATGGGTGAATGTGTGTGTAGCCGCTGTAATGATTTTGCCGATAGATGTGTCCGGTGACGAAGACCCAAAAGTCAGAGCGTATTCAAGGCTTAAATGGCGGTTTATTACTGCATGGTTCAATGTAAGTATTCTTAATGAAAAGGAAATGTAACAAAATTAATCTTTAATCGTCAGTGAAACATAAAAGAAGACGTTTCAGATTGCTATGGGACCCCGGCCATGTCTTTGTACAGTTGTCAGTTGACTCTAAATACATTATAAGATGTGTTTTGATTTTTATTTAATTTGTCATAGTTTACTTGTAATACCCTGATATATTTTCATTAATCGGCCGGTCTGGCAACATACTTTATGTTACCTTTGAATGTAAAAAGGCCCACGATACATTTTTAAGTTGTTTTAAGTTTAATTTCGCTTAGTTGGATCACTGAAACATTAACATTATTGGCAGTCAAATGTAGGTAGAATGACGACCAACACATAAGTTATTCTCTTCTTTGCTTTCTAAGTAACTCTACCACAAAACACAAAAAAATGCGCTGAGAAATCGAAAAGCATGTATTTTCATGATAATTTTTCTGTTATTTCAGTTAATATATCTCGGCTACTTCCCTCTATGTATGTACTGTGACTGGAAAGAGAAGAAAGGAGAAGAATCCCAAAGTTTCGTTAATAGACTGAGAAGAGTCCGTGATATCGCATTTACCAGCATTTTGTTTCCTACAGTTTTGGTAAGTATTTTTTTAGTTTTTAAAGTTACTAGGTGTACCATACCGGAAAGTCTCGATATTAAATTAAGGAGTATAGGTACCCTAAAAGGCGACTAAAGGACAATGAACCGGGGGATGTGTATCAGGATAAGTCGGGCTATGACGGTTATTTTCTGTGCATGGGTGACAGGCGGAGAGCCAATGAACGATTCGCTCGCCTCCCCCCCCTCCACACATGCTTTCTCACCCCCGCGACTCATTTTTCGACTTCTGCACATTAACGGTCACAGCCCGAGTTATTTTGTACGCCGTATAGCGACATCCCACTGCTTATCGTCTTACCATTATTCTGCAGCCCCTGTCCAGCAGTTGATGTATTGTTTGGGATGTAGTAATTTAGTACTTATAACGCCATCATTATGAATGAATGCACCAGAAACAATTTCAGGCTAAGCAAGGAAAATATTTACTAATAATAAACAAGTAGACAATACTTTATAAAGTAGTAGTAGGTACCGGTTGTGTTGCATTTCTGTATGAATTATCCATAACAATTTCTTTTGTGCAATAAATAAAAAAAATATATGTTTTTTATTTCAGTGGGCAGACTTTTGTTTCTGGCGATTATACACAAAAGATTTAGCCCTAATAACGACACCACGCTTGTTCGACTACATGCCGGCATGGGGTCAACATTCATTGCACACTGTATCCTTAGTAGTAGTAATAGCTGACTTATTGCTCACACCTAGAAGAAGACCGGAGAGGCTGAAGTCAAGGGTCTTGCTTATGACGGCATTCTTCGTCCTATACAGCCTAGTGTAAGTTGTTTTACTGCGCTTCGTATAATACTTTGTGAACTTTCATTGCTTTTTCTCCCGAAACTCAGTGATTCTACTTATGATAACAAACAATTTTCCCAAAGAAAAAAAATCCCACTTGTTCTATTAATTCGGCTATACTTACACAGTAAAGTAGTGACGTGATCAATTCATTTTGTATGGTAAATTTTGTTCAAGTAAATATTTTTTCTTTGGGAGAGTTGCGTGTTTTCATGAGTAGAATCACTGAGCTTCTGGAGCAAAACCAACGAAAAATGCACGCTGTGTAGTTTCTCACTATGTTTGTGTTCGTGTTCTCAAAAACGGTTCTAACGATTTCGACAAAATGTAGGTACACACGGCCGCACATCGGTAGAAACACTTTTGGACCTTATGGCGTGGTAATAGAGTTGAAAAAGTTTCTACCGACAAGCGGTTGACCGTACCATGTAGATTTCCGAGGGCGAAAAATCGATCTAGCTCAAATATTTTCACAGTGTTTTTTCCTCCTGCGCCATCTGTTGGTCCGACTTGGCTTTAGATGATTCGAGCCTCGCTTAGTCTCCCAATACTTCACCACTGCTTTTTCTTGACCTCAATCTAGCCAAAGAGGATATAAACGCAATCTAGCTCTGGGGACAGCCTGATGTAGGTAGACGATGGCACGAATGCAGCCAGAAAAAGCCTATTATTTACTAGCGACTTCATTTATTCATTTCTTAAGTTCGAGTTATATTAACTTAAGACACTTACTCCTGTAGGCAGGTTGTTTCATCTAAGTACTCCTAAGTATAAAGGGTGTAAGGGGCAGGTTTGCAAATCTGAAAGGGCACGATCATATCAGACAAAGCAACTGAATAACTTTTAGTAAATTTAACTTTCTGATCTGACTGATCATGCTCCTTCAGTTTATGCCAACCTGTCCCTTCAACCTGTATACAGGTTGAAGGGACAGGATACTTACGAGCGTAGACCATTGACCAGTGGCTTTTTATGGTCGTAAACACCAGTAGAATCTAACTACTTGAGTAGAATAGTATAGAAATGTATGAGATTGACATAAGCAAACAAAATGTTGCTTGACAGCTAAGTCAATCCTGGGCCCTGAGTCAAGATGCTTTCTACAATCGCAAACGCTATAGAATAGAATAAAAATGTATGGGATTGACATTAGCTGTGACGCAACATTTCTATCGCTAATGTCATTCCCGTACATTTTCATTCTATTCTACTAGCGTTTGCGATTGTAGAAAGCATCTTGACTCAGGGCCCTGTACATTTTCATTCTATTCTACTAGCGTTTACGATTACAGAAAGCCACGTCTTGTCTAGGTATCTTTATGGTCTACGACAGAACTTTGAGATCTAATTCGTTCGGATGAAGAATATCTTTATCTTATATCATGGGAAAAATTGTTCAGTTTCATGGGCAGATTCATATCCATTTCTTTAAATCCTTTTTGTAAGCTCTTTGTGTATTATCCGCTGTATGACAACTTTGTCAAATGAGCAACTCTTTATTGCATGTTAAAACAATTTTTTTCTACGGATTTTGTATGGAGTTAGTAGCTTGTGACGTCATAATATATTGTCAACATTTAAAAACTTATTGACTCTAAATTAACCGTGTTAAAATATACGATAAGTTTAAAATTATTATTATTTTCATGTATTTTAAGTAACTTATTTAAATATTTTATTTTTGATATAGGAAAATACCTAAATTCTTGCCCGTTCTTTTTATCGATCCATCTTGACTTAGGACATAAAATTAAACTATGGACTAATCTTTAACACTTTCAGTAATTTTTTTATTCTTTTCAGAATCCTCGAAAGGTATCGCAAAGGAGAGATGGTGTATGCGGTGGTAGGTACATTCTCAAGACATGAGGCCATTGTGTTCGTATTGATGTGTTATGTGGAGTTTCTACTCTATTTTAGTATACAGTGGTTCGTCATTAAGTTCCTATGGGGGGAAAGAAATACCAACACAAATATGAACACTGAAACTAAGGTAAAAAAAACAACGTAAGTTTAGTAAAGCTTACGTACCTATCTAATAGAGTCTCGTTGGTACGCACGGCAGCTACCACGTCGGAACGAAACCAGTATAAGCTGAAGCAGTGCTACCCTTTTAAACCAGGATCCTGCCCAAGGTCGTTTGGTCAGTGTTTCCATCGACCTGCGGCCGTGTGTACTTTGAGTTTGGAATCGTAAGATAGAGAGTGGCCTATACAGGATGTGAGTGACAGGATCTATCAGTGAATAAAACTCTCACTACACAAAATCAGCCTCCATACAAACTGCCTAATTAAGATTGCAATTTTGTATAAAGATGCCGATTTTTTCATTTTCTGAAAGTTTTATTCACTGAAAGTTGTTCAGTTAGTTTTCGGTAAGTATTTGCCAAGCTGTCCCTTACACCCTGTACAGAGACAAGTGGCTAATATTATAAACGCTAACCAAAAATGTATGGGATTGACATTAGCTGGATGTCACGCAACATTTAGTTAGCTAATATCAATTTGGTCAATCCCATACATTTTTGTTCTATGGTTTTGATAATTGAAAACCACTTGTTTACGGCCCAATTATATGCTATTTATAGCATTTAAGCAAGTATTGTGAAGGGATCTATTTTTGAAAGTCATCAAGTAAATAAAAATAATTCACACACACACAAACAAACACTTTTATAAAAAACAAACATTGTTCTGTAAATTAGGAAATCAGGTTAATTTACTTAAAAAATATATTTTTGAGCTTTTTTTTTATAAATTAATTACGTCACATTGGCTTTCAAAAATAGGTCCCTATATAACTGAATGAATATTGTCTAATATGAAGTGAAGGTTCTCAAAGGCTGTAATAACGATATAATAATAATAAAATAAAAGTATGTCGTTTTTATTAAAAATTTATTTGTACCAAAAATATACGTTCGTTGCCTTTTGTGAAACACAGATTAAAAAAATTCTACTAAAAATACACTTTTATTTTTGTAACTTTCGTAATCTCATGGCACCTCTTATTTTACGTATCATTTCCTTATAAACTAAGTATAAACAATAAATAACATTAAACTGAGCAACTAGGTCTAAAACTAACTAAAATAAAAGGCCATTTTGAAGAAGGTACAGTCAAGATTACGTTAAGCTTGACACATTAGATTTTTTACCGCGCTTATCTTAATTAGCGTAGAAACAGAAATCAGCATGTCAACCATGACCTGCTCTTGAGTGTACTGCAAACATGGAGACTAAATGTTTTACTCATGATTACTTACTTCATAATTCAAAGACTAATTCGGCATACATTGCTCGTTGAAGTAAGGATATTGCAATTAACATAACCAAGCCTCCCAGCAATGTATGCCGAATTAGTCTTTGAAGTCAGCTAGGTGTGGTCGTGGTTTAACACAACATAGGAAGCCACTTGTCTAAATCATGATAGAACACTTGTACTCAAAATTTTCAGTACCTTCTTCGAATTTACTAAATGCTATCATTATAACGGGTTCTTACTACGACATAGGATTATAAGAGCTACTGATATTTCGGCGCTATTGCAAGCACCGTGATAGCCTGGAGTTTGAGGGTAGTTAAATTATTGACAGACATATACCCTCCTTCTCGTTCATATATTGTGGTGACCTTTCTTGGCCAAAATCCCTTATCGTGGTAAGAACCCCTTATACTGTTATCATAATAGTGTTACAACGCGAAACTCTCAAGCAATACCTTCGAACATACTTAAATATAAGTAAAAACACAAATCATTGTGTACATTCCATCCCACCTTACAGGCAGGTACATTTTAATGTAAAAAATAAAGTATCCCTTACAATTCTTTTAAACATAAGGAATAGGTAAACGTAGAAAAAATATTAGAAAACATCTAAACTAAACCAAGTCTTTAAATATATTTTTTTATTAGTCTAAATACTATATTTTACAAGTACTCGGCAAGATTTGAAACAATATTAGAAAACAGTTTTGGATAATTATCACAGCAGTTTACGTTTATTGGACCCTACAATTTTAAAATTAAATTAATTCAAAAGTATATATGTAGTATATGCCTAGGCGTTTTACAAAACGGCGCGGTATTTGTTTGTGGCACTAGCCGGCCTATCTCTACCCGTGGATGTCGTGAGAGGTGACTAAGGGATTATGAACTGGAGGATGGACAGCAGCGTCCTTATTTGTATCGTTACCATCTTACATACTGCGGTCAATAACAACCGCGGTCCATGGTACCAACTGCAATGGTAATAAGCGTTGGGACTATGGTACTTCCTTTAAATAATTGTTCCACGCGTTTTTACTGGAGGGAAGCTCCCTGTCCTGCAGTGGACGTTTCATGGGATGTTATAATGATGACTTGCTAGTCGCTTCAACAACACGCTTGCTTCGCTCGCTAGGCTCGTACGTTGTGCTCGCAAGATAACCTAATCTATCCCAACGGAACCGGCTAGGTTGGGTTCGCCTTGGCTAACGAACCTAAAATGCACTAGTGATCTAAACCCTTTCAAATTGGTCGGCTGTTTGTAAACGGCGACTTATACGATTTACCTGCGACATATACAATTATTACCCACCCCACTTAACAATATGTAATCTTTTTATTAATGAACAAAATTGAGACCCTTAACTATCTACGAAACGTAATTGTCGTAATTCATAGTTTTCGTTGCAAGAATACCATGTTTATCATTAAGACTGTAAATGCACAAACATCCATCTCCCCACATCTGGGAGTCGTGAGTCCATCCTTGTTTACCAATTTATAAATTATCTTTTCATTGACTTTGGACAGCTCTTCAAGTTTTCTACAAATATTCTTTGATCTCAAAACTTTCGTGAGCCTATCGCACAGCGCTGAGTTTCCATTTGAGAAGTACGAATGCGGTGATTCGAAGAACCAGGACGGTGACAGTGAGGGCCAGGACATCCCACCAGAACATGTCCGGAGACATAGCGACTTCATCCAGGAACTGGCGAGGGTATCTGAAGAAGAAGAACTTGTTATAGTTAACGTCGAAAATGTATCATAAACAGTACACACTGCCACACATCAGTGGAAACACTTTGACTTTGAGCTGGTCTCTTGTGTCAGGTGTTTGTAGCGTAGCGCTAGTTCAGCTAATACTGGTTTTGTTTTCACTTTCCTGCAGCCGTGCGTACCTAGTTTGTTGTTTTTCATTACAACAAAACATTCTAACGTGTTTAAACAAACCTACAATTTTACAATAGGACTTGTTTATATCAAAACATTCATTGATCAATAATGATCAACATTGATCTACAATGATCAACATTGATCTTGTTACCCAAAAAAATTCTCATTCTCATCCTCATTCTCAGCAAATGTAGCGTATATACTCGTAATACCTATTTTTCACTTGTCAATTTTGTTGCTGAAGGAAAACACCTCGTTTCGCAGGTATACGTCGCACAAAATAACATTGGCCCTGTAATTGATGCGCAGAAGTCAAAAATAGGCCAATTTTTACTTCTGCGCTTCGATGACAGGGCCAAAGTTATTTTGTGCGTCGTATAGCAATTATTAAAACTTACTTATAATGGCAGTACAGTGCCTGATTGCAGTCCAAAATAGGCCTCTCCAGTCCGTATATGGCCCCGATAAAGCCTTCAAGTCCGTAACGTAGATAGGAGATATATGACCCCCAATACAGATATGGTGGAAGGTCTCTTAAAGTCACTCCGAATCCAGCAAACATCATCATTGGAACGGACAGGGTCGGACCCAGGAATGTGCCGTTCTGAAACAAAAAAAAGATTATCATTAACCTGTCCTTGTCCCAACTTATTTGGTGTCGGATCAACACGTCAATTGTTTTCATTACCACCACCGGCCGTAAACTCAAAATTAACTTTCTTCTTTCTCACGTCATCTTTTCATCATTCTTTTTGTTACATGCTGATCTTCTCAATACATATATATGTTCATACCGACCATGGCCAACGTTTCTTTCAATTCTTAGGGTTCCTATTACAAAATGGTAAAAAAAGGAAGCCTTATGGTGCCGTTTTGTCTGTCTGTCTGTCACACCTGTATATCTCAGCAACCACTCATGCTATCGACTTGAGATTTGGAATAATTTTAGAATATGGTTATCCAATTTAATTGCACGTGAAAGAATTAAGAAAAAATTAAGATTATTAATGTAAAGGGGGCCCAAATAGGGGGGGCAAAATTTCAAATTATCGGTACTAGGTTGAGTGGGGTATCATATGAAAGGACTTTACTTGTATATTCTCAAATATATTTTTATACTTCTTAGTTTTTAAGTTAAGATGAAAAAGGTCAACAAAAATTCCATTCCATTCCCCCCCCCCCCCCCCCCCCTTATCTCCGAAGTTCGTGAAAGGAAAAAATCTGAATTAATTACAGTCAATAGAAGTTTATGTAAATATTACAGCAAAAATAAAACGATTTTACTAAGTCGCACAGTTTTTTAGAAATCTGCAAAAAACCTTTACAAACAAATTTTGATTTGCGGTCCTAAAAATGAACTTTATTGCTTCCAAAAATACTAAATGTATATCGGAACCCTCGGCGCGCGAGTGCAACTCGCACTTGACCGTTTTTTATTATTATTTATAAGCGAAACTTGACAGCTTCCCCTTATTTGATTAATCTTTTATTCTCTTGTTCACCTCTTATCTTATCTCCGAGCAAAGCAAGGAGGTCTTTATTCTAAGTATCTTATCTATCATTGACCACAGAACACAAACGTGTCTTGTGTGAACAAGGCGGTTAAAATAAGAAATTCTCAACATTCGTACAATGCGCGCAACGAGACTTGACGGATCACGTTGTTAACCTGCGCAGTAGACAGTTCGCAGGCCATTTTGGCGGCAAGTGAGGAGGGACGCTAGGCTGTACCTGCGCAACATCCCCTCTACTTTCATCTGACAGGTCTCATTATATCTACGTTACGTGTAACTAGTTTCTTATCCGCTAACACCAATTGACATTTTGTCCGACTAAGTTTCTGCTCAACTTGAATTCGCACCATCCGACATAGATAGGTATAATTAAATATAAAAAAACCGGCCAAGTGCGAGTCGGACTCGCTCAAAGAGGGTTCCGTACCACCACATAATCATAATTGTATTAGTTGAAATTTCAGTAAGTTAATGTGCTAGATTTTTTTAGTCCGACACGCGCTTGACTATATTTTATTATTTGTTATTATTTTATAGCTTATGCACTATAAACATACCAATTTTCAAGTTTGCATGTGTTCCCGTTTTTAAAATAGAACTAAAACAAAAATCGCCTCAGCGACCATCCACCTTGACCCCTCTCTTATATGAATGTTCTTGAAACGGGAGCTCACCACAATTGGTTACCATTAGTTGTCAGAAAAGTTGTAATATTTAATGATTTCAGACTTTTCTCATTATTTGTACTGTGAGACCTAGCTTCTTGCCGAATTTCATAATTTTAGGTCAACGGGAAGTACTCTGTAGGTTTTGCATTTTTGCATAAATGTATGGAGAAGAGGACATAAAATGCCATATCTTTTGATTGCGTCGTTGTAAAAAATTTAAATTTTCAGATCTTGTGTGGTTCATGGATCCTAATATATATTATTAATTTCAACCTGATACCTTTACCCGTTCGTGAGATAAAGGGTCTTGACAGACAGACAGACAGACGGACAACAAAGTGATCCTATAAGGGTTCCGTTTTTTTCTTTTGAGGTACGGAACCCTAAAAATACCGAAATAAAGAAACGAATATTAAATAGTACCTTATCTATTAGTATGGCCAATGAGTGATCACAGGTATGTGGATGGAAAAGTCGAAAGCAGAAAGTTTGACTTAAGAACTTTGTTGGGGCTAGTTAGGAGATCAACATATTAAAAGTCCTTGCCCCTGCGAGGTCCGCTCGAGGGGGGGGGGGGGAGGCACAAAGAAGGATATATAATAAATTTTCAGATCTTGTGTGGTTTATGGACCTTAATATTCGTTATCAATTTCAACCTGATACCTCTTCTCGTTCGTGAGAAAAAGGGTCTTGACAGACAGACAGACGGACAAAAAAGTGATCCTATAAGGGTCCCGTTTTTAGGGTTCCGATACCAAAATGGTAAAAAAAAGGAACCCTTATGGTGCCGCTCTGTCTGTCTGTCTGTCCGTCTGTCTGTCACCTCTATATCTCAGCAACCACTTATGCTATCAACCTGAAATTTGGAATAGTTTTAGAATATAGTTGCCCAACTTAATTGCACAAGAAAAAATTTTGAAAAAAGTATGATTATATAAAGGGGGCCAAAATAGGGGGGGCCAAATTTCAAATTGTCACTACTAGGTCGAGTGGGGTATCATATGAAAGGGCTTTACTTGTACATTTTAAAATATATTTTTGTATTTTTTTAAATTTCTTAGTTTTAAAGTTATGATGAAAAATGTCAAGAAAAATACCATTCCCCCCCCCTTATCTCCGAAGTTTGAGTAAGGAAAAATCTGAATTAATTACAGTTGACAGAAGTTTATATAAACTTTACAGCAAAAATAAAACGATCTTTCTAAGTTGCACAGTTTTTCAGAAATCTGCAAAAAACCTTTACAAACAAATTTAGTTTTGCGGTCCTGAAAATGGACTTTATTGCTTCCAAAAATACTATAGGTATATCGGAACCCTCGGCGCGCGAGTCCGACTCGCACTTGACCGGTTTATTTTTCTTTTGAGGTACGGAACCCTAAAAATACCGAAATAAAGAAACGAATATTAAATAGTACCTTATCTATTAGTATGGCCAATGAGTGATCACAGGTATGTGGATGGAAAAGTCGAAAGCAGAAAGTTTGACTTAAGAACTTTGTTGGGGTTAGTTAGGAGATCAACATATTAAAAGTCCTTGCCCCTGCGAGGTCCGCTCGAGGGGGGGGGGGGGAGGCACAAAGAAGGATATTTTTCGTTTTGTCGCATTTTTTGTTTTTTGCTTACATCTCAAAAACGATGCGTCGAACGAAATTTTGTTATACTACATAATAAATTTTCAGATCTTGTGTGGTTTATGGACCTTAATATTCGTTATCAATTTCAACCTGATACCTCTTCTCGTTCGTGAGAAAAAGGGTCTTGACAGACAGACGGACAAAAAAGTGATCCTATAAGGGTCCCGTTTTTTTCTTTTGAGGTACGGAACCCTAAAAATACCGAAATAAAGAAACGAATATTAAATAGTACCTTATCTATTAGTATGGCCAATGAGTGATCACAGGTATGTGGATGGAAAAGTCGAAAGCAGAAAGTTTGACTTAAGAACTTTGTTGGGGCTAGTTAGGAGATCAACATATTAAAAGTCCTTGCCCCTGCGAGGTCCGCTCGAGGGGGGGGGGGGAGGCACAAAGAAGGATATATAATAAATTTTCAGATCTTGTGTGGTTTATGGACCTTAATATTCGTTATCAATTTCAACCTGATACCTCTTCTCGTTCGTGAGAAAAAGGGTCTTGACAGACAGACAGACGGACAAAAAAGTGATCCTATAAGGGTCCCGTTTTTTTATTTTGAGATACGGAACCCTAAAAAAAACAAAAGAAAAGAAAACTTTTATTCTCTGTGCTCTTTCTGTCAAACGATTCGATTTGACGTTTCGAGTTTGATTGACAGTTAGTATTATATAGTCTAAGGATTGACACATCTGTGTCGAAGCACGTTCGTTTCACTGTGACCATACTGTGGCACTATGTACTTAATGTTCGTTTCATCGTCTATTGTGAAATGACGTAATCAACTTTAAAACTTAAAAAAATAATATAAATTAATAAAAAATAGTTTAGGCGAAAAAAAAAACCAAATTAGTTTCCTAAAATGGTCTAAATTTTCAGTTAAAAATATAAAAAATATTTTTTTAATTATTTAGCTTAGCGAATTACAATACTTTATACCATGACGTCCCGTGTGGTGCCGGCAAAGAATAGCACCAACCCATACATACCCGTGGGTGTCGTAACAGGCGACTAAAGGTTAACTGGAGGATGGGCAGCAGCATCCTCCTTTGTATCTTACATCTTACTTAGGTGCTGCAGTCACCTACAACCGCGGTCCATGGTGCCAGCCGTAACGCTTACAAGCGAGGTGACTATGGTACTTCCCCTCCACATTTATAAAATAATCATTTTACAGGGGGAAGGGGGAATGGTATACATATAATCTTGGTATCTGCTATAGCATTTATAATGACATTTTACGTCGCAGGCCTCCGTTGAGCATTTAATCTTATCGCTTAAGGTTCTCCCAGACTCATGGAATAATAAATAGACATAATATTTATTCACAGTAAACATACACAAATACAATGATAATATAACACAAAAATACAGAACACATACAAAGAGACATACTTAAAATAATAAAAAAGAAAGAAAAATACAAGGCGGCCAAAATATGACACCTAAACATAGGTGGCATTAAAAGTTTCACTATATTTGTGCATGGTGACTGAAAGAGGCTTTGGCTCTGCATAAATGTTACAGCGAATTTTCACTGCAACTAATGTTATTCTGCCAATACCTTCTGTGTCAGATGGCGTTGTGTGAACAATGTGAATAAATATGAAATATAAAATCAACTAAAGTTTTTTTTTAAATGTGTGTTGAGTGTTTAAACATGAGAAAGGAAAAAATATTGAATGATGGTGCTGATAGATATACAAATAAAATAAATAAATAAAAAAATAAAACAAATGATATAGGTACGCCATTGTAGACCGCTTGCTTTCCCGACAACTTTACGTTTCTTTCTGTTGACTAATAAAACTATAAACAATTTATAAACAGCTCGATTTGAATTCCGTAAATTCTAATCAATAAACAAGGAAGCACTCTATACTAGGAGCCAATTTTTGAAAGACTTTTAAAAAGATTTTCGAGATTTTTAAAATTAAATTAAACTCATAAAACTCAAATTTTTATTTGGTAATTTTAAAAGCGAACATTATTTTATAATTACCTTACAAATATTCCTTACTTTTGAGGAGTTTAACAGAGCGTTTTTTAATTTTAAAAATCTCTAAAATCACTCGGTGACTTTCGAAAATTGGCTGCCTGAGCTGTAATATTCTTTCACAGAAAAGATCTACACACTACACATCCAAAATAACAGCAACTTAAAGTCAATACTTTGCTCTCAGTTGTCAACAGGTTACTGCATACAAAACTATACATTGCATAGTATCTTTTATAGTTAGTCCACATAATCTTAAACGAAAACTGAATAACTGTTCAGGTTCTAATGCGAAACAAATTTAGTGCACCATCAGCTGATGCAGTTTCTATAGAACTTTTTTTTTTAATTGTGTGTCTCTTGGGGTAGATTTTCAGTTTTATGGCCTGATTAACGTCATAATAAAATTATGTGCAAAGGCCTTATCTTTTAGTTGATTTACTATCGACGCCTATACCGAATATTAATAATATTCACAAACGATAATAACACTGGTATGGTAGCGCCCTTACTTTGCATGATAATAAAACAACAGACACAGGAACAGGGTGTTCAACATAAATAACTTATATTATGTTCGAAGTAGTTGGACAGTTCAGTTGTGCTCTTTCTTTATTTGCACAGCAAGTTGTTTACGGCAGTGGGAGCAATGAACTCATTGCATGTGATATTATTTATCACGTACTCAACAAGTGCCCTAAATCTTGAATATCTAAACCCAACTAAATTGCAAACTTTACAGCCAACATCTGTGCAAAGAGACGCGGCATTACAAATAATACGTAAATATTGTGATAAAGTGACAGTGAATATAAATCGAGATCTATTTACTAATAATAAAGATACTTTTCACTTACAAACTAAGGAAGGTGAATTACATATCAATGCCAGTAGTGGAGTGGCTGCAGTCTGGGGTTTCAACTACTATCTCAAGAAATACTGTAAGAGTCACATCGGATGGCAAGTTAAACATATAGTTATACCCGATCTACTGCCAAAAGTGAACGAAAGAGTTGTAGCCAGTGATAGATTTCGGTACTATCAGAACGTATGCACATATTCTTATAGCTATGTTTGGTGGAATACAACTCAATGGACCCAACATGTTGAATGGATGGCTCTCAATGGCATCAACTTGGCTTTGTCTCCTATAAACCAGGAATCTATCTGGGCAAAGGTATACACACAACTTGGCATGACGCAAAAAGAAATGGATTCTCATTTTACAGGACCAGCTTTCTTGTCTTGGCTACGCATGGGTAACATACATGGTTGGGGAGGACCTTTATACCAGTCATGGCACAAACTGCAGAGCAGGATTCAAACAACAGTGATCAACAAAATGTATGACTTAGGTATGGTTCCCACACTACCAGCTTTCAGTGGACACGTTCCAACAGCATTTTCCAGAATATATCCAAAAACAAAGTTTCATAAAGTCTCTTGTTGGAATAAGTTTGGTAACGATTACTCGTGCGGTTTGTTTTTAAGTCCCTTACACCCATTATTCAAGATAATTGGCAAGATGTTCCTACACGAAGTCATAGCCGAAGTGCCTACAAGCCATATTTTTACTGCTGATCCATTCAATGAAATAGCAGTGGATAATATGACTGCTGACATGATTAAAAAAACTGCTAAGGAATTATTTAATGTTATGGTAGAGGTTGACACCAATGCTGTATGGTTGGTGCAAAACTGGATGTTTGTTAATAGGCCTAAGTTCTGGAATGATGAAAATGCCAGGGCGTTCTTACAAGCTGTGCCTGATGGTCGGATGCTTATCCTTGATCTAGAAGCAGAACACAGACCCAAGTACGATAAATATCACATGTATTGCGGACAACCTTTTATATGGTGTATGCTACATAATTTTGGCGGTACATCTGGTATGATTGGAAAAATTCCGTCTATTAATAAAAACGTTTATGAAGCAAGATTAGACCAAAATAGCACAATGATAGGAATCAGTCTCACGCCCGAAGGTATAAATCAGAACTACGTTGTCTACGATTTCATGTTAGAGACTGGTTTGCGCAAAACTGAAATTCCAGATCTTAATCTTTGGATTGAAGGTTATGCTGAACGAAGGTATGGATGCAAAGTGACAGGACCAGCATGGAGATCGCTACTGCAAGGAATTTACGATTACAACCAAGATTCCGACAGTTATGGGCACAACTATTACATCATTACAAAAATGCCTTCTTTTAAAACTACACCAAAAACTTGGTATACGCGTAAAAGTATATATAAAGCGTGGAAGTTTCTTGCGTTTGCATCGAACAATTGTAGATCTGCCGGTCTTTATCACGATTTGGTTGACGTGACAAGACAAGCCTTACAACATACAGCTGAGCTGATTTATGAACACGGTTTACGGAATGAATCTATTGGAATTCAAGCATTCAATGCTTCTGTAGATCAGTTTCTTGATGTTTTACATGATATGAAGCAAATATTGGCGTGTAACGATGACTTTACTTTGAAAAATTGGTTAACAGGAGCAAGAAGGCTTGCAAAGAGCCGTGATGAACTGGATCATTATGAATTAAATGCCCGCAATCAAATAACATTATGGGGACCCAATGGTGAGATTTCAGACTACGCTAGCAAGCAATGGGCTGAAATGTTTCACTACTATTATATTCCCAGATGGACTACATTTTTAAATGCAGCTCTAGACGCTAAAGTGAAAAATGAGACGTTTGATGATAAAAGGACACAGTTGGAAATTAGAGAAAAGCTTGATAAAAAGTTTGAAACTATTAAAATTGATTGGTTGCCAAGGAATGATCCGATACAGATATCCAGGGCTTTATTTAGGAAGTGGAGAAATGTGAGCTTACTCAATGTCGCCTTTCACTAAGGGGCGGATTTTTCATATTTCCTACATTGAATGAAATTAAGTAATGTGAACTAATTAGAAAAATATATGTCTAGTTTATAGCTTTGTTTTCTTTTTCTGGTTTGTTAAGTAAAATGTATGAAATGAACGACTCTAGCCATATTTGTTTACGGAGTTGGCTGCGTAATCTAGAGGTTTTGCCGACTGCTGTCAGACCTCCTTAAACCAAAGAACAAATCAGATTCTCTGACTAGGCATAACGACAGCACTGAGTAACAGTATCCGGGACCCGGGACGCTCATATCTTGCAGGTGTTGACAACAGCCTGTTGCCATGGACGAATAATAATAAGACTGACAATCTCAATACTAGAAAACGTAACCCGGAAAGGCATAAAACTCATGGAAACTAGATGGCGCTTTCAACTAATCTGGAAATTAATTATGGTCTACAGAGTATTCTGCCAAAAAAATCATTCAAAATTTCAACATAGTTTTAATGTAAAGAAACGCTAACATTGAAATTCGGTTTATTTTTTTAGCAGAATACTCGATAAATCATAATAACTTCCCGGACTATTTATTAGCGCCATCTAGTTTTATACTTTTCCGGGTTATGATTTCTAAAAGGGGATGGTCAGTTCTTCTTATTGTTTGTCCATGCTGTTGCTTAACTTTCATGATCGGAAATTAAAAACTTCGCCACTCAGCTAGGCAGAGACCACAGCTCTCCACCTGCTACGATCTTGACATACTTCCCTTGCTTCCTCTTCTTTCATCAAACTTTTTATTCACGCTCATCGGTTTAGGGTACTTTACTTAGAATATCCTGAACATGACCTGAGGCCTGACTCTTCCACCGTTTTCATTGTCTCTCGCCTGGTAGACCTCTTGCGTCAATCTTCGTTCATTTATCCTCCCTCTTCACACATTGTCTTTACAAGTCATTTCAGCATTCCTTTTTAAATTTAAGTCAATTACTTCACGACACAACGGTCTCTAGACACACTATTTATAATCCTGTCACTTAATTTCACACCAATCATACTCCTTAACGCACTAATTTCTAGAGCATATTTCATATTGCCATACCCAGCTTTCACTATTAATTAAGAACTAGCTGTTGCCCGCGACTTCGTCCGCGTGGGATTCTATCTGACCATCCATCCATCCACCCTTCCGTCTATCTGTCGTCCATCCGTCCGTCCAACCATCTGTCCAACCGTCCGTCACACCATCCCTGTCCCTGCCCCTCTCCTCCCCTTCCCTCCCCATTTCCCCTCCCTCCTCCCCTTCCCTCTCCCTGTCCCTCTCCCTATCCCTACCCCTAACGCCATCTTAACCGCTATCCCTATCCTCATATAATCATAGAAACAATACCCATATTGATTTTTAGACCCTACCCAACTCCATCCCCAGGGGATGATGGTATTTGACGTTCACCACGTTGGATTTCAAAATTGTTGTATTTATCGTAATCAGCAACCCAATAAACCATACAAACGATACCCATATTGGATTTTAGACTTTTTCACCCTTTTCCCTTTTTTAGGGGTTGAATTTGGGGTGGAATTTCAATAACAACCACGTTGCATAGAATTACAACCCTTATGCCTAAATAATAAATTATGTGGATTTTACTTTAAAATAAAGGATTTTCAACTTCATCCCCCTTTTCACCCTTTAGGTTGTCGAATTTTCAAAAACCCTGAGATACGTAAATATTAATTTTTAGTCGTTAGCCTATATACAAAATTTGAAGATCCTAACTACAAAACTGACGAACTTTAACACAAACTTTTATCTCCTATTTTACCCCCTTAGGTGGAATTTTGTAAAACCCTTTCTTAGTGCGCCCTAAGACTTCATAAAGAAACTTACATGCCCAATTTGGAATTTCTAGACCCAGTGGTTTGGGCTGTGCGTTGATATGTCAGTCAGTGAGTCAGTCACCTTCTTCATTAACATTAAATGCGTTTTTTCGTGGGAATGAAGTGTTTTCCCGCGGTAAAAAGTAGCCTATGTGTTATTCCAGGACCTAACCTATATGTGTGCCAAGTTTCATTAAAATCCATCCTTCTTCATTAACATTAAATGCGTTTTCCCGTGGGAATGAAGTGTTTTCCCGCGGTAAAAAGTAGCCTATGTGTTATTCCAGGACCTAACCTATATGTGTGCCAAGTTTCTTTAAAATCCATTCAGTAGTTTTTACGTGAAAGAGGAACAAACATCCATGCTTACAAACTTTCGCGTTTATAATATTATTATTATTATTATATTATTAATAATAATATAATAGGTCTTTACCTATGAAATTGCCGAAATTTTCTTACTGATTAATGAGATCATAATTCCTATAATACTAATTAAATTTTTTTCATTTGTCTTATATTTGAAAGTTGACTTCAAGGTTACTTATAGGTTTATTTTATGCGTATATTAATTTACGCATAAAATAAAGGTTTTATTTTTAGTTTGAGATATAAAATTTAAGGTTCGAAAATTGTTCGTCTTAATTGTCGTCCGATTTCATCATTAGATTTGTTATATTTTTTTACAGATAATATTTTTCGAAAGTCAAATTTAAGCTTCTGTTAGCTTAATGTCTTCCCAATAATGCTTAAAAAAATAAAAAAATATTGAATTTACAATTCCTAGGAAAAATGCAAAAATTTAGTTTACCGAAAATTCGCCATACAAAACGGCAATTTCATAGGTAAAGACCTAATATAAGTAGGAAGTAGGATAGGAAAAGTAGCTGTTGTACATAGTTTGCAATTGTAAAAACATTGAGGTTGTCTTCTTTGACGTTGTACGAAAATAAAATACTAAGAATAGCCATGATTAGAGTAGGTACTGAACTTAATACTTACAACAACATTAAATGCAGCTCCGATCATAAGTCCAAAGCTCTGAGCGACTAGGACCGTATAGAAAGAGATAGCGAAGAACATCAAGAACCGAATGATCTCTAGCGGTTGTGATGACATCGTGTAAACGATCACGCTGAATATGAAGCAGGATATTATCTGAAAAAAAAAAAAAAAAATAGTTTCCAACTGCCAGTTCTGTCACAAAATGTGTATCACCGCGGTCGCCAGCTGCAATAACAAGCGTGGTTATGGTCAATAACCCCAAAGTAGGTAAGTACCACAATATTGTGTCAAAATACTTGGAAGGAGCCTTTCATTGTTCACCAATAATTAAAAAGTACTCGTATTTGAAAGTTTACAGATATTTGTAGACGTTAATTTTTGGACTTGTGGTGCTGGAAAAGTATAGTATGACACCGCTCATCTCTATAAATCCGTGGGTGTCGTAAAAGATGACCAAGGGACTTTACACCTTAGGTTGGGTAGTAGCGTCCTATTGCGTATCGTACCATATACATAATCCTATAACAGAATAAAGTGTGTAAGGGACAGCCTTCCGAATACTGAAAGGGCATGATCAGTCAACCTAACTGAACAACTTTCCGCGAAATAAATTGACCTCTCCATACAAAATTGTAAACTTGATTGGACAGTTTGTATGGAGTGGCCGAATTTCCTGAAAGTTTTGTTCGCTGAAACTTGTTCAGTTACATTGACTGATCATTCCCTTTCAGTATTCGAAAGGCTGTCCCTTACACCCTGTATACAGCGGTTAACTGAAACTTGTGATAATAATAAAGGGTGTGTGGATCTGCCCATGAAACTGAACAACTTTCCCCGAGAAACATAGGTCCTACTTAGAACAATAGTAGATTTTACAACAAGTGCACAAAACGAACCATTTTTCCGAGACTTTTAGCAGCCCGAGCCGAAGGCGATAGTAATGTGGAGGATAAAATGGTTTTGTGGACGAGTTATAAACTCTGCTTTTCACTTTGATTGCGAGGAAATAAAACGTAAAAGAGTACTTTTAAATAGTACCTCCAAATGTAACTGAAGAATGAGTTGTTCTGCTTCAGTGAAGAATATGTTGACGCATGGGGTGGTGCAGCAGGCCCGCGCGCAGGGCGAACACCACCGAGATTACTTTTTTGCCCTAGTGCACAAAATTCGACTTTGTGCAGCCTATATCCTGCACAAATAAGCACTTTCAGAGCATGAGAAGTGAAAAATAAATTTTTGACCTCCCATAAATTATGTTCATTGGGAAAAGTTGTTCAGTTTCATAGGCTAATTCACACTCTTCAGTACCTATTATCGGCACCTTTCTGTTATACGTTGTATAAAGATAAAATCGAAGCGGAGTGTAATGTCCTGTTCGCAATATATGTCCCACGTGCTCAGAACGGCTCCTATCCAACAACTGCGTTCTATAGCGACTGCCGCAACGCTTACAAGCATTGACTATAATGCTTCACCTCTAAAAAAACCATTTTGCTGTGTTAAGAGAGAGTCCCCTGTCCATGTCCAGTAGTCTACTTTCAGTGGGATGTTATAAGGGTGAGTGTAAATAGAGACGCAGATGGCGTAGCGCAGGGCAGAACGCGTCTTCCTTCTCGCTTTAGTACAAAGAAAACTGGAAGATAGAAATAACTGTTCTGTGCTGCCCTGCACCGTCTCCGCTTACGCCCACACAAATGATATATACTTTTACTTACAGACACAGGTAAATCCACTAAAGTTATGGATATGTAGTACGACCCTAGAGAGTACCATCTGTTGAAATGCTCCTTCGATAACACGGACATTTCCGAGGGAACTGCAAACCAAACACAAAATTCATATTAATGTGGAAACAGGTGTAAGTTACTGAACGGACATGAAAATATACCAAAGATATGCATGTACTCATGATACTGAACAACTTTTCCCAAGGAACTAAGAAAATAAGAAAAACCAAATTTGACCTCCCATACAAAATGCGCTATCAGCTGATGCAGTTTCTATTGGAGGATAAAAATCGATTTTCGTATTTCGACATAGGGACTAAATATCAAAAGTGGAATTATTAGGGAGTGTTTTTGCACACATATTTGGACGAATTTTATACTAAAAACTAACTATATCTAAACATATAATAAAAGAGTAAAAACCGCGTGTCTGTACCTACTTTTGATAAATTTATAAAAAAATTAGTGTGGGCGATAAGAAACGACAATACTCGTAGAACTCAAGAATATGTTTTCTGAACATTTTGTCTGTCTGTATGTTTTCGATAAACTCCGAAACTACTGAACGGATTTTCTCGCGGTTTTCGCAGATAGATTAAGCTTAGCTCTGAGCAACATATAGGCTATGTTTCATTAAAATCGGTTCACTCAATCAGAAGCTATACTAATGTAAAGCATCAAATTGCCTGTACGATAATAACTCACAAACCGATTTAAACTGAGTTTTCAATTACGAGTTTGGCTTACTTTTGTGCAACATAAAAGTTTAGTTTCATTGCAAACGGTTCACTCAGACAGAAGGTACGCTAAGTTTCATGCGGCGGCGCAAATAACTCACAAACTATTGAACGGATTCAAACGGGGTTTTCAATAAACTGTCAAGCTTATTTCTTTGCAACATATTAGCTTACTTTCATTGAAAACGGCTCACTCAGACAGGTGCGCGAAATTTCCAGCGGAGGCGCCAATATCTTACAAACAACTGAACCGATTAAAACGAGGTTTTCAGTAACGTATTGGGCTTACTCCATGCAACATGTATGCTTAATTTCATTGCAAACGGTTCACTCAGACATAAAATACACTAAAATTCAAGCGACGGCACCAATAACTCACAAACTACTAAACGGATTTAAACGGGGTTTTCAATAACGTGTTTAGCTTAATTCTTTGCAATGTATTAGCCCACTTTCATTGAAAACGGTTCACTCAGACAGAAAATGCCCGAAGTTTCAATAGGCGGCGCCAATAGCTCACAAACTACTGTACCGACTCCAACTGGCATTTCCATGACATGCTTGGATTAGGTACTTCCGTGCAACATACAAGCTTAGGTTAGTTGAAAACGCTTCACTCAGCTAGAAGTTACGCAAAGTTTCAAGCGAAGGCGCGAATAATTCAAAAACTTTTGAGCAGATTCAAACGTGGCTTTCAATAACGCGTTTGGCTTACTCCTGTGCAATAAATAAGCTTAGTTTCATTGCGAAAGGTTCACTCTGACAGAAGATACGCAAAGTTTCAAGCTGCAGAACCAAGAACTCACCTACTGAACTGATTTAAACGAGGTTTTCAATGACGCGTCGGGCTTCTTTCTGTGCAACATGTAAGCTTTGTTTCATTGCAAACGGTTCACTCAGACAGAAGGTTCGCGAAATTTTAAGCGGCCGCACCAATACCTCACAAACTACTTGAACGACTTAAACGGGGTTTTCAATAACGTATTTGGGTTGCTTTCGTGCAATATTTGATTTTTTTTTATCTCAATCGGTTCATTCAAACAGATAATAGGCGAGTTCAAAGTTTCAAGCTGTGAAACCGAGCAGAAATCAAACAAAGCTTATAGTTTTGTACGGAAGAAAGCCAAATACGATGTTGAAAATTCCGTTTGATGCGGTCCAGTTGTTTGTGTAAAATACTCCAGTAAAAATACGGTTTTGCAAAACATTAAATGTTAATAGCTACTTTTTTGTGTATATCGTATTTCAATATGATGTTAAGACGCAATATTTACGAATCCACCTAAAATTTAAAGCGGAATATTTTTTTCGAATAACAGCTAAGGCAAAAATAGTAATAGACAATTATATACTTTATATCATAGATAAACGTATACTTTACATATAGGCATAAAAATCCACCATAAATATATTTAGAAATATCAATTTGTTTCAAAATATAAAATCTACACTTATATTTACATATAAGATCCAATAAAGTCGAGGTAAAATAATATAAATAAACTGAGCTAAACTCAATCTTTTTAAATGTAAGTGATTCTTATATAAATTCACAAAAATGCCATATTAAATAAAAAAAAAGTTTTTTGTAATCGCTGGTTTACAATGATTTTGTAAACATTTATGTTGGATTTGCCAAAAATGTGATTACTTAGCACTACCTATTTAAATTATTAGAAAGCAAAACGGATCTATTACTATTTTTGGTTGCGAAGATAAGCTTTATTTAAATTTCGTGCTATAAAAGTTAAACAATACAAAAAAGCTAATATTTTTAGGTGGATTCATGTAAAATATGAAATTATGAATATATAGCAAGCCGTAAATAAAAAAAATAATCTATTAACATTTTTTTCCGAAATTCCATATTTTTTTAATGTTTGGACGCCAAAATAAATAAATACTCGTACATGAAGTAAATTTAGGTGGATTCCATTAAAAAGCTTTACACAGAAATATAATCTATCGATGTGAAAAAGAAATACGGCTATTATCAATTATTTCCGTTTCGCCATACAATCTCTCGTAATTTTACTGGAGGTCGTGGGTACAGCTAAAGATTGGTAAAATCTAGATTTAGTTTAATTGAAAAAATAATAATAAAAAAATTACTGTTTCGGCATGGCGGTGCAACAAATATAAAAAAAATTATGAGTTCTAAAGTTTTGAAAAATTAGGAAGTAGGTACTTATAAACGAAATACTTCAAAAAATAAAGAGAGAAGTGAATCATTGTTTTTTAGGAATTGTCTTTTAAGGGGAGAGATAAGTTACAAAGATTGTACGGAAGTGAAGTCCAACAGTTTTGTATGTAGGTACATGTAGAGTTAAAAGCATGTGAAGCTAGACACGTTGGACTTTGTACCGCTCTTTTTTCAGTAGCCACAGAAGCTAAAGTGACTGAGCCTCAGATTTAGTTAGGCTTTGTTTTAGAAATAACGAAACCCGTATCATACTCGTAGTTACTCCGCGTGGAATTCGACTATAATTTTACATTTACGAGAATAGTGGGCGACCTAACAGTCCACACGTAAACTTACAAAAATCCGTATTATCGGTACTCTGTATACCCAATAATATAAAGGCGAGAACTGCACTGTCTGTTACGCTTTTATGACTAATCCGATAAACCGATTGTGATAAAAACTAGGTTCGAAGATAGTTTGATCCATGGGAAAAGTCATTAGTCACTTTTTCTGAACCCCACGCGGACGGAGTCGCGGGCAACAGCTAGTCCCTAATAGTAAGGGTGATGAAGGACAAATTTCTATATGATTTGCTCATGTCTGCCTCTTTGTCTGATGATAAGGAGCATCCTCTAAAAGATACAAAAAATATTGGCGGACATCCACACCCCGTTTTTGAGGAATTAAGTTTTGACTATTTTTAAATTTGACAATGAAACGTACACCTGGCAGACTATGACTATCTGATTAAATACAATGTACAAAACCCCAGCAAAATGGTCTGTCACCATTATAGCCCTGCGTCGTAAAGTTACAGCGCTTCAAAATGCAAAAATTCACTACTTCGTTCCGTGATAATGCAGAGCCCTGCATGTCTACCTCTTCGATTTTCTACATCTTCAGAAGTATTTTAAACAGGAGCCACAAAGGCACACAAAAAAACATTATTTAGTAGGTACATTTATTTTAGGCTTTGACTCAAAAACGCAGCGACGCACAGAAAAACTTGTAAGGACCAAATCGATTCGTATTGAAAAATCATATACCCAAATTGCAGCCAGCTCCCTAACTATAACTTATAATTATAACTCCTTTGGGGTAATTTAGTAGGATTTGAAGCGGGACAGCCGATTCAATAAGAAATAACGGCATTTAAAAAAACCGGCCAAGTGCGAGTCGGACTCGCGCACCGAGGGTTCCGTACAAACCTGTACGTAATAAGTAAAAGTTATGGTATTTTTACTGCATATTTTTTTTTTTGACTTGATTGAATGTAAGGTAAATGGCGGTTTACGATTTATGACGTATTAAAAAAAACTACTTCCTAGATCTCGTTCAAACCTATTTTCGGTGGAAGTTTGCATGGTAATGTACATCATATATTTTTTTTAGTTTAATCATTCTCTTATTTTAGAAGTAACAGACACATTTCAACACTTTGGAAGTGTCTCTCGCGCAAACTATTCAGTTTAGAAAAAAATATATTAGACACCTGAATATCATTTTCGAAGACCTATCCATAGATACGCCACACGTATGGGTTTGATGAAAAAATAGGACGGGTTGCACTCCGGGAGTGCCGGCAGAAGTGAAAACAAATAATTTTTAGTTTGACAGCTGCCATCCGAAATGTAGATCTCATCGAGACCTATCATTTGACTCAGCATACGAGTAGTCTGGGGTCTGTAGTTTCCGAGTTATAGCGATATTTATTTTGACAGCTGTCATCCAAAATGTAGATCTCATCGAGACCTATCACTTGTTTCAGCACATGAGTAGTCTAGGGTCAGTAGTTTTCAAGTTATAGGATTTGTAGTTTAGTATTTAGTTTGACTGGTAAAAAAAGCCGAGACTATGACAAAGACAAAAAATATGTTTTGGTCTTTATCACACTTTAGAACTTTTGTATATATTGAGCCTGCTCTAACTTGGTATGATTATTTGCAAATCCATTTCTATACTTCATCCGAGACCTGAAGATCTGACGCGACAAAGACAAAAAAGATGTTTTGGTCTTTATCACACTTTAGAACTTTTGTATATATTGAGCCTGCTCTAACTTGGTATGAGATCTGACGCGACATCTGATGCGAATTTATGATATTTTTTCCCATCTAAAAAAGTGCCAAGCGCCGTTAAAGAAGTTTTCACTTCAAAAAAAATTTGAGTTTCAGTTCTAAGTATGGGGAACCCTAAAATTTATTGTTTTTTTTTTCTATTTTTGTGTGAAAATCTTAATGCGGTTCACAAAATACATCTAAGTACTTACCAAGTTTCAACAGCATAGTTCTTATAGTTTCGGAAAAAAGTGGCTTTGACATACGGACGGACAGACAGACAGACAGACATGACGAATCCATAAGGCTGCCGTTTTTTGCCATTTGGCTACGGAACCCTAAAAAGGACTTATTACAAAACATTTTTCTTCATTTCACCCTCTTAGGGGATGAATTTCTCAAAATACTTAAACACGTATTTTTATTTTTTACGGAGTTCAATTTAAAATTTTTATTTTTATTTATTTATTTAATTTTTTTTTTCTACCTTTAAAAATGAAAGTCCTAGCCCAAAATACGAAAAAAAAATCATCCCCTTTTTCACCTCCTTCAAAGATGAATATCAAGAAACATTTAAACACTTGCTTCTTTATTTTTTCCTAAGAGCTTAAATTCAAATTTGTGAGAATCGAACTTAAGAAACAGAGGACTTTCATACAACATTTTTCTTCATTTCACCCCCTTATTTTTATATCTCTACATTTAAAAATGAAAGACTTCTCTAGACCAACATAAGATAAAAGACTCATTCTTCTTTTCACTCCCTTTAAGGATGATTTTAAAGAAACGCTTAAACACGTGTTTCTTTATTTTTTACCAAAAGCTTAAATTCAAATTTGTACTACATAAAAGTAAGACATCTGTTGAACGCTTGATTTAAAAAATCGTACCAAATAACTCTGTCTATGTCATTGATGCGCAGAAGTCAAAAATGACTTATTTTCTTATGACTTGACTTCTGCGCATCAACTGACATAGTCAGTTATTTTGTGCTCATTTTTTTAATCAAGTGTTCAACAGATGTCTAACTTTTTTGTACTAACTTAAGAAACAAAGGATTTTCATACAAATCATTATCCTTCATTTCACCCCTTTAGGGGATGAATTTCAAAACATCCTTCCTCAGTGGCAACTTCCAACATGAACAATATACCCTCCAAATTTTGTGTTTCTATCTTCAGTAGTTTCGGCTGTGCGTTGATAAGTCAGTCAATCAATCAGGATTTTCCTCGTTATTATATAATATGATAGTATGAAGAATGATGATAAATAAATAAAAGAAAAAAAACTTTGTAAAGCAAGCTTTTATAAGATATCTTAAGCTACAGGAAACTAAATAAAAGCTTTTAAAATAGACTGTTATTTTATGTATATTGACTCATAGTGTATTCTATTTGTATGGTAAGTTGATTCTAGAATGAACTACTGCTCTTACTCTACAGTAAGTTGGCGAATTTTGGTGAAAAATCATCAGTATAAGTAATGGTGTTTTAAGAAAATCACTACCAACTTTTAAGAGCAAAATATCATCATTTACAAACATTAAACTTACTAAAATTCAGCATAATTTGCCAGCATAAACATTATGTTATTTATTGATGAACAAATTGTATAACATTTTGGTAAGTTGGGTACCTAGGTTAGTGAATTTATGGAACATTGGTGAACGTTAGGGTTGTTTCTTGGACATATTAATTGTTATTCCAAATAATGTACCTAGATAAGTTATATTCAATGCAATATGTATTTTGCTCAGAATAAAGAATAAAGGCTAATGTTAAAGTAGGGCCAACGTAAGAAGTCCATTTTGACATTTCCTTATCACCAACATTATTTATCTTTGCAGGTAATAATTTTTCATTGTTCGACAGCTGTCAGAAAGTACTGAATCAGCTCTAAATGAACTGTGGAGATATATACAAAGTGTGTGCTTTCATATCTCTCCTGTAAATGCAGTTTGTGATAATTTAAGAATAACAATCCACTATTGAAAATCACACAGCATTTAAATCACAATAATAATAAATTCACTCGCATAGCTATTAGGCTAATAAAACATACTGGTTTTATAAAAATCTCTATACTAGAACGCAAATCAAAATATGACATGACATGTTACTCGAGGAGCGGTCAACGATAAATTAATTGCAAACTCTTCGATGAAGAAAAAAAATTAAATTTTTAGATTATAAGTCCTTCAGGTTACCAAACCATTGTAGTTTTCATAATATTATATTCATAATAATAGGTTGAAACCCCTACAGTACCTATTACGATGGCCTTATGAATGTTAGCTGGTTCACTGTCATTAGGTCAGCTGAGTTTGAGACACTGAAAGAACTATGTTTCCGTGACTTCTTTAGTAAAATATATTTCCATCCTAAAATATCAAAATACAATTACAGGCTATTTCATTCTTACACTTAAAACAAATACATTACATACTCTATAGATGCTTACTATCAAAATGTAAAACAGATTCTTTAGAATTGTTTTAATATTTCAAACTTGCTTTAATGTTGCATGCTTTGTGTACGACTGAATATTTGTTTTCTTTATACATTTGTAGTGTGCATTGTATTCCATAATTATGAAATTTCACATGTTCTGCTGATCAGGACTTGCTGGTGAGGGTTGTGCTTCCAAGTTTTTTAAGAGCTGTACCATAAAATTGCCTTAATTTTGCATGCTATATGTAGGTATTTGATTTCTCAAGTATGACTGAATTTTTGTTTTATTTTTAGGTACTTTTGTAGTGTGCCTTGTATTCTATATTTATGAAATTTCACATATTCTGCTGAGCAGGACTTGCTGGTGGGGGTTGTGCTTCCAAGTTTTTGATGAGCTGTGCCAGCCAATGCTTAGTTGAGTTGTCCTCTTGAAGACATGCAGTAAATGTTGCATCACGTAGTTGATCAGGCAGGCATTGCCTTAAAGCTTCTCGTGCTCTTGGGTTATCAGACAAGCGTAAATAGCATCTTACTACGTGTTTAAGCAAACGAGCTGATGGATCCTTTGCCAGAGACAACACCATTTTTCCTAATATCATTGCTACATGTGAGAATCTATCATATGTTTGACAAATATAGCATAAACCACTGTCATCTAGTAGTATTTTTTGCAGTATAAAAGTAGCCACTGTTTTGGAAAGTTCAGATCCATTTTCCATAATACGGAGGCATAATGGTATTATTTCAGTAGTCAAAAGAAATGTAATTACCTCTTGTTCATCAGTCTTCACTAAAGCTCCGATTACTCCTAGACTGGTTAGTCTTAAGTACTCAAAGGGTCTTGTTTTGGATACAGTGTGTAAAAACGGGTATAGAAATAAAGGCACGTGTGCCTGCAGAAATGCAGATCTGGTTTCAGGATGCGAAGCTACGCACTGCATTAGTGCCAGTGCGTTGCATACGCGGTTGCTCTGATGAGCAGTGAGAGTCGGAGGAATCATTGCCACATATATATTGGTGATTTCTTGGAGCAAAGCGGCTATCGTTCCAAAACTATGCCAAAGCATAGGAGCCAAATCAGGTACAACCTCACGTTTCTTACTCAGCTCCAGCAGCGCATTTTCTCGAGTCTCTGGATTGCATAGTTCCACTATCCACGTGTATATTTTCTCCCGGTCGACGGCCGATTGCATGTTAGCCGGGCTCTGCTGGGCACTCATGGTATTATTCATTGATTTGCTGGATAAATATGGCTGGATATCTTGACAGAAGGTACGAATTGGCACACAAGGAGTAATTTTCTATATTAGCAGAAAATTTTACAATTACTGCATTTCTTTAGTAAATAAATGTTTCTTTTGAATCCACGAATATTATATTATCATTAGCTTTTGTATTGTATATCATCTCAAACAAATGATACTGACTGACTGACAGTGATGGATGACAGATGACAGTACGTACGTACTGACAACTTGTCAGTGACAGTGACAGACAAGAGCTGCGTTCCGAATAAACGATATCGATTTTATCGCTCCGAGCTCGCTAAAAGGCGTCTCGAATCCAAGGAGGTTTAAGTAGCAGCTCTTTCGCTGTGTTCCAAATTGTACAAACGCTGCTAAAAGCGTATACAGTACTGACGGACGGTCCAAATTGATTTTGCACGCTCACAAAGCTATCACTGCTTTAATGGCTCTAGCATAGATTTATATAGTCAAGATAGGGTCTTAGGAACGCGCGGTTCAAAATTTCCCCATACAAGAAAAAATAGCGCCATCTGTGAAAAATCGCGTGAACTACGTTGTGTAGTACTTCGGTCGGTACTAAATACACGGAACGGAAATAATATGGCGGGAAAAAACAAAACAAACTTTTTACTGTTTATATGTGATTTAGGCCTGGTTTTTCAGTTTCATTAATTGGATTATAGTCAAAAACAATAATAAGAAATAACAATAATAATAATAAGAGTATATTGTTTCTTCAACGAAGAACAACATTTTGTTGGTAAGTTTATTTGCATCCAATGTTGACAATATGACTGACATCGACTGACATTTGTTGGTCCTAAACGTCAGATTTCGGACCAACGAATTGGGGACATTGTAACGTGCCGATGGGCTAGTACTTATATATAAGTAAATGGGCTCTAGTCAATTTGGAATGGATTTAAGCGCGCTCACGTGTTCATCTGTCAAAATGTCAGTTTTGTTTTTATTTTCTTTAACAAAGCTTAAGCTAATCCCTCAAAAATGTGCGCCAAATCCACTCTCATTTCCATTATAGATAAACTCATTAAAATTAAAACTTGAAAAACGTCAGCTGGCTGCAAATGTGTGGGATTTTATATGTGTCAAATAGATTTTGCCATTAGCGCTTTCACTGCTCCACCTATTTGACTAAAGCACTGATAGCAGAAACGATGACGTCATCAATCACGTAAGGCCGTGAACGAGCGAGTGCTTTAGAGCACGCTTTAGGTCAATTTGGACCGACTTAAGCGCGCTCACAGTGCTCTAAAGCAGTCTGTTAGCGCAAAATGGAACGCACAGTTTCTCGTGAGGGACCTCCATACTAAAATGTATGGATTTTTTTCAAATCCTAAAAACGTAAAATTTTTATCTTTCTCTCTGAGAAACATGTGACATGGGACTAATAAATGCTACTACCACAGTTTTTCTGGTGAAAACTCTTACCATTCAGAAAAAAAAAGTTGTTAAAAATCACGCATAAAATGGCTATTACGGATTATTTAAGCTTCCGTTCTTAATATTAATGATCAATTCACAAGTAAAAAACGATATATTATCACTTTCGCAAACAAAGTTTATACTAAAACATTAGATTTTTAAAGATATCTTGATTTTTGTAAAACTTAACTGAGTTATTTGACCTACTAGCATGGGCAACAGTGAGACGCCTTACATTTCACTAGCTCATACAGAATATGTATATGCCGACTATAGTTTTTTACTCTGAGCCCGAATCACTTTTGTTGTTCTTTTTGACAGCGCTGTGAGCGATAACATCGATATTATCATTGATTCGGAACGCAGCTATGTTTTCAGAATGTGTTGCCAAATAGGCGCTCAGCAGATGAAGGGGCGGACATACGCGGGCAGTCACGGACATTGTCGCCAGTGTGGCTGGTATTGCGAAAATTATAGTTTTTATCAGAATAAAATTCAAATATAACAAGTTTAAAAGTTGCTCTATGTTTTAAACTAAATTAAAATCAATCTGAACAACCTTTTCGAGTGATTAATTCTTTGAATTCAAGCTGTTTTTCTTTCCAAACTAAAAATTTTGGAAAATACGCGCATAGAACCGGAGCGTTTTTTTTATGTCAATGACTATAGTTATACGAAAATAATTGCAGTACCAGCCACACTGGCGGACTGTCAGAACAAAAAGTCTGTCGTCTGCTGTGCCACATAAAGACCAGCCCAAAACACCAAAATTATTTCAATAATCGTATATTATGATTTTTCTGTTGATTTAAGGCATATTTATAACATTTTTTAATTATTTTAATGTCATTATTTTAATTTTATTGATTTGAATGATTTTCAACTTAAAAACAAATGAAAATCAACAATTTTATAAAAAGTCACTTGGAAAACCAATCACAATAAAAATATTTTGATTAACAACACTAAAATTAGAAGCCTGCCGTACACGTTGGCCGCCGGCCGGCAAGCTTTGATGGCAGCGTTCACACTTTGGGGCGGCTCATTCCGTGTAGCTTTGGACGTAGACGCGGAGACCATATACAAACAAGTATACAAATCCATGCGGAGACTATAGCTGCCGCTGCAATATACCTACTTATATAGTGCCTTAATTTTTTTATTTCCGATAGCGCTGGAGTTGCAAAATTTTTGACCGTTACCCCAGAAGCCTCACCAAGAAAAACCATTGAACTTCTTGATTCCAACTATGCCATAATATTGTTTCGAAATTGTAGCGACATCGCACATATCGGAAGAATTTGTTACGTCTGTACTTTCAAAGAAATACATAGGCCTTTGTGAGGCTTCTGGTGACGTTAACCCCAGCAGCCTCACCTTCGTACGCGTAAACGGCTGCAGTGATCAACATGATTCCTGTACCAAAATTTAGTAGTGAAATCGTTACGATTGCGTGGTACATAGGTACTGCAAAAAAAACTGTAGTTCTGTATTTTCGAAGAAAAACATAGGATTTGGTGAGGCTTCTACGGTGACGTTCACCGCAAAAGCCCCGTCTCGTACATAGAAATGGCTGCATTGATCAACATAATTCCTATACAAAATTTTAGTAGTGAAATTGTAGCGAAAATTTGTAAAAGAAACAAAAACTATAGTATAATATACCATTTTCTTTATTTCTCTCTTGCTGTTTTATAAGCAGTAATTCTGTCTGATTGTAATCTAATGACAGCAACCACGTCATAAGTTTAGGTTTTACCTCACGCAAGGTGAGGGGAAATATATTGATTTGCCGATTTACTTTATTGTATAACTAGCTGTTACCCGCGACTTCGTCCGCGTAGATTTTATAAAAAAACAGAACTCGAACTTAATTCAAACATATTTTACGGAGCGCTTATCCTTCTTGATCCCTACGTAAAAGATGCATTTGTACTTATCCAAGTTGAATAAATGCATCTTACTACAAACTTAATTATCTTTTGATTTTATTTAACTGGTAGGTAGTGCGGAATTTTCATTGTCAACCATTACAGGCGAACTTAAAAAAGAAGGCAATAAAGGGAGTGAAGTGAATGGGTAGCGAGGAGGTATTCATAAAAGTAAAAAAGGTCCCTATTCCTCCCTATCTATCCTTTTGTATCCCCCCCCTACATTCCCACTCCCCCTCCCTCACCCTCTCCCACTCTCTCTTCCTCTCCCCTCCCTCTTCCCCCCCTCACCCTTCCTTCCCCCTCCATTTCCCCCCTTCCCCTCTCCCCATCACCCTCCCTTTCCCCCCTCGCCCTCCTCCCATTCCCCTCCCTTTCCCCCTTCCCCTCACTCATCCTCCCCTTCCCCCTCTCCCTCCCTCTACCCCCCCCTCCCTCTACCCCCTCCCACGCCCTCTACCCCTCCCTCCCCCTTTCTCTCCCCTCATTTTCCCCTCCCTTACACTCTCTCCCTATCCCTCCCCCTCTCCCTATCCCTGACCCTACCCCTATCCCTGCTTCTACCCCTAACGCCATCTTAACCGCTATCCCTATCCTTATATAAACATACAACTGACACTCATATTGATTTTTAGACATTTCAAACCTATCGAATCCCAACCCCATCCCAGGGGTGGTGGTATTTCACGTCCACCACGTTGGATTTCAAAATCATTGTAGTTTTCGTAATCAGCGACCCGATAAACCATACGAACGACACCCATATTGATTTTTAGACATATCAACTCTATCGCACCCCAACCTCATCCCCAAGGGATGATAGCATTTCACGTCCACCATGTTGGATTTCAAAATTGTTGTATTTTGTAATCAGCGGCTCGATAAACCTTACAAACGACACCCATATTGATTTTTAGACATTTCAACCCTATCGCACCTCAACCTTATCCCCAGGGGATAATGGTAGTTTACGTCTACCACGTTGGATTTCAAAATTGTAGTAGTTTTCGTAATCAGCGATACTTAGTTGAATAAAAAAAGTCCCATCAAAATCGGTTAAGTAGTTTCGGTGTGCTGTAGCAGATACAACCCCGCTAGAGTATTATTGTATGTGTAGATTCCCACGGGAATGAGATATTTTCCCGGGGTAAAAAGTAGCCTATGTCCGTCTCCAAGTTACCATCTATCACCATACCAAATTTCATCAAAATCCGTTCAGCCGTTTAGGCGTGAAAGAGCAACAAACAAACAAACAAACAAACAGACAGACAGACAGACAGACAGAGTTACTTTCGCATTTATAATATTATATAGTATATATAGTATATAGTATATATAGTATATAGTATATATATAGTATAGTATATAGTATGGAAGTATGGATAGTATGGATAGTATGGATGATATAGCCGCAAGAATGCGTGCTGGCGTCTTGCGAATGCAGTACTGCAATTCAAAGATGGGCCTACATTTCTGATTGTACGTGTTTTGTTGTAGCTCTTTTCGTCATACTCAGTCTGAGAATGCTGCTTGTAAACAAGGTTTAGAATAATAATCTGTCTTATATTATGTCGATTGTAAGATGGTACGATACACAGAAAGATGCTGCTGCCCATCCTCCGTTTCATAAACCGTTTGTCGCCTCTTACGACACCCACGGGTAGTAATGGGTTGGTACTATTCTTTGCCGGTACCAAACGGGTTTTATTTTTACTTTCTAGTAAGTACCTATTTACGATGTCAAATAGTAAAAAAAAACTATCTACAGACCCAAGAATCAGACGAGCGTACCTAAACCTAATAAAATAAGTAAGATACTAATCTGCATACGCCCAACAGCATGTCAGTTGAAACACTTCGGACTTTATGACTTCGTAATTGAATTGCAAATGTTTTCACTGATGCGCCTCTATTGAGGAATAGAAAAACTACAGTATCATATAAAAACCGGCCAAGTGCAAGTCGGACTCGCGCTCCAAGAGTTCCGTACCACCACAAAATCATAATTGTATTAGTTTAAATTTCAGTAAGTTACTGTGCTAGATTTTTTGAGTCCGACACGCGCTGGACATAATTTTATTATTTGTTGTTATTTTATAGCTTAAGCACTATAAATATACCAATTTTCACGTTTGTAAATGTTCCCGTTTTTAAGATAGAGCTAAAACAAAAATCGCCTTAAAAATAGGTCTTTAGTATGGGAGCCCCCTTAATTTTAAAATTTTAACTGTCGTCTAACTATTTCTGTTCATGAGATACAGCTCAAACAAAACCCTAAAAATCATTGTTGTATGTAGCGCGGGAAATTAAGTCGCTGCCTTGTGTGTACAAAATTAGAGAAATTTCCCCAAAAGGCCTAGCTAAATCCAAATATTTTAAACAGAAACCTCTAAGAGTTGTTTTAACAACAAAATATTACCAGTTGAGCAAGCCATGCTGCCCACAAACAGATGGCGCTGCAGGATTTGTGAACCGCGGTAATTTCTAATGTTTCTATCGCCAGTTTCCGTCTCCATTATCAGATCAGCTCCAAGTCATAATAATATGGCATTGTCATCCGATTTACATACGCATGCAAAATTTCATCTCAATCGGATACTGAATGGGTCTTTAACTTGCAAGATTTGGTTACAGACAGACAGACAACGCGACAGGTGAAACTAAGTAAAAGCTTTTAAAAATACTACTGTACATTTTGAAAATGTCTTGGCAATCAGGTGACGTTAGATGTATCATATCAGCCGAAAGACGTCCACTGCTGGACATAGGCCTCCCCTAAAGAACTCCATGACGACCGGTCCTGCGCTGCTCGCATCCATGTATATCAGAATTAAAAAGTTAGATAAATAAACACTTACAAGTTAAAATAGTCAACATCATCGGTGACATCATGTGGTGCATCAGGATGGCGAACAGCAAGTTGTAATTCTCCAGGACTCTGGAGCCCTCGTTTCCAGCATTGATGAACAGGCTGCCCAGCATGATTCCCACTACCACATTAACCATTAGACGGAGATGGGTCATTGTCTAGAAGACACACAGAAACGAGATTTGTCAAAAAAGCTTTAATCGAAAACGGAACAAGTTCTCCCAGAGGAAGAACATTTGCGACTTGGATAGTGGATAGAAATGTACCCGGATACATTTTGGCTTTCTAAAAAAACTATGGAAGCGACTAGGTAGTTTTTATGGTCATCCATCATTCCAGTACTAGACAAAGACTCATTATATCCACTGATGCCAAGAAGTTGTCAAGATCGCTACGCCACAGATTCCTGAGCAAGTCTAAGCTGACTTTTGGCACCTAGTCAGCACTATGCATCCTAATTATGTCCAGCTTAAGTGGATTACATCAATCACACTTCTTTCCTACATAAAAAGTGTAAAAAGTATCTTCAACCTGACAACTTAAACTGTGGATTCGAACTATGAGCAAGTTGAATAGGTATGTGATGTAGTTTCTGTGATAAAAAATCCTATTCTAACCTATGTTTCTTACTTTGTTCTTGTTCATTTTCATGGTAAAAATAGGTACACAGTTTCTGTATTCGGGAAATTTTGCACCCATATTATTAAATTGCATAAAATTACAAATTACCGAATCTCTCTTGGCCTTCAGGAATCCTCGTTTGATTAGAACGGATCTCTGATTGGATTGTGGTGTCTCCTCCTCACCCTTATCAGCATCTTCTTCCTTCAGTAAGCTAAGTGGGAACTGTTTCCTCAACTCCTCCATCGACTTAATGCTGTCTGGATGCTCGAACCAGTCCAGTGATCTGCCGTTCTCGGCCTTCGTGGTCAAAAGAGACAGCTTATCTTCACCATATTCTCCGCTAGCCAATTCGATTACTGAAAGTGAATGATTGTGTTTTTTAATTTAAGTCTTATATTTTAGTTCCTTATTAAAAATTGTCAATGCCAATATTCCACAATACACCGTTATTTTTTTGGTTATTTTATGGGGTGGTTCTGCCCATGAACTGAACAACTTTTCCCTAGTAACATAGGTCGAAATACGTAAAACGTTTTTCGACTTCCCATACAAATTGCATCAGCTGATTGCACATTGTGTATGGGGGGTCGATTTTTTTTTCGTTTTTCGACCTATTTTCCAGAAGAAAAGTTGTTCAGTTTCATGGATAGAACCACCTCTTAATAAAAAAAATAACGCTGTGAATAAATGGAGGATTAGGTACTCCACCAAAGCCAATTCTTCAAAATGAATAGAGCTCAACAGCTTAATTTTTTTATTCAACAATTAAAGTCAATTCTCTTTCTCAAGTTAAAAAAATATACAATATAAATATATTTAAAATGTATGCAATAAAACTGTCTCGTCCCGATGTTTTATGTTACCACGTGAATTTGGTCGTATCAGCCGAATCGTGACATGGCATCATCGTGCTACCGAACTATCTAATCTGTGGTACTTTTATTGCTGTTTAATTGCAACTTGATTATCTCCGGCTTCATTACCGTTTGTTTAAGTTCAAGGAATCTATATTTATGTCATGACAACATAATAAAAACACGCATGTACTTTATGCAACAGAGATAAGGACCCTTTTATCGTGTCAAGAACCAAAGGGTTAACCGCAAGTGTAATTACTAATTAGTTTTGCGGTGTTATTTATTTGTACCTACGACATAGTGTACAACAATCTTTATTTAACATCAAAGTATTCTTAAATCAAGAGTTGCTTTTGCCGGCACCACACGGGTCAATCTACCTATCTTACATTAAGAAAACTTACCATAATCAGCTGGGTTGTGATAAATTGGACAGGGTATGCCAGCCTGCTCCAGGTAAGGAACGAGATTTCTGGTCGTGCCCTGGTACAGGCACTGACCGGCTGCTAGGACGTACACGTGGTCGAAGAGGGCGAAGAGAGATGCGGAAGGTTGGTGCACTGTACAGACGATCGTGCGGCCCTGGTGCGCCAAAGATCGGCATAGCTGGACCACTTGTGAGCAGGAGGAACTATCCAGGCCTCTGGAAGGTACAAAAAAATATACAATTTAATGTTAGCCATTCTGTAAATTCACTTCACAATTTCGAAAAATTTTCAAACCGGTAATGTCAAATTTTACTGGCAAGAGTTAACAGACATCGGGACAGGTGAAAGTAAATGAAAGATTTAAAAAATTTGTAAGACAGGGTAAAGTATGTTTTATCTGAAAACAGTTATCAAAGTGGTAGGAAACTTACGTGGTAGGTTCATCCAGGAACATAATAAGGGGGTTGTTGATCAGCTCCAGGGCAATGGACAGTCTCTTTCTCTGACCTCCTGAGAGTTGTGAAGCTCGTGTCTTCATGTGCTCGTAGAGGCCTAAGTTTGTTAGGATATCTTCAATCTGAAAACAGGAATCTCAGGTCAAGGCTTAAAGTACTGGGGTATGTAGGTAATTATCTGAGTGCCCCCTACTTTCTGTCAATTTCTTCTGACAATTTCATATTTAATTTAATTACGTTTTTGTAGGTAAATAAAACAAAAAGAAAATGTATCAGCCTGCAATAAATATTTGTAAACAAATTTTTTTTGGTTATTGCAACGCTTACCAACACATTTTGTAGCTATGTCAGAACCAATTTTTTAAAACAAAATTATTCTTTCCGTCACCTCGTACGTGTTAACGGAATAAGCGAATCGAGAGTAGAATCAATTTCACGGGTTTTTGATAGGGGTAATTTTTTTAAATTATTTAAATTTTTGGCGCTTCTATTCTAAACATATCTGTGGATACGCGCGCTGGCGGCGGGGAAAGTGGGCGTGGCGTGCGCGGTGTGCGCGGACTAGAACAGCGATGAAACTAGAACAATGACGAAACTTATAAATAACAATATCTAGATAAAAAACACTTATTTTAAGATTTTTTTTTTTACGGGAATGGATTAATTTTAATAAAAATCAGTTTGGGTGTATGAGGGTTTCGCTTATTCCATTAACATTAGTGTCATGGCTGCACAATGTGTTGGTAATAACGTTGGATTAAACGAAAAAAATCGATTATATGCCACCTATTTCAAAACAAATATTAGAGTTTATTTTTCACTGCATTTATTAACTTTTAATTGGCTGCAGTAAATTGGCTTTTCAAAGTGTATGAATCTTCGTGACGAAAAATATAATTCACTTTTCGTATAATAGCAGATTATTATAGCTACGACAAAAGGACAGATGCAGAAGAAAGTTTTTTTTTTATTGTCAATGGGCTTACTCTTGACCTCGATCTAGTCTTGAGGACAGAGATGAGGTCGACGATGGAACGAGCTTGCCCAGAAGAAATCTATTCACTCGTGAACTGAATAGATTCGGGTTATATAAACTAGGGAACACAGACGCAGGAAGACAATTCCACTCGTTCTTCTTTCATTCCACACATTCTTTATCTCTTTCATAAAGTCAGTATGAGGTCAAATTGTAAACAGGATCTTTTGAGAGAATCGTTATAGTTCGGGGTCCCACAGCCTGCTCATCTACCTCATAGAAACTATAGTGTATGACTAGAAACCATAATGTGGTGACAGTAGAAAAACTCTTTATTCACCTCCAAAGCTCGGAAACATTTGTTTTGTCGGTTAAATTCTGCGGCCAAAAGCGATTTTTGGCCCCTAGCGGGCAAAAGGTTTTTCTGCGGCCAAAAGCGATTTTTGGCCGCTAGCGGGCAAAAGGTTTTTGAAATTCGAACGTGATGCAGTATGGCAGACCTCCACGCTGCGGTACTGGCTGCTTCCTCGCTTTAGTGAGGTGAAAAATTTTGTGTTTCGCTCGGCAGCAAAGTTATTTTGCGTTTCGTGCCTTGAAACCTTCGCTACGCTCAGGATTCTTCTTTTGAACCACTCGCTTCGCTCGTGGTTCAATTCTAGAATCCTTCGCTTGCTCAGGTTTCAATACAAGGCACTCACGCCAAATAACGCTTTTGCTGCCTTGCATAACAAATAACTATTGTTAGGGGCTCGAATTAGTTTAGTTTACAAAACGTCAATTTTGGATGTAAAATGTGATGACAATTTAATAGTTATACGTTAAGAGAAGGGCTTTCTGTGCTTGTATTGTGGTCACGAATGTGTGTCTCATGTGATTGAAGAGAAATCTCTTTTAATTGTCAAAATGATTGTTAACCTACTAAACTTGGTGGAATCCTCTTTAGAGTAATTATTGTACTTACCACTTCTCCTTTCTCATATCGGTCGAGGTTGGTGGGCAGTTTGAGGTCAGCGGCGACGGCCATATTCTCACCAACTGTTAGGAGGCCCTGCAATCTGTCATCTTGCTGGATGTAACAGGACATCCTTTTGAAACGTTCTGGAATATAATGGATTATTAACGTTATTATCTAGTGTTATACTAAGATAAAAACTAAGTAGAGAACTAAGATTTTTCAACCGGAATTGTTTCGAATTTACGGTATTTTTTATACACTTTTCTTCTCCAAGCTTTAACGATGTAATTTATGTTATTTAGGTATATTACAGAATTAAATTGATCACTGATACAGCTCACTGATACTAATACATTGATACAGCTCTCTTAAAACTTGTACCACTGCTGCTTTACGACAGAAACAGGCAATTTCTAAATCTCCTTCGGCAAAATAATTTATAACTCGAAAACTACAAATAATCGTGGAACATACATGGGGGTGATTTGGATACCCCTTAGCATGAGGCATCAAAATTTTCTTTCGAACGTCTATCAATGGGCCACTCTGTATAATGTATTCCTTGATGGCTATTCTGTGACATTTAAATCATAATAATTACATTTATTTAGTGTGCATTTTATTCAGTTTATTCATTTTTACAGGGTGTAAGGGACAGGTCTCCGAAAACTGAAAGGGCATAATCACAATGAATAATCAGTCTAAGGAACTGAACAAATTTCAGAGACTAAAACTTTCAGGGAATAAAAATAAAAATCAGCCACTCCATACAAAGTGTCCAATCAATTTACAATTTTATTTGGAGAGCCTGATTTTGACATAGACATAGACATTGACTGAATTTCAGTCTTTTCCCTTAACCTGTCCCTTATACCTTTTATAAAGTATTTTAAAATAAATTTTATCTAATCTTTATTTATTGAGTGTGCATTTTATTCAGTGTGCGTTTCCAACAACTTTGTGATGGATTGTCTCGAAAAGATGACTTTGCGATTTAAATTTAATAGTTTAATTGGATTCAAACTTAGAGCAACGCGTCAAACCGCGCAAGCCCGTGCGCGCGAAAATCGTGTTACTCTATGGATTCAAAAAGCTAGAACTAGATTTTCTGAACTGACGTCACCTTAAATAGTTTTTGTTTTTCGGTAAGCGTTTACAATCATAAAAAAACCGTCAAATTAGAACACCAACGCCATCTATGAGCGTTTTGGTGCCGAGCTGGCCATGACATCCCGCTTTAAAAAATATTATGCGTATGTATCCCACAAAGAGATTACGAGCGTAGCGAGGTTCAAATCTCTTTGGTATCCCACCAAAAAAAAATTCAAGTGAGTGAGTCGGTGACGAAATCGGGGTTCCTTACATATCAATAAAATCTAAAGTATAAGAGCTATGCAACTGAAACTTTGTATGTTTAATAACTCTACTATTGTCATCATATTATGAAAATTTTGTTTATCCGGTATAACCCAAACCCAAGTTATGAGGGTTCAAAGAAATGACAAAGCGCTTCGAGAAAAGGCAGGTAGTGAGTGCCCTTGCGCTTCGCTTGGCTCGTCTTGCAGACTGCAGACAAATCGGCCTGATAAACTCGTAATATAGGTAAGTAATACATTTATTGAAAATAAACAATATCATAGCATAATAAAAGACTAATTCACTGGCATGCTTCAGGAAGCATGTATGACCTCATGGGCTATAAATGGATAAGAAGATAAAAAAAACCGGTCAAGTGCGAGTCGGACTCGCGCGCCGAGGGTTCCGATATACCTATAGTATTTTTGGAAGCAATAAAGTCCATTTTCAGGACCGCAAAACTAAATTTGTTTGTAAAGGTTTTTTGCAGATTTCTGAAAAACTGTGCAACTTAGAAAGATCGTTTTATTTTTGCTGTAAAGTTTACATAAACCTCTGTCAACTGTAATTAATTCAGATTTTCCCTTACTCAAACTTCGGAGATAAGGGGGGGGGAATGGTATTTTTTTTGACATTTTTCATCATAACTTGAAAACTAAGAAACTTAAAAAAATACAAAAATATATTTTAAAATGTACAAGTAAAGCCCTTTCATATGATACCCCACTCGACCTAGTAGCGACAATTTGAAATTTGGCCCCCCCTATTTTGGCCCCCTTTACATTAATAATCATACTTTTTTCAAAAAAAATTCATGTGCAATTAAGTTGGGCAACTATATTCTAAAACTATTCCAAATTTCAGCTCGATAGCGTAAGTGGTTGCTGAGATATAGAGGTGTGACAGACAGACGGACAGACAGACAGACAGACAGACAGAGCGGCACCATAAGGGTTCCTTTTTTTTACCATTTTGGTATCGGAACCCTAAAAATTAGCTAAATGCGAGGGACACCTGTGCACGGAGGGTCCCGATATGTGTTGTGTACAAGGTACAGTAAGCGTAAACAAGTTTAGTATTTTTTGTCACATTTCATTACTAGGCGAAAAACAACAGTCATATTTTGTTACCATGTAGGAATTGGCAAAATTCATGACCAAAATTCAAATTAATTTATATTCATAATGGTTATGATTTTTTTGGTATTTAGTCGTTAATGAAGTTTGATAAGCATTACCTAATTTCAAGTCGAACGTACTGATCTGAAACAACGGAAGATTGAACATACCTATACTCGTAGGTATCTACGGTCGTAACCCTAAAAAGATGCTTACTTTATCAAGCACGAACTGTAAGCCTACGATAAATAATGATATGCTTTATGACCCTTTTAAACCTTGCGAATATAGCAAAAAATAAGATCCACGTGGAGATAATATTAATCTTTAGAAAAAACTGAACTATAATCTTTGTTGCCATAAATAACTTCATTAATCTTGATAATGTAAATAAGTCTAAATTTATTTATTTGCTATTTCCTTAATCCAATAATTCCTAATATTTAAGGTGTAGTAATTTTGTTAGCACAGTACAAGACTGAAGGATAACATTGTTAGATTTTATGGTCTTTCCATAAATTTAGGTACTTACTATTTATTCCTATAACTGATAGGAGTTTGGTGCTGTGACATTACAGAGCATATAATAGGTCTTTACCTATGAAATTGCTGTTTTGTATGGCGAATTTTAGGTAAACTTAATTTTCAGTATTAACATTTTTGCATTTTGTTAGGAGTTATAAATTCAATTCTTTTTATTTTTTTGAGCATTATTCGGTAGACACTTAAGCTTAAGCTAACAGAAGTTTAAATTTAATTTTCGAAAAATATTATTTGTGCAAAATTATAACAAATCTAATGATGAAATCGGCGACACGACGACACAATCGCAATCACACGAATCGATGACGACATTTTAGACGAACAATTTTCGAACCTTTAATTTTATATATCAAACTAAAAATAAAAACTTTATTTTATGCGAAAATTGATAACCTTGAAGTCAACTTTGAAATGAAAAAAATTGCATTAGAATTATAGAAATTATGATCTCATTAATCTGTAAGAAAATTTTGGCAATTTCATAAGACCTATTATAAGCCTAAGTATTCGCTTATGCAACGGTAGTCTAATTTTTTTGCATTAACTAGTATAGGTTCAATTTCTAGATGTGACAAGCGTATAAAAAAAACTGACTGCAATTTTACTTAATGTTTTTTGCCCTCCAGGCACGGTTGAAATGTATGTTTTTTTAATGGAAGCTGGTCACTGAACGGTACTGAAATACGTAAAGACAAGATTCGACTTACTCATATTCCTCCCTCGGCCATTGATGAATACCGCGCCTCCGACGCCCGTGATGCGGTACCCTGACAGGACGTCTAGGAGTGTTGACTTGCCAGCCCCCGAGGGACCCATGATGGCGATCAGCTGACGCGGCCGAAGCCGCCCATTCACTGAGTGGAGTATCTGTTTATAGCCTGGAAGAAACAGAAAAAAAATACTTGTACTACTTATGTTTAACTAGGAAGTGGTGTCGATTCTGACAGACCCAAACTAAAACTAAACAAAATTTGACAGGTCTAAAACTGATGCTGTCTTTTATTAGCCCATAGGGAGTAACAAAGACAGTTACACTTTTAGACCTGTCAAATTTAGTTTAGTTTTAGTTTGGGTCTGCTAGAATCGACACCAGTGTGTAATTTATGAAACTTGTGATAAATTGATGCCATGATGATTCTAATTTGAACTAAAAAAAAGACTTGAATTTCTCTTCGTTATAGTTATATGGAAGAAAAGTTCATCATAAAAAATCCCTCTTCTTCTCCTTCTTTTGTTTCGTTTCCCTACAAGCGCACGCACAAGGAGATGCTCTCCTTTAGACATTTGTGACCCCACGAGTATTAACTGCAAAAAGTCTGGTATATTTTGCTCTATGGTTACCTTGTTTGCTAGCCTTGGGGCTGGCGACTGCGTTGGGGTATCTAATTGAAATTATGTATATCGCTACAATATGTGGAAGTACCTGACTTGTAAGTACATCCAACCTAGCGGCTTAGGTCATTGATATAACATAATACGATACTTTGTTTATTTCTTATAACTAGATTACATAAATGCGTGCTAGGCGTTTCTATTCCAGATAACGCAGAAACCTGAGTAAGAATTATGTAGAGTAATGTGCCTAGTCAAAGTTCCAGTCATACCACAGAGGAAATAATGGAGAAGTCATCATACGATGTCCTAAGGATTCCAGACTTTTCAAACCTTCTTTAAATCTTTTGCATTAATCGTGATCTTAACAAAAAGAGATTGACAGCCTTGATGGACGTGCTCTGCTGATCTGCCCAGGCAGTTTACTGTTAACTAATATGTGGCCCAGGCGACTGAACAACTTATCTAAGGTATACAATACAATACAATACAATACAATACAATACAATACAATACAATACAATACAATACAATACAATACAATACAATACAATACAATACAATACAATACAATACAATACAATACAATACAATACAATACAATACAATACAATACAATACAATACAATACAATACAATACAATACAATACAATACAATACAATACAATACAATACAATACAATACTCTTTATTGCACACAGAAATACAAAATTTACAAAAGAAAAAAAATACAAAATGAAATACGGAGCACAGTACGGTATACGGTATAGGTAACGATTTAAAAAAAAAACTCCCTATTGAAACTCCATCGCCTGCTAATGCGTTTTTTTATTTTATTAATAGGAGATGGAGTTTTTATAGGGAGCTTTATTTTCGTATCGTGACCTATTTTAAGAGGTGGTTCTGTCCATGAAACTGAACATATTTTTCCAAGAAACGTAGGTCGAACTCCGAAAAATCTTTTTCAACTTTATACTTTAGGAGGTATTTTTTTTCGTAGGTATTTCGACCTTTGTTTGTTAGGAAACGCCTCTCAGCTTCATATGGCAGATTTACTGCCTTTGGACTTGTTTCAACATAATTGTAATATCATTGCTTGTATTATGCAGTTTTTGTCATTATCAAGACAATTTCTAAGTTTTTTTTAGTTATAAATGGCTTACTCTTGACCTTGATCTAGTCTTGAAGACAGAGATGAGGTCGACGATGGAACGAGCTTGCCCAGAACAAGCCTATTCACTCGCGACTTGAATAGATTCGGGTTATATAAACTAGGGAACACAGACGCAGGAAGGAACACAACTAAGTACGTCATGTATGTATGTATGTCAGTAGTAGTGTGAAGCATTTTTATCAGCTTCATATAGCTTAATAATGGCAAGCGCTACTAGCGGCCTAACTCCTCTGGTTTCCGGAGTCATGATAACCTAATTAAATTAATTAAATAATTTAATTAATTCGCGTAGAGGCGAAACACGTGTAGTGTGCTGTTATGTGGTTAGTTTGTTGTTGTTGCCTGCGCATGCACATTATTTGTAGAAATGCGATAAGGCCCTTTATGTCCCCATCTCTACATATCTATACAGCGTGAATTTGTATTGGTTTCGCACGCCCAGTGATTCTGCTCATGAAAACAAGTAACTTTCCCAAAGAAAAAAATTTTTTACTCAAAAAAAATTTTTCGCCTCCTCATACAAAATGAGTCGATCACGTGACCACTTTACTATGGAGAGGCGAAAAAATTTTTTCGAGTAAAAAATTTTTTTCTTCTGGATAGTGTCTTGTTAGGTATCATGAGTAGAATCACTGGGCTTCGGGTGCGAAACCACTACAAATTCACGCTGTATATATAAAAGAAGAAGGTGACTGACTGACTGACTCACTGACATATCAACGCACAGCCCAAACCGCTTGGTCCAGAGATTCCAAACTTGGCACGTAAGTTCCTTATGAGGTCTAGGAAAGAAAGTGTTTTATAGAATTCTACCCCTAAGGGGGTAAAATAGGGGATGAAAGTTTGTATGAAAGTCCGTCAGTTTTGAAGTTAGGATCTTCAAGGAGGGGGAGGAGGAGGGGGAGAGGGTGATGGAGGGGTAGGGAGAGGGGGAGAGGGAGAGACTGCGCAATACTGCACATTGTCTGAATTCCACGCGGGCGACACACAGCGGTGCGCGGGCACAGCTAGTTATGTACTAATCTAAAACCTATAAAGGGTAATACTTCCCGTTAAACTAGAATCTTGTCATTTGGCTAAAAGCTAGATCTCACAACAAAGCAAAGATAAATGTTATAACTTTTCTCACAATTTTTTTAACCCATTAAGATAACCTCCCGTTTCAAGTACATTCATATTCAAAAGGTACTACACAATAGGTATTAATTTGGCGAGAAGCTAGGTGTGACAGCACAAGCAAAGGAAAATGTCTAAAACCATAAAGTACTCGTACCTATTATAACTTTTCACAAACATTTATAACAAATTAAGTTGAGCTCCCGTTTTAAGTACATTCAGATGAAAGGACATTCATATTTGTCAGGTTTGAGTGGACGCGGAGTTTATAAAATCAAAGGGCAAAATTTTGTAGAAATCGTACGGTACCTTTAGTGCACGAGTTCAACTCGCACTGGGCCAGTTTTTAAAAAAGTATAGAAGTCCAGCACAGCTTTAAAATATTCCAGTACATTGTAAAGAAAATTTGGATACCACAATTTTAATTTGTTTTCTTTTTTAATTTTTAATCTTTTTTTTTAAATATATTTTTTTAACCTTATTTTTAATTAAATGTTTAGGTTCTTAAGTGATAGACAAAGCAAGATTTCTCATCACATATTCTCTTTGACGCTCTTCCTATCCCGTGAGGGATATACAGCGTGATTTTTTATTCACCAGAAAAAAATTAAGGGATGATTCTGCCCATGAAACTGAACAACTTTTACCAAAGAACATAGGTCAAAATACGAAGAACCAAATTTGACCTCCCATACAAAATGGGCTATCAGCTGATGCATTTCCTATGGGAGGTCAAAAATTGATTTTCGTATTTCGACCTATGTTCCTTGGGAAAAGTTGTTCAGTTTCATGGGCAGAACCATACCTAAATTTTTTTCTGGTGAATAAAAAATCACGCTGTAGGATATAGGAGTGATGATACTCTCATTTGCACATACAGGAACCATTAGCCAAATTTTACGTGTGTTCTATCTAAATTTGAAATTTCCATGTATAAGTCCGCTCGGAACAATGTTTCTTGTCTTTGGTTTTGGTCAATTCGTATACCTTTATCAACTCGAGAATATCTTGGATAGTCTCGAATAATGTCAATACGTACAGCTTATTGCTGAACAAGTGACACAACAACGATAAGATTAGGTCAATATTCGAGGCTAAATGCGTAAACCGTGACCAATACGCATCGCATTTAAAAACATTATATTATAAAGGGTCTTATTTTGATTCTTTGAAGTTTTTCAACGCCTACGCCTAGAGAGTGCTCCGAGACTGTCAACCACATGCGTGTCTCGAATTTTACCATACTTTGGCCATATCGCAAAAAGAGACACAGATAATTTAGAAAAACTTATGGTGACTGGGAAGATCCAAAGCAAACGGCCAAGAGGACTATGTTCCAAACGGTGGTCTGACCAGGTTTTGAAAAAGCTGGAGATGCCTGTCAGCACAGCTATCCACCAGGCCAGAAGATCGAAGGCGGTGGAAGCAATGATCAAGACTATGCGTAAATCGGGATCACGCTATCCTCTGCAATGAGGGACCCATTGGAAGAGAGAGATGTTTTTACCAATTTTAAAGTTTATTTGTTAATAATATATGTTCTATATTTTGCAGTTCTATACTATTACGAGTACTTTGAATTATTGTAAGTTAAAGATACAGGGGGTGTAGATAAGATGATATTTGACATATTTTTATGTTATCCTATACATATTTATGCAAATTTTACGAAGTTCGCTTTCGGCACCTTTAAACTTAATGGTCTTGTCATCTTTGATCCCTAGGTGTTGTCATCTTTAAAAGTTTGCCTGCTTTTCAAATCAAAAGTTTGTTCACAATAGTAACGTGCAGTAATTTTTTTCGCTTCTATTTTTGCTGTCTTACCCGATACTGGGCCCTGAGTCAAGTTGCTTTCTACAATCGCAAACGCCAGTAGAATAGAATGAAAATGTATGGGATTGACATTAGCTAACGAAATGTCACGTGACAGCTTATGTCAAATCCATAGAGTTTTATTCTATTCTACTGGCGTTTACGATTGTAGAAAGCCACTTGACTCAGGGCCCTGTAATTATCAGAATGATTAGTCAGTTAAGTTATTGTAATACATATTATGAAAATAATGAAGAAAAAAATTAAGGTATATTGAAGGTATAGCCACAGATTAATTAATAGTAAACTAACGTATAGCTAATCATGAATCTAAATGTTTTACTCGTTATTAAAATCAACTTTTCAAGGTACGTGACTAAAAATTTATGAAATCTGGAGACATAGGTACTTCAGGAAAAAAAATCGGTCGCTCCCATAGAATACATGAAACTGTTTCATATATTCTATGGTTGCTCCTCTATGGCCAATCCAAACAAAGACGGTTTTCTTTTTCATTTCAGAATAGATTTTTGTTGAGTCATCGTGTCAGGGTCAGGGCCTAGAGACAAAGGATTTTCTATTACCGCAAACGCTAGTAGAATAAAATGGAAACGTACAGGATTGACATGAGCTAACGAAATGAGCTAATGTTTTTATTCTAATATACAAGGTGTAAGGGACGGTGTACCAAAAAGTGAAATGGCGTGCTCAGTCAACGAAACTGAACAACTTTCCCAAAGAAACATTTTTGAGAAAAGACAAAAATATTTGATCTCTCCATACAAATTACTCACTCTGATCGAAGAGTTTGTAAGGAGAGTTTGAAATTAGTTTTCATTTCCAAAAAATGTGTCTTTGGGAAAGTGGTTCAGTTTCGTTGACTGAGTATGCCCTTTCAGTTTTCGGTACACCGTCCTTTACATCTTGTATATAAAAATGTACGGGATTGACATGAGCTAACGAAATGAGCTAATGTTTTTATTCTATTCTATAGCGTTTACGATTATACAAAGCCACTTGTGTCAGGGCCCTGTTCAGTTTTAGGCAGGCAGTCCGGGCAGCGAGGTTGATATCTCTTTGGGCTGTTGCTTACACTCAATATATTTTAATACTTATTATTGTATGTATAACACTTCGGCAGATAAAAAGACAATGTTATCCATTGTGTTTTGACGCATTAAAGTATTATTGTAGTTACTACAAATTGGCTTAAGATAAGCTTAAGTACGCGCGTATTATAAATAAGCAATTATACAGCGTGAATTTGTATTGGTTTCGCACCCAAAGCCCAGTGGTTCTACTCATGATAACAAGCAACTTTCTTGAACAAAAAAATGTTTTACTCGTAAAATTTTTTTCGCCTCTCCATAGTAAAGTGGTCACGTGATCGACTCATTTTGTATGGGGAGGCGAAAATTTTTTTTCGAGTAAAAAATTTTTTTCTTCGGGAAAGTTGCTTGTTATCATGAGTAGAATAACTAGGCTAACCAATACAAATTCACGCTGTAGTGGCATTTTTTCTCTAGCCTAAAGTAGAGATTACCTGGAAGACACTGCTACTCTAGTAATAAGGCGGCCTCTGTGTGGGTCCCCCCCCTAATTTTTGAGTGCGAGGGTCAACACAATAGCATCATAATGTTTCACACCATTAGGAAATACGACATTTTGCTTAATGATCAGTTTAATAGTAGTGCTAATTGTACTTTACACGGCTATTTTTAGGGTTCCGTACCTCAAAAAAAAAACGGACCCTTATAGGATCACTTTGTTGTCCGTCTGTCCGTCTGTCTGTCTGTCAAGACCCTTTATCTCACGAACGGGTAGAGGTATCAGGTTGAAATTAATACCATATGTTAGGGTCTATGAACCACACAAGATCTGAAAATTTCAATTTTTTACAACGACGCAATCAAAAGATATGGCTTTTTATGTCCTCATCTCCATACATTTATGCAAAAAAGCAAAACCTACAGGTTACTTCCCGTTGACCTAAAATTATGAAATTTGGCAAGAAGCTAGGTCTCACAGTACAAATAAACGGAAAAGTCTGAAATCATTAAATATTACAACTTTACTCACAACTAATGGTAACCAATTGTGGTGAGCTCCCGTTTCAAGAACATTCATATAAGAGAGGGGTCAAGTTGGATGGACGCGGAGGCGGTTTTTGTTGAACACTTACAAACTTGAAAATTGGTATGTTTATAGTTCATAAGCTATAAAATTACAACAAATAATAAAATTTGGTCAAGTGCGTGTCGGACTCAAAAAATCTAGCACATTAATAAAATTTTAACTAATACAATTATGATTATGTGGTGGTACGGAACCCTCAGTGCGCGAGTCTGACTCGCACTTGGCCGGTTTTTTCTATTAGTGTATTGCATGCATACATGGTCTAAGGAATGACTTGGCATATACAGTAAACGCATGATCAGTCAATAAAACTCCAAAAACATGTATATATTACCAAAAAAATCGACCTCTCCAACTGTACTTACTTTTGTGTTGTTATTGCTGATTTGTTTTTGTGCCGACGATTTTTTTTAAGAATGTTGTAAGTCGAAGATCGTGCCCTTTTAATTTTTATAACATGTCCCTTTATAACTGTATAGTGTATCTTAGGCTATTACGTTAAGTAACATGTCCAAAAAAAAACAATTAAAAAAATCATCGATTGACGGTGAAGGAGAGAGCCAAAAAAGATAAAAAAAATTCGACCTCCTCATACGTAAAACTATCGCTAGGTTCAGGCAGCATATATGCTAAAGTTTTCAATTGTCAACAGATGTTTTTTAGGGAAACTGGCTCAGTTTCGTCTACTAGCCGTTCATCATTCCCAAGTATAGCGAAAAAACCTGCGGGAATTCCGCGTTCCGTCAAGTTTGACATCATCATAACATCCCATGAAACGTCCACTCCAGGACAGGGAGCTCCCTCCAGAACTCCAGCAAAAACGCGTGGTACTTTGGAGGGGATTTGCCATAGTCACCACGCTTGTAAGCGTTGCGGCTGGCGACCGCAATATGTAAGATGGTAAGATACACAAACAGATGCTGCTGCCCATCCTCCGGTTCATAAGCCCTTAGTCGCCTCTTACGACACCCACGGGTAGAGATGGGTTGGTGCTATTTTTTGCCAGCACCACACGCGGACGAGTCCGGTATGTATACTAGAGTAGAATTTCCGCAAAGGAGCTTACCGCAAGGGCTTGTAACTTGTTACATTTGTTTTGTGGTTGCGGATCGTTCTGACGCGAAATCCATGACAGGTGTGTCGCTACATTAACATCCTGTATGTGTCTTACGACGCGTGTGGTTCAAAGTAATCTATATTTATTAATTCGAACTGCTCTTCTTTTCACTTATGTATTTAAATGCCTACTAAATGTATTCGTAATCAATTAACGTGACCTATTTACTTCACTTGATGATTGCGAAATTGTTGTGACATGCATAGATAGACAAAAGACTAGGTATAAGTAATTTAATTAAATACGTCTATATCTAGCCCGTATGGTGCCGGCAAATAATGGTACCAACGTGGTACTAACCCATCTCTACCCGTGAGTGTTGTAAAAGGCGACTAAGGGACTACGAACCGAAGTGCCAGCCGCAATATACGAGTATATATATTTGTAATCGGTTTCTTAGGGGGCAACGGTGTTTAAGGTGATAACAGCCCTCAAATTAGAAGCTACGCGATCGTCAATGCAAATATCGACTTTATTGACACGTCAATAGCGTTCATATAAGAGTGCTCTTCATCGTGGCTGTTACGACCAACGTCGAGACTCTCACCCATAAAAAAAGGGGTTATTATTGATTTTATACCACATTATTAATTATTTTTTCAAATATTTTACTTAAATTTCAGAAACCGTAAAGTTTAGAATTTTTGGGTGGAAGAAGCATCAAAATCGTATTAAGCGTTTAGGAGCCTTCGAAGCAATAAGATATTTTTTGCGTAAAATAAGAGGAGAGAGAAGATTTTTTTCTGGCAAAACTAACAGTTATAATAAAAATAATCTACTTAAAAATTATTGTTTATCATATTGATTAACTCATTTCACTCAACGATTAGACCATCCGTTTGGGAGAAGTTTGCCTTCAAAATTAGCTCATTTTTGCAATTTTAAGGGTTTTATTCGTCTTAAGGGGGCAAAAAATCGATCTAGCTAGGTCTCGTGTCTGGTAAAATTCGTTTTCCTTGTGTTTTAGAGGATTTTCTAAATTCCGCGTTTTAGACAAAAACTTGCAGCGCCATCTGTTGATGAGTAGTATAGCTTGCTCACCCGAAGCTCGGTCGCCCAGGTACTTATGATAATGATGATGATATCCGCCACAGTTCACGAAAGTGGGTTTGGTTTGTAAACATAATAATGTCCTAAAAATCATGTAAAAAGTGTTAAGAACGTGGATATTATGGGATTTAAGTCTACTAGCTATAGCGCCTGCGACTGTGACTTCGTCCGCGTGGATTCGTATATAGGGTGACTTTTAATTAGTTTAATTAGTTAGATATGCATGTACTCATGATACTGAAAAACTTTTCCCAAGGAAAATAGGTCGAAATACGAAAAACCAAATTTGACCTCCCATACAAAATGCGCTATCGCAGCTGATGCAGTTTCTATGGGAGGTCAAATCTTGATTTTCGTTTTTCGACCTATGTTCCTTCGGGAAAGTTGTTCAGTTTCATGAATACATTCATACCTTTTTCTATCAAGATCTAATTAAAAGTCACCCTAGGTAGGGGATGAATTTAGCAAAATCCTTCAAAGCGTTTGCCTACGCTTCATTATTATGAGAAACCTCTGTGCTCATGTTTCTGTACCAAAGAGGCTGTGCGTTGGTACATCAGTTGACAAGTCAGTCAATCACAGGGACTAGATAAGTACTATACGTACAACGTCAATCATAGTACTTATCTAGTCCCTGCGTCAATCACGGTTTCCTTTTCTACAGGGTGTTAAGTGACTTGCGGAGAACCTCTCGGATGGTATAGGTGTGGGCAAACTACTTGAACAATGACCTTGGCTGCGCAGAGTCGATTTTACATACAAATTGACGTGCGCAAAGCTTCCCCCACCACGCGATTATTGTTTAAGTTGTTTGCCCCGCAGTATACCTCCGAACATAAAACTGAACCACTTTTGTTCTATTTGCTCGGTTAGTACGAAGATCAATTAGTACGAAGAAGCTCTTTTGCGAATTTTCAAAAGGCGGAAAAAAATGTTGTTCAGTTTTGTATTTACAGAAGAATCCCATGAAAGGCATTAAAATACTACTTTGCTCGGGTAACTGCTGTAGGTACTTCGACTGGATATATTTCATGATTAAATATTGAACAATTACGTTACCTGGGTGCAATGTTTTGTTTCAACATTACCAACACAAATACAGACAGACACACACACACGTGTTGAGTTGTTAATGTGGTAGCAAGCAAAACAAATTAGCTTCCGCGAACAAAAATACTTGTCGCCTTTGTTGAACATCTGTCCCTTACTGTGAGTGCAATGTACAATGTCCAAACAAAGCTGAATCACGTATACAGGGTACGTTCAATAAACTTACAATGGTTTATTTAACGAACGTATTGTTTCAAAAAATCTCTGGATGGCAGTGTCCTTGATGGGGCGAACGTAAGTTTAACGTGGATACGTTTATGTAGTTACGTACAATCACGTCAAGCTTCCCCCCGTCGCTCCCTCCCTCATCCCTCTCAACCACCTTCCCTCACTCACCAACCATCACTCTCTGACGCATTCAAAGCTCGATGTAGTGCCAATTATTAATTGCATGAAATGACCCACGTCAATTTCATCATCTTAATGGAAAATTAACTTATCATTCGATCGATCACTACAGCCTAAAGACATCCTCCGCTGAATTTACGCTTACCGCATTTACCGGCTTGTTGTGATCTTGGATCGTGGGTTCGCGTTGTAGGGGGTCTGTTACTAGTCTTTTAATGCCTGTTCGCCAATCTTGAATCTTTCAGGAGTTCCGCCCCATCGGCCATCGGTTTTTCGGCCATCAATTTGCTCTTCCTACGACAACTTTAGTTTGGTGAGTCGCAGATCTATGTCAGAAAATTGTTTCGCTCCATGTTTTAGAGTTTAAAAAATACATAGTGCTCACTGCAGCTAAGACCTAGTTAGTGCCTAGATATATTGCTTCGATAGATAGTAAATAGTTAAAATGAAAATGAAACTTATTATTCTCTAAAAGGTTATTTCACACGTTCACAGACCACAATGATGTGTCACGTACATGCTTGCCAGGAGTCCAAGCTCCCACTCACAACTAAACTCTGTCAGTTGCACTTATGAATTGACAGGTCGTTTTGTATGGGGACTGCGAAAGCAATTAGTCATAACAATGACTAAACCAATACATACATACAATCACGCCATTTTCCTGTCGGGGTAGGCTGAGACCACAACTCAACCTGCTTTTCAAGATCGTGAAAACTTTATTTAAAATTAAAGATCCTATTCAGGAAATTATGTGTTAAAATACATACATAAATCACGTTTTTTTTTTGTCTCGGTAGGCTGAGACCACAGCCCTCCACCTGCTACGATCTTGACATACTTATCTCTCGCTCCCTCTACTTTGATCAACCCTTTCATACTCACTCGTCGGTTTTAGGTAACTTCTAACCTGGCCTTTATTTAGAAGCTTCTAAATTTGGTCTTGGATTGTAAAGAAACTTGAAACCCGCACTTGAAGAAATTATCCCTTCGTGTGAGCTCAAGACGCAACACTATTTGGAATATCTTTGGTCGTATGTATGAGTAGGTAAAGTATTGAAAAGTCAGTAGTTTTTCGCATTAAAGTAATTATTCTAAAGCGTTATATTTTTATCACCCAGGCCCTGAGTCAAGTGGCATTCTACTATCGCAAACGCTATAGAATAGAATAAAACTCTATGAGTTTGACATAAGCAATCACGTGACATTTCGTTAGCTAATGTCAATCCCATACATTTTCTTTCTTTTCTACTGGCGTTTGCGATTGTAGAAAGCCACTTGACTCAGGGCGGATATTTTAGCAGGTGTTTTTGCCCATGAAACTGAGCAAGGAACATATAATAGGTCAAAATACGAAAAGTATATTTTTCGACGTGCTGTCAGCTGATGCAATTCTCATGGGAATTAGATTTTCTTTTATATTACGACCTATGTTCCTTGGGAAAAAGTTGCTCAGTTTCGTGGACAGAAACACCTCTTAAAATATGCGGGATGAAAAAAAAAGTTTGTATAACATTACAAGTGCTTTGTTCTATTACATTTTCCATTGTGTCACAAGTCAATAAATTCAATACGTATTGTAGACATAATTTGCAGATTTTAAAATTCTATTCACATTTTCGAATGTTGGTCGTGTATAGAATATCGCAAAAGGTTATTTTATTTTATCTTTTTTAGTGAAATTCTTTGTTTGATAAAGTGCTTTTGTTTACGGTTTGTTAGATATCTACATAAAGTAATGCCAATATAAGAAGTCCGTTTTGACGTTTCCTTAACACCAACGCACAAGGTTCAATTTTCTTTGTAGGTCATAATTTTTCATACGTTTGAGAGCTGTTACAAAGGACCTATTACGATGGCCTTACTTTAAGGTCCTTAATTTTGCATATCGTTTTGATTTGGTGGATTTAGTGCAATCATAACCAAATGCCACCTGGTAGAACAATCATATTACTGTTATACAGGCTGTAAGGGGCAGGTTAGCAAATACTGAAAGGGCATGATCAGTCAACGTAAGTAAACAACTTTCAGTGAATAAACTTTCAGGATATAAAAAATTAAAAACTTGATTTGACGGTTTGTATGGAGAGGCTGATATTATTTTTCATTTCCTTAACATTTTATTCCAGCGGTATCTTAGATACCGCTGGAAGGATGAAGTCGCCAAAGACCTGAAAGAGCTGGAAGTGCCCGTCTGGTCAGATTTGGCACAGAATAGAGACGAATGGCGTACTTTAATGTCGGAGGCCAAGATCAACTTCGGGTCGCTGAGCCAGCGAAGTAAGTAAGTAAGTTAAAATTTTATTCACTGAATGTTGTTCGATTACGTTGCTGATCATAAGTAACTCGACTTAATGTCGCAAAGGGCCAGAACATTTCGGATGATGGACCTAGTAGGTACCAACTTTTAGTATGTTATTAAAGATCATATTACACCTTTAATAACATACTAAAAGTTGGTACCTACTGGGTTCATCATCCGAAATGTGTTTACCTTAAGTCAAGTTACTACATACCGTTCCAGTATCTGCCAACCTGTCCCTTACACCCTGTATATAGTTTGCTTTGTTCTCAAAACCAGGCCCTACCCTTGGCGACCCCACTGAAACCTAGATAGTGTTGTTTCGCGGATGCTAGCGGCCACCGAATGACCCAGTTGGCGTATCAGCTATCAGCTGTAAGCGCTGACGTCATACGCGGTCAACGAACGCGAGATAAGTTTGCGTTGGTTTCAAATGGAGCTGAAAAACGCGCTCACTCATGTTTTGTGTGCTATTCTTTGTTTTTGCTACTCCTTTTCTTCTGCTTAGCGTTACCCCGGGTCTTTTCCCGGTCTTCGGCACTACTCGTGCCACTAGTCTTGTGGTGAGATTGTTCACGTCGCGGAGATGAAGATGTTGTTTCAAGTCAACTGCTAAAACATGGCTCAACCAATACTTTCAAATAAAGGAAGTGGAAAGCCCACGAAAAGTGTATAAATGGGTAGTGTGAGAGGGATCAAATTTATGTATAGTAAGTGTAGACTGTAAATCCCGCCCTGGGTAGGCCACTTGAAATGGAGAGATTAAGGACTCTAGGGCCACTTCTTTGTCAAAGTAAATAATTAAGTCCTGTTTATTTTATTGGCCATCGTCCAACACTTTTCTAACAACTGAAACCATAGGAACTTCCTTCAGACAGAGGGACCATGTAGGGCACCTTGTTTTCCAAATAAATATTGAGTCATGTTCATTTTACTGGCCATCATCCAATACATTATGTACATACATCATCATAAGAACTAAAATAATACAACATTACGAGTAAGTTCGTAAAGTTTTTGTTATTTTATGTGAACTCAAAAGAAGTTGCTTATTTAATAACTTCTTCTTTTATTCTTAGTTGTAGGTACCCTTCTGTAGCGATCGGTCCACTTTTCCGATCGGTCCATGGTTTTCCTTTTTGGTCCATTTCCCAATGCGTCTACTTTCCCAATCAGTCACTCTTCAGTTACTAAAAGTCGCGTCTGATTTAAAACGCTATCTCAGGTGTCTCGACCAATCTCTTCCATTCTTATTTGTCGTCAGCTAGTCGAAGGGAGGTTCAGAATCGCTTAAAGTTGATAAAAAGGAAAACAAAACACAGCAACGGAAAACAATTAGAAATGGTTTACCTCACTTTTGTTGCAAAGAATCTAAGTTATAATTCTTTATCACATTCCTTAACCCTTCTTTGTCCACCTGCAGCATTGTCTTGTCGCTTGATACAATAACTAATAACACATCTATCATTACAAGCGATAACAATTTTTACCTTGTTGTTTTATCGTCAGGCTCGAGTAGGTTTACCAGATGTTATTGAAAACTTGGGACATTAAGCCTGGTTTCCTATAAAAGGTCCTAACACTCCTAACAATTTGTGGCATACGTCCGCTAACTTAGTTGGTATTCTAGGATACGACATCTCATTTAGACTGCGTACATATATGTTAAAATATTGTTTAACTGTATTTTTAGGGTTCCGTACCTCAAAATAAAAAAAACGGAACCCTTATTATAAGCACTATGTTGTCCGTCTGTCTGTCTGTCTGCCTTTCTGTCAAGACCCTTTTTCTCATGAACGGGTAGAGGTATCAGGTTGAAATTGATAACGAATATTAAAATCCATAAACCACACAAGATATGGCTTTTTATGACGTTATCTCCATATATTTTATGCACTAAAGCAAAACCTAGAGGGTACTTCCCGTTGACCTAAAATTATGAAATTTGGCAAGAAACTAGGTCTCACAGTACAAATAAAGGAAAAAGTCTAAAATAATTAAATATTACAATTTTTCTCACAACTTATAGTACCCATTTAAGGTGAGCTGCCGTTTCAAGAACTTTTCTATAAAAGAGGGGTTAAGTTGGATGGTCGCGGGGTTTTTAAAATCAAAGAGCAAACAAAAGTTTTTATGTATCATATGGCAGATAGGTGCGCAACCCTAAGGGTGCGAGTCCAACTCGCACTTGGTCGGTTTTTTTTAATACTTATTCCGTACACAAAATAAAATTGTTAGGTTAGGCAGGCGACTCTAAAGGGCAAAGATAAATACATAAATACATTTCACACAAAGCCTTGTACTAAGGGTATTAGAGACATATAAATAGATATACAATACATACGTAAATAGATAAATAACGCTTAAACACAAACTATCGCTTCTAAGTTTTTAATGGATTGATAGGAAAACCTGACAAGTGTATAAAAATCCTGACATGCCAGGATAAATGGTAAAGTGTGGTGACCCTAAGCCCGTGGCAGTGATTATGTTACGATACTACCTATGTTATGTGTTGAACTTTGTGCGAGGACTTTGGAGCGTAGTGTGATTCAATGTTTCCGAAGGACGATCAAGAATCAGGTTTATTGTTTTGCGATGTTTTGCAGTTTTCGCAGCAAGATGTGGAATTTTTGAAAGACTATGTAGCTTTCTACTACGAAAATATTTTTTTGTATTGGTTCAGTATACGTCGTACAAAATAACTCTGGCTGTGACCGTTAATGCGCAGAAGTCAAAAAATGAGTCACGGGGGTGAGCGCGGCAGGTGAGGGGGGGGAGGCGTGCGAATCGTTTATTGGCTCGCCGCCTGTCACCCATGCGCAGAAAATAACCGGCATAGCCAAACTTATCCTGAACACGCTATAGTTTTAGTGATTACCATAACATCCCATGAAACATCTACTGCAGGACAAGGTACACCCTCCAGAACTCTAGCAAAAACGAGTGGTGGTTAGGAGGTGATTTACCATAGTCACCACGCTTGTAAGTTTTGCGGCTGGCGGTGACCGCAGTATGTACGATTGAACGATACATAGAAAGATGTTGCTGCTCATCCTCCGGTCATAACCCTTAGTCGCCTTTTACGATACCCAGGGGAAGACATGGATTGGTACTATTCTTTGCCGGTACCACACTACAGTATTTCTAATGATTAAATCCTACAAATAGAAAAACATAAAAACAAATATTCTCATTAGAAAAATATTAATTGTGCAACATGGGTTTCGTTCATTTATCTATGTTGCATGGGATTGTGATACAGCTTTTACGAAGATATACGAGAAAGGTTTATATCTTATTATTTGTGAGAAATATTAGATGAAATGCCGTGTGGTGCTAGCAAAGAATAGAACCAACCCATCTCTACTTTTGGGTGTCGTAAAAGGCGTTATAGGTTATCAACAGGAGTATGGGCAACAGCGTCCTCCTCTGCATCTTAGCCTGTTACATACTGCGGTCACCAATAATCGAGGTCCATGGTGCCAGCCGAACAAGAGTGATATATGATACTTCCTCTCCAAATGTACCAAGCGATTTTGCTGGATCTTTCGGAAGGAAAAAGTGCAGTGAAAGTTCGATGATTATATCATAATGATTAGATGAAAATTAGCTGAACTATGAGGATGATTAAGGTGTATCTGTAGCAATCTTTAATAATGGTATGTACTCGTATGTATATCTACAAAAGATGACTTTCAATAGTAAGCAACTGGGCGACCGGGCTGCGCTCTATTATACTATATAATATAATTTTATTGAATTTTATTGATTTTTATATACTTATTGACGATCGTATTGTGAAAGAATATAATCTGACATGAAATGTAATTGTATGAAGTTACAATATGTGATTAAATAAACTAAACTAAACTACCCGCCTCAACATTAAAATAGCATCGGGTGAACAAGATATGCTACCCGCCAACAGATGGCGCTGAAAGATTCTGTCTAAAACGCGGTATTTAAAATAATGCTTAAAAACACGGGGTAACTATTTTCCCAGACATGAGACCTAGCTAGATCAATTTATCGAAAACCCTAGTATAGTATTTAATCGAAATCGTTAGAGCCGTTTTCGAGAAACCGATAACAGATGTGTATACAAATATACATACAAATAGGATTTTTCTTCGCTTTACCAGAAACTAAACGATAAGTAAACGCTTATATTTCAAATATGAACGTACATCATGTATGTTTTAGTTCATTACGTAGATTAAAATCAGTTTTTAAATTATTTTTATCATTAACTTGTCTTGAAAAAATACTGTTGTGAAAATTATGCAAAAAACAGAAAGCGTCGAAAATTAGGTTTTTTCAATGATGCATAACGTCATCATATCGTGACGGATGTTAGATCAATGCCAGACCTCACAAGGAAATAAAAAAAAGTTCTAAAAAAAATCTATCAGTCTATTCCATTTTAAGTTATTACATCTGCTACGAAATTGGCTACGGCGTAGCAGTTTTTGACGTAGTACTTTCTGCTGGAAGAAGTGGGTCACTTAAAAATTACTTAAAATTTGCAACTCAGCCGAATCGTCGGGAAAAGTAAGATAATTTATTTTGCCTAATTATAAGTATCGCGCTAAGACCCGAAATAAAAAAACCATGTATGAGAAGTGCGAAAGTTTAAAACAAACCTAAATATTTCTCATACTGTTTAAAGCGTTATAAGTAGCTGTGAAAAAGTAATAGGTAAACTAAGTTGTTTACTATAGATATGGACAGTCGAAGAACATCAAACGAAAAACCGATGGCTGATGAGGCATATAAAAGTTCTAGAATGGCGACAACGATTTTGTCAAGGTCGTGGGAAGCCTCCTAAGGATGGTGGAGATCTTACGAGAAGCTTATGTCTAGAGGCGGCCATCTTTTTCCTGATATGGCGATAAGAAGATCAATATCATCATAACATGCCATGTAACGTCCACTGAAGGACCGGGAACTCCCTCCAGAATACACCAACCTTGTGTACGCGTGGTACTTTGGAGGAAAATTACTTTAGTCACCACGCTTGTAAGCGTTGCCGCTGGCGACCGGTGTAGTTGGTGACCGCAGGGTGTAATATGGAACAATACACAGAAAGATGCTCCTCTGGTTCATAAACCCTTAGACGCCTCTTACGACACCTACGGTTAGAGATGGGTTGGTACTATTCTTTGCCGGCACCACACCGGGCGGGATAAAAGAAATAATCCCTCTTTGTATTTTTTGTCTTTTGCTATTTGTGTTAATTGTTTACAGTACACATACTGATACACTTGTACCTCTAGCTCTGACGCACGCACATAAAGTTTCCTGTCAGATAACGTCTGAGAACTAAGCTTGGGTCAGTAGGGGGTATCGCTCGGTACATATGAAGTGCAAACTAATGAGCCATCTGCAAGGGCCTTTAGGTACCCACAGAATGTATAATTGAGCACGTCAAGCTAGACACGTTGGACCTTTGGATCTTCTACCGTACCTATAGCCGCTATCAAAACAGCCAAAATTCAGAGACTAATTCGGAATACAATGCTGGTTGAAGTAAGGAATTAGAAATCAACAGAACCAAACCTTCCAGCAACGTATACCGAATTCGTCTTTGAATTTTGGAAGGTGTGATAGTGGCTTTTTTCAATAACTGGAACCAAAATTATACTGAAAGAGTGAATTGAACTCTTATTGACTGTTTCTAGTAGCAAAATAGTTAATCTTATAATAATAGTCTAAATGGTAAACTGATACAAAATATACGCTATGCCGATGTTACCGTTCTATTGGCCACTAGCCGTGATGACCTATAATATATGCTACAGAAACTAAGTGACGCTTTATCAGACTATGGTCTTAAAATTAACATCAAACAATACTCATGATCATCTCCAAAATCCAATTATTACTTAGACAGCACCAATATTTTGTCCTATTTTTAGCTGGCACGGCAATATACGGGTGCGAAACTTGGACGCTAACTTTGAAGGAGGAAAATAAACTCTTAGTGGCAGAACGTAAGATATTGCGGAAGATTCTGGGGCCAACAAGAGGAGAAGATGGGGAATGGAGGCGGAGGTACAATCGAGAGATAGAAGAACTAGTGTCCGAGCCGAACATCATCGGAGAAATAAAATCTTCCCGACTTCGCTGGCTAGGACATGTGGAGAGGATGGGAGAGGATCGAGCCGCAAAGAAAGCTTATATTGGCCAACCTTCTGGGCGTCGTCCGGTGGGGCGTCCAAGATACCGCTGGAAGGATGAAGTCGCCAAAGACCTGAAAGAGCTGGAAGTGCCCATCTGGTCAGATTTGGCACAGAGTAGAGACGAATGGCGTACTTTAATGTCGGAGGCCAAGATCCACTTCGGGTCGCTGAGCCAGCGAAGTAAGTAAGTAAGTAAGTAAGTAATTAAGTATTTTTAGCTGGGGTCGGCTCTCCTAAACTTTTCTCGCCAGAGGCCTCGGTTCTGGGTCGTCACGGGGTCTAAGTTCTCACTTGCGTGGTCCTTTTTAGGGTTCCATAGCCAAATGGCAAAAAACAGAACCCTTATAGATTCGTCATGTCTGTCTGTCCGTCCGTATGTCACAGCCACTTTTTTCCGAAAGTATAAGAACTATACTGTTGAAACTTGGTAAGTAGATGTATTCTGTGAACCGCATTAAGATTTTCACACAAAAATACAACAAAAAAAAACAAAAAATTTAGGGTACATAGAACTGAAACTCAAATTTTTTTTTCGGCCAACCCATACGTGTGGGATATCTATCATATATAGGTCTTGAAAAATTATATTGAGGTTTCTAACATCATTTTTTTCTCAACTGAATAGTTTGCGCGAGAGACACTTCCAAAGTGATAAAATGTGTCCCCCCAACCCCCCCCCCCCCCACCCCAACTTCTAAAATAAGAGAATGATAAAACCTAAAAAAATATATGATGTACATTACCATGCAAACTTCCACCGAAAATTGGTTTGAACGAGATCGAGTAAGTAGTTTTTAGGGTTCCGATACCAAAATGGTAAAAAAAAGAAACCCTTATGGTGCCCCTCTGTCTGTCTCTCTGTCTGTCTCTCTGTCTGTCTGTCACATCTCTATATCTCAGCAACCACTTATGCTATCGACCTGAAATTTGGAATGGTTTTAAAATATAGTTGCCCAACTTGATTGCACATGAAAAAAGTTTGAAAAAAGTATGATTATTAATGTAAAGGGGGCCAAAATAGGGGGGGGCCAAATTTCAAATAGTCGCTACTAGGTCGAGTGGGGTATCACATGAAAGGGCTTTACTTGTACATTTTAAAATATATTTTATAAGTTATGATGAAAAATGTCAAAAAAATACCATTCCCCCCCCCCCCCCCTTATCTCCGAAGTTTGAGTAAGGAAAAATCTGAATTAATTACAGTTTACAGAGGTTTATGTAAACTTTACAGCAAAAATAAAACGATCTTTCTGAGTTGCACAGTTTTTCAGAAATCTGCAAAAACCTTTACAAACAAATTTAGTTTTGCGGTCCTGAAAATGGACTTTATTGCTTCCAAAAATAATATAGGTATATCAGAACCCTCGGCGCGCGAGTCCGACTCGTACTTGACCGGTTTTTTTTAATACGTCATAAATCGTATCCGATTAAGGTGAGCTCCCGTTTCAAGAACTTTTCTATAAAAGAGGGGTCAAGTTGGATGGTCGCGGATTTTTTATTTAATTAAAGTCAAAGAGCAAAAGATTTTAGTATATTATATGGTACATAGGTACGGAACCCTCGGTGCGCGAGTCCAACTCGCACTTGACCGGTTTTTTTTATAACTGACATCCATGTGAGTCGGGATCTACCGCAGCTTTTTGGACCCGAGTCTTGACTCGACAGCTTGCTGTAGCACTTTTTTGGTCATGTGTTTGTCCAGTCTTCTCATGACGTGGCCGTACCAGCGAAGGCGGGACTCCGTGAGTTTGGATTTCTATAATAGTTTGACTGGCATTGGTCTGATGTTGAAGGTACGACGGATGTATTTATTTGGCACTTTATCTACAGGCTGACTTTGAAGACATTCGACAATTTATGAGCGTAAGTTCTGTTATCGATATAGATCAATTTTGTATAGGTCTAAGGATATTTGGAGTTGTACTTACATTTTTTACCTCTATTCAGTTAAAGATACTTGATATCGATACACAAACGTATTTGCATAAAAATAATAGAAATAAAATAAGCATAATTTATGCTAAAAAATTAAAATATCATTTATTTTTCTAGCATAAATTAGGCTTATTTTATTTTATATTTTTAGGTAATATGTTTGTTTATCAGTTTCATGAATATTTAACTTAATACCTACAAAAAAAATCGATAACTCCAAAATTCCTTAGACCTATACAAAATTGATAAATATTGATAACAGAACTTAACCTTAAAATTATCCGAATATCTTCAAAGTCACTCTGTAGTATTGTGTATCTGTGGTATTGTGTATCTGTGGTATTGTGTATCTGTGGTATTGTGACCCCTGCGGACGTAACCATCCTCATTTCCGCTACGTGCAGCTTTCTGCGCTGTCAGTCTTCGTCAGTCGTTGGTGTGGTTGGTAGTGAGTCTGCCTTTCACGTCGTGGGCCGCGGGTTCGATCCCCGCCCAGGGCAAACATTTGTGTGATGAACACAAGTGTTTGTTCTGTGGCTCTTAGTTTTCAAGATATGATGAAAAAACCGGCCAAGTGCGAGTCGGACTCGCGCACCGAGGGTTCCGTACCACCACATAATCATAATTGTATTAGTTGAAATTTCAGTAAGTTAATGTGCTAGATTTTTTGAGTCCAACACGCACTTAACCAAAGTTTATTATCTGTTGTTATTTTATAGCTTATGCACTATAAACATACCAATTTTCAAGTTTGTAAGTGTTCCCGTTTTTAAATAGAACTAAAACAAAAATCGCCTCAGCGACCATCCAACTTTACCCCTCTCTTATATGAATGTTCTTGAAACGGGAGCTCACCACAATTGGTTACCATTAGTTGTGAGAAAAGTTGTAATATTTAATGATTTCAGACTTTTCCCATTATTTGTACTGTGAGACCTAGCTTCTTGCCAAATTTCATAATTTTAGGTCAACGGGAAGTACCCTGTAGGTTTTTCATTTTTGAATAAATGTATGGAGATGAGGACATAAAATGCCATATCTTTTGATTGCGTCGTTGTAAAAAATTTAAATTTTCAGATCTTGTGTGATTCATGGATCCTAATATATGGTATTAATTTCAACCTGATACCTTTACCCGTTCGTGAGATAAAGGGTCTTGACAGACAGACAGACGGACAACAAAGTGATCCTATAAGGGTTCCGTTTTTTACTTTTGAGGTACGGAACCCTAAAAATGACAAAAAAATAACCATTCCCCCCCCCCTTATCTCCTAAGTTTGTGAAAAGAAAAATCTGAATTAATTACAGTCGATAGAAATTTATGAAAATATGACAGCAAAAATAAAACGATCTTTCTAAGTTGCAAAGTTGTATAGAAATCTGCAAAAAACCTTTACAAACAAATTTAGTTTTGCGGTCCTCAAAATGGACTTCATTGCTTCCAAAATTACTATAAGTATATTGGAACCCTCAGCGCACAAGTCCGACTCGCACTTGACCAGTTTTTTTTTCTTTCGACCGGAGCGAGAATTCTGTTAGATATTTTGGCAAATCTTCTCTCTCTATATATAGTTTTTGGTGGTTTTGCTATCAAAGCTCAGTAATTCTGCTCGTGAAAATATACAAATTTTGTGAAGACTGGTCACAAGATCGACGCATTTTGCATAGGAAGACGATTTTTTTTTCTCTTCGGAAAAGTTGCTTGTTAGAGTCGCTGCATGGGCGTTGAGAGCTAAAGTACAAAAAAGTAATCACGTCGTATTTTTTATTTCGCATGGCAGATAAGATAGAGATTGGTACAGTCAACGATGAGCTTGACACTCGCAGTGCTCTAGCCCGTACGTCTATTGAAATGGAACGGAACAAAGTCCAATGTGTCAAACTTGATGTTCTCTTGACTGTACGAGGAAGAGGGCTGTTATACGACCGTCAGTCCTCATCTGCGGATGTGCAAAGTCCGTGTCTGTACTAATGACGTGCTTCAGTGAACCTGCGTCGGCGCATACGGATGCGACGAACGCGAACTCTGTGACAAACTCTTCAGATATTGATAACAATTTGTGAGTGTGCTGACCGGAAGAAATCATGTCACTTGTAGGTTTTAAAACTTACGAAATTTTTTACGGGGCGTAGGACTCTCTAATAATAAAAATAATAATAAAAATTTTATTTGTCAGCCAAAAAAGCCACAGTACAATAGTACCTAAACTAACTCATTAAATTACTAAACTAAATAATTAAACAATTTACTTCTTGTTTGCGTCCCTGTGGATCTTAAGTAAGGTCATATCAGTTAATGAAGCTAAACAACTACCAGTGAGCGAAAGTTTCAAAAAATTTGAAATATAAAGAAACGGTATTTCAATTTTGTTTCTAGATATTTTTTTCTCTTTTAATTTTCATTTATGTGCACACGACCGCTCGTCGGTAGAATTACTTTAACCTTAAGCGGGTCTCTGGTGACGGGCGTTTGTAGCGAAGCGCTGGTTCAGCTTAAACTGGTTTTGTTTCCACTTGCTTGCTGCCGTGCGTACTTTGTACATATACATAATCATCACACCTCTTTCTCGTAGGAGTAGGCAGAGGATAAGCCTCCCACATGCTATGATCTTGACAAACTTCCTCGCTTCAACTTCTCACGTCAAAACTTACATACATACTCGGCGCTTTAAGGTACACACGGCCACACATCAGTAGAAACACTTTTGGACCTTATGGCGTGGTAATAGAGTTGAAAAAGTTTCTGCCGACAAGCGGTTGACCGTACCTATGAACTGACCTTTATACAGAACTTCCTGAATTTAGTCTTGGAACACAGTTCTTTTTTTTTGAAATTTAAGGGGAACGTAGGGGAATCTCCATGACGACCTGTCCTCATGGAGATCTTTAGGGGAGGCCTTTGTCCAGCAGTGGACGTCTTTCGGCTGATATGATGTGTTGAAAATGGTAATCTCTTATTAGGGAAATCCAAACCACGACCGCAAATTCGTATTTTTGGGTGCTGCGTAATAAATACAATATAGAAAAAATATAGCATTCTATACGTGGTTTTATGATCAAATAGAGGGTGTAAAGGACAGGTTTTCAAAAACTGAAAGGAAGGGAAAAACATGATCAGTCAGCATAACTGAACAACATCCAGTGGTAAAACTTTCAGGAAATGAATAAGAAAGATTGGCCTGTTCATACAAAATTGCAAACTTGACAGTTTATATGGAGAGACCGATAGTCATTTTCATTTCCTGAAAGTTTTCTTCTCTGAAAGTTGTTCAGTTATGTTGATTGATCATGCCCTTTCAGTTTTAGGAAATCTGTCCCTTTTGTATAATCGATAATGAACAACTTTTGTGAGAGAAAACACTGAAATTATTAAAAAAATATTTGGAGCTATATCATTATGTCGGTACTGTATGTACCATACCTACTAATCTGGGGTATGTACGGTCAACCGCAAATCAGTGGAAACATTTACAACTCTATTCCCATGTAATAAAGTCCATGTTTCAACTTACATGCTGTCAACATCCTCCACGACAATGTCACTCGCTAGGTGCAAGGACATTGTTAGATGTACTAGAGGATTATATTTTTAGCGATACCAGAATAGGGAACATGCATAAATTTTTTTAGACGCATTTATTAACCAAATATGAAAATACCATAGTAGAGATGACAAAAAGTGAAATTAAAATTTAAATCGGCTAAGAAATACGGCCGATATAAGCATTTAAAACTACTAATTAGACAGAGAGCTCCGACATGAATAGTGACGTCACAATTCACTACGGCCATATAAACTCCATATTAAATTTCGTTTTGCTAGAAAGAGACAGAAACAAAATTTCGATGGCTTATATCTTTTTAGGGTTCCGTACCTCAAAAGAAAAAAAAGGAACCCTTATAGAACTTGTCCGTCTGTCTGTCTGTCTGTCTGTCTGTCTGTCTGTCTGTCAAGACCCTTTATCTCACGAACGGGTAAATGTATCAGGTTGAAACTAATACCATATATTAGGATCCATGAACCACACAAGATCTGAAAATTTCAATTTTTTACAACAACGCAATCAAAAGATATGGCATTTTATGTCCTCATCTCCATACATTTATTCAAAAATGCAAAACCTACAGGGTACTTCCCGTTGACCTAAAATTATGAAATTTGGCAAGAAGCTAGGTCTCACAGTACAAATAATGGGAAAAGTCTGAAATCATTAAATATTTCAACTTTTCTCCCAACTAATGGTAACCAATTGTGGTGAGCTCCCGTTTCAAGAACTTTCATATAAGAGAGGGGTCAAAATGGATGGTCGCTGAGGCGATTTTTGTTTAACTTGAAAATTGGTGTGTTTATAGTGCATAAGCTATAAAATAACAACAAATAATAAAATTTGGACAAGCGCGTGTCGGACTCAAAAAATCTAGCACATTAACTTACTGAAATTTCAACTAAGTAATACAATTATGTTTATGTGGTGGTACGGAACCCTCAGTGCGCGAGTCCGACTCGCACTTGACCGGTTTTTTATTTAATATTATAGTTATTCGAAAAATAGTTTTACAAGACTGTTTATTACATGAATGAGAATAAATTTCTTAAATAAAAAAAAATCGTGGATGTTCCCTATTGGTCGAACAGTAGAATCTTTTTAGAACACCCGGTCTTTATAAAGGGTGTAAGGGACAGCTTTTCAAATACTGAAAGGGCATGATCAGTCAACGTAACTGAACAACTTTCCGCGAATTAAACTTTCAGGAAATGAAAAAAAGAATCGGCCTCTCCATACAAAATTGCAAACTTGATTGGACAGTTTGTATGGAGAGGCCGAATTTTTTTAAAAGTTTTATTCGCTGAAAGTTGTTCAGTTACAGTGACTGATCATGCCCTTTCAGTATTCGGAAGGCTGTCCCTTACACCCTGTGTTTGCGTTACCTTTTTAATAGTACACCTAACAGCACGTCAGTAGTAACCCTTTAGACTTTATCACAAAGGTACTAATGTTTTCACTGACGAGCGGTTGACTTTACCTTTACCATAGTTATCGGCGAACGTACCAGGACCAAATTCAGGACGTTCTAAATAAAGGCCAGGTTAAAATTACCCCTAACCGACGAGCATGTATGAAAGGATTGATGAAAGTACAGGAAGCAAGGGAAGTATGTCAAGATCGTAGCAGGTGGAGGACTGTGGTCTCTGCCTACCCCGAAGGGAAAGAGGCGTGATATTATGTATGTATGTATAGCTATAGTTATAATTTTATTGATAATTTTTTTACATTCCTGCGTAAGCAGGTATCCTATACTATTAAACGAGCAATATTTGCAATATTTGTTATACGATTTCGATGAAATTTACCATACAAGGGTTTTCGGGGGCGATAAATCGATCTAGCTAGGTCTCATGTCTGGGAAAATTCGTTTTCCCCGTTTTTCTGAGTATTTTAAAAATATTACCGCGATTTAGACATAACCTACAGCGCCATCTGTTGTCGGGTAGCATAGCTTGCTCACGCGATGATATTTTAATGATGACATATAGAGCGAAGCTCGGTCAACCAGGTACTAAGTTATAAGAAGCGTCCTTGCGTAATAGAAGTAGATGAATGCATCTGTGCTATTTGATCTAGGTAGGTAATTATGTGCACGTGCATTAAGTGTTTTATATATCCCTTGATCGTATAGAGGTCTAAACATGTAGTAGCTTCGTGATAACTATTTCATCGGCTTGTTTCGTTAGTAGGATACATTTTAATTCAAGACTTTTAAATAAAATAATATTGGGATATTCTTTTATTACATTATGCCGTCACTTAAACTACGTTATTATCGTCCTTGACTACGTCACTTCACAAACAAAGTGGCGCCATGTGGAACAGAGCGACAAGTATTCCCCTGACTATAATTCTCATATACATACTTTAGCTGATAGCAAAACTACGTAGTACTTGTACATTTTTTTTTATGAAATAGGGTGTTTCCAATCAGCTTTTGGAAGTTTTACTACATAGCGCTGCTAGCTAACTAGCACGAAGAAAAAAGAAAATAATAACACTGATACTGACCTTCACTCAGTGTAAAAAATGAGTCAATGTGATTGCTGCTATCAAAGTCCGTGATATATTTTCTTCTAAAAGAATTTCAATAATTTTACTGAGCTTCAAAAAAGAATTACCAAAGGTGATCAGGGTACCACCCATCGACAAAGTCCGTGATATATTTTCTTTTAAAAAGATTTCAGTAATTTTACTGGATCAGTGCATACCCACTTAAAAAACGTAGTTGACAAACGTCAAGGAAACCTCCATATTGCCAAAGTAATTTACGTTAGATTTTTTATAGTACTTGCGTGAAAATAGCCATTATAATATCTAAATAAATATTATCAACCTGCGATACGAAGTGCATTTTTTTATGACACTCATTCATCCATACGTGAATAGTTTTTTGTGAAAACTACGCAACCACGTAACAAAAAGTTTAACATTGCCTTCAATTACTATTTTACCTGTGGTTGGTGTTGCTATGTGCGCATTATTGTGAGACATTCCAAAATTAAATTGGGTACCTTAGTCCTTTTGAGTATGTGCGTACCTATGAGTTCAAAGAGTATGAAACAATAAATGTGATTTTTTGTTTGGTATTCATAATATATTTGTGCTAAGTATAAAGGTATATACTGGGTGTAAGGGACGGTGTACCTAAAATGGAACGGGCGTGCTCAGCCAACGAAACTGAACAACTTTCCCAAAGAAGCATTCTTGGGAAACGAAAAAATATGTTGACCTCTCCATACTAACTGCTCACTCCGATCAAACAGTTTGTATGGAGAGGTCAATTTTTTTTATATTCCCCAAAAAATTTTCTTTGGGAAAGTTGTTCAGTTTCGTAGACTAAGTACGCCCTTTCAGTTGTCGGTACACCGTCCCTTACACCCTGTATACAGTTGGGTACGTACAATATTTTTGAAAATTATAACGGCGGAGTGGATTCATCAATCAAGGATTTGGTCCGGGATCGGTATAAGTACCATCTAGCTAATGTAATAAATAAAATAGGCTCTTAATTATCGTATAAATAAACTTCCAAAAAGTAGAACTTCTACGTAATATATAAGCCTGTCCGGCCTACCCAGCGATTTCCAGCGCTTGATATGATATTCATATTTTCATAATTTTTAACTACTTTTATGTACACAAACAAAAAAAGCGAAATTCATAGTTTAAAAAAGTTTATACAAAAAAAAACAGTTAAAAATAATTCCATCAACTGGTGAAAATTTTATTAAGTACTTCTTCTGGAAGGACTGTGGGTGTTATAATGGTAGATTAACCACAAAAGACAGATAATGCTTCGACATTTCGTATAAACAACAGGACAATAAAATGGTCGTAAGTTTTTTCCATTATACCATTTAGGAACAAGTTTTCTGCTCAGTGCTCTTGTTTTCACCTGTACACGTAAGTGACCCCAACAAAGCCACCGGATGGCCTCGCTTCGACCAACAGTGTTGCCAAACGTGAAAATGAAAAAAGGGATACATGGCTTTAAAAATAAACAAGGTGTATAAAATTTGTATACTCAATTTTAGTGTTTTCTCAGACCGTGAAATTGAACAACTTTTTCCAAGGAACTTAGGTACACGAAAAAACTAAATTTAGACGTCCCTTACAAACTTCAACAGTTGACAGCACATTTTGTATGGGAGGACAACATTTTTCTTTGTTTTCACCCATGTTCCTTGGAGAATAAATAATGCTGTATAGTTAAAAAAATACTTTTTCTAGTAGAAATCAAGTCACATCACATTTTTCCCCCCTTTTCTATGCATTTTCAAAATTTTCATTTGCCCTAAATTCTATTAATGTTTAAAGAATTAAAACAATTTAAAACATTTAGGTACATGCGCTGATTTTTTCAAGTTACTTAGTATCCCTTTTATTAATGTTGTTTTTTTTTTAATCTAGATCACTACCTCATCGATTGATAGACCGACAGATTCGCTGTTTAGAAAAAGAGCTAAAACTGAACCAAATGTAATAAAAAAGGTAGGTAGCTGAGTAGGTAGGCAAATAGCAAAACATTTTTTAGAGCTTTTCCATCGAGTGAAATATAAGATAAGTTTTCTTCCTAATGTACTCAAGCGGCAACCTCAAGCATTGACTCATAAAACCTGCATCTGGCAACGTACAGTGTGACCACAATATCCGTGCAGTTAACAGCAGCGCTAGTCGTGAAGATTTTATATAACCTTTTTGCCAATTCACTATGTAAAAATTTAGTTCCGATTTTGACCACCTGAACATATAGCGTTGTGGTATAGCTTTACAAGGTTATAAATTTCCACGAAGATGTTCGCGTCAAGAAGGTCAAGACAGCAAATTGGGAGCCTACTCCGATTGGACGAGGATAGAACCTTTTCAAGCTTTGTTATAGTTATAGCAGTTTACTATTATCTAATCTGTGGTTATAGTCATAAACGCGAAACTGCCTATGAACATAAAAGTTTGTAAACGAAACAAAGTAAAATTTCAATTTAAAGTTTTCAATTGAAAATTTTGATGTTTTCGACGTCTTAGTTGTATGGCAAATGATAGTTCCAAAGCTTTTCCGTAAGTTTTAAAGCGTGTAACCTTGTGGATAGAATTGAAGCGAAATCTCTACTTGCCTGCAAAAACATCATTATTCTTTCGTGAAATTTTTAATACCATTATGAGTGCAAGGCAATGTACGCGCGGCAACAAGTAAGTTAATATAACCAGTATAACCAGAATCGGCGCCACCACGCTACAAACATCCAAAACCAGAGACCCGCTCAAGGTCAAAGTGTCATCACTGGCGTGCGGCCTTCTATACATGAAACTTCTTGTATGTTCGTTAGTAATGTCACATTAATGTAACATAGTGTTGTATAACTTGTGCTGTATTCTGTGTCACGGTCGTAGAAGTAATTAACAACCGTTTAAGTTACTGTCGCCAAGTAGATAAACTACTTAAAATACTGCACGGCAGGTATTAGGTTAGATAAATTTTGCCAAGGTCAAGATATTTATTTTGTCGATACAAAAAGAAGAGAAAAGTCTTATTACTTATTTTTAGGGTTCCGTACCTCAAAAGAAAAAAACGGAACCCTTATAGGATCACTTTGTTGTCCGTATGTCTGTCTGTCTGTCTGTCAAGACCCTTTATCTCACGAACGGGTAAAGGTATCAGGTTGAAATTAATACCATATATTAGGATCTATGAACCACACAAGATCTGAAAATTTAAATTTTTTACAATGACTCAATCAAAAGATATGGCATTTTATGTCCTCATCTCCATACATTTATTCAAAATTGCAAAACCTACAGGGTACTTCCCGTTGACCTAAAATTATGAAATTTGGCAAGAAGCTAGGTCTCACAGTACAAATAATGGGAAAAGTCTGAAATCATTAAATATTACAACTTTTCTCACAACTAATGGTAACCAATTGTGGTGAGCTCCCGTTTCAAGAACATTCATATAAGAGAGGGGTCAAGTTGGATGGTTGCTGAGGCGATTTTTGTTTTAGTTCTATTTTATAAACGGGAACATTTACAAACTTGGAAATTGGTATGTTTATAGTACATAAGCTATAAAATAACGACAAATAATAAAATTTGGTCAAGCGCGTGTCGGACTCAAAAAATCTAGCACATTAACTTACTGAAAGTTCAACTAATACAATTATGATTATGTGGTGGTACGGAACCCTCGGTGCGCGAGTCCGACTCGCACTAGGCCGGTTTTTTTTATTGTTAATGGACTTACTCTTGACGTCGATCTAGTTTGGAGGACAGAGATGAGATCGATGATGGAAATGGAACGAGCTTGCCCAGAAGATGCCTATCTATTTACTCGTTACTGGAATAGATTCGGGTTATATGAACTCGGAAACATACTTTTGTCAAACAAGATTTTATTCAGAATTAGTAATGGGACGACAAATGGATTTTGCCCACTCCGGACCCACCTTACCACCGGCCATACCCCTGGTGGTAGGGTGGGACTGAACCATACCACCATAGCGCCGATCAGTCGACTTGCCGACAAAACAATAATTGTTTTGCTATTTTGCTATTGTTATTGCCGATCATGATTAGTTCATACTTATCCCAGATATGAACTAATTGTTTTTAGGGTTCCGTACCTCAAAAGAAAAAAACGGAACCCTTATAGGATCACTTTGTTGTCCGTCTGTCTGTCTGTCTGTCTGTCTGTAAAGACCCTTTATCTCACGAACGGGTAGATAGAGAGATACAAGATATCAGGTTGAAATTAATACCATATATTAGGATCCATGAATCACACAAGATCTGAAAATTTCAATTTTTTACAACGACGCAATCTAAAGATATGGCATTTTATGTCCTCATCTCCATACATTTATTCAAAAATTAAAAACCTACAGGGTACTTCCCGTTGACCTAAAATTATGAAATTTGGCAAGAAGCTAGGTCTCACAGTACAAATAATGGGAAAAGTCTGAAATCATTAAATATAACAACTTTTCTCACAACTAATGGTAACCAATTGTGGTGAGCTCCCGTTTCAAGAACATTCATATAAGAGAGGGGTCAAGTTGGATGGTTGCTGAGGCGATTTTTGTTTTAGTTCTATTTAAAAACGGGAACACTTACAAACTTGAAAATTGGTATGTTTATAGGGCATAGGCTATAAAATAACAACAAATAATAAAATTTGGTCAAGCGCTTGTCGGACTCAAAAAATCTAGCACATTAACTTACTGAAATTTCAACTAATACAATTATGTTTATGTGGTGGTACGGAACCCTCAGTGCGCGAGTCCGACTCGCACTTGGCCGGTTTTTTTTTTATTGATGAGGTCACAACTTTCACTACAAATTTTAAGATTCATCGAGAGATGATGATAGCGATGCACAGCTAAGGACATAATAATAAAAGTTCTGATCCTTTAATTTTATTTCATACTTTTATTGCTGAATAATCGGCGCTGATTTTGCCGCCTAGTCAGTGAAAAGTCAGCCCATATCTATTGAGAATCAATAAATTGACTCAAAGTAAGTCAAACAATGCCAAACACGGCCAGGATATGTTCTTCCATTATTAAGTTCAAGTGGATACCTCCCGTTTCCTTCATCAAATCATAGTAATGATTATATTGTATTCTGATTAATAAAGCGAATTCGGCATTCATTGCTGGTTTAAGTAGAATATTTGTCCCGTGTGGTGCCGGCAAAGAATAGTACCAACCCATACATACCCGTGGGTGTCGTAAGAGGCGACTAAGGGTTAACTGGAGGATGGGCAGCAGCATCCTCCTTTGTATCTTACATCTTACTTACTGCGGTCACCTACAACGGCGGTCCATGGTGGTGCCAGCCGTAACGCTAACAAGCGAGGTGACTATGGTACTTCCCCTCCACATTTTTCCAGCAAAAGCTAGAATTCTGGAGGGAGCTCCCTGTCCTGTAGTGGACGTTTTTCATGGGATGTTATTATGATGATTTGAGTTAAGAGTGCCAAGCCTCCCAGCAGTGTAAGCCGAACTAGTCTTTGAATTTAGGAAGGTGTGATTGCGGCTTTACTGGGATTCTGTTTGTGCCCAATCCAACTCAAGATGGTAGCTAGCTACATCGATTACTTAGGTAGTTTTTCTGGCTCTATCGGTCAGCTTCCGACACAGCATCCTACTAAACATATCATCATCATAACATCCCATGAAATGTTCGAGCTCCCTTCAGAACTCCAGCAAAAACGTCTGGTACTTAGGAGGGGATTTACCATAGTCACCACGCTTGCAAGCGTTGCGGCTGGCGACCGATGTTGTTGGTGACCGCAGTTTGTGAAATGGTACGATACACAGAGAGATGCTGCTGCCCATCCTCCCTAAGCCCTTAGTCGCCTCTTACGACACTCACGGGTAGAGATAGGTTGGTACTATTTTTTGCCGGCACACACACGGACTAGACATATAAAGTTAAGTAAATAAAAAAAACTTGTTAAAAATATATTATTATGCGGTTGAATGGAGCCAATAAGGTGTCAAGTTACGAAGGACAAATCAAATTAAGAAACAAGGTACAAAAGGTTTGTTTTCAAATAAAAAACATAAGCATGAGCCTTTGATTTAATCGACATTATAATAGTGGCAAGGTCTTGCTATGTTAGCGTTAATAGTAGACACTTGTCAACCTCAAGCTTGCGATTATTTTATTCTCAGCTACTCACAAACATAGTTCAATGTCAATGTCTTATGACTATTAACGGTAGGCTCTCTGTTACGCCACCTACGATTTAAGTTAGCAGTTTCAAAAGTTCATTTGAACTTTTAAACCTACTCTTAAGGTGAGTGAAGACGTCGTAAGTATGTAGTGCGTATATCACACCAACGAGATTTGAAGTCAGTCGATTCTTAATACCAATTCATACCAAAACAAATGATGGACAGACTCGGGGAATTAAAAAGTCTTCTATGTGCGGCCTATCTAGGAGATCGAATAGTAATGAAGTGTGCGTGACTTAAGAGGCTACCTCCCGGCCACTAGCGCCCCCATCAGTAAAAAAAAATATTACTCGCTAAATACAAAACTTATCGAAAATCCGGAAAGACAGATTGAAGTTAAAGTACCCTAGTTTATTAAGAACCTATCAATTCTGAAAAATATAGTTCACTGTAGTTACAGATACAAAAAGTGCGAAAAACGGCCACTTTTAGCAGTTTTTGTATCTGTAACTATAGTGAACTTTATTCTAGAGAGTAAATATTTTCGAAATAAACAAAGGTACCTTTACTTCAATCTGTCTTTTCAGATTTTTGATAAGTTTTGTATTTAGCGAGTAATATTTTTTTAAGTGATGGGGGCGCTAGTGGACCGGAGGTAGCCCCTTAAAGTTTATTTATTTTAGGGTACGCACACTTCACTTCATGCATATAAAAGGGTTTTTACCTGTGCCGTGCCGGCAAAGAATAGTACCAACCCATCCCTGTCTGTGGGTGTCGTAAGATTAGACTAAGAGTTTATGAACCGAAGGATGGGCAGCAGCATCTTTCTGTGTATCGTACACACGGCCGCTTATTAGTAGAAACACTTTTGGACCTTATGACGTGGTAATAGAGTTGAAAAAGTTTTTAACGACATGCGGTTGACCGTACCATCTTACATACTGCAGTCTCAAACAGATCAGCTGTCCATGGTGCCAGCCACAACGCTACAAGCGCGGTGACTACGCGTTGCGTTTATGCTGGAATTTTGGTGGGAGCTTCCTGTCTTCCTTCATTCTGCAGTGGGCCTTTCATAGGATGTTATGTGAAGTCGGTTAACAAGAGGCCAAATACTAACCTGAAGATGCTCAGATTTTCGATCCTGGACAGAGTGTCCTATCTCAATTTTCGATAAATCGATACGATACTACTCCGACACAGTCAAATTCATAACTTCGTTCACTGATAATAGAGTAGAATATTGGTTGGTGAATTGACATATTGACAGTGATAAGCATTCAACCAATATCCTGTTATATTGTCAAGGGACGAAGTTTTGAATTTGCATGTTTCGATGGGTATATCGAAAATTTAAAGTAGAAAATTGAAATGTTAAAATTCACAGGCCGCAGTGGCCGTTAGAGTTACAGCCGGAGCTCAACCTTTTAATTTAACAAACATGATAGATACTATCAAGAAGAGACTACACAAATGTGTGAACTCTGACGAAGACATAAAAAAAAATTGTAAAAGGAGTAATAAGGCGGTATATTACTCAGAACATAGTTATGAGAAATCCCACATTACCTACGCAAATGCAACGTGATCGCTCATTATAACATTAGATTGTTATTGAACTTAGAACTGTTTGCACTCGATAACCGGCGCGTGAGACGCCATTATTATCAATGTACAGCAAATAGAAATTGTTGTTCTGACCCGCTACTTATTGTTTTTGAAAACATGCAAGGACGCCGTATGTGGATGTGTCCGAATGGTGGAGAAAATTACTTATTTACTGGCTGTTTTTATACATCATAACATCCCATGAAACGTCAACTGCAGGACAGGGAGATTCCTCCTGAACTCCAGCTTTTGCTGGAACAATGGAGAGGGGAAGTACCACCACCTTTTTTAGCATTGTCGCTGGCACCATGGACCGCGGTTGTTGGTGACCGCAATATGTGTTACGATACGCAGATGGACGCTGCTGCACATCATCCAGTTCATAATCCCTTAGTCGCCTCCTACAACACCCACACGGGCTATACTTAGGCGCACAGCTGAGTAGTGGAATTTTCTGCTTTCGTCAAGTCTGTATGTTACAGAGTTCATTCTAGTAGATTGGCTTCTTCTGGGTGAGCTGGGCCTAGAGACAAGTGGCTTTCTAATTAACAAAATGTTTTGTGACAGCTAATGTCAATCCCATACATTTTTATTCCATCTACCTATATAGCGTTTGCGATGATAGAAATCCACTTATTGGTCTCGTTATTTCGTCTCGTTGTACTATTTGTAGTGAATTCGAACGTGAAATTCAAAGTTATTTCTACCGAATTGAGTAGGTTGAGAGAAACCACTTCCCCTTTTCAGGCAAGCAGAAATCCCTGATCTATGGAGTATTTTTTTCTACCTTTGTGCGTACCTGTGATATGTCTTTTTTCAGTGAGTTCAAGAGCAATTAAGCCATTGTAAAAAATTAAGACTTTATTTGCTGAATTTCGCTAACTACCTATTTTTCTAATTAATTGGGCAGATGTTGAATGTTATCCATTTGGATTTTTGAGTTTTCTTTCATCTGGATATGTTTTAGTTTGTACGTTTTCACGACTAATTCATATTCTTGTCTTGTTAGAAAAAACGGAAACTTTAATGTCATTGCTTACAAAGAACCCTGCCTCCCAAACTAAATAAGATCTGTATCTTGAAAAACAGTACAATCCGTCGCCCGAATAAAAAAAAAAATGAAACAGCTGAAGAAAAGTAATAGTAGATTAGTAGCCAAGGGCTGTAAGGCATCAATTGCAGCCCGAGATATTTGGGCGCACGAGCGCAGCGAGGGCGCCTATAGTTCGAGGGTGCAATTGATGCTTACACCCGAGCTAACTACTCTGCTTTACATCTCGATTGTGAGGTAAGTAGGTCCTTATTACCACCAAATTGTAGGTGACCAATTAGCGCTTCAGGGTAATAATGTAGCAAGAAAAGCCCTAGGGCGGTAAGTAATAAAAAAAAAACACTTCACTCTTTCAAAACTCAATTACTTACCGCCCTAGGGCTTTTCTAGCTACATTATTACCCTGGAGCGCTAATTGGTCACCTACAATTTGGTGGTAATTAGGACCTACTTACTAATTATGAGAGATGTAAAAATATATTTAACGTTTAACGAAAAGGTCTCGTTTAGAGAGTAGTATATTCATTGCCAAAAGGTGTGATAATATTACTAATATTAAAAATGCGAAAGTTTGTAAACTTGTATGGATGTATATGTTTGTTACTCTTTCACGTAAAAACTACTGAATGGATTTTAATGAAACTTGGCACACATATAGGTTTGGTCCTGGTCCATAGGCTACTTTTTTCCGCGGGAAAACACTTAATTACCACGGGAAAACGCAATTAATGAGGGTGAAACCGCAGATTCTGCGCAGACGAAGTCGCGGGCACCAGCTAGTACTATATATTATAAGGGTATGAATCAGCTGATGCAGTTACTATGGGAAGTCAAAATTGATTTTCGTTTGTGAAAGTTAATCAGTTTCACATCCTTCAGTTATTTGTCACACCTTTCTGTTACAAGTTTCAACTTGGCTTGGTTGATTCAAACAGTCAACTTTATTTTTATTTGTATAAAACAATGGCTATGAACAGCAATACTATATTTCCACATGCATTTCCTTAGTAATAGAGTTGAATGGATCGAAATTGGGTACTTCCTTTTGTTTTAGAGGGGCTCTTCTGGATTCATTGAACTTGACGGACGGATAAAATTACAACATATTATCATGCAAAAATAATTCATATTTCTAGTTAGTTTTGTTGCATCAGGCCTGATGGCACTCCTCAAACACTACATAGAGAGCTGGTCATCGTCAACCCTACCTCATCGCATACCAACAATCGGTCTTTTTGGAATGGTGCACAATAATCAGTCAATTGCCTTCGAAGACCTTCCTCTGTGCTAGTACTTCTAGTCTCCATCCACAGCGTTCTTACAAGCGTGGTGACTATGGTAAAAACCCTCCAAAGTGCCACGCCTTTTTGCTGGAGTTCTGGAGTCCTTGTCCTGCAGTGGACATTTTATGGAATGTTATAAAGAAGTGTCCATAGTACTAGAAATGCTTTAGCACTTTTCCAATATCGATCTTCTTTAATTTCTTCTACTTATACAAAAGTTGCATAATGTTCTACTAAGTCATAAATTATACTTAGTGCTATAATATCTTTACTCTAGATCCGCATTGGATAAGAAAAGGATATTGATATATATGCAGATAACGTACCTAATAGTGATAAAGAAACCTGCACGATTACAAATAACAAAAGAAAATATGGATTTTAGATTTAACTTTGATATAAAAAATGCGATGGTTAGGTCTTTGGTTACAATTTTTAAGGAAAATATCCATCACATATTGGTTTTGCACCCGAAGCTCTTGTATTGTCCATTGTATTTTTCTTGTGTGCAATAAATAATAATAATAACTTTCCAGAAGAACAAAAATTTTTGTCGTAAAAATTTTTTTGCCTATGGAAAATGGTCGCGTGATCGACTCATTTTGTAAGGGAAGGCGAAAAATTTTTTTCGAGTTAAAATATTTTTCTTCGGGAAAATTGCTTGTTTTTATGAGTAGACTCACTGGGCTTCGGAAATTCCGATGAATCAAAGTTTACTAAACTTCTGAAGAAAATATTTTTTTTTTTTCAAAGCAATTCATTAATTTCACCTTCTTTACAATCTGACAGTTGTGTTAGTTGACGATAACAAGGTGATTTGGACTTTGTACTTTTGGTTTGTTGAATGAGATCATAATACAAAACTAGTGCGATTATCATTTATCTATCTATTAGTTAATGTGATGTTGCAAATACCGGTATCATCATAACAACGGCTCGATAGAAGTACTATTATATGTTTTACTTTATCGTCACCCTAAAAAACTGCCTAAATTAAACTTTAATTAATTAATAATTAACTGTAATTTGGTACTTATTAAATGTAATCAAACCAAATCATCTTTTCAACTCTATTACCACGCGTTAAGGTCCAAAAGTGTTTCTACTGACGTGCTGTCGAGTGTACCTTCAAAGGGTGATGTTTGTTTGAGCTCTAATTTTTACCGATTTTCATTCAAGTGCCTATAGATGCATAATTCATTACCTTAAAAATCATTAGAAATAGTGATTTGGAAAATACCTATTATACAGGGTTTAAGAGACGGTATGGAAAAACTTGCCCAAAGAAACATTTTTGGGAAGTGAAAAATTTTTGTTGTCTCCATGCAAATTGTTCACTCAAATCCAAAAACGTTTCTTTAGGAAAGATGTTCGCTTTCTTTGACTGATCACGCCCGTTCAGTTTTCAATACACCTTCCATTCATCATCATCATCATCATCATAACATCCCATGAAACGTCCACTACAGGACAGGGAGCTCCCTCTAGAATTCTAGCTTTTGCTGGAAATATGTGGAGGGGAAGTACCATAGTCACCTCGCTTGTTAGCGTTACGGCTGGCACTATGGACCGCGGTTGTAGGTGACCGCAGTAAGTAAGATGTAAGATACAAAGGAGGATGCTGCTGCCCATCCTCCAGTTAACCCTTAGTCGCCTCTTACGACACCCACGGGTATGTATGGGTTGGTACTATTCTTTGCCGGCACCAGACGGGACACCTTCCATGAAACTCTGTATATTCTAAGGTATAATCTACAGTGGGATCGAACCCAGAACCTTCGGATCACGGAGGCTGTTAAGATGTCTACAGTTGAATATAGACGTCTTTTCCAAAAGTACTTAAACATTCAGACCCGTGTGGTGCCGGCAAAGAATAGTACCAATCCATACATACCCGTGGGTGTCGTAAGAGGCGACTAAGGGTTAACTGGAGGATGGGCAGCAGCATCCTCCTTTGTATCTTGCATCTTACTTACTGCGGTCACCTACAACCGCGGTCCATGGTGCCAGCCGTAACGCTAACAAGCGAGGTGACTATGGTACTTCCCCTCCAAATTTTTTCCAGCAAAAGCTAGAATTCTGAAGGGAGCTCCCTGTCCTGTAGTGGACGTTTAATGGAATGTTATGATGATGATACAGACAGTCAGTATTTTAGATCGGGTAAACTTTGGTTCTTTTCGGTTTTCTTATCGAACATCCGTAATATAATAACGGATTAATTCTCAATTATTATCATAAGTGCTATCTATAACAGATATTATTTTATTGCATACTATTGATCAATCTTCTTCACCTTAGCACAATTTTTCTAGATACCTAATCTTGAATTTATCAATAACCTTTGTTGTTTAATCGAAGTTTAGTTTATTTAAAAATAAATTACATAAATATTTGCATAATAGCGTGTAATTAGTTTTAATTTTGTATGAATATGCAGAATTTGCAAATGATGGCAAGAGATTTAAATGACGTCATTGTTCACTTATTTCATACAAAATAAAGCGCAGTAAATTATTTATCTAAGCAAACTTCATTGAAGATACCTAGTAATCGTTCTGGGTTTCAATAAAGAGTCCATTTTCTTAATTATAAACTTCCGGACTACGTTGTTTGCGCCAGTTATTTTAATGGTTTCCACTGTAAATGCATCTCTTTGACTTATCGCGTCGAAGATACCGTGACATGTACAGTCGGCAGCACGTCAGTTTGACCTTGTTCAGGTCTCTAGTTTCGGGCGTTTCTATAGCGTAGTGCTGGTTCTGCTTATACTGTTACTTACTTATACGACGCACAAAATAACTTTGGCCCTGTCATTAATGCGCAGAAGTAAAAAATGTACCATTGCTTGCTGCCGTATAAATTTTCTTGTACGAACTAAAAAGGAAAAGCATCTTCATCTGAAGACGGTTGTAGTTCTATGATGTGAATTGTGTAGTCACGATTTAATATGATAATCAAATACAGGAGTTCCATTTCAGTAAATATCACGAAAATTTTAGTTAGTATATAGCAGCTGACAGTAATCGTCACAAAGAATTGTCTAACGCCTGATTTTTTAAAATAAAGTAAATCGCGGGCAAAGTCTTAGGTGGGAACTAATTTGTTTATTAAGTTTCTATAAGAATATTATACCATAATTGTGTCTAATCGCTTCTACGATTACCAGTTTTATAAAACTTCTGTTGGCAAGGTTCGCGGTATCGATAAACTTGCCGCTGACGGTCGAGGCTGCTTGGGAGCAAAGTCCGTATTTTTTGTTCCGATGATGGCGATGCCACTCCGAGGTCAAACTTCCGCCATTTTAACGCTTTTAAACATAAATTCATTATGAAATTTCTATACAAGTATTCAAAATCTTAATTTAGATAAGAACTAAGAAATAAATGTATGATAAACTGTTTTCTTTTAGCTGTAAGTATTTGAGGATTTGGATTTTGGTTGTTGTATTTTGCAAAAGTGGACTTCTTCTTGACCTTAATCAAGCCCTCGAAACAGAAATGAGGTGAGATGGAACGACATCATCCAGAAAGAGCCTATTCGTTCGCGATTGGTCTCGCATCGTATAAATTATCTCCTTTACGTTGGAACACACAATATATTTAAATATAAACAATACACAACACACAATACACGATATATTTTTTTCGATTTAGGGATCCATAATAATATTGAAGGACATTTCTGTAAAAAGTACCAACCTAATAATTTCAACCAAAAGGGTTCCTTTTCTTACAATTTTCAACATTCTTAACAGAAAAAAAACCACTAAAACACGACTGCTGACGTTAAAGTATGTAGTAAATAAACGGAAGAATGACCCTACCAAACAATATTTTTGTAGCAGTCGGAGGTCAATTAATAAGATAGACTCAATTAAAATTTTAGCAAGATCGAGCTAGATGTGGTCCACTGGCCTCCGACTAGTGACTTATTTTTTGAATAGAATAAAATTATTTTTATTATTTTAGCCGCAAGTATACAAACTATCTCTATAAACGTGTAGATTTGTCTTGTAGCAGTTAAACTCGTTGCGATTTTTTTCTAACCAACCATCTAAGCTATTAAGATAACAGATAGTAAGGCCAGGTTAAAAGTACCCTAAACCGACGAGCATGTATGAAAGGATTGATGAAAGTTCAGGAAGCAAGGGAAGTATGTCAAGATCGTAGCAGGTGGAGAACTGTGGTCTCTGCCTACCCCGACGGGAACAAGGCGTGATGTTATGTATGTATGTATGTAGATAGTACGCACGACAGCAAGCACGTAGAAACAAAACCAGTATAAGCTGAACCAGCGCTGCCCTACAAACGCCCGAAACCAGAGACCCGCTCAAGGTCAAAGTGTTTCCACAGAAGTGCGGCCGTGTGTACTTCCATTCAACTTCTCATCTCGTTGTCCATCTTGGTTAATTTCAAATTATTCTTTAATTTTATATGTGATATTGTTGTGAAACACGTGTTTGTACATGTTTATGTATTAAAAGTACATTTACATGTTTCTTTATCGCTATAAACGTGACGAGGATGACAATAATGTAGTAATTGTGGGATAAGATAATCAACTATTATACATACAGCAAAGATCTCAAAGAAGCTGGCTGAGCCTTGGAATTTAAGTTTTCTTACAAATACATATATACAAATTTTATAAAATTGAATATTATTTTTCTCGTTCCATAGTTAACCTTATCGCATGCCCTGGGGCAAGATTGAAGTTTAGAACAGGTTAAAATAAAAAAAATTGTATGATTAAAGGTCTTTGAAACTCTTTTGTGTAAAAAAAGTTGGTAAACTTCATTGCGACGTGAGAGGGATAAACATACGAAAACAGTATCGTACTGAATCTATGGTACTGAACTTGAATGACAGGCGACACAAATTTTAATAATGTTTTAAAAGAGTGTAAAAACTGAGGTACTCCTATTTAAAAACGTCAATTAAAAAGCCTTTTTTCTTCTTGTGTTTGAAAACGTAGATGTGCAATAGTGGTTATATAAGCTTCTGTCAAATAATAAGTTGCCGTGCGCGGACTTTTCCAAAATACATCACACACGGAGTAAATACTCCGTGACATCACATCACGCCTCTTTTGCGTCGACCACAATCCACCTGCTACGATCTTGACTGACATATTCTACTTCCCTCGCTTCCTCCTTTTAACCGACTTCAAAAAAGGAGGAGGTTTTATGTTCCACTGTATGTATTTTTTTTTCACCACCCCTTTCATACACGCTCGTCAGATAAGGGATAATGAAGAGTCAATGAATTCAATGTTTCAAGGCATACAAGGTAGGTAATATGAACTATTTAAGTGGTCATTACCAAGGTAAAAGTATCATTAAATACTTTGTTGGACTTAAGTTTTAATTGCCGGACTCAGACACGTCATTTAAAAATAATATTTCAGTAAGTCTCGTACAGTCACTTTCTTTGTCAATTACATCGAAATGGACAGCTCAAGTCTCATTAACGAAAGATTAACTTTAAATGACGACTCTGAGACTACTAAAGGTAAGGTAAGACCCCACACACAAACTGTTTTTGATAGTCAAAATGGGATTTGACATGGGGTCATTCACGGCCGCCGGGTTTAGTAGAATCTTGCTGAAGTTTATTTTACAAAGTTAAGGGCTCCCGCACACGACCGAGTTTTTGTAGGTCCGATTATCGGGCACATTTTTCCCCCGATTTTACGACCGATTTTGTGACCGTCCCAACGCACACGAGCGATAATCGGTGACCGATTTTCTTGTATGACGAATGACGATAGGGAGGTGATTGATCAAAATAATATCGACACACGATGTCGATGATTTTATTTTTTGTTAGTGAGATAAGATTCCATGAACATATTTTTTTATAAGTCTCGGTATTATCAAAAATGCTTCTAATGGTCATTATTTGTTAATATACAGGGTGTTAGGCTAGGATACCTATACAGGATGTAAGAGTAAGTATAAAAGGTGTTAGGTTAGAACGACTAAGTACTATACATACAGGGTGCTAGGGTAAGTATACTGGGTGTTAGGTTAGGATTATTATACAGGATATTAGGGTAAGTATACAGGATGTTAGGGTAAGTATACAGGGTGTTAGGTTAGGATAAATACACACGGTTTCAGGGTAAGTATACAGGGTGTTAGATTAGGATCACTATATGTATAGGGTCTTATGGTAAGTATACATGGTGTTAGGATAGGATAACTATACAGGGTGTTAGGTTAGGATCACTATATGTACAGGGTTTTAAAGTAAGTATACAGGGTGTTAGGTTAGGATTACTATACAGGGTGTTAGGGTAAGTATACAGGGTGTTAGATTAGGATCACTATATGTACAGAGTCATCTATACCCGTGGGTGTCGTAAGAGGTGACTAAGGGCTTATGAACCGGAGGATGGGCAGCAACAACTTGCTGTGAATCGTACGATCTTACATACTGCGGTCACCAACAACAGCGGTCGCCAGCCGCAGCGCCCACATGCGTGGTGACTATGGTAAATCCCCCTCAAAGTACCACGCGATTTTACTGGAGATCTGGTGGGAGCTCCCTGTCGTGCAGTGGACGCGTTTATGGGATGTTATGATGATATTACGATATGTACATCGTGTGGCCTGGAGCAGCGGCAAATAAAATTAATGGACCGTCCATAGGGTATCACTGATCGATTGACAGTACTTGCAGGTATCCTAAACCAATAAATTCTGCACAATAAATACAATAAACTTTTAATTCACTACCCGACTACGGCAAAGAGGAGGGTTATGATTTTGAACGGTATGTATGTATACTGGTCCTTCATAACTTCTAAACTAGTTATCGTAATTTGACAAATGAGGTACCGTTAGGAGCGTCTTGATCAACCGCTGGGTATAGTAGGTAGGACTAGGCCCGCCCCGGCTTCGCACGGGTAGACATAGTGTTTTTTTGTGTCACGGGTTACTAAATAAAAAACCGGCCAAGTGCGACTCGGACTCGCGCACTGAGGGTTCCGTGCCACCACATAAACATAATTGTATTAGCTGAAATTTCAGTAAGTTAATGTGCTAGATTTTTTGAGTCCGACACGCGCTTGACCAAATTTAATTATTTGTTGTTATTTTATAGCTTATGCACTATAAACATACCAATTTTCAAGTTTGTTAGTGTTCCCGTTTTTAAATAGAACTAAAACAAAAATCGCCTCAGCGACCATCCAACTTGACCCCTCTCTTATATGAATGTTCTTGAAACGGGAGCTCACCACAATTGGTTACCATTAGTTGTGAGAAAAGTTGTAATATTTAATGATTTTAGACTTTTCCCATTATTTGTACTGTGAGACCTAGCTTCTTGCCAAATTTCATAATTTTAGGTCTACGGGAAGTACCCTGTAGGTTTTACATTTTTGAATAAATGTATGGAGATGAAGACATAAAATGCCATATCTTTTGATTGCGTCGTTGTAAAAAATTTAAATTTTCAGATCTTGTGTGGTTCATGGGTCCTTATATGTGGTATTAATTTCAACCTGATACCTTTACCCGTTCGTGAGATAAAGGGTTTTGACAGACAGACAGACAGACAGACAGACAGACAGACGGACAACAAAGTGATCCTATAAGGGTTCCGTTTTTTTCTTTTGAGGTACCCTGAAAAGAGGAACCCTAAAAAGAGTAAAAACGATTTGGATTTATTTTTAATTTGGATTTATTTTTAAATTACTTAGTGGTAGGGATTTTGTGCAAAGTCCTTCTGGTGAAGTACCACCCCCTTGCCTATTTCTGCCGTGAAGCAGCAATTCGAAGGGTAAGGGAGTCAGTAAAACTACCGGCACATGAGACATACCATCTTAGTTCTCAAAGTAAGCAACGCGCTTTGCTATCTTATTAGTTTCCAAATATCCTATACTATTAAACGTGCAATATTTGTACAGTACCTGGTCGACCGAGCTTCGCTCTATAATAGCTGCCTGAGCATTAAAATATCATCGGGTGAGCAAGCTATTCTACTCGCCAACAGGTGGCGCTGTAGGTTTCTGTCTTAAAGGCGGCCCCCGAACGCTCTCTTATAGTAAATTTCATCGAAATCGTTAGAGCCGTTTTCGAGAAACAGATTGCAAACATATAGGTTATTTTTAAATTACTTAGTGGTAGGGATTTTGTGCAAAGTCCTTCTGGTGAAGTACCACCCCCTTGCCTATTTCTGCCGTGAAGCAGCAATTCGAAGGGTAAGGGAGTCAGTAAAACTACCGGCACATGAGACATACCATCTTAGTTCTCAAAGTAAGCAACGCGCTTTGCTATCTTATTAGTTTCCAAATATCCTATACTATTAAACGTGCAATATTTGTACAGTACCTGGTCGACCGAGCTTCGCTCTATAATAGCTGCCTGAGCATTAAAATATCATCGGGTGAGCAAGCTATTCTACTCGCCAACAGGTGGCGCTGTAGGTTTCTGTCTTAAAGGCGGCCCCCGAACGCTCTCTTATAGTAAATTTCATCGAAATCGTTAGAGCCGTTTTCGAGAAACAGATTGCAAACATATAGGTATATTTGTATACAAATATTGCTCGTTAAATAGTATTTTCCCAAGGAACATAGTTCGAAATACGAAAAACCAAATTTGACCTTCCATACAAAATGCGCTATCAGCTGATGCAGTTTCTATGGGAGGTCAAAAATTGATTTTCGTGGGAAAAGTTGTTCCGTTACTGATATTGATCCCTGATCTATGTCACGCATTCAAATTACCCGGTATATATATATTTGTAAACGGTTTCTCGAAAACGGCTCTAACGATTTCGATGAAATTTACAATTTCTCCGCGATTTAGACGGAAATCTACAGTGCTATCTGTTGGCGAGTAGAATAGCTTGCTTATCCAATGATATTTTAATGTTGTGGCGGCTATTATAGAGCGAAGCTCGGTCGACCAACTACTGCCACTAATATGGGTGCTATGGGCGGTAGTGAGCACTTATCAGGTGGCCCACCTGCACGTTTGCTCACTTGTAACATAAAAAAAATGGTTTAGGTTCATAAGTAATAGACAAAGCTAGATTTCTCATCATCGCATACACTCTTTGATGCTCTACCTATGGGATAAAGGCGTGATGATGCGTTGGATTAATATTAAAATAACTTTAAACATCATTAAACCAATTCCTCATAATATCTAAGAGAGCCTATACTTTAATTATTTGCCCCTGTTATGTACAGGACTAAAGTGCCACACGTTGTAGGTACGAGTATATACCTAATCCGTTTCAAGCTATGGTTTCAAGAGTCAATGCCAACACTTACCAACACATTTTGCAGCCATAGAACCAGACAAACCACCAAGAACCAGACGAACTAGAGTATATTTGACGAAAAAAATAACATTATGTTACAAACTTGTTTTTTTTTCTGACAGCTTTAGCTGATTATCTACTATTGATCATGGTGCACAATAGCCTTGATATAGTTAGCTGCAAAATGTGTTGCTAAACTTTGGCATTGACTCGTGAAACAGATTATATTATATTCACTAGTACCTACTCTAGCGCACCTAATGTACTTACGCAGAGCAACAGAGGGGTACTTGCGGTGAAGCGGGGGGAGGGGGGCGGGCATCGTAAATACGGATACGGAGCACCTTGTTTTAAAAGTTGATAACTAAACACTGGCTCTACACGTTGGCTGCGTGACCGCGCCGGCGTAGCCAACGTCTACTAGGCCCGTTTGCGTGAGTTTGCCGTTTGCGACCAACGCTCGCCGGCGTGCCGTCGGTTATCGGTTTTGCCACAAGCCGCAAACGGCGTTCACACGTTGGCCGTGTCCTCATTTCCAATAAGTGGAGTAGATGGACGTTTTAATTTTTTTTTAATAAGTAAAAATTATTTCATCTTATTTTTCAAATATGGTGCAGCTGGTAATAAAAATTAAAAGCACTGTAAAAGTACATTGCAGCGGCAGTAATAGTCTCCGCGTCTACGTCCATCTTGCTTGACAGACCTACACGCTACACCTACACACACCAACGTGTGAACGCTGTCATCAAGCTTGCCGAGCCGGCGCGGCCAACGGTTGGCCCAAAGTCTACTGGGGGCTAAAGGCTCATCCACATATTCGGCCATGAACGCCAAATATAAGCCAACACGCATGTATAAGGCATATACAGCGAACAAAATAACTCTTACTGTGGCGCAGAAGTCAAGAAAAGAGTCGCGGGAGTGAGCGCGGTAGTGGGAGAGGATGCGAGTGAATCGTTCATTGGCTCTCCGCCTGTCACCCATGCGCAGAAAATAAGAACCACAGAGCTCTGAAGTCCATCTACTTCTAGAGACGAATTCTTTATGTCATTCAATAGAAATCAGTGTCACCATTTACTAAAACTAACACGTTTTCCTTTGAGTGCGATAAACATAGTACCATTATCGCGAGAGAGTAATATGCAAAAAACCAGTGACAGCGTCTCTATGGCAACGAATGTGTTTATGATGTGCATTCAAAATAAGCACCTAGGAACATAAATTGGAAAGTATACCTATTCAATAAGGAACCAATGTTTTTTACTATATTCGCTTCTATGGGGGGGTGCGCGCGCAGGCGGAGTGGCCCTATCGTAGTTCTGTGGTCAGAACCAAACTTAAGGAGAGATCACACCTGGCTGAATTCAAAGACTAATTCGGCACAGTATATCACGCCCCGTGTGGTGCCGGCAAAAAATAGTACCAACCTACCTCTACCCATGGGTGTCGTAAGAGGCGACTACAGGGCTAATGAACCAGAGGATGTGTATCGTATCATCTCTCTTATATTCTGCGGTCACCAACAACCGCGGTCCATGGTGCCAGCCGTAACGCTAACAAGCGTGGTGACTATGATACTTCTCCTGCACATTGTTTTAGCAAAAACTGGAATTTTGGAGATAAGATAAAGATGTTTATTTGCTATAGAAATTTAGGGAGTGAGTTTCCTGTCCTGTAGTGGACGTTTCATGGGATGTCATGATAATATTACGATATACATCGTAATATAGTAAAGGAGCTTTTATTTTTAAGAAGATTTCTGCAACTGGCAGTAAGACGCATATTTATAGAAAAGTGCCTACGTACAGTTGACCGCACTTCAGTGGTAACACTTTGTCCATTGCGGGTCTCTGGTTTCGGGCGTCCTGTTTATGTTTTGACTGACGTGCTGTTGACCGTACCTACCTAGCTAGCTATCCAAACCTGAAACGAAACTAGAAAAAAAAAACAATGAAAACCGGTTGTTTCGGTTGTTACAGTCCAAAAACCGACCCTACCCGTAAATAATCCGTTCTTGAATTTTTTTTTCGTAGGTCCCTCGGGGGGTACTGGGAGTGTAAATTTAAAAAGGAGACTGAATAAGGCTCCCGTGTGTATTCGAAAAATGGTTTATTTTTTCAAAAAAAAATGGTTTTTCTTGAATAACTCGGCCATTTTTGATTTCACAGTAAAACCGTACGGACAAAAATTGTAGGAAATTTGAATTTCTACAAGTTTAGTCCATACAATTTTTCTTCAAGGATCGATATTTTTTTAAAATTAAACCTGAAAAACGCAACAAATTCAAAATATTACCATTATCTCCTATGTTCCACGTTTTACGGCATGAATAAAAAGAAACAAAGTTGTAGAAAATCAAATTCTGAACAATTTTGGTCCCTACCTTTTTTCTCCCAAAATCGATATTTTGGAAATTAAACCTGAAGAACGCGACAAAAATTCTAAATATTATCATTATCTCCTGTTCTACGTTTTACGGCAAGAATGAAGAGAAACAAAGTTGTAGAGAATCAAATTTTGAACAATTTTGGTTCTTACCTTTTTTCCCCCAAAATCGATATTTTGGAAATTAAACCTGAAAAACGCGACACAAATTCTAAATATTATCATTATCTCCTATGTTCCACGTTTTACGGCATAAATGAAGAGAAACAAAGTTGTAGAGAATCAAATTTTGAACAATTTTGGTTCTTACCTTTTTCCCCCCAAAATCGATATTTTGGAAATTAAACCTGAAGAACGCGACAAAAATTCTAAATATTATCATTATCTCCTATGTTCTGCGTTTTACGGCAAGAATGAAGAGAAACAAAGTTGTAGAGAATCAAATTTTTAACAATTTTGGTTTCTACCTTTTTCCCCCAAAATCGATATTTTGGAAATTAAACCTGAAAAACCTGACACAAATTCAAAATATTATCATTATCTCCTATGTTCCACGTTTTACGGCATTAATAAAGATAAACAAAGTTGTAGATAATAAAATTTTGAACAATTTTGGTTCTTACCTTTTTCCCCCCAAAATCGATATTTTGGAAATTAAACCTGAAAAACGCGACACAAAGTCTAAATATTATCATTATCTCCTATGTTCCACGTTTTACGGCATTAATGAAGATAAACAAAGTTGTAGATAATAAAATTCTGAACAATTTTGGTTCTTACCTTTTTCCCCCCAAAATCGATATTTTGGAAATTAAACCTGAAAAACGCGACACAAATTCTAAATATTATCATTATCTCCTATGTTCTACGTTTTACGGCAAGAATGAATAGAAACAAAGTTGTAGAGAATCAAATTTTGAACAATTATGGTTCCTACCTTTTTCCCCCAAAATCGATATTTTGGAAATTAAACCTGAAAAACCTGACACAAATTCAAAATATTATCATTATCTCCTATGTTCCACGTTTTACGGCATTAATGAAGATAAACAAAGTTGTAGATAATAAAATTCTGAACAATTTTGGTTCTTACCTTTTTCCCCCCAAAATCGATATTTTGGAAATTAAACCTGAAAAACGCGACACAAATTCTAAATATTATCATTATCTCCTATGTTCCACGTTTTACGGCATGAATGAAGATAAACAAAGTTGTAGAGAATCAAATTTTGAACAATTTTTGTTCCTACCTTTTTTTCCCCAAAATCGATATTTTGGAAATTAAACCTGAAAAACCTGACAAATTCTAAATATTATCATTATCTCCTAAGTTCCACGTTTTACGGCATGAATGAAGGGAAACAAAGTTGAAGAGAATCAAATTTTGAACAATTTTGGTTCCTACCTTTTTCCCCCAAAATCGATATTTTGGAAATTAAACCTGAAAAACGCGACACAAATTCTAAATATTATCATTATCTCCTATGTTCCACGTTTAACGGCATTAATAAAGATAAACAAAGTTGTAGATAATAAAATTCTGAACAATTTTGGTTCTTACCTTTTTCCCCCCAAAATCGATATTTTGGAAATTAAACCTGAAAAACGCGACACAAATTCTAAATATTATCATTATCTCCTATGTTCTACGTTTTACGGCAAGAATGAAGAGAAACAAAGTTGTAGAGAATAAATTTTGAACAATTTTGGTTCCTACCTTTTTCCCCCAAAATCGATATTTTGGAAATTAAACCTGAAAAACGCGACACAAATTCTAAATATTATCATTATCTCCTATGTTCCACGTTTTACGGCAAGAATGAAGAGAAACAAAGTTGCAGAAAATCAAATTTTGAACAATTTTGGTTCCTACCTTTTTCCCCCAAAATCGATATTTTGGAAAATAAACCTGAAAAACCCGACACAAATTCTAAATATTATCATTATCTCCTATGTTCCACGTTTTACGGCATTAATGAAGAGAAACAAAGTTGTAGAGAATCAAATTTTGAACAATTTTGGTTTTTACCTTTTTTCCCCCAAAATCGATATTTTGGAAATTAAACCTGAAAAATGCGACACAAATTCTAAATATTATCATTTTCTCCTATGTTCCACGTTTTACGGCATTAATGAAGATAAACAAAGTTGTAGAGAATCAAATTTTGAACAATTTTAGCCCCTACCTTTTTTCCCCCAAAATTGATATTTTGGAAATGGAACCTGGAAAACGCGACAAAAATTCTAAATATTATCATTATCTCCTATGTTCCACGTTTTACGGCATGAATGAAGAGAAACAAAGTTGTAGAGAATCAAATTTTGAACAATTTTGGTTTCTACCTTTTTTCCCCCAAAATCGATATTTTGGAAATTAAACCTGAAAAACGCGACACAAATTCTAAATATTATCATTATCTCCTATGTTCCACGTTTTACGGCATTAATGAAGATAAACAAAGTTGTAGATAATGAAATTCTGAACAATTTTGGTTCTTACCTTTTTCCCCCCAAAATCGATATTTTGGAAATTAAACCTGAAAAACGCGACACAAATTCTAAATATTATCATTATCTCCTATGTTCTACGTTTTACGGCAAGAATGAAGAGAAACAAAGTTGTAGAGAATCAAATTTTGAACAATTTTGGTTCCTACCTTTTTCCCCCAAAATCGATATTTTGGAAATTAAACCTGAAAAACCTGACACAAATTCAAAATATTATCATTATCTCCTATGTTCCACGTTTTACGGCATTAATGAAGATAAACAAAGTTGTAGATAATAAAATTCTGAACAATTTTGGTTCTTACCTTTTTCCCCCAAAATCGATATTTTGGAAATTAAACCTGAAAAACGCGACACAAGTTCTAAATTTTATCATTATCTCCTATGTTCCACGTTTTACGGCATTAATGAAGATAAACAAAGTTGTAGATAATAAAATTCTGAACAATTTTGGTTCTTACCTTTTTCCCCCCAAAATCGATATTTTGGAAATTAAACCTGAAAAACGCGACACAAATTCTAAATATTATCATTATCTCCTATGTTCCACGTTTTACGGCAAGAATGAAGAGAAACAAAGTTGCAGAAAATCAAATTTTGAACAATTTTGGTTCCTACCTTTTTCCCCCAACATCGATATTATGGAAATTAAACCTGAAAAACCCGACACAAATTCTAAATATTATCATTATCTCCTATGTTCTACGTTTTACGGCAAGAATGAAGAGAAACAAAGTTGTAGAGAATCAAATTTTGAACAATTTTGGTTCCTACCTTTTTCCCCCAAAATCGATATTTTGGAAATTAAACCTGAAAAACCTGACACAAATTCTAAATATTATCATTATCTCCTATGTTCCACGTTTTACGGCATTAATGAAGATAAACAAAGTTGTAGATAATAAAATTCTGAACAATTTTGGTTCTTACCTTTTTCCCCCCAAAATCGATATTTTGGAAATTAAACCTGAAAAACGCGACACAAATTCTAAATATTATCATTATCTCCTATGTTCCACGTTTTACGGCATTAATGAAGATAAACAAAGTTTTAGATAATGAAATTCTGAACAATTTTGGTTCTTACCTTTTTCCCCCCAAAATCGATATTTTGGAAATTAAACCTGAAAAACGCGACACAAATTCTAAATATTATCATTATCTCCTATGTTCTACGTTTTACGGCAAGAATGAAGAGAAACAAAGTTGTAGAGAATCAAATTTTGAACAATTTTGGTTCCTACCTTTTTCCCCCAAAATCGATATTTTGGAAATTAAACCTGAAAAACCTGACACAAATTCAAAATATTATCATTATCTCCTATGTTCCACGTTTTACGGCATTAATGAAGATAAACAAAGTTGTAGATAATAAAATTCTGAACAATTTTGGTTCTTACCTTTTTCCCCCCAAAATCGATATTTTGGAAATTAAACCTGAAAAACGCGACACAAATTCTAAATATTATCATTATCTCCTATGTTCCACGTTTTACGGCAAGAATGAAGAGAAACAAAGTTGCAGAAAATCAAATTTTGAACAATTTTGGTTCCTACCTTTTTCCCCCAACATCGATATTATGGAAATTAAACCTGAAAAACCCGACACAAATTCTAAATATTATCATTATCTCCTATGTTCTACGTTTTACGGCAAGAATGAAGAGAAACAAAGTTGTAGAGAATCAAATTTTGAACAATTTTGGTTCCTACCTTTTTCCCCCAAAATCGATATTTTGGAAATTAAACCTGAAAAACCTGACACAAATTCTAAATATTATCATTATCTCCTATGTTCCACGTTTTACGGCATTAATGAAGATAAACAAAGTTGTAGATAATAAAATTCTGAACAATTTTGGTTCTTACCTTTTTCCCCCCAAAATCGATATTTTGGAAATTAAACCTGAAAAACGCGACACAAATTCTAAATATTATCATTATCTCCTATGTTCCACGTTTTACGGCATTAATGAAGATAAACAAAGTTGTAGATAATGAAATTCTGAACAATTTTGGTTCTTACCTTTTTCCCCCCAAAATCGATATTTTGGAAATTAAACCTGAAAAACGCGACACAAATTCTAAATATTATCATTATCTCCTATGTTCTACGTTTTACGGCAAGAATGAAGAGAAACAAAGTTGTAGAGAATCAAATTTTGAACAATTTTGGTTCCTACCTTTTTCCCCCAAAATCGATATTTTGGAAATTAAACCTGAAAAACCTGACACAAATTCAAAATATTATCATTATCTCCTATGTTCCACGTTTTACGGCATTAATGAAAATAAACAAAGTTGTAGATAATAAAATTCTGAACAATTTTGGTTCTTACCTTTTTCCCCCCAAAATCGATATTTTGGAAATTAAACCTGAAAAACGCGACACAAATTCTAAATATTATCATTATCTCCTATGTTCCACGTTTTACGGCAAGAATGAAGAGAAACAAAGTTGCAGGAAATCAAATTTTGAACAATTTTGGTTCCTACCTTTTTCCCCCAAAATCGATATTTTGGAAATTAAACCTGAAAAACCCGACACAAATTCTAAATATTATCATTATCTCCTATGTTCCACGTTTTACGGCATTAATGAAGAGAAACAAAGTTGTAGAGAACCAAATTTTGAACAATTTTGGTTTCTACCTTTTTTCCCCCAAAATCGATATTTTGGAAATTAAACCTGAAAAACGCGACACAAATTCTAAATATTATCATTATCTCCTATGTTCCACGTTTTACGGCATTAATGAAGATACATAAAGTTGTAGATAATCAAATTCTGAACAATTTTGGTTCCCACCTTTTTGCCCCCAAAATCGATATTTTGGAAATTAAACTTAATTAATTAATTAATTACCTATTAATTAATGAAAACTTAATTTGTTCAGAATTTGATTCTCTACAAATTTGTTTCTCTTCATTCATGCTGTAAAACGTGGAACATAGGAGATAATATTTTGAATTTGTCGTGTTTTTCAGGTTTAATTTCCAAAATATCGATCCTGGAAGAAAAATTTTAAAATACAAGCTTGTGGAGAATCAAATTTTCTAAAATTTTTGTCTTCATGGTTTTAATATAAATTCAAAAATGGTTGAGTTATTCAAGAAAACCCATTAAAAAAAACATTTTTCGAATAAACAGGAGCCTGATTCAGTCTACTTTTTGAATTTACACCCCCAGTCCACTCCCCCCCGAGGGCCTACGAAAAAAAACCAAGAACTGATTATTCACGGGTCATAAATGACATAATGATTGAACTATTTGTTATTATCTCCAAGCATACAAACATATTAGAATATGATATATTATCTACTCATTAAAAAATCCGGCAGTGCGAGTTTAATATTTTTTTACTAAAGTTTCTAGGACCTAGCCTAGGCACCTACCTCAGTACCTTTGTACCACAAAAGATGTAAAAACAGTATAATTACAACTACCTACAAGGTACGCACAGTAGCAAGTAAGTGTTAACAAAGCCAGTAGGTACCTATAACTTGAACCAGCGCTAAGCTACAAACCCCCGAAACCAAAGACCCGCTCAAGGTCAAAGTGTTACTACCTAACGTGCGGCTGACTGTACCTACCCACTAGCGCCGCGGTTGTTGGTCAAACAAACACAATCACTCTGATGATGACTAGGTAGGTTTAGGTTACCTACCAAGAAGGTATATTATTATACAACTTGTAATTACCAATACGCAAAACCTCTCGGGTGGTAGTTTTACTCGTTCTACTCATGAAACTGAACAACTTTATTGGAAATTAGAATAAAAAAATTGAGAATCGGAATTTTGTATTTTATTTTTGTTGAACAAAAGTACCACTCGAGAACCTTTGCATACATTGTATATCTCACGGAACTGTTTAATCTACAGGGTGTAAAAAAAGTTCGACTATACTTCTAAGGAGTGATTCTACATCGTATAAAATATAAAAAAAATATTTTGCTTAAAAAAAGTTGTTTTAGCTCAAGAAGAAGTGAAGCACAAGGGTTAAACGACGTAGACAAGGATGTTTATTGTTATTTAATATCCACTCACTAGCACATTTCAATAAATTACTGGAATGTAATTCGGAGGAAAAACTAATTTAATGATCAAACAAATCAGAAATTAAATATTAATTAAAGTATTTTTATTTTAGTATTGTACGTACAATCACCCCTTAGAAGGATCATCCTACTTTTTTTTTTACATCCTGTATTTTTCATTCGTCCACGGCTGGCAATGTTAATCGTAGTTGCACGACAATTTCTGTAGGTAGGACAAGGATTTCCAATTTCTATGAGGTAGATACTTACCAAGAGGTACTTATGTAAACCTACCTAGAAAACCAAACGTGAAGCAAATCTAGAATAAAATAGGTACATAATTTTACTTATTTATAGTCGTTCATTCGTCCGGCGGAAAACAGAAAAACGTTCGGTTTTTATTTTTGTCTGAGACTTGTCTTCATACGTTGTTTATTACCTACACGTAATACAGGAATCAAAATCTCGATGTCAATATCCATCGTGCGTGATTCAACACGCTCCCCTCCCTAGCGAGTGTACGGAGCTGACTGACGAGACCGCGACGGCCGGCGACGGTGAGTCGTGTGCGTTGAAGTATAGATTTACGTATGTTCCATTTCTCACCGACAAACGGATCGGCCGTGACGGCCGATTTTATTTATCACCGAGTTTTTGTCGGTCGTGTGCGTTGAAGTATGGCAACCAGTACGTTCCATTTTTGACCTACAAAAAATCGGCCACCGATTCTCGGTCGTGTGCGGGAGCCCTTACAAATGGGTGCAATTTTCCAAGGTTATCATAGATAAGTTAACAGGAATGACATGATGTTTATATTTACCTTTGGTTATTCCAAGTTTAACCGTGCAGGTGATATTGGAGAACTGAATATCGACAGGATCTTTGGTAGGCACCCTGGATAATCCCCGTGTCTGCGCAGGAATACTATAGGAAGGTCCAGGTGCTTGGAGGGAGGGTCCTGGCCCTGGAGGGGCCGAGGAATTGGTTTTCTCATCACTAGGTCTGTAAGCCACACTCGCGCTGTCAACAATCTGAGCTCCCGCGAGCATCATTTTGAATTCGGAATGTTTATTGCTTTGTTTTTAATTAAAACGTTCGATTTTTAAACTCCGCGCGCTCGGTGTCACGTCGCGCGGTTGAATGCATGCGCGCGCGCTACTCGCAAGCGTAAAATGGACTATCAGATAGATGAGTACAGAAGTCGATCCCTTTGTCTTTACTGTAATGTAAATAATAATTATTGCACCGTTTTGTTACCAATTTGTAAGCGTAGGTGTGTGCGTGCGTGTGTATCAAAACAAAGCCTTTTATCGGAAACTAAGACAAAGACGATGGTGTTTGAGATTACGTCGGTATTTACAAACTTATTACTCGTAACGACATCAATATTTCATAATTGGTCAATTTCATTAATTAACCGTCAATACTAAATTATCATGCGGTTTTTAAAAGTGTATAGTCTTTTCATAGATTTTCTATACAGCGTGTAACGGAGTGCGATAAATACTAAAGAATGTGAATCTGCCTATGAAACTGAACAACTTTTTCCAAGGTACAAAGGTCAAAGAACAAAATAAATTTTTGACCTCCCATAGATACTGCTTCAGCTGATAGCGCATTTTGTATGGGAGGTCAAATTTAGTTTTTCGTATTTCGACCAATGTTCCTTGGGAAAAGTTGTTCAGTTCATGGGCAGATTCGCACCCTTCAGTATTATCACACCGTTCCGTTACACGCTGTATAATCTTTAAAAGAGAAAATCTTACGAACAACGTGATAATGATAATTTTTGAACTCCGATAATGTGCTGCCATCTGGCTATATATTTATGTATCTACTGGAGGAAATTGTGATACAAATGCACCTACATTCATAACACACCACTCGTTCTCTCGAAAGACTCTCGTCTAAGTTATTAACAAGTTCAATTCACAGACGCTAGATGTCGGTATAAAATAGTCTGTAAAACTTTTAGCTTAGTAGGTAAGATGGCGCTGATAGCCATTTGGCAATTTATCGAAATCATAATCTTGTTTACAAAATTCAAGGCATTTCCGTGTTTTATTCCGATAACTGATCATTATTTCAAACGTTGTTATCTAAGTTGTTAATTTTGTAAATTAAAACAAGTCAATATTTACTGGCAAAATAAAAGTCTGGAGTATATTTGAGACTTTTGAGAGTAAAAATTAAAAACCAAAACACTGATAAAAGATAAATCGTACACTCTTTTTAGGGTTCCGATACCAAAACGGTAAAAAAAAGGAACCCTTATGGTGCGACTTTGCCTGTCCGTCTGTCTGTCTGTCTGTCACACCTCTATATCTCAGCAACCACTCATGCTATCGACTTAAAATTTGGAATAGTTTTAGAATATAGTTGCCCTACTTAATTGCACGTAAAATAATTAAAAAAAAAAAAATACTATAGGTATATCGGAAACCTCGCGCGCCGAGGGTTCCGATATACCTATAGTATTTTTGGAAGCAATAAAGTCCATTTTCAGGACCGCAAAACTATATTTGTTTGTAAAGGTTTTTTGCAGATTTCTTAAAAACTGTGCAACTTAGAAAGATCGTTTTATTTTTGCTGTAAAGTTTATATAAACTTCTGTCAACTGTAATTAATTCAGATTTTTCCTTACTCAAACTTCGGAGATAAGGGGGGGGGAATGGTATTTTTCTTGACATTTTTCATCATAACTTTAAAACTAAGAAATTTAAAAAAATACAAAAATATATTTTAAAATGTACAAGTAAAGCCCTTTCATATGATACCGCACTCGACCTAGTAGCGACAATTTGAAATTTGGCCCCCCCTATTTTGGCCCCCTTTATATTAATAATCATACTTTTTTCAAAATTTTTTCTTGTGCAATTAAGTTGGGCAACTATATTCTAAAACTATTCCAAATTTCAGGTTGATAGCATAAGTGGTTGCTGAGATATAGAGGTGTGACAGACAGACGGACAGACAGACAGACAGACAGAGCGGCACCATAAGGGTTCCTTTTTTTTACCATTTTGGTATCGGAACCCTAAAAATTATGATTATTAATGTAAAGGGGGCCAAAATAGGGGCGGCCAAATTTCAAATTGTCGCTACTAGGTTGAGTGGGGTATCATAAGAAAGGGCTTTACTTGTAAATTCTAAAATATATTTTTGTATTTTTTGACGTCTCTTTCCTTTCAAGTTATGATAAAAATGTCCAAAAAAATACCATTTCCGAAGTTTGTGAAAGGAAAAATCTGAATTAATTACAGTTGACAGAAGTTTATGTAATCATTACAGCAAAAATGAAACGATCTTTCTAAGTTGCACAGTTTTTTAGAAATCTGCAAATAACCTTTACAAACAAATTTAGTTTTGCGGTCCTAAATAGGGACTTTTTTGCTTCCAAAAATACAAAAAGTATATCGGAACCCTCGGCTCGCGAGTCCGACTCGCACTTGACCGTTTTTTTTTATGTTAGAATAAACAAACACAAAATGATAATTGTTGGCTACACCAACACGAGTTCGGGGTTCACCGGGTGCTTTGTGACTTAAACACGAGATCAAGTTTACAAATCGTCTTTATTAAACACACAAGTTCAAACAACGATAACAACAGGTAATAACAAGAGTCAAACAGAAAACTTAACAAGTGACGAGCACGCAGGCTCAGGGGGTCTACTCTTAAAGTTCGATATCGATGTATTCGTTGTCGTTATCGTATCGTTGCCAACTCTAAACACTATCGATTCGACAATTCATCCGACCGATAATCGATAGATTTCCATCGTGCAAAATGCTACTCTAACACAAATGTCAATCTTCGAACATTTGAATTTGACACTTGTGGAAAACGACAATTGTTACGACAGCTCTAAAGGTATCGTTCAAAGTTTCGAAATTGGATAATTTGCGGCTTTTTCCCTGTATAATTAAATTTTTATTGTGTTTATAGTAAAAGAGCAAGTTTAAGAGGTAAGCGCAAGTTGTTTTGAATGTTTTTATTGAGAAAAATGAGTAAGAAATAGCTGTACTTTTGTAAAATATTTTGGTAAATTTTTCTCTTCTATTTTATACATTTTTCCTTCTAAATCATATAATTCCACTAAAACAGCCATTTCCTTTTCAGATTAGTGATGCAGAAAATTATATTTTAAATGTGGATGCACAGTATGGAGGTCATTCTCAAACTCAGGAGGGGCAACTCACTATATTTTTAATTGGAACAATTCAATGATAAAAAGCCATTTTGAAAGCATTTCTCAAAATGAAACTGCATATATTCTGAGTGAGCATGTTATGAATTTTATTGTGTCTTTAGTCTGGTCGCTGAGAGAATTGCATTATCTACTGAAATTTTCTGAACTCATAGTGATAGGGCCCAGTTTTCCATGCATGTATCAATTTTATTGTGTATGCATTCTCTGAGCGACCAAAGCCACAGATTTAAATAACTACTTCAAGGCAAATAAATTAGCACATGATATTTTTTCTATTTAATTTTCAGGGGACTCCGGTACCAACTTAGAACAATTGAAATGAACCTCAGAACGAATGTTTTAATAAAGTGCAGAAATGTGCCTGTTCTACTATTGAACGCACATTTGGAATGTTGAAACAGCTGCCTCTTGTCCACACACAAGCTGGATTTCTTGCCAGAAAAAACAGGAAAAATTGTAGAAGTAGCATGCTACGTATAGCACAACATGTGTGTTCATGCTGGAGTTGAAGGGCTAGATCTGACGTTAGAGCAGCTGCGCCAAGAGAGGCGGAAAAGAAATAACATCAACCAACAGCCATTTGCCAAGTCGCCTACTACAGATGAATAGGACAAAGCTCCATAATGCATGCAGTAGGCACAATAACAGGACACATTGCTCTCAATAAACATTACAACACTTTAGGCATAACAGACAGCCCTCTATGCAGGGCCTGTATGGAAAGGGACGAAACCATCGAACACATTATTCTGGAGTGCGAAGTAATCAACACTATCAGAGAAAACACGCTTAGAGCAGACATATCTTTGGATCAACTACCAAACAAACTGGACAAACTGACTGAGTTCTGGCAACAGTTAGGGTGGCTAAATTGATGGCTAAATAAGCCCACGCACAATGGTCCATATATGACGAAGTGCGGAAACCACACACTTAATTTAGAACTTAGAGAGGCGGAGACAGCCACCAACATCTGCGAAGAGGGCAAAGGCTGAAAGAAAACTTAGTGAGAATGCTGGAGAGCAAACAAAAATTTAGGTATTATTTTAGGTATTTTTTACTGTTATCTTACACATTGGCAATAAAAACCCCGAGAATCTTTATACCATCGAGGGCAAAGTAGTGACTAGCGCGTCCTGTCAGAAGGATCTAGGCATTACTGTTACTCAAAACTTGAAGTGGGAAGAACACATTACGAGTATTAGTATCACAAAAAGAGCAAATTCTCTACTATACATTATAAGGAAGGCATTTTTCCACATTGACAAAGAACTTTTCCTAAAGATATACAAAATCTATGTTCGTCCCTTGCTAGAGTACGGATATCAAATATGGAGTCCATATTTTCAAAAGGACATCGACCTTCCAGAAACAGTACAGCAAAGAGAAAATGGTAACCTGCCTTTAAAACCTGTACTACGAGCAACGCTTAGCATCACTAGGCCTTACCACATTAGAAGAGAGAAGAAGAAACATATAAGATACTAACTAGTTGCTACAATGAGCCAAAGATGGAAAAATCTTTGTCATGATTAAAAACAAAGAAACGTTCACACTCCTCGAGTGCAAGCAAACCTCGGTACCATTTCCTACCAAACCGTGTAGTCAAGAACGCCTCAGATGCATTTAAAAACAGATTAGATAAACATTTGACACAAGTGCAGTGATATACACGCATCAGCACCATGTGCTGCTAGTGTATCAAATGTAATAGTAATCTTACTTAATTTTCATGTCAGTCGTTTGATTGGAAATAAAGTAAAATTTGGTTGAGGTGAATAAATATATTAACAATATAGACTCGCTCTATTTGAATTGTATTCTGCATGTTATGACTAAATAAATGATACTGAATATACAGGGTGTAAGGGACGGTGTACCGAAAACTGAAAGGGCGTGCTCAGTCAACGAAACTGAACAACTTTCCCAAAGAAACTTTCCTGGGAAATGAAAAAAAAATTGACCTCTCCATACAAACTGTTCGAGCAGAGTGAGAAATTTGTACGGAGAGGTCAAAAAAATTTTACATTTCCCAAACATGTTTCTTTGGGAAAGTTGTTCAGTTTCGTTGGCTGAGCACGCCCTTTCAGTTTTCGGTACACCATCCCTTAAACCTTTTAGATAATTAAGATTATTAAAAAAGAAATAAGAATATTACTTACCGACTGTATCTGTTTCAGATTGAAAGTTTTTAATTTTAGTTAATGTAGGCATTGAAATATTCTATAATCTAAATATAAACAATGCACCTATGTAATTATTTTACTTTTTAACTTAAAAAAAAACGGTCTAGTGCGAGTTGGACTCGCGCGCCGAGGGTTCCGATATACCTTTAGTATTTCTGGAAGCAATAAAGTCCATTTTTAGGACCGCAAAACTAAATTTGTTTGTAAAGGGTTTTTGCATATTTCTAAAAAACTGTTTAATTTAGAAAGATCGTTATATTTTTGCTGTAATATTTACATAAACTTCTATCGACTGTAATTAATTCTTCCATTAACTTAATAAGGAAAAATTAAACTTAATTTTTCCATTCACAAACTTCGGAGAAAAGAGGGGGGGAACAGTATTTTTTTTTATTTTTTTATCATAACTTAAAAACTAAGAGTTCTAAAAAAATACAAAAATATAGTTTAGAATGTACAAGTAAAGTCCTTGCATATCATACCCCACTCAAACTAGTACCGACAATTTGAAATTTAGGGCCACCTTTACATCAATAATGATAATTTTTTCTTAATTCTTTTACATGCAATTAAGTTGGACAACCATATTCCAAATTACAAGTCAATAGCATGAGTGGTTGCTGAGATATACAGGTGTGACAGACAGACAAAGCGGCACCATAAGGGTTCCTTTTTTTTACCATTTTGGTATCGGAACCCTAAAAGTATAAAAGTATCAATAAAAGATGTTTATTTTTTTATCAAATATATTAAAAATTAACAATATATATCAACAAATTTTGATGATTGGGATCGATAACAGTCACCCTATGATTCCCTCTCACTGGAAATGTTATTTAGCAAGGTCCACAAGTTCTGTTTCTTCTCATATACGTCTCAGCTCGGCTAATTCTTCTGGTTCATTAGTAAGTCTGTTCAGTTCGAGACGGTAAAGACTTTCTTGAATGCAAGGCCTTCGTCTGGCTTCTTCTTCTATCGTGTCGATGGCAACACTCACACTTTTTTAGACCAGTATTCGGCAACGCAGATGGCATTTGGTCTGGCCTTGTACAGATCCTTTAGCGAGAATATTGTGGGGCTTGATGCGCATGCTGTGAGGTGAGACATACGAGTAGTTTGTGGCATCACACCGCAGTTGCAGATGTTTTTGCTAGCTTCTATGTAGCCCCATCAGCTCAGGTTCTCTGCATCTCCCAACCTCGGTGCGCAGTCTATTTAGGGCCTTCCAGGTTGGCCAGGGAAGTTTATGTCAGGTGGTAGTTTTTCTGCAGGTGGGACAAAGTTGGGCAGGGAGAACTTGTTACTCCATAAGTCTACCCTGGATTTTGAGGCCTCATCCATGCAGGTGGTCACTGAGTCCAAGAAACTAGAGCGGCTTTTCAACCTCTTTACATGTGGGGTCTGGTTTTACATTGGGTGCCTCAGGTCGGTCTCCTGTTTTAGTTTTTCAATGGCACAAGCTACCTCTCTGCCAACGGCTGGGGAGCAATACCTGCCAGTGGATATAGCATCTTCATCGGAGTCTTCATCTGGCTGTAAATAATAAATAACATTTTGAAATTAATAAATAACTTGCTCCGTGTCGTGCTGGCAAAGAATAATACCAACCCATCTCTACCTATGGATGTCGTAAGAGGCGACTAAGGGTTAATGAACCAGACAATGGACAGCAGCATCCTTCTGTGTATCATATCATCTTTCATTCTGCAGTTACCAACAACGGTCCATGGTGCCAGCCGTTATGTTAACAAGCGTGGTGACTATGGTACATCCCCTCCTCATTGTTTCTGCACAAGCTGGAATTTTGGAGGGAGTTCCCTGTCCTGTAGTGGATGTTTCATGGGATTTCATGATGATATTTAACTTCTTAATTTCTTATTTATAGATTTTATTTCTGACTGTTTCCTTCGTTAATACCTAATCTTTATTAACTATATATTTTTTTTATGTTACAAGAGAGCAAATGAGCAGGTGGGCCACCTGATGGTAAGTGGTCACATTTTTTGACACTAATAAGACACATATTTTGACACTAATAAGACAGCAAAGCGCGTTGCTCACTTTGAGAACTAAGCTGGTATGTCTCATGTGCCCGGAATTTCACTGGCTCCCTTGCCCCTCAAACCGAGACACAGCAGTGCAAACAGCTGCTTCACGGCAGAAAAAAACAAGGGGGTGGTACTTCCCCAGACGGACTTGGCTGCTGTACGGCTCGAAAGAGCCTCACAGCAAAAATTCGCCGCAAGATAAATAGGTTATCTGATTGTTAATAATGAAAATATATTTACTTACTTTTTGCCACTGTTGGACAAATTTTCACTGCCTCCTAATGAATTGAGCTCTTGGGTGAGTTGATCCTACAACGTTTTGGCCTTGGCCCTTCCATTTTAACTTGAAAATTTCAACTTCAACTTATATTAGCAGTCGGAAGAATTTTAGCAGCATATGTCAACGTCAAGTCGAGGCGCGTGGTGAAATGACATTTGTAGGTTTTTTAAAGTGCCGCTTTTATATCTGCGGTTTAATTATATTTTAAGTAATATACATATGCTTTACACACAAGTTGGCAGTCGTATTTATTCTTTTAAATTAAAACTACACTTAAAGTACAAAAATACAATAAAATAACTGTTTAAAATAATGTTTTTAAGTAATTTATTAAAAACCGGTAAAATGCCTTGAAAACAACCTTTTCATTCAATCAACCCTCAATCACGGACATCCCTATCTGGAATTGTCAATGGTTACGAGAAAAATAAAACTGTTATTGTCTATGCTTCGATAATGCGTTCGTCTTTCGACAGTACAATAGAGTACCATTTTATCGACAAATCGAAATAGTATCGTATCGATCCGATTGTTCGATGTCGAACTTTAAGAGTAGACGCCCAGACGAGTTCGCGGGCACTGGCACTGACACTGACTAGTCACTAACTAGTTTTCACTGTCTTGTCAACTCCTTGAGTGGACTGTATAACGTTCACTTGTTCACTGCACTGTACAACTGACTGTTTCCAACTGTGTTCGGATCGTAGACAGGGCGTCTACTCTTAAAGTTCGACATCGAACAATCGGATCGATACGATACTATTTCGATTTATCGATAAAATGGTACTCTATTGTACTGTCGAAAGACGAACGCATTATCGAAGCATAGACAATAACAGTTTTATTTTTCTCGTAACCATTGACAATTCCAGATAGGGATGTCCGTGATTGAGGGTTGATTGAATGAAAAGGTTGTTTTCAAGGCATTTTACCGGTTTTTAATAAATTACTTAAAAACATTATTTTAAACAGTTATTTTATTGTATTTTTGTACTTTAAGTGTAGTTTTAATTTAAAAGAATAAATACGACTGCCAACTTGTGTGTAAAGCATATGTATATTACTTAAAATATAATTAAACCGCAGATATAAAAGCGGCACTTTAAAAAACCTACAAATGTCATTTCACCACGCGCCTCGACTTGACGTTGACATATGCTGCTAAAATTCTTCCGACTGCTAACTGCTAATATAAGTTGAAGTTGAAATTTTCAAGTTAAAATGGAAGGGCCAAGGCCAAAAAGTTGTAGGATCAACTCACCCAAGAGCTCAATTCATTAGGAGGCAGTGAAAATTTGTCCAACAGTGGCAAAAAGTAAGTAAATAACTTTTTCATTATTAACAATCAGATAACCTATTTATCTTGCGGCGAATTTTTGCTGTGAGGCTCTTTCGAGCCGTACAGCAGCCAAGTCCGTCTGGGGAAGTACCACCCCCTTGTTTTTTTCTGCCGTGAAGCAGCTGTTTGCACTGCTGTGTCTCGGTTTGAGGGGCAAGGGAGCCAGTGAAATTCCGGGCACATGAGACATACCAGCTTAGTTCTCAAAGTGAGCAACGCGCTTTGCTGTCTTATTAGTGTCAAAATATGCCATTAATAAGTCAGTGGGTGCTATGGGCGGTGACCACTTACCATCAGGTGGCCCACCTGCTCATTTGCTCTCTTGTAACATAAAAAAAAAATATAGTTAATAAAGATTAGGTATTAACGAAGGAAACAGTCAGAAATAAAATCTATAAATAAGAAATTAAGAAGTTAAATATCATCATGAAATCCCATGAAACATCCACTACAGGACAGGGAACTCCCTCCAAAATTCCAGCTTGTGCAGAAACAATGAGGAGGGGATGTACCATAGTCACCACGCTTGTTAACATAACGGCTGGCACCATGGACCGTTGTTGGTAACTGCAGAATGAAAGATGATATGATACACAGAAGGATGCTGCTGTCCATTGTCTGGTTCATTAACCCTTAGTCGCCTCTTACGACATCCATAGGTAGAGATGGGTTGGTATTATTCTTTGCCAGCACGACACGGAGCAAGTTATTTATTAATTTCAAAATGTTATTTATTATTTACAGCCAGATGAAGACTCCGATGAAGATGCTATATCCACTGGCAGGCATTGCTCCCCAGCCGTTGGCAGAGAGGTAGCTTGTGCCATTGAAAAACTAAAACAGGAGACCGACCTGAGGCACCCAATGTAAAACCAGACCCCACATGTAAAGAGGTTGAAAAGCCGCTCTAGTTTCTTGGATTCAGTGACCACCTGCATGGATGAGGCCTCAAAATCCAGGGTAGACTTATGGAGTAACAAGTTCTCCCTGCCCAACTTTGTCCCACCTGCAGAAAAACTACCACCTGACATAAACTTCCCTGGCCAACCTGGAAGGCCCTAAATAGACTGCGCACCGAGGTTGGGAGATGCAGAGACAACCTGAGCTGATGGGGCTACATAGAAGCTAGCAAAAACATCTGCAACTGCGGTGTGATGCCACAAACTACTCGTATGTCTCACCTCACAGCATGCGCATCAAGCCCCACAATATTCTCGCTAAAGGATCTGTACAAGGCCAGACCAAATGCCATCTGCGTTGCCGAATACTGGTCTAAAAAAGTGTGAGTGTTGCCATCGACACGATAGAAGAAGAAGCCAGACGAAGGCCTTGCATTCAAGAAAGTCTTTACCGTCTCGAACAGAACAGACTTACTAATGAACCAGAAGAATTAGCCGAGCTGAGACGTATATGAGAAGAAACAGAACTTGTGGACCTTGCTAAATAACATTTCCAGTGAGAGGGAATCATAGGGTGACTGTTATCGATCCCAATCATCAAAATTTGTTGATATATATTGTTAATTTTTAATATATTTGATAAAAAAAATAAACATCTTTTATTGATACTTTTATACTTTTAGGGTTCCGATACCAAAATGGTAAAAAAAAGGAACCCTTATGGTGCCGCTTTGTCTGTCTGTCACACCTGTATATCTCAGCAACCACTCATGCTATTGACTTGTAATTTGGAATATGGTTGTCCAACTTAATTGCATGTAAAAGAATTAAGAAAAAATTATCATTATTGATGTAAAGGTGGCCCTAAATTTCAAATTGTCGGTACTAGTTTGAGTGGGGTATGATATGCAAGGACTTTACTTGTACATTCTAAACTATATTTTTGTATTTTTTTAGAACTCTTAGTTTTTAAGTTATGATAAAAAAAAAAATACTGTTCCCCCCCTCTTATCTCCGAAGTTTGTGAATGGAAAAATTAAGTTTAATTTTTCCTTATTAAGTTAATGGAAGAATTAATTACAGTCGATAAAAGTTTATGTAAATATTACAGCAAAAATATAACGATCTTTCTAAATTAAACAGTTTTTTAGAAATATGCAAAAACCCTTTACAAACAAATTTAGTTTTGCGGTCCTAAAAATGGACTTTATTGCTTCCAGAAATACTAAAGGTATATCGGAACCCTCGGCGCGCGAGTCCAACTCGCACTAGACCGTTTTTTTTAAAGTTAAAAATGAAAATAATTACATAGGTGCATTGTTTATATTTAGGTTATAGAATATTTCAATGCCTACATTAACTAAAATTAAAAACTTTCAATCTGAAACAGATACAGTCGGTAAGTAATATTCTTATTTCTTTTTTAATAATCTTAATTATCTAAAAGGTTTAAGGGATGGTGTACCGAAAACTGAAAGGGCGTGCTCAGCCAACGAAACTGAACAACTTTCCCAAAGAAACATGTTTGGGAAATGTAAAATTTTTTTGACCTCTCCGTACAAATTTCTCACTCTGCTCGAACAGTTTGTATGGAGAGGTCAATTTTTTTTTCATTTCCCAGGAAAGTTTCTTTGGGAAAGTTGTTCAGTTTCGTTGACTGAGCACGCCCTTTCAGTTTTCGGTACACCGTCCCTTACACCCTGTATATTCAGTATCATTTATTTAGTCATAACATGCAGAATACAATTCAAATAGAGCGAGTCTATATTATTAATATATTTATTCACCTCAACCAAATTTTACTTTATTTCCAATCAAACGACTGACATGAAAATTAAGTAAGATTACTATTACATTTGATGAACTAGCAGCACATGGTGCTGATGCGTGTATATCACTGCACTTGTGTCAAATGTTTATCTAATCTGTTTTTAAATGCATCTGAGGCGTTCTTGACTACACGGTTTGGTAGGAAATGGTACCGAGGTTTGCTTGAACTCGAGGAGTGTGAACGATTCTTTGTTTTTAATCATGACAAAGATTTTTCCATCTTTGGCTCATTGTAGCAACTAGTTAGTATCTTATATGTTTCTTCTTCTCTCTTCTAATGTGGTAAGGCCTAGTGATGCTAAGCGTTGCTCGTAGTACAGGTTTTAAAGGCAGGTTACCATTTTCTCTTTGCTGTACTGTTTCTGGAAGGTCGATGTCCTTTTGAAAATATGGACTCCATATTTGATATCCGTACTCTAGCAAGGGACGAACATAGATTTTGTATATCTTTAGGAAAAGTTCTTTGTCAATGTGGAAAAATGCCTTCCTTATAATGTATAGTAGAGAATTTGCTCTTTTTGTGATACTAATACTCGTAATGTGTTCTTCCCACTTCAAGTTTTGAGTAACTGTAATGCCTAGATCCTTCTGACAGGACGCGCTAGTCACTACTTTGCCCTCGATGGTATAAAGATTCTCGGGGTTTTTATTGCCAATGTGTAAGATAACAGTAAAAAATACCTAAAATAATACCTAAATTTTTGTTTGCTCTCCAGCATTCTCACTAAGTTTTCTTTCAGCCTTTGCCCTCTTCGCAGATGTTGGTGGCTGTCTCCGCCTCTCTAAGTTCTAAATTAAGTGTGTGGTTTCCGCACTTCGTCATATATGGTACATTGTGCGTGGGCTTATTTAGCCATCAATTTAGCCACCCTAACTGTTGCCAGAACTCAGTCAGTTTGTCCAGTTTGTTTGGTAGTTAATCCAAAGATATGTCTGCTCCAAGCGTGTTTTCTCTGATAGTGTTGATTACTTCGCACTCCAGAATAATGTGTTCGATGGTTTCGTCCCTTTCCATACAGGCCCTGCATAGAGGGCTGTCTGTTATGCCTAAAGTGTAGTAATGTTTATTGAGAGCAATGTGTCCTGTTATTGTGCCTACTGCATGCATTATGGAGCTTTGTCCTATTCATCTGTAGTAGGCGACTTGGCAAATGGCTGTTGGTTGATGTTATTTCTTTTCCGCCTCTCTTGGCGCAGCTGCTCTAACGTCAGATCTAGCCCTTCAACTCCAGCACGAACACACATGTTGTGCTATACGTAGCATGCTACTTCTACAATTTTTCCTGTTTTTTCTGGCAAGAAATCCAGCTTGTGTGTGGACAAGAGGCAGCTGTTTCAACATTCCAAATGTGCGTTCAATAGTAGAACAGGCACATTTCTGCACTTTATTAAAACATTCGTTCTGAGGTTCATTTCAATTGTTCTAAGTTGGTACCGGAGTCCCCTGAAAATTAAATAGAAAAAATATCATGTGCTAATTTATTTGCCTTGAAGTAGTTATTTAAATCTGTGGCTTTGGTCGCTCAGAGAATGCATACACAATAAAATTGATACATGCATGGAAAACTGAGCCCTATCACTATGAGTTCAGAAAATTTCAGTAGATAATGCAATTCTCTCAGCGACCAGACTAAAGACACAATAAAATTCATAACATGCTCACTCAGAATATATGCAGTTTCATTTTGAGAAATGCTTTCAAAATGGCTTTTTATCATTGAATTGTTCCAAATAAAAACATAGTGAGTTGCCCCTCCTGAGTTTGAGAATGACCTCCATACTGTGCATCCACATTTAAAATATAATTTTCTGCATCACTAATCTGAAAAGGAAATGGCTGTTTTAGTGGAATTATATGATTTAGAAGGAAAAATGTATAAAATAGAAGAGAAAAATTTACCAAAATATTTTACAAAAGTACAGCTATTTCTTACTCATTTTTCTCAATAAAAACATTCAAAACAACTTGCGCTTACCTCTTAAACTTGCTCTTTTACTATAAACACAATAAAAATTTAATTATACAGGGAAAAAGCCGCAAATTATCCAATTTCGAAACTTTGAACGATCCCTTTAGAGCTGTCGTAACAATTGTCGTTTTCCACAAGTGTCAAATTCAAATGTTCGAAGATTGACATTTGTGTTAGAGTAGCATTTTTCACGATGGAAATCTATCGATTATCGGTCGGATGAATTGTCGAATCGATAGTGTTTAGAGTTGGCAACGATACGATAACGACAACGAATACATCGATATCGAACTTTAAGAGTAGACCCCCAGAACTGGAACTGTATCTTCGACTGTACTGTGCACTTGTATTCTTGAGCTGTAGACTGTAACTCTGCAACTGACTTCTTCAAGTGGACTGTATAGGGTTCGTTCACTACAGGAGAGTTCTCGACTGTAGACTGGAAGTTCACAGTAGACTGGACGATTCACTCAGTTGACTGGAACGGTTGACAGTTGATTACTGGACGATCACTCAGCTTCGAACTGTGTAGAATGGCTTGCTTGCGGGGTTCTTCTCGCTGCAGCGCAGCTGCAGCGGGGAGAGCCTTTCTGGCCTGGGGCCACTGAGGCTGGTCTCAAGTCGACGCCTGCGACTACAGGCGTGTCACGGGGGCGGCCTCCCGAGGGGCCTATGTCCGGTCAAGTCTTCACGCCGCGGCGAGGCAGCCCACCAGGTGATTCCCCGTTGGGGGAGGCCTAGTGAGCGCCTGCGAGCCAGCGGCGGCTTCTCTTCGACGGAGGTGGGCGGGCGCGGTGCGGCGTCGGCACGCTTGCGCGGCGCGCGCGCACTGCGCACGTCGTGGTTGGGGGCTGGTGGTAGGGGCCCACAGTCCTGACTACTCGACGGGGAGTAGTGGACGTGGGCTGCCTGGTGTGGAGGGGAGGGGCCTCAGCATCCTGTCCTCATGCGAGCCAGGATGGAGACACCCTCCGTGACTATCGCCGCCGGGTCGGTGCCTGCCCTCACGGCCTTGAGGACGGAGAGCAGGAGCTCGATGGCGAGGTCGATTGCGTCGGCTGCGTTGCTTGTGGTCGCCCCCGGGTGCTTCACCGTCTTGCCCACGTTTTGTGGGGCGGCGACCGCTTCCTGGGGCGTCTGATTCGGCGTGGGTGTTGCAGCTGTGCTGGGTGGCGCCTTCGACTGCTTCGCCTTCTTCCCGGCAGTGTGCGGGGCGGCGACCGCTTTCGAAGCCGCTGGCTGTGACTGGGTGGGGCCGGCTGCAGTGGCGGCGGCGGCGGCTGGAGTGGCGGAGGCGGTTCCCTTCCTCCTCCTCCTTCCCCTCCTCTTCCTGACCGGCCCACCGGGCTCGTTCGCGGAGGCCATAAGTGACCCCGGCGCGTTCGACTCTCCCGTGGGCTCGGCGACGACCCTGGCCGATGTTGTGGGCTGGGTGGATGTTCGTGGTGCGGTGCCGGCTTTCTTGTTGCGAACCTCGCGGCGCAGGATTGTGCACGCGAGGCTGTTCGCCGGGTGGGCCTTCCCGCAGTTCGCGCAGGTGGCGGGCTCGGTGCGTGGGCGTGGGCACTCCTTCGCCGGGTGCTCCTCGCCGCAGCAGACGCAGGCTTGCCGCCGGTGGCAATTGGTGTAGAATGGTGGATTTGACCGCACTTATATCCTGCTAGCGCCGGTCGGAACTAGCGTGTGATACGCCGAGCGCACGCTGTCTATCTCGCTCGCACGCGCTGGCCGTCTCGCTCGCTTTGTGCTCTCGCGGCGTCGGTGCGGGGCGCGGGGGCGGGTGATGTTCGTGCGTAGCTTGCTCTGGTACTTGAGAGTTGCGTTCCGTGTCGCCGTCCGCAACATTCTCCCCCCGGCGAGAGCCCGCAGCCCCTGTTGATATGGGTAGGACGGCGAGCTTTCTTACAGGGCGTCGCATAATGCCAGCCTTGGTGCGTACTTCTGCGTTTCTGATTACGCCGTCGGGGCCGGTGAATGTGCGTGCGACGACTCCCCTTGGCCACACGTTCCGTGGCATGTTCGGGTCGGTGATGATGACGAGGTCTCCGACAGCGATGTTGTTGTTGGTGGTTGTACCTCCCCTCGGTACTAAGGTTGGGAGGTACTCAGTGACCCAACGTCGCCAAAAGGTATCTGCTAGCGCTTGACTTCTTCTCCAGGCGCGTCGGTCCAACTGAGTGCAAGGTCCGGTGCAGGGAAGGCCTGATGATGTCCCGATCAGGAAGTGGTTCGGGGTGAGCGCCTCAGGGTCGTCAAGTTCTACCGGAACGTGGGTGAGGGGTCGACTGTTGACCGCGTGTTCTGCTTCCACCAGGAGGGTTGTCAGCACTTCTTCTGATGGTATTTGTTCATGCAGCGTTCCTTTGAGTGCAGTCTTGACTGATCGCACTAGTCGCTCCCATGCGCCGCCTTGGTTCGGGGCACCCGGTGGTATGAAGCGCCACTCGATGCGTTGTGTGAGCGCGAAATCTTGAAGTTGAGGCAGCCACTCTTCGAAGGCTCGTCGAAGTTCATTGTCGGACCCCCGGAAGTTGGTCCCGTTGTCGCTATAGATGGAGATGTGTACCCACCAATATCCAAAACCCCGACGGCTTTCAGCTCGAACTGCAAAACCGCTTTGAATGCCTTGGTGAATGCGTAGATGTGGACGACTACAATAACGGGTTCGTGGAAACTGTACATGCAATTGGGTCAAAGTACTTTAGACCCCACCGTACTAAAAGAACCAAAAAGATCTCTGACCATACCTTCAACCTAATGGAAGAAAGACGCGAAATGGTTCTGCAGTCTTCGGAAGATGCTTCTCAATATCGGCGGCTCAATAAACAGATCTCTTAGTCACTGACTCGCGACCTTCGGCTATTTAATACTAACCATATTAAAGAAGCGATTGAGCGGAACAAAGGCTCCAAATGTTCGCAAGAGATCTGTTTATTGGGCTAGCCAGTTGACGAGGCTGATGACCGAGGATGGCAGAACCGTATCGTCCAAGCCTGAGCTACTGAGGGAAGTCGAGAAGTTCTATGGGCAGTTATACACGACAACCAGTCCACCCGTTAGCAGTCTGGCCAACATTCCAAGAGCTAGACTTACCCGACACCATACCGATGATATCCCGGACGTCAACTTGTACGAGATTAGAATGGCTCTCAGACAGTTTAGAAACAACAAGGCACCCGGGCACGATGGAATTACGGCTGAGCTTCTGAAAGCAGGCGGAAGGCCAGTACTTTAATATCGATCATAATCGTCTTCATCAGCAGCCTGATCCACTAGTAAACATTTGCCATTCCCAAGACTCGTCACCACATCCAGTCCTCCGCCTTCCGCATCCAGCCATTATCCGCCACCTTATTCACGTCAACGGTTCATCAGGCCGAAATTCACTTTACCATACACCCAATTTAAAATATGGTATTGCTGTGAAAATACGCAGGTGCATCTAAACTTGGCATTGGATCGGATTTCAACCCTTTTTTAGGCAAACAATTAGCCGATAGGAACTTGGCCCCCTTTTTAACAGTTATATTTTTGGTGGGATACTCTTCAACTTTTCAGTGTTAGGGTTCCGTACCCAAAGGGTGAAAAGCGAGACCCTATTAATATGCCTCCGATGCCTGTCTGTCAGCGGACTGTATCTTATGAACCGTAATAGGTAGACATTTGAAATTTTCACATATTATGTATTTCTGTTGCCGCTATAACAGCTAATACTAAAAATTAAATGTAAATAAATTAAATTAATTAAAAAAATATTTTTAGCTAGGCGATTTGTGCTCGTTTTTTGTCTTAGCTCTATCATTAAAACGAAAACACTTAATAAAAGCGTGAAAATTGGTATGTTTACAGTGCATAAGCTATAGAATAACAACAAATAATAAAAACTTTATAGTGCGTGTCGGACTTACGCGTTTTTAATACTCTTCTGCGTGTCTGCGCGGTATTTTTACCTCAGCGGTACGTAAGCCTCGGTGCGCAAATCCGACTCGCACTTGGTCAGCTTTTTTATTTTTATTATTTGTTGTTGTAGTGGCAACAGAAATATTCAATCTGTAAAAAAATCAACCGTCTACCTATTACGGTTCATGAAATACAACCCGCTGACAGACAGACAGACAGACATCGGAGGCATATTAATTGGGTCCCTTTTTTCACCCTTTGGGTACAGAACCCTAGAAAGATTGGACGACTTTCACGACGATCAGCCCACGTATCTGATCCATTTTCAGTAAATAAAACTTTCGGGAAATGAAAAAAAATCGGCCTCTTCATACAAACTGTCGAATAAAGTTTGTAATTTTTTTTTAGTCTCCTGAAAGTATTTTTCACAGAAAGTTGTTCAGTTACGGCGACTGTCCCTTACACCCTTTATATTTGCTAATTGAAGTAGAATCTAAATACCAACCAGCTATCTGCACACGTGGCCCAGTCACGTGTGCATAAACAAACTGTTCTAATGTTATCTGGTAAATACTTATAGTTACCAGATAAGCACTTATTAATAAAAAATATTCTCTCTACAATTAGATCTAAAATTAATGTTAATTCAAATTTTTTTTTGTTTGTCCTTAACGACGACCACAAAAGTTAAGCAACTTTCGCCGAGGTCAAAACCCGAATGGGTCATTGTTAGTATTATGTGCCTTTTCGGGCAGGATGTGGGGCGAGGAGTTCAGACCCTTTCGTAGATCCTCTCATTGGTTTGGTTTCGTAGATTGTCCCGAACAGGATCAGTTAGGTTGTCTTTAGCCAAAAGAGAATTGTTTGAATTTTGAAAAATTTGGTAATTTTGACATGCAATAATTTTTTGGTAAAATATTTTACATTTATAGTTATAGCGGTTACGGCTTGGCGTTGATGCATCAGTCAAGATATGTTCTTATACAAGCTGTTACAGGAAGGGTATATCAACCCAGAAGTATATGATTCTGCCCATGCAACTTTCCCTGAGTAACATCGGTCGAAATACGAAAATGAAAATTTGACCTCTCATACAAAATGCATTATCAGCTGATTCGGTTTCTATGAGGAATCATTTTTTTTTAATTTTGACCTATGTTCCTTAGGGAAAGTTGTTCAGTTTCATGGGCAGATTCACATCCTTTGGGGTTGGTATACCATTTTGGTTACAACCTGTATACGTGAAGATTATTCTCAATTGTCCTTATTTTATGTAGAAAATTTTATGTAGATTAATTCAGAAACAGAATACATACATACATACATAACATCACGCCTCTTTCCCGTTGGGGTAGGCAGAGACCACAGGCCTCCACCTGCTACGATCTTGACATACTTCCCTTGCTTCCTGTACTTTCATCAATCCTTTCATACATGCTCGTCGGTTTTGGGTACTTTTAACCTAGCCTTTATTCAGAACGTCCTGAATTTGACAGAAACAGAATATTTTCCGCTATATGTTACAGTTTTCAAGATATTCATAAAAAATCTAAAAGTGACGTTAATTACGTCAAAACCACCGCTAGAGAGCCGGATTTTGTGTCCCGGGCTTTTAAGACTTGTCTACTCATGTACTATCTGAATCCAAACGGGCACATTGGTTGCCGGCTCTGAAATGTAAAGTAATTCCACAATTAGGGATTTGACCAAATCTCAGATTTTATCAAATCCCTGCGACAGTTACATTGGCTCCATGAATTCATTTCGTTTCCTTGACAGCTAAGCAATGCACCGCAAATTGAAAGGAAAATACCGCTACATGTATTAATTTATAAAACTTCCTCAACCTAAAACGAGAAAAACTGAATTTCTTGGTTTAGATATTATCTTTCACTGACATTTTTAACGCGTTTACGATTATGACGTCATTCCCCAAGTAAAGTGACATTTCTCCGAGATATTATAACTTTATCTGGGGCCTCGTCTATAATGCAGGGTGTAAATGACAGCTTCCCGAAACCTAAAAAGGACAATCAGTTAGTTAAACTGAACAACTTTCAGCGAATTAAACTTTTAGGACATGAAAAAAATGCATCTAAATACAAAATCGTAAACCCGATCGGACAGTTTGATTGGAGAGACCGATTTCTTTTTTAATTTCCTAAAAGTTTCATTAACTGATCATGCCCTTTCAGTTTTCGGAAGGTGGTTCGTTATACCCCATATAATATGTGGCCTCGTGCTGAGCCAGATGCGATTCGCACCGCGACAGCAAACGTTGGATAGAAAGTAAAAAAAAAATCGAATTTGGACCAGTTGGAATAGTTTGAGAGAGATTTCTTTTTATTTCCTGTACAGTTTTATCCGCCCAGAAAAAGAATTTACATTGATTCACGTCATCGGTTCGACAAATCAAGAAAGGATAATATTATAGTTGTCACATCGGCCAGCCGGGTTGGGAGCATCTGAGAGACGGGTGCCACTGGGAGAACCACCACGTATCATATTAGGTTACTGTTGGGTCAAACAAAATCCCATTTTTGAACTAGCCCTACCGAATCAAACCGAACAAACTGTATATTGTTAGAAAGCCTATTAAATTACCTTGCATTCAATACCACAGCGACGACCAAAGGTATTCTAGAAACTAGGATTTGGTTCGTGCAAAGTTCACTGTAGGATTTTGATAAGCGGTTTAACAAAATCCCATTTTTCAACTAGCCTTACCGAATCAAACCCAACAAGTTGTATATCATTAGAAAGCTTATTAAATACCTTTCATCCAACATCACAGCGATGACCAAAGGTATCTGGAACATAGGGTTAACATCGTGCAAAGTTCACAGTAGGATTTTTCATAAGGAGTCCAACAAAATCCCATTTTTCAACTAGTCCCACCGGATTAAACCGAACAAGCTGTATATTGAAAGTACTGGACCTAATGAGTAAAATGACATCAATGACTTTTTTAAATAAACCGATAAATATTCAAAATTTTGACATTAATCACTCCCATACATTTAGTATGAGATTAGTAGGTAGATAAGACAGGTTTTAGTTTGGCGGGAACAACAACAACAAATATAAAGGTTTAATTAGAATTTTGAACGAACACCAAACCTGCACCAAACAGTATTTTTCTTTTTTAGAGAGAGAGAGATTCAGATTCAGATAATTTTATTCAATGTAGATTGTGGTGTACAGCAGGCAATGCTAGTGGCCAGCTTGGACAATGGCTGTCAACGCATCGACCACTACCGAGACCATGGGCGAGGCAGTCAGTCTCCGTCGGGCCGCGCTACTGGACACACGTCTAAATAAGATAGAGCTATTAAGTTATTTGTTATTTCATTAACCAATATACATACAGTAACTACTATCTGGAAGTTATGGTGTTGTGTATCATTGTAAATATATCCCGAAACACACGAGGCCCGACGAGACACCACAAATGGCGACGAGGATGGGATCATAATTTAATAATTATTTGCCGGTGCTAACAAAACCAATTTTTGGCAGTGGCCCTTGTGCATACCTATTTTGTAGCTATGCAAAGTTAGTGCAACTGATAACCACCATAGTGGCAAAGGTGCAATAAGTGTTAGACGAAAATCTAGATATTTATTGACCGGTGCTAATAAAATAAAAATAAAGAAAAACAAAACCTATTTTGGCAGTGGCCTTTGTGCATATACCTATTTTGAAGCTATGCAAAGTTAGTGCAACTGATAGCTACATAGTGGCAGAGGTGCAATAAGTATTAGAGGAAAATCTAGATATTTATTGATCGGTGCCAACAAAATAATAATAATCCTAAGAAAAAAAAACAACAACAACAACATTTTTATTTTTGCCTTCTAAAGGTATTATTTATTGATATATTATTTAATCGCCACACATTTTGATGACATGAGTGATCTTGTACTTCGAAGAGTTCGTTCTAGGTCTGGGTATAGATCGTAATTTTAGTAGTAGAACACCAAGAATTCGTTGACTCTGCAAACCATACAGAAAATGATAATAATATAATAAATACATATCTGAAGAACTTGTAATTGTTCTGCATTAGTTGTGATATTGAAAGCCATATTCCATTTATTTTCAATAGGAAGTCTTTGTTTTCACCTTGCTTACCACCTGCAAACCTATGGAAACCGGTGGTGTGAAATAAATAAAAAGAAAAAAGGTAAAGGAAAGATAGGTCGTTGTGTTCCTCATCCTTGCCTTCCTCTAAAGGCTTTAAAGTAACACAGGGCTTTAAAATTAGGTCCTCCTGGATATTCTTGATTGGCTGCTGTAGGCAGGCTTCATTGGTGAATGGTTGTTGTGCTGTTTGTATTGTTTCAGATATAAACCAATTAAAACAAGGAAGGGATGTGGTGTACAGCAGGCAATGCTAGTGGCCAGCTTGGACAATGGCTGTCAACGCATCGACCACTACCGAGACCATGGGCGAGGCAGTCAGTCTCCGTCGGGCCGCGCTACTGGACACACGTCTAAATAAGATAGAGCTATTAAGTTATTTGTTATTTCATTAACCAATATACATACAGTAACTACTATCTGGAAGTTATGGTGTTGTGTATCATTGTAAATATATCCCGAAACACACGAGGCCCGACGAGACACCACATAGATTCTTTACAGAATACTTATTGAATGTCATGCAGAATACAATGCAAATAGAGCGAGTCTACGCCGTTTCGGATCGTGCTATGGCAGCGTAAAAGAAACGGCAAGAAACCACTGCAGCACGGCCTACTTTAAGAGTCGGCTTTTTACAATGTGTTTCTTGTGTTTCGCTGGAATATCAGAGCACCATACCTCTTTGTCATTCATATAGTCATCCAATCTATAGTAAGCTTTTTTACATAACGTTTGCTTTACACATTCTTTAAACTTTCTCTCAGGTAATTGCACTATATTGTCAGGTATTTTGTTGTAGTATCGTATACACAGACCAACGAAAGATGTATTGACTTTAGTTAATCTAGTATATGGTTGATCAATTTTATGCTTATTTCTAGTATTAAAATTATGCCTGTCACAAATTTTTGGTAATTGATGAATGTTCTTTCTAGCATACATTATATTTTCATAGATATACTGGCATGGCACTGTCATAATGTTGATTTCCTTGAACAGTTCTCTCAGGGAATCACGAGTCTTCAGGCAATAAATTGCTCTTATAGCCCTCTTTTGTAAAACGAATATTGAATGTATATCAGCTGCTCGGCCCCAAAGCAGTATGCCATAAGACATAATGCTATGGAAGTCGCTAAAGTAAACCAGCCTTGCAGTAGCTACATCAGTAAGTTGTCTGATTTTTCTAACAGCATATGCAGCCGAGCTCAATCGACCAGAAAGAGCCGTTATATGAGGGCCCCATTGAAGTTTAGAGTCTAGTGTTAACCCTAAGAAAACTGTACTATTTACAAAATCTAATGGCTCATTGAGCCTCCATTTTTAGGGTTCCGTACCTCAAAAGAAAAAAACGGAACCCTTATAGGATCACTTTGTTGTCCGTCTGTCTGTCTGTCTGTCTGTCTGTCTGTCTGTCTGTCTATCTGTCTGTCTGTCTGTCTGTCAAGACCCTTTATCTCACAAACGGGTAAAGGTATCAGGTTGAAATTAATACCATATATTAGGATCCATGAACCACACAAGATCTGAAAATTTAAATTTTTTACAACGACGCAATCAAAAGACATGGCATTTTATGTTCTCATCTCCATACATTTATTCAAAAATGAAAAACCTAAAGGGTACTTCCCGTTGACCTAAAATTATGAAATTTGGCAAGAAGCTAGGTCTCACAGTACAAATAATGGGAAAAGTCTGAAATCATTAAATATTACAACTTTTCTCACAACTAATGGTAACCAATTGTGGTGAGCTCCCGTTTCAAGAACATTCATATAAGAGAGGGGTCAAGTTGGATGGTTATTGAGGCGATTTTTGTTTTAGTTCTATTTAAAAACGGGAACACTTACAAACTTGAAAATTGGTATGTTTATAGGGCATAGGCTATAAAATAACAACAAGTAATAAAATTTGGTCAAGCGCGTGTCGGACTAAAAAAATCTAGCACATTAACTTACTGAAATTTCAACTAATACAATTATGTTTATGTGGTGGTACGGAACCCTCAGTGCGCGAGTCCGACTCGAACTTGGCCGGTTTTCGTTCTCACAATACTTTTCAACATGGAATAAATACACCACAAAGAGCTAGGTTTATAGTTATTCGCCAGCTCATTGAAATAAGCCAAAAAGACATTCTCTGAAAACGAATTCGCATTTTTGCTGTTCTTCCATTCAATGAACTTTTCGTAGGCAAGAATTTACCTATTTTTCCTTTGATTTTGCTGGAAGGAGACTCTCACTTGCATTTTGTGCCCCAGTAATTATTTCCTGTGGGGTTAAATTAAGTTCTTCTTCATTGCTTGAAACCAACGATGACATTGTTAGTTAGTCACAAAAATCAAAGCAAATGAAAATACTTCTGAAAAATGGCGCGCGGAATTCTTGTTGCGCGCAATGATCTTACATTTACCAAAATAGCGTACTCTTAACAATTTGTACAGAGGCAAAACGAGCAGAGCAAGACATCATAGGCGATGTACTTCGTCCCTTTCTAATTATTGCCATACTAATGAAGTTTGCACAATTTCCGTGCAAAATGTTAACTTTTATATTCACAAATTTATATTTATACGTGTTTTTAAATACTTATTTGAATAATTTTCAACGTGCAAAGTATAAACTTCTCTCTCAGTTTTGATTAAATATTTATAAATGCAGAAAATCATTTTATTTTGATTTATCTGGATTTAAAACTCTTTCGTAAAATGATTTTTAACAAAGATTTTGCATGACATTTTGTTGATGTTGTCATGGCAACATAAACAAAATGTCATGCAAAATCAATTAGAAAAGGACAGCTTCGTCTCATCTTACGTCCTACTCTGCTCGCATAATTTTTGGAAGAGCGCAATCTGGTTAAAAGCGCCACGCGCGAAGTAATAAATCTATGGTTGCGCGCGCATTTCTTTTTACTTTCGAGCGGAGCGAGAAAGGTATTGTATTCGTGAATTTTTTTTTTCTAATTTTCTCAAAAATGTGTTCTATATCACTTATACATCATAAAAAACAAGTCTTCCAAAAATGTCCGTCCGTCGGTCGGTCGGTCGGTCGGTCGGTCGGTCCGTCGGTCGGTCGGTCTGTCCGTCACGCTTTGGCCTAGCGGCTAAACGAATGGTCCGATTGACACCATATTTGGAATTTAGGAGTTTTATGCAAATCCATCGAAGGGTTCTAAGTGGTTTCTGGCTGGCTCTCATTTTGAGGGTAGCTGTCATACAACGAAAATGATAAATTGTTATTTTCTCAAAAACGGCTCATAGAATCTTGATGAAACTTTGCATGACTAAGCATCTCAATGTAAGATATCTTGCGCCAGTATCAAATGATCTGTGTAATTTCATATAAGGGGTGTTCCTGTACCACCAAATCGTGAATTGTGATTTACCCAAAATTGGTTCCATTGAGTTTATTAAAATTTTCTATATTATTACTCCTGAATTGGTTGTCTACCTGACTGGATATTCTTTATGATTTTTTGAATAAAATTTAGTACACAGGGTGTACCAAAAACTGAAAGGGCTTGCTCAGTAGACTAAACTGAACAATAATCCATAAGGAACATGTGTTGGGAAATTAAAAAAATCTCCATGCAAGTATCCTTCGGTAGTATCTATTGATCTTTGAAAATTCATATAAAGGGTGTTCTAGTACTACCAAAAGTTAAACATGTGATTTACTCGAAATCGTTTGATGTTTGTTTGTTTTAATGTTTGACAATTTGAATTCTGAATGGAACTGTATATTTCATTCGAACATTTTTTTTGGAAAAACGTAAATAAAAGTTTGTATTTCCATACTATGTGTATGGCATTACAAATTTACAAGTAAGTGCAGTGCTGCTGTACCATTTATTTCAAATGAGGAGCTGTGACGAAGCAGTGGCAATGCTCCCAAACAGCGTAGTCATTTATTGCTTACAAAATCAATTAATGTTAATTTGTTGTCAAATTTAACTAATCTCATGGTACAAACTGTTTATATATTATATTATATTTTCATCAATATTAGGTATATATTTACGAAAATGTCATAAATATTTTAGACATTAGAACTCCTTGCTCTTTGTTAATATAAAAAAAAAAAACAAAAATTAAATAACTAGTGCTGTAATATAATATATAATGAGAAAAGCACGCGTTTTTAATAAGCTGGATTATGGACCTAAATACAGCGCAAATACAGCTGTTTTATGAGCAAATGTGTTGAAAAAAAAGTTATGGATATCATTTTACTCATTATTAGGTAACGTACTTTCGATGTCAGTTTAAAGTTTTTTGATATCTGTAATATAGTTACGGAATAATCTCCTGGACACACTTGACTATTACACCCTGTATATCACCTCAACATGCACATGAGATTAACTTAGATTCATTAGAGTAGGTATGTACACTTATCAGATTAGTTCTCCCATATCGACGGGAGACACAGATACCGCTGTAAGTGGATCCTACTAATAGTACTAATATTATAAACGCGAAAGTTTGTAAGTATTGATGGATGTTTGTTACTCTTTCACGTAAAAACTACTGATTGGATTTTAATGAAACTTTACAATAATTTAGCTTATTCATCAGGATAACACATAGGCTTCAATTTATAAAACTGCGTATAGTCTTTACGTGCCTGCACCGCACGGCCATCGACCTCGGATTCTGGGCGTCTACTCTTAAAGTTCGACATCGAACAATCGGATCGATACGATACTATTTCGATTTATCGATAAAATGGTACTCTATTGTACTGTCGAAAGACGAACGCATTATCGAAGCATAGACAATAACAGTTTTATTTTTCTCGTAACCATTGACAATTCCAGATAGGGATGTCCGTGATTGAGGGTTGATTGATTGAAAAGGTTGTTTTCAAGGCATTTTACCGGTTTTTAATAAATTACTTAAAAACATTATTTTAAACAGTTATTTTATTGTATTTTTGTACTTTAAGTGTAGTTTTAATTTAAAAGAATAAATACGACTGCCATTTTGTGTGTAAAGCATATGTATTATTATTATTATTATTATTATAAAGCCTTTATTTCCTCTTTTACACAAGTTATTAAATTAGTTATCAAATTTTTCAATCCTAATGTAATGTAGCATTTACAATATTAAAAAATAATTAATTTCATGCTTTTAAAATCAATTAAATCTAAAATTCATGCATTTAAAATATATTCATTCTACACTAGAGGAGCCTTTTCGGGCATAGGCCTCCCCCAACTTTTCCCAAGCTTTTCGTTCTGTTGCCAGTCTCCACCATGTGTTTGATTCTAGTTTCAAGTCGTCTCTCCACCTTGTTCTCGGCCTCCCTACAGATCTTTTCTTGTCCCATGGAATCCATTCAGTAAGAGTTTTAGTCCAACGTTCGTCTTTCATCCTACAAATGTGACCTGCCCACTTCCATTTACTTGTCCGGATTTTTCTTATAACATCTTCCACGTTCGTTATCTTCCTGATTACTTTGTTTCTTATTCTATCCTTTCTTCTCTTTTTTAGCATCGACCTCTCCATAGCTCTTTGACATACTCTTAGTTTTTCTTCTTGTCGATTTGTAAGTGCCCAGGTCTGAGATCCGTATATAAGGGTTGGTAGAATTGCACTATTAAATACAGTTTTCTTAATTTTAACGGCTAGGCTGCTTTTCATTATAAATTTTAAAGACCAAAAATTTTTCCAGGCTTTCCCTATTCTGTGATCGATTTCCTTTTCTTGTTTATTGTTAAAAGATATTATTTGTCCTAAGTAAACAAAGTCCTCAGTGTACAGTATGTCTTCATCTTCTATTTTTAGAGGGACTTTCTCGCTATTAGTCATTAGTTTGCATTTCTTTTTGTTCATGTATAGTCCCGCCTCTTCGCATACCATCTTGAATTCTCTAAGTATATTACTTAAAATATAATTAAACCGCAGATATAAAATGTCATTTCACCACGCGCCTCGACTTGACGTTGACATTTGCTGCTAAAATTCTTCCGACTGCTAATATAAGTTGAAGTTGAAATTTTCAAGTTAAAATGGAAGGGCCAAGGCCAAAAAGTTGTAGGATCAACTCACCCAAGAGCTCAATTCATTAGGAGGCAGTGAAAATTTGTCCAACAGTGGCAAAAAGTAAGTAAATATATTTTCATTATTAACAATCAGATAACCTATTTATCTTGCGGCGAATTTTTGCTGTGAGGCTCTTTCGAGCCGTACAGCAGCCAAGTCCGTCTGGGGAAGTACCACCCCCTTGTTTTTTTCTGCCGTGAAGCAGCTGTTTGCAGTGCTGTGTCTCGGTTTGAGGGGCAAGGGAGCCAGTGAAATTCCGGGCACATGAGACATACCAGCTTAGTTCTCAAAGTGAGCAACGCGCTTTGCTGTCTTATTAGTGTCAAAATATGCCATTAATAAGTCAGTGGGTGCTATGGGCGGTGACCACTTACCATCAGGTGGCCCACCTGCTCATTTGCTCTCTTGTAACTAAAAAAAAATATAGTTAATAAAGATTAGGTATTAACGAAGGAAACAGTCAGAAATAAAATCTATAAATAAGAAATTAAGAAGTTGAATATCATCATGAAATCCCATGAAACATCCACTACAGGACAGGGAACTCCCTCCAAAATTCCAGCTTGTGCAGAAACAATGAGGAGGGGATGTACCATAGTCACCACGCTTGTTAACATAACGGCTGGCACCATGGACCGTTGTTGGTAACTGCAGAATGAAAGATGATATGATACACAGAAGGATGCTGCTGTCCATTGTCTGGTTCATTAACCCTTAGTCGCCTCTTACGACATCCATAGGTAGAGATGGGTTGGTATTATTCTTTGCCAGCACGACACGGAGCAAGTTATTTATTAATTTCAAAATGTTATTTATTATTTACAGCCAGATGAAGACTCCGATGAAGATGCTATATCCACTGGCAGGCATTGCTCCCCCAGCCGTTGGCAGAGAGGTAGCTTGTGCCATTGAAAAACTAAAACAGGAGACCGACCTGAGGCACCCAATGTAAAACCAGACCCCACATGTAAAGAGGTTGAAAAGCCGCTCTAGTTTCTTGGACTCAGTGACCACCTGCATGGATGAGGCCTCAAAATCCAGGGTAGACTTATGGAGTAACAAGTTCTCCCTGCCCAACTTTGTCCCACCTGCAGAAAAACTACCACCTGACATAAACTTCCCTGGCCAACCTGGAAGGCCCTAAATAGACTGCGCACCGAGGTTGGGAGATGCAGAGACAACCTGAGCTGATGGGGCTACATAGAAGCTAGCAAAAACATCTGCAACTGCGGTGTGATGCCACAAACTACTCGTATGTCTCACCTCACAGCATGCGCATCAAGCCCCACAATATTCTCGCTAAAGGATCTGTACAAGGCCAGACCAAATGCCATCTGCGTTGCCGAATACTGGTCTAAAAAAGTGTGAGTGTTGCCATCGACACAATAGAAGAAGAAGCCAGATGAAGGCCTTGCATTCAAGAAAGTCTTTACCGTCTCGAACAGAACAGACTTACTAATGAACCAGAAGAATTAGCCGAGCTGAGACGTATATGAGAAGAAACAGAACTTGTGGACTTTGCTAAATAACATTTCCAGTGAGAGGGAATCATAGGGTGACTGTTATCCATCCCAATCATCAAAATTTGTTGATATATATTGTTAATTTTTAATATATTTGATAAAAAAATAAACATCTTTTATTGATACTTTTATACTTTTTAGGGTTCCGATACCAAAATGGTAAAAAAAAGGAACCCTTATGGTGCCGCTTTGTCTGTCTGTCACACCTGTATATCTCAGCAACCACTCATGCTATTGACTTGTAATTTGGAATATGGTTGTCCAACTTAATTGCATGTAAAAGAATTAAGAAAAAATTATCATTATTGATGTAAAGGTGGCCCTAAATTTCAAATTGTCGGTACTAGTTTGAGTGGGGTATCATATGCAAGGACTTTACTTGTACATTCTAAACTATATTTTTGTATTTTTTTAGAACTCTTAGTTTTTAAGTTATGATAAAAAAATAAAAAAAAATACTGTTCCCCCCCCCTCTTATCTCCGAAGTTTGTGAATGGAAAAATTAAGTCTAATTTTTCCTTATTAAGTTAATGGAAGAATTAATTACAGTCGATAGAAGTTTATATAAATATTACAGCAAAAATATAACGATCTTTATTAAACAGTTTTTTAGAAATATGCAAAAACCCTTTACAAACAAATTTAGTTTTGCGGTCCTAAAAATGGACTTTATTGCTTCCAGAAATACTAAAGGTATATCGGAACCCTCGGCGCGCGAGTCCAACTCGCACTAGACCGTTTTTTTTTTAAGTTAAAAATGAAAATAATTACATAGGTGCATTGTTTATATTTAGATTATAGAATATTTCAATGCCTACATTAACTAAAATTAAAAACTTTCAATCTGAAACAGATACAGTCGGTTAGTAATATTCTTATTTCTTTTTTAATAATCTTAATTATCTAAAAGGTGTAAGGGATGGTGTACCGAAAACTGAAAGGGCGTGCTCAGCCAACGAAACTGAACAACTTTCCCAAAGAAACATGTTTGGGAAATGTAAATTTTTTTTGACCTCTCCGTACAAATTGCTCACTCTGCTCGAACAGTTTGTATGGAGAGGTCAATTTTTTTTTCATTTCCCAGAAAAGTTTCTTTGGGAAAGTTGTTCAGTTTCGTTGACTGAGCACGCCCTTTCAGTTTTCGGTACACCGTCCCTTACACCCTGTATATTCAGTATCATTTATTTAGTCATAACATGCAGAATACAATTCAAATAGAGCGAGTCTATACTATTAATATATTTATTCACCTCAAAAAATTTTACTTTATTTCCAATCAAACGACTGACATGAAAATTTAGTAAGATTACTATTACATTTGATACACTAGCAGCACATGGTGCTGATGCGTGTATATCACTGCACTTGTGTCAAATGTTTATCTAATCTGTTTTTAAATGCAACTGAGGAGTTCTTGACTACACGGTTTGGTAGGAAATGGTACCGAGGTTTGCTTGCACTCGAGGAGTGTGAACGTTTCTTTGTTTTTAATCATGACAAAGATTTTTCCATCTTTGGCTCATTGTAGCAACTAGTTAGTATCTTATATGTTTCTTCTTCTCTCTTCTAATGTGGTAAGGCCTAGTGATGCTAAGCGTTGTTCGTAGTCCAGGTTTTAAAAGCAGGTTACCATTTTCTCTTTGCTGTACTGTTTCTGGAAGGTCGATGTCCTTTTGAAAATATGGACTCCATATTTGATATCCGTACTCTAGCAAGGGACGAACATAGATTTTGTATATCTTTAGGAAAAGTTCTTTGTCAATGTGGAAAAATGCCTTCCTTATAATGTATAGTAGAGAATTTGCTCCTTTTGTGATACTAATACTCGTAATGTGTTCTTCCCACTTCAAGTTTTGAGTAACAGTAATGCCTAGATCCTTCTGACAGGACACGCTAGTCACTACTTTGCCCTCGATGGTATAAAGATTCTCGGGGTTTTTATTGCCAATGTGTAAGATAACAGTAAAAAATACCTAAAATAAATTTTTTGTTTGCTCTCCAGCATTCTCACTAAGTTTTCTTTCAGCCTTTGCCCTCTTCGCAGATGTTGGTGGCTGTCTCCGCCTCTCTAAGTTCTAAATTAAGTGTGTGGTGGTAATATGGACCATTGTGCGTGGGCTTATTTAGCCATCAATTTAGCCACCCTAACTGTTGCCAGAACTCAGTCAGTTTGTCCAGTTTGTTTGGTAGTTGATCCAAAGATATGTCTGCTCCAAGCGTGTTTTCTCTGATAGTGTTGATTACTTCGCACTCCAGAATAACGTGTTCGATGGTTTCGTCCCTTTCCACACAGGCCCTGCATAGAGGGCTGTCTGTTATGCCTAAAGTGTAGTAATATTTATTGAGAGCAATGTGTCCTGTTATTGTGCCTACTGCATGCATTACGGAGCTTTGTCCTATTCATCTGTAGTAGGCGACTTGGCAAATGGCTGTTGGTTGATGTTATTTCTTTTCCGCCTCTCTTGGCGCAGCTGCTTTAACGTCAGATCTAGCCCTTTAACTCCAGCACGAACACACATGTTGTGCTATACGTAGCATGCTACTTCTACAATTTTTCCTGTTTTTTCTGGCAAGAAATCCAGCTTGTGTGTGGACAAGAGGCAGCTGTTTCAACATTCCAAATGTGCGTTCAATAGTAGAACAGGCACATTTCTGCACTTTATTAAAACATTCGTTCTGAGGTTCATTTCAATTGTTCTAAGTTGGTACCGGAGTCCCCTGAAAATTAAATAGAAAAAATATCATGTGCTAATTTATTTGCCTTGAAGTAGTTATTTAAATCTGTGGCTTTGGTCGCTCAGAGAATGCATACACAATAAAATTGATACATGCATGGAAAACTGGGCCCTATCACTATGAGTTCAGAAAATTTCAGTAGATAATGCAATTCTCTCAGCGACCAGACTAAAGACACAATAAAATTCATAACATGCTCACTCAGAATATATGCAGTTTCATTTTGAGAAATGCTTTCAAAATGGCTTTTTATCATTGAATTGTTCCAAATAAAAACATAGTGAGTTGCCCCTCCTGAGTTTGAGAATGACCTCCATACTGTGCATCCACATTTAAAATATAATTTTCTGCATCACTAATCTGAAAAGGAAATGGCTGTTTTAGTGGAATTATATGATTTACAAGGAAAAATGTATAAAATAGAAGAGAAAAATTTACCAAAATATTTTACAAAAGTACAGCTATTTCTTACTCATTTTTCTCAATAAAAACATTCAAAACAACTTGCGCTTACCTCTTAAACTTGCTCTTTTACTATAAACACAATAAAAATTTAATTATACAGGGAAAAAGCCGCAAATTATCCAATTTCGAAACTTTGAACGATACCTTTAGAGCTGTCGTAACGATTGTCGTTTTCCACAAGTGTCAAATTCAAATGTTCGAAGATTGACATTTGTGTTAGAGTAGCATCTTTCACGATGGAAATCTATCGATTATCGGTCGGATGAATTGTCGAATCGATAGTGGTTAGAGTTGACAACGATACGATAACGACAACGAATATATCGAAGTCGAACTTTAAGAGTAGACCCCCTGCACTTGAGTTAGGACGGGTCGGTGGGCGTTAGCAGTTATTCGCATTCGCGCAACGAACGGTAGGGGTTAGTACCTAATAGACTGGGATGAATTTCATAATTTGGCTCTCCTTCTTAGGGTCAGAACTTAAACGGGACCAGATATGACAGTCAAGTTTCTCTGGGGTTTTGAACACCGCAGAATTCAAAAATTAATGTTGCCAAGCGGAAATCCTTCCAGTCCAAAAACGTCAAACAATAAACTAGGCTAAATTACTGTAAGAGGTTTCTTGTTTTAAAAATGTTCCTTAGGTCCCCCTGAACATTTCTGGAAAATTCTCCGTTGATCCCATGTACGCTCCCCCCTCCCCACCCTCAAACAGGTCCCTGATTTTAGTTTTTGTCATTTATCTCAGAAACGGTTAAATATAGATGAAAATCGTTAACGTTTATTTTAACGTTATAAAATTACCAACCCGCTGACACCTGTTTTATTTTAATGTGACCTATAGTAGCCGAAATATAGGGTTAAGTTTACGTGGCCTGATCTCATACAAGGACGATTTTGCGACTTATACTCGTATTATAATTGTATAGTTTTTTTTTTTGTGTGCTTTAGTTCTTTGTAATTTTTGGACGATTTGGTTGGTTACTGGAATTCGAGTCTATTCCTCGTTACGACTTGTCATTCATTATGCACCAATTCGGGGTTCGGAAATTACTTATCGTCGTTGCGCGACCAAAACCTGCTAAGTAACAAAATTAAAATTTTACAGGATCCAAAAAAAACTTAATAACTTTTTAGGCTTATTGATGAGAATTGTGATATTTTGAACATCTATGACTGGGATTAGTACCTTCATTTTCATTATAAGTAATATAACTGATTACATCTAAAAAAATAAATAAACAAGAATTAGGAAATCATCATGCATATGGCAGAATTTTCCAGGGCATCAACAGTGCATAGCAAAATTTACTCAGTGCTAATATTATAGAAAAATCAACAATCCTTTACAGCGGTAATTGTTTTATAATTTTTTATCCACTTACACACATCACATCAACTTGTTGTCTGGTTGTTGACTGGTTATGGGTATAACCAGTCAACTGCTGAAGAATTTTAGAAACATACCTAGAAATTAACGACCTACTCAGTGATCGTCAGTATGGCTTCCGCCGGGGACGATCAACTGGGGATCTTCTAGTGTATGTTACGCAATTTCTGGGGTGAGGCCATTGAGAAACATGGCGAAGCCCTTGTCGTATCACTGGGCATCTCAAAGGCCTTTGACAGGGTATGGCATGCAAGTCTGCTGAGCAATTTTCCTGCTTAAGGCATTCCCGTTGACTTTTCCTGATCAGATTTATCTGATTTGCTGAGTGAAGGGTCGATCTGAGTAGTCCTTGACGGCTGCTCCTCTGATCTCATGGCCATTGACGACGGGGTTCTCAGGGGTCCTCTCCGGGGACCCCTGAGAACTCGCCGGGGTACTCTCTGCAACACTTTTCCTGCTACACATACATGACCTCCTTGGTCCAGGTATTGTTGGGTACGCAGATGACAGTACAGTCGTGGAGAGGTATGATCGCGCGCAAAAGTCAGCGGTGACGAGATACGTTCTTAGAGAGAGGCCATGGTGGAGCGAATAAACTCAACCTTAAGTCTTCACTCCGACTGGGGTGACAAAATGTATTTAAATGCCACCAAAACATAAACGTGTCTGTTCACTGCCAAAAGGAGTCCGTTCAATCTGACTCCTACTTTTCGAGGTACATCTGTACCGGTCACCGACAGCCTCGAGCTTCTTGGCATAAAGCTGTGTGCAAACCTGAACTTCGGCGCCAACATTGAGTCAAAAGCTCAAGCTGCGGCCAAAAAGTTGGGTATCCTCAATAAGGTTAAGCGGTATTTCACTCCTGTACAGTTGCTAGTTTTATACAAAGCACAAGTCCGATCTTGTATGGGGAATTGCTGCCACCTTTTGGATGCCTCAGCCAAATACCAAGTCGGCGCACTTGACTCGATCGACCGCAGAGCCCAGAAGCTCGTTGGTGATGAGATGCTAATGAAAACCAAGTTTCACAGCCTAGCCCACCGGCGCAAAGCTGCATGTATATCGGTCTTTTACTGATTGTACTTCGGAGAGTGTGCCCAAGAGCTCCATGAGCTTATTGCGCCATCCCCCTTCTACCATCGGGTTCCCAAACGCAGGATATGACCCATAGTTGGTTGGAAGCGCTTTAAAACATCCTTTATAATGCGCATGGCTCAGGAGTGGAATTCTCTGACTGCGTCTGTGTTCCCGAAGTCTTATAACCCGAATCTATTTAAGTCGCGAGTGAATAGGCTTATTTATTTATTTACAGTTTATTGTACACAAGATAAAACATAATAAAATTATATTCAAGAAAAAAGACACAACAGGTGCTGCTTATTTCTACACAGAAATTTCTTCCAGCAGACCTACTGAAGCGTGATTTGACTGGAAGAGTTAGATAGATAGGCTTCTTCTGGGCAAGCTCGTTCCTTCGTCAACCTCATCTCTAGCTAGACATAGCAGGTTTTGACTGCGACGACTTTACTATGAAAAAGCTGTTATGTGCAGATACGTTTGAACATAGCAGATATTGTTGGACCCTAGATACATGGCAGGTTTTGAAAATATGCCATAAGTCGCGCTGTAGCTCCTTGATATGCCCCAAATTTTGTCAGGAGACGCATAGCAGTGTTTTTCACCTCTTGGCGTTATAAAAGGGGTTTCGTCAAAAATGTTACATGGCAGGTTTTGGTCGCGCAACGACGTTATATTAATTTGTATAGTTTTTTTTTTGTGTGCTTTAGTTCTTTGTAATTAAGCGCTGCGTTAGCGCAGCAATCGTGTTTACCAGGGTCCACGGGGTGGAACTTTGCCCACTTTTTGTCATATGGTGAGAGCTAAGTTCCTACTACCTGTACTTAAGTGTTTCATGGGCCCAGCGCGCTTGAGTGGACTCAGGAACACCCATTGCATGATATAATAGCAGGAAAATCGGCAACAAAACATTCTCGATCACCTAGGCCGACTGGATTCTCTTAATTAAGAGCAAACGCTTAGTTACCTACAGGTAAAACTTTCAAGAAGGTCAACTATAATTTACGATGTAAATTAAACGGAAAATACCCAAGTAGGTATACCTACCTACGACAAATGAAAGACTTGTCGTTTTTTACTGCACTTTTCGAACAAAGAAGCCTTACATTGGACTCACTCAGAATAGGTAACAAGTTATTACTGGGTTATTTTTGGATTCCAAGGAATAATTTAGTTACCTTCTACTTATGATAACTACTTCTATACAGGGTAATATCAAAGAATAGTATTGTAGCATTTCAGACTTTGCTGCACCATAAATTCACGATAACGGGATTACAGGTCTTTAACTTCGAGGTGGAGATTGAAGAGTGGAAATGATAACAATGAATGGTTTGGTTTGGAATGAATTGGTTTCAATCATTTATGTAAAATTAAAGCTATAATCAATACAAGCTATAATCTGGCCATTCGAAAGGCACGAAGAAAATCATGGAAATCATAGAATCTCTACCTGAGAGTATGAGAATCTTCCGTGCCCTATCAACAGTCAAAGCAAACCCACTAGGCTAGATCGAGGTCAAGAGTAAGCCAATCTTGTTGATTCCCCTCGCCGTGTAGCGTGGCTAGTTGCGATCGCATCGTTTTAATGCGCCTTCTTTGAGCGCCCGATTTGTGCCCCCCCGTTAGTATCCCTGGAGGGTGGATGCCCGAGGACAATGCCGCCGCGCTGGCCCGTTCAGAGGCCCCTTTCTCCCTCCCATACTGCTGGACCCAGGGCTCTTCTGAACCCATACCAGCACGGCGCCCACGACCCCGCACACCCACCCCCTGGTATGCTGCTAGCCCAGTCCCTCTCCCACGTCCCGGTGCCGGCACTCTAGGATTCACTTGGGTCCCCGAGTGCCCACCCTGGTGCGCAGAAAGTGCATGTTTTTCTTGTGCGCTGTGCGCCTTTGATGCTCCTTCCGAAGAAGATTCCATTATCAACCTAATATCTTGCGTAACGTTGCCCCCCCCCAGAATACGAAGGGCTGCCTGTACCCCTAGTGGGCCCAGGGAGGAATTATCCAACTACGTTGGTACCCTCCTGGGGTAGTTCAGTTTTACGTGATGCTGCCATATTTTCTACAGGTGTACGCTTTCCAGGGCTTTTTAGTTCCCCGAGGCTTTTCATTTGTACAGAGACCTTAAGTTGTTATACCGCCACTGGTTCGGTTTGCTGGCTCTCTGCCATACCTACTAAGAGGCCCGATATGAGTCCCCCTACTCATCCGGTCCACATTCGGTTCCAGTCACTAAGCATGTTACCCGAGGTGTACCGGTACAGCAAGTTGCCTTCACTGCTAATCCTGAAAGAATCTTCAGTGACTACAACCTGCCGTACACACTAGGAGGCGGCCAGCACACACCCCTCCAACATTGTTAACTAAACAACTTTTCCTCCGGAACATAGGTTGTAAAACATAAAAAAAAAACATTGATCTCCATATAAAATGGTGCAAACAAAATGCGCTAAATATACAAGCTGCTGCAGTTGCTATGGGCAGGTGAAATTATTTTTTAGTTTTTCGACCTATGTTTCTATGAGAAAGTTGTTGAGTTACTGATTACTGTCAATTTTTTCTTACACATTTGCTTGAATATATCATTTCTTTATAGTTTTGTCATCGCTTCTTAAAACCCTTTGATACCCCACTTTGATAACTAACAATAAGTAATATCGATGGCTATTCCTTTTTCCCTTTATGGCTTTGTCTTATCCCAATCAATGTTTAAGTTATTGATTTTCGTGATCTTCCTATAATTTTATATTGACTCCATGGAGCTTCTACAAGTCAATAAATTTAAAATTCTACGATCGAACAGATGGCTTTTACATAAGAGAAAATTTGTCCTTATATAGGTACACTAGCTGTTGCCCGCGGCTTCGCTCGCGTGGATTTCGTATTTATGGTGTTACCGGTTTTCGGAAGCAATGAGATATTTTCCCGTCATTTCGGGGTAATTTTAAACTAAGAAAAAACAGTACTAACCCTGCGCAAATCAATGAGTATAATTCAAGATCCAGCTGAATTTTATATAATATATAGACGTTACTTATAAATTACTCAGAACAGAGGAACTTAGCAGCAGTATCCTAACAAATGTAAAGAGAGAGATGAGAGACACCTTTATGTTATATTTCAAAACAGAGCCAATTCGCAGAAGTAATTGAGAAAAACTGAAACCCTCTCCCTCTCTCTCCCACTCCCCCCTTCTCCTCCCTCTCCCCCTGCCCCTCCCTCTCCCCCTTTCCCCTCCTTCTCGCTCTACCTCTCTACCTCCCCCTTCCTCTCCCTCACCCCTCCCCCTCCCTCTCTCACTCCCTCTCCCCCTTCCCCTCCTTCTCCCTCTCCCTCTACTTCTATACCTCCCCCTCCCTCTCCCTCTCCTTCACTCCCTCTCCCCCTTCCCCTACTTCTCCCTCTCCCTCTACCTCTCTACGTCTCTACCTCTCTACCTCTCTACCTCTCTACGAGTACCTCTCTACCTCTGTACCTCTCCACCTCTCTACCTCTCTACCTCTCTACCTCTCTACGAGTACCTCTCTACCTCTGTACCTCTCCACCTCTCTACCTCTCTATTTCTCTACCTTTCTACCTCTACCTCTCCCTATCCCTGCCCCTATCCCTACCCCTAACGCCAATTTAACCGCTATCCCTAACATAGAAACGACACCCATATTTATTTTTAGACATTTCAAACCTATCGCACCCCAACCACATCCCCAGGGGATGATGTTATTTCACGTCCACCACGTTGGATTTCAAAGTTGTTGTAGCTTTCGTAATCAGCGATCCGATAAACCATACAAACGACACCCATATTGATTTTTAGACATTTCAAACCTATCCCTAGGGGGATGATGGTATTTCACGTCCACCACGTTGGATTTCAAAATTGTTGAAGTTTGCGAAATCAGCGACCCGATAAACTATACAAACGACACCCATATGCACATTTCAACCCTATCGCACCCCAACCCCATCCCAAGGGAATGATGGTATTTAACGTCCACCACGTTGGATTTCAAAATTGTTGTTGTTTTCGTAATCAGCGACCCGATAAACCATACAAACGATACTCATATTGGTTTTTAGGCTTTTTCACCCCATTTACATTTTTTAGGGGTTGAATTCGGGGTGGAATTTCAATAACAGTGATGAACGTTGCATAGAATTACATCATTAATGCCTAAATAATAAATAATGTGGATTTTACTTTAAAAATAAAGAATTTTCAACTTCATCCCCCTTTTCACCCTTAAGGGTGTCGAATTTTCAAAAACCCTGAGACACGGAAATATTAATTTTTAGTCGTCAGCCTAAATACAAATTTTGAAGTTCCTAACTTCAAAACTGACGGACTTTCATACAAACTTTCTTCCCCTATTTTACCCCCTTAGGGGTAGAATTTTGTAAAACCCTTTCTTAGTGCACCCTTAGGCCTCATAAGGAACCTACATGCCAAATTTGGAATCTCTAGACCCAGTGGTTTGGGCTGTGCGTTAATATGTCAGTCAGTCAGTTAGTCAGTCAGTCACCTTCTTCTTTTATATATATAGATTGACCAACATCGAGCGGAGCGAGGTTTAAAACTCCTTGGCCAACAAGTCCTGTATACAGAATGTGTACCGGCACAGATTGGATCCGATAATAGTAAATTGTACCGGTTACAACAGTGTTCTTTTTTAATTTGTCATCTTCTCTGGTTCTTCTATATTTGGCCTCAGTTAGAGCTAAAGATAAGATAAGATAAGATGATTTATTGCTTTCCACATGGTCATTCAAGGTGTTATCATATATACATAGTTACACATGTAGACCCAGAAGGGCACAACAATTATTATTACTAAGTTACTATAACTATATTATTATAATTTTAATTAAATCAGAAATTAATTATCAGAAATGGAACGTGACAATAACAATGAATATAATTTAAATATTACAAATTAGTATTTTTAAACATTAGAAATTAAAATTTGTCAGTCAATAGTTATAAAACATAATACAGTTCAACATAATAAATAGTCACATAAATAAAATCTACGGAAGAGGAAAAATAAAGAAAAAAAAAAAGTACTTAGTCATTCTAACCCAACTGGTTCCGATACCAAAATGGTAAAAAAGAAACCCTTATGGTGCGACTTTGTCTGTCTGTCTGTCACACCTGTGTATCTCAGCAACCACTTATGATATCAACTTGAAATTTGGAATAGTTTTCGAATAGCGTTATCCAACTTAATTGCACATAAAAGATTTAAAAAAAATCTGATTATTGATGTAAAGCGGGTGCAAATACCCCTATTTGCGCCCGCAAATATTTCAATTTGTCGTTAGTAGGTCGAATCGGGTATCATATGAAAGAGCTTTATTTGTTCATTCTAAAATATATTTTTGATATTTTTATGACTTTTAGTTTTCAAGTTATGATGAAAAATGACAAAAAAAATACCATCCCCCCCCCCTTATCTCCGAAGTTTGTGAATTGTACAGTTTTTTAGAAATCTGTAAAAAACCTATACAAACAAATTTAGTTTTGTGGTCCTAAAAATGGACTTTATTGCTTCCAAAAATACTATAGGTATCACGGAATATAAAATATCGGAACCCTCGGCGCGCGAGGGTTCCGATATACTCTCACTTGATCAGTTTTTTACTTAGGTTTTGTCACAGAATATATAATAGTAAACAAGTTTGTTTTCTCAGTTTTCCAGTTGTACGTGTGTAATATTCGGTTTGTGAACCAAATAAAAATAATATAAATAGCCTTTATTTAAAATCAAAGGTACAATGTTACAATGATGACTAACCACTATAGCAACTACATACAGATTTACTTCTTGTAACAAAGAAAAAAAAAAGAGTGGAATTACCAGATCCTATATTTTAGGGATTTAGGTTTCCTCCGCATGATGAAAGTTTTAACAGCTAACAAATAAATAAATGAGTAAGTGTGTAGTCATGACACTGAAACTAATGAATTTACCAATTTAATTATTTTGAACTAGATAACTTACCTTTGCACAATATTAATTTACGATATAATTTTAAGGAGATTTTCGGTTTCATTATAGGTGAGATTCCGTAACCAATTCTGCAGTTTCTGTTTAACCTCAAATTTGACAATTGGATATAAACTAAGGATCTTATTAATTTTATTATAAAGCCGAGAACCTAACACGATAAATTGCCCAAATGCAAAAGCTGTGCGGGCTGAAATTGATTGACATACAATATCACTTCTGCGTTTATTTGTGGTGTCAAGATTATAACTAAGCAATGAATGACGTCGCAATATTGAACGTTGAATATAGAGCTGCCTAACTGTAAGCACTCCTGCTAGAGAAAATAAGAGACTAGTGGGATAATCGCGTCTTTTTGAATGCATTACTTTCAACACAGCTCGCTGGGCTCGTTCGACATCGAACATTGCTGTCTTATAAGTTCCGCCCCACACCGGTATACAATAGGCTATTATTGACTCGCACAGGCTCTGATAAACTAGCAACAACGTGTCTGAGTCAGCCGAATATCTAAGATCTTTGAAGAGATAGATGAGTCTTCTTATTAAAGATGTTTGAGTCTTCTGGTTATCAAAATCCGCATTTGTACATGGTTGATACAATAAACATCATCATCATAACATACCATGAAACGTCCACTACAGGACAGGGAGCTCCCTCTAGAATTCTAGCTTTTGCTGGAAAAATGAAGAGGGGAAGATGCTGCTGCCCATCCTCCAGTTTATAACCCTTAGTCGCCTCGTACGACAACCACGGGTATATAAGGGTCGGTACTATTCTTTGCCGGCACCACACGGGACACAATAAACATAAGTCACGATAAAATTAAGGCAAAATATCACATGGCAGATTTTTATGAGCGAGATAATTTAATACTTATTTATCACTAGTCGCTAGTGTAGTCATAAAACTAGTAAAACTAGTTTCCAAATTTAAACATAAACCGAAAGTGAAAAACAGTCTTTAGGCTAGTACGCAAAAAACACCCCTGCAAAAAGCTATAAATATTTTTTTTGGTGGACTACCAAATAAACACGATGACTAAATCCACATATTGAAGTTAATTTTGCGCACTTAAAGTCAACCATAATTTGAAAAATTATTTGTAACTTTTTGCACCCGGATCGTTTTGCGTCGGGGGTTGTTTTATATTTTAGATTTAATTTTTATTTGCAGCTTTTTAGATTTAAAAACTATAATAATTAACGCCTTTATGCTAAATATTTCGCCAACGCATCCCTAAATTGAAAAATGGTTTCAATATTTTTAAGTCCTATCTAACGACACCCCATATGGAGTAGACGAAAAAGTAAAAACTCATTCCTACCTGGCTGCTGCAGCGCCCCCTGGTGGTCTACAACCGTAAATTTGTTCATCTAAAAGAATATTAATTTTCAGAGTTCCGTACAACGGAAAAAAAACCGGTCAAGTGCAAGTCGGACTCGCGCGCCGAGGGTTCCGATGTACCTTTAGTATTTTTAGAAGCAATAAAGTCCATTTTTAGGACAACAACACTAAATAAGTATGTTTGTTAAGATTTTGCAGATTTTTAAAAAACTGTTACGTAGAGAGACCGTTTTATGTTTCTTGCAATATTTACATAAAGTTGTATCGACAGTAATTAATCCGGACTTTTCCTTTCACAAATTTCGGAGATAAGGGGAGGATGGTGTTTTTTAGACATTTTTCATCATAACTTGAAGAGAGTAAAAAAATAAGAGACGTAAAAAAATATAATCTATAAATATAATAAAACAACAATTTAAAATGTTGGCCTCCTTGGGGACAGTAATAATAATATATTTTTATTTTTTAGTTGGCAATTAATATATTCTGAAATTACAGGGTGTAAGGGACAGGTTGGCAAATACTGAAAGGGCATGATCAGTCAACGTAACTGAACAACTTTCAGCGAACAAAACTTTCAGGAAATGAAAAAACATCGGCTTTTCCATACAAACTGTCCAATCAAGTTTGCAATTTTGTATGGAGAGGCCGACTTTTACTGTATATCAGGTGGTTGCTGAGTCTGAGTCTGTTTAGATAAACAAACAGGTGTGACAGACAGACGGATAAAGGGTTCCGTTTTTATCATTTTGGTTCGGAACCTTTTTGATGAAGAGACCTCAGATTTTTCTTAAATCTAGTGTTAAAATTAGTCATAAGCAGGATTTGTTTTTTCTTTGTTTTTGTTGAAAAGAGGTAATAACCTGTACTTTAAACCTAGAAAACTTTTTGTCTTACTCTTTTGTATTTTTTGCATGAGACTCGTATGTCTGTAAGTAAATGATAAAAAAAATAGTTCAAAAACTAGAACCCGACTACTGGCAAATCTTGCTCTAAAAATATTGTCATCTGTAATTGTTTTGTATAAACTGTAGTATTTAATAAATATTCATAGTGATGTTCAGTAGCCGTGGTCATATTCATATTATGATGTCACTTAGTTATAAATCCTATCATCGCTTTTAAGGGCAGGTGGTGGTGGTGGTATATAGTGCGGTCAGTTAGCTGTTTCACGTAGACACGATTTACAATTTCACCAAATTTTTTCCAGGTATTTTGTATGGAATTTTTTTGAAATTCAAGAATTGGCTCCTATAAAAATTGCTATGTACCTAACTAGTACCTGGAAAAAATTTGGTGCAATTTGGTGAATTTGGCGATATAAGACTATAAGGGACCGGAATATCAAATCTAATCAAATAATTTATTTGCACTGATTTCCGGTCGGTATAATTAGATGATACTCGTACAATAAGATTTATTTTAGGTACTGCGAAAATCTGCCTAAACAGCATGCACATTTTAAAGTCAACATTAATTTAATTCAATTACAAGTTTACAATAGTATAACTAAAGACTACAAATTCAATTATAACAATAATTATATTAGGTTAGTATTGAATTAATAATGATCAGCTGAAGTACGAACGAACGAACATCAGAATTACTCTACAAATTCTTGGACCGTGTCAAAGAATATATAATACTAGCTGTTACCCGCGGCTTCGCTCGCGTGGATTTCGTATTTATTTTATTACCGGTTTTCCGAAGCAATGAGATATTTTCCCGTCATTTCGGGGTAATTTTAAATTAAGGAAGAACAGGACTAACCCTGCGCAAATCAATGAGTATAATTCAAGATCCAGCTGAATTTTATATAATATACAGACGTTACTCATAAATTACTCAGAACAGAGGAACTTAGCAGCAGTATCCTAACAAAAGTAAAGAGAGAGATGAGAGACACCTTTATGTAATATTTCAAAACAGAGCCAATTCGCAGAAGTACAATTACTTCTTCTAAAAACTAAAACCCTCTCCCTCTCTCTCCCTCACCCCCTCCTCCCTCTACCCCTGCCCCTCTCCCTCGCTCTCCCTCACCCCCCTTCCTCTCTCCCTCCCTCTCCCCCTTCCCCTCCTTCTCCCTCTCCCTCTACCTGTACCTCTCTACCTCTCTACCTCTCTTCGTCTCTACCTCTCTACATCTCTACGTCTCTACCTTTCTACCTCTCTACCTCTCTACCTCTCTACCTCTACCTCTCCCTATCCCTATCCCTGCCCCTATCCCTACCCCTAACGCCAATTTAACCGCTATCCCTCAGTGGCGGTACATTCATACAAGCCCAAAAGCCGGGCTTGCCCTATAAAAATAACTATCGATTACGAATCAAGAACAAATAAAAAAATCTAATTAATGAGAGCGGAGAGTCCGAAATATTATTTTAAAAGTTCGCGCTATTTTACTTATCAAAATAAGTCGCGCGTCCCGCCGTGCAACCGAGCCGCGAGAGGCAGTGTCACCCACTGAGACTCGGCTAGTCATCTCGCTCGCACGCGCTGGCTTGCAAGCGGGCTTCGATTCCAGCCGGCATATCTCTTTCTTACCTATTGAAAATGTGCACTATAAGGATATAGCTATGCGTAGGTTTATATAGCAATCAGTACTAGATTGAAAGCCCTGCTTGCGTATGAAGTTGTACACGGATTCATAGTGAATGCGAAAATTCGGCGAGTGCGTGCGCGGTGGTGTTCCAACTTCACTTTATTGTGTTTTTCTTAAGTTTGGGTTTGAGCGGATGGATTTGTTTGTTTTGTTTGTGTAGTGTTTTATCAGTAAAAAGTGATTACTTTGTTCGAAAAAATGGCAGAAGTTATATTTCCTTGTAAGGATTTAAAGTTGTAAGGCAAGGAAAAGGGAAAGTCTTTTAACTTTGATCAAAAGGAAAAAAATCTCTCACTAGGCAAGCAAAGATAAGAAGTCGACCTTAATATAATTAGCTCAAACAAACCAAACGGCTTTTTTCAAAGCCACTGCAATGAAGTAGTAGCAGTGTATCTTCAGTGTGCCTTATGAGCTCGTCCAGGCCAGCAAGTGCGTATGAAAGTGAAGAGTGTTGAGATAAGTGAGGAAAAACTGTAAAACCTACAGAAACGTATCTCTCGGCTTGCCCTATTCGGAAACCCTAGGCACGCCACTGCTATCCCTAACATAGAAATGACACCAATATTTATTTTAAGACATTTCAGACCTATCGCACCCCAACCCCATCACCAGGGGATGATAGTATTTCACGTCCACCACGTTGGATTTCAAAGTTGTTGTAGCTTACGTAATCAGCGAGCCGATAAACCATACAAACGACACCCATATTGATTTTTACACATTTCAAACCTATCGCACCCCAACTCCATCCCCAGGGGGATGATGGTATTTCACGTCCACCACGTTGGATTTTAAAATTGTTGTAGTTTTCGTAATCAGCGACCCAATAAACCATAAAAACGACACCCATATTCACATTTCAACCCTATCGCACCCCAACCCCATCCCAAGGCAATGATGGTATTTAACGTCCACCACGTTGGATTTCAAAATTGTTGTAATTTTCGTAATCAGCGACCCGATAAACCATACAAACGATACCCATATTGGTTTTTAGACTTTTTCACCCCATTTCCCTTTTTTAGGGGTTGAATTTGGGGTGGAATTTCAGTAACAGTGATGAACGTTGCATAGAATTACATAATTAATGCCTAAATAATAAATTATGTGGATTTTACTTTAAAAATAAAGAATTTTCAACTTCATCCCCCTTTTCACCCTTAAGGGTGTCGAATTTTCAAAAACCCTGAGACAAAATATTAATTTTTAGTCGTCAGCCTAAATACAAATTTTGAAGATCCTAACTTCAAAACTAACGGACTTTCAACTTTCATCCCCTATTTTAACCCCTTAGGGGTGGAATTTTGTAAAACCCTTTCTTAGTGCACCCCTAGGCCTCATAAGGAACCTACATGCCAAATTTGGAATCTCTAGACCTAGCGGTTTGGGCTGTGCGTTGATATGTCAGTCAGTCAGTCAGTCAGTCAGTCACCTTCTTCTTTTATATATATAGCTCTAGACCCAGCGGTTTGGGCTGTGCGTTGATATGTCAGTCAGTCAGTCAGTCAGTCACCTTCTTCTTTTATATATATAGATTGACCGTGTAAAAACATTTGTCTAACAGCCAAAAATGCAACTTTTCTTCGAATTTGTCAAGAGACAGCATTCTTATATCACTAGGTTAATTATTAATAGTAGTTTATGCAACTGTCATATAAAACAGGTTATTAAAACACGAGTTTGGGTTTATCACATGAGGCGTAGCCGAATGTGATAATAGCATCAAACGAGTGTTTTAATACCATATTATATGCAGTTGTGTATACTACTTTATCTTCACTCATGCAATAGGTTTCTTTACTTATAAAAACCGGTCAAGTGCGAGTCGGACTCGCGCGCCGAGGGTTCCGATATACCTATAGTATTTTTGGAAGCAATAAAGTCCATTTTCAGGACCGCAAAACTAAATTTGTTTGTAAAGGTTTTTTGCAGATTTCTGAAAAACTGTGCAACTTAGAAAGATCGTTTTATTTTTGCTGTAAAGTTTACATAAACCTCTGTCAACTGTAATTAATTCAGATTTTCCCTTACTCAAACTTCGGAGATAAGGGGGGGGAATGGTATTTTTTTTGACATTTTTCATCATAACTTGAAAACTAAGAAACTTAAAAAAATACAAAAATATATTTTAAAATGTACAAGTAAAGCCCTTTCATATAATACCCCACTCGACCTAGTAGCGACAATTTGAAATTTGGCCCCCCCTATTTTGGCCCCCTTTACATTAATAATCATACTTTTTTCAAAAAAATTTCATGTGCAATTAAGTTGGGCAACTATATTCTAAAACTATTCCAAATTTCAGCTCGATAGCGTAAGTGGTTGCTGAGATATAGAGGTGTGACAGACAGACGGACAGACAGACAGACAGACAGACAGAGCGGCACCATAAGGGTTCCTTTTTTTACCATTTTGGTATCGGAACCCTATAAATGATAAAAATTAAACAAAAGTAAGTAATGTCTACCCTTTTTTTTTTTTTTTTTTTTTTTTTTTTTTTACACGGGGAAATCCGTCATGGATACACTGCCGTCCGGGGGAACGACAGTGTTATGTCAGAGTCTTACTGACTAAAACCCCGTGGTGGCCAACTCTGGCACATTTGAAGAGGTCCCGGGAATCGCCACAGGCATACGGCCAGTACTCTTCGTGCCTTGTCGCTGGTAAAGCAGAGACCCACCTCAGGGAAGTTTTGGCTTCCCCTTAGCACCGTCTGGGTGCCACGATAGCACACGGCCACTGTGCGTTACCGTCCGCCTTGGAGTCGCTCCTTGGTTATTCCGAGCCCCCGCTCTGAATAATCACGTCTCCAAAGGTTTCCTTTTAGTCGCCTCTTACGACAGGCAGGAAGTACCGTAGCCCTATTCTAAGCCCGGGTCTACAGGGCACCCCCTTAGCTTAGCTAGGTGGTAAGGTACGAGCGTACGCACGTCTTCGACGCCCGTTACGTCTGCGGCGGTTTGGGTCGGAAGCTTCCGCTTCTCTTATTCGCTCTGCCGCTTCCTTCTGGAGAAGAACTTCCTCACAGAAGGCAGAAACTGCTCGCCAAGCGGTCTCGTCGCCAACCATAGAGATGACTACAGCAGACAACGAGAGGTCATGCCCAATTGTGGTACAGAGAATTCTGCGCTCTTCTGCCCAAGCTGGGCACTCATCCAGCGTATGCTGGGCTGTGTCCGTTGGGCAGCCATCACAGTGATGGCATGCTGCAGATCGTTCTCTTCCAATCCGATGAAGGAAGCTTCCGAAACACCCATGCCCCGTGAGCACCTGCGTCAGTCGGAATGTCAGCACACCATGTCGCCTCTCCAGCCATTCAGCGAAAACCGGACGTATCGCTTCTATTGTGCGTTTGCCAGCACTCGGCTGATCTAGCCTCTGCCACCACAACATCACCATTTCCTGACGTAGCTCTTCCCTTCGTGCCTCAACTTCCCTGGGGGAAGGCACTTGCCCATTCATACCCTCATAATAACAATTATATATGCTTGTATCTATTTATTTGTGATGTTAAATGTTTGTGTTGTCCTCTTTTCAATTCACCTGGGAATTGACTTGTGTTATGTACCTATTGTGTACCTACCGCCCATTGTTTTAAAAAATCACATGTCTTATTTAACTCTGACATTGGCAGAATCACCGCAAGTAGCGATGGAGCCATAACCATCAAAAATTGAATTGAATTGAAAAGTAAGTAAACAACAATGGTAATTTATATTATGTATATTACAGTTCTGATATGAGTCTGAAGAAGCCGTCTTCTTTGAAATATACAAGCAGAACATTTTCTTAACAAGACATGGTTTTCTTTTCGATTTTCATTCTTTCCCAATTCATTGTAGGTTATGTCATAAAATGTCCTAGACTAATATGGGAGAAGATCATAAGTTATTGAGTATCTTCTAGTGTAACTGCAGTATCCTGACTGCACCACTTTATCTTCTTTTTCAATAAACTTTCACATTACTTTCACGGGCACAAAAAACTTGAAAAAGGTAAATATTTGAAAATGGCGGCAAATCTAATATCTATTTCCTTCTAATTTCAGGCTGCGCGCGCATATTTTCCACTACAGATAAAATAATTGTAACTATAGTAACTGCTACTGTAACTGCTCCAAAATAATAGGTTGTTTATAAGGCACACTTTGTAAATATGCTACTAATATTTACGAAAACTAAGAAAAACTGTTACATTTATAACCGTCTCTCTAAAAGACCTTATATTCAGTCTTCTTTAAAAAGGTTTAGGTTCAAGAAAAATTTTATCCAAGTGTTATGTTATGATTAAAAAGTTAAATTACGTAACACCTTTGCAAAATTTTCATACAAAAATCATTACGTAATGGTAACTTTTTAATTTTTTATGCATACTCTGCGTAATATTCAGCTTATGTACCAACTTTTTGAATCATAATTCAAAGATTACGACATGAGTGTAGATAAATATTTTAATTGCCATGAAGAAACAATTTCTTTGTTAAGATGCCAATCTGCATGGTTTGTTTGTTTGATTTTCTTTTATACCAACATGTTTCCTTAGTTGTCTGTTGCTAACCTGTTGTCGTGTACGGAATAGTTGTGGATTTTGTTTAACGAATATTGCTGCAGCTTTAATATACTAGGTTATTTTTATAAAAATTTAACAATAAAAATACCATAACTTATACTTATATACCTACAGGTTTGTACGGAACCCTCGGTGCGCGAGTCCGACTCGCACGGCTGGTTTTTTTGTACTAAAAAAATTTACGTAGACCTATACTTGAATCACGTTATAATGTGTACCTATACGTAACAGGTAACTAGTCACCACATAATGGCTAGTCGGGTTTGCTGGCCGGCTGCCCTGGCTGCCCAAGTGTGCAATTTTTTTTAAAGATTCGCTCTGCTGATTTAGCATACACAGTACATATTGCGTTTGCTATCTGCAATATAAATTTTTATTTCATAAAGAATTGGCAAGAATACAAAATAAAAAAACAGATCAAGTGCGAGTCGGACTCACGCGCCGAGGGTTCAGATATACTTTTAGTATTTTTTGAAGCAATAAAGTCCGTTTTTAGGACCGCAAAACTAAATTTGTTTGTAAAGGCTTTTTGCAGATTTCTAAGAAACTGTACAACTTAGAAAGATCATTTTATTTTTGCTGTAACAAACTTTTATCGACTGTAATTAATCCAGATTTTTTCTTTCACAAACTGCGGAGATAAGGGGGAGAAAGTTATTTTTTTTGTTATTTTTAATCATAACTTGGAAACTAAGAGTTGTAAAAAATATATGTATAGAATGTACAAGCAAAGTCCTTTCATACGATACTCCATTTGACCTAGTAACAACAATTTGAAATTTTGCCATCCCCTACTTGGGCCCCCTTTACATAAATAATCATATTTTTTTATTCTTTCATGTGCAACCATATTTCAAGTCGATAGCATGAGTGGTTGCTGAGATATACAGGTGTGACAGACAGACAGACAAAGTCGCACCATGGGTTCCCTTTTTTACCATTTTGGTATCGGAATTCGAAAAATCGTAATAAAAGTATATAGAAATGTTAAGTGCATTTTGTACTATTGAACGATGCATTGTGCAGATTCTTTTTTCAACACAATCAAGAATTTGAGTTGAAGAAAGAAAAAAATATAAGTTCTCAATTGTTCAATAATTTAAATCGTAATTAAATTGTATGTTGGTATTTTCACTCCAAGAATGATTGCGCCAGACATAATGGCTAATCACCATTAATTAGCATTTGACAAAATGTCGTGTTTGTGTATTGTCGTATCATCAAACCAGTCGTGACGAGGCTGCACATCGCACACGTTGCCCGGTAATCTGGTTTGTCAAACCAACCCGCAATATCAGTTAGGCTCTGACCTCGCAGTTTTGCACACGCCGCGAACGGTTAAAAAACACGCGCTTGGTGTTCGATTCCATATTCAAAATTATTTATAAAAAAATATTTTAAAACAACATTAATAAATCATTTTAATATTATAAACAAAAATAAAATTATAAATTCTATTAAATTGAAGTGTTACTATGTTTTGAGCCTGAAAATCGACTATGAAATAAACTTTTGTTCTGAAAGAAAGCTAAGTGTTTAGTGAAAATGGCAAGTGCGTTGGCTAAGTTGCAAGGTTTGAGACAGAAGGTGCGGAACAAAGACCACTATGAGTGCAGAACTTTGCAGGTCAACCTACCCACGCCCAGTATGGTCGATGTCAAGTTCGAAGACATTGAAATGAAAGTGTCCCTCGGCATGAGAAACAAAAGTAAGTTTTCTACGTTCTTTTTCTTCACATTTTACGTTTCTGTTTTACATTTGTAGCTTATGTTTATTCAACTTTTATTTTTAACTTGTTTATTCAGTTTGATCACGTAGGTAAGTAAATACCTAATCTATTTTGTTGACATTGCACAGTGGATTGTGATTTTATATTGGGTGTGAATTGACGTTTCTCTAAAACTTAAATTATGGATTTAGATTATTAAACTTAGCATCGTCTCCCAAGCAAAGCATCTTTTTTGTCGGGAATAAAACTAATCCTAACGGATTTAATCCCGTTTATTTTATAACCTAACTAATCGAATCAAATACTACACGATATATTCTTTTTCAGGTTTTTGTTCTGAATTTGAAAAAAAATTGTTTTCGGGAGACTTTCTTTTTACACCCGATAACCTCTTTGTTAACTAATTTACCTTCTTTATAGTTTGTAATTTATTTGACGGCTAAAATGGATAATGTATATGACGTCAATTAAATTACGTCGAATCTCTAACTAATATTTACCGTTGTAATTGAGTTGGCCCAGAATATGCCCCATAAACAAATATTTTGTCTAGACATTACTTTGCCGAAATGTCATCGAAACAAATCATATCAGTATGCACAAGGACAACAAGATGCGCCAATATTTGCTTTTTTACGACTATCCTACGATATATTTATCATTTTACGACCTATATGTATATATGAACGACTAAATACCTAAATGATTGATTGCGATTACATATTATCAATATAAAAGGAATAAAAAACAAAAAATTAAATGTCAATCGAAATCCGATCTCAATTAAGTATATATGTAACATTTTGTCAAATATATGACGTAAACAAAGACGAGTAGGTACTTAGATAATAGGCATGGCAAAGATAAGGAAATAGCCAAAGATCAACTATAAAATTACAATTAAATTATTTATTAAGAGATACACGTTATTCTGCACGAGCTCTTTGGTTCGATGTGTTAGAAGCGTCAGTGTGATAGGGATGCACTGCATGCTAAAATGCGAAATTAATGGTTATTTTGGAATTGTGATAATATTATGTTTAATGTAATGTTAACACAGAAATAACGAGCTTTATCTTATTTATTTATTTTAAATTTTTACGACTATAAGTTTATTTTAGACATAAAATCAGATAAAAGTAAAAAAAGGGTTTGATTTTGAGAGTGATATTCATCCAATCGTGGAACGAAAATCGACAAGCCCTAGGAACTATCCTTCACTAACATAAATATTTTAATCAATTCAATTCAATGACTATTTTGCTAGTAAAATAATAATTATAGAAACGCATTTTAGGGCACCATTCGCCTTAAATGAACATGGAAAAGACAAGGTGGACCGACTATCTGATCAGGGTCGCGGGAAGTCGCTGGAGGCGGGCAGCGCTGGACCGGTTATCGTGGAGACCTTTAGGGAGCCGATGTCCAGCGTTGGACGTCTTTTGGCTGATACTGATGACCCGTACATCATCATCATAAAATCCCATAAAATTCCCACAGTTGGACTAGACATTCCCTCAGAATTTACAGCAAAATGCGTGGTTTTGGGGGTAAGTATCAAACCTACCACGCTTGTTAGCATTACTGGCTTGCATTATAGCCTGCATTATTGTTTTATCAGTGTTATGAGCTGGCATAACAGTGGGCACATCAGGCCCATAACCCTTTGTAAGGAGTCTCCAGCAGTCGCCATGGCCGTAAATGGCCGGAGTATGATAGTCCGCGGTGGTGGTTTGGTAATTGTTGTGAGGTAGTACATACACAGAATGATGCTGCTGCCCTTCCTCTGTTTAAAATCTCTTAGTCGCCTTTTGCAACGTTTAAGAGAAGTCGTGGTACTATTTTGAACCCATACTAGCTGTCACAATGCAGGAGGTGGGTGAATGACTCAAAGTAACATGTTGATGTCATTCAATATTATAGTTACCATACCTAAAAAAAATTAGCATGGCAAAAGCTTACCAACACATTTTGCAGCTTTATCAAGGCTATTGTGCTCCATGATCAATAGTAATCAGCTAAAGCTGTCAGAAAAAACAAGTTTGTAAAACAATGTTATTTTTTCGGTCAAATATACTCTGGTTCGTCTGGTTCGTGGTAGTTTGTCTCGTTCTATGGCTGCAAAATGTGTTGGTAATTGTTTGCCATGCTAAAAAAATTTAGGTATAGTGTACTACGCTAGTGTAAATATGTCATCTTCCAAATACACGATTGTCATTTTAGTCAAAATTTACAAAAAATGAGACTACCTGTTTAATGTTCAAGGTTAGGTCTGAGAAGAACGATGTCATCTTGCCTGTCTAGGTATACTTTTTCAAAGAACGTAGGTTGAAATTACTCATCACACATATAATTAATGTTATAAAGGTCAAAGTTCCTTTGTTTGGATGTTTGATACACTTTCACGGCCAAACCGCTGAACGAAACTTGATGAAAGGTAGAAAAGCATAAAATGAACAAAAAATATATGTAGGGCTACATGGCAGGTGATAGGGGGCACGCAGGATAGTAACAAAGCTTCTGAGGGGATCAAGGAGGTAGAATGCAATGGTAAAATAATTCAAAGCCCATTAAAGATTGCAGAGACCTTTAATAACTTCTTTATTGATAACACAAACAAGTTACTAAAAGCTGTCAAAACAAACGAGATTACGATAAACTCAATACCAGGAAGTATTTTTCTGAAGCCGTGCACAAGGGAAGAAATTATGAAGATAATAATGTCACTTAATAACACCAGTGCAGTTGGCTATGACTCCGTGTCAACTCAAATAATAAAAGAATGTGTAGCAGAAATTTCTGAGGTTTTAATATATCTAATAGACTTATCGTTTGCAAAAGGACACTTTCCAACAAGTTTAAAGAAGTCAATTGTAAAACCACTACATAAGAAAGGGAATCCGAATGATTTAAACAACTACCGACCTGTAACACTTATTCCTGTTTTTTCCAAGATCTTCGAAAAGGCAATGCGGAATAGACTTATACAATTTCTCGACAGAAATAATGTTATAGCTCAAGAACAAAACGGCTTTCAGAGTGCAAAGTCAACACTACTTGCAGCCTTCTCTTTGGTCAAAAAATTAGCATCTTGCATCGACTCAAGGGTACCAGTTTCAGTCGTGTTCTTTGATATGACCAAAGCTTTCGACTTTGTGGAACACAAAATACTATTGTCGAAATGTGAAAAGTATGGCATCAGGGGTCTAGCCCTGGAATGGCTCCGAAGCTACCTAGGCGGAAGAAGTCAATGTGTAGAGGTCAAGCGGATTGACGACAGTCTTCAACTAAGGACATATCAATCCAAATATCGCCGAAATGATTTCGGTGTACCACAAGGGAGTGTATTGGGTCCTTTGATGTTTTTATTATATATTAACGACCTACCCAAGGCTACAATCTATGATACAGTTCTTTTTGCAGATGATATCTCGCTCGTAATACCTCATATCGACAAAACTAGCAATTTTGAAACACAAATAATTGATGCGATAAATAGCATATATTCCTGGTTGCAAAACAATAACCTAATGGTCAACTTAACTAAGACGTGTATGGTACAATTTAGAAACTATAAAACTGATCCTAAATCAATCAGCATACATTGTCAGGGTACTAAGATAGAGGAAATAGATTGCGTTAAGTTCTTAGGCATACATCTAGACAGAAATCTTAACTGGAAGCCACAAGTAGATAGTGTCTGTACTAGGCTGAGTAAATTTGTTTATGCTCTAAAACAACTAAGGTGTACAGCAGGCGAGAAAATAGCACTACTAGCATATCATGGCTACGTGGCTTCAGTTCTTAGATATGGACTAGTTATATGGGGTAACTCTACAGAAATAGAAAGAGTTTTCTTAATGCAAAAAAAATGCATAAGAGCGATAGCTGGTGCAGGCTTTATTGACTCATGCAGGCCAATATTCAAAAAACTGAATGTACTAACATTAACCAGCATGTAGAGTCCTGCATGTTCGTGAAGACTCACCCCAGGTTCTTCCAACTCGAAAAACGACCGACAAACCTACGTAAAATAGATGAGACCAAACTGGCTATGCCCTCTTGCAGTACAAGTCTAGCCCAAAGAAATTGCTTTTATATGTGCATTAAGATTTATAACAATATACCGAAAGAATTTCGAGAGCTACATATTATAAAAATATTTAAAACAACCGTTAAAAAGTGGTTATCTGAGAAATGTTTTTATAATTTACAAGAACTTTTTGTGACATGTAATAATTTTTAGGTTTTATTGAAATTAATATTGACTGTTTGGTTTTTTTTTTCTTTTTTTTTTTCTCTATTTTGTGACATTTAATTTTATTACTACGACTAATGTTATGATTGATTTATTAATTTATATTGCCTGAATTTAAAAGAAAAAGAAATTTTTGCATGCTATTATAAGCTAAATAGAGACACCTAATTAAATTTAAGATCTGTATTGTACCTATTTAATGCAAATAAATTATTTGAATTTGAATTTGCACAAAAAATAAATTATTATCAGGTTATCCCTGGGTTTTGGAAAATGGTTTTAATCTTTCTTGCAAATCCTAAGCGGACAAAGTACCGGGAAATTGCTTGTGGTCAAATAATAAGATACATTCTCTAGAAACCACATCCTTAATCAGTATTCCTAAAAAACTATATAAAGGTGATAGAAGACTGTAAAAATCTAAAAAATACTACTAAATTTGACAGCTTTGTAGGGAAAATAGGCGAATGGCAAATACTCCATCTTATTCTCTGAAAATCATCATCATCATGACATCCCATGAAAAGTCCACTACAGGACAGGGAACTCCCTTCAAAATTCCAGCTGTTGCTGAAACAATGTGGATGGGAAGTACCATAGTCACCACGCTAGTAGATGATACGATACACAGAATGATGCTGCTGCCCATCCTCTGGTTCATTAACTCTTAGTCGCCTCTTACGACACCTACGGGTAGAGACGGGTTGGTACTATTCTTTGCCGGCTCCACACGGAGCAAATAGTTAAAGGGCTGTAAATAGTTAAAGTGAATTCCAGGACAAGTTTAATTAACAAATTACGTCTAGTTTTTAGTGTAAGTTTGTAAATATGGATAAATAACGAAGAACTATAACACCAGCGGAAATTCCACCAGATGTGTCATAGGTAACCCAAAAAGCATTGCGAGCGTAATGAGCGGAACTCTCCGCGTCGAAAACATCCGCAGCTGTGTCGCTACATATACAGCGTGAATTTTTATTCGTTTTAAACCCAAAGCCCAGTAATTCTACTCATGATAACAAGCAACTTCCCCGAAGAAAAAAAATTTTTACTCGAAAAAATTTATCGTGTCCTCTTAGTTAAGTGGTCACGTGACCGACTCAATTTGTAGGGGAAGGTGAAAATTTTTTATCGAGTAAAAAATTTTTTTCTTCGGTAAAGTTGCTTGTTTTCATGAGTAGAATCACTGGGCTTCGGTTTTGAAACGAATAAAAATTCACGCTGTATATGTAGCGACACAGCTGCGGATGTTTCCGACGCGGAGAGTTCCGCTCATTACGCTCGCAATGCTTTTTGGGTTACCTATGACACATCTGGTGGAATTTCCGCTGGTGTTATACTTGACAGATTTTTCGGCCGCGGAATTTTCCGCAGGTGTATGGCTAATCTTAGTCTGTGCGTGTATTGTGGTTGCATTCAGGTATAGTACGAGTATTCCTCGTGTGATTTAAAAGGAATCTGGGTCCGTATTCCGAAGTTTTATTGGGACTCCGATATTATCAGATTGACAATAACAATTACGTTCGGAAATTTACTTTGCATGTGAATTTCTTTGTCAAAGTCCGAACCATAGACTAATTATCGGCGCGATAGTATCGTAGTTTCACTTCGGAATACGGCAGCTGTACTTGCCCGCAAGTTCTTCATTTTCTAAACCTTCGTTGTCTTCGGAATTCTTACCCAATAACGTTAGCTTTTGTAACATTACTGAAAACCGTATCTAAATAAGTCAAACCGTTTCTAACACACAAACAAACAACCTCTCACCTCCGTTCCGTCGTGACTCGTGGGTAAAAAATATGTATCGATAATAGATCCAGCAGTAGTATTTTCTGATTTTAGGTAATTATACTCGTACAAACAAACCTAATCAGATTAACATTTTAAAATCTAATCATAATTTGCTCTGCTTTATCCTAATCATTATAGTTTCGTCACTTGTTTTATTCCGTTGTTGTAATTTGAATCAATCTTCGTATTTTTTACTAGCGACCCGCCCCAGCTTCGCACGCGTGAAATGCTGATACTAAAATATACTATTTATAGGCACGCGCCGCGGCTCGGCCCCCCGGCCGGTACCGCCGCAACGGCTATTTCCCTGCATTTTAAATCTGTAATATCTTCGAAAACATTCATTTAAATTGCATGCTGTAAGGAGCCATATTAATCTATATTAAATGCACAATATATTTAAGGTACTTAATTGGATAAGGATTAATGCTGTATTGCTTAAAATCTCTTCGTAAAAAAATAAAGGATAAAAAATGGTTATTGTAGGTTATCCCTAAGAGATAGATATATAGTAAATACCATCGCGGACTTTTTTGTAGACCTTTTTGAGGTGTACAAAACTATGGTTATTGTAGGTTATCCCTAAGAGATAGATATATACCATCGCGGACTTTTTTGTAGACCTTTTTGAGGTGTACAAAACTGTTGTACATTATTTTGATCTACCTCGTACGGTTCAGCCAGCGTTTGCAATGTAAGCGCAAAAAATGAGATTATTCGTAAACAACATCACATTAGAAACCTCTAAAATTACCGGTGTTTCTCTACTATATTATGCATGTATTATACACATAAACCTTCCTCTTGAATCACTCTATCTATTAAAAGAAACCGCATCAAAATCCGTTGCGTAGTTTTTAAGAGCTAAGCATACATACAGACAGACAGTGGGAAGCGACTTTGTCTGTCTGTCACACCTGAATATCTCAGCAACCACTCATGCTATCGATTTGAAATTTGGAATTGTTTTAGAATATGGTAGCCCAACTTAATTGCACATGAAAGAATAAAAAAAAATATGATTATTAATTTAAAGGGGGCCCAAATATTGGGGGGGGGGGGGCAAAATTTTAAATTGTCTTTACTAACTAACTCGACCTGAGTTTATTTTATTTTTATTTTGATATAGTACGTACCTCCGTTAAATGAATTGATAATATGTAATTAACTTGTAATTTTTTTATTCAATAATTTGAATAAGTACTTTAGTACTAGCTTTTACCAGCGGCTTCGCTCGCGTTATATAGTCTTTTTGTCATCCTAGTGTCTCCTACAGGAACCATACATTTTTCCGAGATAAATTGTAGCGTGTTAGTCCGGTGCGTGATCTATCTACCTCACAAATTTCATCAAAATTGGTTCAACCGTTTATTCGTGATAGGGAAACAAACAAACAAACAGACATCATGTTTTATACTATGAACATTTTCCTTTGTCTTGTTTTAGCACGTTCCATCATCATCACTTCGATATTGTAAATTGCTAATAGTGCATTAGGATTCGAGTGCGCTATTTCGGATATTCTCCCGAGGCTCAGAAATTGCAGCCCGAGCCGAGGGTGTAATCACCAAAGCGCACGAGCTTATTACGACGTTTTTCAACACATTTACGAATAAAAACAAATCAAATTTGCTTAACTTTTCTACCGAAGGAAAATTGTTTTTATTTTTTCCTTACATTTCTAGGTTCACCCGATACTCCAGACTTGTGTTTTATGTCTAAGTATTTTCGACGTTGAGGAACTACACTAATTACTGTTTTTCTATTTGTATAAGTCAATACTTTTGAAAATATAGAATAAACACAACAAATATTTGTTTAAATGGCGCGCTTATCACTTTTTCAGAAGACCCAGATTATAAGTACATGCACGCGCACGAGACAATGACTAAACTCCCAAACAGCCTACTCTTTAAATCATTTTAAAATTGAATATTTTGTTACTTTTAAGACAAATTTGTAATTAGTTAGTTGATTTATATAAATGTTTTCATGTAATTAACGTTTATTTATCATATTATCGAACTTTATTTATGAAAATATTATGAATGTTATAGATATAGAAACTACTTGCACCTTGCCGCTATAAAAAAAATACTAGTGCGGTAATATAACGAAAAAAGCACGTGTGTTTAATAAGCTGGATTATGAACCTTAATACATTGCAAATATAGCTGTTTTATGAGCAAGTGTGTAGAAAAATAGTTTTATGTACAAATAATAAATACATCATATTTATAAGACATCAGCATTATTTTACGTATAATAATATAATGCGATACACTGAGGCGATACATATCTGCAGAAATTATGATATAGTCTTAGATAAGTAATTAGCTAAATCGCTAATTTCGCGAATCATTTATCTAAGGAAATAGTGTTATTTTTGTAAAACATCAAAATCGTTTCACGGATAGCAATAAAATGCGACATTTGTATTAAAATTTAAAATCAATTTCTATGCGAATACTTGGAGTGTTTGTTTCTAGATTCGTCTGTTGAACTCATTTTCGCAAATTTTATGCAAATAACTAGTTGTTGCAGCTAACCCTCGAAGTGATCTTGACTTTAAGTATGGAGAGGCCTTGGGAAATGAAAGATAATCCTATGCGTATTTATTAACAGAATAACATAATTCATTTCTGTTACGTAAAATGCAAACATATTATTAGGTACGTGAAGGTACAGTCAGCAGTATCAACAATTATATACACTTTAAGGTTGTTTTATTGTATTAAGGACTAGTATTCCGCTTGCGGTTTCACCCTCATTAAATGCGTTTTCCCGTGGGAACGAAGTGTTTTTCCGCAATTAAAAGTAACCTATGTGCTATTCCAGGACCTAACCTATATGTGTACCAAGTTTCATTAAAATCCATTCAGTAGTTTTTGCATGAAAGAGTAACAAACATCCATCCATCCATTCATCCATCCATTCATCCATCCATTCATCCATCCATTCATCCATCCATTCATCCATCCATTCATCCATCCATTCATCCATCCATTCATCCATCCATTCATCCATCCATCCATCCATCCATACTTACAAACTTTCGCGTTTATAATATTAGTAGGATAGGATTCAATTATCTCATGTTGAGATTTTTGTCTTTCCTAAAATTGAATCGGTATTCTTAAATTGACCTAAAAAGCCAAGCTCTTGATAAAATTCAGTAATATGGTAACAGTGGCTGTCCTTTTTTACATATTATTATTTACAGTTTCCGTTATTAATTCTACGATAACGATAACCTGATAAGCCGCCTCACGAATCCTGTTCCGAAAATCTAAGTACCTACTTTTATAATTCTTTAGAGATTTATTAAGTAGATCACTGAAAAATATATTATAACTTTATCTGTGAGAGCGACAGCAGCAGTAAACTAGAAATTCAATACTGAGAAAATAGAGAAAATAGAAAATCGAATCCAACAAGAAACTGAAAATCAGTACACCAATCTGCAAGTTTCCAACCTAGTCAATTGACCTACTCTTTATTGAATGTCGAAACAGAAATCTTCTATAGATTTTGTATGAAGTTTTTGAACAATGACATCACAATTTTCGCCATCGTTTAGTTACTTTTTAAATTATGAAAAAATTAAAACGACGTATGAAATTTAAAATTACTTCGTTTTCATAAATTTTATATGATTCTTTTTTAGACGCAAACAGGGTTTCATTTTATTTTTGACCCAGGAAACTCGCTGGTTTTTCACCCTGACCATGGATCCCTTAGTCAATAGGGTGGCTTTTCCCCCGTAATTATTTTAATCCCTGCATTTGAAAATCATATAAAGTTCTAAATCCTTCTCTCCTTTGGGTTCTTATAAGGTTTAAGGGAGGTTTTAGGCCGTTTGTCTACCCCGTGACGATACCGAGACTTATACGACAGCGCTGAGAGTAAAAAAAGCCGGCGGCGGCGATATCGGCGATGAAACTGTGAGTGTAAGTAAAAAGTACTGTTGTCCACTTCGTGACAATATCGTCATGTTATCGGCAAAATATCGTCCCCACCTGCAATACCTCGTGAATTTTTTACAACTTGTTTTAAGTTTTAAGTGGGACAAGTACTCTGCAATTATGTTTTTGTCCCATTTGCAGTCGAAACTGCAGGCTGTTGGGGCAGTGAGGCGAAACGTTTTGTCGCGGAGGTAGGCCGGCGCCTTAGGAGTAAAGGGTGTGACCCTCGCTCAGGATCATACCTGGTGCAAAGGTTGTCCATTACCATACAACGAGGCAATACTGCCAGCATCATGGGCTCCTTTGCACCAGGGATGATGAGAGGAGGTTTTTTTTTGGTTTATTGACTACGTGTAAACCTAAAATGCTTTTGTATGAAATAAAATATTCAGTGTGCAAAAATTAAATAAGAAATCGATACATATACAAACTAAACCTAATGCATTACCAAACTAGGTCAGCTGAATCTGGCGTCAAAATTACTTCGGAATATTTTCAAACAACATTTTTTTCTGCTAAATAAAACTCACACTTGTTTTTTCTCTTTTCAGCTCATATTTCTCTACACACAGTCGGGTATTTTATTTTTTGAAATATTTTTTTTATTTAGTACTTTTTAGTTTTATTAATGAAAATATTTTTTTATACTCTGTGACACTCACACACTGAATACAAATCTAACGACACCTTCCAAGTTGAAATCTATCAAGTCGTTTAGGCTGCAGAGCGCGACAAAGAAATCGACATACATACTTACATACACATACACTCAAAAAAACATAACCCTCCTGTTTTGGGGCAGTCGGCTAAAAAGCGAAAATAAAAACACAGGTTAAAAATTTGTGCTGTAGACGGTACATACGTGGTCATCTTTATAGCTCAGGCGTAAAAGAACGCTCATGTATGGAGGGGGTCAAACAAATTCCTAACAGTTTTTTTTTTGCCTTTTTATGTTTGCATAGGTGTTCTAAACATATATAAAAAAATCCCTAGTTTTACCTATAAAGCTTCTTTAATTTTTGGGTCCACTTTGGAAAAATTATCAAGTAACTTAAGTTTATCAAGCTTGGTAGACATGATTTGAACTCACAATAAATAATAGGAGTTAGGTATAATCGAAACACGATATCTAACCGTGCGTGCGACCCTTCGATCCTATGATATAATATAATTAATACGATGCCATAATTAGCGCTAATATCATTATTTGCGCTTCGAACATATATTTTAGTATTGTGTCTGCTTCTGAGACACAATTTACGTCTAAATTTGGTAAAAATTTGTTAAAAATTCGCATATCTTACGATATTTCAAAATTCTAAGTTGCTCTGTAGTTACAGATCGGGATCTTTTTTTAAAAATAGAGGACCTATGTAGGTATAGTTTAAATTAACAATTAAACTGTTAGGAATTTGTTTGACCCTTGGGACCGTTTACGTCTGGGCTATTATGCTCACACTACTATTATGATGAGTTGGACAAACGTGGTGTCGTGTTACTGCCTTTTAGTATTCATAGAGGTACCGTTTATACTCATATTTTTAAGTACCTATGTAAGGAAAAGTGTACGGTTGACTGGTGAAACTTTGATACCTATGTGATTCTAAAGAATGTCAAAGAATTTTACCCATAAACTTTTAGTCTTCATGTTCCCAAAGCCCAGTGATTCTACTTATACTTATGAAAACAAGCAACTTTTTGGAAGAAGAAAAGAGAGAAAAAGAAGAATAATAGCAAAACAAATTTTCTTTTCTAGTAATTTTATTTTGTCTTTGGTGTTGCTTATTTTTATGAGTTTAATCATCTAAGGTGTTACTTTATAAGCAAAATATATTTTGTTCTATATTTTCCCTTCTTTTAAATAAGAAATTAATTTTAATTTTTGATGAAACAATCGCCAAGAATGTTTTAACTGCAAAAACATGAATTCATGAATACCGAAACGATTGCTCATTTTCGAGGTCAATGTACACTTCGTATTGATTCTTGTAAGTAAAATATCCGTCAAATGCGAGAGTACAACTTGTTCAATTAGGGTTCCGCAGGTCTACAATGTGAAATACAATTGGTTTTAATCCCGAAGCCTTAATGATTTTTTTTATTTAATTTCTACTAATAAAACCAAAGAGCTTTCTGGAAGAAAAAAACTGTATGTTCTTTTTTTACTGTATGGGCTTACTCATGACCTCGATCTAGCCCTGAGGACAGAAGTGAGGTCAACGATGGAACGAGGTTGCCCAAAAGAAGCCTATTCACTTGCAATTTAAATATATTCGGGTTATGCACAGACGCAGGCAGAGAATGTTCGAAAAAAAATCTCGTGACCACTTTAGTATGGTAAGTCAGAGTTGTTGATCCGCCAAAGGCCCCTGATATGGCTCATACATCCGTAGATACTAGACGGGACCAACGGCTTAACGTGCCTTCCGAAGCACGGAATCATCTAACTTTTCGGACAATCAAGTGATTCATCTAGCAATGTCCTAACCAAACTGGGGAGGTTGCACAAAGGGATTTTTGTTTGACTGTGTCCCCACCAGGAATCCAACCCAGAACCTCCGCATCGAGAGTCAAACTCTCTAACCACTAGACCACTTGCTAGATGATATAATTGCTGCCTCAACCTGAAAATATCATCGGATGAGCAAGCTTTGCTACTTGCCAACAGATGGCGCTGTAAGTTTTTGTCTAAAACGCGAATGCTTAAAAACACGGAGAAAACGAATTTACCCAGACATGAGACCTAGCTAGATCGATTTTTCGCCCCCGAAAACCCCCGTATGGTAAATTTCATCGAAATCGTTAAAGCCGTTTTCGGAAAACCGATTACAAATATATATATTTATATATATACAAATATTGCTCGTTTAATAGTATAGGAATATAGACACAACTTATTTCAAATTACGGCTAAAATTGAAGAAAAAATTGTAAATAGCACTCTATAACTTGATCCGTTGCTTATTTGCTTTGTTTTTGTTTTATTATACACAGGTTTAAAAATAAGGTCCAGTGAAGCGGGTGCTTGCCATTTTAAAACTGGTTTTTTTATAATGCAGGCTCTTAAATAAACTTGAGATACATAATTATATATACATGCTAAAAGTTGTATTTAAAACTAATGTGTTATGTCTTGAATGCAAGTTCATTGACTGAGTTTGCATTTTGTTTTGTGACGCACGCAAACAGGAATTTAAAACGCTGAAAGAGGTTATTTAGACCCCTTACCATACATAGAATATATAATAGTAAACAAGTTGAATAGTAAACAAAAGCCTTAACAAAATTTTAATAATTTGAAAAAAATGTGGATCGTGATGTCATCCCATGTAAATCGCCGGCACAATAATTGTACAGAAAAGCCAAAAATTCTCGTTTATCGACCCATGTTTCTTCAGGAAAGCTCTTCAGATTTGTATTTTTTTATTATTATTTATTTTTGTATGTAGGTTGTCTGTTCTGTAGTCTGTTGTTGGCATTTAAACTAATTCCTTAATTTTCACTTTTTGTTAAATTTTTTTTTAATGTTACAAGTGAACAAACGAGCAGGTGGGCCACCTGATGGTAAGTGGTCACCACCGCCCATAGCACCCACTGTCTTATTAATGGCATAATTTGACACTAATAAGACAGCAAGGCGCGTTGCTCACTTAATTAATTCGACCTATATATAGAGCGTAAGGGACAGCCTTCCGAATACTGAAAGAGCAATGTAACAACAATGTAGCAATGTAAGTCAATGTAACTGAACAGCTTTCAGGAAATAAAAATAATAATCGGCCTCTCGTTCCGAAAATAATAATCGAGTTCAATCCAGTGTACGTGAACTTTGGTTTAGCATATTTAGGTTACCACTCCATTGGTAGTGTGAAAATTGCCAATAAGTTTCCTCCTTACTGTCAAATGCCTTGTCTGGTTCCCAAATGCTGCAAAACTATTTGAATACAATGAGGGATCTTGCGCACTAGACGGCCACGACCACGGCCAGTGGCCGCAACGATCAGATTAACTTGGCGGTTGCGGCCGAGTGGGCGACGGTTCATATGACTTCAGCCTGCTTAGCACGCTCCCCGAGAGAAAATATATCTCGGAGAAATGTCACTTTAATTGGGGAATTATGTCATCTAATCTATCACCTCCAAGCGCGAAGAAATGTCAGTGGAGGAAAATGTTTAGCAATTTCACAAATTACGTTTTTGATATTTTAGACACAGATAGCTATATAGACAAATACATGTAGCCGTCCTTGTCTTTCAAAATGTGTCGCACTGCTCGGATGTCAAAAAAAAACGTGACCATGTTTAAAGTCTAGACAAACTGACAACTGCAGCGTGCTAAACCGGCTGGTTATTGCGGCCACTGGCCGTGGTCGTGGCCGCTAGTGCGAGGTCCCTTATAGTTAACAGAAACGCTCAAGCAAGTATATACTTTTAATAAATTAACCAGCCAAGTGCGAGTCGGATACTCGCATTTACGGTTCCGTACCACAACATGGTAATTATGCAACAAACTTTTATTATTTAAATAAATATTGACATTCCAATGATATTAAGCGTTAGATAAGTAATTTGATGTCTTACAACTATTTTAAAAATGAACTTTAGTCTTGACCTCAATCTAGCTACAACTCCACAAGGTCGACGATGAAAGCCCATTCTCTCGCAGCTTCTATTCATATGAACTCGAAATTTAGATGCAGGCAGAGATTTCTACTTCGTGGCAGTGCGCATTATGTAAGACTAGCAGTGCCTATGACTTCACAAGGTGTTTGTACAGTCAACGACAGGTCAAGCTTGACACTCGCAGTGCACCTCTAGCCCACATGCCTATTGGACCGATTTAAACGGCGTTTTTTAAGGTTTTCGGAATTTTTCCTATATGTGTGCTATAAAACGTTGCTTCATGCCAAATTTCAAGATTTTAGGTCGACTGGAAGTATCCTTTGGGTTTTGATTCCCTTGCGAGTAGTTGCGAGTTTCATAATATGCGGCTTAAATTGCTGTTTCAAAACTACTTACTAGATATCGTTCGAAGGTTTGATGAAAAAAAAAAAATTCGAGTTTCAGTTCTAAGTATGGGGAACCCTAAAATTTATAGTTTTTTTTTGTGTGAAAATCAAAAGCGGTTCACAGTATACATCTACTTACCAAGTTTCAACAGTATAGTTCTTATAGTTTCGGAAAAAATGGCTGTGACATACGGACGGACAGACAGACATGACGAATCCATAAGGGTTCCGTTTTTTGCCACTTGGCTACGGAACCCTAAAAACCCTGTTTGTACCAGTTTCGTACGCTATTATAGCGATTAAAGATATGGAGGAATTTAAAACACGTAGAACCCCGAAAAAGTTTAAGTATAATTTTTCCTGACGATGTAGGCAGCAGCTAGTAAATATAACCCAATTTTTCTAACTGTGCACTTCGAGCTGTCAAAATATTTGCATGGTGGCAGCATTGGTACGGTCAGCAGAACCATAATTTTATTTATTGCAAGTACAGGTTTTGGTTTTATATTGTTTTGTTTTAAAAAATTCTTACTTCAAAAATTTCAAATGGATTTTTATTTAATCCTAAAATCATAATTTTTATAATGGAATTATACAATTTTTGACCTAATTTTATTAAAAGATTGTTTAATAGTATAGGATAATGAATGCAATGGAGTAAATGCGAGGAAAGCAGTTGACTTAAATGTGCTATAATTTGATAAAATGCTCTATTTTATTATTTCCATCTTTGAACAGAACTCACGGTTATTAAATTTTACTGTCGAAAATATTGTGAATCGTGTGAATAATTTTATTTAAAAAATCTTTCGACAACAGAGGCAAGGTGGAATAAAATGTGGAACGCGCTGTGCGCGCTCTCAGTCTCGTGTGCGGTAGCCCGCCCACTGCCGATCGGCTCGATTACGAGCTACTTAGTATCATCATCATCATATCAGCCGCAAGACGTCCACTGCTGGACATAGGCCTCCCCTAAAGATCTCCATGACGACCGGTCCTGCGCTGCTCGCATCCAGCGGCATCCCGCGACCTTGACCAAATCGTCGGTCCACCTTTTGGGGGGCCTGCCAACGCTTCGTCTTCCGGTACGTGGTCGCTACTCTAGATCCCTTACGCCCCATTGGCCATCGGTTCTTCTTGCGATGTGCCCTGCCCACTGCCACTTTAGTTTAGCGATTCTCAGGGCTATGACGTACAAAATAACTCGAGCTATGACCGTTAATACGCAGAAGTCGAAAAATTTGTCGCGGGGGTGAGCGCGGCATGTGGAGGGAGGCGAGCGAATCGTTTATTGATTCTCCGCCTGTCACTCATGCGCAGAAAATAACCGTCATAACCAAACTTATCCTGAACGCGCTATAGTAGGCACATAGCGCGTGACCTTGAGCGGGTGACGGGGGCCTGCGCTGTGAGCTGTGAGTGTCAAGCTACACTCTGCTCTTGACTGTATGAAAAAAATCAGTCCACATTTTTAATGATAAAATCGACTTTTTGCTTTTGGGATCGTGCTTTTCGGTACTTTTACGTATACCAGAGTCCATGAAAGGGTCAGGTCAGGTGTTTAGTAAACAAAATCATAACCTCAAATGCATGTAAAATATTTAGAGGCGACCTTCCTTGCGAATTTTAATTACCATGCGCTCACTTATCCCAGTAGCCGCTGCTACTTTTTTATTCACTTGGTGATATAAAAATTTTGACCTCCTGTGAAACTTTTCATCTTCAAAATATTTTATCACACTGTATATGATGCTACGGGCTTGGCCGCGCAGTTTTTTTGCACGTCCGGTCATGGCTTCGCCAGTTCGCTGGCTTCGCCACGCCGCGCGACTGAAATTGCGTCAAGAACTCGCCCACGCACTAAGTCAAAAACAGTCAACAAAATAAAACTAATAAAACACAACAATTAAATAACGTAACAATAAGAAATTCAACAAAAAAACAAACGAAATAACAAAACACCAATAACAATACTCGAAAGCTAACGAAAATAATGCGAAATTGCGAACGACACGAGAGTGCTGACCGTACTGAAAAAAAGGGCGACCGCGGAGGGGTGAGGGAGTTGGTGGGCGGGTGAGTTCAGTGCTGCCAACATAACGACTTTGACAGCTCGAAGTGCACAGTTAAAAAAATTGGGTTATAAATAATTGGTCTTTACCTATGAAATTGCCGAAATTTTCTTACAGATTAATGAGATCATAATTCCTATAATTCTAATGCAATTTTTTTCATTTGTCTTATATTTGAAAGTTGTCTTTAAGGTTATCAATTTACGCATAAAATAAAGTTTTTATTTTTAGTTTGATATATAAAACTAAAGGTTCGAAAATTGTTCGTGTTAAATGTCGTCCGATTTCATAATTAGATTTGTTATATTTTTTTACAGACAATATTTTTCGAAAATTAAATTTAAGCTTCTGTTAGCTTAATGTCTTCCCAATAATGCTTAAAAAAATGAAAAACATTGAATTAATAATTCCTAAGAAAAATGCAAAAATGTTAGTACTGAAAATTGAGTTTACCTAAAATTCGCCATACAAAACGGCAATTTCATAGGTAAAGACCTATTTATACGAGTGTGTATTATTTCTTTTTTCATTAATTATTTCACGTTTTTTCTTATATTTATTTTTAGTTTCTTGATTTTTTCAAATGATTTACGAAGTTAATTTGTAAATTTTATATAGATAAGAATCAGTAGTTTCACCAATATTACTTATAATTGAACCAGTTCATTCTACAACTATCAACTATATTTTATAATCAACTATAATTTAGGTATTTTGAGCACGTATTCTTTGTACCGGATCTTAGTAAGAATCATTAACGAGTTTTTAATCTGCTTTTTATAAATTACTACGTTTTATCTGCCATCTGATAGGTACATGTATGTTTTTCTGCGTGTACAAAGAAATGTGAGAGAAAAATAAAATCTACGAACGTTTTTTTCTCGTTATTTTGTATGATGAGTTTTTCACACTCATATGTGCTATCAGCTGATGTATTATTATTATATGGAATTCAGATTTTTTAAACCTATGTTCTAAGGAAATATGGATTAATGTGATGATTCAAATCTTTAAAAATTGTTACCTTTTTACATGTAGTAGAACCATAAGAAATAGAAACCGTTATATTATATAGTTAATTATGCTGCTAAAAGCTGAGTTGACATAGAAATAAAGACAGGAGAAAGCTAGGTGGCAATGCAAAACACGTCAGACTTTCTCGGGCCAGAGATCTAGTCTACTAGTCTCGTGTGATAGGCGTTTCTGATTCATGTGGTGCCGGCAAAATATAGTACCAACACATCTCTACCCGTGGATGTCGTAAGAGGCGACTAAGGGTGTATGAACCGGAGGATGGGCAGCAGCATCTTTATATGTATCGTACCATGTTACCACAGGCGCGGTTCCAGCCCTAGATTTTGGGGGGGTCATCGAAGCTGATCCTAACCACAACATTATTTTTACCCACACAAAAATGAGCTTAGGTAGTTTTATGAGCAAAGAAAAACAGATATCGCATAATCAGAGAGACAGGCAAAGATATATTGCAAAATCACCATCGAAGCGAGTTCTAAATTTCACGTAATAGAGCTAACAAATACTGATAATAATCTAAATATATAAAATAGCTTGTCCTGACTTAATGACAGATTCATCAACGCCGAACAAACACCGTACATAGGTTTTTTGCATTTCAAAACCACCCACTAAGGAAGGATTTTCCAAAATTTATCCCCATAAGGGACAAAAGTTTTTTTGAAAGTCTTTGTTTCTTGAGTCCGATTCACACAAATTAGAATTTAAGCTTTTGGTAAAAAATAAAGAAACACGTGTTTAAGCATTTCTTAAAAATCTCCCTTCAAGGGGGTGACAAAGGGGATGATTTTTTCCGTATGTTGGTATATAAGTCTTTAATTTTTAAAGGTAGAAAATTTTGTCATGAGGTGCTTGAAAATTAAAATTTAAGCTAAGAAACAAAGAAACACGTGTTTCAGAAATTTTGAGATATCATCCTCCAAAGAAATAAAAAACATAAACATTTCTTTCTTTCTTTGTTTCAAAGGGGTTAATTAAGAGATGAAAGTTTGTATGAAAATCTTATTGCTTTGACATGCGGTACCTACTTGAAAATTTGGATTTTAGCTAATAATAAGAAACGAAGAAACACGTGTTTTAGTAAGTTTGAGATGTCATCACCCAAGGGGGTAAAATAAGGGATGAAATATCGTATGAAAATCCTACAGTTTTGACATGAGGTACTTGAAATTTGGATTTTAGCTAATAATATGAAGTAAAGAAACACGTATTTCAGTAAGTTTGAGATATCATCACCCAAGGGAGTACAATAAGGGATGAAATTTCGTTTGAAAATCCTACAGTTTTAGAAGTAAAGAAACACGTGTACGGAGAGCTCAAAACCAAATTTGTATAATTCTACCCTTAAAAATTAAAGACTTATAGGCCAACATACGGCAAAAATCATCCCCCTTTTCACCCCCGAGATTTTAAAGAAATGCTTAAACACATGTCTCTTTATTTTTTACCAAAAGCTTAAATTCAAATTTGTGTGAATCTAACTCAATAAATAAGGGACTTTCATATAAACTTCCTTCCCTTATTTCACCCACTTAGGGGATGAATTTTGGGAAATCCTTCGTTAGTGGTTGGCTTTGAAGTGTAAAAAACCTGTGTACAAAACTTAGATCTGTAGATATAGCGGTTACGGCTCAACGTTGATAAATCAGTCATCAAGTCACGACAAGCTATTTTATAACGGGTGAAAGGGACAGCCCTCCGAATACTGAAAGGGCATGATCAGTCAACGTAATTAAACAACTTTCAGTGAACAAACTTTCAGGAAACCAATAAAAAAATTGGCCTCTCCATACAAAGTTTGCAATTTTGTTTGGACAGGCCGATTTTTTCTTTCATTTCCCGAAAGTTTTATTCGCTGAAATATGTTCAGTTACTTTGACTGATCATGCCCTTTCAGTATTCAGAGGGCTGTCCCTTGCACCAAGTATATATTTAAGAAAGAAGAAAGATCAGAGGAAAGTTCTGTATTTTAGTTTGTTTATATTTATGTTTGTAACGAATAAACTCAAAAACTACGGAACCGGTATTTTTTTCACTATTAGAATGCTACATGCTATATTAATTACTAGAAAAAAATAGGAATCCCTACTAAACTTCAATAATGTAACCCAAGGTGAAAAAAATTGCCATACGATGTCTTTCATCGCATGCGCTACGGAAACTATTGATGATAGAATAAAATAATGTTCTAAAATATTAAAAAACATAGGTATTAATATCTAAAAAAATCATCATTTTGTCCAACCAAAATCAGAACTTGTTATGCATACCTTTGTATTAATCCTTATTCAAATAAATTATTTCGTATTCAAGACTGTTTCAATACGTGTAGACTACTTTTTAAAATTCAAATCGGAAATTCCATTCAAAAGGTACTTACAGAATAGGTAACTAAACAAAATAGGTACTTACAGAAAAACATGTTTTAGCATTTCTAGATAAACAAACATCCCGCAAAACTAACTACACTCGTGCGAAGCCGGGGTGGGCCGCTAGTATTAATATAAAATTACGAGCTTTAGCCCGCGACACTGTACAAATATTGTACTGTGAAAGTATGTTTGATTCTGTTTAAACAGCGTGTAACAAAAAGGTGTGACAATACTGAAGGGTGTGAATCTGCCCATGAAACTGAACAACTTTTCCCAAGGAACATAGGTCGGAGTACGAAAAAAAAATTGACCTCCCATACAAAACGCCCAATCAGCTGATGCAGTTTGTATGGGAGGTCAAAAATTTATTTTGTTCTATGACCTATGTCCCTTGGGAAAATTTGTTCAGTTTCTTGGGCAGTATAATCACACCTTTCCGTAACACGCTGTATAGTTTGGGTACCGAGTTTTCTAGTTTAACGTAAAAAAATCTGTTTGGATTTCGGGGGGGGTCATGACCCCTGTGACCCCCCCCCCTGGATGCGCGCCTGTGTTACCAACGACAGCGGTCGCCAACCGCAACGCTTACAAGCGTGGTGACTATGGTAAATTCCCTCCAAAGTACCACGCGTTTTTGCTGGATGTCTGGAGGGAGCTCCCTGTCCTGCAGTGGACGTTTCACGGGATGTTATGATGATGATATGCACGTTATCGAACGTTGAGGTGCAGTCGAGAATTTCTTACTACATTACCGTACCCTTAATCATAACCTCTACTTGAGATTATGTCCAAGGGCGCAGGAATAGCTCTCCCAGGCGTAATTTACATAATGTATCATATATTTTTATTCGTCTTAGAACGAATTCAGCTATAATTACATCGTGTGGATTGCCAGGTCAATGATTGACTAAAAGTGTGGAAATTCTGACGCGGCAAGTTCCGCGACCGGAAAATCTGTCAAGTATACATACACCATCGGGAATTTCGCCGGACAAGTTGTGGGTAACCTAAAAACCGTTGCGAGTGTAATGAGCTGCTCTAAAGTAAAGCCATTGTAATAGGCATAGAATACATGAACTCTGTTTCATATGCAAAATTACGAACTGCAAAGAAAAATGAACCCTGTATGTTGGTGTTAAGGAAACGTCAAAACGGACTTCTTACGTTGGCCCCACTTTAAGTGACTTTATACTGACGAGTTTCCCCATTGGGATTGGCAGTTTCTGCTACAGGAATAAACCCTTAATGATGCCGGGAATTTTTCAATCCAAAGTGCTCTCTCTTGCTGGATTTGGGTTTCCGTTTGTGATATTTTAACGTTATCGAATTGTAATTTTATGTTATCCTTTATTATAGTTGTAATTATTAATAAATTTGCGACATATTTACATGTGTTAACCCTGACACAGTCATTTCGTTCGGAAATGTCACGCAGTTAGATACTCTACTTTCGATTTTATAATCGTTTAGATCTTCACATTGTATTTTTATTTTGGTGTTTAAATGCCGCGAAAGTCACGTTTCGTACAATTTTGTAGAATATTTTAAATCGTAAAGTACGCACGGCAGCAAGGACATAGAAACAAAACCAGTATAAGCTCAACCAGCGCTATGCTACAAACGCCCGAAACTAGAGACCTGCTCAAGGTCAAAGCGTTTTCCATCGACGTGCGGCCGTGTGTACGCTTCAACTGAAGCCTGGAGTAAGTACCTATAAAATAACAAAACTTATATATATTCTTTATTGCACATTTAACATACAGAAAGTAAACAAACAAAAGGACATTTACAAAGGCGGGCTTATCTCTACAAGAGATTTCTTCCAGCCAACCCATGGTTGTGAGAGAGAATATTCATAGCGGGATACAATCGTGCATGTAAATGGAAAAAAAAACAAAAATAAATAAATAATACCTACAATTTCATAGTAAATAATTAATACCTGTATATAAAAATATATACTATATAAACACTATATACATATATATATAATAAATATAAATACATATAAATAGATATGTCGTAGTGCGACTCTCATTTCGAATTTCCCGCGGTATTTTCAAAGACAAACGTTTGTGCCAGCAGCGTTTGGGGTTGACGGGATTGTGCCACTTAGTTAATTTTACATTAAAACAACAGGTGGCACAAGCAGTCCTGCACACCGCTGTGTTTACTGACGACGTGATTGAGGAGAATACCATATGAGAGGTCAATGACAAGTCTGGATGAATGATCGTTATGCAAGTAAGTTACACTCGATTGAATTAGGCGATTGTGAAAGATGCTATCGATGTCTGCTACAAATAGTTTGGCCAATATCGTATTCTCTGCTATTCTTGATGTCTATCCCTTGCCCACATAGTGCCATCCCTCTTTTCGCCCCAGTAGGTGTCCTCGACAGATATATAAAAATATGTACATAAATATTTAAATAAATACAACGAACTTTAGCGGACTATAAACGGATTTAGTGTTTCTGAGTTGGTCGTTGATCTTAAAACAGCCAAATGATAACAAAAAGATTAATATGAAGCTCGTGCAACCTAGACTGTCCTAGTAGTAGTACAAAGAACGATTATACGAAGTAGATAATAAATAGAAACACTGGTACACAGAGTCTTTCTAAAATACTTACTTACTTACTACTTACTACGCTGGCTCAGCGACCCAAAGTTAGTCTTGGCCTCCAATACGAGATGTCGCCACTTCTCCCAGTCTCGTGCGGTCTCTTGCCAGTCGCTAAAATAGTGCACTTAATTTTAGTTTACTTAATTTTAGTTATAGTGCACTTGGTAGTGCACTTATAAATAGTGCAATAGTAAATAGTGCACTTAATTTTAGTTTGATTTTCCTGAAAACCATGGGTCGAAAAAGGCGAAACATTTTTAGTCGTCTATTAAAACTGTCTGCGGAGCTTGGTATTTTGTGATTGCTCTAAGAGGCTCAGCAGACGAAAGCCGGGCAGACACCAGCAATCACGTACTTTGTCCGCCAGTGGGGCCGGTATTTCGAAAATTATAGTTTTTATCTGAATAAAATTCAAACTTTTAATTTTTGGAAAATTGCTCTACGTTTTGAACTAAATCACAATCAATCTAAACAACCTTTTCGACTAAATAACTCTTTGAACGGAACAACTATTCAAGCTGTTTTCCCTAAGTGTTTTCCTTTCAAAACAAAGATTATGGAAAATACGCGCATAGAAGAGCAGCGTTTTTCTCATGTCATAATGACCAGGGCCCTGAGTCAAGATGCTATCTACAATCGCAAACGCTAGTAGAATAGAATGAAAATGTACGGGAATGACATTAGCGATAGAAATGTTGCGTCACAGCTAATGTCAATCCCATACATTTTTATTCTATTCTATAGCGTTTGCGATTGTAGAAAGCATCTTGACTCAGGGCCAGCCACACTGGCGGACTGACTAAGCCTTCGGGCGCTAAGCATACGCGGGCAAAGCTTTTTGTCTTGACAGCCCGCCAGTGTGGCCGGTACTGCAATTATTTTCGTAATATTAATAGTCATTATCATGAGATAAACGCCCCGTTTCTATGCGCGTATTTTCCAAAATCTTTGGGTTGGAAGGAAAACAGCTTGAATAGTTATTCAATTCAAAGAGTTATTAAGTCGAAAAGGTTGTTCAGATTGATTGTTATTTTGTTTAAAACGTAGAGAAGTTTTTAAAAATTATAAGTTTGAATTTAATTCTGATAAAAACTATAATCTTCGCAATACCGGCCACACTGGAGGACAATGTCCGTGACTGACTGGCGGGCTGTCAGGACAAAAAGCCTTGCCCGCGTATGCCCGCCCCTTCGTCTGCTGTGGGTATAAGCAACGTCACATGTTGTACGTATAGTACTTATCTAGTCCCTGCGTCACATTCGTTAGGGTTGTTTTTCACTGGAGATTTTTCAACTTGTTTTATAAAGAGACTATATGTTATTTTTAACTCCAATATTAAGGATTAGAATCGATGGTTAATTTTTTTTTCGGATTACTCGGTGTATATTCTTTGGCACAGATATGCCTTTTTTTCAGCATTCGTGCATCTAGCAAAAGTATTGATCGGAGGTACTGTTTCTAACACTCTGCGTCGACGTACGATGTACTTAGGTAGATGCGGCAGTTAGTATGTTGTGACCTGTGGTCACATGATAGTGTTTATTGATGTACGGTCAAATGCATGTCAGTGGAAACATTTACAACTCTATTACCATGCCATTAAGTCCAAAGTGTTTCTACTGACGTGCTGTAGGGTGCTATACAAAGATCTATTGATTACTTCACTTAGTTTTGTTGGCCTCTTTACATAGCCAGAACGTGATTTTAATTGTTGTTATTATTCGGCTTTAATTTTGAAGCTCAAATATTGACCCTAGGGTCGCGGATAATAAGATAGTTGGTAGTAGATAAAAACTGGTATCACTCAACTAAAAATAACAGTTAAGTCCGTGTCAAAGTCGCACACCGGGCGTTCAGTCAGATTAACTTACCTTTAGTATAATTTCGGTGCAATAAAATTTGTTTCTGGGAATGCATGACAGACAATGTTAGTTAATTACGGATTTTTGTTGATTTCTTAAAAACCTTTTGCAAATTTTTTCCAGACATAAATTTTTACCTGTGTTGGCTTCTATAAACTGTATTTAATCCAGCACTTGCTGTGCAAACATCAGAAACAAGGAAGGCGGGGGTGGTATTTTTTAGATAGTAATTTTCAAAAAGTCCAATAACTGTGGATCTTTCCGATGACGCGGAGAGTTCCGCTCATTACGCTCGCAACGCTTTTTGGGTGACATTTCCGAACGAAGATGACTGTGTCAGGGTTAACACATGTAAATATGCCGCGAATTTATTAATAATTACAACCATAATAAAGGATAACATAAAATTACAATCCGATACCGTTAAAATACGCACAAACGGAAACCCAAATCCAGCAAGAGAGCACTTTGGATTGAAAAATTCCCGGCATCATTAAGGGTTTATTCCTGTAGCAGAATTAGTTTCCCCACTGGGATTCGAATCCCAATGGGAAAACTTGTATGTCTAAAGACACTCTAGCGACACAGCTGCGGATTTTTCCGTGGCGGAGAGTTCCGCTCATTATATATTTAATATTTATTTAATTATTTTATTAGCAAATACAGTTGTTAAGCATTGTTTTAAATTACCATCTATCAAATTCGTAGTTGTGATAGATGTGACAGACATACAGACAGACGGACGAAGTCTCACTATAGGGATCTTTTCTTTTTATTAGTTTCGTTGGAACCCTAAAAAATCGTGTAACATCGCCAAGGGTTATTCTGAAAGCTCAATAATCCAAAGAGCTACATCGACTCGTAACACCAAAAAATTGTGTCTTGCTCGGGAGAGATGATTTTCGTTAGCGAATTTCGAAACAAAATTAATATTGCTTAGGTACTTCACATTCTATAAAATTGACTTGACTTGTCGAACTTTGGTCATTTCCACAGCTCCAAAAAAGATGTACAGTCATTCGCCCGTTAGTGGGTAACACTGTGACCTTGAACGGATCTCTAGTTTCTAGGATTTGTAGCGTAGCGCTGGTTCTGTTTATAATGGTACTGTTGCCACTTATCTGCAGTCGTGTGTACAGTCATGAGCAAATCTAGCTTAACACTTGCTGCGCCACTTTAGCACATAGGGCTGTAAAAATAAGGACGGTATAAAGTCCAATCAGTCAAGCTTGATGAGCTCTTGACAGTACAAGCGAACCGGTCAAGTAGGTATTTATTTATGTGTGTACAAATGTTTTCTTTATCAGCTACAAAACACGAATAAAATTTACATACTTTACATTACGTCGCAATGTATTGTGAGTTAAATATCTACGTGTTTTGTTATTCTTTAGTTTTGTTAAAGTCACTGAATTTAAATCTATTAAGATAAGAACATTACGCAATAAAATTGTTCCAGTAAAAATTTGAACAATGTAAACTTACATAAAGCTGCTTTACGACTTTAGGTAAAGTTTTGAAGTCAATAAACTTTTATTTGATTGTATATGGCGCGGGATCAACTTTCTGGTTCTGCTAAAGAACTATCGAGAGGTTGCTAATATTGAAAGCCGTCGGAACTTTCAAAAAAAGTAAATTGGCTTGACCTTGACCTCAAGACAAGGTCAAGAAGTCTATTCACTCGGGACTTGAATAGATTCGGGTTATGTGAACTTGAAAACACAGACGGAAGCAGTAAATTCCACTCCTTGGCTGTGCGTATTATAAAAGGCATTGCAAAGCGCTTTGGGCGAATGTGTGGATTGTCAAGGGCGTTGGCGGAATAAGCTCATGAAACTCATACAGGCATACCAGAATATAAGAATGACTGTGTAAAGCAAACGTTATGTAAAAAGGCTTATTATAGACTATACGAGTATCAATGACAAGGAGGTATTATGGTGCTCTGATATTCCAGCGAAACACAAGTAAAACATTGTAGGTACAAAGGTAGGCCGCGCTGCAGTGGTTTCTTGCCGTTTCTTTTACGCTGCCATAGCACGATCCGAAACGGTAGGAAAGAAAACCCAAAGAAACATTTTAGGAAAAAGAAAAGGAAACTTTTGGCCTCTCCATACAAATTGCTCACTCTGATCGAACAGTTTGTATGGAGAGGTCAAAATTTTACTTCATTATTTACCGAAAATGTTTCTTTGGGAAAGTTGTTCAGTTTCGTTGACTGAACACGCCCTTTTAGTTTTCGATACACCGTCCCTTACACCCTGTATTTTCACTTCTTGGCGCGGTAGGCCACACTTTCTTATTTCTTGTAGTTAAAGGAACTACGTATGTTTATATACCTACGCGCAATTAATGTTACCTCTTTTAAAGCCTTTTCTCGAGGTTAACAACAATACGTTTTGAAATGTATAAAAAATAACATTTTCTTATTAAAATATTGAATTTGCTCCTGCTCATTTGTAAAAGACTTGAAATTGCAACATTAACCTTCATTTAGCCTTATACAGTAAAGTGTAAAACCTTTCAATGGCTTATTGTTGCCACAGAATTGTAATTAAGAGTTCTTGAAAGGAAATTAGTTTTGACTTCACATACTAAGATCGAATAGATGAAATAATTTACGTAGATATTTAGCCCCTAGATAGAGTAAGATCTGTCATTCAGAGATGTTTTTTTTACACGGGGATATCCTTCATGGGTACGCTGCCGTCCGGAGGAACGACAGTGTTATGTCAGAGTCTTACTGACTAAAACCCCCTGGTTGCCAACTCTGGCACATTTGGAGAGGTCCCGGGATCGCCACAGGCATACGGCCGGTACTCTCCGTGCCTTGTCGCTGCCAAAGCAGAGACCCACCTCAGGGAAGTTTTTGGCTTCCCCGTAGCACCGTCTCGGTGCACACGGCCACTGTGCGCTACCGTCCGCCTTGTTCCGAGCCCCCGCTCTGAATACCCACGACTCCAAAAGGAGTCCAACTCTAAATGTATTTTTTCTTACAACGGGTACAGCACACCAAGAGCTAAAGGTAGTGTTAACTTATTACCTACCGTTCTAACAAACGATCTCTGAGTGACACCCATACACCAATTTATCAAAATATATATGGCTTGTAGGAACATCTATACACAAATATGAATAATTTCGTACTTCTGTTATCAATAGTTTGACCTAGTATTGGCAATCGCTGACGGGTCATAGCCGTCTATCAGAGGACGGCCGTTTTAACTGGGCTATTACCACAGTCATGTAAATAGGTGGAAAACGACCCAAATTACTTAACTGCTCCCATTTCTCAGCATTTGCATCGGGTGTAGGTATAAGGTGTAACGTAGGTACTACTTTTATCAACAAATAAACAAATACACATCAGTCAAACTGCTATTGAACAGCAAAACAAACAATTTGATTGCAATAATAATTTTTCCTTGTCTGAGGCGCATTGCACACGAGGGCGAAGTACAGGCGAGCATAGGGAGTCGAACTTCGGCTACACCTCAGATAGTGGTCGGCCTTCGAAAGATAATACCGCAAATCGATGTACGGGATTGCCGTTTACTACGCGGGTACTTTAGGTTACAACATTAATTTTGAGCGGCAACTCTTAAAAATATTCCACGGGTGGGGGCAGTTATGACGTCATAAATTTTTGTATGGGATTTGAATTTTTTTTCTTTAGAAATGTATCGTGTGTGATATCAAATGAAAGGGCTTCTTATGCCGGTTCCAAAAATATACTACACCATTACTTGTCGGCCACCTGTTTTGTAAAAACCTTAGAAATATTTTCAAAACATACCAAGTTTGGGCTCCTCCAGGTAGGAGACAGCTTAAGTAAGTTTTTGTAAAACATACGCCAAATGTCTCGTAATATACTCATGTCTAACATCAAGAAGGAAATTTCCAAAATATTAATATGAACTATTTTTTATGAATTTTTTTCTTCAGTAAAAAGTTGGACATATCTCTGAGATAAAAATTTCGAACTCTTCTTGTGCTGGCTGTTATTGTGTTTTATGGTAGTGGATGTTGAAAGGAGAATGTCAAATGTCTTATTCTTCGTCTTCTGTGTAATTTAGAGAGCAGCAGCAGTGGGAGAGATCAAAGAGAGTGTCTTTTCACTTTTGGCTCGCGCCGTGTCATCAAAAAAAAAAAAGTTAATATTAATATTTTAAAAATGGCCTTCGTGACGTTAGACATGACTATAGTATTACGAGACATTTGGCGTATGTTCTACAAAAAACTTACTAAGCCGTCTCCTATCTAGAGGAGCCCAAACTTGGTATGTTTAAAAGCGAAAATATAAAAAAAAAAAATAAAATGGAAATTTTTTTTTTTTAAAGTACAATATTTCGAAGGTTTTTACAAAACAGGTGGCCGAAAAATAATGGTGTAGTATATTTTTGGAACCGGCTTAAGAAGCGCTTTCATTTGATATCACACACGATAAGTATTTAAATAAAAAAAAATAAAAATAAATATGACGTCATAGCTGTCCCCACCCGTGGAATATTTTTAAGAGCTGCCGCTCAAAATCATTGTTGTAACTTAAAATAAGTACCCGCGTACCAAACGGCAATCCCGTACATCGATTTGCGGCTTTCTATCAATATTAGCTTTGTACATTGTCCACTAAGATACTCCGTTCACGCGCGCGAAATCACAATAAATAAATAATAATAATAATAAATAAATAAATTTATTCATTCAAAAGTTTTTCTTACGGCTAGGTATCTAAAACTAGGTTCATTAAAGATAAAGCACATTGATTAAAATGATCTGCCAGTGTTTTAAAAGGTTAAATCCTGTGCTAAAACACCAGCATTCTTCCTAGAATGACGCTGAAATAACAATATACAAGCATAGGTATCTGAACCGCGATTCAATTAAAATACTGATTGAAAGTAACAAAAATAAATGTAAGAAAATAAATGAGAATAAATGATCTTCTGAATGTGTGTCTGTTTGACAGTGTACCTGTATACAGGTTGATCCATCGAGACGGGTCAGTAGGGGAATGTCTGAAACTATAAGAGATCGAGATATTTGTTCTAAGTATCCATGTCGATTTTAGAGTTAAGAAAAACTGTGTTCAAAGATTAAAAAAAACTCATCATACCTATACTCGGGAATCTTGTCAGTTTTCAAAACGAAAATGTATATTTTATTACGAAAGTTTATGTGTAGGTTTTAAGGAATAAATTTAACTATAAGTAAGTAAAAAAAAATTTTTTTTTTTTTGTATTTATATTTCTATCTCTCAGTCAAGGCACAGATTACATAATAGTAAAGTCAAGGATAAAAATACCGCCTTAGCCAAGGACGCGCAGTCGCGCACGAGCCTTCACCAGTTTGTATTACCTATTTGTTTGGACTTTGAACATAGCTTGTAAAAGAAAACACGTTTCTTCTATGAGGATCCCCCTTTTTTTTAACTTTTCATTATTTTTATTATTTGTTAGGTAATCTGCCATATTAAAATATAATCTCAGAAAATTTAAAATGCCAACGATAAGTATAGCTGCTACGGTTCAAAAGATACAAGCCTTTAAAGGTGGGACAGAGAGACAACGTATATAACCTTCGGGTACGGAACCCTAAAATGAAAATAAATACATAACAGTGTTAATTCTTTTATTTATGTAAATCAAAACATAAATGCCAGGACTACCCTGTTAGCAGGTATTCAGTACCCATTAAAAGTGAATAGATGCGAAGCCTTCTACCTCGTGTGCACGATGTCGGTTAATATTACCTAGTACCTGGTCGACCGAGCTTCGCTCTCTCGCTTTAAGACATAATCTAAAAATACTACTTTTCATTTAATATGTTTCATTTTTGTGAGTAAAATTTTCTACACACAATAATTTACCGTTAGTGACCATCATTTTGTCGCTTATTAAATTGTGAATTATCACACCAGCGTCAGCAGCTGATAACCTTTATTGTCTAGTCTAGCAAAATAGATACATTAGCCACATAAATACACAAGTACAATAACACACACAAGACGCCCACTGTAGGAAAAAAACCTCTCCATAATTTTTAGGGTTCCCATACCAAAATGGTAAAAAATGGAACCCTTATGGTACGACTTTGTCTGTCCGTCTGTGTGTCACACCTGTATATCTCAGCAACCACTCATGATATCGACTTGAAATTTGAATATAGTTGCCCAATTTAATTGCACATAAAAGAATTAAAAAATATATATGATTATTAATGTAAGTGAAAAGTTATGATGAAAAATGTCAAAAAAAATACCGTTGCCCCTTATCTCCGAAGTTTGTGAAAGGAAAAATCTGAATTTATTACAGTCGTGTGTTGCCGGCAAAGAATTGTACCAACCCTTACATACCCGTGGGTGTTGAAAGAGGCGACAGGGTTATAAACTGGAGGATGGGCAGCAGCATCCTCCTTTGTATCTAACATCTTACTTACTGCGGTCACCTACAACCGCGGTCCATGGTGCCAGCCGTAACGCTAACAAGCGAGGTGACTATGGTACTTCTCCTCTACATTTTTCCAGCGATAGCTAGAATTCTAGAGGGAGCCTGTCCTGTAGTGAACGTTTCATGGGATGTTATGATGACAATTTTTTTTGCGGGTAGGTACTACGTTATGTCATAAGATTAAATGGTTTCTATCAAAGGAGCGTTTGATTAGGGTAGCCCGCAGACTTCGAATTCTTCGAGAACAATTTTCGTGTAAGTAGAGCTTAAGTTAGACAAACGTAGGAGTTTCCCAGGTGCGTGCAGGCTTGAAAATGCGCGCTACATTTAGCACTGACTGAAACAGACAAACTAATCTTGAACTAGGATAGCCACTAGTCATCATTATCATCATCATATTGTAAGCTTGTAGGAGAAATAAACTTGATTTGATTTGATTTGATCATCCTCTGCAGGACAGGGAGCTCCCTCCAGAATTCCAGCAAAAACGCATGGTACTTTGGAGGGGATTTACCATATTCACGACGCTTGCAATCGTTGCGGCTGGCGACCGCTGTTGTTGGTGACCGCATGTGTAAAATGGTACGATGATGCTGCTGCCCGCCGGTCCTTCTTTACATAAGCCCTTAATAGACTCTTACGACACCCATGAGGAGTGATGGGTTGGAACAATTCTTTGCTGGCACCACACGGACTTTACGACACCCACAGGTGGTGATGGGACTAGTACCTCGCTAAAAACCACACACTCACTAGTACCACAGTAAATATATAAGCTAAAGCAGTAAGGAAACGCGGGCCTTTTTTTGAAAAAAAAAAACTATTCTGCGTCGGAGCGTCAGGGTTGTAACCCAGATGTTTTGAAATAAGAATAGTATGATGAACTCAAATATAGGGGTGCTTCTATCAACTTAGTTCCTTTCAGCATGTTTTCGGACCGTAAAACTAAACAATTTTTTCCGAAACCCTTAGTCGCCTTTTACGACACAAGGAAAGGTTAAGAAGTCACTTAGTCGCCTTTTACGACACACGGGAAGATTAAGTCACTTAGTCGTCTTTTATGACACAAGGGCAAATAAAGACACTTAGTCGCCTTTTATGACACAAGGGCAGATGAGGACACTTAGTCGCCTTTTATCACGCAAGGGCAGATTAAGATACTTAGTCGCCTTTTATCGCACAAGGACAGGGACATACTTATAGGAACTCTATATATGTACCTATTTGTTTGTATTATGGTTTTAGCACCCATGACTTACTTCAGCGCGAAAACTGCTTATTTTCCTGTAGCGGTGTGTGCATGTGTGAGTGCGCCAGTTTTGGACGTTTGTTAGGAGTTTCCATACTGCTTTAGCTTATATATTTACTGTGCTAGTACTTACCAAAAATATGCCTGAGAAGTGGATAACCTGGAACAGGTGTGAATTTGACTTGTAAGTAGATACATCTAGTTGACAATTTAGACAAGTGATAAAACATATTTCACTCCCCAAAATATGCCTGTAAACTTGAGATTGTTATTGTATAAGCTCGATCGTAGTATTTGCCGGTAAATCTGAGGATAGACAGGAAAATCCATAATGGATGCTACCGTTAGATTAAGAAACTAATTTATGTGAATGGAAATTTTGAATGTAGAAAGTTTAACTAGTGTTGTAACAAGTCCAAACAAAGTTCCGAAGTCAAACTTTTTGCTTTAGGTCTTTCCATCCATCCATACATTTTGAGTGTTCATTTCGGTGTGAATATGCCCATGAAACTGAACGAAACTGAATAGCCTTCGTGGTGTAGTGGTTAGAGCGCTCGTCTCTCGATCCGGAGGTTCTGGGTTCGATTCCCGGTGGGGACACTGTCAAATAAAAATCCCTTTGTGCGACCTCCCCAGTTTGGTAAGAACATTGCAGGATGAATCACCTGATTGTCCGAAAAGTTAGATGATTCCGTGCTTCGGCAGGCATGTTAAGCCAACTACTATCTGCGGATGTGGTCGTTATTGAGCCATATGAAAGGCCTTTGGCGGGTCAACAAGTTTGACATCAGGGTTTGTTAGGTCGGACATCGACCTTGCAACCCACACGATATTATTATGATGATGACTGAGCGACTTTTCTCAAGAAACAAAGGTCGAAAGAAGAAAAACCAAATTTGCCCACCCATAAAAATACAAAATGCGCTATCAGCTGATGCAGTTTCTATGGGAGGTCAAAAATTGAATTTCGTATTTTGACATCGTTCCTTGGGGACAGTTGTTCAGTTTATAGACAGATACCACACCTTTCCGTTACACGTTGTATTTTCAACAAAAGGAGGTTTTGTTATTCTTTTCTTTAATTGTAGTACTATATTTAACTTGCCAAAACTTTAACAGTTTAGCCTTAGAAGACCAAAGCCTAGCCAAGGCTAGTTACGTCTTCTTGAATAACTTTTATTAAATGATCGAGGAGAGCTGTCTACTGATTAGATAAAATGCATTTTACATGCATAAATATGTAAAAATAAATTAATATGTAAAAAAATATGTTAAAAATAGATTATAATTATTTAAAATTAGCATGCAATATTTATAATTTTATTATGCACATACTTAGTTTAGTTAGAATTCATTATAGTTTGGATATAACGTTTTGGGTACCACTATCATTCTTGGGACGTTCGTTTAATCTAAGTTTAAGATCCGCTACAAAAATAAACTACTGGTTAGCAATGACCCAATGACCTCTATTCTATATATCGATTGCAGTCATAAGATCAAGTTCAAGGGTTACAACAGCTCTAGCCTAGACTTGCATTCCGAAGTCAACTAACTGAATATTATGAAAATACTAGCTTTCCGCTTGCGGTTTCACCCGCATTAAATGAGTTTTCCCGTGAGAATAAAGTGTTTTCCCGCAGTAAAAAGTAGCCTATGTGCTATTCCAGGACCTATCCTATATGTGTGCCAAGTTATTATTTAATCTGTGGCCAAACGATTATTTAATCTGTGGCCAAGTTTCATTAAAATCCATTCAGTAGTTTTTGCGTGAAAGATAACAAACATCCAACCATCCATACTTACAAACTTTCGCGTTTATAATATTAGTAGGAAGTAGGATTAGTAGGATAGGATAGGATAAATAGAAACATTTAAATTAAATGAAATAATTCATGAATTTGGCACTTCAATCAAATACAAAACAACATAATTTTTGTAGTCCAGAACGTTGCCACATTTACTGTTTATTTACCCGACTGCGGCGAGGCCCTAAAAGAGAGTTATTTGTTTGACCTATATATTTGTATGTCCGATTTTTTGTTCCCTCGTAAGTACTAAACGGCCGAACCGATTTTCATGAGTTATAAGTACATAGTCTTTGTCTTAATAATGCCCGAGTGACACTGGTTAAAAACAAAAAACCCGACTGCGTAACAGAAAGGAGGAAAATAAGATAGGACTTAGTTAACTAAACTTTTATAAGATATTGCAGGCGGGGACGGACGACACAAAATACTAGGTACCATAAAACGTGTTTCCGTCCCTGTCATCTGGAATATCTTGTAAAATTTTAGTTAACCAAATCTTACAGATCCTCTTTTGTTTTCCTCCTTTACGCAGTCGGGTTTTTTTTAGCTTTTTTTAAGTTTTAAAAAGATCCACGCATACACGTGGAAAAGAAGGTAAGGTTAGGTCAAAGGTAAGGTTAGGTTAGTTGGTTCGTTGCTGTTGACTGTAAATACAAAATTCACGTGTGGGTATAACATGGGTAGAGTCTTGGCTTTCGTAATTTACTGTACCTTACGATGACATGCATCAGTGAACAAACGTGAGTTGGAATAAATAAGCCAAGTCGATTATATCAAAATGTACCTAAAGGCTAAAATAATATACCAAAATACACATCTTTCTATGTAGGGTCCTAACGAAATAGTGAACATAAGTTTAGCACGTTACTTAGACCATAAAACTAAACAACTTTTCCCAAGGAACATGGATCGAAATTCGATAAACCAAATTTGAACTCCCTTACAAAATGCGCTATCAGCCGATGCAGTTTCTATGGGAGGTAAATTTTTTTTTCCATGGGGAATGTTGTTCAGTTTCATGTTTTGAGTAGGTAACGTACTAAAATTATGTTCACCACATACTATGTTCAGTACATTAGCGTAGAGGGAATTTCAAAAATTTTCGATTAGTTTCACCAGATCCGTATGTATTGGAATCTTGCAAGTAAAATAAAATTGTAAGTACGTACCATAATTGGGTTGGCTGTTAAAATTTTCAAGCCGCCAAAATTAAATAACCTCTGATTTAGCCTGATGACTATACTACTATTATCATTGATGTTAGACGGGACAAACGGCTTAACGTGCCTTTCGAAGCGAGGGAAGAGCTGCCCCAAAATAATTCTTGGGGGGGAACTCCCTGTTCAACTTTTTATGTAATGATGACTACGACCGAACATTAAATTTTATAATAAACTGAGAGTGACGCTTGATGTAAGGAAGTAGGAAAAAACTAAGTTTATTCTAACCAAAAACTTTTGCTAAATTATTCATATTTCCTAGAATTAAAACAATGAAGTAAAAACCTTAAGATGTGGTGAAAAGGCTAGTAAAATTAATGATTTCTTAGAAAAAAAAACATCCTACTTAAAAACAACATTAAAAATAGACATGAGATACTCAAAAAGATTTGCGAACATATGACAATGAAAATAGGTATTTTTTACCGACTCTTATTTTTTCTTTTATGCCGCCATTCTCAACAGCGTTTGAATCCACTTTTAAAGCATACCTAGTCTTATATCAAGCCTTTTTCATTTACCTTTACATAAAAAAACAGGCGATGTCGCAGGCAAATTGTATAAGTCGTCATTTTACATAATGCCTCGGTATTTCACAAAACGGCGCGTAATTCGTTTCTGGCACTCGCGGGCCGACTCGTTGCTCGTGCGTTGTGGTCCCAAGATAATCTAACACATCCTAACCGGATGCGAGCAGCGCAGGACCGGTTGTCATGGAGATCTTTAGGGGAGGCCTATGTCCACTATGTCCAGCAGTGACGTCTTTCGGCTGATATGATGATAATGATGATCCTAACCGATCCCGAATAGGAATCGATTAGGTTGAGTTTACCTTAGCTAACGAACCTGACATGCACCAGTGATCTAAACCCATTTACAATATGCCAACGCCGTTTTACAATATGCCAACGCCGTTTTACAATATGCCAACGCCGTTTTACAATATGCCAACGCCGTTTTACAATATGCCAACGCGGTTTTACAATCTGCCAACGCCGTTTTACAATCTGCCGATCGTTTACAATTTGCCAGCCGTTTGTAAAATAAAGATATAGCTGAGACAGCGACACGAGCGGAATGAGCGCGCTCGTCAATGGCAAGGGATGTGTGGAAGAACGGAAGGGAGGCCTTTGCCCTGCAGTGGGACACGGCAGGATCCCAAATAAATAAAAAATAATAAGTCTGAGCCTCGACAAGGCTTGTAGACTTGATGTAGTTGAATATGCAATTTACAGTGACTATCTACTGAATTTGGTAATTCTTCAAATATTTATAAAAAGTAAAGTTTTCTTATAAGAACATGGTACTTATAAGAAAACTGGAATATAGAAGGTTTATAGTTTTACTCGTTTGTTTTATTTACGATCCCTCCAAAAATATAAATATAAAAATGGGAGCCAAGTTCTATATTATGATAATTATGGTCTGGTTGTCGACTTCACCGACAAAAGACTTGAGTTCATACTGAGTGCCTAGTTCTGTAGACAATACTTATAACAGTCAGAGAAAAGAGGAAAACAAGCTCTAGGATCTTAGTAAACTTGAATTTTATAACATATTGCAGGCGAATTTGGGGAATTAAACTAACTAATTTATCCAGTTTAGGGGGTCTCAATGTACGCGTATAAACCAAATTTGATGTGTTTTTGTTAAATAGTGTTTGAGTTATGCAGGGGTCAAAAGTGGTTCCAAACGGTTCGTGTAACAACTACACACGGCTGCTGCTCGCAAGTTTTCTTTTCTTGACTTAAATTCTTGGCTTAAACTTGGCTTGACACGCTCCAGCGTGTCTAGATTATGCAACACCCAGTGCCTCACAACAAAAAAATATTGTAGTCGTTGAATTTTATAAGTGACCGGTTTGTAAATAATATTATAAAACATAATTCTAAACCAGGTTTTATTTTATAATTTTTTTGCACGTAATTAAATTATTCGTTATCAAAACCCTGCTTCTCAGAACCATGTTTTTGTTTGTTTTTAATTGTTGTATTTTCAACTTTTACTTGAGCGGACATATAATTATTTTTAGGGTTCCGTACCTCAAAAGAAAAAAACGGAACCCTTATAGGATCACTTTGTTGTCCGTCTGTCTGTCTGTCTGTCTGTCAAGACCCTTTATCTCACGAACGGGTAAAGGTATCAGATTGAAATTAATACCATATATTAGGATCTATGAACCACACAAGATCTGAAAATTTCAATTTTTTACAACGACGCAATCAAAAGATATGGCATTTTATGTCCTCATCTCCATACATTTATTTAAAAATGCAAAACCTACAGGGTACTTCCCGTTGACCTAAAATTATGAAATTTGGTAAGAAGCTAGGTCTCACAGTACAAATAATGGGAGAAGTCTGAAATCATTAAATATTACAACTTTTCTCACAACTAATGGTAACCAATTGTGGTGAGCTCCCGTTTCAAGAACATTCATATAAGAGAGGGGTCAAGTTGGATGGTCCTTGAGGCGATTTTTGTTTTAGTTCTAGGTATTTAAAAACGGGAACACTTACGAACTTGAAAATTGGTATGTTTATAGTGCATAAGCTATAAAATAACAACAAATAATAAAATTTCAACTAATACAATTATGATTATGTGGTGGTACGGAACCCTCAGTGCGCGAGTCCGACTCGCACTTGGCCGGTTTTTTTTTTCGTTTATTCCAACGCTTACCATAACATTTTCCAGCCATGATACTAAAACCAGGGTACCTATTTTTGACGCAAAGAATAGCATTGTTTTACAAACTTGTTTTTTCCGATAGCTTTAGCTGATTGCTTTTTTCATAGCTGCTAAATGTGTTGGAAAGCGTTGGAATAAACAAAAAAAACCGGTCAAGTGCGAGTCGGACTCGCGCGCCGAGGGTTCCGATATACCTATAGTATTTTTGGAAGCAATAAAGTCCATTTTCAGGACCGCAAAACTAAATTTGTTTGTAAAGGTTTTTTGCAGATTTCTGAAAAACTGTGCATTTTAGAAAGATCGTTTTATTTTTGCTGTAAAGTTTATATAAACTTCTGTCAACTGTAATTAATTCAGATTTTTCCTTACTCAAACTTCGGAGATAAGGGGGGGGGAATGGTATTTTTCTTGACATTTTTCATCATAACTTTAAAACTAAGAAATTTAAAAAAATACAAAAATATATTTTAAAATGTACAAGTAAAGCCCTTTCATATGATACCCCACTCGACCTAGTAGCGACAATTTGAAATTTGGCCCCCCCTATTTTGGCCCCCTTTATATTAATAATCATACTTTTTTCAAAATTTTTTCTTGTGCAATTAAGTTGGGCAACTATATTCTAAAACTATTCCAAATTTCAGGTTGATAGCATAAGTGGTTGCTGAGATATAGAGGTGTGACAGACAGACGGACAGACAGACAGACAGACAGAGCGGCACCATAAGGGTTCCTTTTTTTTACCATTTTGGTATCGGAACCCTAAAAAGGACGGCTTGCACTCCGAGGGTGCCGGCAGAAGTAAAAATTTGCATTTTTGAATATTATGCATTTTGTAAGGGTCAATCGCGCCATTGCTCGCGTACTTCTTTGATGTCACTGAATAAAAACCCGTATTTTAAGAACAATACGGTTGACAGTTGACGCTTTTTCGATCAGACTACAGATCTGACGCGACATCTGACTCGAGTTTAACATTTTTTACCCATCTAAAAAAAGTGCCAAGCGCCGTTAAAGAAGTTTTCACTTTAAAAATGGATCATAGGTATTACGATTTTGTTTGCTCGGTTGCTCGCTTGAAAAATACACAAATTAAAGAAATAACCTTCATTTTATTTGACTGGATGATATCGTCTCGCGATTTTGTAAACAATTTCTACGAGTCAGTTAGGAGATTGGTATCATGACCTTGACTTAGGTATCAGTTTATGCGAATTACGTGCAAAGTGGAAACCTTGGCACAGATAGTAATTTTATTAAATTAAATTACGACCGTAACGGCTTGTTTTGTCGGAAGCGCTCGTGGCCGAGTGCTAGTTGCTTTTTCGTTCCGAAAGTGAAGCCACGTTGGCTGTGGCACATATTAATTAATAGTTAACTAATGTTTACAGATCCGACACTCCCAGGCGGGGTGCCGACAAATTTTAACCTTACGGTTTAAGCATAAAGTCGATACTTGCAGTGCACCGCTTAGGACACGTTTTTACATCGCGGGTGATCGCGGACAGGTGGGCTACAGCGAAGATTTTGTCACTTTATGAGATACTGAGCGAGATGCAAGTAGGTATGTAATATTGTTCAATCAAAAATGCAAATACTTACGCACCTATTTTGCCGCCATAAGCTTAAGATGACATAAAGAAAAGTAAAATCGACTGCCTCACCCAGTCAACTTCTAGCGCCGCGTTGCATACCTAGAGTGCGGAGTGTCACAGGCCTGACTGTGGTCAGAACCCGGATGGGTGATCGCTATCGGCACAACGACTATAGCGTTTCCGTGCTTCGGAAGACTCCTAAGCCCTTGACACCTAGTAGTCGATAAGCCTAGCCATTTGGCGGCTTGACTTGAAAACTCCGACAGCTAAATTGGTCATTAGTATAGTATTGATCTTGGCAAAGCCTTGTTGCCCCGCCTATCGTACACTCAAGCGCATAGAGCTTGATACTAGTTATCGTAGTGATTACTAGGCTTGACGCGCTATCATCAGATAATGTAGAGTCATGGGGTCCCATTCCGTACCACGGTTTTTTCGACGGAGTAAATAGCCCGAATTCATTTGGCCGTTTTGTTTCTAATAATTAAACTAAATGTTACTACTAGGTTGGTAGGTAAAGGTGTAAACTATGACATTAATTCAATTTTAACATCCAGATATCAATTTATTCTAAGAAAATACCTTATGGAAAAAATAGCCCGAACAATTTTCGGCACAAATTCGTTCTATGACGTGAGGCATCTGTACTAGTATAGTATTTTATTATCTGTGGTAGAGTCTGCCTAGAGCGCGTCAAGCCCATAGCGAAGAAACTTTTTTTTATGTCACAAGTGGGCAAACGAGCAGGTGGGCCACATGGTGGTAAGTGGTCACCACCGCCCATAGCACCCTGTCTTCTTAGTGAAATAATTTGACACTAATAAGACAGCACAGCGCGTTATCCACCCTGAGAAATAAGATGGTAAGTATGTCTCATGTGCCGGATTTCACTGCTTACCCTTCAAACCAAATCACAACAGTGCAAACGCTGCTACTTTACGGCAAAAAAGGGTGGTACTTCCCCAGACTTTTTTTTTTTATTTATTTAAAAAAAGTTTGCACGAAAGCCCTAACACCTACAAAACCTCATCAAACAACATAAGTTACGAAGCTTAATTATGTACAGAGGGCAGCAAATAGGTGGTAACAAAACCAGTATAAGTTGAACCAGCGCTACGTTACAAACGCCTGAAACGGAAGTCCTGCTTAAGGTCAAAATGTTACCACTGACATTCGGCCATGAGTACGTAGAAATTAAGTCTTTAAAAATATTTGGTTTTCTCGAATACGAAATTAAGGATATGTCCTGATAAATATAGAAGATTTTTTTTGCTATTTATGGGCTTTCTCTTGACCTCGATCTAGCCTTGAGGACAAAGATGGGGTCTACGATGGAACGAGTTTGCCCAGAAGAAGCCTATTCACTCGCGACTTAAATAGATTGTTGTTGTTAGTTACTTACTTAGGTTGTTTAGTTTTAAGACTACAAATATTCTACTCAAGCCTGATACACTGGACTTTGTACCGTTCTTATTTAAATATTCGTAGAAACAAGAGTCGCGTTGCGAGTGTCGATCTTGACTTGCTCTCAACTGTACCACAAGGGTTCATCCCTGCGGTTTTATTTTTTTCTCGTGGGAAGTAGATTAAAATACTTGCGAAAAAAATTAGGAGATTTAAAACTACGAACTTATCTTAAATCATAATTAACTATCCACCAAAATTTAATTCATATCGATTTGTGCTCTGTAAAAATATTCTGCAAAAATTGCGCATCTCTTTCTAGACTTTTCTATCAGTATTTTCTGACCTTGTGCGTTACTTAACTTTTTTTGCTCATACTTTATTATTAACCTCGTCATCGCATATCATAGTTAGTAGTACAGTATCGAAAATTCCGGCAATTTTTTTTGCGCTTAGATGAGAGATAAGTTTAAAGATTTCCACTCAGATTCACGCTTCCGAGCTGTACCGTACTGTCACGTCATATACAAATATACCAGTATTTTATTTATCCTCTGGAGTTACACGGGAGTACAGGTAGGACATACAAATCGTCATTAATCATATTTTTATTTACTTAGATCAGATTTTGAAAGTTTCAGCATTTAAATTTTGAACGTTTCAGCATTAAATTTAATTTTCGGCGTTTCAAATAAATTCCAAAATTATAAATATTATAATATTAATATACTTCCAAAATTATAATTTTTTATTATTTATTCATTGTTACAAAATTAAAAATTAAATACAAATTACAGTCAATCCATGTCAATAAAAATAAAAATATCCCCCTATGGTTCCTCAAAAAGACCCCCCCGAATCGCACCTGGTGGAAAAGTACCCATAAAACTGGCGGCGTTGCCGCGCTGAATCGCCAGTGAAATGTGCTGCACCAGGTACGATTTGGCGCGGGGATCAGCTCCGCTTTGCCTGAGCCGTCGCCCTAGCTCTCTCACAAAGGCCCTTGCTTCCACACACCATGCCCCAGTCACCTCCACAGCGAAAGGTATGAAAATGTAAGGGCCTACCAAGTTTTCATATTTTTTATTTAAGTTCTGCACGATTTTAAATTAAAATAAATAAAAATAGCAATCAGGCTCAATAAATATGGAGAAATAATATCATGCATCAAAATTACTAACTGTGCATCAATAGTAGATTGTATCACAAGGCTGTAAAATAATATTTTTAAGGCGAGGGCGCTATTTTGAATCCAGAGCGAAATAAAGGATTCTTGAGTGAGAGAATGCAATACTCGTAATGCTATTAAAAAGAAGTCTAATGGTATTAAAAAGAAGTCTGTTTAATTAACATCCATTGTGCACTAAAAAAAACTGCAAAAAGTGCGCGTTTCTTTCTAGAATTTTCTATATTAAATCTATTTTGACCTCCTGCGTTACTTCACTTTTTTTGTTTCTTAATCTTTCGTCATAGCTCATCGTAACTAAGAAAATTCCGGCTATATTTTTTGCGTTTAGATGTGAGATGAGTTCAAAGATTTCCACTTGGCTATTGATGTTATTATTCAACCTTACGGAAGGAAAAAGGTGGCCTTGACTCTTTAATTAATATAAGATGATATAACTAAGATTACCCTAACCCGAAAATGAGAACAGGCTGATAAAATCAAATTAGCGGCTTCATAAGGGTTTCAAATAAGAACAATACGCCTAAATGAGTCCTCGCCCGCGGGGTACAAGCGCAGGTGCGGGGGGCGGATGCGCGTAGTAGAATGCCCCACCGCCCGCACCTCTTTCGTTCCCCCTTATTGTAGAAACTATAATATAATCTATACTGATTTTTGAGCGGCACATGCCAGGAAAGCTTCTCAACCCAATTTCTCAACAGACATGTTTTTTCGACTTGATCGATAAACATCATCGTACTAGCTCAAACAAATGAAAATTTCCTTCTGAATCGGTCTGTTTCTTATTAAAATCATCATATTTTGTCTCATCAAACTAATTAACTCATTTTGTTTAAATTAAAAATCCCTTAAGCAGTTTCGGAGATAAGCTGCCACAAACAGACACGCATTTGGGGGACATACATTTAAATTAAATTAATTAAAATTAGAGTAAGGTCAACCTTAGTGTCATGGTAACAGTGATTCCCACGAACTGTACTTTGCAATGTTACTTCTTGGGTGTTCTTCTTTTTGACAAAGAAGTATACTCAGTTATCTATCATATTACTACGTACTATGCAGGTCTACATACGACCTAGTATATCAACTAGCATTTTTTAAGACATATTTTTTTGTTCATCATAAGGCCTACGAATAGTTTTGTTTTGACATAACCAGTTTGAGCTTACTTACTTACTCCTCAGGCGCAACGACCCAAAATGAGTCTTGGCCTCCGAAACAAGAATCCGCCACAGGTCCCGGTCTTGTACGGTGTTCGCCAGTCATGTCAGTCAAATGGCCGAGCCAGCGGAGTCATTGAGCCTTCGTCTCTCCTATTATATTTGGGTTAGCCACAAGTTTTTGAATTTCCGCGTTCTTAAGAATCCTCCAGCTTCCGTCACTTCTTATCTTTGGCCCCAGGATTTGACGGAGAATTTTCCTCTCGGCGACCAGGAGTTTGTTCTTTTCTTTAAGAGTTAGTGTCCAAGCTTCGCATCCGTACATTGATATTGGTCTTATACGGTCTTGTAGATCCGGATCTTATTGCCTCTACTGAGAAGTTTGGACACTAGCACTTTATGCAAAGCGGCACTGCGTCGCAGGGCATTTTGTATGCGAATGTCAACTTATTGGTCACGGGTATTGGTATCGTTGACGGTACAGCCCAGGGTGTCTACTCTCAAAGTCCGATATATCGAAACGATACTACTCAAAACATGCAACAGCAAAACTTCGTCCCTTGACGATAGAGTAGAATATTGGCGGATTGGTTGGATGAATTTTCGAACTGCACCCAACCAATATTCTACTCTATTGTCAAGAGACGAAGTTTTGCATTTGCATGTTTCGAGTAGTATCGTTTCGATATATCGGACTTTTAGAGGAGACACCCTGATATTTATAATTAGCCACCCCGTTGTACACAGTCTCTCCACATTTAGGTCTATGGGTTTAGTGCGTGTGTTTTTATATCACCTCATGTGAAGGTACTCAGTCTTACTGTGGTTAATCCTTAGGCCTACTTTCAACGCTTCCGCTTCCAGAACCTTAGCCGCCATCTGTACCTCAGTTTGAGCTAGATGAGCTAAATATTTCTTGTAGAGATATAGTCGAAGGACGTAAGAATATCCACCCATATTCCTGAATTTTGTCGTCTTGAGGCAAAAAACATAGTTTGAACACACTCTTCCCCACTCTACTCGGGCCGGTACTCGGTGGCCTATGGCCTCCGACGTCTGCACACGCGTATGTCCAATCCTATACTATTAAACGAGCAATATTTGAATTTTTTGTAATTTGTAATCGGTAATTTGTAATAGGTTTCTCGAAAACGGCTCTAACGATTTTGATGAAATTTAGTATACAGGGGTTATTGGGGGCAAAAAATCGATCTAGCTAGGTCTCATGTCTGGGAAAATTCGTTTTCACCGTTTTTTTTTAATATTTCTTAGCGCGTTTTAGTGCGTTCAAGAAACTTACAGCGTCATCTGTTGTTGAGTAGCTTAGCTTGCTCACCCGATGGTAGTTTAATCATACAGCTCGGTCGCCCAGGTACTTAGATATTATATCCTCTATAATCTGACAAAGAATGCCTTCCACTCCTTATAAAACTCATCCACCAACGCAGTGACCAACGTTCACCAAGATCAGGCCGGTATTCTCAATGGGTGGTACCGTTACTGATGAAGACTGCACTCGACCGACTGACCGATCGGTGGCCGACTTTTTTGATGAATAGAATAATAATAATGAATTCCTTACAAAAAGTATAGAGACCAACAAGCAGTCGAACAAAGCTACAGGACAGAGGAAAATTTTGGAAATTCAGCCTTATACAGTTTGAGCAAAATGAAAAACATACATATCAAAAATTATGAAAACTTAGTCTTGTAGCATAGAATAACTATGGTCTTCAATACGATTTTGTAGATGTAAAAAAGGCATTTTATAGGTAAGAAATCTTATTTCAAACGAAACAACTTTCTGATTTCACTTCTTTCTGTTTTGTTGTCAAAAAACCGACAAAGAAACCTCAAACTTACTTTCTACTACTACATGGGTTTACCCGAGGTTTATAAACAATTTATAAAATATTCTGAGCTTTAAAATTCATCAAACATGGTGTTTTCGAATAAACAAAACAATAAATCTCAATATTTATCATTTTGTTCGTTTTGTCAATAGATCACTAATATAATTGACAATAAATAAAATCATTACGCACAATAATGTTCTTATGACCTTGATAATGATACGGAAGTGTGTTTTGGAAGCTGTACGATGTATTTGTTTAAATATTTGCATTTCTAAAAGTTGTTAAGAGCATAACTGTGTTTAAGTCTCTACTTGTGCTTAAAATAACTTAATTTATCTATTAAGAGGTATATAGTTAAGTAAACAACATAAAACATTTTTCTTTAAACGGTCTTATGTACTAGGAGGAAGTTCTCATACTTTTTTGTTGCATGTTTTAGAAAGATAAACATTTGTCTTTGCACTGCGGAAAAAACTGCTTTATGCTGGTATCGAAGACAATTCGTTATAGGTTATTTTTAAATTAGGTAGGTTAGGTACTACAAAATTTTATTCTATTATCGTTTTTACTTTGTCCGGTCTTTACCATGCTCTGTGGTGAAATGGTTCTCCTTCATGTCAGTCTTCAATATGTCCAGTATCCAGTTAGCGCTCATTGGGTCTGCCATGTGGTTTAGGTAAAGCGTAAGACGTCAAGGATATTTTATAACATTTAGATCTAGGTCCTAGGACCTTGTCCAGCGAAAGTAAAGCGTCAGATCCCGAAATAATCTGACAGCCAGTGGCTAAAGTGACCGAGCCACGTCCGCTACTCCGAGGCTGCCACGAAAAAATTCGTTATGAATACGGTCAAGCAAGATAGACAATGCCACATATACTTCGCAGCATCTTCATTTACTCGACGTGGAATTAGCTGCTAAACATGCTTCCTAGGACCGGCCACGCCTAGTCTCAGACAGAGTCTCAGTACAATAGAACTGGTCGGACGATGCTCTTGAATGCAATACCCTTATTAGCTTAAATTTCATCTTATCATCAACGATGCATAACGCTCTTGCTCAGCGCAATATAAAGGGTCCTACAAACATAGCGTTTAATATTTAAGAGATGTACTACGATGAAACGTAGGTCGAAAAATATATAAGTTTTTGGACTTCCCATTGTGAAGTATACGACCAACATAATTGGGAAGTTCAATATTTTTCGTAATTTTCGACCCATGTTTCTTTAGGAAAGTTGTTATGTTACATGAACATGTTTAAAGGACTTGATATTTTCGTACCTGAAAAGAAAAAAACTGAACCCTTATAGGATCACTATGTTGCTCGTCTGTCTGTTTGTCAAGACGCCTTGTCTCCCGAATAGGTGAAGTTATCAGGTTGAAATTAATATAGAACATTATGGTTCATAGACCCTTGAAGCTATGAAAATTCCAAGCTTCTACAACAACACAATCAAAAGGTAAGGCCATTTATGAAACAAACCAAAACCTGGTCCTTCCTGTTGACCTAGGATAATGAAATTGGGCAAGAAGGTACTCGTAGGTCTCACAGCACAAACAAAGGAAAAGGTCTAAAATTTTTAAATATGTCAATTTTTCTCACAGGTAATTAATTATAACCAATTAAGGTGAGCCGTTTCAAGTACATACATAAATAAAAGAGAGGTCAGGTTAGACTGGACAAGGAGTTTTTAAAATCAAAGGGTAAAATCTTGAAGAATATGATTATGGTGGATGGGTATGGAACCCTTAGGGCGCCAGTCGGACTCATACTTGGTCGGTTTTTTTAAAACAGAGAACACGTGACATTTAACTAGCACGTAATGGCTGCCATTATCAAGTTCAAGTACTTGTTACGTTATTTCCTCCAGCCCACAATTACTGTGCCAATTATGGTATTAGCTATTTCTTGAGTTTACAGATATTTCCTCATGCTATAAATCGTTTAGCTGGAGTTTTCTTAGCTTCAATAATCTAGTTTAGTGCAATATTAATTCCAGAAATTTTCTCTTATATCGTCCCAATTATTGTTAAAATTTCACAAAATAATGGTAGATGTTCTGGTAATGTAATGCTCATCATTTTCAAGAACTCAGTAAATGACACCGTGTAGATTTGACGACGTGAAGAGTCTAGATATATAAATGCTTGTAAATAAAAAGTAAAGATATTTTCTTTGCAACCTAGCTGGCTTGTTGGCAGAGAACTATCTGTGCACACATCTTAACGGGTTGTACAGCGGTCGATGCACGCAGGCGCAGCCTCGCTAGCTCAAGAATGTTGCTATAATAAAAAGGACAACATCAATTGACGCTGGTTTCAAACAAGGTGTTTTGACCCTACTAAAAATAGCAACTAGAAATAAGTGCCTATTTTCTTTTGTCAGTAAAAAGTAAAATATGAAGTCACTTATTGCATTCTTCCTGCGTGACAAGAGTAACTATTTCGATAGAAAATTTCAAGTAGTTTAATTTTAAAGTTATTAGATTAGATTAGATTAGAAATAGAGAGAGAGAGATGAGATTATGATGATTTTGAGATTAGTTTAGATTAGATTTGTTATTAGATTGTAGAGTGATTGAGGTGTCTGTAGCTAATATGTGCCAGTGGAACTAGGTATGTTTTCTTAAATTATGAGGATGCTCCGCACAATTTTTTTTTCTTTTGACATCAAACTGGGCCTCCATTTACTCTTTGATGATAAAATACGAGGTATTGCTTAGGACTTCTCTCCCCATAAAACAATTACGTGACCATCGCGCGACCATATATTTTTTTTTTATTTAGGAGCCGGTAATGTCCCACTGCAGGGCAAAGGCCTCCGTTCCCTCCTTCCACACATCTCGGTTTTGAACTAGCGTCTGCCATTGACGAGTGTTCGTTCTACTCGTCTCGCCATCTCTTTTATAAAAACTTTGATCGCGTGGCAATGTTTAACACAACAAAATATTTTAAACGTTAGAAATAGAATTGAAAAACGCTTTCAACGGTGTCAGTCTTTATATTATCGGTTTGACAAGACAATAGATGAAAACTGTTGATATGACATATTCATGAGACCTTGGTTTGCCCTCTTAGGTTCACTGAACGAAAACCGGTATGTTTTTTATATTTGTTTGTTTTTGTCATTGTTTTATATGGTGCATTTGGAAATACCAACTGACCCGAATTTTAATGCAGGCCCCGATATGCAAGGCAATGCCCTGAGCCTGTACCTAATCCTTTACCGACATATCCATACTATATACTATATACTATATACTATATATACTATATACTATATATACTATATACTATACTATATACTATTATACTATATACTATAATATTATAAATGCGAAAGTAACTCTGTCTGTCTGTCTGTCTGTTTGTTTGTTGCTCTTTCACGCCTAAACGGCTGATCGGATTTTGATGAAATTTGGTATGGTGATAGATGGTAACTTGGAGACGGACATAGGCTACTTTTTACCCCGGGAAAATATCTCATTCCCGTGGGAATCTACACATACAATAATACTCTAGCGGGGTTGTATCTGCTACAGCACACCGAAACTACTTAACCGATTTTGATGGGACTTTTTTTATTCAACTAAGTATCGCTGATTACGAAAACTACTACAATTTTGAAATCCAACGTGGTAGACGTAAACTACCATTATCCCCTGGGGATAAGGTTGAGGTGCGATAGGGTTGAAATGTCTAAAAATCAATATGGGTGTCGTTTGTAAGGTTTATCGAGCCGCTGATTACAAAAACTACAACAATTTTGAAATCCAACATGGTGGACGTGAAATGCTATCATCCCTTGGGGATGAGGTTGGGGTGCGATAGAGTTGATATGTCTAAAAATCAATATGGGTGTCGTTCGTATGGTTTATCGGGTCGCTGATTACGAAAACTACAATGATTTTGAAATCCAACGTGGTGGACGTGAAATACCACCACCCCTGGGATGGGGTTGGGATTCGATAGGTTTGAAATGTCTAAAAATCAATATGAGTGTCAGTTGTATGTTTATATAAGGATAGGGATAGCGGTTAAGATGGCGTTAGGGGTAGAAGCAGGGATAGGGGTAGGGTCAGGGATAGGGAGAGGGAGAGGGGGAGGGATAGGGAGAGAGTTTAAGGGAGGGGAAAATGAGGGGAGAGAAAGGGGAGGGAGGGGTAGAGGGCGTGGGAGGGGGGGTAGAGGGAGGGAGAGGGGAAAGGGGAGGATGAGTGAGGGGAAGGGGGAAAGGGAGGGGAATGGGAGGAGGGCGAGGGGGGAAAGGGAGGGTGATGGGGAGAGGGGAAGGGGGGAAATGGAGGGGGAAGGAAGGGTGAGGCGGGGAAGAGGGAGGGGTGAGGGAGAGGAAGAGAGAGTGGGAGAGGGTGAGGGAGGGGGAGTGGGAATGTAGGGGGGGGGATACAAAAGGATAGATAGGGAGGAATAGGGACCTTTTTTACTTTTATGAATACCTCCTCGCTACCCATTCACTTCACTCCCTTTATTGCCTTCTTTTTTAAGTTCGCCTGTAACGGTTGACAATGAAAATTCCGCACTACCTACCAGTTAAATAAAATCAAAAGATAATTCAGTTTGTAGTAAGATGCATTTATTCAACTTGGATAAGTACAAATGCATCTTTTACGTAGGGATCAAGAAGGATAAGCGCTCCGTAAAATATGTTTCAATTAAGTTCGAGTTCTGTTTTTTTATAAAATCTACGCGGACGACGTCGCGGGTAACAGCTAGTACCTAATATAAAAGCTTCAGAATTCTTTGTTCTTATCTAAAAAGTTTTAATTAATATGTGTAAAAAGTTTTAAGTTTTTTTTTTTAAGTTTTAATCTGGAGGCTAAATGCAAAAACTGCAACTAAAAAGTTTTTATGGTTCCAAACCAAAATACTACAAAAAAAGAATATTTCAAGAAACAAAATACCCGACTGAAAAGAGAAAAAACAAGTTAAATTTATAAAAAGATATAACTATAACATACATATAACTTGCATTACATGAGGTATTGCAGGTGGGGACAAACCGGGGCGGACTAAAATTATGTGTTGTAGTTTTTGTTTGTCCCCGCCTGCAATACGAGTACCTCATGAAATTCAAGTTATATTTATGTTATAGTTATATCTTTTTATAAATTGAACTTTTTGAATTGAAAACTTCTTTAGCGGCGCGTCAGATCTGACGAAGATTGTCTATATGTAATATAAATTGTCATGTTTGTCTACGATAGCGCAATAAATGAATATTGTATGTACTTTTATACTGATAAATAAAACAATTCGTGCGAAATTATTCCCTAACCATTGCAAATTATTAAAAAATGCACAACGTTGATGTTTAAGTTTTCACTTCCGCCGGCACTCCCGGCGTGCAACCCGTCGTTTATTTTTCTCTTTTCATTCAGGTATTTTGTTTTTTGAAATATTTTTTTATTTAGTACTCTTTTATTTTTTATACCCTATGACACTCCCACAATGAATACAAATCTAACGACACCTCACATGTTGAAATCTATGAAGCCGTTTATGCTGCAGAGTGCGACATAGAAATCGACATACAACATACATACACTCGAAAATCATAACCCCTTCTGTTTTGGGGCAGTCGGGTAAAAGAACCCTTACACTGCGACTTCATCTGTCTGACATTATCTCGGCTACCACTCATACTATCGACTTAAAATTTGGAGTAGTTTTAGAATATGATTGACCAACTTTATTGCAAACAAAAAAAAATTGCTATTATTGTAAAGGGGAGGAAAAATTTAAAATTGTCGCTACTAGGTCAAGAGGGGTGTCATATAAAACGGCTTTACTTTTGCATCCCAAACTAAATATATTTAGTTTTTTTAAACTCTTAGTTTTCAAGTAATGATAAAAAAATACCATTCCCGCTTATCTCCAAACTTTGCGAAAGGAAAAATCTGAATTAATTATTGTCGATTATGTAAATATTACTGGAAATATAAAATGATCTAAGTGGCATAGTTTTTTAGAAATCTTATCTAAAAATAAGTATTTCATAATTAAGTTTTCTAACAGTGGACCCTATTGCTTCCAAAAGTACTATAAGGGGTGTATCCCTTACATCCTGTATAGTACTTTCAGTGTACCGAAAACTGAATAAAACTGTAAATGAAAAGAGAAATCTGATTATGTTGTATGGGAAGACCAAAAAATATTTTGCGTATTTCCAAAAGTCGTTGAACAAATATTCCAAAAACAGCCCCCCAGATGACCCTGTGTCGGAAAGTTGTTGTTGCTGAGTGTGTCCAAGTAATTCGTGAGTCCATTTTTACCACTCTGATTTTCCAGAGACGAGAAGCACCGCATTTTAACGAAAAGTGATGAATATATGGCCGTGAAAAAAAATAATGTGATAATTAAGCATCTTTCCAAGAATATGGCCGACTCTGAAACACGATTTGACAGATAAAAAATCCAAAAAAAAATCCAAAGTTACCTCTGCTCCCTCTGCTTTTTGCTTTTAAACCGTGATTCTTAAGTACCCGTTAATCTATGATGCCAAATTTTTTACTCATTATTCAATACATTATGCGTCATAATATAGCTGTTTGATAATTAATACTATGGGTACAGATTTTGAGAAAAATGCAAAAAATTGCGAAAAACGTAAAACAGCGTGAATCCGCTCCGTTCTAGCACGCGCATTCTGCCCTTTGTTAAGTAGGGAGATAATTCAGCTCTGATCAGCCCCTTAATACCTTTTTAAAAAAATAACTGCGTATGAAGTTAAAACCAGTTTTATACAAGATAATACAATGTTAGCATATTCTTTTAAGATTCTACATTAAGATAGTCCACAGTCGCAATTCTTGTTTTAGGGTTCCGTATCCAAATATCGCAACATTTTACTGACACTGCGCCATCTGTCTTCTTGTCTTATGAGCTGTTACATCTAGTCGCTTGAAATTTTTTCACTAAATATGTGTTATCAGATTTTGAAACAAGTAATAATTTTTACAAACTCTATAATTACCTGCTCGCAAGTTTTATGTTATATATACGGAATTCTTAGTGCGTAAGTCCGACATACTCCGGACCAGTTTTGTATTCATATTTAGCAAAAAGTTTGTTTTTATTTTTTCCATTAAAAAATGAAGCCATTAAAAAAAAATCTTGAAAATCTAGTTTTTGTTTACTAAAGACCTTTACACACTCACACGGCGTGGCGCAATAAAAACACACTGACGAGACAGACACATACAGCCTTGTACTTACGCGTGAAGGGGTGTAATCCGTGTAATAGACTCTGAGGGAGCTTCAAATTATCCTAAGTCATCGAGTACAAGAAGTTTTTGCAAATTTATTTTGAAAGTAGCGGCCTATTTTGATAGATCCACAAAAAAATGGTTTACCAATGCGCAAGCTGGAAGGGTTCGTCACAGTCGTAGATAAAAGCTGTTAGTTCATAGAGTACACGAATGAAACCTATTCGTATTTAAAAGAAGGTATCTAGATTAATAAAAAACAACAGGTCTGCCTTACATCCTCTCGGCAGTTTTACTAGTCGGACCACAAATGTGGTCGGGTGTGATCGGTCCTCTTTACCTCTTTTCTCTCCGGCTGTACCGAAGTTACCAGGTTGCGCATTGGCAGACCATCGTTTTTTGGATCTAATAGGCCACTAATCGTTCAACAATATTTCAAATTTCGAACAACTTGCAGTCTATTAAGACAACTTACCTATTTATTTAAGACAACTTACCTATTTATGTTGATCCTGTACGAGATTGGTTCGGTTGAGTTTGCCTTTCCTAACAGCCCTATTATCGGTTAGCTTGAATTAGGTTCACTTGCGCCCACAACGCACGAGCCGAGCGAGCGAAGTGAGCGTGGCACGGTCGGTAGCGGTCGGCAAGTGCCAGAAGCGAATTAATGACATTAAATTTTTGAAATAAAACTGAACGAATTCAGGATTTTGAGTAAAAATCTGGATTTGCATGATAAAATTAATCAAGATTTTGTCTTCTTCCGGTTCTTGATCAAAAACCAATTGAAGCTGTGCTGTGCAATTAGATTTTTATAAATGTGTTAAAAAATAAGTTTATCCTTTTGTTTCAACTACCACACAATCTAATATCACCTCCATAAGCGAAGCCAGGCAACCAGCTAGTTAATAATAGATTTCTTAACGCTTCCGAAACAGATCGTAAGTCGGGCCATGTCGGGAGGTTAAATCCTAACAATATTTTTGCCTTATGGAGTGGTGTCCTTCCAACAAGACAAGACCGAAGGTCTCAGCTACTGGACCATTACTGTGTTATAGCAAACACAGCCTCCGTGATCTAGTGGTTAGAGCGCTCGGCTCTCGATCCGGAGGTTCTGGGTTCGATTCCCGTTGCGGACACTGTCACACAAAAATCTCTTTGTGTGACCTCCTCAGTTTGGTTAGGATGTTGCAAGATGAATGACCTGATTGTCCAAAAAGTTAGATACTTCCGTGCTTGGGAAGGCACGTAAAGCCGTTGGTCCCGACTATAGATGTAAGGCCGGTTTAAAACCAATTAAACCAATCCGTTTAAAACGAAAAAAACCGTTTAAAAACGAAATAAACAATTTTTTTCGGTTTAAAACGGTGTTGATGGATGTCTATGTTTTCCTTTATTATTACTACATTTTCTGGATATTACCGAAGTAGGGATATAACGGAGTACCTACCTATCAACTGTGTAAAGATTTTTTATAAGTGTGATATTCTGATATTGATATACTTAGCGGGTTTGGTCCGTCCGACCAAGAAGCGCAACACACAAGTAATAAAAACTCGTGTGTTGGTAAATAAATATGTTTTTCATTGTTTTCAAATGATGTAAATAATCAATTTCATTCGGTTAAAAGTAAAACGGACGGCATTATGTTAATGATGTCTTCAAATCTAGTATGTGTAATATAATAAATAAGTATTGTATGTTATACCGTATACCTACATACTTAAATGTTCGTTTTGGTAGTTGGTAGGTATTTTCTATAAATTTTCTAAACACTAATTAAACGAAACATGACGTCAGGTGACCAAAACTTCCCCATAACGACGTGTAAAACACAGTTCTTTTAACATTTCATTTCAAATTAATTATTAAAAATATTTATGCAACAATATTTTTTTTAATTTTTAACTCTTTTGTAGGCGAGTTTTCAACCGTTTAAAACGGTTTTTTTGAGGTTTAAAACCGCAACATTTTGTTTAAAACGTTTTAAATCCGTTGTTTTACATCTATAGTCCCGACTACCATATACGGATGTAGTCGGTAATGAGCCATGTCAGAGGTGTTTGGCGGCTTAACAACACTGCCACCAGGGTTTGAGAGGTCGGTCATTCAACTTATCCTGAAACCATAACCCTCCTCTATAGTTTGGGGTAGTCGGCTAATAATGCGGACATTATCTCAACTGTAGACACGTGCTAAATAAAGACAATTATACCCTATTATTAGTTAGTAGAAGACCAGTTTACTTTTAAACACAAATAATTACGCTGCGTGCCGTTAATCGAGTTGTCGTCAGTTTATCATGTAACAAACATGAAATATTTTGAAATAAATAAAATCTTTTTACAATCGAAAACCATAGCGTAACTGGAAGTGGTACGATTTTAATGTATTCCACTTGATTTCACATAAATCGTAACTTCAATACCTGCTCCTTTGTAGACTTTATGGGAAAGAACCTGTGACGTTGAACTAGCTTTCTATAGATTGTGGGTCAGGCTAAAGGAGTGATCACACCTAGCTGAATTCAAAGACAAATTCGGCATACATTGCTCGTTAAAGTAAGGATTTTGCAATTAACATAACCAAGCCTCCCAGCAATGTATGCCGAATTAGTCTTAGAATTCAGCTAGATGTGATCACTCATTTACCGGACATCAGAAGACTAACCCAGGTAGCAAAATGACGTCTGGGACGAAAAAAGTACGTCATTTTAAGGTCAATTTAGGGTCAGTACTACATTCGTCGAGATAGGACGTAAAACTGACGTCATTTTAAGGTCAATTTAGGGTCAGTACTACATTCGTCGAGATAGGACGTAAAATTGACGTCATTTTAAGGTCAATTTAGGGTCAGTACTACATTCGTCGAGATAGGACGTAAAACTGACGTCATTTTAAGGTCAATTTAGGGTCAGTACTACACTCGTCGAGATAAGGCGTAAAACTGACGTCATTTTAAGGTCAATTTAGGGTCAGTACTACATTCGTCGAGATAGGACGAAATACTGACGTCATTTTAAGGTCAATTTAGGGTCAGTACTACATTCGTCGAGATAGGACGTAAAACTGACGTCATTTTTTGGTCAGGACAGGGTCGGTACTACATTGGTCGGAATCGTTCGTCTAACTGACGTAATTTTTAGTCAGTTTAAGACCGTACTGTATTGGTCGAAATCGTCCGTCAAGATGTCGTCACTTTCAGTCATTACTGTACCTACTTGTGATCAATTAACTCTACGAATAAAATGTACCTTAGATTATAATAATACTAACATGTACCCAGTGTATATTGAAAAGCCATCGCCGCTCAGTCGGATCGGACCAGAAAGTTCATTCATAAATCATAGCCGAAGTAATGAATATAGCTTCCCGGCGCATAATGTCACGTTCGCAAAATGTCACACTAGGGTTCACCATAGCAAAATGTGACGTTCGCAAAATATCACGTTCTGCGAACGTGACATTGTGCCTAAGGACGTTTCTACTATACGAAATACAGAAAACTAATGAAATTATAATAAATTTTTTCTATGTCCACAAAGAATGAAGTCCCAAATCGATATCGATTATTTGGAAAAATCGCCAAAATGTCGTCACTTCTTGGTCATTTTAGGACTGTGCTGTACCAGTGAACAGTGAGCGTTTTTCAAGAATCAGCTGAAGTCCATTAAAGGTCATTCAAATTTAATGTCCATCCTGGTCACTTTGGGTCAGTTAGCGAAAGGTCAGCTGTGGTCAGTCTTTGGTAGGTCGACAAAGTCGGGAGAGTGACGTAATCTTACAGTTTATTCAATGAATAACGGGTCAGTAATTTATTTATCGAAATTGTACGTAATTTTTTTTTTTGGTTAATATAAGGTTGGTAGGGTACTGCATTCGTCGGAATCGTACGTCAAACTGACGTCATTTTTATAGTAATAAATATATGTAGGAGATGGCGCTGTACAAAACGCAGCATTTTGTATATCGTGGTATTGAGATTTTTTCTCGTAGAATGACCCTCTCGCGGTATGACGTGGTATGTAGCCGTGACATTTCCTTGGTGGTGGAAATGTAGGGTTATAGGTTATACCTATAAAGAACGTTCCTAGATGGCTAGATTGGTTAAAGTGACTTAACATCACTTATAACATCACATCTTCAGTTATGCAGCTATTTATTTTTATTAAGCCACCTACAGCAGCGCCGCTTTGCCTTTGCCTTGTCTTGAAGCCACGTCTACAGAATGAACTACTACAGTACGTCGTGAGTACGTCATAAGAGACGTCATCAGTACGTCGTAAGAGACGTCATCAGTACGTCTTCAGAGACGTCATCCTACCGTCCTCATATGACGTCATAAGGCTGTGACAATAGTACGTCATTGGCTGGTCATACAGACGTCATAATATGACGTCTCCTACGTCGAAAATGACTGTATTATGACGTCATTTTGACGACATTTTGCTACCTGGGAATTGCTCCTTCCGCTAAATGAGTAGTGGAGGCAATTCAGGCGGTACAATGTTTTGTATTCCGTGGGTCAGTTCAATATTCACTTATCAGACGGGTACTGGCTGGATACAGAGATACGACGATTTTCTACTCGATTCGTTATCAATTAGGTACGTGTGCACATGCATTTTTAGGTACCTACATATAGAAGGTTAATATCGCAAAGATATCATGAGATATCTACTTTGCGACAAGTAGGTACGTCGCTGTTAAGTAGCGTAGAAATACTAATTAAACAAATGAGTGCTCATCTCTATTAACTACTCTGAAATACCTCTTTGTAGCTATTTATTACCTATTATTCCATAGAACTGTCAGCGTCAAATCACATTACTGTCATGCCATATAATGAGCTGCACAAATTACTGTACATGACAACATTTAGTATCTTATTGAAGTCATCGTGGGTATTGTAACGTGACTGTGGTATGACAAGCTATTTTACATCTGTCTGTCATACAACTTTAAATATACTGAGGAAATGCTCGTAAAAATGCTTATGGCTCCCTTCTCAGCAGAAAATGCTGTCAGTTGAACCTCGCGGTCATACCGGTGCGTATTCCGAAGTTTTATCGGAGCTCCGATATTATAAGATTGACAACAACAATTACGTTGAGAAATTTGCTTTGTATGAGAATTTCTTTGTCAAAGGCCAAACCATAGACTAATTATCGGCGCGATACTCGTATTATCGTAGTTTCACTTCGGAATACGGCAGCTGTAGTTTCGATTTTTATACACCTGGCACGCCTGCAGACATATCGTTTTTGCTACATAAATCAATCATGTTCATTATTAAGCGTTAAACTAAAAATAGAGGCCATTAAACTATCTACTACCGGTGCGGAAATCCTTTAAGTAGGTAAGAACGGAACTTTACAAGAGCAATATAGGGTCCTAATACAATATTGAGCATAATTTTAGCATGTTACTTAGAAAATGAAACTGAACAACTTTCCCAAAGAAACACAGGTCAAAATACAAAAAAAAAACTAAATTGACCTCGCATACGAAATGCGCTATCAGCTGATGCAGTTTCTATCGGAGGTCAAAAGTAGATTTTCGTATTTCGACCTATGTTCCTTGGGGAAAGTTGTTCAGTTTAATGGTCTGAGTAACATGCTAAAATTATGTTCACTATTTGATTAGGGCCTTATAGAAGTGATAATTTGGTATAATTTTGACCTTGGCCAACAATTCACAATTTCGCAATAAGAACAAAATTTATGTTTATTTGTATTAAACAACTTCCTTATATTACACTAGTTCTGATCCGTTAATACGAGAACTACGTCTTTTTTTGTCAAAAAAATAAAATATTAAAAACAAAACCCGAGTGCACAACATAAAAGAGAAAACAAGCTCTAGGATCTTAGTAAACTTAAATTTCATAAGATTGCAGGCAGGCCTTCGAAAAAGACGAAATATCGTGGTGGATATTCTTTCTACTTTTACATACATACATAACATCACGCCTCTTTCCCGTCGGGGTAGACAGAGACCACAGTCCTCCACCTGCTACGATCCTGACATACTTCCCTTGCTTCCTGTACTTTCATCAATCCTTTCATACATGCTACTATTTCAACTTTTTTTGTAGAATAAGTAAGCAGACGATCAGCGCTATGGTCTGAGCGGGACCTTTTTGTTGCATGCAATAACTAAATTGTTTCCTTAGTGTTAAGAACTTTAATACAACAAATAAACATTTATTTCTTTCTTTTGACTCCTATCTCACCTGATGGTAAGTGACGATGGAGTCCAAGATGGAGTAGAAGATGCCTCGTCTCTCTTGTCTTAAAAAGATTCAGATTGTATTGTTCAGTGTGATTCACTTACCTATAATTTTGTTCGTCCCCGCGTGCAATATCTTATAAATTTCAAAATTTGTAAGATCCTAGATATAATATAGCCAATGTCATATACCTCTGGCTATAAAGACGAATTTAACGAAGTATAATTCACCGAAATCTGTTCATTTGTTTAGTAACAATTCAAGCATATAACCCTAATTTTGGGCTAAGCCGCAGTCGGGTAAAAACACTAGGAATGTGGATTTACTTGATAAAATACGTGTAGATTGCTTTGTTTTGAATAAATCAATTACTTACAGTTAAGTTGATAAAGCTGTTAAAACAATAAACAAAATTACCAAATATTAAAAAAAACTACTGCAAGGACGTTATTTTAAAAATAGGTTAAAATAACGTCCTTTATGTACACTTAGAGCACATCAAGCTTAACACATTGGACTTTGTACCATTCTTATTTTATTAGACGTACGGGCTAGAGTTGCACTGCGAGTGTAAAGATTGACCTGTCGTTGACTGTACTAAGTCGGTCGCAAGATAGTGGCAACAACAACTCCCACAACTTATTCTCGTTCTGTTACAACCTAGTACAGTCCAGTACAGTCAGTGTACAGTCTAATTTTAGGTACAGTCGGTCGCATGTCAGTGGTAATGACTGACTTTAAGAGGGTCTTTAATTTCGATGATTTCTAAACAAACTGTTCTTATAGTTACTAAGCTTAAGGCAACTGAGACACTTCCTTTATGTAAAATAAAGAATCTGTTAAACGGCGAACAAAATAACTCTCTCTGATCTCTGTGATCGTTAATGCGCAGAAGTCAAAAAATGAGTCGCGGGGATGAGCGCGGCAGGTGGGGGGAGGCGAGAAAATTGTTAATTGGCTCTCCGCCTGTCAGCCAGGCGCAGAAAATAACCGTCATAACCAAACCTATCCTGAACGTGTTATATGCTTATGTTTGTTTTGTTAGCACTGGTCACTGGACACCAACTTTCCTGGATAACATGGAAAGCTTTGAATCAAATCCTGACATGGTTTTTACCATAGGTTTTTACTTTCGAGCGGAACGAGAAAGGTATTGTATTCGTAAAAAAAAAATTCTAATTTTCTCAAAAATGTGTTCTATATCACTTATACATCATAAAAAGCAAGTCTCCCAAAAATGTTCGTCCGTAGGTCGGTCGGTCGGTCGGTCGGTCCGTCGGTCGGTCTGTCCGTCGGTCGGTCTGTCCGTCACGCTTTGGCCTAGCGGCTAAACGAATAGTCCGATTGACACCATATTTTAAATTTAAAATTTTCTTGTAAATTCATCGAAGGATATTGAGTGGTTTCTTGCTGGCTGTCTTTTTGAGGGTAGCTGTCATACAATGGAAATGAAAAATATCGATTTGCTCAAAAACGGCTCAAACGATCTTGATGAATTTTTGCATGACAAAGACTTTCTATGCAAGGTATCTTTCGGCAGTATCCGTTGGTCTGTGGAAGTTCATATAAGGGGTGTTCCCTTACTACTAAAGTTTAAAAATGTGATTTACTCAAATTTTAATGCTTCAAATTGGAATTCTAAATTGTTTATGTACCTGACTGCATATTTCATTTAAACATTTTTACATAAATCTAGTATAGGTATCTATTAAATTACAAACTTAAGTTAGCATTTGGTCCATATTTACTCTTTACTATCCGCAGCCCTTTATAATCTAGTAGTTAGATCATTCGGCTCTTGATCCGAAAATTCTGGGTTCGACTCCCTGTGGGGACACTGTCGAATGATGACTCGTATATCGCGAGAAAGTAAGTGCAGTGCTGCTGTACCATTTATTTTTGTAGTGGTCTTCTGTTGTTAGCCCTGTGGCTCTCACAACTTCACCGGACGGTTGGGGACCCTGGCAAGATGTAGTGTAGGCAAGTGTTAGGGAAACCGGCAGAAATGAGAAGTGCAGCTGCGGTGATATACAGGAGCATTCGCTCTCATGTCCCGATTGTCCTGATTCCCGTAGCTTGGAAGACCAAGATTCTCGTCTGGTGTGGTTGACACGAAAAAAAGAAACGGTCGTGTGCACCTTATAAAGAAGAGTTGAATACGAATGAATAAAGTCTCAAACAAGAATCAATCAACAAGTAAGCGTTGCGAGACGATAGAAGCGAGCTAGAGTCACGGTCTAGTGCAAACTAGAGTTTCTATTGCGTGTACAGTCAATTGCACATCCATGGAAACGTTTGCGCAACGGAATTGGCACTTAAGTAACCTCACTTTTTCCTTTCCTGGGTCAACTCCTTCCAGTTATTCGCGCAAGTGTCGAGCTCGTTATAAGTTATGATAATATTTTTTTAATTGTTTCGTTTGTAGTTAAGTTGGGCGATCCTATTCTAAAATAACTATTCTAAAGTGGTTGCTTAGATAAACAGGTGTGACAGACAGACAGACACACTGATGAAGTCGCACCCTATGGGTTCCGTTTTTACCATTTTGGTTTGGAACCCTAAGAATGTAAAATTTGGTATAAATAGCATTGGTTTTATCTACTTAGAAGAGGAATACTTAGGAGTCATTTGCATTAGCAATACTAAGCATATTTAGAAAATATAAGTTGGTATAAACTTATATTATATTAGCAAATATGAATATACAGCGATAATTTGTATTGATTTTGCACCCAAAGCCCAGTGATTCTGCTCATGAAAACAAGCAACTTTCCCGAAGAAAACATTTTTTTACTCGAAAAAAATTTTTCGCCTCCCCATACAAAATGAGTCGACCACTTTACTATGGAGAGGCGAAAAAAATTTTACGAGTATAATAGTTATTTGTTATGCAAGGCAGCAAAAGCGTTATTTGGCGTGAGTGCCTTGTATTGAAACCTGAGCAAGCGAAGGATTCTAGAATTGAACCACGAGCGAAGAGAGTGGTTCAAAAGAAGAATCCTGAGCGTAGCGAAGGTTTCAAGGCACGAAACGCAAAATAACTTTGCTGCCGAGCGAAACACAAAATTTTTCACCTCACTAAAGCGAGGAAGCAGCCAGTACCGCAGCGTGGAGGTCTGCCATACTGCATCACGTTCGAATTTCAAAAACCTTTTGCCCGCTAGCTGCCAAAAATCGCTTTTGGCCGCAGAAAAACCTTTTGCCCGCTAGGGGCCAAAAATCGCTTTTGGCCGCAGAATTTAACCGACAAAACAAATGTTTCCGAGCTTTGGAGGTGAAAATATTTTTCTTCGGGAAAGTTGCTTGTTATCATGAGTAGAATCACTGGGCTTTGGGTGCAAAACCAATACAAATTCACGCTGTATAAATACAGGGTGTTAGTGTAAATACTGAACAACTCTTCCCAAGGAACATAGGTGGAAATACGATAAAAAAAAAATCATCTCCCATACAAAATGCGCAATCAGCTGGTGCAGTTTCTATGGAAAGTCAAAATTGTTTTTTCGTACTTCGACTTATGTTCCTCAGGGAAAGTTGTTCAGTTTCATGGTTTCAATGCACAGTTTCAAGGATTACAGTGTTTACACTAACACCCTGTATAATATTTATAAAATAAAACCCTGCTTAACATTCAGTTCTCTACATGGACTTGGCAAACATTCTTAGATTCATCTGGTTTGAGCACCTCTGCTAATAAGGATGTGAGTTGATATTTTTTCGATGACAAATTGGCAAATATAGTATTTTGAATTACTGGAAAAGTACAAGTGAGACATACTACAAACACTATTAAAAATATTCATATACTGCGCGTGCGAGTTGGACTCATCGTCTGAGGTTCAGTTCAGATATATCTGTAGAATTTTTAGAAGCAATAAAGTAAATTTTTATCACCGCAAAACTAAGTTTGTTCACATAACTTAATTTCACGTTTCAATTTAGCTAGAGTTATACAGGGTGTTAATTTAATTGCGTGCCATAGCTTAGTTAGGGGGTGGTTCAGTAACGATAAAGGAAGTAAAAAAAATATTTAAAAAAATCCTACTTAAAAAAAATAAAACTCCATTGAAACTAAACTAACGTGGAGGGAAATGTCCCGGAGCACCGCGCTATCAAAAGCGCGCGAAAGAGTGTCAGTTATGTATGTGCCTACCATATCCACTGATACTCGCGCGCTGGCTCGATGCTCCGTCCGGGTAACTCCGCGTTAGTTAAGTTTCAATGGAGTTTATTTTTAAGTAGGACTTTCCAAAATATTATTTTTGTGTTCCTTTATCGTTACTGAAATACCCCGTAAGCTATGGCTTACCCCCTAAGTCCGTCATATGCATAGTCTATAATATGAGCTAGTGAAGTGTAAAGCGTCTCCTAGTCGACTAGGACTAGTCGGTGAAATCAGCTAGTAAAGCTCTAGCGCATTTTAGCTAGACTTTACTAGCTATCATATAGTATGTTCTTTTGAACGGGCCAGAGTGATCCAATCGTCATAAATAATACTTTCAACAGGGAATCAGATGATATACAGGGTGTAAAAAAAAGTACGAAAATCTTTCTAAGGGTGATTCTACATCACTAATAGATTGTACAAAAAAAAATTTAAAAATACTTTTTCCTAAAAAACGTAGTTTTAGCTCAAGAAGAAGTGAAGCGCTTGAGTGGTTCAATGACCTCTATGCAAAAAAAGGTGTATTTTGTTATAATATCCAGTCACTACCTTTTAATTTCAATAAATTACTGTACGGTGTATTGGGGTAAAGCGGTGCAAATGACAACTCGGATCTAACTTTAAAGGACATTTTAGTGCATAAAGCTAGCATAAAAAAAATAAAAATCAAAGGATCTGATAACAGCATCGAACCGTGATAAATAGTAAAGAACTTAAAAGAATATTAGGTACCTACAAAAAAGCCCAACCCAACATTAGTTTGGGCAAAGAATTTTTTTGAAAAAACTAGTCTTTTTTGAGCGTTGGTTGTTTAATAATTACACCTACAGTCACAAACTGGTTCAGATGGGAAAAAATGTGAATTAAGGAGGAAGTTCCGTGTCAATAACTACAATGAGCAATAATCACTAGCAATTACTTCGAATTAGCAATACAACCTTTAATCAATGTTATCTCATATCTTAGTTTAGATTTTGAAGGACTTGTAAGAAAAAATCCTAGATTCATCATATATAGGCTGACTTTTAATTAGTTCTTGATAGAAAAAGATATGAATGTACTCATGATACTGAACAACTTTCCCCAAGGAACATAGGTCGAAATGCGAAAATCAAGTTTTGACCTCCCATATAAACTGCATCAGCCGATACCGCATTTTGTAGGGGAGGTCAAATTTGGTTTTTCGTATTTTTACCTATGTTCCTTGGTAAAAGTTGTTCAGAATCGTGAGTACATGCATATCTTTTGCTATCAAGAACTAATTAAAAGTCACCCTATATAATGGTGTCGATTCTGGCAGACCCATTTTTTTTTTTTTGGTTTCATTCTTCCTTTCGGAAAGGCAAAGAGTACAAAGCCCATACAGCCATGTCTGATGTATTTAACTGTCTTTCGTTTTACTCCCCTCGTAAAGCGATAGTGAACTTTACGAAGGAAAATGTTCGTGACTTTTTGGGACAACACAAACGGGGCTTAAACGCGAGATCACTTGAAATCTTCATCAGCTGCGCACTCCGTAGTAAATTTACTGTATAACACACTATCTTTATTATCCACTAAATCACTAAATGCACAAAAAACCAAAATTTCAATTAAGCAGGTAAACGCCCATGTCGAGCTCCCGCCAAAAAAAAAACTGGCAGACCCAAATTGTAAACTAAATTTGACAGGTGTTGCTGCCTTTGTTACTGCCTACAGATTAATAAAAGACAGCATCATTTTTAGACCTGTCAAATTTAGTTTACTTTTAGTTTGTGTCGGTCAGAATCGACACCAATGGCTCTCTCGGTAATAAAACCGTTAATAAATTAATACGCAAAATACTTTTACTACAAATTCCAGTGTAAACTCTTTAACGTAAAAATTAGTTCGTTTGGTTGGTTTAGTTCATATGTTGATACTCTTTTAAGCACAACCGCCCTTCTCTATTCCGTAGAAGTCAAAATAAAAAATTGCGCTTTCAAGCTAAATATAAGGAGGTATTAACTTTTCTGATGATAACAACAAAGGTGGTCACTTATCAAAGATTTTGTTTAAATTTGGAACTGGTTTGCAGAAAATAAGCTATAAAATGTAAAAAAAATTAAACAAATGCAAATTAAAGAGAATATGAAAATATGCCATGTAAAAAAAGAAATATTTTGGTAAGGTTCTAATGTTTTTAGGGTTCCCATACCAAAATGGTAAAAAAAGGAACCCTTATGGTGTCGATTTGTCTGTCTGTCTGTCTGTCCGTCTGTTTGTCCGTCTGTCTGTCCCTCTGTCTGTCCGTCTGTCTGTCCATCTGTCTGTCACACCTCTTTATCTCAGCAACCACTAATGCTATCGACTTGAAATTTGGAACAGTTTTAGAATATGGTTGCCCAACTTAATTGCACATGAAAGAACAACACACAATCAGTGATGTACCTACAAAAAATCTTAGTACAAATTGGAAAACTAAAATATGCCTACGTATTTTTAAATTCTTGAAAAAATTGGCGAAAAGTCTCGAGCATTCAGCTTTTACGATTTTTTTTAACGAGGATAAAATGTCAAAAATATATTCAGTTTCAAATATATTCAGTCAAATTATGTAAATATTTGCTTAGTTTTATTTCTTTAGTCATGTTTTTCTTCGTATAAAGTCGAAACGATTTAATTTTCAATGTAATAAAAACTTTGCGACAACACATTTTGCCCGACTATATGGTGAAACCCAAAAGGAGGAAATTGGTGCTTCCTAATCAACTGCGTTAGTATGTTACTCGGACTATAAAACTAAACAACTTTCCGTAAGGTACTTAGATATAGTACTGTGTTTTGTCATAGACATAAGTTTTTAATTTGTATTCTTTTTTTACTTGTGGAATTTTTTAATTGGCTCTTGTAACAATATTTTGTAACCTAGACTGATTTATCTGTTAGCTTCCCGAAGAAAATAAAATAAAAATAAAATAAGGATTCGAATCAAAATATGAAACAAATAATTTTACCTCCCATACCTGAAAACATAAATTTAAGTATAAAATAAAGTATTTGAAAACAAATAGCCCAATTGCGTAACGTTGCGTCGCGATTTGGTTAACCTGAATTTTAATAAAAATCGTATAGAATTCCAGAATTGCCATTTCTATCGTTGTTGTTGGTGCTACATTGCTGTTGGTGGTGACCACAGTATGTACGATGGTACGATGTGCAGAAAGGTTTATCAGCCCTTAGTCGCCTCTTACGGCACCCACGGGTAAAGATGAGTTGGTACTATTCTTTGCCGGCACCACATGGATGTATGTTACAAATGATTCAAATTCATACCCTCATGGGTACATTCACTGTACAAGTTTTTACTTGTTGACCATATTTTCGAAGCATAAAATTACTTCAGACATACAATTTCAAAGAAATCACGATACACCTTAACAGGCAATTTCAATGCAAGTCATGTGTGTTTTCATACATTTGTAGGAAAAATATTTTCCCTCAACTAACTGAGATCGCAAAAGATAGGCATTATGAGGTCTATCGTGGCGATTATCAAGTAGGGCATCATGCAAAATGGGAGGTTAAGTCGTAAAAAGAAGGTACTTATGAAATATTGTGTAGAAAATTATTATTTATATACTACAAAACGCAAAATGTAGTTATTATATACGTGCTTGCCATTAGTGATTTTCCGCCTACGGGCCTTTTTGCTAGAAAATGACTTCATCTCCCCCAGGTTTTGCGATCATTAAGTTTTAAGAAGTAGTTAAAATAAATTTCTTTTATATTTAAATTTTTCTGATATTTTTTACGGTCGCTTAATCAAGTACGCAATTTTTTTCGGGACGTCATACGAGTAATTCAAATTGTGCATTTGCGACATCTTACAAAAACGGCTAATTAAGCGCTTTTGTAATGCGAAACTTAGTTCATAAAAACTTTGTTATTTTATGATGGATTTTTAAAATACAGAATTATCCTTTCCATAATTTTACAAAACGGGGTTACATAAGTTATACAATATCTATAAAAAGTTTTTCTGGTGCCATCTATAAAGTTCTCTGTCAAGACGCTCTCCTTTATTAACCGACTTCATGTGTATTCTCTGTATACTGTATTTTTTTATTGATTCACCCCACAGAACAACGATAGGGCCACTCTGCCCGCGCGAGGGCAATACGCATGGACTCCATAATCTTATGCCTATTTTGATCCATGTGTCTCAAAAAAGTTTTTCAATCTTTTGTTTAATCTTTTGCACTTATTAAAAAATCATGATTTTCCATGGGTGCCAACTAACAATAGATCACCCCATAGGTGTCGTCGTAAGAAGCTACTAAGGGAATGATAGGCAGCCGCGTTCTTCTGCGTACTTGCGTAGTACACCCCCCAGCAGCAAGTCAGTAGTAACACTTTGGACCTTGTGACATTGTAATAGAGTTGCAAATGTTTTCACTGACGTGCTGTTGACCGTATGAAGGAAAGTCTCTTTCCGCTGTCTGTATCTGTACGCGTAAATCTTTTAAACTACGCAACGGATTTTAATGCGGTTTTTGCACTGAATGTTTATTTTATTCCGGGTCTTGGCGCTATAATTATAAATGGGCAAAAATCATTTCCTGACTTAAAAACTAAATAATAAATGGTAATTTAATTTGCCTTATTATAATAATTGCGCTAAAAATAAACTTGAATTTTAAAGTAGTTTTCATTAATGGACAGAGTAATTCAAGAGGATGGTTTATTCGTATAGCTTTTTTGTTTTCGTAAATGTCGGAAGTCATACATATGACTGAAAGCTTTCATAAAAAAAATTATTTTATCCTTTTGAAATACTTTACATTGCATCCGTGAAAAGCCAGGGCGGGTTGCTAGTCTTACATACTGCGATCACTAACCACCGCAGTCCATGGTGCCAGCTGCAACGCTATCAAGCGTAGCAACTATACAGGGTGTTAATTTAATTGCGTGCCATAGCTTAGGGGGTGTTTCAGTAACGATAAAGGAACACAAAAAATAAATAAAAAAAATCCTACTTCAAAAAAAAAAACTCCATTGAAACTAAACTAACGCGGAGGGCCATCGCGCTATCACCGAGCCAGCGCGAGAGTATCAAGAAATCCTTTCTTTTTTTTGTGTTTGACTCTAATTTACCCTTCTTATTTTAACGGGCTTAGGACCGTCAAAATGTAATACCTCATAAATTGAAAAAAAAAACATTAATGATAAAAATAATAAGTAGGATTTTTTTTATATTTTTTTTGTGTTCCTTCATCGTTACTGAAACACCGCTATGGCACGCAATTAAATTAACACCCTGTATAGTACTTTCAATCCAATCGTGTCTAGCAGTGAACTTTAATGTTTACGGTCAACCGCTCGTCAGTCTATTGTCAAAGAATAAAGTAATAGTACTATTATACAGAACTGACACTTTCCGCCCCCCTTGCTAACCACCCCGCACCCCCGCGCGCACCCGATCGCGAGATTTTCGTGATCCTACGAGCGTCTTTTGTACTAAATATGCGAGCATACGCGACCTTCCAATTTTAAATTCGCGCTCGATGTACGTAGCGTCCGGGTGTGCTATATAGGGTGCTTTTAAAATATATGCCACTACTTCAAGGGGTGTTTCTACCCATGAAACTGAACAACTTTTCCAAAGGAACCCATAGTCAAATCTAAAAAAAATCCCATACTGATTTGGCCGATCAGCTGATCGAGATAGTATAGGAGAGCTATATTTTTTTTTGAGATTTGACTATGGGTTCCTTGGGGAAAGTTGTTCAGTATCATCGGTAGAAACACCCCTTGAAGCGGTGGCATATATTTTAGGAGGACCTTATATATTGCCATGCCAAGAAGTCCAAAGTGTTTCTACCGACGTGCTGTTTATACAGCGTGTAAGGGACGGTGTACCAAAAACTGAGAGGACGTGCTCAGTCATCGAAACTGAACAACTTTGCAATAGAATCATTTTTCATAAGTGAAAAAAATATTTACCTCTCTATGCAAATTGCTAATTTGGATCATAGAGAAGCCATTTTTTTTTTATTTCCCAAGAATGTTTCTTTAGGAAAGTTGTTCAGTTTCGTTGACTGAACACGCCCATTCATTTTTCCGTACACCGTCCGTCACACTCTTTATTTAAATACTGGTGATGATTTCATATTTCCTTTAAGTAAGTATTTTAAATACAAACAAACCCCTCCAGATCGGCTCATAGATACTACAACAGCTCTTAAGGGTACTACAGCTGGCGGCGACAAGTACCTTTTTGAAATATATTTTTACATCACTAATGGATGAAGTTCAAAATACACATACTTACAGAAGATTACCGAGTTTTTATTCCTAAAACGTGTCTTAAGGATACGACGCACCCGACAGTTCAAGGTAAAGCAAGTCTTTAATTATAAGCACTAGCTAGATTTTTCGTACGTGCAGGCTTTGTAAGTTTCGTTGCTTTTAATGTAGCGACGCACCTGGGGATCTTTCAGAGGCCAGTTTATTATTATCTAATCTGTGCCAATGCGGTGAGTTCCGTTCATGACGCTCGCATTACGTTTTAGGTTTCTTAGGGTTCCGTACCTCAAAAAAAAAACGGAACCCTTATAGGATCACTTTGTTGTCCGTCTGTCTGTCTGTCAAGACCCTTTTTCTCGAGAAGGGGTAGAGGAATCAGGTTGAAATTGATATCAAATATTAAGTTCCATAAACCACACAAGATCTGAAAATTTCATTTGTTTTCAACGACATAATCAAAAGATATGGCCATTTATGTCCTCATCTCCATACATTTATTTACTAAAGCAAAACCTAGAGGGTACTTCCCGTTGACCTAAAATTATGAAATTTGGTAAGAAGCTAGGTCTCACAGTACAAATACAGGGAAAAGTCTTAAATCATTAAATATTACAACTTTTCTCATAACTCATGCTATATAACCAATTGAGGTGAGCTCCCGTTTCAAGAACATTCAAATAAGAGAGGGGTCAAGTTGGATGGTCGCGGAGTTTTTAAAGTCAAAGAGCAAAAGCTTTTAGAATATCATTAGTAAATAGGTACGGAACCCTTAGAACGCGAGTCCGACTCGCACTTGCCCGCTTTTTTTTTTATTCCGACGCGGAAAGTTCTGCGTTTGAAAAATTTGTCAAATATGACAGCAGGGGCACCCCGGACACTACATACACCGAGCGCTAATTTGAAATTGGAAGGTCGCGTAGGCTCGCATATTGAGTACAAAAGACGCTCAGAAGAACCACGAGTATCTCACGGGCGGGTGCGCGCGGAGGTGTGGAGTTTGATTGCAAGGCTTAGGGTACATCTCGCCCCCTCAAAAACTGGCCCATGGGCGAGATGTACCTTTTGAAAAATAGCTAGGGCCAGATTCGCCCTAAAGCAAGTTCATGTTCAGGCCAGTTGTACCTTTTAAATATCACTGGGGGATTGCAATGGGGGCGGAGAGTGTCCGTTCTGTATAGTAGTATTCTGTGCCAGAGGTGTCAATAACCTAAAAAGCGTAGCGATACTTGCAATCCTAATCTAAAGATCCGTTGCTACCTTAAGAAGTCCGTTGCCACTGCTTAGTTTGGGCACAGAACCATAGAATAAAGTAATAGTACGGTCAACCGCTTGTCGGTAGAAATTTTTTCAACTCTATTACCACGCCATAAGGTCCAAAAGTGTTTCTACCGATGTGCGGCCGTGTGTACTATCATACAGAACGGACACTCTCCGCCCCCCTTGCAATCCACTCCGCATCACAGCCCGCATCCCCGTGCGCACCCGCTTGCGAGATTCTCGTGGTGCTCCTGAGGGTACCACGCGATCTTCCAATTTCAAATTTCAACTTCGCGCTCGTTGTATGTAGTGTACGCGGTGTAACAGAACCTAAAAAGCATTGGACTATGCGCTAAACTCTACCACCTTCAAAAACAACTTTTTCTGGGTCCCCACCGACCTTAAAACCTACACTACACGAAGACCTTCGCGCAAATAGGGCTATTCGTAGAGTGGTCCTCATTTTCTCACCATATAAAGACACATGTCAGCATAATCGCAAATAACAGGAACTAGAAAAACTAGTTTAAACGTAGATCAAAGTACCTGATTAAAGGCTCAGGACTTTCAATTAAATGGAGATTAGTATCCTGTTTTCCGATGGCATCATTAGAACTACCTAGATAGGTACAGTCAACCGCTCGTCGGTAGAAACTTTTTCAACTCTATTACCACGCCATAAGGTCCAAAAGTGTTTCTACCGACGAGCGGCCGTGTGTACGTAGGTACAGCAGGTAGCAAGTGGAAACAAAACCTATACAGGGTGTAACAACAAGGGTATTCCAACCAAGGGACATCCCTTGAAACATCACATGAATATGCCCATGAAACTGAACAACTTTCCCTAAGGAACATGGGTCGAAATATGAAAAAAACTGACCTCCCGTAGAAACTGAATCAGCTGATAATGCATTTTGTATGGGAGGTACCTCCCCTAAAAAGTTAAAGTACGATAAAAAAAATTCTAGTCATCTCATTGTGTGGGGTGTTGTTGGATAGGTCTTCTAAAATTAATATGAGTCTGCTGATATCATTTTTCGATTTAGGGATTCGTTTGCGAAATGTTAAACTTAAAATCTAATTTTTAGAGTTCCGTACCTCAAAATAAACAAACGGAACCTTTATTGGATCACTTTGTTGTCTGTCTGTCTGTCTGTCAAGACCCTTCTTGTATCAGGTTGAAATTGATAAAGAATATTAAGATCTTTAAACCACACAAGATTTGAAAATTTCAATTTTTTTCAACGGCGCAATCACTAGATATGGCTTTTTATGTCCTCATCTCCATACATTTATGCAAAAAAGCAAAACCTACAGGGTACTTACCGTTGACCTAAAATTATGAAATTTGGCAAGAAGCTAGGTCTCACAGTACAAATAAAGGGAAAAGTCTAAAATAATTAAATATTTAAATTTTTCTCACAACTAATAGTAACCAATTAAGGTGAGCTCCCGTTTCAAGAACTATTCTATAAAAGAGGGGTCAAGTTGGATGGTCGCGGGGTTTTTAAAATCAAAGAGCAAAAGCTTTTAGTATATCATGTGGTAGATAGGTACGGAACCCTTAGGGCGCGAGTCCAACTGGCACTTAGCCGGTTTTTTTCTTGGAGCCTAGTGTCCAATACACATTCCCCGAAACAAAATGCTACGCTTGCGAAACCGGGGCGGGCCGTTGGTAAAATAAAATAAAAATAATAATAAATAAAATAATTTTATTTTAACACTTTGTCGGCGTGGAAAAAAATGTATATCCGTACTAAATTACAGCTTTCTAGTATTAAGGATCATACAGACATATCAGACAGACGGACATGACGAAACTATAAGGGTTCCTTTTTGACTACGGAACCCTCAAAAGTAATGAACATACTGGCTATAGCTGCATATAATAAAGCTCATTTTAAATTATAAAAAAAATATAAACAAGTAGTCAATGGGGAAAAGTAGCGTACATAACATGTGAAAAAAAAAACATCTCGGGCGTTGAATCACTCTCAGGATACTACTCTTGAATCCTTCGTCGCTCTCGGGATCCAACTTAGTCCTTCGAAGAGAATTTCCTTTCCCTTCTCGGTTATTCATGAGCGCCATCTAGCTTTATGCTTTTCTGGGTTACGATTTCTACAAGGGGATGATCAGTTCTTCTTATTTTTGCTATCATACACAATGGACACACTCCGCCCCTTACAATCCACTCCCGCACCCCCGCGAGCACCCGCCCGCGCGATTCCCGTGGTTCTCCTGCGGGTCAATTTCAAATTCGCGTCAGGGGTGTGCCTCTCCTACTCACTGTAGCAAAAGTACTAAAATAAATCTATTTTTGTTTCAGATAAAAAAATTATCTTAAAAGGAGTGTCAGGGCACTTCCGATCAGGCGAGCTGACAGCCATCATGGGGCCCTCAGGAGCCGGCAAGTCCTCACTTATGAATGCTCTCACTGGGTTCTAGTGAGTTATTTTTTTATTTTGTGTCTAATAATCTACGTTATTAAAGCGGCTTTTAGTGAAGTAAAGCGATGTATACCGCGTTCAGAAGAAGTCTGTCTATGACGGTTATTTTTCGCGCATGGGTGACAGGCGGAGAGCCAATGAACGATTCGCTCGCCCCCGGGGGGGAGGGAGCCGCGCTCACCCCCGCGACTCTTTTTTTTGACTTCCGCGCATTAGCGGTCACATACAGAGTTATTTTGTGAGCAGTATACGTAACTGTAATTTTAATTAAAACGACTTAAATTAAAGCGGTAGTACAAGTAAACAAAAAACACATTTACAAGTTTACTATCAAGTACCGCGAACCGGTTGGCAGTTTTGAAAAGCATGACCTACACTAACAAGTTTTAAAAGAGTAAAAAAGCATAGCTTTGATTATTTCTTCTAAAAATAGTGTAAAAACTATTATTCGATCTTTAACTATGAAATTGCCGTTTTGTATGGCGAATTTTAGGTAAACTCAATTTTCAGTACTAACATTTTTGCATTATTTTTATGAATTTAAAATCCAAATTTTTATTATTCTATAAGCATGACTGGGGAGACATTAAACTTTCAGGAGCTTAAATTTAATATTTGAAAAGTATTATCTGTAAAAAAATATAACAAATCTAATGATGAAATCGGACGAAATTTAAGACGTACAATTTTCGAACCTTTAATTTTATATATCAAACTAAAATTGAAAACTTTATTTTATGCGTAAATTGATAACCTTGAAGTCAACTTCAAAAATAAGACAAATGAAAAAGAAAATTGCTTTAGAATAATATAGTACTCAAGCCATTTCTAGATATTGTTATTTTAAAGTTTCATTATTGTTCTAGTTTCATCGTCGTTCTAGTCCGTGCACTCCTGTGGTGCACTCCGCGCACGCTACGCCAGCGCGCGTATCCACAGAAATATTTAGAATAGAAGCGGCAAAAATTTAAATAATAAACATTAAAAAAAATTACCCCTATTGAAAACCCGTGAAATTGATTCTACTCTCGATTCTGAACAAACTATTTTCTCAGTTTCGCTTATTCCGTTAATACGTTTAATTACAATGAGAAAAAAAATATTTGATTATTTTCTTTGTCAGCACTCAAGGCGTATCCGGCACAATACGAGCGGGAGACAGCGTGTGTCAGTTGGGTGGAGGCAAAGACACCTCACTCCGGTCCCTCAAGTCTTATAGGAAGAAATCCTGCTACATCCTCCAAGACGACAGACTGAATCCTCTCTTCACCGTCCTCGAACTGATGAAGTTTGCAGCAGACATGAAGCTGGGACACACATTCACAGAAAAACTTAAACTAACTGTGGTGAGTTGAGAAATACTAGTTTTGTGATTTATTTACATTAATTTTGAGTAACAGACGACAGCACACAGCTCGAACATAATTCACGGAGAATCGACTTTGAGCAGACAAGGTCTTTGTCAAGTTGTTTGACCAATGTTAAATGTAATGTTAGCATAATGTGAGGACTGTCAGAAGCCTAATTCTTCAATATCATTGGGTAATGAAACATCATTCAAATAATTCAAAATTACCCACAGATTCTAGTGAAGAATGATAATTAAATATAATGTAATAGTGTTCCACTGTAAATTTTCGTGTAATATGATCCACCTTTTAACACTTTTAAAAATAATGAAAAATTTGTATTTTTGGAATCGAAAATTCGATTGACCTTTGAAGGTTCCTCTGAGTTTCAAGGTGTGAAAATTTCAAGTTTCTCGGTCAACGTAGTCAGAAGATATGGCCATTTTATATCCCCTTCCCCATACATTTATAATATTTTCCAAAACCCAAGGGTACTTGTAGACCTAGAAAATTCTATTAAAATGTCTTACAGGTCAAGTAAAGTATCGAAAGTAATTAAATGTTACAACTTTTCTTACCACCCAGTATAACCAATTCAAGAGGATCTGCCATTTCAAACACATTCATATTACAGAGGGGTCATTACAAGAAAAGGGCCAAAAAAGCGTGTAGTGTAGCAGGTTTTTACGGGTGCGCATCACTTCGTATAAATATTTTTCGTATATCAACGTTTCAATAACATTCAATTGATATAATAAACGTTCTTATAACAACTATTAGCATAATTTTGTTTGACATAACGTACCTTTACTAACATTTGGCATAACTATCATTTCACCTAACTATCTTTCATATATAATATATTTATTTATTTAATAGGTTTGCCAACAGGTTTACATTTGAACTTAATAACTAGCATACATAAATGGTAATGCAGAGAAGTACACCCAATTACAGGCAAACACAGCAAGCGTACAAATAAGTAAAGTAGAAATTCACTCTTAAGATTATATTAATGTAGATTGTGTCTTAGATTGTGTGTTAAAGGTGTACAAAGGTTTTTTAAATGTATAACAAGACATATTAAAAATATCCAAGTCAATGATAGGCTGATAAGTATTACATAGTTTATTGTGTTCGCGGCATATTCTTTGCAGCAAGCTGTTAAATCCCAAATTGGTTCTAGAAATCTTTACATCAAAAGGTCTATAATTGACGAGGTCTAGGGACCACTAATCTTATTTGCGCCAACAAACTAAAGCAATCCACGAGTCCTCTTAAAATTTTATATAAAAGGATTTCGTCCGATATCCAGCGGCGATCCTCAAGAGTAATAAAGTTAAAATATTTAAGACTGATGCTATCCTAGCCTAATTAAAAGTGGAAAGTTTTTTTTCATGCACAGTCAAAAAGAATAGAAACTGCTTTTGAATCCTTTCAATCCTATCGATGTGAACTCTATGTGCGGACTCCTTAGAGCAACGCGTCAAACCGCGCAAGCCCGTTGCGTGCGAAAATCGTGTTACTCTATGGCGGACTCCATACATTTGAACAGTACTCTAAAATTGTACGAACTAAAGCGAAGTAAACAGACTTGCAGTTTTGCAGGTTCTCCATAAAATTACTAACCTAACCCATTTACTTATATATAAGTACTAGCCCATCGGCACGTTACAATGTCCCCAATTCGTTGGTCCGAAATTTGACGTTTAGGACCAACAAATGTCAGTCGTTGTCAGTCATATTGTCAACATTGGATGCAAATAAACTTACCAACAAAATGGAATGTTCTTATTTAAAGAAACAACATACTCTTATTATTATTATCGTTATTTCTTATTATTGTTTTTGACTATAATCCAATCAATGAAACTCAAAAACCAGGCCTAAATCACATATAAACAGTAAAAGTTTGTTTTGTTTTTTCCCGCCATATTATTTCCGTTCCGTGTATTTAGCACCGACCGAAGTACTACACAACGTAGTTCACGCGATTTTTCACAGATGGCGCTATTTTTTCTTGTATGGGGAAATTTTGAGCCGCTTGTTCCCAAGACCCTATCTTGACTATATAAATCTATGACCTAACCTAACATTTTATATAAAATTCATATAAAATTTAATTCGTATAAAATTCATTTGATACATGATTTTTTTATTAATTTACTTATTATTTATTTAATTTATAATAATAAAACAAAAAAAATATAATAATCAATTAGTTTATAATAATTTTGTATAGTTTTATGCTTATTTAATTAAAATTGTTGTAAAAACGAAAAGATAAGGCTCAATTAAATTGATCATAGGCGAGCGAAGCGAGTTGGTTAGGTTCGAAGGGTATGGCGGAATTGAGGAGGCGAGCGGAGCGAGCTCCGCTCCATACCGCCATACCCTTCAGGTTAGGTTGACATAAATGCATGCGTATGCCTGCTTGCCTGCATGCTTGCTTGCTTGCTTGTATGCATGCTTGCTTATGCATGTTTGCTGTATGCATGCTTGAATGCTTGCTTACTTGTCTGTTAATGGCAAGGGCTTAGTAGAATGGATAATAGGCGAGCGTAGCGAGCAAAAGAGTTCGGGGCACCCCGACACAGTTGGTTAGGTTCTAAGGGTATGGCGAAATTAAGCGGAGCGAGCTCCGCTTCATTCCGCCATACCCTTCAGGTTAGGTTGGCATGAATGTATGCGCATGTCTGCTTGCCTGCATGCATGCATGCATGCTTGCTTGCTTGCTTGTTTCGTGCTTGCTTGCATGCATGCCTGCTTGCCTTTGCTTGCTTTTTTTGCATAATGCATGCTTTGTTGTTCATTTACTTAATAATTAATGTGGATATTATAACTAAACAATGAAAATAACGAACTGATATTATATGAAATGGGTATTATACGAAATGATGATTATATGAAACATTTTTATAGAAAATGTTTATTATACGTTTTGAAATTATATGAAATGTTAATAATAGGTCTTTACCTATGAAATTGCCGAAATTTTCTTACAGATTAATGAGATCATAATTCCTATAATTCTAATGCTATTTTTTTCATTTGTCTTATATTTGAAAGTTGACTTCAAGATTATCAATTCACGCATAAAATAAAGTTTTTATTTTTAGTTTGATATATAAAATTAAAGGTTCGAAAATTGTTCGTCTTAAATGTCGTCCGATTTCATCATTAGATTTGTTACATTTTTTTACAGATAATATTTTTCGTAAATTTAATTTAAGCTTCTGTTAGCTTAATGTCTTCCCAATAATGCTTAAAAATATAAAAAAAAATTGGATTTATAATTCCTAATAAAAATGCAAAAATGTTAGTACTGAAAATTGAGTTTACCTAAAATTCTCCATACAAAACGGCAATTTCATATACCTATTATGTGAAATGTCGATTATACGAAATAATTATTATATGAAACAAAATTATATGAAACATTGTTACATCAATTAAATGTTTCATTAAAAGTTGTTATATCACCTATTACACACCCGGTTTTTACTTTCGAGCGGAGCGAGAAAGGTATTGTATTCGTGAATAAAAAAGTTTTTCTAATTTTCTCAAAAATGTGTTCTATATCACTTATACATCATAAAAAACAAGTCTCCTAAAAATGTCCGTCCGTTGGTCGGTCGGTCGGTCGGTCAGTCGGTCGGTCGGTCGTTCGGTCGGTCGGTCGGTCGGTCGGTCGGTGGGTCGGTCGGTCCGTCGGTAGGTCTGTCCGTCACGCTTTGGCCTAGCGGCTAAACGAATGGTCCGATTGACACCATATTTTGAATTTAGAAGTTTTATGCAAATCCATCGAAGGGTTCTAAGTGGTTTCTTGCTGGCTCTCATTTTGAGAGTAGAAGTCATACAACGAAAATGAAAAATTTAAATTTTCTCAAAAACGGCTCATAGAATCTTAATAAAACTTTGCATGACCAAGCATCTCCATGTAAGATATCTTGCACGAGTATCAATTGATCTGTGTAATTTAATATAAGGAATGTTCCTGTACCACCAAATCGTAAATATGTGATTTACCCAAAATTGGTTCCATTGAGTTTATTAAAATTTTCTATAATATTAACCCTGGATTGGTTGTCTACCTGACTGGATATTCTTTATGATTTTTTTGAATAAAATTTAGTACACAGGGTGTACCAAAAACTGAAAGGCCTTGCTCAGTAGACCTAACTGAACAATATCCATAAGGAACATGTGTTGTGAAATTAAAAAAATGTCCATGCAAGTCTCCTACGGTAGTGTCCATTAATCTGTGAAAATTCATATAAAGGGTGTTCCAGTACTACTAAAAGTTAACATGTGATTTACTTGAAATCGTTTGAGGTTTGTTTGTTTTAATGTTTGACAATTTGAATTCTGAATTGATCTGTATATTTCATTCGAAAATTTTTTTGGAAAGACGTAAATAAAGTTTGTATTTCCATACTATGTGTATGGCATTACAAATTTGAGTTTGCGGTTGATAGTTTTTCCTCGAGTATTGCGAGAAAGTAAGTGCAGTGCTGCTGTACCATTTATTTCTTTTGATTTAGCTGGTGATATTTATAACCAAATATCTACCTTTTTCCGTTTTTATAGACGTATTTATTAAAGTTTTAGTTCACTATAAATAGCTGGCAAATATTCCGTGAATCATAAATTCATAATATATATTCAAATGTGTAATGACGTGTTAGTTTTTTTTATTCTCATGTTTGATTGGTCATTCAACTGGAGTAGCCACCAGATTATGTAATATTGTGTTTATCAAGTTCTACGGTATTTAAATGAGTAGACTTAAGAAAAGTGTTTGTAAAGTTAGCAAAAAGTCATGGCCAAATATGGACTTTAAAAAAGTACGAAGATTGTAATAGTACATTAAGATGCACGTGCGCTATTTTGGATATTACGGCCGAGGCTCAGAAATTGCAGCCCGAGCCGCAGGCGAGGGCGTAATGGAGCCGAGGGTGTAATCACCAAAGCGCACAAGCTTCTTACGACGTTTTTCAACACATTTGCGAATAAAAACGAATCAAAATCGCGCTTTCCTTTTTTTCCTAAGGAAATTTCGTAGAAGTTTTTCTCACATTTTCTAGGGCACCCTATACACCGGACTCGTGTTTTTGTTCAAGTATTTTCGACGTTCTACACTTATCACTGTTTTTCTTATTTGTAGAAGTCATTTATTTTTTAATTACATTAAACACATTTCACAACAAGAAATATCTGTTAAAATGGCGCGCGTATTACTTTTTTCGAAGACACAGATTATACATGCGCGCGCAGGAGACAATGACTAAGCAATCAAACAGACTACTTTTCAATTTATTTTAAAATTTAATATTTTGTTACTTTAAAGACAAATTTGTAATTAGTTAGTTGATTAAAATCAATATTTTCGTTTAATTAACGTTTATTTATCATATTATCGAACACAGTTTATTAATTCATTAAATTATTATGAATGTTATAGATATAGAAACTCCTTGCACCTTGCCGCTATAAAAAACAAAACAAAAATAAAACACTAACCTGTCAAACAGTTTACTCAGCAAGGAGGTCTAGGCTGAATGGTCACTGATCGTTGCCTGCCTTTTAAGGCGAAATAAACAAAAAAAAAAAGCAAGGAGGTCTTTGTTCTGAGGCTCACTCCCATGAATTATTTAATATTGAATATTTTGTTACTTTAAAGACAAATTTGTAGTAAGTTGGTTGATTAATAAAAGTATTTCCATGTAATTAACATTTATTTATCATATTATCGAACACAGTTTACTTTTTCATGAAAATATTATGAATGGTATAGATATAGAAACTCCTTGCATCTTGCCGATTAAAAAAAAGACAAAAATTACAACACTAGTGAAATTATAGTAATGAAAAAAGCACGCGTGTTTAATAAGCTGGATTATGGACCTTAATACAGTGCAAATAGAGCTGTTTTATGAGCAAATGTGTTGAAAAATAATATAAAGAAATAATGTTTATATTTTTTTCATTAATGAATAGTCATGATATTTGGATTTCCTTTGAATTACGTTACGTAACTATTATGAATGGACAGGTACCTACTAGTGACTAGTTATTATCACAAAAATAATCTTCATCTACGTCACCAGCTGATTGTAGAGGTCATCGAACCCTCCACACACTTCACTCTCCTTCTTGGGCTAAAACTTATTTTTTTTTATATATTTTTATAAAATTAATGATGCAGAAGCATTCCTTAAAAGGAAAGTAACATCGTAATTTTTAGGGTTCCGTACCTCAAAAGAAAAAAACAGAACCCTTATCGAGCTCACTTTGTTGTCCGTCTGTCTGTCTGTCTGTCTGTCTGTCAAGACCCTTTATCTCACGAACGGGTAAAGGTATCAGGTTGAAATTAATACCATATATTAGGATCCATGAACCACACAAGATCTGAAAATTTAAATTTTTTACAACGACGCAATCAAAAGATATGGCATTTTATGTCCGAGTCCGACTCGCACTTGGCCGGTTTTTTTATACTTACTTTGTCCGCGATTACGCGTCTATAGCCCATACTACCTATTGCTAGGCTCAGCTCTACCAGCAAACATTTTCAGTTTTTGGTAAACCTTCTCCTACAATCACCCGTTATACTCTAGTATTAAGTTTTCTGTAGATATTTTCGTAAACATCGGATGTATTTTTAGGGTTCCGAACCAAAATGATCCAAACGGGCCCAAAATGTAGATATCTTTAACAAATAAGTCCATAGTATTGTAAAAACCTTGTAAAAACATTGTAAAACCTTTATTCGTGAATAAATTATCTGAATCTGAAAAAAATCTGAGTATTATCTTTCTTACTATCCCACAGATACGCGAAATACTAGACACTCTAGGGTTATCAACGACTGAAGAAACGAGATGCGGGAATCTCTCCGGAGGACAGAGGAAGCGGTTGTCGATCGCTGTCGAACTTATTGACAACCCTCCTGTCCTGTTCCTAGATGAACCCACCACGTAAGTTATTATTTGTTACTATTAAATGATTAATTATTTCGTAAACTTCATTATTTGTCATCGTGTAACGATCAATGGGGAAGCTCTTGACTATATTGCTCAGGGGACAGTGACGACGACGACGTAACGTCTTGGGGTCGACGATGTAACGAGCTCACTCTGAAGAAGCTTATTCAGTAAAGATTGAATTGATAATTGAATTTTTAATTTTATGTCATGTAAAAGTAGCCTACAAGAGGAACTTCAAGACTACGAAACCCTAAAAAAATGACATAATTCTATATAAAATTTTATCCGTTATTTGACTATGATTTTTCCAAAATCCTAACTCAGAATATTTTGTTCATCGACTTTGCAATATTTTACTGGTTTGGCTGTGCATTGTCTGTCAGTCAACATAAGTTTCTGATAAGATTCGATTTGCATCAGTGTGTAACTCTTGTCGATGCTCTGAAGGTCGTTCAACTCTTTGATTTTCCTTGAGTGAATATCATTTTAGAAGCTAACAAAAACTTTGGTCTGCCACACTTCGGAAAACAGAGGAAGTGGTTTATCAGGACATTTGTCTCAGGGATATGATGAAAACAGAGATTTGCCCAAATCCCTAAGCGATTTGACCAAAGACCGGAAGAAGACAAAAAGTACCAATTTTTTATAAATTATTTCTAACATATCTAAACCGCATCTAACCTAACACAAATAAACCTAACATAACCGAACCAAACATAATCTAACCTTACTTAACATCATCAATCATCTGACGAACAATAACCTTTATAAATAAAATAATATATTTATTTTAACAATCATTGTTTTCTATCGAGGGGTCAATGCCTTCTATTGTATGCTTCTATTAAAATTTAAACCTAAAAGCTAAATGGAAGATATAAATAGAGTCGAAACTTGTATATTTTTTAAGGGAAAAAATACATAAGACCCTCCGTATCATAGAACAGAAAACCCATAGTCGCCATTTCAAATATCCTCAAGCTGTCAAGACACGTCTGCGTTTGCATGGATTTGGCTTTTGACACCATCATGACGCATACTAACTGACTCACTGATTCATCAACCAACGCCGAGCCAAAACTGCTGAAGCTAACAACCTTTAATGTTGGTAGTCAGAAAGGGTTATATACTAAATTCACCATTTATAGGGGATGAAATGGGGCTGAAAGTGTGTATGAAATAAAAGTAACTTACCTATGGTTGACGCTTTGGAGTGAGATTGGCTCGGCGTTGGTTTTTGAAGTTTATAGAGTTTATATTTTTAAGTACATCGGGAGATTTTGTGCAAGGACATAAGTTGCAATTATAAAATAAAAAATAAAAAGAAATATTTCATAATAAATCAAGAATTAATGAAAAAAAAACAAGTGTGTCAGCATTTCCTAGAAAATACTAAAAATCATCCACAAAAACATTTCAGCGGTCACGTGCCACCTTTCGCGTCTTACTATTCCACCAAAGAGTATTATATGTTCCTTTCGTTAGTATTATAATAATTTAGGGGTGGTATTAATAAATCCCTCTCAAGTATGAGATTGCTCTCAAGATGTATTTTACACATATAAAATATACATCTTGAGTGCAAGCTCAGACTTGAGAGGGATTTATCCATACGACCTTGATTCAACCGCCAGTATTAGGTGCATGACAGATGTACCCCTTACCCCCCTTCATCCCGCGCTTCCCCTAGTTACCAAGCAGTGACGTGCCGTCGACATTGTCAACTATCAAATGTCATGCGCCTAATTTTACGGTTGGATAGAGGTACGAGTATACTGATTATCTTACCTTTTCTCTACCGTGTATACTATGACATCGATTCACCTTTGTACGTTTCTTTCGCAGAGGCTTGGACAGCTTAACCTCACTTCAATGCATAGAGATGCTTCAGAAACTCGCAAGAAATGGCAGAACCATCGTATGCACCATTCACCAACCCTCAGCTTCACTTTACGCCATGTTTGATCAGGTAAATAAATAGTCTTTCTTAATTTACAAGTTATGACAGAAAGGATTAGGAATCAAGAGAGCTATTTTTAGGGTTCCGTAGCTAAATGACAAAAAACGGAACCCTTATGGATTCGTTATGTCTGTCTGTCTGTCCGTCCGTATGTCACAGCCACTTTTTTCCGAAACTATAAGAACTATACTGCTGAAACTTGGTAAGTAGATGTATTCTGTGAACCGCATTAAGATTTTCACACAAAATAGAAAAAAAGCAATAAATTTTAGGGTTCCCCATACAACTGAAACCCTTTTTTCATCAAACCGATACGTGCGGGGTATCTGTGGATAGGTCTTCAAAAATGATATTGAGGCTTGTAATATAATTTTTTTCTTAACTGAATAGTTTGCGCGAGAGACACTTCCAAAGTGGTAAAATGTATGTCCCCCTCCCCTGTATCTTCTAAAATAAGAGAATGATAAAACTAAACAAAAATATGATGAACATTACCATACAAACTTCTACCGAAAATTGGTTTGAACGAGATCTAGTAAGTACCTAGTTTTTTAGGGTTCCGTACCTCAAAAAAAAAACCGGTCAAGTGCGAGTCGGACTCGCGCGCCGAGGGTTCCGATATACCTATAGTATTTTTGGAAGCAATAAAGTCCATTTTCAGGACCGCAAAACTAAATTTGTTTGTAAAGGTTTTTTGCAGATTTCTGAAAAACTGTGCAACTTAGAAAGATCGTTTTATTTTTGCTGTAAAGTTTATATAAACTTCTGTCAACTGTAATTAATTCAGATTTTTCCTTACTCAAACTTCGGAGATAAGGGGGGGGGAATGGTATTTTTCTTGACATTTTTCATCATAACTTTAAAACTAAGAAATTTAAAAAAATACAAAAATATATTTTAAAATGTACAAGTAAAGCCCTTTCATATGATACCCCACTCGACCTGGTAGCGACAATTTGAAATTTGGCCCCCCCTATTTTGGCCCCCTTTATATTAATAATCATACTTTTTTCAAATTTTTTTCTTGTGCAATTAAGTTGGGCAACTATATTCTAAAACTATTCCAAATTTCAGGTTGATAGCATAAGTGGTTGCTGAGATATAGAGGTGTGACAGACAGACGGACAGACAGACAGACAGACAGACAGAGCGGCACCATAAGGGTTCCTTTTTTTACCATTTTGGTATCGGAACCCTAAAAACAGAACCCTTATAGGATCACTTTGTTGTCCGTCTGTCTGTCTGTCCGTCTGTCAAGACCCTTTATCTCACGAACGGGTAGAGGTATCAGGTTGAAATTAATACCATATATTAGGGTCCATAAAACACACAAGATCTGAAAATTTCAATTTTTTATAACGTCGCAATCAAAAGATATGGCATTTTATGTCCTCATCTCCATACATTTATGCACTAAAGCAAAACCTATAGGGTACTTCCCGTTGACCTTAAATTATGAAATTTGGCAAGAAGCTAGGTCTCACAGTACAAATAAAGGGAAAAGTCTGAAATCATTAAATATTATAACTTTTCTCAAAACTAATGGTAACCAATTGAGGTGAGCTCCCGTTTCAAGAACATTAATACTCGTATAAGAGAGGGCTCAAGTTGAATGGTCGCGGAGGCTATTTTTGTTTTGGTTCTATTTTAAAAACGGGAACACTTACAAACTTGAAAATTGGTATGTGTATAGTGCATAAACTATAAAATAACATCAAAAATTAAAATTTGGTCAAGCGCGTGTCGGACTCAAAAAATCTAGCACATTAACTTACTGAAATTTCAACTAATACAATTAAGATTATGTGGTGGTACGGAACCCTCGGTGCGCGAGTCCAACTCGCACTTAGCTGGTTTTTTTAATACGTCATACCTTTCATTCAATCAACTCAAATATAAATTTTAGTTACTTACATCGCATAATAAAGGGTTTTAGCAATAAAAATACCATAACTTTTACTTATATACGTACAGGTTTGTACGGAACCCTCCATGCGCGAGTCCTATTCGTACTTGGCCAGTTTTTTTAATATCACCGGTAGATAAAATATCACTTTTGAGACTTTATAATTCTATTTTTCCGTGATAAGCTGTTAAAAAGTAGATAAAAATATATCATATCAATCTTCAAAGAATCTGTGATTTTAAATTAACTGAGTTATTTTTTATCACCCCGAGATATGGTGATACGGTTGTTCTTGAAAATGTGAAAAAAATCACTGTAGTAGTATTTATGATGACATTAAAATAAAAAACTATCACACCTAAGTAGGCTTTACAGGTTAATGAGTTATAGCCGAAAATATAAAAAATTGCAAGGCAATCAGGTGCTAAAACCTCGCTGAGCATTAGGAGGTAAAAGTTTATTTTATGAATTACTAAATCAAAACCTTCTTTGCGATAAAAACTACGGAACCCTATAATGCGCGTGGCCCAACACGCACTTGTCCGGTTTGCACCTTGTATACATATACTTGTCCTTGATAAATGCCATTGGTAATATCCATATAGCTCAAGAATTATGAATAAATTCTAAAGATGATTCACATAGTACGATTCTTTGTCTAGATTCTCGCTGTCTACGTATTTATCTGAGGGCTGAGGTAATATTAATCTTACGTAACAGAACTTATAATTATACGTAATATTATAGCCCTTGACAATCAGTAGTGAGTAAGTACTACATTATGGTAGTATTGCGTATATACATTTTATTGGTTTTTTACATGTTTTTTATCTATCACAGAATGTTTTATATATATCGTACGCGTATAGGTACATTTATTTAAAACGTTTAACAGTATGTTTATCAAAGCTTAATATTTCGAACTATTTATTTATGATTAATGAAAGAAATTAATAAAAAAAAACCTTAGGCTGCGTCCACAATGTCTTGTTATTCTTTTTGATGGATTTTGTATGTACGAAACGCCACAATGATTACGAATTCACTATATTTTTTAAAATAATCTGCTATAAACCAGTGGTTCTCAATAAGTTTTTCCTTTACAATATACCTAAAGATTAAGCTCGCGTAATATGCGTTTCAAATGAGAACCACAGTGGTTTGTAGCAAACTTAATCGATACAGGGTGAAGTTAGTTTGACGGCTACTACTTCATATTATGCATGCAGCCGCAAATCTATTAGGCTCAGTCTCATTCTGATTTGAAATGCATAGTATATTATTTGGATTATACTAATTGCATTTCTGACCACATACATACTACTAATTAGCGGCAAACAGTATTTAGTGCCCTATTGCAGAATATTAAAAAACAGCTTTAAATAATATTAATCAATTAGATGGAGGATGGGCAGCAGCATCCTCCTGTGTATCATACCATCTTAATTACTGCGGTCATCTACAACCGCGGTCAATGGTGCCAGCCGTAACGCTGACAAGCGAGGTGACGATGGTAGTTCCCCTCCACATTTTTCCAGCAAAAACTAGAATTCTGGAGGGAGCTCCCTGTCCTGTAGTGGACGTTTCATGGGATGTTATGATGAATCAATTTATTATAACACGTAGGTGATTCTAAATACCCAAAACCTCTCGAGGGGTTTGTTCTACCCATGTACACACGGCCGCACGTCGGTAGAAACACTTTGACCTTGAGGGGGTCTCTGGTTTCGGGCGTTTTAAGCGTAGCGAAGGTTCAGTTTACACTGGTTTTGTTTCAAGGTGCTTGCTGCCGTGCTTATCTGAACAACTTATGTACGACTTTTGGAAATAAAAAAAAAATATTCTCGATACAAATTGACTGGATCACATTATAATTTTGTATGAGAATCGATTTTTTAAATTTTAATTACCATTAGTTGTAAAACAAAAGTTGTTCAATTACATGGGTGGAACTACTACCACCCGAGAGGTTATGCGCATTTGGAATTACACGTTGTAGAAAATATAATAACAGGGTTTCGTGCTCACTGCCAAAGAGCGAATAGATGCAAATGCTCAAGTTTAGAGCAATATCTTTTATAAGGACATCTGGACAGAATTGTCTATCAGAAACTTTATATCTTTTCTAAACTTACTAGCTATGGGTACATTTTGTTCGTGATGTTTTTATAGATTGATTTCAACTTCTTGAATTATGTTACCAAGAAATTGCCAATCTAAAATTGCCAATGTAAACCCTTGGGAAATGCGCGTACCAAAAATTGGGAACCACTGGACTAAACGTATAGCCCCTTTTAGGGTTCCGAACTAAAATGGTAAAAACGGCACCCTGGTGCGACTTCGTCTGTCAGGTCTGTTTGTCGCGGATTGTCTGTCTGTCACACAACACCTGTTTATCTCAGCAACCACCACTGAGCAAAGAACCACACGTGCAACCACAAACATTATCGATCGACTTGGGAACACTTTTAAAATATACTTACACAATTTTATTGGAAATAAAAAATAAAAATAAAATTTAAATTATGATTGTAAATAGGGGGCAAAATTTAAAATTGTCGTTACTAAGTCAAGTGGGATATCATAATGAAAGGGCTTTACTTGTACATTCCAATATTGGTTTTTGTATTTTTTTAACACTCAATGTAGATTCTTCACAGAATACTTATTGAATGTCATGCAGAATACAATGCAAATATAGCGAGTCTACGTCGTTTCGGATCGTGCTATGGCAGCGTAAAAGAAACGGCAAGAAACCACTGCAGCACGGCCTACTTTAAGAGTCGGCTTTTTGCAATGTGTTTCTTGTGTTTCGCTGGAATATCAGAGCACCATACCTCCTTGTGATTGATATAGTCATCTAATCTATAGTAAGCTTTTTTACATAATGTTTGCTTTACACATTCTTTTAACTTTCTCTCAGATAATTGAACTATATTGTCTGGTATTTTGTTGTAGTATCGTACACACAGACCAACGAAAGATGTATTGACTTTAGTTAAACTAGTATATGGCTGATCAATTTTGTATTTATTTCTAGTATTAACACTATGCCTAATATTCATCAATTTTTAGGTAATTGATGAATATTCTTTCTAGCGTATATAATGTTTTCATAAATATATTGGCATGGCACTGTCATAATGTTGATCTCCTTAAAGGGAATCACGAGTCTTCAGGCAATAAATTGCTCTTATAGCCCTCTTTTGTAAAACGAATACTGAATGGATATCAGCTGCCCGGCCCCAAAGTAGTATGCCATAAGACATAATGCTATGGAAGTAGCTAAATTAAACCAGCCTTGCGGTAGCCACATCAGTAAGTTGTCTGATTTTTATGACAGCATATGCAGCCGAGCTCAATCGACCAGAAAGAGCCATTATATGAGGCCCCATTGAAATTTAGAGTCTAGTTTTAACCCTAAGAAAACTGTACTATTAACAAAATCTAATGTTTCATTATTCAATACTACGTTATGTGAATCAGACCTTACATTTGGTAGTGCAAATTTAATACATTTAGTTTGTTTGGCGTTTAAGACTAAATTGTTGACAGTAAACCATGCATGAATATGTCCAAGTACATCATTAACCTCGTTATAATTGTGTGATTTCCTACTTACATTAAATATTAATGAAGTATCATCAGCAAATAATACAATCTTTGACAGATTCCTCACTACCAAAGGTAGATCATTAGCATAAATAAGGAATAAAAATGGCCCTAATATGGACCCTTGAGGTACACCACTTTTGAATACAGACCCCAGTGACTTTGTCCCGTTTACTTGTACCTTTCGAATTCTATTTTCCAAATATGACTTAAGGAGTTTAAGTGAGTTACTCTTAACACCGTAATGTTCAAGATTTAGCAACAATGTGCTATGATCTACGCAATCAAATGCTTTGGATAGATCACAAAAGATGCCATTAGCATCTTCAGATTTTTCCCACGCGCAAAAGATGTATTTTAAACGTGCAGTCCCAGCATCCGTTGCACTGCGTCCTTTCGTAAAACCAAATTGATGGTCATGCAGTAAGTTATTTCTATTGAAGTATGACCTTCTCAAAAATTTTACTAAGTGCAGGCAAGACTGATATAGGTCTAAAATTACTGGGATCCTTTTTTTCACCTGCTTTGAATAATGGAACTTTTTTACTTTTTTTCATTAAGTCAGGAAAAGTACCATGATCGACACAATTATTAAATATAACAGCTAAATATGTAAATATACACTCACCGGCAGAAATAACCGGACGGTCTGTTTTCGTTCATATATTTTCATACAAATATGGGGGCAAACAAAGCGTCAATATCTTACCTAAATTGAACAAAAATACAAATCTGATTGATGAGGTCTTTAGATAAGAACCTTATCAAACATATTGTCAAAGATTAGGTATATCTAAAATGTTGAACAAAACCCGTGCGACACTTTAAACATTTTAGTTCGCTAAATGTAAGAGATATCTGACGAAATGACAAATATTTTTTTCTGATCGATGCACGGAATTTCCTGGATACCGTGCAAATCAAATCAAATCAAATCAAATCAAATCAAATCAAAATCGTTTATTCATTGTTGGATATTAAAATCTCTTAATGACGTCAGCTAAACTACATCGCTTCACAAACAATGTGGCGCCATTGTGGGAAAAAAAAGAAGCGACAATAAAAACCTACGCGCTCTTTTAAATATGTTTGAATGTACAAGGTTGATATACAACATACATAGGTCAGTTTTAATTTTGAATTAGCCTGTTAGAACCGTAGTCTAATCCCATGGATTTTTCTCTTCTAGATAATCTGATATTTTATAATAACCCTTCTTACATAATTTCTGCTTGATTACAGTTTTGAATTTATCTAACGGTAAACTTTCAATATCAGTGGGTACCTTATTATAGAAGCGTATACATTGACCTTTATATGTTTTACTAATTTTGTGAATACGGCTGACATGAGAAGCAAGTTGATTCTTGTTTCTTATGTTGACACTGTGCCTGTCACAATTTTTATCAAAAATATGTATATTCCGTTTAGCATATATTAAATTCTCATAAATGTATTGCGACACAAAAGTCAAAATGTTGATTTCTTTAAATTTATTTCGTTGAGATTCTCTAGGCTTCATTTTATAAATTGCACGAACAGCTCGCTTTTGTAGTAAAAAAATGCTGTTTGCATCCGCAGCATGACCCCATAACAAAAGGCCATATGACATGAGACTATGGAAATAACTGAAGTAGACTAACCTCGCGGTGTCTACATCCGTCAGAGCTCTTATTCTTTTCACTGCACAGGTCTAATCTTCAAGAATCGGTAGTCAGATACCTTATTTATTGATTTCTCAGTTTATTCACGGATATTTATATCGTTTAGGAAATATATTGACGCTTCATTTGATGTACGACAGAAAATAGACCGGCCGGTTATTTTTGCCGATGACTGTAGTGTCAATGATCGCTCTACAGACTTTGACTGACATTCCCCACAGGTCCTCAGTCGTTTTAATTTTAATACTTTTAAAGGCTTTAACAATTTGATTAGGGGTGACAAGTTTGAACCCAAATTCAGTTTTGAATAATTTCTTAGCTCATATAATTCAAAAAATCTCCCTCTACTTTTGCGAATACCAGTGGTAGCCCAGTCACTGAAATAGAATTATAAAATAATTAGTTTTTTTTAAATAGTGAAAATATTACTGTATTCAGTATTAATCAATGTGAATAAATCTTCATATGAGTTATCAGGGTTATTAGTATTATAATTGTGATAGGGAAGTTTTTCTAGTAACGTGTTTTTGTACTTTTCTAAACTACTGTTCGTTAGGCTTCTGGTTTCTCTATCTTTTTTTTTGGTTTTCTTGAGAATAATTAAAGGTAACACTTTGACCAGAGTGGTCAGACTGAAGCGATTTTTCTCAAAATAATCGCAATTAAAAAAAACATTATCAATACAGGTAGCCGAGGATGACGTCACCCTTGTAGGATCAAAAAATACATGCCCTAAATTAAAACATTTGAAAAGATTTAAAAGTTTATTATTATAGGTAATATTTTCTAAGATTGACGTTAAAGTCACCACACACTATCATACACTTATTTTCTTTTGTCACATCTTCCATTACTAACCCGGACATTAATTATTACAAAAATTTTGAAAAGCGGGAGGTCTGTATACGCATACTACAACATGCTTGTCCAGCTCAACACAAGATATTTCAATACATCTTTCAACCGGAAGTCGAACAATATCTTTACGGTTCTTTATCTTAAAACTGTTACGAACTAAAATCAGTGATCCACCGTGTAAAGCAGACTTTCAATTGAAAGCACTAGCCATACAATTATTTTCATAATTAATCAACATTTAATAGTCTTTTTGCCAGTGTTCTGTTAAACAACCAATATCAAATTTTGTTTTTTCTAAGAATAATTCTTTCCGGACAAACCTTGAATATTTTGATGTAAAATTTTCAAAATATTAGATTTTTCCTTTGTCTTTGTTTTAGGAAGTTTTTTGCCAGAAGGTTTTTTTTTCATTTACTTAAATTTTGTTTAGAAAAACCCTCTTTTGTCGTATGACAAAAGACTAGTTTAGTGTTCAACTTATTATTAAGTGGTTTTAGTGCATTGTTGTTATGGCTTGTGCTTCTTGCATTCCTTCAGGTTTACATCTTAGCGGAAGGAATGTGCGTATACCAAGGGCCTAGCAGTAATACAGTCTCTTACTTTGCCGGCCTCGGGTTTCAATGCCCCATGTACCACAATCCAGCCGATTATGGTAAGTTTGTTACATTCTTTTTTATGCTCATTTTTTGTGTTCATGTCTTTTAATTTTTGATTGACAGATTTATTTTATTGCATCCAATCATAATAAAGTTTATGTGATTTAAATTAAAGTTTACTTGGCTATCTTAGTCATAACTAGCTAAAGGTGTTAGTTTTGCCTAATCGTCATTTTTACAACAACAGATACAACAGTAAACTTAATTTTTAGTAACATAATGTTATAGGTATTTATGATAATATGTTCAATGTGATCGATCATGGCACGTTATAAGTTTATGTTAACCAATAAAATTTATGTCAAAATACAATTAGTAGGGTCACCGGAAAATAAATAATAAGAATCGTAAGTTGATAATTTTTCTAGTAAGTTTATCAACTTTAGAAAAATAAGAAATTCGTTTGTAATTCGTAGATCTATAGGTCCGTTAGGTAAGGTTAGATTATTTTTCGACCAAACGCATGAGCCGAGAGAGTGAAGCGAGCGTGCTTCGGCAGTAGCCAGCGAAGCCAGAAGCGAATTCGGTAGTTTATTATTTTACGATAGTTGATCAAATTACTAGGAAGTTGATCAACTAACGGTTCCTTGTTATTTTCCGATGACATATAAATTACATACATACAAAAACTTCTGAAATAACTCTTTTATCTTAGATAAATGAGCGCAGCGAATCATTTGTCTAAGTCTTTCATATTAATAGTCGTTTTTTAAGCAAAATAGTTCCGGAAACCAAACTAATATGAGATATTAATAATCTTAAAGATTTACATCATTAAAAAGACATTAACAGTTAATATTATTTATATTTTAGTTCTAGAAATTGCGAACAACGAACATGGCCGTGTCAACGAGACTTTAGCACAACACGTTAAGAAAAACGAAAATAAACCTAGTGAAAAACCACCCCCTTCACCAGTGGAAGACACAGAAAAAAATGAAGGTATGTATCGTTGCAAAACTAATAGAAGTAGGCGGGTCACGTGTGCAGGTTGCATCCGCTACAGACTCTTCTCTCTGAGTATAACCTGTGGTATAACCGTATGGCACCCTCTCGGACTGACGCTATAGGAACAGAAAGACCTAGAAAAAGATTTGACAAGGGTTGGCAAGGCATAGCTCACGACCGTGATGGTTGAAAAGATAAAGTGTTGGCCTTAATAGAGTATCGCGAATACATATCAGTTGATAATGGACTTGATTTTGGCTAAATTCAACACTGTTCACACGTACACTTACACTGAGGGCCTGAAAAGAGGCCTAAAATCCAGGGTTGGGATAAATAACACAAAACGCAAGCACTCATATCAGCCGAAAGACGTTCACTACCTAGACATAAGCCTTCCCTAAAGATCTCCACGAAGACTTGTGATTATTATGGCACACAATATTTTATCACTTTACTAAAACGGTCAAATTATTAAAATATAAACTAGAATAGGCAGCGAGAGCCAGCCAGGAAGCCATCACAGAGGGGAAGCAAAACGTGGTCAGCAAACTCGCTCATCTGTGACGGCATTATAAAAGCAAGGTCATGACATGATTACACAATAACATAGGAAATTGTATTCCGATTCGCATCCACCACAATATTTAAACATTGGATGTAGAAATTAAGAATAAATTCGAACAAATAATGCATTGTAAGCGACAGCCTTCCGAATAATGAAGGGACATGATCAGTCAACGTAACTGAACAACTTTAAGCAAACAAAACTTTTAAGTGAAATACAAATCGGCCTCTCCGTACAAACTATCCAATCAACTTGACTTTTTTTTATTTCCTGTAAGTTTTATTCGCTGAAAGTTTTTCAGTTACGTTGACTGATTGTGTCCCTTTATGATTCGAAAGGCTGTCCCTTACACTCTATACGAGTATAGTGCTAAGTTTTCATACAACATCGATTGAATTTGAAGTCTATAATACATACCAGAGATCCGTGTGGTGGCGGATATGAATACTTTCTTCCCATCTCTGCCCGTGGGTGTCTTAGGCGACTAAAAGATTTTGAGCCGGAGGATAGGCAGCAGTGTTATTCTGCGTATCGTAGGTACCATCTTCCTGCAGTCACCAACAACTGCAGTCGACAGCCGCAACACTAACAAGTGAGTAGACTGGTACTTAAGGTACTTAAGGTGCTACCCTCTGAAAATATACCTTGCTTTTTGCTGTGGATTTATTCTGAAGCGAGCTGATTGTTCTGCAGTGTACTTTCGATCGGATGCTATGCTATGACAATAATTTACCAGTATATTATGTACAATATATATTGTCCATGTGGTGTCGGCAAAGAATAGTATCAACCCATCTTTGTCCGTGGGTGTCGTAAGAGGCGACTAAGGGCCTATGAACCGGAGGATGGGCAGCAGCATTTTTCTGTGTATCGGACCATCTTACAAACTGCGGTCACCAGCAACAGCTGTCACCAACCACAACGCTAACAAGCTTGGTGGCTACAGTAAATTCCCTCCTATGTATCACACGTTTTTTGCTGGAGGGAGCTTCTGGAGGGAGCTCCCTTTCCTACAGTGGACGTTTCATGGGATGTTACGACGTACTTTTTTGTTTTGTTATAGGGTTCCAGTGTGGAAAGATGTCAATCATGGTCAGTCCGCCACACGAGCTGTACAAATTCCAGATCATAGTCAAAAGGTGCATCATGCAACAGTATAGAGATTGGGTAAGTTGGACTCGAGCTAAGGGTACCTTTTAACCAGAGCTGTGCTAGGTATAGTCTGACCGCAACCGCTGTACCGTGCCTTAGGTATGCGCAGGGAGATAGGGGAGTGGGAAGGAAAGAGCAAGAACTAGTTGCCGACGTGAGCGATGACGAGCGATGGCCCCCCGCCTCACCGCTCGCATAAAGCGCGGTACAGCGGTTGCGGTCAGACTATAGCTAATATGTAAGCTGTCAAATGGAGCAATCCTATTAATTGTAATTTGTCACAGCTTAGGTGCCTCGCACAGCGTAAGTGAAATGGTACCCTTACTCCGTCATCCTTTTGTTCAAGCAGGAGTTCAGTTCAGACGCATCGCACGATATCACCGAAACTTGCTTTTCATTTCACAATTTTTAAAAAAGAAGACTGCAAAAGTAAAATTCCCTGTCTGAATATTCAGAATTTATTCAAGTTGCGACTGAATAGGCATCTTTTAAATTCAACTCTTCGTCGAACGACCCCTGTTATAAATAGAACCAGTCACTAAGGTAAAATTAATACCGTCTTAATCAGGGACGCAAGGAAGTGTGTTAAATACGCGCGAGTCCGACTTGCACTTGACCAGTTTTTATCATTTGTTGTTATTCTATAGCTTATGCACTATAAACATACCAACTTTCACCCTTGTTAGTGTTTCCGTTTTTAACGATGGAGCTAAAACAAAATTCGAGCAAAAATCACCTAAAAACACGTTTTAGTAGGAGATTCCCCCTTAATTTGTTATTTTATTCCATTTTTATTATTTATTGTTATAGCGGCAACAAAAATACATAACCATAGAGTAATATAATACTGGACATAACCTGTGCAAATTTCAACTGTCTAATTATTACGGTTCATGAGATAATACAGACAGACAGATAGTCAGACATTGGAGGCATATTAATAGGGTCTCGTTTTTCACCCTTTGTGTACGGAACCCTATAAATTCGGTAGGTAAGTATTTTTACAATACGATCTTCGTCTTGTCGTACACCGTTAATGATGTCTTTGTCAATAAGTACCTATCGGCATTGATGAGAAAAAATATTGGTACTGAATGGTTTAGCTGGTATCAATAAGTGTGTACAGTAACAACGGGTATCTTTTTGTTTTTAAAGCAGTAACGCATTATGTACACACTCGTCCAAACCACTATAAACAGGTACTGGCGATACGAGTTCCAAGCACTGCTGTTCAAAGGAATATTCAACTACATTAGCAAATAATAGAGGTTTGTCAGCCAAGTGTGAACATATGGAGATTATTAATTGATTACAATACATGTCATTTAAGAAGGCAATGTAATAAATCCTTGGTATCCATTGATTACGCATTAAGATGGCGGTGTTAACAAATATTACACATGTACGCATGTACTTGAGACTTAAAATGTATATTTGATGTTTATTTCTTTTTGCATTTTTACCACACAAAAAGTCTTGAACTATTGACTATTTTTCAACCGTGGCATACACAAAGTCGACTTGGCACTCACTTATATTTTTCAACTCGTTTAATAGCGTTTTGGATTCTTCCCTTAGGAATGATTTACTTAAATAACAACAAATAAAGGCCAGGTTAAAAGATTGATGAAAGTATAGGAAGCAAGAGAAAATAAACCACACATTTTCTTTAAAATTCCGGCGGAGATTCGTCATTCCTACAGGTACTGATCAACAGTCGACATTCATACATGAATGCATCACAATAGTGACAATGGACGTTTATAGCAAACAGAATGACTTTTCTGCTCTTTCTTCTGGTTAAGTCTCATCCTTTACCTTTTCGAATCATTCTGACAACAAGGAAGGAGATGGAGTGAAAGAACGACTAAATTATGTAGCTAAGACCTGGAATAACATAAACATGTAAACAATAGCTTCTTAAACTTTGATGTCTTTTTTCCAGACAGTTTCACACTTGAGAGTATTACTGCACATAGTGATAGGGGTCTTACTGGGTCTGTTCTACGAGAAAGTCGGTTGCGACGGCTCTAAGACTATCAACAATATGGGCTACCTCATCATCTCCGCGGCGTATCTCTGCTACACCTCCTTGATGCCGGCTGTACTCAGATGTAAGTATGAATATCATTTATCTCTGTTATAAAGATTTATTAATAAAGATTTATTAATAAAAGTGTGATTCTAAATATTTTTGTTAGGAACAAATTTATCAAATATCAAAAATATTAAAAAGAGTCTTCAAATATGACAAGAAGACATAAAATTTAAGTAATAATGAATTTAAAAATAAACCAAAATGCCAATGTCAAATACTAAAAAGATTATAGATCTGAAATTTCAACTCGACACACACACAATCTTCAAAGTTCTTTATTTGTTTGAATACAGGTAAAAACAATAGGGTCTTACAAAATATTAGCAGCACACTGTATTCCACCTTGTCAGATGTTGTGTCATATACAGGGACTAGATAAGTACAATACTATACGTACAAGTCATATAAGCTCCTTTTCTTTTTCTTTTCGCAGTCATGTTTGGTTTGTAGCCTCGTTGGCTATTTTGCCGTTTTATGATATACTCTGCTCGCTATTTAAATTGATTAGCCTATTGGATAATGAGTATCAACATCAACTTGTGATTAAACTATCTAACTTGGAAACAAGCCTGTTTTTGATAAACTTTTACTTACGCTGCGATTTATAAAGTAAGAGAAAAAGACCTCTGACTTACAGTAGAAAGACATATTCTGAATAATGATTGATGAGGCGTAGCCATCTAAGTAAACTTCTAAATACAAAAATAGATTATGTGCCACAGGGAAATGCCTTTGGACCGACATCACTTTTCATTTAAAGACGTGTCATCATTTTGATATTTCGGATTTCCCCGGTGTAATTGAATCATTAAGAAAAAGCTACAAGATAGGTAGGGAAAATATATAGCTATGATGTCAAGCTGCCCTTTGTATTGCGCACAGCGTACTGCGTACGCATAGTTAAACATGGTAATTTAGACTTTTTACATTAGTTTCTTTCCACAAATGGTTCCACGCAGGTAATTTTAGTGTCACATCAATGAAACCAATTACATATAGGTCAAAGAGTAGACGCAACGTAATTACTGTGTTTTTCCATCGCCTTATTTAACAAAGCAGCTATTAGCGACGTTGACACGCAGACGTCTTGTTTTTGTTGTTTGATCCTGACACAATTTGATTTAAAGAGCCCTGTAAATTTGTGTTTATTTTCCTTGTAGTTTTTTATTATTGCGTACTTGATAGCAGTTGCCATGACCGAAAATCCTCGGATAATGATCGATAGTCTTATCGGCACCAAGGACAATTTAATTTTGTCAATGTCAACGCAATAATAAATATAAATACTTGTTGTTTATGCGCAAAAGTAACTTTAGTTTTACTCGTATGTCAGGCTTTTTATGTCCCTGCACACTTAGGACTTAGACGTAGGCTACTTATTTTTCTTTTATTTCACGCGGACGCATCCGCGTGCGAGCAACTTATTTCGATCCGACAAAGTGAGTAAAGAGGTTTTATTATTTTAAATTTTGATTTTGAATACCTACGAGTAGTTGCCTTGTCCATCTGTCAACGACCTTAACGCTCGTCTGTCCTTTAAAGTAACTTGTCTTCTCTAGTTTTAATAAAATAATAGTTAAATTACTATGAAATATAAAGATATATAAATAGACTAGATATTATGATGACGTGACCTAACAAGTTAAATAAGACAGAATATTTATGAAATGATTCATGCCTTTTTGTAAATTATTCATGTCAATTTACTATTTACTTATAGAACAGAATAAAGTAGTACATTCAACAGCACATCAGTAGAAACAGTTATGGACCCTATGGCGTGGTAATAGAGTTGAAAAAGTTTCTACCGACGTGCGGTTGACCGAACTATTATGTATACAGAACGCACACTCTTCGACCCTGTAGCAATCCATCCCGCACCCCCGTGCGCATCCGCCCGCACGATTCGCGTGGTGCTCCTGAGGGTCTTATGTATATGCTGGCCTACGCGACCTTCCAATTTCAAATTCCAAATCCGTGCTCGTTGTATATTGTTCGGGGTGTGCTTATACTATATCTATTAGAGTTTTATAATGTGCCATAATTTTTGTCAGAATCGCCCTTCGTTCAAATGGTCCTACCAATTTTATCGCTCAGTTGAACATCATTATAAAATCCCTGGTTTGGTCTATCATTGATACGGCCGTAAGGTAGGTCATAGATTAGATTAGATGATGGTAAACTGACGTCTGAGTTAGGTAGACGTTGGGTAGGTACAGCCATCCCCTAATGCCTCTCCCTTCACCCCTTCCACTCACCCCCTCCACTCACTCCTCCTCAACCATCCTGACCCCCCCTCCCCTCACCCTCTGACTCATCCAAAGCTTAATGTAGTACCAATTATGGCCGCAAGAGGGCCTATACATCCAAGTCAAAAATATTTTTTTTTTAGAAAAACTTGTTATTTTAAGCATTCAGAATAATCTCTTGGAAGGTTGTAAGTAAAGTCATCATGACATCCTATAAAACGTCCACTACAGGACAGGGAACTCCCTCCAAAATTCCAGCTTTTGCTGAAACAATGTGGAGGGGAAGCTCCATAGTCACCACGCTTGTTAGCGTTACGGCTGGCACCATGGACCGCGATACACAGAAGGATGCTGCTGCCCATCCTCTGGTTCATTAACCCTTAGTCGCCTCTTACGACTCCCACGGGTAGAGATGGGGTGGTACTGCCGACACCACACGAGAGTAAGGAAAGTACGAGTAGGTGTTTATTACACGTATTTAACGCGAACAAATAAAATTGTACTACCTTCCACTAAATAACTTAATCTAAACTACACCGAATAGATCCAAAGGACAACCTAGTTTACCTATAGGTAAGCTGAATCCCGTCCCAAATCGTGTCCCGTGAGGTGCCGGCAAAGAATAGTACCAACCCTTACATACCCGTGGGTGTCGTAAGAGGCGACTAAGGGTTATAAACTGGAGGATGGGCAGCAGCATCCTCCTTTGTATCTAACATCTTACTTACTGCGGTCACCTACAACCGCGGTCCATGGTGCCAGCCGTAACGCTAACAAGCGAGGTGACTATGATACTTCTCCTCTACATTTTTCCAGCAAAAGCTAGAATTCTAGAGGGAGCTCCCTGTCCAGTAGTGGACGTTTCATGGGATGCTATGATGATTTAGCCCTTTGCACTGTGATGGTTGAATCATTCTATTGGCAAGTAATTATTTTCATGCAGTGATGCAATTCTGTTTTGCCCGGACAGCTTATAATAGAGGGAAAAAACGCTAACGACATTTATAGAAACAGTTTACGCTCATTAAAAGTGACTGGTTATAATTTTCCAACGACAATGTACTATTTTTTCTTTTTTAAAAGCCATTATTGTTTCTATTAATGGCGTTTGTCACCTCAATCCTTTTAGGTACTGAAACTTAAACCCAGAAGTTAATTTGATAATATGGAATAATTCGGAATCAGAAGCTCGGTTAACCCGTCAACTGTTGCACTCAAAATAGAGAATTCTGCCCAACTGCGGGATCGATAGGAAACACATTTCGGATGATGAAACTAGTACCAACTTTTAGTATGTTATTAAACATGATATTACACCTTCAAAACCACCGGGACGTAAGCTGTCAAATGCCTGGATCAGGAGGTATGACGTCATCAATTTTTTGTATGGGATTTCAAAAAAAAAATTTATTCCTATAGTGTAGTATATCAAATGAAAAGGCTTTAGGAGCTGATTCTGGAAATATATACTAAATTGTCACATTTGAGCATCTGGTTATCTTAAAATCAAAGAAACATTTTCGAAACACACCAAGTTTGAGCTCCTCCAGGGAAAAAACGGCTGAATATTTTTTTTGTAAAATATACGTCCGATGACTCACTATATCCTCATTAATAAATAGTATGATAGCAATTTTGAAAATATTGAACCCGAAACTAGATAAATAGGAAAACCTTCAAAACCTACCTTATCCTATTTATCTAGTTTCGGGTTCAATATTTTCAAAATTGCTTTAATACTATTTATTAATGAAGATATAGCGAATCATTGGACGTATATTTTTCAAAAAATTATTCAGGCGTTTTTTCCCTGGAGGAGCTCAAATTGGTGTGTTTCGAAAATGTTTCTTTGATTTTCAGATAACCAGATGCTCAAATGTGACAATTTAGTATATTTCCAGAATCAGCTCCTAAAGCCCTTTCATTTTATACTACACGATAGGAATAAAAATATTATTTTTTGAAATCCCATACAAAAAAAATATGACGTCATATCTCCTGATCCAGGCATTTGAAAGCTTTCGTCCCGGTGGTTTTGAAGGTGTAATATCACGTTTAATAACATACTAAAAGTTGGTACTAGTTTCATCATCCGAAACGTTCTGGCCCTTTGCGACCTTAAGTCGAGTCGCTACGAGGGTTTTTAGGTCCCACTCCACGCTAAAACTACAATTACTCCTATTTATAAGGGGCCTTTATTGTTGGCAAAAACAGCTTTTTAAATTTAATTTTCTACACATAACTAAGTATTTTTGCTATTTAGTGATATAATAACACTGTAAAGTTGGTATCTTTTGATTGTTGTTGTTTAAACTTGAAATGTTCACACCTTCAAGGGTCTATAGACTTTAATATTAATGTGACATAATAATGTAATGTCGTGTTGGAAAGTTTTTCCGACGCAATATTCGGACTCAATACCTTTACTGGTGCGTGAGAAATAGGGTCTAGACAGGCAGACCGGCCAGAGACATCCAATAAGGTATCGTTTTATTTTTCATTTGAGGTACGGAACCCTAAAAAGTCATATATCTACGCGAACAAAGTCGTGGGCACAGCCAGTTCGAAATAAAAACGCAATTTACGTTAACAATAATTATCTTCAGTCTGTTTAAATATTTTTGTACATTTAATACTTATAATGCATTTTTTGCTCAGCTCAACAAAAATTTATTCTAATCATACTAATTATTTTAATCCTAAGAAAATTAAAGTAATTTTATCCTATTTACTTCTTGGTTAGAAAATAATGGTTTTTTAATAGCTTTGTTTAGTTTTTTCATTATAAGCATTATTATCCTAAGTGCCTAACTCTCAAATAATAGAGATGAATTGCTTGACCCAAGACCTGTAATAATAAGAATAATTAAGTATAAATTTTATGCGTAATTTTTTACCTACCTCAACGGGGAAGTTTTTTTTTCTTTACGTCTACGGTATAAGAGTAACAGGAAGGACGTAGTGATCGTAACATTAATGATGAGCCGAATGTACATTACACGTTCTGTGTTCGGCATACTTGGCAGGTATACCGAATATTCGTATTCGAATAAAACAATGTTCGTTACAAGCAGTAGGTAGTTGTAAGTTCTCTTATCTAACTTACAGCTTTCAAGATGAGAACATTATTCTTCTGGGACCGCTACATGTGGCATTTTATATTCGTTAACACCAATAGAATTGATAAAAATATAAGGTTACGAAACGTTGACAACTAATGTCAATCCTATACATTGTCATACTATTCTACTCAATGATATTATATATATTCTACTATTAATCCACTGAATAGAGGGGGGACTACCTTACAAACGGTGCAACGACTCCAAATTTTTGATATGTTGACTAGGATGGTTAGTACGAGTAAGTGTTTAAAATGCAAAATGCACAATTTACCCCCCACCGCCATATTTTTCGCTTTTATATTAGGTTACATGCATTTTAGCAAGAAATTTATTCTGCTGTGTTGTAAAGAATTAACCAATAATTTGCCCAGAACTATTTTTGTCTCCAATATCTTTAATTTTTGGATATGTGGGTACCTGAAGGGTTCTTATAAAGACTCCAAGTAAAGATTTGATGTGTGGGTGGGGGAAGGTCGAAAAAGACCCCTTGGTCAAATGTGTTACTATAAAAAAAAATGCCATTATTTAATTTCTTCTTACTTTATCGACATATTTGGGACTGAATTCAAGAATGGAAATGACATGAATGGAGCATAAATAGACAAAATACGGATAGAAATAAAAGGGTATAATATTTCTTTGTCATACAAAGAGAAATTCATATTAGCTGCTTGAACAGCATATATGTATAACAGTTTGTGTGACTTAATAAACGTTTACTTTACAATAAAAAAACAGCTCAAATAATGTGACAGGATCACTATTTTCGGATAAAATTGTAATGGTCGCGCTACCACTCCCAGTAAAATGTAGCCCTTAATACTGTGGCCGCACGGTGTAGCGACTCTGATGTCTTTACTGGTATCTAGTTACGGACACCACGGTGGCGCGACTAGTTGCGCCGCCATGGTGTCCCAGTGAAATATCGGCCTAAGAGTTGGTCATTCCCAACCGCAGGGTAAACCGTCAAGACTCCCTCCATCTTGACTTTATGTAAGCGAGTTAACACAGTTTGTGGTTCGATATCATGAGAACTTACATTAGCAATTTCTTATTTCCAGTTCCGCAAGAGTTGCCAGTTCTGAAGAAAGAGAATTTCAACAACTGGTATAAGCTCAGCACTTACTACATAGCAGTGCTCTTTACAAGCATGCCATTGCAGGTCAGTTTTATAGGCAACACACCTACAGCTGCAGGGGCACATAACTAAGATGCTGACGGTAAATGCAGAACTCATAAAAAAAAACGCGAGGCAGAAGTGCGAATCGTGATTTGCTCCCCGGTACATAACAGCCATTTGCAGTTGCAGCGCAATGTACCACCATGCGCTTAAAATGGCTGCAAAATAATTGTCAGCATCGGAGTTATGTACCCCTGCTGTAAGAATAATCATCAATATCAGCCCGTGAGGACCCTACGGTGGGTAGAGGGTAGAGGCCTCCCCTCTTTTAGGCCATTAATTCTCTCGCCTTTCTTATCCAAGCTTTTCCTTCTATGGAGAAAATTTTGACTCATGTTTCTTTGGAAAAATTGTTCAGTTTCGTGGTCTCAAGGATACATCCTTGAGCTGTTGCACGCTTTTGCATTTATGACAGCTAGAACCGGATAGCTTTCTATGGGGTCCTATAATGAAATAGTGAACATTATTTTCGCATGTTACTCAGACCATGGCACTGAACAACTTTTTCAAAGGAACATAGGTAGAAATACGAAAAACCAAATTTGACCTTCCATACAAAATGCGCTATCAGCTGAACATACTATGCGAGGTCGAAAATTGACTTTCGTATTATATAAGGTCCTAATGAAATAGTGAACATAATTTTAGTATGTTACTCAGACCACAAAACTGAACAACTTTCCCCAAGGAACAAAGGTCGAAATACGAAAATCAATTTTTGACCGCCCAAAGAAACTGCATCAGCTGATAGCGCATTTTGTATAGCAGGACAAATTTGTTTTTTCGTATTTCGACCTATATTCCTTAGGGAATATTTTTCAGTTTCATGGTCTGAGTAACATATTAAAATTATGTTCACTATTTCATAAGGACCTTATTATAACTTGTATGTATGTGATCAAGACGGGCTGCTATCTGTTACCACATCTGTTACTGATTGGCTTCATGTGCGTTTCAGCAAAGAGAATAGTGGAAATTTAAATTAATTTACTGAAAAATTTTGTAAACTAATAAAACTTGTTTAATTAGAAAAATGCTTCTATGATACTTATAGATTTAACCTCTCAAGCCCCTTGTCAAAATTCGCAGGAATCGAAAAGAAAACGTAGTAATTTACGCGAAAAGGCATAATTTTGCATAAATTGCAATACATTTTTCATGAATTTTTCATTTTCCGGGAACTCTATGGGAAGTTGACAAAGCGGTCATATGTCGAAATTTTCCTGATGCCGATCGGATATTAATACGTCTGGGGCATAGATAATATACTTAAATCTTAATTCAGTCAACTTTTTAAATTCCTGAAGTGTAATAAGCCCTTTCTCCGTGGGGATCCAAATCGCACCGAACTATCACGAAGAAAAATTTTAAAATACAATAAATTTAAAAATAAATATTTTCTTATAGATATTGTACAGTTTCGTATACTCCGCACCTTCGTACTTCCTCTCCGGTCAGCCATTGGAACTGCACCGGTTCCTGATGTTTGTGATGGTGCTTGCTAACATCACGTTGTTGGCCGATGCAGTGGGCAACGTCATCGGCACCTGTGTCAACCCCATCGTGAGTATCATCAATGTCATTTAAACCTAAAAATGCAAGTCTTTTTTGTCAATCATCATCATCATATCAGCCGAAAGACGTCCACTGCTGGACATAGGCCTCCCTTAAAGATCCCCATGACGACCGGTCCTGCGCTGCTCGCATCCAGCGGCTTCCCGCGACCTTGACCAGATCGTCGGTCCACCTTGTGGGGGGCCTGCCAACGCTTCGTCTTCCGGTACGTGGTCGCCACTCTAGAACCTTTACGCCCCATCGGCCATCGGTCAATATTTACAAAAAAATAAACATTGAGTTCTGTGTGATCCCCTGCGGGACTGATCCAGGGGATCAAAGTGGAACGTGTGGAAAATTCTTGTGAGTTGAATAGTTATTGTATCACAAGGTAGTAAATCCTGAATCCAAAGCGAACTGAAAAAAAAATCAGCTTTTCCATTCAAACTGTCCAATAAAGTTTACAATTTAGTATGGAAGGACCATTATTTTTTTAATTCCTGAGAGCTTTATTCACTGAAATTTGTTCAGTTAGGTTACTGATCAAGCCTTTTCAGTTTTTACTTACATTATTTTAACAGTAGTACAGTCAAGAGCACATCAAGATTGACACATTGGACTTTGCACCGTTCTTATTTCAATAGACGTCGGACACTGGAGTCGCGCTGCGAGTGTCAAGCTGACCTGTCGTTGACTGTACACTTTAGATTTTATAGCATGGTAATAGAGTTGCAAATGTTTCCACTGACGTGCGGTTGACCGTACTCATAGTCTAGCTTTGACCTCGGAAAAGATTTTCGCTTCCATACTAGGACCCAATTCATCTTGAAAGTCACTCTATATCACCAGGTGATTTTCGAGATGTGATATTCAAGATTTGGGTTCCATCGTAGCCACACACATAAGACATTTTATTTTTCCAGAACGGTACATTCTTCGGCGCGATCACAACATGCGCAATGATCGTGTTCGCTGGATTCCTGGTCCTGCTTCAGCACATGAGCAAGACGATGCGGTTCATATCGTACTTCTCTTTCTTACGGTTCGCGTTTGAAGGCCTCGTGCTGTCCGTGTATGCCTTCGACCGGCCGGCGCTGGATTGCCCGCCGTCGAAGGAATATTGCCATTATAGGTTAGTACAATTTTAACTGATCCAATACTATTAAACGAGCAATACCTACCCTGCCTACCTGTTATATAGAAATTGTTTTTGTGAGAGCAAATAAACGCTTTATTTATTTATTTATTTTATTATTTTATTTTAATATTTGTATATATATTTGTAATCGGTTTCTCGAAAACGGCTCTAACGATTTCGATGTTACCATACGGGGGTTTTTAGGGGCGAAAAATCGATCTAGTTAGGTCTCATGTCTGGGAAAATTCGTTTTCCCTATGTTTTCGAGCATTTTTATAGAATACCGCGTTTTAGACAGAAACCTACAGCGCCATCTGTTGGCGGGTAGCATAGCTAGCTCACCTGATGATATTTTCAGGCTATTATAGATCGAAGATCGGTCGCCCAGGTACTGTTCGTTAAAATAGGTTACAGAATCCTAAATTAATCTAGATTAATTAATCTAGATTTTTTTCGTTTAGTTCGTTTTAAAACTTTTAAGGGGTTAATCTCATGAATAATACAACTTTTTGAAAAAACGCATTAAAGCATTTTGACGTTGGAATGTAAAAGTTACATGAATTTATATAAACCTTATTTATTTTGTAATGTTGTAGTAGTTTTTTTAGGGTTCCGTACCTCAAAAGAAAAAAACGGAACCCTTATAGGATCACTTTGTTGTCCGTCTGTCTGTCTGTCTGTCTGTCAAGACCCTTTATCTCACGAACGGGTTAAGGTATCAGGTTGAAATTAATACCATATATTAGGATGCATGAACCACACAAGATCTGAAAATTTAATTTTTTTACAACGACGCAATCAAAAGATATGGCATTTTATGTCCTCATCTCCATACATTTATTCAAAAATGAAAAACCTACAGGGTACTTCCCGTTGACCTAAAATTATGAAATTTGGCAAGAAGCTAGGTCTCACAGTACAAATAATGGGAAAAGTCTGAAATCATTAAATATTACAACTTTTCTCACAACTAATGGTAACCAATTGTGGTGAGCTCCCGTTTCAAGGACATTCATATAAGAGAGGGGTCAAGTTGGATGGTTGATGAGGCGATTTTTGTTTTAGTTCTATTTAAAAACGGGAACACTTACAAACTTGAAAATTGGTATGTTTATAGGGCATAGGCTATAAAATAACAACAAATAATAAAATTTGGTCAAGCGCGTGTCGGACTCAAAAAATCTAGCACATTAACTTACTGAAATTTCAACTAATACAATTATGTTTATGTGGTGGTACGGAACCCTCAGTGCGCGAGTCCGACTCGCACTTGGCTGTTTTTTTTTTATATTGCTGTCAGCGGAAAATAATAAGAATAGTTAGATGATCAATTTTCTCTTCAGTTGACAAACTGTCGAAAAATAATAAACTCATAGGAAATTCGTAGATCCATAGGTGCGTTAGGTAGTGCAAACACAACCTAAGCGATCCCGAATGGGGTCGTTTAGGTTGTGTTAGGTTCTTTTTCGACCAAACGCAGGAGCCAAGTGACCGAGCGTGCCGCGGCAGCAGCCGGCGGCAAGTGCCAGAAGCGAATTTGATACAGTTTATTATTTTTCGACAGTTTATCAATTTACTAGGAAATTGATCAATTTACGATTCCGTGTTGTTTTCCGGAGACGTAGTATACCTTGCTAAACTTCCACAAATCTTTTGTATTTTCTGCCATTTTGTGTGACCTACTAATACCAAAATTTAAATTTACAGGTATCCCAAAGAGCTTCTGAAAGAGTTCAGCTTTAAGCAGGACGACTACTTGTTGGACATCGCGATATTGTTCATAGAGATCATCGTTGTCAGAATCATCGCCTACCTGACGCTTAGAAGGTCCATTCGGAAATCCAGTTGAGCACCTTTAGGAAGATAGGTCCACTTTATAGTATCACTGTCCTGTGCATTTATTAGAGATATTCCCTTCTGAGATGACGGTTAGAACTTCCTATTCGGTAGAAACGCATTTGCTACACTTGCGCAAAACTTTTACGAAGTGGACCTTTTGTACTAATTTATTTCGTGAACTGAGTCTGCGCTTACACTTATCGACTAATTATTTTAATAATCACTATAAAATACATCTACCGTTTATTCGCCAGGTAATTTAATATAATGATTAAGAAAAAATTTGTCAACACAGTTCACGGTTGTAAATATGTGGATATTTTATTTAGAATGGTAACTTGGAGCACCACGAATTCGCCGCTAATTCGTGCTGCGCTAAGGATGGTGATAAATAATAATGAAACGACTTATTTACGATTGATGATAATATTTTGGTGGTCTACTCTTAACTTTCGACAGCGAAAACTACTTCGAATCAGTCAAATTTAAAACTTCGTGCTCATAAAAGAGAGTAGGATATTTGGGTCTTTAGTCATCTCGGTACATTCCAAACTCGGTACAGTGTACCGAGTTTACCAATAATTTTTTTTCGTTAATTTCCTTTAGTCAACTCGGTACACTTGTACTTAGAGTTCAAAATCTATTCTTTTCTTTCAAAACCGTGTACAGGCGTGTAAAAACGTTCGCACAAAAATAAAAGAATAGACCATTATTGAATTGTACTATTTTATTTGTTGCAAAATTACAGTCGTTTGAATAATATTTTCATACACCTATTAAAAAAAACTAAAGCTATAAAACCCAGTCGTTAACGATCCGAAATTCCGTTTATTGAAAACTAGCTGTTGCCCGCGGCTTCGCTCGCGTGGATTTCGTATTTAGGTTGTTACCGGTTTTCCGAAGCAATGAGATATTTTAGTCCAAGGAAATTATTATTTATCCCATCATTTCGGGGTAATTTTAAACTAAGGAAAAACAGGACAAAATTTTACAGAGCTGAATTTTAAATAATATACAGACGTTACTCATAAATTACTCAGAACACAGGAACTTGGCAGCAGTATCCTAACAAATGTAAAGAAAAAGATGAGAGACCCCTTTAAGTAATATTTCAAAACAGAGCCAATTCGCAGAAGTAATTGAGAAAAACTAAAACCCTCTCCCTCTCTCTCCCTCTCCCTCTCTCTCCCTCTCCCTCTGTCTCTCCCCCTGCCCCTCCCTCTCCCTCACCCCCTCCCTCTCCCTCTCTCCCCTATCCCCCTTCCCCTCCTTCTCCCTCTCCCTCTACTTTACTTGTACCTGTACCTCTACCTCTCTACGTCTCTACTTCTCTACCTCTCTACCTCTCTCCCTCTCTAACTCTCTAACTCTCTACCTCTCTACCTCTCTACCTCTCTACCTCTCTACCTGTCTACCTCTCTACCTCTCTACCTCTCTACCTCTCTACCTCTCTACCTCTCTACCTCTCTACCTCTCTACCTCTACCTCTACCTCTCCCTACCCCTAACGCCAATTTAACCGCCATCCCTAACATAGAAACGAAACCCATATTTATTTTTAGACATTTTAAACCTATCGCACCCCAACCCCATCCCCAGGGGATGATGGTATTTAACTGTGGTATTTCACGTCCACTACGTTGGATTTCAAAGTTGTTGTAGCTTTCGTAATCAGCGACCCGATAAATCATACAAACGACACCTATATTGATTTTTAGACATTTCAAACCTATCGCACCCCAACTCCACCCCCAGGGGGATGATGGTATTTCACGTCCACCACCTTGGATTTCAAAATTGTTGTAGTTTTCGTAATCAGCGACCCGATAAACCATACAAACGACACCCATATTCACATTTCAACCCAATCGCACCCCAACCCCATTCCATGGGAATGATGGTATTTAACGTCCACCACGTTGGATTTCAAAATTGTTGTAGATTTCGTAATCAGCGACCCGATACCCATATTGGTTTTTAGACTTTTTCACCCCATTTCCCTTTTTCAGGGGTTGAATTTGGGGTGGAATTTCAATAACAGTGATAAACGTTGCATAGAATTACATCATTTATGCCTAAATATTAAATTATGTGGATTTTACTTTAAAAATAAAGAATTTTCAACTTCATCCCCCTTTTCACCCTTAAGGGTGTCGAATTTTCAAAAACCCTGAGACATGTAAGTATTAATTTTTAGTCGTCAGCCCAAATACAAATTTTGAAGATCCTAACTTCAAAACTGACGGACTTTCATACAAACTTTCATCCCCTATTTTACCCCCTTAGGGGTGGAATTTTGTAAAACCCTTTCTTAGTGCACCCCTATGCCTTTTAAGGAACCTACGTGCCAAATTTGGAATCTCTAGACCCAGCGGTTTGGGCTGTGCGTTGATATGTCAGTCAGTCAGTCACCTTCTTCTTTTATATACAGGGTGTTAATTTAATTGCGTGCCATAACTTAAGGGGTGTTTCAGTTACGATAAAGGAACACAAAAAAAATAATAAAAAAAATCCTACTGAAAATAAAACTAAAACTGCATTGAAACTAAACCAACGCGAAGCAACGTCGCTAGCGCTCGATTATTAGTGATTAAGGTAGGCACATCATCATCATATCAGCCGAAAGACGTCCACTGCTGGACATAAGCCTCCCCTAAAGATCTCCATGACGACTACATAACAAAAACTTTTTCGCGCGCTTTTGATAGCGCGCCCATTCGCGTGGTCAATGCCCTCCGCGTTAGTTTAGTTTCAATGGAGTTTTAATTTTTTTTTTGTAGGATTTTTTTAAATATTTTTTTTGAGTTTCTATATCGTTACTGAACCACCCCTTAAGCTATGGCACGCAATCAAATTAACACCCTGTATATAGATAAACCAAACAGATTAAAAATCACAGTTGCTTGCCTACATAGTTTCAATCAAACTCTAAAATAAAATAATAAAATCGTTTTATTAATGGCGATTTAGAACTATTTCAATCATGTTTTTTCTTCAACATTGTAAAGATACTCAACAACATGTAAAATCACATGTGCTTCAAATAGCGCTCTAAAAATATAGTGTATTTGTAATGTGTAAGCGACAGCCTTCCGAAAACTGAAAAGGTATAATTATTCAACGAGTTTCAATAACTTTTCCTAAGAAACATACCTTTGGAAATTAAAATTAAAATAAAAACACTTTTCTCCGCGTCTGTACAAACCAAAAAAAAATTACAATGTACCGAGTTGACCGTCGCAAAAAAGCACTTGGTCAACTCGGTACAGTGTACCGAGTTGACTAAAGAGCCAATATTTGATTGAATGATTGAATCACTCACACTCTTAATTTGCCATATCCAACCAACTATTACCCAACTCTCAAATATAAGTGATCGAAGTTTTCGGGTGTCATTCAGAGACGTTTCGCTAGAACGTAGCCAAAACCGCGCAAGAAACCTGGTCTGACCCTATCGCAGGTGATGGATATCAGCAAAAACCTGTCACTCTGAATGTCATTTTCCATATCATAGTTATAACGGGCATCAACTAAGTAAAGGGATAAAGATAGTGCCAGCGAAATGTTTCTGAATGACCCCCTTCGCTGTCGGAATTGCCGGAAATGCAAAGTAGATCTCCTCCTCCTCGCCTGCATTGTCTTTAGTCCAGTTTGGAATTACCATACTCTAAGGCCGATATTTCACTGGGACACCACGGTGGCGCGACTGGTTGTGCCACCATGGTGTCCTTAACTAGACACCAGTAAATACACCAGAGTCGCCACACCCTGCGACCACAGTATTAAGGGCTATATTTCACTGGGAGTTGTAGCGCGACCAGCATCCGAGCTGGTTGCGCAACCAAACGGACACCAGGCGAGTAACTCTCTATAGAGCTATATACATTTTGTTGGTAGCGGCGACTGGTTGCGCTGCCATGGTGTCCCAGTGAAATACCGGCCTAAGGGAAACGCCCCATTATGCGTCTATATTCGGCCTAGAGACAAACTAGCTAGCTAGTAGAAAGCTCTACTATCGCAAACATAGTAAGAATAGAATGAAAAGGGATTGACATTAGCTAACGAAATGTTGCGTGACAGCTATACATTTTTATTCCATTCTATAGCGTTTACGATAGTAGAAAGCCACTTGTCTCAGGGCCTGTCGTCAGTTTGTGTCTATATGCTTGAATTACGATAAACTTTACCGCTAAAATGAGAAAAAGGGCATAAGTATCAAACGCCATTACTTTTTTTAATGGAAACTGAGAACAAAAAAAAATTTTATAAGTTCTGTAATTCTTATAAGGCTTGTGGTATTTATTATTATATATACAGGTTGTAAAGGACGGTGTACGGAAAACTCAAATTGCTTACTTCGTAGACAACTGAACAAGTTTTCCAAAGAAACATGTGTTTTTTTCCATACAAGCTGCCAGAACAAAACAAAAATTTTGTACTGAGAGATAAGTGTTTTTTATCGTTTACCAACACGTTTCTGGAAAATTGTTGAGTTAACTCACTGAGTAAGCCCTTTCAATTTTAAATAGACCGTCCCTTACACTCTGTATTTGAAAGTAAGTTTATAATTTGGAAGCTTGATTTTCATAAACTAGTAGATATAAAATTAAACGTACAACGTGTAGCAAAAAGGGTATAACAATCTTCAGGATATTATTATACCCATGAAACTGAACTACTTTTTCGATGGAAAATTGGACAAAATACGATAAAAAAACAACTACCCATAGATTTTTTTTTTGTATGGGAGGTCAAAAATATATTTCGACAAATGTTTCTTAGGGAATTTTTTTTTTACATCCTTCTCATCCCCTTTCTGTCACACTTTGTATGACAAAGGACCGTAGAAAGAAGATTTTTTTTTCTATAAAAAAATATCGTTTCTTACTAACTTCCAAATAGCAAAGTCTGTATGTGCAATGTGCCTCAACTACTTAATATAAAATGGTGATAGTGAATTAAGTTAAACTTAAGTAAATAATAATAATTTCAACGTGAATTTCCATTGGTTCGCTCCTCTCCATACTATAGTGGTCACGTGATGGACTTTTTGTATGGGAAGACGAATTTTTTTTCTTTGGTAAAGTTTCTTCTTTCCATTTGTAAAATCACTGGGCTTCGGGAGCGAAACCAATGGAAATTTACGTGTTATAAATTTAAGTAATATGAATATTTATGACAGGTATTTTAAGATGCTAGTACATTTTGTAGGAATTGAGAGTAAAACAATGCAATTTATGACAAGAATTGTAATGAAATGCAAATGTTTATTTGTCCTTTAGGTACTATTAAACGAGTAATATATTTGTAATCAGTTTCTCAAAAATGGCTCTAACGATTTCGATGAAATTTATCCTGCGGGGCGAAAAATCGATCTAGCTACGAGTAGGTCTCATTTCTGGGATTTAGTTTCCGTGTTTTTAAGCATTTTTTAAAAATACCGCCGCGTTTTAGTCTAAAACCCACAGCGCCATCTGTTGGCGGGAGCATAGCTTGCTCACCCGATGATATTTCAATGTTGAGGTGGCTAATATAGAGCGAAGCTCGGTCGCCCAGGTACTGACTGATTCATAAATCGCCCTATCCCTCCCTAAAATGAGCTGTTAAAACACAAAGGTAACTAAATTTTCTTTTGCAATTTTAAATACAAGAATAATTTGAGTAACAAATTATTCAAATATTAAAATGTATCCACTTGTAGCAGAAGTTGGTAGGCATATAAAAAAAATCTTAATAAGTAGGTATGCACTTTAATTTAAAGTTTTTAATTAAATCGTGTGTTGATCACTGTACTTACTCAGCAAACGTGAAAACAAACTGTGATTTTGATTATATTTTGTAAAACTATTTAGAAATTTTTTCGCTTGTTGATGTTTTAATGCAAAAAGTAGGTAAATGTGTTTGATGGAATTTAAATTCGTGTTACATGAAAAATAACTGATAAAATTGTATCTATAAGTTATTATTAAGGTACAAAATACTTTTATATTGAATTTGGTGACAGTATGGTGAAATTTCAATACTTATTACAGCAATAAAATATGTGAAATATTACTTTATTTCATTTTATCTCTTTTCCTAAAGTAATATAGGAATGTAAAGTCATCATCGTCTTCATAACATCCCGTGAAATGTTGTGTAGCTGACAGAAAGCTCCCTCCGGAACTCCAACAAAAACGCGTGATCATAGTCACCATGCTTGTAAGCGTTGCGGCTGGCGACCGCTGTTGTTGGTGACTGCAGTAGATGTAAGAAAGAAAGAAAGAAAGAAAGAAAGAAAGAAAGAAAGAAAGAAAGAAAGCAAGAAAGAAAGAAAGAAAGAAAGAGTGAAAGAAAGAAAGAAATAAAGAAAGAAAGAAAGAAAGAAAGAAAAAGAAATGTTTATTTTAGTTGATATGATATGATACACAGAAAGATGCTACTACCCATCATCTGGTTAATAAGCTCTTAGTCGCCTCTTATGACACACACGTGTAGAGACGGGTTGGTACTATTATTTGCCGGCCCCACACGGATGACGACGCGTATAAAGAATCAGCGAGTAATAATTGTTCTTAACGCACATTTGAAAAACATTCCCAAAGAAATCTAACGAGAAACAAGTTTTAAAACACATGTTTTTAGCAGGGAATTATTTTTTTATTTTTTAATACTTATTTTAATTTATTTTATTTTTATTACTTATTTGTTGTTATAGCGGCAACAGAAATACAGTTTCAACTGTCTACTCGTACCTATTACGGTTCATAACAGCCCGTTGACAGACAGACAGACAGACATTGGAGCGATATTAATAGGGTCCCGTTTAGCACCCTTTGGGTACGGAACTCTAAAAAAGTACATTGCAGATAGAGCCATCTATCATAGTTTGAGTGAACTTGAGTGAAACTACAAGTTTCACGCCACTGTGTCTGTCGAAATGAATCTGCTATTACGAGCTAGATGTCACTTTGTATTAAAGGTAGTTCAATTATTCGATAATAGATGGCTTGTTACTTTGACTCTACCACCGAAGACTCTACCATCTGGTTCAACTGAAACTTTACCTTTATTCCCACTAGTTCTGTTGATTAGTTCTGTTACGTACGTATGCGGGTACTTTGTTTTGAACCAATGAGCCTGCTGACCACCTGATGGTAAGTGGTCACCACCGCCCATAAATCCAACTCTGTTATTAGTGGCACAACTTGACACTAATAAGACAGCAAAGCACGATGCCCACCCTGAAAACGAAGTTGTCTAGTAATAAGAGCAAGGAGTTCATTATTCTGAGGCCTCGTGTGCCGGTAACTTCACTGGCTTCTTACCCTTCACACCGAAACACAGCAGTGCGAGCCAACACTGCTACTTAACGGCAGAAATAGGGGGTGGTACTTACCCAAGCGGACTTTGCATAAAAGCTCGTCCACCTTGACAAACAAAATAAGAAACAAACCTTTTTAATTCATCTCAGCACAGCGAAACAGAAGAAGTCAATCAAAATGGGCCCTATTATGAATATTGGGGATAAACTTGAACATTGTTTCATCAACTTTCATCGCTCTCAATCATTCGCATGACTCGTCTCATTCGGCTCATTTGCACAACGCATTCTCGCGGAAAATTATTTCTTTTCATATTACCTATTCCCATTTTTCACGTCTTACTTAAAGTTTGCCTCATGACGGGGAGTTTCTTCTGTTGATTTTTCTTTACAATTTTAGCAGTTGGCGTAATTTTTTGCTTGGTTTTGTTTGTTTTATTTCCTAGATTGCCAAAGGCAATAATTTTGATAGACTTGTCATACAAATTAACCGATCGGCTACCCATTTAGCTTTCTATCCAAAGATTTTCTGCGACTTTGTTGTAATTTGGAATTGACTATAAAAACTTGTCAACAAGCGATGAAAAATTTATCAAAAATCCAATTTACTCATTCGGCTATGCATGGCTAAAGAAATACTTACATTACAAGTGAGAACATTTAAAAAAAAGAAGGTGACCAATAACGAACTAACATCAGAAAAATGCCACATCCACAGAAGTAACAAAGAAACTCGAATAATAAAAAAAAACTAGATAACTTTTATTAAGAAAGTACTAAGGCGACAGAAGCAGACATGAGGTATGGAAATTACGTTTCCCCGAGGCAACTTGCTTTCACGGTCCACTGGCTTGATCATAATAAAAACGCGCGCCGTCGCCTCCGCACAGAAGTTTGACCATAAATTGCTTGGTCGCTCAGTAATCGCTTGCCGACGGCGAAATTCTACCGTATTCCACCGTCCCTAGTAGATCTGCTTTTAATATAATAATAAATATCAGTATAACACTATTTTTGGCCAACTTTTTTTTCTCTCTTTGTTTTCCCGAGGGTGAACCAAGACCATTAAAAAGGTTAGGGCGGGCGATATTTTATGCGATTTTAAGTGTGTAACATTTCTAATGTCCGTTTTATTGTAACGTAAATTATGAAGGGAGCCTATAACGGTCCTATCATATTTCTGAAGCAGGCCGTAAGTGGTCGTTCATAACTTTGGTGTATGTTTTTAATTCAATTGTGAGAAAATCATGAAAAAGGATTTAATTTTGTAACATTATGTTACTATGGGCCTTACAGTTTCCTGGAAAACAATTTTTTTATGTAGGATAAGTAAGCATTTGATTCCTATGTCATCTGATGGTAAGTGACGATGTAGTCGAAGATGTAGCAATGCATATCTAAAAGATATCTGTTCACTCCTGAAAAGATCCAGTTTATATTATTCGGGGAACAAATCTGCAGAGAGAGACTCTTTAGCTGTGCGCATGATGAGAGACGAAGCAAAGCTCTATCAACGACAAAAGGGTGGAACTCCAACTGGCGTCTAGCCCCATGAAGATGAAAAGGAGAAGGTGGAATTACATTGTGCAATTCAGACACTCTGCAAAATATATCCTGTAAAATACCCATAAGCAAGCTACTTTGTGACGGTGTTAAAATCTCTGCAGCTTCGCCTCAACTAGCACTCCGTCTCCGATAAGCTTCCTGGCACGCTTGTTAATAGCACTATGACTGGCCAGTTGGTATTGAGCAGACCCATCCCAGAGGTGGAGGCAATACTCCATCCCTGATCGGACTTGTGCTTGATATAGCTTCACAAGCTTTCCGGGTGTGAAGTAGCACCTGGCCTTGGATAGAATGTCTAGTTTCTTAGCTGATTAAAAAGTCACCTTATTCATCAACTGCTGCGTTTTTTGAGCATGTTACTCTGTTACTCAAACCATAAAACTAATTAACTTTCAAAATATGAAAAAAAGTTACAGGCTGGGAAGCCTTCCATACAAAATGCGCTATCAGCTGATGCAGTTAATCCAAAACAAAAAATCGTATTTCGACCCAGTGAAAAATATTCAGTTGAAAAACGCTGAAAGGAACGCAGTTTATATTATGAAAGCACCATACATTTAGGTGTAAGTACATTTTGCCTTCTTATTATATGGAAAAAGCTACACCGACAAGAGCATGGCTCTTAAATGCTGAATGAATTCTAAATAAACTCATCAGCCACATGCTTCAGTGATTCGCACAAGTGGCAGCTGATACGTCTTATTATTCCAATTCCAAGGGATAGCCATCCCTTTCCTAGCTATTAAATACCTAGTAGAATTATAGAGATAAATACATTACCCTTTAGCGTATATGAACTTCTTGAAATACTGATAGAAGCGAAGCAATGGGTTACAAACGGCGGGGCTTCCTTTCCTGAAGGGGTAACTTTGAAGTATCATTGTCATTTATTAATGGTCAAGTTGGCCTCAACCCTTGGTATTAAAACTGATTGCTTTAACTGAATTATTAAATTGCCGTCATTTGTTTCAGCAAAATTTGGCAGAAAATATAGATTACTTTGGATATTTGTTTAGAATGTTTTAGAGTGAAGTTGATATTTTGTCACAATCTAAAGATAAGATTTTTTTAATGATATCTTATTACTTAAAATTCAAGCAAAACTTTCGGTTGATAATACGCGTCGTCATCGGCTCATCTATATGAAAATGAAACAATTTACTTATAAAAAAAAATTGGATTGTTATTGATCAGCTTAATCCTCTATCACACCTAACTGAATTCGACGACTAATTCGGCACACATTGCTGGGAGGCTTGGTTAAGTTTATTGCAATATCCTTACTTTAACGAGCAATGTATGCCGCATTAGTCTTTGAATTTAGTAAGGTGTGATCGTGGCTTTAGCCAGAAGAGATGATATATATTATAAGATGATGATAATTTTAATATCACTGTGTAATAGTAGTCACGTCCACGAAACTACGGAAATGCGCATACACAACATTATATTTCAGGAAAATTTAATAGGTGCCCTCGGGTAGATATCCGCCACCTGGTACAATTACCATTTTTTGTATGGTATTCTTTTCTTCTGAATGTGTAGCATATCAAATGAAAGGGCTTTAAGGGCTGGGACTGAAATCGTGAATATCAACGGTTGAGAAAATTTTACTCAAAATATTCAAAAATACTGATTTTAGTTTTCAACAGTGAAGATTGATATTCGATAAATATAAAGTACAGTTCGACATCTACTAAACATTCCTGAAATTCTCTTTACGCGCATTTCCCTAAAGAGTATACCAAGGAACAGGTCAAGCGCCTAATGCTGTGAGAATGTGCAAGATAACAGAAGGGATGCAGGCAGGGCACGTCGTTTTATTGTCGTGTACCTAGATCTCAGAGACTTTGCTTGTCTCACATCTGACTTGTTGACTACTATACTAAATATTCTTTCGCGAAGGGCCAATCCACTCCACTATAACCTACTGTAAAGTAGGTACTGATGTGTCCTACAATTAGCATGCCTAAGCATGAACACTAAACTTAAAATCGTTTCGGATTTTCTAATTAGAAACTTCGTATCATTAAATTAAAATTTTCATTATTAATTTTTCCAATGAATTGTGAACTTGTAAAATTGACACTTATTGCTTTAGCTGGTATTTTTGGAAAACCAATTAATCACGTAGCGTCGCCTCTGTCCAATAAATCCCCTTACGGAGTTTAATTGTTTTCTTATGATTTTAATTTCTACCCTCAGAACTTAGGAATAGAGATGGGACGCAACCTCTACTCCGCGAGTCACTACAACCGACACACTGAAAATTACAAACTTAGTAGTGCAGAAACTAGATAATTAATAAATGATTTTAAAAATCCTTTAAATCTATTGCTCAAGTTTTTGGTCAACAAAACAGAAAGTGTCAGCAATAGTACATTTAAAACAGCTTTAACTTTATAGACGTTTTGTGTAACTGGCAGTCACTAATTCATTAATTTAATGACTGACTGATATATAAACGCCGAAACAACAATGAGATATTTTTATGTGATAATCATTTAATTGTGTTTCTTAAAAAATAAGAGATAAAAATAAAATAACCGGTCAAGTGCGAGTCGGACTCGCGCGCCGAGGTTTCCGATATACTTTTTGTATTTTTGGAAGCAGTAAAGTCCATTTTTAGGACCGCAAAACTAAATTTGTTTGTAAAGGTTATTTACAGATTTCTATAAAACTGTGCAATTTAGAAAGATCGTTTTATTATCAGGTATTTTTTTGACATGTTTCATCATAACTTGAAAACTAAGAAACGTAAAAAAATACAAAAATGTATTTTAGAATGTATAAGTAAAGCCCTTTCATATGACATCCCACTCGACCTAGTAGCGACAATTAGAAATTCCCCCCCCCCCACCCCTATTTTGGCCCCCTTTACATAAATAATCATAATTTTATCAAAATTATTTCATGTGCAATTAAGTTGGGCAACTATATTCTAAAACCATTCCAAATTTCAAGTCGATAGCATGAGTGGTTGCTGAGATATAGAGGTGTGACAGACAGACAGACGGACGGCCAGACAGACAGACAAAGTCGCACTATAAGGTTTTTTTTTACCATTTTGGTATCGGAACCCTAAAAAATGATAATTTCGATCGTCTCTGTTTAACCATTTAATAATGCGTAACTCTACATCCAAAAACAGCACTTTGCGCAAGAACTAAGGTTTTGTCTTAGAGCATTTGCTCTAAGGGTGTTGCAGATATATTTTTTATACAAGGTTTTTTTGTATCTGACTGAAAATGGGCACTTGCTTTACTTTGAATGGGAAGTTAAAACATTTGCGTTGTTAGCAAAGTCGTAGAACAAAAGTTGTTGCTTTTGATCTCACTAATAAGTGGGAAACGAATGTCAGTTACAAAAAAATAACCTAATATAAATTTTGGCTAAGTTCTTACTCTAGGTTACATGCCTTATATAAAAAAGCCTAGTTGCCACGTTATTATGTGCTAACCAAACCACCAGCAGTGCATTCTCAGAATTTTAAGTAAGTATATAGAAAACTTTTGTGGTAATATAAATCCTAGATTTTTCATTAATTAAGAATTTAAAATAGTAACTTAATAAACACAATCTATTTATAAAAGTATCAAAACATTAAGTTCGATACTGACTGATTCACTCATTTACGATTCCAACTCTACGTAACACCCTCCTCGCGCAAATCTTGGATTTCGCAACAACTGTCTCCATCCTGATTTTTGAGACTTTTATTAATAAAGAACAAAGATAATTAATACTACTTAAATTTTGTTTAAGCAGTACCAAACTTCATTAGGTTTTTTCTTTCAAAGCTAAATAAAATGAAAATACGGCGGAGAAAACCAGGTGTGTTGAATGTTTTTCTTCATTAATATTTTGTGATGCAAAAAGAAGTAGTTGTCGGTGAGGTGCTGGCTAAGAATAGTACTACCACACCCATGGGTGTCGTAAATGGCGACTAAGGGATATTTCATTCTGGTTAACACAAACCACCACGGTGGTGCATCGTTCGTTTTTTTTTTTTTTCTTTTATCAGTTGATTGACCTAGTATGACTGCAAAATAAAAATAAAAAATCGGGTAGTAAATAGTTTTTGTAAATTCAGTCTGTGCCGCGAACACCTGGGTGTATAATAAAAATACCCGATGTAGTTGTGTTCGTATTTAAAGACCCAGTTATTGTAGTTGATGACGGTCTAAAATTTAAAGCTGCAATCATCGATAATAACCAGCCGTCGATTACCATTTCTAAAATCGTGCCCAAAACCGCGCAATTAGTGCGCCATTTGTCCAAAACAAAAGAGCCGGCCTACGGTCCCCTTTTCTTTCGAAATTAGTGATGACTTCAATAAAAATAATTCTTGTCTTTTAGCCAAATTGCATCGCGAAAAGTCGCGAAAGCAGCGAAAGCCTTTAATTAAGGGTCCACCCCCACAAACTGTGGCCGTCACCTTTTATTTTTGTTAATTCCCCGGGATCTTTCTTCGCCGCATAAGTTACTTCACCCCTTCTTCCCCGCGATTCTTTACGCCTTTTTGTCACCGTTTGAATTCTTTTGAAGAAACCCTTTTCTTCGCATCTGCTACGCCCGTCAATATTAACTCTGGCGCCGACTTAAACTTTTTAATATCCGTTAAATTTTGTTACGCTCAGCGTAATACCTTTTAACCTTTTAAGGATAGCGGAAAAATTTCGAGTACTTAAAAGAAAATCTTACTTCACAACACCCTTGACAGACAGCTATACATTTTGTTTCTATAGTTAAGATGTATCTACGTTTAGATGTACCAATACAGTGTTATGTAAATGAAATGAAAACAATGAAGAAAAATTACAATTTGTTTCAAAACGTCCACACAAAAACCAACAATGAAATGAAAAGACACCCCACAATCGAAGCAACATTTCTTAAGATTCATTAAATTATTCACAAGGGAAGGAAAAAAGTGTATGTAAATGAGGTATTGGGCGTTTAAAAAAAGTTGTTTTTGGAGAAGACCCCAGTTGTAGACATGGAATTTTTAATCCATTTCCTTGGGAATTAATATTCAAAGGAGGTCGGTCTGGTTCATCTCCTGCGCCATTATTACTTGGCCGCCATCGCCGCGGACGGGACTTTGATTTCGCTTACTAATTACCTTCCTTTTGTAAGTAATTGCGTTTGTTTCGGTATCACCTCTACTGAGAGAATCCTCAGGAATTTCAAGCAGGTTTTTTGGTGGATTTGGTTATTGGTTCTTTGTTCAAATCTGAATATTTGTCTGTTTTTCGTTCATCTTACGTTCAGATAGAATTTTGAAGAAGTTTGTCCCAGAAACCTGTATCAAAATAAAAAATAATGGTCCCCAATTAGCAGAACAATACTTGGGACCTATTTTAAATTTTCAAGCCAACTTCTTATGACAAATTTAGTCATTATATGATTAAAATTTATAACCACATTATTTTCTCAATACGCCACACTCCATGTTGTCCTCAATATCATGAAGCCAACATTCATAGTCGAGCAAACCCAGCATGATAATCCAAATAGTCCATTGAATTTGCATAACGATAACATTTGGGTTGTCTTGGACCAGGGTCTTAGCAATTACAGGAAGATGGCTGTGCTTCCCTGGCAATATTGGTCTAATATATTCAATATCCGCCAGATGATAATTTACAAGGAATCCATTATGGCTGTTTACTTGACCCAAGCTTGCTAGATTGTTACTTGAAGAGTCCTCCTTTCGTAATATTGATAGCCTCGAAGTCGAAATTGGAGAATTTGAGTAGCTATTCGATGGTCAAAAATTACGAAGACGTTGTTGTATAAGGCATGGGAATTAAATATTGTTTGATAAATTAACAATAACTGGACTAAGATAATAAGGTGATTCTATCTACTCATGATGGTAACAAGCAACTTACCCGACCGAAGAAAGAATTTTTTTACTCGAAAATATAGTTTCGTCTCTCTGTATTAAAGTGTTATTTTTTTAAAAGTTATACAGTGGGCTTCGGGAGCACAACCAATAAAAATTCGGACTGTATATACAATTGTCTCGAATCCCAAAAAATCGTAGCCTCATATGCATAGCCAAACATTCAACCTTTGCCATAACAAAATAAAGAAAGAAAACAAACAATATGAAGAGAGACAGCAAGGTGAACAGGCTCCCTACTTTCATTTGGGATTCAAATCTCGCACGCCGACTTGCCACACCTACTCGTACCTACCCAAGACAACTTGAGGAGGCAAATCAATCTTAAGAATATTTGGACGTGGATACGTCCATGGTGTTTTTCGTTTTAGGGGTCGTTTTAAGGGTCGTTTCGTGCAAAGTTGATACAGGCCCTCTGGCGGCATTAATTGATACTACATTTAGCTTGCCCGTGTGGTCCCGGCAAAGAATACCAAACCGTCTGTACCCGTGGGTGTCGTAAGAGGCGACGAAGGGATTATGAACCGAAGAATGGGCAGCAGCGTCCTTCGTTCATACTGCGGTCACGAACAACCGCGGTCCATCGCACTAGCCGCTAACAAGCGTGGTGACTATGGTACTTCCGCTCTAAATTGTACCACGCCTTTTTTCTGGAATTCTGGAGAGAACTCCCTGTCCTGTCGTGGACGTTTCATGGGAGATTATGATGATATCGAGCTTTACGATGAGTCAGAGGGCGTGAAGAGGGGGTGAGGTGAGGGCGATTTTTAAACCAAACAGTATGACTAGGACGGGAAGATATTATCTCATTCATATTTCCTACTAGTAAAAAAATCCAGTCTGTTACTAAAACTGTGAAGAAACTCCCGAAGCCTATCAGAAGAAATATGTTTATAGCCTTTCGAATATTTCAAGAGGAAAATCCGAGATAATCTATAAATATTGCCCTCCACGTTGCAAATTCTAAAGTGACAATATTCCTTATTGTCCCGTGATGTGAAAAATGTATGCACACCCCGCGGAATCGCGGAGCTGGCAATATATGAGCGTGGGGAGTTATTAAAATTATAAACAAATAAAATTATTCAGCGCACCCCTTACGAATTTATCGTGGCTTGAATTCCTCATGTGGGATTTGAATAAACGTTACTGGTTGTTTGAATGCGAACTTTGCAAATATTAATTTTAAATTTTCTTTCTTTGATACCTGCCGTCCACTTTTTAAAAAATATAAGTTGGTTACCTTGACTGGCTTGTACATAATAGAGGCATGCAGCTTAGTAAGAAATCACCCAGAATATTTTGAAAATGTCTCTGCCCAAAACCCACGACTAAGAGAAAGGGATTTAACCAAACTGGTAGTACCTAGCCATAGGACGGCATTTTGTGCTAAAAATTGCCATATTATGACGATTAAAATATATAATTGTCTTCCTGTAAGTCTGAGACAGCTTCAAACTAAATTATTTTTATTAGGTTGCGACAATGGCTGATCGAAAAATGTTTTTATAGTTTAAGAGAATTTTTTGACGATAAATTTTGACAGTTGTGACATAATTTTTATTCAATCTTATAATTTATCAAATGGATGTTCTGTTTTATACAATTTTATGACATTTAATAATTTTTGGGTAGAAGGCTTTTATTTCATGTATTTTTTATTATTAGTTGTAAAAGTTTTTGCATGCCGCCATATGGTAGAATATGCTGACACTATTTTATATCACCATCTTTCTTACGTGTATTCTGCAAATAAATAATTTTCATTTCATTTCATTTTCATTTACTCAGAAACAAGAATCTACTACAACTAGCCGCAATGCACTTTTTAAGAGAAGTAGTATAGACACAGAATATGTATAGAGCCAGATAAAATACCAGGTAGGTATAAAACTTTAAGTTACCGTCTTTTATGTTCAATATGCAATTCATACTATCTGTTTGTAATTAATAATTTATTATTCAACTATTTGGACCAACGATTTTTAAGATTCCCTCAACGATAGTAAAGTTGGTCACCCTCTGAATCTACGATCAGTGGTCAATACTGTGCAATTCATCACCCCACTTACGAAGTGCAGTGAAGTGATTCATCTCCTCCGACAGTTGTAAGCAGGGTTCATTTTTAACACCATTGTGGAGGTGTCCAGCGGAATGATAAGGGGTTTAGTCCCTTCTAGAGGTATGCTAGGGATTGAGTGGTTAATCGAACCGTACTTTACGATGTTCACGTTTTTTACGAAGATATTTTGTAAAACTATGTTTTTTATCGGATGTATAAATTATTAAAGTGTACACACAGATACACAGGTAAAATTGATTTCATTTACGATTGACCATGTTCTGATCTAGTTTGACCATTATGATTAGGGAGAGGATGGGAAAACCTATGTATGATTAGAGAACAAAACTTAAATCAACTATGAAAAATCTGCCGCTCTATATAAAATGGAACACCCCACCTCATTGCACGTTTTCTTTGAACAGGCCGATATTATTTATTTATTTCCGTAGGTAGACTGATCCAATCCTTTCACTGTATCCATTTCAAGACTCTAGGCTCTATAAAACAAAAGAAGAATTTCAACCGACTATCTAAAAAGTAGTCTGCTCAAACGTATAAGAAAGCCAATTTCCTTTCCTCCGATCGAACGTCAACGTTTCTCATGTATCGATATGGAACGTTAACCCCTATTCTATATTATAATATTATATTAAAGCGATAAACATGTCGATTGGTAGAATCACGCGTGGTCGCGCTCCCTCTGAGATGAGAGGCTGGAGTATGGGCATAGGTTGAGGTTACATTAGATACAGATGTTGTAAATCAAGAAGAAACTTCATAAAACGTCAAGCTAGATGTACAACAATGTAGCAATTTAATTAGACACAATGATTTATTTATAAGAGAAATATAGGGTGATTCTGCCCATAAAACTGATCCAAGGAACGAATACGTAAAATACGAAAAAAATTGGTAAGTAGACCCTCATACAAAATTGCGATATCAGGCTCTGCTGTTGCAGTTTCTATAGGAAGTTGAAATTTTTATTTCGTACTTCGACTTATGTTCAGAATCAGAATCAGCTTCCAAACCAATAGGATTTGAAGAGTATTTTTTATACATAGCGATTAGAGAATCAGGGTTTAGCAATAAATTTTTGCACAACTTGTGTTTGTTTCAGCTAAGTTTTTTTTTTGTACAAATCAATTGAAATTCATTTTATTTATTTATTTATTACTGTCTGACCTTCACAACCCAAGGGAAAGTAGACCCAACCCTAAATAGGACTTTGTTAGTTTAGGGGCCAACCTAGCTGCTAGAGTTCGAAAATTAGTTTAAAGACTAGCTTAACTTAACTTTCGATGATGCTAGCTGAGACCGGCGTTCTGCTAGGTTGCTGCTTGCCATCCAGAGTCTAGTTACAACCAATGTTTCTAAATTTTCTTAATCAGAAAGAAAGAGCAACTACAAATCAGCCGCAAGCGTGTTTGAAAAATATCTCCTTGAGCATTTGTAGAGTTAACAATGTGTACGAACCCTTATTCGCGTTCGCGTCTCAATATGCAAGTCATGAGAAAACGCTTATCACGGACCGGAGCAGATAGCTGCCGAGATGGGAACCGATAGACGGAGGATGAGTAATGGAGGAACATATTGTGGTGCCTTGCGGTTTGATAGCGGTACTAATACCATCACAGGTGCTTAGGAAATTTATTAAGGCTTTTTAGAATACTGTACCGTCAGTTTACTATTATCTAATCTGTGACTGTACGCAATTCACGGCTCGGAGCTGATAGCTGCTGCAATAGGAACCAGTAGCACAGAATAAAGTAATATTACTATCATACAGAACGGACACTCTCGGCCCCTCTAGCAATATTCCCCGCACCCCCGCGCGCTTCCGTCCGCGAGATTCTCGTGGTCCTTCTGAGGGTCTTTTGTACTGAATATGCGGGCGTACGCGACCTTCCAATTTTAAATTCGCGCTCGATGTATGTATGTAGTGTCCGGGGCGCGGCGTGCCAGTAGACTGAGAATAAGTGATGATAGAACATACTGTGGTGCCACGTGGTTTGATAGCGGTGCTTATACTCGTACCGTCACAGGTGCATAGGTAATTTAAGACTTTTATCTACTCTCGTATCGTTAATCCTCAATAATGCGTTAAAAAATTGTAGGTTAACATCTTCATAATGTCAATCTGTGCTTAGAAATACTCTTAGCAGCATTTTTTTATCTGTGGGAGTGTATTATGAAGTATTGAATTTACTAACAGTCATCGCGGGAGACCTATTAAACAATTTTTTAATTTTTATAGCCGCGCCATTGACAGCTTGATGCGTTTGTAGTCTGTGGCTACAAGGAGGTTTCATTGCAATAATGATAAACTCAGCAAACAAAAGTTGTAGTTACATAATTTTATTAGTTTTGTAATGAAATAAGTGATAAAATCATTTACGATTTGCCTTCGATTGTTTTATAGCAGCTATAGGAACTTCGCTTAGCAGTTATCACTGGAAAAAGAGACAAACATAAAGGTTTGTTTTTGAACACATTATTTTAGGATTCACGATATAAGAGTAGATAAAGTTGTGTATGCAACTCCACATAATTAGGTATAAAACACTCGTGTCTTCTATTATGGAACTTGGCTCGCTACGCTCGCCTGCGTCCCATAAACCGACACTCGAGTTTTATACCCCTCATTATGTACCGTTGCATAAACTACTACTAGGATCCCGAACAAAACGGTAGGAAAAGGTGTGACTTCGTCTATCTACCTACTATCTAGCTGTTTAGAGTAGTTTTAAAAAATGCTTGTCCAAATGATTTTATTTTAACACTTCCTGTGTTGGGATAAATCTACAAAGTAGAAATTTTGTGGTTGTGAAATTTTGCGATTTTCTACTTAGTAAAATGCTCGTCTAACATAATAAAAAATTTAACACTTAAACGTTTTTAAGGACAAAAGAGGTGTGCCAAATTTTCTCAGAAGCACAGAAGATTTAGTTTGTTACTTCCCAATATCTTATTATTATTTTATTATTATCTTCCCAATATCTTATAATTGTTTTCACCCTAGCACTTCCTAATGACGCCCGACCTACTACAAAGCATGTTCTGAAAGATATTTCATTAAGTGTTTAAACAAAACTTAATAATTCACCAAGCATCGTAGGTACAATTTTCGGCAAGGGTTTAACAACAGCGCTATTATTTGCAATAACACAACGGAGAGGTACCGCTCCCTGTATGACTCGTGTATGGCTCATGTATGGTCTATAAAGCCGTGTCGAAGTCTGCTACAAGCGGCCGCTTGGGACCGCCAAACTTCTACATCGTTTACACGTTACCACAGACTTACTAATAAAAAGACAGCGCACGTGGGATAAAAAAATAAATTGTATGTAAAAATATTAATCCTATAAAAAATTTGTCGGAAGCAAATCGTATAATTCGCCATTTGCAAACTGCGAGCAAATTGTATACGGTTGGCAGGTTTCCGTTACGTTAGGTAAGACCACGACCACAGTGCAGGAGCCGAGCGAGCAAAGCGAGCGTGCCCGCGGTGGCGGCTGGCGAGAGCCAGACGCGACTTACGCGCCGGTTCTGTAAAATGCCGAGGCATTATGTGTAACGACGAATTAAGCAATTTGCCAATTTGCAAGGTGTAATGGGAAGGTTAAAATAACCCTGAATGATTTAAACCTGCCCATGAAGCAGAACAGCTTTTCCTAACGAACTCATGTCACAAGAAACAAAATTCACCTAGGCCTAGAAACAAGCGACTAATAGGTACTATCGCAAACGCTACTAGAATAGAATGAAAATGTATGGGATTGACATTAGCTAACGATATGTAGCGTGACAGCTAATGTCAATCCCATACCTTTTCATTCTATTCTATAGCGTTTATGATTACAGAAAACCACTTTTCTAACTGCCCCTGATACAAAATGCGCTAACATATGAGTGAGCTTGAATTTATTTTGTTCTATTTCGACCAGTTCACTATCTTTTACAGATTAAACCACTTAAGAAACAAGGTTGTTATACCCGTTTTGTTACATATTGTAACAAAACTGTAATACAGTTATGCTTAGTCATTTAAGAATGATTCATGCGTTTACGAAGGAAGATGAATATGATTCTCTTAGAGGATTTTTGTAGGTACACGTTTGGTTTTGTAGTTTTGCGTGTCTATGAAGTAGTAGTCTGTGCGTCTTTCATTGCCTCCCCATGTCGCGAGCAGAGTTTTACGGCCAAATTAATATGGCAAATTAATGCGTTACGAAACCGTATAATTTTCGCGTGCGGCGCGTTCCTTGCGACAAAATCGACATATTGTTTTAGGCGAAGTTGAAAGCACTGAAAAACATAAAGGAGTGAGGCTTGGGTAGCATTTTTGAGAGCTAAGTTGAGACAAAATCTATATATCACAAAGTTATGAAATAGCACTTGAATCATTATAACATCCCATGAAACGTTCACTGCAGGACAAGGAGCTCCCTCCAGAACTCCAGCAGAAACGCGTGGTACTTAGGAGAGGATTTACCATAGTCACCACGCGTGCAAGCGTTGCGACTGGCGACCGCTATTACCGCAGTATATAAGATGATACGATACACAGAAAGATGCTGCTGCCCATCCTCCGGTTCATTAGCCCTTAGCCTCCTCTTACGACACCTTCGGGTAGAGATGGGCTGGTACTATTCTTTGCCAGCACCACACGGTCAATGCGGGCACTTGAATATTACACGGCTTTTGCATAGCTTTTTCTTCCTTTATCACGTCGTGTCGTGGTGATGCCCAACTTGCCCAGTTTCGATTTAATACCACCTGAGTTTATACCCCACCATACCGCTTCATCAGGTGACCTAGGTAGCTAACCTGTTAGCTGAAAATATTCTAACCAATAAGATTGCTCCATTTTCGAGCACAGCTCTAGACCAGGATAATGGAGCAACCCTATAGGTTGGAACTTTTCCAGCTTACCGATTAGTTATTTAGCACAGCTTTTTTTGAAAGGCTTCTTTTTAAAATCTTCATGTAGATTGCAGATCCATCTGGATAAATCAAAGATATTTAAGAATTTGAATTAATGTTATCCTTATTCCTACAAGGTTTTCATCCCCCATATTCAACAGAGATGCAGGGTGAGATTCGTATCATTTTTCCATATGGAAATGTAGAGAACGTGAGCGTACAAGACAACAGTGATATGCTAATTAAAGGAAAACATGCAGATCGTGTTCCGTGTTTGTTTTACGGCCAACGCGCGGATGAGACGCCATTGTTTTTTAATTGCAGCTTCAGAAATAGAATAGAACACAAATGGACCATTCGTGAATCCATTAAAGGGCTTTTACTTCTTCCTGTTTTTGAATGATAGGGATAGGATGGGACATGTGATTGTAATATCGTTGCGTGCAAACAAACTTGATCGCAAAAGCTTGTAGGACGTGGAGTACTTATGGGTCGAGTTGCCATGATTAACGCAGAAAGCGATTAATTGAGCCTGTAGGCTGAATGGGCTGTAGGCTCGATTGAAACTGAAGCCAGATATCTTTTTGCAGCTATGTGACCCATATTATCCCTACAACATGTTAACGTCAAGTACGTATAGCTAATTCGTCAAGATGATCACAGCACCAAGAAATAATGCTTTGCATAATAGAAATAGTTTCAGCCGGTTTCAGAAAGGGTCTTCAAATTTAGAGCTCTTTTTAATCGCTGTCACTTTTTTTACCAGCAGCGTTGCAGCGTGAGGCACACAAATTTGCAACGCTTAACAATAAGGTTCCTTAATTACAAGACCTTATTACAACGAAAAGTTTATAAGTAACAGTTCCACGTACCAGACTCACATAAGATAGGAGGAGACTTTATGAGTGCGATTCGTCACGACAATTGAGCACGTAGGTGATTCCCCTAACGAGAACAAGCTATGTAATAAAAAGACACTCGAGAATCCTTGTTTAATTTCGAGTTGATTATGGAGTTTCTTCGGCCTCCTCAATTACTTGGAGGTGTTGGTTAAAGTGCAGAGGAAAGTTATGAGAGAGACAAATTAAATAACTAAGAATGAAAGAGTAACTAAACATAGCAATGTTTGAAATAGAAATGAACTAAAATATAACTTCACATATTTGTGGCAGGCCACCATATCAGACAAGTCGTTATTTGAAACTAATAAGGCTAACTAATAACTTGACAATTTATACCAAATGTAACATTTCTTGCTAGAAAAAACACGATCGTGTGTTTGATCCAGTGTTGTTTGATTTATCTTGATATACTTGCAGGAGATGTGATTTATTTACGTTACAACGACATAAATTATTTTATTCCAACCAAGATAAGTATTATTAATAAAATCAAATATGAGGAAACAAGCCAATCCATTATAGAACCTACAGAGAACCTATGAATACGTTTAATAACGACGGACGTCGACAATATCGGAGGCAAACAATTAGAGCCAACTTAAGGGGAGGAATTAAGTTATACGTCTTATAGGCAGATGTAGACAGAGAGACGGCAGTAGCAAACACTGACTAGTAATATGATAGTAGGAAACAAAATCGGGGGTTATCTCGCAGATAAACTTAAAACATGATACGAAAGATATTTGACTGGTATACATATTTATCGATTAGGTACATGTTTTGTGTCTTTTGGGCGGAAGCCATTACTAGTTTTTGTAAGGACATAGACGGTACTAACATTATGCTTTTTTTCCATCATGTTACCTTGTTTATCTCGGTAACATGATGGAATCGTAAAAAAATATGGAAGTAAGCTTAGGCTGGATAGCTTACTTTTTTCTACTGTCAATAAACTTGCTCCTGCCTGACCTCAGGTTATATGAACTCGGAAATACTGACGCAGACAGATAATTGCCCTCCTCGTTTGTGCTCATTATAAAAGACTAGCTGGTGCCCGCGATTTCATCTGCGCAGGATTACTTTATAAATTGTAGTCTATATGTTATTTTGATGTATAAGCTATATTATTGTAAAGTTTCATTAAAATCCATTCAGTAGTTTTTACGTGAAAAAGTAACAAACATCCATACTTACAAACTTTCGCGTTTATAATATTAGTAGGACGTTCCTGGCTTTTGTGATTAGTCGTTTCCTCTATGGTCGTGCGAAGAATGGTTTGCATTAAATTCATAGTAATATGTTGTATTACACAACATAAAAAAACCGGCCAAATGCGAGTCAGACTCGCGCACCAAGGGTTCCGTACCACCACATAATCATAACTGTATAAGTTGAAATTTCAGTAAGTTAATGTGCTAGATTTATTGAGTCAGACACGCGCTTGACCAAATTTTATTATTTGTTGTTATTTTATAGCTTATGCACTATAAACATACCTATTTTCAAGTTTGTAAGTGTTCCCGTTTTTAAATAGAACTAAAACAAAAATCGCGTCAGCGACCATCCAACTTGACCCCTCTCTTATATGAATGTTCTTGAAACGGGAGCTCACCACAATTGGTTACTATTAGTTGTGAGAAAAGTTGTAATATTTAATGATTTCAGACTTTTCCCATTATTTGTACTGTGAGACCTAGCTTCTTGCCAAATTTCATAATTTTAGGTCAACGGGAAGTACCCTGTAGGTTTTGCATTTTTGAATAAATGTATGGAGATGAGGACATAAAATGCCATATCTTTTGATTGCGTCGTTGTAAAAAATTTAAATTTTCAGATCTTGTGTGGTTCATGGATCCTAATATATGGTATTAATTTCAACCTGATACCTTTACCCGTTCGTGAGATAAAGGGTCTTGACAGACAGACAGACAGAGGGACAACCAACAAAGTGATCCTATAAGGGTTCCATTTTTTTCTTTTGAGGTACGGAACCCTAAAAAGCATTCAAAATGATCACAAATGCTGAACTTTCGTATTAAATGGAATTCTAATATAAATTGGAATGGTTCTTAAATCCTAATAGATACTCGTAGAAAGCTCGAGTCGGTAATCTTATTTACTATTAGGTATAATAATGTAATGTGCGACCTTGACATGTAACTTTTGTTATGAATAAATTATTTAGTATTTTTATGGATCATATTTTACTTGGTCGGGTCTTGGACTACTACTATACGCGTCATACGACCCTACATGCGGGTTAAGGGTAACCTGACTCAGGAAGATTAAGATTCATCGAGAGACCCTTTACACGGGGCAAACCAAACATTGTATTAAACCTGTCTTGGCAATGTTTGCCAATGTTTGTCGAAGGTATACCGGATGTTAATTTGGTATTCAGCTATTCACCCCCTTGCGACGTGCCAAATATTAATATTTTGGGTAAAGTAAGGTTGGATATGGAAAATATTCATTTCGTAAGAGACGGCTTGTTGTAATTGAGTCGAGTTTGTGTCACATAGAATATGAGACATTGTGACAGATAGGGAAGAAGTTGCGACTCTAATAAATGTTAAATTAAAACCAGCTTTAAAATATTCTCTAATGGGATTAAATTATAATTAAAATTAGACTTGCTTTTTAAGACACTTTTATTAAATCGAATAAAGCATCAAATTATTGAAATTAACCAATAATTGTGTCTAGAATAATCGATCAACTTGGCTGGCAAGCAACAGACTAATTAAAGTCAGATTAAGTTATTCATTGTAGAACAAATCCAGTGGTACAAGTGGTCCTGGAGTCCTGGACGATTCTTTTCACAACGAAAAAAGAGCATTTACATTAAAACTTTTCAATGGCCCGTGCGCATGCCCGTTGGCGTGGTTGGTAGTGAGCTTGCCTTCTACGCCGTAGGCCGCGGGTTCGATCCCCGCCCAGGGCAAACATTTGTGTGATGAACACGAGTGTTTGTTCCGTGTCTGGGTGTTATTTATCTATTTATGTATGTATATCAGTGTCTGGTACTCATAGTACTGGCTTTGCCTAGTTTGGGATCACATGACTTTGGGTGAAAAAAAAAGAAAAAGAAAAGAAAGAAATGATAGCCTTAAAAAAACAGCCTTTATAATAAAAGAGCATCTTTTAAAATAAATCATATTATATCCAAAACTAAAACGACGACAAGTTCAAGGATATTAAGTTTCACAATCTTCATTTACAATTTACTCAAAAAAAACCGGCCAAGTGCGAGTCGGACTCGCGCACTGAGGGTTCCGTACCATCACATAAAAATAATTGTATTAGTTGAAATTTCAGTAAGTTAATGTGCTAGATTTTTTGAGTCCGACACGCGCTTGACCAAATTTTATTATTTGTTGTTATTTTATAGCCTATGCCCTATAAACATACCAATTTTCAAGTTTGTAAGTGTTCCCGTTTTTAAATAGAACTAAAACAAAAATCGCCTCAGCAACCATCCAACCATCTCTTATATGAATGTTCTTGAAACGGGAGCTCACCACAATTGGTTACCGTTAGTTGTGAGAAAAGTTGTAATATTTAATGATTTCAGACTTTTCCCATTATTTGTACTGTTAGACCTCGCTTCTTGCCAAATTTCATAATTTTAGGTCAACGGGAAGTACCCTGTAGGTTTTTCATTTTTGAATAAATGTATGGAGATGAGGACATAAAATGCCATATCTTTTGATTGCGTCGTTGTAAAAAATTTAAATTATCAGATCTTGTGTGGTTCATGGATCCTAATATATGGTATTAATTTCAACCTGATACCTTTACCCGTTCGTGAGATAAAGGGTCTTGACAGACAGACAGACAGACAGACGGACAACAAAGTGATCCTATAAGGGTTCCGTTTTTTTCTTTTGTGGTACGGAACCCTAAAAATTACTAAAAAGCTTCTTCGTCCACAACTACATCAACCAAGTCCCTACAATATAGTCCAGGATAATGCTTACGTTTTCTTAACTCATGTCCACTAATTTGCGGTAACAGGCAAGGGGAGGTGCCGAAAGGACATTAAACTTCTCCGTCCAGCCTCCGGGCCTCTTGACCGCTGGGCCTCCCACTATTAAAGTGCTAAGAGGGACATTAGTCCACCCTGGGGGCCTGTCATCTGAATAATTTAACCTCTTAATTGTGTTTAGTTTTTGCGGGTAGAGTGTTGAGGGTGATGATTTCGTATGGGATTCTGTTTATGCTGTAATAAGGGAATAAAGTTGGTAAACCTTTTTAGGGTTCCGTACCTCAAAAGAAAAAAACGGAACCCTTATAGGATCACTTTGTTGTCCGTCTGTCTGTCTGTCTGTCTGTCTGTCTGTCTGTCTGTCTGTCTGTCTGTCTGTCTGTCTGTCTGTCTGTCTGTCTGTCTGTCTGTCTGTCAAGACCCTTTATCTCACGAACGGGTAAAGGTATCAGGCTGAAATTAATACCACATATTAGGATCCATGAACCACACAAGATCTGAAAATTTAAATTTTTTACAACGACGCAATCAAAAGATATGGCATTTTATGTCCTCATCTCCATACATTTATTCAAAAATGAAAAACCTACAGGGTACTTCCCGTAGGCCTAAAATTATGAAATTGGGCAAGAAGCTAGGTCTCACAGTACAAATAATGGGAAAAGTCTGAAATCATTAAATATTACAACTTTTCTCACAACTAATGGTAACCAATTGTGGTGAGCTCCCGTTTCAAGAACATTCATATAAGAGAGGGGTCAAGTTGGATGGTCGCTGAGGCGATTTTTGTTTTAGTTCTTTTTAAAAACGGGAACACTTACAAACTTGAAAATTGGTATGTTTATAGTGCATAAGCTATAAAATAACAACAAATAATAAAATTTGGTCAAGCGCGTGTCGGACTAAAAAAATCTAGCATATTAACTTACTGAAATTTCAACGAATACAATTATGTTTATGTGGTGGTACGGAACCCTCAGTGCGCGAGTCCGACTCGCACTTGGCCGGTTTTTTTTTATAATAATTGAATGTTAAAAATATCCTGTCGTAGATATTAAGGGGCGACCTCCGGTCCACTAGCGTCCCCATCAGTTAAAAAAATATTACTCGCTAAATACGAAACTTATCAAAAATCCGGAAAGACAGATTGAAGTAAAGGTAATTTATTTATTTAGAAACTATTTACTCTGTAAAATAAAGTTCACTGTAGTTACAGATACAAAAACTGCTAAAAGTGGCCGTTTTTCGCACTAATGTATTATATTTTTCATAATTGATAGGTTCTGAAACTTCAATCTGTCTTTCCGGATTTTCGATAAGTTTCGTATTTAGTGAGTACATTTTTTTAAACTGATGGGGGCGCTAGTGGACGGGAGGTAGCCTCTTAAGGCTTATTATACACCAAAAGATGGTTTTTATATTCTGTACATAAAATGCAACAACTTTATTCCTTTATTAATTATCATTATTCTGAAAACTTTGATGTTATAAAGGGTGTAAGGGACGGTTTACCGAAAACTGAAAGGGCGTGCTCAGTCAACGAAACTGAACAACTTTCCCATAGAATCATATGTTGGGAAATGAAAAAAAATTGACATCTCCATACAAACTGTTCGACCAGATTGGGCAATTTGTATGAAGACCTCAAATTTTTTTTTCATTTCCCAACATATGTTTCTTTGAGAAAGTTGTTCAGTTTCGTTGACTAAGCACGCCCTTTCAGTTTTCGGTACACCGTCCCTTACACCCTGCATAAAAATATTTTATAATGTTTTTGAGTATCAAATTCTTGAAAATCACTTCATTCGCAAGACATTAAAAAAATTTTTTTTTTTGATAAATTATTAATTAGTGAATGTGTTAATTGTTCCACTCTAAAACCAAGTTTTTCCAGCCAAGCTTGTGTCACGGCTAATAAAAATACACAATACTTACACGATTTTGAGAAACAGCCCTATCCAACAATGAGACAAAATTTTCTACAAAACGACTTGCTTAGTTGATAAAGTCCACAAATCTTGTAATGTCAACGGACGGGCGGTATCGGTTTCTTGACACAATAGGTGGCGATTTTAAATAAAGCCACCCGATTGACCGGCCGCTACCCCGCCTGCAACTAATGTGGTGGACATTCTGACTACGAATTCAGACGTTTGGGTAAAACTTTCCGGTGTAGAGCTAAAAACAATTTTGTGGATTGTTAAAAGAACTCTTACGTAAAAACTGTCTGCGCTAGCCTTAGCGCACCTCAGAGCACCTGCTCTGTAGATAATCTTATGCAAAAATATTTTTGGTCTTAAATCTTTATTATGCCATTATAATGGTTATGTCATATGGTATGTTCCAGTTCCATTAAAACTTGAAAATACGCTCGATGTTACTGATATCCATGAAGTTATAGACGGGTGTACTTATTGAGAATTCCAAACAATACGCCTAAAAAAATAATGGTTCAGAAGTACAGATGGATGAGGTCAAGCTTGATACTTGCAGTACAACTTTAGTTCCTATAAAGTTTAAAGAATGGCACAAAGTTCAATGTGCCAAGCTTCATGTGCCTTTGCCTGTAGATTATCTTTGTAATTTTTACATAGTGGCGTAACCACTTGTTTCTGTTTTATATTTCCTTACTTCTTCCGTGGTCTTCCAGTTCCATTTACTTAGTACAGTCAAGAGTACGTCGAGCTTGATAGATTGGACTTTGTACCGTTCTTATTTCAATAGCGTAGGACCTAATGTTGCATTCTGAGTGTCAAGTTTGATCTACTGTTGACTATACACATTATTCTCATCTCCTAATTTTGTTTTTCCCTTTCTTCTCTGATACTTTCTGAAATCTACGTGTAAATATTCTCTTACACCGTCGATTGCTGACTTGGCTCCTTCCTACATTGTCTCCTGATACGGGCCTGGTGAGACGAGACAAAAGAATCACATCACTCACCACCCCAATGGACTGTCCACTGTATTGTCCTGCCCGCTATTTGTCTTCCGGATTAACTTGCTTATCATGGGCGGACTTCGGACTTTAAGTTATTGGGTCTTCAAGAATTTGGTTTTAGGAATCAGAAAGAGTTTTTTTTACTTGTTTTTAGGTTGGTGCTTATAGTGTAAAAGTCTGTCAAGTAACAAAGAACCATAACTGTTAAAGAACAAATAAGCAACAACATAAACAAAGATAAACAATGAAGTATGATCATACTAGACACACTTGAACATAGAATTTAAAAATTTTGAAAATTTTCATCTTATAGAATTTCACTACAAGACAGAAAGCTCACATAGAATGTCACAACAAACATACGTGGTATATTTTGGGAGATATACCATACGGCATGCAGGATATACTGTAGTATCTATTTATCTATTCGCTGTGCCCTACTTCCCTGTTAGTTTATTGTATTTGACAACACTATTTCGAAGCCAAGCAAAAGGGCTATTGATGTTACCACGGCAAAATTATTGTAAGCGACTATTACATTTTTGCTATCGGCTAAAGAAGTGAAAGAAGCCGTGATAACCACTACGAATAGAAGTGATATAATTTTCATCCTTCTTGCATGGTGGAAGTGCATGGAAAGTGGATACAGCTTGCAAATGTCCTATGCCGATTTCTAGCTTCAAATAAGCAGCTTGGAAAATTAAACGCCCAAAATTAACAAGACAGCCCTCTCTGAAACTGATAACGTCATAAACAAAGGCGTTCCAAAATTTGACTACACAAAGACTTTATCAAAGGGATGTTTGTCGATCTGATTGTCTCGAGTTACCGTCACCGGCTGGTCAGTTGACCGTCATAATTCGGGACCATGCGTTCACCGGTGCATAAAATACAAGGGAGGAAAACACGGCGTGGAAAGCGCAAACGGGAAAATTCGTGCCATTACGCTTCTCACCTGCGAACCAACATACAAATAAACAATTTGACGTTGGAAAATTCAATTTTGGACGTGTTCGCGTTTGTTGTGGTGTTCCTTTTGGGTCATTTCTTTTACTTGTTTGTTGAAAGAATGTGGAAAATGAGAAGTAAACAATTTGAAATCGTTTGGAAAATATAAATACAGAGTAAAGGTATTAACATTAGTATTTTTTTTCAACTCAACAAAAAAATTTAAGATCTCTGCAAAAAAATAACTCCAACCATAAAACTGATCACGGTTCGAAAGAAATGTGGGTCGATGAAGACAAAGATTTTTGGATATAAAACCATCATCCAAACATCTCTTTTTCTCAGGGACAGTTGTACAGTTTTATAGTAATTCGAAAAAGAATCAACACGCATATTTTAAAGAGGTTCAATCTGTCTTCCTAAAGGGCATCTAAATCGTTGGTTCATCCATGGGTACCTATCATTCAACTTTTATGTATGGTAAATCTACAAAGTAGCAAATCGCAAAATTTCACAACCACAGGCAGGATTCGAACCTGCGAATCCTGCATGTGGTTATGAAATTTTGCGATTTTCTAATTTGTAGATTTATCCAAACACAGGAAGTGTTAAAATAAAAATCATTTGCATGGTATATCTACATCATGAATAAAGATAAAAAGAGGCCAATGGACTATATTACATTGAAAATATTAGGTCTTTACCTATGAAATTGCCGTTTTGTATGGCGAATTTTAGGTAAACTCAATTTTCAGTACTAACATTTTTGCATTTTTCTTAGGAATTATAAATCCAATCGTTTTTTATTTTTTTAAGCATTATTGGGAAGACATTAAGCTAACAGAAGCTTAAATTTGATTTTCGAAAAATATTTTGTGTAAAAAAATATAACAATTCTAATGATGAAATCGGACGACAATTAAGACGAACAATTTTCGAACCTTAAATTTTATATATCAAACCAAAAATAAAAACTTTATTTTATGCGTAAATTAATAAACTTGAAGTCAACTTTCAAATATAAGACAAATGAAAAAAATTGCATTAGTATTATAGGAATTATGATCTCATTAATCTTTAAGAAAATTTCGGCAATTTCATACCTATTATACTTATTCACAAGAAAAAGTGTCGATCACAAACTCACAAAGCAACAACAATAATTTCACGTTCGGTCCAGGAGATGGAATGGAGCATCAAAACAACAAATGCTACGTCATCCGTCGTCGCGATAGTTCTATAAATGACCGCTCGCCCGTTGATAGTTTTCCCATAAATGACCACCTCGGGCTGGCAATAAAACCTCCCTTTAGAGATGAGACTGGTATTTGTAACTGTTACACACGATCGATTCTTGAATGAATGAATGAATGAATAACACTTTATTGCACACTAATAAAGTAACATTTACACATAACCAGTAATAAAATGTGGGCAAAAGGCGGTCTTATCACTAAGAGTGATCTCTTCCAGACAACCTTTTGACGAAATCAACATTTACAGAATTCTGCAGTGTAGTGCACTCATATAAACTACATAAATGAAAAACAAAAAAAGACATTGTATTTAAATAAAATACTCAAAATAAATATCAAATACATAAATACAATACAGAAATATACAAACATATATAATTTTGTATACTTACATTAAAATAAATTGTATATACTTACATAAATATAATTAATTATATACCAATAATAATTATTGTTGCAAACTCATAACTAAAGCAAGGAAATGTTGTCGCAATTTGCTTTTAAATATGGCCAGTGAATCGGAGTGACGCACTTCAGATAGCAGGTCGTTCCATAACTTGGTAGCCTTACATTCTTCAGTATCTGTGGATTCTTATTCACGTACAGAGCGACATGGCAATCTCTCTTGTCTCGTCTAGTGGTTAGAGCGATCAGCTCTCTCTCAATTTCTGGTGGGGACACTGTCACTCTCTGGTGGGGACACTGTGCGACGTCCCCAGTTTGATTAGGATATTGCAAGCTGAATCAAATGATTGTCTGAAATTAGCAATCTCATAATTGGCGGTTATCTACGGAAGTAGTCGCTACTGAGCTATGTCAGAGGCTTTTGGCGGCTCAACTACTCTGACACCAGGGTTTGTGAGGTCGGTCATCGACCTTAAAACCACCTCGACATGATGATCTGACAATAAATCCATATCGCTCTATAGGTCAAAACCAACCACACTAAACTGCAGTACATAATTTATATTCTAGATACTATAATAATCCTTAGAAATCATTGATTATTTGTAAATTATAGTCTCGTTATTTAATTTTATTCTTCACTTCATTCCATTATTTATTTTACTTTTTATTTTAATTTTTTTGGCAGCTTTGCAGCAGTCTCTTGTCAGGTTCTTGTGAGGTAGCAGTAGCAAAGAATATTTAATATTAGTCTAACGCAGTAGTAACAGGTAAAAAAGTATCATTACTATTAGAAGATACTTTCCCTTCTCTATTTCAATATCTGGCAACTTTTCCGATACACTGCTCCTGCGGACACAGCTAACAATTATCTAAATAGCATCTACATTCTTACCCCTTACGTTTTATTATTACCGGTCAATTTATCCCGGGCAGCTCTCAGCAATCCATGTTTGCCTGGTAGATTACTGATAGAGATTGGAAACTGCCCTAAGAAATAAAACAGGGGATTTTCGCTACTTCTGCTGGATTTGTTCTGGTTTTATTGCCATGTCCAAGTTTTTAGAGATAGTGGTAAGTTTTCACGCTTTTATCGTTGAATATATTTTTATGGACTGTCCGTACTTAAACTTAAAAACATGTTCCATAAGCTAATAAATTCTTTTTTAGTGGAATTTCTAGATCTTCGCTTTCATTCACCATTAATAACTAAAGATGGTATAAATATTTAAGAATCTCATGTTAGTAGCAGGTATACGCACACACACTATCTAAAGTACAAATTCCATCTTCCACAAACATTTCAACCCCCTAAACTTGACTTGAAGACGTGACTGACATAGCTTGAAACAACAACGCTGAACTCGGCTTCTTAGCAGCACCTGCGGACCATCGTCTCATAATATTCGGCTTAGCACCCCACACATGCAAAAACGCTTATATTGAACGACTTGGCTCGAAGGGGAATAGCGAATACATTGTAAACAGTGGAAGGATGTCTTTTATTGAAAGGCTGACCTTTGTTGCCTCTTTTGCATGGAGTGTTGTTACTTTCTATGTTTTGAATTCCTTATAAATGTTGCTTTCACATTGTTTTAGGATGTTTATACATCCTAAAACATACACATACTATTTTGACATATTATTGGACATATTATTTTGTTCAATTTTCCGTTATGGCATAGAGTTGAACATCTGTAAAATATACTTAACCTATATCTTTGTTCATACCCTATATCTTCTATTATACATACCTAATTACCTATATACAAAACTTTCAACAGCTCTGTACCAGTCTTCTCAGCATTGTTGTCTCTGGACCCCTATCAAAATAACATTAGGTAATCCCAATATTAACATTACTCCTTCAACCTCCGAAGTATGTAAACACGAAACACCATTATTAGCAATGTAAAGACATAACGCTCCATAATAACAAAGACGCAATCCATCGGAGCGGCCATGATGCATGGGACCGCTGAAATAATATTATCGTTGCCGAGAGGTACTTACTCAACGAAAATCAACATAAAGTGAATAAAAGAAAATTATGAATCGCTAGGAAATAAATTATGGCGGCAAAATAACATCACATTTGAATGCCTCTTATGCTTTATAGACCTATGTGAGTCCCGGTGCCATTTTATGGGATATGGGAGCACGTACGTGGCATAATTTTTGACTTGTTTGTTGCAAATGTGATGCGGACTTTTAACTTAGTTATCCTTTTATATTCGCAAGACGACCATAAAATTTGAAATATAGCCGTGCAAAGTCGTAATAAGAAAGAAGCTAAAATACAAACATTTACGCAGGCCAATCGAAGTAAAATATTACAGACGAAGAAAATTTTTAAAAAAAGAACAATCATTAAAATTTAGTTCTCATTTCAAAAATCAAAATCAAAAATAGTTTATTCATTGTTGGTTAAAATTTCGACTTCGGCTATTAAACTACATCGCTTCACAAGTAAAGTGGCGCAGTCTTATTATTACGAATTTCAAATTAATAATCAATAGCCACAATTGTCGTAATTTTGCCGTAACCCCACACATTTCCTCGCTCAAACCACTTTGCTCCTCACGAACCACCAGCCACTAAAAAGGTGCCAAATAAATTTCCAATAATTACATTATCGACGAAAAAATTCCCCCCGTTCCTACAAATTCCTCTACCTTCGAAGCCCATAATTCCTAATGACATGCAATAACGGTACCCCCAATTTTCAACATAAACCCGCCATAACAATATCAACATCAGCGAAATTTTTCTCGAGCATTTTTTATTCGAGAATAAGTAACACTTTTCCGTGTAATCAAAATTTTGCGGGTAGGGTAAGGAAGGGCGTTTATATCGGCCACTCAATTTGATTTTTACCGCTGGCTGAGATTTCGTCACAGAAATGGAACGTATAAAGAATGCTGATGAGGCAACGTTTTTCTATAATACCAAAAAAAATCTCCTTGTTTTGACACTATTGCCAATATTACAAATCATAAAAGGTTTGTCGTCATTGCGGTCACCAATTACTGCGGCCCATAAATGTGCTATATAGGGTACTATAAAAATAATGTAATTTTAGCATGTTACGTAGACCATGAAAATGAACAACTTTTCCCAAGAAACATACGGAACACGAACATGAATTTTTGATCTCCAATGCAATATGCGCCATTATAGCTGAAGCAGTCTATGGGAGGCTAAACTTTTTTTCGAATTTCGACCTAAGTTCCTTGAACGTGCTATAATTATGTTCACTATTTCATTAGGACCCTTTATAGCCGTAACGTCTAGATACATCATTTAAAGTTTCCTTGCCGTGAAATTCTGGGAGGAGGACACAGACATGACAGGTTCTACAAAATCACAATTTCAGCACTATGAAAAAGAATGCCAACAATATAGTATTCTCTCTTCGTTTTAATAGAGGACGGTGTTTAGTAAAACTTTCCTAAAGTTGCAGTAGTTTGATTAGTCTCCGTTGGAGGTAAAATATCCAATCAAAAATCTCCAAAAAATGGATCCTCATCTAAACTCTTATTGACCACTGGTCTGGAATCGTATCGTATATTTAAATTCGGACCCTGCGTTTCAATTGTCACCTCCATAATCCAGTTATAGGAGAAGGGTTCCTCGGATATGCGGTGTTTTTATTCCCTCTATACATATTTAGAAAGTTTCGGGGCCGGGAAAATAAATTTTCAATTACGTCCACTTGAGTGCCCGAGTTTTGCTACTGTGGCATTTTGTTGCCCCCTTTCTATGTAATGCTGGAGGATTTTATGTAAAGATTGGACAAGCCTATTTTTTACACAAAGGCTATGTCCAACAAATACCATATTTTTGTTTTTACTTGCACAAAACAGTAAATAGTTACTCAAGAGTAAAAACCCACAAGCCGATTTTAACAACTAACTTACATCACAGCTAAATACCAAAAAGGTGATGCGAAACTTTTAAATTCCTTAACGATTTTTAATAAATTGCCTCTTACATTATAAAAATACTTGAAACTCTTTGCGAAATGCATAAAGCAACAAAAAATTAAGGACTTGAACTTTGTGTAATAGAAGATTACTTTAACTTTTATAGCTTGCTCCTTTAGCTAATATTTGAAGAAATGGTACACGCGCAATAATGAAGTGCGGCCCCCATTTCCACGTAAGTGCACATGTCCTTTGCTCCATCTTCGTGCTGATCACGTGCGGGTCGAACGAAATCCCGCGTTTATGACTAATGACCGGATCTCTGAAGCGTTCTTTGCATAAAACGTAGGGACGATAGGCATTCGAACAGGAATGTCTCCATCTCAGCTTAAAGTTCAGTTTTAAATTACTCTATTTATGAAAAATGTTTTGATAGCTGCAAAGAATTTAGTCTTTATTATTATGATATTCTAAAGCCAATTTCAATACAGGTGATAAAATTTTCGTTAGCGAATGCAGTTTAGGTTTCTAATAATGATTTCATGACACGCTGACTAAATAAAAAATTGTGATACCCGCCTCCGATTGTAGCATTGAGTTTGGTAGGTTTTGCACTTATAGCGATCCCATTGAGTTTCAACCCTAAGTCCGACGAATAAAAACTGTCGTCATCCATTGCTCGCTGTGAACCATGCTGGTAAAGATCAGTGTTTGACGAAGTTGTGTACGTTGATGATATTTTGGCGTCACTTCATAGAAAATGTGAGTGTATGTCACTTGGCACCTTCTCTCATTTGATATTCAAATCATGCTCTGTTTTGTGTTGATTAATGTTATTAGGGTATTTTCTTTGCACGCATTTGTTAACGTCTTTAAGATGTCACGAGAGAATGTGTGATGTGGAAAAAGTACAATTCGGTGATAGTACAGTCCTCCACTGTTAGGAGGTCGCTGTTCCTTTATGTAAGAAAATTTATAATTTTGTTTTTCTAAGTCTAGATATCTCGGACACAGATTTTTTTAGTATAGGGTGTTTGTTACGCTTTATGGTTCTGTGGTTCGTCTGTGACTGCGTGTGTCTATTTCAATTCCAATTAATTTTTTCTCACTAGAATAGTACCTATGCTGAATGTTTCATAACGTTCTGCTAAATGTTTTCTACAAATCAGAAAAAGAAATGTAGTTTTCTCCAATTGAAACATGTTTGGTCTTTAATATAAAATAAAGTAAGAAGTTTTTTTCAAATTAAGTAAATCGGTCTGCTTTAGCAAACCCTCGACAAGGAACTTCCGTTTGTAACCGAGTCTTAGACAAATTAATAACAAGATAAAGAAACTCGGCGGGTCTTAATTCATTAATTAACCTAATTGTATTTGCCGTAGCACCCATTATTATTGTGTTCGTGTGGTAAAGATACAGTGTAATGAATGTGCAGGCTGCAGATTTTTCAGTTTTGTTTGGTGAAAGTGCACATGGCCGCATATCGGTGGAAACACTTTGAACTTGAGTGGGTCTCTGGTTTCAGGCGTTTGTAGCATTGCGCTGGTTCAGCTTATGCTGGTTTTGTTTTTACTAGCTTGCTGACGTGCGTACCTACTTATCGATTATCTGGTGCATCTTATCGGTGCCACACAGACTCATGTAAAGAAAGCCAAAAAAAAAGCAAATTAAACGACATAATACCACTAATCGACGTGGATAACACTTTTTCTTTTTGAGGTTTGTAAAGTTTATGACACGACAATTCTTAAGATCTCAAGTAACAACCGGTAGTACGAGTAGTATCTACCTACCTACATGTTTAGACGCAGAAAAGAAGCAAAATTACATAAATTTTAGACGTTTCTCTCTACCTTTGTCCAACAATTCCTACTCTGTGACCAAAGTGCGTGGGCGCCAAAGAATAGCTTGATTGCCAAAGAAAAGGGGTGAACCAAAACTTTAGCGAAAGAAAAATTTGCCAATTTAAAGAAAGGGAATAAGCGCGGTTCCAACTTCGGATGATTTTTCACTCTTGCCCTTAATTGCTAAGAAAAGTTAAATAAATCTTCGCTACTTTGCTTTTCTTGGGCTTGTTTTGAAAAGCCTTGAGCTAATCAATTAATTAAACTGTTTATATTACCGAGTTAAAATATTGCCGACAGGTTTGTGTCAAACTTCGAATGCTTTGCACGACCCTTTTCTTGTTTTGGCTTTTTTGCTATATATACTTTATTAGCCAATAAATTCGAAGGGTGGTATGGTATACTAAGATTGGTTTCCGAAGGTAAAATAGTATCTCCATAACGGAAGTTTGTAAATAAAATGAGCAAAATATCTCCCCGTGAGGATCGTAACATTTTATCATAAGTGTAATAGAAATATCAGACGATATAAAAAAGTTTTCCGAATCGAATCGTTGTTTGCGAACTTGTTCGTCACATGTATTGGTTATTTTGTTTGACGGTTTCGTTTCTTTTTAGGGTTCCGATACCAAAATGGTAAAAAAAAGGAACCCTTATGGTGCCGCTCTGTCTGTCTGTCCGTCTGTCTGTCACACCTCTATATCTCAGCAACCACTTATGCTATCAACCTGAAATTTGGAATAGTTTTAGAATATAGTTGCCCAACTTAATTGCACAAGAAAAAATTTTGAAAAAAGTATGATTATTAATATAAAGGGGGCCAAAATAGGGGGGGCCAAATTTCAAATTGTCGCTACTAGGTCGAGTGGGGTATCATATGAAAGGGCTTTACTTGTACATTTTAAAATATATTTTTGTATTTTTTTAAATTTCTTAGTTTTAAAGTTATGATGAAAAATTTCAAGAAAAATACCATTCCCCCCCCCTTATCTCCGAAGTTTGAGTAAGGAAAAATCTGAATTAATTACAGTTGACAGAAGTTTATATAAACTTTACAGCAAAAATAAAACGATCTTTCTAAGTTGCACAGTTTTTCAGAAATCTGCAAAAAACCTTTACAAACAAATTTAGTTTTGCGGTCCTGAAAATGGACTTTATTGCTTCCAAAAATACTATAGGTATATCGGAACCCTCGGCGCGCGAGTCCGACTCGCACTTGACCGGTTTTTTTTATCAGGTTTTTGTATGCCTCGGCATAATACCGAGACGGAGCGGAGTGATGAGATAACGGTGTCGCGTTGTTGAAATTTGAATTTTAAGCACTCTAACTATTCATCTTATTTTTGTTTGACAACAAATACTACTTTTCTAAAACTTCGTCAAAAACTTTATTAGCATTTGAATTTTTAGCAGTCTACTAACTATTTATCTTATTTTGCTGGTTTATTGTTTATTTTCTTAAACTTGGTCAAAGACTGTTATTAGGTACTTTTGTTTTATTTGAATAATATATGACCTTTTAGCTTATATTCTTACAAGATTATCATTTCTATATTTTCCGCATACTTTATTTTGTCATTGTTACTCATTTTCCCTGAAAATAACAATGTTCTAAGTTCTTTTGAAAGAATGAAGATCGTGTTTTTCTCCGCTCCATCTCTTGTCTTGAACATAAAATTATAACTTTCTACATTTGTGCTTCTCTTTTGCATGTAAGTAAATGAGGAATGTTTCTCTACAAGTTTTCCCACATAAGTGCATTTTACAGACCTTTGAATAAAGGGGACAGTCCAAAGAAAATATTAACTCGGGGCTCTCAAAGTACTGAAACAGTAAAGAGATGTTCGTACAATGCTATAGTTGTCATACCAATAGAACTGCCATCAATAAAGCTAAGCCGGAAATATTCAATGCCTAAAAAAACAAACTAACGTTTGTTAATTGTTATCTCTCTACGCAAATTACTCCCGTAACTTGATATCTTCATTTGCCACCCTTATTTCGTTTTTATGGAGTGATTTTGACGAAGGCACTGGTTTTTTCACAGGGCGGCTCACTCTCACCTCAACTTGAATACTGTTTGTGTGGTTTTTACAAGTGATACAGCAAAACTTGAATATAAATATCATTTAACTTTAAAATACCTACTTTGATCCTATTATGAATCGTTATAACCTGTGCTTGTGCTACTCTATTGGGCCGTTTGTATACCGCGACGATAACGAGCCCATACCGATCACAAGATAAAAGCGCATATATCCGGCAGCTGTTAAACGCCTGGAGAAAATATGGAAAAATCGGAACATCTAACGCGGCACGAAAGTGAAACTCATGCGTTCCCTCACGCGGGCGACGCCGCGGGAACAGCTAGTTTTCTTATACGCATCGGAAACATGGACTCTGAAAGCTCGATTAAGATCAAGAATAGATGCGTTTGAAATGTGGTGCTGGCGCAAAATGTTAGGTATCCCATGAACTGCGCGCCGCACTAACGTCTCTATTCTTCAGGAGCTGAAAATTGACAAAAAACCCGCTCATCGACAATATGCCTCCAAAGGTCACTTTCTTTCTTCGGTCACGTTGCCCGCCGGGAGCCGGAAAATTTGGAGAAGCTACTAGTTGGGCACGTGGCGGGGAGAAGGAGTAGAGGAAGAGCGCCTACCCGGTGGACAGATGCCATCTTGAAGTCCACCAACTGCAACACCCAGGGGGCAATCCAGCTGGGCCAAAACAGAAATGATTGGAGAGCCCTAACCCATAGGGCTACTTTTGGTGGTCACGACCCTCAGCCATGAGGAAACGACGAAGAAGACAAAAACAATAGATACGCACGGCAGCAAGCACGTAGCAACATAACCGCTATAAGTAAAACCAGCGCTACGCTACAAACGCCCGAAACCAGAGACCCGCTCAAGGTCAGTGTTTCGACCGACGAGCAGCCGGTCTGAGCAAGGTCAGTTTACCTACTTATTACTAAAAATGTCATCGTCGATATTGGCGCGATATCGGCACGATACCGCCGCTTATTTCTATCGGCGCTTTTCTTTTGTTTTAATGTGGTCTCGGTGACGGCGCGGTGGAAGAACGGTGAAACGGCGTACGAATCTATTTCATGAGCCAACAGTCGGGAAAGATCAACATGTCGCCAACACTTCACGGACACTCAATTTAAAAAGTTTTCTTTCTTTGTTTTGTCCTGAACAAACCCAATTAAGTGCCCTTTGCCTTCAAAATGTTTAACTTTATGTACGTTTTTCTTCAGGAAAGTCATTAGAACTACTTTGAGGGCTTCTATTTTGTTTTTCCTTACGATCATTAATGAAAAAGACGTTCAAGACTAACTCAAGTGGGTAACCTAAAGACTGAGCGTAAGGAAGGTTCTACACAATCCATTAAAACAAAACGCAAATAATACTAAAAGCATTTTCATTAGTGTAGACAACTAAGCAATCAGAAGGAAGTAGGAGTGGGTGTTCCGAATTTGAATTGAATGTAAATGTGCGGGCGTTATCTCGGATTATAGTATTCGCTGCGTCGTTGAGATAGTTTCTGTCCACAAACCTTCGCGTGCACGAGCCAGTGTTATGTGAACTTTGGGTATAGACTAGAAGCTTATAGAGAGGAAGAATAGCGTTTTTTGAATAATGTGACGCAAGCAAAAAAAAACAATAGGCTATATTAGTATTCATTTGCGTCAACTTTCTTATTAAATTGACGCCATGTGACATCGCTAGTTTGAAATTGATCAACGGAAGAAACTTTTACTTCAGCGTTACTAAGCTAATATAATGCAAGCTGATATCCAAAAGATATTAGAATACTTATATTATTTTATATTAATATTTATATCAATATATAAATTTAATAGATTTAAATTATTTTGAATAGTATATAATATATTTTAACATTTCAGAAAGTAACCTCCAAGATTTTATTGCCAAGATTCCATCCAAGATTAAATTGATCGACACACCTAAGAAAGAGACGCATTTTTAATAACATGCCAACACGCAAACTACTGAATTATTACTGAAATATTATTCACATAATGTATCTAAGTCTAAAACGTTATCAAGGCTATCACTCTGATTTTCAATGAAAAACATGGTACAAAAGCCACGATCACGCCTTCCCTAATTCAGAAACTAATTTAGCTTACGTTGCTCGTTGAAGTAAGGATATATCAATTAACATATCAAAGCCTCCCAGCAATGTATGTCGCATTAGTCTTTGAATTCAGTTAAGTGTGATCGTGGCTTTACTAGAATTTTGTACAGAATCAGTCAAGAAGATGTTCTGCGTGCTTTGCGCTAATTCTGTGCTACATTGTTACTCATTTCGTATTAGTCTAATTTCATGAGTACTTAATACAGATTTTTTAACCATATCCATCGTTATAATATGCCCTGTTCCACTAGTTAACGCAACATTGTACAGACCAAGTTCTGCTGGTTCCCAACATACAGCCTGGAGAAACCCGCAGTCCCTAACACATTTCACTGCTAAATCCGCCCCCGGTCCCTACATGTCTTGTTCTCAGTTGGACCGGTTATTATCCCCAAATAAATGTAGGTTATGTGCGGGCTCTGATTACAATTAATTTGGAGATATGGTTTTATAAATTGGTCTAGGTGTGTACTTGCTTGGGGTGGTCGGAAATACTCTGCCATAATAATGTGTAGCTGTGACTGAAAATAATCGTGTCTAGCTTAGTGGTAGAGAGTAAGTATTACGAGCTTTTAACAAACTCATTCAATAAGTTTACGCAGATACCTATAATTCAACCGTGTGGTGCAGTCAAAGAATAGTACCAACCCATCTCTAACCGAGGGTGTTGTAAGAGGCGACTAAGGCATTATAAAAAAGATGATGGACAGTATTGGGCAGCAGCTTCCTTCTGTGTATAGTACCATCTTACATACTGCGGTCACGAACAACCAAGGTCCATGGTGTCAGCCGCATCGCTATAATACCTCAGCGTGGTGACTACGGTTATACTTCCCTGCTAACTTATACCTCGCGTTTTTGCTGGTATTATGGAGGGAGCTCCTTGTCCTGCAGTGGTCGATTTATGGGATGTTATGATGTAGAGGTAATTACCAGGCCACTCAGAAAGTATTGCGAAAAATAGTTTTTATATATGGGAGACTGGCCGGTCAGAATCTTTTTCGAAAATATGATTACTTGTAAGTAAAAATATGTGTGTTCCATTTTCAAAATTTCCCTCCACATTTTTTGCGAGCCAATTCAAAGTATCGTGTCTTACTGAAAAATGGATCTGCGCCGGGAACATTTTAGAGCTATGATTTTTTACGATTTCAAGTGTCGCCTGAAACCGGATGAATCGTTCGATAGACTTCAAATGGCATTTATGGATGAAGGCCCTTCCAAGGCAACCGTGTATCGTTGGTATAACGAATTTAGGCGCGGTCGACCAACCTTGAGGGATGAAGAAAGAAGCGGTCGCCCTTTGACGGCTATTACGGAAGAAAACGTGCTAGCAGTGAAAAATTTAATCCAAGATAATAGGCGAATTACATATCAGGAGATTCAGCACATATTAAAGATTGGATCGGGAAGCGTTCACGAGATTCTACACGGGCATCTTCGCGTGAGGAGGATAGTATCGCGCTGGGTGCCGCACTACCTCACCGACGCTCAGAAGCAGGCCCGGGTGGAATGGTGCCGTGATATGCTGAACAAATTTGAAGCAGGCTCGTCTCGGCGTGTTTACGACATCGTAACAGGTGATGAGTCCTGGATTTATCAATACGATCCAGAAACCAAGCGCCAGTCGACAGTTTGGGTGTTTCAAAATGAACCAACGCCTACCAAAGTGAAGCGATCTCGAAGCGGGGGGAAGATTTTGATCGCCAGCTTTTTTAATTTGACTGGCCACTTGGCCTCAATTCCCTTACGAGATCAAAGAAGCATCAACGCCGAATGGTATACTACCAAATGTTTACCAGAAGTTTTTTCTGTTGTGAGCAACAAGCGACCAAACACAGGGCTCCGCGGACTACTGCTCCACCACGACAATGCGCCTGCACACACCGCGCTCAAAACGAGGGATTTCCTGGACAGCACACCAGTCAAACTCCTGGGTCACCCTCCTTACAGCCCTGATCTAGCACCGTGTGACTTCTTTTTATTTCCAAAAATAAAAAATCAGCTCAAGGGGATACAATTTTCGTCGCCGGAAGATGCGCTGGCTGCGTTCGAGCAGGCTGTAAACGAGGTGTCTACGGCGGACTGGAAAAAGTGTTTTGAAAACTGGTTCAGACGCATGAATCTTTGTATAGAGGCTGGTGGAGAGTACTTTGAAAAGATTTAATAAAAATATATGTACCTGTAGAACAATTTTTTTTAGTGTCGCAAATATTTCTGAGTGTCCCACGTATGTAGATAGTTCTTACAAACTGCATCGGTCTGCTGATTGTTTGTATGAAGGAAAGACAAAGTTTTATTTTTATAAATTTCCATTTAGTCGTTTAAATTTGAATTAATTAGCCTTTAAAAATATTAAGCGAATTCCATTACACGAATAAATTACGCACGTCAGGAAGAACAAGCTTATTTATTCCCAAATCCACAATTTCGTATTTGAAGTCATAAGAGTGATCATTAAATGACACATTAGTTGGATTAGAAACTATCGTTAAGCCAGTCACAGACGTAAGCTGAGGGAAGCGGCTGTCAATCCGTGCAAACCGCGCATTACGGCAAATGGCTTGAGTAACCCAATGTAACTGAGCCCAAGCCCGTACTTTTGGAACTCGAGACAAACTCACCTCTTTTACACCAAATCCAAACGAGCGTAATTTTTTACTTGTGTATTACGTATTTTACGCGTAATTCAAAACGAGTTGTCTTTTTGCTTCGCTGTGTGGCACTTTTGTATAATGAATGCAGCATAAATTACGCGACTCATTTTACGCAACTCATAACTTAAAAAATTACACTCGTTTGGGTTCACCCTTAAATCAGTTACACAAAGTGAGACACGAATTGTATCAATCGTAAATTGACATCCCGCAAACATGGTGTTCTTTGCAATACTGCAGACGTTTCAACACGTCATACTTTGCGTCAGAAACCTTGCAACATGTCACCTCAAATCATGGTGATTTGGCGCACTGGGGTTAGCCTAGTGCAGGGTGCAGGGGATATTTGAATTTGTCTGCAGAAATTCATAGTAAGGGTTATCAAACGATTTGGGGAGAGTGAAGGAAATACTAACGGATGCAAGGAACTAGTGTAGTCACATGCGAAAGGATATTCCTCTAGCTATGGACAATAAAGCAATGTTCCCGGGAAATGATCCGGAGGATTTGATGACCAGTACCTAATTTTCTTTATGCTGAGCTTATTGTTAGTTTTTTGCATATAGTATATCAACAACTTTATTATCATAATGCTATCAAAGACGTTTTCACTTGCTTACTTCAGCTCAAAAATATACCTATGGATGCTTCGTTCGGTATGCGCACGCAGTTAATTAATGTACGAATGCGTATCACAAATCATCACTATCACTACATAGTATAAAACAAAGTCGCTTTCTCTGTCCCTATGTCCCTTTGTATGCTTAAATCTTTGAAACTACGCAACGGATTTTGATGCGGTTTTTTTTAATAGATAGAGTGATTCAAGAGGAAGGTTTATATGTATAATAACATTCATTAAATAGTGGAGAAGTACTGTTATTTTTGAGGTTTCTAATGTGATGTCGTAAATAATTACATTTTTTCCGCTTACATTGCAAACGCAGGCTGAACCCTACGAGTTTTATCAAAATAATGTACTAAGTATTGTACACATTGAAAAGGTCTACAGAAAAGTCCGTGATGGTATATGTCTATCTTTTATGGATAATCCACAATAACTTTTTTTTGTCATTTACTTTTTACGACAAATAATGGCTAATTTTCGAAGCGATTTTAACCAATACAGCATTAATCCTTAACCAATTAAATACCTTGAATACATTGTTCATTTAATATAGATCTATATGGCCCTTTACACCGTATGATTTAAGTGAATATTTTCGAAGATATTACAGATTTAAAAATTGCGGGACGTAGCGTTTGCGGCGGTACCAGCCGGCCGCCCGGTGCGGCAAGAGCGTGCCTATAAATAGCGCGTCTGAGGCCGCGGTTTTCCCTATAGCACTTTCAATTATATACAACGTTCACAGTTTTTCTGTAGTGTATTTAGTATCAGCATTGCACCCGTGCGAAGCCGGGGCGGGTCGCTAGTTTAAAATAAAATACTTCACGCATGTATGAAAGGATTGATGAAAGTACAGGAAGCAAGGGAAGTATGTCAAGATCGTAGCAGGTGGAGAACTGTGGTCTCTGCCTACCCCGACGGGAACAAGGCGTGATATTATGTATGTATGTACGCTCATAGATGACAAATCAAATTGTGGAAAGAATCATTGAAATGTTTTATACATATTTTTAGGTAGGTATAAGAAAACTAACCTGACTGGTCACTTTGTCCTTGCATCTAAGACGAAGACCATTCCACATAAAAATATTAGGTTCATACCAAACTTAAAACTATCGTGCTAAAAAAGCACAATGCTCATTGCTCACTTCCCTAACTTAAAAGATATGCAAATACCACCCACACAAAACGCACCAACTCAAAAACACGTAAATAAAGTTAAAGGAAATATTCAGTCGGGATTCGCATTATCGCAGTTTGACTTCACATTAAATCTTAGGGTAGAGTCATAAATAACGGAAACTTTTATCCTACTCGAAATAAGCACTCAAAAATGCAAAGAGCAGAACCATAGCGCACGTTCGGTAAATTTATTTTGTTTCGCACAATTCAAATAACCATAACTCACAGGAGAGGCCTAAGCCTATCTAAGTAGCGATATAATGAAACACCATTAAGTCAGAAGTTCGAGAGTATTTACTTTAAAGAGATAAAGATGTTACTTTTCGATTTATTGATCAGGCAGGTTGGGTTTAACAGGGAAGTTTTGAACGGAGGTTGTATGACTCTTGGTGCTTACATAAGATAAGGTAAAATTGTTTTCTTCATTAGGGAGTTTTCCTGGACGTTTGTCAACTATGTTTTTTAAGAGTCGATGGGTGGTACGCTGATCACTGTCGGTAATTTTATTTTTAAAGGCTCAGTAAAATCGATGGATTTTTTTTAGAAGAAAATATATCATGGACTTTGACAGCAGCAATCAAACTGACATAATAATTATATTTTCATACTGGGTGAACGTTCAGTATCTGTGTTTCTAATTTATATTTTCCTAGTGCTTACTATTATAGCAGCGTTATCTAGCTGAACTTCCAAAAGATAAAACACACTTGTTTGCCAAACGATTCAAGGAAATTTTAATAACTACTTATTAAAACCTACTTCCTGTTCATAAATACATTATAGTCTTATAGTCTTCTACATTACTTTAAAATGCAAATAAAAGTCTTCGAAAGACTTTAGACCATTAACAGAGTTTTATAAAAACCCAGTGAAGCGAGAACACCTGAAATTTCTCGAAGCACAATTTGGCCGCCATCTTTAAATCTCCCCGTATAATTAGGTAGTTTGCATGCTGCCCGCGGACGCCGTATGAATTCTACCTATTGTCTGACATTGGACCTTTGGAGCTATATCATTTTCTCACACCTACTGCACTTACGCCTTCCCTCCAAGCCGAGGGGAGGAAACGACCGGAAAATAAACGCGTTATGAAATTTAAAAAGGGTAATTTATAATTGTTTTGCTTGAGGCCTTTTAGAAAAATAAGGAAAATAAAAACAAAAGGAACGTAGAAGGAACTGACTCGAATCCAGCTGATTAAAATATTACTCGTACAAAATATAAGTCTAATAATTTTGTTAATGGTAAAACAATCTTGAAATATAAATGAAGAGACCGCTTCGAAATTCTGTTTTAATCATTCAAAACAAAACATCTTCAGACGCCCCAAGGTTGTTACAAAGAAAATAAAGTAAACAAAGAGCGAAATCTCCATTTTGCGTTAACTAGCTCCGGCCACCACCCTTGTTTGCTGTCTGTACACCTATTTGTTCTCAGACAAACCCTCATACCATTGAAAAATATTAATCTCGCGCCTAATAGATATTTATGCTTGGTTTGAAGCAATTTCCATGAAGGCTTAGGACGTTATATTTCATAATGATGCATCGTTAACAAAATCTAATCAGCTGATGTTTACTGCCAATACATTATCCGGCTCGCCTCGAAAAAATTGGATCAGACTTTATTTAGGCTTTAGATATCTGACTACCTATAAAAGTAGAGACTTAAAAACTAGGTATAAAGACCAGCTATATGAATAATTTTCCGTGATTATCTATACCGGAGTTCACGAAAGACTGTTTTGTAAACAAAATCATAACTACGTCAAACTCATGCAAATTTCTGACTTTTAGTACGATAGACTTAGTGTTTTTCTGTGTCTGCATTGTGTAATTGAAGATAAATCTATTCTTAACTGAAAATTATTTGTTTACGAAACATCTGAGTTTTTCGTGAACTCCGGTATACAATGCGTTACAAAAATATGCTTCTTCATATCCACTTAGCAGAAACTAGTAAACAAAGTCCGTAAACACTAATTTTAGAACGTTAGTTAAGTCTTTTGATGAACTGCCAATACTTTTTGTCAAAATTTAAGAGAAACGAATGCGATCTGTATACATGCATGTATGCATATGTAAGATTTTAAAAGTCAATCGTGATTATGAGGGTAGAGGTTTTAAATAATGTAAAGCTGTGAGACTGTATGGGTGTGTGCCGTCTAGACGAGCCCATGGATCTCCATGCAAGCTCCGATGAACGAATATTTGATTATGTAAAGAGAGGATAGTAAGTGTCCTGCGAATCGTACTTCGACATGCGAGTGAAAGATCCGTTTGCAGTTTTGTCTCTTTGTTCAAAACTTTGTTCAGTGGAAGCTCAATGGTACCTAATAAAAGAGTTAGCAGCGGAGGTCTCTTTTGTTCCAATATTTGCTTAGTCTGATGGAAGAGCCTCCTTGTTATTTTATTTATTTTCTCAAACGAACATTTAATTTCTAAAAAAACTACTCTTGTTGTTAGACTAACTATTATGTGACATTCAGAAGTCATCTAATAAGGTCACAAATCTAAAAAGTTCAATAAATGGAGGCACGGATGAGGAACCAGAAGGAACAAAACCAAAACAACACGAATTAAAAATGTACGAAAAAGAAGTATTAGCATCACAGGAGACCGGGCGACAGGTTATGACAAATATGTGAGCCGATACCGTTAATGAAAATGAACCTTTTGCTAAAAATGCTACGAATTCGAGGAGTTATATTGTTGCGAGGACTGAAAGGTTTTGGTACTAAGTGGAGATAAAAAAATACATTGTTTGGAACTGTATATGAAAATTAGGCGATTGACATGCACTCTCCTACAAATATCATCCAATTACAAGAATAACGAAGACCTAGTTAATTTAAAACTGATAGAGACAGCATAAAATAGTATCAAGATCGTTGTATACAACTCCAGACGCAAATAGCAATATCTCTCCAAATTTTTCACTCAGCACTGCAGCAATACTCGCATCAGCACCAGAAATTTGGAACTTAGCAGACAAATGGTTTAATTAACCTGATGGCGCTGTGACTGATCGCCTTCGAGTCGCAAATTCTACGCAATTAGGAACACTTGCAAATCTCATACCAATTAGGCAACGACCCAAAATCGCGCCCTCGTAATTGTTTTTGGATGTAACGTAGTTTGTGTTGCTGGTGATTTATTATTTTGATTTCAGGTGGTACTGGGTAAAGGAAAGTAGGGGATTGTTATAAGAGTTGCAAAACCAGTTTATTCAGAATTGTATACAATCAAAAGAAACCAAGAATCTGGGCATAAAGTGTAAAATTATGCAATTCTAATAATTCAAAAAAACTGTTTTAATTGACACCAGAAGTATTCATATTGACACTGAAACCACCAAACAAAAGAAGTTGGGAAGCGACAGCAATCCGATGCATTCTTTATTACAAAGCCGAACAAAACGAAAGAAACCACTGGAGACTTGAATTATTCGCAGTTCTGGGATGGGCGGGACCTTGACAGCTAATTACCAGCTATTGTTATAGGAATCTGAAGATTTTACACTAAATCAGTCTAAATTTTCAACCCCTAAAGTCTAAAATGGTATACAGCGTCTAAGATTCATTAATTCTTTTCTTTAAACATTACGAGCGGTGGAAAAATACAATAATCCGCTCAGAGTGAACGCATTGTATTGAGCCAGTGTCCAGGAAGGATGTTTTCAGGGTGTTCTTTTTATTGCCGAATTTGCGTTTTATGGTCTGTCACGGGGGGAGCGAAAAATGTGACAATTCTACACCCTTGTGTCTGGTTTTTCATTCCCAATCGAATTACTTCCGATGTCGATGCTATAGTAGGTGTGTTGAGGTAATTATTTCCAAAGTAAGTCCCCCTGTTCCGTCTCAATAGCCAGTGCCCAGATGCAAGCGACTTTGAAATATGAATGATATTTATAACCACTGCAAATAAGGGACGGTCATTTTAAACTTCTAAATCTTTGGGCGTGTGTGTAATCGTTAGGGTAATAAATAATTTGTGTTAATATGAATAGATTGGTGCAGTCAAGCATATCTATTAGTTAGTTATCTTCAAAGATTTTGGAAACCCACGCGCAGTTTGCGCGCGTTTCCTTTCGTCGATGATGATGATGATGGATGAACAAAATGCTTAAAGCACCACGTGGCACACGCAAACCCGGTTCACGTGATGAGACAAGACGTGATGAGATAAGACAAAATGTGATTTCGGCCGTGTTCACACAAAAACAACGAAACTCGTTCGGTATCGTGGTCCCACGGCATTTTCACTTTCGATCACCAAAACTGTCACCAGGCGCACATAAACCGCAAGAGTCAATAAAACAGATTCGTGAGCGCTACAAAACGAGGGTGACGCAGATCCGGTCACCGGCTGCGGTTGTCCAGCGGACGTGACGCGGCGTGACGAAGGTCGCTATATTGCTGACCTCTGTCTGCTTCTGCGCTCCTAATCACCGTCGATACTTTGCGTTGATTTGTTCCAAGTTTTTTTGTGCTGACAAATACCGACGTGATGAAATCTCGGATGAAATCGTTTTAATGGACTGTGGTCATTCATGGCTGTGGTTGTTTTTTGAAGCTTAACTTATCAAAATAACTGTTTATACTTCGCTGCGGCGAATCATTTATCTAAGTGTTTATATATAAAAAAATTCTGAAATGAAAACAGAATTAAATTTTTAACATAGCTAACATCCAGATTCACTTAAATTTATTGTAACTTTAACATGTAATTTGTACAAACTAACTAAATAACAATAGCGTTGCAAAATTATGTTTCTAAACTAAACACAATATGTCTAAAATTTTGATCTAATTTTATTTATGTTACTTTATTATTAATTAAGGTTGTATATGCGAAAGAACGGTCCATTAGGCGAAAGACAAACAGCCGGACGGGCAGTAATATTATAATAATCTCTCGTCAAATTTGCTTGACCCTAGGGGCGCTGATGTTAAACTCTCTAATTTAATGTGCTACTAACATATACTTAGATATATTTTTATAGACAGATGTTTTGATGTATAGTAACAACAAAATACACTATCGTTGAATCATACACACCCACTCACGTGCCCGCGTAAAAAAATAAAAGTTCAGTAAATTGCCCTTGGGTACCGGTGGTACCCAAAGGTACCACTGGTACCTATCGAGCAATCCATTAAAATATCCCCGACGGCTTCAGGAAACCTAACTCCAAGTTTTATTTCTCGAAATGAAAGCCCAAAACAACCTTGATTGCGGGCATCCTGTATCCGGGATCTTACTGGGGTTGGTTTGGGAGTCAATTTTTGCGTATTTTTGCGAAAAACGAGGACAATCTACTTAAAAAAAAACTTGGGTACCACCGGTACCCAGGGGCACGTGAGTGGGACTACCTGATTTATTGCCTTATTTATACCTAACGCCGCAATGAGTAGGTCTGAATGGCCAAAAGCCAATGATAATAGTTTGAATGATATTTTTATTAGGTCAAACAATATGAAGCAGTACAGTGTTTAAAGAAATTATAATTTCGTCATCATCATCATAACATCCCATGAAACGTCTACTTCAGGGCAGGTCCCTGCAGAATTCCAGCTTTTGCTGGAACAATGTGAAGGGGAAAGTACCATAGTCCGCGGTTATTGGTGACCGCAATTATACTTAAATGGTTTTAATAATTGAAGTATATTCATAATAATAAATCACGAATATATGAAATCAAGGCTTGTTTCATAATCGTGCGAGAAATACACCTCTTCAAAATATAATAAACATTTAATAAAACATCTGTTTTTTTTCGTTAGCTCATAGGGAGATTTAAGTAAACATTATAATGTCCGTCTGTTTTTCTGCATTAGTCTTTATCTTATGAGAGTATTTATTTGTTTGGTATTAAATATAGACAATTGATTTAATACACGAAGGAATACGTACCATAAACTGTAACATCAATATCTAACTTAATTAAACCGAAAAACCGTTGATAGAAATAAATCTAGTTAAAACAAATCCCTTGTTTAAATAGTCTTTGTTGGCGGATCAGTGTGGTTGTCTAGGAGAAGCGGGCTTTCATCTGGATGCTGTTTCAATATTTAATAATCCCGACGTAACGAGCTCCGGTCGGATCCGGAGAAAAGTTTAAATGGCCAGCTCCTGTGTTGGATGTGTACAGCCGTATGCAAAAGTCCATGCGAACGGAAAGGCTAATCCTTTGCTCATAATATCGGAAGTAAAACAAATTACAAAAATGCTATTTATGTAGGCTTATAATTATCTTGCTCTGGTTCAAATCTTTTGCTAGTCATAAAGTCTACAAATAAAACTTGAATGATGTTAACTTGTGTATGACTAAAAGTGCAAAGCATAATTTAAAGACGTCGGCTGGACCTATTTGCATAATTCTGTTCGCGATGGTTCGATTATGTTTTTAGGGAAGAAAAAATTGTAGATAAAGAGTAGATAAAGTTGTGTATGCAAAGAGTTGATAAAATTGTGTATGCAACTCCAGATAATTAGGTATAAAACCATCGTGCCATCTATTATGAAACTTGGCTCGCTAGTCTCGCTACGCTCGCCTGCGTCCCATACACCGACACTCGAGTTTTATACCCCTCATTATGTACCGTTGCATAAACTACTACTATGTTGCTATTTCCTTGTTATGTAACTTTGGATACGGCTGTAATGATTATGATGTTCAAGGGCCATATTCACGTAGTTCTGATTGCCTGCTATCTATCTATCTAATAATAAGATAAACTGACTGACGTATGCACATCCCAATTAATTCTTTTGGCCTAGATACTTGTTTCGCTCATAGGTTCCTTTATATAACTTAGGCGAGCAATAAGAAAGAATGCTTCGAAATTCTGCCCCCTTAGGAATCGACGAAAATTCACACCAATGAAGTTGCAGGCAGCAGCTAGTTTCTAATACTTAGTTTTACAGATTTTACTCATAAGTATTAACCATATTTTTAAAAAATGTATATATAGGTAATTAATTCATCCATATTCGGCATCACGTCTATCCTCCTCGTCCACGCTATTAGATGCTGATCCCGATGCAAACCGAGAGATTGGGGCTTAGCAGGGTAGAGACTCAAAAAGAGAAACAACAATCGTTTCCAATTTCACACATTCTGTTTGAGGTTGAGTTTTTGTAACACATCTTTTGCTATTCCTAGTCGGATGGACTACTCTTTTAGGACAATGCAAATGTTTCAGTTTCTATTGGCTTCGATAGGTTCGATTCCCAAAAATAAAATTAAAGCTCCGTAATTTTAGATGTCTTTTTTACTTAATAATATTTACATAATTTCTTCTAAGTTTCTTGGAAATGTTTCAGCGTATCTTCGTGCTAAAATTTTAGGTACTTACATATGTATATGAACTTTTTCAGAAAGGCCGAAAGTCAAACCATAACACCTGCCAATGGAGCTCGAAATTTTCTCTTGAATGAAATTACGAGACAATCAATTGTAATAAATACAACTTCGTCACGCACCTCACCCCTTGAAAACTCATCAAACGCAGTCATATAAACGCATTCGAAAAATCAAACGAACGCTAAGCCGTGCAGTTTATCAGAACCTAGCACCCAGCATGGAAGGGAGGGATTCAGGGGGGAGGGTTTAATTGTGAAAAGAAATCTTTGCTCTTTGTCAGCGAGGGGTGCTATTGATTTCTTTTGTTTTATGCTGATTGAGACACCTTCGAGTTGCGAATTCGCGATCCGCCCTCGCGCCTGACAAAACACTTTATTGTCGGTGTGGGAGAAAAATCCGGTGATATTGGGAATGGTAAATACCGCCCTTATTGTTGAGTATTAGCTGTGACAGATGGCACTTATTTTGTTCTTGTTTAGACTTCATATTGGAAATTTTCAGGCGTCCTAGTCCAATTATAGAAGAAACAGAATTTCAAAAGGTTCAGGTTAACTTGGCCTAGAGAAGAAATTAAGTAGTTCTCTATTTACAATAATGAAATACAACAGCTATCAAGTTTTGTTCTCACATTTAAAGACAATATCGAAAAAGTGAAACGTTGATAAAATATGAAAATAAATAAATAAATATTATGGGAACTAGGCAGCCTGTACTATGGGTAACAGGGACTGATATACATACATAAATAGATAAATAACACCTAGACACAGAACAAACACTTCTGTTAATAACACAAATGTTTGCCATGGGCGGGGATCAAACCCGCGGCCCACGGCGTGAGAGGCAGGCTCACTACCAACCACACCAACGGGCTTGTCAAAAAATGATAACAACAATCTACATTCTGAAACGCTTTTGTTACGTTTGTTTTGTTATGTTATGTGATACGTTTTCACTTCATCAGAGGTAAATCAGATCAAACACCACGGTGGTGATGCGTGGCGTGTCATTTAGATATCATGAACTCTGATTCTTTCTGGTCCACGTCTCCAGAAAACGTCTAAGAACGTAAAGACAAAACATAAAACAACATCTCCTTTACAAATCCTGACATATTTGAACCACGAAACGCATATATCTTCGTCTTGATACTTATCATTGACAGCCCTCGATCAAGGTTTACCGCATCGCAGACTACAAAGTGTAGGCGATTTGAAACCCTATGCTATAGTCTAAGAATTCAAAATACTTAAACAAGTAGATGTAATAGGTGTTCATGGTGTGGAAAGCCAATCAACATTTGTCCCTTTGATGATTACGTTTAGGCTCATTTCTCTTGTGATTGACTGAAGCTTAGGGCACGACCCTGTACTACGTAAGGTAGTATCAGAAGAAGAATTTGGATTATTTTATAGCAACGTACTCTATAAAGCAGTTCATAAAGTTAAAGCTCAGTGACTTATCGACCAATATCACAAGCTACATGAACATCTTATTTCTCGAAAAAAGAAATGTCATTTTCCAAAATTTTCTCCACATCAAGGAAATCTCCCAGCGTTCCACTTAAGACCGCGCCATATATCACGGCAGTCCCCTATAGAAAAAAAATGGGCTTGCCACCTCTCAAACGATAGCATCGACATTTTTTTTTCGAAAGACTTTTGCTAATGGGCCTCTGTTTTATCTCAAGTCCCTTGAGGCATTAATGTCCTTATGCGGGTGAGAATAATAAGTTTTTGACACATTAATGAAACGCAGTTATTTTTTGTTAGAGCCATCGATTAAGTATTAAGTGGTGAGAAGAGGGTTTGTAAACGAGCATTTCGCTATTTGATTGTGAATTTGTGATGGACATTTTATCTATTTGTATATTTGACATACAGAGGCGCAGTTTATAAGTTAGAGTGTGTGTAATTTAATCAGGTTATAGAGGAGCAGTTTAAAAGTTAGAGTGTGTGTTATTTAACCAGGTTACAGAGGAGCAGTTTAAAAGTTAGAGTGTGAGTAATTTAATCAGGTTACAGAGGCGCAGATTAAAAGTTAGAGTGTGTGTAATTTAATCAGGTCACAGAGGCGCAGTTTAAAAGTTAGAGTGCGTAATTTAATCAGGTTACAGAGGCGGAGTTTAAAAGTTACAGTGTGTGTAATTTAACTACTTGTGTGTAATTTAAATATAAAATTTCGAACATCTAGGAAAAGTTATAGCTTAAGGCTGCCTTTCTTCCAGTGCTGTGCGAGGGAGCTAAGCTATGTGAGCTGGAAAATTCCAACCAATAGGATTGCTTCATTTGACAGGCTAGGAAAATGGCCTATTGCTCCCTCGCACAACATTGGTGGAAAATCAGCCAAAGCGGTGCCTTGATATGCTATGCCATAATAGTAGCTCCTGAAATAATGAAGTAACACAGGCGTATGGCACGGTATGGGCATATAATTAGATTCATGAGGAGGCCAGACCTGTATGTGACAAAGAGAATTATTAGTATTAATATGGATGGATTGAGAGCGGTAGTTAGGCCAAAGAAAAGCATGATAATGAAAGAAAGATGATATGAAAATTAAAGAAGTGAATATTGAGATGACGGTAGATAGAGAGAAATGGAAGCATTGACATGTGCGCCTCAAACAAACTGGAATAAAAGCAAGCAAATGATGATGATTGGCAAGTCATAATAAAACTCAAGGTCCATTGTGAACAGTTTTAGAATTCTACTCTACATAACACTAATTACACATTTGTAAGAATATTATAATTAAAATTATCTTCCTGATCAAACTTAACAAGATCAAAAGAGAACGCTCCACAATCGATCATCAATTCCCATCTCAAGGTGTCTCCAAGTGCTTAAGACTCAAGAGGGGAGGAGGACCTCAAGACTTAAAACCAGTGACGTCAGCGGCGACTTAATTGCTCGCCACTTCGTTACAGCCCACTGATGGCATTTTTAATGAACACCCCGAATTAATGTAGTGGGAGAATTGGAAATCGAAGTTCGAATAGAGATGGGAGTCTCGCTTACAAAACAATAATAGTTACAGCCTGTAATTGTTACTTATCTGTATCCGTTAATCAAATTCGGGTAGGTATGTTTTTCAATAATTTAAACTTATATTAGTGTTTATAACTTGTAACAGATAGGTGTGATAATACTGAACGGCGTGAATCTACCCATGAAACAGATATTTTTTCCCAAGGAACATAGTTCGAAATACGAAAAATCCAATTTGACCTCCCATACAAAATGCGCTATCAGCTGATGCAGTTTCTACGGGAGGTCAAAAATTTATTTTGTTCTATGACCTATGTTCCTCAGGAAAAGTTGTTCAGTTTCATGGGCATATTCACACCCTTTAGTATTATCACACCTATCGGTTACACGCTGTATAGATAAAGGGAAGAAAAATTCTGCACGTGCCTGGTTTGAATCTGCGACTTTCAGTGTCCCATCGTGTCGAAGTTCTTCTATTTAAACTATCGCGTATTCACGCAAATAGTTACAATTTCGTTCCTCTGCACATATTTGATCATCAATAAGCTAACTATCGCCATGCTATTACCCTGATAGGAGCGAATTTTCACCATTCGATTACTCCTTAACTGAGCACAAATCGAACGTATGCATTTTTCAGGTTATTTTCCAAGTATTTTCAATGTAAGTATTATTAAACGATTCACAGGCTGTGACTTTATCCCTCACTTTACTTGGACATCGACTCGATACTAGAGACCTCCCTCTATATGGAGACGTTAAGAGAGGAAGCAATTGGAAATTTGTTTGTTTAGGATTGCCCAGTGATTATTCTGTGGGGACAGGACAAGAGCGATAGAGTAGTTTATGCTCAATATTAAAGCATCTCACAGAATAGATGAAAAAGAAAAAGATCAGGCTTAATTTTCATAACAATTTTTTCTGTCCTAAACCTGAAAAACATTTCCAAATTAACTTGCTCGAAAAAGGATTTGGCCGTATCATACAAAACCGTCTGTACGCGCTAGATTTATTACTGGTAAGTACACGGTCTGAATATAATATCACAGATAATATATAGATATCAATATACTCAATTCCTTATTTTGTCAAACGAAATAACCCTGAAGGTAAGTAAGACTCTACTATCAGAAAGGACGTAAGTAAAAAAGTTACTAAATAAAAATCTATAAATAATTCCAAAAATCATTCTGAATTTTAATGATAGTTTCTTCATTAGTCATTTCATCTAAAACGTTGCTTAATTTTTTTTTAAATATGTTTATTATCTGACTGTATCTACAATGGAACAATAACATCATTCTGGAACCAATCAACTCCCCAATTGTTAAAAACGGCAAGTTTTTCCTTTTCGTCCTAAATAAATATGCTAAAATAAAGACTTTTAGAGTAATTCCGGCCAATACCAACACAAGCACCCTAAAGAGTCTCGAAGCTTTCGACTTTCGAGAGAATCGGAATAAAAAACCGGCCAAGTGCGAGTCAGACTCGCGTACCGGGAGTTGCGTACCATTTCACAATATTCGTTTAAGCGCAATTTTTTTTAGTCTGACTCACACTCGTTCAATATGCATTATTAGTTGTTTTACACAAACATAAGTCACTATTGTGCACTATAATCATTAATCACACTAAGTTTGACGCTTGTGTGATTCGCCATTTTTACGATAGAGTTAAAAACTAAAAAGTTTTAAAAAGGCCTTCTATCTACGGAGACCTCACTTAACTTTAAATTCCTATCCTAACCACAGCCCGTCAACAGATAGCGCTGTAGGGTTCGTGAAACACGCAATTTCCATGAAATGTTCAAAATAATGGAGAAATTGAGTTTTCCCAGGCATCAGATAGATTTTGGCCCCCGAAAACCCCTGTATTGTAAATTTCATCGAAATCGTTAAAGCCGTTTTCGAGAAACCGATTGATAGAATATTCATAGTACTTACTGATTCTGCGAAAATTATAGTCAGATACCTGTTACGGTTGAAAAGAGCCTAGCCTTTAAAGTTTAGACAGACAGACAGACACGTAATAGGATCCCGTTGGTACCCTTTGGCTCATCATTATCATCCTGTCAGCCAACAAACGTCCACTGCTGGACATAGGCCTCTCTAAACGATCTCCACGACAACGACCGATCCTGTGATGTCCGCATCCATCGTCTTCCCGTGACCTTGACCTGATTGTCGGTCCACCTTGTTGACGGTCTGCCGACGCTACGCTTTTCGACCATCTTTTGACATGTCCACTGGATGGCGCTGCAAATCAGCATGAGAAAAAACCATCATAGTGCCACCGTGTAATCAGTATGAAAATGATTAAGTCAGTTTTATTGCTTCTGTCAAGTGCCTGTAACATTTTTTCTTGTAAGAAGATTTCATATACAACGTGTTATTACAACGGGTAATTTTTATTTTTTTTTATTATGTAAATTTTTGCCGCTTCTATTCTAAACATTTCTGTGGATACGCGCGCTGGCGGCGGGGAAAGTGTGCGTGGCGTGCGCGGTGTGCGCGGACTAGAACAGCGATGAAACTAGAACAATGATGAAAATTTAAAATGACAATATCTAGATAAAAAAAAACTTTTTGATTTTTTTACGGGAATGGATTTATTTTAATAAAAATCAGTTTGGGATGTATGAGGGTTTCGCTTATTCCATTAACACGTTTTATACAGCGGGAATTTTTGTTCGTTTTAATCCCGAAGGCCAGTGATTCTACTCATGAAAACAAGCAACTTTACCGAAGAAAAACATTTTGTAAACGAAAAAAATGTTTCACCTTCCCATACAAAATGAGTCGATCACGTGACCACTTAACTATGGAAAGTTGCTTCTTTTCATGAGTAGGTAGAACCACTGGGCGTCGGGAGTAAAACGAATAAAAATTCACGCTGTAATACTGTCTAAAAAAAATAAATTACCAACAGTGATGAACCATCGACACTTTAAATAAAAAACGTAGTTGACAGACGTCAAGGAAAACTCTCTATTCTAGAACTTTTACGCCCTATTCTCTTTGGGCACGGAACCCTAAAAAAGCAGTAAGATTGACAGGTGCGTCTTAATAAGTTCGCATCGCACAGCTGCGACCGAAATAAGAAAAGGTAAATTGCCGAATTTATGAAATCAAAACAATTGGAAATTTTTCATTTTGTTCCGGCGATTTTTCAAACGTCCGGTGATTTGTAGGATGTTTTTTACTCAAGTTTGTTTTTTTTTTGCAATTTTTATGATACACAGACTGTTTAGTGCAACAAGTCCAAAAAGCAGAATTGTTTTGGTCGTCCCATACATTTACAAATATTTATAACAAAACACACTTCGACGTAAGCTCCAAAGCTCCAATACACTTTTGATCGTAATTTCCTGAAAATAATGAACGACTTTATAAACTCAAAAAATATTATAAAGGATGGAAATAAAAAATAAAATAAAAATATGTAGTGTTATTCTATAAACTTAAAGAAAATCTAATAAAGTGGGCTGAATTTCATAAGGAACGGTTGCCAATTATGTCAATATTGGTCAAAATCTTACGGTTTTTGGCGTATACCTACGTTAGTATTATTATAATCTAAAGCGTATAGGTACTAAGGCTTCGAAAGCGATAGCAATAGTACTGCCAGCTCAAATTAAGATTCTCGTCCAACTCAATACAATAAAAAATATAATGCGAAATTCTAATAAATTTCAATGACAATATGAATAGAAGACAATTCCTCGTAATAGAGAATCGATATTATTGAATGTCCGAAGACGGACGGTAATATCCGCGAAGAATGGGAGGACCGCGGTATAAAACGCACTTGCGCGCATAATATACGTTTTATTAATAAAAAAGCTAAGGAAAATCACCCATAAATAGCCCTAACGGCCACTAGTGAGCTGGCAATTTTTTCCGATACATTGCGAAAATAGGGTAAAGAAAGAGTAGCAAACTCTTTAGACTTATTAGACTCAGTTTTCTATATAAGATTATATTCGTGATTTAAGAAGTGAAGGATGTGCCTTCTATAAGTATTTTGATTTTAGTGTAAGATCCAATTGACATTGAGACAAATTCCGTCGAATTTACCTAATCCTCAACTATCATCTCCACCCTTTTAGAAAACGACTGCCGCATTTGTAATGTTTAGAAGATCAGCCCGAACAAGTACCAGTAGACGGTATGGTAGGGGTTACTTCGACGAACAGCCTTTCCTGAAGGATTTTGAGATTTGACACTATTCAGATAAAACTTCATTAAGTTGTTACAAACAAATGTAACGTTGTCTTAAAATTAAATAGATAGAGCATTCTCCGTTGGTTCGAAGATAGGAGTTTGGTTTTGTTTTCTGACGACCGCTATAGCACTTAAATTAAAAGCTCTTCTTAGCCTTATTATTTCGGATATTTTCTTGATGTCACAATTTTTACCACAAACATGTTATGCTTACTCCTCAAACAAATCTTACCTCATCCTATTATTTTTCCCATAGTTGGCAAGGCATTTGTTTGACAAATCTCCAGGGTAGCGACACTATCCGGACCCTCCCCGCATCCCGCTTGATACATGCGGGGTCATTCCGGGGGTGATGACGGCCGTATCGTGTGTGAAGGCACCTTTAAATCATGACAGGTGTGAGGTGTCCTATTTGACTGGGGTTTTTAAATAAATAGGTGGATTGCTGTTGTTTATGGAGCTATACTAAGGGAGATTGGATTGAAATGTAAGAATTGTAATAAAAATCGTAGAAAAAATTTGTATTGTATTTTTTATTATAGGTATACATAGCCCACGACATTTTATACTAGTACCGACTTCGATAAATAGACTAGTTTCAACCAAGTTTTAACATACAGTTCTTGAGTAGGTACTCTGTGGATTATAGGTATGACAACGATAGGGGAAATCTGTCCATGAAACTGAACTTATTTTTGCTGCAGAACGGATGGAAATAAGGAAGAAGAAAATTCAACTTCTCTTAGAAACTACATGCATAGAAAATCAGCTGATAGCGTAAAGTCAAAATTTTACCTGACGAATGTATCTTAGGAAATGTTTCAAAGGCAGACAGACACATTAGCTTTTAGGTTTGTTATGTAGTTTATAAACATTGTTTTGTAAAACAATGTAAAATTAAACTTTATCAGCTCATACAGAAGATTTATGACGCAACAACGACTTCAAAAAAGGTATCTCGAGACAATAGAGCGATCAGTATGCAGAACCATCCTTGTGTACTAAGCCGATTCAGGCGAAAGGCGCTAAAAGAAAATTTATTGCATTCAGAAGTCCTACGTAATTAATAAGACATTTGAAGTTGCTTGAAAATGTAATTTAGATTGTTTTCCGTCGCGAGGGAGCCTCCACAAAGGCGGCTTATTTATATGACCGGCTGTATTAGCGTCTTTAGATACCAGGGGAACATAATAAAAAAAGAATCAGCATCGATGTCTTAAAACGTCTTCCGGCGAGAGTCCGCCCCGCCGCAAAATGGCGTCCACATTCGAAATTCGAATAAATTACCTCCCCCTCTTCTGGCTTTGCCCCTTCGAATCGAACGATTTCGATTCTTTTGAGCCGTCTCAGTCTAAAGAGCCTTTATTAGTGTAAGCCAGAAACGATTATCTTAAGCCGCCATTACATATTCAAATTGGAGTCATTTCGCTTTGTAGAAATTGACGCGAAATAAAATGAAGCCTTTGAAAGCGTTTCCGCATTAAGATGGTGGTAATGAGATTTTTCTGGGACAATCGAGTTGTTCTTGATGCATGCTTCTCTGATTTTATGGTGCTCAGGCTCTACGTAATGGCCATTACTAACGTGGAGAATTCACATTCGATTGTTAAAATTTACAACTTACTCATAGCTACTCCACATGATAGGTATGTAGATAGAGAGAAGTATAGAGATATAGTACACATAGAAATTCTTTTAGAACAAAAAGTATTTGTGGTCTCTCAGACCAGAAATAAAATTGTAGTTAATAATTAATAATGAAATAGATTTCTTGAAACTATTAAAAAAATGTATTATGTGCTTTCTGTTTTTCAATCCATTTAATAACACATTAATGAGAATTTACTCACATAAAATGACCATGCATGATTTTCTAACAAAATTAAATGAAGGACGCCCAGTTTCCAAACGACTGATTACGACCGAGTCCGAAAAACATAATTTTTGCGCGAGTGCACAAAGATTAACGTTTAGATACCGCTAGACTCTTTGTCCCCGGATCGTTGGCGGAAACTGTTCCTTTTGGAAACCCTCTTTTATTTAACTCTCATGCAGATAAATTAATATATCAAAAATAATTTATGAATACCAACACATTTCAAATTGTTTTATGACAGCTGTATTACTCGTAAAACAGAGAGTGTAGGACGGTACAGCAAAAACTAAAGGAGTAAGGAGAGGAAGAGGAAAATTGTAGGAGGAAGTCAAAAGACAACAATCTAATTTTGACGACGTATATACTACAATCTCTAATGTAGTTGAGTGGTTCGACGTAAATAATCTTCTACTTAACGAAAAGAAAAATAAGTGTGTTAAATTTGTTTTGCCTAATGTAAAGCCAACTGCTACAAGCCTATTAGTGAAAAATGAAAAATTGAGTCTTGTGGAATCAGCTATGTTCCTAGGTATTAATTACCTTAGACAACAAATTACAATGGGGACTGCATATTAATAAATTGTCGAACAGACTTAGTTCTGCAGCATACGCAGTGAAAAAATAAGAGCTCTGACGGATGTGGACACCGCGAGGATAGTCTACTTCAGTTATTTCCATAGTCTCATGTCATATGGCCTTTTGTTATGGGCTCATGCTGCGGATGCAAACAGCATTTTTATACTACAAAAGCGAGCTGTTCGTGCAATTTATAAAATGAAGCCTAGAGAATCTCTTCGAAATTTTAAAGAAATCAACATTTTGACTTTTGTGTCGCAATACATTTATGAGAATTTAATATATGTTAAACGGAATATACATATTTTTGAGAAAAATTGTGACAGGCACAGTGTCAACATAAGAAACAAGAATCAACTTGCTTCTCATGTCAGCCGTGTTCACAAAATTAGTAAAACGTATAAAGGTCAATGTATACGCTTCTATAATAAGGTACCCACTGATATTGAAAGTTTACCGTTAGATAAATTCAAAACTGTTATCAAGCAGAAATTGTATTAGAAGTGTTATTATAAAATATCAGATTATCTAGAAGAAAATAATCTATGGGATTAGGCTACGGTTCTAACAGGCTAATTCAAAATTAAAACTGACTTATGTTTGTTGTATATCAAAATATATTTAAAAGAGCGCGTGGGTTTTTATTGTCGCTTCTTTTTTCCCACTATGGCGCCACATTGTTTGTGAAGCGATGTAGTTTAGCTGACGTCATTAAGAGATTTTAATATCCAACAATGAATAAACGATTTTGACTTTGACTTTGTATAATTCGCGGTTTACAAACAGCCAGCAAATTGTATACTTTCGGCAAATGGTAAAACGGTATCGGCAGATTGTATGTAAGGGGTGCATTTTTGGTTGGGTTGGGTTATGCCAAGACCACAACACACGAGTCGAAGCTAGCGTGCCACGGGAGCGGCCTGCGAGTGCCAGAAAGGAATTACGCGTCTTTAAGTAAACTGCCAAGGCATTATGTGAAGCGTGTGTGTTAAGGTTCCTGTGTGGTGCCGGCAAAGAATAGTACCAACCCATACATACCCGTGGGTGTCGTAAGAGGCGACTAAGGGTTATAAACTGGAGGATGGGCAGCAGCATCATTCTTTGGTTATGCATCATCAGCATAACCAAAGAAATCTACAAAAATAACAAAAACAACGAAACTCTACTAAACGCAATACCTCTCGGGTGGAAGTTTCGCCTATTTAACTGAACAACTTCTGCTCAACAACTTTTTATAATTAAAAAAATATCTGAAGGCACAAAACAAAACAAAATTTTATGATTTAAAATTTGGAGTATAATTTATAGAACAAAAGTTGTTCAGTTGGTTCAGTTAAATGGGTGAAATTTCTTCCCGAGAGGTTTTGCATAAGTAGAGCTATTTGGTTACACGTTTTGCATGAACTTTCCGGAAATGAAGATATCAATGGCCTTGCTTCTGACATCGATCTAGCCCCGATCACATAGATGAGGTCAACGATGGAACGAGCTTGCCCAGAAGAAGCATATTCAATTCACTTGAGACTTGAAATTTAAACTCGGGATAGACGGAGGCCTCTGCCTGAATACCACTGTTCGCTTTGTGCGAATGTGTGGAATAAATATCAACCAAAAGTGGGTGATATCCTGCGTCTGACCTATCCTACCCAAACGAAGAAGGAGGATGACGCAATACGATCATGAAGCTCATGGGCACACTCTCCGAAGTACAATTTGTAAGAGACGACGGTCCTGCAAGATATGCAACTTTACGACGGAGGGCCAGACTGTGAAAACTCTTTAGGTTTTTATGTAGATATCGAGCGTTTTTATTTTTCGAGCATTTATATTTCCTTTTTATAATATTATTCGAATGAACTTATTGCGACTGAGTGATTCGTATTTCCCTAGTATATTTTATTAAACATTCCAAAAATATACATAATAAAATTAATGGCTTCCCAAAAGAAAGCAAGTCGAGCAAATTAATATTTTGAATAATAAAAGGCGCTCAGCCCGGGAATTATTATGAGGAGTGCAAACACAAGTCAATAGCTACTGCGGTCAATATTAGATTAGCTACCAAAAGGAGCCAAAACGCAACGCGTACAAAAACCTTTCGAAGCGGTGAGAGGTCCAGAAAAATATTTATGGCTCTAAATGTGAGGAGAGGGCTTGTTTTACTTGCTTACCTGCGTATTTTGCGTTAAGAATAACGTAAAAACGGGCATTAAAAATTCGGGATTTGAAATACAAATGACGCAGTAAATATCGCAACGTTCTGGGCTACAAAAATTTAAATTTTCTAATTGATCGACATGCTAAGAAGAAGAAAATACAGACGTCACTATTGCAAAAACTTTCACGCTGACTTTTATCGATTTAAACATTTAGCCATTGTAACTAAAGGACAGGTAAAAAGAACCTTAAACCGACGAGCGTATGTTGATGAAAGTAGAGAAGGCGAGGGAAATGCGTCAAGATTGTAGCAGGTGGACGGCCGTGGACTCTGCCTACACCGACGACGGGAAGGAGGCGTGTTTTTTATGTACTTTACGTAGTATCCATTGATGTCCACCTACTATGGGCAAAAGCCTCCTTTTTTCCCTCCTCGAGTGTTTCTTTTTTTCAGGTCTCTATTCTGAGCATCGTTTTACCATTTATCACAGCATTTGTTAAATTTAAATGTTCTGCATCTTTTATTTTTACTAACTCTTTGAACTGATACATTTAAAAAAACCGGTCAAGTGCGAGTCGGACTCGCGCGCCGAGGGTTCCGATATACCTATAGTATATTTGGAAGCAATAAAGTCCATTTTCAGAACCGCAAAACTAAATTTGTTTGTAAAGATTTTTTGCAGATTTCTGAAAAACTGTGCAATTCCGAAAGATCGTTTTATTTTTGCTGTAAAGTTTACATAAACTTCTGTCAAATGTAATTAATTCAGATTTTTCCTTACTCAAACTTCGGAGATAAGGGGGGGGAATGGTATTTTTTTTGACATTTTTCATCATAACTTGAAAACTAAGAAACTTAAAAAAACACAAAAATATATTTTAAACTCTCCACTCGACCTAGTAGCGACAATTTGAAATTTGGCCCCCCTATTTTGGCCCCCTTTACATTATTAATCATACTTTTTTCAAAAACTTTTCATGTGCAATTAAGTTGGGCAACTATATTGTAAAACTATTCCAAATTTCAGGTCGATAGCATAAGTGGTTGCTGTGATAGAGAGGTGTGACAGACAGACGGACAGACAGAGCGGCACCATAAGGGTTCCTTTTTTTTACCATTTTGGTATCGGAACCCTAAAAATATCATTAAGTGTAACTTTGCCAATTTTGTCGTAACTTTTGCAACAAAATAGGATTTTAGGTCTATCTTGGTTTCATAACAGATCCATTCTCTCTTAAGCGCCTTATCCTAAAATTAAATTTCTATACAAATTTCACTTCCACAGTTTCCTAACGAACCGAGCGATAGTGCCAAAGGGTTGGGGTACCATTGTTTACACAAAGTATGGAATAGAATAATATAATCCAAAGTGAAGAAACAGGAATACGGCAAAAATCAACACAGGCGGGTGGAAATTTGCTTAGGCCAGCGGGATAAGTGGCGGCGGTAGATACCGGACTGCGAGACGGGGAGTGGCCATTGTCTGCCCGGCTGGACCCAAATTAACGTATTATATGCATGCTTAGAGGAAGATAAATACATCTATCTATACTCGATTGGTACTCTATTGATTCATGTTAAAGAAAAATATTATGTTACTTCAATCTTTACAAAAGATAAGAAACTAAAATATAAAGAAAAGTATAAGGTTTTCTTCGAGAGCTTCTAGTCCAGCAGATAGGGATTTTGTAAGATGCTGTAATGATGATGAAATATTTAATCATATTCAATGAGCAATGTCACATTTAACAGTTAACATTTTAGACTATAAAATTATAACATAAAATATTATACAGGCACGAAATCTGTTTCTGTAGACCGCAAAGTATTTCCATAATATCATAAAGACAATGTAGCTTCCGACAGAATTCGTACAATAGTTTTGTTTATCACAGAAAGAGATCCAAAGAAAAACAAAGCATTTACAATTCAGGTGAAACCGAACACCGATATGACATGTTTACCCCAGCAGCCAAAATACTTATGCAAACACAAGATATTGATACGGAAACTTGAAGGTAGAAAAACAAAAGTCACATTCATATAAATACACGTCGGAATAAAAGGTATTTGAAGTATTGATAACTTTGTAAAGAGAGAAAAACAGTGTGGTCTAGACAAAAGTTCAAACAACAATGTAAAATTAGTATTAGCTATTAAAATATTAATTAAGCGACTTAAGCGCACGGACTTGATCTTCTTTGGTAAGATCACAGTAAGAATGTATACTTGAAATAGGAGCTTACCATTTCCATAGTGGTAATAAATAAATAAAGAAAATGATTTTTTTTATTCCATTTAAGGCGATATGTAAGTTTTTTTGGGTATTCTAAAGAGAAATATCTTTATATTTACCCAATATCTTGCCGTGATTTTCAGGTATGTATTTATTGACCATTAAAGTGAGGGCATCACCAAGACCAAAACATGATTAGTGAAAATCGACTCGACAAAATAAAAATCCAAAGTTGCCTCTTCAATTTTCATTTATTCCTCTTTTTGTGGAATCGGAGGTATTTTAAGCAGTGAAATTAAGTATACAGAATGGTATTTGTAGTTGCTAGGATTTGCTTAACCTAAAATTTTATTTTATTACTTAGTTTTTACAAAAAGTCGATATTTTATATCAGGCGCTTACGTCATTTAGTTTTGGTAACACGCACAGTATATCTGTCGCAATCGAATGCGTTGCGGATTGCGCACTTTATCCCTTTCTTTCAAGCGAAAAGACTGCGCGCACTGTCAAATATCTATCTTTTCCCATAGCCTTTTAACCCCAATGCTTATTAGCCGTTTAATTTATTAGTGTTCACGCATGTTTTGTAAGTAACTTCAGAACAGAGGTTCATGCTTTTAGACCTAACTATCTTTTGCCTGTAACTTTGTCCGAACATCTGTAGGTAGGAAGTATTGTGATTGTCCAAGCTCTGTCCGCGTGGTACCTTGTGCAAGAAAGCCTTAAAACTGACCAATAACCCTGCAGTGGTTACATTCACTAATACTTGGTTGTGACAAATAGTTATATCTCCGGTTTCCGTCATTGGAGTGAGATAAATATTTACCATAGTTTAACTTAAGACATAAGCTTTTACCGAAAAAAGTTTCATTGAAATCGGTTCAGTATTTTTTGTGTGATGCTCGAACGAACAGAAAAACAGTTAAAAAAATTGTGATTCGGGTTCGGTAGCATCAACAAAATTGATTTACGATTTTATAAGTACTAGTATAGATGAATAATTCTTCAGGCGAACGCCAAACGGGATAATTCACTAAATGTTTAGGCTACTATTTTTTTTTTATCGTCAATGGGCTTACTCTTGACCTCGATCTAGTCTTGAAGACAGAGATGAGGTTGACGATGGAACGAGCTTGCCCAGAAGAAGATTATTCACTCGCGACTTGAATAGATTCGGGTTATATGAACTCGGAAACACAGACGTAGGCAGAGAATTCCACTCTTTAGCTGTGCGCATTATAAAAGATGTTTCTAAGCGCTTTGTGCGAATGTGCGAAATATCAACTAAGTATGGGTGATATCCTGCGGTGCGTCTGGACTCCCGATGGTAGAAGGGAGATGGTGGAATAAGCTCGTGGAGCTCTAGAGCACACTCTCCGAAGTACAATCTGTAGAAGACCGACAGACATGCAACTTTGCGACGGTGGGCCATACTCTGAAACTTGGTTTTCAACAGCATGTCATCACCAACGAGCTTCTCGAGCTTCTATAAACAAGAAAGACTGTTGTTATTTTAATGGATACTAAATTACATACATACATACATAACATCACGCCTTGTTCCCGTTGGGGTAGGCAGAGACCACAGTTCTCCACCTGCTAAATAAATTGCTAATATTTAATCTAAAAAGTACTTAACAAAAGCTAATCTTAATCCTAAAATTAAAACAATCCTTTACAAATGCGTCGTAAAATCTTAAACAGCCACAAACAATTTTGATTAAAGCAAAGTTTGTGAATGGCTCGGCGGCGGTATCTTCCGCAATCACCGAAATAAAATCATTAATTCCATACCGAACAACGCATTAAAAGTAACAGCTTGTGCGTGGTGCGCTTTGCTCCCCACCAAAATGGGAATCGTACTCAGACTTTGCTCGTTTATTTACTATCACAAAGTTCTAAGACATTAAACATTCTATGAAATATAGAATTCTTCCAAATTTTTCATCAGTGACTCACCAGGCTAGATTGCTATAGTACTAGCTCCTTTGGTGGCTACCAAACCACTAAAATCCTATACTATTAAACGAGCAATATTTGTAATCGGTTTCTCAAAAACGACTCCAACGATTTCGATGAAATTTACCATACGGGGGTTTTCAGGGGTAAAAAATTAATCTAGCTAGGTCTCATGTCTGAGAAAATTCGTTTTCCCCGTGTTTCTAACCTTTTTAGGGTTCCGTACCTCAAAAGAAAAAAACGGAACAGTTACAGGATCACTTTGTTGTCCGTCTGTCTGTCTGTCATGACCCTTTATCTCACGAACGGGTAAAGGTATCAGGTTGAAATTAATACCATACATTAGGATCCATGAACCACACAAGATCTGAAAATTTAATTTTTTTACAACGACGCAATCAAAAGATATGACATTTTATGTCCTCATCTCCATACATTTATTCAAAAATGCAAAACCTACAGGGTACTTCCCGTTGACCTAAAATTATGAAATTTGGCAAGAAGCTAGGTCTCACAGTACAAATAATGGGAAAAGTCTGAAATCATTAAATATTACAACTTTTCTAACAACTAATGGTAACCAATTGTGGTGAGCTCCCGTTTCAAGAACATTCATATAAGAGAGGGGTCAAGTTGGATGGTCGCGGAGGCGATTTTTGTTTTAGTTCTATTTAAAAACGGGAACACTTACAAACTTGAAAATTGGTATGTTTATAGTGCATAAGCTATAAAATAACAACAAATACTAAAATTTGGTCAAGCGCGTGTCGGACTCAAAAAATCTAGCACATTAATTTACTGAAATTACAACTAATACAATTATGTTTATCTGGTGGTATGGAACCCTCAGTGCGCGAGTCCGACTCGCACTTGGCCGGTTTTTTTTTTAAATACCGCTCTTTTGACAAATAGCTACAGCACCATCTGTTGGCGGGTAGCATAGTTTGCTCACCCGATGATATTTTATTATTGAGGCGGCTATTATAGAGCGAAGCTCGGGCGCCCAGGTACTTAGATTAATAACTATACTGTCTCGCTTTCGCATGTATGACTTTGGATTCACCCTTCTCGCTTGCACAACCTCATTATGTGTAGAGTTGTTAACACTTAAAAGTGTCTAAAAGGCCTATCTTGTGCAAGATATTATATGTATTACGTGATTTTATAATTTGTCATAATATTTGTTCTAAGATATCGCCAAAATATCTGATCACCAATGTACATTTAAATGACCTATTAAAATGACATATACAACTTTCAGTCAGGTAAATGGAAAAGCCAATCCTCTAAATAACAATACAAGGGCTTAATCCAGCCCTCTCATAACAGCAATTCGGAAGGCGGCCGTAGCCATATTCTTATAAATTAATTACTTGTAATCTGCCCCGGACGAGTCTTACGGAAATGAAGTTACAGCCAGGTGTATAACTGGTGGAGTAAACTTTGAGCGCTTAGGGTTGCGGTCGCTGCCTTTTATCTGAAAAAGTGGTTTGCAAAGGATATCAAAACTTTACCATGAGGTTAACTCATATATCAGTTTGACAAACTTTTTTCACATTTTTTCATTCAGCCTAATTTTTTGTAAAATATATCTAAACAACTTTAAAAATGAAACGTGGATCGAGAACAGAGATTTATTTTGGATTTTTTCATACAAATACACTGGAATTTGTATGGGACTACCAAAATATATTCATGTTTTTAGACCTACCAATGTCTCTTTCGTAAGATTTTACGTTCTGAGAAACATACAAAAGTTTGGCCTTCTCATCATAACATCCCATGAAACGTCCACTACAGGACAGGGAGCTCCCTCCAGAATTCTAGCTTTTGCTGGAAAAATGTGGAGGGGAAGTACCATAGTCACCTCGCTTGTTAGCGTTACGGCTGGCACTATGGACCGCGGTTGTAGGTGACCGCAGTAAGCAAGATGTAACAAATAAAGGAGGATGCTGCTGCCCATCCTCCAGTTAACCCTTAGTCGCCTCTTACGACACCCACGGGTATGTATGGGTTGGTACTATTCTTTGCCGGCACCACACGGTACCACCGGTACGGGTTGGCCTTCTAAATACAAGTAAAACGATGGTAAACTTTAATCTCACTACTCCAAGCAAAGTAGCCAGATTATATCAAGTAAGGTCGAAGGGTTGTAACGACTTAATGTCTCTACGAGAGAGAACTCTGAATTAGAAATGAGCTTGTACAAAGTACACGGTTAATAAGACACATGTCGCGAGTCACACTTTGTTGTCATTTAACAATGTTTATAGACAGACAGTGTCTGTCGCGATTAAATTCAATGTGGCAGAAATCTTATCAGTTAACTTGAAAGAAACCAAGGATGTGGGAAAAGTCGTTAAGGGTTCTTCGTCTCATATAGGCAAAGCCCTTATGCAATTGCTAAATACTAAACATTATCCTATGTTGTGTGATATGATGATATGAAACGAGCTTTTAAAAGACATCTTTCAAAAACTAAAACTATAAATTCAGTCCATGAATTTGTAGAATAAACTGTCAAAAGTCTATTCCGTATTTCGTCCTACGTTCCTTGGGCAAAGCCATAGAGTAACACGATTTTCGCGCGCAAATGCGCGGTTTGACGCGTTGCTCTAAGGGCAAAGCTGATCAGTGTCGTGGTCTGAATCCTCAGTCAGAAGATATCTTTACACCTACATGTCATCATATCAGCCGAAAGAAATCCACTGCTGAACAAAGGCTCCGCTAAAGATCTACATGACGACCGGTCTTGCGGTGCTCGCGTCCAGCGGCTTCTCTTGACTTGTCGGTCCACCTGGGGGGACCTCCCCACGCTACGTCTTCCGGTAAGTTTCCATTTTACACCCTGTAAATTAATAATAATTTCTGAGCAATGAAGAAAGAGGAGAATTTCCAGCTGGTGACGGAAAGAGACACGACAAAGGAATTCATAAGAGCTTGTTCATATTTCATAGATGAGTGGCAGACACATTATGAAAAGCTTTAATTTTTCCCTACTACGCCAAAGCGTCGAGAAGCTTATTTACAGATCCCATTCTGGTGTAATTTGTTTGACCCTGAGTAGGATTTTGTAGGCGTATGGACCATCGGTCCTTGGTAAAATGAGCAAATTCACTTTAATTTTTCTTTACACGACAGTCATATTAAGTCCCTCAAAAATTTGAACTTTAACAAAATTAACTTACTTAATAATTTGTAAGGTAGTTAATTACATTGATTGACTAGTTTGTTTGAAGTTAATCTTGATAGTAATAATGTCTTCTCGCGGTGAGCTACCACAGAGCAAAGTTTAAAAATTCTCTCGTTTTGAAATGACTTGAAATAAAGACATTAAAAATGAGGTCTAGGGCAGGTATTCAAAGTGTAGTTTGAAATAACGCTTCTTAGCAAGGGAGCTGGGAGGTGTCCCCACGATCGCGCCTTATCCACTACGCAAACATTCTTTACAAGGGCTTTTCTCATTCCATTCACTTCAGAGGTTATCTTTTATTATTTCTCCCGAATCTCTCGACATCCTCTTTTTATTGCCACTCATATTGACTTTTTAGACTTACGAGCGAATAAATACATTTTGATTTTCGCTTCCGCGAGCACTCTTTTGTTCGGTGCGAATTAGCTCGCTCGAGGTGTCGTAAAATGGTTGATGAATTGCTCAGACGAGGTGGTTTTTTATGAACGCTCGTGCAAAACCGTGAACGATCTTAACTGAGGCGCTACTTTTGTGGCTTGAATGCTCGTTTAACAAATTTCTTGAAAAAGGAGATTTCTTAAGACCTTGTGTAAACCAACATAGGAAAGTGTTACAACAACATACTATATTCGAAGTGTTCTAGCAAATACTCGTTCAGAATAAAAAGTAAGCTCTTGTACAAACATCATGAGGGATTTGGAAGTTGCTGGGCGAAAGAAAAACACAGATAAATCCAACTTAGAGTCTTCCAGAGTGAGTTCCGAAGATTTGTGGTTGCTGACTCAAAGCACTCCTGATCTCAACTAATTCAAAGTTAATGTTCTGAATGATAATTTAGTTAAGAGTTTGAACTTAATCATTATAAGTGTTGGACAAAATTACGAGTAAATATCTGAACAACGTTAATAAAAAAGCCTCTTGCTTCAGACACAAAGTGGCGACTAATGAAAAAAAAATTGTTGAAAAGACAATAAGTGCTTATTTATAAAATAATCTACAGATAATCATAGCAAATATTTAGCAGAAAGTACATAAAAACAACTTTGTGTTCATCTGAAAGCAGACATGCCTGCTTAAAATTATCGAGTATTTCTTACAAGCTATTCCGACGTCCCCACTCTCCAGGGGACGATTAAACATGTAAAAGTAACTGGATAACAAAGTGTTTGTAAGTCTGACAATGATTCCACAGATATATTTGGCAACGCGCAACACATTGCTGGTCTCTAAAGCTCTCAAGCAAGACAAACTGCTTATGAGCGTGCAATGTACAGCAAAATCGACGTTGAAGACATTGAAATGGTAACTGTGTTCATGACTCGTTTAGCACGTTCGGGAAATGGTTGGAACACGTTTGCGAAAAGTTAACGATCCAAGGATCGGGTGGAAAGAATACCTGCAGATGTTTAGTTACATTACATTGTAGTCCAAAGCAAAGGACATGTTTCTTTGACTTCAAATAAATAAAATTAGAAACAGGGTAAGATTGATGATGATTTTAAATTACATTGTTAGGATCTACATGCTGAGTTAATTTTAAACTGGGATGTTAATTTGATACTTAAGGAGGTCGTTCCTAAGTAAACACCTACAGACTTTCAGTCAACATTGTAATGTGGTGAGGGGAAAAATCTCTTTAGTCATAATATAATACTGTTAAAAATCCTGAAAAATATTTTTTCCGTTATAGTGGTTTTTTTTAAATGTTATCTGTTATATTTAAATGTCTAAATGCAGATGCTTAAATTATTGAAATACTTAATCGAAAAGAAAACGTAGTTATTTACGCAATAAGTCATAATCTCGCATGAATTACAATACATTTTTCGTAAATTTTTCATTTCCCGGAAACTCTATGGGACTTCGTTATAGAGATCATATTTCAAATTTTTTTTGTAATCCCTTTGGATTTGCGATGTTCTAAAGGTTAATGTCTGTTACAAGTACATTTTTTAAATACTTGCACTTGTTTTATTAGTATTTAGCTTTTTAGTATTAAAATTAATTAAACTAGGTGAATACTTGTTGGTTTATCACTATTTCTTTTCAAAAACACCAAGTAACTAATCCGTAAAAGAGTTTCTTCAAGATAAATGATTATAACGAGTAAGGTACTTCTTTTTAATGAATTAACGACTATTGTTTCAGAACTGCGATTAAAATAATTAAAAGTCTCATTATGACCACCATCAATCGCTCTCTGAGGGGAAGTTAACGGTTAACGAGCATTTTCTCATAAATTAATAGTTCAAAATACAACAGAATGAGCTATCGTAAGATGGTTGTTTATAGCAGTAATTTTTTTTTGTTACCGAAGTCGTAGTTAAAACATTAATTATGATTTCAGGGAAAAAAAATAAAATCAAATAAAAGGTGGTGATGATCGAAATGAGGGTGTGCTGGCCAGTATGTATGGTCAAACGTCAGGGTGATGCTGTCAATAATTAAAATCCAACTGTAACTGTGAAGCGTTTTTATTACACTGAAATAAGTGACGCGTAACCCCAAATCTAGGTCGCACGTCAGCGTTATTAGAAAAAATACAATAATTTGAACTTTGTACGATCGATGGCTCGTAAGGAGGGGATTATTCCCTTTAGTTGGTAACAAGGTTTGTTGGTGAAACGTCATGGGTAGTCGCTAATCCGCTAAATAACACCCTTGTCAAATGAGCAACTCCTTATTGCATGTTAAAACGAAAATTTTCTATTAGTCTAGGAAACGAAGCGGATCGTTGTATGAAGACCCCCGCATTAAATCCTCTGTCGATGAAACTTTGCTGGGGTATTACACTATGTGAGACAAACCTTCTATAAAAGCCGGCCAAGTGCGAGTCGGAGTCGCGCCCTAAGGGTTCTGTACCTATCTACCATATGATTACTAAAAGCTTTTGCTCTTTGACTTTAAAAACTCCGCTACCATCCAACTTGACCCCTCTTTTACAGAAAGGTTCTTGAAACGGGAGCTCACCTTAATTGGTTACTATTAGTTGTGAGAAAAATTGTAATATTTCATGATTTTAGAATTTTTCCTTTATTTTTACTGTGAGACCTAGCTTCTTGCCAAATTTCATAATTTTAGGTCAACGGGAAGTACCCTCTAGGTTTTGCTTTTTTGCATAAATGTATGGAGATGAGGACATAAAAAGCCATATCTTTTGATTGCGTCGTTGTAAAAAATTTAAATTTTCAGATCTTGTATGGTCCACGGACCTTAACATTAATTATCAATTTCAACCTGATACCTTCATCCGTTCGTGAGAAAAAGGGTCTTGACAGACAGACAGACAGACGGACAACTAAGTGATCCTATAAGGGTTCCGTTTTTTTTATTTTCAGGTACGGAAACCTAAAAAATAAAATCGGTACTTTCAATTTTTCCATACAAAAATTACAAAAACAGTAGGTATAAAAAAATGTTTTTGTTAATTTTTTTTTTGGATATTTTGAATTTACATTTAATTTATGATACTTTATCATCCTGTCAACTAAAATCTGCCTGAGAGAATTATGTTGGGGTCAACTGCTTCGTTGCCTACACTATTTCACGTGTCATCTGCTTTGATGAACCGATCTAAATTTGTAAGACTACACATGAACCTTTTTACCCGAGCAAAAGACCATCACAGTCAACCACTAAATCTTCGTCACCAAGATAGACTTGCTTTACCAACAATAAATCTAGAAATGTATAATACCGGTACTTATGTAATGGCTGTTAGGATATATAATAAAGTTCCTGAAGAAATTAAAGACGAGGCTAAAGATACTATATTTATTAACAAGTTAAAGAGATTTTTAATACAAAAATGTTATATGTATATCCTTGTATGTATATTAGAGACGTGTGTATTTTTGTTGCCTTAAACCCAAATTATTGGAAAACTCGTGGAGAAGTTACGTTACGACAAACAAGATCAAAGATTATGAATTTACTGTATCAACCTCTTGCTAGGAAAGACATTTACAAGAGGAACATATTTAATATGAGCATTTTGTTATTTAATAAGCTACCTGACAATTTTAAAATTATGACTAAAGATGCACTGAAAAATTGTTTGACAAAATGGCTATTAAAACATTGCTTTTACAGTGTGAAAGAATTTCTAGATTTTAAAGTTAATGAATAGTTTAATTTTGACATATTTAATATTGACACACTGTATATAATTTTAATTCACATTAGATATATTTGCATGCTTACGTGTAAGCTGAAAACACTGACAAGCCCGTTGGTGTGGTTGGTAGTGAGCCTGCCTTACACGCCGTGGGCCGCGGGTTCGATCCCCGCCCAGGACAAACATTTGTGTGATGAACACAAGTGTTTGTTGTGTGTCTGGGTGTTATTTATCTATTTATGTATGTATATCAGTCTCTGGTACCCATAGTACAGGCTTTGCCTAGTTTGGGATCAGATGATCTTGTGTGAAATGTCCCCCCAATATTTATTTACTGTACTCTTCTAACTTAAGATCCTCAACTACTGTTTTCTTGCGAATAAAGATATTTGTATTGTATTTGTATAATACTGTCAAAGAATTCTTAGAAAATAAAAGTTGAAACATGATTAAAATAATATTTATGATAGATAAGTTATTTATATTTGTTGTACTAGTGTTAAGTAGTATATAAGTACCTATACTTGCAGTGCCCTATTAACAGGGTTTCGTGTGTGAGACTAGATTATAATGAAATAAAAAAACCGGCCAAGTGCGAGTCGAACTCGCACACTGAGGGTTCCGTACCACCACATAATCATAATTATATTAGTTGAAATTTCAGTAAGTTAATGTGCTAGATTTTTTGAGTCCGACACGCGCTTGACCAAATTTTATTATTTGTTAATATTTTATAGCTTATGAACTATAAACAAACCAATTTTCAATTTTGTAAGTGTTCTCGTTTTTAAAATAGAACTAAAACAAAAATCGCCTCTCCTCGACCATTCAACTTGACCCCTCTCTTATATGAATGTTCTTGAAACGGGAGCTCACCACAATTGGATACCATTAGTTGTGAGTAAAGTTGTAATATTTAATGATTTCAGACTTTTCCCTTTATTTGTACTGTGAGACCTAGCTTCTTGCCAAATTTCATAATTTTAGGTCAACGGGAAGTACCCTGTAGGTTTTGCTTTTTTGCATAAATGTATGGAGATGAGGACATAAAAAGCCATATCTTTTGATTGCGTCGTTGTAAAAAATTTAAATTTTCAGATCTTGCTTCCTCTCCCCCTCCCTCACCCTCTCCCTCTCCGTCTCCGTCTCCCTCTCCCCCTCCCTCCCCTTCCCCCTCCCCCTTCCCCTCCTTCTCCTTCTCCCCCTCCCTCTTCCGCTCTTTCTCCCTCTACCTCTCTACCTATCTACCTCTCTACCTCTCTACCTCTCTACCTCTCTACCTCTCTACCTCTCTACCTCTCTACCTCTCTACCTCTCTACCTCTCTACCTCTCTACCTCTTTTCCTCTCTACCTCTCTACCTCTACCTCTCTACCTCTCTACCTCTCTACCTCTCTACCTCTACCTCTACGTCTACCTATCCCTGCCCCCATCCCTACTCCTAACGCCAATTTAATCGATATCCCTAACATAGAAACGACACCCATATTTATTTTTATACATTTCAAACCTATCGCACCCCAACCCCATCCCCAGGGGATGATGGTATTTCACGTCCATCACGTTGGATTTCAAAGTTGTTGTAGCTTTCGTAATCAGCGACCCGATAAACCATACAAACGACACCCATATTGATTTTTAGACATTTCAAACCTATCGCACCCAACTCCATCCCCAGGGGGATGATGGTATTTCACGTCCACCACGTTGGATTTCAAAGATTGTTGTAGTTTTCGTAATCAGCGACCCGATAAACCATACAAACGACACCCATATTGGTTTTTAGACTTTTTCACCCCATTCCCCTTTTTAGGGGTTGAATTTGGGGTGGAATTTCAATAAAAGTGATGAACGTTGTTAAGAATTACATTATTAATGCCTAAATAATAAATTATGTGGATTTCACTTTAAAAATAAAGAATTTTCAACTTCATCCCCCTTTTTACCCTTAAGGGTGTCGAATTTTCAAAAACCCTGAGACACGTAGATATTAATTTTTAGTCGTCAGCCTAAATACAAATTTTGAAGATCCTACTCGTTACTTCAAAACTGACGGACTTTCATACAAACTTTCATCCCCTATTTTACCCACTTAGGGGTGGAATTTTTTAAAACCCTTTCTTAGCGCACCCCTAGGTCTCATAAGGAACCTACATGCCAAACTTGGAATCTCTAGACCCAGCGGTTTGGGCTGTGCGTTGATATGTCAGTCAGTGAGTCAGTCAGTCAGTCAGTCACCTTCTTCGTTTATATATATAGATACAGGATGTCCAGGTCTGAGCAATCTGTGTACGTTACCGGCCCCGCAGTGTACAACAGGTTACCACAAAATGTGCGTGATGCAACTTCACTTCCCGTTTTTAAGACTAAATTAAAAAACTGGCTACCCTGTTTGTATATAATATCATTGGTCTAAGTAACATGTTGAAATTATGTTTACTATTTCAGAAGGACCCTATATGTATAGAAAATGCAGTACTAGGCGGAGAGCGCGCAGTTGGCAACCCTACCTCATAAGGTACGGTCAACCGCTTGTCGGTAGAAACTTTTTCAACTCTATTACCACGCCATAAGGTCCAAAAGTGTTTCCACCGATGTGCGGCCGTGTGTACCAAACAGCGACCTTTCTACGCTGCTGCTCAATGAAATAGTGAGTCTAGCGCAAACTCGCACGTTTGTAAAGTAAACAAAAAACTGGTTATTTTTTTACCACTTCATGTTCCAAGTAAGTACATACGAGTAGTACATACATAAATACCTACTAAGTTATATGTACCAAAACAACCAGGGTTGCCTTGTTGTGAAAACATTATGACGGGTTCTTACCACGGAAAGGGTTTTTGGTAAGAACGCGACATACTGTTTTCATAATAGTGTTGGACTAGTGACCGCAAAACTCTCAAACAACAGGGTTTCCTTGCCTAAACTAGGTTATTTAAAGAGTTTGCAATGTAATTTTTAGGTTATGTCAATGCACCTTGTACCTATCTAGGTTGAGAAAAACAATCCTGTTGGTTTTGGTTAATTTTAATTAGTACTCTTGTATGCATTGTGTGCTTATTAGTATATGATTTGATAAAAAAAATAAACAGATTTTTGTTGATTGTACAAAACGTGCCGGGTCGCGCCTAGGTTACCTTCTTTTTTTACTCACCATTTCATTGTGCAACACCCTAGATAGCTCGCTGTATGGTATCCGACGAGGTCGGGTTGCCAACTGCCCGCTCTTAGTCTGTCTTGGGCACAGTGGCGGACTGTCACAAACTTTTGCGTGTGCATAGCCTCCAAAGACATCTACAGGAAGTGGTTGGTGGGTACCAAAGGATAGGAGGTCTTTCTAAGGGTGGTATTTTTCTCAGCAGGCATAACCAAGTTTCCAAAAGCAAAAAATATTATTTAAAAATAAATAATTTTTATTTAAATTAAATTACATTTATACAATATTTTAATTAAACAAATAATAAAAATATACTACAACCAAAAATATTAAAAGTACAAATTCATTACTTGATAACCCTGAGGAATGGTTACAATAGTTACTCAGACATACACAGACATGGTACCGCGCGAACAACGAGATGCCCCTCGCGAACGGTGTGAGAGAAGCCGCTGGTGAATAGATACAGCCTTCTTTTGACGGTCTCCTTCCAAATAACAATTCTAACTTCCTATACCGATGTGAGGGGAAGCCATAGGTATGCCTTCCAGGATAACCGGTGTGATCAGCTTCCTGAGGCCATAGGGGTGGCCAAGACAAACAACCGCGTTGAGTGTAAATGCCCCCGACATCTAAAAACCGCTTGAAACAACCTCTTTGCAAAAAACCTCTATAAAAAATGTGCCTGTTGAAACATTATATTATATTAATTTTATGTGTTGCTTAAATTAAGTGAATTATTGTTATAGTATCAAGTTACTTACGTCGGATTGCCGTGATCGTAAAGATAACGTTTATCAGGATACGGTTTTTTAGCACTCCGAAATGGGTTATACGAGTTAAAGGGATAAGGTAACCACTTTTGAGGCCACCATTGTTCAGGTGGATAGCCAATCCAGCCTTGGAATCCTGACCAGTGCCACCATTCCTTCATGCCATAAATAAACCAATTATATCCGTTGTGATAGCAATGATTTCTAAAATAACGTGCAAGGGTGCGGGCTTGACCGTTTGATGAATCAAACGCGTCATTACAAAGTTTTGATCTTGGTATTCTGTAATCTGATCCGCATGTATAACAGCTGCTTACATAATCGCCACTATAACGGTTTACAAAGGAAAGAACGAACCATTGCCATGAGGAATACCAATATTTTCTGGTGTTGTTTCGTGGAATTATTTGCAAAACTTTACTCCACGAAGAGTTCTTCTTATTCAACCAGTTTTGAGACAAGCGGTTTACTTTTTCTTGCATTTTTTTAGCTAAGTCTAAACTTTCCATTTCTTCAGATATATCATCGTCGTACTCATTATTATTTTCATTGTGGTGGACTCTGGGCTTCATAGAAGGAGGAAAATAAAAAACCGTCTGGTTTATGTTTTTTTGACGTATCTCCAGCATCTTCTTCAAATAAGGCTGCTCCTCCATCAGGTCCTCGTACAACTGGGAGTGTTTCTTTTCTAGCTGTTTCAGTCTAAATGGCCTATCATCAATTTCATTGTATGGCGAGTACGTATTCAAATTTTTGAACCGTGATAGCAATGAACAGTTATTCATTTTTATAATATATATCGATGAAACTAAACACAAAATAACAAAAAAATGTGAATTTATCATTATTTATAAAATTTTATCCATTTTATACTGACAAAGAAAAGCTAAGATTGAATAAAATATGTAGGTATACAATTTTCTTCAGATATTTTTAAAACCCCAGTGCGACAAGGCTAATGAACGTGGGTGGGGGCGCTGGCTTGTATGAGTAGAACTGTCAAAAGTGACGTTTCATAAGGTGCCGGGGTTAGTTTCTTTTTTTGCCACGTTCATTATAAGCCTTGTCGCAATGGTTTGAAGCAAGGAGGTTTTAACCCACGGTACGAAGCGTAGTGAAGCGTAGTAAAACCTCCTTGGTTTGAAGTTTGAAGTTAGGTCATTGACGTAAGAAAAACCCTCCTGTATATTCGGAGTATAGAGTTGTTGTCAGATAGATTTTATTCAAAGCGACTTTTATTTTCCTAAAACCCTTTTGGGCGCGATTGGCACTCAAGGAAGGGAACCCAACTGTCGGGTTTCCATTCATTTATTTTGATAAACGCTAGATACTATGGTTAAAATAACATAAATAAAAGGAAAAATATCGTTCATTCTTGAAACTGTGGTAAAAAGTCATCCGAAACATGAGGTTCACAAAATCGATGAGTCTAGAAAAAGTGTAATAGGAAGACTTGGAGGAGCTTGGGAACCTGGGAACTCATGGTTTTTTAGGGTTCCGTAGTCAACAAGGAACCCTTATAGTTTAGAAGTCCGTCTGTCTTTCTGTCAAGAGCTAGAAAGCTCAAATTTGGTATTGAAGTTGCCGTTTTATATATTTTTTATATATATTTTTATATATATATTTTTTTGGATATTTTGAAATTATAAATAATTCATGATACATGAAGTTCAATAAAATCTATCTGAGAGAATTATGTTGGGGCCAACTGCTTCGTTTCCGTTTCCTTCGTTTCCACCATATGGATTTTGTACGAAGTTACTAGCTTGTGACGTCATAGTATGTTGCCATCGTTTACGAACTTTGTAAATTTAAATATACACGGTAAATGAAAAATAATTAGCTTTCCATGTATTTTACGTGAATCTTTCTTTAATGCAAATAAAATTTTATTTTATATTTAGATTTAAAATAAAAATGTGGCTAACAAAAATTTAAATGATAAGTCTGAATATAGAAAAATAAGTAAACATGCACACAAACAGCCTGTAACCCGTTTAAGCATTCTTATCGTGTAGATTGTGAGTTTAAACGTTTTATAGTGCGACTTTCCGAAATTAGCCGCCTCAAAGCGGTTGTTTCGGCTTATTACCACAATTATTGCAGACTGCAGTCTCTTCTGACTTTTAATTGATCCTCTAGGGCGACTCAGATAAAACTTGCTATCTAAACTTTCCCAAATATTGCGGTTTAAGAAACGCGAGAATTTTGTTAGGGCGATAGCGGAATCTTCACGGCCGCAGCGGTGTAGGGAAGTAATCGTAAAATATACGCGGGAATTTCTGTTGGTAATTTGTTTTAAAATGCTTTGTGAAGTTTTTATGCTTTATTATAAACGCAAAAATGCCAGCAATTATGTAACTTGAAAAAATATGAGTTTGTCACTTGTATCTTCCCTACACAGGTCTTTTTTATCAATGCAAAATTATAGTATATATACGTATGTTTTTAATCAGATCATCACTGAACAGAGAGAAAGTTAGTCAAAAAAACCGGCTAAGTGCGAGTCGGACTCGCGCATCGAGAGTTCTGTACTACTAAGGTAAAAATACCGTCTTAGTTATGGTGTGGTTATGGATGCGCAGTCACGCGTGTATAAATAACGTGCGAGTCCGACACGTACTTTACCAGCTTTTATTATTTTTTGTTATTTTATAGCTTAAACACCATAAACATACCAATTATCACGCTTGTAAGTGTTCTCGTTGTTACGATAGTCGAGCAAAAATCTCCTACATTCACGTTTTTAGTTAGGAAGCCTTCCTTAATTCTGTTTATTTTTTTCTATTTTTAATATTTGTTTTTATGGCGACAATAGAAATACATAATCTGTGAAAATGTCAACTGTCACCTATTACGGTTTATGAGATACAGCTCGCTCAGACGGACAGACATCGGAGGCATTTTAATAGGGTCTCTTTTTCACCCTTTGGGTACGGAACCTTAAAAATGAGAGAAGCTTATTGGACTTTGACTTTATCAGTTCAGTTCAATCAAGTTGTTTTTCCCAGTTTAAAACATTTTTTTCTTTAATTCAGATTTTCTCTGATAAAACCAACCTATATAGTAAGTGACACACAGTATACATAAAGTTATTCTATTCTATTTGCTGAATACCAATTTAACAACATACAAAACATAACATCACGCCTCTTTCCCGTCGGAGTAGGCAGAGACCAAGACAATCTTGACATACTTCCCTCGCCTTCCTTACTTACAACATCATCAATTATAACACTAAAGACGCTGAAGCTGAACAAAATATTCCACAGTTCTAACTCACTGTTAATTCAACAAGCACAGTTCAAATTCAAACTCTTTTCAAACTAACTGCTAAAACAAAGGATACAATAACGTTGTTCACACTGGAATGGAACTTTTCAACGGTCGCAGCAAACTTAAAAACATTCGCATTGTTTACGCTGAGCCAATCAACAGGCAAACTCGCTAACAAAACCAATCAACTTCCGTCTCGTCTCTATTTGCTTAAAAGACCCTCTACTTTTTATATTGCTTTTTGTCGCTCATACTTCAGCTGCTAAAGCGCTGACTAAACCGGTGACATAGAGCATGCAAAGCCTATGTTAAAGTGCCTAAAAGCCTTTTTAACTGTAAAGAAGTAGTTAACGCTCTGTGTTGGTAGTGAAAATAATAGCACTGACAATTCTGACCACAAAATGAAGGTTGAATTTTATTAAGGCACTAGCTGTTGCCCGCGACTCCGTCCGCGTGGGGTTAAAAAAAAGTAGCTAATGACTTTTTCCATGGTTCAAACTATCTTCGTACCAAGCTTATATCACAATCGGTTTATCGATTAGTCATAAAAGCTTAACAGACAGACAGACAGACTGTGCAGGTATACAGAGTACCGATAGTACGGATTTTTGTAAATTAAACACGTCTTGTTTACGTGTGGACTGTTAGGTCGCCCACTATCCTCGTAAGTGTAAAATTATAGTCAAATTCCACGCGCACGAACTATGATACGGGTTTCGTTATATCTTATACAAAACAAAGCGTAACTAAATCTGAGGCTCAGTCACTTTAGCTTCTGTGGCAACTGAAAAAAGAGCGGTACAAAGTCCAACGTGGCTTCACATGCTTTTAACTGTAGATGTACCTGCATACAAAACTGTTGGACTACACTTCTGTACAATCGTTGTATCTTATTTCTCCCCTTAAAAGACATTTCCTAAAAAACAATGATTCACATCTCTCTTCATTTATTTAAGTATTTTGTTTATAAGTACCTACTTCCTAAGTTTTCAAAACTTTAGAACTTTCATAATTTTTTTTTACATTTGTTGCACTGCCATGCCGAAACAGGATTTTTTTTATTATTATTTTTATAATAAAACTAAATCTAGATTTTACCAATCTTTAGCTGTACCCACAACTTTTACACAAACAACTGGACCGGATCAAACGGAATTTTCAACAACGTATTTGGCTTTCTTCCGTACAGTTCAACGTGTCTAGCTTCACATGCTTTTAACTCTACATGTACCTACATACAAAACTGTTGGACTACACTTCCGTACAATCTTTGTAACTTATCTCTCCCCTTAAAAGACAATTCCTAAAAAAACAATGATTCACTTCTCCCTTTATTTTTTGAAGTATTTCGTTTATAAGTACCTACTTCCTAAGTTTTCAAAACTTTAGAATTTTCATAAAAAGAATACATATGTTGCACCGCCATGCCGAAACAGGATATTTTTATTATTATTTTACAATAAAACTAAATCTAGATTTTACCAATCTTTAGCTGTACCCATGAATTTTACACAACAACTGGACCGGATCAAACGGAATTTTCAACAACGTATTTGGCTGTCTTCCGTACAAAATTTTAAGCTTTGTTTGATTTCAGCTCGGTTTCACAGCTTGAAACTTTGAACTCGCCCATTTTCTGTTTGAGTGAACCGATTGCAATAAAAAAAGTTCAAATATTGCACGAAAGCAACCCAAATACGCTATTGAAAACTCCGTTTAAGTCGATCAAGTACTTTGTGAGGTATTGGTGTGGCCGTTTAAATTTCGCGAACCTTCTTTGTGAATGAACCGTTTGCAATGGAATAAAGCTTATATGTTGCACAGAAAGAAGCCCAACGCGTCATTGAAAACCCCGTTTGAACCAGTTTAGTAGGTGAGTTCTTGGTTCTGCAGCTTAAAACTTTGCGTATCTTCTGTCAGAGTGAACCTTTTGCAATGAAACTAAGCTTGTTTATTGCACAGTCGTAAGCCAAACGCGTTACTGAAAGCCACGTTTGAATCTGCTCAAAAGTTTGTAGGTTATTCGCGCCTTTGCTTGAAACTTTGCGTAACTTTTATCTGAGTGAACCGTTTTCAACTAACCTATGCCTATATGTTGCACGAAAGTACCTTATCCAAGCACGTCATGGAAATGCCAGTTGGAACCGGTACAGTAGTTTGTGAGCTATTGGCGCCGTCTATTGAAACTTCGGGCATTTCCTGTCTGAGTGAACCGTTTTCAATAAAAGTAAGGTAATACATTGCAAAGACTTAAGCTAAACACGTTATTGAAAACCTCGTTTAAATCCGTTTAGTAGTTGGTGAGTTATTGGACCCGTCGCTTGAAACTTAGTGAATTTTATGTCTGAATGAACCGTTTGCAATGAAACTAAGCATACATGTTGCATGGAGTAGACAAATACGTTACTGAACACCTCGGTTTAATCGGTTCAGTTGTTTGTGAGATATTGGTGCCTCCGCTGGAAATTTCGCGCACCTGTCTGAGTGAGCCGTTTTCAATGACAGTAAATATGTTGCAAAGAAGTAAGCTTGACAGTTTATTGAAAACCCTGTTTGAATCCGTTCAATAGTTTGTAAGTTATTTGCGCCGCCGCATGAAACTTAGCGTACTTTCTGTCTGAGTGAACCGTTTGCAATGAAACTAAACTTTTATGTTGCACAAAAGTAAGCCAAACTCGTAATTAAAAACTCAGTTTGAATCGGTTTGCGAGTACATTGGTGTAGCTTCTGATTGAGTGAACCAATTTGAATGAAACATAGCCTATATGTTGCTCAGACCTAAGCTTAATCTATCTGCGAAAACTGCGAGAAAATCCGTTCAGTAGTTTCGGAGTTTATCGAAAACATACAGACAGACAGACAGAAAGACAGACAGACAGACAGACAAAAAGTTCAGAAAACATATTTTTGAGTTTTATTAGTCGTTTCTTATCGCTCACACTAATTTTTTTATAAATTTATCAAAAGTACAGACACGCGGTTTCTACTCTTTTATTATATGTATATAGATGTATATAGATACTATAATACTTATAGGACAACTGAAAAGACACATACCTATCTATAGGTAAGATTAAAATAGCAGGCCAAAGAATACTCGTAATAGACTATCCAGCAATCGGATAGTAAGTATTTAAGTAATAAAAAGTTTCTTCTTACAGCAGAAGCCCAATTTATGAGCTGAAATTCTGAATGATGACTAAAAAGCAGTCCTAACCCTATCGTCCGTCACCCGCTACGGATATATTTGATTAAAAAATAACGTCGTCAGAACCGTCGTGCCCGGTGCAGCCGAAAACGGAGCACCGACCAGGAAAAGGTTGAAAAATGCTACAAATTTAGGGTTCCAGATGCTGAGATTTACCAAGCAAATGTAATACAGATACTGGCAGAACATTTCATGTGCTGAAACTTTGTATGATAGGTGATATTCGATGATAAGAAAAAGAGACCGAAAAAAATTATGGATTATGTAACTGTATCTTGTAACTGTATCTCTTTTTTTGTATCTTTTAAATGTGATGTTAGAGAAATGGAAGAATTTAGTATCATCCATATAGAAAAAGAGTAGACGAATTCGTTTCGGCCGCCTGCGCAACCGAATTGTGATGTAGTTATCAAAAAAAAGTATGCATTAAACCAGATGTCCTCGGTCCATACACAGGGTGTAAGGGACCGTGTACCGTAAACTGAAAGGTCATGTCAGTCAACGAAACTGAACAACTTTCCCAAAGAAACATTTCTGGGAAATAAAAAAAAAATTAACCTCTCCATAAAAATTACTCACTCTGGCCAAACAAAAACAAAAAAAAAAATCAAAATTTCTTTATTAATCGAGAGGACTTAGGTTATCTTACATTAACATATTCGAAAAAAAAAGGCATGCTGTACCTGTACCTGATGGTGGAATCCTAATTCTTAAACTAGATAAAAACCTGTAACTTAGGGATCAGTGATTGTCTGACGTGAAGTCGTGGGACGTCAAGATACCATTATCATGTATGGGCAAATTAAAGCACCCTATAAATAACATCACGCTTCTTCCACTTGGTCCATTCAGATCAGAATTTAAAAAACTGCAAGACTGCACAATCGTATTCAACATGAAACGGATGCGGCGGATTGATGAAACATTCGGTGCGATTTCGATCAACTTTCTTTATGCGTTCCTAATCGTCTATGACGAGGTTTTAGAAATTGTTTAGGGAACCCTAAAACCGGACTTTTGGCTAAGCCGTTATTGTCACGTTCCACAGGTCTGAGTGTGCGTTTTGCAGCGCCACTATCTGAAACCAAAAGGTGGAAGCAAACGTATCCGGAAACGAACCTGTCCAACCAATTTCCATCTCTCCGTTTCTGTTTCAGGAACGTTGCAATTGACCATTGAAAATACTTACCAATCTTTTGCATTGTCTTTTTACTAAATCTACTTAAAAGATCTATTTTTGAGGTAGTAGAAAATGTCTAATACAGTAGGTTCATTTGCTTCGGAGATAATCTCTAAGATTGAACTCGTTAACGATTATGGATAAACAATACAATACAATTTTGCGATAAAAATAAATAATTAAAAAACCATAACCCCGACTATGTAACAGAAAAGAAGAAAACAAGCTCTTAAGTAGAAATATATTTAATAATGTTTTGTGCTGTTTCACATATTTTGTTCGTAATCGCCTGTTTAGATAGATCCTAGAGCTGGTTTTCTTTTTAAGGGTTCCGTACCTCAAAAGGAACTAAACGGAACCCTTGTATACGATCACTTTGTTGTCCGTCTGTCGGTCAATACCCTCCTTCTCACGAACGGAATATTAAATATTAAGGTCCATGGACCCTTAAAGCTGTGAAAATTCCTAGTTTCTATAATAACACAACCAAAAGATAAACCTTCATATACAGGGTGTTAGGGACAGCCTTCCGAATACTGAAGGGGCATGATCAGTCAACGACACTGAACAATTTCAGTGAACAAAACTTTCAGGAAACGAAAAATAATCCGCGTCTCCATACAAAATTGTAAACTTATCTTATTACGTGGGGCTGAGATCCTTGTTGGACCTCAGAGCACTTCGACCCTATGGGATCTTTTGTGCTTCCCCTGCCTTATTGCTCCTGTGATCTTCCGCTGTCTCCGAATATGCTCGTTATGAGCTTCGATATAGATTTCAGCGGAAGGAGCCTGGGGGGTGATCGTGGTAATTTCAACGACATTACCAAAACAAAAACGTTTGCCTCAAAAGTTATGATAACTCTTGACTAAGTGTTTTAGGCAAACGTTTTTGTTTCGGTAATATCGTTGAAATTACCACGATCATCCCCCTGTAGTACCCAGAATCTTCATTCGCTTGTTAGCCAAAGCGTCGCATGTGCACATAAGATGCTCCATGCGTTCGCTTTCTTCACCACATGTTCCGCAGGTAGTTGTATCCGACAGACCCATTTTGTGTAGATGCTCTCTAGTGCCAAAGTGGCCGGTGAAAGCACCTACAATATTACGGGTCTGGTGCCTGCTTAGGTTTTTTAGATGTTTAAAGTAACCTACTTTTGTGGTCCCTAGAAATTTTTTCGAATGAGTAAGTCCAAAATTGTAAACTTGATCGGGCAGATTGTATGGAGAAACCATTTACTTATATATAAGTACTAGCCCATCGGCACGTTACACTGTCCCCAATTCGTTGGTCCGAAATCTGACGTTTAGGACCAACAAATGTCAGTCGTTGTCAGTCATATTGTCAACATTGGATGCAAATAAACTTACCAACAAAATAGATGTTTTTATTTGAAGAAACAATATAATCTTATTATTATTATCGTTATTTCTTATTATTGTTTTTGACTATAATCCAATTAATGAAACTGAAAAACCAGGCCTAAATCACATATAAACAGTAAAAAGTTTGTTTTGTTTTTTCCCGCCATATTATTTCCGTTCCGTGTTTTTAGTACCGACCGAAGTACTACACAACGTAGTTCACGCGATTTCTCACAGATGGCGCTATTTTTTCTTGTATGGGGAAATTTTGAACCGCTTGTTCCCAAGACCCTATCTTGACTATATAAATCTATGGGAGAAACCAATTTTTTTTCGTTTCCTAAAAGTTTTGTTCACTAAAAGTTGTTCAGTGTCGTTGACTGAGCATGCCCCGTCAGTATTCGGAAGGCTGTCTCTAACACCCTGTATTTATGAACTAAACTACAGGATAATTCCTACAAAATAGAACATCGCAAAATTTCACAACCACGGGCTGGATTCGTAGGTACCACCCGCGTCTTCTTACTTGTTAGTACCGGAGACGCTTTACCAACTAAACTACTTTAAAATAAAAATAATTTTCAGGATACTTCCTGTTGACCTACAATCAATAAATTTTGCAACAAGCTAGGTCTCATAGCACAAACAAAGGAAAATGTCTTAAATAATTAAATATTACAACTTTTCTCGTAACACAAAACTAGTTAGCCCTAGCACATGCCCTGGCCATTTTGGGCTGCACACCTATAAATTTTAAACATTTTATATATTGTAATTATTATATATAAGAAACAAATTTGTCATTTTATAGTAGATATAATTAAAAGACAAATTAAAAAAGAAAACAATTATAACCAGTTTAGGTGAGCTCCCGTTTCAAGAAAATTCATATTAAAGAGAGAAAAAGTGCTTTTAAAATCAAAAGGCAACAGATTACAAGCTTACAGTATCATATGGTGAACAGGTGCGGAACCTTTAGTGCGCGAGTCCTACTTGCACTTGGCCTGTTTTTTCAGTTGGAACTTCCACCCGGATGAAACTTCCACCCGAGAGGCTTTGCGTCAGTTAAGTTGCCTAAACGCTGTACAGGAATTGCTGAAACATACATACCTACATAATATCACGTCTTTTTCCCGTCGGGGTAGGCAGAGACCACAGTCCTCCACCTGATACTATGGAAATCAGAGACTGATATGCATACATGGATTAATAACACCCAGACACAGAACAAACACTCGTGTTCATCACACAAATGATTGAGAAGATAGGCTCGCTACCAAAAAAAAAAACCGGTCAAGTGCGAGTCGGACTCGCGCACTGAGGGTTCCGTACCACCACATAAACATAATTGTATTAGTTGAAATTTCAGTGAGTTAATGTGCTAGATTTTTTGAGTCCGACACGCGCTTGACCAAATTTTATTATTTGTTGTTATTTTATAGCTTATGCACTATAAACATACCAATTTTCAAGTTTGTAAGTGTTCCCGTTTTTAGGGTTCCGTACCTCAAAAGAAAAAAACGGAACCCTTATAGGATCACTTTGTTGTCACTCAGTCTGTCTGTCTGTCAAGACCCTTTATCTCACGAACGGGTAAAGGTATCAGGTTGAAATTAATACCATATATTAGGATCCATGAACCACACAAGATCTGAAAATTTCAATTTTTTACAACGACGCAATCAAATGATATGGCATTTTATGTCCTCTTCTCCATACATTTATTCAAAAATGAAAAACCTACAGGGTACTTCCCATTGACCTAAAATTATGAAATTTGGCAAGAAGCTAGGTCTCACAGTACAAATAATGGGAAAAGTCTGAAATCATTAAATATTACAACTTTTCTCACAACTAATGGTAACTAATTGTGGTGAGCTCCCGTTTCAAGAACATTCATATAAGAGATGGGTCAAGTTGGATGGTTGCTGAGGCGATTTTTGTTTTAGTTCTATAGACAGACAGACAGAGTGACAACAAAGTGATCCTATAAGGGTTCCGTTTTTTTCTTTTGAGGTATGGAACCCTAAAAACGGGAACCCTTACAAACTTGAAAATTGGTATGTTTATAGGGCATAGGCTATAAAATAACAACAAATAATAAAATTTTATCAAGCGCGTGTCGGACTCAAAAAATCTAGCACATTAACTTAATGAAATTTCAACTAATACAATTATGTTTATGTGGTGGTACGGAACCCTCAGTGCGCGAGTCCGACTCGCACTTGGCCGGTTTTTTTAAATAGAACTAAAACAAAAATCGCCTCAGCGACCATCCAACTTGACCCCTCTCTTATATGAATGTTCTTGAAACGGGAGCTCACCACAATTGGTTACCATTAGTTGTGAGAAAAGTTGTAATATTTAATGATTTCAGACTTTTCCCATTATTTGTACTGTGAGACCTAGCTTCTTGCCAAATTTCATAATTTTAGGTCAACGGGAAGTACCTTGTAGGTTTTGCATTTTTGAATAAATGTATGGAGATGAGGACATAAAATGCCATATCTTTTGATTGCGTCGTTGAAAAAATTGAAATTTTCAGATCTTGTGTGGTTCATGGATCCTAACATATGGTATTCATTTCAACCTGATAACTTTACCCGTTCGTGAGATAAAGGGTCTTGACAGACAGACAGACAGACAGACGGACAACAAAGTGATCCTATAAGGGTTCCGTTTTTTTCTTTTGCGGTACGGAACCCTAAAAACCGGTCAAGTGCGAGTCGGACTCACGCGCCAAGGGTTCCGATATACCTATAGTATTTTTGGAAGCAATAAAGTCCATTTTCAGGACCGCAAAACTAAATTTGTTTGTAAAGGTTTTTTGCAGATTTCTGAAAAACTGTGCAACTTAGAAAGATCGCTTTATTTTTGCTGTAAAGTTTATATAAACTTCTGTCAACTGTAATTAATTCAGATTTTTCCTTACTCAAACTTCGGAGATAAGGGGGAGGGAATGGTATTTTTTTTTACATTTTTCATCATAACTTGAAAACTAAGAAACTTGAAAAAAAAAACAAAAATATATTTTAAAATTTACAAGTGAAGCCCTTTTATATGATACCCCACTCGACCTAGTAGCGACAATTTGAAATTTGGCCTCCCCTATTTTGGCCCCCTTTACATTAATAATCATACTTTTTACAAAAAATTTTCATGTGCAATTAAGTTGGGCAACTATATTCTAAAACTATCCTAAATTTCAGGTCGATAGCATAAGTAGTTGCTGAGATATAGAGGTGTGACAGACAGACGGACAGACAGACAGACAGACAGAGCGGCACCATAAGGGTTCCTTTTTTTACCATTTTGGTATCGGAACCCTAAAAATAGCAATGAAATATATCTAAGGTGAAAATTGGTAATTAAAAACTACATCATCGTTTAATACTCGTACACATAAATCATTATTGGTCAGCAAAGAATAAAAAAACCGGCCAAGTGCGAGTCGGACTCGCGCACTGAGGGTTCCGTACCACCACATAAACATAATTGTATTAGTTGAAATTTCAGTAAGTTAATGTGCTAGATTTTTTGAGTCCGACACGCGCTTGACCAAATTTTATTATTTATTGTTATTTTATAGCCTATTCCCTATAAACATACCAATTTTCAAGTTTGTAAGTGTTCCTGTTTTTAAATAGAACTAAAACAAAAATCGCCTCAGCAACCATCCAACTTGACCCCTCTCTTATATGAATGTTCTTGAAACGGGAGCTCACCACAATTGGTTACCATTAGTTGTGAGAAAAGTTGTAATATTTAATGATTTCAGACTTTTCCCATTATTTGTACTGTGAGACCTAGCTTCTTGCCAAATTTCATAATTTTAGGTCAACGGGAAGTACCCTGTAGGTTTTTCATTTTTGAATAAATGTATGGAGATGAGGACATAAAATGCCATATCTTTTGATTGCGTCGTTGTAAAAAATTGAAATTTTCAGATCTTGTGTGGTTCATGGATCCTAATATATGATATTAATTTCAATCTGATATCTTTACCCGTTTGTGAGATAAAGGGTCTTGACAGACAGACAGACAGACAGACAGACAGACGGACAACAAAGTGATCCTATAAGGGTTCCGTTTTTTTCTTTTGAGGTACGGAACCCTAAAAATGTCAACGGTCATAAATGATCAGCACCAATTTTCTGCAGTACAGCAATTGTTGCACCCGCCAGAACCAGGGCCTGAACACGAGTTGGCCCCCGTACAAGAATTCGTGCCGTAACCACTGTTAGCTCCCGAACAAGACCTGGCTCCCGTACAGCTATTAGTCCCCATTCCTGGGCCACGTCAGGCCTGTGACACTCCGCACTCTAGGTATGCTACCATGTATGCTACGCGGCGCTAGAAGTCGACTGGGTGAGGCACTCGATTTTACTTTACTTTATGTCTATATCTATATCTTAAGCTTATGGCGGCAACATAGGTAAGTAAGTATTTGCATCTTTGATTGAACAATATTACATATCTATTTGCATCTCGCTTAGTATCTCATAAAGTGACAAAATCATCGCTTTAGCCCACCTGTCCGCGATCACCCGCGATTTTAAAACGTGTCCTAAGCGGTGCACTGCAAGTATCGACTTTATGCTTAGACCGTAAGGTTGAAATTTTTCGGCACCCCGCCTGGGAGTGTCGGATCTGTAAACGTTAGTTTACTATTATTTAATCTGTGGCCACGTCCGGTACACGAACCCTCTCCGGTGCACGAGCCAGGGCCGTGTGCGGACACCAAAGCGAGAACGCAATCGAAAACGAGTATGCTTTTCAACAACATAATTATTTTATGATTGAAAAATCGACGGGTTCTATTATTTATAGTAGTCGACAGGTAAATGCAGGTGACGATAAAATCTAGACATAATGCTGAAGACACAGGTGAAGATAAGGGAATTCAGTTAGTAACAAAACAATTAATTTTTAATCAAAAATCTGTAATCTATATTACTACCATAATCTAGATTATTTCAGATTTGATTTGTAACAATGGAAAGACCAATTTGTTCTTGTGTGATATAGGTATGTCACAGAAGAAAACCGAAAAAAAAAACCGAAAACCTACTTAGTTTCTGTTTGTTTGCGTATCGCAATTTTTTTACAAATATGCTATGAAAACAGTGAAGGATCACAGATTTATAAAGAAGAGCGTCTCGTTTGGGATAAATTTTTACTAGTGCCCAAAATTTGCAGCGTAAGACCTCAGAATCGCCACCCGCAAAACATGTAACACAGCCTATAAAATACATTTGTTTGCAGCAAAAAAAAAGTGGACGTCAAAAAAAGAAAAATAAATAAATAAACTACATTCAATATGCGATGGGACGTGAGGGTTCTAGAGTGGCGACCACGTACCGGAAGACGAAGCGTTGGCAGGCCCCCACAAGATGGACCGACGATCTGGTCAAGGTCGCGGGAAGCCGCTGGATGCGAGCAGCGCAGGACCGGTCGTCATGGAGATCTTTAGGGGAGGCCTATGTTCAGCAGTGGACGTCTTTCAGCTGATATGATGATGATGATGATGAAATATGTTTTCAGATTATGAATTGACATTGAAAAATAAAATATCAAACCAAAACTTTATCTTTACCTATAATGCCTATAATCAAAAGAGCGATCGCTGGATTGTGATAGCGATGTTAATTACGGAAAGTTTTTGATTCACAACCTGATCTTATTACATCCTTGTGCGTTGCCTACCCACCTATCAATCGCCTTGTCTACTGTCGTACTATAAATAACGAAAGCGGTGGTTTCCGCAATCAGAAATAATTATGTTGTTTAAAAGTATATTGGTGTTCGTCTGTGTTCTGGGCCTAGTGTCCGCAACCGGTCAGGATTCTTGTACTGCTCCGGGTTCCTGTACTGGGGTTGGGTCAGGAACGGGAGCGAGTAGCTGTACGGGAGACAGGTCTTGTGCGGGAGCATATAGCGGCTCCGGCTCGAGGTCTTGTACGGGAGCCGGTTCATGTTCGGGAGGAAACAGCGGTGCCGGCTCGGGCAGCTGTACGGGCTCCAATTCATGTTCTACTCCTGGTTCTGGCAACTGCGACAGATGTTGTACCGTAGCAGGATCCTGCTAATCATCTGTGACATATAATGGTGTAATTTTTCGTCCAAATACTATTTGCCTATGTATTTCAATGCAAGCACTATCATCGATTCGATTCGATTCTTCGATTTTGCTCAAATGTTTTATTCATGATGTTTATTAATTGATTCTTATGATTATTACTAAAAAACAAAAAATATATATATGGTATTTTCTTACTCCTTTCGTCCCTTGTCTTTATTGTTGCATTTGTACACGACATAAAAATGAAAAATACAGCTATTGATAAACCAAAGATGTCCTTTAGCAAGATAGGTCTTTAGAAGCTAAGGAAGCCTCCAAAATCTTTAATGTAATTTTTTTGGAGGGGGCTTTAGCTAAATCTTAATATCCTAATTACACATTTAGACGGAACAAACAAGAAACAAATCTTTAATTTTTAGGGTTCCATACCCAAAGGGTGCCAATGCGAAATGGTTGAAATTTTCACAAAATGTGTATTATTTTGGCAGATTACCTAACAAATAATAAAAATAAGAAACGTGTTTTAGGGTTTCAAACCAAAATGGTAAAAACGGAACCCTCATGGTGCGACTTCGTCTGTCTGTCTATCACACCTGTTTATCTCAGCAATTACTCATGCTATCGTCTTGAAAAGAGATGTAAAATTTTACTATGGGGGTTGGATTTTTATTTCGAGGGAAAATTAACAGGGTTCAAACCAAGTTCATATGATAGATAGAATAGTAGATAATATTGTGGTGAAGAAAGAATATTTTTAAAGGCCACCATTTTTTTACAATCGATTTTTAAAGTTATTGAAATACGGCATCACTGATTGGAATATGGCAACACAGATTGGACTATGACAACCCTACTTACAAATAGTGTTGCGATCTATCGATTATTTTATTTCGAGATATTAGTGTGAGTCAGGTCACCTGCGTCAGTTTATACCTCGTAACGTCAAAAAATTACATTTGCCCTTTGCCTAGAGGCTCGTTCTAAGTCGGCAAATCATTTGACTGAGAGTTGTCAGTTTCTATGAGTCATATTAATGAGTTAACTCAATTAAATAATTTGAACCATTTGGTCAGTTTCTATGAGTCATATCAACGAGTCAACTCATTTAAATAATTTGGACCATATGAGTCCGAGAAGTAATACAAGATCTTATGACACGCACGACAAGCAGTCATCCAAGTACTATTAGGCCGGATATAAAGCAGGTTGTAGCAGACAGACCTCTGTGAAATATTCCCGCGCAACGTTGGAATTGTTCTCTAATTGCGTCACTGTCAGTGTTCAATTGTCAAGAAACTACCTAGTAAGAGCAGGCAAAATGTCAATCTCGTCGGCCGACAATTATTGAGGGATCGAGGGGAGTCATGGCTCCCCCTGCCTCTACCACGAAGGTCATGAGGCGACCAAAGGCCACTCACAACGTCGCCCAGGCCACTTACCTTCGCGAAGAAATCGCCGCCAAGCTTTGCAAAAGTGCAGTCGCCCGTCTTACCGCCGCTTCACCGCACCCCGTCGAAGCCCCCCGCAACCGCAACCGCGGGCCCTCGACAGCCGCTTGCCTGGGCTGTACCGCCTTTGCCACAGAGCCTATTAACACGGTCTTCTCCCCACAAGCCGTGGGAGTGAAGACGAAGCACCCGGAGGTGTCAACAACTTCAGTCACACACGAAGCCATCGACCTTGCCATTGAGCTCCTGCTCTCCGTTATCAAGGCCTTGAGAGCAGGCACAGACCCGGTGACAATTGTCACGGAGGGTGTCTCCATCCTGGCTCGCATCCCCTCCTCTCCACACCAGGTAGCCTACGTTCACTACGCCTCGTCGAGTAGTTAGGACTGTGGGCCCCTCACAAAACTGATACAGTGGATTTATTTTTTATACAAGAAAAAAAAAGAAAAAAAATGGGTTATCACTTTAAGGTACTAAAACGATAAAAACTAAACTGCGTTAGTTTTAATCGTTTTTGTACCTTGTATTCCTTGAATTTTCATCGTGTTCAGGTCTAAATCGACAATTTCAGTTTCATTTCAGGTTACTCTTTATTATTTCATTTACCTATTTTAAAATAGCTCCGCTACATATTACAAGAATTAAGACAACACATCAAACAAATACACTTAACTAATTCGAGTGAGTGAACTGACTCACTCATTTGAACTATTGATACCGTTATCTCTACGGCTTTCAAAATGAAACGCTTGCTTGACAGATATAACCTAAAATACCTAACCTTTTTCCTCACTTCTTTGATATTGGCTAATTAAATTAATAAATCAAAGCAGTATTGATAAATATGTGTATTTTGTAGAATCGGGTTGTCAAGCTCACGAGATGTCTGTGAAAGTACATTCTCGGAATAAACGATAAAAATGAAATACTGGAGTTGAAATCAGTGCTTACATAGCCAGATAATTTACCACACAAAATAATAGATAGGCTCTAAGTCACCAGCCACTTTTGGCCGCACCGTGTAACAAGCTACCCAAAGAATACATCTATACATAAATAAATACAACACAGACTTACAAGAGGAGACACAAGACTACTCAGAAATTAATTAACTTAAGGGATCAAAAACTAAAACAAGGAATGAGTGCAGACTCACAAGATCTTAATATTGTAATATCAAGTGCCTTCGGACAATACTACACTAATATGTTATAATGTGAGAATACAATCATCCAGGCTCTACAAGCAATAAAATCAAGAAACATTACAAAAATAAATATTAGTATAGTGTAGGACAGCACATCAGTTCTACTAAAGCTGAATGGCCGCTATACAACCTCAGGATTGATACTACAATGAGATGAAGAACTATAAAAGTCTTCAGTCATCACAAAATAGCATTATTAAAGGACATTTCCCTGGGAAATGATGCAACGGACTAACTGGCCATTACTTTTAAACCAGTTCCGGACTGAAATACAGATACAAATGTCCTTCACTCGTGTACAAGCCCCTACCAGGATTCAAACCTAGGACTCTCGGCTTGGCAGGCAACCGTACCACTGGGTGTCAACACCATTCTAGTCATCTGGCTGATGACATTGGTATTCCTATGTATTTCTCATCTGATTTATTTCTAATTAAACCATGAGTAAAATAATCACAAATACCTGTGTTTAGATATTATCTTCCTTAATCAACCAGTCTACAAAGAATATAATTTTAAAAAATTATATATTGGGAGACATTTCACACAAGGTTATCTGATCCCAAACTAGGCAAAGCCTGTACTATATGGGTACCAGAGACTGATATACATACATAAATAGATAAATAACACCCAGACACAGAACATTTGTGTTCATCACACAAATGTTTGCCATGGGCGGGGATCGAACCCGCGGCCCATGGTGTGAGAGGCAGGCTCACTACCAACCACACCAACGGGCTTGTCAACCCAATGTAAAAGATCACACATTTTTACCCGCAGAAATTATTATAATTAATATTTATGTTCATCTGTTGCCTCATAACTTCTATACAACTTATTGTAGTTAAACAAATGAGTAGCGTTAGATTAGAAGCGTCTTGATCTTCCTCTGGTTATAGGATATAAGATGTTACATTACATTGAATGTGGCGCCATCAGGACATTAACTCATGAATGACCAAAATAATATTTTATTATGATACCATGTTGGGTGTCAAATAAAAGGACATTATCTGAACATCACTATGAATATTTAGTGGCAAATAAGCATGCTGCTTCACCCAAGGGCAACTGAACATAGTGGGTCTTACTCCGTGGTCTTACTACAAAAAAGTTAGACATCTGTTGAACACTTGATTAAAAAAATGCGCACAAAATAACTGGCTATGTCAGTTGATGCGCAGAAGTCAAGTCATAATAAAATAAGTCATTTTTGACTTCTGCGCATCAATGACATAGACAGAGTTATTTGGTACGATATTTTTAATCAAGTGTTCAACAGATGTCTAACTTTTTTGGTGTAAGACGGAGTGTGTTTGCTTAAGATGAGGCAACGAGGCATGTCCAAGCAGCTTCATGCGGCCAATAACAACTTTACACTAAGTGTAATATTATTCATCTTATATTAATATCTGTTCATCTAAAAAAATCTTGCTAATTGTGTAACAGATAGTTAACACTTTGAATTGACATAATAAGCCTATTATTATTATTTCTGGTGGAGAATCTGTGCAGACGGGTGATCAGATCACTTAAATAGCTATTTCATTCACTATCCCAGCTAGAAACGGACGGTGTGGCCTGCTTCACTGTAAGCCCCATCCAGGAAGATGGCCAGTTTATGCGGCAAGCTGCTCTTTTGGCTTCATCGGGGTATCCCCATTTTCCATTCCCCCTATCTACTGATTGAGATGTACTAAATAAGGACCCTGAGAGGACCTCCGAAGCTTTTCACACACAATTCTGTGTCCCCTGGTGTGAGGCTCTCTGCACCACAAGCCAATCTGCCGAGGGCACTGGTTTACTGGTGCTGTTAAGTCTTTTTTCTATCTATATCCCTTGATGAAGAGTTTGGATTGACGATACCCCTCCACATTTTCCAACTGTGTGATAGTTCGTCTCCATGTCCTGTATCGTTGCATTCTGTCGGGTTTTCTTGTGCTTACGGTAAATGAACAAAAACGCGTAACACCCGCAGTAAGCTAAATCACTCGAATTCTTCATTTTTGTGCACTTTTAAGATATTTTCCAGCAAAATACACTATTTTGATCACTTTAACCTCTTTCGTTTCACAAATGCAAAATCTCTGACACAGCCAGTTGCACAAAGCTACTTTAAAATTAAAGCTCCTTTAAATCTACTGCTGTCACTTTCTTTGTCAGCAGAATAGAAAGAGTCCGCAATAGACTTAAAGGAGCTTTAACTTTAAAGATGCTTTGTGCAACTGGCGGTGAGAGTAGGATAGCTTTATGTTACGTCCATGTGTGTGGTTGAAACACACTGCTGTCAAAAAATTTTTTTTTTTTTTGTGGCACTTTTACTTTGAAAAACATTACCCGTTGACAGCAGTCTGTCTTGACCACGCACACGGGCGTCATATACAGCTATCCTGCTGTCAAATTATATTTCCTGTTCTGGAACGCACGTCTATACGAAGAAAAACGAAAAGGCAATTGAGTGTTGCCAGTTTATTTTGCTTTGGTGGTGCCAGTACTTAAAAAAAAAGTCCACTACAGATTTTTTTTAAAAATTATTTAAAAAAAAATGGCGGCATTAAAAAAATAACTCTTAGTCATTCTTCTTTCTTCTTTTTATTCTCCTTCATGTAATATAAATTTCAAGTCTGTTAATTTTATCTTGGAATAAAAAACCACTAGTATACATGTCTTTTGAATAGTGATAGAAAATCCTTGACCAACTATATTGAAAACGTAAGAATTATAAAATATATTTATTATACGACAAAAGAACGCTATAGAATGATAAAAATTATGAAACTGTTCAAATGTAAGTCTACACTTCTACGCGACTGCGCATCCCTGACTAGCACGATATTTTTACCTTAGTGGTAGGGAATCCTCGGTGCGTGACTCCGACTTGCACTTGGCCGGTTTCTTCTGTTATTTAGTTTGGTTTTTTGTTTTGTAATTACTTTTTATTTCTAACTTTTTAGCTTCCAGATTTGTTACGACAAATTATTCTTTAAGATTTGCTTAAAAATGTAAGATGTATCATTTTTGTACCGCTTCTTAAAACCCTTCATTTTGAATATAGGTTAAGAGGAATAAAATGCAATATGCTTCAATTGGCCCCAAACATCAGAACATAAATTTTTCAGAATTTTTATATTCAGTTTCACTTGCGCCAATAGAGACTTTGATGATTTAGGTATTATTCATCAAAATCGTTTTAACTGTTAAGTTACTCGGGAACATAGAAACATACATACATACTCACATACATACGTGTCAAACACATAACTCTCCTTTTGGGCTTTTTCGCAGTCGGGTAAAAAATATGTTCAACTTTTCCGGTGGAGTAAAAATCATAAATTTGTCGACTCAGTTTCAGTTTAAAAAAAATTACGTTTTACAAAAAAGGCCTAAATTATTTTTGTCGTTTTTGATATTTTCAACTCTATCATTTAGCGTTTCATGCACAATTGTTCACAATGTTTGCTGAACCGTTCACTTATTAATTCCAATTTTCTAGTTCAGGTTCATGGATAGACGATAGGCTAGGGCTAGCCTGATAGATGTACACTTACTTTATTTTACTTTCAGGTATATTTCAGTAAATGAAACTTTATAAACAAAAGGTTCCAAAGCCTGTAAATTATAAGTTGAGTACTTTTGCAGCATACCTAAATTACCTACAACGTTGTACTTACAACAACTGTACCAGCTCTTATGTCTCAAATATCAGAAAAAGCACTGCTATAAGTGATGTAAGTGAACTTGTTTTAACTTGTTTTTCGACTAAACAAAAGATTTTCTAACTTTCGCATTAGATGTCATTGGGGAAAATATTTTCCTTATTTTTATCTATCTCTACTATTATAAAATTGTAAATTGATTTTGTATGTACATTAAAGATAATTAATTATCACGTATTTTGATGCACCCTGAACCCGCGAATGAATAGGCTTCTTCTGGGCAAGCTCGTTCCATCGTCGACCTCGTCTCTGTCGTCAAGACTAGTCTAGGTCAAGAGTAAGCCCAATGATAATAAACAAAAAACACAAATTTTCGACATTTTGTCTGTTTGTTTATTTGTTTGAGCATCAAGCTAAAACTACTGAACCAATTTTTATGTAACTTCTTTGTTTGATAGCTAATAGTTAGTATCATTTTTATTTAACATGCGGAAGAACTCGCTATCAAAAGATAGTTTATTCATATTTTTAAATGATAAGGATGCTTTTGAGCTCATTCCACAATCCTTTTTTACCATCGGGAGTCCAGACGTACCGCAGGATATCATCCACATTTGGTTAATATTCCACACATTCGCACAAAGCGTTTTGAAACATCCTTTATAATGCGCACGGCCAAAGAATGAAATTTTCTGCCTGAGTCTGTGGTCCCGAGTTCATATAACCCGAATCTTTTCAAGTCGCGAGTAAATAACAAAAGCTTCTTCTGGGTAAGCTCGTCCCATCGTCTACATCATCTCTACCCTCAAGACTACATCGAGGTCAAGAGTAAGCCCATTGACAATAAAAAGAAATGTAAGGATGCTCAAAGATTTAGTTTAAAACAACGCAAAGTTCGCGACAGATCAGGAATGCGGACAAATTGTATGGCGCGCCATACGTTTCACCCGCACTCCTGACCTGTCGCTTACTATAAATACATTTTCTTTATTCCTCTCAAAACATTACTTAAACAAGAGTTTTAGGTGTTATTTTCCTGTTTCTTACAAGGGGTAAATTGATTGTAGGTAGGGAATAGAGCAAGTTTCGAGATATATGGTTCTCAAACTACAAGGTGTTAGACAATGACATGTGTTCCTTGAAACTTTGCGTTCAGACCATGAAATTGAACAATTTTTAGGGTACATACATAACATCACGCCTCTCTCCCGTCGGGGTAGGCAAAGACCACAGGCCTCCACCTGATACGATCTAACAAAAGCTGGAATTTTGGGAACCCCTGTCCTGCAGTGGATGTTTCATAGGGCTTTATGACTACCCGAGACTGTTTAAATATCCGAGACTATTCAAGTTCACATTTATTGTTTAAAAGTTTTGTATCACCTCGGATATTTTAAGAGGTGGATCTGCCCATGAAACCAACGAATATAGGTGGAAATACACAAAATAATTGTCGACTTCCCATGCAAATTGCATCAGCAGATTTTTTTTTTTCGTATTTTGAAAAGTTCTTCGGAAAAGTTGTTCAATTTCATGGGCAGAAGCACCTCTTAACATATCCGCGGCCTTGTCCGCGGTGATAAAAAAATAACGCTGTAATTATAACCACCAAAATCTGTATTTATGTTAGGCACAGTTTGAGGTGCACTGAATTAGACAATTAGAAGCAGTGGATTTATGTGTTTACGTTCTCTTGAGCAGTCTGTGAGGCAGCAGATTCTATTGCGATTTATTTGCGATCGTTTCAATGTTTTGGCTCTAAATTACTATCGTTAACTGCACATAATATAGTCACGCGAGTGCATTTCATGCAACATTTTTTTTAAATGTCGCGCATATAAATAAAGTTTGTTGTAATCGTGGAAAAATAGTAGAAGACCATTAAATTCAGTTCTATATCTGACGTACATTCTTAATTTTACACAATATTTACGTTTACACAATATTTTACACAATATTGACGTACATTCTTAATTTTACACTATTTTCCTCACAAAAAGTTGTTAAGTTTCATGGCCTGAATCTAAAGTTTAAGTTTTCGGTAGAATATTTTTTTGCACCCTGTATGGTATATTATAAATGAAAAAAACCGGTCAAGTGCGAGTCGGACTCGCGCGCCGAGGGTTCCGATATACCTATAGTATTTTTGGAAGCAATAAAGTCCATTTTCAGGACCGCAAAACTAAATTTGTTTGTAAAGGTTTTTTGCAGATTTCTGAAAAACTGTGCAACTTAGAAAGATCGTTTTATTTTTGCTGTAAAGTTTACATAAACCTCTGTCAACTGTAATTAATTCAGATTTTCCCTTACTCAAACTTCGGAGATAAGGGGGGGGGGGAATGGTATTTTTTTTGACATTTTTCATCATAACTTGAAAACTAAGAAACTTAAAAAAATACAAAAATATATTTTAAAATGTACAAGTAAAGCCCTTTCATATGATACCCCATTCGACCTAGTAGCGACAATTTGAAATTTGGCCCCCCCTATTTTGGCCCCCTTACTTCATCAAATCATACTTTTTTCAAAAAAATTTCATGTGCAATTAAGTTGGGCAACTATATTCTAAAACTATTCCAAATTTCAGCTCGATAGCGTAAGTGGTTGCTGAGATATAGAGGTGTGACAGACAGACGGACAGACAGACAGACAGAGCGGCACCATAAGGGTTCCTTTTTTTTACCATTTTGGTATCGGAACCCTAAAAACAGACTACAACCACCAGCTTTCATCATGGTAGTTCAAATAGTCCGCGGCTGGACAAAGTTTTTTTCAGATTATTATAGATACCAGATTTTTTTCCACAAAAAAACTATTCCTATAAATAAAATAATAAACAGGAAGAAGCAACCAAGTTTTGTTTTAATTTCATAATCGAATCTCGGAACGGGTTAGGGGAAGTAGGGGAAAGACGCATTTCGCGCACCTAACTTAAAAGACGTAACTTTTAAACGCGTTTTACGATAACGATCCCAATAAAATATGGAAGTTTGTCGGTGCACGGTTACACTAAACGGTTTATTGTAAATACGGCGCCGGTTATTTGTACTTGGGGAAAATATTGGACAAACGAAACAAAAAAAAAATATATGTAGTTAAATAATTTTAATTAAAGACTCTCCATAAAGGCTCTCCATAACATATAATAATGTGTTATGGAGAGCGTGAAGAATTTTTTTACAGATTTAAAATATTAACTAGAAATTTAGTTTATAATTTTATAGTTTTGGTCAATTATAAAAGGTGTAACAGAAAAGGAACAAGCATGAATCGACCCATAAAACTGATAAACATTTTCTAAATGAAAAAAAAATACCTTTCGGAAAATGAAAAATAAATTTTCTTACTTTATCCTATATTCCACGAGAAAAGTTGCTCAGTTTATTGAGCAGATTCGCATCCTTCAAGTTGTTATATCCTTTTTGTCTGTACTAAATGTTTTCTGGTAGGAGGCGAGGTTCCTCTCCCAGGAAATAGACCCTTTTTCTTGTTGCAATTTCCTATTGCATGGTTAAGGGAAATTAAGAACCCAGAGCTGAAATGGTGTAGTATTTTACGTGATTTTACTTGTTCTTTATTGCTGGCGACCATGTTTGTCGTTCTGGTATGCTTAAAAAAAATATGCCGCTTTTCAACTTCTCGACTCATCATCATTATGCCGGATAAGAAAAGAAGATTTCCTGACCTTGAACGTTTGATTACTCAAAACTACGTTGAGTACTAGATTGTAGATTGGATTAAGTATGTCAAATACGGTTGTGACAGTTGTCAAACGTATGAAAAATTATGACCTGCAAAGAAAAATTAACCCTGTGTGTTGGTGTTAGCGAAATGTCAAAATGGAGTTTATACTTTGGCTTTACTTTAGTTAAGATGTTATTTCATTTAATTATTAAAATTGTATTCTGCATTGATGTATTGGGTCTTTAACTATGAAATTGCCGTTTTGTATGGCGAATAAAATTCGGTTAACTAATAGTTTGTATGGAGAAATTTTCAGTACTAACATTTTTGGATTTTTGTTAGGAATAAAAAAAATCCAAATTTTAAATATTTTTAAGCATGATTGGGAAGATATTGTTAAGCTTACAGAAGCTTAAACCTTTAATTTTATATATCAAACTAAAAATATAAACTTTATTCTATGCGTAAATTGATAACCTTGAAGGAAAAACATAGCTTTAGAATTATAGAAATTATGATCTCATTAATCTGTACGAAAATTTCGGAAATTTCATAGTTACCTACTATTCAAAAATCATTGATTGAACCTATTTACCTAATTTAATTTTTAAAATTTATAGGACTATTTGTTTTCTTATTAAAATCTTGTTAGTCTCTTGGTGACTCTTGAAAATTGATTCTCTGTATCTTCGCCTCGCACACATCGATGGCTCTGCAAAAGTCACCGTGTAAGTCTCTAAGAGGTCACTATTTTCAAGTTTACCATTATTCACTACTAAATCTGTGGTGAATAATGGTAAATTTATAGTCTGAATTTCAAGCAATTATATTGACTTTACTCTCTTTTGTCCGAGGATAAGTAAAGAAAATTCGCGAAATTGCCAACTATTGTAGATCGTTTACTACCACTCGTTCTGTTTGATCGCCTCCGATTAACTCCGTGAATTTTTCATTCGACGGATCGTTGTCGAACAACAGTGCAGTGTTTTTCGCTCGTTTTTCCGAATTCCACGTGATTGTCAGCTGAATAATGAAAATACAGCGGGTAGTTTGCAATTTTTCAATTACAACAATACAATACCGACGTTTTGCATTCACGGAATCGAATTCAATTACGTTAATGTCGAAATTATTTGATGAAGTGGGTAAATACCGTTGACTAAGTGTTCTTAGTATGTGTAACGTCGCTTATAATGGTGTCGAAAGACTAAATCTGTTTATCATAAAAATACCATTATATCAGGTGTTAGGGTAAACAGTGCGATCCTTGAACCTGTGTATTGAGACCAAAAAAACTGAACAACTTTCCAAGGAACATAAGTCGAAAAATTATTTTCATCTCCCATACAAAATGCGCAATCAGCTGGTACAGTTTCTGTGGGAAGTCAATTTTTTTTTATCGTTTTTTGATCTATGCTCCTTAAGGAAAGTTGTTCAGTTTCATGGTCTTAATGCAGTTTCAAGGATCACAGTGTTTACCCTACCCTGTTTTTAGACTAAAAATAACATAAAATAATAGAATTAGTCCCGTGTGGTGCCGGCAAAGAATAGTACCAATCCATCTCTACCCGTGGGTGTCGTAAGAGGCGACTAAGGATTTATAAACCGGAGACTGGGCAGCAGCGTCTTTCCGTGTATCGTATAATCGTACCATTTTACATACTGCGGTGATCAACAACCGCGGTTCATGGTGCCAGTGCTTTTCTGAACCTAACAAATTAAGGGAACCATACCGATTTTTTTTTTTATCTCTTTCGAGTATCATCTAAAAGAAAGAGAGCCTCAAATAGGTAACGCTACTAGTAACATTGTCATTATTATGTGAACGACGCCATTAAAAATTATTTCTATATTATAAATAAATAATGAATATTCACACTAGGTCATCTGATCCCACATTAGGTAAAGCCTACGGGTATCAGACGAATATACATACGTAGATAAATAACACCCAGACACAAAACAAACACTTGTGTTCATTACACAAATGTTTGCCCTAGACGGAGATCGAAACCACGGCCCACGACGTGCAAGGCAGGCTCACTACCAACCACACCAGCAGGCCAGTCATCAGACATTATACCAAACCAATCTATAGCCGTCTCACGGCTGTCGCCGCGAAGTGCCACAATAGATGAGGCTCGTTTTTTGCGCGGACTTCGTCCGTCCCCTTCATCCCCCTTCAAATCTACAAAGTTACTTGTACATCGGCGTTTTATTCAAGTAATTTCAACTTCTACGTTGAAGTAAACCATCAATGAACAGAAACGTTTCGCAATTTCTGTGGAGATATAAAAGAACTTTACCTCGATAATATCGGCAGTCGCCACCCCGAGCCGTAATGTCCACGCGGATTATTGCGATATAAATTGTCCACATTTGCCCATTCGGTTTAGGTGGCCAGGGTTGTCAAGAATGGAGAAACTTATCATGGAAACGGTGGAGACCACTTACCATCAGGTGGCCCACCTCGTTTGCTCACTTGTATCATAAAAAAAACTTCGACTATACCACAGTAAATATACTACACCAAGATAATTATTCTGGTAATAAAAAACAAAATTCCTTTCTGTTTGTAATACTGCCATATTTTAGGGAGAAAAATAGATGAAAGATCTTGTTGATTGTCTAATTCAGATAAATATGAGCAGCACTTACGTTCTTTTTTAATTTCTTGTATAAATAAACAAATACATAGTATGAAAGCTTTTTATGAGCAAAATGTAAAATACTGGTTTCTAATTTATTGCATATTATTACAAATACAGATCGTCATTATTGATTAGAAATCGAAAATAAAACTAAGGATTCTCAGGTCGACAAACGTGTGATTTTGCGGCTTTTGTTTAGTTTTATGCACTTAATGTAGACACGGCCACACGTTGGGTGTATCACTTTTACTGTGAGCGGGTTTCTGGCTTCAGGCGTTTGTAGCGTAGCGATGGTTCAGCTTATACTGGTTTTGATTCAACTTTCATGCTGCCTTACGTACAAATTTTTCAGCCTCATTAAAAATTACCTTGTTCTATTTATACCTTATACATTATTGAAGTTCCTTAAACAAGAAACGTAGAAAAATATGTAAAAAGAAGTTTCAGAGCTACCCTATAAGCTAAACTACAGAATAGTAGGATAGTTTTGGCACCCCTAACGATTCTTGAGTTCTCCGCATTTGTCCAGTCACTCCCCAAAGGACCATTTAACGATATTAGAGCTTTATTTTTTATAGTTTGGGACAAAACGAGCTTCGCCGATATATTTAAGGGACTGGCTACTTTTCCGCTTGTCATATTCACTCGGAGCTTATATCGATATTCAATATCATTAGACCTTATAAATTTTAAAGTTTTGTTTATTTATAGATGTTCAATATAATGAAACCTTTTATAAATTTTAAAGTTTTGTTTATTTATAGATATTCAATATCATAAGACCTTTTATAAATTTTAAAGTTTTGTTTATTTATAGATATTCAATATCATTAGACCTTTTATAAGTTTGAAAGGTTTGTTTATTTCGGAATAGGTATTGGACAAAACAAATCTTCTTAATTATGAATATCATTATTTTTATTTATCTATTATACTATTATAATATCATATATTATATGTATTTTCAACGCATTTGCTCATAAAACAGCTCTATTTGCATTTTATTAAGGTCCATAATCCAGCTTATTAAACACGCGTGCTTTTTTCATTACTATAATTTCACTAGTGTTGTAATTTTTGTCTTTTTTTTAATCGGCAAGATGCAAGGAGTTTCTATATCTATACCATTCATAATATTTTCAAGAAAAAGTAAACTGTGTTCGATAATATGATAAATAAATGTTAATTACATGGAAATACTTATATTAATCAACCAACTTACTACAAATTTGTCTTTAAAGTAACAAAATATTCAATATTAAATAATTCATGGGAGTGAGTCTCAGAACAAAGACCTCCTTGCTGAGTAAGCTGTTTGACAGGTTAGTGTTTTATTTTTGTTTTGTTTTTTATAGCGGCAAGGTGCAAGGAGTTTCTATATCTATAACATTCATAATAATTTAATGAATTAAGAAACTGTGTTCGATAATATGATAAATAAACGTTAATTAAACGAAAATATTGATTTTAATCAACTAACTAACTACAAATTTGTCTTTAAAGTAACAAAATATTCACTTTAAAATAAATTGAAAAGTAGTCTGTTTGATAGCTTAGTCATTGTCTCCTGCGCGCGCATGTATAATCTGTGTCTTCGAAAAAAATTATACGCGCGCCATTTTAACAGATATTTCTTGTTGTGAAATGTGTTTAATGTAATTAAAAACTAAATGACTTCTACAAATAAGAAAAACAGTGATAAGTGTAGAACGTCGAAAATACTGGAACAAAAACACAAGTCCGGTGTATAGGGTGACCTAGAAATGTGAGGAAAACGTCTACGAAATTTCCTTCGGAAAAAAATGTAAGCGATTTTTATTCGTTTTTATTCGCAAATGTGTTGAAAGAAGCTGGTGCGCTTTGGTGATTACACCCTCGGCTCCATTACGCCCTCGCCTGCGCTGCGGCTCGGGCTGCAATTTCTGAACCTCGGCCGTAATATCCAAAATAGCGCACGTGCATCTTAATGTACTATTTTATTATATGTATTCATCATATAGCATGTTTCTTTAATTTATATACTAAGAAGTATCTTATGTTAACTTAACGGTGCTCTCCTCTTTGCCTTTAATATAATTTAAATACTGGCTAAGCCACAATCGCTTAAAATTGTAAAACGTGGACTTTTTTATTGGCTTACAAAATATGTATCCCGTAAGTTTTTAGAAATTAAGCATACGAGTAAGCTGTTATTGTCCCAAACAAAATAAAATAAATAAAATTTGTCCAGATACTCTCGGCTGATAACATGATGAATTTCTTTTATTATCACACGGCGGCTGTTAACTCATATTCTCCGTTTAATCAGTGTTTTACCTGAGGATTTACCAAAAGGATGATTCGAGAATCATAGGCGCTAAAGAGTGAAATGCATATTATTGAAAAAAAAATATTATTGAATAGAATTGTATTTTTGCTAACCGCGTTTGAGAAAAATCCCCAGCAGCTCCTGTTTTTGTCATAATTTTTAAAATGTCTCCAAAACCGCAAAAGGTCACTAGTTAGTTTTTACACACAAAAAAGGTATCTATACATATAATAAAAGAGTAGAAACCGCGTGTCTGTACTTTTGATAAATTTATAAAAAATATAGTGTGGGCGATAAGAAACGACTAATAGAACTCAAAAATGTCTGTCTGTATGTTTTCGATAAACTCCGAAACTACTGAACGGATTTTCTCGCGGTTTTCGCAGATAGATTCAGCTTAGCTCTGAGCAAAATATAGGCTATGTTTCATTCAAATCAGATCACTCAATCAGAAGCTACACTAATGTAAAGTATCAAATTGCGTGTACGATAATAACTCATAAACCGATTCAAACTGAGTTTTCAATTACGAGTTTGGCTTACTTTTGTGCAACATAAAAGTTTGGTTTCATTGCAAACGGTTCACTCAGACAGAAGGTACGCTAAGTTTCATGCGGTGGCGCAAATAACTCTCAAACTATTGAACTGTTTCAAACGGGGTTTTCAATAAACTGTCAAGCTTACTTCTTTGCAACATATTAGCTTACTTTCATTGAAAACGGCTCACTCAGACAGGTACGCGAAATTTCCAGCGGAGGCGCCAATATCTCACAAACAACTGAACCGATTAAAACGAGGTTTTCAATGACATGTCGGGCTTCTTTCTGTGCAACATATACCTAAGCTTTATTTCATTGCAAACGGTTTACTCAGACATAAAATACACTAAGTTTCAAGCGGCGGCACCAATAACTCACAAACTACTAAACGGATTTAAACGGGGTTTTCAATAACGTGTTAAGATTAATTCTTTGCAATGTATTAGCTAGCTTACTTTCATTGAAAACGATTCACTCAGTCAGAAAATGCCCGAAGTTTCAATAGGCGGCGCCAATAGCTCACAAACTACTGTACCGACTCCAACTGGCATTTCCATAACATGCTTGGATTAGGTACTTCCGTGCAACATATAAGCTTAGGTTAGTTGAAAACAGTTCACTCAGATAGAAGTTACGCAAAGTTTCAAGCGAAAGCGCGAATAATTCAAAAACTTTTAAGCAGATTCAAACGTGGCTTTCAATAACGTATTTGGCTTACTCCTGTGCAATAAATAAGCTTAGTTTCATTGCGAAAGGTTCACTCTGACAGAAGATACGCAAAGTTTCAAGCTGCAGAACCAAGAACTCACCTACTGAACTGGTTCAAAGTCAAACGAGGTTTTCAATGACGTGTCGGGCTTCTTTCTGTGCAACATATACCTAAGCTTTATTTCATTGCAAACGGTTCTCTCAGACAGAAGGTTCGCGAAATTTTAAGTGGCCGCACCAATACCTCACAAAGTACTTGAACGACTTAAACGGGGTTTTCAATAACGTATTTGGGTTGCTGTCGTGCAATATTTGAACTTTTTTTTATTGCAATCGGTTCATTCAAGCAGATAATAGGCGAGTTCAAAGTTTCAAGCTGTGAAATCGAGCTAAAATCAAACAAAGCTTATAATTTTGTACGGAAAAAGTCAAATAAGTTGTTGAAAATTCCGTTTGATCCGGTCCAGTTGTTTGTGTAAAAGTCGTGGGTAGGTACAGCTAAAGATTGGTAAAATCTTGATTTAGTTTTATTGTAAAAATAATAATAAAAAAATTCCTGTTTCGGCATGGTGGTGCAACAAATGTAAAAAAAATTATGAAAGTTCAAAAGTTTTGAAAACTTAGGAAATAGGTACTTTTAAACGTAATACTTCAAAAAATAAAGAGAGAAGTGAATCATTGTTTTTTAGGAATTGTCTTTTAAGGGGAGAGATAAGTTACAAAGATTGTACGGAAGTGAAGTCCAACAGTTTTGTATGTAGGTACATGTAGAGTTAAAAGCTAGACACGTTGGACTTTGTACCGCTCTTTTTTCAGTAGCCACAGAAGCTAAAGTGACTGAGCCTCAGATTTAGTTAGGCTTTGTTTTGTATAAGAAATAACAAAACCCGTATCATAGTTACTCCGCGTGGAATTCGACTATTATTTGACACTTACGAGGATAGTGGGCGACCTAACAGTCCACACGTAGACAAGAGGTGTTTAATTTACAAAAATCCGTATTATCGGTACTCTGTATCCCTAATAATATAAAGGCGAGAACTGCACTGTCTGTCTGTCTGTTACGCTTTTATGACTAATCCGATAAACCGATTGTGATAAAAACTTGATACGAAGATAGTTTGAACCATGGGAAAAGTCATTAGCCACTATTTCTGAACCCCACGCGGACGGAGTCGCGGGCAACAGCTATCTAAAATATGAATTCATCATCATCATCATAACATCCCATGAAACATCCACTACAGGACAGGGAGCTCCCTCCAGAATTTTAGCTTTTGCTGGAAAAATGTGGAGGAGAAGTACCATAGTCACCTCGCTTGTTAGCGTTACGGCTGGCACCATGGACCGCGGTTGTAGGTGACCGCAGTGAGTAAGATGTAAGACAAAGGAGGACGCTGCTGCCCATCCTCCAGTTAACCCTTATTCGCCTCTTACGACACCCACGAGTATGTATGGGTTGGTACTATTCTTTGCCGGCACCACACAGGACATTACACACAGGAAATATGAATTATATTACTTGAATGTTTGATTTTTATTCCACATTATACTATTGAAAAGTGCAAAAACCGAAAACTCGGGCGCGCGCGGCCGAGAACCTCTTAGCGTATATTTCATTACAACAACGTATATTTAATTTGTTCAAGTAAAGCTGAGTGCTATTAAGGTCTTAAGTGATGTGGCTAAATTCAACGATGACCTTCCAGAGTACAATTCCTGTGAGATCCTCGCTCCGTCCAAACAGTATATCCCCTTATAAATTGTTCCGAAAATTCCTAAAAATATCCTGAGTTTTCAGACATTTTTAAAACAATATTTTCCTAAACACAGAATTGAAAATTTCCCAAAAAAGTTTCGTTTCTCGTTCAGGTGATATCAAAAGTTGCTACAAAGGGCCCGGAAAAATCCCATTGTTATCGAGGGTATAATTTATTAGGGGCCAGGGCTCACCGGGGCCTTTTTTTATATATCATCGCATTATCCCCACGCCGGCAGTTACAACTTCTTAAAGGAAATCGGGGAAATTAATTTAGGCGTTTTTAAAACTGTCTCTAACAGGCTGACTTTTTGCCTATTATGATGAATGTGGTTTCTTTAAATTAATGGTAGAGGTAAAAATACTGAGCTGCATAAATTTAATTTAATCGGAAGCCAAATATTTTTTATAGTATGTTCATTAGGGAAAGTTGTTCAGTTTCATGGTCTGAAAACACAGTTTCAAGGATCACAGTGTTTACCCTGTATATTTACAATTTATAATAACCCTGACAGCCAGGCTGGCCAATAACCTGGCAAAGACTAATCTCAAGATTTGCCCTCTGAATTCCGGAGGTCAAATGGCAGTCGGTATAACTCTGTAGGTAACAACGGATTATGCCTCGGGTAGTGATGATGAGCGTCAATGTCGAGTAAACCCAAAAAACGATGTCGTCGAGACGATATGGTTTAGTTTAGCTCAGACCGCTTAATACGTAGAACATTCTTGCACGTATCACTTCTATAGTTATAGACATTTTAGTGTAGCATGGGAAGAGTTTATCAGTGTTGGGATCGTGGACTGTATGATGAAGATGACAGGTCGCTCCGTGGGGCATAAGAAGTAAAACGTCGGAAAGTGGTCGAAATCTTGATATATTCGAGAATAAGCACAGAATACGATGTTGATCGTGTGACAGTTACAATAGAAGAGAGCGGGGTTGTCCACACTCGATATAAAAAATAAACTAATTTTATGTTGTTGCCAACAATCAGATCTATTTAAAAAAATTCTGTGTCCTCTGCTAGATATTCTCTATTTATAATCCAGCCACAATCAGAATCGTACGGGTCTGTCCGTTCTACCTCCGAGTAACTGTGTCCCTAATATTTTTATCTTCTCCCATAAATACGCGGTAATGAGGAGCCGAGTTCGGTCCTTTTGTATGTTAAATTTATTCCCAAGTCCGTTCGAGTGTGCATGGTTTTGATACAAAAATAATCTACGGCTAATATTTTAAGCCTCCATAAAATGTTTTAATTACAATTTTGGGGACATTTCGGGTAACGGAGAGTGAAGATGTAGAGATAAATTAAATAAATTGAATTTTATTTCCAATGCTAATTAAAAACCTTTTTGTGGAAAAGAACGGGTGTGATTCCAAAATCAAGAAATAAATAGCATAAAATTTAACCTTGTGTAATAGTGCACACAATTTTATTAATATTTTACTTAGACTACAATACTTATAATATTTCTACAAGGAACAAGTCAAAAAAGTAAGAAAAATTCTATGAGTTTCCCGTACAAACCTTGGTTTCTGATTTATCAACTATTAAATTTTTTCTTTTTCTTGGTTTACATTTCTTAAGTAAATATGCTCAATCGCATGCATGGCCTATCTTGAGGTGCATACCTCTCTCTAAAGGTGTATCTCAAAAGCGTGAGGCCCATAAATTCGCGTATTATTCGCGGCGAGACCTCCAGTGCATAAATCAGGGTCCTCAGCTAGCACCCACCCATTAGTGACCTCAGCTACAGTGGATTTCTTCAAAACGTGTTTGTTTTGTTAAAGATAAGTACAAGTTCTCAGGGTTTTCTTTTTACTTGAATGAATAATACCTACTAATAAACATATAAGAAGCATATACTCGTAGTATCTGTTTGTCTGTTACAGTAATTCGTAATTAGATAGCTTTTTTTATTATTGTCAATGGGATTGCTTTTGACCTCGATCTATAGCTGAGGAAGATGATGTCGTCCATGGAAAGAGCTTGTCCAGAAGAAGCCCATTCACTCGCGACTTGAATAGATTTGGGTTCTCGGGAACATAGACGCAGGCATAGAATTCCACTCATTATTAAAAACCGGTCAAGTGCGAGTCGGACTCGCGCGCCGAGGGTTCCGATATACCTATAGTATTTTTGGAAGCAATAAAGTCCATTTTCAGGACCGCAAAACTAAATTTGTTTGTAAAGGTTTTTTGCAGATTTCTGAAAAACTGTGCAACTTAGAAAGATCGTTTTATTTTTGCTGTAAAGTTTATATAAACTTCTGTCAACTGTAATTAATTCAGATTTTTCCTTACTCAAACTTCGGAGATAAGGGGGGGGGAATGGTATTTTTCTTGACATTTTTCATCATAACTTTAAAACTAAGAAATTTAAAAAAATACAAAAATATATTTTAAAATGTACAAGTAAAGCCCTTTCATATGATACCCCACTCGACCTAGTAGCGACAATTTGAAATTTGGCCCCCCCTATTTTGGCCCCCTTTATATTAATAATCATACTTTTTTCAAATTTTTTTCTTGTGCAATTAAGTTGGGCAACTATATTCTAAAACTATTCCAAGTTTCAGGTTGATAGCATAAAAGGTTGCTGAGATATAGAGGTGTGACAGACAGACGGACAGACAGACAGACAGACAGAGCGGCACCATAAGGGTTCCTTTTTTTTACCATTTTGGTATCGGAACCCTAAAAACCACCGAATATCAACTAAGTGTGGGTTATCATCATAGAATACATACAGGTTATCATCCTCTCCCACCTGTATCACCATCTCGCGGTATGTCTGGACTCCCGATGGTAGAACAGGCATGGGGGAATAAGCTCCTGGAACTCTTGGGCATACTTTCTGTAATACAATTTGTAAAAGACCAACAGATATGCAGTCCTGAAACGGTGGACCAGACTGGGAAATTTGGTTTTCACCATCATATCTACACCAATTAGGTTCATAGAATCATAAGGGTGTAAGGGACAGTGTACCGAAAACTAAACGGGCGTACTCATTCAACGAAACTGAACAAATTTTGAGAAATGAAAAAAAAAATACCTCTCCAAATAAATTGCTCCCTCTGATCGAACAGTTTGTCAACATTTGTTTTCAGTTTGTATGAAGAGGTCAAAATTTGTTTTTCATTTCAAAAATAATATTTCTTTGAGACATTTTCGTTGACTACACACACCCTTTCAGTTTTCGGTACACCGTCCATAGCACCCTGTATATCACCAAAAGCAGGATTCTTTGTATTGCATCACCTCACTACTAATAAAGACTGTTAATAGTTTAGAACTCTAAGCATAGTTTAACCATTAAAATACTTCGATCTATACATTTGAGATTTTGTTGTTTTCATTTATGTAATTTTCTTTAAAATGTTATAATTATGTGTCAAAAGCAAGAATCAATTCATAACTTTTGTAGTCTCAGGAACTTTTATTTTCTACGAAAAATTGAAGTAATTTCATTCAAACTAAAATTTGAAAGGAAAACTTTGTCCAGTAGCGAGTCAAGATGTTGTAGAGACAGCATTAGGTTAAATTAGAAAAGAAAAAACTAGCTTTATTTCAGTCTCGTCTGGAGTCTTGAAAACTGCTTTTTCTTTGACAGCCTCTGACCTCTGTAGTTAGGTTACAGCGTTCGGCTCTCGATCAGGAGGTTCTGTGTTCGAACTCCAATGGGGACACTGTCAGACTAAAATCACTTTCTAAGACTTCTCCAGTTTGGTTGATTATAAGATGAATCACCAGATTGTCCGAAAAATTTAATCCGTTCGTAGACGTTAAAGGAGTGATCACACCTAGCTGAATTCAAAGACTAATTCGGCATACATTGCTGGGAGGCTTGGTCATGTTAATTGCAATATCCTTACTTTAACGAGCAATGTATGCCGAATTAGTCTATGAATTCAGCCAGGTGTGATCACTCCGTAAGCCGTTTAGTTCCCGGTTTACAATCTACGAAAGCTGTCGTTAATAAGCAATATCAAAGACCTTTCCGGCCCAATAAAGAATTCTGCGACTAGGGTTCGCGAGGTCGGTCATCGACCTTACAAACCACACAATATGATGATGATTCGTAGATTGGGTAAAATTGTATTCTTTTCTCTGATCAAGATGAAAAACACCTTTTCTTTAAAGATTTTGTCTATTTTTCTCCAAGCAGCATATGCGGGCGATGCACCCTAAAGCCGCGTGCACACCAAGGGGAGAAACGGCCGACTCATCAAAACAATAAACAAAGTATCGGCCCCCATTTTATTATGTTATTATGCACGCCGCTCTATGATTTACGCTGCATAACTTTAGTAGCGCTGACAGGACTGGAATGATTATTTTTACGGTAGATCTACTTAGATGGTTTTTGGATAATCTGTGCAGGTGAATTACACACGTCGTGTTTGACACGTCGTATTCGACACTTTTGACTTTTTACCGCTTTTATTTCTATCATTGTTTGAACTAGACTGATGCTGCAAGTGTCTAGCTTGTTTTGTTTTGTTCTTGGCTGTACCTACACAATCACTAAAAAAATAATTTAAAATTCATCCCTTACGGGGATCAAATATACCTAGGTGATAAAGCTTGTATTGAACTCAGGCACACGAGCCCATCATTAAAAACTACATTCTTAGATCCAGGTGTTGGTATGAATTATTAATATGTATAAGGGCCTAATGAAATAGTGAACATAGTTTTAGCAAGTTACTCAGGCTATGAAACTGAATTACTTTCAGGAATATAGGTCGAAATACGTAAAACAATTTTTGAACTCCGATAGAAACTGCATCAGCTGATTGCACATTTTGTATGGGAGGTCAAATTTGATTTTTCGTATTTTAACCAATGTTTCTTTGTTTTGTTGTTTAGTTTTGTTCAAATTACGTTCACTATTTCTTAGGACCCTATATATTAAGAAGTACGCAGCTTCTAAACCGTGCATTGAAGCTAAAATCCGCATATAATTTAACAACTTTTAAGAGCTGTACAAAGATATCTCAGATACATGCCCCAGATAAGTTTCTATACTACACGCAGTTTATAAGATTATCAATCAAGGAGCATTTACTTTTCCGGTACAAATTCATCCGGGCTGATATTACAGTCGGCCGCATAAACCCACTATACACACAAGTTAATCTATGTTAAAAAACCGGCCAAGTGCGAGTCGGACTCGCGCACCGAGGGTTCCGTACCACCACATAATCATAATTGTATTCGTTGAAATTTCAGTAAGTTAATGTGCTAGATTTTTTGAGTCCGACACGCGCTTGATCAAATTTTATTATTTGTTGTTATTTTATAGCTTATACACTATAAATATACCAATTTTCAAGTTTGTAAGTGTTCCCATTTTTAAAATAGAACTAAAACAAAAATCGCCTCCGCGACCATCCAACTTGACCCCTCTCTTATATGAATGTTCTTCAAACGGGAGCTCACCACAATTGGTTATCATTAGTTGTGAGTAAAGTTGTAATATTTAATGATTTCAGACTTTTCCCTTTATTTGTACTGTGAGACCTAGCTTCTTGCCAAATTTCATAATTTTAGGTCAACGGGAAGTACCCTATAGGTTTTGCTTTAGTGCATAAATGTATGGAGATGAGGACATAAAATGCCATATCTTTTGATTGCGTCGTTGTAAAAAATTGAAATTTTCAGATCTTGTGTGGTTCATTGACCTTAATATTCGTTATCAATTTCAACCTGATACCTTTTGTTCTTTGCCGTTCGTGAGAAAAAGGGTCTTGACAGACAGACAGACAGACAGACGGACAACAAAGTGATCCTATAAGGGTTCCGTTTTTTATTTTGAGGTTCGGAACCCTAAAAATACTGCATATATGCAGGACGATTATGGTGCCGTGTTATTCCGGTCTTGATACATGTATGGACTTATTAAAGCGTTATCTCGTAAAAATATCACATGTTTAGGTATTAGCTGTTATTTGCTGATGAAATTCGTCCATTGTTTTATCTTCAAAAGTCTACAAAAAGTAATATATTCAAAAAAGGTTGTATGAAACGGTAAAAGCATAGAGTAACACGATTTTCGCGCACAAAGCGGTTTGACGCGTTGCTCTAAGGGTAAAAGTCATGATAAAGCTGATTGTCTAATTAGAAAATTAATAATACTTACGTTTAGCAATTAAAAACTATGATTATCATTCTTAAAAATAGTTAAAGATTTTGCAAATATTGTGATAATGCTGAAAAATCTATTTATCTTTAGTTTACATCAATTGTAAAAAACACAAGCATATTCAGTTTTTTAAAGGCAATTAAAAATGTGAAAACAAAGCACCCTGTATTTTTATGACAGTGATTAAAAGGGTAATGAAAATAATTGATTTCTTTAAAGTATACCTTAAAATTAAAGAAAGACTGTGATGTTAAGGTTAAATTTTAATCAATAATGTCCTCCGTTCTGGCCCCACCTTCCTCTGAACCGTCTTATCCTATCCTACTTCCTATCCTATCCTACTATCCTACTAATATTATAAACGCGAAAGTTTGTAAGTATGGATGGATGTTTGTTACTCTTTCACGTAAAAACTACTAAATGGATTTTAATGAAACTTTACAATAATGTAGCTTATACATCAGAATAACACATAGGCTACAATTTATAAACCTGCGCAGACGAAGTCGCGGGCACCAGCTAGTATTCTTATATCCTGAGTAGTTCTGAGTAGTTGGAAGGGAGTCTCAATACTTTTTTCCGGCTCCAAATGTATGCAATAATCCCTCTATACACGTGTACTTTCTGAACACTTCCCAAACGAATCGTTAACGGTCACTTTCTATGTCAGCGTCTATAAAAGATATAAAATTTAATTAAAATAAATGTGCTTGCCTTCAACAGTAAGAAAATACTGCGGTTCAAAGATGTATGTACAAGCAAACAGTTTGGCTGATTGTACTATCATTGTATTCGGATATCGCGGTATCCGGCGGATATTAGGAGGGCGCTACATCGCATTTTTATCATCATTATGTCAAGAAAAATTGAGACGAGAAAAGTATGGACCATCCTTATTTCTTATTACAAAGTTCAGTGAAAATTTAAAAAAAAAACATAAATAAGTTAAATTAGCCTTGGAGACATAAAGCTTCTGGGTGAAGGTACTCATCGTAAATCAGATAATATTAATAAAACCTACTTAATTTTGTTAGCTCAGTGACCCATAGAAAGTCTCTGTCACCAAAATTACCAGTCGTCTCTTCTGAGCACCTTCTCACTTAAGTCTTTAAAGGGCGCTCAGGTCCTTCAGCATTTCGTTACTCCAGCGGTACCTTTTTTGTCGCGGGAAAGTTCATTGCGGATAGTTGGTCACTCCCGGAAACGGTAGGGTTATGTCAAATACTTACATTACCCCCATGACTATCCTCAGTGCATAACGGTTGGCTCTGGGATCTCCTTAGGAACGTTACCAGCGCCATCTCAAGAACATGCCCTTCCTCTGGTGTTCATTCCTCCTTAATCGGCCTACCAAAGCAACAAAAGGTCATATCGATTTACTGCCTGTCAGCACAGATTATATTTCGTCGCTTCATTCGAAGATATAGTTTGTTTACAAGTAGTACTCCTCAATTCGCCAGGCAGACGATGCACGCATTTAAGAGTAATTCATTTGATTCTCTTATTTAAAACGATTTCCGTTTCCGTCCCTCGTTCACTTCACCACTGTAGCTGACATTCGCTTCATTCCTTTTTCGTGCGGGGCAGTGAACGCACGCGTCCCATGCCGAAGCGCAATGTTCAATAAGAAGTAGGTAGATTATACCTGAAGTTGTAATATTGAAGTTAAATTACAAATATTTAAAATTATTTTCGATAAAATAAGTTTTCGCTCCGTGTATAAGTGTAATCGTACTGGATTCAAAACTTTTCAGTAAGTGTTGTTTTGATTATTAATTATTTCTAAGAAAGTAAAAATTTTCAAGATTACCCACATGTTCTATTCTTAAATTTGCTAAACAAATTGAATTGTTTATTACGGCCTATCTTGCGGCCCGATACCTACAGTTACTTGTTTTGTATACAAAAACGTAACATGATAACGTAACGACCATGATTATAACCTATCGGTCGCACCCAGAACTTTTACCAAATGATGGAAAATGTAATAAGATAGACGTAAATATGTTCACCATATAATGACATTTTGTTTTTGATAATTCCGACAAATGTTAGAACACTAATCAAGAGATTTTGAACCCTTTTCAATATTTTTTTTTTGTAGTTAATTACTACAAAAGTTCATTAACACCTACACAGGCTTAAAAATTTTAGCCTTCGTTTACGTCATACAATTTTATCTTTTCTTGCCTTCCGACAAACAAAGTAAAAATAAAGGAAAGTAACAAAATTAAACGTTACCGACGTATTAAGTATACGTGTGTATGACGTGTGTTACATGTTTTTTCGTCTAATGGCGAAAGTTACGAGGGTAAGTAAAAAATAAAATATTTTTTTTGTGTTTTAAACATTTATTACCAAGTGAATCATAGAACAACTTACGTCGGAATGGACTGCGAGTCAATTGCGACGGCAGTAACTTCGAGTTACCGCCTAATATTATTTACGATGTGTTACGTGAATGTATATGATGGAATGCGATTGTCTATCTATTATTATGTCGGGATTGACTGCGAGTCAATTGCGACGGCGTTAACTGCGAGTTAAGGCCAAATAATATTGACAATACGCGTTACCTACATAGATATGAACTGTGGGTTACCAAGTATCTATTGCTTGTCGGGATTGACTGCGAGTCAATTGCGACGGTGTTAACTGCGAGTTAACGCCACATATTATCGAAAATACGTGATGTACAAAGTTGCCTATCTATTATTATGTCGGGATTGACTGCGAGTCAATTGCGACGGCCCTAACTGCGAGTTATGGCCAAATAATGTAGACAAAAATCGACATCTGAATATATTTTTACTGCGATTCAACTATCTATTGTCTGTCGGGATTGGCTGCGAGCCAATAACGACGGTGTTAACTGCGAGTTAACGCCAAACTATCTGTTGGTTGTCGGGATTGACTGCGAGTCAATAACGACGGCTTAACTGCGAGTTATGTCAAACCATATCAGCATAAATCATGCATAAAAATACAAGTTATCTATTTTCACGTCGGAATCGACTGTGAGTCAATCGTAACGGCGTTAACTGCGAGTTAAGGCCAAATAATGATTAAAATATGCGATATTAAAATTGCTATTGACTGAGAGTCAACTTTTTATTGTTAAGGTCGGCATTGACTGAGAGTCAATTGCGACGGCGGTAACTGTGACTTAACGTCAAAATTTATCGTCAATGAAAACAATAATATCAAGTTCATCTATGTGTGTCGTCTGCGATACATTGTCTTTAGTTTTCACAACAAGCCTTTTTGTTTTTTAACCATAACCAGAATATTTTTATTGTAAAATACCCACCTACAAAAATTTTATTTTTGGGTGCCAGTAATAGTAAAGAGAACAAAACCGTCCATGAGACAAAAGATCATGCCAGCCCTGGACCAACCGACACCTAAGGTCTGGACACCTGAGGAGTCTTCTAGACACCTTAGGCGTCTACGTCTGATACGCCAAACTTGTTCTCTATCATATTCACGACACACTGTCGAACTTTTGTACGCCTAAGTATATTGAAAAAAGGCATGCCTATAGACAAGTACATACATACTACACCTAATACCGGTTTATTGTAAATGATTACAAACACCGATACTAAATTGCTAATTGAATTCCAGGCTTAGATAAAAATATATCCGCTTTCATGTACAAGTATCTGTAAAAGACAAAACTTGTTTTTATAAAAAAGTTAAAGCAAATAAAACTATTGAGAGATAAAGATGCATCTTTTCAAACGTCGGGAGCTCGTTTAACCCACCAGAAGAAGCCTTGGTCGGGTCCTCGTTACCCGTCAAATGGAGGGGGGGAGCGAGGTTACAGGCAGGCTCTGGCCTTATCCACAAGCTCAAGCAGCATTGACTAAAAGTTACAATCCATCCAAAACTCATGCTCCAGCACAGAACCGTAACACAAGTACATGCTGGTATAATACAATGTCATTATAACTGTTGCATAATGAAAAATGTTTTTATTTCAACACTTCCTGTGTCCGGATAATTCTCCGAAGTAGAAAATCGCAATATTTCATAACCACAATGTTGTTATAATTATAATACATGCATAAGCATGAACCCTAAACACCACAGTATCCTAGTGTTACCTGAAAAAAAAAACGAGGAAATAATATTCCGTGTAGTGCTAATGTAACGTGAAATCCACGTTTAAAATTTACCCTCAAGAAAAGCCAATATACAAAGTTTATATTGATTGTAACTGGAGAATAAGTTCCTATTTCCAGCGTTACAATTGTTACGAGTTACATTCCATCGGAATTTATATTGGGTACCTAAATTTAAAGCACCAGAACGCAATAGCTGTAACCGATTTATGCTAAATCCAAGAAATAAATGTACCTATTGCAACGTGTCATTCAACCGCCTCAAAAATTATGTTTTGAAAAACGGCTTCCTTGCTACGAAAAGCCTATCTCTTAATTTATGTTTTTAAGATAACCGAAAATTTCTACATTTAAATTTTCAACATAATATATGAAAGAAGTCACGCTATATAATTCTTTACGATTTTGCAACCGTGCCTTATGATTAGTATGATATTTTAGAAGATCTTATCTGATGGTATGGTAATGTTTCGACAAATGCTGCCCATTACAAGATACTTTTCTTACAGAAAGAAATTAAATACAGACACCTCCCTAACTAGTACCTAGTGTGGAGCAGTAAACAAAACCTAAGGCTACTAAGAAGGCCGAAGATGTAAAATATTTGTTTTAAGGATACAAAAAAAAAAGTATGTAGGTACCATACCATATTGTACAAATAACCTGTCAAAATTGGCAATGGTACGATTGGCACAATATTTAATTATTTAAATTTTACGAAACACAAATTGCCGCAGGTGCCAGCTGAGTCAATGAAAGTCACTCCCAGGCTCTGTGTGCAAACTTTTAAGACATAGCTTTCAAGTTCGCTGTACTTTTTGCTCTTAGCGACAATCTTTGGCGATTTATGTTTTTTTTATGAAAACGAGATCCGGACGCTAAAGCTATGGATACTTTATCCTTTGTCCTGGACATTTTACGCGGTTCCGCCATTTTTTGTTTCCTTTTATATTTGGGAAAAATTACTGATGACGAAGGCACCAGTATTTTGTGTTTTCACAAGGCCTTCTCTGCCTTTTAGCCCATCTTAATTATTTATATCATATAAAATAATGAAACTTTTATAATCCATATCAGAGTATACTGTTCCTTTTTAACTTATCTAACAGGTCCTGCGAGAAGCATTCACGCGCCACTTGATCCTCTCCCTTGCACTGATGTTCTCTTGAGCTTCGCTGTCTGAGGCTCCTATTTAACAATATATGTCAAAATAAGCTTTGGGTAACAGCTTGTCCCCAAAAAAAAAAAAAAAAAAAACGTGTTTGTTAGTCCTACAACCAACAACTATTGTTATTTTTAACAAAACAACGTGACAAGATGTGTGGTTCGTATGAAGAGCTGTACAACGGCTCTTTTGACAATCATCGTTTGGCGTAATCTTTGCTACTTACTTATTAGGTGATAGAATTGGTTTAAAACCTTCTTCTACTTACAATCACAAGCCTAATAGGCCTAGATATATAATAGTTACTTGGGTTGGGACACACAACTAATAAGTAAATAAGTGTGTATCTAAATAGTCCCTTAATTTAGAGTTAATGATGTAAAATAAAATGAACAGATCAGCGATTTTACTATATGCTCATGGGGCACAAACATTTTCAATAATAAAAGTGAATACTTATATTATTTTGCAAATAATGGAGTTCAGATAGCCATAACGTATTTAATCAAACTTCAACTGCGGGCTAAGATTAGCCAATATTGTTCTAATATTATTTAACTGAATATATTATACACACGTGTTCTGTCCATATTTTTGTTCAAAAAATAAAATCAATAACTGCCAATGTAGGAAAATTGTAAATATCAATTAAAATCCACGTTAATCAGCTTAAGCAGCTGTGATTTATAAGCTGGTTGATTTACCAGAATCATACTATCTGAGAGAAGACTTGTCGACACATGCATCTTCCCCGCTTTGCAACTCTCTCAGCCTCGACTCGTGAGAACAGCTGGCTGGACCAGCACGTCTAGCACTTTTATTAGTTTGATATATTAGACCAGAAAATGATTTCGTAATATCAGTTGTATTGAATGAGTAACTTATTATAATAAGTTGATTTTTGTTGCTTACTTGCTTTAAAGGTTATTTATTATCTGCTTGGATCAGGAAATTACAGATTTTTTCAACGAATTACTCTTTGTAATTCGTTGGCTTAGATAGTTAAACTAGAACATCTTGTATAGTTATACATTTGTTTCACAGTAACCAAACAAAACTTTGTTCTCTAAACATCTACTTGTAAACAAACTATATCTTCGAATGAAGCGACGAAATATAATAGATGATCAAACGAACTCCAGGAGTGAAGTTCGATCGTTATTATATGAGTCGCTTCATTCGAAGATATAATAATATAACAACCCTCCCTCCCAAAAAACCAAACACTGTGACACAAGTTGTGGTTTCCACCCAAATGCAAAGTTTTGTTTAAAGGTTCATAGGTACAGACTCTAAAAAATGAAGCGAATGTCAGCTACAGTGGTGAAGTGAACGAGGGACGGAAACGGAAATCGTTTTAAATAAGAGAATCAAATGAATTACTCTTAAATGCGTGCATCGTCTGCCTGGCGAATTGAGGAGTACTACTTGTAAACAAACTATATCTTCGAATGAAGCGACTCATATAATAACGATCGAACTTCACTCCTGGAGTTCGTTTGATCATCTAATATATGTGATACCTATAGCAAACAAGCTGGTGGGACGAATGATAGGCCGACTTCCTAATAACGCTTTTGAGGAACCTGAAATACTTGGGAATATTTTTTTTACTAAGCGTTTTGTAAGTAGTAGGTTAGGGCTTTTGTGCAAAGTCCATCTGGGGAAGTACCACCCTCTTGCCTTTTTCTGCCGTAAAGCAGCACTTGCACTGCTGGGTTTCGGCTGGAAAGGTAAGGGAGGCAGTGAAATTACCAGCACATGAGACATTCCATCTTAGTTCTCAGGGTGAGTAACGCACTTTGCTGTCTTATTAGTGTCAAATTATCTCACTAATAAGACAGTGGGTGTCATGGGCAGTGGTGACCACTTAACACCAGGTGGCCCATCTGCTCGTTTGCCCACTTGTGACAAAAAAAAATAATAACATATGAAAATCCTTTTTTAAATGAGAAATTTTTCATGTTTTAGTAATACTGGGTTATCCATGTAAACCTTTCGCCATTATGTTTTGGATCTCGTGGCGTGTTTTTAACAGGAGGTTGAGGAGGCGCATATCATTGGCTGATTAATGATTGCACCGTCATTTTTCTGCGATGAAAACAACGTCTTGTCGAATTACAAGTTTTTTTTTCACGACATGAGAGTACTTAATTTTACAGACCTAACAATTAAAAACGACATTAAACGTATCGCCAGTAGAATTTATGTTAACTAAATTTTTCGTTGGTATGGTCTTTTTTTTTATTTAGGAGCCAATTTTGTTTTCCGTTGATAAGATAATTATTTTTTTTTTTTATTTAGGAGCCGGTCGTGTCCCACTCCAGGGCAAAGATATCCCTTCCACACATCCCAGTTTTGTTCTGGCATCTGCCATTGACTTTCATTCGTCTCGAAGTCATACAAATGAAAAATCGAGAGACCACAAGACTCTATCTACTGAAAGGGCATGATCAATCGATAAACCTGAACAACTTTAACCTTGAAAAATAACAAAGGAATCGTAAAGAAACTCGGCCTCTCTACAAACTGTTCAACAAAATTTGTAATTTTGTATCGAGCGGCCAATTTTTTTTCTTCATTTCTGGTGATATGTTTCTTGGAGAAAGTTGTTCAGTTTCATCGACTGATCATGCTCTTTCAGTTTTTGCCCACCTGTCAATTAAACCCTGTATACCTTAAGGGGCTACCCGTAGTCCACTAGCGCCCCCATCAGTTAAAAAAATATTACTCGTTAAATACAAAAATTATCGGAAATCCCGAAAGACAGATTAAAGTAAAGGTGCCCTTGTTTATTTAGAACTTATCAACTCTGTAAAATAAAGTTTACTGTAATTACAGATACAAAAAGTGCCAAAAACTGCCACTTTTAGCAATTTTTGTATCTGTAACTACAGTGAACTAATTTTACAGTGGTTCTAAATAAACTAGGGTACCTTTACTTCAATCTGTCTTTCCGGATTTTCGATAAGTTACGAGTATGTATGTAGCGAGTAATATTTTAGCCTCTTAAAAACAAGAATAATATTGAACCTCTAAAAGTCTTAATTCATCATAACATCCCATGAAACGTCCACTACAGGACAGGGAGCTCCCTCTAGAATTCTAGCTTTTGCTGGAAAAATGTAGAGGGGAAGTACCATAGTCACCTCGCTTGTTAGCGTTACGGCTGGCACCATGGACCGCGGTTGTAGGTGACCGCAGTAAGTAATATGTTAGATATAAAGGAGGATGCTGCTGCCCATCCTCCAGCTTATAACCCTTAGTCGCCTCTTACGACACCCACGGGTATGTAAGGGTTGGTACTATTCTTTGCCGGCACCACACGGGGCAAAGTCTTAATTAGTATTAACTTATTCAAAAAGTTGTATTTTTATTTAATTAAGGAACCTTATCTTGGGTGGGACCAACTAGCCAATTTGATTCCCTTGTGTTCGCATGATTCCTTTTTTGCTGGGTTTGTATGAACAGTCCTTTCCTCAATATCGAGGATTATACTTGCACCCCTGAGCACCAAAGTATTAATCAATCGTCTAGGAAGTTGGCCCGATCAATATGCGCCATATAGCGCTAACCAGCTAATTTCAGTGTACGCATTTTTCTCACAACCTCCTTTTCTCGAAGGTCTTCTCAAATGAGACGTGTAACAGAGACATTGTCTGAAAGGATATGGCTAAGGAGGCGGTGGGCGTGATTTGAAGAAGCCACGCCTATTGGAAAGGCGTGGTCAATTGTAGACATTAAAATTAATATGACATCAAAATGTTTCATTGAGAAACGATAAAGTGAAAACTTCTACTCTCTACTTTGCTGTCTACTTTTTCTAAAATTATATCCTTTATTTTACTTTTAATCACTAAAAAAGGTTAATATTAATATCAATGCAAAAAACAGTGCGTCACTTAGACTATAAAACTAAACAATTTTGGGAAAATAATATTTTTTTTTATATTCATAAACAAAACCGCCTATTGGTGACGCAAAGTTTGTATGGGAAAGCTAAAAAGGTGTTTTTATTCGATCTATGATTATTTGGAAAGTTGTTTAGTTTTATGGTCTGAGTAACATGCTAAAATTTATGCTGTGATACAATAGTAGATTGTATTATAAGGGAGCAAAATAATATTTTTACGGCAAGGGCGCTTTTTTGAATCCTGAACGTAGCGAGGGATTCATAGTACGTCACCCGAGCCAAAAATATATTTGCGCCCGATTGATTGATGAGAAAATAAAAGGCGCCTCATACTTTATTTATTGCTAAGCAACTGATAAAATCAAGACCGAATTAAATTTAGCAGATAGGCTTGTATAAAATGTTATGTCAGAAGGTTATATCACTTAGTCGTCTTTTATCACATATGCTTAGATTAAGACGCTTAGTAGCCTTTTAGCACCTAATGGAAGGTTAAGTCACTTAGTAAACTTTTAGCACACAAGGGCAGATTAAAACTCTTAGTCGCCTTTTATGACACAAGGGAAGGTTAAGACACTTAGTCGCCTTTTATGACACAGTGGCAGATTAAGACACTTAGTCGCCTTTTAAGACACTAGGGCAGATGAATACTCTTAGTGGAAGATTAGGATACTTAGTCGCCTTTTATGACACAAAGGAAGGTTAAGTCATTTAGTTGCCTTTTATGACACAATGGGAGATTAAGATACTAGTCGCCTTTTAAGACACTAGGGCAGATGAAGACACTTAGTGGAAGATTAGTACACTTAGTCGCCTTTTATGACACAAGGGTAGATTAAGACACTTAGTCGCCTTTTATGACACAAGGGAATGTTAAGTCACTTCGTCGCCTTTTATAACAATGGCAGATTAAGACACTTAGTCGCCTTTTAAGACGCTAGGGCAGATGAAGACAATGGAATACTAGGACACTAAGTCGCCTTTTAGACATAAAAGGCGACTTAGTGTCCTAGTATTGTGACAACAAGGGAAGGTCAAATCACTTTATTTGCGTTTGATTTCTTTGGCGCTGAACATTAGGATGTACCAAATTCGAAAAATGCGCGGCAAAGTACTTTGCGGCGCAGTCTATACAAGGTTATTTTTTTGGACCTGATTTTTTTTTGCCCACTTATTAGTGAGGTCAAAAGCAACAACTTTTGTTCTACGACTTTGCTAACAACGCACAAAAAATTTTCGACTCTCCATACTAAAGTGGTCACGTGACCGACCCATTTCCTATGGGAAGTTGAAAATTTTTCGTGCGTTGTTAGCAAAGTCGTAGAACAAAAGTTGTTGCTTTTGACCTCACTAATAAGTGGGCAAAAGGAAATCAGGTCCAAAAAATAACCTAGTATAAGTGCGCCGCAAAGTACTTTGGGTGCACTTAAAGGCGAACCAAGTCATCCTTTTCGAATAAATGGACTGAAAAAGCTGGTTTAAGAAGAGTCGTGTGTTTCTTTTCTCATTTAGACTTAACTGTTAGTCTAGTATTTAAAAGCTCATTAAGTAATAATACCAAAGTTAATCGTCAAACCATATGTCTTAAATGTTTTATATAAACAACTATTTTTGTGTTCGAAATGTTTTATTTAAAGAGAGGGATTAAAGGGAAAAATATCTTTACTTTTTATTTATTGTACACAAGAAACAATGACACAGGTACTGTTATTTTTGTTTTCTTTACACAGGGTCAAAAAAATAATGTCAAACATTTTTAGCGCCTATTTTGGGCCGGGGTAGGCTAAATTTAACTTCAAAATTTATTTACTCTGTGTAGAAAATGATCACCTAATCGTCCGAATTTGTTTGAATGTTCTAAACTTTTTCTAATTTAATAATCCCTTACTTAAAGTCAAAGGCCCGGAAGCCAATTTTAGAATATCACCGGCTAATAAAATATCACTTAAAAATAAAAAATACTGATTATTATTTTCAAACGTGAAGTAGTGGACAATGGTTAATTTTCAAATATTATGATTTACTTTATAACAGTTAATCATGGTGAATTTAATTTTTTAAAGGCTCAAAAGTTATATTTTATGACCCGGTGATAATCATCAATTTTTGTGTTACTAGAAAAAATTAAAACCTGAGCAACCCACACAACGTTTCGCATTATAATTTTTATTATGTATGTGGAACTGAAACACATTTAATTTATTGCTTTTAATTAAACCTAAATTAAACCTCTACGAATTCCTGTAGATCCTTCGTAGCCGTAGTAGCGTAGCACTATTCTACGACGTAGGCGGAGTTTCCTTCACGAAGACACCCGAAGGTTTCCGATCATTCCCGATTTGTAATTTAAACTGACTGGATGAAATTCACAAGCGACCATCATAAAATGACCCCTGGAAATTACTAATATTTTACAGGGTATTGTGGCATTTTAGTTGGTTGTTTTCTTGTATGGAACGATTATGATATAAAAACTGAATTAGGTTACTGAGTAATAAAAGAAATAAAGGACTTTTTTGGGTCTTACACAGAGGCAAAAAGTTCACAGGATGGATTCTTAAAAGCTGAGCCACGCCAGCGACAAACTATATTTTCTGAAATAGTTTACTTAATTAACAAGTAGTCTTACGAGTAATTAAGGCTGAAAGAAATGGACCGGATGGAATGGACGGTTAGTGGCGACCACAATGTACCTAGAAGTACGATACTATAAGATCTGAACAGGATAATTAACTACTATCATCGTCACAACCTAACACGTAAGTTGGTTATCTAGGTACTTATTTATCATACCAAATAAAATAAGGCACACTGTTTATAATGCTACTTTATTTATCTAACAGTTGACGATGATGAACGACGGTGTACAGACAAATCCTTACGGATTTGTATTATGTTTGAGGTTTAAGTATTAAGTAAGTCTATTTTAAATTAAATAAAAAAAATACAAGCAGAGACCCTGCTGCTTATCTTCTGATACAACCCTAAGTCGCCTTTAACGAAACCTTTGAGCTAGTCTTACCCAGCGTCACACGGGTTACCTTAGGAAGTATCAAAAATAATTAAGTTCACAAGTCAATTCATATCAGTGAAAGTGGCAGAGCTCTACGAAAACTGGAGGGTTGCTGCGAAAATGCGTGAAAATCTCCTCTGTCAGGACCCGCTCGCTTACGTAACCTCAGTCGAGTGTCAGCCACCGTAGGGGACGGACGTTTCGCCGCGTTCAGTGACAAAACATAAACAACAACAACGTGTTTATGTTCGTAAACAACAACAAACTTTGTGGAGTTGTTTCTTGGACATATCCGGTAAGTTGTTGTGTTTTTTTATTTTTTTGATGTGTTTATGTTTATCGTGTTGTTGTGTTTATTTGTAAACAAAATTTTGTGAGTTATGAGCTCAAATGTGGTTAAAAAATTGGAATCTTTTTTAAAACTTTGATTTTAATTTTAGCTAAGTACCGACGGCACGTGCATATCATTGTTTTTTTTATTCAATGAAAGTGATTTTAAAAACTCTTTTCAAAAAATACATTATCGGCAAAAATTGTACATTTCTTATAATTTGAATCTCTTATACTTTTTAAACGATTTCAAAATATTTTCTATTTCAAAATGATTCATGATTTTTAAATAAATATACAGTTACTTTGTCGTGACACTTTTATAAAAATTTTACGTTCTATTTCAGTAGTTATCTTTGGCATTCCTTTTTTTTTTGGAGTTACCTTTTTTTAGTGTAAGCTAAAGCTTAGATTGATTTGGATTTTAAGATGTTAGGATTTAAAATTATATTTTTTCCATATACCAAGCTATATTTTTATGTTTTTTGTTTTTGGACGCTGTACATAATTTTTGCAAAAAAGAAAAATAAATAAGTTTAGAGTTTAACTTGTTGTACGTTGCCATTTGAACTATGAGCCCTTAAGAATGTTTAAAATTGAAAAAATGAACGGAATAAGGCTACAGCAATGATGGATGATGAAGGACGAGACCAATAATAATAACTTCGAGATAAACCTGTTACGGGTTTAGCGGGGTCTTTTATTAGTTTAAGGAACTTTGTTTGTATAAATAATTTATAATAAGAGTAAAATAAAAACTAAAAGAGTAAAAAAAAAGAGTAAAAAAATTAATAAATAAGAGTAAAATAAAAACTTCTAAGTTTGTTGACTAGAGGATCAATTCTTGAATGTCCAAAAATAAAATTCTCAGAACTTTCTTATAAAAATTTGTTACTTAAAACAAACCGTGATATACTTTTTAATCGTTTGTCAGGGCCTTTTTTCAAAATTTCTTCAAAATTTCTTCAAGATTTTGTTTCAGATATTTTCAAAATTAATACCCGAAATTAACGCACACTCTTGAGTTTTTATGATCGGGAAAACAATTAAAATTACACAATATTGTAATAACACTTTCCTAATTTCAAAGACTAATCCGGCATACATTGCTATAGTGTAGGCAACGAAGCAGTTGACCACCGCATTAATTCCTCAGTCGATGAAACTTTGCTGGGGTATTACAATATATGAGACAAACCTTCTATAAAAAAATCCAAAAAAAAATCGGTACTTTTAATTTTTCCATACAAAAATTAAAAATTAAAATTAAAAGAACCGATTTTTGTTTGGATTTTTTTATAGAAGGTTTGTCTCATTTAGTGTAATACCCCAGCAAAGTTTCATCGACTGAGGATTTAATGCGGGGGTCTTCATACAACGATCCGCTTCGTTGCCTAGACTACTAGGACGCTTGGTACTGTTAATCGGCGAGTTTCCTGGGTCAAAAATAAAATGAAATCCTGTTTGCGTCTAAGGAAGAATCATTTAAAATTTATGAAAACCAAGTAATTTTAAATTTCATACGTAGTTTTAAATTTTTAATAATTAATTTGGTGTTAAAAAGTAACTAAACGATGGCAAGAATTATGACGTCATTGTTCAAAAACTTCATACAAAATCTATGGAAGTTTTCTGTTTTGACGTTCAATAAAGAGTAGGTCAATTGACTAGGTTGGAAACTTGCGGAAGGAAGGTGTGTCAGCGGCTTTATCTATTAAAAGGTCAACCTGCCAGTACTGTTAAAGATATAGCGAGGTTTTCACTACTAAGCATTATATTTGACTATCAATATTAATTGAGAGTACCTGGGAGACCGAGCTTCGCTCTATAATAGCCGCCTCAACATCAAAATTTCATCGCGTTAGCAAGCTATGCTACCCGCCAACAGATGGCGCTGTAGGTTTTTGTCTAAAACGCAAATGCTTAAAAACACGGGGAAAACGAATTTTCCCAGACATGAGACCGAGCTAGATTGATTTTTCGCCCCCGAAAACCCCCACATGGTAAATTTCATCGAAATCGTTAGAGCCGTTTTCGAGAAACCGATTACAAAATATATATATATATATATACAAATATTGCTCGTTTAATAGTATAGGATATACAGAATATCAGGCTAATCATAAATAATAATGATTCAAAAGCCTCTGTGGTCTGGTGGTTAGATCATTCGGCTCTCAATCCGAGTTCTATTTCGATTTCGATTCTGAGTTCGGTTTACGGTGTCCCGTCAAACAAAAATTTACTTTGTGCGACGTCCCCTGTTTGGTTAGGACATTGCAGGCTGAATCACCTGATTGTCCGGAAAGTTAGGTGATTTCGTGCTTCGGAAGGCACGTTACGGCTTTTGACGATTCAACATGACACTAGGTTTTGAGAGGTCGGTAATCGACCCTACAACCCACCCACACGACATGATGATGACCAAGCCCTTCACCCAAGCACCACTACTCAGCTGGTATAAATTTCTACTTTTAAGATAAGGTTGCAACCCCTAGCATCCCCATTTGTTTACTGTTTACGGTGCGCCTCGAACGCCCTTGGACGTAAGGGTGATTGCACTTTATTATGCAACCCTTCTGTATAAGTGGAAGGAGGTGGAATGGTTTAATTTTTAGAGTTCCATACCCAAACGGTACCAAGTCTATTACTGAGCCAACGTTATCTATAGACAGTCTGTCTGCCTATTTGACTTTTAAATGGTTATACCTTTTAAACCTTAATAGGTAACCGATTACAATTTTCAAATAATATACATAACTGCTGCGGACTTCTAGCAATTAATCCTATACTATTAAACGAGCAATATTTGTATATATATTTGTAATCGGTTTCTCGAAAACGGCTCTAACGATTTCGATGAAATTTAGTATCCTTTTTTTGGGGACGAAAAATCGATCTAGCTAGGTCTCATGTCTGGGAAAAATCGTTTTGCCCATGTTTTTAAGCATTTCTAAAAAAATACTGCGTTTTAGACAGAAACCTACAGCGCCATCTGTTAGCGAGTAGCATAGCTTGCTCACCCGATGATATTTTAATGTTGAGGCAGAGCGAAGCTCGGTCGCCCAGGTACTTAAAATTATCAAATGTAATATTAAGGCCGTCCTTAGACAAGAAACGTACGTCTTTTTTTGGATTTATTGTGAAAGCGGTCATAAAAACAATCGTCAAATTAGGTTTAGAAAACACGGCCTGTAGTAAAACATATAATAATTAGCGATGTGCGAGTCAACAACATCAGTATTTTACTGTAATTTTGACTAATCAAAAATACTGTGTGATGGTAGAGAACCCTCTGGGTGTGAGTCCAACTCGCACTTGGCTGGTCTTTGCTTTTGACCGATTTTAATCAGTCACCGATTTATTACCTACCCACTACGGCTTACTGTACGTACAGTCAAGTCTTATTAGGGTTCCGAACCATAATGGTAAAAACGGAACCCATACGTCTTCTTCTATCTGTCTGTCACACCTATTTATCTCAGCAACTACTTACGCTATCGACTTGAAATTTGAATTAGTTTAAGAATATGCTTGTCCAACTACAATACAAACGAAAGTTTAAGAAATATTTTTATTATTATTGGAAATGGGGCCCGAACAGGGGGCAAAGTTTTAAATGGTCGTTACTAAGTTGAGTAGCCGCTTTCCGCTTTACCACGGTAGCCGCTTTCTGGGCAAGTAAGATTTAACCTGTGTTCTTGCCGACACGAAAGAAGAAGAAGACTAGGTTGAGTGGGGTATGATATAAAATAACTTCATTTGTACATTCTAAAACAGTTTTTTGGATTTTTTACGGCTCTTAGTTTTCAAGATATGATGAAAAATAACAAAAAGACACCTTTCCCTCCCTTTTTCAGAAATCTGCAGAAAACCTTAACAAACAAACTTAGTTTTGCCGTCCTAAAAATAGAATTTATTGCTTCCAAAAATACTATAGGTATATCAGAAATTCGGAACCTCTTTCTCTGTTCTGTGATCGGAACCCTCGGTGCGCGAGTCCGACTCGCACTAGACTGGTTTTATTTTAACATGGGATTACAATTGATATTTGTAGTTCAAGTGTTTGTATTGATGTGTAATAGACCGAACCTACCTACACCAGCAGAAACATTTGATTTACAAGTTATAATTTGTCAAAATCTTCATTCATCATAACATCCCTTGAAACGTCCACTACAGGACAGGGAACTCCCTTCAAAACTCCAGCTTTTGCTGAAACTAAGGGAAGTAGGTACCATATTCACCACGCTTGTTTGCGTTACGGCTGGCACCATGGACCGCGGTTATTGGTGACCGCAGAATGTAAGATGATACGATACACGGAAGGATGCTGCTGCCCATCCTCTGGTTTATTAACCCTTAGTCGCCTCTTACGACACCCACGGGTACGGATGGGTTAGTACTATTCTTTGTCAGCACCACACGGGAAAATCTTCATTAAATAAGCCTAAATTAAACAATTACCAGACTCACTCAAAGAAACCACGTAAAGTTTACAAATAAATAAAATACAACAAATTTGCATATTGTGCTAATTAAAGAAATCTGTTCTGAATATTTGATTGCGGGAGAGGGTAAAGTGTTATAACCCCAAGATTTAATAATTTACGGATTAGCAATTGAATCTACCACGATACTGGCATTGGATGGGGTAAACCAGTATTCATTTTACAGGTGTAAACTTTGAGTCTGTGGATATAGTTAGTATGTATATTTTGTATATTTGTGTACATAATATTTGTAATCGGTTTCTCGAAAATGGCTTTAACGATTTTGATGAAATTTACCATACGGGGGTTTCCGGGTTTTCGTTTCCGGGAAAATTCGTTTTCCCCGTGTTAAAATACCGTAAACACTTTTACACACTAAGCACTTTTTAAAATCCCGCGGTTTAGGCAGAAACCTACAGCGCTATCTGTTAGCGGGTAGCATAACTTGCTAACCAGATGATATTTAGATGTTGAGGCGGAAAATTACCGTTTTTATTAATATTTTTGGAATTCTTTATTCGAAATATTTCTACATTATTCTGTCATGCATAGTAAGTAAATTCTTCTAAAATTAATGAAAATCTCGAAAGTCACTCATAAATTCACTGCCAAAATTCATTAATTTCACAAATTCAATAGGAAATAACAATGACTTGGTCTAAGGCCGCGGTCTGATTGAGCTAATATTTATTTTGGAAATTAGCTCAGCTATCGTCGAGTCGTCTCGTAATAATAAATAATCCAAATTGAACGAACCCTTCGGGACGGAAGTACATCTCGCTTTTGTTTAATATACTTCAATTAATAATTTTACGAGGGCCGTCAGTTTTTACAAGAAAATTAGTATTAGTGGGTTACGCGTTGCGTTGGTTAGATTTGATGTGCAGATTTTGGTCTTCAAACAGTAACTGCTCTAGGACCTACAACTTATCAAGCCCATGTACGGTAAAAAAATATGTAAAATGCAAATCAGAGATTTTGAAAATATCTTCGAAGCTTTTCCCTAGAACGCTTTGGGTACAATTGAGTGCTTGACTGTTAAATTTGGTTTCCTTCATCCATCATCATGATAACATCCCATAAAAAGTACATACAATATTTTTCTGTTTCCCTTTCTGATCATACAAGCAAAAACTATATTACAACTGCTAATGTATAAAAAATATATGTAATATATGTTATCATATTTACTTTAATTTCTTTTAAATTGCTCTTATCCAAACTGACTCACTGTTATTGCAGTCTTAAAACAGCCTCTAGTTTCCTCGGTCCGCGGCGTTGTTTTCAATAAATTACCAGCAGGACAAGAGGCGAGCCTTCGCAAATATCCTCCGGCCTCTCAAAACACAATTATTGTGCGAAACGCCCCTACACTCGCTTTTACTTGTGGAGCTCTAGTTGTTTGGATAAAGTCATTTCGTATATTAACGCTTTTCGTTAATTTTGTTTATTTCGTTATTGTTAGTAATTTTGTTACTTCTATATTTTTCGTGGTGAATTTCGTATTTTCACAGGGTATAAGGAAAAATACTTTGATGTTTGAAGGATATGAATCAGGCCATGAAAATATACAACTTCTCCCAAATTTAAAAAAATATACTTCCCATACAAATGTATTAGTCACTTACGTTACATGTCTATGCGGGAGGTCACTTTTTTCACTGAAAAAGTTGTTCAGAGTCATTGGCAGATTAATAATTATATACTTCAAATTAAATACTGATCGTTTTGACCTTGAGCTGGAGTTATTAGTGTTGTAAGGAATGTAGAGAAATTGTAGAAAGTACTTAGAACTATTTCTTACTAAGAAGGCAATTAAAACATACCCTTACATTCCTAAATAATCAAAATGATTAGTGCTGAACATCACATTAGTAAAATAAGTTCATTGCTTGGCAAGAGCGTACCCTTTAAACAAAGATTATTGCTGCCATCCTAATCAAGCGGCTCTATGTGACTTCTAGTCTGATTAGTTTACCTATAGGATACGTGTTGTACGAGTATGTATGTATTATATTGATAATAATAGAATTTTCTCTATCGTTATAGGTAGTCCACCCAGAAAATGGCAACACCGAGGCCTGCAGCAACCCCAACTCGCACAAAGAAACAGAACCACGCGAACATCCCTTGCCCAATTGAGAACTGCGCACGATTCACATACGGGAAACTTCCTGATCACCTCACCAAAATCCACGGTTTGACCGGAGCAGAAAGAGACGCACTCAACGAGCAACAAAGAAAGAGGTTCTTCAACGGAGAACTATGTCAAGTCAGATACCTGAAAGAATCAGCTATAAGAGATCTTTGGGGATCGGACTACGATGACCCGCGGATTCGAGCGAAAATACACCAAAGCTACTCTCTAGTTAAGATTAGGATAATACCGATAGCAGCAACACAAAGAGCTCGGCCCTTGACGGAACAGGATGCAAATGTACTGACCGCTTACAATGCCAGGACTGCCCCTAAACCTGCAAGAGTTCAGAGACAAAGGCAACGAGCAAGGCCTTACCCTACTCCCGAGACGAACACGACCGAATGTAGGGTTTCCAGTGAATCTAGCGAAGAAGAGAGTACTCGCACAAATACCCTACCTCCATCCCCACCGCCATCGTCACCATCTCTACCCCCATCCCCTGCTCCATATGACCTCCAATCGGTCGAAACTCGTCTACCAAACATTTTCGACTCCAAAATCGACCAAGGCTTCAAAGCGATCATTGATGAAATGAAGAAATCTATGACCATGGGACGAACGCTCAGTCCTAGAAAGCGGAAGGTGTACCGGACGTACCGCCGTTATGCTAAACGCCTAATTGTATATTTACATCGACAGCATTCTCCTTTGGCTTATGACGTCGACGTTCTTTTATGTGGGGAGAGGCAAGTGTGTGCGTTTTTGGAACGTATCAGCAGCGAGCATAAAACGAAAACGTTGCGGAACTATATCGTTGCAGCTATAAAGCTACTCGATTCGCGTCTTTTCGCCATAGAAACAGATCCATCTTGCAAGGAGAAGGTGACATCTATGACCCGCGTATATGAAGTGTTGCATGGCCGGCTGAACGACTGTGATAGGCTGCTCGCTCAAAAAGACAGTGATCAAAAGGAAACAACCTTGCCCAAAACCAGCTTAGAAAGTGTTCTAGGTCAAACTTTTGATGATAGTGATGACGATGATGATTTAGTGTAAATCTCTATTATAGGTTTACGTTTTCTTGATGGATAAAAACATCTTTTACTTGATATTACTAAGCTAAGCTTATTTATAAATTTGTAGAGTCGATTAACTTAAAATCAAGGAAATATCGAACAAGACAGTACCACTGGTGATCTAATCAAAAAATTTTAAGGACCGATGAGATACTTCTTCGAAAGAGTCAAATAGAGTAGATATTAGTAGAGTTGAAATTAGCGAAACACCTATGAAATACGCGAAATTTTCTTGTAAAGATGCATTCGGGTAATTCCGAAAAATCGGGTAATTCCAATAATGTCTCATTTGTATAAAATGCGCCATTATTTTTTGTTCTGGCTTCCCTTACCTAGCGGCCATCTTAACCCGCTCCCCCGCTTCACTTGAATCCGGTTGCTAAACGCGAGCGTACGTTCACGACGAGCCATTTAGTCCTCGACTGAAATTTTCCCGCATTTTGTGCATTTTCGGAATTACCCGGACGTCGATAATTTCTATCTCTGGCAAGTTTTTAAATTGATTGTCTTTACATTTGTAAAATTTTCGTTTTATTGCATTGGTAAATGCGTTTAGACCGTTCTAGCCAAAGATATTTAGTTATTTTCAGGTTTAACCGACGAGGGTAATTCCTAATCAAAGTCAAAGTCAGGTTAAAATAGTTTATTCATTGTTGGATATTAAAATCTCTTAATGACGTCAGCTAAACTACATCGCTTCAGAAGCAAATTGGCGCCATAGTAGGAAAAAAAGAAGCGACAATAAAAAAAACAACAATAGATTTTCCCCACAGATTTCATGTCGGGTAAATCCGAATTATAAATATCATATAAATACGTTAAAGCTGTTTAATGACTAGTTACGATTAAATATTTTCGGGAGTCTAAATATGAATGAAAAAGCAATATGTTCATTATACCACAAAAGAATAAAAACGACTTTTGAGTGTCATTTGGAATTTTCCGCCATTCATTCGGAATTGAACTCGTGCAATGAAATGAAAACCAAATTTTAAAACATTTTTATCTACTTACTGGGTAAATTTTTGGAAACTGTCTTCAAGTTGTGGTTTAGTATACATATTCAAGAACCCATTTATTTCGAGTTTGATACTAAAAACTCAACCACATTTTTATTAGTCAGTTATAAATTGTCACGCTGTTAATTTATCTAAAAACGTTTCGTAATTACAAGAATGCACCTTAATTCTATTCTCATGATTAATTCTTACTATTTCCATTATTTGTTTTATATTTTAAAGTTGATTGCAAGGTTTATCAATTTACGCATTAAATATTGTTTTTATTTTTAGTTTCATATCTAAAATTAAAGTTTCGAAAATTGTTAGTCTTTTTCGTCCGTTTTCATCATTAGATTTTGTATTCTTTTTAAGATATTTTTCGAAAATTATATTAAAGCTACTGTAAGCTTAATGTCTTCGAATTCATACTTTAAATAAATACAAAATTTGGTTATAAAATTTGATTCATAAAAAATCTGCAATAGTATCAGTACTTACTGAAAATTTAGTTCACGCCAATTTCATAGGTAAGGACCTAATATTCCTCAGTCAGATGAATGTCTTTTGACAAGTTTAGTTTATAACAATAATGTTTGTTGTTTAGGTTCGTTCTTATAAATCTCTCTCAAATCTGAGATTGTACTCAAAATGTATAATTTATATGTACATCTACAGGGTGACTTTGAAGATATTCGACAAATTTTATATAAGTATAGGTATAAAGAAATTTGGAGATGTCGAAAAGTTTTTTGTAGGTGTCGAGTTAATATTTTTGAAACTGATACACAAGCGTACTTAGCTAAAAAATATAAAATAAGCATAAATGATGCGTTTATGCTTTTTTATATTTTTATAAATTATGCTTATTTTACTATTATTATTTTCATGCAAGTACTTTTGTGTATCGATTTCAAGTATGTTTAACTTAATAAAGTAAAAAAAAATTACAACTCCAAATATCTTTCTATATCGATAACAGAACTTAGCCTCAAAATTTGTCAAATGTCTTCAACAACGCCACCCACAAGAGAGGAAGCTGACTTGAGAGGGATTTATAAATACAAGCCTCAATCATTCAACCAATATTCTACTCTACTTATCAGTGGACGAAATTTTTAAATATGACTTTTCCGAAGCATATCGTATCGATTCTTGAATACTATCGAGTGATTTTTCTTGAGATTTTTAAAATAAAATTGCTTCTCCAATGTCTTAAATTGTAACTCACAGTTAAATTATTGTTGCTTATTAAATCGTATTCTAAATCACAATTATCAAATATTGTATGTCACTGTTTTAGACTTTAACAGGGCATTTTTAATAAAAAAAAAACTCTAAAATCACTTGGTGATACTCGTATTTAAGTGGGACTCAATTCTTGAACATCACTGGGTAATAAAATATCACCAATTAAAATCAAAATCGAAGGTTTTTCTTTTCAAAAGTGTAAAATGATATTCGTTAGACATAGAGTATTATAGAGTCGTGTTTGACTGTTAGTTTTCGTATAATTTGATTACACATTTTATACTTTCCGGGCATTTTATTTTTTTTAAATCTCAAAAATTACTCGGTGATATGCAAGAACTCAAAGGTTCATGATTCATAGAAGTGTTATTAAAAATATTGTTATATTTGATAATAGTACCTACTTTTGAACTGATAATTATTTAAAAAGATCAAACAGCTGAAACTAAATAGGTAAATAAGTATCTACTATAAATATTGCATTTACGATACGTGTTCAAAGCAATAAGCTTCATTTGAATATAAATTAATTTAAATTTTAAGAGTAAGTACATTAATTAATTGTAAACCTTTAGTTTTTAATGAATCTGTCTAACAGACTGCTTTCTTTAATTAATTACTAAATTTACTTTTGTGCAATACTAAACCAAATAAATAATTTGTAGAAATTAAAGTAGTAGTCAACATTCCTGTAGTTGCTCAAAATGTTACTCTAGTCAGTCTATGTAAAACTTGTAAATAAAGTGTATTTATTAAACGATTCGTCTTATTTTCTTTCTTCTAAAAATAATAATTAAATAAAAACTTTTTAACAAAAAAATCAAACCGCCGAAAAAACTGAAAAGCAAGAAATAATAAAACTTTTTTATTTAACCTTAATAACAAAGTTCTTAAACTAATGTAAGTATACCCAAGTAATTTTGAGTCGGTGCCGCCGCCGTGCGTCACGTTTTACGTAATTAATTAATTTGCTTGTTTGGCGCCGACTCAAAATTACTTGGGTATACTTACATTAGTTTAAGAACTTTGTTATTAAGGTTAAATAAAAAAGTTTTATTATTTCTTGCTTTTCAGTTTTTTCGGCGGTTTGATTTTTTTGTTAAAAAGTTTTTATTTTACAATTTTTTGTGACTATAAATTTTAATTTCGCACCCTTAGGGAAAATCGGACTACTCTGTAAAAAGTTATGCATTGTCATACATTACAATCAGTCAGTGAACAATCAATCATCCCCTGTTTTCATACCCTTAGGGTTGGAATTTTTTCCCAAATTTATATGGGACCAATTTCGGGGTATACCCTTTCCAATAAAAAAAGAATTATCAAAATCGAACTACTCCGTAAAAAGTTATGAGTGGTCATACATTAAAAAATATATATTTAGGTGTTCGTGCCTTCGCTTGAACCATATTTGAGATTACACTCTAGTATCTCAGCCCGTTTCACTCAGATTTCATATCTTGCAGCGCCCTCTGGCGACTATTTTGGTTACTAAGGTCCCCCCCCCACGCCCGTCACAAGCGCCCGTCTGTTCTTTAATCAGTACGCTTTTGTATCTCAGCCGAGTAACACGTGCCTGGTGAAATAATTTTTTTTTTTTTTTTTTTTTTAAGTTTTCTCGTTCTGTTGTGAATTCCGCTCGGACTCTTAGCCTAGCGACGAGACGCAGCTGCCTCTATTAGGCACCGTCATTACCGAAGTCATTGTAAAATGATATTTCGTGCAACACTGTAAATTCCGCTCGGACTTTTGGGTCCAGTGACGATACGCAGCTGCCTCTCTAGGCACCGTCATAACCGTCGTCTCATTGACCGACGTATGTTACCACATACGGCTGCCTCCCTTAAGCACCGTTATTGTAAATTCCATGCTTTCGTGATACGACGGGTGTCGCTTCACGAGACAACGTGTCGCTTCACAAGTCGACGTGTCGCTTCACAAGACGACGTGTCGCCTCACGAGACGTCATGTCGCTTTACGAGACGTCGTATGTCGCCTCACTCATCGACGTCGTCTCACGAGACGACGCGTGTCGCTATATTGGCCTGCGTCGTTTCACGACGCGTGTCGGCTCATGACACGACAAGGAACAGTGGCCAGTTTTGAAACTAATCTCACAAGCCGATCATCATCATTGCCCTAGCTATGTTCTAGGGGATTTGACAAGAGCACTGGTATTCTCAAAGAGCGACTGCTATCAGACCTCTGCAACCCAGAGGGAAGGTAAACCAAATCCAAACCTAGACAAGGTTTTATAAGGCTAATGGCCAGCATGGATGTCAGAGCCCCAAGCCGTCAAACGGCCCCTGACTTGGCTTAATTACTATCATTGACAGGCCGGGATCAATGGCTTAACGCGCCATCCAAAGCACGAAAACGCTCTAGTTGTTGTGCCACTATAGTCTAGCTATAGCGATCTCCCGTCCGGGTTCTGACCACGGCCCACATTGCTTAACTTTCTTGATCAGAAAGAAAGAGTAACTACCACTCGACCACGAGCGCTTCTCTTACACGTTAATTACAGAACATGGCAAGTACTTCCACAGTAATTATGGACGGTCTGCAGTCTAAGTGGCCTATGCATGTTGCCTCAATCAATGATCTTTGTCGCCTAACACAAAAACTTGTTGTCAGCTAATGGTCATCCTTTCATTTTGAGATTTATAATCAAAACAGACCAGGGCAAGCTAGCTTATCTCCGCTAGAAGCTATTCTCTCTTCAAACAAAATCATTTGTTTTGATGACTTGGACTTGTGAGAGGTCAGATTACCCGGTGTTCTTAAAATTGAGAGAACTTTATGTAGTTAATAGCATCAGACGTTACCTTGCGAAATTCCATTATTACAATTTATGGAAAATATGTGGCAACCTCCAAAATAGATGCCATGCACTCACTTTTTACCGCTTGCTTGTCCGCAAATAAATGTGTAGGCAACAAACAAACAACAACACGACAAGGGAGGTAATTTATTATTAAAAAGTTACTTCGTAACCTCAAAATTAAGAAGATATTTTGTTGCCTCAAAGGACATTGTATCCAGAGTAGCACAGTGTGGCGCTTCAAAGCCGACACGGTTCATACTTAAACCACACACTTTTTATCCGTATGAGAGACGAAAAACAAAATATTCTTAGCCACTTGCGCCGAAGTAATTGTAACGTATCCTCCCTTCATTCCTTTGTTCTTACAGACAAGCGAAAATTGAATGTCTTATACGTGGCTTACGGAACGATTCCTCGACAAGTTGGGACATAAGTACTAATAAGAAAATATGAATTTCCTTATCCCCCCACAAAATTATATCTTTGCTTGCATGGTCATAACGATTGATGTTAAAAGTTTGTGAATAATAATAACACAGCACACCTACCTTGGGAAGTACGTTCCCACTTTCTTCTGGTAGATAGAATGAGAGGGGGGGGGGCAATAAAAACTACCAGTCCAACAAGGACAGCCTCACTTTCAGCGAGGGGAAGAAACTGTTTCACCTATCTGCTCCCCGTCTAAGTGCATTCCTGTAAAGTGAAACTTACAACTTTATTCACAGCTGCAGCCTGATGACAATAGCTACACAAAAGACTGATTCATTATTCACGTCAAATTTATTTTAAAACTACTTATAAAAGTTTCTTTCTTCATTGTCCACAAACGCTTACATACAAACACAGAGTAAGTAAGAGGTTATTACAGCGCGTTCAGGAAAAGTCTGTCTATGACGGTTATTTTCTGCGTATGGGTGACAGGCGGAGAGCCAATGAACGATCCGCTCGCCCCTGGGGGGCAAGTACTAACTCCTTGCTGGGGGGGAGCCGCGCTTACCCCCGCGACTCTTGACTTCTGCGCATTAACGGTCACAGACGGAGTTATTTTGCACGCAGTATACAAAGACGAGTTTAGCTAATAAATCTGAGTTCCTGCCAGCTTTCCTAAGCTTGCTTGTTGCGTGATAGCCAGTAAGCGTATCAACACTTTCTAGTCAAAGCAGGACAACCCTGACATCAAAAGATTTTGGCCTCTGAGATAATTAAGTCTCCACTAACCAAGAAGACAACTGCGACCTTCCGAAGCACAAAAAACGCTATAGCTGCCGCAGTTAACCATACCCAGAACTTATGTTGCGTAACTTTCTTTATTTGTAAGGAAAATTCATCTAAGCTATAACCGTTTTTGTGAATATGATGCTATTATTCACGAGTCGCAAGATTAATAATATTGCACTTAAAGACTAAGACAAGTACACGCAACTTTAGCTTCTCTTGTCAAAAAGCTTCTTAACCATCGTTTTGTGCTTACAAAAACAGTATTAAATTATCCGATGCCAGGATCTAGTAGGTACTTTCTTCACCAAATTTTGGGCATTTGACGAAGGCTTTTTCCAGCAAGTAAATAATGAACATACAACTAAAATGTGTTGTTATTTCGAGCCGATTCTGGCGTGATACGTTTAGGCATACTTTATTGAGCAAACAAAATACTCCACCACACATGACAGGCAGCCACCACATTGGTGGTATTGTAAAGGTCATCGTGTAAGAAAAAGTAGGTAATTTTCGCCAATATAGACCTTTTGGACCTTATTAACTAAGCTACAGGCTTTAGATAGGTAACCAACATGATTACAGCTGGATTTGTAATACCCTTAATTGCAAATTACCTATAGTAATGTTTATTTTGTTCCGGGTCTTAGCCCGATAATAGTTATTAGGCAAAATAAATTACATTATTATTCCCGACGTTTCGGCTGCGTTGCAACAGCCGTGGTCACGGGTAGACTGAAGAGAGGTGAACTACTTACGTAGATATTATTGTGAGGGTAAACTAAAATTGTTATTGTCTCGCACAGGAAAAGTTCGAAAGTCTAAAACAAACCTTACCTATAGTAAGCTAAGCGTCAAATCCTTGCTATTGAGTAAGCAGATGCAATCAAGTAGGCAGCAGTAACTTATTTACTTCTTGCTTTTATGAGTTTTCAGATCCAAAAGATGATGTCGTAGATCGAGGATCTCTTGCAGATGCCTCAGTCAACCTTACCCAGACTTATGTATTTGCTAGCATTAATTAATAGCTATATTTCCCAGATGATGCTCACATCCTAAGTGCAACCGTACAGAGGGGAAACACCCATGCTAATAATAATATCAGGTCTATCTGATAGCTATCACCACCCGCTAAAAGTATTTTAATTCGGCCTGTTAGAATTGACAAATTATTGTTAAATCTGCAATAATGTTCATATTTAATTTAAACTTTGCTTCGGTTGCTCTGGAGTTTAGTTGTTCTGTAGTTTTGTAGTTCAGTAGCATATTTGCATTGCCATAAATGCACTTTTTCAGTTTGATTGTTTTTCCGCTGTAAAGTAAAAAGATTTCTTGAACAGTCCAAAAAATTTTTTATTCCGCTACAGAGTTAGTTTCGAAAAACAATTTTTGGTCGGTTTGTTATAGTTTGCTTTCTTATAACAGCAACAGCTTGTTCTGATGAACTTGTGGTAAGATCAAGGATACCCGTATTTTGTTGGTATCCCAAAAATCCCAATACTCTACTTCCAACTTGTATGCACCAACAATGAAGACTTCGACACCTTTTGCATTAAGGCCTTTGTTGTAAATTTTAAAAAACCATGAATAATAGTTTAACATAAATAACTTTTCACTATATTTTTATCGTGGTTTGATGGTTGTTACAAAAATCCTTGTTACCTTTAAGCATTCTAGAATACTTTTGTAATTACAATGACATAGTAAAGTAGTAGTTTTTGATCCCTAACTATCTCAACTCTCGACGAATCTTCTTTGCTCTTTTAGCATGATAAGACTATTAAAACAAGAAGTCACCTCGGTAAATCGAAATTGTTTTGTTGTTATATTCTGCATATGGACTAGACCAGCCAGTTTTCAACATCGCTATAACACCTGGTTGCCTCGCCACAGAATTGGTTGTAACCTTACAAAATAAAAGTTCAAAATCCAAATAATTAAAATAAATCGAATTGATCGGTCGATCATTTTGTTCAGCCGTTTTGTTCCTTCTCATATTAACATGAGATCAACACGAAATCACTTGTGATTTTCATTAATTTTGTAAGTGGACCTCACCTTGTTCATACTCAGTATTTGCTGAGTACCTAGAAGAGCGTCATTTTACAGGTTTTTTTATTTATTTTTGTTGTTGAATTAGACAATTAGAATATTCACACGGCTCCCACTGCAGACTACTTCAATTTATGGATATAGACCCAAATTTTTATTTAATAATAATCTGACGCATACCGTCTAGAGCACTTACCACCGCAAACAAGTCGGATGCTCAGACTGGTTGTAATCTGCAGGCGATACCTAAGTAACTTTTACAAGTTGTGAGTCCAAAAGTTTAATTTTCCATAAAATAAACAATCAAAGAGCTGTCGTAAGAGAAATTACATGTACTGCATATTTACATACTAAGCTGTAATATACTATTTTTCAATCACTCATTGTAGGTAATAAGATAAACGAGCCCTACTCATCGTCGCAAAGCGTCTGGTGTAGTGACTGATTACTGAACGCAGGAAAAACTTTGAGCATTGATGAGAGTTTCAACTCCTTCCAAGAAAGATTTGTCAGGTCAACAGATTTATTTGTTAGCATCATCTCAAATTGCCTGCAGTTTTTCAATATTTGCTGTTTGTAATCCTACAATTATTCAAAATTATCTATACAATTTATTATTATTAGTATTAAAAATAAAAAATAAAGTATTGCTACCGCGTGCAACGCTAGAAAATCTAAACAAGAAAATGAAATATTTAGATTTTCTTTTACTTATTTGTTTCGTGAGTCCTATTTATTATGAAGAAAGTTTCGACAAGACTGTTTGATTAAATTTTAAAATTCTTAAATTAACTCTGTTATAAATTACGCATTAAAGACAAATTTTACTAAATGAGACAGGTCACAGTACGCCCGCCAAAGCGCCGTCAGATGTTAAACACGTCTCAAATATGGTTCAAGCGAAGGCACGAACACCTAAATAGAACCGTTTTTCCCCCGAAGGGTAAAAAACAGATATTTAGGTTTCTGCCGAAGCTTGAACCATACCTGAAGGCCTTGCCGGCTTAATTTAAAGGTACTGATTAAAGAACAGACGGGCGCTTGTGACGGGCGTGGGGGGGGGACCTTAGTAACCAAAATAGTCGCCAGAGGGCGCTGCAAGATATGAAATCTGAGTGAAACGGGCTGAGATACTAGAGTGTAATCTCAAATATGGTTCAAGCTTCGGCAGAAACCTAAATATCTGTTTTTTACCCTTCGGGGGAAAAACGGTTCTATATACGCGTCGACTTGAGAACCTCCTCCGTTTTTTTTCGTCGGTTAATTAGGGTATCTCACGTCACGAGAAAGACTTTTTTGATACAGCTAAAAAATAAAACCAAAACACTTAGGTCTGTCCTGAAGGGCTTGGTGACGCCACCTATTTTCATTGCTTAATACTTCTAAAGCAGTTCTCCTACTCGACACCTGAGGTCTCGGTTAACTTTAAACGAAGTTACGAGTAGTTACCCATTCTTATCCTAGATGGCGCGAAAGATAAAGTTACTCAAACTTATCGCTACAGTGTAACTCCTAAAGCTCATGCTATCCTAGTACTTGGCGATCGTAACTGCCTGCTCCAGATTCTCCACCATTGGACGCCAACGTTCCTAACGTTCCATTCTAGCGCGCCCACCGCTTTAGCTCAAAACTCAGAAGTTCAGAACAGTACGTTCAAACGTGTACTAAAATTCGAATTTTAGGCGGTTTACCTCTTGATTTTCATTTTCAGTATTCTAAATATGAAACGTCTCGTTGTTATTTGAAGACACAATCTTATTTTCATCTACCATTTTCATGATTATCAGACTATGAAATTATTGTTATAATGTGTTTTTATTTAAAATTCAACGGCTTAATAACTAGGTGCTACCAACCAACACTTTCCTATGGAATGTTCAGTTTAGTAATTAATTTACCATAATAGATATATCACGTAGATGCAGAGATACATCTTAACGCTATAAAATTAACAGAGCATTAAGTGAGCTGTATATTCTGCTTATCTTATCTTAGTCAGTATCAAATTTTTATCATAATTTTATTTAACTTGAAAAATCTAAGACCAGCAGTGTGCACTTACAGTAATTAAAGTTTTGAATAGTTCCTTAACGGAGTGTAGTGGCCACAAATTTAAATTTAGAAGATTTTACAAATCATGTCACTTATTGCTTGTCATGGACTTGTTATCTTACAAAGAATAATTTACTTACTTTATTTATGTCTGTAATACATAGAACGTCTTTTTATATACTAGTACATTCATAAAGCAGTAGTATATACGTGTAAAAATATATTATATTTTCTTTTTGAAATTCTCACTGCACGCTTGTGTCCCGCTAAACAAATATTTTCTCTCACGACCTTAGGTTGGCTGGAAGAAATCTCTTGCAGAGATAAGTCCACCTTTGTAAATGTCCTCTTGTATGTAATTCTCTGTATGTTAATTGTGCAATAAAGAATATAATAAAATTATGCTAGGATTCTTTTACAACAATTTACCTGCCTCAAAACTGATGTAGTTTATTGAAATGTCGGTATATATGTCGTGGCCAGATCGTTATAAATGATCACTTCATGATGTGGCTGACCACTTCATGATAGGTTCGGTTATGTTAGGTTGCATTTCATGAAGTGACCAACATGATTTCATGAAATGGCCAACATATATCATGAAATGGCCAATACCACGATCTGGCCACGACATATATAAGAAACGTGTGTGCATGTAGCGTATTTAGGAAAAAGTAATAAAAAATATCTCATTATTTTAATGGGCTTTTTTAAAAATTTGGATGGATAGTGTTTTATTTTAGTGTTAATTATTGTTCTGAGGTTTTTGTTTGCAGTTTTGTTGAAGATAGAACCCCCCTGTTTTTAATTATCTTAATAAAGAAATAGAAATGAAAATGTCGAATCCAAATATAATAAATATAATTTTTTCTTGTTAATATCTAAAATACAAATATTCAAAGAAATCGGTGTTCATGTGATAGAGGGTTAAGATAAGTGTTTAGAATAACGAATGAGCTCCTATAACGAAAAAATCGAAATCTAAATTAATAAGTGCTTCACAGTTCCGTTTGTATCCTTATTTGGAAGTGACATTGCAAACAAGGAACCACTTCCTTGTATAGGTAGAGGGTTTCATGGTTGCATGTAATGTAATGTATTGCACTTATATCTTTAGTAGGCTCAAGTCTGGGGCCGTCGATAAGGTCAATGTTGTTAGTAATTTTGATTACCTTCATGAGAGTAGGTAAAGATTGGTGGGTTACTTATTTTTTTACTAGGTCGGGTGAGATATCATACGAAAGGGTTTTACTTGTACATACAAAACAGATTTTTATATTTTTACAACTTTTAATTTTCAAGTTATGATGAAAAATGTTTACAGTTCGACTACATAAATCCATACAATCATATCAAAGGATCGGTCCCCGTTGGAACATAGTGACTATACAGATTGTAAGGGACAGCCTTCTGAATATTGAAAGGGTATGATCTTGAGATTACACCCAGGGACTCAATTCTTGAGAATCACCAGGTGATAAAATAAAACTTTTGAGACTTTAAAAATTCACATTTGCCATGATAAACTGTTGAAAGGTAAATCAGAATACACGAAAATTAACAATCAAGGAATACGAATATCAATCTTCAGTTTTGAAAAGAAAAATTTGTGATTTTGAATTTTTTGAGTGATATTTTATGACTTATTATTTTCGAGGCAACTAACAAATGAAACGGCAACTAACAGTTTGTAGTAATAAATTAATCTGGCAGCGATTAAATATTTCAGCAACAATTATATTAGATGAGCTTCAAAATGCAAGGATTCATAAAAAGTTAATAATGGCTGATTCTTTAAGGTATAAAATATATTAAACAGGGGCAATAAAATCAAAGGCGAGGTACTATAAATAATGACTTGGCGACTAATATGAACAGTGGCAACAATAGGTTCCCATATAAAAATACACTTTCGGGCTGCGATTTGTAGGCAGCTGTAAAAATTAAAACAGGAACTATAATTAAGTATTTGGATTTCAGTATTTTTGTTCGTAGAATCATAATTTAATGAAAACGGCGGCAAGCGTACTCATTGCATAGAAAGAGAGTGCGGGTCGAATATATTTAAAGATTTTGTATTTTTTTTTTGTGCTGTGAGGGTCTCTTATATCTGTTTGCGAGGGGTTACAAGGGAACCTGGCCTTGGAAAATGACCTTGGAGCTTTAATTATAAATTCGCTTTTGGTTTGTAATCAATTAATCAAACTTCCGCGTGCTTACGAACCTTTTTACAATGACTACTGCTTTTCTCAAAATGACCACTACCATCACGAAGCGAAGGACGAGGAGGTGCAGCCCCCTAGTAAGGGGGGTTCGGGAGGCGGAACCCCTCGCCATAAAAAAACAAACTCCAGACAGGACGACATATACACGGTAGATTATGTTAGGTTCCCTTGTGACCCCTCGAACTAACGTACAGTCAGGAGGATTTTAATGGAGCTTTAATTATAAACAATGAACTAAGAGGAACACTCAGCTCGGCATAAATTAATAAATATTGCGGGTTGAATAAATAAAGACAATTATTGTACCTTCATGCCTTTTATTCTAAGTCAAACAATTTTTTTTGCATGTCACTATTTGCTTTATTTAGAGCTCCTAAAATGTCGCACAAAGTATGTTTTTTATGACCATGTTCATATTTTCTTCTTACCTTAGTTAACTTTATATACGAGTACAACCTCATTGTATTATTTAAGAAAGCCTATTTTCTAGTATTTATCCGCCGTTAAGTGTTCGCTTAACAACAAATTCAGTTGCCAAAACAAAAAATTGATGCCAGTTTAAATTAAAACAAAGCTTACAACTGATTATAAAGCTGCTATTTTCTACTTAAAATGATCCTTCACTGTAGCTGCCAACCTATTATTTTTGCTACACGCTTTAATATTTTTTTAAACCCTAATTCAGATTAATTTGTCGCCGTGTTAAATACATGCCATATTTTATCACCCGGTGATATTCAAGAATTGGCTCCCTGTATGTATCAAATCCTTCTTATTCCTTGACCATGCGTGTTGCCTCATTCATTTCTTTCGTTTCATTCACTCTTTTCTGTTTCAATACATTTTTATGCAAACTTGTGTGTTGAGAGCCCTCTTGCCCATGCAGGAGGTTGTCCAAAATTTAATCAAGCCTATATTGATTGAGTCTATTGCATAGTAATATTATTTTAATTTGTAGTTATAAAGTCCTAAATAAAGAACTGATAAAAAATCATCTACAGTGTATTCACATCAGATTCTGGCAACAACATGAAGTACGTTTTCTGAAGCATACTTCGTCGAACGAGTTTACGATGATGAAAGATGTAGGACTGAGCAGACTAACATCCAACGACACGCCAGAAGCTGTTATTTTGAGAAACTTATTCATAGGGCTATTTCTGATCTGACCACCTTGAACCGCTGCTAAGAGGCTGACGATGTACAACCTATTTTTGAATATTGACTAAAAGACCTTTCTGGAGTACACCACAAAGAGATACGTTTTAAAGAATATGTAGTGGGTAGATATAACGTCAACCAATATATTGTCTGTGTTTTACTAATTTTGTAAAGTACAAGAATTATGAGTAACTCGTGTTTCTGTTTCTATTTTATTTCTGTCTTCTATTAATACTATCTTCATTCCTTTGGCATCACGTAACTCTGAAACAATGTAAATTGAAATGTGTGATGATTAAAAGCACTATTATGTATGTAACTTAAACAAGTCCAAACGAAAAAAATATAATTACCAAAGTGTTCAGTAGAAAACTCAGTTTACGTAATAGTCTTCAAATCTTGAACGAATTGAAAAGCCGCAAGCGAACGGTTATCATCACTAATTTTATAAAATTGCAGCGGCAAACAATGCTGCACGAACTGAATGACGTCACGTGCATTCGGTGCAAAGTGCATGTATGCAGACCCAACTCTTCGCGTTCATGCTGACTTAGTGTCCGATCCTTTTATGAGCGACACCAAAGGGGCCCTATCCCCTTCGGCACCCTTCTCTAGGTCAACGTTCGTCTCTCGGTCACCGACATAACCTTGCGATTGTGTTTTTGTTCTTCTCTTTAATGCAATTAATACAAATTATAAGAAAGAAGGCATTAACAAACATGTTATTAGCTTGTTTTGTTAGCATTTTTTATATGCTGACCATGTAGAAATTTTGATAAATATTTAGGTACTGATAACAGATACGTGAATATAATGTATTGAAGCGCTTATGTGATATGTTTTACTTGTTCTTTATATGAGTTCAATTTTTGGATATGATATTTTAAAGATATTTGCAGTTGGTTCGGTATTCTTACCAGGAACTTGTTGGACAAGGAATACAGGATTCGTTAGTGATGGTAAGATGCAGTTTTCTGCATACGTCAGACCAGTTTGTGTTGCATCACAATTATTACAAAGGCAACAGGATATCTGATAACAAGACTAACTAACTTGTAAGTTAAATTTATTTTACCTATTTTCTTATAGGACTTTGTCCAGCTGTAGAATTAATGATAATGATGAATTATTAGTACAGAATTATTTTTTACATTGATGATATTGTTTTAGGTTATAGAAATCATCAAGTTAATCTTGTAGGTTTTTAGAACTAATTTCAATCAAGCCCGCCGATGCTTTAGACTAGACTGTACCTGTTAAAACTGTTTTTTTATCGACGCGCTAACTAACAATTTATAAAAGATGCATCTAATTATTAATTTGATTGATTGATTTAATTGAAAACGAAAAAAATCTAAATGTTCGAAATTATCAGTCACTGTCGACCCAATGCTTTGCAAACGCATCGTTTTTGTCACGCCATTTACTATGGTTCCTTGATACAATCATCTGGTGCTTTTCAAAATACCTACATCTATAAAATTTCTTTTTTTAACATTTTCTTTTAATTAGAAGGAATGAATACATCATAATTTACGACTTCACAAAAAAGTGCGTAGCCTTGTTCCAGATTCATTCAAAATCGGGCCCGTTATATTTATAACTTGTGAAAAAGCTATTTATTGTAAACATGTTTCACGCTAAAAAGGTAAATTTATTACATTAACGTACTACGACTATATTGATTTTAATAAATACTATGGTGTGTATTTTTAGGGTTCCGTACCTCAAAATAAAAAAACGGAACCCTTATAGGATCACTTTGTTGTCCGTCTGTCTGTCTGTCTGTCAAGACCCTTTTTCTCACGAACGGGTAGAGGTATCAGATTGAAATTGATAATGAATGTTAAGGTCCGTGGACCACACAAGATCTGAAAATTATTTTTTTTTACAACGACGCAATCAAAAGATATGGCTTATTATGTCCTCATCTCCATACATTTATGCAAAAAAGCAAAACCTACAGGGTACTTCCCGGTGACCTAAAATTATGAAATTTGGCAAGAAGCTAGCTCTTACAGTATAAATAGAGGGAAACGTCTAAAATCATTAAATTTTCAATTTTTCTCACAACTAATAGTAACCATTTAAGGTGAGCTCCCGTTTCAGGAACTTTTCTATAAAAGAGGGTCAAGTTGGATGGTCGTGGAGTTTTTAAAATCAAAGAGCAAAAGCTTTTAGTATATCATTTGGTAGATAGGTGCGGAACCCTTAGGGCACGAGTCCGACTCGCACTTGGCCGGTTTTTTTCTATGTTGAATACTTCTACAATTTTGCTATTACACCTTTTTATGGCAAAGAAATACAAAAGTAAATTAAAAATACAAAATTAAAAATCTGCAGCTTAGCAGCGCACAGAGCAAAATTTGTTCGTGTTATCTAGGCTTAATTTAGGTTAGAATTATTTTATTTTATTTATTTATTTTATTTATTAGGTCACCAACAGAATGTACATAAACAAATTCATAAAAATGAGCATTAAAGTTAACAATTTAAATGTCATTCTAATTATAGGTGACGACGGCATTCACAAACTTGAGTAACTAACTGAAAATAAATTAAGAATAATAAGTTAATATCTAAACATATTTAAAACTACCTACTCATAATATAAAGAAATATGAAGTAAAAACATTTATGTGAGATTTATAAAATTTTACATTTGAAGGAATGCTGGTCATATTAGGTTATGCATGGTTTGAATAACTTCCTTTTTGTAAGTTAAAAGAGAATTAAAAATATCAAGACTATTATTTTTTTATGCTGAGATTGTTGTAATTATACGTTAATCTGTTTAATGGAGAAAAGTGACCCAAACTTCAGAAAATAAACACTGTCAGTATTATCAGTGCTCTAAAACATACAGAATATACAGAAAATTATAGAAATATAACACTAATCTCGTCAAAATACATTTACTTAAGTACCTAGTATATTATAGTAAGTTCTAAGGACAGTAAGTATATTTCTATGCGAGCTTTTCGGCTGTCAGAGCTTTGGTGACTTTTGGGTATGTTTTTTTTGCCCAATCTGCCCAATTTTCAGCAAAGCATTTTTTCGACAGACAGGCAGACGAGAAACACTTGACATAGCACCTTGTTTATCAAATTTTCAGAAAGTGGCTTTTGTACTTTAGTTGCTATTGACGTACTCGCTGCCGCCATCTCATCTGTAATGTCCGACTGGTCCAACCAAACGACATCTAGCCACTTTTAATTTGAAAAGCTGCGCTTCCGGTATTATGAGGTAGATAGCTAGTTAGGACTGGAAGTTACTCCATCGACAAGAGCCAAGCTCTTAAATTGAAGAAGAAGCTAGTTAGGCTGTAAAATACAGAGAAACTTGACGGACTAAGCTCACTAAGGTGACTTCTATCGAGACCTGGTTGTCTACCGTGAAAAAGCCCATTTACACGGCAATTCTCTGGAGTTCTTCGTGTAGCTAAATTCCGTTATATTTTTCTAAACGTAAAGGCTAGATTTTTTTAGGTATCTATTCGTTCCGTTAGCGTGAACCTACCTACATACTTACTACCACTTCCATAGAAAACATTCCAGTTATCGTTCTAGCTGGCTACGTAAGGAGATATTTCCGTCGATCGTTTGCACGTTCTGCACCGTGTCCGTTCTCGCTGATATTTACTCGAGGCGAGCTTTGCAGGCGTATAAAACACGTTATTTGACCCACTGGCGGCTATTTCGTTCTCAACTTTGGCAAGAGAGCCATCTATCGACAGGCGCGGGTAGTACGTGTAAGTGAGTGCGTGATAGTGAATTCTAAAGTCCTAAATTTTTCCAAGATGCCTGGACGTCCTATTTGGCAGGTAAGCTCGTGTAATATTTTTTATTTTTAGGCGGTAATGTTTAGGCATTAGAGATTACAGCATTTGATAGCTGACGTGTGTGTACGTGCAATATTTTTTATCATAACTTTATTTCTGTTTATAGCAGAATACTTACCTAAAAATTAGGTTTTTGTAATATCAGTTCATGTTACGATAGGATACAGTGATACAGAATATACAATTAAGAATAAAACGCAATTAAATCAAACAGACGAATTCTCGTAGCTAGCCGAAAGTTTCCTCAAAGTTTTAATGTTATAAGTGAAAACAATAATGAACACTTTCGTTCAAATTTAAATTGATGACTAACACAAGATAACGTACCTGAAAATAACAGACGCCCAGGTACACAATCTCCCTCGTAAAGTCATTGGCACAATGTCAAGATAAACTCCACAGCTAAGTAGGAATGCACGAAAAATTAAATTTTCCAGATAAAATACATGTATTTGTTTAAAGAGCTTTTATAAAATAAACTTTGAGTTACTGAGCACGATTGTGTATATGGTAACCCTTAGGTGAAAGACAAGGGTTACATTATGGACTACCAATATGTAGAAAATGAGTTATGAAGTTTTTCTTCGATTATAGAAGAAATAGAGGTTTGTAATTTCTGGTCGAGTAGCTCACTTATTCTTTTCATTGTTATGATTTCCTCGTCATGTACAGATATGAATGGCTAGGTTTCATTTATATTTAAGATACTGCCGTCTAGGGACATGTTCACAGAAACATCGGTTATTGGTAATTGGTGGTGCCGAACTGGTGTGTCAGGATTCGACCCGCTAAAAGAAATAAAATACAAAATAATCGTAGACTTTACTTGTGCCACAGAATAAAAATATTACTCAACATCTTCTGTACTAAATCTAATAAATTTAAATAAAAGTCACATATTATTTTTTATTTTTGTTTATGTCAATGTCGATCGATATACATATAATGAAGAACGAATTTTATTATATACTTTCAGTCAAAATAAAGATAAATAATGGACATATACATAACCTTAATTATAAAATGTGTACTCGTACTTAATGTCTTTCATAATGTGAATCCTTTTGAATTCCGAATTCTATTCCTAATAATTTTAAAGTTTAAATTTAAAGTACTCTCTTTGTTTTTACATACACATTAATCATAATTATAGTCTTAAACCGTAAAAAAACTAAGATGAATGAAAAAGACTTTCAGTAAAGTTTTATTTGAGTAAAATAGGTCCCTAAAGTAGCTTACTTAATTTTCCTTCACTAACATGGTTTTAATTTACCCTTACCTACAGAGCTCATTGTATTTCTTCGCAAATAAGTTTGCAAATTTTTAACAATAAATATAAATAACTTGCCTACACAAAAAAATTAATTGATTGCAATGAGCTAAAAAAACACGGATTTCGGTATTCGCAAACATAACGTAAAGTGATTAAGATCTCCTAATGACGCAAATATTGTCAAACCCAAAATCTAAGATTTCATAAAGATAGTTAATCACGGTAATTAGGCTGACCTAGCACTAAGTTTCAATACTTAGTGAGATATTCAATAAAAGAAGCTACGTCAGGTACTTAGTAGTGAAGTTACTTAAACTAAATCAACAATGTTATTATGAACCTTTTTTACTCGTCGTGTCGGGCTTTTTGGTAACTGCATTATTTTTAATATCCCCAATCATAAAGTTGCCTGGTAGATTGTGGAATAGTTGTTGGGTGAAACCAAGAAGGATGTCTTCAATAGTTTTGGAGAGTATTGGTCTCAAGGATTCCGATACCGGTCGCCAGTTTTCGTTTAGATATAAGTTCGTGCTATCCTCTGAAACAGTAAGAATAATTGTTTTAATAGTAAATACGTCTGTTTTAACAAACCATTCAAAATATTAAATCATAGTATTTTCTTAATTCATATTTCTGTAAGCCCAGTGTAATTCCTTCAAATAATTTAATCACAAGCGCAGAGTAAACAATCAGTCAAGGATTATTCGTTCGTTCATCTCTTTACGTCAAAATGTTTGCGTCATCTTGTCGCAAAAACTTCATGAATAAAATTGGCAACAGCGGAGCGAGAGAACTCTGACGCTCAACATCGTCAACGTTGCAATTTGCAACACGTTAGTACCAGGAGCGCAGAAACTGCTAAGAGCTGGCTAGTATAACGCCATCTAGACTAACTTAGTTGAACTATTTAGTTATGCCACTCGACGCTAGAGGACGCTATTAACAGTTTATCGGCTGGCATTGAATAGATGGCGTTAAACTAAATCGATGGCCTTTTGGAAATGCCTAAAGAGTACTATGTCTTCATTATTTATTTGAAAATCATAATATAGTTAGAAAAAAACTTATTTAAAACAAACCCAAGGACTTGATTCCATCGAAGAGATTATTCATGCGCAGTTTTAAACCTCCAATAGCATATTTTACGTGCGCTGCAGTAACATTGAAGAATGTGAAGCCATCTTTATCATACAATTTAACGTCGCTTGCCATTTCTATGGTCATGTTACCTGAAAAAAAAAAACAGCCCATTATTAAGAGCGGAAATTTTTCGAGTTCCTTTGTCATTGAAAGCACTTTTGAGGAAGTTTTCAGGACAGTGCAATAGTATTTCTTGAAAAGTCTTCCAAAGCCACTATCACCATCACATGCAATTGTCTTAGTAAGAAAATGTTTCAAAACTGTTGAGCAAACTTTTATAAAAAAGGAAAATGTAATCTGTCATCTCTCGAAAACTGAGCCCGTCGAATCAGACCATGATGCTGTACAACTTTTCCCCCGGAACATAAGTCGAAATACGAAATAAAATTTAAATTCCCATACAACATAATCACGTGATGCAGAGGAATGTTCGTGTTTCAATTCATATTATATATGTTTTATATGTTCAGTAGTTCAGGATGACCTAATTTGATTTTTGTCAAACAATAACGCCTAAATTGAGACACTAGCGTCCAATTACCAATACCAGTATGGGCTATTATCTCGCTTAACAAACATAGGTAGTTACAACAGATATAACATTACGTGTAAACAAAATTGACTTGTGCCCACTAACGTATAAAGAATGTTCAACGGCCAAGTCACACAACATTAACTATAATAATAAAGAAATAAGGAACCTTAGACTTGGCACGACTTTGTCTAGATTTCATTACTTTTTAGAGATAAACAAGCAGCTCCATTGAGACTTGGCTAGTTTTTTACAGAATGTTTTTGGTGGGATACTCTTTACAACTACATACATAGTAAATTTTGACGATGACCTAATTTAATTTTTGAGTGTTCAAATAAAAAAGAACTTTATAGCTGTTAAACTAATAAATCATTACATACGAATTAACAATCAAACACTGTGGTTCACGAATATCATTCTGCACTTTTGTAAAGAAACACCTGTGATGTTGAATTTTTTGGTGATATTTTATTATCCAGTGATATTCAAAAATTGGACTCTTGTTTGCGTCTCACTCATTTTACATTTCTATTTTTATTGAGTAAGCGAGGGGCTAAAACAACTTAACGTTTTAACTCAAGGCTAACTATTGATTCAAATAAAAAAAAAGAAATTGATCTCCTTTTTTTTCATCCGAGATTATGGTTCTGATATAAATTATAGTTTTGTTATCAAGAAAATTAAATCTTTATTAGATCAAGCACATTCAGTCAAATGACCCGCTCCTCGCTATTCTTGGTCCAAAGGTGCCCATGATACTTGCGGCATCGGCGCTTTGACTGATATACTACAGGCAACTGCTGCAGCGCGCAATGGTTTCTTTTGGGGGTCTCCCAACACACGTATAATTAAAGGGAGTTCCTAAAACCAGAACTGCATTGAGATTTAGTTACAAGTCATCATTACATCCCATAAGACGTCCACTGCAGGACAGGCAGCTCCCTCCATAATTCCAGCCCCTACTGGAACAATGTGGAGGGGAAGCACCACAGTCACCACGCTTGTTAGCGTTGCAGCTGGCACCAATGACCGTGGTTGTTGGTGACCGCAGAATGTAAGATGGTTCGATACATAGAAGGATGCTGCTTCCCATCCAACTGTTCATAATCCCTTAGTCGCCTCTTACGACACTCACGGGTAGAGATGGGTTGGTACTACTCTTTGCCGGCACCACACGGGCGAGATGCAAATTAAATAAAATAATTTTTGCCTTCCTTTTTTGCGCTAATTATGATGTTCAATATAAAGGAATTTGATATTTCATATTTTTTCGAGCTTGCAACCACACTTACGAAAAGTATTCACTTTGTAAGGCAAATGTAACATTTCTTAGTAGATTACTCTCCTTTCACTTAAAATAGCCTGCAAAACGTTACTAACTGATTGATTGCAACATTACGTAGTACGATATGAGTGCTACAAAAATAGATCAGCCGCCGGGGCCGGAATTTTCCAGTTGCTTGGATTATGATCTCTATTTTTATATACTTTAATGAGAATTCCAGAAGTCTCCGATACGATAATTGAGAAAAATGAGTAAGTCGTTTTAAGAATACAAGATCGCTTTGTCACTGTAAAACTAGTTTAAAGACCCGCAAATATTGCGAGCTATCGGAGTCTTACATGTTCTCACCATTAGGGTTCGAGACAATGGGTACTTTGGGTCCATCAACCAAGAAATTCATCAAAGATCTCTCGGAGCGTCTCAATGAGACCTCTGGTGACCGAAGGGCTGGCAGCTTTTTTGCTCAAAGGCTGAGTCTCGCCATTCAAAGGGGCAACGCTGCTAGCCTTTTGGGAACCATGTCTTGTGGGGACGCCCTTGAAGATTTTTTTAGTTTACAAGGTTTATGTAAGTTATAAATTGTAAATATTGTGAATACATTTTCTTTAGAGTTGTTAAAAACTATCTATGATGATTTGTAAAGAATTTCAAGGGTTTATCCTGAGAATCATTTCTTGAATATCATCAAATTGAAGGTGGTAGGGCTTTTGTGCAAAGTCCGTCTGGGGAAGTACCACCCCCTTGCTTTTTTCTGCCACAAAGCAGCAGTGTTTGCACTGCTGTGTTTCGGTTGGAAGGGGAAGGGATCCAGGGAAATTACTGGCACATGAGACACACCATGTTTGTTCTCACGGTGGGAACGCGCTTTGCTGTCTTGTTACTCGTAGTGTCAATTATGTTACTAATAAGACAGTGGGCGCTATGGGCGGTGGTGACCACTTACCATCAGGTTGCCCACAAGCCCCCCGCTTTCTCACTTGTTACATAAAAAGAAATTACTTGCGCGATTTTAAAAATTAATAAACGTTCTTCTAAGCTCTAAAAATTATAAACTTACTATATGTCAAATAACAATCACTTTGTTAGAATTAGCAAATTACTCTTTAAAAATAAAAAATACATCTGAGAAATTTAAATTTGATTGAATTTATCAAGGATAATTATTGATACCTTGAATGCTATTAAATTTGCAAAGTTGCTGCATTTAGTCTCCAGAATAAGCTCATTAAAAGCTTTTAAAAGGTTGTACGTACATAAACGAACAGAAACCATGTTTAACATGATAAGCGATATGCCAAGGCCATCGCAAAAACAAGTTTGCAAGACAAACTTGTTGAAGATCCATAAATAAGTACACACTTATTGGGGTTTTTTTTTTCTGTCATGGGTGAGTAAACGCAAGTGAGCCACGCGATCTGAAGCGGTGGCCAACCCTCGTCTTTTTGTGGTATACTTTGATACCAATAAGAAAACAGAGCGCGCTGTCACTCTTAACCCGCTAGCCGTGACTCCTGCGCGTGTTTCGCTCTACACACAACACAAAAACCTCTACACAAAACAAATTTAGTGTATGTACACACTTCGTCTCTAACCGTCTCTTGCTCAGAAACTGTTGTTTGATGTTTCATAGATATCTGCTGTCAAAAATGGCTTCCGGCGCTTCCAACGTAAAAGACGCGCTTTCAGTTCTTGAGATTATTGATTTGGTATTAGAAGAAGAGAAGAGAAGAAAACATAGATTTCGTATAAGACCCTATTTTTTAATATTTATCAATAATTAAAAATAGAAAATCGATTTGTCACTCTGCGCGACTGTCAAATGATTACTCCACTCCCCTTCACCCGCGCGGGGGTGAAATGTGTAGATGTTTTCCGTCGGGCATGGAAAGCAAAAACATAGTCCACATAACCTTAAAGCACAATTTTGACAGCTTAAATGTGTAGAGAAACATGTTTTGTATTGAGGTTTTTGTGTAGTGTGTAGACCGAAACACGCGCAGGAGACACGGCTTAAGAACAAAGATGGATTGTCTCATGTGCCGGTAATTTCACAATCCTTTAAATCAAAACACAGCAGTGTAGTCACTTCTGTTTATACGCATCGGATTAGTACTTCTCCAGAGAAAGACTTATCACAAAAGGCATCAAAATGAAAAATATTTTCAGCATCAAAATGAATTTAACTCTAACTGCCGGTCGCAGAAACCTACTTAAAAGTTAAACTTCCCCTAAATCAGCTGCCGATGCATTCTTTGTCAACTAGATAGAAAGTCTCAACAGACTCATCAACGTAACTGAACAACTTTCTGCGAATAAAACTTTCAGGAAATGAAAAAAACGGCCTCTACATACAAACTGTCCTATCAAGTTTGCAATTTGTATAGTGGCCGATTTTATTCTTTCAGTTCCTGAAAGTTTTATAAGAAATATGTTCAGTTAGGTTGACTGATCATGCCCTTTCAGTTTTCAGAAACTTGTCCCTTACACCCTGTATAGCTATGTATCTTGTAGATAATTGCTAGTGAATTCAAAGACTAATTCGGCATACATTGCTGGGAGGCTTGCTATGTTAATTGCAATATCCTTACTTCAACGAGCAATGTATGCCGAATTAGTCTTTGAATTCAGCTAGGTGTGATCGTGGCTTAAGCTAGTAAGTGGTGTGTAGGAGTACGTTAAATAGATTTTAATGTAAGGTTACTTACTCGGCTCAAACCAGCAGTTTCCTCGCCCAACTAAAGGAATCAGCAAGATTTTTCCTCTTAGGTCGTATGTGCCCTCTATTCTTATTTTTGGAACCCGAACTTTGGTGACAAAATCGTACGTTTTTCCGTCAACTCTGAAATAATTAAATATATGTAGAGATATCTGTGATTGATTCTTATAGAAGGGTTCACAATTTTATCAAGATAAAATAATAAGGACAAGGACTCGATTCTTGAAAATCACCGGGTGATATGAATATTACTTTTGAGGCTTTAAAAATTCAAATACACCCTGGTAAACTGTTAAAAAGTTCATCGAAAATATAATAATTAACAATTATACACTACTGCCCCATGTCATAATTCGCAGGAATCGAAAAGAAAACGTAGTAATTTACGCGATAAGGCATAATTTCGCATGAATTGTAATACATTTTTCATGAATTTTCCATTTTCTGGGAACTATATGGAAAATTGACGTAGGGGTCATATGTCAAATTTTTCCTGTATCCTTCGGAATATTGAGAGTCTTGTGAGGACGCCCTCACACGTAGTTTCCAAAAACTTTGACTACTTCATATTTAACGAATATAAAAATTGACTTCCAAAACCGGACCATGGACACAATTCTTGAAAATCACCGGGTGATAAAATATCACTTTTGAGACTTTAAAAATTCACATTTACGCTGATAAACTGTTGAAAGGTAAATCAGAATACTTGAAAATTAACAATCAAGGACTGCTTTATATTTTATGAAGATCAATCTTAACTTTTGAAAAGAAAAATCTGTGATTTTGAATTTTTTGAGTGATATTTTATCACCCGGTGATATTCGAGAATTGGTCCCCAGGTCCCTATAGCTAGTAGCTTCGAAGTAACTATCCTGCTATTCATCATCATAACACCCTATGTAACGTCCACTGCAGGACTCCCTGTCTTGTGCACCATGAAACGCGGCTGTAGGTGACCGCAGTTTGTAAGATGGTACGATATACATAAGGTCGATGCTGCCGGTCCTCCAGGTTCATAATCCCTTAGTCGCTCATGACACCCACCACGCCACGGGAAAATGGGAAAATTCGCTTTCTATATTTTGATTAGCATTTCTTGAAAATAGCGCGATTCAGAGACCGTACAGCGCCATCTGTTGGTAGGTTTTGGTTAAAATAAGATTATAAGCTTGGTCGGTCGCCAAGGTTCCCATTTTATTTAGCAATTTGTTCTACCTGGTGGTACTAATGGGACGTGCAAATGTGATAATAACGATAAAAAAATCTTCATTCTTATTAGTAGGAGAAATAATTAACTCAATGAGCACAATTCATTAAAAAATAACTACAAAATACAGTCAACAACTAGCTAGGTAACTATCATGTCAATTAGTTAGTTTTACCACTCAGTCGATCAAACAGTCGCACCAGATACCAGGGCCACATGAAGTTGTAGGGTATATTAAATAAAACGCTCGGAGTTTGAGCTCCTAACGTTATGCACCGTCATTTCTTAAGGGACTGCTTTTCGTTTAAATCAGTATTAAGCATCGTTGTAAAGCGTTCTCAATATCGATCACGTTTTTAAGAATGAGGTTTTTTTAATTGGTAGAGACTTACTGACTCGCCAGAACTTCGGTCTTGCCAAAGCCAGTCACTATAACATTGTCCAACGCTGCGTTGACGTTGACTGGTCCATCGCCTTGTAAAATTCTGATTTTAGGAATATTCAGCGGGTCTAATGGAGGCAGGTTGATCTCTGGCAAACCTGAAAAAATATGGGAAAAAGATCTAGACTAAGTGGATACTCGTAGTGCATAACATGCTAGGTCTACATATTTCCCTCGCAGCCGGATTACCGTCATGGTATCATGTAACACTTGTTATGTTAATGGTTCCTCCTATCGGAGCGTAACATCTCAAGCAAGTTACGACATATCATCACTATCTTGTCTTGTTTGCAACTTAGACATTACTTAGATTGATTAGAAATGCTAGACAGATAAATATTGCAATCGATAACTTTTTAACAATGAATGACCTTGGAGTTATTGACTCTACAAAAGACTGACATTTAGTCTGAAAACGTGTTTGATTTGTAAGTCAATATTTTGTAAATTAAGAGGTGATACCAGACGGGTCATCGCATGAGCATGGTGAAGAAATAGCGCTTTCGCTTTCCGCAAGTTATGTACACGTTTCGTAATTGAGGCTATACGACTAGTCTAGTGGCAAGGCAAAACCCTACTACGCCTAACAAATACCTACTAATCAGAAGCTATCTCTGGATTTACAAAACACTGAAGACACTGAGTGTCACTGGCTCTCGTTCAAATAAAAAAAAAAAAATTTGTCAAATGTCAAATCTTGAGCTGAAAAATCGTCGAAAACTCTTTGGTCGAAAAGAAAATAGCAGAAAAAGAGGAAAATGAGGCAAATAACACAAAAATGGGGGAAATTGGGACAGGAGCGCAGCGGTGCCGCGGAGTGAATTTCCACGAGTGGCACAGTATTTGAGTTGTTTAGTTGTGCAACGAACCAGGCGTTCAGCAACCGTTCTGGCTACTTACGCAGCTGACTGGTTTTTAACCACATATTTGTATGCAGAAAATATGTATAATTTTGCATAAAATGCATGATGATGGTTCAGAAATATAATTAAAAGTTATTAAAATAAAATTCATTAAACAAAAAAGGTACAAAGGAAACATCTGTATTTCCACAATTCGACCAAAACTTCATTAGGTAATGCCCAATGCACACAGTACAAGTTTTGAAAAGCTGTTGGCAATGATCCAGTTACAAAGAAAATTTCAATCGAGTTACTAAAACAGCAAGCACGTTTTAAGCATCGAACCTAATCGTATCAATGCCAATTAACCGGTGCACATGAAATGTATAATGAGTACATATTTATTTTACCCTTTTATCATTTATAAGTATTTTAAAAACCTAAAGTTGTATTTTACCTGGACCCAAAGCGTCGAATAATTGTTGAACTGCCTGCCGTGAGCATTCATCGAAGTCTGGATCGCTTTTCAAACATGTCTTCACGAAGCTTGCTGAAATTATAAATTTTAGATTAATGGCCAAAATATCTGATATACTATTTGCCATGTAAGAGGCCTTTTCAATAACTCTGACACTAGGATTGCTAAGTTCGGTCAATGGCCTTACAACACACATAATATGATGGTGATAATTTACGGGTTGTACAAATTATTGTGTATGTTTGGTTTATTTTTGTTTTCAATCCTTTAATATAAGTACCTAAATCCTTAAAGTACCTACCTACAACACTAAAGCATTAGCAATGCGGTGCGGAAGTGTTTCTTTTTGTGCACTGATATAGATCCCATATCCAGCAGTGCACTTTCGGCGGATATGATAATGATGCCTCTTGTTGGTTAGAACTAGTTAGAAGTTTTCTCCAATTTTATTTATTTTATCTTAAGATCTTCGTAAAGTATCTAAGTTGTCGGCCCGACGCCTGTCACAGTACACTTGAGTGAATTAATTTCAAAATTATTGACGAGAGTGAAACAACGCTAGTGAAATTGCCGAAAATATTTATTGTTGACCTTGTGGGTATGTCGCTATGCTGAGTAAATTCGTAGGAGTTCATTGCCCAATACAACACTCTCCAACCTTGACATTGAAAGTGAAATCAATATTCTGTCTCTTATTTACCAATACAAATATGTTTTTTCATAACCTCTATTACAGTACTCTACTACAAGTTTCAATGTTGATGATAGTCGAAGCTTATGAACACTCAATCAATCAAATATATAAAGCAAAAATAAACAGATAAGTTAAAAAATATCAAACACATACTCTAAGCGTCTTTCATCTAATCAGTGGTAATGCCTACCATTACAACTTACTACAACTTACTACAACTTCATGGCAATAATTCCGTAATAGGTATCAGTGCAGCCTGTTACTCTAAGATAAACTTTTATGTAACAATGATTTACGAAATATTTGTGAAAGATTTGATTCTGAAATATTTATCTAACTCATTGTTTATTGAATCAATGAACAAACTAGAATTATTGCATAGCAATCGAAACTTCATAAAATCAACACTATCACAGTACAATTAGCTTAAAATATACTCTACATCCACTTCAAAGATCAAGATCCAAAAATGCAAGTACTTACGCTGGGTCTTATAATATTCGCCGTAAGTATAGTGTAGCACGCACGTCACTATAATTAATTTGAACTGCATTTTTGTCTATTGGTGAGGTCGGGTGTGCCTCGAGCACGCTCGAGGAGCAGCTTCGATACTAACAGCGTGGTCCGACCACAGGCGTCTGCGCACCTAGGGGGGGAGACACGCAATTGCCAATAATGTAAATAAAACTTTAACTTGTATTGCTTAAGTTCATATAAAACGACCAAAAAATATTTAAGCGTTTTTTAAAGATTTAAAAAACTGATAGGTACCCAGAGTTATTTTCCTGCAGATAGTTTTTTTAAGGATGAATTTTGAAACGTGCTAGGTTATAACATCGTTCGGAAAGTTTAGGACCTTTCCATTCGCTTAAAGGGCAGTTGTCTGACTTAAACACAAAGGAGAGGCCTTGGGTCGATAACACATTGCGGCTTTCTTTCTTTCGAGGCTTAAACACTCTCAAGAATTTAAAAGAATTTAATTAATTCATCTTCGAATTCTGGAATGCTCTTACCACCAGGAGGAGCATCCTCGATTCATGCAAGTTGCAATACTATTGGCCTGACCCACATGCAATTCCTACACAACTAGTTGTAACCAGAACCTAAAATGTGTTATAAGTGTTACAACCGTTCCGTAACATCAATTTCTTCTTTCTTTCACAAAACTTCAATGTGGTAATCGGTACTTGCAGTCATTATTCGCTATTGTTTCGTATTGGGTTGTATTTACTTCAATGATTGCATTAATTTCTACAACAAAGATACTTATAGATGCTTTAGTTGTTACCAATTTGCTTATCTTAAATAGTTTTAGTCTTGTTTGGGTGATTTTTATGAAAAGGCTACCTGTGTCATTTCATTTCAATGTTAACTTATTTTTATGTAAAGTTCCCCTCGACATCAAAAAGAAAGAAAATATGTGTCAGTTACAGACTGAAACAAAGAATCAACAGAACATAGTTTTACGTTTAGAAAATATGGAATATTTAGGAAGACTGTGAAGAAGCTAATACATAAATCTATGTTTACAGTGTAAAAGAGACAACACAACAATCTAAGGTAAAGTAAGTGCTCATAAATATACACGTTTTGCAAAAGATTTTGTGCCAGTGTCCAAATCAATATTACGAAACTTACGCACGAGTGCGAGAAGGCTTGCCTGAACCATAGGTCAATGTCGTTCCAAATCGTAAAGGGAGACTTTTGAAATGGCAATTTTAAAGCAAGTAACAGCCTCTTGTTTATTTTTTAAATTGTGTTTATTTATACATGTACTCGTACTTGTTTACTATATACATACATCTGTACAGGATCTTAACGAATTCGCGTTGGTAGAACTTTTTAGGCTTATTTTGAAGGAGTGATACAAATTATATTTCTTGATTTTGAAAATTTTACCTAAAATCTTCTAGAATTCAAAAAGTTTCCTCAACGTGTTCTTTTTCAGAATTCAAATTGACTTATGTTTATAGCATCAGCCCTGTACATTCAAAGATATTTGAAAGAGCGCGTGAGTTTTTATTCTCGCTTCTTTTTTTCCCACCTTGGCGCCAATTTGTTCGTGAAGCAATGTAGTTTAGCTGACGTCATTTAGAGATTTTAGTATCCAACAATGAATATTAAATTTTTAGGATCTGGATTCAGATGTTTAAGGTTTTGGTATAATTTGAAAACCTCTTGTGTCATTGAAACCCATGAAAGTGAAGAACTGTTGTTCTTCGAATTTTTATTTGCTTCTCCATTATGACAAGAGGAACGGGCCGATTCGTATGAAGAACTAAAAGGATTTCACTTTTTTTGAAAATTTGCAGAACAAAAGTTGTTCAGTATCATGATTCATGAGTAAAAGCTTTCATGAGAATTCTTTTTCGCATGTTCAAGTTTTTTAAGTGGAATTCTAGGTCTATATAATTAGAAATTTATTCTAATACTTGTATATGACTGTATGCTTCCCAAATAAATAATAAAAAAGAAATATAGTTATGCCAAACACTCCTTTAAAGGTAATTTTATTTTACCAAAAAGAGCTAGGTCAAAGACCCTAAAAGTATATTTTTTATTTGAATATATTTAAATACTTGACACACTAAAATCATGCATAATTTATGGGTTCTTTTGTCTAACTTAAGCAATTTATAAATTAACAAATACCGTTAAAAATGGTGGGTGCTTACTTACACAAACAAATAAGTACGTTTTTGCTAGCATTATATGTACAATCACTCCAAAGAGTGTGGCTGGAGTACGAACGAATATTATACAAATTTCAGATGTATTGCAATATTAAACAAAATTTACTACATCGCGCTACATTGCACGTTATAAATTGTTGTCAACTGCATTATTAACTCAAAATGATATATGATTTTACTTATAATTAGATGTAATTGTCCTAAAATATATCATGCCAAGGTTAAGGCCTGATGTAATGTGAGATAATATTAAATACTCTGTCAGTAGCACCACCCTCGACTTGGCTCCCAGTCAAGATGAACAGCAGGCTGGAAGCTATTCTAATCTAGTTCATCATAATTTCTTATAATTAGAGGAGTTTTCTTTAGTTCCATAAAAGTTATCTCTTCATGGAATTTCTTCGGTATGGTTTTTATAAGAAATTCAGGCTCCGTCTATTTTTGATTCTGTATTAATTTTACCAGTCCGTCATTTATTTGGTTCTTTTATATTTTAGTCTATTGTTGATTGTTGAATATTATTTTTAAAAACGTGTTTTTATTTTCTTCTTTTATTAGCCTTCAGTAGCCTTTTTATTTACATCAAGTTCAATGCTAATATACTGGCCGATGAAACTTGATTTAGTGCTGCATTACCAGTGTCAGCTTTTTACAAGTTGTCTATCCTGAACAACGAGTATCTTGCTGGTAAAAAGTTACAGTATATAAAATGTATAAAAAAAGCGTTCATTGGACTAAAAGTTCAGTCTATTATTATTAAAGAATCGTCTCCGCATGAAAGCTTGCCTTCACATGCATTAATATGCAAAGCAAAGATATTTACAGCCTGAATCTTGGGAGAGAAAATATTAAATACTCCTCATTCCTAGCAATTGACTATTTCTTATACTGTTATAGACATCATCTTAAAGCAAATTTTCATTTGCTTCTTTGCTGTGTTTATAAAATTATTACAACATAATAATTATGAAAATGATTTAATTTTAACACTTCCTGTGTTTGGATAATCTACCAAGTAGAAAATCGCAACGTTGAAATGCGTATAGAGGTGTCAAATTTCACAACATCAAGCAGGACCACGGTAGCCTAGTTGGTAAAGCGTCTCCGGAACTGACGGAGGAGACACAGGTTCGAATTCAGCCTATGGTTGTAAAATTTTGCGATATTCTACTTTGTAGATAATAATTATGGTTTTACCTCCAACATCTCCATCCGCATCCATCTTCCATTTAGGGATAAGTCCGCCTTTGCATACTATTCTTGTTTGTAATTTGTCTCCTTTTATTTGTGATGCAAAAAGAATATACAGGGTGTTAATTTGATTGCGTGCCATAGCTTAGGGGCGGGATCAGTATCAGTAACTGAACAAATTTTCCTAAGGAAGATAGGTCGAAATACGAAAAATCAAATTTGAACTTCCATACAAAATGCGCTATCAGCTGATGCAGTTTCTATGGGAGGTCAAAAAATTATTTTCGTATTTCGACCTATGTTCCTTGGGAAAAGTGGTTCAGTTACTGATACTGATCCCGCCCCTGAGCTATGGCACGCAATCAAATTAACACCCTGTATACATATACATACATACATCTTGTACCGAATTGGCATTTGTGCGTGAAGGTCCAAACCCACGCAAGTTTGTGCCTGGTACTTATGATGGAAGTCCCACTTCTGGACCGTGAGCTCACAAGTTCATAACAGCTGGACTTGACGTAATATTTTTAATACCTATACATTGGCTGGCGAATGATTTGTCAAAGACCAAATGAATATTCTATTAAATATAGGGTGACTTTTAAACAGCTTTTGATACAACTAAGCAAACAAAAGACGTGGTATCCTCGTGGTAAGCAGATGCGGGATCAGCGGGATTTGCGGGACTGTAAAAACACCTTAATTTTAGAAAAGATATGGTCGTGCGTGTACACGATTATGAACACATTTTTAGGGTTTCGTAGTAGTCGTCTTATCTTATCTTATCTTAAATCTAGAAATTTTTTTTAGAGTACCTACAAGTAAAGTCATGATTTTTACTTTCGAGCGGAGTATTCGTAAAAAAAAAAGATTTTCAAATTTTCTCAAAAATGTGTTCTATATCTCTTATACATCATAAAAAACAAGTCTCCCAAAAATGTCCGTCCGTCGGTCGGTCGGTCGGTCGGTCGGTCAGTCCATCGGTCGGTCTGTCCGTCACGCTTTAGCCTAGCAGCTAAACGAATGGTCCGATTGGCACCATATTTTGAATTTAAGAGTTTTATGCAAATCCATCGAAGGGTTCCAAGTGGTTTCCTGCTGGCTCTCATTTTGAGGGTTGCTGTCATACAACGAAAATGAAAAATTGAAATTTTCGCAAAAACGGCTCATAAAATCTTGATGAAACTTTGCATGACCAAGCATCTCCATTGAAGGTATTTGCGGCAGTATAAATTGGTCTGTGTGATTTCATATAAAGGGTGTTCCAGTACTACTAAAACATAAACATGTGATTTACTCATAATTGTTTCGATTGAGTTTACTTTAATTTTCTATAATTTTAATTCTGGATTGGTTATATACCTGACTGGATAAAATATTTGTTTTTATTTTTTTGCAAAAATGTAGTATACAACAGGGTGTACCAAAAACTGAAAGGGATTGCTCAGTAGACTAAACTGATCAACTTTCCGTAAGAAACATGTGATGGGAAATTAGGAAATGTAAAAAATCTTCATGCAAATTCGGTAATATCTATTGATCTGTGAAAGTTCATATGAAGGTTTGTTCCAGTACTATCAAAATTTAAACATGTGATTTACTCGAAATAGTTTACGGTTAGTTTCTTGTAATGTTTAACAATTTAAATTCTGAATTGATCTGCATATTTCATTTAAACATTTCTTTAAAACCTAAATATAAGTTTCCAGTAGATACTTTTTCCTTGCATATCGCGAGAAAGTAAGTGCAGTGTTGCTGTACCATTTATTTTTCTTGTGTGGGGTATCGTTAGATAGCTCTTTTAAAAACAATGTGAGTCTTTGTATGTCAGTTTCCGAAATATTTAGCTTGAACGCACATTTTTTTGTTGGAGTTGGGTATTCCCTCCTCCTGCCATCTAAACGGTTTTCAATGGAAAGAGAAAAAATTCAAAGAAGTATATATGTAAAGTTTGTGCAGTCGGTTACCGGACATATTGTGTAAGAACACAATATGTCCGGTAACCGACTGCACAAACTTGAACGTTAGATTCTAACCATGAATCTGAACAACTTTTCCAAAGAACATAGGTCGATACGATAAAAAATTTCGGCTTCCCATACAAACTGCATCATTTGATAGCACATTTTGGCAGGTCAACTTTTTTCTCGTATTTCGACCTATGTTTAAATTTGTGCAGTCTGTCACCGGACACATTGTATGATGAAATTAAAAGGAAAACTATCACAGCTAAGTAGGCTTTAGAGGTTGATGAGCTATAGTCGTAAAACTGTAGTCGATAGAGGTAGATATAAATCTTAATAACGATATAAATTTGCAAAAAACCTCTAGAAACAAATTTATTTTTGATGTCCTAAAAATGAACTTTATTGCTTCCAAAAATACTATGGGTATATCGGAACCCTCGGCGCGAGAGTCAGAATCGCACTTAACCGGTTTTTTTTTCTGTTATATTGACATATACTCGTATCTCTATCCGTTATAAATTAAGATTTTTCCTTTCGCAAACTTCAGAAATGAGGGGGGGAACGGTATTTTTATTTTTGTCATTTTTCATCATAACTTGAGAAATTATGATAGGTACTCCATTCGACCTAGTAACGACAATTTAAATTTTTACCCCCCTTGACAAAAAGTCATAATTAATTTTTTTAAATTCTTTTGATTGCAATAAAGTTGGGTAATTTTGTTCTAAAAAAAATTACTTGATAGCGTGAATGGTTGCTGAGATAAACAGGTGTAACAGAACAGACAGTCAGGCGAAGTCGCACCATACGGGTTCCGTTTTTTCCATTTTGGTATAGAACCCTAAAAACTATTCCTATCAAGACGATAGCGTGAGTGGCATTGACGTAAGGAAAACGCTGCGCCCCCTGGCGTAGTTTCCAAAATCTTTGGTGAGTGGTTGCTGGGATAAACAGGTGTGACAGACAGACAGACGAAGTCGCACCATAAGGGTTCCGTTTTTAACATTTTGCTTCGGAACCCTAAAAACCTTTATCACTCCCTAGCACTCTTGCAAGCCTAGTACTAGAAAGAGGAGAAAGCCCGTTTAGACTTAGAATGGTCAGGGACGCTTTTTCCAATCGCGGGGACGCTAGTTGTATACTTAAAATATTTTTTCATCCCATCTATTCGAAAATCGCTGAACGGTTCGTCAATAAAGGCGAACAAAATAGCTGTTTTCTCCAAGAGACTTTCGTAGCGGGTAAAAATGGGATTTAAAATTAGAATTTGAATTTAGGTCTACCATAGGGGTCAACCATAGAGGTCGAACCAAAATATTGTATGAAAAATGATACTGGCCGGTTGTACGTACTATTTAAATTATTCTGAATATAAAAAAAGAAATATGCTTGAAATGTAAACAAGACTACCAACCAAAGAGGTTCTGTTGCTAAGTGATACAAAAATGTCAATAAGTTGTTACAAATAATACTTAATATGATTTTTAGTATTGTTTCATCAAGTAATAATATTGTAATGGTGTTTTATATTTAAAATTAATCACGAGTGTGTGTCTCAATGAGCCTCTTATTCTTTTCTCATAGAGGGAGATGAAAAGTAGAGTGTATTACGCGGCTGCAAAAATATTTTTACCTTGGGTGACCTATTGAATCCCTCGCTACGTTCAGAATTCTACTCAAGAATCCTTCACTTCGCTCTGGATTCAAAATAGCGCCCTCGCCTTAAAAATGTATTTTACAGCCTTGTGATACAATCTACTATTGTTTAAATATCTTTCCGGGCTGGGAATGAACATGGGACGTTATAAGAAGAATAAGAACTTACTAAATCTACCAATCAGGTCTCAGGTCACTCATACGACAAAGCCACATAGTTTATCTCTGTAGAAACTATTACTGTAGACTGTTTTATGACTGCGAAGTAGGTTACAAACACACAACACAATAGTGTAAAGGTCCACTAAAACAACCACAAGTGTTCAATAAAGCTTTTAGGACTGATGATTCTTTCTGAGAATTGGATAGGGTTTCTTCTGGCCTTCAGGTGACACTTTTATGAGGTTTTCCACTTGAGCTGTATTTAATTTAAGAGCTTGGCTCTTGTCGATGGAGTAACTTCCAGTCATCACGTTGTATTGCTAGCTGCTTTACTTTCTGAAACGACACGACATTGACCTTTTCTTTTATTTGGTCGAAGTAGCTTCGTCCTCTCTTTCCTTCATAATGTTTTTCAGGACTTGAGCTGTACTTGATCAAAATTCCAACTAAAAAGATAGCTCCATTTTTAGGGTTCCGTGGTCAACAAGAAACCCTTATCGTTTTGTCATTTATTATAAAAAAATTTAAGGTACCTCCCGTATACGGCAAGTGGGGATGAAGTTTTTTTCTTGTCGACCTCTAGTGTGGGGTGTATTTAGATAGGTCTTGAAATATTGTGAGTTAGCACTTTATGATTTATGGATCCGTTTGAGAATTCACCGCTTGAAACTTTGTACTCACATGTCTTCTACTTTAGCAAGAAAGTTTACTATTAACTAATGAGCAAGAACTAATTGAAAAAATAATTATTAGATTAGATCTTTAGATTAATATCTTAATATTTAAGTACAAACTTTCAAGCGGCGAATCCACTTGACGCTTTGCATTCATTGGTTTTAGAAGACCACACTGATTGATAAAGCCAAGATCAACCTTGTGATCCTAATGCATTGATAATAACTAGGTATCCTTCTAAAATTACTATGTATCAGGCACAAATATATAAATCTTCATGACGTTTGCCTTTAAATGGAATCGTCGATTGACCCGATTCCTATCTATCTGAGGTCAAAGTTAAACCAGTGCGTACAAAAAGTATTTATTAAATAATTATTTACAAATACTTATCAATAGAAATTCTTAGCAAAGAAATGTTAGAAAACTAAGCGAAAATCATAAATATTACAATTAATATCTATAGCAACGCATCATGTATAATCTAAGTACTTAAACAGATACGTAAAAAAAAATTATAAGAAAACAGTAATAGCCACGCAACGCACTCTTTACAGACATACAATTTGATAATACAGATTTCCCATAAAAATACTGCTTTTCCGAAACTTTCGGCTTTGGTCTCAGATACCCGATACTAACATTCACTGAAATAACACTTGGATTACATATAGATTTCTCAAGTCTGTAGGAGCGCTTTTCTTTGTATCCTCAACCTGATCTCCAAGCATCACCCAGCACACGTACTCCAGCTGTTTACATATGGCGAGTATTACCAAACCCTCCGTGTCCAGATTGAGAAGCGCCCTTGTTGAAACCCATCTGAAGGTTCAGCTCGGATTCGTGTGCTCTCAACTGCTCCTCCGTAAATTGACGCTCATTCTTCTCCGCCATCTTTGGGCCTAGGGTTGGGCCGGTGAATTCAGGGTGTTTCTGGGTCTGAAGGACAGTAATAAACAACATATTTATATCAAACATAATTATTAGAATTATACGTGTACTAAAATATCTGAAAAATACAAAATCAGAACTAGATACTGTATTTACAACAAAGACAGTAACTTACAATTCTGCCTAAAGCGTAGAGACATAATGTGACTTGAGGGATGTTACGCCTCTCGAAGAGATCCGCTGTCTGGAATATTTCTTCCTCGGGCACTCCGTACTTCTTGATGGCAGCTTGGAACCTGAAATTCAACAATTCGTCTCAAGTTTAATGGTATACCTTAAGCATGTTAACTTTGTAATACTGGAAGAAGATCCCATCACTAAACACTAGTAATTTTTATAGTGGTTCTCACCTTTGAATGTTCTCCATGAGTTGGAAGTTCGTTCCCTTCTCTTGGATCTTTTTGACAGATCCAGGGGCCAGTTTGTTGGCGAGCTTGCAAAGAATGACTCCATTCTTGAGGATATCTTCGTACTCTCCACTAGGAACAGGTTCCCCAAGGACCCCGAAGATCCACTCCAGAACTTCTTTTTCCTGCTCCTTGTTTCTGGCCTGAAAGATGAAAACTATCTTTAAATCCCTGAGAAATTTTTGATTCTCGTTCCGTAAAATAAAAATAGAAATAGCGCGCTCTCTGCTGCATTTGTTAAACGGGATCGTAGGATTTAAAGTAGTGAGCATTTAAAACATGATTTAGGTACTTGAATTTTTCTTCCTAAATACTTGTTTTTCGTAAAATTATGAGAATAGAATCATGAAAATTTCGAAAAGAATTTCTTAAACAATATATTTGAAAATCCATCATAATTCACATAGACGCTAATCCCTGTTACTAACGTCAAAATAACGTTAAACAACCCGCCTTGCGTGCGGAAAATAGTAAAATGTTTGTCAATAAACGCTGAAAGTCTTGAACATGGGCCATAAAACACGCGCTCCAGTGCCAACTCGTTATGTTTCCAGAATCATCTCCCAAAATAGCACTAACGCAAACAAGCTATCTCTTATGAAGACTGGAAAAGCTATAGCTATGGCATGTTGGGAGGAACGCTGGAGCATTCCGAAATTTTAATATAACAGCACACTTGCTTGCTGCTATATTCAGTGGCAAAAATTATAATGCACTTGAAACCTGCTACATACATTAGCCAAAATGTTGTTCAAGACTCATTGATGACGGCAATAACCAAACTGTGTTACTGAATGACGTCTGATGATATGTAAGCGCCAGACATTGCTGAACCCAATTATATCGAAAGTAACGAGTTTCTTGAAAAATATCTGAGCCAAATTCACGTAAATTTTGATCCATTTTTCGTTGAGCGTCTGATATTTCAACTTTGTTTTGTTTGGTGTTGATTAAAATGTACCTATTACTTTGATCTGTCATCGGCTGTATCTAAATCAACATTATTAACCAAGAATGAAATGTTTGAAGTAGAAATTTCACTTTTCTCGATGTTGTTTACATCGACAGACGAGACGACATTGGAAGAATTTCAACACCTACTTGCTTGCTCTCATTTTATTCTTAATGGAGCCTATGATGCAATCGACGCATAATTTAAAGATTTTGGAAATTGTTGTACAAAAGTTAATGTTATAACTAGTGGGCTTATGAAAGTGTATTTGAACTAACTAAATGTAATCCTTAGAGAAAAAGTATTTAATTATTTCGACAAAATGTAACATCGTACACATTTTGCTAATGTCAAAGCAGGCGTTGATAGCCTGTTCTTGTTATCCAAAACTTCACTGAAGTGTCATATGTCAAACAGAGCGATGACAGCTGTGAACAGCTGCGCATGCGACTATAATGCTGCTTTAATCTTGCCATTGACGTCATAGTATGAGAAAGTAAACGGTCTTAGTATAAACACGTCGGCATTGTTTATATTCGACTCTCATTTAACAATGTTTTTTATAGATTTTTTTTATAGTTTAGACATTTGTTATTTCCGTAAAAAGAACTATGAGAAAACAAAGCAAAATGGTTTAGGTTTAGCTATCTACAAACAATTTGCCACAGAATAAATAATAGATAGTACGCCAAATACACAGACGCTACTGAAAATTATTAAAAGGGATAGCTTATGAAAGGCAACAGATGCACAAGATATTGTACAAGAGCACAACAAAATAAAGTAAATAAATGAAAATGAAACCGTTAAAGAAGATAACATTAATATGCTATTATATGTAGACGACAAAATAGTTGCACAAAAATTACGTACTGGCATCGTGGATGAACTTGTAAGGCACTAGTAACTAGGACTCTAAGAGTTATAGGAGCGAGCTTTCGCTACGATTTTATGCTAGGCACTGAGCGAGAATCCCGCCCGCCCGGCGTCTTCGAAGATGCGTGGGCGCCGCCCAGAGTTTTTATACATGGTGGATAAAATACCTATAATTTTGTTGTATTTCTTATTTTTTAATACGTTTTTAATTCTATGATTTTCTTATAGTCTTAGCTTATTACTCTAGAAGGACTGTTAGGAATGTACGGCCGAAAATGAAACAGTTTTTCAAAGAAGGATTTCACCATTTCTTTATATGAATTTCGTTGCACTTTTATATTTCAGTTATTAACGTTGTTAATTTTTTTTGGATCTTTTAAGATAATATCAACTCTTCACAGTTAGATGATCATTTTTGAAGACTGCAAATAGGCCGATTACTTCGGAGGTGTTTTCTTAACCTCGTATAGCACTGAAACAAAACTGAGGTTGATATGACGATGGAACAAGCTTGCCTCGGCCTATTCACTTGCGACTTGAATAGATGGGCTAATCTTGCTAAGCTATTCCTACAAATATATTATAATCATCTCAAAGATATTTTGTATCACTGTGAACTCAATATCCTGAAGTATGGCAATAAAACATATTTTTAGCTCCATTGACCGCAAATGTCATTAGGAAACGGGATAAATAAAATAAATTTTATTTTACACCGGAATAAAACAATTTCTCATGTTTACAACCTTTTATTAGGTTTTTAAGCTGTCAATGTATTGGATGTTGTTTCAACTGTGATATAATGCAGAATTTATGATTGTAGTAACTTTTGTATACATTTGCGAGTGAAATTCTTACTAAAATATAAATTATAAGATATTTTGGAAGATTTAATGAAACATTTTCTATTCTATTTTATTTACATACATACATACATAACATCACGCCTTGTTCCCGTCGGGGTAGGCAGAGACCACAGTTCTCCACCTGCTACGATCTTGATATACTTCCCTTGCTTTTCTATTTTATTTATTTAGCACAAAAAAGTTATAGCTATATCTTGGCTATATCATGCATCGTAAAGTATTTAAATTTACTCGTCACATTCTAAAAAGTAATTGTGTCGGAGATACATAACCTTTTATGATAATTCACATGTGGGGCCGAACTGTACCTCCTCATCTCTACCTGTGGGTATCGTAAAAGGCGACTATGGGATTTTTAACTGGAGGGCAGCAGCGTTATTCTGCGTGTCGTACCTTATTTCTTATTTACTGCGGTCACCAACAAACGCGGTCCTTGGTGTGTGGTGTGGTGCCAGTCGCGCTAACAAACTTAAGAATGGTGATTATGGTATTTTCCCTCCAAAATCCTAGAGGGTGCCTCCAGTCTAGCTGTGAACTTTTCTTTTTTTACTTTTCTTTTATCTATGATTCTTAGGAATACTTCCCGGCTCAAATTTCTTTTCTCTTCGGGCAGCATAATATACATCACCGGATGTGATATCATTAGGAAGCCGTTAGAAATAGCCGCGATGAAAAACATTTCTTCATCAAATTGGGAACAACATGCAGAGTTAGCTTCTGACTGAATGAAACCCACACGATAAAGAACGGTATTATTTAAAATTCTCTATGGAAATACTGGGTTATTTATTATACGAGGTGTTTGGTAGGTATATATGTCTGTAAACCTTTCGGGTGGTTGCTCTACCCTTTCCCTAAGGAACATAGGTTGAAATATGAAAACATTTTTTTACTTAGCTGATGCAGTTTCTATGGGACGTAGATTTTTTTTTTCGTATTTTGACTTTGACCTATGTTACTTAGGGAAGATTGTTCAGTTACATGGGTAGAGCAAGAGGAGCTTAAGCATTTCACCCGCCCAGCGTAGCATACGCATTTCAGTAGAATGTAGCTTTTGTTCATGTGTCTTCTTCGTGGGCCACGATTCACTACCGTAAAAATGAACTGGTCTTACTGCGATTTTGTAGACCTTGCCTTTGGTTCTTATAAGCATTTTAGCGTTGCAAAGAACTCCTGTTACTTTCCGATATTTATTCCATCCAGACGTAGTTCTATGTGTTATAGTGCCTTCTTCTGCAATGACAGAGCCAAGGTATTTTTAATGTAGTTATTTTCGGTAGAATTACACCATTCAGTTTAAGTTCTATATTTACCACAATAGATTTATCGGGGTTGAAGTTGCATTGCATGTACTTAGTAGAGGTTTTAGTTCTGCTAATGCGTAGTCCACCTACCTCAAGCAATCATTTCTACTAGTCTAAACATTCCTGTAGTTCATGATTACTTCCACATATGAGAACTGCGTCATTCGCATCCTGGTTTTCTCCATTAAGTAGATAATGACGGTATTAAACAGCAAGAGACTGAGAACACTCCCTTGATGAACCTTGATATAAAAGCTCTCTGACAAGCCGGCTGGACTTCTGACACAAGTTTTCACGTTATTGTACATGTCAATTTAATTGTATGTAAAACTCAGGAATTTTTTGAGACCTAAAAGGTTGCCATATTAATGATCCAGTCACGCGATCACGCGATCAAAGGCTTTTTCATTGCTATTAGTTTTTTCAATCAAGTAAGATCAGACCGTGAAATTCTACCCCCATCTTTTTATCGATCGAGATGTGTTTTTACACATTTCACTACCGCATTGCCATTAATAGCTTGACGCGACAGCGTAATTTTTTGCCGAAAGTACACATTAAAAATAAATAAACGGCTATCGGAAAGTTACCAATCTAAAGAATTTGGAAAACTCCTAAGGCTGGAGGCGACATTGGACACATACTTAATTTGTTTTAAATTAAATTTTGACCAATTGCGAGATTAACAATTTTTTTAGGTTGGATCTTATGATATAGGTATCTGTTTCACATTCTCTGATTAATAAAAATATTTAAATTGACACAAATAAGCCTGTGTTTATATTTTGGCACGACTTGTATAAATTTTCGTCGGTCAATTTAGATTTTATAAGTATGATTGTCTGTAGTCCGCTCTGATGTCTGTTTATTTGACGGATTAAAATAATGTGATGATATTTTTAATCGAGCTCCGACTATAACATACTTACATGTATTTTACGAGATCAATGCCCTCGTTCCATGTAATTAATCAAAAAACAACATAAACTATATGTTTTTCGGGAGAATGTTATATTATTATTACTTACTTACTACATATATTACGATTGATATGGCACTCACTCCCTCAGTTTAAAACTTCGAGATCGTGTTGTTAGAAGGTTTGAAAAAGGTTTAATTTTCTTCAAATATTTTTTTTAGATAAAATATACTTACTTACATTCACATAAATAGCAACGATAAGTGTGACAACTCCAAAACAGCTGTGGAACATTTATAAGAAGATGCATTTTGACGTAACATTCTATAAATAAAGTTTAGAAGTACATAATATCTATTTATATTTTGAATTTAGCTAAACTTTTCTCATTGATTTTGAGAAGGATTCAAACCGATAGACATACTTTTTGACCAAGAAGTAGGGTTTGATGCGTTAGGGCTTGTAGAGTTAGGGGCTTGGCTCTATCACGGTTTGTAGCCTTGGCAACGTTATACGAAATGTTTTTGATGAAATTACTATGATTTTTAATAATCTACATTGAAATGAAATGAAATTTATTTGAAAATTGGCTGATGTGTAAATACAATAATTGTGTTCTTAAATTTTAAGCAATGTTTCAACATATTCTGCCGTTTCCAGCGTGCAAAATATAAATAAAGTTATCTTTAATTAAATTCATCACAATAATAATAATGTCATCACAAAAATAATATAATTTGTCATACTTATTTAACTTTCAATAATATCTTATAATAAATGTAAATAAAATTTAAAATTAATAAATATCATATAAATTTTATAAATTAACAAATTTTATATAAATTAATAAATTGTCAATCATAGTTAAATATTCAAGATGTCATTGAAACTGTTCAAGATGGAAGTATGGGAGGCAACAGATTGACGTAACAAAAATATTCAAGGGCTGATTAATTATTGGTCATCAAGTGAAAAAATATTAAAGGGGTGTTTAAATATTGGTTAAATATTTAAAAAGATTAAATGTCTAAATATCGGAACTTAATTATTGAGAATTAAAGAGAAAGTATGATAGGGTACTTAATACGATAACAAAGAGAGAGATAAGAAGAATGTTTCGTTTAAAGTTTTGTAAAAGATTTTTTAAGACACACAGAAGAAGAGACCTTGCAGATGAGCCTATAAAGCCCTAAAGACCATTGCCCTATGACCAAAGTTGTCTTTGATAATAATATGAAAGGAAAGAAACACATCAATTTCAATATTTATTTTCGTTAAGACGGGTCATTGTCGCATGTCACTCTTAGAACGAAATTATTTATGATCTTCGCAACGGAATGACGGTCGTCGGCCTTTTCTTTAGTGAAATAGAAGAACTTTTCATCGTTTGTATATCTATATATTATCCCAAGAAGACGGAGCCATTCAAAGGCAATCAGCGGAACTACTCTGCATATATCTAATTTGTAGGAGTAGGTCCAAATAATGTCAAATGAAGTCTTCTTGATTGCAGGCACCACAAGTCGCGGCGGGAGCGTTAAGGTCCAAGTTTGTGTAGTAGGTACTGTGGAGGTTCCAAGCGGTGGCTACGGAAGCTCCACGATGCTTTTCTTGCCTTAAGGACATATAATCCAAAAGAATAAACTTTTATTTCAAATCGTGCTTTATCGAAAGTTTTTGAATCATTCTAGCAGCGACCGCGAACCAAGGAACATATAATACTCAACCTAACGTGTAGCGTTTCCCTGGAGTTAAATCTTTGCGTTCCATTTTAATACGATGTCCGAGTTATAATAAAGCTATAAGCTATAGTTATAAAGCTAGTAAAGCTTCGCGTGTGAATTCCTTTTATTTTTCAGCTGTGATTTAATTAATGTTTTATATGGAATGAACAGCTATTCGTGAAATTGATCTACGATTTTATATTGTCGAGGCCCTAAACTAGTAGGATCGACACAGGAAGCTAGTTGGAAAAAACTCCCTCTGAGTTTACTAACCCCCAGTAGTACATCAGGCTCCTACTCTATCTTTACTACAAAAAATATATCAAAATTTTCTACTATACGTACCTTTTTATATTTAGCAGCAAACCATATTTTTTTCGGTGCTTTAACATCACTATTCTATTATTTACATTTGAGTGAAGTCTGAGCATTCAATCAAATGATACACAAAAAGAAAGACCTAAAAAGTTGCTTGCAATAAAACCGCGGATAATTAGCACAAATGTAAAAAATAAAGAAAATAATGACTGGATTCGTTTTGTACGCGAAATAAATGAAAAACGGTAAAGTTAAAATATTATGAAAAAACATTTTCTTGCACGACTTTACTGATCTTAGGATGGACAAAGACAAACTGATCGTAACAATAATTTGTGGGAGTATACGAGTATACCATACTTACGCATAAGGACTTATTGTTGACGTAAAGATAAGAACAGAGTTCCGCAAGGTGTTCAAACATCCATTGTTCGCAGTCCGTGAATCCAAATCTGTTTATATTTATGAAAACTGAAAATGAAATGAATGAACGGGAACGATAAATAGATCATATTCACGCTGGAATTGATGTGGTCACACAAAGTAGAATCTTTGGGTTATACAAACGATAGTTATTTTTGTTGCCGATTAAAAACGGCCCACAATGAGGTTCCCAATAATTGACCATTACAAGCTAAAAATTGAACACTCAAAGAAACAGAGTTCTTATACTTCTATGTTCGTACCCCATGCCATTTCTTAATTCTTTCCAAGGAAATTCACTAATCTCACTATACGAGTATGAATACCAAAATGCATGTCTTCAATATGGCATCGTCCTAGCCACTTCCAGTCTTTGAATAATTAATTGTGGAGAGTCTAGATCAACCTTCACTATTACATTGACAATAAAAACATCAAAAATTAGGTTTTTGTCCATGTCCATCGTAGTCAGACGAGTTTGACAAAGGCTCAAAGCCTTTATGTTCGTATTTATTAAAACAGTTCAGTCCATCAAAAGTATTTGTTATATTTCTGAATCGGCTGATTAAGTACACGCTCCATAAACAAGTACATTAGCAGAATCTAATTTTAGTTTTTTTTTTCTTTAAGTAAGGAACCTTCAAATAATTTGTACCTATACCTATCCTTTATTTCATCTGTTTACGTAGGTAACAAAATGATCTTTAAAACTTTTTGTCTAACTAGGTAAATATGTAGATTTGTCCTCGAACTTCAGAGGAAACGCAAGTACTTCATCTTTTACAAAGATTTGTTTAAATTTTTATGGCTTAGTAAAATACACATCCTCAGTTGTAATTTTCTTACGGATTATTGTTTTTGCAATGCAGTTAAACAAGAATATCTATATATTTGACAAACCAGTTATCTGTCTAACTATTAACAACACTTGTTATTTATTTTATTACCCATTATTTTACATAACTTTTAACACCCTTCGAATACTTTCATTCCAGACGTAATCACAAACTTATAAGCTTTGAATAATTGGAAGCTGTCGCCCGCTGCTACACAATTATTACATTATGGGCTTAGTAAGAAGATTATTTAAACGTGGTGCAATGTGACATACAGTGGATATCGAGAGACGCGCCACCTTGCGACGTACTCCCGGTTAACGCAATGGCTTGGACGCCCTTATTCAAAGGAAATTTTGGATAGTCTAATTAATTACTGATACCATTAAATTCCAGTGTGCTGGCAAGCGTGAACCTGAAAAGGAGCTTGAAGCCCAGCAATGGATAGAAGCGGTCATTGGCGAGAGGTTTCCACCAGGACTCCCATACGAACATGCTCTGAGGGACGGCATCATCCTCTGCAAGCTAATGAATCGCCTGCAGCCCGGGATTATACAGAAGGTCAACATCTCTGGCGGAGATTACAAATTCATGGACAACATTAGCCAGTGAGTATGATTTATATAGGTACCAGAAGTAGTTTTACTTGTCCCATAGTAAGCTCTGAAAAACGGCATCACCCTTTGCAAGCTAATGAACTGCTGGCATTCCGGGATCATACAGAAGGCCAACATCTCTGGCGGATATTACAAATTCATGCACAACATTAGCCAGTGAGTATAATTTACATAGGTACCAGAAGTAGTTTGACTTGACCATGAGTCCCATAGTTCTAAAGACGGCACCACCCTTTGCAAGCTAATGAATCGCCTGCAGCCCGGGATTATACAGAAGGTCAACATCTCGGGCGAAGATTACAAATTCATGGATAAAATTAGCCAGTAAGTACGAATTATAGGTACCAGAAGTAGTTAGACTTGACCATGAGTCCCAATCTCAAAGTATGTTCTGAAAGACAGAATCATCCTCTGCAAGCTAATGAACTGCTTACATCCCGGAATCATACAGAAGCCCAACATCTCAGGCGGATATTACAAATTCATGGATAACATTAGCCAGTGAGTGAGTATGAAATATATGGGTACCAGAAGTAGTTTGACTTGAACATAGTTCTAAAGACGGCATTACCCTCTGCAAGCTAATGAACTGCTTGCATCCCGGGATCATACAGAAGGCCAACATCTCTGGCGGAGATTACAAATTCATGGATAACATTAGCCAGTAAGTATCATTCATCGAAGAGATTGAATTACAAATTCCATGTGAGCTTGCTCTGAGCTGAGAGCTTCTCTTCTGCAAGCTAATGAACCGCCTAGAGCCCGAGAATATGCAGAATATCAGCACCTTTGTCGATGATTAAATTGAAACAACTTGTAACAAAACGAGTATTTACAACCATGATTGAAACAACTTGTAACAAAAGGAGTATTTACAACCATGAAGGATGTCAATTTGCCAATTAAACTGATCAATTTTATCACTAATCGACTCGTTAGTGTTACACATAATTTTATTTTATTTTTATTAATGACATAATTATACACTAGACGGATAAAATCACGTTTTATTCGGCCACGGTAGATGGTGGCATGGGGTCCCATTCCGTACTACGGTTTTTTCGACGAATTCATTTAGCCCTTTTGTTTCTAATAATTAAACTAAATTTTACTACTAGGTTGGTAGGTAAAGGTGTAAACTATGACATTAATTCAATTTTAACATCCAGATATCAATTTATTCTCAGAAAATACCATATAGAAAAAATTGCCCGAACAATTTTCGGCACAAATTCGTTCTATGACGTGAGGCATCTGTACTACCTAGTATAGTATTATATTATCTGTGATGGTGGTCCTGACTTCCCTGAAGAAGATCCGCTGCTACTCGTACTAGAAGTAGTCTAACCCATGTCTTTTGATGTTCTGAATAACATAGGGCCCAGGAGGGTCCCAAAAATAACTTTGTTTAACTTGTAGATTATTTACCTTTTTTTATTTCAGGTTCCAGAAAGCGTGCATAAAGTACGGCGTACCTGATGTGGACCTCTTCCAAACTACCGACCTTTGGGACCAGAAGAACATCGCGCTAGTCACAACAACTATCTTTGCTATTGGCAGAACGGTATGTCATTCACTATGATTACTCCCATGGCACCCCCAAGGCACAAAAGAACGATGCTGACCTTAAGGCCGGCATTTCACTGGGACACCACGGTGGCGCAACTGGTTGCGCCACTGGTGTCCGTAACCAGACAACAGTAAAGACACACCCTGCGGCCACAGTATTAAGGGCTATATTTCACTGGAAGTGGTAGCGCGACCAGCATCCGAACTGGTTGCGCCGCCAAATTGGTTGCGCAACCAAACGGACACCAGGTGAGTAACTCTCTAATGTATACATTTTGTTGGTAGCGGCGACTGGTTGCGCTGCCATGGTGTCCCAGTGAAATATCGGCCTAACTGCGACCAAATAAATCTGCGACCATCCTGTAGGCTACGCCCATCGAGCCAATTCCTGCATATCATCGGGTGATAAACATAACGATCTTTCTTTTCAAGAGCGAAGATTGATATTCGTTATATATATTAAGTAGTGTATTATTTTTTTATTTAATTATTAACAAATTTACAAAGAAAATTTGACTTTTTTAAGCGTCCCCTGGAGCTATTCCCATACAAACTAAATTATGCGATAACTTTAAAACTACATAATACATCACGACAAAACTTTGTAAATAGAATCGGATAAAATGTATTTGAAACAGTTAATCAATGTTAAAAAGCAAAGTAAATATTTTGAAAAAACCCACGATGGTTGTTTTTGAAAAAATTATAAATAAGACTTTTAAAATACCCCCGACTTAAAAGGAAGAAGGTAACGAAATAGTACGAAGAAAGTTCCCATGAAAATCCGTCGGGGCTGCCAGTCCGTGTCCTATACGAAAATTAATATAGAATTTAATTAATATAAAGTCTATACGAGCTAGTTATAAAATAGCTTTAGTTGGCTACAGTTATGTATAAATTATGAAAACATGGCAATGGCAGCCCCCGACGGATTTTCAGGGGTACTTTCTTCGTACTACTATTTCGTTACCTTCTTCCTTTTAAGTCGGGGGTATTTCAAAAGTCTTATTTAACATTTTTTCAATAACAACCGTCGTGGGTTTTTTCAAAATTTTTAATTATGCTTTTTATTTTTAACTTTTTAGAGAGTTCCCACTTTACTGAATATTACAGCGCCCCCTGGTGAGTCGACGCCACAACTCTAGTCTAAAAATTATCACAGATAAATTCAAAATTATTTACTGAAAATCGCATCTAAATCGATCAAATCGTCTTAGACATAAATGAGAACATTTGTGTAAATAAAAATGATTATTACAGCGCCCCCTGGTAAGTTGACACCACAACTATAGTCTAAGAACCATTACTAAAAATCATGAATCTTGTACTGAAAACCGTATCTAAATCGGTCAAACCGTTGTGAAGATAAATGGGAACATTTGCTTAAATAAAAATTATCATTATAGCGCCCCCTGGTGAGTTGGCGCCACAACTCTAATCTACAAACCATCACTGATAAATTATAAATCCATTACTGAAAACCGTATCTAAATCAGTTAAGCCGTTTTTGAGATAAAAGGGAACATAACTTTGCACACACAAACTAACAACCTCTCACCCTTCGTTCCGTCGTGGGTAAAAATAGAGTGAGTTGATATTCAACAGTTTTATAGACAAAAACATGTCAACTCGCTCTATTTTTACATTGATTATTGTATAAATTAAAAACCTATTTCAAACCTTGATACCTACATATTATGCGATTGTATGTACAAAAATTTGTCACAATGTGTTTTGTAGTTTAGAAGTAGTCGCAAAAGTTAGTTTGTACAGAAAATTACAACTCCAAAAGTAAGTCTCAAAAGTGATATTTTATCACGAATTCAAGAATTGGCTCCCTGCCAATCTTTTTAGGGTTCCGTACCTAAACGGTAAACAACGGGACCCTATTAATATGCTTCCAATGTCTGTCTGTCTCATGAACCGCAATAGGTAGAAATTTTCACGGATTAAGTATTTCTGTTATAGAAAAAATAAAACATTAAGGAGAGCTTCCATACTAAAAACGTGTTTTTAGGCGATTTTTGCTTGATTTTTGTTTAGAAACGTGAAAACTGGTATAATTACTCAAAAAACTCAAAATAGTTTATCCATTGTTCGATATTAAAATCTCTCTAAAGCTCTTAATTATAGAGCATAAGCTATAGAATAACAATAAATAATGAAAACTGCTAGTTTCGGACGCGTTAGCGTAATATTAGGTCTTTACCTATGAAATTGCCGTTTTGTGTGGCGAATATTAGGTAAACTCAATTTTCAGTACTAACATTTTTGCATTTTTCTTAGGAATTATACATCCAATCTTTTAAATTTTTTTAAGCATTATTGGGAAGACATTAAGCTAACAGAAGCTTAAATTTAATTTTCGAAAAATATTATCTGTAAAAAAATATAACAAATCTAATGATGAAATCGGACGACATTTAAGACGAACAATTTTTAAACCTTTAATTTTTTATAATAAAGTAAAAATAAAAACTTTATTTTATGCGTAAATTGATAACCTTGAAGTCAACTTTCAAATATAAATCAATGAAAAACATAGCATTAGAATTATAGGAATTATGATCTCATTAATCTGTAAGAAAATTTCGGCAATTTCATAGGTAAAGACCTATTATTATATATTCTTTGCTTTCGGACTCACAGCATTTAATACACTTGTGCGTGACTGCGTGTCCATAACCTAGGACGGTATTTTTACCTTTGTGGTACGAAACCCATCTCGAACTTATTAACACAAGTACTTTTTGTTTCTTTGCGTATTCTATAAAAGAATTAATTAAAAGTTGTTATTCCGCATTGAAAGTGACATTCCAAAGTTCCGACGATCGCAAACTTGGTGAGGACAGGTTTCTGATCTGAATTGAAAGGGCATGATAACTCAACGTAACTGAACAGCTTTCAGTGAATAAAACTTCCAGATATTGTTCTGGACAGGACAGAGAGTCCAAGTTGCTATTTGGTATAGAGTGGTAGGTTTTATTTTTTTATTTTCTGAAAGTTTTATTCACTAGAAGTTGATCAGTTATGTTAACTGATCATATCGCAGACTTGGTGAGGACAGGTTTCTGAGAACTGAAAGGGCATGATGAGTCAACGTAACTAAACAGCTTTCAGTGAATAAAACTTTCAGGAAATGTAAAAAAAATATCGGCCTCTGTGTCCAAGTGCAAGTTAGTATGGAGAGGCAGATTTTTTGTTATTTTCTGAAAGTTTTACTCACTGAAATGATCAGATTTTGTTGTCCTTTAAGTTTTAGAAAACCTGTCTCTTACACTGACTGAATGTCTTGGTCACTCGTTACATTAGTATGGAAAGAAAATATTTTTTCCGCGCATTTTGATCTACGTTCCTTGGAAAAAGTTGTTCAGTTTCATGGGTGGATTCATGTCCTTCAGGCTCCAAATTACCTTTACTTTATATCCTGTACACACAGCCGCTCGTCAGTATAAACACGAGCGGGTCTTGAGCGGATATTTAGCGGGTCTCTGATGTCGGGCATTTGTAGCGTAGCGCTGGCTCAGCTTATACTGGTTTTGTTTCTATGTGCTGGCTGCCGTGCGTACTACCAAGTGTCTTCCATAGAACTCTCACTTAATCATTACCCACGACATAGGAAACTTACTTAACCATGTCCCCTTCGTAATCATAGCGTACCTATAGTACCTATCTATTGTCAATTGGAAAATGCGGAACTTGTCACGCGTCAATTTCTCACGCGAGGGCGTTCTTCGTAACGTAGTACGAGTATAGTTGACTAGTTTTTACCCGACTGCCCCAAGACAGGAGGGTTATGTTTTTCGAGTGTATGTATGTATGTATGTATGTCGATTTCTTTGTCGCGCTCTGCAGCCTAAACGGCTTGGTAGATTTCAACATGTGAGGTGTCGTTAGGTTCGTATTCATTATAGGAGTGTCATAGGGTATAAAAAAAAATAAAAAAGTACTAAATAAAAAAACTGTTTCAAAAAATAAAATACCCGACTGAAAAGAGAATCTTAATCGGTTCCGATTGAGATGAAATTTTGCATACGTATGTGAATCGGATGACAATGCAATATTATTGTAACTTGGAGCTGATCTGATGATAGAGCCGGAAGATATCCATACAAAGGTGGAGATATTACCGCGTTTTAGAATCCCACAGTGCCATCTGTAGGTGGGTAGCGTCGCTTGCTCGCCTGGTAATATTTTAATGATTAAACAACTCTGGGAGGTTTCTTTACGAAATAGTTGGGCTTTGCTAGGCCTTTTGGAAATAAAATCACTTAGTTTTAGCATACAAAGCAATGACTAAATTTCCCGTGCAAGATGCCGCATTCATTAGTTTTGTAATATACTGTAGTTTTTCTACTCCATAACAGAGGCGCTGTTTTTATTACCGCTTTTTAGAAACCTACAGCGCCATCTGTTGGTGGGTAACGTCGCTTGCTCATCTGGTAATATTTTATTGATAAAACAACTCTGGGAAGTTTCTTTATAAAATATTTGGGTTTAGCTAGGCCTTTTGGAAATAATTTTCTAAGTTTTAACATATAAAGCAATGACAAAATTTCCCTTGCAAGATGCAGCATTAATTACTTTTGTGTTATACTGTAGCTTTTCTACTCCATACCAGAGGAGCTGTTTTTTTATGTCGACTACCCAAGGAAGTTTTAGCCCACGCTTCGCCAAAGCGAACCACCAGCGACTAAAACCTCCTTGTGACTACCAAATTCAACCATACCTTACGTACGGTCAACCGCACGTGAATGGAAAGATTTGCAAATCTATTACAAAATACAGTCAGCAGAGAGGGACTATATATCGCTTCTTAATTTAATAAAGAACTTCCACGAAGATATGAATGGCGCTGTCGTTCCTGGTGGCATTACATCTGAGCCGTTCAAAATGCGCAGAGGTGTCCGCCAAGCTTGCGTGTTAGCACCCACCCTGTTTGGTATATTTTTCTCATTGCTATTAAGAGAAGCATTCGGCAATCTACATACAAGGGCTGATGGGGAGTTGTACAACATAATTTCACTTCTTAAGTCCAAGCACCATCGCGAGGACGTTTTTATCGATGCCTTCTATTTGCTGATGATGCAGCCTTTGTGGCCAACACTGCAGATGATTTACAAATCATCGTCGATAAGTTTTCACGGGCATGTTCCTTGTTCGGCTGAATACAAGAGTATGGCAAAACAAACATCTTACGACGAACACCAAGATGATCGTTTACCAAGCATGCATTTCAAGCATACTGTTGTATGGAGCAGCAAGGACGACGTACGCAAAACAAGAGCGACAACTTAATGCCTTGCATATGCTCTGCCTCCGAAACATCCTAGGCATCTCCTGGAAGGACAAGGAAACCAAAAAAACGGTCTTACAACGAGCACAGCTGCCCAGTTTCTTCGCATTGCTGAAGCAGAGACGATTACGATTTTTGAGGCACGTGCACCGCATGGAACCAACCCGTCTACCCCAGCGTGTATTGCTTGGTGCTATAGCGCACGCAAAAAGAAGTGTTGGTAGGCCAATGCTGCGCTTTAAAGATTGCGCCAAGCGAGACATGATCACTTTTGGTATTGAACACCTAGACTGGGAGCAGACAGCTGAGGACAGAACCAAATGGCGTAAATCATTACTGGATGGACGCAAGGTACACGATGAAGCCTGGTGTTGTGCCCGTTGTGAAAAATAACGACATAACATCAGTTATTGATAACACAAGCTTCACCAGCAGCGTGTGGCAGGACCTGCCGCTCCCGAGTAGGCTTATTCAGCCATGAAAAACGGTGAAATCGACAGAATATTGCTTAAATCGTCTGACATAGACGGCTAAGGCCTATGATGATGATGTATGTATGTATGTATGTATGTATGTATGTCTAAACGGCTTGATAGATTTCAACATGTGAGGTGTCGTTAGATTTGTATTTATTGTAGGAGTGTGATAGGGTATAATATTTTAGTACGGCACCTTTGAAGAGAAAAAAGGGTGAAATAAATTTTTTAAAATCATTACTTTTACAACATGGGTATCAAACAATAGCTGGTACAAACCTGATTCTAAGGTTTAAGCAAATGTAACAACATAACTTGACGTAGCAAATCTAAAAACTAAAAAGTTTAAAATAAAAAATTATTAAATAACAAAAATCCCAACTGCTTAGCACAAGAGAGGAAAACAAGCTTAAATCTATTGGATTTGGTAACTTGAATTGTATAAGATATTGCAGGCGGGGACGAACAAAATTAAGTCGTAAACATCCACAAAACGTTTTTTCGTCCCCGCCTGCAGTATCTTATACAATTCAAGTTACCAAATCCAATAGATTTAAGCTTGTTTTCCTCTCTTGTGCTAAGCAGTTGGGTTTTTTGTTATTTAATAATTTTTTATTAATCTCTGAGATAAGGTATTACTATGTTTAATACAAGTATAAGCTTTCGGTTGTCAGTTTAATAGTTGATCTTTACTGGAAGACAAAGACGAAATCGTTAGAGTGAAGTGAAGAAGTAAAGGAGGTCCAATTCTCTATTGTACGTAAAGGTATAGTGGAAAACCTATAGGTACTGCACCTATCTAAGTTCTTTGCTACCCACTGTAACATTGTTTATTACATACATACATACAAACATAACATCACGCCTCTTTCCCGTCGGGGTAGGCAGAGACCACAGTCCTCCACCTGCTACGATCTTGACATACTTCCCTTGCTTCCTGTACTTTCATCAATCCTTTCATACATGCTCGTCGGTTTAGGATACTTTTAACCTGGCCTTTATTCAGAACGTCCTGAATTTGGTCCTGGTACGTTCGCCTAGGCCTACGCCTTGTTTTACTACGCCTTGCCTACGCCTTGTTTATTACACAGGACACATATCATCCCCTTTATTACCACTAGATTCCTTAATTTTGTCTGGATGAGGAACTTAATCGAGACATTATCTTATTAGCTTATTAAACCTTACTTGTCTGATTGTTCATATTACATAGTTCCACCTGAAAACAGATAAAATATCAGTATAGCCTGGAACAGCCCAAAATAGCCCCGCCAGCCGCCATAGGTTAGATAACAGTTGACGAACCCGCCTCTGTGGCCTCACCCGATCGGATCACATACCGAGACCCTAAAATTAAATTTTCACAAAGGGCTTAGGGGGTCAGTGGAAGACAATATTATGCTATCTTGCCAGCTAGCAGTATCTAATGTGTGTCTCTTTGACAGGCCTACAAGCACCCAGAATGGCGAGGCCCCTGGCTAGGTCCGAAGCCAGCCGAAGAAAACCGCAGAGAATTCAGCGAAGATGTCCTTCGGGCCGGTGAAACAGTCATCGGTCTTCAAGCCGGTACAAACAAATTGGCGTCGCAATCTGGTCAGAGCTTCGGCGCTTCACGCAAAATAATTTTGGGAAAATAATTAACTTTTCAGGGTAACTGCAAGTATCGGTTTTATTGGTGATTTCTCTCGATAGATGTGTCTTCCTCTTCCTCCAGAATTTTAACTCAAAATATTCAGGCCAACTAAAATAACTTATTTGTAATTTTTAAAGGACAATAGGCAGAACACCAGTTCTGCGCAATGTACTATAAAAATTACATAAAGATTTTTTAAATGATCTAAAAACTAGGAAAACAAAAAAATTATATGTCCTTTTTAAATAACACTGAGCAGGACGATGAAAGAGCATCTAGCACTTTTTACCTCACAACATGTCCCTTACTTGTATCATAGAGTAATATAATACTTGTATTTACCTTGCAGGACTATATTTAAGAAGTATTTATTAATTTATTGTATTTTTATATCACAATAAAATAGTAAGTTAGTTTAATAAGTTAAACAAACGTAAATGTAAAATATCTGTGTACTTACCTAGTTATTTGTAAGTTAAATGTCTCTTAGAACCTAACTATAATTACTACCTCTGATATGACAAGCCTAATAACAAATCTGTTTTTTGGAACCTAATTAAGATTGCTAGATAAAAAAATAATATTTTTAATTTAAATATTTTTAACATCTGTACTATGGTAATAACGAAATAACACCTAATGGGTATTGCAGGTAGTTATGTATGTAAGTACAATCTTAATACAGTCAACAGCACGTCTAGCTTGACACATTGGACTTTGTACTGTCCTTAACTCGTTTGACTGTCTGTACAATGTAACTTGGTAGACATTTAACTAGGTACTACCCATCCAAACTGAAACGTATCTACTTACGAATCTGACTAAATCTGTGATCAATATACTACAAAAAATATTTTTTAAGTATCCCATAAATGGGTGAACGTACATCTAATTTTCAATAAATAATTGTTTGTTGTACTTATTTGTTTTATTATGAACAACGCCACTACTACGTGAACCTACTTATTAATACTACGCTTACTATCAGAAAATTCAACATAATGGGATTTCAACATAATGGGAATTCAACATTATGGGAATTCAACTTAATGGGAATTTCCTGAAGGAAAACTGGCAAGGAGTTAAAAAACTGGCGTAACCAGAAAGAAGAGGTAGCCCAGGATTTTTCAAATGTGTACCTACCATATATAGGGTGACTTTTAATTAGTTCTTGATAGAAAAAGGTATAATTGTAGGTACTCATGATACTGAACAACTTTCCCCAAGGAAATACGAAAATCAAGTTTTGACCTCCCATAGAAACTATATCAGCTGATAGCGCATATTGTATGGGAGGTCAAATTTGGTTTTTCGTATTTCGACATAAGTTCCTTGGGAAAAGTTGTTCAGTATCATGAGTACATGCATATCCTTTGCTATCAAGAACTAATTAAAAGTCACCCTATATAAGGTGGAGTGAAAAACCACTTATTAAAAATATTGTTGTAACTGTATCATCAATCAAGGATTCGTTATTTTAAGTGTGTTCGTGCAAAATATCAGCTTTTTAAGTACCTAGGTAAAATATTTTAAGGTAAACCCCCGTATAATAAATTTCATCGTTCATCACTCATCCATCACCATCGTAAATATCGTAATGCGTTTTTCGAAAACGGCTCTAACGATTTCGATGAAATTTAGTAAGGAACGAAAAATACCCTGCAGCGCCACCTATTAGGGGGCGTTGGGAAAGATTATACAGGAGAAACTGGCTTTTCAGCGCTTGCCATGACCCTACTTTTCCACCGACTAAAACGCCTGACAATTTGTGAATTACTGGCTAGGTATAATACCAAACCAAACACAGAGCTCTTTAAATGGCTCAACTTCAATTGATTTTACAACAGCTTTGTTGCCCCACCACTCCCACCTCCATCAACGAACTGCTGGCAGGCACGATCATAGTAGTAGGACTTACTAATTATGAGTGAGTTTCAAAACGGTAAGTTTACATTTGACAGCAGTCTGTCTCGACCACACCGATGGACATCATATAACGCTATCCTGCTGTCAGGGTAATTTCTACCCGATTCGGAACGCAACCTACGGTGGTTTCGTTGCTCTCAAATGAGTCTACGCGATCCACTACTAACGGACCTATGGATCTACGAATTTCGTACGAGTACATTATTCTTCGAAAGCTGTTCAACCTCAGAGTAAAAAACTATAGAGTCCGCCATATACATATTCTGTATGAGCTAGTGAGGTGTAAAGCGTCTCACTGTCGCCCATTCTAGTCGGTCAAAAAACTCAGTTTAGTTTTACAAAAATCGAGATATCTTTAAAAATCTAATGTTTTAGTATAAACTTTGTTTGCGAAAGTGAAAATATATAGTTTTTTACAGGTGAATTGATAATTAATACTAAGAACGGAAGCGTAAATAATCCGTAATAGCCATTTTATGCGTGATTTTTAACACCGTTTTTTTCCTGAATGGTAAGTGTTTTCACCAGAAAAAATGTGGTAGTAGCATTTATTAGTCCCATGACACATTTTTCTCAGAGAGAATGATAACAATTTTACGTTTTTTGGTATTGAAAAAAATCCATACATTTTAGTATGGAGGTCCTTCGCAAGAAAGTGCTACGCTTATGGCTCCCTCCTTAGCAGCAAGAGCTGCTACTAAAACCTCCTTGTGTTCAACCCTCTAGGAAATTGACGATCTTATTATTTTCCGATGACCACAAATTCTTGCACAAATTAAACTTAGCGCGACACCTAGTGCCGAATAGCGTAAAAACAACGTAAACCAACCTTCAAAACGTACGCATACTTTCTCACAGATGGAGCTGCACAAAACATATGTCAAGGTTAACTAGGGATGGGACAAACATCATACGTATGGGTACTAGGTACTTTTTTTATTGCGAACTGTCCATCATTCTCCTGTCGGTAAAGTCCGTCGATCGCTTCCATTTATCTTCTTCGGCCGTCATCTCAATTTTTTACCAAAATCGACAAAGGAATCGTATTGTATCTCTACTAATGATACTTGTGTCAGTTTGTAAAATCACCCAACCGATTATTCGGTTTTAACTGGGAAGTCAATTCTTGAATATCACCGGGTAGTAAAATATCACTCAAAAATTGAAAATCAACGATTTTTCTTCTCGAAAGAAAAGATTGAAATTCGATAAATATAATTTTATCATTTATTTTATCAACTTTTTTAACAGTTTTTCAGGGTGAATTGGATTTTTTTAAGTCCCGGTGATGAATAAGAGCTGGCTTCCTGAACAGAGACGATGCTATTTATTATAAGAAAACTATATTTAGGTAAAAAAATTGTCTAAAGTAGGTACCTAGTTATATTATGTTGCAGTTGAAATGGAACTACTCCGTTGAGCAAACAATGCTCGTGTTGGAGCAGGTCGCTCTTCCTCTTTCAGTCAATAATTAAAACGAAGTAAACTAGGTTGGTTAAAATTGTAAAGAAAAACTTAAAATGAATATGAAATTAAATTACGAATAACAAGAAAACTAAGAAAGTGTAGTGAGAAGAATTGTGTGAGTGTACGTGTTAATGTGTATTTTTTGCTGTATGTGAGTGTAATTATAGAGTGCTTGCTAGGAAAGTGAGGACCACGACTATAAGTTGACAAATTCTTACAAATAGTCTTACTGTTTCATCATAGGACAATGTCTATTGCTAATAACGTTGTTTTTTAATGGTATCGGAAAATACCCTGGAGTGATGGTTTGAATTTAACCGAAAATTAAATAAGAAATAAAATAAATGAAGATATACCTTGAAAATGATTTTTATTTTAACACTTCCTGTGTTCGGATAAATCTACAAAGTAGAAAATCGCAAAATTTCTCAACCACAGGCAGGATTCGAACCTGCGTCTTCTGCGTAAGTACCGCAGACGCTTTACCAACTAGGCTACTGTGGTCCTGCCCAATGTTGTTAAATTTAGCGACCTCTATACGCATTCCAACGTTGCGTTTGTGCTGCCACCTAGCAAGCATACTATGCGGTACTTACGCAGAAGACGCAGGTTCGAATCCTGCCTGTGGTTGTGAAATTTTGCGATTTTCTACTTTGTAGAAGATATACCTTCCTTGTTCTTGTTCTTTTTAGGGTTCCGAGTAAAGTTTTTTTAGGGTGCGATTTCGTCTGCCTGTCTGTCACACCTGTTTGTCTCAAGAACTATCCAATCTATCGACTTAAATATGACTGTCCAATATTATGGCAAACAAAAAAAAATATTATTGTGAATGGGGCCGAAAAAGGGGGGTACACCGTCTATAACCGTCAGAGCTAAACTTATTCTACGCAAGCTCAAAAAAGGTGCACGCTTTACAATCAGAACAGAACAGCTCCAAATAAATACGCGTATGTACGCTTCAAGTGTCACTGACGGTACCTACATTGCGATATTGTGAATTTGTGATAGGTACATCACTATATTGTTAAATAACAAGCTTGGTGGTTGTTGATTGTCGGATTTTTCTGTTTTTTACTGCGTAAAATCCTGTGAAATGTATTTTAATAGACTCCCAATGCAGTTTAGAAGTAGAAAATGATAACATTTGGCGCGGGCAACAGTTCTGCTGCGCTCGAGGACTCAGGTGCGGCGCTAGGTCTTCCTCTGTTTTTGTAATTTTACCAGCTGGGTTTTCGGTGGTTTTGATTAGTGTTTTGTTTTAGGCGAAGTTAGAAGTATTTGCGAGAGTGTCTGCAGTGATGGATCCAATGCCACAGTCCAGCCTGGAAGCTCAAATGGCCGGCCGCGAATGGATATTGTATGCGTTTTGGACATTACCCAATCTACACATATTGCTCATAGGAAAAGAGCATTGGAGGAAATACGGCTAGCTTCAGAGTTGGTTAACGCCAATTTGCATCATATTCATGTGAGTCTTATTCAGTTAAATGATAAAATCAAAAGAAATCTTAAAATAGATTCAAGCTAGCTAGGTAGGTATTAAAACTCATGTCTCGAAGTTTTATACATAAGAACTGAAGTTGAAGCCCAAAAATAAATACGCCCATAAGCTTCAAGAAGAAACGTAATCAATTTCGCCGGTAGGCTAGCATTTATAGCCCGAAAATGTCCAGGCTCTTGATCCTGGGTATATGTCAGCTTCTGTAAAGCTGTTGGAGTGGTCCAGGAAATTAAATATGAAGGGCTCACTAATAAGATTTAAAGGTGGTAGGGCTTTTGTGGAAAGTCCGTCTGGGGAAGTACCACCCCCTTATTTTTCTGAGTGTTTGCACTGCTGTGTTTCGGGGGTCGGGTTTAGAAGGCCGTCGCAGCCTTTTCTTTTTTAATTTTAGATTTTAGGTTTGGCTACCGAGACTTTTAGTAATGTTCATACTGCCTTGTTCCATTGTATTTGTCCCAAATATTTTTTTATCGATATTGCTTAATATAATATCAATGGAGGCGATTTGTCCAAAGAAATAAAAAGGGCCCCTTTTTAGCGCTTGTTGATGCTATAAAAAAAATATATATAGTTGATTAAATATGATTTTGTTTACTTTTCACTACATAACCTATCTAAATTCAGGGCAGAAATCGGAAGCCACCAAACCCATAAATTGGTAACAGAACTGAATTGGTCAACCCCGATTCCAAGCTGCCGACTTTAATGGATGGAGTTTGTTTTTATAAAACCGGAGGAGCGGAGGGAGAGCAGCCCCCGCCCGCCGTAACAAGAGCCAGGCACCACGCGAGCCGCAGCGGCTGAGGCTGGTCGCCGTAGGCGACCAAAAAGCCGAAGCTGCGGAGGCGAACGTGGGTGCCTGGCTCTTGTTACGCAAGGGCGAAGGGGCTGCACTTCCCGCAGCTCCGGAGCTGTGAAAATTCAAAATTCCTAGTTTTTCTAAACGAATTAACTTGGCTGTATGTCATCATTCTTAGCCCACTTCCTTAAAAAAAAAAATTTAACTATCTAGTAGCTAAATATTTAAAAAAAAAAAAAAGTGCGACGGCCTTCTAAAATTTTCCCTGTTTCGGTTTGAAGGGCAAGGGAGCCAGTGAAATTACCGGCACATGAGACATACCATCTTAGTTGAAGTCTTAAAGTGAGCAACATGCTTCGCTGTCTTATTCCTATCTTATTAGTGTCAAAATATGCCAATTATAATGTCTGGGTGCTATGGGCGGTGGGGACTTCTTACCATCAGGGGACCCACCTGCTCGTTTGCTCACTTGTAATATAAAAATAATATAAGTTGGAGACCCAACTCTGTTGATGAAAAAGTCCTATTAGATCTATGACTGTTCTAAAGGCCTATCTATGACTTCTAGGATACCATGGTTTAAAGTGGTGGTTTAAACTTTATTGGCTTCTTGTTGTGGTTAGTGACTACCTTCTGCTCCATAGATATGGTAGGTTCCATCTGCCCAGGGCAAACATAAATTTGTGTCAGATTCAGATAATTTTAATCAATGTAAATTATTGACAGAATACTTATTGAATGTCATAGCATGCAGAATACAATGCGAATAGCGCAAATCTACACTGTTTCGATCGTATGATAAACATAAGTGTTTGTTCTTTGTCTGGGTGTTATTTATCTATTCATGAGTAGAGTGTGCGACAGCTCGGAAGTGCGGGTGAAACATACATTTATGAAAATACATTTTGCCTTTACCCCTGAGCTACCGTGTACTAAGGGTTGAGCCACATTGATCGACGGCGATCAACGGTTTGCCTATACAAAACGAGCGCAAAGTATGGAAATCCTTTCGCCACGTCGATGCGAAAGCATTTCCATACTTTGCGCATGTTTTGTATAGGCAAACCGTCGATCGCCATCAATCAGTGTGAACCAACCCTAAACAGTCTCTGATACCCATGATATGGGCTGCCTTGTTTTGAAATCAGATGACCTTGTGACAAATGTAAAAAATATTATGTCAAATGTGGTGAGCAGGGTAATAAAAATACTATTATAGTTACACTTAACAATTCATGGAGTGTATGTATTTTATTACTCCATTCATAAAATATTCATTCATAACAATTTGTTCTTATTGGTGATGATTCACAAAATATTCCATAAGCACTACATTCTATAAATTATTGTTAGGTAGTCTATGTGGTTAATTATGAATACGACGGTGAGAAAATTTTCTGTACAGCTAGGTTTTGGTTTGTTTTCCTTAAAGTGGCTATTAAATGAAAATATATGATAATAAATTTTTTTTTTTGACAAGAATAACCTTTGAATTCCAGTTAAAGTTTCCTATTTCCTTCCCTGGGGTCACACAGTATAACAGAATAAGTAGTACTTGCATGCAGTATGTACACCACGGTGGAGAGAAAAACATCTTTTTTTAAATATTGTTATTTATATTATCAATCAATGATACATTGTTTTAGTCTTCATGCAAAATTGCAGCTTTTTATGTTTAAATATCTAGCACATCAGGTTTAAATTTCTGAAAACTAACATATTTACCTATAATTTATTTATTTTTAAAATTAATTTTTGACGGCTTACTAATTTTAGAAACATTACTGAGATGGTAATAGTGAAATACGACTATTTTTTATGTTTGCCCATATTTAAAAATCCCTAATATTATTCATCTCAGCAACCATTTTAAACCATTTTCTTAATAAAGCTCGAAACAAAATTCAGACCTAACCGAATGCGCCACCTTAGGATTTGTACTTAGAGAGCTGAAATTTTGTGCTACAAACTCTTTTCAGGCTATCATGGACTGATGATACAGGAATAACAAATGAAAAAAGTTGTTTTTCACTTCACCCTAATGTACAATTGTACACCCTAATGTACAATTGTGCATCCTGCCTCCCTCTAGATTTGACAGGGTCTTAATTATTTCCACAACTATTAAATCAGAATGGGTACAGCAATAGAGTTATTAAAATTTAATAGAAGGAGTTATCATCACATTTTAATTGAATCATTGCAACATCCCATAAAATGTACACAAGTTCACTGCAAAAGGGTGTGGTATATTTTGAAAGGGATTTATCAATATTACTATAGTCGCCAGTTGCACAAACCTTCTTTAAAGTTGAAGCTTCTTTGACACTTTCTTTGTCATTAAAGCAGGAAGTGACAGCAATAGATTTAACAGAGCTTTCTGTTGCCTCTTATAACGGCCGATTGCCATATATTTTAAAAAGTGAAGTGAAGTTTAAAGAAATTTTGTGTAACTGCCTTGCCTGATAGTGTTACAGTTAGATTAGTATAGATTTAATAAGACTAATTTCGAGAATTAAAACTGGACAACTTTTCTCAAGGTGTTCATTGAGAAAATCTGTGGACGACCCATTAGTTGCATTACTTAAAAAAATATTGATAGATTCATATAATCTTTGAAAATTATTTTTATTTTAACACTTCCTGTAATATTTAATCTTATTCAGCGTAGATTCTTTACAGAATACTTATCATGCAGAATATAATGTAGATAGAGCGAGTCTACTACCATTTTGGATCGTGCTTTGGCAGCGTAATAGAAACCACTGCAGCACGGCCTACTTTAGGAGTCGGCTTTTTACAACGTTTTATTGTGTTTCACTGGAATATCAGAGCACCATACCACTTTGTCATTTACATAGTCATCTAAGCTGTAACTTCCCATAGAATCTCATAAACATAGCATGTTCTGGTATAAAATCAATTTATCATTGTTCAGTGACATAGTCTAAATCCTCAGTTTTGCTTTACTGAATTAGTCTTTTCACACACCATATTATTTATCTTTTCAGTTCGAGAAACTAGATTTTGGTGAAACAAATGTCCTGGATACATTTTACAATGCAGATGTGGCTCTGGTGGACCTCAGCATACAGTTGCAGCAGAGCTCGTTACTGTACCATCTCGGAGTCAGAGAGAGTTTTGATATGAAGGAAAATGTGCTGCTCTACAATGATATGGATCCCGCCTCCACATTGCGTCTTAAGGTAAATATTCATTATTAAATAAATAATAAATTCATTCATTTAAAGAAAAAAAAAGATTTTAAATAAAAAGTTGTTTTTTTTTTACATTAAGTACATTAAATGTCTTGAAAAGAAAACAATCCGCAAATAAGTCAAGTGATCATAAAGCACTTTGGTAGAAACACTTTGAAATTATAAAAAATATTTGGAAATAATGGTTTGAATGTTTCTACCGACATGCAGTTGACCGTAAAACACCATACAAACTCTCTTACTCTCACACACGCAAACACCAATCATACACTCGCACACTTCAACAGTCAACTTATCTTTACAAACTTTTTTATACCTCAGTACTTAGTTACGTAATAAAACTAATTTATGGAAGAGCGGACAACTAGCAGATATGTTATAGAAAGATTAAAAAAATATGTTGTATTTACCCGACTGCCCCAAAACAGGAGGGTTATGTTTTTCGAGTGTATGTATGTAAGTATGTTCGTATGTATGTATGTCGATTTCTTCGTCGCGCTCTGCAGCCTAAACGGCTTGATAGATTTCAACATGTGAGGTGTGGGAGTGACATAGGGTATAAAATTATTATAAAAAAAATCTTTCATTAATAAAACTAAAAAGTACTAAATAAAAAAAAATCATATCTGCAATACCTCATGATTTTTTTTATACTTGTTTTTTCTGAGTTCATATTTTTCTACACAGTCGGGTATTTTGTTTTTTGAATTTTTATTTTTATTTTATATTCCTTTATACCTCGGACACTTCAGATCTTTAGATGGCACACTTGGTATTGGTGATTGTCTTGACTTTCATTTGCTGCATCATGAACCCCCTTTGATAAATGTACGCCGCGCCGCGGGGGCTTGGCGAGCTCAGTGGGTATTTTGATCTTAACTTCGTCAACTCTCGTCGTAGAACAAAATAAATTGCCACAGAAAATTTCGGACTCACGCGCTGAGTAATATTTTTTTACAGTATTTTTTACAAGCTATAAAGAACATTTTTAGAACCGCAAAACTAAATTTGTTTGTAAAGGTTTTTGCAGATTTCCAAAAAACTGTGCTACTTAGAGAAATCGTTTTATTTTTCCTGTAATATTTATGTAAACGTCTAACGACGAAAATTAATTCAGATTTTTCTTTTTGCAAACTTCGGAGAGAAGGGGGGGATAGTATTTTTTGACATTTTTCATCATAACTTGAAAACTAAGAGTCATAAAAAAATAAAAATATGATTCCCAACTCGACCTAGTAACGACAATTTTTAATTTTGTTCCTCTATTTGGGCCCCCTTTACAATAATAATAATATTTTTAAATTTTTTTCGTTTTCAATAAAGTTGGGCAATTATATTCTCAAACTATTCCAAATTTCAAGTTGATAGCATTAGTGGTTGCTGAGATATACAGATGTGACAGACAGACAGACTAAGTCGCACCTTAAGGGTTCCTTTTTTACCATTTTAGTTCATTCCGAAAAGATGAAGTATTAAAACCCTTTTTTTACTCCATTGTTGTGAAGCTCTATAAGGAGGGTTATATAAAGTTTTAGAGTACACATTTTTCCTTTGAAAAACCAGTGTCTTTCTTTGTTAAGCTCTGACAAAGACAACTAAACCCGTATAATATAATCTAGATAGATGTACATAAGTCGTCTAGCCTTGCAGATAGCCTCAATAGTGATTACTCTCAATTCGTCAATTGCCCTATGCACAGAATCATCTGACACCTAATACCTTGCTTTATTCAATTACTCTACAGCCGCTGCGATCATAAAACTAGATCTGTAAGATTGTAGATAATAGTTATCATGTAGAATGGAAGACCTAGTGCAAAATGATTTTCATTTTAACACTTCCTTTGTTCGGATAAATCTACAAAGTAGAAAATGGTAAAATTTCACAACCACAGGTAGGATTCGAACCTTCTTAAGGCTATTCGAAAGCTACCGTCCCGGTACTCACAGAGAAGACGCAGATTGGAATCCTATCTATGTTTGTGAAATTTTGCGATTTTATACTTTGTAGACCTAGTGCAAAAATAGAAAAATTGTAAAATGTACAGCTTTACTGTGACGGGACTCAAACCCAGATGAAAGGCGCCTAAAACCTTACTTAACTTTGAATTGGACTGAATCAGTTTAAGTTTCTAGACATAGCTTGACGCCAACCTCGTTGACTTTACAATAAAATCTACACGCTAAAAAATCTCTTAAATAGAGTGAGTCTGAAGTATAGAAAATAATAGTGTGAGTAAAGTCTAGTAGTTGGGGCGAAATTCATAGAAATCTATAAATTATGATGACATTTCAAATTTATCAAAAGGAAAATGGTTCTCGTGCCAACATATAGGTACAATAGATAAATAAGTCATATCACATTGTTGGAAATTCCACATTGCAATACCTACTAGTTGATTTCTTGGGAAACTCTTATTAACACTCTTTATTTTCCTGCTGTAATAATGGTTTTTTAATGGTCTGGACCTAAAGACCATATTACTTAGTCTGTTTTCTCTTTAAAGAGCTGTATCTTTTGATCCGTAATAGCTAACCAGTTGACATTTTCACGCGAAGCAAATTATATTCCGTTGGGTCGAAATGTTCTAAGGTCCCACTAAACAGGAACTCAGTCCCACGTAATAAGATACCCTCATAAATGCTTAACTACATTCTTGATTGGAAATGCCTTAATTATAAAGTTTCTGTAAATTTTCCCTATTTTTATCGATATGTCCAATCCGCGAAGCATGGAGGTCTTTATTCTGAGTCTAATTCTGTGGTCCAATCGAATCTTTTAAACACGTTTTCACGTATAATTTGGTTGTGTCTACAGATGTCTCTCCCCAACTTATACTTCGTGTCATACAAACTAACGGATGCCGGCACCTGTGTGACTACGAACCCAGCTGCCACTAAGTATAAGGGAGATGAAGTGGCAGATCCTAAGCAACACCTTACTCTTCGGCTAAAGAACATTCTGCAAGATGTCGAGGTTCAGACTAAGTGAGTTCCAAGTAAAATATACTATCTTTCATATAAGTTACTGTCACCAAGTTTAAGGCATTCTAAGCAAATCCTTATATATGTTGTAATATACAAATATATTAAGACGATATGTAATTTTTTGTGGATATTTTGAAGACAAATATCTTTTTATTTACTCAGTATCTTGCAGTGATTTTCAGGTATATGTTTCTTGACCATTCAAGTGATAATATCGCTAAGACCAAAACACGATTAGTGAAAATCGGCTCGACAAAATAAAAATCCTAAGTTGCCTCATCAATTTTCATTATTTCCTCATTTTGTGGAATTTGAGGTGTTTTAAGTAGTGAAATAAAGAATACAGAAAGGTATTCCTAGTTGCTACGAGATCATATGCCTAACCTAAAATTTTATTTTATTACTTAGTTTTTACAAAATTTGATATTTTATATCAGGCGCTTACGTCATTTAGTTTTGGTAACACGCACAGTATATCTATCGCAATCTAATGCGTTGCGGATTACATATAGTCCGGTCGCTTAACGTCTTATATCGCCAAATCTACCAAATTGCACCAAATTTTTTCCAGGAGTTAGGTACATAGCTCTCAATTTTTGATAGGAGCCAATTCTTGAATTTTCTATGGAAATTTTTAGGCTCCTATCAAAAATTAAGAGCTATATATGTACCTAACTAGTACGTGGAAATAATTTGGTGAAATTGTAAGGCGTGTCGTGTGGTGCCGGCAAAGAATAGTACCAACCCATACATACCCGTGGATGTCGTAAGAGGCGACTAAGGGTTACTGGAGGATGGGCAGCAGCATCCTCCTTTGTATCTTACATCTTACTTACTGCGGTCATCTACAACCGTGGTCCATGGTGCCAGCCGTAACGCTAAAAAGCGAGGTGACTATGGTACTTCCCCTCCACATTTTTCCAGCAAAGGCTAGAATTCTGGAGGGAGCCTGTCTTGTAGTGGGCGTTTTATGGGATGTTATGATGATGGTAAGGCGTGTCTACGTGAAACAGCTAAATGACCGCACTAATACGATCTTGACAAAATGTGATTATATTGGAGTGATTTTGAACTCTTAGAGCGCACCTCCAAGAGAAGTTCCTGACGGACCTGCGCAAGGCGCGCGAGATGCACAGCGGGCAGGAGCTGGCGGGCGTGCTGCACGCCATGCGGCGCCGGCTCGACGACCCCGCCGTGCTGTCCGGGGACACCATCCTCAACATGCTCATCTCCTACCGCGAGATACAGGACTACGACGCCATCGTGCAGGTCGTCGACGACCTCAAGACCATCATGAATAGGAAGAATTATGTCAACATGCCCATTATAAGGTTCTTGTACGCGTTCGCTATGAACAGGTAAGAATCCATAGATAAACTTCAACATGCTCATCTCCCATAGGGAGATACAGGACTACGACGCCATCGTGCAGGTCGTCGACGACCTCAAGACCATCATGAATAGGAAGAATTATGTCAACATGCCCATTATAAGGTTCTTGTACGCGTTCGCTATGAACAGGTAAGAATCCATAGATAAACTTCAACATGCTCATCTCCCATAGGGAGATACAGGACTACGACGCCATCGTGCAGGTCGTCGACGACCTCAAGACCATCATGAATAGGAAGAATTATGTCAACATGCCCATTATAAGGTTCTTGTACGCGTTCGCTATGAACAGGTAAGAATCCATAGATAAACTTCAACATGCTCATCTCCCATAGGGAGATACAGGACTACGACGCCATCGTGCAGGTCGTCGACGACCTCAAGACCATCATGAATAGGAAGAATTATGTCAACATGCCCATTATAAGGTTCTTGTACGCGTTCGCTATGAACAGGTAAGAATCCATAGATAAACTTCAACATGCTCATCTCCCATAGGGAGATACAGGACTACGACGCCATCGTGCAGGTCGTCGACGACCTCAAGACCATCATGAATAGGAAGAATTATGTCAACATGCCCATTATAAGGTTCTTGTACGCGTTCGCTATGAACAGGTAAGAATCCATAGATAAACTTCAACATGCTCATCTCCCATAGGGAGATACAGGACTACGACGCCATCGTGCAGGTCGTCGACGACCTCAAGACCATCATGAATAGGAAGAATTATGTCAACATGCCCATTATAAGGTTCTTGTACGCGTTCGCTATGAACAGGTAAGAATCCATAGATAAACTTCAACATGCTCATCTCCCATAGGGAGATACAGGACTACGACGCCATCGTGCAGGTCGTCGACGACCTCAAGACCATCATGAATAGGAAGAATTATGTCAACATGCCCATTATAAGGTTCTTGTACGCGTTCGCTATGAACAGGTAAGATTTCATATACAAAAACTTCACAATGTTGGTATCCTATAGAGATACAGGATTGTAACGCCATAGTGCAAGTTGTTGATAATCTGAAGACGATTATGAATAGGCAGAATTCGTCAAAATGCCTATTATTAGATTTTTGTACGCGTTCGCAATGAACATATCCGTAGACGAACTTCAAAATAAAAATGAAATGTTGCAGCTTGATTAGAATGACACCAAGACAGAACTATGCGTGATAGCAGAAAGATCCGTCCTGCTGTCACACTGCTGTCACTCTTCTTCTTTAAACTTAAAAGCTGTGCTCTTGTCGGTAGAGTAATCGCCAATGTTTCCTTGTTTCCGCCAGTTCCTTCACCTCCTGATACGACTCGACCTGTACTTTCTCTTTTATTTGTTCCATAAAGGTTCTACTCGGTCAGCCCCTTCCTCTCTTTCCCTCAATTTTCCCTTCTATGATGTTCTTAATAAACGAATCGTGTCGTATCAGGTGGCCAATCATATTTATATGTCATTCTAATCAAGCCACATTATTTCGACTGTAGCGTTTACGATAATAGAAAGCCACTGGTCTACTGTCCTACATACGACTTCGTCTGCATGTCCTCGTAGCATAACATGTAATTTTTTTTATAGAATCTTCAATGTATAGACAAAATCAATTTACACATTTATAATTAAAGTAAGGCCATCGTAATCGTAATAGGTCCTTTTTGACAGCTGTCAAACGTATGAATAATTATGAACTGCAAATAAAAATGAACCCTACGTTTTGGTGATAAAGAAACGACAAAATATACCTATTACGTTGGCGCTACTTAGACTATGTAAATAATTTTCAGGCGCAACAAAGAAGGCGATAGAGAGAACGCGTTAAAAGTATGCGTAAAAGCGTTGGAGAAGAAGGAGAATAAATTTCCAGACATGTTGTGTCTCTGCGGGCGAATATACAAGGACAAGTTTGTTGAATCTCAACACTCCGACACGGAAAGCTTAAATAATGCTATATATTGGTATGTTATATATAAAATTATATATTAACATGGTCTTAAATCGTAGTGTTCAGAGTGCCCTGTACCATGCCTTGCATATTTTTTTGATTATTGATTTATAACCCCTATTGGGGTAACCTCTATTACTCCTTTGTAATGAAAGAGTTCGTTGCTGAAGTCTATTAACCCCTATTAAGACCCTTGGTAATGAAAGAGTTCGTTGCTGATTACTCGTTCAATAGACGTTGCTGAGTACTCGTTCAATAGACTTCATTTAAAAATTCTCAGAGATGTTGAGCCACCAAAGACCTCTGACATGGCTCATTGACGACTGCAGCTTAATATGCCTTCCGAAGCGCGGAATCATCTAACTTTTCGGACTATCAAGTGATTCGTCCTGCAATGTCCTAACCAATCTGGGGAGATCTTACAAAATAATGACTTGTGCAGTGCTGTTAGCTAAGCGACGATATATAGATTTTTTTATTCCAGGTACAGACAGGGTTTCGAAGTACAGCCAAATGAGTATGCGGGCATCAATTTGGCGACTTTGTTAGTCATTGCTGGCAATGACTTCAAGAATTCTCAAGAGTTACAACATATTGGTATGTAATGGTACCTTCTTTGGGAGTCGTCTTTATATTTAAGGCCAGGCCACGACAAAGCGCGATTTGCGGAGCCACAAACGTTTTCAATACATTGATAGTTGAGACCCAAATATTACGCACGGAGGCAAGCAGTGTATTGAGAACGCGTGGTGGAGCCGTTACGCAAAGTTTAATTTAGATTAGGATGCACATTTTTCGCGAATTATATTATATTCGTAGGATAGACAGGAGTGTCCTATATGAGGTACGCCGTTTGTACTTTTGCGCAATAAACATTGAATTAGTTATAGCTTTTATATTGCTGCCAATTGCTCCCAAAAAAAAAATATTGCCGTTGCGGACTTCTCTGACATCATCGTCTATGGATAATTTGCAATAAACTTGTATACTTTTTTCAGGAATGGTCCTAAACCATTTGATAGGCAAAAAGGGCAGTCTATCATCCCTAAAAGACTATTGGGACGTGGCGACATTCTTCGAGATATCGGTGCTAGCGCAAGATTACGTGAAGGCGATACAAGCGGCCGAGTGTATGTTCAAGCTCAAACCGCCAAACTGGTACTTGAAGAGTACTATCGGGAATATTGAGCTCATTGATAGGTATGTGATACGCATAGATTTATTACTTCGCGGCGCTATTTAATAAGCTGTATTGTCTTCTTTAAAAATAAATAATTCTCAACAAAAACCGAAATGAAAGGAACCTCGAAACTTGGGTCTTTAAGTTATTAAAAAAATTAAATTTTTTCGAACACTACCCAGTATTTTTTTTATTTTCGTTATTTCCTCATTTAATAAACTAAACTTTACAACTTCCTGTAATATTCCAAATAATAACACCACTTTATTATCAGGCTGAGCTATGGAATCAGTTCGATCGATGACATAGGTCATTCTAGCCATAGCCCTTGCAAAGAAGAAAGACTAAAAAGACTTTTAAAAATATGAAATAGTTGTAATGATAATGGACATGGTACATGTCTTTTTGTTAATTTATTTACTAGCTGCCAGTTGCACTAAGTGTTAAATCTATTGCTGTATAATCCATTATTTCGTTTATTCCAACGCTTAACAACAAATTTTGCAGCCATGTCAGTGAAACCAGAGTATATTTGACGGAAAAAATAACATTGTTTTACAAACTTGTTTTTTCTGACAGCTTTAGTCGATTGATTTTGACATAGCTGCAAAATGTGTTGGTAAGCGTAAGAATTAATGAAAAAAATGTATTTGTAGTGTGTAGAAAACCTTAGATAACATAAATGTTAACATTCTTTTCACAGATTTAGAAAGAAAAGCGAAGAATCGTCACCCGAACAACAAATCTTCCAGTTTTGGATGGAGTTCTTCGTCGAAGCCACCAAAAGCAGTTGTGATAATATTATTAGATTTCCTGTAAGTATGTATATTACAGCGTTTATATAGATTTAGATGTAGTTTATTCAATCTTGATTCTTTACTTACCTCTTGGTCATGTAGTCATCTTTTCTATAATAAATAAGCTTTTTTAAAAAACGTTTACACATTCTTTGAATTTTATGTATACGTTGTTAGGTGTATTGTTGTAATATCGTACACACAGACCGACGAAAGATGTTTTGTCTTTTGCTAATCTACTAGGTATGTGGTAGATCAAGTTCATTTAGCCACACACAGTTCTTTTAGCCTCATATTGTACTATTTTCTTTTGATAGGTATTGATATTGGAAACGACAAAGGTGTACATGCCGTCATACGTAAATGTGAACATGGGTGCAGAACAGAAGTCCGTAGAGATTCTCAACTTGTGTCTGGACTCTATAAAGGGCGAGTGCCGGCAGGTTCATCGCTGGCTGTTTCTCTCTGACATGATCAGGACCTACAGGTAACCACAGCATTTGTTTCACTTGTTTCATAGATCATCACCATATCGTGTGGGTTGCAAGGACGAAGACCGACCTCACTAACCCTGGTGTCAGAGTTGTTGAGCCGCCAAAGGCCTCTGACATGGCTCATTAACGACTACATCAGTAGATAGTGTCGAGACCAACGGCTTAATGTGTCTTCCGAAGCACAGAATCATTTAACTTTTCGGACAATCAGGTGATTCATCCTGCAATGCCCTAACCAAACTGGGGAGGTCGCACAAAGGGATTTTTGTTTAACAGTGTCCCCACCGGGAATCGAACCCAGAACCTCCGGATCGAGAGCCGAGCGCTCTATGGACCACGGAGGCTGTTAAATGTGTTTCATAGATACCGTTACAGATTTAAGTTATTATTAGCGAAAGCGCTGCTGACACATCTTTTCCCAGGATCAAATATCCAATCTAAAAACATTTATTACAATCTAAGTTTATTATAGTCCATTGAATGAGTCCCTCCAAGGGGGGTCTAGAGTGCGTGAGTTAGTAACGTAAGATGTTTCTTCGGAAACATGTCAAGAGTCCCTAGGTAATAAACATACTAAAACCCCGGGACACTAGGAGGAGCCCCGGAGGGGGGGGGAGGGGGGGAAAGGGTCATTTTTTTCATTTTTCGCTTAAATCTCAAAAACGGTACATGTTAGAGAAAAACTTTCAAGGAAAAGTTGAAAGGCCATAAAATTATCTACAAGTTGTACCTAAATATTTTTTTTCTATTCGCAGTAAAAGATCAAGATAAAAAGATCAAGTTCAGTAACTCAAACTACCCTAATATAATATTTTGGCAATCGATTCCTCCTAAAGGCTTCCATGGAGGAATGTGTTTTTTTTACCAATCATAGACCTAATTAAGAGCAATCTATCAGTACCGGTCACAAGTTGCACTTTTGAGCTTTTTGGAAGAAAAAAAATAAAAAGGTCAAGTTGCGTAACTACCCTAATATAATATTTTGACAATCGATTCCTCCTAAAGGCTTCCATGGAGGAATGTGTTTTTTTTTACCAATCATAGACCTAATTAAGAGCAATCTATCAGTACCGGTCACAAGTTGCACTTTTGAGCTTTTTGGAAGAAAAAAAATAAAAAGTTCAAGTATCGTAACTACCCTAATAAAATTCAATTCCCCGTAAACGCCTCCGTGGTGGAATCTGGTATTTTTATCAATGATAGACCTAATTATGAGCAATCTATCTGTACCGGTCACAAGTTGCACTTTTGAGTTTTTTGGAAGAAAAAAATAAAAAGATCAAGTTCAGTAACTCAAACTACCCTAATATAATATTTTGACAATCGATTCCTCCTAAAGGCTTCCATGGAGGAATGTGTTTATTTTACCAATTATAGACCTAATTAAGAGCAATCTATCAGTACCAGTCACAAGTTGCACATTTGAGTTTTTTGGAAGAAAGAAATACTTTTTGATCGATTGATGTGATAAACATGGGTATGTAGTATGGGGAAATTGTTTGAGCCAAAATCATTTTTTACTGCGTGTAACTCAGAAACGGTAGGATATAGGAAAAAATTGTTTAGGTACAACTTGTAGATAATTTTATGGCCTTTCAACTTTTCCTTGAAAGTTTTTCTCTAACATGTACCGTTTTTGAGATTTAAGCGAAAAATGAAAAAATGGACCCTTTCCCCCCCTCCCCCCACTCCGGGGCTCCTCCTAGTGTCCCGGGGTTTTAGTATGTTTATTACCTAGGGACTCTTGACATGTTTCCGAAGAAACATCTTACGTTACTAACTCACGCACTCTAGAACTTTTTATTCAATGGACTATTAGTACAATTTATAATAAATAATTCATAAGTTTTATCAAGGAATTATTTAACTGAAGCGCTATTGATTCCCTAGTTTTCTGACCTCACTATCACAATACCCAACACTTAAGTTAGGATATGCTTAGAATGACGGCAATAAGACTGGCTGGCTCAGCACGAGGCCCGAGATAAAACTATATCTTGGAGAAATGTCACTTTATTTGGGGAACAATATCATCTAATCTTATCACAGGAAAACGCGAAAAAATGTCAGTGGAAGAAAATATTTAGCAAACCTAAAAATTACGTTCTTGTTATTTTAGACGGAGATAACTTTATACGTGAATACAATTAGCAGTCATTTTCTTTCAAAATGCGTTGCACTGGTTATCTGTTAAAAAAACGTGACCATGCTTAATTGGCAACACTGTTTCTAGGATGAGCCAGCTGAACAGAGGAATGTTTAAGATATTGGAGTGACCGAGAAACGTATTGCTCTATCCTGCTCCCATGCGCTACATTAATTCGACTGTAAAAGCCTGAATATGCTTCCTGAACACTAAAACTGCATCATTTTCCAGTTTATACAAACGTGACGAGCGATGTCTGTTTCTGTACGTGAGCGAGAACTCGGACGACTTCCAGATCTTCCTCCCTTCAGAGGCGTGTCGGCAGCGTCTTCATGACTTGCTAGGGGAACTCACTGCCGACCACGAGAAGGTCACTGACCTTGACACTAGTGTCATGCAGGATCAGCTCAAGGTATGTCATAATCTGTGACTAATAGCGATATAATATAAAATCTCGGAGGAATTACGTCTCTGCAGTTGAAAACGGGAAGAGTCTACATGACTATTGCTAGGGGAACTCACTGCTGACCATGAAAAGGTCGCTGACTTTGACACTAGTGTCATGTAGGATCAGCTCAAGGTATGTCATGATCTTTGACTAATAGCGATATAATATAAAACCTCGGAGAAATTACGTCCCTGTCGTTGAAGGCGGGAAGAGTCTACATGACTTGCTAGGGGAATTCACTGTAAACCATGAGAAGGTCGCTGCCTTTGACACTCAGCTCAAGGTATATCATTCTAGAGACGCAATGTGTGAATTAAGGTCTTAAAAAATATCCGGATCTTAGTCCCGCCAGAGGCATGCCACCAGCATCTACCCACATGAAACCCCTAAAAGGTCGCTGACCTTGACACCAGCGTCATGCAGGATCAGCTCATGGTATGTCATAGTCTATGACTCATAGGGAAAGAATATGCTATCTCGAAGAACTTCCTGATCCTCATCTCTTCGAGATCATGTTGGCAGCGTCTTCGTGACCTGCTGTAACTCAGGATGAGCTCAAGGTATGAATGCAAAGTTTCGGAGAACTTTCAGATCTTTCTCCATTCAGAGGGTTGTCTGCGTGAACTCACAACCGACCACGAAAAAGTATCTGACCTTGACACCAGCGATATCAGTTCAAGGTATGTCATAGAATCCTGGCGCCTTTAAGATCTACCTCCCGTCAAGGGCATGATCTGCTGAAAATCAAAAAAAAATAGCCCTTTTCCTTCTCCCTAGTTCTAATTATCATGACACTAAATTCCATCTAAATCGGATCAGAGAATTAGCCGTGAAAGCGTAACAGACAGATAGAGTTACTTTCCCATTTAAAATATTATTAAAGCAAACTATAATCCAGAGACTCCAAAAACATCCAAATCTTTGGAAAGCAAGATGAAGACAGTACAAACACAATAACTAACTAATACAGATCTCTTAGACAAACATAAGTAGACTGTAAGTAGCTGACACACCCACAGGCCAAACACACCACTGGCCTGTGGACATAATATAACACACAAACTAGAGAAATAAACATCTTTCTATTCTATTCTAACTAATACATTTTCCTTTTGTATCCTAGTTCGAGTACGAGCTAGACGACTACGGTAAACGCGTGGTGCTCGGTAAAGGCACATACGGCGTGGTTTACGCGGCACGGGATCTCAACACGCAAGTGCGGATAGCAGTGAAGGAGATACCGGAGAAGAACTTGGGAGACGTCCAGCCGTTGCATGAAGAGATCTTGCTACATTCACAGCTTAGACATAGGAATATTGTTCAGGTAATTTGAATTAGCTAATAATAACGTGAGATATGGATAATGGTGAAGGAAACACCGAAGAAGAACCAAGAAGACGTCTAATCGTTGCATGAAGAGATCTTGTCCATTCACAGCTTAGACACAGAAATATTGCACAGGTGCATATTTCAATTCATCAAGCCCCACACTGAGATTTTTTTTTATCTTGTATGCCTTGTGAATTGTGAAAAACAAAAACACAAATATTCTCAGACGCAAAAACTATTTCGAAAACAAAAAACAACCCATCATTTCAAATTTGTCAATGCGGACAGTAGGTATTTGCCAAATTAACTAATATAGTGAATAGCAGTAAAAAAGATACTGGAAAATTTGGATTACGATCTATAATCACTGAAGGCGTCTATCAATTAAGAGCGGTCTGTCAATATCTCGTGTACGAGTAGGATAGAGAAGTCACGTTAACTTTTTAAATTAATGAGATAACGTAACATGTGTCTTTTGTGGCCTGGATATCTGTTTTGAACAGAATACTGCGCTCAATAACACGAATTACCGATGTGGCCCACACAACCGCCAAGCTTAAGTGGGACTGGGCTGGTCACGTAAGTCGCATGCCGCTTGAACTCTGGGCCGAGACCGCAACTATCTGGCATCCGCCGAGTGACAGACGGCTTCGAGGCCGACCACGGCGCAGATGGCGCGATGAACTCGACGCTTTTTGTAGGCTCAGGGTAGAGACCAGTGGAAGGAATGGAGCGAGGCCTTTGCCCAGCAGTAAGACAGGAATGGCTAAGAAGATAAGATCTGTTTTGAAACGAGTGCAAATGTCAGATATGAGTCGGGGTTTTCTAAGTAAAAAAAATAAAATAAAAATATTTGGGCAATTCTCACATCAGGGGGATCCAAAACAAAACTACCTACACCAGGCGGCATTTTAAACTGAAGTGTACTGTTTGCAGTACCTGGGTTCCATATCGGAGGACAACTACTTCAAGATCTTCATGGAGCAGGTTCCCGGCGGGTCGCTGTCCGCACTGCTGCGCTCCAAGTGGGGACCGCTCAAAGAAAACGAGGCCACCATCGCTTACTACACCAAACAAATCCTCGAAGGTTATATTACTTCCTTTACCTCATTTCGTATAGAAGACTCTCCCATGCTGCAGTGGCCAACTTAGAGGCCGCTCCACTGCCTACGAACATAGGTTGGTCGATGTCCGAGCCAACGCTTAAGTTTGTCGTTATTTTGTTTACATTTAGGATCATTCAGTCCACAAGGTCAGGTCAAGGTGAGGTCTGCTGGGTCTGCAAGATATATTTTGCCAATTTCAGAGTAGCTTCGACTTGCGTGAAAAAACAAATAACTCTAAAATCATGCCGAAATTTGGTGCAGGCGTTATAGTGTCGTACTTATATTTACCTATCTGTGGAAAATGGCTGGATGGGAGCAGCGCAGTACCTAGCACAGTAGTAATAGTCGTTGTGGAGATCTCTAAGGGAGGCCTATATCCAGCAATGGACGTCTTTCGGCTGACATAATGATGATTACCTTCGTTTTTATATACAATAACCGAACTCTTATTTTATGAACTTTTATTTAACTAGGTCTAAAATACCTTCACGACCAGAAGATAGTCCATCGAGACATCAAGGGCGATAACGTGCTCGTGAATACGTACAGCGGAGTGGTGAAGATATCTGACTTCGGCACTTCCAAGCGGCTGGCCGGCTTGTGTCCTTCTACTGAGACCTTCGCCGGGACCTTACAGTACATGGCTCCTGAGGTCATAGACAAGGGGCAGAGAGGGTATGGCGCTCCTGTAAGTACAAAATAAAAATTAAAAGTAAAAGTAGGAAAAGTACAAAATAACTAAACGATATTGCCGAAACTTAAATTGATTCTAAGAGACTTCTCATTCTAAGAAACTACTTAGAATTTTTATCTTTGGCCTACCTGATCCAACTGTTGAGCTTTTTGATGGCAAATGTAGCAAATACATGAACAAGAAGAACGTTCTTCTCCGTTTTCATTTAATTTGGAAAAAGTTGTACATTTTAAAGTGGTAGTGGCTTTTGTGCATAACCCGCCTGGGGAAGTACCATCCTCTTATTTGTTTCTGCCTTAAAGGAGCAGTGTTTGCACCGCTGTGTTTCGGTTCGAAGGGTAAGGAAGCCAGTGAAATTACTGGCACAAGGGACATAGTGGGTGGGGGTCTCAGGGTAAGCAACGCGCTTCGCTGTCTTATTAGTGTCAAGTCATGGCACTAATAAGACAGTGGGTTCTATGGGCGGTGGTGACAATCAGGTGGCCGACCTGCTCGTTTGCATACTTTTGTAATAAAAAAGTTCCTAATTCCTGAATTCACAGTTTCAGTTGTCGGACATAGTCTTTTTAGAACTGGTATATTCCACATATTTTAAAACGAAGTGATTGTATGAAGAAGGATATGAATTATCCTACATTTTCTGCAGTTCATGGCAACCTAATATTCGAGTAGAATGTGCCATCTGCTGATTTTTATGTATTTTTGGCGGATTTGAATAATTTACAAGCGTTTCAAAAATACATCTATAGGTTGGAAACTTCCCACACCCAAGCCAAACAGCAAAATAATTGCATACTCGTATTGTTTTACTGAGTTTGTTTTCTTTCACAGGCTGACATTTGGTCGCTGGGTTGCACAGTGGTGGAAATGGCTACCGGAAACCCCCCGTTTATAGAACTAGGATCACCCCAAGCTGCTGTATTTAAGGTAACGTTTTCAACTACCCTCTCAAATGTTTATACGGTACGACACCCTCGTTTTGACCTGGTTCCTAAATATCTCTTTGTTTGTGATTTTAGTAATAAAAAATTCGTCGCGCCAAATATCCCATATACATATTTATTTATATTTGGAGAAATACTGTTCTTTCAGCGAGCTTACTTTGGAATCGATAACTTCCAGGCTTACTTACTTACAGCCTTTCGATAAATCAACGCAACTGAACAACTTTTAGCGAATAAACCTTTCAGGAAATGACGAGAAAATCGGCCTCCATACAATATGTTGGATGTTTCCCAAGAAAGATATTTGGTTTCTCAAGTACATCCTACAGTTTTTCATTATGAATTTATCGACCTCTTTAATGAATGCAGAATAAATAACATTGTGTTTTAATGTTAACGAACAGGAAAAGATGTGAAGCCAGTGCAAAAATAAAAAATGACCATCCATCCATCTATACTTACAAACTTTCGCGTTTATAATATTTGTAGGATAGTCAACACGCTCGAAAGCGTTGCGGCTGGCGACCGCTGTTTTTGGTGACCGCAGTATGTAAGATCGTACGATACACAGAAAGATGCTGCTGCCCGTCCTCCGGTTCATAAGTCCTTAGTCGGCTTTTACGACACCCACGGGTAGAGATGGGTTGTTACTGTTCTTTGCCGGCACCACACGGGTCGCCAGAACCAGAACTAACATAAGCAACTAACTAAGCATAACTCTCATAATCGGAACAAAGATCAATCAGAGTAGTAGACTCGCTCTATTTTTATTAGACATTTTAGTTTATTTTTTGACACTTGTAAAATTCGTATATTTCTACATTATTTTCTATCTTTGACATTTTTTGAATTTTCCTTTTTCATTGTGTAATGTATTTTTGACGATCACGTTATGCTCGGACATATAGACAATTTTTGTAAATTTGAAATTGATAATGTGAGATAATAAAATCTAATCTAATCTAATCTAATCTATTTGTATTGTATTCTGCGTATTATGATTTTTAAGAAGTATTCTGTAAATAATCTGCTAATGATAATGTTTATGTGGTGAACTCCAAAACACCATATATAATTTTGGTATTTTTAGGTTGGCTACTACAAAGTGCACCCTGAAATTCCGAGCGAGCTATCACCGAAGGCTAAGAGTTTCATCTTACGCTGCTTCATACCAGACCCTGAGAACAGGGCCACGGCTGCTGAACTGTTGGAGGATCCTTTTCTTTGCGAGTAAGACAATACAGAGAGTTTTCTTGTATGTTTCCATTCCATTATCTTCCATCTCCTTCTAGCAACCGTGCCAGCAGTATACTAGAAAGAGCTGGAGGTGCATTAGGACTACAATTTCTTTGGAAATCTAGACATTCTCGTGTACTCTAGTTGGATTTATAAGCATTGAAAACTCTTTAGATCATCATTATGCACGTCCCCTGCTGGACAAAAGTGACCCTCAAAGATTCTCACAGCAAAAAGAGTGGTTTCTATTGAGATGTACTCAGGGCTACAGCCACGTTATAAAGGCGATATATAGGTTCAAGTATTTTCATCTAAATCTTACTTTTTGTTAAATACGTGAATCAATTATTGGAAACTGCGTCGTAGCAATCATAACGTCGGGCAGGACCACAATAACCTAATTGGTTAAGTTGCATCAGGTGCCTACAACGGAAGAGAAGCAGGTGTGGTTGTGAATTTTGCGATTTTCTACTTTGTATTATCCACACAGAAAGTGCTGAAATAAACACATTCCGTACATAGTTGTTCTCAAATTTCCAGAAAGAAGAAGTCAAACTCGCGTCTAGGCAGCAGTGTGGACTATAGCCGCAGTATATCAGTCCCCGCTGATAAGGTCAAAACCTTCACCGCGCAGAAGAAAATATCCGAACCAAGTATGCCTGGGAATATCCCTAGCTCGCCCGATATTGAGTAAGTGAATCCGCAATTGAAGTCAAGCGTAAAGTTGATTTTGTATTTGTATTTCCTTGATAATATTGTGCTATAAGTAAAATATCCAAAGCCTAGAGACAAGACAAGTGACTTTCTACTATCGTAAACGGTAATAGAATAAAATAAAATTGTACGGGATTGACATTGGCTGTCAAGCATTTCGTAAATGTCAATCCCTGCATGTTCATTCTATTCTTCTAGATTTTACGATATTAGAAAGCCGCTTGTCTACGGCCTCAGGCGTAAAATACGAGAGAAATGGTTTTCGATTCGATCTGTCGGTGAGTTGAAATAAGTTACGTTTTTGGTAAAAATAAAAGAGGACAGTGAAAATATTTGTGCCATATAGCACTGCCGTAGATAAGTGGTAACAAAACCGACATAAGCTAAACCAGATACTCTAGAAACCAGACACCTTTTCTAGAGCAATGTGTGTATGGACTCTGTGCTATTATGACGTCACGTATAATATCTTTTATATTATAAAATTGCGAATTTGAAACACATTTTGACAATACTTGCCTGTATCTCTTATCAAAAGCCGCTTTGGATTCGTATCTTACGTAAGGCCTACCATTTACAGTTGGTCGACAACATGACGGAGTGATGCGTAAGATATTGGAGCGAAAGAGACACGTACCGCTACGTCCCGCTCTCACGCATAGCTCTTTCAGTCATATTATCATTTTGAACGAGCTACATTAATTTGACTGAAGTTTATTTTACTTCAAAATGTCCTATGTTTTTAAAATCCTATCAACATCTACAAAGTCAACTTTCGTCTGACTGTACAGTTCTAATACTACAAGAGCAATTAATAGCTTTAGTTTTTACTAGCAAAGCTAAACGCATGGAGTTTAGAACTAGTCCACTTATTCCTGACAATATAATAAGACCACTAAAATGCATGGCTTTTTTTTATTGAATATTGAAAAATGAGTCGTTATTTCCATTGTGTTTTGTTTGGTCATGCCATACGCATAAGTCATTAAAGGTATTGAAAATATGTTGCGTTTTACGCGCGAAGTACAGAAACAGTTATTTTACCATACAAAAATTGAAATTGCCTTTGTTTTACTACTTTTTAACTTACGCGAGCCTAATATTGCGAATTTTAATATAAAAGTTTACCAATCATGCGTTGTATAGATTTACGGTTCAGAATGAGGAATGTTCTGATTTTTTTTCTCTATGAAAATACAGAACCAAAGACAGTCAAAAATTACAAAATTCCGTATTGTAGTATTTTTTTGATAAAATTATTGATTTTACGCGTAAAGCGCTTCATAAAAACAATGCCTAGTCTGTAGAATTTGGTGAATGGACCTTATGGAGTTAAGCTGAACCTAACTATTGTGGGCTCAGATGAATCCATGAAACCAATTGACTCATTTATATCATTATAAAATTATACGTGTTAACGGAATAAGCAACACTGAGAAAATTGTTTGTTCAGAATCGAGATTAGAATCAATTTGACGAGTTTTTGATAGGGGTAATTTTTTTAAATTTTTATTGTTTAAATGTTTGCTGGATACTCACGCGGACGGCGCCAGGCGCGCGGTCCAAGAGCGGTGAGGAGGGGAGGGAAGTGAGCGTGACGTGCGCCGACTAGAACAACGAAATATTTTTCTAAGATAAGATTTTTTTACGAGAATGAATTTATTATAGTAAAAACCAGTTGGGGTGTATGAGAGTTTCGCTTATTCCATTAACATGTTGTATAAGGTGTAAAAAAGGTACGGAAATCCTTATAATGACATGGGACTGACCAGCGTAAGAAAATATACAGGGTGGATTTTCGAGATGGGACAGCAAGGGCAGGTACCTTAACCGTTACACACAAAAATGGTCGTAGACTTACCTCAACTTTTTATAAACTTTTGTCCCCGTTAACAGATTTTTGAAAAATTTACAGCTGCAGCATTTAAAACGTTTTTTTTAATGCCAATCGATCCTGTTTCTAAAACTGATCAAAAACTTATATGGGACCAACACAGGTTAGAGTACTAAAAAAGTCGGAAATTGAAGTAATCTTTTCCCATGATTTTTTAATGAAAATTTTACACATTTTTTATGACGATCGATCCTGCTTCTTATACTGATCAAAAACTTCAATGTAACCATCCAAAAAGCCGAAAGTTGTAAAAAAGTTCTCCTATATATTCCTATAGACACGGTTGAAGATTTAGAAGCAGGACTGATTAACTTAAAAAAATGTGTAAAATTTTCATACAAAATGTATCAGAAAAGTTTTTTGCAATTTCGCTTTTAGTACTGAAGTACGTTGAAACGTGGGTTGGTCCTATTGAAGTTTTTGATCATTATTAGAAACAGGATTAAGTGACATTAAAAAACTTTTTGTGTAAAATGACCATTTTCTAGCTAAATACATTTTTTTTTATCTGTGTATGGGGATCAAGATTTAACGAAAAGTTGTGGTTAGTTTCCTAAGACCATTTACGTGTAGCTGTAACGGTTAAGGTACCTGCCCTTGCTGTCCCATCTAAAAAAAATCACCCTATATAGAAAAAGGAGATTATTTTTTGAGCTTTTCATACAAATAAATACCTCTTAATCATTGCCAAGCTTGCAAAGAGCGACCTAAATTTTTTATCGTTTTGAGACCTGATTTCTTCATGAAAGTTCCGTACTTTTTCTACACGCTGTACATTTGTAGTAGTTCCCAGTACCTGGTACTTACAAAATGTGTTACCTCGATGTTCGTTGTATCATAATAAAAGTGCCTTATTTATAACAGGTCACATGCATGGGCGACTGGACTTAGTATAGTTTTTTTATCCTTTCACTTTAAGTATTGACTGTAAAAATAAATAGTTTTGCGACTTACAAAATGATCTAACTAAATTGACCGTCATGGGAAGCGCAAGCTGTCCCAAGAGATTATTTGAGATCACGTTTCACAGAAAATTTTGCTACATCGACAAATAATAGATGAAGTCTCAGAATCCCCTAATAACAATAAAAAACATAACATCCATGAAAAAACTTAAAAAAAAAACATTTGCCTCAAAGAGGCTCAACATGTTTGACCACTGCTGGGTCAACCACATCAAAACACTTTGTCATGGTCAAACACATGTGGTGGTTTAAGTAGTCAAATGTTGAGTATCATGTCATTATAATTCTTTTTTTGTAACCGTTGTCCACTCCAAACATGGACAATCTTCCTAAGAAGCGTGTTTCTCGTAAAGAGATGTGATGTGAACGCCCTTTGTAAAAAAGGTTAGGTAACCGACTAAACCGAGTTATAGACAATATGTAGCAGCCTTCGCCCCAATGACCTCTGGCAATAGTCGGTTTAACATACAGCTTGACCAACTTATCTGTAGAATTTTACGATGGCGCTACGATCGAAAAGGATTGCCACCTATTACAAAAATAAACAATTTCTGCCTTTTTAGTGTTCCGATATCAAAATGGTTAAAAAAGGAACCCTTTTCTATGGTGCGACTTTGTCTGTCTGTCTGTCCGTCTGTCACACTTACACATGTATTAAAGCAACCACTCATGCTATCGACTTGAAATTTGGAATAGTTTTAGAATTATACTAATAGCGGTCAAATGCCTAACTTTACGTTGAATAAAAATAGTTTTAACAAAAACTACACACCTCCTTCAAAGTTTTGCAAGGTTTATATTAGCAATAAAAAGTATAAAATAACTATAACATTTAATAATCTCTAACTAAGTGAAGTAATAGAAAATAACCAAGCCTGTTATTTGTTTCAATTATAAATTTATAGTTACATTACAACAGTTCATTTTGAAGTGCTGCCATCCGAAATGTAGATCTCATCGAGACCTATCATTTGTCTCAGCACATGAGTAGTCTAGGGTCAGTAGTTTTCAAGTCATAGCGATTTTTAGTTTGACAGCTGTCATCCGAAATATAGATCTCATCGAGACCTATCATTTGTCTTAGCACATGAGTAGTCTAGGGTCAGTAGTTTTCGAGTTATAGCGATTTTTAGTTTGACAGCTGTCATCCGAAATGTAGATTTAATCGAGACCTATCATTTGTCTCAGCACATGAGTAGTCTAGGGTCAGTAGTTTTCAAGTTATAGCGATTTTTAGTTTGACAACTGTATTTAGTTTGACTGCTAAAAAAAGAGCCGAGACTATGACAAAGACAAAAAAGATGTTAGGGTCTTTATCACACTTTAGAACTTTTGTATGTATAAATTGAGCCTGCTCTAACTTGGTATGATTACAGGTATTTGCAAATCCATTTCTATACTTCATCCGAGATCTAAAGATCTGACGCGACAAAGACAAAATAGATGTTTTTGTCTTTATGACACTTTAGAACTTTTGTATATATTGAGTCTGCTCTAACTTGGACGCGACAAAGACGCGACATCTGATGCGAATTTATAATTTTTTCCCCATCTAAAAAAGTGCTAGGCGCTGCTAAAAACGTTTTCACTTCAAACATCCCCAGCAGCACCTGTTTTTCTGATAATTTGCAAAATTTCTTTAAAACAAGAAAAGAAAAGTTAAATCTTATTGGTAATGTCTAAAAAGTGATTATGGCACCGTTTCTATCAAGTACGAGGTAAATTCTACGGAATTTACGGAATTACAGCATGTTTTTACAATTGGCTAAATTTGAGATTTTCAGAATGCTCTAGTGCTTAGAGTTTTAAACCTAGGTTAATGAAACTTTACACAGGTCTTTAACTAGTACTTCTAATTGTTACTGCAATAATAATCTGAATCAATATTGGATTTGCGTCGACACGAAAAGAAGAAGATCTGGGTAACACTGACCTGTAGCGGCAGCAATGCGTTTGTATACATGAACAAATGGTATTATTGGAGATTCTTGCTCCTTTTCTGCATCAAAGAACGATGTCATTATGAGAATCATTTCTCGCATACCACTTTCGATCGCTTTTGGTATGACTTTCTCATAAAATACTTGGAAATATGCAGGAAAACAAGAACAGCACAGGCAACACTGACTGACACAAGGAGGTTTAAGTAGCAGCTCTTTATGCTAAGGAGCCATAACCGTATCCATTTCTTGCGAGGGACCTCCATACTAAAATGTATGATTTTTTTTATATTCTAAAAACGTAAAAGCTTTGTCTTTCTCTTTAAGAAATAAATAGCTCAGAACTAATAAATCTTGTTACTACAGTTTTTCTGGTAAGAATACTTACCATTCAAGAAAAAAACCGGTAAAATGCGAGTAGGACTCGCGCGGATTCCGATGGGTTCCGATGTGCTTAAAGTATTTTTGGAAGCAATAAAGTCCATTTCTAAAAAACTGCAACTTAGAAAGATCGTTTTTTTTTTGCTGTAATATTTACAAACTTCTATCGCCTGTAATTAATTCATTTTTTTTCTTTCACAAACTTCGAAGATGGTTTTTAGGGGAGGGAATGGTTTTTTTTTTAAATTTTTCATCATAATTTGAAAACTAAGAGTTGTAAAAAAATATAAAAATATATTTTAGAATGTACAAAAAAATCCCTTTCAAATCAATCATATAATACCCCACTCGACCTAGTTATGACAATTTGAAATTTTGCCCCCCTACCCCTATTTGGGCCCCCTTTACATTAATAATCATAACTTTTTGTTGATTTTCTCATGTGCAGTTAAGTTGGACAACCATATTCTAAAACTATTTAAAATTTCAAGTCTAAAGCATGAGTGGTTGCTGAGATATACAGGTGTGACAGACAGACCGATAAAGTCGCACCGTAAGGGTTCCTTTTTTTACCATTTTGGTATCGGGACCCTAAAAATGCTGTTAAAAATCGCGCATTTTTGGCTATTACATATCATTTACGCTTCCTTTCTTATTATTAATTATCAATTCACAAGTTAAAAAGATATATTTTTACTTTCGCATATTATAAGGTTTGGATGAAACATTAGATTTCTTTGATTTGTAAACCGTAACCTAGACCCTAGTTTTTTGACCGACTTGTCATAGTCGACTAGGAGACGCTTAACACGACTACGTATATGACGGACTCTATACATTTTTACTCTGAGGTTGTCAAAATGACGTAAGTAGTTCCGCTTTTGGCCATTCTACAGAAAAGTTGGTCAAGCTGTACCTGGAAGCCTTGTGTAGAGACGAAACACCTGTGTTGATGGTTGTTGTGTTGCTGTTGGCTGCGCATGCGCATTTATTTGCGGGCGGACGGGCGGTTAATCATTGCCACGGTGGTGGTAGCTACATATTCCTGTGTAAGGGACTTCCGCAAGTTACCGTCTGTTTTTTTTGTTTAATAACATATGAGTTACTGTTTATTGGACATCAAGACATAAATCTTCCACAAATATTGGGGTTCCACCCTTATGTCGTTGACGTACACACGGCCGCACATCATTAGAAACACTTTTGGACCTTATGGCGTGGTAATAGAGTTGAAAAAGTTTCTACCGACGTGCGGTTGACCGTACCTCTTTCGCACGAAGCGCCATGCTCCCTCCCTGCTGATATTTTCCCCGAACAATACAATCTGGATCTTTTCAAGTCTAGAGTGAACAGGCATCTTCTAGGTAGGCATGCTACATCTTCGACCCCATGGTCACTTACCAACTGGTGATATCGGGGTCTAATGCTAACCTATAAAAAAAACCGGCCAAGTGCGAGTCGGACTCGCGCACTGAGGGTTCCGTACCACCACATAAACATAATTGTATTAGTTGAAATTTCAGTAAGTTAATGTGCTAGATTTTTTGAGTCCGACACGCGCTTGACCAAATTTTATTATTTGTTGTTATTTTATAGCTTATGCACTATAAACATACTAATTTTCAAGTTTGTAAGTGTTCCCGTTTTTAAATAGAACTAAAATAAAAATCGCCTCAGCGACCATCCAACTTGAGACTTTTCCCATTATTTGTACTGTGAGACCTAGCTTCTTGCCAAATTTTATAATTTTAGGTCAACGGGAAGTACCCTGTAGGTTTTGCATTTTTGAATAAATGTATGGAGATGAGGACATAAAATGCCATATCTTTTGATTGCATCATTGTAAAAAATTTTAATTTTCATATCTTGTGTGGTTCATAGATCCATATATATGGTATTAATTTCAACCTGATACCTTTACCCGTTCGTGAGATAAAGGGTCTTGACAGACAGATAACAAAGTGATCCTATAAGGGTTCCGTTTTTTTTTTGAGGTACGGAACCCTAAAAACCGGTCAAGTCGGACTCGCGCGCCGAGGGATCCGATATACCTATAGTATTTTTGGAAGCAAGTCCATTATTTAGACCACAAAACAAAATTTGTTTGTAAAGGTTGTTTGCAGATTTCTGAATGTTCAAGTAAAACCCTTTAATATGATACCCCACTCGATCTAGTAACGACAATTTGAAATTTCGCCCCCCCCCCCTATTTGGGCCCTCTTTACATTAATAATCATATTCTTTTTAGGGTTCCGTACCTCAAAATAAAAAAACGGAACCTATATAGGATCACTTTGTTGTCCGTCTGTCTGTCGAACACGAACGAGAAGAGGTATCAGGTTGAAATTGATAACGAATATTAAGGTCCATAGACCACACAAGATCTGAAAAAAATTTTTTTTTTACAAAGACGCAATCAAAAGATATGGCTTTTTATGTCCTCATCTCCATACATTTATGCAAAAATGCAAAACCTACAGGGTACTTCCCGGTTACCTAAAATTATGAAATTTGGCAAGAAGCTAGGTCTCACAGAACAAATAAAGGGAAAAGTCTTAAATCATTAAATATTTAAATTTTTCTCACAACTCAGGTGACCCGCCTGCTCGTCTGCCTCCCTCTTCTATAAAAAATAAAAAATAAATAAAAAACCTAATAGTAACCAATTAAGGTGAGCTCCCGTTTCAAGAACTTTTCTGTAAAAGAGGGGTCAAGTTGGATGGTCGCGGAGTTTTTAAAATCAAAGAGCAAAAGCTTTTAGTATATCATATGGTAGATAGGTACGGAACCCTTTGGGCGCGAGTCCGACTCGCACTTGGCCGGTTTTTATTATTTCATGTGCAATTAAGTTGGGCAATCATATTCTAAAACTATTCCAAATTTCAAGTCGATAGTATGTTGGTTGCTGAGATATACAGGTGTGAAGGGTGAGACAGACAGACAGACGGATCAACAAAGTGGCACCATAAGGGTTCCTTTTTTTACCATTTGGGTATCGGAACCTTAGAAATTGAACAATGAGACGTCACTATTTTCTGCCAATTAACGAACTTTTTCAGTCCAAATGAATCATATAAAAAACTACACACTAAATAAATGTAAAAGCTTTGTTTACATAATTTCCATTCCAAGTGATTCTTTCTTTGATGGAAACAGTTTTAATTTGACCTATTAACTCACCAATCCTCTTCGTGCTTCTAATGTTGTAAAAACAGTGTCTTTCCAAAGTAATACCTAGTCCAGTTGCCCAGTACTGTTGTGTTAACATAAGTTAACCGGTGTCGAGTGTAGTTGCACCAACGCGTGTGTTTGTGAACGTAGGGTGAAAACTATCCGGTCCAACCCGACGATCACCCGGACAGCCTCGTCGATGCTCTCGCCGATACTGATATATCCGCCGGACTTGTCCAACTGCAGGTAACATGAGGAGCTTCTATTGGGTTCGAATGTACTCATCAACTGGGCTGTTTTTGGACCTGTCTGTAGCCAAATATAGGATCCTAATAAAATAGTGAACATAATTTTTGCATTTTACTTAGACCATGATACTGAACAACTTTCCCAAAAGACCAAAGGTTGAAACACGAAAAAATAAATTTGACCTAAAATACAAAATGCCATGTGTCTTGGGGAAAATTGTTCAGAATCATGATCCAAGTGACATATTAAAATGATGTTCAATATTTCATTAGAACCTTATATTAAAATGTTACGCAGGACACAAATCTGAACATTTTTCCTAAAGAAACGTGCATCGAAAAACGCTTTTGTACAGCGTTCCCATACAAATCTTTCGCCGGCGATAGTGGACCTTGTATGGTACGTAGACAATTTTTTATTTTATTTTTCGAGCCGTGTTCTTTGGAAAAATAGTTGAGATTTACGTTTTGAGTAACTCACTTCAATTTGGTCAGTGGTCCAAAAATACCACTGCATACTCGTTCTACGAGTATAAGTTCGAAGAAACAGGAAACGCAACAATAGACTAAGGCTACCTTCTAAGGGTTCTAAGGCTACGTTTGCCTGATGTTGTGGAAGGACGTAGACAAGAAACATCCAACCACAAACTGACTCTATGCTAAAAATAATACTTCTAAAACGAAAAGGATAAAATTCTGAACCTAGCACGTTGGCTCAGTCTTTTGTCCACATTCTTTTTTTCTAAATGGTGGTTAGATTTTTATTGAATACAAGCTGTGCCTACGACCTCGTTCATCGTCATTGAAAACCCCGTAAATCACTTCAATGGCTTTTGCGTGAATCGCGGACGAAGAAACGGACAGACAAACAAACGGACAACCAGAAATGGTCTGAATGGGTTCTATTACTGTTATAGTGACCCCTAAAGTTATATTTTTGCAAATATTTTCAATGTTCAGATTCGCCGAATTTACGATTTTCGTAAAATTAGAGCTTCATACAGACTTTCCCCCTGTATTTTGCGATGTTTACGATGTTCAAATAAGATGACCTGTGTGTTCGAGTTTTTCCCCCCCCCAGGTTATTTTTATTTATTTACTCAAGTTGTTAAAAAAACCATAAAGCCTAAAGAGTGTTATTCTGTCCATTAGTCCGGTATTTCACTGGGACACTGGTAGAGCGACTGGTTGCGCGACTTGTTGCGCCACTGGTGTCCGTAACTAGACACCAGTAAAGACACTAGTAGAGACACACCCTGCGGCCACAGTATTAAGGGCTATATTTCACTGGGAGTGGTACCCAGTGAAATATAGCCCTTAATACTGTGGCCGCAGGGTGTAGCGATTCTGGTGTCTAGTAACGGACACCAGTAGCGCAACCAGTCGCGCCATCAGTCGCGCCACCATGGCGTCCCAGTGAAATACCGGCCTTACGGTAAATAAGCTTTTCCAAGGAATATAGGTCGAAATACGAAAATAAGTTCGACCTCCCATCCCATTCAAACCTGAAGGTCGAATTTTGTCTCCCATATTTTTTTTCTAATGTGTGATTTGGGACAAGTTGTTTAGTTACGAGTAAATGGGTAGATTAACAGTATACGAGCAAATTAAAACCGGTTAGACCGGTAGTAGTACGAGTACCTTTGAACGCAATGGAGTCTGTCACTCGCTTTATGATATCTAGATATCGCACCATCGCACAATTTCATGGAATACCATATTAAAAATCTATAAATGTACCGGTAATTTGTTTTAACACTGCGTACCTTTTAGTATGTTATTTAGACCATGACATTTAACAGCTTTCCCAAAGTAACATGGGCTGATTCACAAGAAAAAAAAATTGGCATCCCATACAAAAACCTCTATTCACTATTTGTATGTGTAACTAATAAAAAAAATATCTTATTTTTCGAACTATGTATAAAATTGTTCAGTTTTGTGGTCTCGGTAAAATAAATTGTTGCAGTGATAAAAACTAATAACATAGTCTAGAGTAAATTTATTCATCAAGTGATAACATTTTTCTTATCAGTTCGACCTATAGGCATAGGCAAGGTCAATTCTTAGATAATAGCATCTATGTAGATAAAAGTATAGAATTCTATGAAATCAACGTTTGAAATCATATTGCCTAGGTTATTTTTTCCACGCTAGCACTTATAACACCTCACGAAGTAGAAGTATTTACGCACAAACTTCACGTAAATTCGCTCATTTGTAACTAACGCTTATTAAATACTACTGTACTAAAAATCTTATCTATACTGGAGTTCACGAAAGAGTCGGGTGTTTTGTAAACAAAATCATAACCTCAATTTCATGTAAAATGTAGATATTTATGACTTTCTGTAGTTAAACAATAGGCTAAGCGTTTTTCTGTGTGTGTATTGTGGTTACATACGCGTACACACGACCGCACGTCGTCAGTGGAAACACTTTGACTATGATCAGGTCTCTGGTTTGGGGCCTTTGTAGCGTAGCGCTCGTTTAACTTATACTAGTTTTGTTTCCACATCCTTGCTGCCGTGCATATCTCAGAAGAGTACCTGGACGATCGAGCTTCGCCCTATAATAGTTGCCTCAATGTTAAAATATCATCGGGTGAGCAAGCCATGCTACCCGCTAACAGATGGCGTTGTAGGTTTTTGTCTAAAACGCAAATGCTTAAAAACACGGAGAAAACGACTTTTCCCTGATATGAGACCTAGCTAGACCGATTTTTCGTCCCGGAAAACCCCCGTATGGTAAATTTCATCAAAATCGTTAGAGCCGTTTTCGAGAAACTGATAACAAACATATATACAAATATAGTATATACAAATAATTTCGTGTGCAATAAAGAATATTGTATTGTGTATTGTATTGTAAATATTGCTCGTTTAATAGCATAGGATAAATCTTTTCTTAACTGAAAAATGTTTGTTTACAAAACACCTGAATCTTCCGTAAACTCTATTATAAAAACGTATTTCCTTCTAACGGTCATTTACACAAATCCTTACTAAAGTTATTCCTCCTTAAATCTCTTGCTGTCCCTTTGTGAACAAAACAGTAAAGGACAGCGTGAGACTTGTAACGGCATTAACGTTAACTTGTGTTTTGGCAACTGATCGCTAATCTTTAAAGGCAGCATAAGTAGTGACATTTGACCCTACTAATTGTAATTTGCCTAATTTTCCTGGTATGAGAATAACAGTATAGCTTATCATGTGACCAAATTGTCATCATATTTGGTGGGACATGTAATTTATCGTTTTTTTGTATGATTGTAGCACAATGCCCAGTACGCCTTCAACGGATGAAATGGATGGCACTGACACTATTTTGAATAGAAGGAGTTCATCTGGAGGGCTTTTGTCTCCTGAGGTAGGATGTTTAAAAAAACTTTATTCATTCAGAGCGTGTATTTTCATGGGTTTCGCTCTACTACCCTTTTTAAGATTCCGCACCACAAAAGGAAAAAAAAAGGATTCCTTATAAGATCGCTTCATTATCCGTCTGTCTCTGTAAAGGTGTAAGTTGAAATTGATATCAAATATTAAGGTACCCTTAAAAGTGTGAAAAGGAGAATGCCCATGAGTGGTATCGCAAAATTATTAAAAATATTTCAAATCGAAGTTGTGTCACAAGTCTATGACATCAGTAATTCTTGTTTATATTAAAGATAACTTTATATATTAATGAATTGTCCACTTCTCCGGGTAAAAAAGTAAAAATATATTAGATTTTTTTATGATTTTCGTATTTCCGATGCGTCTTTTCAGAGTTGCCTGCCACGTTAAACTTACCTGAACCGTAAAAAAGGTACATTTTTTGTTCCCAAAAAATATATCTTTAATACTCATTCCTGTAGAAGGTTATCAACAGTTGATAGGTTAGGCACAGCGGGTTCCTGCTGCGGCGGTTACCATTTAAATGAGTACCCATTTGCGAAGTTATCAGCTCTTTTCTCATTCACAAGGTTATCGTACCCACAAAAGGGGGACATTTTTATACATTCCAGGTAAGACTTGTCTGGCAACACTATACTTGTCAGCAGTAATGTCAGTGACAAAGTCACCTCGGATCACCTCGCGTCCCAAATTGTAAACTTCGCGCCGCCGCGTTCGAACGCCGCCGGTTAAAAATGGTATTTAAAATTCGAACATGAATTTAGGTCCACCATAGGAACCATACAATATTTTAGGTCAACCATAGAGGTCGGACAAAAATATTGTATGAAAAATGATACTGGCCGGTTGTATTTTTAATATTATTATGAATTTAAAAAAAAGAAATGTAAACAAGACTACCAACCAAAGAGGTTCTGTTCCTAATTGATACAAAGTGAAGGACGATCGTCGGCGGCTGCCGACAAAAGTCGCGCGCGATTCTCGACAAACGCCGGCGACAATCATCGGCGTTTGTTGTCTCACCTTGTAGCTGGTTTGTAAGTTTTTTTACTGCTTGACATACCTGTTATCAACTCTGGCGGTACTTGACGTGCGCTTGACTGTACATAAATACAATTTGGGACGCGAGGTGATCCGAGGTGACTTTGTCACTGACATTACTGCTGACAAGTGTAGTGTTGCCAGGCAAGTCTTATCTGAAATGTATAAAAATGTCCCCCTTTTGTGGGTACGATAACCTTGTGAATGAGAAAATAGCTGATAACTTCGCAAATGGGTACTCATTTAAATGATACTCGTAACCGACGCAGCAGGAACCTGCTGTGCCTAACCTATCAACTGTTGATACCCTTCTACAGGAATGAGTATTAAAGATATTTTTTTTTTGTACAAAAAACATAACTTTTTTACGGTTCAGGTAAGTTTAACGTGCCAGGCAAGGGGCATAGGCGCATCGGAAATACGAAAATCATAAAAAAATCTAATATATTTTTACTTTTTTACCCGGAGAAAATGGAATTACTGACGTCATAGACTTGTGACACAACTTCGATTTAAACAATTTTTAATAATTTTGCGATACCACTTATGGGCATTCTCCTTTGGCAAGTATCTAGGTCTCGTAGCAAAACCAAAAGAAGAAAACCGGTCAAGTGCGAGTTGGACTCGCGCGCCGAGGGTTCCGATATACCTTTAGTATTTTTGGAAGCAATAAAATCCATTTTTATGATCGCAAAACTAAAGGAGAATGCCCATGAGTAGTATCGCAAAATTATACAAAATTTCTCAAATCGAAGTTGTGTCACAAGTCTATGACATCAGTAATTCTTGTTTTATATAAAAGATAACTTTATATATTAATAGGAATTGTCCACTTCTCCGGGTAAAAAATTAAAAATTTATTAGATTCTTTTATGATTTTCGTATTTCCGATGCGTCTATTCAGTGTTGCCTGCCACTTCAAACTCACCTGAACCGTTAATAAAAAGGTACGTTTTTTGTTAAAAAAAATATATTTAATATTGATTCCTGTACCTATTATTAATAGTAGAAAGGTTATGCACAGCAGTTTCCTGCTGCGGCGGTTACCATTTAAATGAGTACCCATCAGGCAGGCGAGCGAGTCAAACGAATCACTAGCATAGTTTTTTTGTTTGTACATACGTAGTCGTGTACTCACAAAAAGGGAACATTTTTAAATATTTTGGGTACGATTTGGCTGGCAACACTAAACTTGTCAGCTATTGTTACGTCAGTGATCAAGTCACCTCAGTATGACACCTCGAATTCAAGAATTGGAATTTAGGACCTAATTTCCTGGGCTAATTACTGTAAAACCTGGAGAACTACAATCAAATGCCTAATCATTTTAATAAGTCCTTAGAGCAGGCTTTACGTCAAGCCATAAAGCATTGTGACACAAAAAGTTTTATACCAATTTCTGAGCGATACTAAGTTCCATAGTCACTTGGGCATTTTCCTTTGTTTGTAAAGGTTCTTTGCAGATTTCTAAAAAACTGTGCAACTTAGAAAGATCGTTTTATTTTTGCTGTAATATTTACATAAACGTCTATCGACCGTAATTAATTCAGATTTTTCCATTCACAAACTTCGGAGATAAGGGGGGGGGAACGGTATTTTTTTTAAATTTTTCATCATAACTTGAAAACCAAGGGTTGTAAAAAAATACAAAAATATATTTTAGAATGTACAAGTAAAGCCCTTTCATATGATACCCCACTCAACCTTGAAATTTTGCCCCCTATTTGGGCCCCCTTCACATTAATAATCATAATTTTTTCTTAATTCTTTCATGTGCCATTAAGTTGGACAACCATATCCTAAAACTATTCCAAATTTCAAGTCGATAGCATGAGTGGTTGCCGAGATATACAGGTGTGACAGACAGACGGACAGACAGACAGACAAAGCGGCACCATAAGGGTTCCTTTTTTTACCATTTTGGTATCGGAACCCTAAAAAGGCTAAAATCATTGAATATTACAAGTAAATTCATATTAAAGTGGGGTCAAGTTTGAGTGGACGCGGGGTTTTTGAAAATCAAAGGCCAAAGCTTGTATAAGCATGGTGAACAGGTACGAAACCCTCAGTGCGCGAGTCCGACTCGCACTTGGCTGGTTTTTTTTTCTAGCCTTGGTAAAATAGAACAATATAGGCTAGGGGAAAAAACCATCGTAGAGATGGATATTTTCTGTCCTTTTCTGCTACTCGCTTGACCAAAGTCTGTAACCTGGTGTATTGGTTCAGTTACCTTCTTTTTCATAACTCCATCCGTGCAAGTGACATAGAAAATAACAACCAAACGTATAAATTTAATCAACATTTCTGTAGCGAACCTACTTCCTCCGCAGGTGGATATGCCAAATGCTCCTCGCTCCTCAATAGATGTAGAACAAGATGGATTTTATTTACTGAAAAAAGATTCGCAGCGGCGTCTCACTCTTTCTCGTGTGTTAGAGCAAGACAGCGAAAAGATCTGCTGTAAATGGATGCTCAGTATCCAACAAGACTTCGGAGGCAACACTGTATTGACTATGGTAAGTCAAACTATACGTAGTTATAAATCATAAATATAATATAAGATTGTGTTTAGTTTTAAATTTTGTTCCAATCCAAATCTATGTAAAAAATAATAAGTAAAACTTGACACTTCGAGCCCGAAAACGGAAAACTAAGTACTAAGTCCTGTAAATAATGCTTGACGAGCTCTTGACTGTACAAAATAAAAGGAAATTGAAAATTCTTTAAAAACGTACCGATTAAATCAATCACGCAAACTTATGTCCTTTTCTAAAATTTAACTTCCATCTTTTCTCAATACAGATTTTTTTTATATTAGTTTGTTATCTAGGCGTGTAATAATTGTCTAGAGTTTTCTAGCTGATATTTTTTGTGTATATAAAAGATAGGTAAACATTTGACTCCTTATTTGATGGTGAGTGACGATAGATTCGAAGATGCAGAAGATGCCTGTTTTTCACTCTTGTCTTTAAAAGATTCAGATTGTATTATGTTTATTTTAGGCGAAATATTAGGCAAAATAAATTACCTTAACAACACCTTACCTTACCTTAATAACTATTATCGCGCTAAGACCCGGAACAAAATAAACATGATTGAAAAGTGCGAAAGTCTAAAACAAACTTCATATTGTATTGTTCGGTGAATGCCAGTGAATGCTTTGGGTGCTTTTTGAAGCATTCATCGGGCTCTCCGATAAGAATCACGGTTTTAAGTTTAACTTTCGATAACTTGTATCTTTCCAGAACCACCTAGAAACTCTCCGACGCGCGCTCAAAGACTACATAATGGATCAAAACAGAAGCGTCATAGAGCAAGCTATAACCACCCTCAAAGAGGAATTGGATTTCGACTCCAACGCTATTAACGAACTCCATTCAGCTATCTACATGTTCCAAGAAGCCGTGAATGTGGTGTTGAGGATGCACAGTATCAAGCCGCATTGGATGTTCGCGTTGGACAATTTAGTTAGAAACGCTGTTCAGGCGGCCATTACTGTACTTTCTCCAGGTAATGTTGGTATTTTCAAATACTACATGGTGTTTGATTAATGTCTGCAAACCTCTCGAGTGCTAAAAAATTTTAATTGTCGTTACTATAAGTATCATATGAAAGGGCTTTACTTATACATTTCAAAATATTCAAAATAGATTTATTTTTTACCACTTAATTATTCAAGTCATGGTGAAAAATGTCAAAATAAAATACCATTCCCTTTTTCCATCCTTATCTCCGAAGTTTGCGAAGCGAAAAATCTGAATTAATTTCAGTCGATAGAGGTTTATGTAAATACTACAGGAAAAATAAAACGATCTTTCTAAGTAGCACAGTTTTAGAAATCTGCAAATACCTTTACAATTTTTTTTTATTATGCGTTCCTTAAAATGGACGTTATTGCTTCTAAAAACACTATTGGTAACGGAACCCTCGGCGCGCGAGTGCGGCTCGCACTTGATCGATTTTTTTTAACTACTCACACTGCTGTCATTAAAATCAAGCTACATTATTTTGAGGTTAGTTTTGAAATTGTTTTAGAACTGGGCGCAAACCTAGCCGGCGAGTCGCGCAGGAGCGGCGGCGGCGTCACCACAGGGGTTCCAGACAACGCCACGCCCTCTGCTCTCTCCACCGCCACCTCCACCAGGGATCATCAGTTGCACCAACTTAGGCAGGACAATCACAAGTCAGTTTTTAATACCTATACTTTTCCACATTACACTCTAGATCTGTTTTTTTAGGGTTCCGTACCTCAAAAGAAAAAAACGGAACCCTTATAGGATCACTTTGTTGTCCGTCTGTCTGTCTGTCTGTCTGTCTGTCAAGACCCTTTATCTCACGAACGGGTAAAGGTATCAGGTTGAAATTAATACTATATATTAGGATCCATGAACCACACAAGATCTGAAAATTTCAATTTTTTACAACGACGCAATCAAAAGATATGGCATTTTATGTCCTCATCTCCATACATTTATTCAAAAATGAAAAACCTACAGGGTACTTCCCGTTGACCTAAAATTATGAAATTTGGCAAGAAGCTAGGTCTCACAGTACAAATAATGGGAAAAGTCTTAAATCATTAAATATTACAACTTTTCTCACAACTAATGGTAACCAATTGTGGTGAGCTCCCGTTTCAAGAACATTCATATAAAAGAGGGGTCAAGTTGGATGGTTGCTGAGGCGATTTTTGTTTTAGTTCTATTTAAAAACGGGAACACTTACAAACTTGAAAATTGGTATATTTATAGTGCATAGGCTATGAAATAACAACAAATAATAAAATTTGGTCAAGCGCGTGTCGGACTCAAAAAATCTAGCACATTAACTTACTGGAATTTCAACTAATACAATCATGTTTATGTGGTGGTACGGAACCCTTAGTGCGCGAGTCCGACTCGCACTTGGCCGGTTTTTTTTTAAATGATAACTTATTTTGCGTGCCAAATGGCGTCTCGTGAACTATATTCGAAACAATGTATCCTGATTAGAATGATAGCAGTGCGAGTGTATGAGGACGGAGCGATGCGTAAGATATTGGAGCGACAGAGACACGTATCGCTTCGTCCTGCTCTAACGCCGAGCTCTGTCCTGGTGTCATTCTTATTTAGACTGTAATTTTGACGTATACTTTCTCAGATAACCAGTTTCTGATTGTTTCTTAACAGTTTCTGATTGTTTCTTAACAGTTTCTGATTGTTTCTTAACAGTTTCTGATTGTTTCTTAACACTTTTATTAGGAACCTTAAATATCTAATTGTGTTTATCGCGTGCATTTTTTCATTTATCTTTGCAATGTGTGCGGAGTTGTAGTCACCCGCATAACACTTTACATTACGTAACACTCAATACTAAGTTTTAACTCACTTTTTCCTTGTTTTGAGCTAAGTATGTTTCTTACTTTAGCCTTCGATAAGCCTATTTGTTATTTCTCTGCGAGAAATGTTTATAGACGTAGTGTTAAGTCTTTTTTTACATTACCACTAGCATAATATCTCATGTACATTACTGTTCTGTTTTTTCTCCAAATAAATAAAATAAAATAACAACATTATTTATTCTGTGGTATTCGTTTCATGAACGCTATTTATACAGGGTGTAAGGGACGGTGTACCGAAAACTGAAAGGACGTGTTCAGTCGATGAAACTGAACAACTTTCCCAAAGAAACATTTCTGGGAAATGAAAAAAATTTTGACCTTCCCATACAAATTACTCACTCTGGTCGAACAGTTTGTATGGAGAGGTCAAAAATTTTTTTCACTTCCCAGAAATGTTTCTTTGGGAAAGTTGTTCAGTTTCGTTGACTGAACGTGCCCTTTCAGTTTTCGGTACACCGTCAAAGTCAAATTTATTTATTGCACCCTGTATACACCTATGGCGTACAGCGTCAAAATGGCGTCGATCTAATAGACATGACTACAATTCGACAAACGTGAGTTAAAAAAAAAGCTTGAAGTAACTGGTTGTAAGAATTTCAATACTTCCCCCAAAACTTGTAATACAATGTTAAGGCGATATGTAAATTTTTTTGGGTATTTTGAAGACAAATATCTTTTTATATACTAAGTATCTTGCCGTGATTTTCAGGTATGTGTTTCTTGACCATTTAAGTGAGGGAATCACCAAGACCAAAACATGATTAGTAAAAATCGACTCGACAAAAGAAAAATCCAAAGTTGCCTCTTCAATTTTCACTCATTCCTTTTTTGTGGAATCTGAGGTGTTTTAAGTAGTGAAATTAAGTATACAGAAAGGTATTTGTAGTTGCTAGGGTTTGACCAACCTAAAATTTTATTTTAATACTTAGTTTTTACAAAAAGTAGATATTTTATATCAGGCGCTTACGTCATTTAGTTTTGGTAACACGCACAGTATATCTGTCGCAATCGAATGCGTTGCGGATTGCGCACTTTATCCCTTTATTTCAAGCGAAAAGACTGCGCGCACTGTCAAATATCTATCTTTTCCCATATCCTCTTAATGGATTGTCTTTCATTCGTTACAGACTTCACCAAGAGCTGTTAGAAAGCTATCAACAGTACCAGGCTTTGTTGAGGCAGATGCTCGAAGAACAAAAGAGTCAAATACAGGTCCTGCGTGAAATAGTCGACAATAAAACCAAGTAAGTACAGTCGGCCGCACGTCAGTGGTATCACTTTGACCTTGAATGAGTCTATTGTTCCGAGGGTTTGTGTTGAGTCAAATACAGGTCCTGCGTGAAATAGTCGACAATAAAACCAAGTAAGTACAGTCGGCCGCACGTCAGTGGTATCACTTTGACCTTGAATGAGTCTATTGTTCCGAGGGTTTGTGTTGAGTCAAATACAGGTCCTGCGTGAAATAGTCGACAATAAAACCAAGTAAGTACAGTCGGCCGCACGTCAGTGGTATCACTTTGACCTTGAATGAGTCTATTGTTCCGAGGGTTTGTGTTGAGTCAAATACAGGTCCTGCGTGAAATAGTCGACTATAAAACCAAGTAAGTACAGTCGGCCGCACGTCAGTCGTAACACCTTGGCCTTAAATGAGACTATGGTCCCGAGCGTTTGCAGCGTAGCGCTGGTTCAACTTATACTGGTTCTTTTTTGCCACTTATTTGCTGCCGTGACCACTTTAGATGATTTTCTAAGCGAATTGTTAGTCACAAATCTATCTATTTAATTATAATCGATATAGTGTAGTTGATTAGAATGACAGCATTGTGACAGCAGGATAAAGCAAAGTCTTAGAAATTGGAGCGACAGAGACACGGGTCGTTCTTTCCTGCTCTCACGCTCAGCTGAGGGGTCTAGTTTCAAAACCCGCTAAAATGCTTTTTGATTATCTATATATATAAAAGAAGAAGGTGACTGACTGACTGACATATCAACGCACAGCCCAAACCGCTGGGTCTAGAGATTCCAAATTTGGCATGTAGGTTCCTTATGAGGCCTAGGGGTGCACTAAGAAAGAGTTTTACAAAATTCCACCCCTAAGGGGGTAAAATAGGGGATGAAAGTTTGTATGAAAGTCCGTCAGTTTTGAAGTTAGGATCGTCAAAATTTGTATTTAGGCTGACGACTAAAAATAAATATTTACGTGTCTCAGGGTTTTTGAAAATTCGACACCCTTAAGGGTGAAAAGGGGGATGAAGTTGAAAATTCTTTATTTTTAAAGTAAAATCCACATGATTTATTATTTAGGCATAAATGATGTAATTCTATGCAACGTTTATCACTGTTATTGAAATTCCACCCCAAATTCAACCCCTAAAAAAGGGAAATGGGGTGAAAAAGTCTAAAAACCTTAATGGGTATCGTTTGTATGGTTTATCGGGTCGCTGGTTACGAAAACTACAATAATTTTGAAATCCAACGTGGTGGACGTTAAATACCATCATTCTCTTGGGATGGGGTTGGGGTGCGATAGGGTTGAAATGTGAATATGGGTGTCGTTTGTATGGTTTATCGGGTCGCTGATTACGAAAACTACAACAATTTTGAAATCCAACGTGGTGGACGTTAAATACCATCATTCTCTTGGGATGGGGTTGGGGTGCGATAGGGTTGAAATGTGAATATGGGTGTCGTTTGTATGGTTTATCGGGTCGCTGATTACGAAAACTACAACAATTTTGAAATCCAACGTGGTGGACGTGAAATACCATCATCCCCCTGGGGATGGAGTTGGGGTGCGATAGGTTTGAAATGTCTAAAAATAAATATGGGTGTCGTTTGTACGGTTTATCGGGTCGCTGATTACGAAAACTACAACAATTTTGAAATCCAACGTGGTGGACGTGAAATACCATCATCCCCCTGGGGATGGAGTTGGGGTGCGATAGGTTTGAAATGTCTAAAAATAAATATGGGTGTCGTTTGTACGGTTTATCGGGTCGCTGATTACGAATGCTACAACAACTTTGAAATCCAACGTGGTGGACGTGAAATACCATAATCCCCCTGGGGATGGAGTTGGGGTGCGATAGGTTTGAAATGTCTAAAAATAAATATGGGTGTCGTTTGTACGGTTTATCGGGTCGCTGATTACGAAAGCTACAACAACTTTGAAATCCAACGTGGTGGACGTGAAATACCATCATCCCTTGGGGATGGGGTTGGGGTGCGATAGGTTTGAAATGTCTAAAAATAAATATGGGTTTCGTTTCTATGTTAGGGATAGCGGTTAAATTGGCGTTAGGGGTAGGGATAGGGGCAGGAATAGGGAGAGGTAGAGGTAAAGAGGTAGAGGTAGAGAGAGGTAGAGAGGTAGAGAGAGGTGGAGAGAGGTGGAGAGGTAGAGAGGTAGAGAGTTAGAGAGGTAGAGAGGTAGAGATGTAGAGAGGTAGAGAGGTAGAGAGGTACAGGTAGAGGGAGAGGGAGAAGGAGGGTAAGGGGGAGAGGGAGAGGTAGAGGGGGAGAGGAAGGGGGGATAAGGAGAGGGTTTTAGTTTTTCTCAATTTCTTCTGCGAATTGGCTCTGTTTTGAAATATTACATAAAGGTGTCTCTCATCTCTCTCTTTACATTTGTTAGGATACTGCTGCTAAGTTCCTCTGTTCTGAGTAACTTATGAGTAACGTCTGTATATTATATAAAATTCAGCTGGATCTTGAATTATACTCATTGATTTGCGCAGGGTTAGTACTGTTTTCCCTTAGTTTAAAATTACCCCGATATGACGGGAAAATATCTCATTGCTTCGGAAAACCGGTATCAACCTAAATACGAAATCCACGCGAGCGAAGCCGCGGGTAACAGCTAGTATTGAAATAAACCGAAGAAACCATAGAGTGAAAAAATGAATGCTGCCATTTTGGTTAGACTATAGCGGATTTCCTGTGTGGTGCCGGCAAAGAATAGTACCAACCCATACATACCCGTGGGTGTCGTAAGAGGCGACTAAGGGTTAACAGGAGGATGGGCAGCAGCATCCTCCTTTGTATCTTACATCTTACTTACTGCGGTCACCTACAACCGCGGTCCATGGTGCCAGCCGTAACGCTGACAAGCGAGGTGACTATGGTACTTCCCCTCCACATTTTTCCAGCATAAGCTAGAATTCTGGAGGGAGCTCCCTGTCCTGTAGTGGACGTTTTCTTTTTTTTTTCATGGGATGTTATGATGATAGCGGATTTTGAAACGAAACTTTACTTTTGGAAGCTAGGTTGGTTCCGTGGTTGGTTCTGTTTTGGTGGGTTTTGATAACCAAATGGTATACAACAAAGTACATAAAATGTAGTAGATTATATTTGAGAAAAAAAAAACAAGAAACTGCGAGAACTTATGATAGCGGGTTTTGAAACTAGACCCTTCTTCGTCTTGCATTCAGACCAAGTGCATTATTTCGATTAATAGAATTTTAAGAAGAATTGTGATATTTGAAAAAAAATATATTCTGTTTTTGTAAACCGGTAAATATTACTGCCCTGTGTGTGTCATCATTATATAAGCGTCAAATCATGTCTGATCTCAGTAACTTCCTAATTTTTAAAACAACTTTGTCCCATTTGAAAGTGACTTGATTTTTAAACATCTTTAAAAATATAAGGTGGTTCCTTTTAAGTACGAGTACTCTTTACGAACAACTTTCTCAAAGAAACGGTTTAAAAAGTGAAAGTTTTTTGGTAAGCCATAAAAAAGTACTCGCTTATCGATCTAAGTTCCATATTTAAAGTTGTGAAATTTAATGGTCTTAGTAACATATGTACTCAAATTTTCTTAGTTTATTAAATTAGGTAACACCCTATATTTGCTATCGTTTACAAGATGTGTATTGCTATCAGGGTTTTGAAAATTCGTCCTCGTGTAAAGCATAGCATTTTTATCGCAATTCGCAACGAAAACTATGAATCTCGAAACATTTTGCAGTGCAATCAGAACCCCGACGGAACCAACGCCTGTTGAAGAAGTGAACGAAGAGATACTCGCCCCGCTCCGCGCGTGGGTGGCGGCTCGAGGCATCCCGGAGAGCGTGGCTACCACGCTCGCACTGCAGGAGTTGACGCTGCCAGACCTACTAGCTCACGCGCAGAGGGAAGACATCGCCCGGTGTAGGCTCAAGTGAGTGCTTATTTACAGCCGAATTATTTACAGATGTAGATTTACGTATATATTATGTATGGAATATGTATGTATATAGGGTGACTTTTAATTAGTTCTTGATAGCAAAAGATATGCATGTACTCATGATACTGAACAACTTTGCCCAAGGAACATAGGTCGATATACGAAAAATCAAATTTGACCTCCCATACAAAATGCGCTATCAGCTGATGTAGTTTCTATGGGAGGTCAAAACTTGATTTTCGTATTTCGACCTATGTTCCTTGGGGAAAGTTGTTCAGTATCATGAGTACATGCATATCTTTTGCTATCAAGAACTAATGAAAAGTCACCCTGTATTTGTATCTACACTACAGATCTCAGTCTAATGCTGATTTGATCAAAAAGATGTCTGGAAAAGATCACTCTTAGTGATGAGGCCACCTTTGGCCCACTTTTTATAAGCTCTGACTCTTCTATTGTTTATAGTTTTACTTTGTGTGCAATAAAGTGTTATTCATTCATTTAGGAAAGACAGCAGTGTGACAGCAGAACAGAGCGATGCGTAAGATATTGGAGCCTATACTGTTTAAGAGTAATTTATTTAGTAAAGTTGGTCAGTAAACTGTGACACTGTGGTATGTGACTACCTCATTCATCAATTTGATATGAAGCACTAAGTCATACGAAAACATAATGCCGTGTGAAACCACATAACTGGGTACTTAAAGTTATGTTATGATGGTCATTTAACAATACAGGGTGTAAGGGACAGTGTACCGAAAACTGAAAGGGTGTGCTCAGTCAGTGAAACTGAACAACTTTCACAAAGAAACATTTTTGGGAACTGTAAAAAAATTTTACATTTGTATGAGCAAAATTTTTTCTTAATTTGCCGGAAATGTTTCTTTGGGAAAGTTGTTCAGTTTCGTTGACTGAGCAAGTCCTTTCAGTTTTCGGTACTCCGGTCCTTACACCCTGCATAATTTATCAGTCATTCTCGAAATATTTTTACATTAATTAATTTATTTAGATTCCTTTCTCATCTTCTTTTAAGGGTTCCGTACCTCAAAGTAAAAAAACGGAACCCTTATAGGATCACTTTGTTGTCCGCCTGTCTGTCTGTCTGTCAAGACCCTTTTTCTCACGAACGAAAAGAGATATCAAGTTGAACTTGATAACGAATATTATGGTCCATGAACCACACAAGATATGAAAATTTAAATTTTTTACATTTTAGATATTATTTTCATCGTACCTGCGTATTTTCACAGCTATACCATATTTTAAGTTGGGTGTATGGTAAAATGAATTTCGGCCAGATGAACCGTTGACGTGAATAAGGTGGCGGATAGTGGCAGGATGCGGAAGGCGGAGGGCTGGATGTGGTGGCGAGTCTTGGGAATGGCAAATGTTTACTAGTGGATCAGGCTGCTGATGAAGACGATTATGATCGATATTCGATATTAAAGTGCATCTAAACTTGGCATTGGATCGGATTTCAACCCTTTTTTAGGCAAACAATTAGCCGATAGGAACTTGGCCCCCTTTTTAACAGTTATGTTTTTGGTGGTGGCTTTTTATGTCCTCATCTCCATACATTTATTCAAAAAAGCAAAACCTACTCGTACTTCCCGTTGACCTAAAATTATGAAATTTGGCAAGAAGCTACTAAGAAGCTGCTAAAATTTGTATCACAGTACAAATAAAGGGAAAAGTCTTAAATCATTAAATATTTCAATTTTTCTCACAACTACTAGTAACCAATTAAGGTGAGCTCCCGTTTCAAGAACTTTTCTTTAAAAGAGGGGTCAAGTTGGATGGTCGCGGAGGTTTTAAAATCAAAGAGCAAAACCTTTTAGTATATAATATAGTAGATAGGTACGGAACCCTTAGGGCGCGAGTCCGACTCGCACTTGGCCGGTTTTTTTTTACATTTAGTTTTCTTGACAAGCACAACTTTTTCTATCTTGCTTGGTTTGTCTTTTGACAAAGGCCTCCTCCAGAGCTCGCCAAGAGGTTACTGAATGTATCATTTATAAATGTATTCCATTTCCTCAGACTCGGCATAGAACTCCGCCTATGGCGCGCGATCCTCGACCATCGCTTGCAAACATCCACATTACGGCGCACCAGCAGCACTGAAACAGACATGGACACCAACTCCATGGTCGTCGTCGAGTGCCAACGATGTAAGTCCACCAAACGAACTAACTCGGATATTTCCTCTTGCTCCAACAACCCAACTGTTGTCATACGAGGGGATGAAGGGGACGGAACACTCGCTCAGTATGTGGAAAACGGCCTTAATCTGTGACTATTGCGGGGGTGGTGCACTCTACAATAAGCCTGATCGTTGTTTAATATTTTTTCCAAAATTTTCAAGGTTATATTACCTTAAATCAACAGATATAAAAAGCTCTTATTCAGCATATATACAAACCTATACATAGTCAGGTTTGAATGAGATGATGTTTTTTTGCTAAAAATTGTTCTTTGTTGTTGATTTTTCTTCGTAAATTATGTTTTTCTATTTACCAGCTGAGAGACTTGCTGCAAGGCAAGTAGTTCTCTAAGGTAATGTTCTAGTAGGTAATGTTAAATTGCATATAATGAAATTGCATATCAAGAGTACACAAAATAAAAACTAGGATTTTTTTTCTAGCAGTTAAAATCAAAAGGCAAAATAAAAGTTAAAAAATACAGTGTTCATTTTAAAATCTCTGTGCGTACAATATCGGTGGACTGCCAAATTGAGAAAGCAAGTCCTTTTGTATTTAAAATCGCCTCTAACAAAACATTTAAGTTCATTGCTTGAATCGTTCGCCGAGATATCCTAATGAATGTGTTTATCTTTATAGGAAGACAGGTGGACTATTATTGGTGCGTTTCAAGTAGGTACTATTTATGCACTAATATTTAACGATGCTATCAATTTATTTTATTACGTTTATTGTTTGATTAAAAAAACTTGCAAAAACGTAAATGAAAAATGATTTGCAATTTTTTTGAGAATTTGGAACAAAACAGAATAAATAAATATTTTTGAGGCGTTTCTTTGATTTTACCTCTAATGTCTATTGCATCATAAATCCAGCTTGCATCTACACAATAGGCTTCCAGCCAACCTAGTCAAAGTGATGAGAACTAAATTCATTGAATGTAAATTAATTAATGTAAGAAAGTAAATCTCTGCCATGATTCTTAAACAGGGTTAGTTTCCTGTTACTATAAAAATTGTTTCCATACTCGTAAAAACGAGAAACATTGAGGTCCCATACAAAACACTCGAAAAGGCCAATTTAAAGTTTTTCGACCTCTGTTTCTTGGGAAAAGTAGTTCAGTTTTTTAATTTTTCAGGTGGGCCACCTGATGGTAAGTGGTCACCACCGCCCATAGCACCCACTGTCTTATTAATGGCATATTTTGACACCAATAACACAGCTAAGCGCGTTGCTCACTTTGAGAACTAAGATGATATATCTCATGTGCCAGTAATTTCGCTGGCTCCCTTGCCCTTCTTACCGAAACACAGCAGTGCAAACACTGCTGCTTCACGGCAGAAAAAGCAAGGGGGTGGTACTTCCCCAGACGGACTTTCCACAAAAGTCCTACCACCTTCTAACATAGACAAATTAAACTAGTCCATGGTTCTATGGTTTTAGTAACATCATCATCATTGTCAGATTCAGATAATTTTATTCAATGTAGATTCTTTACAGAATACTTATTGAATGTCATGCAGAATACAATGCGAGTCTACGCCTGTCCTAGCTCTATTCCGTTTTTGCCAATGGTTTTTACGCAGTCGGCTACATAACCTAGGGAATTGGACGGGCCACTGATTTTTGCTGTTATGCTTAATAGGGAATAATAATATTCTTTAGTCGCACTTATTAACAAAATATGAAGATACAGTACTTCAGTAGTAAAGATGACAAAAAGTCGAATTAGAATTTCAACCGGCTAAGAAATACGGCCGAAATGCGCATTAAAAGCTATTAATTAAGCCCGCGTCACACAGAGGCGGTAGCGGAAGCGGTATTTTTTGTAAAGTATGAGTTCTTATGCACCCTGTCACATTGAAAAGCGGCCGCGGCGCGGTATTTTGTTCCCGCCAAACCGCCCCGGACCGCTTTCGCAATCATACAGCCTCTGTCTGACTTGAGCTTTAGACAGATAGATCGGACATGCACAGTGACGTCACATCTCACTACGGCCATATAAACTCCGTGTTAAATGTCGTTTTGCTAGAAAAAGACAGAAACAAATCTTTGATGGCTCATATCTCTTTTTATTTCATAGTTATTCGAAGAATAATTTTAATGAATTGTTTATTACATGAACGAGGGTATTTTTATTAAATAAATAAAAATCGTGCATATTCTCTATTCTTATCAAATCAAGCTACGTTTAGTTCAACTGTATGCCGGAAACGATATTTTGTTTCATTCTTGACCTTGACCGGTGGAAGCCTATTTATTACAATATATCTTGAAATATTAAAATGCTTTTATTAAAACACAATAATTTATTATAAATAAAAAATGCTTCAGGCCTAGTGTGTCACCCAAACTAATAAAACTAATGTAAATAATAACTAATGTATCGTATTTAATTAAATTAACATACGAATAAGTTTAAGTTGATCACTTTTTTGTTACTAGTCTAACTGTAAATATTTGTTGAATATTTCAAATATTAGAGCACCTTTATATGTATACAAATCAAAGACGATTCCCGAAATCTACTTGGGTACCATTCAGAGACTTTCGCTAGCCGGGGGCCAAAATCGTGCAAGCAAAACCCTGGTCTGGTGATGATTACTAGCAAAACCGTCTCATTTTGAATGAAATTTTCTTTATCAAGGGCATGATCTAAGGCTTAGTAGTGCTAACTTATTACAGTGCTAGCGAAATGTCTCTTAATGACACCACAAACTCTCTCCGCATTGATGTAACTTTAGTCTTCCAAGGTATTCGTTTTCTACGATGTCCTTAACTTTTCACCATTGATTTTTCTACTATGATTTAAAATAGGATATTGTTAATTACAATATTCACACATACAATAGGTACTACCGAATTGATAAGTAATATTATTTGCAAAAATGTATTTAAAATACATTATAACGGACCGTGATTTAGCGTGATAAAACAGTTCTACGCTGTTTGCCTTGCTTAATCACATATAAGTCTAGGCAACGAAGCGGATCGTTGTATGAAGGAAGACCCCCGCATTAAATCGTCAGTCGATAAAACTTTGAAAGAAAAAAAAATCGGTACTTTTAATTTTTTCATACAAAAAATGTATGAAAATTTTTTTTGGATGTTTGAATTTACATTTAATTCATGATTCTTTATCATCCTGTCAAATAAAATCTGCCTGAGAGAATTTGCTGACAACTTCTTCGTTGCCTACACTATATGGTCTGCTTCATATAAAGCACAAAAAGCAATTCGCCTTGCACATCGCGTTTTTATTCATAAAAACAATAACTTTTTTCAAGTAACTCGTTGAAGTACGGAAAATATACATATTTCTGTAAAATTTCACTTTCACGTGCAGTATCACTCCGTTATTCGTAAGTGTACTCAGGTACGTCCACTCCACCCTGAGATCACTCTTGAGTGACTTCATGTTATAGTGGGTCTACTGGTTTTGGCGCTTTGTATGAAGTATACTAAATTATTGCCTAACCCCGCACAAGAATTATGTGGTGCTTAACATTGTGATCGAAATGGAAAGCATGAAGTGCCTTAGTTATGCTTAGTTGGATAATTAGGATATATCCATTATCTTATCGCTAAGCTTATAACCGGTTCTGAACCGAAAACTTACTGAATACGTACAAATGATTTTTTAATTGTATCTAATCAACAAGTAAAAATGTAGGTATGTTTTAGGACATATACAGGCGGTAACAAAATTGGTAAGCACTATTTTAACTTAGACAATGAACTTGATGAACTTTCTTTAACATAGGTCGAAATACGAATTGAAACTTTTTATTTTGCATTTCGACCTATGTGTCTTGGGAAACTTGTTCAGTTTCACGGTCTAAGTAACATACTAAAATAGTGCTTAAACAATTTTTTTTTTACATCTTATATGGATGTTTTTTTCTTGCTTAAGAATTTCTTTTGTTTTCTAGTAATATACAATGTGAATTTTCATTCTCTAAACCCAGTAATTCTACTCATGAAAACAAGCCATTTTTTCGAAGAAAAAAAATATCGACACAAAATGAGTCGATCACGTGACCACTTTAGTCATCATAACATCCCATGAAACGTCCACTACAGGACAAGGAGCTCCCTCAAGAATTCTTGTAAGATGAGTAAGTAAGATGTAAGATACAAAGGAGGATGCTGCTGCCCATCCTCCAGTTTATAACCCTTAGTCGCCTCTCACGACACCCACGGGTATGTATGGGTTGGTACTATTCTTTGCCGGCACCACACGGAGCCACTTTAGTACAGTCTAAAAATAGTTTATACTGGGGGTGAAGTAGTCGAAAAAATATTGTTTTTCATTATGTTAAATATTCTTCTTATCGTACTAAAAAAATATAAAATAAGCATAAATAATGCATTTTTACTTTTTAGCATAAACTATGATTATTTTATTATTTCTCTAGGAAAGAATGAATGAATGAATAACACTTTATTGCACACTAATAAAGTAACATTTACAAATAACGAGTTATAAAATGTGGACAAAAGGCGGTCTTATCACTAAGAGTGATCTCTTCCAGACAGCCTTTTGACGAAATCAACATTATACAGAATTCTGCAGTGTAGTGCACAGATGCTTGTTTTATTAGTAGAATCACTGGGCTTCGGAAACGAAACCAATGAAAATTCACGTTGGGTTACCTATACAGAGTGAAACGGAAAGTTGTGATAAGACTAAAGGGTGTAAATCTGCCCATGAAACTGAACTACTTCTCCCAAGGTCATGAACAATAGTTATTTGTTATGCAAGGCAGCAAAAGTGTTATTTGGCGCGAGTGCCTTGTATTTGAAACCTGAGCAAGCGAAGGATTCCAGGATTGAAGCGAGTGGTTCAAAAGAAGAATCCTGAGCGTAGCGAAGGTTCTAAGGCACGAGACGCAAAATAACTTTGCTGCCGAGCGAAACACAAAACTTTTCACCTCACTAAAGCAAGGAAGCGGCCATTACCGCAGCATGGAGGTTTGAATTCATCACGTTCGAATTTTAAAAACCTTTTCAGAATTTAAGCGACAAACCAAATACTTTCGAGCTGAGGTGAAAAATAAATTTTTGACCTCCCATAGAAACGGCATCAGCTGATAGCGCATTTTGTATGGGTAGTCAAATTTGGTTTTCCGTATTTCGACATATGTTCATCGAGAAAAGTTGTTCAGTTTTATGGGCAGATTCACACCCTTCAGTATTATCACACCTCTTCGTTGCAATTTGTAGATTAGATGTACGACTTTATCATAATTAAAAGCTAATAAGTAAATTCTTTCTTTGCCAAATAAATCAGGTCACTAATAGTGATGTTTGAAATCGGATATTTTTGTAAGCGTTTTTTAAAACGAGTGCCATAAAACAAATCAATACAAAAATATTATAATGTTTTTTTATTCCTACCAATTCATACACAGAATGTGCCTTTAAAATTGTGTTAAACCATTACTTATTATATTCAATTTTTTTGACATTGTTTAACCTAATTAAAATGGTTATAATATAAGACATATTGTAATCGTACTATTCTAACAATACTCAATAATAATGTAGTGAAGTACAAAATATAAAATAAGTAGCTGCTCTACCTACTTAAAAATTTAAATTATATTTGTTAACTGCACCAAACACTGTCAGATTTTATTTGTTTGTATAGTTTTTGTAGTATACTTATTAATTATAATAATTTCTATGCTAAGGGGTGAAAACGATAGTAAGCACTAATTTAGCATTTTACTTATATCGTAAAACTATCCTGTCAGGACGTTCTGAATAAAGGCCAGGTTAAAAGTACCCTAAACCGACGAGCATGTATGAAAGGATTGATGAAAGTACAGGAAGCAAGGGAAGTATGTCAAGATCGTAGGAGGTGGAGGACTGTGGTCTCTGCCTACCCCAACGGGAAAGAGGCGTGATGTTATGTATGTATGTAAAACTGTATAACTTTTCCAAAGTAACATATGCGAAAAAAAAAATTTGACTCCTATAGAAACTGCCATTTTGTATGGGAGGAACTATTTTTTTTATTTCGATTTATGTTCCTCAGGGAAAGTTTTTCAGTTTTATGGTCTTAATAACAGGCTAAAATAGTGCTTACTAAATACTTTACACCCTTTATAAAATGATATTCAAAAATCTGTTAAAATTGTAATTTATTCTAAAGTATAATTTGGCTTTCAAACCAGTGAATATCGAATTTCGTCTTACTTAATTATACTATGAATCGGTAATTATGATGCTCAGCATGAAATATTACTTATAAGATAAAGTATATGTTATTTTTTTTTCAATATTTTGAGTTTATGTTTTTAAATACATACAAGGTGTTACTAACGGTCTGCTGAAAATTTAACTATTTCCTAGAAAAAACCCTAAAAAATTAAAAAGGAACAAATTATTCAAAAGCTACAGGTACGAAAGTTATTTAGCAGGCTTGGTATTCCTTTACCCATCTACTTTGGATGGGCTTTACCTAACACCTGGTATGATATGCGTATTTACTTGGTTTTACTTTTATCACAACATTTTTGTTATTTAAACGCTAAAATTATTTTAGTGATTTCTTGAGTAGCTAATAAATTAATGTTGAAATTTTCTTGTTTTATTTATACAGGGCATCTCACAGCTAATACTAAAAATAGCAAATTTTATTTAAAGGAAACTACATTTTAATTTTAGAAAATGTAAATCTGCATTGATTTACATTAATTTTAGAAAATGTAAATCTACACTACATCCAAGAATCGAACCGATACTAAAGAAAAAAAGTACACCCTGTACTCTTTAGCACCAATCGGCAGGGTAAATCATAAGAATCAAATCTCTCTAACAAACATAAAGGAAGACTACGAAATTACATCAATAACATAATAAGTAATAATAAGTACAAGTAGTTGCGCGGTGCGGGAGGGGTAGTAGCCTTAAATAGTGACAGGAACAACCTATAAATCTGCACTGCTTACTCTGATGATGTCACCACCCCTCCCGCACATTTCCACTACCGCAGGAATCTTCTCGTTTTTTTTTGTAAAGATGGCTGCTTTTAGCCTTATTGGCTTTCACAGCTTTACCGGGCGATTGGGAGCGGAAGGCTCGACCCAGAAATCCCATACCTACTATTAAACGAGCAATATTTGTATATACATTTGTAGTCGGTTTCTCGAAAACGGTTTAATGATTTCGATAAAATTTACCACCCGTATGGTAAATTTTATCGAAATCATTAAACCGGGGACGACACGGAAAGGACGAAAATTTTCGGGGACAAAAAATCGATCTAGCTAGGTCTCATGTATTATATGGAAAAAATTGTTTTCCCGTGATTTTTTTTTTAAATACCGCGTTTTAGACAAAAACCTACAGCGCCATCTGTTGGCGGGTAGCATAGCTTGCTCACCCGATGATATTTAATGTTGAGGCGGCTATTATAGAGCAGAGCTCGGTCACCCAGTTACATTACATATACTTATTAGGCAACAAGCATAAGGGCGCCTCGCGGGGCTCGGACCTCCGCTTAGGTACCTAGTTGCCGGGGATCGGAAAGAATTTCCGGGAATCGGGGAGAAGGAATCTGCTCAGTTATGCATAGAGCAATATATAATAGGTATCTACTGGTCATATTATCAAAGACCTCGTGATACGATAAGATCGTAGCAAGTGGAAGAATAAGTCGTCTCTCCCTAACGTTACGAAAAAGAGGCATGATGTTATTATGTTGAGAAACGCTAAGAAACAACTTCCATCCATTCCACGAAAGAATGCGACGTTTTGTAAATAAACATTTTTTAGTTAAGAAAAGATCAACAATCACACTAAACACAATCTAAGACTATCGTTTTACATACAGCAGTCAGAAAGATTATTATTATTTTATCATCATTTATTACAAAAAAAAAAGTTACAAAACACAATTAAAATGGGCCGTTAAACTTAAAAAAGTTTGTCTCGGCACCAATCCGCAACATAAGTAGATACATACAACATGAACAATAATAAATATACACATTTTTCACAGGAATTTCAGGTTTTAATTTTGTTTATGAAACCCCAGCGTCTCTTTTGCTACTAATAACCTACCTATACTGATAGTTATTCCGGTTATACCCTTCCTTTTATAACGAAATGTGTAGGTGCCTACCTATCTTTCCTAATACATTTTAGCGTACACGAGCTTCTCAAAATTAAATCAGCATATCTAACTAGAAAAGCCACTTCACCTACATTTTACTTTGTAATTCCACATATTGACTTGTAATAGGCAATTTGCATAGAGAGAGGGGTAAGATATTGTTACGATTACAATTTAAGTTGCCACCCCAAAAGACGTACACTACCTATCTAACACATTAATTCTATGTTTGCGGGGGGTAACGCATACTAATTTACATATACTAAGTAATGTAAGGGGCGAGTTTTAATGTCGGATGTTTAGTTTAGCTTTAAACTGTTTATTTCCTTCTGCCTAGAATAGAAATCGACTTCACTATTTAGTTTAGCTATTCAAAAAATTAAAAGATCATAGACAGTTTCACAATGCTTTGATACTTGTAGACTTTCAAATTCTCATAAATAAAATGTATCCCGCGGTAAAACAGATTCTAAACGGGTTTAGATCACTGGTGCATTGTAGGTTCGTTAGCCACGGTAATCTAATCATCGGGTTATCAATCTGACGACCACCTCGCACGAGCCGAGCGTGCGAAGCGACCATACCGCGGCAGCGGCCGGCGAGTGCCAGAAACGAATTACGCGCCGTTTTGTGAAATGCCGCGGCAATATATGGGTAAAGCCCGCGTCACACAGAAGCGGTAGCGGAAGCGTTCCGGGGCCGGTATTTTTTGTAAAGTATGCGTTCTTATGCACCCTGTTACATTGAAAAGCGGTCGCGGCGCGGCGCGGTATTTTGTTCCCGCCAAACCGCCCCGGACCGCTTTCGCAATCATACCGCCTCTGTGTGACTTGAGCTTAAAACATTAAAATTACGAATAAAAAAAAATTATAAACGACGAATTATACAATTTGCCTGCGACAGATACACCATTCATTTTGGAATGATGGCATAGTAGGTCCTTACAGATTTAGACCTATGCCAAGTTTAAGTCACATTTTGTGCAACCGGCCCAACTCAGCGCCACTCTAACATAACATTAGTCTTGACATGTGGTAAGTCGTAAGGATTTCATAATGTTTGTTGACAAAGCCATTTCGCCCAAAGCTGATTTCTATTGTAATATTATTAAGTTATTGTGTCTGAGATTGGTGGCTGCTTTAGATTGGGTTTTGTCTGTTCTCTAACCACGTGGTTCAGTGCACGTAGCTTAGACGGATTCAGGAGTTCAATTCCTGAATATCACCGGGTGATACAATATCACTTTTAAGACTAAAAATTCAAATTCACCATGATAAACAGCAAAAAGAGTAAAAAAAAATATTAGCAATATTACACACTAGGTACTTACTTTATATTTAACGACCACCTATACCACCACCTTTCTTCACTACCTATTGAAAAGAAAAATCTGTGATTTGGAATTTTTGAGTGATATTTTATCCCCCGGTGATATTCAAGAATTGGTTCCCTACGTCTACGTCTGTAAACCCTTGATTTACCCTTGATGTTTTATTTTAATGCTTGAGACATGTTTTCTAACTTCTTTTTCTTTTAAAACACACAAAATATGTGAGATAAATGTGTGAAAAATATTTTATTTTCAATAATAACAATGTAATAACAAAATACACATAGGTACCTACTGTGTAAAACAAACTTATTAGGGTTTATAAATACAGCTTCCTAAAAAGCCCTTCGGACTCGTGGTGCCCCTGCAAATTTTTTTATGTTACAAGGCAGCAAACGAGCAGGTGGGCCACCTGATGGTGAGTGGTCACCACCGCCCATAGCACCCGCTGTCTTATTAATGGCATAATTTGAAACAAATAAGACAGCAAAGCGCGTTGCTTACTTTGAGACCTAAGATGGTATGTCTCATGTGCCTGTAATTTCCCCTGGGGGGACCACGAGGAAATCGTATTCGCTTGTTAGTGGACAGACTAACAGGGCCATGTGTTCCTGGTAGATAGCTGTCACACGCTGATTCTGGCATGGGTAAATTCCATGAGTCTGGTAGAGTAGAAGACGGACAACGGACATGCCTGACAGATTCTCACATAATAATTAGTATTAATATTACCGCTAAAAGAGAAAAATTTGTTTAAAATAAAACATTGGTCTTGTAAATCAAAAATAAGAAATTTCTTTTAAAACTTCAAAGAAAAAGAAAATTCTTTATCAATAATCTCCAGACGGACAGATACTGAGAGTACGAACAGCGATGCAGGTTGATTGAGCAATACATCGATTCTTTATCAATTATTTTATTTTTTAAACAATATTCAACAATTAGTTATTTGTTATGTAAGGTAGCAAAATTTTTATTTGGCGCGAGTGCCTCGTATTCAAGACACGAGACGCGAAAAAATTTTACTGCCTTGCGAAACAAAATATTTCAACTCACTACAGCGAGAAAAATGCTCACAAATAGCACTAGTTAAAAGTCAAGTTCTAATATTAAAAACCTTATCCACGCTAGCGGCCAAAAATGACCTTTGCATGACTTTTCGACCGATAAAGCAAAGTTATCCGAGCTAGTGAGAGGAAAAATATGACTTAATATTAAAAGTTTTAACTTAAGATTTTACTAGTCATAACCACAACAAGTATTGTACCTAAATAGGAGGTAACGCCTTTAAGGAGTCATATCCGTTGGTAGCGCCAATGCTCCTCGACTTAGTGCACTCAAGTCAACGTCCAAGAAGACTATATTCCAAAATGGGCTGCAAAGGGAATGCGGAAACACGCGAACAATTTCCCAGAAACTCACGTGGGCATTTTTAGGCCCTCTTTGATTTGGGAAAACTTTTTGTCCTCGCATGTTCCCGGGCCGCCTGCCCAGCCCCAAATTATTTTATTATTACCTAATTCTTAAAAATTATTTGTTACTAGCGCCATTTATTGCATGATTGGGGTTATTTAGCTCTCCTCGAATGTTTGTCTTCATCAGCTGAAAATAAAAATAAAAACTGTTGTTGCTGTTCGAAACTGTTGGGAGTGTTGGGGTACTAGTACTTTGAGTACTTAAAAAAACTCATGGTTAAACATTTGAAAACAATGAATAAGGAAATAAAAAAAGTTTAATACCAATGCCGAAATTAGAAAAATAAATTAATAAAAGTTCAAGAAAAATTTAAGGAACGAGCGAAAAAGTAAACCTTATAAACTTACTTCTACTTTCTGTTGATAAGAGAGCTCTGTTTTGGAGAGCACGTAAGAGAGCTTAGCTAGCGCCGCCTCGGCCGTCATGTCGAAAGCTGGAACTACACCGCATTCTAGAAGTAACTGGAAAAATCAACAATGTAATGAAAATGGACCAATCGCATCAGAGGGCATGAAACGTCCACTACAGGACAGGGAGCTCCCTCCAATACTCCAGCTTTTGTTGAAAAAGGGGAAGTACCGTAGTTACCACGCTTGTTAGGGTTACGGCTGGCACCATGGACCGCGGTTGTTGGTAACCGCAGAATGTAAGATGATACAATACACAGAAGGATGCTGCAGCCCATCAACTGGTTCATTAACCCTTAGTCGCCTCTTACTATTCTTGGTCGGCACCATACGGTCAAAATTAAAAAGGGACAAACATTTGTAATGACTAAATATCTTTGGTCGTTTCTCACCAGTCCAGTTTCGTAAAGAGGTTTCCCGAGTACAGTGCCGTTGATGCACTGAGTCACATTTACAACCAACACCTTATTCTGCACTGCTCGCTCTATTTCCTTGTAGATCTCCTTGCGTTTGATAGGGATGTTGCCGTTTCCATACGTTTCTAAGACTACACCTGAAAAGGAAGGTCAAGTCAGGAGTACCGAAAAATACATAAACCTGCAGATGGAGTATCTGTGAGATAAATGAGGTTCCATAGTTTGCTCGTAGTGAGCTCTACAGCTCCAGTCCCTCTACCAAGTAAAGAAAACCCCACCGTCTTGCATGCAATCCCAACAAAATATGTAAACGTTTATTTAGATGTTAGTGGATAGATTTGCTAATATTATACAGGGTGTTGGGGACAGCCTTTCCAATACTGAAAGGGCATGATCATTTAACGACACTGAACAACTTTCAGTGAACAAAACTTTCTCTATACAAACTGCCTGATCAAGTTTACAATTTTGTATGGAGACGTTGATTTTTTCTTTCGTTTCCTGAAAGTTTTGTTCACTGAAAGTTGTTCAGTTTCGTTGACTGATCATGCCCCTTCAGTATTCGGAAGGCTGTCCCTAACACCCTGGATATACTCGTAAGTTTGAAGAGAGAATGTTAATAGTTTTCTTTTTCTTAATTGCATTATTGATAGAATTTGGTTTTATAAAATTTTTATTCAAATGATTTTGATAAGTATGTAACAAGTAAATTTTTTGTATAAATATGAATTTAAACGTGTATTTGTATTAGATCGAAGTTCTTTATGATACGTATACCTACTCTACAATCCAGACAAATTGAGTTTATTAGTCAAGTGAAGAGAAAATATGTATGTTGCAGGAAAATCGTATAATTCGCCGTTAAAACGGTGACGGCAGATTGTAAATGGTTTTAGATTACTGGTGCAGTTTAACCGATCCCGAGCAGGGATTGCGAGTGCCAATAAATGACGAATTAAAAATGTCTCGGAATTTTGTAGAATGCCAAGGCGAATTATATAATTTGCCTGTGAAATGTACAAGTATACATGTATTATGGCTTTTAGTAGTGAATTTTCAGTCCTCTCCTTTATTTTCTCCATGGTTAAACTTACCTTCCATACCCTCGCAGACAGCTCGTATCAACTCTGGCGTGATCGTGGGTGCCACTTTTAACACGTACACCTTTCTTGACAACCTGTCGTGAATCCTGCATTCATCTGGCACTGATCCTGGTGGATGAATCAGCATTTTCGGGTCAATTTCCAAAGTGGTCTTAGCTTCCAGAAGTGGAGGGTAGTTCGGTGAATCGAACGCGTAAATACGTGTGTTCGATACTTTCTTCACTCTGAAAACATATGTGTTAATTCTTTATTGTACGAGTTATAAAGAATTTCGGGTTATTATTTTCCGAGGCAGCCCATCTTACGGTACTCAGTCAAAATGAAACTTAGTACAAATATTGTTTTAAAATTAGAAATAAATTACACAAGTTCATCTGATACTAAACTAGGCAAAGCCTGTACTATGGGTATCAGAGGCTGATAAACATACGTATAATTAGATAAATAACAACCAGACGCAGAGGAAACACTTGTGTTCATCACACAATCGAACCCGCGGCCCTTGGCTTAAAATGCAGGCTCACTACCAACCATTCGAACGGGCTTGTCAAAAGACACGGTCGTATCATTTCAAGTACCGTAAGACAGGCTGCCTTGTGACAAGGGACAAAATTACCCGCAACTCTTTCAGAAGCTTTCCAGAAACTTCAGTTTAGATGCTAGGCGAAAGATTTTAAAATACGCTGCCTACACTACATACCGCTGCATAGGTGCTTATGGTATAGGTATGAGTTGGGAATCTAGCTTCAGTATTGAAAAACCTTTAGCTGCTTAAACTGCAGTGGCAAGGTCGTGGCCAAACCAGTAGCTTTATGAAGTAAATTTAAGGAACTGTGGTTTAACCTGGTTCCTCTGAAGAGTTTTGCTCCAAAGAAGGCCGTGACCTCAGGTATGTGAAGAGTAGCGGCAATAAGAATAGCGCAAAGGAGATTGTTGGTGCCATCGCTTCGGGGCTGGAAGATCGGAACCTGGAAAAAATTATAAGTACGTAGGCACGGCCAAGGTACGCAATGGTTACAAGCGCAGTATACTATGGTAAATCCCCTCCACGCGTTTTTTCTGGAGTTCTGGAGGGAGCTTCCTGTCCTGCAGTGGAGGTTTCATGGGATGTTATGATTAAGCAGTCGGTCCTGACAAGAAACAATATTAGGATGAAGTCGTTAGTGAGCAAAGTCAGAGGCCTTAGTTTGTCAGATCGGTCATGGATCTTACAACTTACACATATCATGATGATGTAGGTATTCCTCACCTGTGCTCCGGTAAGGACGACAGTCTTGCCAACTACTTCCAGCATGAACGATAGCACCGAAGCGCCGTAAGCTGTCGTGTCTGTGCCGTGTAGGACAACGAAACCATCGTAGTCGTAGTAAAATCTCTGAAAAACAACAGTATCCAAAAATAAATCACAAAGTAGACAGAACATCAAAATCAAACCGGTTTTTTAAAGTTGCTGTATTTTTGAAAAGTACTCGTAATATTACACAAAATATTCGGTCCTACTGAAAGAGTGCACATAATTTTAGCATGTTACTTAGTAAGACCATGAAAGTGAACCATTTTCCCTGAGGTACATTGGTCGAAATACAAAAAAAATACGCTACGTAGGTCGAAATATGAAAAAAAAATCATCCTTAAATTTTATTTTCTTATTTTTGACCTGTGTTCCTTAGGGAAAGTTGTTCAGTTTCATGGTCTAAGTAACTGGCTAAAATAGTGCTTACAATTTTTGTTTTACACCCTACTGGGCAAAATTACCAAATTTCGTATTTCGTATTTAATTTGGTAATTTTGCAACTACTCTACATTTTTTAAATAACGTTTCATCTATACTATAATTTGCATTACGTGATAAGTTTGTTGAACTGTACCTTGATATCTCTTGCCATTTTGATCCAATCGTCCAAAGTAAAATCGGAGGAGTCTTTCAGTTCGTCATACTCATGGATTTTGTATAACACCCTTTTGTCAGTGTCCTTGCCATCTGCAATCAGTAACATACGTGGTTACTTAGTATAACATCCCATGAAACATTCCACTGTACGACAGGGAGGAGATTTATCAAATAGCGGCTTAACTGTAAGATAGCTGTAAGATATGGCGACTCAAGCCCCTACACATAAACCCGATATAGGGTTTTGTTTAGTAGTTAGGCTAGTTTTAGATAATTTGTGTGATAAAAAACTTTTTTGGAAAATAAATGAAAAAAAAAAAAACTAACTGTGGAAGTCACACTTACAAAGTGAATTTTGTTAGGCAGTATCCCCACCGGGAATCGAAACTAGAACCTCCGGATCGAGACCCGAACTATTATTAATTCTGTGCCCGAACGCTCTAACAAATAGACCACGTTGGCTGTTAGAAAGTAGCCTTTGCCAAGCAGGGATGTTTTCGTTTTCTATTACTTAAAGGCGCGATCTCACCTTCCTTAATTCAAAGACTAATTCAGCATACATTGCCGGGATGATTGGTTCTGTTAATTCCAATATCCTTGGTTAAACGAGCCACGTATGCCGAATTAGTTTACGAATTAAGGAAGGCTTAAGCAACTTCGAGAGTAAAATCAATGAAAATTCACGTTATATGATTTGTGATAGGAAGACTTTTGGCTTTCGGAAGATTTCCCGCGATACAGGGTGTTACCTAGTGCGGGGATCATTGTAAATTTGTAATTGATACCGTGCAAATTCGTTGAATAAAATATTTTGTATTTTTTGTATTGTATTTCATATGACATAATTTCTCTATAGCTTTCCACAATTTTCTAGGACATCTGTATAGTTAATTACCTGGTACAACCAGGTATTCCTTCAAGTCAGTGCCTTTGAGATGGGTCTTCCAATAATCCGCGTCGTGTAAAGGCCGTAGTTGCCTGATCACCCGATTCTCAATATCCTTTTGAGGAACAAGTACTGAAACAAAATACACTCTTACTTTTTATGACACCAGATTTTTTAAGAGCTGGTTCTGCCCATGGCAGAACACTGTTTCCCAAGGAACATAGTTCGAAATACGAAAAATAAATTTCGACCTTCTAGCTATTAGCTGACGCAGTTTGTATGGGAAATCGAAGAAGATTTTCTTATTTCGACCTGTGTTCCTTAGGAAAATTTGTTCAGTTTCATGGGCAGAACCACTTTTTAAAATTATTATTATTATTAAATTCGTTATTATGGTAACATTTGTTAGTGAGACTTAAAAACTTGTAGCTATGTTAGTATCTCAGAACAATATCTAAAATATTTGAAGTGATAAAAAAATAACGCTGTATACAGCGTGTAACGGAAAGGTGTAATAATACTAAAGGGTGTGAATCTGCCCACAAAACTGAACAACTTTTCTCAAGGAACAGGTCATAGAACTCAATTTTTGACCTCCCATAGAAACTGCATCAGCTGATAGCGAATTTTGTATCGGAGAAGTCAAATTTGGTTTTTCGAGTTTCGACCTATGTTCCTTGGGAAAAGTTGTTCAGTTTCATGGGTACACACCCTTCAGTGATACGCTGTAGACACAACCATTATTTTCATAAAAAATCCAACTTTATAAGGCGCTTGACCAACACACTGCCGTTGTTTGAAAAAAAAAAAAGCTTAGAGAACAATTTGTATTTTTCTACGACACGAGTTTCATGCAACTAAAATTTATAATTTCTTTGTTTTGAAATTTTCTCACAATCCCTTCGTATCCTGTCATAATATTGTAATTTTAGTTTCGTTTGTAGATGACATTAATTATTACCAATCTGGGTAACTGAAGAATGGAAAATTATTTACCTAAGGAACGATAGGGTTTTTATTTATTTTTTTATGTCACAGGTGGGCAAACGAGCTGGTGGGCCACCTAGTGGTAAGTGCTCACCACCGCCCATGACACCCACTGTCTTATTAGTAAAATAATTTGACACTAAAAAGACAGCAAAGCGCGTTACCAACCCTGGGAACTAGGATGGATGGATATACAGACAAAGCAGGTCAAGGTCGACCCTTGCAGCGCGAGTCTAGTGTCAAGTTTGTCGTGCACTTGACTGTAAGTGTGCAATTGTGTGCATGACCTGTTTTCTTGCACGAAATATTACAGCTGATAGTTACACTGTGAAATCGAAATCATTCGGCAAAGTTTTAGGGTGAGTTCAGACCATGAAAATGAACAAATTTCCCCAAGAAACATGGGTCCGGAAACGAAAAAAGATTTACTACCTTCCGTACTAAATGCGCGCTCGGATAGGCTCACTTTGTATGGGAGGTCGAATTTTTTTTTTCGTTTCCGGACCCATGTTCCTCGGGGAAAGTTGTTCCTTTTCATGGTCTGAATTCAACCTAAAAATTTGTCGAATGATTTCGATTTCATCCTGTAGTTTAGCAGATCACAATTTTAATTCCTAGATAAGATTGTTGTTGTTGTCCTAAGGTACCCCGCTGGCACATAGTGGATGTTTCAGTTTAGATAAGTTCATATTTGATAAGATGAGTTTAAATTTGCTTCTATTATGTTCGTCGCGCAGACATTGGTGAAAACTTGCTATTCTGTATTATCTAACATACTTATACGTAAGTAAGTAATGGCAAGATTCTGCGCAATATATTTACATAAACAAACTACCTAGTATCACAAACAATACATACACATGTAAACTATAAAACTGTAACTTTACCTACGTTTAAAATTTTCACGCAAATTCGTTCATGGGATCGCAAAAAAGGTAATAAGAACCCATTACTTAATATTTTTTTTAATGGTTCTACGCGTCAATAACTCATACAGACCGATACAAACGGGATTTTCAATAATTAATTTGGCTACATATAACCTAATCTTATATCGCAATCGGCTCACTTAAACAACGTGTAGCTTCAGTTGGATTGAAGAAGCAAGTGCACGAAAATAACCCAAATTCATTACTTATTTAAGTTTATTACACTCTACTTCTAAAAACCCTGTTTGAATCGGTCCAGTTGTTTGTTTAGACATAAAAGCCCAAACTTTACGCAAACGAAGTAAGCTCAGCTAATATTAACATAAAAACTACTTACCCCCCTTTTCATTCTTAAGCATACCAATAGTCCCACCCGTGTAGATCACTAGAACTCTTTTAGTTTCCATGATTTATAAAAAAATACTTCTAAGTTCAATGTGACACAACTGGTAATTAGAACAATATCTACAAGATAATGAGGAAACTACAAGTTCCCGAGATAAGTACAGTCTCACAATTCGGCGAACAAAATTATGCTCTATTTATTGTAACACGCTAGCAAAGTATAGTGCGCGTGCACACGAACCGCCAATGCGCGTGCGCCTTCAACAATCTGACGCAAGAAGTTAATCAGTTTGTAGGCGTGTGCAAAGGGTAAGTTCACAAGGGTTTTCGGAAATGATAGCCCTTAATGATAACAGATGAACATATAAGATTACGTTCTAGATTTAAGTAGAAATGACAACTCTTACGATAACCGATAAACAATAAAACATAACGTTCTAGATTTAAGTGCGTACAAATGATAGGTACACACGGCCGCACATCATAAGAAACACTTTTGGACCTTATGGCGTGGTAATAGAGTTGAAAAAGTTTCTACCGACAAGCGGTTGACCGTATATTAGAGTGGTATTTCCGCGTCGGAATGATCCGCAATCCCACAGCAAATCTCACAAGTGACAAGCCCTTGCGGTAAGATCCAAAGCGGAAGTTCCGCGCTAAGTATGTCAGGCTTGACGGAAAGATCCGTTGCAGCTTGCAGATCGGATCGATCGTGTGCCGCTACACTCTAGCTAGACTTGAATGTGTGTCCACTTTTATTATAACAGGTATATGTCTTAATGAAAGGATACATGAAGGATACTTATTATGAATTGACATACTTTGACGATGAAAACATTATGTTTTTATATTGCCGATTTTCGTTGTAAGATTAATGATAATAATTATTTATTTAAACGTACACTCTAGCCCATTCATTTAGCTAGTTCATTGAAACAAGAACAGTACAAGGTCCAATGTGTCAAGCTTGATGTGCTCTTGACTGTACAAAAAAATCTCTAGTGTGCACCCCACCTTACTCAAACTTGAGATTGTATAGCAACGCTGTCACAGGTCAGGATTATAGTTTATAAGATAAGAAGGTATAATCAATCACATTGCTACGCGTCGCGTCGCCTCTATTAGTATTGAGTCTTGATGTCACTCGACCATCAGATTTTTTTATGCTTGTTGGCCACCTGATGGTAAGTGGTCACCACCGCCCATAGCACAGTCTCATTAGTAGCATGATTGACGCTAACAAGACAGCAAAGCGCGTTGCCCAACCTGAGAACTAAGATGGCTTTTTCTGCGTGGGTAGTTGTGGAGTGAACATCAAAATTTATTACTCTGCAAGTTTTAAATTAACTAAATTATTTTATTGCACTAAATCAAACAAAAACACTACTCAGTGATGCTTTAGGAAGTGCTCCAACCTGTCAGCAGTTAATTTTCCTTAAATTAACTATCCTACAACCTTAGTGATAAATTTAAAAAGTGTAGTGTAACATAACCTAAAAATGGATTACACTGCTATCAAGCATAACATGGCTGAGATGATGGATCTTTTCACCACAAAGATGTCTGAATTTCAGTTGGATCTTAATCAGGTCAAAGGTAAATCCACAACAGTTGCTTCATTGTATGCAGACTTTCAAAATTTCAAGGCTTTTGTTTGCTCCACCATGACACTCTTAAAATCCCAATTGGAGCTGTTGATCAAGGGACAGGACCGGCTTGAAATGCGCACACGAAGAAAGATGTTACTATTCCATGGAGTCAAAGAGGAAAAAACCGAAAAGTTACCTGAAATTGTTGTTAACATTGTCACTACTAAAGTCGGTGTTTCTGAATGCACGGTGAAGGATCTCAAAGTGTGTCACCGAATGGGCAAGATAAGCGATAAGCCCAGGCCAATTCTCGTGAAGTTCTCGGATGTCAAGCTACGTGATAAGATTTGGTCTAACAAGAAGGCCCTCAAGAGCAGTGGGACTACATTGTCAGAGTTTTTGACACGGATGAGACATGAAATCTTCACAGCTGCGCGTGATGCTTTTGGGGTCAGTAGATGTTGGACGCGTGATGGAGTTATCTTTGTCAAAATGCCCGATGATAGCCGCCGCACTGTTGAGACTATGGCTGATTTAAAGGACATTCCTGTGGTTTAATTGCATGTTTTTCGACATAATTGTTGGTTAACGAGTGCTGGTTTTAGGGCCATTAAGTTCGACATTTTCAAAGTCTTACCCGTCTTGAGTGTCATACACATGCCGTTCTTATGTCTGTGCAAGGAAAATACTATTCTCTTGTCTGTGTGTCACAACTAGTAGTTATTTTTAACTCCTTTTACATAAATATTAGTTTTTATAACACCCACAAGTTTTATGTTAACTGATGTGACGTATGTGTGACGTGACGCACGTAAGTTGACAGATGTCAGACTTTTTCTTTCTTTTTTTTTTTTTTACTTTTTAAATATTTTTTGGCTTGGATAACCTTCCGACTTGGCACGAGCCGGTTATGTTCACGTTTTGTTTTAAAACAGAGATAAAATATTATGTGTTGTTCGTCTCTTGGTTTAATTACTTCTAAGATTAGATATAAAATACGTTATACGTGTCTTTGTTTAATCACTACACTGAATATAAAGTTATGTTTATTTTTTTTTTGTAAAAGGTTTCTTATGATGTACTTTTTATTATAAAATTGTGTAATAAGCTCTCTCTTTTACGCTGCTTACAGGGGAACGCTGCTGCTGTTATTTGTGCAGTTTGTGTGTAAATTATTAAATATTTTATTTATTTACTTATACTTGATATTTATTTATATATATAATTTGTATAATATATAAATTTATAATATACAACAAGATGAATAATAGTGTATCTAGTGATGAAGAACTACAATTTTTCTCTCTTTCCTCAACATCTGACACATCCCAGGACAGCTTTCATAGCAGTTCTCCCCCTCCCCTAGCCTTGGATTCTGCCTTAGACTCCATTTTTTCTGCTTATCCCAAACACTTTAATGTTATCCACATAAATGCTCAAAGTATTCCTCAACATTATCCGGACATGTTAACATCATTTGACAATAAAAACATTCATGCGATTCTGGTGTCAGAAACTTTCTTGAAACCGTGCCTACCCTCCACTTCGTACTCTATTCCTGGCTTTCACCTGATTCGGAATGACCGAGAGGGGAAAGGCGGTGGAGGTGTTGCCATCTATTTACGTAGTAATTTACCATTTACTATACTTTGTCAATCTCCCTCTTTATATAGCGAATCTTGTGAATATTTATTTTTGGAAGTACTGTTTGGTTACAAGAAACTATTACTAGGTGTTTTCTACAGTCCTCATCTTAAAATAAATTATTTTTCAGAGCTGGAAAATTTGCTTGAGCAATTTGTGCCGTATTGCGACCATTCAATAGTTATGGGAGATTTTAATACCTGTCTTATTAAGAATGATCATCGTTCGAAAAAACTCATTTCTCTAATAAATTCCTCTAACTTACACCTTCTACCTTCACAAGCTACTCATAATTTTCCACACTGTCAACCCTCATTACTTGACCTGAGTATCGTTTCTTCGACTGAACACGTCGCTGCTCATGGACAATTTTCGGCTCCCGCATTTTCATATCATGATCTTATATATGTGTCTTACAAAATTAAATACCCAAAACCCAAGCGGCGTATAGTAATGATGCGTAGCTTCAAAAAATTTAATAATGAAAAGTTTATGAGTGACCTGAAGGAAATCAATTGGGATGCTGTGTTTAGTGCGCCTACGATTGATGGAAAAGTTGAAATCTTCAATTCAATTCTCACTCAGCTCTTTGATATACATGCTCCTCTAAGACCTATTAAGCTAAAACACTTACCAGCTCCTTGGCTTACTCCAGAAATTAAAGCTTATATGATTAGAAGGGATAGAGCTAAGGTAAAATATCGTAAAAAACCTACTGATGATAATCGTGACAAATATAGATACCTAAGAAATCGTTGTAATAAGCTGTGTAGGGACGCACAACGATCCTATATACATGAATCGGTAAAAAATTGTGACCAGGCAAAAGTGTGGAGGTTTATGCGATCTCTTGGAATAGGTAAATCTAAGCAGCTGAATTTACAAGCCACTAAAATAGATCTCAACTCTTTAAATAGCCATTTCTCTTCTGCATCTTCTGTGACTGCCGTTGAAAAATCTAAGACATTACTGCATCTGAAAAATATTCCTACCCCATATTATGATCAGTTCGCCTTTAGAGCTATTACAGTAAAAGAGGTAGAGAAATCTATCAACGCCATAAAATCGGACGCCGAGGGCTTGGATGGTATTGGTCGAAAGATGATAGTGTTGACTCTAGAAACAGTGTCTCCTATTCTATGTCATATCTTTAATACCTCACTAGATACTGCTTCCTTTCCTAATGTCTGGCGTCAAGCTTATGTAATACCTCTCCAAAAAATTTACAATCCTTCACATCCTTCCCACTATCGCCCAATTTCTATCCTGCCGTTTCTATCGAAAGTCTTTGAGCGCCTGGTACACCAACAACTCTGTATCTTTCTACAACGTAATCAGCTTCTCAGTCCCTTCCAATCAGGCTTTCGACTTGGACACAGCACAGTCAGCGCTTTGATTAAGGTCACTGACGACATCCGATTCGGTATGGAAAAGCAGTTAGTTACTGTCCTCGTACTTCTTGATTTTAGCAATGCTTTTAATTCTATAGATTTCGATATTCTTCTTAGTATATTATCCTCACTAAATATTTCTCCAATCACCGTTAAATGGTTCCGCAGCTACCTTAGTGGCCGCCAGCAGTGCGTTCGGTTAGACAATAAATCATCTACCTTCTGTCCCATTACTACTGGTGTGCCGCAGGGTGGAGTGCTTTCTCCCCTCCTTTTCTCGATTTTTATAAATTCTATTACTTCTCACATATCTTCCTCCTTTCACCTCTACGCTGATGATCTTCAGTTATACTGCCAAGGTCCGGCTGATAAGGTCTCAGACGTCATTTTCTCTATAAATAGTGATCTTGCAAAAATTCACAACTGGAGCAAATCCTTTGGTCTAACTGTTAATCCAGCTAAGTCTCAGGTCATTATCGTCGGTGGGACAAAGCAGCTAGATCGGATATCATTTACAAACCTTACCCCTGTAATACTGAATAACTGCCAATTGCCGTTTGTGGATGTTGTCAAGAACCTGGGTTTGTTAATTGACAAAAATCTTTCCTGGCTTCCTCAAGTGGAAACCGTTTGTCGTAAAACTTTTGCTGTGTTTGGGTCGATGAAAAGATGGAAAAATCTTCTTCCCGTAAAAACTAAAACTGAGCTCGTTAATTCCTTAGTCCTTCCGATCCTAGATTATGCAGATATCAGTTACTTGGATTTATCCCAGCTCCTTTTGAACAAACTCGATCGGCTGCAAAACATGTGTATACGTTTCATTTTCGGTCTTAGGAAATACGATCATGTATCTGAGTATAGGAATAAACTAAAACTATTACCGATTCGTCAGCGACGTTACGTACATGCCCTCTCTTTACTATTCAACATCCTCAACTCTCCGGTTTCTCCTCCATACCTCGGTGAAAATTTTGATTATTTAGGGTCAAATCATCTCTTAGCTTCCAGGTCTAAAAACGATAATTTGCTAACCACAACATTCGCAAAATCTAATTTCTATTATAATTCGTTTACAAAAATGTCAGCCCGATTGTGGAATGAACTGCCACGTGACATTCGTCAAGCAAAAACCAGTAATGCTTTCAAATCTAAATTGATCGAATTCTACCTAAAGAAAGAGGAAAGTTGTCTGTAGGAAAATAGGACACTTATTTGCATTTTGTTGTTATATTATTTATATAATGTATGTATATGTATATATATAAAGGTATATATTTTTATGTTTATTTATGTATATTACATCTGTGTATATGTGTATTATTTTATGTAAGTATATATGTGTATTTATTTATTCTATGTCTGTATTTAAGTATTTTGATAAATACTTAAGTTTATTGTTTGATTTTATGTACCTAATTTATTTTCAAATTAGTCTAACTTAGTTAAGCAAACTCTGCACTACTCGTGTCCATCTCAGCGATTCCCAGTCCTAAGGTTGCCTGGAAGAGATTGCTCTAAGCAATAAGGCCGCCTTTGCGCGCAATTAGATATAAGGTTTCTTACGCAATTACTCTTAATTGTGTGCAATAAAGAGTTTCTATCTATCTATCTATGGTATGTCAAATGTGCCAGTAATTTTATTGGCTCCCTTGCCCTTTAACCCGAAACACAGCAGTACAAATACTGCTGCTTTAAGGCAGAAAAAAACAAACGGTGGTATTTCCTCAGATGGACTTTGCACAAAAGCCCTACTACCAACTGGGTTTGCCATGGCCACTTTTTAACCTGGAAAAGTCAAATCTAGGAGTAGGTGTGGTTATTCTTTGCATCTGGCTTGCGAAGGTCAAGAACCAGTGCCTCAGCCACTATGTATATGTAAGAATGCAGACTACGACAAGAAACGCCGAGGGTTCTGATGTCTTATCGTGTTTTTAGAAGCAACTAACTCCATTTTTAGAACAGCAAAACTAAGTTTTTTGTAAAGGTTTTTTGCAGATTTCCAAAAAGACTGCTACTTTGAAAGATCTTTACATTTGTCCTGTAATACCTCTATCGACTTTTATTAGTTTTGCCATATTCAGTCAGCCACGTCGCAGGGCACTAAATGAGATCGATATTTGCATAGACGAGCGAAGCGAGTAGTTCTCTATGGTAGTTCTGCATTTTTGTATCAGCCAAACCTTAAGCCACGATCATACCTAGCTGAATTCAAAGGCAAATTTGGCATACATTGCTCGTTGAAGTAAGGATATTGCAATTAACATAACCAAGCTTCCCAGCAATGTATGCCGAATTAGTCTTTGAATTCAGCTAGGTGTGATCGTGGCTATAAACAATCAATATAAAACTCGTCAGGTACTAAAATAAATCGTTTTAATGGAATATGTATTACCTAATTATTTTTAAATGTGTTTCTTTGCAATTATGTAAGAAGAATTCATAGTTGCTTTACACAAACATAATTCATAAGTGAGTATTTGACTTACGTAACGAACATAACTAAGTATTTATCTTTATTATAAGTATGTTAGGTAAATATTTAATCGTACCTAAATAAAACAAACCTACCATCCTATACAGGGTGTTATCAGACATCTCTCGAAAACTGAGCCCCTGGATTCCAGCCATGAAATTGAACAACTTTTTCCATAAAACATAGGTCGAAATACTAAAAAATAAATATAAGTACTTCGTATATAAAATGCACACATTATAAGCGGCAATTAAATAGGTTTTATGTACACACGAACTCTCAGAGTAAGGAACACTGCCATCCGTTCCAAAACAGGCGTAGCTGACGTTGGTCGAAAGACTGCCAGACTGAAGTGGGACTGGGCAGGCCATGTAAGCCGCATGCACCCTGAGCGGTGGGCGAGGATCGTCACTCAGTGGTTACCCCAGGACGGACAACGTCGCAGGGGACGACCCCGTAAAAGATGGAGTGCTGATCTAAACGCCTTCCGCCAGGACTTGTAGGAGCTTGCACAAGACCGTGATAAGTGGAAGAAGGAGGGGGCGGCCTTTGCCCATCAGTGGGACACAATATGCTAGGAATAATAATAATGTACACACGGCCGCTTGTCGGTGGTAACACTTATACTTTGAGCGGTTCTCTGCTTAACGTAGCGCTAATTCAGCTTATACTGGTTTTGTGTCCACTTGCTTGCTGCCGTGCGTACGATGAATTCGCCACATGCAGACAAAAATCAGACTTAAAAAAAATGTGCAGTTCACATCTTAAGGAATTAATTACGGCTAAAAGCTTGAACAAAGATCTTGACTGGGAGCAGTCTAATTTGCACTCATGACCAACGCAACGATTAATTGCGCACGGCCATATTTTTTGTATGATATTGAAACCGTGCGCAAACGCAAACTAGTTATTCGCTTGTTTGCTCAATCGTGCTGTTTGTTGTCCGTTATAATTTATCTCATTTAGGCGTATCCCTCATGGAAGTGTTTCATCGTCATTCCGTGTCATTGATTATGATCGCTAGTTGCGATGCGGCCTTCATACGAGTATATTCTGTTTAAAGTGTTTAAACAAACCGATTAGTATAAAATAATGCTCATATCTATATATCTATATCTATACATATAATAAAAGAGTAGAAACCGCGTGTCTGTACTTTTGATGAATTTATCAAAAAATGAGTGTGGGCGATAAGAAAGGACTAATAGAACACAAATATATTTTTTTTTGATTTTTTTGTCTGTCTGTCTGTCTGTATGTTTTCGATAAACTCCGAAACTACTGAATGGATTTTCACGCAGTTTTCGCAGGTAGATTAAGCTTAGCTCTGAGCAACACATAGGCTATGTTTCATTCAAATCGGTTCACTATATCAGAAGCTACACTAATGTAAAGTATCAAACTGCCTGTGCGCTAATAACTCTCAAACTATCAAACCGATTCAAACGGGGTTTTCAATTACGAGTTTGGCTAACTTTTTTGCAACATAAAAATTAAGTTTCATTGCAAACGGTTCACTCAGACAGAAGGTACGCGAAATTTCATCCGGCGGCGCAAATAACTCACAAACTATTGAACGGATTCAAACGAAGTTTTCAATAACCTGTCAAGCTTACTTCTTTGCAACATATTTGCTTACTTTCATTGAAAACGGCTCACTCAGACAGAAGGTGCGCGAAATTTCAAGCGGTGAAGCCAATAACTTACAAACAACTGAACCGATTTAAACGAGGTTTTCAGTAACGTGTTTGGCTTACTCCATGCAACATGTATGCTTAGTTCCATTGCAAACGGTTCACTCAGACATAAAATACACTAAGTTTCAAGCGGCGACACCAATAACTCACAAACTACTAAACGGATTTAAACGGGGTTTTCAATAACGTGTTAAGCTTAATTCTTTGCAATATATTAGCTTAATTTCACTGAAAACCGTTCACTCAGACAGAAGGTGCGCGAAGTTTAAACGGCGGCACCAATAGATCACAAACTACTGTACCGATTCCAACTGGCATTTCCATGACGTGCTTGGATTAGGTACTTCCGTGCAACATATAAGGTTAGGTTAGTTGAAAACGGTTCACTCAGATAGAAGTTTCGCAAAGTTTAAAGCGAAGGCGCGAATAACTCACAAACTTTTGAGCCGATTCAAACGTGGCTTTCAACAACGCGTTTGGCTTACTCCTATGCAATATATAAGCTTAGCTTTATTGCGATAGGTTGACTTTGACAGAAGATACGCAAAGTTTTAAGCTACAGAACCAAGAACTCACCTACTGAACTAATTTAAAAAAGGTTTTCAATGACGTGTCGGGCTTTTGTCTGTGCAACTTATACGCTTTATTTCATTGCAAACGGTTCACTTAGATAGAAGGTTCACGAAATTTTAAGCGGCCGCACCAATACCTCACAAATTACTTGAACGACTCAAACGGGGTTTTCAATAACGTATTTGGGTTGCTTTCGTGCAATATTTAAACTTTTTTTATTTGCAATTGGTTCACTCAAACAGAAAATAGGCGAGTTTAAAGTTTCAAGCGGTGAAGCCGAGCTGAAATCAAACAAAGCTTATAAATTTGAACGGAAGAAAGCCAAATACGTTGTTGAAAATACCGTTTGATCCGGTCCAGTTGTTTGTGTAAAAGTCGTGGGTACAGCTGAAGATTGGTAAAATCTAGATTTAGTTTTATGATAAAAATAATAATAATAAAATCCTATCTCAAAATCCTATATCAAAATACTTCAAAAAATAAAGAGAGATGTGAATCATTGTTTTTTAGGAATTGTCTTTTAATGGGAGAAATAAGTTAAAAAGATGGTACAGAAGTGACATCCAACAGTTTTGTATGTAGGTACATGTACAGTTAAAAGCATGTGAAGCTAGACACATTGGACTTTGTACCGCTCTTTTTTCAGTGGCCACAGAAGCTGAAGTGACTGCGCCTCAGATTTAGTTAGGCTTAGTTTTGTATAAGAAATAACGAAACCCGTTTCACAGTTCATCCGCGTGGAATTATACTATAATTTTACACTTACGAGGATAGTGGGCGACCTAACAGTCCACACGTAAACAAGAGGTGTTTAATTTACAAAAATCCGTATTATCGGTACACTGTATACCTTAATAATATAAAGGCGAGAACTGCACTGTCTGTCTGTCTGTTACGCTTTTATGGCTAATCCGATAAACCGATTGTGATAAAAACTTGGTACGAAGATAGTTTGAACCATGGGAAAAGTCATTAGCTACTTTTTCTGAACCCTACGCGGACGGAGTCGCGGGCAACAGCTAGTACACAATATTAGACACCTACTACGTACGGCACAGTGGGTACATTTATGAACTGAAAAAACCGCTTTGGGACGCAGTGGCACGTGAAATCGTATCGTTTCAAATAAAGAAGCCTCAAACAAATTGCTTTCTAAAAGTAAAATTTTCCAGCCTTTTTTTTATTTCAACATCATATCTTGTAAAGCACCTAAAAGTGTGTAAAGAGCGTACTTATAATTATGAAAATCCTGGGTGATTTACTCGTATTAGGTCCGCTCGAAAACACGGAGTAAAATGGTTTTATCATAAACTAGCGGTTCGCCCCGGCTTCGCACGGGTAGATATAGGTTCTTGTTGCATCGGGGGTTACTAAAGAAACCAGCCAAGCGCAAGTTGGACTCCCACCGAGGGTTCCGTACCACTAAGGTAAAAATACTGTCCTAGTTATGGGCAGTCATACCATCTTAGTCACGCAGAAGGGCATTAAATTCGCTCGAGCCGACACGCACTTCATCAAAACCATCATAACATCCCATAATACGTCCACTACAGGACAGGGAGCTCCCTCCAGAATTGCCCTTGCTAGAAGAATGTGGAGGTGAAGTATCTTAGTCACCACGCTTGTTAGCATTAAGGCTGGCACCATGGACCGCGGTTGTTGGTGACCGCAGTATGTAAGATGGTGCGATACACGGAAAGATGTCGCTGCCCATCTTCCGGTTTGTAAACCCTTAGTCGCCTCTTACGACACCTACAGGTTGAGATGGGTTGGCACTATTCTTTGCCGCTACCACACGGAACGACACGCACTTGACCAGTCAAATTTTTCGTGTCTATTCTCTGTTGTAGATAAAACCATTACAGTCACTTAGGGCGCTGTTTCTTTAATTTCAATTTTGATAACGATTACACTCATGATAACTTTTGAATGGTATGTCCGATTTGAATAATTCAAAAAGTTATTTACAGGTACTGATATAGCCTTGAATACGAAATCATTTATTTGGATAAGGATTAATAGGTACGAATAATGTGGCCTATATAGTTTGTACCGGCGTTACTATTACATATTTTAACATGAAAAAGTAGTTATTGTGACATAACTGTAATAGTTAGACATATGGTATCGCGAATTTTTTTGTAGATATTGATGGCTTCTATAATTCTGTTGTACATTACTTTGCTCTATTGTTAATAGTTTCGGCAGCGTACTCGATATAAGGATGCTATTTAGTATTTTTTTCACACCTTGGGTTACATTATCGAAGTTTTCATACGGAACCCTAACTTTTTTTAAAATATTTTATAGCCTATGTTCATCCCGGATAATGCAGGTTTCTAATGGTGAAAGAATTTTTCAAATCGGTCCAGTAGTTTCGGAGCCTATTCATTACAAACATACAAAAATAGGTACAAATCTTTCCTCTTTATAATATTAGTGTAGATGTAGATAGTGTAGATGAGAACAAGAAGCTAGTTCGATGTTGCTCCACAGTAACCCATGTCCGTCTGTTGCTCCCATGCAAGCCCAACCAAGATAAGGGTAAGTATTATACACCATAATTTAACACGTTCGGACGCGGTACGGCAGTAGCCGTATTAAAGATGGAAATGCATGGAGCATTCCATCAGTAAAGTGACAGATTTACAAAACTGAAGAAACTTACGAGCTGAAAACATTGGGTCATTGTAGAGACGTCTCGTCAGCCAGCGCACTCTGTACAGGAAGAACTATGACAGTTACAAAAAAAAATCAAGAGTTCTAATTTTAGAGCAACGAATTTAGAACACATTTAGAGCAATTGACTGAAAAAAAGCCTTGAAAATGTTCACTTGGTAGGAGCATTTCATCTAGAAACTATTTTAAAATAGATCACAAACAAATACAGGGTGTAAAAAAAATTACGATGATTTCTAGGGATGATTACATAAAAAAAAAAAAATTTTGCGTGATCATGAAATTTGATTTTCCTTCGAATTACATTTTAGGATTTTAGTAATTAATTGAAATGGCTTAGTACTTACTAGTGTCTGGATATTATAACAAAAAATATCTTTTCACCTCCAAAGCTCGGAAACATTTGTTTTGTCGGTTAAATTCTGCGGCCAAAAGCGATTTTTGGTCCCTAGCGGGCAAAAGGTTTTTCTGCGGCCAAAAGCGATTTTTGGCCGCTAGCGGGCAAAAGGTTTTTGAAATTCGAACGTGATGCAGTATGGCAGACCTCCACGCTGCGGTACTGGCTGCTTCCTCGCTTTAGTGAGGTGAAAAATTTTGTGTTTCGCTCGGCAGCAAAGTTATTTTGCGTTTCGTGCCTTGAAACCTTCGCTACGCTCAGGATTCTTCTTTTGAACCACTCGCTTCGCTCGTGGTTCAATTCTAGAATCCTTCGCTTGCTCAGGTTTCAATACAAGGCACTCACGCCAAATAACGCTTTTGCTGCCTTGCATAACAAATAACTATTGTCTGCATCACCAACTGGTCATAGTGATCATTTAAGCCTCACGGCGCATCACTTCTTCTCGAGCTAAAACTACTTAAAAAAAAAATTCATGTAGAATGACCCCTTAGAAGCATCGTCGTACTTTTTTACACCCTATATAGCGGATGACAATGTATTGTATTGATATTAGCTAGCGAAATGTCCTAGCTTTCAAACGAACCTACTATGAAGAAAATACACCGTTTGCTTAAAAAGAAACAAAGAAAAAACAAAAAAAAGGTGTCGTTTTCTTTTTTTTCGCCTTTGATTTTTAAATAGCAAACTTTTTGAAAAAAATATTTGGATTTTTATCGATATTTTTGGTCTTATATTCGTATATAAGGCCGCCTTTGCTCACATTATATGTAAGATTTTTATGTAAAACTAGTTATATTTTTGTTATGTGCGCAATAAAGCATTTATCTATCTATCTATATTTGGTTTGATCAAGGTTCGACAATACACATTGTAGGTAAAGCCACTTGTCTCAAAACCTTAGATTATGATTATGAATAACGGCAGCTTTACCTCGAAACCCTTGTCTTCTACGTCTTAGGTTGCGAGAGTTTAATCTCCGCCAAGGTCAAACATCGTGTTTTTGAACATTATTGAACAACTATGTTTCATCTGTCTGGGTAGGTATGTTTGTTTATGTATGATAGCCTTCCTTGTGTAAAATGCTTCCTCATATTTATTACAATTATTTACAGTTTTAGAGGAAAGTTTGGGCAAATTTTCGAAACACAAATAAGAGAATTAAGTAAGTATAATCGAAGTTTCAGAGATTTCTTTGGGTTTGGAAAGTAAATATGTAAATAAAAATCTCCATAAAATATTTATTATGATATACATACACAAAATACTTACAATACAGAAGAAACTAACTCGTATAAAATACTTTTGTTTATACAAATAAAAACATCTTTATTTAAATATAATTACACTGAGAGCGAATACAAATTACTTAAAATCAAACTTAATAAAATTACACTTTCGTCAATTCTTGTGGGATCGGAGTATACTTGAGACCGGTGTCATTGAGAAGTGTCACCACCCACGAGTCTTCAGGGATGAGCCCAGACTGCAACAGCTTCACAGCAGCTGCCACGTTGGCCCCGCTCGTGTACCCCACGTACAAACCCTCTTTCTCCCCAATCAGGTCTTTATACTTCACAGATTCCTCGTCTGACACACTGAGCGTACCATCCATATAGTCGAATTTGAACAAGTTTGGAACACAGCCATACCCGGAACCTTGCAGCAAATGCAAAGGCTTTGTTATTTCACATCCTTTGATTGGTTCGGAGCCCTCTGGCTCGATGACGTAGCATTTGACGTCTGGATTCACTTCTTTTAGATACTTCGATGTCCCAATAAATGTGCCCGCTGTGCCGACTGTCGCAACGAATGCGTCTACATGTTTACCAGTCTGCCTCCAAATCTCAGGGCCGGTAGTTTCGTAATGCGACTGGGCATTAGACTCATTATTGAACTGGTTCACATAGAAAGCGCCGGTCTCCTCGACTATTTTTAACCCTTTGGCTTCCGCTGCTTTGACATCATTGAGGGTTACATTACCGTACGTGCCCTCCACTTGCGGGACTCTAAGGCATTTAGCTCCGAGAGCTTCCATGTGGATTGCTCGTTGAACACTGTTACCGGCTGACATTGTAAGAGTGAGTGGATGTCCCAATACAGCACAAACGACGGCAAGACCGCATCCCTGGTTACCCGAAGTTACTTCAAGGACTGGCATGTCAGGTTTAAGTAATCCATTTTTCCGTGCATTTAGTATCATGTGCATCGATGAGCGGCATTTGATGGAGCCACCGGGGTTCATAAATTCACATTTGGCTAGGATGCGGCCGGGACCGGGGTGCAGTCGATCTAACGCAATTATTGGAGTTTCGCCAATGAGATCCAGCGCAGATTTTTTTATTTCGTTGTCTACTCCGTCGATAGGCATTGTTACGTTCGATATTTAGATAACACGACAGTATAATATAGTGAAATATTATTTCTCAACGAGTGAGTATTATACCATTACGACGCGGCTTGTCACTAATGTAATGATTGAGCTCAGCGTTCTTGTGTTTATATATGTCCTATTGATTACGACTGTGATGCCGATACCGTGTGGAGTGAATTCTAAATAGTGGAGTGTGCAGAGTGATAAAATAAAACGCGCGAGTTTTTTACCATGCTTAGGTCATACCACAGTTAATGTTAGCTCAATTTGACTTTTGACGTATTTATGAGGTATAAACGTTAATGCCCTTTCTAAAAACACCGTTATAAGCAAAATAACCAAAGTCGGATAGGCATATTTTATATAATATGTATAAAATAATACCAAATCCACCCGCTCCTGGGGATTGATTCTTAAATGTCATTGATTTATCGTTTCTTTTAGTGTAAAAGTGAAGATATTCGCTTTAAATACAAAGTAGTGTTTTGGTAGCAAATTTTCATAAAAATACCGCGATTTTCCTTTTAAGAGATTTTCTGAGCTGTTTAATTTAAAATCTTTCGGTGATATTAAAAAAAATATACCATGCTTCTAAATTCTAACGAATACGCCTTTCTAGGAAGTTGTACTTATTTCAATGGAACATTCGTTTTATAAAAAACTGCCCGTCCTCTTTTAACATCCAACTTTTTCCTTGAAATGTCTACTCAATTACCCGTAAGTCTTAATTATACCAACGCCAGACGATTTGAATTTCAATCATGGCCGATACGACGCTGGGAAATAATTCTTAATTTTATTAGGATCGCCCCAAGACGAGCTTTTTAATGTAAATCGGTCGGTGATCTTATTACGCCGAAATAAATCAGAACAATTTATAAAGAGGAAATTCTATAAGGCAGGTGTACGCACAGCAGCAAGCACGCAGAAACAAAACCAGTTTAAGCTGAAACAGCGCTACGCGCTTAAGGTCAAAATGTTTCCACCGACGTGCGGCCGTTTGTACTCTGGTGGTCTTTTTAAGTCAACGTTTTAAAGGTAAATAAGGAAACAAATAAAGATGATGTTTCATACAGATCAGGTCTGAAGCACTGAGAAAAAACCGGAAAAGTACGTGTTAGGCCAGGCGCAGTGTAGGATTCCGCACTTGCTTATTATTTTTAAGGATGTTATTGGGGCCGATTCTAGTGTGGCCGCAAAATTTATGATAAAAATTTGACAGGTCTAAAAGTGATGCTATCTTTTTTCAGCCTATAGGCTGTAACAAAGATAGCAACATTATTAGGCCTGTCAAATTATAGCCTTAAATAAAATTTAGCCGCCAAATTTACGATTACACTTCGACAGGTCTAAAAGTGATGCTGTCTTTTTACAGTCTATAGGCGGTAACAAAGAGAGCAACATATAGACAACGCGCTATTTGACAAAAGCGAACTTGTATGGGATGACATTTGACATATTATGTCATCCCATACACTTTACCATAGAAAAATAATTACTCTACATTTTACCAAATACGATGTTCGCTGTCGTCATCTCTAAAATGGCACGCACCCCAGATTAGTAAGTATAGTGTCTAGACCCACAAGCGGTCGTAGGTTGGAGGTCGTTGCTATCATATAAAGGGTTTAAGGGACAGGTTTCCAAAAACTCAAAGAGAAATCAGTTAACGTGACTATACAATTTCCAGTGTACAAAACATTCAAGAAGTGAAAAAACAATCGGCCTCTCCATACAAAATTGCTAACTTGATTGGACCGTGTGTATGGAGAGGCTGTTTTTCTTCCTTAAAGTTTTATTCTTTGAAAAGTGGTTCAGTTACGTTGACTGACCGATCATGCCCTTTCAGTATTTGCCATTCTGTCCCTTACATCCTGCATATTTCACTCGTAAAGTGTATAATTTCCATAGCAGCGGCGCGGCGGCGTTACTTCCAATTGTATCCACCTTCAAACAGAATTTCCTTGACGCTCTATAGATGAATTCTTGTTGCACACGTCCAATATATAAAAAAATAAATGCCGCGTTATTTTAAAAACAATTGCGCACGGCTAAAATGGCTAAAACGTAACAGTGCTTGACTTCTCGGCTGATAAGGGTGATGATGAATTACGCTGATCCATAAGTGGATACTATCTTCTGCAGGAGATAATATTATATTACAAGTAGGTATAGAGTTAAAATAATTGAAAAGACACTCAAAAATATTTTTGAAGTGAAAACTTCTTTAGCGGCGCTTGGCACTTTTTTAGATGAGTAAAAAAAATTAAACTCGCGTCATATGTCGCGTCAGATCTAGAGCCTGATCGAAAAAGCGTCAACTGTCAACCGTATTGTTATTACAATACGGGTTTTTATTCAGTGACATCAAAGAAGTACGGGAGCAATGGCGCGATTGACCCTTACAAAAAGCATAATATTCAAGAATGCAAGTTTTCACTTCTGCCGGCACTCCCGGAGTCCCGTCCTTTTTTTTTATTGTAAGGTTACGCCGACACTGATTAGGAAACGACCTTGCTAATTTTAGTAGAGGACTTCTTCCGTACGTACACGGCAGGTGGGTCTCTGGTTTGAGGCGTTGGTAATGTAGCGCTGGTTTAACTTAGGGATCCCGCACACGACCGAGAATCGGTGACCGATTTTTTGTCGGCATCCCGCTCTGACGTGTTATCACCTGAATCTCCCGTCCTTGTCCTGGCCGATAATCGCACTCCGATTCTCGGTCGTGTGCGGGATCCCTAAGTTAAACCAGCGCTACATTACCAACGCCTCAAACCAGAGACCCACCTGCCGTGTACGTACGTGTAACTGATAAAATTTGGTAGAGACCAATGTGTTAAGCTTGATGGGATCTTGACTGTACTCGATGAAGTAAAAAGAACAATATTTTTAGGGTTCCGTAGCCAAATGGCAAAAAACGGAACCCTTATGGATTCGTCATGTCTGCCTGTCTGTCTGTCCGTCCGTATGTCAAAGCCACTTTTTTCCGAAACTATAAGAACTATACTAATTTGTCCTGGGTACATTTCTAAAAATATTGATCTATAATGCGTTGCCAGCCTTTAAGATATTTATTAACCCGCTTTTTGAATGACCTCATATCTTGCCATGTCATAACTACGAAGGAAAGCCGCAGAGGGAAGATCGTTCCGAATCTAAATGTTAACTGTGCAAGTAGTGCCGGGTAGGTACTGTCCAAAAAACTCTGTATCTTTAAACGTACTTTACTGCTACACTGTACCCTAAATTTGGTAAAGTTTTAGAGTTTTAGCAGGTGATAAGGTACTGTAGCCGACTGCCCGTTTTCCATTATAACATTGAAATTCGATTTTCAAAAATATTTTAGAAGACGTTTCCGTTTCCTGTGAAGCATGCGGGCTTTGTTGCGCAAATTTTCACATTATTCAGTAAATATAACTCAGCAAATTGTATTCCGTTAGCGGTAACTATTGCATTTCCTTTGTTCCTTACAGGGAATACTCCTTTGAATCGTTTTGGATATTGAAATAAAAGGGAATCTGCATTTCAACGCACTCGTTTGAACAAACAAACGTTGGATGCCTTAGATGAACGTAAATTATAGATGCGTGCTAAATATTACAAAGGTACTTTTTGATTGCTTTTGTACTTTTTGAACGTGTTATCCACATTTTCACTTAAATCCACGCCCTTTATTTATTTCGTTGGCAATCTATCAAATCCGCTCTAAGAATTATATTTCACCCATTGCTAGTAATAGACCCGTAACATTGTGGGCTCTGTCACTAAGTACTTTGGTGGTAGAGAACACCTAGACAAGATGGGTCTGTCGGATATAAGCACCTGCAGAAAAAACAAAAAAAAAACAAACGCATGGAACACTGCTGTGCACATGCGACGCCATAGCTAATAAGGGTCAGGCTTACCCGACTTTAGAATACCACAGGCTCCTTTAGCTGAAATCTACATCAAAGCTCATAATGAGCATATTTGAAGACAGCGGGAGATCGAAGGAGCAATAAGGCAGGGGAAGCACTAGAGATCCCATGGCGTCGAAGTGCTCTGGTCCATTAACAAGGAACTCAGCTCCTCGTAAATAAGATAAGATAACATGCGCAATAGACCTTAATCAATTCAATTAGCTTTCTAGACATTTAAAATTTTTTCGCGCAGCCAAACTTCTACAATTGCTATAGATATCTACAAGATAGTGCTACAAATTGGAAAGCGTCCGGACGGATTCACTTTGGTGCCGTGGGTAAAGGGAAGGTGCTTCAGTGAAGGCGTTTGCGTAGAAAGGGTACCGATCCCCGTGCCGAATCGTAGCTGGTGCAACACATCTCACTGGCCATCCAACGCGAAAATGCAGCCAGTGTGATGGGCTCATTTCCATCGGGTTCGATTCGGGGCGGGCTCTTTGACTACAGCTAACAGCAGCTTGTTTAGACTAAGATAACCTTTTGTTATTATTTATAACAAAATAATTTTATTATTAATAAATGGTTATTTAATTTTACTGAAATTTTAATATAGCTTGTAGTATACCCACATCTGCGACCTTTACATCTTTGTAGATTATGACATATCTTTAATTTTCTTTATTGCTGGTCTCGGGTAAAATATCACAAGGTTTGAAGGCAGGCATTCTTCAGATTCCCGAGTCAGCGAGCCGGAAAGCATCCTTTGTGTTTTACGATATCTCCTTTACGGGGCCCCCCGTGAGAAAAGTTACAAGGAGATTGCTCTTACTAGGCCAATCTGTCTGACGTAGCTGTAGCTCCTATAATCCACTTCATGAAACATTGTGACGTTTTGTAAAAAAACATTTTTGCAGTTTAGAAAAGATTTCTTTTCAATTACGAGATATGGCAGAGACAAGAAGCTCGATAGATTGTTCTTCAGAGAGTGTGCTCAAGAGCTCCATGAGCTTTTTCCGCCAACCCCATTCTACCATCGAGATACATTCTCACTAAACGCTTGGAAACATCTTTTATAATACGCAATGGAATTCTTAGCTTGCGTCTGTGTTCCCGAGTTCATATAACCTGAATCTATTCAAGTCGCGAAGGAATAGGCTTCTTCTGGGCAAGCTCGTCCCATCTTCAAATTTTTAAAGGAACGAATGAATGGTTTATATTTTGTTTAGAATACTACGCGTCGCGTTCTTTGGTAGTATAAGCTTTTCCGATGGTCCCGGCTTCTATTCTGGACCTGAGCTATAAATGATAAGTTTATCAGATGCTGCTTCTTTCCATGTACATCTATTAGCTCTTCTTCTTTTAATTTTAACAGCAAATCAATTTGAACAGCTACGAGCCTAACGTTTTGTGTTCAGTTAAAGAACCTCACCTGTTCTTGTTTTGCTTGCACAAGCCGACCTGAGTGCGGAAGGTGGTAGTACCTACTCTAGTTCAATCAGCCATTGGTAGCTCATGGCCAAGTGGAAGAATCTCTTGAAGGTTTGTTTTAATCATAGACAACTCATCATTTTCGATGGTCGAAAATGATGAGTTGTCTATGATTAAAATGGGATGGGATAGGTCGATATTATTCTTAACCACCTAAATCATCATCATCATATTAGCCGAAAGAAGTTCACTGCTGGATAAAGGCCTCCCCTAAAGATCTCCATGACGTCTGGTCCTGCGCTGCTCGCATCCAGCGGCTTCCCGCTACCTTGACTTGATAGTCGGTCCACTTTGTGAGGGGCCTGCTAACACGCTACGTCTACCGGTACTCGGTCGCCACTCTTGAACCTTTACGCCCCATCAGCCATCCGTTTGTCTTGCGATGTGCCGTGTCCACTTTAGTTTAGTGATTCTCAGGGCTATGTCGGTTACTTAGTTCTTCTGCAGATCTCCTCACTTTAGATTCGATCCCGCAGAGAGACACCGAGCATAGCTCTTTCTATAGCTTTTGGGTGACTTTGTGCTTCTTAATAGAGCCCATCGTGAGCGACCACAACTCAGTGTCATATGTCATCACTGGTAAAACACACGAGTCAAAGACTTTCATCTTGAGACACTACAGATTCAGATAATTTTATTCAACGTAGATTCTTTACAGAATACTACGTTATTCAGTACTTGAAGATATTGCGGAGCTTCCCAAACGATGCCCACCTCAAATGAAAACCCATCAAGTTAGTTTCTTATCAAATAAAACAATACCTATCAGAAGATGCATTTACAATGAGATCTACAAATTCACTTCTAACAACCTTTACCAAAATCAATCCATAAATATATAATTTTTTTTCTACTCTCAGACATAAAATCTATTCCCAACTACTTTATAAGAACCGTAACTATATGCATGATGAGACTCTAGACGCTATTCTTGCTTTTAATAAAAACGGGGGTTTCTCGTTCCCTCAGGATGTTCACAATTTCCAATAGACAGCGATCAGTAAGTGCCGTATAGTCACAAGGTAGTCTTACAAGTTGAACTGATACTTCAGACACTGTAGCTATTCTCTTGAAAGCTTTCATATTATATTATCTAGAGCAGGGCTGATAAAGTCTTGGTTGGCAGGTTTTATTTTTAGTTTAACAAGGGGTTTATTTTAGGTTCATGTTGACTAACCGTGGCATGTAAGACCTGTTTCGTGAGAAAATAAAATTGTGTTTAACCGAATAAAAGAAATCGTAAAAATTCTTGAAAGTAAGTGACATCCATTGAACCATTTGGTAGAGGAGCGGACAAGAATTTTTCACGTGATAATGAGGGCGAAAAAGAGATGGGGCTTTATGAGAGGTTCACGAAAAACTAAGTAAGAAGTTCCAGACCGGAGCCCGGTGTTCAGGAGGCCATTGTCTGGAAATGAAAAGTATTTTTTCATCCCATCTATTCGAAAATCGCTGAACGGTTCGTCAATAAAGGCGAACAAAATAGCTGTTTTCCCCAAGAGACTTTCGTAGCGGGTAAAAATGGGATTTAAAATTAGAATATGAATTTAGGTCCACCATAGGGATATTTTTGGTCAACCATAGAGGTCGAACCCAAATATTGTATGAAAAATGATACTGGCCGGTAGCACTATTAAAATTATTCTGAATATAAAAAAAGAAATACGCTTGAAATGTAAACAAGACTACCAACCAAAGAGGTTCTGTTCCTAATTGATACAAAAATGTCAATACCATTTTCAGTTGTTACAAATAATACTTAATACGATTTTTAGTATTGTTTCATCAAATAATAATATTGTAATGGTATTTTATATTTAAAATTAATGACGAGTGTGTGTCTCAATGAGCCTTTTATTCTTTTCTCATAGAGGGAGATGAAAAGTAGAGTGTATTACGCGGCTGCAAAAATATTTTTACCTTGGGCGACCTATAGAATCCTTCACTTCGCTCTGGATTCAAAATAGCGCCCTCGAATTAAAAATATTACAGCCTTGTGATAAAATCTACTATTTTACGTGATATTTAAGGCGAACAAAAATTATTGCTTGTAATACTGATAACAAATACACAAAAACCAGACAAAAATATGAAGATTTTTGGCAAACCAGACCACTAAATTGTTTTCTATTGAGTACCTGATAAAATTTAACGCGATAATCAAGGCGAAAAAGAGATGTCTCAATAGAAGATGCTTCATGAGAGGATCACGAAAAACTATGTTAAAAGCTCCAGATTTCACGGCTGAACCGCTAAACCGATTTTGATAGAAAGATATATTGATATATTTTTATGAATTCCACGCGAACGAAAGTGCGGGCTAAAATAAAATTAAGTGAAACTTATAACTTACTATTTAATATTATAAGTGTGACTTTGGATCATGGTCATTTATTACGTTTTAAGGCATTACTTTCTAGTGTCCATATTGCTATTAATTTAGATCACTAGTACGTGAAATTAATAGCAATCCTCAAACATTGCAGTTTGGATTGGCCAGCCCTTCTCCAGGTGCACTCAACTCTCAACACGTGGCGGGTCGCTGTCGATCTATCGACGTCGATTCTCGCCTCTCATGGGCAAAGGTAGGGCAGGTCTCGGGTGCACATGTTAAGTCTATTTGTGAAAAGATGGCTCCGGTATTCAATTGTTGGGATCCGGTATCAAAGTAAAATAACTTAACTTAGAAGTCTCCGTTCACTTTTAACCGATTGACACTTATATTTCACAGACATCCTAGAGCATATTCCGTGCTGCACTCTATAGATATGGTCATTAAAGGCCATATAATGTAGCAGTTAGGCCATGGCAGCTCGAAAATTTTGATACCCAGCGAGTGCTAATTAAAGCCACGATCATACCTATCTGAATTCAAAGACTAATTCGGCATACATTGCTCGTTGAAGTACGGATATTGCAATTAACATAACCAAGCCTCTCAGCAATTTATGCCGAATTAGTGTTTGAATTCAGCTAGGTGGGATCGTGGCTTAAGTCTGACTAACACTACGGCACTAACAATGATAAATAGCCAGGCGGCTATAGCGGAAAGACATCGCCAGGCTATTACTCAGCTGACTGGAGGGTTGTCTTTAACTGTATGTTTAAATTTTTTTCGTAACTAAACGTGTGTATCAAATACGATGACCTATTTGTCGTGGACGGGTAAGAGAACCAACAAATCTATCCTAGAGCAACTGAGGGTCAAAATGCGTCTGTCCACAACGTGTTACCAACGGATTCTGAGATATTTCAGATATATAGCCAGAAGAGAGCCTGCTAACCTCAAAAAGCTGGGCACAATTCTTCTACGCAAAGTAGAAGGCAAAAGAGCGCGGGGAAGAGCACCACACCGTTGGTCCGACCAAATTTTAACCATTCTGGACCTCCCGATCACCGCCCTTCGATTGGCTGAAGACAAAATAGAGTGTGCTCAAGAGCTTAATGAGCTTATTCCACCATCTCCCTTCTACCATCGGGAGTCCAGTCGCACTGCAGGATATCACCCATACTTGCTTGATATTCCACAAATTCGCACAAAGCGCTTTGAAATTATGCGCACGGCTAAGAGTGGAATTCTCTGCCTGCGTCTGTGTTCCCGAGTTCATATTACCCGAATCTGTCCAAGTCGCGAGTGAATAGGCTTCTTCTGGGCAAGCTCGTCCCATCGTCAACCTCATCTCTGTCCTCAAGACTACATCTAGGTCAAGAGTAAGCCCATTGACAATAAAAAGAAATGGAAGGCATTGGGGAAACTTCCATCCACGATGGCTTTCAAAGTCAGACGCGACCTTCAGTAATTGAAGAGTACAACTAAGAAGAAGAAATTGTCTTGATAACACAAGTGACACAACAGTGGTATGTTTAAATTATGAGATATAACAATGGCTGAGTTTTCCTTATAAATTCTTTGGAAATGTTGAGTTTTTTTTTAAGTTGTGTTTTATTCCAATTATGAAATTCCCAAAATTTTACGCCTTTCAAATAAAGTGGAAACACAGTAACGCCTGACAAACTTATAAAACTTAAATTGTGCTGTCCGCTAGCAGTGTATGTAAGTGAGAATTCCCTTAGCAAGTTACTAGATAGAGCAACTACTATTAATTATCCTTAAAGCAAAGTTAAATTATTTACAGGGAAACCTTCCTAGCTATGTGTGGTAGATCGCTCTGAGCTCAACGGTGATTTATTATAATTAGAATAGAACGGCAAAGATGTTCATAAGATCACGTTAAGGAAGCAACTCTATTAGTTACATTTACACAGCGTCTATCTATTGTACACTACACCACAGACAACACTCAATATTTTCTTGATTGATAAGCTTCATAAATTATCTACAAATTAGATAATTCCATAATTTACAACCATCTTCTTAATAACATTATATCGGTTTCTTCGATAATCGGGAAAAAAATATTGCCCCAAAAGTAACTGGATGTCAGTTAGTAAGTATTAGGAAAAAATACGAAAAAGATATTTTTGAGTGAAGAAGTTTTAGGGCTCACAGTACTTTTCGATTTTGTGACGTATGTTGTGGATCCCGTTTACTCCAACAATAGGTTTGAAAATTGAACCTGAATTGCGACCATAAACAACACCTCTATTTCGCATTACAATGCATCACGCCGAAGGACGCCATCGCTTAATCTGCAACAAATGACCGTAATGGATGGTGATGCCGGTGTAAGGGTGAATTACAACCAATGCTGTGCGAGGGAGCTGAGCTGTGAGCTAGGAAAACTCCAGCCAATAAAATTGCGCCATTTTCCTAGCTTGTTAAACGCGCTGTCAAATGGAGCAATCCCATTGGTTGGAATTTTCCAGTTCACAGCTTATCTCCCTCGCACTACACTGGTGTAAATTCAGCCTTCCAGTAATATGTAAAATAGACAGCTAACATTGGTGTCGACACTATCAGGCACATCATCATAACATCCCATGAAACGTCCACTACAGGACTGGGAGCTCTCTCCAGAATACTAGCTTTTGCTGGAAAAATGTATGGGAAAGTACCATAGTCACCTCGCTTGTTAGCGTTACGGCTGGCACCATGGACCGCGGTCGTAGGTGACCGCAGTAAGTAAGATGTAAGATACAAAGGAAGATTCTGCTGCCCATCCTACAGTTATAACCCTTAGTTGCCTCTTACGACACCCACGGGTATGTATGAGTTGGTACTATTCTTTGCCGGCACTACACGGGAGACATACTAAAACAAAAATAAATTTGACAGGCCTAAAAGTGTTGTTATCTTTGTTACCCCCTATAGGTTCGAAATAAGGCAGCAATAATTTTAGATCTGTCAAATTTTATTTTTAATTTGTATCAGAATCGATACCATTGGCCTATTGGTGTGGTGGTGTAGTTAGCAGTGTAGACCATAGGTCGAAGCGAGGGTGTAATTTTTTTTTGTAAAACTCTGACTGTACCTTAATTTTTTTTGTCACCCCGGATATTTTAAGAGGTGGTTCTGTCCAAGAAACTGAACAACTTTTCGCAAGGAACATAGGTCGAAATATGAATAAATATTTCGACTTCCCATACAAACTGCATCAGCTGATAGCAGTTTTTGTTCGGGAGGTCGAAATAATTTTTTCGTATTTCAACTTATGTTCTTGGGGAAAGTTGTTCAGTTTCATGGGTGGAGCAACCACCTGAGAGGGTTGCAGGCATTTACTAAACACCCTGTATTGAGTGTGAAATAAGCAGGATGTTCCTTAATAGGGGTGATTCTATTCTGCATAATGAATGGATCAAGTGGGTTTATTTTGTCGCTTTTTACTTTCGAGCGGACCGAGAAAGGTATTGGATTTGTGAAAAAAAAATGCCTTTTTTTCTTAAAACTGAATTCTATATTATACTAGGGTGTAAGGGACGGTGTACCGATAACTGAACGGGCGTGCTCAGTCAACGAAACAAAACAGCTTTCCCAAAGAAACATTTAAAAAAAAAATTTGCCTCTCGATACAAATTCCTCACTCTGATCGAACAGTTCGTATGGAGAGGCCAAAATTTTTTTTTCATTTCCCGAAATAATTTCATTACAACCCACACGATATGAAGATGACTCACATATCGCAAAAAAAGTAAGTTTGTGCAGTGCTCCTGTTCCATTTCTTTTTCAAATGGCGTCACTTTGTTTGTGAAGTGAGGTAATTTACTGACGTCACGAAGTAATAAATGAATGTCCTAATAAGAATATCTCTCACACATAATATCACACATTCTGTAAAAAAAAACAATTGGTTATCAATTCTTAAATATCATCGAGTGATATAAAAAATAATAAAGTACAAAAATGCTAAAAGACTTTTAAAAGGTATAAAGTAACTATTATGAAAGTTTACAATCAAACACTATCGAAATACAAATATTGGCAAAAAAGTTTCGACTAATCGGCTAGCTCGCTCAGATCACGCCACTGTCTCACCAGAGCTACGTCACGATGGAGCTGAGGAAGCGGGGAAGACGTGCGGGGATGCAAACCCAGCTCGTGGTTGACCACTCTCGGCCTGCCATTCGCATCGCGACACCAGGGATAGACGGTCGTTGTTACTTTCTCTAAGCCGACACCAGTTATACCTAGTTGTAGATCGGTTTTCAATATTTCATTTAATTTGTGATTTGCTTTAAGTTATTGTGTGTTTTGCAATCAGTCTATTAAAGTCAATTTGTTTGTAAATTAAGAATTAAATTCACATCTGGTTGTAATTTTCGTTTTAATTGAAATCTAAATGTTTTATCAGCTAATTTCAGAAGTGGGATCCAAAGACCCTCTATCTGAATCGGCTTTCTTGATTAGAGTTTGCTTAAATTGTATTTAAGTAGTAGCTTCGCGTTTTTTTTTATTTTTTTTTATTGACGGTATGTCGGAAAAACATAAACGTCGCAAAAGTCGTACTCGGGATCGAACGCCTATTCCTGGTATTGAACGGCATTTTCAAGCTATCTTCGATCGTCTAAATTCTTTGGAAGATGATTTCAGGAGACGAAGTTCCAGTGCCGGCGGCGGTAGTACGGATAGTACGTCTGGGTTCGCGCCGCGCAGCAGATCGCCGCCTAGACATTCTGCGCCTGAAATGCAACCTCCGCCGCCGCCGCCCCCGGTTTCGACACGGCGAAGCGACCCAGTCGACTCATTTGCAACTGGCGGCAACCGCACGTCGGGGCCTGTTCCGAGTGTAACACAATCGGCCGCCGAGACGGTTATGAGTGAGGTAGCTTAAAAGCTCGTAAGTGCAATCAACGCTATACCGGTAAGGTCGAATCATATTTTCATTTCTAATTTTGACCCATCTTTACATGATTTTGATGTGTGGTGTAGCGAAGTCGATCATGTGCGTGTGTTAAATTCATGGGACGATCGCGAGTGTTTGTCACGTATCGGTAATTGTGTTAAGGGCGCCCAGTAATGATCGCAGTTGGTCTAACTTTAAGCATGAATTCAGAACGTTGTGCCCACGTCGCTTAGACATTGCTAACATTTTATTCGACGTAATGAAAACCGATTCTGATAATTACCCTACGTACGCCGAATACGCGCGGCATTCATTGTTATGCTTACGCGTCGTAAATGGATTGAATGACGAATTAATGACGGCGATAGTGATCAGTAGTATAAAGGATCCCCAAATTCTGCTATGAACATAAGTTCTTGTCCGTTTACGTAAAATCTACTTCTGCTATGACACCCGTCTAGGTAAAAAGTGGTTCGAGTCAACGAAAACGGGATCTTAGTAGCAGTGACTCAAAAGTTCAGTGTTTTTCATGCGCTGGCACATTTAACGATAGTACAGTTGAGAGCGCAAAAGGCTTGACATGTTGGACTTCGTGCCATTCTCATTTCATTTACTGCCTGATAACTCATTTGTTTGGCTGTTGCAAATTGTTATTGAAAGGAAATTTTGGATTAGCAGCGAACGAGCAGCAAGGTTTTAGGTTCTGTGTCGTTCCCCATAAAAAGTAGGTCGTCATAATGTGGAGCCAGAGTGGGCCAGCATAAATGAATGTGCGTCAACATGGAACAACATGCGACTGTATCGGCTAATAATGTCGCGATGTAATTGAACTTCTGATAATTTGACACTGAGCCCAGTACCATCCAGAACCAGAGCGTACTGATTCGTGATAAATTTATTTTTCTACCCTCCATTAGATGGTTTTTTTTTTGTGAACGTTGTTCTCATTTTACTGAATTACGACCCGATTCTAGGTACGGTCAACCGCACGTCGGTCGGTAGAAACTTTTTCAACTCTATTACCACGCCATAAGGTCCTAAAGTGCTTCTACTGACATGCCGTTGAGTGTACCTACGTGTTTCGATAGTTTGCACCCACCCATTCTCTCGATAGTAGTTTTTGTTCTATGTACTTGACAAATTTTTCCAATAGCTTTGAATGTAATTTGAACCACAAAACTTGACAGAACACATATGAGTTTTATTGGATGTTTTTGTTTGTAACTTTTTATTTACTTTTCTATGTGGATGAATTTCTCCGATAGCTTCGAATGTAATTTGAACCACAAAACTTGACAGAACACCTATGAGTTTTATTGGGTGTTTTTGTTTGTAACTTTTTATTTACTGTTCTATGTGAGAGCGTTGTGCTACGTGCGTTATATCATGGTTGTGCTACGTGCGTTATATCATGACACCACGACGTGCCGCATCGAGCGGAACGCTCAGGTGCAGGCGGTGTAGTGGGAAAGCCAGAAAACCGGCTCTCCGGGAGCGCCACCACCGCCACTACGAGTCTTCACCAGCTTACGCTTTCGACAAGACAAACGTTGCTAGTATGAATGTATCAACAAATTCGGTGAGACCAAACCAATTGTTTCATCACCTACCGATTTTATTTTATTTGACATTTCGTCATGAGTTGCGATAAGATTGATCGCGCTGGTTAGCAAAATATGAGACCCGTACGTATGTCGTGCAAGTACAGTCAGCCGCAAGCCAGTGGTAACGCTTTAACCTTGCACGGGTTTTGTTTTGGACATTTATGACAAAGCTCTGATATAGCTCATCCTGGCTTGTGCATTATTTGATTAAATGGCGGAACCTAAGGTCAGGTACGACCGAGCGAACTAGAAATAAACTTTGCCCCTACGAGCGTGTGCAAACTTAGCCTTTCTGTCTTTTTAAAAGCAACTTGTGAATTTCTTAGACACGCAGATTTATTTGCATTCTCATGAGAGTAAGACCTTCACTTGCTTCGTTTTGTGTTCCTATCCGTACCCTACACGTCTTATTTTTCAAAATGCACTACGATCAGACTCTGAACCTTTTGCTTCAAACCTTATTGATAACTGCTCACTTTTGCGTTTGTGATGGTTTTGGAGTGGACTCCCGAGTGTGAGTAAAACATGCAAGTTTGTTAACTGTAGGTACACCGCAGTTGTACCAGGCAGTTTACTGCGAAGTGTTATGGTCACGGACCCGCGCACTGCTTACTCGTTGTGGGTATGTGTGTGTGGAAGTTTTATTTTTATTTCGGGCTCTGCATGAGAACCACAAGCATCCTGAGGGCTCTGCTTGTCCTTAATCATAGTGGCGCATCCTGCGGGCTCTGCGGTTGTGAAGAATATCCTGAACGGTATTGCTTTATGCGTGTTTCGCATCCTGAGGGCTCTGCGAATATGATGTGGGTTGAGATGTGTGAGTGTGTGTGTGGCTGTGGGTGTGTGAGTGCATGAATGCACGTGTATGTTATGTGTAAATGTGTGATAAGTGTGTGTTTGTGCTTCGTTATACCGTGTAACCTGAGGGCAATGCACGGCCAGCATCCTGAGGGCTCTGCTGGAGAGTATCCTGAGGGCTCTACTCTTTATGGAATGATTTTCACGGCACACTAGCTAGCATCCTGAGGGCTCTGCTAGAGAGTATCCTGAGGGCTCTACTCTTTATGGAATGATTTTCATGGCAAACTAGCTAGCATCCTGAGGGCTCTGCTAGAGAGTATCCTGAGGGCTCTACTATTTATGGAATGATTTTCACGGCACACTAGCTAGCATCCTGAGGGCTCTGCTAGAGAGTATCCTGAGGGCTCTACTCTTTATGGAATGATTTTCACGGCACACTAGCTAGCATCCTGAGGGCTCTGCTAGAGAGTATCCTGAGGGCTCTACTCTTTATGGAATGATTTTCACGGCACACTAGCTAGCATCCTGAGGGCTCTGCTAGAGAGTATCCTGAGGGCTCTACTCTTTATGGAATGATTTTCACGGCACACTAGCTAGCATACTGAGGGCTCTGCTAGAGAGTATTCTCAGGGCTCTGCTCTTAAAGAAATCATTTTCCTTTATGGATACTCCTAAGGGCTGTCTAAAAATTACCGAAACTGATAGTTTCATTTTAAGATTGAAAAGTTGACGTAATACTAATCTCAACAATGTAACTTTCAGAGGACGAGATTGAAGAATCTTCAGAGGATTACAATTCTTCACAAGTAAAGCGCCAAGTAGTAGAAGTTGAGGTTCACGCCCCTGGCACCCAAAATGATGAGGTTGAAGTTGAAGACTCTTCAGAGGACGACAATCCGTCCTAAGGAGTTTAGCACCAGGTAGTGGAAGTTGAGGTTCATGCTCCTGCCACCCTATAGTGAGACGTCCATCGGCATCATCCACTCCCAGACTGATCAACCAGCGGGCGTGGACGCACCGCTGTCAGGAGAGGCCGTATTGGCAAAAAAGTTTCGACTAATCGGCTAGCTCGCTCAGATCACGCCACTGTCTCACCAGAGCTACGTCACGATGGAGCTGAGGAAGCGGGGAAGACGTGCGGGGATGCAAACCCAGCTCGTGGTTGACCACTCTCGGCCTGCCATTCGCATCGCGACACCAGGGATAGACGGTCGTTGTTACTTTCTCTAAGCCGACACCAGTTATACCTAGTTGTAGATCGGTTTTCAATATTTCATTTAATTTGTGATTTGCTTTAAGTTATTGTGTGTTTTGCAATCAGTCTATTAAAGTCAATTTGTTTGTAAATTAAGAATTAAATTCACATCTGGTTGTAATTTTCGTTTTAATTGAAATCTAAATGTTTTATCAGCTAATTCAAATATAATTTCGTCACTTCTAGAAAATTTTTTGTTGATTATTTATGCTTCTCATTAGTGCTTCATAATCCGTTTCATGAGTCAATGCCAACGCTTACCAACACATTTTGTAGCCATAACTCTAAAACCAGAGTATATTTGGCGGGAAAAATAACATTGTTTTATAAACTTGTTTTTTCTGACAGCTTTAGCTTATTTTATAACTATTGATATAGCTGCAAAATGTGTTGGTAAGCGTTTTAAAAATGAGAGTATACTTTTTACTTTAATTAAATTCAATCAGTTTTTTAACATCCCTCAACTAAACAATCAATAAAAAACGGGGTAGACAAATCCTCTACGGACGGTGGTGCGGTTTCGGAAAAAACCTTTTGCCGAATCCAATCGCGTCGCGGTCTCGCCAACTCTAATACTGCGGTCCTGACATTATCGTCTGACCTGCAAGTCATCTGACTGGGCGGCTGAGTAAAATCGGCACAGCCGCCGGCCGACCTCCCGCGTAAAGACGGCCCACCCCACGAATTGGACGCCTCGGTTGTATTTATGCTACCAGCGACTAAAACTTCGATACCGCGTTTTAGAACTATTGTTTATTATAGCGTTGGTAGTCTGGTTACACTTATAAAAGTACGGGCAATGTGTAGAAAAAGTATTTCGTAAACAAGTTATTATGTTCAAATGCTTTTAAATTAACCATAAGATTGAATTTGATTGATTAATATCACAGGTTGTACAGTTTGTGATTGATTACTGATTGTAGAACAGTGACACACTTTTATGACGACTAAACCGGCCAAGTACGAGTCAAATATCCGAACCAAGGGTTCCGAGAACCATGGTAGACAAAATTTTAGTGGTCGATATAAAACTACTGTGCCAAAAGTCGAGTCCGACTCACACTTAACTAATATTTATTATTTGTTGTTCTACTTTAACTTATGCACTACAATCACATCAAGTCTGAAGCTTTTACAGTCAGATGCACGAAGCATCTTTAAAGTTAAAGCTCCTTTAAATCTATTGTCAAAAAAATCGTCGAATAATAGCCGATCTTATGTTCCTGTACAAGATTTTGAACAATAGAGTTAACTGTACCGACTTACGAGTATTAGGTTCTATTAACTTCGCTATCCCATACAAAAATCCACGACGACCACAAACAAAACTTTTTTCCATACCAAGATATAGAACCAATCTGGGCTTACACCATCCCCTTGCCAGGATGTGTACAACTTACAATACCTTAAACACTAAAAAATTGTTACACATATTTTCTGACTCGCAAAAAGTTTTCAAAAACAAATTGCTGAAATTACTTGATTAAAATTCTTAAAATAATTTTTAAAATAATTTTTAGATTTCATAGATATTTTGTTTCTTCTTTTGTTAATATTATTTTGCTATAATTTTTTTTAGTTTAAATAACAAAGTGTTGTTGATTATTTTGAATGTTGTGTATGCTTGTAATAGGGAAGCACATTCTGTCATACTATTAATTAGTTCAAAATGTAAATGTTTTTAATGTGTATTGCTGTAAGCGTACCTTATCAATAAATAAATAAATATTGCTGTCACATTCTTTGTCCACAATACAGAAAGAGCCAGCAATAGACTTAAAGGAGCTTTTACTTTAAAGACACTCCGTGCAACTAGCGGTTAATGTATTACCGTTTTTAAAGTATTTGGAACCCCCGTAATATTTACTTGTCATTGGTTTACTGACAGACCGCTTGACTGTAACACATATTATTTGATTTTAACTTTTTACCTACTACATCATCATATCGTGTAGGTTGCAAGGTCGACGACCGACCTTACATATTAAAGAAAAAATATTGTTATTTTAGGGTAGACGGACAGTGTAGGCTTAGAAAAGATTCCGGAAACCCACGTGCGTGCAGTGCGCGTGTGTTCTTATATTGATGATAGTAATAGAGTTCCGCACCCTTTGGATGCGGAACCCTAAAAAACTACAGATTACGTTTATTGGAGGTGTAAATAGTATATTACTTATTACGGTCCCCGAATATACAGCATTCACATTTTATAATTTAAGGAAGCATTATTATGCTCATAGACTTTGTATACAGCGTGAATTTGTATTGGTTTTGCTCCTGAAGCCCAATTATTATACTCATGAAAACAAGCAACTTTCCGAAAGAAAATATTTTTTATTTTCGAAAATTATTTTTCGCCTTCCCATACAAAATGAGTCGATGTCGTGACTACTTTACTATGGAGAGGGAAAAACATTTTTACAAGCAAAAATTATTTTCTTCGGGAAACTTGCTTGTTATCATGAATAGAGTCACTGGGCTTCGGGAGCAACACCCACGAAAATTCACGCTGTATAGTATGGCAAGAACAATAAATTTCATGAATATTATTCTACAATTTTTATTTATTTTCTTTTATTAATAAGTAACCATCTAATAAATATAAAAATAGGGTAGACAAATCCTCTACAGCGGTGGTTTGGTTCTAGAATCTTAGAACCTGACCGCGCCACTTGTCGTGGTTAAGTACACTGCGGTCAGGACCAGTCAGACAAACCTTTTGAGGTACCTGTACTTCCGGTCCTGACACGACAGTCATCTGATTGGACGGCTGAATTTCATCGACACAACCGCAGGCCGAGCTCCCGTGTAGAGACGGCCCACCCCTATTGGGTGAAACTGCGGACTGTATTTATACAACCGAGTCGGAAAACTATGATAGCGCGTTTCAGCATTATTCTATTTATCTATGGCATTACTGGATTTAACGTTGATTATGTTATCGTTAATGGCTTGTTGTATAGCTATATTGTTTGTAAACGTTTTCTTACGTGACAAATTCGTGACTATAATTCTTTTGATCGATTAAATAGGTTAATTTAGGAAAGCTGTCAGATTTTTGTTTTTTTCATCATTCCTAATGATGGTTTCATGCGCCAACTTATCATGGGTTGTAAGATCCATGACCGACCATACAAGCCCTGGTGTCACAGTTGTTGAGCCGCCCAAGGCCTCTGTCATGGCTCATTTAACGATTGCAGCCGTAGATAGTAGCCGGAACCAACAGCTTAACTTGCCTTCCGAATCACGGAATCATCATACTTTTTGGACAATCAGGTGATTCATCCTGAAATGTCCTAACCTAACTAGGGAAGTCATACAAATTGATTTTTGTTTCTTCGAACGCTTCAAATATATGTACTAGACAACAAAGGAAAAAAAATTCATCCCCACTTTACTTAAAAAAAATTTTTTTTTTATTAAGATTTTATTTTACCACTTGGTCGGCGTAATTCAAATAGATATTTGTACAAAATATCAGCCGCGGACAGATAGACAGACGGACATAACGAAACTATAAGGGTTCCTTGTTGACTACGAAAACTTAAAAATCGAATGAGTTTATATTGCTTTCAAAGGTTTTTGTTATGTGATGTTATGGTAGTGAGCTTGCCTTTTGCACTGATGTGGTTACTAGGTTCGATCCCTTTGGCTGGGCTAATATTTGTGAGACGAACATAAAGTAAGTTTCTATGTTTGGGTCATAGATTGTTTGGGTACAGAAATTTGATCCTTCAAATTGAGCATTCAGCTTGAAACTGAACATATTTCCCCAAGGAACATACTAGGTCGAAATACAATAAAAAATATTGGCTTTCCATAGAAACTGCACCAGCTGATTGCGCATTTTGTATGCGAGATGATTTTTTTTCGTACTTCGTTCCAGTTTCAAGGACCTGCAGTCGTACTCCGAAGTTTTTATCGGAGATTGATAACAACAATTACGTTCGGAAATTTACTTTGTATGGGAATTTCCTTGTCAAAGGGCAAACCATAGACTAATTATCGGCGCGATATTATCGAACTGCCACTTCGCAGTACGACTGCAGAATGTTTATTTCATTTAATTCACCGTTTGGTTACAAGGCCTCAGTGTAATTAATCTAAGTATTAATGTTATGCACAAACTTTGCCTACTTTCCTATGAACTTGTTTGAAATGACACCCTCATATTTTATTAAGTTTTTTTTTCATTTGAGGTACGGAACCCTAAAACATAACGATAATATAGTGCAGCTACTGTATCCTGAACTAGGGCTGCTACGCCCCCGCAACTCATATTCGTATCTCAGTCGGTTCGAAAACAGATTGGAACAATAAATTGGGCCTGCAGTGTAGGCTGCGAGTGAGCCTACCGGGTTCTATACTAATGTCGCCCTCCCTTTGTACTTTGGGATCAGTGGTTGACAACATGTGGCCAGGTTTTGTTCGATGATCTCTTAAAAAAAACCGATCAAGTGCGAGTCGGACTCGCGCACCGAGAGTTCCGTACTACTAAGGTAAATATACCGTCTTAGTCAGGAACGCATAGTCGCATAGAAGTGTATTAAATACGCGCGAGTCCGACACGCACTGGTCCAGTTTTTATTACTTGTTGTTATTCTATAGCTTATGCACTCTCATAAGTATACCAATTTTCACGCTTGTAAGTGTTCCCATTTTTACGATAGAGCTAAAACAAAAAATCTAGCAAAAATTGCCTAAAGATAGATAGATAGATAAAACATTTATTCAGTGCCAACCAATACAGCAAAAGAGAAAAACATTTCAAAATTTACTATTACTTAAAACTATAAATAAAAAAAACACAAAATAAATAAAAGCACTGAAATGGGCGACCAGCTCAGCGTAATGCTGCAGCTCAAGGCCACAGCGCAGATTTTCAGCTGGACTCTTAAGACCAGAGAACTTGAAAATTATATAAATTAAACCAATCATTCTATTCTTAAAATTTATGTATTACGATACAATCAAAACACACAAAAAGAACTACAAATAACATACAAAACAAATTAAAGTAGCGAAATCAGTCGGAAAAGAACCAAGGTAGATGAAAGTTAAATTAAATGATCAAAAGTATTCTGAATTTGTAGATTTAAAACATATTCTTTAATTTTTTTCCTAAAAACTTTTACACTCTGCCGAACATCTGGTAGCCGTATTCGTTCAAAATCGAAAATAAGCTGGATAACTTAATCAAAACTAATAATAACCTTAAGTTTTGGGTTTTCACAAATCATTCGCAGTTAGATTCCCAATCAGTTGTTATTTACCACAGATTATTTACTCATTCCGACCGGGGTTGTTTTATTTAAACTGACAACTCAGAACTAAAAAGAAGGGTTGAACTCAAAAAGGTTGACGCCCGCTGTGTTTTGAGGCCACTGAAAGCTCGAGAATAGGTGAATAAAGTGTGTATAAATAAGTGTACAATGTCGTCGGAAAATAATAATGAATCGTAAGTTGTTGATCAACTGTCGAAATAATAAACTTCTAGGAAATTCGTTTGCTTAGGTCCGTTAAGTAAGGCAAATAGGTTCTCTTTCGACCAACCGAAGCGAAGTCGGTACAGCTTCTTATTTTTCGAAAGTTGATCAACTCACTAGGAAATTGATCAACTACGATTCCGTATTATTATTTTCCGGTGACATATACAAAGTGTTTACGCACTACGTCCGATCCGGATCCGTAAAAATAAGAATCCAGAAAACTTGAACAGTTCTATGGTACATTACGCACTACATCCGATTTAGTTTAAGTAGTATTCGGTCCGAGTTTTCTAGATTCTTATTTTCACGGATTCGGATCGGACGTAGTGCTTAAACACTCTTATATTGCAAAATTAATAGTTTGTATTTTTTTCCCTATTTTTCTTTACTTAGGATGATGATGAAACCTAAACTTTCGTCAGATAACATTATAGTAGATTATTTATCTAACTAAATGGATAGGTTTTACTGGTGACTTTATACTATCTAAAAATAACCTAACCATACCTATAAAACTAGTACTCTGTAAACGATAAAGTTACCAACTTATCACAGAGGTCATTGATCTCTTGATATAATAAGAGATCAATAATTTCACGATTTTAGTTGGTATAGCGTCTTCGGTATAAACACCAGTACTATATTACTCTATATGGTATAAACGAAGAAGAAGCTGGTTAAAATCCCTCCCGTGGCAATGATTTTTCGATCTATTCATAGCTTATTAGCAGTATTTTTATTTTATTGAATAAAACTACTGTAGAGGACGCAGAAGCAGCGTTCGGCTAAATTTACACTGGGTAATTAAAAAGAGTCGGCAGATGACGGTCTACTAGACGCACGTATGTATATTGCTTAATGGATTCAAATGTTTTTGTAAAGACAACGTATTATATTAAACAAGCAGTGTATTGGACGCTTGGCAAGCCTCGTGCCAGCATTATGCTGAGTTAGGGCCTAATTAAGGGGACGGTACACACATAATTTTTTAAATGTCACCTTTTTTTCTTTTTGTTTTGTTTTTATTTTCTCTTTTATGTTTGCTATCCTCTTATTGTTCTTACCCTTAATAAACGTTATATATATATCTATCTATCTATTTCTACTGGCCTCATTTTATCTCCAATCTATTTTATACCAAATCTAGCCTTAACCTATAAACTTTAGAAACCAGAGACCTGCTTAAGATTTAAGATCACTGTGTTTCCACTGACGAGCGATCGAGTGCACCTGTCTGTCTGTACCGCTAATCTCGTGGCCTTAACTTGGCGGTGAAATTAAGACAGCTTGCGCTACCAATATGCAAATCAGTGTTTCGCACAGCCCACACTCGCTGCACATGCGATGCGAGCCTAAACAAATATTGCTTATTAAAGTACTCAACTGGTACACACAATCTCCCCCACTTTGCCACACTGTGGACAGAATTGACTTTTAGAATTTGGAAGAGTTTTCTCTTTGCGGTAGAAAATTGCTTTGAAGAGACTGATATTCTAATGACTTCAAATATTTTTTTTTTAAGGAAGACACAAACGTAGCTAAGCTTTACATGGTGTAAGAAGAAATCTTCCGAAAACTGAACCCGTGGATTCAGAACATGATGAGAACAACTTTGCTCAAAAAATGTACTTGCAAGAGCGTAAGGATTCCTCGTAACGTAAGTCCGCTGAACTAGTGCGATTCCATTTTTAGGGTTTCGTAGTCAAGCAATCCTCATAGTTTCGTCATGTCAGTCTGTCTGTCTGCCTGCCTGTCCGTGGCTTAGCTCAGAGATCCTTAATACTAGAAAGCTGTGATTTAGTAGGAATTTGCATTTCATCCATTCCGAGAAAGTGGTAAAGTACATTTTTTTAGGGTACCTCCCCTGCAAGTAAGTGGGGGTGATTTTTTTTCGTCTACCGCATCGTGTGGGGTTTTGTTGGATAGATCTTTTAAAACAAATGTAAGTCTGCAAAGATCATTTTTCGATTTAGGAATCCGTTTGCGAAATATTTAGCTTGAAATCGCAATTTTGCTAGCTTAACGATTGCTACTGTAACTTAACTGTTATTTTACTTCCGTTAAACGCACTATCCCGTGTAAACAACAGAAATAAGTTGTTTAGTTTCGTGGTCGGGATCGACAGTTACAGGTTTCGGGAAATCTATTTTACACAGTGTATGAACCAAGATTGGTACGTACTTGTGACGTCCAGTTCTACTAGTACCACTAGTGGTACAAAATAGACAAAAGCTTTCCAGTAGAATCGAATCATTAGGTTTTTCTTTTTATTATGGTTTTCCTACGAACTTTTGTTCCTACGAACAGTAGGAATAACGGTAGGCGTATGCTGGCTGAGACACAGGTGGCGCAGCGTAGGCACAGCTTAGATAATAGCATAGAGTAATATAATACTGATAATAGTAACGCAGGGCAAAACGCGTCTTTTCTCTCGCTTTATTACGAAGAGAAGGGAAAGATGGAAGTACTATTCTGTGCTGCGCTGTGCCATCTTCGTCTCAGCATACGCCCACCCTAAGGCTAAATAAGAAGTAAAAATATGGATAAAATTACTTTGACTCTGCCACCTACAGGGAAATTTTTCTTCGCTTACTATCCTGCCCCTATCTTTAGGAGAACCAAATGGCTACCCCAACCTGTTGCAACATACTTCACTTGTATTTTTATGCGACCTTCTTAGGACCGCTAAGGGATATTGTCTACTAGAAAGGGAAAAGTTTCCTTAATATTGGGCTACAAGGAAGGGACAGCATGATCGTTATTTTAGGGAAGACTCTTTGCTAGACATTTATGATAATTAAGCAAGATAAGGATAAGGTTACGCTCTGCCCGGCTAAGCCATAAGCTGACGATAATCATGATCAAGATCGTATAGCTTTGAGACCTAAGTAGCCTAGAATCTAGGCCCTAGATCAACGTTGCCTGTGCAACTTGGCATAAAGACGAAAAAAAATTATACATGATTTGATGTAACATTCTTTGAGAAAAGTTGGATTTCACGGTCTCACTAAATCCGTAGTACTAGAGAAATGATTTTTCATATCCTATTAAAATGGACTTGGAAAACCGGAAAAAAACATTAGAATGGAGATTTAAAAAGCTTGTAAAAATAATTGGTAGACTCATGTAATTTTACCAGAAGAAAACAAAAGGCCTATATTAGAGACGAAAAATTAAATATTAAATAACATTCATGAAGATTTTCATTAAAAGTTTAAAAGTACTTAAAAACCTAAGAATTTCCAAGAGCGCTGTCTCAGTAAACCCTCAAGGCAACTCAAGGTGTCAGATGGAGTCTCAGGCATCTTAGATCTGAATGTATTATTTATAAACGCTAGCTGTCTGGGGGGTAGGTATACGTATGTTTCTTAGATGAACGTAAGCACAACTTACAATATTAGTTAGTTTAGGACTTAAGGTTTTTTGTTTCAATACCGATAAAGAATAAAATTCTACACCAACACTGACAGTAAACCATATGAACGGAATAGACTACTCTCAAGGCCGCACATTTGTACAATCTAAAGCGCTGGGTCTTATAATGCTATAAGAAGCATAAACACACATTCTTTTTAGGGTTTCGTACTCAAAGTGTGAAAAACGGGACCCTCTTAATATGCCTCAGATGTCTGTCTGCCTTAAATTAAGGGGGGCTTAATTTATATAAATTAAATTAAAATGTGTTTTTAGGCGATGGACTCACACGCATTTAATACACTTCAGCGTGACTACGCGTGCATAACTGAAACCGCACTTTTACCTTAGTGGTACGGAACCCTCGGTGCGCGAGTTTAACTCGCACTTGCCCAGTTTTTTTCCGCCTTGCCTTGCCTTGCCCTGCCCTGCCCTGCCCTGCCCTGCCCTGCCCTGCCCTGCCCTGCCCTGCCCTGCCCTGCCCTGCCCTGCCCTGCCCTGCCCTGCCCTGCCCTGCCCTGCCCTGCCCTGCCCTGCCCTGCCCTGCCCTGCCCTGCCCTGCCCTGCCCTGCCCTGCCCTGCCCTGCCCTGCCCTGCCCTGCCCTGCCCTGCCCTGCCCTGCCCTGCCCTGCCCTGCCCTGCCCTGCCCTGCCCTGCCCTGCCCTGCCCTGCCCTGCCCTGCCCTGCCCTGCCCTGCCCTGCCCTGCCCTGCCCTGCCCTGCCCTGCCTTGCCTTGCCTTGTCTTGTATTGTCTTATCTTTGTGTGCTAAATTGCTAATAGGCTGATCAGGGCCAAAGTAGTTGAACTCTCAAAGAGCGCTAAAAAATTCCTTAGTAGGTATACTTCGTATAAAGTAGGTGAGTATTTGAAAAACTAAAGTTTGGAGTTATAACGATAACGTATTTTTTTTTTTCAACAAACAGCCATACCAGCGAAACTACAAGAGTAACGTTGTAAGAATTAGTGGGTCCTACCGCTCAAGTAACTTATTATTTGACGGTGAACACTAATTGGAAATACACGTACATGAGAATTTGCATTTTACTTTGTCTACCGAACTCTCTGTTGGGTTGGGCGGAGTGGCTGACTGAGTAGTGATGTGCTGTGTCTACGGGATTTACTCGAACTCGGGGAAGCTTCACTAATATTAACTGCACAAGAAAGGCTATTATAAAATATCAGATTACTTAGAAGAAAAAATCCCATGTGATTAGACTACGATTTTAAAAGGCTGATTCAAATTGACTTATGTTTATTGTATCAACCCTGTCAATCAAACATATTAAAAAGAGCGCGTGGGTTTTTATTGTCGCTTCTTTTTTTTTTCCTACAGGGCGCCACTTTGTTTGTGAAGCGACTTAAATGATACTGACGTACGTAACATACGTCCACTAACGCACACGTTCAAACAGACATACACATTCATACACATGCATACATATACACATTCACACACACACTACAAAAACTCACACCCACTCACATTAACACTTACCCAGATTCACTTAATACTAGCTCAATAAATGGCTCATAGTAATATTTGTCTGCTTGTATTAGTTAGTTCTTAAAGATTGTTATAAAACACTGGCGGAATAGAGCAATCTACTTCTATAGAATAAGTTATCTCTTAGAAGAGCGGTGCCTCCTAACACAGGCGAAAAGCTTAATAGGAGACACCTGCCCCCACTTCCAAATGAAACCCTGTTGATTGCAAATAATATTTTTTTTTATGCAGAGGACGGTTTTTATTGTCGCTTCTTTTTTTCCCACTATGGCGCCATTCTCTGCTCCGTGAGCGCCACATTGTTTGTGAAGCGATGTAGTTTAGCTGACGTCATTAAGAGATTTTAATATCCAACAATGAAAAAACGATTTTGACTTTGACTATATTAAGTGCGGGATTTTCCTTGCAAATCGTAATTTCCTTTGTCACAGCACTACTGCCCCTGAACGGTTGCCTTTGTCGACGCTGTAGTGTTTCTACAGTTGCATTAAGTAGCTAATTTGGTTCTCTTTTACCATCCGAGACGACTTTGCGTGTTTCTTTCCTCTAGTGTAGAAGTACCTTATAGACGCATAGAACACAGTTCCGCGCATTGGGCGGTTTTTTCCGCGTTGCTCAAAGTTTAGACGAAATTGGTATTTTAAAAATGCAAAAATATTTCAAAATTTGGCTTATTACGAATGCTTACTTTTTTGTATCACTATTTGTTAGTTAGTTGTCTCATACGAAAAAGTAACCTAAGTACTGAATTCAGCGCGTTTCGAAGACTCTGGTTGATGTTTAATATTTGTGAAGAAAGAGGATTTTTAAATTATTTTACACATTTTGAGTTTATTGGACTTGTGCACCTTTTTTATTCGTAGCGAGAGGGAAAAAAATGGAAAAAGACTGAATAAGGCTCGTGCCTTTGCCCATCAGTTTAACACTGCTTTTTTTTATTGTTCATGGGCTTACTCTTGACCTCGATCTAATTTTGAGAACAGAGATGAGGGCGACGCGACGATGAGACGAGCTTGCCCAGAAAAAGCCTATTCAGTAGCGACTTGAAAAGATTCGGGTTATATGAACTCGGGAACACAGACGCAGGCAGAGAATTCAGCTATGTTGAGTAAGGTATGACATTAAATTCTAATAACATATTTTATACCAAAAAATAAACCCTTTGAGTGCATCGCAACTCGTAAAGCTGAAGAAATTCCCTCGAATTGGTTGTAAACTTGGATCTCGACTCATATATCTCGAGAACGCTGACTTTCATCTCTCTCCCAAAAGACACCTTCGAGCGTAAAAACCGCTTTTGCAGGTAATTTTCAGAGGTGATTCTCAAGATTTAAATATATATTAGATCTTTTTGATGAGAAATACTTATCTTTATTATTTTCTTGACGATTTTGTGTTTCTCTTTAGAGAAAACGCTCTGTGAAAAATGTGTTTTCGGAATTAATAAAAGTTGAAGATACGTGTATTTTTGGTGAATACTTTTGGTATTTATCATCATCATAACATCCCATGAAACGGCCACTGCAGGACAGGGAGTTCCCTCCAGAATTCCAGCTTTAGCTGGAACAATGTGGAGAAGTACCTTAATCGCCAAGCTTGTTATCATTGCGTCTGGCACCGCGGTTGTTGGTGACCGCAATATGTAAGATGGTACGATGCACAGAAGGATGCTGCTGCTCATCCTCCGGTTCATAATTCCTTAGTCGCCTCTTACGACACGTAAAGGTAGAGATGGGTTGGTAGTATTATTTGCTGACATCATACGGGCTTGGTACCTATTAAAATCAAGGTACAAATGTGAACCGGGGTTTTCATCGCCATAACAGCCGGAAGTAGCCTAATGCTAGACAAAGTACTCCCACAACATTTTGTCTTAAACAGCCCAAATCCGGCGGCTTTCTACTCCTGTGGTGGTTGTGGTGACCCTATTCAAATCGTCGGTCTACCTTGTGAAGGGTCTGTCGGCTGCCCAGCTACGTCAATCGGTTCTTAGTAGCCTCACCATCCTCCTCTGCCCCGTTGGCCATCGTTCTGGCTACCGATTCTTGTGTTACGATTTTTGGGGCTATGTGTGAATTTTCCTAGTTTTATTTCGTTTTTGCCAATGCTTTTTATGGAGTCGGCTACCTAACCTAGGGGGTTTGACGAAGGCACTGTTTTCCTTTTACATAGAGCGACGGCCATCTGACCTCCGCAACACAGAGGAGAAACCATGGAAAGCCAACCTGGCTGTCAGAGTTTTCATGCCGCCAAATGACCTCTAACTTGGCTTAACGACTACTATCATTGACGATAGCCGGGACCAACAGCTTAACGTGCTTTCCAAAGCACGGAAGCGCTCTAGTTCTTGTGCCACTAGCGGTCACCCACCCGCGTTTTGACCACGGCCAACGTTGCTTAAAAAGCAAAGCCTGAAAAGCAAACCATTCAGCCTGAAGCGCTTCGTGCGCTTTTAGGGCTATGAATATGTCGGTTAATCTCCAAGGTTAATCTGGTTCTGCTATCTTCTCTTATGATTAGATCTAGGTCTCACTATAGCCATCTGGAAGACAAGAGGTGTATGTATAACAACTATTAGCACATGTGTCACTTTATCACATTTTTTATAACTAAAAACTCGAAAAGCATAAAAAGAAATTAAGCACATAATTCACCTGGCTAAATTTCCGCGACCCCTTCAGAGTGCTTTTAGAGCTAACCATTATCCAAAGCTAGATATGACGTCATCAATTCGGCTGTCACACTGGAAATCAGCAACAAACGCGGGACAAACTGACGTCATTCATCTTGCCACATGAGGCCCTGAGACGCTTAATATTCCATTTTTTTTTGCCTAATTGTATCGAGATTCCGACAGGAGTTATACTCGAGTGAGCTAGAAAAAATATGTTAAGTATAATAAAATGTGACTGCGCAGGTCCACCCCAAACAGTAATGCAATAAGATAAAATTGATTTATTTAACGCTTTGTAAGTCTGTATGAGAATTAAGCCTGTGGTCAGCTACAGTTCTAAGGTTTTTAAAAATATAACGTTTCCCACTCGACCTGATAAGAGGATTCAGACCCTAGTTTAGGTTATAATGATTCCTAGATATCTCTTTCTAATAATTTACAATTACAACTTTTGTTCTGAGATGATATGAAGCATAAATTGATGAAAAACACCCAAACATAGAACAAACAAACACTCGGTGTTCATCACACAAAATGTTTGCCCTGGGCGGGAATCGAATCCGCGGCCCACGGCGTGAAAGGCAGGCTCACTACAACCATGCCAACTGGCCAGTCAGTATACGCCTGCTTTTATCATAATCCTATGCTTTTTAAGAAACTATAATACCTCTTCTGTCTTTCTTTACTGCTCAGATAATACGTGCCTGTCTTTGTACAGGCTGCTTACATAAAAACACTCGAGTATAGTCCCAGAGATTGATGAAAACCGTCTAGTTCACCCTTGCGTTAAAAAATTGCGTCAAAGGGTCGACCCCGAGCACAGGTTGGTGCCCTGCGTCGTAAGTGCTGACACCATCACTCATGCAACCAAATCTATTTTGGATAACACTCAATTTCGATACAGCTAATGTTCAAAATATCGGCCTGAGGCACTAGAGATATCATAAATATCAATACTAGAGTGCTTATGCGAATGGATATACAGATTTTCAGATAACGTGTATGACGTGTTTATGTAATTTTAGTACTATTCCTATTATCAACATTATGTACACGTTCTTGTCCCCGTCTATTTGGGGTGTAAGGGACAGCTTTCCGAAACATATTTCAGTGAATATAACTTTCAGGAAATGAAAAAGAAATCGGGCTTTCCTTACAAAATTGAATTGACAGTTTGTATGGAGAGGTCGATTATTTTTCATTTCCTGGAGCCGTAGACAAGCGGCTTTCTATAATCTAATCGCAAACGCCAGTAGAATAGAATGCTGCCCATCCTCCAATTTATAAACCCTTAATCGCCTTTCACGACTTGGTACTATTCTTTGCCGACACCCACCACACGGAACAAATTACTATAGCGTGTTAAATAATTTCTTTTAAAAGCCCATCACACTAATTGGAGCAAGACAGTAGTACTAGGCGCTCAAACATTTTGGGCAAGATTGCACTTATCCTATGGGTCACGATCATCAGACCTATGGAGGAAAAGGGGAACATTCTAATCTGACATTGACTTTTTATTGTTCGAAAATCTCAATTCAGCCTCACTCCAATCCTATATAGCAATATTGCAATATAGCAATATAGCGTGTTTTAGTGCGTTCATCAAGAAACTAACAGCGCCATCTGTTGTTGAGTAGCATAGCTTGCTCACCCGATGATATTTTAATTATACAGAGCATAGCTCGGTCGCCCAGTTACTATTATTTAACATAGAAAGATTGAAAAGCATTCATCTATAAAATAATAATGCTCTCAAATTATAATTAAATCCTAAACATCACGCATGGATGCTTCTCATTCGGCGGTTCGAGGCGGGTGCCTCGTTGCCGCTTAGCGATACGCGGCTTATAATAAAACAATAATTATCAACTAACGCTTCGCTGCACTCTTTGTTCCTCGAGCCATGGGTTATTCGCGTTTTGACTTTAATTTAATTTGGGAGTTTAGGATAAACGGAAAATATTTATAGCTTTAAGTAGACCCTATTTTGTGAACTAAGTTGTGATTGTACTAACCTTAAGAACCGCTTGTTTTTACCTAACTTGTTGAGGACACTCCTAGCAAAAGTATACAGAGTTGTGTTTTAGACCCTTGGCCAAACTTTATTATGTTACTCAGACCATAAATCTGAACATCTATCCCAAAGAAATATGGAACCGAAACGATGAAGATGAAGATGCCCTACTGGCAGTCCTAATTTTTTTCTGCTTTTAGAGAACTTTTGTGTTTAAGTATATCGAAAATAAGCTTAATACACATTTGGTTCCCACTTGGTAAAGATAATAGTGAACACATCTATAAAGGGTGTAAGGGACGGTGTACCGAAAACTGAAGGGGCGTGCTCAGTCAACGAAACTGAACAACTTTCCCATGGAAACATGTGTTGGGAAATGAAAAAAAAAATTGACTTCTCCATACAATTTGCCCACTCTGATCGAACAGTTTGTATGAAGAGGTAAATTTTTTTTTCATTTCCGTACATATGTTTCATTGGGAAAGTTGTTCAGTTTCGTTGACTGAGCACGCCCTTTCAGTTTTCGGTACACCGTCCCTCACACCCTGTATAGGCTCTTGAAATATCCTAACAATATATCGTATTTTGTTTAGCTACAGTAAAAATAATTCACTTTAAAATCAGTTTCATCTGCCTAGCGTTATCCCGGCATAGGAATAGTCTTAGGGTCTGCCTTCCGGCCTTCCTCACTTTGCCCAGTCTTTAGCATCCTCCATGGTGAGATTGTTCTTCCTCATGCAACGTGCCAGGCTTCACGACATTCAGCCAGCGCTTCTTGAGCCTGCCGCGTTTTATCGGTCAATGTACAAAAAGTGCAAAGTATCTGTTCCCGACATAGTCTGTCCGAACTATCGAAGGCGACTTTCTTGCAGCTTATCCGCAACGTCACGGACTCCTAGGCTGCCACAAATGTGCTCGTTATGGATACGATCTAAACGCTTAACGCCACACATCGCAGCATCTTCATCTCCGCGACGTGAAGCTGCTGAACATGCCAACCCAGGACCGGCCACACCTTGCTTCCGTACAGTATTACTGGTCAGATGATGGTCTTGTAAAAATCGGTCGAAGTGAACGCCTTTCTAATAAAATTTAATTTTTGTTGCTAAGCTTTAATTTTACGCCACTTTAATGTGTGTGTGTGTGTGTGATACTTTGGTGCCTACTCTTCATTGATAATATTTTTTAGAGGAAGTGGGAATTAGTCCGCAGTACTCGCCTGGTTTAATAACAAAGGAATGCTTGCATTAAACCTCCGGCATTTAAATCCAAAGTATAAATAATAAATATATATTGGATTTGCATTCCCTCCAGCGAGCTTCTTAGTGCTCGGTATTTAATATTTCTGGCATTTTCTCACTGCAAAGCTCAGATAAAATACGAGAAATTAAAGCATACCAAAATCATTTTAAATACTCAGTTAAAGTAGCTTACAAATCATTCATTTTCAAAAAACTTGAAAAATATTTCTTAAGCTTCATGAGGAAAATCTTAATACGAAAACGCTTACAAAATTAAAAGTTCAATTTTATTTGTAAGTAAATCAATTTTGTTCCCCTCGAATAAAGAACAGAAGTGGGTGGAGTCAAATCAGTTGGTTAATGAATTCAAATTTATTCGCTGATCGGCTGCTAACGTATTTAAAAAGTGATTAGAAGTTAGATTGACACAATATGAAGTTTTTGTCCCTCGTCGGGGTGTAATCAACGGAGCATTATTCAATTTCTGCGTAATACGGCCTCGCCTCTGTACGCAGCACCCATTTTGGGAAACGACAGTAATTATATTTTTTATTCAATATTCGCTTTTGGCTACGATGACGCCTTTGAAAATAGGACAGACAGCCATATCGAAAAATATTTAATCATCTGCAGTGCTGGTTTGATTATGTTTTTTTTTATATGGGAATTTCTGAAATCATGTTCCTACTCAGGATGCAGTAGTAACCTTACTCGTACTAAAGATAGACCGCCTTAAATGAGTCCTCGCCCGCGGGGTACAGGGGCGCGGGGGTAAGACGACAAAGGGGAAACGAAAAAGGCTTAGACTATACAGGGTGTTAATTTAATTGCGTGCCATAGCTTAGGGGGTGTTTCAGTAACGATAAAGGAACACAAAAAAAATATTTAAAAAAATCCTGCTTTAAAAAAATTAAAACTTCATTGAAACTAAACTAACGCGGAGGGCAATGATCCGGCGCACCGCGCTATCAAAAGCTCGCGAAAGAGTTTCAGTTATTTACGTATCTACCTTATACATTGATACTCGCGCGCTGGCTCAGTGATGGCGCAGGTCATTGCCCTCCGCGTTAGTTTAGTTTCAATGAAGTTTAGTTTTTTTTCAAGTAGGATTTTTTCAAATATTTTTTTTGTATTCCTTTATAGTTACTGAAACACCCCCTAAGCTATGGCACGCAATTAAATTAACACCCTGTATAATGAAAAAGGTGCAGGCGGCGGCGGGCGGCGGGCGGCGGGGCATTCTCATTCCCTACGCGCATCCGCCCCCCGCACCTGCCCTTGTACCCCGCGGGCGAGGACTCATTTAGGCGGTTATACTATAATCCATTTGATACAGAACCTGAACCAATCTTCTAAATCGACCCTGCGGTCCACCCTTATGTTATGTTTATGAATACTTTGGAAGGTAAGATTTTGTGAAAAATCCGTCAGGGGAAGTACCACCCACTTGCTTTTTTCTGCCGTGAAGCAGCAGTGTGATTACAGGCAGCCAGTGAAATTACAGGCACATGAGAAACACCCTCTTAGTTGCCCACCCTGGGGCAACGTGTATTGCTGTCTTGTTGGTATCAATTATGCTACTAATAAGACAATGGGCGCTATGTTACATAAAAAATAAAAACTTCTATACTTCGAACCCACAGAGCGTTGAAGTCTGTGTCGTTCTGCATCATTGTATTGATTCGAAACGAAAGCCTTGGGCCAAACTTGGTCTCCGCCAACAAATATCATTGTCCGCCAAGAATACAAACTATTTATTTAAAAAAAAACAATGAATATAAAAGAGAGGGAAGAAAAAGATTGGAAACCAAAGATTTTGGAAACTACGCCAGGGGGCGTTTTTGGAAACCAACTCCTTGTTGGAAACGTGTTGCAAACTACCTGCCGGCTCAACACGAGCCCCTAGCAGGGACTAGATAAGTACTATACGCCCCTAGATGAAATACATCTGAGGCCAAATGTCACTTTTTGACGTAAATTGTACAGGGACTATCTTAGAGTAACACGATTTTCGTGCGCAAAGCCCGGCGTGGTTTGACGCGTTGCTTAAGGGGACTATTAGATAAGTGCGCGCGAGTGAATAAAATGCATTGACGTAAGAAAAATGCTCCGCTTCTAAACGCCCTGCGCGCAGTTCTTTGATGTAAAATCTTTGATGAAATGCGACTATCTCATTGACGTAAGAAAAACGCTAGGCTTCGCGCGTAGTGTCCAAAATCTTTGGTTATCTAGAGGCTCGTGCTACTCGTACTATGGCTGGAAACCACAGAAAAATAAAGGTACTTAGAAGGAGGATTAAATAAATAATTCGTCACTAGGTGGTGTAGGCGTTTTTCTATGAATTTGACAGGTTATTTTGAATATTTTCTATGGATCATCGATGGTGGGGTTGTGACATGTTGGCATATGTAGAAGGAGGATTAAAGAAATAATTCGTCACTAGGTGGTGTAGGCGTTTTTCTATAGATTTGACAGGTTATTTTGAATATATTCTATGGATCATCGATGATGGGGTTGTGACATGTTGGCATATGTCAAAAATAAATTAGCAAGGTATCTATTCCATTGACGTAAGAAAAACGCTGCGCTTCTACCCCCTGGCGTAGTTTCCAAAATCTTTGATCTATTCCGAGTGAAGCAAGGAGGTCGGAAATTCTTTCTGGAAACCAAAGACTTTGGAAACTACGCCAGGCGCAGCGTTTTTCTTACGTCAATGCTGGAAACGTTTATATTCTGCTGTCAAACTAATCAAAATATTGCATGATAGATAAGAAAATTTTATATCTTTCACTGAGCAGGGAACGTATGATGATTGTATTATTTTTATCAGATTTATGTGATGACTTCTTAATTGGAGTAATTTTGTATCATATTTTTAAGTGTTTTGTATGATGTTAGTGAGTCTGGCTAAATGGCATTATCATGGTTGGTATTACCTCAATTTTTCAAACGATTATCGCAAGTAAATAAGTTAAAATTGTGAACACAAAATCAAAATAACATTGCATATTTTAGTATCCACTCGGATTGCTTGTGTTTCAGGCTACATAAGCAAAGTTTTGGTCGTTGATAGAAAAAAAATTGTAAATGACCCGTACTTCTGCGTTATCTTTTGATCATTCTAGATATTAAGACGCTTTTCTGCCCATGAAACTGAACAACTTTTCGCAAAACCGAAAAAAAAATTCGACCTTTCATACAAAATGTGCTGGCAGCTGATGCAGTTTTCATAGGAAGATCTGGGGAAAAGTTGTTTATTTTCATGGACAGAACCATCTCTTAAAATATTCGGGAAGTGCGCATTTTATACAGGGACCCAAACCTTTTGGGAGTGTTCAGTGTCATGGCTTGATAAAGATTCAGTTTTTGGGAGACATATTTTTATTCTAGGTGTTGTGTTCAAGAAATTCCTTTATTTTATTTTTTCAGTATTATTGTACTCTACTTGATAATCAACTTGCTCGTCTGGTGGTATTACCTGCTAACTCTTCCTAAGCCAGTAAGATCATATTTCCTTTTCTCTTTTTGGTGCGTTTTGTGGTTTATTTGACTTCTTGGACGGTTGATATACATAGATTGGTTGTATTAATTGTGGAACGATCTCGTTAACTCTAGACCTTTCAACGTGTCGATCGAATAGTTATGTAAGCCAATTCTCAAATATCACGGACACCGGAAAATTAAAAAATAAAAATCAATTATGATAATAAATAATTCAATCACAGTTGTTTACAGTACAAAAGTGATATTTTATCACGTACATAATTTAAGATTTGGCTCCCAGAGAAGAGACTCCAATTCTTAAATATCACCGAGTGAAAGTAAATCATTATTAATAAAAATAGGTAACATAAATGAATAGATAAAATTTACAATCAAACACTACTCTATATTTTACGAATACCATTCAGAAAAAAAATCCAACCTATAGTTTTGATTTCATTGTGTAACATTTTAGTACCCTATGAGTCCTATGACACGGGCGTGTGAATCGTTTATTCGCTCTACGCTTGTCACGCATGCGCAGAAAATAACCTTCAGCATCGGAGCTATGTGCTATTTGCCTAATGTGATATGACAGAACCCTTGTTGTGGTTGGTAGTGAGGCTGCCTTCTTCGCCGTGGGCCACGGGTTCGATCCCCGCTAGTGTAAGCAACGAAGCAGTTGACCCCAACATAAATTTCTCAGGCAGATTTGATTTGACAGGATGATAAAGAATCATGAATTAAATGTAAATTCCAAAAAAAAAAATTTACAAAATCATTTTTTCATACATATTTATAATTTTTGTATTTAATGCGGGGGTCTTCATACAACGATCCGCTACGTTGCCTAGACTTCGCCGAATGTTTATTCTGTGTCTGGGTTTTTTCTTATTTATGTATGTATATCATTCCCTGGTACCCAGGCTTAATGGTAGTAGGCTTTGAGTAGTTCGGAATCAGGTGAGTTTGTGTGAATTGTCCCACAATATTTGATATATTGCAGGTGAGAAATATAACAACGACAACGACTGAAAGCACGACAACAACAACAACACCTAATACAACATTAACAAAAAAAGCAGTAAGTTGCTTACAATTCTTGTACTATATTAAGTTTTCAGTTTGTATTAACCTTTCCAAGATCCATAGTGTTGATTCGCAATATTCGGATGCGAAAATGTTGTACAAATATTGCGGAGGTGCGGCAAATGAAAACGCTACAATTAGGGCTTGCAAACCGGGATCCCGACTCTCGAAAATACCGGGATCCCGACCGAATTTTAGCTCTTTTGAATCCCGGGATTGGAAATATACAAACCGGGATATTCGGTATTAGCAAAAATAAAAAACTAATTAGTAATTTTTTACAAAAAAGCACGCGAGATATTTGTTCCTGCTGGCAACATTGTAAGAATGTTGATTTTATTATTGTGATTGCTAAACGCTCAGGCAGGACGTTTTGTGGTAAGGTGATAGATAAGTCTGTAGTCAGACAGTTATTTTGTAAGAATATTTTTTTGTTACTAACTGAGTATTTAGATAGGTAAGTATAATAATTTCTTGTGATTTCATATTTGTGATTTGAAGTTATGGCTGAATTAAGCCTTTTTGTAAATTTTCATTGGTTTTTTTTGTTTGTTTGCTCCCGAAGCCCAGTTATTCTATTCTGCTTTTGAAAATAAGCATCAATTTTACAAATAAACATTTTTTTCAGCTCTCTATACTTAAAAAGTTGGATGATACGGTTTTCTAACTTTTCAAGCCGACTCGTGGGATGAGGTCGTTCTCTACGTACAAAATGGTCTTAGTAGGATGCGTCGCTGGTTGAGTCACAGATTAAATAAATAGTAAACCAACGTTTACAGTTCCGACACTCCCAGGCGGGGTGCCGACAAATTTCAACCTTACTACGGTCTAAGCATAAAGTCGATACTTGCAGTGCAGTTAGGACACGTTTTTAAATAGCGGGTGATCGTGTAGCAGGTGGGCTAAAGCGATGATTTTGTCACTTTATGAGATACTGAGGGAGATGCAAGTAGGTAGGTAATATTGTTCAATTAAACATGCAGATACTTATTTACCTATTTTGTCGCCATAAGCTTACGATGACATAAAGAAAAGTAAAATCGACTGCCTCACCCAGTCGACTTCTAGCGCCGCGTTGCATACCTAGAGTGCGGAGTGTCACAGGCCTGGTTGACTATCAATTGATTGTCAATTAATACAGACAAAACTAAACATGGTGTTCGGAATTCGTGAGTCGTCTTTTCCTGATACATGTACTAAAGTGATAGCACATTGTTGCTACTCGGGTTCTGTATTTCCTTCTTCGTCATGTTCTTAAGAACAATTTTATTGTCCTGCGCTTCTACTCGTATATGTCGACTCCATGAAATACTTAGATATCCATCTAAATAAGTGTCTAAACTTCAACCTAGTCTCAATCCGAATAAGGAATGTTATCTACATTTTTAAATGTCTTTGGCATATCGCAAATTTTGACATAAATTAAAATGGTTTTCTTTGCAATGCATCAATCTTTGTTAATGTATTGTATATCATCTTGGGGTGGCGTAGCAAAAACAACTTGAAAATTGCTTGAAGTAGCTCAAAGAATTGTCCTTACGGTGGCGATCTTTAAGTCCTTCTTTTTAGGGTTCCGTAGTCAAATGGCAAAAAACGGAACCCTTATGGATGTCTGTCCGTCCGTATGTCACAGCCACTTTTTTCCGAAACTATAAGAACTATACTATTGAAACTTGTTAAGTAGAGGTATTCTGTGAACCGCATTAAGATTTTCACACAAAAATAGAAAAAGAAACAATAAATTTTGGGGTTCTCCATACTTAGAACTTAAACTCAAAATTTTTTTTGCCATCAAACCCATACGTGTGGGATATCTATGGATAAGTCTTGAAAAATGATATTGAGGTTTATAATATATTTTTTTCTAAACTGAATAGTTTGCGCGAGAGACACTTCCAAAGTGGAAAATGTGTGTCCAAATAAGCGGTAAATTTTTGCCGCTTTTATTCCAAATATTTCTGTGGATACGCATGCTGGCGGCCGTCGCGGATCATGAGCGGTGAGGAGGGGAGGGAAGTGGGCGTGGCGTGCGCGGAGTGCGTGGACTAGAACAACGATGAAACTAGAACAATGATAAAAAAACTTTTTTAAGATTTTTTACGGGAATGGATTTTTTTGAATAAAAATCAGTTGGGTTGTATGAGGGTTTCGCCTATTCCATTAACACGTTGTATATATTTGTAATCGATTTCTCGAAAACGGCTCTAACGATTTCGATGAAATGGGGTTTTTGGGGGCAAAAAAGGAGGGAGATATCCGATATAATTTATCTTTTAAATATAACAAATGGAGGTGTTGATTGTCCTGTTTTGTCCGAAAAAGTATGTATCTCTGTACCTAATAGACTCTGTATCAGACATTTTAAAACTTTAGCTGTTCCTCGAGCAAACACAAATTATCGCAGAAACTCTTTCTTTTTAAGAGTTGGTAATAAATTTAATTGTCTTTTAACCGAACATAAATATTTAGACTTATTTAATGTGAAACCCTCGGAAATAAGGCGCATCTACACTCATTGTTTCTTTGGGCCCACTTAAGCAACAAACTCCTGTAGGTAATTAATTATCAAAGATGTGAATGTAACACCCTCTTCATTGGTTTTTAGTTGATATGTTTCTGTCTTTCTAGTCTGCATCTTGTTTTGTTTCTATTTGCGAATACTTGTAAATGGCTTTGTAGTGTTTTCTTTACGTACTTATTTTAATGTATGCTTAGCTGTTAGTGTTCCGAATAAAATAAAATAAATAAAATAAAAAAAATCTATCTAGACAGGTCTCATGTCTGCGAAAATTTGTTTATCCCATGTTTTTTAGAATTTTTAAAATACCGCGTTTAAGACAAAAACCTACAGCGCCATCTGTTGGCGGGTAACATAGCTTGCTCACCCGATCTATAAATAATATGAATAAGAGCAATCAATCGTTCTTGACGGACTCGTTTAAAAATAATTTAACTTATTTAATTTACCTCGCGCATTTCAAATTAACATTGGCTTGGCTTCACCCGTGGAGTGCCGGCGAAGAAAAGTACCAACCCATCCCTATCCGTGGATGTCGTAAGAGGCGACTGACAGAATATGAACCGGAGGATGAGCAGCGTAATTACCATCGTAATTACTGCGGTCACCAACAACCGCGGCCCATGGTGCCAGCCGCAACGCTGTCAAGCGCGGTGTCTATGGTACTTCCTTTCCGAATTATACCATGCGTTTTTGCTGGGTTTCTGGAGGGAGCTCCTTGTCCTGCAGTGGACATTTTATGGGATTTTATCCCGAATCTATTTAAGTTGCGAGTGAATAGGCTTCTTCTGGGCAAGCTCGTTCCATCGTCGACCTCATGTCCGTCCTCAGGGCTAGATTCAGGTCAAGAGTAAGCCCATAGACCAATAAAAAATATGATGATGGTTTTTCTTCAGAGCATGAATAATTGAAAATCTTTTTGTTCGCAGGGTTGAATCACTACCAAGTTACTACAGTGGACTTGCAGAATATTAACCTATCTAGGCGGAAATGTGAAGTAATGTTTTTCTATTTAAAGTAATATTTAATAAAGTTACTGCAGTAAGTGGCAGTATAAAATTGAAAATCAAGTTTTATCATAATACATAACATTCGAAAGATGCCTATGAGTTCATTCTTACAAGAAAATTCATCTTATTTCACTTTATTTAGCCTTAATGTACCACTACTGGGCAAAGGTCTACTTCACTATTTCAAGATTCCGTAGTCGTTTTACGACTCTCACTGGTAGAGATAGAGTAGTACTATTAGATTCTGAGTTAACCGCAGTTTATCCTAGGTCATCGAGTCCACGAAATGTTTATCTTTGTAGCGAGAGTAGCTTGTGCAACATGGCAATTGGTGGACCACGAATTTAATGAGGTCTGACTAGCAAAACTCACAACAGAATGTAAGGCAGATCTGTTTTCTTTTTACTTATTAAAGTACCCTCATTCGTGTTCTCTCCGGTTTCATTCGTGTACTCTACTCTATGGCAAAACAACTTTTCACTCCGACTGTACCGAATCTGTCAGATTGCGCATTGGCAGACCAACGTAATGTGGGTCTAATAGGCCACGACTCTCGCTACATACTTGCGAATTTCGTGTACTCGATGGCGTAAGACAACTTGCGGTGCCCTCAGAGACTATATTCTTAGATGGTGCCACACGAACTTAGTCACTACGGTTGGTTAAATATTTGGAAATTATTATTCGTATATAACTACGCATACGGACCCATTTTGCGTTCTTGACCACAATAGATAGGTACAATGAAAAGAAAGATTCGTACAATAGAAATTATAAAATTGCAAAACCGTTAACATGTATGATGTAAATCCTGTAACTTTTTATTTGAATTTTTTTTGTCAGAAAGTGAGGATGTTAGTACTCGTACGCGCATCGGAAAGATCAATTTTGCGTAGAACTGTATGGTTCGAAATAGGAAGTTTTAATTTCCCATACAAAACACGACGTGTAACGGAAAGGTGTGATATTACTGAAGGGTATGAATCTGCCCATGAAACTGAACAACTTTTTCCAAGGAACATAGGCCGAAATATGAAAATCCAAATTTGACCTCCCATATAAATGCGCTATCAGCTGATTCTATGCTAGTTTCTATGCTGGGTCAAAAATTCATTTTGTTCTATGACCTATGTTCCTTGGGAAAAGTTGTTCAGTTTCATGAGCAGATTCACACCCTTTAATATTATCACACCTTTCCGTTACGCGCTGTAAATAGTCTGATAGTGCATTTTGCAAGAAGATGGCAAGTCAAAATTTTATTTTATCGGGTTTTCTGTAACATTCTGTAAGGGGTGACTTATTTACTTTATACGTCTTTTTTAGTTTTTTTTTCATACCATAAAAAAATCATAAATCATTTATTAAAATGGTCCAGCTATCTTTAACAAATTTTACAACAGTACCCACACTAGGCACAGCCTGTGTCGTGGTTACTGCTGCTTACATAATTTTCAAATTAAACAGGACACTTAATTTAGAAAATAAAAACTAAAAATCAAAGGTACCTACTACACTTTCTACTACAGAAAACGAGCGATACAAAAACAAACAAAAATTAACAACTTTTGAAAAACTAAAAGATTTTTTGGCCCTACTAAACAAATAACTCTTTTTTTCGGTGCAAGGTTTGTGGCAAAGCCAGAAAAAATCTTATTTATTAAAAGGGAACTTGTTTAGTTTTATGGTCTGAGATAAAAATATCTACAAAAATGGCTATAAATTCTAATGGATTCCTTTCTTGGTTGTTGCTCGAAGGTATCCCTAATACAGTTAGTACGTAGTACAAAAGTATATATGCTTTGTAAAAGGGCCCTTAATTTAAGATGCTGTCCATCCTCCCCTCGTTAAAACTAGTAATGATATCGGTCTAAGACGCAGACATTTTCAATTAATTAATTCAAGTTAACTGCTTTGTTTGAATCAAGGTTCCTAACGTACGAGGGGTGTTCAAAAAGTTGTGAGATTGAACAATAATTTGGTTGTAAAGTCTTTTGAATTTATTAGTATTGATAGTATATTTCAAGAAACAGATGTTAACAAATTTAGGCCATAATATTTAATGAGATAAAGTTCAAGACAATACTACGGCGGCGTTCAATAAATAATGAGAATGACATAGAAAATAATCGACTATTGATAAATTAGTAGTGCACATTTCTACGTAGCTTCAACATCTCTTTGGACCCTGAATCCTTTAGTTTTCCGAAGCTTCGATCCCTTTGAAAAATAAAAACAAAGCCAAAAGCTTTCTGCCAAAGCTCTCCGTATATGGCGTATGAGAACTGACTTCGATTTTGCTTCCGTACTTGTTTCTCCTTCGGTGATAGGGAACAGATAGTAAAATCTAGTAAATGGGGAGAGAAGTTGTTCAAACTGGGCTTGGTGAATGGCATCTATAAAAACTTTAGTTTTTCTCAAATTTCTAGTTGCTTGCTGGATTGGCCGACAGGCTGTTAAACTTTACATTATTATTTATATGTTTCTACGTTATAGCTTTAGTTTTTAACACCACATTTTAGTGAAATAAACTGTTAATACTCGTAAACATCAAAAGACTTTACAACCAAAATGTTCTTCATTCTTATTATTTATTGAACACCCCTCATACAATACAGCAAACAATTTGAAAATTGAGAAAACTAAATTTTCGATAGATGCCACTCACAAGCTGAAATTGAACAAGTTAACCACTCTCCTGCTTACTAGACTTGACTTACAGTAATTCCAGTAACTTTATATCTGTTCCCAAAATTGAAATAGCACCGAAGGAGAAACAGATAGGTACGGAAGCAAAATCGAGGTCATGAAAATCATACAGTGAGCTTTTTCAGGACAAAAGCTTTCTTTTTCAAAGAGATCAAAGCGTGGTGATCAGGCAGCCCACCTCCTCATATATCTATTGACATCATATCCATTTAAATCTCCTTTCGCGTGAGTATTGACCTCCCTGGTGTAGTGTAAATATTCCCCTTAGTATTACTTACTAGTAGGTAATTCGTTCAAGAAATGAAAGTATACTTTTCATTTAAGGGCTTTCTTGCAGTCAACTAGCGCCCCCATCAGTTAAAAAAATATTACTCGATAAATACAAAACTTATCGAAAAATAACCTTTACTTCAATCTGGTAAGACAACCAGTTTGAAGTAAAGGTACCCTAGTTTATTTAGAACATATCAATCCTGAAAAATATAGTTCACTGTTTCAGATACAAAAACTGGTAAAAGCGGCCGTTTTTCGCAATTTTTGTATCTGTAACTACAGTAAACTATATTTTTCAGGATTTATAGGTTCTAAATAAACTAGGGTACCTTTATTTCAATCTGATAAGACAAACTTTCAATAAGTTTTGTATTTAACAAATAATATTTTTTTAACTGATGGGGGCGCTAGTTGACTGCAGGAAAGCCCTTAATTAGACAACCCATTTGATGGCTACATATTTTCTATTCATTTAAAAAATTTGATAATTATGAAAATAAGCTAAAATTTTAATGTAAACTGCCATGAAAAGGCAGCGAGAAGTTTGGCGGACATCCAAATGAGTGCAGGCAGGAATGGCGAGTGAAACTCTAACTTTTCCGCAATATGCAGTCTAGAGTTTTATGTTAACTTGCAGACTGGAAATTAACATTTTCGTGGAAAGTGATCGATAAACTAACCGAACCTGTATGGAAACACCGTTTTCTTAAATATAATCTTTGAAAGTGGCTTGTGTGCAAAGTTCGTCTGAGGAATTACCACCCCTTGCCTATTTCTTCTGTAAAGCATTAGAGTATTCACTATTGTGTTTCGGTTTGAAGTGTAAGAGAAAGTGAAATTACCGGCGCATGAGGCTTTCCATCTTAGTTCTCTAGGTAGGCAATGCGCTTTGCTGTCTTATTAGTGTCAAATTATGACACTAATAAGTGGGTGCTATGGGCAGTGATGACTACTTACCATCAGGTGGGCCGTGTTCTCAATTGTTACAGAACAAAAATCATACATGACAGGGAACTCCCGCCAGAACTCTACCAAAATCGCGTGGTACTTGGGAGGGGATTAACCATATAGTCACCAACGTTTGTAAGCGTTGCGACTGGCGACCGCTGTTGTTGGTGACCGCAGTATGTAAGATGGTACGATACACAGAAAGATACTGCTGCCCATCCTCCGGTTTATAAGCCCATAGTCGCCTCTTACGACACCCACGGGTAGAGATAGGTTGGTACTATTCTTTGCCGGCACCACACGGACAACACACCTACACTTGTATATTGTTTAAATATTTCGCTTGAAAAGTGTAGTGTTTTATTCTATACTATTAAACGAGCAATATTTGTATATATATATATATATATATTTGTAATCGGTTTCTCGAAAACGGCAAGGCAATAAATCGATCTAGCTAGGTCTCATGTCTGGGAAAATTCGTTTTCACCATCTTTTTGAATATTTCTTAGCGCGTTTTAGTGCGTTCAAGAAACTTACAGCGCCATCTGTTGTTGAGTAGCATAGCTTGCTCACCCGATGATATTTTAATTATACAGAGCATAGTTCGGTCGCCCAGGTACTGAATATTTATTTAATTGCATGTAAGCTGTCCAAATGGTACCACACATTTTTGCTGGAGTTCTGGAGGTCCCCGTCCTGTAGTGGACGTTTTATGAGATTGTATGATGATGATGATGATATCGGCCCTACTGCTACGCTACTGCTGCTATATTTAAAAGTATTTCTATCCGGTGCGGTTAACTGTACCACGCTATTTTCTAATAAAACATACACTTCTCAATATTTCAACACTTTTAAATAATTATACACTTCTCATATAGTCTTGAGTAGTAATGAAAAATCTTTTTTTTTTAATGTCAAAATTGGCTAAACGAGCAGGTGGGCCACCTGATGGTAAGTGGTCACCACCGCCCATGACACCCACTGTCTTATTAGTGAGATAATTTGACACTAATAAGACAGCAAAGCGCGTTACCCACCCCGAGAACTAAGATGATATGTCTCATGTGCCAGTAATTTCCCTGGCCCCTTCAAACCGAAACACAGAAGTGCAAACACTGCTGCTTCACGGCAGAAAAAAGCAGGAGGGTGGTACTTCCCCAGATGGACTTTCCACAAAAGCCCTACCACCTCTAAAAAAATCTACTTTACCTTTGGTCTCTACGGCAACCTTACTTAATTATCATAAGAATTGTGTAAAACAGTGTCATTTGTATTTGTTCTTCGTACATTAGAAACCTCATGGGAATACCCATCCATATCTACCCATAAATACATCTCCCCCTCTAAGACAATAAACAAAATAAAATCGTATTTACCCATGTTTACCGTATAAATAAATCACAGGTAGGAGCTAAGCGAAATTTGAATGAGCTAAATAAGGCGAAATCCATTAATTTACGAAGCATTTGCAAAGATTTGCATAATCGCCGTCGGGTGATTAAATTTGTAGCAACTGGTAATCTGCAGTGCGTCTTCAGACTTGTTTTCTTAAAGGTATATTTACTTGGTATTTCGAGCAAATTTATTTTGTTCAAATTTATATGAGCTAATATGCTTATACGAGTACAGCATGAATTATCATTGCTTTTGCTGCCGAAGCCCAATGATTCTACTCATGAAAACAAGCTTTTTCTTTTTTTTTCTCGGAAAAAATTTCACTTTCCCATACAAAATGGGTCGATCACGTGACCACTTTACTATGGTATGGAGTTGAATATGTCGAGTAAAAATTAATGAATTTTTTTTTTAAATGCAGATTCAGATTTAGATAATTCGTCTCGATTTATTCGTTATATATTCTTTACAGAGTACTTCTCGAATATCATTCATAACATGCAGAATACAATTAAAATAGAGCGAGTCTACGACCGTTTCGGATCGTGCTATGACAGCGTAAAATAAACGGCATAATATTTCGGGAAGGTTGCTTGACAATTAATATGAGTAGAATCTGAATCACTGGGCTTCGGGCGCAAAACCAATAAAAAAACCGGCCAAGTGCGAGTCGGACTCGCGCCCTAAGGGTTCCGTACCTATCCACCATATGATATACTAAAAGCTTTTGCTCTTTGATTTTAAAAACTCCGCAACCATCCAACTTGACCTCTCTTTATTAGAAAAGTTCTTGAAACGGGAGTTCACCGTAATTGGTTTCTATTAGTTGTGAGAAAATTGAAATATTTAATGATTTTAGACTTTTCCCTTGTACTGTGAGACCTAGCTTCTTGCCAAATTTCATAATTTTAGGTCAACGGAAAGTACCCTGTAGGTTTTGCTTTTTTGCTTAAATGTACGGAGATGAGGACATAAAAAGCCATATCTTTTGATCGCGTCATTGTAAAAAAAAACCGGCCAAGTGCGAGTCGGACTCGTGCACTGAGGGTTCCGTACCACCACATAAATATAATTGTATTAGTTGAAATTTCAGTAAGTTAATGTGCTAGATTTTTTGAGTCCGACACGCGCTTGACCAAATTTTATTATTTGTTGTTATTTTATGGCCTATGCCCTATAAACATACCAATTTTCAAGTTTGTAAGTGTTCCCGTTTTTAAATAGAACTAAAACAAAAATCGCCTTAGAAACCATCCAACTTGACCCCTCTCTTATATGAATGTTCTTGAAACGGGAGCTCACCACAATTGGTTACCATTAGTTGTGAGAAAAGTTGTAATATTTAAGGATTTCAGACTTTTCCCATTATTTGTACTGTGAGACCTAGCTTCTTGCCAAATTTCATAATTTTAGGTCAACGGGAAACCTACAGGGTACCTGTAGGTTTTTCATTTTTGAATAAATGTATGGAGATGAGGACATAAAATGCAATATCTTTTGATTGCGTCGTTGTAAAAAATTAAAATTTTCAGATCTTGTGTGGTTCATAGATCCTAATATATGGTATTAATTTCAACCTGATACCTTTACCCGTTCGTGAGATAAAGGGTCTTGACAGACAGACAGACAGACAGACAGACAGACAGACGGACAACAAAGTGATCCTATAAGGGTTCCGTTTTTTTCTTTTGAGGTACGGAACCCTAAAAAATTTAAATTTTCAGATCTTGTGTGGTTTATGGACCTTGATATTCGTTATTCAACATACCTCTTCTCGTTCGTGAGAAAAAGGGTCTTGACAGACAGACAGACAGACGGACAACAAAGTGATCCTATAAGGGTTCCGTTTTTTTTATTTTGAGGTACGGAACCCTAAAAAATCACGCTGTATCTTTTTCCTTAAGCGCCCTCCCACTGCATTTCATCATTCTTTTTCATATTATCTTTCAAACAGCTTTTCTTCGGCCTTCTATTCTTGCTTTCAGTTCATCCAAATTCCTTATCATACATACATACATAACATCACGCCTCTTTCCCGTTGGGGTAGGCAGAGACCACAGTCCTCCACCTGCTACGATCTTGACATACTTCCCTTGCTTCCTGTACTTTCATCAATCCTTTCATACATGCTCGTCGGTTTAGGGTACTTTTAACCTGGCCTTTATTCAGAACGTCCTGAATTTGGTCCTGGTACGTTCGCCTAGGCCTTCCCCTTCCAACGTTTCCATTCACTCTCGCCTGGTAGATCTCTTTCGTCAATCTTCGTTCATTCATCCTCTCTACATGACCAAACCATCTCAGCATCCCTTTCTCGATTTTGGTCACTACGTCTTCTTTTACGCCACACCGTTCTCCTATCACACTATTTCTAATCCTGTCACTCAATTTAATACCAATCATACTCCTTAGCGCTCTCATTTCTACTGCATTAATTCTACTTTCATGCTTCTTCTGCCATACCCAGCTTTCACTGCCATACATCAGTGTTGGTACCAAAACACCCCTATGAACAGCCAAACGAGCCTTGTGAGACACCTTCTGACTCCTCATAAAGGCGTGCAGGGCACCATTCACCATTCACCATCTGACTGTATTTATAACCAACTAGTAATGGCTGAGACACACTGTGTATTATAGATTCCTGGTACAGGCAGGAGAAGGTCAAGCCTGACAACTCAGCAACACTTAAGCTACGGCGGCTATTGAAATAAGAACGGTAGAAAATCCAACGTGTCAAGCTTGATGTGCTCTTGACCGTACAGCTGAATTATTTTACCCGGTCTTTCCCACGGTTATTATGACTGCGAAGTTTGCAACTTTCTGCTAACCAAGTCTGTAGGGTTCATTTAGTAATAACTCGCTGCTTGCATTTCTATACCTAATAAAAACTCTGCTCGTAAAACTTGCTTCATAGACTATAAAAAATTCCAACGTTCTCTATCGCTTTTATTACAGTTTGTACTGAATAACTTAATATTAATAAACTTTGCAATCTAGTACAAGACAAGGTATCTTGTATAGGTACCTACCTATGTTTTCAAGATACTAATGTCACATTTATAAAAGATACACTTATACAATCTTAAAATAAATTTAATGACTCTCATGGAAATTTTCGATTGAATTTTAGAATCCTGATAGATATGACCTGATTATTTCTCGTGTTTTACGATGGTACTATGACTTACTTTTAAAAAAAGTTTCAGGGGTTCTAACCGAATAATTCATTTTTCTTCCAATGTACAAGAACTCGGGAATTGGAATTTTTCATGAAATATTGTGTTTTAAAATAAAGGGACGTGGGTGCTCACGTATTGAATTTTTAGCTACTTGCTGGTGATTTTTATTGATATGAGTGAGATAAGCTGATCTACAGGGTTGCAAATTTAATCTATAGGGCTGCAACTTTGATCTACTGCAGGTCTGCAAGTTTGATCTATTTCTGACGAACAAATGGAATCCCCAGACCTAGATCTCTGTTGATCCAAAAAACAGCTGCTTGTCGCCGAGCAAGAACTAAAAATCAGCTTATGTAAATTGCAATTGCAGAAATTTTATAAAAAGACCCGAGTGAAATGTAGATAAGTACCTGTAGGAAATTGAACAGTCATTCCGCCAAATCTCTCCAATAAAATGTCAAATAAAAACAATCGGGCACGATATTGAAGTGGTATTGGATTCAGCTTGTACTGTTATTACATTCTGTGAATATTGAGCTGCTTAAAATCAAGTGGGGTTTTGTGATGGTGTAAGTTTGTAGTGTATTTTAAGTTCGGTTAGACTGAACTTAAATTTTTGCTGTGTTTCATAATATTACGTAAATTAAATCAGTGAGTCGTAGCATGTCGTAGTTACTTTTGTTTATGAATGAGAATACCAATTTTAATGGTGAATATCAACAATCATCATCAACGAAAAGAGATAGACTGATTAAATGTCTCGAAAGAATTTGTAGATAGGTAATGTCACAAACATACTTATCCCAACGCCGCCGCCGTAGTTCAAAAGAAACAAATAAAAATTTAGTTTTTTGACAAAGTTATAATTTTGATTCAGTTTCTGGATGATATTATTATTTCTTTTTATTTATTTTGCTACACCAACTTTTTAGCTTGCAAATGACACAAAAAAAACAAAGAAAAATCCCAAAAGGTGTCGTTAAAAAAGAATAAAGCGCAATTTAATTTCGGATTTTTGTCGATAATTTTTCGTCAAAATTTCGCACATTTCGTCTTATCAAGGTTCGACAAAACAAATTGTAGGTATGTTGAGTAAGACATGACAAAAAAATAGTGTTAAAAAGATACTTACCTAGAACAAAATCCACAAGAAAAAAGTCGTGGGCACGGCTAGTATGTAATATTGAGTCTCTTTTACTTACAAACTAGCTGGTGCTCGAGGCTTCAATTCCTACCCCTACGCCTACATTTTATATCCGTCTCCTAGTTCTAAGCTACCTCCCCACCAATTTTCAGCCAAATCGGTTCAGCCGTTCTTGAGTTATAAATACTCGTAGTGTAACTAACACGACTTTCTTTTATATATATAGATAGAAGTTTATTACCATAGCAAACAAGGTAATGAATGATGGGAGAAAAGAAGCGTAAATCCAAACACTGCCTCCTAATTAGGCGCAGTGTCTTCAAGACTTCCCTTCACAAAAAGCTGAGTGACATCGCAAAGGGTTGACTATGGAGGAAAGGTATATCTTCTAGGAACGCGTATTAGACACTGTTTTTTTTTCTCAGTATAACATAAGTATTATTATTTGTTTAGTGCCAGTTCTAATACAAGATGCATAAAGCTTTATTGTGATTAAGCCTCCATTAAATGTATTGCTAATATTTTCTGTTTTTTACTAAACGAGGAAAGTGATAGATATAGATTTTTAGGAAAGGTAATTTTTGCAACTGAATTCGACCTGGTTCCTACTATGTCGGATTCCGATTTTTAATCGGGTGTCGGCGTCTCTGTTCCCACTATGTCGGATATCGGATTCCGATTTGAACAGCGCCATATGCGATCATATGCGAGCGTTGATCCGACACGAAAATCGGCTGACAAAACACACGACATTTCTTGTCGGATCCGACACAACATCGTCGTCGGACGAGTGTGAATAGCTTCATATAAAATGCTCTGCACTGGAACCTCCGATTATTAAGCGGATCCGACACACGACAAGTGGGAACCGGCTCTTAGTTGACTGATTTAATCTTGGCGGGGATACTACCATGACTAAGTTAGGTAATTTTTTTTTAATAATTTTGGAACCTTTTTAGGTATATGTACCTACCTATATTAATAAAGTACTTTGAGATGATGTGACTTTATTCTTCACTGTACATGAAAATACTACAGTAGAACACTACACTATCAACAGAACGCTCTACACAACACTGTATTTTATTTTAAAAGATAGCCAACTTTAGCCAAGGGTCATTCATTCTCATTCTTTCTCTAATTATTAAAATTCCTCACCTAGCCCCATGAATGCACCGATTAAGGATTCAAGAGGCAGCTCGAGAATTGCGTCTCCACCGGTCTTTACGTCACTAATTAACACGAGCTCTCGTTTTCACCCTGTTTACCCGCTCCAGAATTACGCTGAGAGCCTTCAATGGGCTCAAGTGCCACCAGTAACGGACAAATTGCTAAGTGCCGCAAGATGACGTGTCCATTGCGTTTCTAGGATTGTACAAAGCGACAAGAAAGGATCTTAAAATCAATAGATTCTGTTCGCTTCAGGATTTCTCTTAGAGTTTTTAAGGGGCTTGAGTGCTCAGTAATAGTCAAATGTCAAATGGGCGAGTGTTGTAAGATAACATTTCCATTGCGTTCTTGGATTCTCCTAAGAATTCTACAATGAAACAAAGAACTTTTTTGTATGATTTGAGGCATAGACGAGGTTACCGGTAAGACGAATCCATCCAGTAGAAGCCTATGCACTCGTTACTGTTGCATTCATATGTTGGTAGTTTTTGTTTACTCATTTTAGATTTGTCGAGAACCTTCTTTATTGCTACCTACTATATGTATATGTCGTGGGCAAATCGTTGAATTGGGCCGATCGAGATCTGCCTGGGCACATCACGATGTGCCGGCATTTCGTGATCTGGTGGCCAATTATTTTATGATGTGCCCAATGTAAAATTGGGCAGATCGATGAGAGCAACCTATTTGTCGATTTGCCCTACTAGTCACTTGGCCACATCGAGATATGGCTAGGCACATCGAGATATGGCTGGGCGCATGGTAATATAGTTCCGTTTCGCGACGCTTGTGGCGCTGTTTGCGCTGTGTGTTAGGTTAAGTTAGTTAGGTTAGGTTTTATTATCTAGTAAAATTGTGGCGCTGTTTGCGCTCTTTTAGTTGTGTGTTATGTTAGGTTTTATTATCTTGTAAAATAATTATTATCTAAACTTCATTTTATTTGCTTGTACTTTGGTCACCCTACAGAACCGATTTGCCCAAGCATGGTTGGGCAAATCGTCAAACGTTATGCTTTGAACGATATGGCGGTTATTAGATAGGCAGATCAAGAAATGCCGGCGTATCGTGATGTGCCCAGGCGGATCTCGATCGGCCCAATTCAACGATCGGCCTACGACATATAGGTATAGTGGCGAGTGAAGTGAGCACGTGCCCACTGAGTTTCTAGGATCTTATACCTAAGCATAATTAGATAAGAAAAAATCTTTGGTAGCTTTTGTTTCCCCGCTCTAATAATTATATGGGGTTATTCCTCGTGTCCGTATAGAGCCTCCAGAAGCCTAGAAGCCTTACCACGAGTGATGCATGCATGGTTCATGGATATTTCTAAGTATATACTTATGTTAAAATTTTTACTTCGTGTAGAGCAGGCGCAAATACGTAATTATTATTTTATTATAATTCCGTAGTGGATAAAAATAAGCTGGAAAATCGATTACTCCACTGACTAGAGCCCTGCTCATAAATTTGAAGAAGAAAGCCGCAATGGTCGTTGAAACTTTGTAACTTCTATATCGCCTTTGAACTAAAACAGACAGCTTTCACCTTTGCACAGACACACTGATTGCGGATTAAGAAAAATTACTGTGATTGTGCCCTTTCAAACAGCAATGTGCGGAATACTGCTAATTTATGAAAATTGCTCTTTCGTGGGTACCTATTTTAGCCTACGATATTGCAAATGACAAAAGGCTTATTATACTGTTGTATGAAATACAGGGTCTAGAAAAAGTATTAGGTGCGATCCTTTACTGGCTAGATCAAGGTCAAGAGAAAGCTCGTTGACAATATAAAGCCGGCCAAGTGCAAGTCGGACTCGCGCACCGAGGGTTCCGTCCGTATCACCAGTATCATATTACTCTATGGTATCACTAAGGTGAAGATATCCTCTTAGGCGGGGATGCGCAGAAACGCAGAAGTACTCGTACGTATGACGACAAAGAACTACCATCCTTTTTTCTTTGCTTCACAGTGTATATTTTTGGGGCAAAGTTGTTCAGTTTCATGGATGTCATATTAACTAGAACAGGTAAAGGGTCGCGCAGTCTTTTTTTAGGGTTCCGTAGTCAAAAAGAAACCCTTATAGTTTTCTTCCATTCTGTAAATTAATGTTTTGATTGTACAGACCTGGGCGACTGAGCTTCGCTCTGAGTAATTTTAACCAGAGCCCACTAACAGATGGCGCTGTATGGTATCTAAAATGCGACTAGAAAGAAAGGCTAAAAAACACGGTGAAAACGAATTTTCCCAGATATGAGACTTAGATTGATCATATTTGGTTCCCAAAAATCCCAGTACAGTAAATTTCATTGAAATTGTTAGAGCCGTTTTCGAGAAACTGATTACAAATATACAAATACAAATATGACTCGTATAATAGTGTAGGATATCTACATGTGGTATTATCACACAAAAAAGCAAACACAATAAGTTAGTGAATAAACAAAACAGGGCATATTCGCACAAGTGCATATGGCGGCGTATATTTGCGCCCTACGGTCTGGCTTCGCGCCATCACACCCAAACCTAACAATATACAGAGTCTTAATAAATGCCTCGTGTGGTGCCAGCAAAAAATAGTAACAACCCATCTCTACCCGGGGGTGTCGTAACATGAACTAGAGGATAGCCAGCAGCATCCTCATAGTATCATCTTAAATTTTTTTTATGTCAAAAGTGGCTAAACGAGCAGGTGGGCCACCTGATGGTAAGTGGTCACCACCGCCCATGACACCCACTGTCTTATTAGTGAGATAATTTGACACTAATAAGACAGCAAAGCGCGTCACCCACCCTGAGAACTAAGATGATATGTCTCATGTGCCAGTAATTTCCCTGGCTCCCTTGCCCTTCAAACCGAAACACATCAGTGCAAACACTGCTGCTTCACGGCAGAAAAAAGCAAGAGGGTGGTACTTCCCCAGACGGACTTTTCACAAAAGCACAACCACCTCTGCGGTCACCATCAACCGCGGTCCATGTTGCAGCATTTACGCCAACAAGCTGGAATTTTAGAGGACGTTTCATTAGATGTCATGCTGATGATGAATAAATACATGTTCAACATCGTTTTCAGGGTTCTGTACCCAAAGGGTGGAAAACGAAAGCCTTTTGATATGCCTCCGTCTGTGTCTGTCAGCGGGTCGTATCTCATGAACCGTAATAGGTAGACAGTTGAAATTTTCACTGATTATTTATTTTTGTTGCCGCTACAACAACAAACAAAACTACAAAATAATAAAAAATAAAGGGGGCTCCCCTACTAAAAACGTGATCTTTAGGCGATTTTTGTTAGATTTTTTTGTTTTAGCTCTATCGTAAAAACGGGAACATTTACAAACGTGAAAATTGGTATGTTTATAGTGCATCATCTTAACATCCCATGAAATGTCCACTACAGGACAAGGAGCTCCCTCCAGAATTCTAGCTTTTGCTGGAAAATGTGGAGGGGAAATACCATAGTCACCACACTTGTCCGGCTTAGCTCGAGCCCCCGACTTTCTTGTCTTGAAAGGGTTCTGAAAATGGTCTCCTGATCACCGGGCTGGAACATCTCTCATGGTTTTTTGTAGTCCTCTAATGATGATCACGTGAAAATCCCTTCTCGGCTCCCGGTCCACCTAGGGTATAACGGGTACTCTTGAATGACTCTTTGTCACTTGTAGCGCGCATTTCGTCACAGCATTACTGAGAAAAGCGCGTTATTAAATCTAATGTGTCATGCTTAATGTACACTTAATTGTACACCTAACTAAGGATACTAAAAAAAATGCTAATCGGACAAACTCGAACAATGAATTGTTTTTTTTTTCGTTTGGTCTTTAGATTAACCCGCATTAAAAGGAGAATTTCCCCATAGTCCCAAGACTTTGTTGCATAATCAGTACACAACTACAAGGATTGTGTAGTACCCTGTATAAAAAAGGGTGTGAGGGACAGATTTCTGAAAACTAAAAGGGCATGATCAGTCAACGTAATAAAACTTACAGAAAATGATAAATAATTGGCCTCCCCACACAATACTTATTGTAAACTTTTTTTTTGAAAGTTTTATTTACCAAAATTTGTTGAGTTAGGTTGACTGATCATTTTTCCTTTCAGTTTTTGGAAACCTGTCCTTACACCCTGTAATAATAGCGTTATATAACGCCACGCGCCAAACTGAGTGCTTTACCGGAATTGGCACCGACCCGCGCGCAATTTGCGAAATATGACGAGTTTACTCGCATGTGCCGGGTAATATTCTGTAGCAGATTAAAGTCGGTACCAGATTTCACATTTACTGCTAAACTAACCGTATTGCTAAATATACTCTGAGGGCGCTGCAAATTATCCTACCTCATCGAGTACAAGTTTGCTACTTTGTTAAGAGAGTAGTTGCCCATTAGATCCACATTACGTTGGTCTGCCAATGCGCTACCTGGCAGGTGAAATGTAGTTACATCATGGATTTCAAAAATAAAACGAAATGAAACACAGCTGTCTCTTCTCTTTTCCTACTTTGTTTGTGAAGTGATGTAGTTTGGCTGACGTCATTAAATTTTTTTAATATCCAGCAATGATTGAACAATATTTGATTTGAAACCTGTTCGTAGAAACAGAAGGTACTTATGTAAGTAAAAAGGAACAGGCGTACCTTACATCCTCTTGGCAGTTTCGATTCGCACTATCGACTGTTATGTTGTTTTTTTTTTCGTGTTAGTTTGATAACGTAGGATTATTTGCAGCGGCCTCAGAGTCTAAAACGGATGGAGAAATAAGAGCAATTTGTTATAGAGCTAAGTACAAAAAAGAAAAACAAAGCCGGGTTTATGCTTAAATAGGCGAAGAGCGGGCAGTTTGCAACCGTACCTGATCGCATGCTAAAAAGCGTCCTATCTAGGTTGCTGGATAGTGAATAGGTGAGTCTAAAGAAACAGAGTTGCCTGGGCGCAACTTGGGACGTTTTGTACAAAAATCCAAGAATAAAGTACACAAACATATCAAGCGTCTTTATCTTAACCACTACCTGCAGATATTAATATCACAAACCTACGCTACAACCTCTAAAGTCAGTTATTTTCTCCAAAAGCCAATAAAAATAAACGTTTATTTTGTAGCTTTCTATTTCCATATCTAAATAGATATGTAAATACGAACCTTATCCACTCGGATGACTATTCAATTTCAAATACCATTGCTATTCGTAAATATTTCTTGTGCGGTCAAGCGCGAAATGTACAAAGAAAATGTATTACCTATCGCTTATTGCATTTTGTCCCCAACGGTCAGGATAATACAACTTTATGGCATTTTATATCAAGAACGGAAGGACACATATTGGATATTTTGAATATTCAATTTGGTAATAAAAGCTTGCGGTGGGTTGAGAAACCTTTCAGACAAAGAAAATGGTGTCTGATAGTGAGAGGGCGCATGAAAGTACGTCTTCTTTCTTGCAAATTGTTGTTATATATCAAAAGAAAGGTGTGATACGGGGAGTTTTATTCAATTTCAAGTTATTTTACTAAAAAAGTCCTTGATTCACACTTTTTCTTTCTAGTAGGTAAGTAACTTTCTTTGGAATATTGTTGAGTCTCTTTTGGAAGATTTTTTTTATCTAATATATATCACAAGTGGCCAAACGAGCAGGTGGGCCATTTGGTGGTAAGTGGTTGCCACTGCACATGACACCCACTGTCTTATTAGTGAAATAATTTAACACTAATAAGAAAGCAAAGCGCGTTATCCACCCTGAGAACTAAGATGGTATGTCTCATGTGCCGGTAAGTTCACTGGCTTCCCCTTCAATTCAAACCGAAACATAGCAGTGGTGGTACTTCCCCAGACGGACTTTGCACAAAAGCCCTACTACCTACATTTCAAATAATGATACGAGAAAAAACCACTGGCAAAAGTTTAATACCTAAGTATGAACGAACAAGTACTGATTTGTAAGTTTTTTACTAAATGCGGGACTATATATTTTTTAAATAAGGTTGCTTTCGACTTTTCGTGAACCTACTTACTTTATGCGACCTTACAACGGAGAAGAAGTGAACGGATTAACTCAAAAACAAAAACGTTACCTATAGAAAAGTTTATAAGAATTTTAATGTTTATGAAAATCCTGATTATATTAGTACGAAGTAGGTGCCTCCTCCTATACCACAATTGTACCATTTTCAAGTCTTACGCAGTAACCCTTTCAATTTGGAGCAAAAAAGATTGTGACGACAAATTCCCTGGCATAAATAAATACTCAATTAGACTTCTTACGGTGTTAATTAGAAGGCTTAAAATGGCTAAGAGAGTTAAGTAGCAGTAGAAGGGATGTTCCTAGCTTCCGCGTAATTATTCGTATTTTGTTTTGTAGGATTCCGAACCAAAATGGTAAAAACTGAACCTTTATGGTGCGATTTCGTCTGTCTGTCTGTCACATTTGAATATCTCAGCGACCACTATTGCTATCGATTTGAAATTTGGAATTGTTTTCAAACATCATTGCCGAACTAGATTGGAAACAAAAAATAATTATTGTTATTATTGTACAGGGGGCCCAAATATGTGGGGGGGGGGGGGAAATTTTTTAATTGTCATTAAAATATCGCCTAAAACACGTTTTAAGTACAGGAGCGCCCCTCAATTTTTCCAGTATTGGTTCTTATAGCGGCAAAAGAAATACGTATTCTGTGAAAATATCAACTGTCTACGAAATACGGTTCTTGAGATACAGCCCGCTGACAGACAGACATCGAAGACATATTAATAGGGTCTCGTTTTTCACCCTTTGGGTACGGAACTCTAAAAATCAGAAAGTATTTGGTCATGTCATACAAAACCATCTTTTGACGACGCAAGGTTTGTTTAGGAAAACAAAAAACAATCTCGGTTTTTGACCTATGTTCCTCATGAAAAGTTATTTAGTTTAATGTTCCTAACAACATACCCAAATATTCGCAGCTAATTAAGAAGTAATAAAAAATCAATCTAGAAATCCTCCGCAAGATGGCCATCCAGCGCGGCAACGCTGCCAGCGTGATGGGAACCTTTGGACCAGGATTGTCCCGCGGCGGGGTGTTCCTTGAATGGAGAAGAATTGTTTTGAATTTATTTTATACTAGCTGTTGCCCGCGGCTTCGCTCGCGTGGATTTCGTATTTATGTTGTTACCGGTTTTCCGAAACAATGAGATATTTTCCCGTCATTTCGGGGTAATTTTAAACTAAGGAAAAACAGGACTAACCCTGCGCAAATCAATGAGTATAATTCAAGATCCAGCTGAATTTTATATAATATACAGACGTTACTCATAAATTACTCAGAACAGAGGAACTTAGCAGCAGTATCCTAACAAATATAAAGAGAGAGATGAGAGACACCTTTATGTAATATTTCAAAACAGAGCCATTTCGCAGAAGTAATTGAGAAAAACTAAAACCCTCTCCCTCTCTCTCCCTCTCCCCCTCCCCCTTCCCCTGTCTCTCCCTCTCCCCCTACTCCCTCTCCCCCTCCCTCTCCCCTTGCCCCTCCCTCTCCCCCTCCCTCTCCCCCTTCCCCTCCTTCTCCCTCTACCTCTACCTGTACCTGTACCCCTCTACCTCGCTACCTCTCTACCTCTCTACATCTCTACCTCTCTATCTCTCTACCTCTCTACCTCTCTACCTCTCTACCTCTCTACCTCTCTACCTCTCTACCTCTCTACCTCTCTACCTCTCTACCTCACTACCTCTCTACATCTCTACCTCTCTACCTCTCTACCTCTCTAACTCTCTAACTCTCTACCTCTCTACCTCTCTACCTCTCTACCTCTCTACCTCTCTACCTCTCTACCTCTCTACCTCTCTACCTCTCTACCTCTCTACCTCTCTACCTCTCTACCTCTCTACCTCTCTACCTCTCTACCTCTCTACCTCTCTACCTCTCTACCTCTCTACCTCTCTACCTCTCTACCTCTCTACCTCTCTACCTCTCTACCTCTCTACCTCTCTACCTCTCTACCTCTCTACCTCTCTACCTCTCTACCTCTCTACCTCTCTACCTCTCTACCTCTCTACCTCTCTACCTCTCTACCTCTCTACCTCTCTAACTCTCTACCTCTCTACCTCTCTACCTCTCTACCTCTACCTCTACCTGTCCCTATCCCTACCCCTTACTCCAATTTAACCGCTATCCCTAACATAGAAATGACACCCATATTTATTTTTAGACATTTCAAACCTATCGCACTCCAACCCCATCCCCAGGGGACGATGGTATTTCACGTCCACCACGTTGGATTTCAAAGTTGTTGTAGCTTTCGTAATCAGCGACCCGATAAACCATACAAACGACACCCATATTGATTTTTAGACATTTCAAACCTATCACACCTCAACTCCATCCCCAGGGGGATGATGGTATTTCACGTCCACCACGTTGGATTTCAAAATTGTTGTAGTTTTCGTAATCAGCGACCCGATAAACCATACAAACGACACCCATATTGATTTTTAGACATTTCAAACCTATCGCACCCCAACTCCATCCCCAGGGGGATGATGGTATTTCACGTCCACCACGTTGGATTTCAAAATTGTTGTAGTTTTCGTAATCAGCGACCCGATAAACCATACAAACGACACCCATATTGATTTTTAGACACTTCAAACCTATCGCACCCCAACTCCATCCCCAGGGGGATGATGGTATTTCACGTCCACCACGTTTGATTTCAAAATTGTTGTAGTTTTCGTAATCAGCGACCCGAAAAACCATACAAACGATACCCATATAGGTTTTTAGACTTTTTCACCCCATTTCCCTTTTTTAGGGGTTGAATTTGGGGTGGAATTTCAATAACAGTGATGAAAGATGCATAGAATTACATCATTAATGCCTAAAAAATAAATTATGTGGATTTTACTTTAAGAATAAAGAATTTTCAACTTCATCCCCCTTTTCACCCTTAAGGGTGTCGAATTTTCAAAAACCCTGAGACACGTAATTATTAATTTTTAGTCGTCAGCCTAAATACAAATTTTGAAGATCCTAACTTCAAAACTGACGGACTTTCATACAAACTTTCATCCCCTATTTTACCCCCTTAGGGGTGGAATTTTGTAAAACCCTTTCTTAGTGCACCCCTAGGTCTCATAAGGAACCTACGTGCCAAATTTGGAATCTCTAGACCCAGTGGTTTGGGCTGTGCGTTGATATGTCAGTCAGTCAGTCAGTCAGTCAGTCAGTCAGTCACCTTCTTCTTTTATATATATAGATTTTGTGACTGTATTTTAATATATTATGTATAAAAAAAAAACATTTGAAAAAAAAATAAAAAACCGGTCAAGTGCGAGTCGGACTCGCGCGCCGAGGGTTCCGATATACCTATAGTATTTTTGGAAGCAATAAAGTCCATTTTCAGGACCGCAAAACTAAATTTGTTTGTAAAGGTTTTTTGCAGATTTCTGAAAAACTGTGCAACTTAGAAAGATCGTTTTATTTTTGCTGTAAAGTTTATATAAACTTCTGTCAACTGTAATTAATTCAGATTTTTCCTTACTCAAACTTCGGAGATAAGGGGGGGGGAATGGTATTTTTCTTGACATTTTTCATCATAACTTTAAAACTAAGAAATTTAAAAAAATACAAAAATATATTTTAAAATGTACAAGTAAAGCCCTTTCATATGATACCCCACTCGACCTAGTAGCGACAATTTGAAATTTGGCCCCCCCTATTTTGGCCCCCTTTATATTAATAATCATACTTTTTCAAAATTTTTTCTTGTGCAATTAAGTTGGGCAACTATATTCTAAAACTATTCCAAATTTCAGGTTGATAGCATAAGTGGTTGCTGAGATATAGAGGTGTGACAGACAGACGGTCAGACAGACAGACAGAGCGGCACCATAAGGGTTCCTTTTTTTTACCATTTTGGTATCGGAACCCTAAAAATTAACAACTAATATTTGTGATTTTAATTTTGGTCTTGATTTTATCAGTTGCTCGGCAATAAAATGTATTTTATGTTCATCTAGAAAATTGAAAGTGTCTGTATTTAGTTACTTCTTTTTATAGAATCATAATTTACGAATAACGAATACAAAATCACTCCATTTACATCCCTAACGAGTGCCTTTTCAATCAAATTCCGGCGTTTTAACCCTTTTTAGAGAGTTCTTCTCAGATGTCCCTTCTTTCATGTCAATAGCAGACACCCTACTTCGCTTAATGAAATAAATATTTGTCAGACGAATTTTCTTCGCAATACTTGTTATTTCAATTAGCTGTTATATCCTTTGATATATTTTATACTTGTTACTAAGTAGTCCTTATTAATGTTTCAGTGTTATTGTCACTGATTAACACGATTTGTCTTTATGACGAGTTGTGTTTGAGTTATTTAATTGGTCGTTTGCTTCATCAATTGCTTTATTTTTTTCTTTGTGTTTCATTACAGGTTTAAACTTTGTCACTTTAATTTTTTTATAGATAGATAGATAAATACTTACTTTATTGTCACACACAGAACACATTAACAAATACAAAGGAGAGTCTTAAATCTAGGGTGACAAAGGCGGTCTTATCGCTGGGACCGAAAAATTAAAAAATATTGAAAAATTTGAATTTGATTTGATTATGAATTTTTTTATATGTTATTTCTGCTTGTAAAACTGAAGAACTTCCCGTTCAAAAAACAGGAAACAATTTTATAGAATAAAACATTAATATTTTCCTTTTTGACCCACGTCTTTAGCAATTTTTTTTTAGTTTTATAAATTATTGCATTGAAAATAAAACCGTGTATTTTAAAACTATTTGTTAAAAATAAAAGAAACCTACACGCATGTGTGAAAAAATAATGTATATTATTTATTGCACACACATTTAAAATAAAATAACAAAATTAAAGGACATATACAAGAGCGGGTTTATCTCTAAGAGAGATATCTCCAGTTCTATATCTTCCAGCCAACCTAAGGCAGTGAGAGAGTGGGACACAATAGTGCATAAAGAATAATTAAAATAAACGTCCATAAGTAAACCTACAATTATATATAAATAACGTATAATTAACTAAAATAAATACAGATAAGAATATACTACTATAATAATACAGAAAAAAAGGTAGTGCCACACCGTCGACATTTATTTAGACTTACGGGTGTTGAAAAAAGTTACTAGATTATTTTGGGAACTTTCGATTTAGAAGGAAAAAACCTTGCAACAAAAAGAAATACCCTATCCTTATACCCTACCCTATAAGACTAACTATAAGTGCCTCCACACAGAAGTAACTTTTTGTAAAGCAACACTGTACAACACGACTACCCAACTGAGACCCCCGGTATCATCTATGATACCTATGGTACTTAGGCAAACAAGTCCTATTGTGTAATTGTAAGGTTCATTATGCAACTGCCCTGTTAGTTAGGCTGGGTCTCAGGAGGCTACAAAAGCTAATGTTATCGTATTGTATTCTGTTGCTCTACATAATTAACACCATAGAACCATTCAGACTCTGTATTCTGTTGCTCTACATAATTAACACCATAGAACCATTCAGACTCGGTTAAAATCTACTTTTTCTTTTTTTTTACATCCCATAAAAACGTCCAGCCATCCATTAATCCAATTCTACCATTATAACCATATCTGCCCACTGCTGGGCAAAGCCATCTTCTTTTATGCCTCTCACACAGATATCCATAGCTGGATAAATTATAACCACGTTTTTATTTTGGTTTGAATTGGACAAAAACATAGTTTTTAATAATATTTTTTTAAATTTTATATGTTTTAGATTCTGTACACGTACTAAAATAACCTTCCATTTTCAATTCTATCAATATTAGATTGCACAAATTCCTGGGTTTATCCCTTACTACGTAGACAATTGCATGCACTAATGGTATGGGCCAATTGAAACTGCTCGACGGAAAATCAAGTAGTAAGTATGCATCACATGGCTCTTGTGGCTGCGGCTGACGGGCGGTGTTAAAAGATCGTACTACGTTCTTTTTGAATAGTCTAAGAAACGAAGCAGATCGTTGTATGAAGACCCCCGCATTAAATCCTCAGTCGATGAAACTTTGCTGGGGTATTACACAATATGAGACAAACCGTCTATAAAAAAATCCAAAAAGAAATCGGTGCTTTTAATTTTTCTATACAAAAATTACAAAAAATGTATGAAAAAAAATTTGTGTTATTTTTTTTTGGATATTTTGAATTTACAATTAATTCAAGATACTTTATCAAATTCAAACTTTATTTCGAGTAACAAAGACCCATACATTATTTAAAACACCAATCAATAAATAAATATGTGAAATAATTGAATAAAATTAAAACTAACATCAAAATTAAAATCAAAACAAACACAAACATAATATTTTAGGTAATGAACCCTCGACTCATTTTATAATGTGAAACACTGCTGTCCAGCAATCCGTGGGAAACTAAGCAGCAATGTCTCACATAATAAAAATCTAGCCTTTCAGCAATCATTTGCAGAATACTGTTGGTGCTGGCCCGTACGTGACACACCAGGGAAGAGCATCTTTTTCGCATCGTTGTTTAGAAACAATCAACGCGGGCTTCAGCAAACATCCCTGATGCGCTACAATATCGAGGCAGCCCCAACAGCATTCTAAAAGCATTATTGAACTGGACGCGAAGGGCGTTGTAGGATTTCGCATTATAGCGTGCCCACAGGCTGCACGTGTAGAATGTGGTACAAAATGCTCTAAATAAAGTAATTTTGGCCTGCGCTGAGCATCGTGCAAACCTGAGGGCTATCATGTTAGCTCTCACTGACAATGACCTTCAATATCTTCATCATCTTTAAGGTCAGGGGTCAAGATGTGACCCAGGAGAAACCTGTCCTGTCCTGTCTAAGAGAATTATGGTGGGGTCAACTGCTTCGTTTCCTACACTAGAAGAACTTTAGAATCAAGGCTCGGTACTTAGACTAGGCAAGTCGCTTTCTATAATCGCAAGCGCCAGTAGAATTTTATGAAATGTATGGAATGGTGCCGGCAAAGTATAGTACCAACCCATCTCTAACCCTGGTTGTCGTAAGAGACGACTAAGGATTAAGGAACCAGAGAATGTTCAGCAGCATTCTTCTGTGTATCGTATCATCTTACATTCTGCGATCACCAAAAACCGCGGTCCATGGTGCCAGTCGCAGCGCTAGCAAGCGTGGTGACTATGGTACGGAACGACTTCTATCTGACCTCTGCAATCAAGAGGTCAAACCGAACCCAATCAAAATTTTCCTGCCTCCTAATGGTCTGTGAACCAACCTATTTGACTACTTAGATATTACCTGAAACCAGCGTATTACTATTGTTTTTCGAACTACGAAAAAGTCTGCTTATAATACCACAGGCGATGCCTACGCAATAACTGACTTTTGACCGAATTAGCACATGAAGCGAAACACGAGCCATGACCATCCATGAGCCATGACCATGAGCTCCATGAGCTTTTGACCCAATAATTCATATTCAAATAGAAGTGAACGTGGTACAAACCGTCCTTTCCTGGTCTTGTTGACTTGAAAAGCCTGCACTTGCAATGAACAGGCTAAAATTCTATTCGCGTTTAAAAAAAGCAAATAAAGTTCATCTAGCTATAAGTCATGTATCTGAACTTCCATAATGTATGTTGGTGACGGCTGTTTTCACTTTGTGATAATTGGCTAAAAACAACTTTTGTGACCATACGCAAAAATTTGCTATTCGATTCCAAAAGTCGTAGTTGTTGTTGCATTAAGTTTTGCGATGTGCGTTGTCTGTGAAAGTAGAAATAGTTTTGCATCGTTTAATCCAAACGTATATACAATTTTAACTTCCCATTATCTAAAAGTGAGTACCTATATCTTCACAGAAGTCTACATCGATTACTCTGTAATCGGCAGGAGACATCTCCGCCCGCGACTCAATACCATTAGTGGCATTTCTATTTATATAATGTTGTCTGTTTCCAATACAATACACTGCATTGAACATAAAGGGAATCGACAAGACTTCTAATGTAATAGAAGTAGATGTTGAAGGGAAGCATTTCGATGTTTTGGTAATTTCTTGTAGCTTTAGAAACTTCACAAAACTAAAAAATGAAAAACTTATGATTAAATTGATCTTTTGACTTAGTCTTCGAAATTATTTTTCAGTATGTAGATCTGAGATAAAGGTACCGAAAATTATGAAATTAATTAAATTATTTTGTAGCTCTACAGAATAGGCAGTGACAAAAGTAGTTATAGTAAAAAGTAACACATAATAACCACATTGTAACCAACAGCAAACCCAGAACATATATACAGGGTGTTAATTAGATTGCGTGCCTTAGTTAAGGGGTGGGATTAGTACCAGTAACTGTACAAATTTTCCCAAGGAACATAGGTCGAATTACGAAAATAGTTTTATGACCTCCCATAGAAACTTCATCAGCTGATAGCGCATTTTGTAAGGAAGGTCAAATTTGGTTTTTCATATTTCGACCTATGTTTCTTGGGAAAAGTTCTTCAGTTACTGATACTGATCCCGCCCCTGAGCTATGGCACGCAATCAAATTAACACCCTGTAAATATATAAAACATTTACCTACAAAATTTCCAATTTTCACTATACTGAAATAACCCAGTGCATCATTGTTTTCATGCATGATTCACAGGATTAGCATAATATATTTAGCATGTACGTACGAGTATGGTAATTTTAGCCCGCAGTTTCTGCTTATTTGGTTTGTTATGCATGCGACCTTCAAGTTGAGGACTGCGGATTTGCAGCTGCTTATAAAGTCTTGCTAAAACCGTAAGAAGTCGACTGCAATATTATCGAATAATGTCTCATATGTGCGTCTCAAAGTGCGCCTTGAGAAGGACGTGAATCGATAAGAAAGCTCTAGCTTTCATTCATTTGTATGGCGAATGAGTGATCACAATGGGTATGCGGATGGAAAAGTCGAAAGCAGAAAGTTTGACTTAAGAACTTTGTTGGGGCTAGTTAGGAGATAAACATACTAAAAGTCCTTGCCCCTCCGAGGTCCGCTCGAGGGGGCACAAAGAAGGACCCGTTTTTGTGTTTTTTGCTTACATCTCAAAAACGATGCGTCGAACGAAATTTTGTTGTACAACATAATAAAAGCTGATAAAATTCTCTACAACTTTGGCTTTCACACTTTTTATCTATCTCTTATCTTTGCCTAAGTATGAGCTTCGACAAATGGTCGATTTAAAAAAAAAAATCTATTGTCTTACGTTTTTTTTTTGCTTCATAACTTTTCTAAAGTGCTACCGTAGATGTCAGGATACACATCTAAATTAAAAAATGTTGACTCTGTATGTCTGGTCTCATAATCTCAGCCTCTTTCCTGGCCGTTTTTCGGAGCTCATAAATAGGCAGCGATTGGAGATAGATTAAAAGTGTGAAAAGCAAAGTTGTAGAAAATTTTATCAACTTTCATTATGTTGTACAACAAAATTTCGTACCACGCACCGTTTTCGAGATGTAAGCAAAAAACAAAAAAATGCGATCGTCTTTGTGCCCCCCCCCCCCCCACACGAGCGGACCTTGGACAAGGCCAGGCTAACTGGTCCAAACAAAGTTCCTTAGTCAAACTTTCTGCTTTCGACTTTTCCAGCCACAAATTATTCGTTGCTTAAGTTAATAGAATAAAGCTCATTTTAAATTAAGAAAACAAATGCTGCCATTTTTACTTTTGTTGTTAAATTGTTTGTGTAGTCAATGGTAAAAAGTAGCGTACCAAACACGTGAAAAGAAAATTCATCTCGGTCGTTGTACGAGTATCCTTCGCCCCGCTCAGGATTCTACTCTAGAATCCTTCACTGCTCTTGGGATCCAACTTAGACCCTTTTAGGGAATTTCCTTTTTTTCACTTGTTGGATAATCTACTATCGAAGGTTTATCTGATTTAACACGCGGGCATTTTTATTGTAAAAACCTATAACTTCAGCTCCCTTGTAATTTAAGAAAATTATGAAAGGTACATATTATATTCAAAATTACGACGTATGTTGATCGTTTAAACAAATCGAGTAGTACTAAAGCATAAACTAAACATACAGTAGAAGTTACCAGGCTCGCAGAAGACCCGCACAAGTGGTCGAAATGACCACCGGCTAGCATTTTACGGTTATTCGAGTGGGCGCGCGCGGTTACATCCTAATTTATAACGTTAATACTGGCGACATGATTGCCTGTCTGTGCTGCCAGATTGTTATCATAAATTTTATCGGGCAGCACATTTTTTATTTTTACCCAAAAGGCACCAACGAGACCGTATCTATTCCTTATGTATAGTGTAAGTGTATTTAGGACTAAGGCAGGTTAGGGTAAATACCATGCTCATACGAGTATAAGGAGGTGACGCACTAGGTATTTCTATGGGACATATATTGAAATCTTATTTTTTTTTACTGCGAATACTAACCCACATCTCATTGACTGATTCAGTGACCTCCTTGAAATACAACTTTGTTCTCCCTAATACCCTGTATTATAAAATGGTAGGTATACGAACGAAACGATTAAAATAAAAGACTATGAAAAGTCCCCTGCCGTATTATTCACCTAGGTATCGCACTGTACTAAAATACATACATAACATCACCAGTCCTCCCCCATGGTGCACCTGCATTGTCCACATTTTTTAATTTCCATGATCCACCTGGGAATAAAATACAGAAAATACAGGATATGATCATGCTTGTAAAAACTATTTTATTTTGTTTTAATTTTATCGCGGTCTTGAGTCTCTGTCTCTGACCGCGATAACTGGCGAAAGAAAGGGGAGGCCTTTGCCCAGCAGTGGGACACATTAGAGGCTACATAATAATAATAAATAATAATAATAATAAATTAATTTTATTGAGTGATCATCACGCCTCTTTCCCATCGGGGTAGGCGAATACAGATACTCGTAATCTCTGCATCTGGCAATACCTTATCCTGCCCACATTACGGTCTCTCATATTAATATGACAATGCACTAGCTAGATGCGACGATATTATTCTCCATATTTATGGCTGGGGAGCCTCTTATTAGACAGTTCTAGGTTTTTAATAAGGCAACCTTTGTGCGAATGGGCATTATTTTCTGCAGACAATATTTTCTCAGTAATAGCACTTAGGTCTGCGATTATGTTTGCCATACGATAAAAGATAATGCCTTGAGAGTGGTCATATGAAAGACAGTAACGCTAAGCTGGTCTTAACTATAATAAGAAGATGCCTATTTTTAGGGTTCCGTACCTCAAAAGGAAATAAACCGGAACCCTTGCAGGGTTACTTTGTTGTCAGTCTGTCTATCAGTCTGTCTGTCAAGACCCTTTTTCTTCCGAACAGGTAAAGTTATGAAGTTGAAATTAATATCAATGAAAATGTGGAAAGCTTCTACGATGACACAATCAAAAGATACGGCCATATATTATGTCCCCATCTCTATACATTAAAGAGCCAAACCAAAACCCACTGGGGTAGTACTTTAGTAAGAAGCTAGGTCTCACAGCACAAGCATAATAAAATATTACAACTTTTCTTACAACCAATGGTAACCAATTAAGGTGAGCTCCCATTTCAGGTAAATTCATATTAAAGAGGTGTCAAGTTTGAGTGGACGCGGAGTTTAAACTTTAAATACATGAATATAAGCAGCATTCAGTTAAAGTGTGTTTGAGTGAACCGATTGCAATGAAACAACACTTATACGTTGCAACAAAATAAGCCAAGTCACATCATTGAATACCCCGTTTCAATCAGTCAGTGGTTAGTGGGTAAATGTAAATTTCGGACACAGAAACAAACAAACGGACAATAAAAAAATTCCAAGAATGACCTGAAAGGGTTCACTGTTTGAGTGTCCTTTAAAGTTATATTTTTGCAAATATTTTCAATATAAATATTTAACAATTTGCGGTTTTATATCATACAGGGTGTAAGGCACGGTGTACCGAAAACCGAAAGGGCGTGCTCAGTCAACGAAACTGAACAACTTTACCAAAGAAACATTTTTAGGAAATGAAAAAAAAAAATATTTTCCATACCAACTGTTCGATCAGAGGTAGCAATTTGTAAAGACAGGTTGAAAATTGATGGAGATTGATTGACTGAGGTCGAAAGTTGTTTAGTTTCGTTGACTGTACACGCCTTTCAGTTTTCGGTACACCATCCCTTACACGCTGTATTTATGCTCAAAAGTACATTCGGGGAAGAAAAAGGTTCGTCACCTTAAGATTGGTTTTCGCTTGCATCAGTGCTAGAAAGAATCATACCAACATCTTAGTACAAGAAACAGTACTGCCAATATTTAAATAACTGTTACGTTTGGTGCAAAATAAGGTTTTGTCTGTTTTACTCACTATAGAGTTTTATATTTTATAGTATATTACATAAAACTCTATAACATTCCATCCCATCAATAGGACAAATAACTCAATAATAAAGTGACAGACACTTCAATTTATGACATTGAAAGACACTAAGGACAATAGCCAAGGAATGTGGAATTTGTTGTTGTCTTTTATGACAATAGCTTTTAAATTGTCGTAACCAAAGAGATGAAGTCAAACCAACACGAAGGTTATAATTTATTAAAATTGTTGTATGATATAATCTTCTTGGATAAGGTCTGAATTAATTTGAACTTTATTTTCGAACAGTAAAGTATACTTTTCTATGCAATAGTCGAATATTTGTCACAGATTCAAAAGGCTGAAAGATGTGCTCGCGACGTTAAACAAATCAATTTGAAAACTGACTAACCTTTTTCTTCCCCGAGTGTACATTCAGCACAGCACAACGCAGTTTTGTTATATCATGTAATAATAAAAAACCGGCCACCTTATGCTTGGCCGGTTTTTTATTATTACATTCCGTACAAACCTGTAGGTATGCTTCTTCTTCTCATATTTAAGAGCCGCGCTCTTGTCGGGTAAAAAAAAAAAAACTAAAAAAAAAAACAAAAAAAAAAATGCTAAAAAACTTTATTATGTGATGTAACTAAAATTTATATTTGAGTTGATTGAATGAAAGGTAAATTGCGATTTACGATTTATGACGTTTAAAAAAACTACTTACTAGATCTCGTTCAAACCAATTTTCGGTGGAAGTTTGCATGGTAATGTATATCATATAAGGTGACTTTTAATTAGTTCTTGATAGCAAAAGATATGCATGTACTCATGATATTGAACAACTTTTCCCAAGAAACATAGGTCGAAATACGAAAAACCAAATTTGACCTCCCATACAAAATGCGCTATCAGCTGATGCAGTTTCCATGGGAGGTCAAAACTTGATTTTCGTATTTCGTCCTATGTTCCTTGGGGAAAGTTGTTCAGTATCATGAGTACATTCATACCTGTTTCTATCAAGAACTAATTAAAAGTCACCCTATATATTTTTTTTAGTTTTATCACTCTCTTATTTTAGAAGTTACATTTTACCACTTTGGAAGTGTCTCTCGCGCAAACTATGTAGTTTAGAAAAAAATTATATTAGAAAGCTCAATATAATTTTTGAAGACGATACCCATAGATTTTCCCATAGATACTCGTACCCCACACGTTTTTTGAAAAAAAGAAAAAAATCGGCCCAGTGCGAGTCAGACTCGCGCCCTAAGGGTTCCGTACCTATCTACCATATGATATACTAAAAGTTTTTGCTCTTTGATTTTAAAATCCGCGACCATCCAACTTGACCCCTCTTTTGTAGATAAGTTCTTGAAACGGGAGCTCCCTTAATTGGTTACTATTAGTTGTGAGAAAAATTTAAATATTTAATAATGCTTCTTGCCAAATTTCATAATTTTAGGTCAACGGGCAGTACCCTGTAGGTTTTGCTTTTTTTGCAGAAATGTATGGAGATGAGGACATAAAAACCCATATCTTTAGATTGCGTCGTTGTAAAAAAAATTAATCCCCTACTAAAATAAATTAGCAAGGTATCTATTCCGAGCGAAGCAAGGAGGTCCGAAATCTTTGTAATAGTACAACATTGCCATTCAATTGTTTTTAGGGTTCCGTACCTCAAAATAAAAAAAACGGAACCCTTATAGGATCACTTTGTTGTCCGTCTGTCTGTCAAGACCCTTTTTCTCAAGAGGTATCAGGTTGAAATTGATAACGAATATTAAGGTCCATAAACCACACAAGATCTGAAAATTTCAATTTTTACAACGACGCAATCAAATAAATAATAAATAAAATTTCATTTATTTCAAGACTTTTTAGCTCATAGTATAACACAATACAAAACAATAACTAATTAAACACATTTTAAAATGCACACACAGATAGTAAAATTTCCAAACAAAAAGAATCATGCCATTAAAAAAATATATAAAAATAATGGTAATACCAGGCCACTCAGAAAGTATTGCGAAAAATAGTTTTTATATATGGGAGACTGGCCGGTCAGAATCTTTTTCGAAAATATGATTACTTGTAAGTAAAAATATGTGTGTTCCATTTTCAAAATTTCCCTCCACATTTTTTGCGAGCCAATTCAAAGTATCGTGTCTTACTGAAAAATGGATCTGCGCCGGGAACATTTTAGAGCTATGATTTTTTACGATTTCAAGTGTCGCCTGAAACCGGATGAATCGTTCGATAGACTTCAAATGGCATTTATGGATGAAGGCCCCTCCAAGGCAACCGTGTATCGTTGGTATAACGAATTTAGGCGCGGTCGACCAACCTTGGGGGATGAAGAAAGAAGCGGTCGCCCTTTGACGGCTATTACGGAAGAAAACGTGCTAGCAGTGAAAAATTTAATCCAAGATAATAGGCGAATTACATATCAGGAGATTCAGCACATATTAAAGATTGGATCGGGAAGCGTTCACGAGATTCTACACGGGCATCTTCGCGTGAGGAGGATAGTATCGCGCTGGGTGCCGCACTACCTCACCGACGCTCAGAAGCAGGCCCGGGTGGAATGGTGCCGTGATATGCTGAACAAATTTGAAGCAGGCTCGTCTCGGCGTGTTTACGACATCGTAACAGGTGATGAGTCCTGGATTTATCAATACGATCCAGAAACCAAGCGCCAGTCGACAGTTTGGGTGTTTCAAAATGAACCAACGCCTACCAAAGTGAAGCGATCTCGAAGCGGGGGGAAGATTTTGATCGCCAGCTTTTTTAATTTGACTGGCCACTTGGCCTCAATTCCCTTACGAGATCAAAGAAGCATCAACGCCGAATGGTATACTACCAAATGTTTACCAGAAGTTTTTTCTGTTGTGAGCAACAAGCGACCAAACACAGGGCTCCGCGGACTACTGCTCCACCACGACAATGCGCCTGCACACACCGCGCTCAAAACGAGGGACTTCCTGGACAGCACACCAGTCAAACTCCTGGGTCACCCTCCTTACAGCCCTGATCTAGCACCGTGTCACTTCTTTTTATTTCCAAAAATAAAAAATCAGCTCAAGGGGATACAATTTTCGTCGCCGGAAGATGCGCTGGCTGCGTTCGAGCAGGCTGTAAACGAGGTGTCTACGGCGGACTGGAAAAAGTGTTTTGAAAACTGGTTCAGACGCATGAATCTTTGTATAGAGGCTGGTGGAGAGTACTTTGAAAAGATTTAATAAAAATATATGTACCTGTAGAACAATTTTTTTTAGTGTCGCAAATATTTCTGAGTTTCCCACGTATTGTGTCAATAAAATTAAATGAAATGTCAGTAAAATAATAATAAAAATTTAAGTACAATAATAATTCTAATATAATAATGAAAATTTTGAAAAAGAAGTGGTCACGCCATAGAGTAACACGATTTTCGCGCGGGCTAGCGCGGTTTGACGCGTTGCTCTAAGGGTCACGCTAACTAGTCAAATTTAAAATAATAAAATACATCTTTATGTATGTATCTAAGTACCTATCTTATCCATAGTTGATACACTGGAGCATGAAGTGCCCGCCAGTGGCGCATAAATGGTCCGTCCGACCTGCTGACGACCTGGAGGAGGCTGTTGCTGCTGGCCCGCACCCTGCCCGCTATCGCGGCGGCTCGCTTGCGCATGGTGGCATAGAAGCAGCCCACGCTCACAGCGGCGAACATCCCCGACGCGCTGCAGAAGCGGGGCAACCGCAACAGCGCCCTCATCGCGTTGTTGTATTGAACGCGGAGAGCGCTTTAGGATTTCTGCGTGTATGATAGCCACAGGTTGCTCGTATAAAAAGATGTGCAGTAAGCTCGAAACAAAGAGATTTTAGCTTCTTTCGAGCAACGAGCAAACCTGCGGGCTATCATATTCGCCCTTACCGACAACGCCCTCCTCTCACGTTCAATATTAGTGTCACAATGTGACCGAGGTACTTGAATGATTGTACCCGCTCCAAGGGCACGCCGCACAGCCTGACCGGTGGAATGTCTGCCGGACATTTGGACCCAGCTTTGAACACCATAAGCTCGCTTTTTTGACGTTATAGTTAAGGCCATGATTATGAGCATACACTTCGCAGATGCTTACGAGTTCTCAGAGTCCTCCTATCGACGCGCTCAACAGCACCATGTCGTCTGCGTAGCTGATGTTGTTGAAGCAAACATCATCAACATGGCATCCAACATGGCGGCTGCTGAGCGAGACGATAAGCTCATTAATGTAGAGGTTGAAGAGCGTAGGTGAGCTTAACCCCCCCTGCCTCACCCCGCACTCCAACCTGTACGTGTCCGACAGGGCTCTCGACCACTTCACGCTGTTGACCTGGTTCCCGTACCAGTACTGTAAGATGTTGATTAGTTCTGGTGCGACTTGGGCCTCTCGCAGCTTTTTCACAGTACCGGGAAAGAAACCAGGTCAAAAGCCTTCGACAGGTCAAGGAAGCAGGCGTATACAGGCGTACGACGATCCGTATAATATCGGACGGCATGCTTCATACTCAAAATTGCACTTTCTGCGGAAAGCTTAGGCCTAAACCCGAACTGATTATCGTGCAGAGTTATAATATTATTTAAGTGAGTATTAAGCATGCCGTCAAACACCTTAGCAATAACCGTAGCTAACGAGATCGGCCTCTAGTTATTTTTGTCCGATATGTCTCCTGTCTTGTTCTTAGCAATCGGCACTACGACCGTTCTCGTTAGCTCATCAGGCAAGTAAGAGTGCCTAATGCACAAGTTGAAAAGCATGGAAAGAAGACGCGGCAGGTGAGGACCCGCGTGCTGGAGGTGCTCAATGCTGAGCCCGTCGTGTCCTGGAGACTTGCCTCTAGTCATAGATTTTATAGCTTTTGCTATTTCCTTGGCTGTAAATTTAATTTTGGGTTCCAGGTCTACACTCTGAAGGCCAGCATCAAACAACTCAGGGGAGGGAATGTTGAGCGGCTTAACACAAAAGTGGGTCTTAAAAGTATTGGCTACGTTCTTATCACCCGACACTCCATCGACACTCACTGGCAGGGCAGGCCTAAGATTGTGCTTTTTTGTAAACTTCCAAAAACCACGGAAATCTTTTTTGGTATGTTTTTCGGCTAGAATATCCATCTCTATCTGGTCTTGGTGACTTTGACACCACCTTAACGCCAAATTGAAAAGATATGGCTTTTTATGTCCTCATCTCCATACATTTATGCAAAAAATCAAAACCTACAGGGTACTTCCTGTTGACCTAAAATTATGAAATTTGGCAAGAAGCTACGTCTCACAGTACAAATAAAGGGAAAAGTCTAAAATCATTAAATATTTCAATTTTTCTCACAACTAATAGTAACCAATTAGGGTCAGCTCAAGTTTCGAGAACTTTTCTATAAAAGAGGGGTCAAGTTGGATGGTCGCGGAGTTTTTAAAAGTAAAGAGCAAAAGCTTTTAGTATATCATATGGTAGATAGGTACGGAACCCTTTGGGCGCGAGTCCGACTCGCACTTGGCCGGTTTTTTTTATGTGACAAGTGAGCAAACGAGCAGGTGGGCCACCTGATGGTAAGTGGTCACCACCGCCCATGGAGCCCGCTGTCTTATTAGTGGCATATCTTGACACTAATAAGACAGCAAAGCACGTTACCCACCCCGAGAACTAAGATGTTGTGCCTCGTGTGCTAGTAATTTCGCTGGCTCCCTCACCCTTCAAACCGAAACACAGCAGTGCAAACACAGCTATTTCACGGCAGAAATAGGCAGGGGGGTGGAGGGAATACCTAAAAATCCTTTCCACTTTGTAAACTTCATTCCTTTGAAGGCTCAGACTTCACAAACACTTCAGAAAGGAAAGTGTATAAAAATAAACAAACAAACAAACTCCATTTGGTTTAGTCTTAAATAATATAGTTTTCTTTGACTCTTTGAGGATGCTCTTCTGTCTGACTACTTCCAACACTGAGTTGTAGGAGAAGACACGACACAAAAAGAATAAAAACTCTATGTTTATGTAAACTTGCCCGATTATCCGTTTTACATAAATAATAATATGTTCTTTTTATTCTTAGTAGCCTATACACGTCCACGGATTGGCTAACTATATAGGGTGACTTTTAATTACTTCTTGATAGCAAAATAATGCATGTACTCATGATACTGAACAACTTTTCCCAAGGAACACAGATCGAAATACGTAAAACCAAATTTGACCTCCCATACAAAATGCGCTATCAGCTGATGCAGTTTTATGGGAGGTCAAAACTTGATTTTCGTATTTCGACCTATGTTCCTTGGGGAAAGTTGTTCAGTATCATGAGTACATTCATACGTTTTTCTATCAAGAACTAATTAAAAGTCACCCTATATGTGGTTGTCTTCAAATATTGCAAAATTTTCAGAAATAAAAAAACCGGCCAAGTGCGAGTCGGACTCGCGCACTGAGGGTACCGTACCACCACATAAACATAATTGTATTAGTTGAAATTTCAGTAAGTTAATGTGCTAGATTTTTTGAGTCCAACACGCGCTTGACCAAATTTTATTATTTGTTGTTATTTTATAGCTTATGCACTATAAACATACCAATTTTCAAGTTTGTAAGTGTTTCCGTTTTTAAAAATAACTAAAACCAAAATCGCCTCAGCGACCATCCAACTTGACCCCTCTCTTATATGAACGTTCTTGAAACGGGAGCTCACCACAATTGGATACCAGTAGTTGTGAGAAAAGTTGTAATATTTAATGATTTCAGACTTTTCCCATTATTTGTACTGTGAGACCTCGCTTCTTGCCAAATTTCATAATTTTAGGTCTACGGGAAGTACCCTGTAGGTTTTGCATTTTTGAATAAATGTATGGAGATGAGGACATAAAATGCCATATCTTTTGATTGCGTCATTGTAAAAAATTGAAATTTTCAGATCTTGTGTGGTTCGTGGATCCTAATATATGGTATTAATTTCAACCTTATACCTTTACCCGTTCGTGAGATAAAGGGTCTTGACAGACAGACAGACAGACAGACAGACAGACAGACAGACGGACAACAAAGTGATCCTATAAGGGTTCCGTTTTTTTCTTTTGAGGTACGGAACCCTAAAAACTGTTGCATAGTTTTAGTTTTAGGCAAAGTGCGTCGATGTTTTGTAGAATGGCTTTAAGCTGATGCTTATGATGAGTTGCACTGAACCCACTGCTCTTCTATTTTTCGGAACAGTATAGCGTGTGCGGGATAAGTGTGGCTCTGACGTTTATTTTTCCGGCGGAGAGTCAATGAACAATTTGCCTCCCCCACCTGCTACGCTTACGGTCACAGCCAGAGTTATTTTGTACGACGTATACTGGACGCTTCATACTGAATGTACTGAAAGCTTATGCTTGCATTTGTAATTTTGGTGCTTATACTTTTCCCGTGTATTGGCACCGGAAATCATGTGTTTTAATTTTTGATGCAAGAACAATAAGAACCTGCAGTGACTACAAAATTCTCGCATTGCATCTGCTCTAGAACTTAGTAGCTCAATGACTCATTAATCAACTAATCTTGGCTTTATAATGTTTATTTTTATTTACAGAAGACTTTTTCATTACATGTTTTCAGAAAAGTAATTAATAATATTTTTGTGTGATTAATTCTCTTGCTAAGTGATTAATTTTGTGTAAAGCGTAATTAAGAATATATATTTTTTTTAAGTCTAATATTTACGTTTGAAGCTTAAGAAGTAATAGAAGATTTCAAAAAAAACATTCAGGATTAAAAACACAAATTCTAATCTTTTTTACAACACGAACTTAAAAAGTCCTAATGTTGTTGCATCTAGACTCAAGAGTGGGCATGCTCTATGAAAAAACCGGTCAAGTGCGAGTCGGACTCGCGCGCCGAGGGTTCCGATATACTTTTTGTATTTTTGGAAGCAATAAAGTCCATTTTTAAGACCACAAAACTAAATTTAAATGTAAAGATTATTTGCAGATTTCTAAAAAACTGTGCAACTTAGAAAGATCGTTTTATTTTTGCTGTAATGTTTACATAAACTTCTATCAACTGTAATTAATTAAGATTTTTCCTTTCACAAACTTCGGAAATAAGGGTGGGGAATGGTGTTTTTTTTGACATTTTTCATCATAACTTGAAAACTAAGAAACGTAAAAAAATACAAAATATGTTTTAGAATGTACAAGTAAAGCGCTTTCATATAATACCCCATTTGACCACTAGGTCGCTACTAAGCGACAATATGAAATTTGCCCCCACCTATTTTGGCCCCCTTTACATGAATAATCATATTTTTTCCAAAATTCTTTCATGTGCAATTATGTTGGGCAACTATATTCTAAAACTTTTCCATATTTCAGGTCGATAGCTTGAGTGGTTGCTGAGATATAGAGGTGTGACAGATAGACAGACAGACAGACGGACAGACAGACGGACAGACAGACGGACAGACAGACGGACAGACAGACGGACAGACAGACGGACAGACAGACGGACAGACGGACGGACAGACGGACGGACAGACGGACGGACAGACGGACGGACAGACGGACGGACAGACGGACAGACAGACGGACAGACAGACGGACAGACAGACGGACAGACAGACGGACAGACAGACGGACAGACAGACGGACAGACAGACGGACAGACAGACGGACAGACAGACGGACAGACAGACGGACAGACAGACGGACAGACGGACGGACAGACGGACGGACAGACGGACGGACAGACGGACGGAAAGACGGACGGACAGACGGACGGACAGACGGACGGACAGACGGACGGACAGACGGACGGACAGACGGACGGACAGACGGACGGACAGACGGACGGACAGATGGACGGACAGACGGACGGACAGACGGACGGACAGACGGACGGACAGACGGACGGACAGGCGGACGGACAGGCGGACGGACAGACTGACGGACAGACGAACGGACAGACGGACAGACAGACGGACAGACAGACGGACAGACAGAAGGACAGACAGACGGACAGACAGACGGACAGACAGACGGACAGACAGACAGACAGACAGACGGACAGACAGACGGACAGACAGACGGACAGACAGACGGACAGACAGACGGACAGACAGACGAACAGACAAATGGACAGACAGACGGACAGACAGACGGACAGACAGACGGACAGACAGACAGACAGACAGACGGACAGACAGACATACAGACAGACAAAGTCGCGCCATAAGGGTTCCTTTTTTTACCATTTTGGTATCGGAACCCTAAAAATCAATAGCTGAAGAATACCAACTTATTTTGCTGTTGAAAACTTATTCTTTTATACAACAATGGATCTAGTTAAGCGCAACTATAAATTTTAATTAAGTACATAATCGTATATGCGCCTGCCTATTGTCTTTTAACAAATAATTTATATGAACCTACCGTCTTAATCTGTAAGCAGAAAAAATTGCCTAGGCCTAGGCCTAGCCAAGGCGACTTTCTAATTTCAAATTTTTAATTCGAGCTCGAAATATGTTATATCCGGGGTGTGCTTAAGCCTACGAATAAATAATAAGTCTATTATAAGCGCGATTACGCAAACACCATGTGTCACGCAGGCAGACACAGACAACAATAAAACCAAATGAGTTGCAAACCTGGTAGCGAAAGTGTCGCTTTGAATTAAAATTCGCAATCAAGGGCCTTGGGGAGCACGTTCACTGTGTTGTATAGTTGTATTCTGGTATAGTTTGATTGTTTGCAACTACAAGTAACGAACCTGACCGGTACTCGGGCTGCATTTTGATAAGAGCTAGGGTTGAACCTCAGCTGTAAAACTTTGAATCTAAAATACATATTATGTGTATATTACCTGAAATACAAGTTTTATCAATCGCCAGACATAAAATCAGTTATGGGGCATAACCTACCATTCTTCCTGAATGATTATCCTATCCTACTTCCTACTATTTGTTAACATGTATGGATGGATGTATGTTTGTTACTCTTTCACGTAAAAACTACTGAATGGATTTTAATAAAACTTTACAATAATATAGCTTATAAGTAAATCAGAATAACACATATTCTATAACTTATAAATCTGCGCAGACGAAATCGCGGGCACCATCTAGTACTTTATAATAACTTTTGATCCAGAACAGGTATTTATTAGATTTATATTTGGCAACCGCAAAACAAGGTTTAAGGAGAAGAAGCCTAAAGGAGTGATCACACCTAGCTGAATCCAAAGACTAATTCGGCATACATTGCTCATTGAAGCAAGGATATCGCAATTAACATAACCAAGCCTCCCAGCAATGTATGCCGAATTAGTCTTTGAATTCAGCTAGGTGTGATCACTTCTTGACGATAAGAAAAAAAGTTTATGTATTTTCATAGATCTCAAAAAGGCCTTTGATACAGTCTCTATCCCCATCCTTGTACGGAAATTAGAAAAAATCGGAATAAGAGGTACTCAACTCTCTTTATTCATGGACTATTTGACTAATAGAACAAAGAAAGTTAAACTTGATCAGTGCACCAGTGAGGACGTTGGCGTGTCATGCGGTGTATCTCAAGGTAGTGTATTAGGCCCAACGGTTTTCCTAATCTATATAAACGACCTCTGTAATATGTCCATTGAAAACGCCAATATCTTCTGGTACGCCGACGACACTGCCATTGTCTTCACTGGTCCGACCTGGGAAGCCACTAGAATTAGTGCTGAAAAAGGTATGGTTCAGGTTTCTGAATGGTTAAAACTCAATCTTCTAACACTAAATACAAATAAAACAAATTATATTTGTTTTAGTATTTATAATAACTCTCAACCAAATAATAACTTTGAAATAAAAATACATACATGTTAAATTGCAAATAATAAAGATTGTAACTGCCCAACGATAGATAAAGTAACACATATTAAATACTTAGGTATTCTACTAGACCAGAGACTGTCCTGGCTACAAAAAATTGAACAAGTAAATGGGAGGATAAGAAAGTTCATATGGATGTTCAAAACGTTAAGGCATGTAGTTCCAACTAATACAAATGAAACAGAAAATACTTCGAAAAATCTCCTCAATAAAATTTATATCGCATTAGTCCAGTCTATAATAACCTATTGTATTCCCATATGGGGTGGTGCTTCAAAAACGCACTTTCTAACAGTGGAACGAGGTCAAAGAGCCTTACTGAAGGTAATGTACTTCAAGAAACTCAGATACCTTACTGAGAGTCTATATAAAACATGTTACCTACTATCTGTTCGTAAATTATACATCTTACATATTATTTTAAAAACACATCAGAAAATAAGGTATGATCCTAATATGCAAAAAAAGAGGAGGAATGACATTTTAGTGAGTTCTCATTCAACTAGAACAACTTTTGCGAGCAATCAGTACATGTATAGATCAACCCGCTTATACAATAAAGTTAACAAAAAAGTAGAGATATATACTAAAAACTATTATGAATGTAAATCGACTCTAGTAACTTGGCTAAAAAATATAAACTATGAAGAATGTGAGGATCTCTTAAAGAAAATAACATGATATATACTACTACTTAATAGGCATACACACTGATTCACACTCGGACTCACACACGCACTCACACACACACATACACGCACTCACACGCACGCACACACACACATACGCACATACACACACACACTATATACGAGTAACTTCACTAGCACGCCTGCAATCATATATTTCCTTTACCCTTTACTGAAATGGTGTTTTCTATACTCATACATACACAAAATATAACATTTATTCAATTATTACATATATATAATATATTAAATAAATATATGATATGTTTCCAAATATATATGCTCAATTTTATATTATTTGAAACATCTTAAATTAATGTTATATATTTTAAATTCCGATGGCACTTTTACACTAGTAATACTTACTATAAAATACCTGGTTTTCTTAATTTATATATTTATATTTGTACACTCAACAGCACGTCAGTAGAAACACTTTTGGACCTTATGGCGTGGTAGTAGAGTTGAGAAAGTTTCTACCGACGAGCGGTTGACCGTACTATTCCTTAGTACCTAGATTATTTTCTTAAACTGTTTTTGTACGTACGTGCGTTTAGGAGGTGCGGGGTCTTCTGGAACAGGCTATTAAGGCTTAAAAGAAGGCCCTAGCAACATGTTTTGCTTAACTTTAAGTTTTTGAAAATAATTATTTTATTTTATTTTTTATTACTTTTATTCTTAAGTAAGACCTGTATCAGTGCGACGCGGATGTCCGACGCGGATGTCCGCGACGGACCGCAATATGTATTAAGTCATTACAGTTCATTCAGTCCAATACGGAGCTATCCACTGAATGGACGGCATAGACTTCATACATTTCCTCCTGATCCAGGCCTAAGTCTGTAAACATCCTAAATACTTTTCAATACATTTGCTCATAAAAAAGCTTTATTCGCACTGTATTAAGGTCCATAATCCAGCATATTAAACACGTGTGCTTTATCCATCATATGATCGCACAAGTTTTTATGTCTATAAAATCTATAAGGTTTAATGAATAAATAAACTTTATTCAATAATATGATCAACAAACATTCATTTCATGAAAATATTTATATTAATCAACTTACTAACAACAGACTCGTCTCTTAAGTAGCAAAATGTCCTGTTTTAAATAATTCAACTAATAGGCTGTTTGGCAGTTTGGTCGATGCCTCCTGCACGCACATGTATGTATAATCTATGTCTGTTAAACCAGCGCGCGCCATTTTTACAAATATTTGTGATATTTATTGTAATTATTTTCAAAGGTTGACTTCTACGAATAAAAAAACAGTAATTAATGTAGTTTCTCAACGTAAAAAATACTAAGACACGAAACGTTAAATTTTCCGTCGGGAAAAGAGGTAAGCAAATTTGACCTGTTTTTATTCGCAAATGTGTTGAAAAACATCGTAAAAAGCGCGTGCGCTTTGGTCATTTATCTCGGTTCCATTACGTGCACACCAACCCGCCTCGCCTACGGCTCTGCAATTCCCGAGCCTCCGTTGTAATCACCAAAATAGCGCACTTGCATTTTGATGTACTATTATTACCTTTTACTTTTTAGGGTTCCGTACCTCAAAAGAAAAAAACGGAACCCTTATAGGATCACTTTGTTGTCCGTCTGTCTGTCTGTCTGTCTGTCTGTCTGTCAAGACCCTTTATCTCACGAACGGGTAAAGGTATCAGGTTGAAATTAATACCATATATTAGTATCCACGAACCACACAAGATCTGAAAATTTCAATTTTTTACAACGACGCAATCAAAAGATATGGCATTTTATGTCCTCATCTCCATACATTTATTCAAAAATGAAAAACCTACAGGGTACTTCCCGTTGACCTAAAATTATGAAATTTGGCAAGAAGCTAGGTCTCACAGTACAAATAATGGGAAAAGTCTGAAATCATTAAATATTACAACTTTTCTCACAACTAATGGTAACCAATTGTGGTGAGCTCCCGTTTCAAGAACATTCATATAAGAGAGGGGTCAAGTTGGATGGTTGCTGAGGTGATTTTTGTTTTAGTTCTATTTAAAAACGGGAACACTTACAAACTTGAAAATTGGTATGTTTATAGTTCATAAGCTATAAAATAACAACAAATAATAAAATTTGGTCAAGCGCGTGTTGGACTCAAAAAATCTAGCACATTAACTTACTGAAATTTCAACTAATACAATTATGTTTGTGTGGTGGTACGGAACCCTCAGTGCGCGAGTCCGACTCGCACTTGGCCGGTTTTTTTACCTCTTTATTCAGCTTTGTGCTAAATCAATTCATATCAGAATTACATAAATGAGTGTACGACATTAAATTTGCAACTGTTTATTACATAGCAATTGCAATGACGTAAATCGACTGTAAAATACATTTCTCTTTCTTATGATTCATTCATTGCGTGATTCATGAACATGTTTTGTACACACCTGTAAGTAACGTTTAGTACGTTGACTATTATTTTTTGGTGCGAAATTAATGTAAACAGTTTTTCGATACATTTAATTTTGCTCAAAAAATGAACTTATAATAACATGAACGTGACATGAAACGTGATGAACGTAAACATTGCCCGTAAGTAGTTACTTACCACACGAGTGCGATTTAGTACCGTTTTAAAAAAAATCCCTAAGGCGAATGAAAAAGCATGGTAGCAAGGAGTTTTACTTTCGGAGAATAATATTATTTTAACTTATTTATACAATTTGATTGAAATTATAATTAAGAGTATATAATTAACTAGCGGTACGCCCCGGATTTGCCCAAGATCCCATAAATTAAAACACTTTCAGTATTTCCCGATTTTGAAACGTGTTTTTTTTTTTTCAAAAACGTTTAAACACACGTTTATTTCTTTTTTATTATTAGCCTAAATCCAATTTTTAGTAGGATTTCCATACGAACTTTAATCCCTTATTTCACCCCTTTAGGGGATGAATTTTGAAAAATCCTTAAACACGTACTTATTTGTTTTTATCCAGAGCTCAAAACCAAATTTATATAATTCTACCTTCACAAATGAAAGACTTATACACCAACATACGGAAAAAAACCCTCCCCCGTTTCACCCACTTAAAGGGTGATTTTTAAGAAATGCTTAAATACATGTTTCTTTATTTTTTACCAAAAGCTTAAATTCAAATTTGTGTGAATTTAGCTTAAGAAACAAAGGACTTTCATACAAACTTTCATCCCTTATTTCACTCCCTTGGGAGATGAATTTTTCAAAATCCTTTCTTAATGGGTAGTTTTGACGTGCATTAAACCTGTGTACAAAATTTCAGATCAGATCTATTGCGGTTGCGGCTCGGCGTTGATGAATCAGTCAGGACAAACTGTTTTATATATTTAGAATTACAGCATATATTAAGCCTTTTGATATTTTATTTGAACAATTCGTAAAGGCTGAATGTCATGTTTGTAAGTAGTTTTTCTCACAAATGTATTGAAAACTAGCTTAAGATACAAGTACAATAGACCTCGACTGCGTCTCGGGTTTACAAAGCGTCAACTCCTTTGTAATAAATAAACTCCTTTACAAAAAAATATAGATTAGTTAGCACCAATTTTTGTTAAATTGTTTAGTTTAATTTGAAAAAATTTGAAAAAAATTTCAAAAGTGATCTTCTATCTGCTAAGGAGACAGGGAGGCTACATCTTCGACTCCATTGTCATGGCGAGACAGATGTCAAATGCTTACCAATCGTACATAAAAACCAGGAACATAAAAAATGTTTTATTTAAGACTGTAAGCTTAGATTTTTTCTGCTGATTCACAAAATATAAAACCATTTATGGTCATTCCTCCGGTCTGTACTGACTCCAGAAGCGAGGTCAACTGTTACTCATCGCGTAACAGAAATAAGGAGTGTGTAATTCACGGTCACTTTGTTCGCTTGCTTGTTTTGTATGGGGCTTCGTGACGAAGTGGTATTGAGATAAAACAGGACTGATTTTGCATCGGCTCTGAAAGACCTGAAGTCCTTTGTTTTGATTGTTTGGTATTCTTAGGAAAATTTTAGTGTTGATTTTTGCTCAAAAAATGAACTTATAATAACATGAACGTGACATGAAACGTGATGAACGTAAACATTGCCCGTAAGTAGTTACTTACCACACGAGTGCGATTTAGTACCGTTTTAAAAAAAATCCCTAAGGCGAATGAAAAAGCATGGTAGCAAGGAGTTTTACTTTCGGAGAATAATATTATTTTAACTTATTTATACAATTTGATTGAAATTATAATTAAGAGTATATAATTAACTAGCGGTACGCCCCGGATTTGCCCAAGATCCCATAAATTAAAACACTTTCAGTATTTCCCGATTTTGAAACGTGTTTTTTTTTTTTCAAAAACGTTTAAACACACGTTTATTTCTTTTTTATTATTAGCCTAAATCCAATTTTTAGTAGGATTTCCATACGAACTTTAATCCCTTATTTCACCCCTTTAGGGGATGAATTTTGAAAAATCCTTAAACACGTACTTATTTGTTTTTATCCAGAGCTCAAAACATTTAATTTTTATCTCAGGACGTTCTGAATAAAGGCCAGGTTAAAAGTACCCTAAACCGACGAGCATGTATGAAAGGATTGATGAAAGTACAGGAAGCAAGGGAAGTATGTCAAGATCGTAGCAGGTGGAGGACTGTGGTCTCTGCCTACCCCAACGGGAAAGAGGCGTGATGTTATGTATTATATGTATGTTATGTATGATTTTAGCAGGCCTTTGTTGAGCAGGGGAGAGTTTGGAGCTGTCATGATGATGAATTTGAAGTTGATGAGTTGGTGAGATGTCTCCTATCTCTCTCTTACTTAACTCGTATCAGTATTAGGTAGGTACATTCGTCAATACGTACTTTTATGATGTCTTACTGCTAGTTGCAAAAAGCATCTTAAAAATACATACATAACATCACGCCTCTTTCCCGTCGGGGTAGGCAGAGACCACAGTCTAAAAATAAAGTTTCTTTAAATCTGTTGCCGTCACTTTCTTTGTCATCAAAACAGAAAGTGACAGGGACAGATTTAAAGGAGCTTAACCTTAAAGAAGCGTCGTGCAACTGCCTGTTAAACTTATTGTAATAGACATTAAAATTCTTTCAGTTGGATTGAATTTCACCTTTAAAAACATACATTAAAAACATTTTTTTTATTATTTACTAGCGATTTATCATCAAAAATGTTTATGATAGTCTTACACTGCGACGATACCGAGACTTTTGTTTCATATTGCACAACTTCGGTCACTATCAATCAAAAAGATTTGAACCTCGCTGCGCTCGGCTACCGGTAGTGTCATTGGGGATTTTCTATTCCCACGACACTACTATTCTCATTGGCTGATTAGGTTCATACCACAAAATTAAATTTCATACATACATACATAACATCACGCCTTGTTCCCGTCGGGGTAGGCAGAGACCACAGTTCTCCACCTGCTACGATCTTGACATACTTCCCTTGCTTCCTGAACTTTCATCAATCCTTTCATACATGCTCGTCGGTTTAGGGTACTTTTAACCTGGCCTTTATTCAGAACGTCCTGAATTTGGTCCTGGTATGTTCGCCGAGGCCTTCCCCTTCCAACGTTTCCATTCACTCTCGCCTTGTAGATCTCTTGCGTCATTCTTCCTTCATTCATCCTCTCTACATGACCAAACCATCTCAGCATCCCTTTCTCAATTTTAGTCACTACGTCTTCTTTTACGCCACAACGTTCTCTTATCACACTATTTCTAATCCTGTCACTCAATTTCACACCAATCATTCTCCTCAACGCTCTCATTTCTACTGCATTAATTCTACTTTCATGTTTTTTCTGCCATACCCAGCTTTCACTGCCGTACATCAGTGTTGGTACCAAAACGCCTCTATGAACAGCCAGACGATTAAAATAAAATTACCCGTGGATTATCCTATTTCCAATGACAGTACTGCAGATAGTCTTGGAGTTAAGAGCAAAAACATTACCTACTTATTATTAGTGTTATCGCACGTATCGGCAGGATATGGGCGCAATATTTATTTATTTATTTTTATTTATTTTGGAGAAAAAACAGACAGTAGCGTATATAAGGTCTAAATGAATAGAGTTAAATTAATGTGCTTAACACTACCTCCATGTACATTTCTCGCTTAGAGTTAGAAAATAGGGATTGAGAAGTATACAAAAAAAACTCATACTTTAATAACAAATAGTGCTTTGTGCTCGCAAACATCCATTTGTTGGTGAAACCATATCCATTATTATGTAAGATCAGAACTGGGAAGGTCGACAAAGTTGAAACCAGTAGAAGGAAGGAAGACGCAGACACATTCAGATGTCAGTATTAGAAACCAATATATTGCGGATCGGCACGATATAGCGCAATATCGGCACCGTCGTCTCGTTATCGGGGGTTCCCTACTTTACTTAGAAAGTATCATGTAAAGTATCATGTCGGCATTGTCGTGATGGACAAACGGCGTAAATAGTTAACCTTATTGATTGTGATAATAACTTCACAGGGTGGGTGATGGATGGAGAACAGGAGGTTCAACCCGAAAATGTATGTACATTCTGTGACATTATTTGAAAGCACCTGTAGGTCTATAAAACGCCTCTATGAACAGCCAGACGATTAAAATAAAATTACCCGTGGATTATCCTATTTCCAATGACAGTACTGCAGATAGTCTTGGAGTTAAGAGCAAAAACATTACCTACTTATTATTAGTGTTATCGCACGTATCGGCAGGATATGGGCGCAATATTTATTTATTTATTTTTATTTATTTTGGAGAAAAAACAGACAGTAGCGTATATAAGGTCTAAATGAATAGAGTTAAATTAATGTGCTTAACACTACCTCCATGTACATTTCTCGCTTAGAGTTAGAAAATAGGGATTGAGAAGTATACAAAAAAAACTCATACTTTAATAACAAATAGTGCTTTGTGCTCGCAAACATCCATTTGTTGGTGAAACCATATCCATTATTATGTAAGATCAGAACTGGGAAGGTCGACAAAGTTGAAACCAGTAGAAGGAAGGAAGACGCAGACACATTCAGATGTCAGTATTAGAAACCAATATATTGCGGATCGGCACGATATAGCGCAATATCGGCACCGTCGTCTCGTTATCGGGGGTTCCCTACTTTACTTAGAAAGTATCATGTAAAGTATCATGTCGGCATTGTCGTGATGGACAAACGGCGTAAATAGTTAACCTTATTGATTGTGATAATAACTTCACAGGGTGGGTGATGGATGGAGAACAGGAGGTTCAACCCGAAAATGTATGTACATTCTGTGACATTATTTGAAAGCACCTGTAGGTCTATAAAAAAGCAAAAATTATTTATTTAGGTTGGGGATCAACAACCGACAACAAATACAAATAATTTACATTTCCAAAAAGGGTTCAACCCAAGAATCTTTAGCAAAAACCCACTAAACACTCGGCTCCACAGCCCTGCGAATAGTTCTGACGTAGAAACGAACGGGCGGATGCTCGGAATAACTTAAACAATGCGTCTGAAATCTTGTCTAACTGCCTGACATACCGAATGTTCAATTCCCGTCTGTGGCTTGGAGCTCGATCCAATCTACCACCTTCATTCCACACGAATCTTTTTCTAAGGAGAAGGTATATAGAGTTTTATTTTACAAACTATAACCGTTTTAAAAAAAATCCCTAAGGCGAATGAAAAAGCATGATAGCAAAAAGTTTTACTTTCTGAGAATAATATTATTTTAACTTTATGTAAAAAATCAATAAAACTGGACAACTGATTTATACAATTTGATTGAAATTATAGTGGAAAAGTGTACTAAGTAACAAGACAAGAAGGAATCGATGCACTCACAAATGCAATAGGTGCATTTTTGATGAATGACTTATTAAGACTGCATATTTAATTTACCCAGTTAGGTTCATTTCTCACGAATAAGTTGATACCCTGTATAGCAGAGCAGGGCGCAAACAATGAAAAAGGTAAAGAATTTAGAGTTGGTATTTAAAAGAATGAGTTTCTTTTTTTTTTCGTTGGAATCGAAATGGAATGAGGAAACGAAATGTTCAGTATTTCAAAAGGCTTAATACTTTTTATCGGTCCTTCAGATAGCTGATAAAAATATGATTCTGATGGAAGAAAATTCCATGCAGGGTCGCCGCGTCTGTGAGGTCTATCTCCCACGAGGATTGAAAAGTGGGCGCGAAATTCAATGAAAGTTTTGTAAAATTGGGATGGTTATACAGGGTGTTAATTTGATTGCGTGCCATAGCTTAGAAGGTGGATCAGTAACGATAAAGGAACTAAAAAAATAAAAAAAAATCCTACTTATTTTTTTTTAACTCTATTGAAACTAAACTAACGCGGAGGGCAATACGAGTAACCCGGAGCACCGCACTATCAAAAGCGCGCGAAAGAGTTTCAGTTATGTATGTGCCTACCTTATCCACATATACTGCGTACCAGTGATGCTCCGTCCGGGTCATTGCCCTCCTCGTTCGTTAAGTTTCAATGGAGTTTTAATTTTTTTTTTCAAGTAGGATTTTTTAAAATATTTTTTTTGTGTTCCTTTATCGTTACTCAAACACCCCCTAAGCTATGGCACGCAATCAAATTAACACCCTGTATAATAAAGACTACTGATTCACGATGTTCGCTTGCCTGAAGATAGGATCTAAAAAAAAGTGTCTCAAATTATTCAAATTAGAAAAAAACTACGGAGCTTATGAAGAGTGCATTTGCTGGTCTTGCACTAAAGTTACATTTGTATCGTTATGACCATAGAATACATGAAACAGAGTTAGAAAGGCGAAGTAGGCGGGCCCTGCGTGCCACGGATAGGTCCGTAGGACGAATAAACGTCAAAACCTCAAAATGACCCCTTCAGTCATTTGCTCGACTCAATGGCGTAAAGAGCAGCGACGTATTTTTTAAGAAAATACCGTTTTGTGCGATATTATCACGTCGAGCTCACAGCAAAGATAAAAATTAGCAAAATGGAGGCCTATTGTACCACCGATAACCATTTAGAATACATTTTTATCCACTATATTTGTTAAAACAAAAATATTTTTAGCCGGTCGAAACCAGAGCAAAAGTGCTTCCAAAAATACATCGATATCGATAAATTTCTGTATCCTTAAATACGGTAAATTTTTGATTGCTTGGATTTGGCTCTTTTGACTTTTTCGATTCACCAGTAGACGACAAATAGCTAGCGGTTTTTTTATGTAGTGAAAATATAATTCATCGTGTAAATGTGTGCAAACTGGCGACACCGGTTCTCGTACAAAAGTGTCAGCATTGCCTTTCTAACTCTGTTTCATGTATTCTATGGTTATGACAGCTGATTTTGATATTTGCCTATAAGTGTTGAATATTGATTCAACTATGATTCAACCAGCAGTATTTCTGTTTCGCCACGTATTATGTAACAATGAAATGTAAGTTACATATAAACAAATGTGACGTGTGAGGAAACTAAGTTTATTACTTATTACAACCGATGTCACAAAATCAAGTTTGTCCGGCATTTATACAAGAAATTTATATTGTAAGTTTTTGAGAAAATTTTGCCGTGTCCCTTATATTCCTAAATGGAATTGCAAACAATCTTAAAATTGAAATAAAAAAAAACCGGCCAAGTGCGAGTCGGACTCGCGCACTGAGGGTTCCGTACCACATAATCATAATTGTATTAGTTGAAATTTCAGTAAGTTAATGTGCTAGATTTTTTGAGTCTGACACGCGCTTGACCAAATTTTATTATTTGTTGTTATTTTATAGCTTATGAACTATAAACATACCAATTTTCAAGTTTGTAAGTGTTCTCGTTTGTAAAATAGAACCAAAACAAAAATCGCCTCAGCGACCATCCAACTTGACCCCTCTCTCATATGAATGTTCTTGAAACGGGAGCTCACCACAATTGGTTACCATTAGTTGCGAGAAAAGTTGTAATATTTAATGATTTCAGACTTTTCCCATAATTTGTACTGTGAGACCTAGCTTCTTGCTAAATTTCATAATTTTAGGTCAACGGGAAGTACCCTGTAGGTTTTGCGTTTTTGCATAAATGTATGGAGATGAGCACATAAAAAGCCATATCTTTTGATTGCGTCGTTGTAAAAAATTGAAATTTTCAGATCTTGTGTAGTCCACGGACCTTAACATTCATTATCAATTTCAACCTGATACCTCTACCCGTTCGTGAGATAAAGGGTCTTGACAGACAGACAGACAGGTAGACAGACGGACAACAAAGTGATCCTATAAGGGTTCCGTTTTTTCTTTTGAGGTACGAAACCCTAAAAAGTCAGAATAAAACGCTTACACAGATATTTTTTTCGAATTTCTAATTTACTTTTTAATTGTATTCACTTCTGAAGAAAACCATTTTAAAAAGTCTTGACTTATTTTGCTGCGCTTTATTTTAATTTTTCAGTCTGTAAAGTTAATTGTTTGTTCACGTTCTGTAAATAACTTCTAGATTCTCGATTTTTAGATTTCTTTTGAATGAATTTGCTACGAGTATTCTGATATTGATGAAGATGTTTGACAGTCTAGCTGATTTTTTTTTTCATCTCTCAGGGGACGTGAATTTGAGCGTCGAGTGTAATTTTTTTAATTTCCTTACATTGACGCCTGTTCTGGTGAAAGCGTGTGTTTTTTACATACACAAAATTAAAAATAAGCGATGGGCACATGGGGATTAGAAAATCCTGTATCGTGTGTGCCGGACATAAAATATATGTACACAAAAACACACCCAGGTCCGGGAATAAATACCTAAACTCATAATTCAGTTATCTGTCCCTACTGAGTATCGAACCCAGAATCTTTAGCGCAGAAGGCAGCTGCACTACTACGCCACACGGGCTAACCTCTTGGTTAAATCTCTTGTTCAAATGGTTAGCATTGGTTATTGATCGTCTATTTTTTTCCACATGACGATATTTGGTGTATGAAGTGACCTGACTTACATTGCGGTTGTAAGATAAATGAAGACTGAATAAAAATCTGTTTACTCTTTGTGTAAGAAGAGATTTGGACTTCATGAACTTCAAAGACCTTCAAACACTCGACCTGCTCAGGTGGAGATCTCGCCATTCTTTTAACTTTATGAGAATGTCTTCAACATACTATTATGTTCTTCCATCTTTTACTTTGTAGCGGTAATGTTTTGCTCAACCGCGTCAGCACATGTCACATAATAGTCCTTTCATGTTACAAAGTTTTTTATGTGTGTTTAGGTATGAATAATACCGCTACATTGTCTTTTAAACTTTAAGAATAATTTCTTAATGTAACTTTGTAGTTTTACGGAACGAAGTTTCCGGCGTTTTTTTTTCTTCGTTTAATTTTAAAAGTTTTATTACACTGTGCAAGGAAATAATAATTTTTATTTTCCAAATTTAAGACCTAAATTTTCGATATCGAAAGCAACATCGATACTACTTCGAACTCTTCGAAGCAGTCAATTTCAAAACTTCGTTCTTTGACAATACAGTATAATATTGGTCAAATGACTCGTCAAATCAACAATTATCGCGTCTTTCATTATCGCTATAGTCCTTCCTTTTTGTTTACTTATACAGCAGCAGTCGACTACCTATAAACGCATTTACAGAGGCCGGTCGTCGTTAAAGAGATAAAAAATACACGTCATTGAGATGTGTTGTTTTCCCTTCTTTTTATTTGATATGCAATCTTTTATTTATATACATTCTTTACTAGCTGTGCCCGCGGCTTCGCCCGCGTGATATTCAGCCAATGTGCAGTCTCTCCCTCTCCCCCTCCCTCACCCTCTCCCACTCCCTCTCTCTCTACCTCCATCCCACTCCCTCTCCTTCTCCCTCTCCCTGCCCCTAACCCTACCCCTACTCCTATCCCTATCCTTAACGCCGTCTTAACCGCTATCCCTATCCTTATATAAACATAGAAACAACACCCATATTGAGTTTTAGACATTTTAACCCTATCGCACCCCAACCCCATCCCCAGGGGATGATGGTATTTTACGTCCACCACCTTAGATTTCAAAATTGTTGTAGTTTTCGTAATCAGCGATCCGATAAGCCATACAAACGACACCCATATTGATTTTTAGACATATCAACCCTATCGCAACCCAACCCCATCCCCGGGGGATGATGGTATTTCACGTCCACCACATTGAATTTCAAAATTGTTTTAGTTTTCGTAATCAGCGACCCGATAAACCATACAAATGATACCCATATTGGTTTTCAGACTTTTTCACCCCATTTCCCTCTTTAAGGGGTTGAATTTGGGGTGGAATTTCAATAACAGAGATTTTTTTTTATTTAAAATGGTCTTACTCTTGACCTCAATCTAGTCTTGAAGACAGAGATGAGGTCAACGATGGAACGAGCTTACCCAGAAGAAGCCTATTCACTCGCGACTTGAATAGATTCGGGTTATATGAACTCGGGAGCACAGACGCAAGCCGAGAATTCCACTCTTTAGCCGTGCGCATCATAAAAGATGTTTCAAAGCGCTTTGTGCGAATGTGCGGAATATCAACCAAGTATGGGTGATATCCTGCAGTGCGTCTGGACTCCCGATGGTAGAAGAGAGATGGTGGAATAAGCTCGTGGAGCTCTAGAGCACACTCTCCGAAGTACAATCTGTAGAAGACCGACAGACATGCAACTTTGCGACGGTGGGCCAGACTGTGAAACTTGGTTTTCACCAGCATCTCATCACCAACGAGCTTCTTGGCTCTGCGGTCTATCGAGTCAAGTGCGGCTAGTTGGTATTTGGCTGAGCCATCCCAAAGGTGACAGCAATTCTCCATGCACGATCGGACTTGGGCTTTACATAAAACTAGAAGCTGTCCAGGAGTGAAGTAACGCTTAACCTTCTTGAGGATGCCCAGCTTTTTTGCCGCAGTTTGGGCTTTTGACTCAATGTTAGCGCCGAAGTTCAGGTTTGCACACAACTTCATGCCAAGTAGGTCGATGCTGTCGGTAACTGGTACAGTTGTACCTCGAAAAGTAGGAGCCAGATTGAATGGACTCCTTTTGGCGGTGAACAGACACGCCTGCGTTTTGGTGGCGTTGAAACTCACTAGATTTTTGTCACCCCAGTCGGAGACAAGACTTAAGGTTGAGTTTATACGCTGGACCATGGCCTCTCTCAAAGAACGTATTTCGACACTGCTGGCTTTTGCGCTTGACACATATCTCTTGACGACAGTACTGTCATCTGCGTACCCAACAATACTAGGACCAAGTAGGTCGTTGATGTGCAGCAGGAAAAGAGTCGCAGAGAGAACCGACCCCTGAGGAACCCCGGCATCAATAGCCATGAGGTCAGAGGAGCAGCCATCAAGGACTACTCGGATCGACCGTTCGCTCAGAAACTCAGAAATCCAAGAGCAAAAGTCAGCGGGAATGCCGTATGCAGGAAGTTTGCTCAGCAGACTTGTATGTTCCACAGAATTACAACCCTAATGCCTAAATAATAAATTTAGTGGATATTACTTTGAAATAAAGGAGTTTCAACTTCTTCCCCCTTTTCACAGATTAGGGTGTGAAATTTTCAAAAACCCAGACACACGTAAAACTTCATTTTTAGTCGTCAGTCTACATAAAAATTTTGAAGATCATGACTTTAAAACTGATGGACTTTTATACAAACTTTCATCCCTTATTTCACCCCTTTAGGGGATGAATTTTGGAAAATTCTAAAACACTTACTTTTTTATTTTTTACCAAAAGCTTAAATACAAATTTCTATAATTCTACCTTTAAAACTAAAAGACTTATAACCCAACATACGGAAAAAAATCATCCCCTTTTTCACCCCCTTGAAGGATGATTTTTAAGAAAAGCTTAAACACTTGTTCCTTTATTTTTTACCAGAAGCTTAAATTCAAATTTGAGTAAATCTAGCTCAAGAAACAAAGGACTTTCATACAAACTTTCATCCCTTATTTCACCCCCTCGGGAGATGAATTTTCCAAAATCCTTTCTTAGTGGGTGGTTTTGACGCACATAAAACCTGTGTACAAAATTTCAGATCTGTATCTATAGCGGTTACGGCTCGGCGTTGATGAATCAGTCAGTCAGTCAGTCAGGACATGCTCTTTTATATATTTAGATTGCACAAATTTACAAACAGAAAGTTACATACAAAAGGACATTAACAAAGGCGGGCTTATCTCTAAAAGAGATTTCTTCTAGCCAACCCATGGTAGTGAGAGAGAGAGTGTTCACTAGCGGGACGCAAAAAAAAAGATTCTTATCAAGCGGGTTTACCTAACCTATTAATTATTGAACTATAATGTAGTTTCGAAATGTTATTTCCAAAGCACCTACTTTTTAACAGTTTTTCATGAAACAAAACCGTTTTACTTATCCATTAATGTGACTATTCCTCGAAAGTCTGGCCACGAAACCTTGACGAGCTATTGCGAGTAATCATTATAATTTAATGCATTTCCCAAAATTGGTCACGAAATTTCGAGGAAAGTCGGAGCAATAAATTAGCTTAGGATGTTTTTTCGGAAAGTTAGGGGAAGCCCAGCAGTGGGAAAGTTGGGCTGTTTAAGATAAGATAAGATTTGATATAATCTTCATGCCTTATAATAATAATAAATAATTAAAAAATAATTTATTCACTTACACAGTACATTACATATTAATTAGAGGTCATCAATTTTAGGTATTACAATTACCAGGTATAATGACAAAAGCACCTGGCAGACCGAGCTTCGCTCTATAATAGCCGCCTCAACATTAAAATATGATCGGATGAGCAAGCTATGCTACCCGCCAACAGATGGCGCTGTAGGTTGTGGTATTTTAAAAAATGCTTAAAAACTCGGGGATAACGAATTTTCCCAGACATGAGACCTAGCTAGATGGATTTCTCGCCCCCGAAAACCCCCGTATGGTAAATTTCATCGAAATCGTAAGAGCCGTTTTCGAGAAACCTATTACAAATATATATATATACCTACAAATATTGCTCATTTAATAGTATAGGATATTACATTAGTCTTTAGTTTTTTTTTTGTGGTTTACTTAACTGCGGTAGCGAAAAGGTTTACTGGCCCAGCATTGACCGCAGTGGGTTATCTGTAGATACAGCGGTGCTGGCAAGAATAGTACCAACCCATCTCTACCCGTGGGCGTAGTAAGAGGCGGCTAAGGGCTTACGAACCAAAGGATGGGCAGCAGCATCTTTCTGTGAACCATCTTACATACTGCGGTCACCAACAACAGCGGTCGCCAGCCGCAACGCTTAAAAGCGTGGTAAATCCCGTCCTAAGGTTTTTTGGACCTGATATCCGTTTGCCCACTTATTAGTGAGGTCAAAAGCAGTTTTTGTTCTACGACTTTGCTAACAACGCACAAAAAAATTTCAACTTCCCACACAAAGATTTTGTATGAGTACTTGAAAATTTTTTGTGTGTTGTTAAGTAGTAGAACAAAAGTTGTTGATTTTGACCTCACTATAATAAGTGGGCAAACTGATGTCAGGTACAAAAATAACCTAGTATGTATAAAGGGGAATTCGATCGGTGGTATTTTTTAGTAAAAAGACAAGTCATACCAGACTAGAAACATTACTATCCAGTGAAAGTTAAATCTCCATTAGAACTGATTCATGTTTTTGTTTTGATCGCTTCCACCAGACTGAACCTTTTACTATTTCAACTTACTTTAAAACTTTCAGTTTCTTGGAATTTTAATTTATTGAAGCATTTTAATGATAGATTACTTGCATTTATCGTTTTTGAACGCTGGGTAGATCTATTGCCCCATCACATCAAAGACGGTTTAGTTGTATTGTTTGCGGACGATACTACAGTTGTGTTGTGTGGTCGTGATTACGAACAACTCAACATGAAAATTAACCACACATACAATCAGCTATGTGAATGGTTCAACTCAAATGGATTAGTACTAAATGCAACTAAATCTAATATCATTATTTTCTCTGCTAAAGCTATTGAAAAACCACTTTGTATTAATTGTCCTGTCTCAGTATGTAACACATGTAAATTTCTGGGATTTACACTGGATTCAAACATAAACTGGAAGAACCATATAGACGCGCTTTGCGATAGACTCAGTAGTGCCACATACGCTTTACGCAAATTAAGACCTATCGTCTCTGAAAACGTATTACGACAGATATATTTTGCATATTTCCATTCCATCCTCTCATATGGCATAATGCTATGGGGCTACTCGACAGACTCCAAGAGAGTATTTGTCTTACAGAAGCGTGCACTGCGGATACTAGCAGGGATCAAAACACGGCAAACGTGCAGGTCCTTATTTTATAAAAATGGGATAATGACCATGGTCTCCATGTACCTGTATGAGGTAATCTCTTACGTGCGCCGAAATATAGATTATTATAGCACCCGCACAGGTGGAGGCCATTCGTTAAGAAATGTGGGAAGACTTGCTAGCGTCCCTCGCCGAACTGAGCTGGCGTCAAAAAACCCGCGTGTGATTGGACCTTATTATTACGAGCGACTACCGGCAGACTTGAGGAACTTGACCAACAATAACACCTTCTATCGGCAATTAAAAAACCTTTTGTTGGATGATGAATTTTACACTGTAAATGAATTTATCTTAAAATATAAATGAATAAGCGACTGTCGTAGACTTATATTTAAATTCTTTAATAAAATAAATATTTAATGTTAAAATCAAAATAATTAATTGACATTTTTATCTTGACATTTAATTTTTATTTAATTATTCAATACTTTTCAGTATCGTTTATTTTATTAGTTAATTTGACATTTTATATTTATTTTGACATTGAATATTTTTATTATGACTATAAGATGATTTTGTATTTGCCGCCTTTTGACATGTTTGTATTTCTTTATTGATTATTTTTTGTTTTTATATTATTTGACGATCATATTATTCATTGACATCTGAACAATTTATGTAATTTTGAATTTGATAGTATGAAATAAATAAATCTAATCTAATCTATCAATCTCTATAACTTTTACTTGTAAATTGCATTTAAACCATTAATGCTGAATGTAGTTTTTAATATATTTGCACATAAGTTTTAATTCTTTTGACTAAGCAGAACACTTTTTAGGATGTCGCTAAAGCTGGTTTTTTAAATTACAATAAATTTCATTTGAAGAATGCCTCGCATGAAATTTCATGTATTATCCTATACTAAATAACTAACGATTTCGATGATATTTACCATACGGGGGTTTTCGGGGGCAAAAAATCTATCTAGCTAGGTCTCATGTCTGGGAAAATTCGTTTTCCCCAAGTTTTCAATCATTTTTAGGGTTCCGTACCTCAAAAGAAAAAAACGGAACCCTTATAGGATCACTTGTTGTCCGTCTGTCTGTCTGTCTGTCTGTCAAGACCCTTTATCTCACGAACGGGTAAAGGTATCAGGTTAAAATTAATACCATATATTAGGATCCATGAACCACACAAGATCTGAAAATTTCAATTTTTTACAATGACGCAATCAAAAGATATGGCATTTTATGTCCTCATCTCCATACATTTATTCAAAAATGCAAAACCTACAAGGTACTTCCCGTTGACCGAAAATTATGAAATTTGGCAAGAAGCTAGGTCTCACAGTACAAATAATGGGAAAAGTCTGAAATCATTAAATATTACAACTTTTCTCACAACTAATGGTAACCAATTGTGGTGAGCTCCCGTTTCAAGAACATTCATATAAGAGAGGGGTCAAGTTGGATGGTCGCTGAGGCGATTTTTGTTTTAGTTCTATTTAAAAACGGGAACACTTACAAACTTGAAAATTGGTATGTTTATAGTGCATAAGCTACTGTACGTCACTCTACTCGGGAGCCCTGTGGTTTGCATATGCTCAAAAGTCTTACAATGCTCTACGGATCCAATACAACAATGCGTTCAGGGTGTTGTTGCGATTGCCGCGATTTTGTAGCGCGTCAACGATGTTCGCCGAGGCGCGTACTGACGGGTTCGATGCTGTTTGGCGGAAAAAATCCGCATCGCTTCTGCGCAGGCTGCGCGACAGTCATAACACCATCCTGGCAATGATAGCTGCCCGGTTTGATAACCCGCTCGTGTGGGCGTTGGTTAAACGGACCAAATCCTGCTTAGAAATTAAGTACTAACATAGGTTAAGATTATTGTTACTAACAAGATGGACCTTTTGTAGTTGTCTGATGAATAAATGATATTATTATTATTATAAAATAACAACAAATAATAAAATTTGGTCAAGCGCGTGTCGGACTCAAACAATCTAGCACATTAACTTACTGAAATTTCAACTAATACAATTATGATTATGAGGTGGTATGGAACCCTCGGTGCGCGAGTCCGACTCGCACTTGGATGTTTTTTTTTAAAATACCGCATCCTACAGCGCCGTCTGTTGGCGGGTAGCATAGCTTGCTCACCCGATGATATTTTAATGTTGAGGTGGCTATAATTATAGAGCGAAGCTCGTTTGCCCAGGTACGTAACTATTTAGTAATCTGTGCAGGTACTACCTATCTAAATGTGAATCTAAAAGCTTTCGATCATTAATAATAAATATAAATATTTGTCCTTTCCCTTGGATACGGAGCAAGCCACGGGTTTTTTTCCCACTATGGCGCCACATTGTTTGTGAAGCGATGTAGTTTAGCTGACGTCATTAAGAGATTTTAATATCCAACAATGAAAAAACCATTTTGACTTTGTCTTTGGCAATTGCGTTTTTTACCCGACTGCGGCGAAGTCCAAAAGTAGGGTTATGTGTTTGGCCTGTATGTATGTACGTATGTATGTACGTATGTCCGTTTCTTTGTTCCCTCGTAACTACTAAACTGCTGAACCGATTTTAATGAGTTATACTTCGTTAAATTTGACACTGACTCTGGTTTCTTAAAATAATGAAAAGTCAGGCCAAATATAAAGCATCTTAAATAAAAAAAAATCCTATAAACCTATCAAATGGGGTATCAAAATAAAGGGCTTTAAGAATCGATCACAAAAATTTATATGCTCAAGCAAATGTTTAAAAATAATTTGACGAAACACATCTGAAGACCATAACATAAAATATTATTCACCCGACTGCGTAACAGATAAAGACAGGAAAACAAGCCAAAACCGCATACCAATTTAATAACTAGTTTTTAATTTAATAACTTTTGCTTTAATAAGAGGTTTAATTCCTACCTTGATTCCAATCGTAACCTCTCACCCACGCCTATTAAGTTTTAATCCGCAAAATTGAAATTAAATCCCTCTAGGTTTAGTTCCATCCTCCACAATATTGCGTCGCGACACCTCTCCAACTAAATTTAAAGAGCATTTTAGTTCTATAATCGTTTTATTAAAGTTTTAAATTAGTTTTTAGATTTCGATTACCAGATTTACGTTTTCTGGCTCTGCTAGCGTGGTTTTCAATTATATTGTATACAGGGTTTTGTAAGAAAATTTGAATTTTATTTACATTTTTATCTTAAATTATGCTATTCAAAATTCATCAGCAGATCGATAGATCAATTAGTATGGAAAGTCAAGTCATTATTTGTAAATTTATAAACCCGTAAAACTGAAGTTGTTGCCAGTAGTCTCTAGAATAAAATCTTGGAAGAGTAAAGGTTGATATAAAAAAATAGCCTTAATTAAAGTCAAACCTGTATTATACCTGTATAAGCAAAGAAAAGCGCGTTGTGTTTTTATATTAGTTTTTTTTTTGGCATGTGAAACCATGTAAGAAAATATTGCATTTCTAGTTCTTTTGACAGGCTATTTCGGCATCGCGAATTTCTCTTACTCTATCCTTGATAATATTGTAACCATTATTTAGATAGCGACATTCGAGCAAGACGAATAAAAATAATACATTCATGGTCCTGATTATGATTCGTAATATACGAGTAATGTGCCATTTTACTACGGCTACGACGTAGCAGTTTTTCCGCTACGGAAGAGAGTGTAGGCGCTTCGTAGCGAAGCAACCGGAAACTTGAAGTTTTATTCACAAATTTTGGGAATATTTAAAAAAAAATTATACTGAAATAAGATCTTTGCCTACTATAGTCAAAGTCAAAAGTCAAAGTCAAAATCGTTTATTCAGTGTTGGATATTAAAATCTCTTAATGACGTCAGCTAAACTACATCGCTTCACAAACAATGTGGCGCCATAGTGGGAGTCGATCAATTACCTGCTGAGGCAGCAAATTTAACACGTTAATGAAATACCTATTTCTATGTCTGCGCAAATCTTTAGCATAAGTCATTGGTATACTACGGAACATCCACCGATAAGCATTTGAACCAAATAATAGCATTGCCGCAACGGTGGTTGATTTTTGAAAAAAAATGCCTAATTTGAGCCAATTTGACTGAAGTAAGTAATCAAAACAAAATGATGAACCTATAGATGTAGATGGAAATTCCGGAGACAGTCAAGCCATGGTATACCGGGACCAGGACATGGGCTTGCAGACTATTCTGAAAGATAAAGGTTTTTAACAATGGAAGCGACATAGTGACATGGTATGTTTTTTAATATCAAAAATGAATGTTACCAAAACAAACTTCCTTCAAAATAGAATTTATTTTAAAAACAAACCTTAAAGCATTTAAAGTGGTTCCCCGTAGTTGGCAGTTGAGACGATATTCAACATGAGTCTATTTAGAACAGAATGGCGTTGAACCTGTAGACGACTGGAAGAGGGTTCTATACAGGTTGAACTGGCTACATACGGCTAGGAAGATTGGATTTGAATTAATGAAATTATTCTTTTGGGTAGCCCTTAGGGTGTGCGTATGCTGAGATGCAGATTGAGCAGCATAGCACTGTATAGTATTTTTATCCTTCAATTTTTTTCTTTTCGTATAAATGGGCTTACTCTTGACCTCGATCTAGTCTTGAATACAGTGATAAGGTCGACGATAGAACGAGTTTGCCCAGAAGAAGCCTATTCACTCGCGACTTGAATAGATTCGGGTTATATGAACTCGAGAACACAGACGCAGGCAGAGAATTCCACTCTTTTGCCTTGCGCATTATAAAAGATGTTTCAAAGCGCTTTGTGCGAATGTCAACCAAGTATGGGTGATATCCTGCAGTGCGTCTGGACTCCCGATGGTAGAAGGGAGGTGGTGGAATAAGCTCGTGGAGCTCTTCTTATCTTCATAATAAAGTGAGTACAAAGATTTCCTGTGCTGCACCACCTTTATCTCAACATACTCAGCCGTACTTTCCGGAATCCCCTCCCCTTTGTTTGTGAAGTGACGTAGCTTTTATAGTTTGTCCATCTTAAGAAAACAGTGAGTCATCGCTTTCCGCCGCTGGTAGTCAAGCCCCGTAACCAATCAGGTCACTTAAAATTATTAAGACAAATGCATGACTACGTGAAGGTAAGCCTTCGAAAGATGCGGTTGTTTCCTTTGTATGTTACCTAAAAAACGGAAAAAAAATTAATAATATATATTTTTTTCATTTTGCGTTTTAACTCCATTGTTATCAGTAGTGCAAACATTGATGGATAAGTCTTTATTAGGACGAGCTTCCTTTTTATTCATAAATTTATAAGAGGCGTTATGTGTTTTTGAATGAAAAAAGTAAGATGTTTTTGTATAATATACTTGTTTAGGTTGCTAGGTCATACCTACTTGATCAAAGCTACATAGTTTGAAATACATCGGATTAAATCAGGCCATATAACCCGACTAGTCATGTAAGTGGGTATAACTCAGCCACTTTTGTATCTGTGGCTTCGGTTAATGGCCCCGACACCTTTGCTGAACCTTCTAAACATCGTTACCAACATTAAAATGTCAACTCAACTTGCTTTTTGATCATATCGTGTATTTTGATGGGATTTACCAACTACAATGCTCTTGCGGCTTTTAATGAAATGTGACTATTTTGAGTTCCAATAATGAAACATCTTTCAACGAAGAAGCCTTTTGTGATATTCAAAAATAAAGAAAAAGATCCAAACATCTAAGAATTTCTTTATTAACTAGATATTTCCTGCGACTTCTCCGCATGTCAAATAAAATACATACCAGTGTCAAAGAATATATAATATTACGCTAACGCGTACCAGTGTTACTAAGTATCAAACAAAAAAGTTTCATTATAATCGGTTCAGTAGTTTTTGCGTCATGCTCGAACTAATAAACAAACAAACAAAACTTCCCTTGACCTCGATCTAGCCCCGAGGACAAAGATGAGATCGATAACGGAACGAGCTTATTCACTCGCGACTTGAATAGATTCGGGTTATAAGAACTCTGGAATACAGACGCAGGCAGATAATTCCACTCTTTAGCCGTGCTCGTTATAAAAGATATGCGAATGTGTGGCATATCAACCAAGTGCGGGTGATATCCTTCGGTGCGTCGATTGATGGACTTCTTCATTCTTCGGTGGAAGTTGTTCAATTTTATAGTATTTTCACGACGTTGGATGAAAATATTTAAGTTTGGATTTGAAGTGATGCGATTAGCTAGTTCGGTTAGGTTCAACATTATTCATCATCAGCCAAAAAATATCTCCTGATAAACAGACCTCCACTTAAAAATGACATCCGAATGTACTTATTGAGCCATATTATATGGCTTGTAGTAACTTGACTTAAGGTAAACACATTTCGGATGATGAACACAGTAGCAACTTCGGTGGTTTTAAAGGTGTAATATCATGTTTAATAACATACTAAAAGTTGGTACTGGGTTCATCGTCCGAAATGTTCTGGCCCTTTGCGACCTTAAGTCAAGTTGCTATTGATAAAAACAGTCATGGAATTCAGTCCCGTATATAAAACAATTGAGGCTTCCAAGGACCAGTTTAACCTAAACGATGCCCTTCTTTTCAGCAAGGTTATCGATAACTGTTTTGCATAATATAAGAAACTTAAATGTTATTAAGGCGTGTCTTAGCATGTCTGAAAATTATTTTATCGCAATACATTATCAAAATAACCACAAAATATTAGGTAAAAGGCACTGACGAGACGAGACGTACTAATTTGCGTTACCAAAACTTTCGCTTTTCTGAATCCAATTTGTAACACGAAACGTTAATATACAGAGTGTAATGGACGGTGTACCGAAAACTGAAAGGGCTTGCTCGATAGACAAAACTGACATTGCCAAAGAAACTCGTTTTGGAACTTCAAATAAACAACTTGTCCGTATGGTGCCGGCAAAAAAATAGAACAAACCCTTTTCTATCCGTGCGTGTCGTAAGAAGCGACCACAGGTGGCGACTAAGGGCATAAGCCCCGGCTCCGGTTCATAACCGGAGGATGAGCAGCAGCATCTTTCTGAGTATCGTACCATCTTGCATACTGCGGTCACCAACAACAGCGGTTACAAGCGTATTGTAAATCCCCTCCTAAGAAACACTGTAGGTGCTCCACACGGTGCTCCACACAGTGCTCCCTGTCCTGTAGTGGACGTTTCTTGGGATATTACGACGACTAGTCTATGCAACGTGTAAAAGAAAGATGTAATAATACTAAAGGGTGTGTATCTGCCCATGAAATTGGACAACTTTTCGGTAAGTCGAGAAACAAAACCCAATTTTACCTCTATTACAAAATGCGCTATCATAGCTGATGCAGTTTCTATGGGAGGTCAAAAATTTATTTTCCTATTTTGACCTATGTTCCTTTGGGAAAGTTGTTCAGTTTCTTGGACAGATACACATCGTTTAGTATTATCATACCTTTCCGTTATACGTTGTATAAAGGTACACACGGCCGCACATCAGTAGAAACACTTTTGGACCTTATGCCGTGGTAATAGAGTTGAAAAAGTTTCTACCGACAAGCGGTTGACCGTACCTAAATAACAAAGAGTTACCGTTTTCAAAGGAGATGTCGTAATTTACAATGGTTTCCGAACACATATTTCGTTATAGTTGGTTAGTTTTGTCTACTAAGCAAGCCCTTTCAGTTTTCAGTACACCGTCCCTTACACTCCGTATAAAGTTATCTGTGAAAACATGAAAACGCCACTCGCCAAAAAAGGTTTCTTTTCGTTTCAGAAATTAGCCGCACGAAATATTCACTGGATGTGAAATAAAATCGAGAAAGAGCGTGACAAAATTTCTTCGCCATGTGTTCCGCATGTTGGAATTACAACTTATTTGATGAAGTATGATTTTATTTTATTTATTTATTTTTATTGTCAATGACCTTACTCTTGACCTCGATCTAGTCTTGAGGACAGAGATGAGGTCAACGATGGGATGAGCTCGCGACTTGAATAGATTCGGGTTATATGAACTCGGGAACACAGAAGCAGGCAGAGAATTTCACTCTTTAGCCGTGTGCATAATAAAAGATGTTACAAAGCACTTTTTGCGAATGTGTGGAATATCAACCAAGTAAAGGTGACATCCTGCGGTGCGTTTGGACTTCTTAAGGTATAAGCAAGAATGAAAATAAGCCGCCAGCTGCTACAAAGAGTCGAGATCGGTTCTGCCATCTACTGGCTGGGTGTGGCATCAGTTGCTACGTACAGAAAAATTTCGTACTTTTGTTTTCAGCCAGTAAGAAAAAACCGGTCAAGTGCGAGTCGGACTCGCGCGCCGAGGGTTCCGATATACCTATAGTATTTTTGGAAGCAATAAAGTCCATTTTCAGGACCGCAAAACTAAATTTGTTTGTAAAGGTTTTTTGGAGATTTCTGAAAAACTGTGCAACTTAGAAAGATCGTTTTATTTTTGCTGTAAAGTTTACATAAACCTCTGTCAACTGTAATTAATTCAGATTTTCCCTTACTCAAACTTCGGAGATAAGGGGGGGGGAATGGTATTTTTTTTGACATTTTTCATCATAACTTGAAAACTAAGAAACTTAAAAAAATACAAATATATATTTTAAAATGTACAAGTAAAGCCCTTTCATATGATGCCCCACTCGACCTAGTAGCGACAATTTGAAATTTGGCCCCCCCTATTTTGGCCCCCTTTACATTAATAATCACACTTTTTTCAAAAAAATTTCATGTGCAATTAAGTTCGGCAACTATATTCTAAAACTATTCCAAATTTCAGCTCGATAGCGTAAGTGGTTGCTGAGATATAGAGGTGTGACAGACAGACAGACAGACAGAGCGGCACCATAAGGGTTCCTTTTTTTTACCATTTTGGTATCGGAACCCTAAAAAGAAGCAATCTTCTTGCAGTGAGACGTTGTAGGCTAATATTAAATAGGTGTTCAGATAAGGCGCTATCACATCCTTCCTCAAGTCCTTTCTTCTTTGATTCAGAAACTAATTCGACATACATTCCTAGTTAATGAGAGGATGTTGGAATTTACAGTATTAAACCTCCCAGCAATGTATGTTTATGTTTTGAGGGTAAAGGGGCCGGGCTCCTAATTCCCAACGGCCACTGCGACCTGTACAGATCTATTGTAGCCAACCCTTTATATTACATTTCCTCGGCCACACCGACAGCCTCAAAGAAGCTGACAATCTGCCTAGGATTGAGAGTTCGAGCATCTTCAGGGTATAGTATGTGTCCTCCCGTTTCCCGACTTCTACTGTGAGTCAGTGCATCACAGTGGCAGATCAGGTGTATAGGCGTTTCATCGTCTTCTGCACAGAATCTGCAATATGGGTTTTCGTATAGGCCCATTCTGTTTAGGTGCTTGCACAGCCTACAATGTCCCGTTAGGGCTCTTATGAGTATCCTAAATTGATTCCGATTTAGCTTGAGCGCTTCAGATGTGTATTTCTTTGAGAAGCCTCGGATTAACTGCTTTGAGTGTGAGAGACCAGCTGAACCTTGCCAAGCTAGGATGGCTTCGCACTTCGCCCAAGCTCCTAGCTGAAACCTGGTTTCAGATTTAGGTATACCTAGGACTGGCTCCGGTCCAGTAAATTTGGATCCGGAACCTTCTCTTGCCAGTTCATCCGCCACCTCATTTCCTCCTATTCCCGAGTGCCCAGGAACCCAACCTAGGGTAACTTTGTTTTATGCACCTAGCTGGTTGAGGGCTTTTATACACTCCTTAGTGAGTTTGGAGGTAATCGTATCGGATTTCAGTGACATTAGGGCCGCCTGACTGTCCGATAGGATTGCTATTTTCTTACCGGAGTAATTGAGGTTTTCGTGCGCCCAGCAATGTATATCGAATTTTTCTTTGAATTTAGAAAGAGGTGATACGAAAATAATACTACTTACCAATACCGCTTTTAAACGGTAATTAACTTTTAGCTGCTCCAGTGACATTCTGCAATTTTTTTTTTCTATTTATCAATTTTAAGTATATTTTAAACATGTCTTGGCCTTGGCCTTTACTATGCCCAAACATTCAAACTCATGTTTCTATTCAAAGTGCTGAACTCCAAAAACTTGTTTTTTTTTCAGCGGCGAGGGAAAGTGGAAAGTGTCACGAACAGCATTTGGCATTCAGCCGGCCGCCGTATTGATGCGGCAGACGGCGCTTACTTATTCATCAACGTTCCAAAACTTGTCAGTACAACCCGCCGGGATGCAGTGAGACTGACTTTTTAAACGAATAGATGCATTGAATGTTTATTTGATACCACTGGTTGTGAAGTACATGAGACGAAGAAGGTAAAAGTTAAAGAATATATCAGATGTATTATAAAATTAATAATAATGTAATCACTACTATTTGCTAAACTATCGCACGAAGTTAAGATAGCTTGTTAATAGAACATCTGACTTGAGTACAGTACTTAGTTGAGTACAACTTTCCCAATAAAACATAAACTAAAAGAAAAATAATATTCCCAATACAAGCATTGCGTCGTCGATACTGGAATTTGTATGGAACGACCAAACAATTCCTCAATTTCCCACCTATGTTTCTAAGAGAAAATTGTTCAGTTTCATGTCAGATGTTTCATTATCATGCTGTATATCAGTTGCTTCAATCGTATCGTAGTTAGAAAGGAATGAAGTAACGAAAATTAACCTATTTTGCACAACTGTAGCTGTTAGTAGCCAAATTGCTACACAAAGGAAGGTCATGTACCACGTGACATAAAAGTCGAATCCGTAGCCGTGCTACAACACCTACGCAGCTACGCCTATAATAGTACGTGGTAGTACCTTCTAGATAAAGACGTATTTTGTTATTATTATTATAATATACAAAATGTAAAAAAATATTAATCAATTAATTTAGCGTGCTACTTGAACCATAAAACTGATTAATTTTAAACACATAACACATTTTGTATCTGAGGGCTAATATTTATTTTTATAATTTCGACCCATGTTTCTTGGGGAAAGTTGTTCAGTTTCTTAGTCTAAATAATATGCTCAAATAATGCTTCTTAATTTTCTTACACACTCTTTTTATAAAATGATACAAAACAACTAATACGGGATATTTTTTATCAGTGCAATTATTTTTGTATGTTGACCATAAAAAGACGCAAGGTTTGTATGAGGAAAATATTTTTTTTAACCTAAGGATAGTTGTTAAAGTTTTTTGGTCTCTACGCAAAAAAAGCTTAAGAACTTACAAAGACAATAAAATAACCGTGTAAGTATAAAGTTTACGTTTAAGTACCACCACCAAAAACTCACATTATTTCCTTGGAAAGAGCTCAGCGGGCTATCTTAAAGGTTATGCTTAAAAAACCTTATAGATATCCTACTACTCAACTGTACAGGGAGTCACAGGTGCTAAGTGTAAGAAAACTGTACATATCAAGGGCAATCGTATGCACACACAGAGCGGTACTAAATCTGGAAAATTATGATATTCTGTTAAAACGAAGGATTTTTCAAATACCGATAAAAAGTGTAAAAACAAAGTTCGCTACTCGATTTCCTCCCTATATGTTTCCTTTTCTATACAACAAAATTCAAAAATTACACGATATGAGACTCTTATCGGTACAGGAAATAAAAAGAGAAATCAAAGAAATACTGTTGACTGTAACTTATGATGAAACTGAGAACTTGCTGTTACCTATGGAATAGAGACCCCTTTTAAAAGTTAAGCACACACAAACACCCACACACTCATACACGCACTTACTCTTACACAAAAACTCACACACTCACTTTGCATGCTATTTAAAATGCTAATGTTAATTAATAGTTTAATTTTTCTTTTGTTACGAACCTAACTTTTGTTAAAATGTTAGTCCCTTTTGAAATCCTATTGGTCGTAATAACCACGACACAGGCCTAGCCTAGTGTGATTGTTAGAGTTTAATTTGTTTTTGTAGGAAGGACAGTATAATAAACGATTTTGTATTTTTTATTTTTTCATGAATTCTATATAATATTAGGAATTATCGAAGGCTTCGCCACACTTGTTTTATTTGAGTGTGAGAAATCTGTGAGGTTGATACTCGTAAACCTAGTCGCGTCCACCCGATTACAAGCTTACAAGCTTTAGAAGATCGAACTTGAATGGGGGTGGAAGTAGGTGAGTTTAGGAGTAAGTATAAAATATTTCTATACAGTCAAGTGTTTGAGGTAGTTATTATGACAAACATTAGAAGATAGAAAAATACAGGGTGCATTTTCATTGATTTCGCTTTCGAAGCCCAGTAATTCTATTCATGAAAACAAGCGTAACTTTCCCAAAGAAAAAAATTATATACAAAAAAAATTTTTCGACTCCATACTTTCGTTTCGACCCGTTTTGTATGGAGAATCGAAAATCTTCACTAGGCCACGGGAGCGAAACCAATGAAAATTCACGCTGTATACAATATCCTGCGGCTTCTTACGCGTGGAATTCAGAAATAAAGCCCGCGTTACAAGTTAAACAAAGTTATTTTTGGGACCCTCCTGGGCCCTATGTTATTCAGAACATCAAAAGACATGGGTTAGACTAGTTCTAGTAGCAGCGGATCTTCTTCAAGGAAGTCAGGACCACCATCACAGATAATATAATACTATACTAGTACAGATGCCTCACGTCATAGAACGAATTTGTGCCGAAAATTGTTCGGGCTATTTTTTCCATAAGGCATTTTCTTAGAATAAATTGATATCTGGATGTTAAAATTGAATTAATCCCGCGTCACACAGAGGCGGTAGCGGAAGCGTTCCGGGGCCGGTATTTTTTGTAAAGTATGAGTTCTTATGCACCCTGTCACATTGAAAAGCGGTCGCGGCGCGGTATTTTGTTCCCGCCAAACCGCCCCGGACCGCTTTCGCAATCATACCGCCTCTGTCTGACTTGAGCTTACATGTGGCCTATGTCCTTTCCTTTATTCATAACAAATTTCATAAAAATCGGTTTAGCGGGTCAGCCGTGAAAGCGTATCAGACAGACAGTTATATTATAATACAAGTTTGGAATATAGTTTAGAATATTACCACGGAATATATATTACATAGATTCGTTCGATCATGATGGTGCACTGATCAATAATTCTCGACAGTCTCGTAATTATGAATACAGTCCAACGTAAGTTGTATATTTCTTAGTTTAGAAACGACCTACCAATCTTTCACAATTCTCATAATAGTGTCTGTACACCTGAACAGAGAAAAAACACGTCAATCTCGTCTTAACGTTTACATAATTTATAGTAGTTTATGCAACTGTCATATAAAACAGGTAATTAAAACACGAGTTTTGGTTTATCACACGAGGCGTAGCCGAGTGTGATAATAGTATAAAACGAGTGTTTTAATATCTTCACCCATGCAATAGGTAGGTACTTACTTATAAATTAAACAAAGGTAAGTAAACAAAAAAGGCAACTTACATTATGTACCTTTACATATTTCAGTTACTGTTTACCGTTATGTGTGTAAAGAAGCCGCCTTATATCTGTCTGCTAGGTTTTTGAAATAAACAAGCAAAACATTTTCTTAAAGTGACGTGGTTTTCTTTTTGATTTGCGATATTTCCCAATTCACTGTAGGTTTTGTCGTTCAATTTTATGGACTTCTATGGAAAAAGATCGTAAGTTATTTTAGTAGCCACTTCAAGAGAATCTCTACGTGTCACTGCATGTGCCCTGCCTGTACCGCTGTTTCTACTTTTACAATAAATTTTTACAGGCACGAATTACTTGAAAAAGGTAAATATTTAGAAATGGCGGCAAATCTAATACGTATCTCTAAGGCCTACTATGATTCCAGGCTGCGCGCGCATCTTTTCCACCACAGATGAAATAATTGTAACTATAGTAACTGTTACTGTAACTGCTCCAAATTAATAGGTTGTTTAAAAGGTACACTTCGTAAATATGCTACTGATATTTGACAGCTACTAAGAAAAACTGTTAAATTTATAACCGGCTCTTTAAAAGACCTTATATTCAGATTATTCAGTCTTCTTTAAAAAGGTTTAGGTTCAAGAAGAATTTTATCCAAGTGTTATGTAATGATTAAAAAGTTAAATTACGTAACACCTTTGCAAAATTTTCATACAAAAATCGTTACGTAATGGTAACTTTTTAATTTTTTATACATACTCTGCGTAATATTCAGCCTTATGTATCAACTTTTTGAATCATAATTCAAAGATTACGAAATGAGTGTAGATAAATAACTTTCTATGTATCTACCCTGTTCACCAAGAGTTAATAAACAATAATAATAACGTCTCAGAATAGCGATTGTCGCTTAATTTTCGCAAACTGTATAACAGGCACCGCTTATCGCCGTGAAAACTGAGTTTGAGACGAAAACATTTAAGAAACAAGTGTCAGAAGACAATGGCGAACGCGCGGCTGCAGCCCAGATGAAAAAATAATAAAGTGCCGTGATGATGTAATATTTGCTGAAACTTGTTGCCTGCATGCACCACTACAGGTGGGGATTTGTGGCCATTGAATAGATGCCGACGGACGGTTACTGACGAAGAGGCAGGCCTCGAAGGCGATGGCGGGATGATATCGAACGATTTTCGAACAGTTGGTAGTTCGAAGCGGAAACAGATGGAGTTGCGAGAGCGAGGCCCTTGCCCAGCAGTAGGATACCTTGTAGGCTATAAAAAAAAGTAATGGAACAAATTTAAATGACACTGTTTAAAAGAAACGGTAACTTCAACTTTTCACGCACTCCTTTAAGAATTTTCCCATTCCTATATCCTAGCCGTTGAAGAAATGCTCACATTGGCTGGGTTCTATAGAAATAATGACCGTTCCGTGACTAAGCTTACTTTTCTTGGTGAGGGAAAGTTTATGGCGCTATATCCTTATGTCATAGACGATAATAGCTTGTGAGCCTTACACTGATATGATTTGTTCAAAACAGTCTCAGGGGTGATCCTCGATGAATCTAACTAGGTAAGCTCAATCTATCGTCGATCTTGCGAAAAGAATATTGGTCATTGTGGCTTGGAGCCGCAATTATTCGGTCAGCACCTACTTAACTTTCTGTGTATGATTCAAGATACAATACCGAACCTAAGGATTTTTTATTCTAATCGATCAGCTAGTGATGTAGGTGAAGGTTATTTTTGAGATTATTTCCAGTGACTAACACTTTTTTCAATGATTTAGAATGATCATTTAAAAGAATATCGTACTTTTTTACGGTCTGTATAATATGGTCGGTAAAAAAACTGTCCAAGTGCGTGTCAGGCCACGCGCAGTATAGGGTTCCGTAGTTTTTTTTAATTTTTTTTATCGCAAGTCAGGTTTTAATTCACTACCATTTCATAACGTTCATAACATAAACTCTAACGAGGTCCTAGTGCCTGATTGCTATTGCTTTTTTTATCATTTCCAGTTTTTCAGCTATAGCAACCACACCCGACACGATGGGGTAGACGAGAAAAATATGAATATTATTTATATTATTTTTAATGGTTGTAAAATGGATGTATTTTATTTAAATTCTTTTTGTTTTTTTAGAATGTTTTACGGAATCTTTTCAAGATTTTATTTTACCACTTTGTCGGCGTGGGTGAAATGTGTATCCATACTAAATTACAGCTTTCTAGTACTAAGTGTCTCTTAGACGGACAGACGGACATGACGAAATTGTAAGGGTTCCTTGCTGACTACGGGACCCTTATAAAAGTTAAAAACTGGAAATCCAGAACTGACAGCCCTGTAAATAAAGTATACCTTTGGATAAAGTATATCTACTTTTGCAGGGCGAGTGAATATCTGATTGAAATTGATGGATTAACGTTATAGTTTGATGAACTATTTTGCGTTAAAAGGCAGTTTAACCATCATAAAGATTGAAGGTTCGTAGAACGTTTTTAAATGAGGAAAGTAAAATAAACAAGACAACGTAAAAAAACAAAATACTGCGTTAATTTTCATTGGTTTTTCTCCCGAAACCCAGTCGTTATACCATAGAGAAAAGAAATAATTCTCTATGGTTATACACATGAAAACAAGCAACTTTCCCGAAGAAAAAACCTTTTAATCAAGAAAAAATTTTCACCCTCCCATACAAAATGAGTCAATCTCATGACCACTACGAGTATATGATCGATAGGGTCAAAAACAATTTTCGAGTAGGTAACAATTTTTTGCTTTGGTAAAGTTGCTTATTATTATGAGCAGAATCGGCTTCGGGAGCGAAAGCAATAAAAATTCAAGCTGTATAAGCTGCGCCAGCGCTAACCTACAAACTCCCGAAACCTGAGACCCTTTCATTGTCAAAGTGATACCATTGACGTGCGGCTGATCCAAAGATTTTGGAAACTACGCCAGGGGGCGTTTAGAAGAAGCGCAGCGTTTTTCTTACGTCAATGGGCTGATCATACTTATCAACTAAGCACAGGTGAGGCGACAGAAATTTTGATTGATTTCCCTTTACCTTCTAACTTTTTGCTTCAGCAAATGAGTAACGAACTTTAAAATTATGTTGTGGCGAGATAGAAAGATGGTACAGCAAACATTAAGTTAATGTAACAGCGCATGTTTTAATGTAACTTGCATGGGTAAGATGTCTATGTAGGTAAAAAAGTCATCTGACAGTAATAACATCGGTTCAGCAAAGCGCCTCCACTTGTCATCTCTCGTCTAGACAAAACGCTCTACATCGGGCTGTTCCCAGTTCACCGTTGTGGACATTTACGGTTCAGAAATAAACACTGTCAAACACAGTGTGAGTCAATGTTTGGTTTTTTATTTACAAAAACTCAGCTTGGGCAACGCAAATTATGTCTTAAAAGTTGTTTGAAAGAAAAAAATTAAACAACGTATACAGGGTGACTTTTAATTAGTTCTTGATAGAAAAAGGTATGAATGTACTCATGATACTGAACAACTTTCCCAAGGAACATAGGTCGAAATACGAAAATCAAGTTTTGACCTCCCATAGAAACTGCATCAGCTGATAGCGCATTTTGTATGGGAGGTCAAATTTGGTTTTTCGTATTTCGACCTATGTTCTTTGGGAAAAGTAGTTCAGTATCATGAGTACACACGGCCGCACATCGGTAGAAACACTTTTGGACCTTATGGCGTGGTAATAGAGTTGAAAAAGTTTCTACCGACAAGCGGTTGACCGTACATGCATATCTTTTGCTATCAAGAACTAATAAAAAGTCACCCTATATTAAGTGAAATATCCTTAAAAAAAAACAAAACAGTAGAACTTGAGGCAAAAATATCCTTTCCTTAAACCATAACCGTAACCGAAATGTAATTCCCAATTCTATATATCTCTATTTAATGTACGCCTGTGTACACTGTTGTTGTATATTCCAAATACTTAAATAAAATGAAATTATTAAATAAAAGCTCACCAAAACAATAAATAAAACCCCACTAAGACTAAACCTCAAAACGAAACCAATGTCACGTTGTCATGTTGGCTTCCATATAAAATGTATGACAGCCAACATGTCGGGAAGGGGATTCTTAACTGAAACGCGAAGTAATAAATCTGTGACTGAAACTTGGTCTACCTTTAAAGTTTTAGTTCAAATGAGAATAACCCACAGGCTTCGTGACTTTTTCACAATTCTCTGTCCCACGACAATCGCACAGAGCTTTTACCTCCCTTATACCTCTGAGATCTTTCAACAAAATATTAAATTTTGTACCTCTTCTTAGATTTTTGTTCCTTTTTCGATGTCTCAGACAGAGCAATCTATAACGGCTTGACAACCAAATTAAAGTTATTAGAGCTTTGGTAGAAGTGAAATAGAATATTTTGTTTCAATTGAAAGTTTTGATTTATGGATTTGTTTGAGAGATATTTTATTTATTTATAGTTTTTTAGTAAACTTCACAGCGTAGTAAGTATCTTTATAGGTATGTCTGCAAAACTCATTAAGTGGTTATTCTAGGATTAAAAAACTTAATCTAACCTTTACTTAATCTAACTAAAATTTTGAATACTAAATCGTATAATCAATTACTGTTCAGGATTGTAGCGAAAATATACATGTTCATTCTACATGTTCATAATAGTCATGATGAAGATGAAAGTTATTTTGACAACCTATCAGAATTTACTTTTGTGTTAAAAAAACTGAAAAACAAGGAATAATTTTCGTTCACCTACAATTTCCGGTGCAAGATTTGTATGACAAAGCCAAAAATTACTCGTCAGAGTAATAAACTAAAATTTTGCTAGAGATCTAAAAATATCCAAGTAGTAAATTAATTTTTAGTAGTAAATTAATTAGTCCATAAATTCATTATGTTTACAGAAAAACGAATCTAAAAATACTTCTCTTATAATGACATTAAAAAACTGCTACGGTACATGAACAAAATATCTTTAACTTTCCTCTCCAATCTTATTTTAGAATTCTAAAAGCTACGGAAATAACGTCGTTTTTCTTCTGTAGCAAACTTTCGAGACGATATTTAATTTATCTCCTCTAGCGAAGTGATGTACTTAGGTATATTTAAGTTATACTTAGGTAAAAATATAACTTATTGTCGGCACTCGCGTTTCCTAGTAGATTAGGTAGTAGCTGAAAAACAGTGTTTTGCCATTCCGGGTGATATAATACACTGGTGCCTTTTTGTACCACTGCAGCACACATGTCATGAACTCGCGCCAGTTTTTGAAATGTGGAAATGTTTTGTTTTCATGTGTTTATATACGTGCATAAATAAACGTCTTAATCTATCTATCTATAGATAAAAACATTTGGCATTTTGGGGTGAAAATAACCTAGATATGTAGATATATCTGGGTTATTTTTTACTCCATGGCTATGTCTCTTGCCAAATGTCTGTATGTTACTCAAATACAAGAACAGCTTCTCCATAGAAACAAGAAATAAATGATGATGATATGAATGAGCCGTCGAAAACCGAGTTTTTTCTTGGTACAGTAGGATATAGGAAACATACAAACCTTTTGCTGGCAACAATAATGGTATATAATTTGTATGGGACTAACAAAAATTTTCGCATTTTTCGATCCATGTCTTTTTGACAAAGTTGTTTAGCTTCATGTCCTAAGTAATACGAGTATAGGTAATAAAATTATACCAGGGGTCCATAAATAACCCTGTGATGTATTTTAGCCATAATTTGATTTGTTTCTAGACGTTACGCTGACGGTGCCACACTCAATTTCCTAGTTTGCCGTACAACAGGCACCTATTCTCAAAGCCAAACAAAAAAAGAAGTGTATAACTATTTTTATAGCTTTTGTGCATGCATCTAGTCTTTTTTATAGCTTGTTTTTGTTAACTCATTTTTTTTAATCTGTAGAAAAAGCTTTCTTTTTAAAAGTCTCAAACTTTCTTTCTCTCAGTGTTCTTCCAGTCACATGATATGTATGGCAAAAATCACCCTCAAAGTTAGTTAAATTGACTACCTACTTTTAACTCTAACGTTTATAGGAAACGTAGAGAAATTAATGCTTTCAAATTTGATAATTGACAACCGCTCAATTTAAGTAACCGCATAAAATCTATAAACTATTTTAAGATTTAGTTTACTGCGCTTTTCAAAAATTTTTTTCTTTTTCCGAAAAAAAAATAGTTTTAAACCCGCCCTTTGCACGACATCTCCAGCTAACCAATTGATGAAACCATAGAATACATGAAAGAGAATGAAACTCTATATTTATTTAGGTCAAGAGTAAGCCCATTGACGATAAAAAAAAAAGAGTGAAAATTAGTCGTAGATAATAGGTCTTTACCTATTAAATTGCCGAAATTTTCTTACAGATTAATGAGATCATAATTCCTATAATACTAATGCAATTTTTTTCATTTGTCTTATATTTGAAAGTTGACTTCAAGGTTATTAATTTACGCATAAAATAAAGTTTTTATTTTTAGTTTGATATATAAAATTTAAGGTTCAAAAATTGTTCGTCTTAATTGTCGTCCGATTTCATCATTAGATTTGTTATATTTTTTTACAGATAATATTTTTCGAAAATCAAATTTAAGCTTCTGTTAGCTTAATGTCTTCCCAATAATGCTTAAAAAAAATAAAAAGATTAGATTTATAATTCCTAAGAAAAATGCAAAAATGTTAGTACTGAAAATTGAGTTTAGCTAAAATTCGCCATACAAAACGGCAATTTCATAGGTAAAGACCTAATATTAAATAAAGCGTAGGCTTAAAAATAGAACCCCGAATGCAAGTGACATGCCGCCGGAATCGACGTTCGACAGCTTGATATGTAACATGGCGATTTTGCTCTGCCGTAGAGTCTGCGCGGTCATTGTACAACGATACCATGGGGTCCCATTCCGTACTACGGTTTTTTCGACGGAGTAAATAGCCCGAATTCATTTGACCCTTTTGTTTCTAATAATTAAACTAAATGTTAGGTTGGTAGGTAAAGGTGTAAACTATGACATTAATTCAATTTTAACATCCAGATATCAATTTATTCTAAGAAAATACCTTATGGAAAAAATAGCCCGAACAATTTTCGGCACAAATTTGTTCTATGACGTGAGGCATCTGTACTAGTATAGTATTATATTATCTGTGCTGATACCACAGAATAAAGTAATGCTACTATCATACAGAAGGGACACTCTCCGTCGCCCTTGCGATTCAGCCCGCACCGCACCCCCGGGCGCACCCGCCCGCGAGATTCTCGTGCTCCTTCTGAGGGTCTTTTGTACTGACTATGCTGGCCAACGCGACCTTCCAATTTCAAATTTCAAATTCGCGCTCGTTATATGTAGTGTCTGGGATGGTCATCTTATAAATTAAAATACAAAAATGTATTTAATAGTCAAGCAAACCGCCCCTTGACGTTCCCGGCGCAAAAGTGCCCATAATGCTCGCGGTATTATTACGTTGAATGGCTATGGACAGCCTTTGCACCAGGAAGGACTCGGAGCGGCGGTCACATTCCTTTTGTCGGAGCCGACGACCTATTTCGCGCACAAATCGTTTGGCGTCCGCTCCCCAGCAGCCCGCCGTTTCCACCGCCAATGGAACGAAAATGTAGCCCTGTCCCAAGGGAGCATATTTCTGGCGTTGAATCGCCGCCTGTGATTCGGCCGCCGCTCCGGCCTTGCGTGTAGTGCGATTGATGTGGGAAGCGGCGTAGGTGCTGACACACGTTGCGTTCCACACCAAACACCGCCCCCTCTCCCACGGCACCAACGTCAGGCCGTCGGGCCGTTTACCGTCGGTGCGACTGAGGCCCGATGGCTCAAGCACAGACGGAACGAATAATATTAATTAATAATTTATAAAATTTTCAAGACTTGTTCAAACATGCTTCTTGTATATAATGACTACTTCCGAAGATAATAGCCGGGAACAAGGCTTCCAACCTTCTGAAGCAAGGAATCGCTTTGCTTTTTGGACAACTTTTTGATTCATCCTACACACTGGGTAATTCTTGAAAAGCGATTTTGGTTTGACTGTGTTCCCATCGGGTACTAAACGAACCCTGAATCTCCAGATCGAGAACCAAACGTTCTAAAACCTAGACCAACAAGGCTGTTAGAAAGTAGTAAACTACAACCTCAGAATCGAGAGCCGCAGGGACGCTCTAACCAAATGATCAATGAACACAATTTTTTGATATGATTTTTTTAAATCAAAGGAGCCTTTTCGATTTACTGAGGTTTAGGGTAAGTAGTACTAGAATAGAATTGACTTAAACACGTATATGTTTTTTTGTATATGACTCTAGTTACTTTAAAAAAAAATACAAAAATCATTTTTCATCCCATCTATTCGAAAAGAACGACTTGGTTCTCCTTTAAAATCACCCAAAGGTTGTGTTTTCTATGAAACTTGATAAGTGCGCGGCAAAGTACTAATATTATTTTGCTCCCTTATTATACAATCTACTATTTTTTGGGCTAACGCAAAAAAGGCAATAAAATTTTGCTTAAAGCATGTGAATTTGCCCATGTAACTAAACAACTTTTTCTAATAAAATAAAAAATATTCAAATTTTTTTGAAAAGGAAGTTAAAAAGAAATCGTATTTTAACTTATGATCCATGAAACAGTAGTTGCTTCCTTTTTGTTACACGCTGTATATACAAAGTGTAAGGGACGGTGTAACGAAAACTAAAAGGGCGTGCTCAGTTAACGAAACTGAACAACTTTACCACAGAAACCTTTTTGAGAAATGAAAAAAAATTTTGATTCTCCATACAAACTGTTCGATCAGAGTGATAAATTTTTTTTTCATATCCGAAAAATGATTTTTTGGGAAAGTTCAGTGTAGTGTATAGCCTATGTCTCGAGCGTGCATACGCAGTCTGCAACCGACCGTACAGCGAGTAGGATGTGCAAGATGGTGTGTGCGTTGGCGAGCCAAATAAAGAGCTTAACAACTAACATCTGCAACGGTACAGTTGACGACGAGGATTAAAAGTGAGTACTTGCTTATAAAATATTTGAAACAGAAAAAAAGGAAAGGAATTACTTAATTTCACCAAATAGTTGTTAAACAAATTTTTGGCTTGATGTAAACAAACATAGTTATTGTCGGCCGGCTATAAATAGAACAGGTGTGAACCTGTTTGAACGGACAAAGGATGCGTATCAGCCCATCCAGATTTTGCATCATATTTAAAGTTTTCCTTGGCTGTGGTTTGAGTAATTCAACCAAAGAAATCGGAACGGATAGAAGTCAATATGTAGGTAGTTGCGTCAAGCCAATCGAAATAAAAAGGATTTAAGGTTTTAAGGAAACTTGAAAATAACCTATAGGGTGCCTGTAGGTTCCGCCGAACAGTGGTTCGGTCGGTCGTTGACAACTTGACACGGCGAGAAAAACTTTTGATGAATATAACAATGAACTACCTACACAAATTTATTTACTTTACTATTAAAAGGGCTGACCCCCCATAATTAACCCACCGACGACGTGCGGCATATTGCGGGGTTACCAGTACAGTAGATACTAATACTTTGATACATATTTACCATAGGTTTTGATACCACTATCCATTTAATATTACTTGGACTGCTTTCCGTTTAAATATTCGTCCCGAATACTTACTATCTGGAACGTACTCGTTGAGTTTATTGCGTAGGTTCAAAAGGATTATAGTACCCAAAAAACTAACTAGCTGGATGCTAACTCGGCGCAGGTTATTTGTGCTGTTTTTACTACTATTTATAGAATAATTTATTTACCTTGGATCCAACGAACCAGCCACGAGTCAGTTTTAATGATCCTAATTATTTTATATCCCGTGTAGTGCCGGCAAAGAATGGTACAAACCCATACATACTCGTGGGTGTCGTAATAGGCGACTATGGCTCATAAACGGGAGGAGGTAACTGACATGCCAATTTTTATTTATCAATAAATTTTGAATCGTATTGATGGGTTATCCTCCTGTGTGCCATACCATATTACATACTGCGATCACCTACATCCGGGTTCCATGGTGTTAGCCGTAGCGCTGACAGGCGAGGTTCCCCTCCTCACTTTTTACAGAAAAAGCTAGAATTTTGGAGGGAACTCAGCGTCCTGTAGTGGTCGTTACTTTGGATTATGATGAAATAATTTGATATATTGGCAGTTATATACCTACTGGGCATTAAATTGCATATTGTCTTTTAATATCTTGACAAACAAGCAGTTATAAACTGGGCATTAAATTGCATATTACGCATATTGACAGTTATATACTGGGCATTAAATTGCATATTACACGTATTGGCAGTTATATACTGGGCATTAAATTGCATATTACACATATTGGCAGTTACATACTGGGCATTAAATTGCATATTACAAGTATTGGAAGTTAAATACTGGGCATTAAATTGCATATTACACGTATTGGCAGTTAAATACTGGGCATTAAATTGCATATAACACGTATTGGCAGTTGTATACTGGGCATTAAATTGCTTATTACACATATTGGCAGTTATATACTGGGCATTAAATTGCATATTACATATATTGGCAGTTATATACTGGGCATTAAATTGCATATTACATATATTGGCAGTTATATACTGGGCATTAAATTGCATGTTACACGTATTGGCAGTTATATACTGGGCATTAAATTGCATATTACACGTATTGGCAGTTATATACTGGGCATTAAATTGCATATTACACGTATTGGCAGTTATATACTGGGCATTAAATTGCATATTACAAGTATTGGAAGTTAAATACTGGGCATTAAATTGCATATTACACGTATTGGCAGTTATCTACTGGGCATTAAATTGCATATTACACGTATTGGCAGCTATATACTGAGCATTAAATTGCATGTTACACGTATTGGCAGTTATATACTGGGCATTAAATTTCATATTGTCTTTTAATAATTTGGCATATTGGCAGTTATATACTGGGCATTAAATTGCATACTATCTTTAATAATTTGATATGTAAGCAGTTATATACTGGGCATTAAAATGCATATTGTCTTTTAATAATTCGATATATAAGCAGTTATACACTGGGCTTTTAATTGCATATTGTCTTTTCAATAATCTGATAAACAAGCAGTTACAAACTGAGCATTAAATTGAATATTGTCTTGTTAATGATGTGATATGTTATGAACGGTTACAAACTTGGCATTTAATTGCATATTGGCTAATAATTGTGCCAATAATGAGATACATACCAGCAGCTACATACTGGGCATTAAATTGCATATTGTCTTTTAATGATGTGATATGTTATGAACGGTTACAAACTTGGCATTTAATTGCATATTGGCTAATAATTGTGCCAATAATGAGATACATACCAGCAGCTACATACTGGGCATTAAATTGCATATTGTCTTTTAATAATTTGACATGTAAACAGTTATATACTGGGCATTATATTGCAAATTGTCTTTTAATTATTTAACATATAAGCAGTTATATACTGGGCATTAAATTTCATATTGTCCTTTCAATAATCTGACAAACAAGCAGTTACAAACTGAGCATTAAATTGAATATTGTCTTATTAATAATGTGATATGTTATAAGCGGTTACAAACTGGTCATTTAATTGCATAATGGCTAATAGTTTTATCAGTGATGAGATACATACGAGCAGCTACATACTGGCCATTAAATTGCATATTGTCTTTTAATAATTTAAAATATGAGCAGTTACTAACTGGGCATTAGATTGCATTATGTCATTTATAAAATGAGGCATAATTGGAGCAGTTGTGAATTCCAACTGAATTATTTAATTGATCGGCTCCAATGGTTGGAACGGCTTACTCCTCATCAGTAAACCAAACCATAGAATTACCATTCTATACATGTTTATGCAGGTAACATGAACAATACCTACATAATTATTTAACAATTCTGTAAACTGAATCAGCTTTCATTTCCTTTTGTTTAATATGTATACGTATGGAAAAAATGTGTATAAATAAAAATTATAGTAAATCGTATGTTCATATTTTATTTGTTGCATAAATAGTATTATGAAACTCAAAGAATAGCCACGCATAAAAAAAATATATAAAGAGAGTAAGGGAGTCTAGATGCGATAGCACAGTGGTCTGTGCATTGGATTCGTGCTGCTTCTGATGTTTGTTGTATGTAAATACAATTCATGCTTGGTCCGTTCCAAAGGTGCGGTTTTAAATCTAGCTCGCGTCTTAAAATATTTCTCATATATTTTCAGAAAGGTTATATGCGTGGGCGAATGACATGTATTGTTTTGAGCCATGGTATTAAAGAGTGAAGGAAAGTCCGGGTGGATAATGGAAAATGATATGATACGATTCGGGAACCGATTAGTGTGAATTATAAATAACAAAATGCTTCCTTGTTTAGTTGAAAAGAAGTAACAAATGGATTTCAGATTCACACACATTGTTTGACAGTCAAGTTATCTTTATAAGGACATATAGTGACAATTTTATTTTGTCCCTAAATTCAGTTTAAACATGCTGAGTGTTTGGAAAAGGTTTGATAAAAAGTACCTACCTACAGTGTTAATTTTAAATAGTTTGATACCTATCTTACAGTTTTCAATACCACTGGTGTAGTTAGGGAGCAGGTAAGTTTTGGCACTTGTAGCGAGAGTACCCATTACTGTACATTTCCTACTTTAATGAATACATACCCACGAAAAGTTAAATTATTCTGGAAGGGTTTATTTAATGATCATGTCCCTATTTCATTATGTTTAACATTCGTACCTTGAACAACGATGCCACAAAAAAAAAAGAAAAAAAAAAAAACTTGTGTACTCACAGTGGCGACGTTCGTTCCGCTGTGTTATAAAGGGATCGCTGCTGCTCAGTATGAATGACAGTGAAGTACCAACAACTACTCATAGGTACATCGGCGTGTAGCTAGTATATTGTACTGAACGATTTCACTTAAAATTGGAAGGACCGGTACATAGACAATATGTGTACTTAATACATCGTAAAGTTATATTGATTCTCTTCTATGGGCCAAGACAACCACAAATAATACCTACGAGTACCAACCTATTTCAAGTGCCTAAATCAAGACATTGGGATCAAGGATTATTTCTTCTTCTTGTCGCGTTAATCAATAAATAAATCAAGCTCAAGAAGCAATCGATTTTAAAGATAATTAAGTAAATAATTTTACAATGTTTGAAATAAATTATGTGGTTTGTCATGGGTTTGTCCATTTACAACGATAAAAAAAAATCTAACCTATCATTCTTAATAGGTACCTATTTAAAATTAGTGCATACTCAAATATACTTTGGTTGGAAATAGCTTGGTTCCCGTGAAAGGCTACAGAAATTGGAATAATAATCCGGTCACCTAGTAGGATCTTTGTGGTAAATAAGCCTCTCAGATAACTATTGAAAAGCAGTTTTAATTTAGGTTTTCTTATGTAACTTTCCCGTAAAGCAACAAAATACTCTTTAAAAGCGTTGTAGAAATAAAGCTACCTATGGACTTACGAAAAGGTAATTAGGTATATTTGCTTGAATAAATGAATAGTTCTGTCTGAATAATGTGTCCCAATGAATTAAAAATTTAATGAAAAAGTTGATTTGTCGATTGATTTGTTGATTTGTCGGACCGTACGGTACAGGTAAGATAATAAAATCAACAAAGTGGACAAGCAGCAATTCCACTAGAAATTTGTGAGCAAAGGTTTTAATAGATTAGAAAAAAAAACGTGTTATTAAAAAAGGGGTGCTGTTCTTTTGTGCAGCGGCAAATGTATAAATAATTCATTTACAAAATTGATACAACTGAAAGAAGTCTTAAAAATAAACAATAATAATAATTCCTTAAATTTGACACTAAGGTTTGAAAATTGATCAGTAACATAAAAAATAGTTTCCGACAAACATTTTAAGTTTAATTCTGGTGAGATTCTACATTTAGATTAAAGGTACCAGTAGTTGAATTAGATTGAAAAATAACTTCATTTGATATCGCTATCTTATTAATTTATGTCAAATTGTGACAAAGCACTTTATTGCGATCAGGAGAACTTTAGTTTCCTTTTTATATGGGAGAAACACCATGGTAAACAGAAATCATTCACCCGCCTATCTTTATTATAAATGATTGATGTCATAATTGCCAATGTGCTTACAGAAATAATATAGAACGATAATAAGTAGTTTAAAATACTTATTCTTATCATAATAGTCTTGGAAGATGTGTTGTTGGACGCTCGATCCAGGCGTGGTGGGTTGGAGTTCAGCAGGTACGTGCAGAGTAATGAGCCGAATTGATAGATCGACTTTCCGAGGAGTTCCTGGGTTGAAACAGCCAGTTTGTATCATCACCACACATATAAATATGTACTTTGAAGAGTGCGTTTTGTATGTCTGGGTATAGATCATAATTTTAATAGGTGTAATTAGAACACCAAGAATTCGTTGACCCTGCAAACCATACGGAAAAAAAAAAAAAAGAAATTATATACCTATAATAAATAGCTGAAGAACTTGTTATTGTTCTGGATTAGTTGTAAAATTTAAAACCTTAATTTAATTTGAATAGTCTTTGTATTTTTCTTTGTTTATCACCTGCAAACCTATGGAAACTAGTAGTGTGAAATAAAAATATTAAGAAAAAAGGTAGAGGAAAGACGGGTAGCGGTTTTTCTCACTCTTGTCTTCCTCTCAAGGCTTTAAAGTAACACAGGGCTTAAAAATAAGGTCCTCCTGGAGTTTCTGGATTGACTGCTGTAGGCAGGCTTCATTGGTCAATGGTTGTTGTAAGTCCAGAACAAGGAGACGGGGCAGATAAGAAGAAACTGGGAAGTGTTAGACAAAAAGAATAATTTGGAAGAAGATAACATTTGCAACAGTAGGGGAGAGGAGGAGTAACTAAGGAAAAGATGAAAAACTATTTTGTAGAAGGTACCGCTAGAAGCGTATTATGATTTGATAATTTCCGATTCAAATGTATTTTATAATTTTAATTAGGTTATTTATGAACGATATAAAAAATCTAATTAAAATAAGGAAGGGATGTAGTGTATAGCCTATGTCTCGAGCGTGCATACGCAGTCTGCAACCGACCGTACAGCGAGTAGGATGTGCAAGATGGTGTGTGCGTTGGCGAGCCAAATAAAGAGCTTAACAACTAACATCTGCAACGGTACATTCAGTTTTCGGTACACCGTCCCTTACACCCTGTATATTTGCCTACCAACCCTTTGCTTGCTAGTTTGAACGCAGTACGTACACAGATTAAGTTAGTAATCTGGCAGTGGGATGCGAGCATATTGTGTTTGCTTGATAATAGTCCAGCCAGACTATATTGTCCAGCGCCTGCTCAGTTACAAAGGCTACACCGCTAATATTAAACTTGTCAGGGTTTTATATAAAATACCTACACATTGTAGTAAACCTTCTGTATACGTTTTAAGTGAAACGTACCTAAGTAAAATAATGGATTTGTGAGTTTTCATATTTGTAATTTAGTAAGTAGAGTTCAAAGGTTTTCCTCCAGCTTCTTAAATAAATTAATTAAGGCAAGCTCGCTTCTGGGCAAGCTCGTTCCATCGTCGGCGTCATCTCTGTCTTCAAGACCAGATCGAGGACAAGAGTAAGCCCATTGTCGATAAAAAAATAATAATAATAATTCACTGCATAACTTTTTTTTTTTGTTTTTGTTACAGTTTTCTAGGGAAAGTTCGTTGCTTTTTTATCAGCCTGTATTGTATAGGTACTGATATTTACAAAAACTTAAAATTAACTTCAACAACTTCCTGAGAGAAGAAAAATATCGACAAGTGTGGTTCGATTTTGCATACACTTTTTTATCGAATTTAGTAGCTCCTATATTGGACTGGCAACACAGCTGTCAGCTGTCATGTAGCTCAATTGTCACCTTCAATTGTCAATTGTCATTCACATATTGACCGCGCGGACGAGTTTTTTTGGAGGTTATCATACAACCTCGCTTTTTATTGTATTTAAAACCATTTTTTGTTTGTAATACTCGTATATCGTAAAACCAGTGAGGCCTTTTGTTATTTTTGGCCACTGCTGTTGTGAACTGTATTTATTGTAAAAGACACAAATTAATTGTTACGTACGGAGTTTTCCTTTTGTCGTCCGTCGTGCTAATTTTCATGATAATTTGGAACCAATTTGTGAAACATTTACTGGCATTATATTTTGTTGCCTAACTTTGATTGCAAGTGTGGTGTAGAATGAAGTGAATAAACCGTTTTGTTACTTGTGACTATTATCAAACCACATTTACTTTGGAGATTAGAAAAAGCCTCGCCCTTTTGTGAAATTACCTACCTTCACACGGACTCGTTTCCTATTTGTTGTGAATAACATTGTGATTAAACTATTTGAGTTGTCTCCGGAAATGATCCGGACAGTTTGAGTTGTGACTTGCACCGGTATTAAAGAACGAAGAACAGAAGACTTCTACAACATCTCCTCCTATCCTTTCCTTGATCCCTTTTGATTGAAGAAGACGGCCTCAGCGGAACAAGGACAATCACGTGAGTTTTAGTATAAGAATTAGTACTTAGTCTTTAGCGCTGCGTATCGCAGCCAGTATCATAAATCAGACAGGCCTGCTGGAGAAACATTCCACTGCGCAACTCTTCAAACTTACTTCCCAGCAAGCTTGGTCAGTTTATGACACAAGTGTGGAAAAATACAAAAATTTATATTTCGTAAGAGCAGAGTAGTCCTACTGTCAAAGAAAGTTAAAGGTCGTTTGAATATATTGCTACTCTTTTTGTCATGTTGAAAAATAAATTGTCAACAACAGATGTAAAGAAACTTTAGTTGTAATGACTCTTTTTGGCAACTGATGGGAAATGTCTACAATAGGAGGAGCTTTAAAGCAGCTCTCTAAAACTGACCGTAAGTATCTAAGTATGGTTCTAATTTAATGTACATTTATTTCATTGTTTTGTTTTTCATTTTGACAGTTTCTTAGGGTTCCGTACCCAAATGGTGCCTAAGGAACCCTACGGTCTGTCTGTCCAACTTTAAAGGGCTATCTCTTGAACCGTATCAGCTGTATGGTTGAAATTTTCACAGAATATGTGTTATATTATAGAGGATTACCTAACAAATAATTAAAATAGTGAAAAGTAAAAAAAATAAGGAATACAAGAACCCAATCCAAGAAACGGGTTGTGTTTTCTTTTTTGGCTCTATCTCACTCAGCTATAAAGTAAAAACAAATAATAAAAACTGGTCAAGTGCGAGTCGGACTCGCGCGCATTTAATATACTTCTGCGCTACTACGCATCTCTGGCTAAGCCGGAATTTTCACCTTACTGTACGGAACCCTCGGTTCGCGAGTCCGACTCGCACTTTTTGCTTTTTTTTGTCATTGTTACTAAAGTCTTTTAATTCGAGACTAAATAAAAATTACACACCATGATAAAAAAACAACGTCTCTTCATTGTGTTAAATACCTACCTTCTTTAATTGCGGTATAAAACTAAGTATATAAGAACACAAGTAGCTCCCTAGTCATCTCATAAAACATTTCCTATGAATCACAGCAACATTAAGCTCGCTTTAGCAGCAAAGTAAGTATAAGTTGGCAATTTAAGTAAATTTCTTATCGCGGCGGGAGCGCCTTCAAAGTGTATAAATAAGGGTTTATCACCACCAAGCCCCTACTGTGTGTCTCCGATATATGTATACTGAAATATGTATCGTGTATACTGCCTTTGTTTTTGTAATAAAGTTTCAGTGATACCTATCTTGCGTCGTATGGAAATGAAAATTGCTTTGATTTTATACGAAGTTTAGCAAAAAGTTTATGTTATGAACGTTATGTGCTTTGCGATATCCTAAAAAAACTATGGAACGCTATCCTTACTGCGAGTGGCCCGACACGCACTTGGCTGGATTTTTATTTGACGATGCATGCGACGCATAAGAAATTAAGTCTATTTTTCATTACCTACACCCTGCTTTCTTTATCTACAGGCTGTAAGGAACGGTGTACTGAAAACTGAACGGGCATGCTCAGTTAACGAAACTGAACCAATTCCCCAAAGAAACATTTTTGGGATAAAAGAAAAATTTTGACCTCTTCATACAAATTGCTCACTCTGATCAAACAGTTTGTATGGAGAGGTAAAAAAATTTTTTCACTTCCCAAAAACGTTTCTTTGGGAAAGTTGTTCAGTTTCGATGACCGAGCACGCACGTTCCTTTTTGGTACACACTGTACAGACCGATGAAAATGATCCCTAAGTTGCATTTTCACAGCGTCAGAAGAAAAAGAGGTCGAAATAAATTACGTAAAAGAGTTGTACCTTTCGCCGACAGCTGACAACATCACCTGCGGCGAGGAAGTGAAAAATGTTGCAAGACAATACCGTCCCCTGAGAGAAATTCAGTAATTTGCATAGGTTCCTCGCTTAATTAATTAAAGAAGAATGTCCATTTCGCCTTTATAATTATTCAAAAATTCGAACATACGCATATATTTATATAATTTCGCGATTTATACAGAGCGTAAAAAGTATACCATGAAACTGAACTAAACAACTAAACAACTTTCTCATGGAAAATTGGTCGAAACATAAAAAAAATATTTGACTTCCCAAAGAAGCTGCACCATGTGATCGTGCATTTTGTATCTGTGAAAAACTGTTTTTTTCGTACTTGTTGTTCAGTTTCATGACCTGAAAGCGCGTGTTTTCAGTTCTCGGGAGATATCATAACAATTTTGTATGGAAAGTCAATATTTTTTTTCAGAAATTTAAACTAAAGTTGACTTCATAGCCGTAAGAAAAAGCGATTAAGAAGTTTTACAACAATTTGCTAAAACCGTGTATGAAGTGTCTCAGAAAGGCCTTTGCCCAGCAGTGGGAAAGAGGCTACAGCTAAATGCGCCTTTTCAGCTAGCTACGGCTATGAGGCCAATAAAATTGTAGACGGAATTAAACAGTTTTAGCTTAATTGCCAGAGCAAAACACCAATCCCAAAAACGCAGTTCAAAAGTTTAATAGGTAAAAGTTTTCTAAAGTTAATTACTTAATATGTGTAATACTTACTTAATTATTTTGTGTAATAAATATAAAATGATAAAGGATCTTTAAATGCACTGGGGACGTTACAACACTTAGTAACTACACGTTATAAATTAAAACTCAGTTATAATTACAACTCGGGTTTGGCAACGATTAACCATTACATACTATTCTGCCATTCATTAAAATCTTTTATGTTCCTTCAACCTTTTTCTTTCACCTTATTACAATTTTTTGTTTGCCGAGGGGAAATCCATTATGGATACCCGGTACCTGGGAGACCGAGCTTTGCTCTGTTTTAACTTTAACCTTAAACCAAAGCCCACCAACAGATGGCGCTGAAGGGTTTATGAATCGCGCTTTTTTTCTAGAAATGCTCAAGAAACAGAGAGAAAGAGAAAAGCGGGATTGGTGTGAAATTGAGTGACAGGATTAGAAATATATAGTGATAAGTGGACCTTGTCCCGTATTAAAAGAAGATGTAGTGACTAAAACTGAGAAAATAATACTAAGATAGTTTTGTCTACCACGTAGTACAAAGAGATCTTCCAGGTACTAATGAATGAAAACATAGGAAGGGGAAGGCCTCGGAGAACGCTTCATGACCAAATTCAGGATGTTCTCAATTCAAAATAAAGGCCAGGTTAAAAGTACCCTAAACCCATGCCTAAACCGACACGCGTGTATGAAACGTAGCTCCTCCAAGGTATGAAAGGGTTGATGGAAGCAGAGGAAGCGACGGAAATATGTCAAGATCGTAACAGGTGGAGGACTGTGGTATCTGCCTACCCCGACGGGAAAGAGGCGTGATGTCATGTATATATGTATTTTACCACTGGTCGTGAACCAACCAGGTTCTGACCACTTAACTTTCGTGATCGGAAAGAAAGAGAAGCCTCAAAGCCTTATTGAAACAAAACGCACAATAGATGAATTTTAATGATGAGGTAAATTAAAAATCGGGTCTGAAAGCGTTATAAAGAATTACCCTAAGACATTTGAGAGAAAGGTATCGAATTAATTTTTAACAACGCACCGTAAATGCACTCGCATTTTTCTATTGTGGGAAATAACAATGAAAATTCTTTGTGAAATTTGACTTTCTGAAGGTTTTTGGAGTGGATTTCATACAAAAGTAAATAAATGCTTTTTTTGTAATGTTAAACTGGTGATAAATCATTCATACTTTAATTTTACGTAAGTACGTCATAACCACTTCAATACCTAAGAAAAAGAGACATGTTTGGTTACAAATTAAAAAGATGGAGGGAAAATGACACAGACCCAATCAAAACTACTTTAGACTGTGTAAATTAGCTTTTTCAGACTCTTTATAAGTCCGTTAGGAAAGGCAAACACAACCTAACCGATCCAAAACAGGATCGGTACTCTTTCAACTACAACGCACAAGCCGAGCAAGCGAAGCTAGTGTGTCGCTGCAGCGGCCGGCGCGGCGGCGTGTGCTAAAAGCGATTTTGCGCGACAATTCGTTGCCTTTATAAACAAAAACCGTTTTGACTGATTTTTGACTTGTTATGAGTTAACATTGTGGTGCCATCTGAAGAAGAAGACATCGAAACACTTACATTACCTAATAAAATATACCGGGACGTGGTTGTTGTATTGTGAATATGTATAGTAGGTAACACGGTGTAAGGGAAGGTGTACCGAAAACTGATTCAGATTCAGATAATTTTATTCAATGTAGATTCTTTACAGAATACTTATTGAATCTCATGCAGAATACAATGCAAATAGAGCGAGTCTACGCCGTTTCGGATCGTGCTATGGCAGCGTAAAAGAAACGGCAAGAAACCACTGCAGCACGGCCTACTTTAAGAGTCGGCTTTTACAATGTGTTTCTTGTGTTTCGCTGGAATATCAGAGCACCATACCTCTTTGTCATTCATATAGTCATCCAATCTGTAGTAAGCTTTTTTACATAACGTTTGCTTTACACATTCTTTAATTCTCAGGTATTTTGTTGTAGTATCGTATACACAGACCAACGAAAGATGTATTGACTTTAGTTAATCTAGTATATGGTTGATCAATTTTATGCTTATTTCTAGTATTAAAATTATGCCTGTCACAAATTTTAGGTAATTGATGAATGTTCTTTCTAGCATACATTATATTTTCATAGATATACTGGCATGGCACTGTCATAATGTTGATTTCCTTGAACAGTTCTCTCAGGGAATCACGAGTCTTCAGGCAATAAATTGCTCTTATAGCCCTCTTTTGTAAAACGAATATTGAATGTATATCAGCTGCTCGGCCCCAAAGCAGTATGCCATAAGACATAATGCTATGGAAGTAGCTAAAGTAAACCAGCCTTGCAGTAGCTACATCAGTAAGTTGTCTGATTTTTCTAACAGCATATGCAGCCGAGCTCAATCGACCAGAAAGAGCCGTTATATGAGGGCCCCATTGAAGTTTAGAGTCTAGTGTTAACCCTAAGAAAACTGTACTATTTACAAAATCGAATGGTTCATTATTCAATACTATGTTATGTGAAGTAGACCTTACATTTGGTAGTGCAAATTTAATACATTTAGTTTTTTTGGCGTTTAGGACTAGATTGTTAACAGTAAACCATGCATGAATCTGTCGAAGTGCATCATTGACTTCGTTATAATTTTGTGATTTCCTACTTACATTGAATAGTAATGAAGTATCATCAGCAAATAACACAATCTTTGACAGATTCTTCACCACAGAAGGAAGGTCATTAATATAAATAAGGAATAAAAATGGCCCTAATATGGACCCCTGAGGTACGCCAATTTTGACAACAGATCCCAGTGATTTCGTCCTGTTTACTTGTACCTTTTGAATCCTGTTTTCCAAATATGACCTAAGTAGTTTAAGTGAATTATTCTTAACACCGTAATGTTCAAGTTTTAGCAACAATGTGCTATGATCTACGCAATCAAATGCTTTGGATAGATCACAGAAGATACCAATAGCATCTTCATATTTTTCCCACGCGCAAAAGATGTATTTTAAAAGTGCAGTCCCGGCATCCGTTGTACTGCGCCCTTTCGTGAAACCAAATTGATGGTCATGTAGTAAGTTATTTCTATTGAAATGTGAAAGCATTTGATTGAGTATGACCTTCTCAAAAATTTTACTAAGTACAGGTAAGACTGATATTGGTCTAAAATTACTGGGATCCTTTTTGTCACCAGCTTTGAATAACGGAACTACTTTACTTTTTTTCATTAAGTCAGGAAATGTACCATGATCGACACAATCATTGAATATAACAGCTAAATATGGAGATATAGTATCAATGATCGCACTACAGACTTTTACTGACATTCCCCATAGGTCCTCAGTGGTTTTCATTTTAATACTTTTAAAGGCTTTAACAATTTCGTTAGGGGTGACATGATTGAACCCAAATTCAGTTTCGCAGGCGTCCACATTCTTTTGAAGTAAATCGCTAGCAAGTGAAGATGATGAATTGAGTGACTCTGTTGTTTTCAAAGGAATATTAGTAAAAAAGGTTTCGAATTCTTGAGCCACTTCTACGTTTGAACTAATAGTTCCGCGATTTGTATGAAGTGTGATTTGATTGTCACGCGGTTTCACTTTTCCAGTTTCACTGTTTATAACATTCCATACAGCCTTAATTTTGTTATCAGCAGACTGTATTTTTTTCCGTAGAAAAAATGATTTTGCTTTTAAACAAACTAATTTAAACAATTTTGAATAATTTTTGACATATTCAATGAAATTGTCGTCATTTGAATAATTTATAAACTCATATAATTCAAAAAGTCTCTCTCTACTTTTGCGAATACCAGCGGTAGCCCAGTCACTGAATTTGAATTTTACAATAATTTGCTTTTTTCTAATAGTGAAAATTTTACTGAATTCAGTATTAATCAATGTGAATAAATCTTCATATGAGTTATTAGGGTTGTTAGTATTATAATTGTGACAGGGCAGTTTTTCTAGTAACGTGTTTTTGTACTTTTCTAACCTACCGCTCGTTAGGCTCCTGGTTTCTATATCTATATTCTGGGTTACTCGAGAATAATTAAAAGTAACACTTTGACCAGAGTGGTCAGACTGAAGCGAGTTTATGATACTTTTCTCAAAATAATCGCAATTACAAAAGACGTTATCAATACAGGTAGCCGAGGATGACGTCACCCTTGTAGGTTCAAAAAATACATGCTCTAAATTAAAACATTTGAAAAGACTTATAAGTTTGTTACTATAGGTATTATTTTCTAAGATATTGACGTTAAAGTCACCACACACTATCATAAACTTATTTTCTTTTGTCACTATTTTTAAAACATCTTCCATTACTAACTCGAAAATTGAAAAATTTTGAAAAAAAATTTTTAAATTATTTTGGTTTGTATACGCATACTACTCGTACAACATGCTTGTCCAGCTCAACACAAGATATTTCAATACATCTTTCAACCGAAAGTCGAACAATATCTTTACGGTTCTTTATCTTAAAACTGTTACGAACTAAAATCAGTGATCCACCGTGTAAAGCAGACTTTCGAACGAACTGAACTGAACGAAACTGAACTACTTTTCCAAAGGAACATGTTTGGTAAAAGAAAAAAAAATTGACCTATCCATACAAATTCCTCGATCTGATCAAACAGTTTGAATGGAGAATTCAAAATTTCTTTATTTCCCAAAAATGTTTCTTTGAGAAAGTTGTTCAGTTTCGTTGACTGAGCATGCCCGTTCAGTTTACAGTACACCGTCCCTTACACCCTGTATACAAAAACACTTTTTTTCTTTTGATATAGCAGGCTCTCGAAAGTATCCTTTAAGCTTCGGGGGAAAAAATAATGATTTATTTATGTCAATGGGCTGTTGCCTCGAGCGGAAAATTTCCTTCCGTCAAATTGGTTATTGTTCGTATAAACTTCTTTTATTACGTTGTTAGTAAAATGAGAAAGTCTTTTTTCAATTACCTTCCCTACTCTAGATAATAAACCCTCTTTAGAGGCTAATCTGGGAGGTTTATGATAGAATTTCGTTCTCCAATTTTCTATTGATTATCTTCTTTGTTTTGTTTGTAGATTTGTATGGCGCGGCGCGTTACAGTTATTCAATCAAATACTAATATCATGTTACCTGAAAATTTATTTTTACTTGCTGCCCGCGACTTCGTCTGCGCAGAATCTGCGGTCTCACCCGCATTAAATGAGTTTTCCCGTGGGAATGAAGTGTTTTCCCGCGGTAAAAAGTAGCCTATGTGTTATTCCAGGAGCTAACCTATACGTGTGCCAAGTTTAATTAAAATCCATTCAGTAGTTTTTACGTGAAAGAGTAACAAACATACATCCATCCATACTTACAAACTTTCGCGTTTATAATATTAATATAGTAGTTAGGATAGTAGGATTTCATGAGTATACTTTACGCACCATCTACAACCTCTGTGGTCTAATGGTTAGAAAGTTCGGCTATTGGATTGGGTACGATTCCTTGTGGGGGCACTTATTTAGGAGAGAGTCGTGTCCCACTGCAGGAGGGGAGGGGACAGTGAAACAAAAACCGCTTTGTAAGAGATTACAGGATGAATCAATACAAAAGTAAGATGACTACGTGCTTCAAAAGGTAGGTTAAGCCGTTAGCACAACGTTAGTTCCGGCTTTTGTCTATGGAAGTAGTTTTTAATGACATATCCTCTGACATCTTACCAGCGTTTATGAGATCGGTCATCGATTTGAAAACTGCAAAATATGATGACGATGATGCTAAATAAACAGCAGCAATGACCTAGGTACTTACACAACCTAAAAGGTTAATATTTCTAATTAAACCGCGTTGTACGAAACATTAAAGTGCGCAACGTTTCAAACGTCAAATACCCAAAAATAGAAGATCAAAAATAAATGATTCATACATATTATTGTTATGAAATAAGCTGTGTGCTCCATAGTTTATAAGTCCAGAAACTTATATAGGTGACTGACTGTCGACTTTTAGTTTCACAACGTCAGGCAGAACTTGCTAAAACTTTGGTAAGTTCTGCCTGACAAGATTCGAACCGGTGTCTTCTCCGTTATTACCAGAACACACCCCGGACCCCGGACACTGCATGCAACGAGCGCGAATTCGAAATTTGAAATTGGTAGGTTGCGTAGCCCCGCATATTGAGTACAAAAATCCCTCAGGAGCACTTCGCGAATCGTGCGGGCGGGTGCGTGCGGGGATGCAGGGTGGATTGCAAGGGGGCTAATTACTATTACTTTATTCTTTGACCAGTCTCAGGTGCTCGTGGTTGTAAAAATGTGCGATTACTTATGTAGTTGCTCATACTCTTTTAATTTTCCTTTTCTCATTCCCCACCTGAAAGCTTTCTTAGTATTTACTGGTCCAAGGACATGTTGTCGCGTCTAGACGTCGTCTTATGAAATAACCTGGAACTTGCACCCACTAATAAACCTTAAACGTGGAGAGTAAAACTAATAGCAGACGTCACTTCGCCGTAAACCCTCGTATTTACTGAACAACCGGCCTTGGAAAGTGCTGGTTTTCATTGTCGGTTGTGTCTGGCAAACCTTAGCTCTTATCTTTATACTAGCGACCCGCCCCGGCTTCGCACGGGTGCAATGCTGATACTAAATACACTACAGAAAAACTGTGAACGTTGTATATAAAAACATAGCGGCCCGCTCCGGCTTCGCACGGGTATAAAATATATAGCCTATGTGATTAAAATCGATCCAGTAGTTTTGATTTATTCATTACTGCCCGTGGCCCGCACGCGTTAAATTTGGAGTAAAACAATCCCAAAGTGCTATAGGGAAAACCGCGGCCTCAGACGCGCTATTTATAGGCACGCTCTTGCCGCACCGGGCGGCCGGCCGGTACCGCCGCAAACGCTACGTCCCGCAATTTTTAAATCTGTAATATCTTCGAAAATATTCATTTAAATCATACGGTGTAAAGGGCCATATAGATCTATATTAAATGAACAATTTATTCAAGGTATTTAATTGGTTAAGGATTAATGCTGTATTGGTTAAAATCGCTTCGAAAATTAGCCATTATTTGCCGTAAAAAGTAAATGACAAAATAAAGTTATTGTGGGTTATCCATAAGAGATAGACATATACCATCACGGACTTTTCTGTAGACCTTTTCAATTTGTACAATACTTAGTACATTATTTTGATAAAACTCGTAGGGTTCAGCCTGCGTTTGCAATGTAAGCGGAAAAAATGTAATTATTTACGACATCACATTTGAAACCTCAAAAATAACAGTACTTCTCCACTATTTAATGGATGTTATTATACATATAAACCTTCCTCTTGAATTACTCTATCTATTAAAAAAAACCGCATCAAAATCCGTTGCGTAGTTTCAAAGATTTAAGCATACAAAGGGACATAGGGACAGAGAAAGCGACTTTGTTTTATACTATGTAGTGATGAAGTGATGATTCGGCCGCACATGGTACGAATATGGACTTACATGCCATGAGGTTGTCCATGTAACTTTTTGCTAAAGGTTTTGCCGTGAGCTGGTCGTCCATACTAACTTTCATTCCTATGAAGAAACTTAGGAGAAACTTTTTCAAACAGCCTGTATGGAACTTATTTGCGCTCCGCAGACATAGACAAACACAACCTAACCTATGAGGTGATCCATGTGATTTTTTTGCTAAAGGTTTTGCCGTGAGCTGGATGTCCATATTAACTTTCACTCCTATGGACCTCCTTAGGAGAAACTTTATCAAACAGCCTGGAACTTATTTGCGCTCCGCAGACGCAAGTGGCCACTTGGTTAGTATTGCAAAGTTTTCCGATGATATCTAGTTTAATGTCGTTTGTATACGTAGCAGGGAGGAAATCAGCTTCAAAAGTTGTTCAAGAGTTGTTCACTCCAAAATGTTGTTCAGTTTGATAGTTATTTATTTAAAAACGTTGTGCAATTTCGAAAAAATGAAACGTTGAATTTTATTTAGATAATAAAAAAATATTATTTTCGCAACACCGCACCGGCCAGACCGGCTCATGTCTGCCTCTTTGACTGATGATAAGGAGCATCCTCTAGAAGATATAAAAAATATTGGCGGAAATCCACACCCCAGAAAAATGGTCTGACACCATAATAGCCCTGCGTCGTAAAGTTACAGCGCTTCAAAATGCAAAAATTCACTACTTCGTCTCGTGATAATGCAGAGCCCTGTATGTCTGCCTCTTCGATTTTCTAAATCTTCAGAAGTATTTTAAACAGGACCCACAAAGGCAAACAAAAAAAAACATTATTTAGTATCTTATTTTCATTTTTTTTGCTTTAACTCAAAAATGCAGCGACGCACAGATAAACTTGTAAGGACCAAATCGATTCGTCTTGAGCTGATCTATCATCCCTGTTAATATGAATCATGAGCAAATCATATACCCGAATTGCAGCCAGCACCCTAACTATAAGTAAATAAAAGAAAACGTAATACAATGGAAACGTTCACTATTGTGCTTTCATGAGCTAAGGCGATGAATTGCCAAGTTCTTTAATGCTCCAACATCAGTCTGTTTAATTTCGCGTGTTCAACCCTTAATTTGCCACATCCATCCGAATGGACAATAAACAAACGTACGTCCAAGTCATGCAACTTTTTATTCATTTGCCGTATCCATTCACACAGCTATAAAAGTTATAAGCTTAGTTTCTAGTCGTAAACTTTTTATTTCAATGAGTATGGTACTAAAAATATTCCTTTGTGATTGGTTATTTGCTGCTGATATTAAAACGCACAAAACTGAAAGTTAGCAAAATTATTTAAATGGAAACAAGCATTGAAAAGCAATGTAGTCAGTTGTATTTATTTTTTTATTTTGTTACCTACTCAAAAACTGACTTGGGGTTCGGCAGTCGACGATTGAATAAGGATAAAACGTTGGCGAGTTCTCATCGCCTTTGAAACTTTTATTGAGCACCTTTGCATTGCAAGTGCTAATCACTAGACTTCATGCTGACGCGACGGCCAAAATCGGCAAAATTATTGCGAATACCTGTCAGCTATGAGGTTGCCTGGGGTGTAAAGGTCAATCATAACATAATTTCATTAATTTAAAAGTTTATTTTTTTACTTCTTGAGGTAGGTATCCTTTTCTTCTCGGAACTTGTTTAAATTTCATTCTTCCAGGTGATCGAGTGATCGTGGTAACTTCAACGATATTACCAAAACAATAACGTTTGCCTAAAGCACACTATACTTAACATAACTTTTAAGGCAAGCGTTTTTGTTTTTTGGTTGTGTCGTTGAAATTACCACGATCACCCCCTCGTAAACAAATATCAGCCCGCTCATAGTTGAGCCTCAACCGCTGGAAGACCCCACCCAAGCCTTCAAACATAACATGAGATGAAATATCATCTTCATCACGTTTCTGTCATTACCACTAACGAGAAAGACTTAATCCAGCCTAGCTCTAAAGCATTTTTCTCACAAAAATCTCATATGAAAGACGAAACAAAAGCAATTTGACCCCAGACCGTTTCAGTCACGACACTCACGATACCGTCATTAATAACGTAAAGGTGACCATTACATGCCCGCTTATTGCGCGCCCGTGTGAAGGGGCCCTTATCGCTTAACGTGCGAATCAAGACAAGTTGTTCACACCTAAAACTTTGTATTGTACCTCTAAAGACTCAAGAGACCGTTTTGCAGGTGTTTGTATTGCATTCATAATTAATGAAGGCAGTATAGTTTTGAAGCAGGTAGTAGGGTTTACGAAAATTTTGAGGGTACTTACTGTTAGGCTGCCCGTGGAATTTCGTTGGCGTGGAGTTTGAGCTTTTAGAAAACACAAATCGTGGGCCGATTCGAACGGAGCTTAAGGGGTTTTAAAAATTAGTCATAATCAGATGTACATTTTGTAGATAGAAGACATATTTTTTGTGAACTCCATAAAGTCATAGGAGTCACTTTCGTGGATCATCGCGTCACTTTCGTGGGATCAAGTCCGTCCGTCCGTCTCTTGCCCATTTCGGTCGTGGTTCGAAGAGCCAGTAATATTACCAGCACACGACATTCTATCATAGTTCTTAGGGTGGGCTACGCGCTTTGCTACCTTACTGTTACTTATGCTACAAATAGGACAGTAAATAGGTGGTATGGGTGGTGACCACTTACCATGAGGGAGTGATTCCCATTACGTCCCATGTCCCAACGCACCATTTTGGTGCGTAATGGGAATATAATATTTTATTTTATTTTTATTCCCATTACGTCCCACTTCGTTTTTTATGACGTTTTCTAAGGTGTTTTTGATGTTTGCAAGATAGTGAAACACAGAATACAACGTGTAAATTAAATAACGCAAAACCTATCGGGTGGTGGCTCTGGACATAAAACTGAACAACTTTTGTTCTACGACTTTTGAAAATTCGAAAAAAATATTTTTGCTTTTTTATACAAATTGGCTTGGTCAGCTTATCAGTTTCATGTCTAGAGCCACCACCCGAGAGGTTTTGCGTTATTTAATTAACACTTTGTATACAAATATTTTGTAATTGTTCCTGTCAGTCATCAGACTAAAGGCCTATCTGATAGTCGACTTATGGTAGTCGACTCTACCTCAAATATTTCAATGTAACATTATTTACTAAGAAGATAGAACTTTAGTTATAACTTATCAATCGGGTTTTCAGAATTGTTTATAAATTAGAGAAAACCAATCAGTTAACAATACCTACAGTTTATTTTATGGTGGTTTTTAGTGTTAAATTAGGGTAATATTATAACAATAAGACTGATTTTTATTATTTTGCATTGTTGATTTTTTAATCATTTAAACTGTAAATTTTTATTTTAAATAAGAGTAAAATTAGGTTCAAAACATGAATATTATGCCAACTTTTAATAAAAACTGATTGATGATGCTGTGATTTTACTGTGAAAAATATACTACCCACCCATAGGGTACCCATGGGTACCCATGGTACCCATAGTACAGGCTTTGCCTAGTTTGGGATCAGGTGACCTTGTGTGAAATGTCCCCCAATATATACTAGAAAAATATACTATCTGCCTTTTATTATTATGATAACTAAATAATTAATTAAAAAATTGTGACAGTTTTGTTTCCGAATGTACTAAATTTTCTATAAAAAAAGCGTTGGGCCGTACTGGGAATACAAAACTGAAATGTCCACGAACGCACCAACACGTGCGTAGGTATTGGGACGTAATGGGAATCACTCCCATGAGGTCCATCTGCATGTTTGCGCATTTTTTTTACTTGCAATAGGGTTACTCTTGACCTCGATCTAGCCTTGAAGACAGAGATAATGGAACGAGCTTGCCCAGAAAAAGCCTATTCACTCGCGACTTAAATAGATTTACGTTATATGACCTCGGGAACACAGACGCAGACACAGAGGAATTGTAACAAAGAAATCTGTAAAAAAATACTCCAATATAGTAAACCCATTTGTAGAGCGTCACACACGAGTAGATAGTCTAGGTACTATTATTTTATACTGTGGTCTAGGCTAGGTAGAAGCACTAATGACCTGGGGGGCGCTAAATTATTTTTACGACTACCCGCGTCTGCAGCAGCCCGAGATAGTTTGCAACGTTTTATGACTTCGTTATAAATCATAAGTATCATAACGTTGTATTATATTAGTCTGAGGTGATAATGCCTTTTATACTATATTTTTAGTAATATGCTATTCGCACCCCTTTCTATTAGTGTAGGCAACGAAGCAGTTGACCCCAACCTAAATTTCTCAGGCAGATTTTATTTGACAGGATGATAAAGAATCATGAATTAAATGTAAATTCAAAATATCAAAAAAAAATTACAAAAAAAAATTTCATACATTTTGTAATTTTTGTATGGAAAAATTAAAAGTAAGTACCGATTTTTTTGGGTTTTTTTTATAGAAGGTTTGTCTCATGTCGTGTGCAAAGTTTCATCGACTGAGAATTTAATACGGGGGTCTTCATACAACGATCCGCTTCGTTGCCTAGACTATATCTTACGAAAAGTTCGTGCTTGACTCACAGATGAGCGTAGCTTAGATGTTGGCTTAGATAATTAAAATACATTGTCAGGTATTTAATTGTAATATCGGTCACATATAGGGTGACTTTTAATTAGTTCTTGATAGCAAAAGATATGCACGTACTCATGATACTGAAGAACTTTTCCCAAGGAACGTAGGTCGAAATACGAAAAACCAAATTTAACCGCCCATACAAAATGCGCTATCAGATGCAGTTTCTATGGGAGGTCAAAACTTGATTTTCGTATTTCGACCTATGTTCCTTGGGGAAAGTTGTTCAATAACATGAGTACATTCATACCCTTTTCTATCAAGAACTAATTAAAAGTCACCATAATATACTGCGAAAGATGTTGCACCCGCTGCACCATTCTTCGGATTTAACCTGAAGTTAACCATTTTTTGCCCATGAGCATCACATAGAAGCATCACCCCATCTCTAGCTGCGGGTGTCGTAAAAGGCGACTAAGAGATTTTGAAGATGGGTGGCAGCGTCCTTTTACGCATCGTAACATCATACATACTGCGATCACCAACGACAGTCTTCTGTCAACAATTTTCTTCAAGGAACATTGGTCGAAAAACGTGAAAATAAATTAAGTCGTCTCGTACAACTTTTCCATATAAAAGCTTAAACAAATCTTGCTTATCATTATAGAGCTAAAGGGAAAGTTGTTTTGTTTATGTTTTTAGTACAATCTTAAGTAAAATACATAAATAGAGTTTGTCTAGGAGTCCAAACATAACACTGTACACTCAACCGCACGTCAGTAGAAACACTTTTGGACCTTATGGCGTGGTAATAGAGTTGAAAAAGTTTCTACTAAAGCGGTTGACCGTACCTATTCTTAGTACAAGTATACACTTAGCTTAGTCTCCACTCGCGTAAACCAACAAAGCGACGTGACGACGTCGTAAAGTGAGTTATTAAGTAGAAAACAGCTGTTCCGAAAGCGCCATCTAGCCTGTGTGTACGTGATCAAGTTTAATGATAATTAGAACCTGCCTCGACCGCGGTGACCCCGTGTTTTATTTCATACTGAAAGTTAAGATGCGGCTGCAGGGCAAGTATTTACTTTTTGACGTGGTAGACCGACGAAACTAATAAAGATGTTTTCTTTTTTATTATCATTAGGTTTCATTTTAGATTGTCATTGAGAATTGTGATTGAATTGGTACTAATCTATTTTCATTACTTCTTACCAATATACCTAGGATCATGAAGGAAAAAAAAATTACGCGCCCAGAAAATAATAATTTTTTTTTTTTTTCCTTCATGCCTAGGATTATTATTATTAGTACCTGGGCGACCGAGCTTTGCTCTATAATAGCCCCCTCAACCTGAAAATATCATCGGGTGAGCAAGCTATGCTACTCGCCAACAGATGGCGCTGTAGGTTTCTGTCTAAAACGCGGTATTTTTTTTTAAATTGCTAAATAACACGGGAAAAACGAATTTTCCCAGACATGAGACCTAGCTAGATCGATTTTTCGTCCCCAAAAACCCCCGGATACTAAATTTCATCAAAATCGTTAGAGCCGTTTTCGAGAAACCGATTACAAATATAAATATATACAAATATTGCTCATTTAATAGTATAGGATATTTAAACCTAGAATACAAAAAAATAGTCTAAGTTCTAAGAAAGATAATAAATAAGTATCCTGTTCTGTTTTTATTAAAGTCGCAATAGATGCTATAGGTAGGTATACATACATGACATCACGCCTCTTTCCCGTGGGAGTAGGCAGAGACCACAGCCCTCTACCTGCTACGATCTTGACATACTTCCCTCGCTTCTTCCACTTTCATCAACCCTTTGATACACGCTCGTGATATTATTAATCTAATATTTTTTAGATGTTTATTTGAAGTTTAAGAATTTGTTATAGTTAGTTAGTTTTTGTTTAGTTTGTTACGAGTTTGTTACATAGTCCTCCCCAAAGGTCACTACAAGAGGACTGGTCCTGGTTCTAATTCGCTGGTGTACACAAATACGTCCACTGCTGGACATAGTCCTCCCCAAAGGTCACTACAAGAGGACCCGTCCTGGTTCTAATTCGCTAGTTTACACAAATACGTCCACTGCTGGACATAGTCTACCCCAAAGGTACAAGAGGACCAGTCCTGGTTCTAATTCGCTAGTGTACACAAATACGTTCACTGCTGGACATAGTCTTCCCCAAAGGTACAAGAGGACTGGTCCTGGTTCTAATTCGCTAGTGTACACAAATACGTCCACTGCTGGACATAGTCCTCCCCAAAGGTCACTACAAGAGGACCAGTCATGGTTCTACTTCGCTAGTGTACACCTATTAAATCCACGTGATTGATAGTCCACGTTTCATTGTAAAACAAAAGTGATTGAGTTGTTTTATGCATTTTATTCATGGTATATTACACGTAATTTATAAAAATAATATTTTCTAGATATTTTATTTTATTCAAGAATTCTTAGCTTGCGCTCGTCTAAAAATGAAAATTATATGGCTTTATGTGGTTCTGTGAATTTTGACCTCAGTGAAGGACCCTATTTTATGACCCTTCATATCTGATTCGAGGTCAATTTCTAAGGTCGACTATTTGCATAACCAATTTAAGGGTCGTCGCGCACTCTCATCACATCGACTCGACGTAAATTAAAGCATTGAATATAATGTGCTTTATATCGTGACTTTGCATTATAATTTTTAAGTAATTGAATCAAAGCATGGGCTAGTCTTCCATACCCTACCAGCGTATAGTATGGGGACACCACTGAAGGACACTCCCTGCCCCTCTCTACTAGAATCCATCTCACCCAAACCGAAAAAATCTGAATTAATTATAGTCGACAGAGATTTATGTAGTAAGTATTACAGCAAAAATAATACGATCTTTCTAAATGCACATTTTTTTATAAATCGGCAAAAAACCTATATAAACAAATTTTGTTTTGCGGTCCTAAAAATGGACTTTATGGCTTCTAAAATTGTTAAAGGTATATTGGAAGCATCGTAGCGCGAGTTCGACTCACACTTGACCGGGTTTTTGACGTGGCGTCTAAGCTTTCGTTTCGGGGGTCGTTTCGTGCAAAGTAAATATAAGCCCTCTGGCGGCAATAATTGATATTACATCGAGCTTTAGTGTAGGCAACGAAGCAGTTGACCCCAACATAAATTTCTCAGGCAGATATTATTGGACAGGATGATAAAGAATCATGAATTAAATGTAAATTCAAAATATCAAAAAAAAATTCATACATTTTTGTATGGAAAAATTGAAAGTACCGATTTTTTTTGGATTTTTTTATAGAAGGTTTGTCTCATTTAGTGTAATACCCCAGCAAAGTTTCATCAACTGAGGATTTAATGCGGGGGTCTTCATACAACGCTCCGCTTCGTTGCCTAGACTACTTTGGATGTGTCAGGGGGTGAGGGTAGGGGTGAGTGAACGTATCCATGTGAAACTTACGGCCTTATCAAGGACAGAGCCAACTAGGGTTTTTTGGGTACACGTCACGCACGTTTATTTTTATGCGTTGTAATTTTTTAAGCGTTGATTGAATCTAGTGTCCTGGGTATCACTCTCTTCTCTTGTACGTTCAATTTTGAACGTACAAAAGAAGAGAGTTGGAGTAGTGTCTCTTAATTCGATTCGGTACAGTGCGTTACGACCCTAAGACATGAATAATATTCGTGCGATATTGATGACTTGAGTCATTTGGTCGTTGTTATAGTATCCATCTTTGTTATTAAAGTATTTAATATTAATATTTTGTATTCTAAATACTGGCTTGGCAATGAAAAATTACTCATAACTATTTCTTTTAAACTGTAGTCTGATTAAGTCAAAAACGCTGCAAAATCTAATTATGTACTCAATGACGCCGATCTATGCCCATTACCTATGGTTAGATGGAACAACTTCTGACACTTCACTTTCGGACTGTTTTTTTTTTCATGGTCTGATCTTGTGTGAAATGTACCCGATATTTAATAAAAAAAAAACCTTACCTTTGAAACACAGAGGTCTGGGCAAAGCTGCATTTTGTGTTGGTATTGGTATAACTGTTTGGAAAATTACTTGAACAATAATTGTATGGTGGAAGCTCTTGCGCAAGTAAATTTTTATAAAACATGAAAATTAACTTCGCGCAAGGTAATTTATAAGTAATTTCCATATATATATCCAGGTAAAGAGCCGGAAACGAAAACCAGTTTGTTATTATAAAGTACACTTACAGAACATTTCTCCGTTCCCATCTAAGTGCTAGTGCTAGCCTAAAATTGTCAACAACGGAACTCGAGTGCCACAAGACCAACAATGGCTTCGAGTCGCATAACCGCTCCCATAACAACTATTCCAGATGTCTAATTAAACAAAAGCACAAATATAAACTAAAATTCTGTGATCAAAATTTAAAACCGAGTAATACCGAGTATTATAGTAGTTATTAAAAAGTTTATTTATTTATTCCTATCTGCCATGACTTTTTTGCCACTTGTAGCGAACGGGAAAATAAATTCCAGTTTATTGATAGCTTCAATTGAAGCAATTGTGGAATACTCGGTATCACTTAGAAAAAGGGTTTTGACCACAGAGCAGAAACATGGGTCTTGACAGACCGACAGACGAACAACGAAGAGTTCCTATAAGAGTTCTGTTTTTAGGGTTCCGTACCTCAAAAGAAAAAAACGGAACCCTTATAGGACCACTTTGTTGTCCGTCTGTCTGTCTGTCTGTCTGTCTGTCTGTCAAGACCCTTTATCTCACGAACGGGTAAAGGTATCAGGTTGAAATTAATACCATATGTTAAGGTCCATGAACCACACAAGATCTGAAAATTTATTTTTTTTACAACGACGCAATCAAAAGATATGGCTTTTTATGTCCTCATCTTCATACATTTATGCAAAAACGGAAAACCTACAGGGTACTTCCCGTTGACCTAAAATTATGAAATTTGGCAAGAAGCTAGGTCTCATAGTACAAATAATGGGAAAAATCTGAAATCATTAAATATTACAACTTTTCTCACAACTAATGGTAACCAATTGTGGTGAGCTCCCGTTTCAAGAACATTCATATAAGAGAGGGGTCAAGTTGGATGGTCGCTGAGGCGATTTTTGTTTTAGTTCTATTTAAAAACGGGAACACTTACAAACTTGAAAATTGGGATGTTTATAGTGCATAAGCTATAAAATAACAACAAATAATAAAATTTGGTCAAGCGCGTGTCGGACTCAAAAATCTAGCACATTAACTTACTGAAATTTCAACTAATACAATAATGATTATGTGGTGGTACGGAACCCTCAGTGCGCGAGTCCGACTCGCACTTGGCCGGTTTTTTTTTTCTTTTTGAGGTACGGAGCCCTAAAAACAGTATTCAACCTAATGAACTTGAAAGGTCTTGCGAACCTCTGTTAACGTCATAGTACAGCATATTTTTGAATATCCGCTACCGATTCATTCATTCATTCATTTATTTATTAATAAAACAATTTTACACGTCAATAAATACACAGGTTACTAATAATAAAACATTGTCAATTGAATTATAAAATTAAAATATCAATGTTAAACAACAAATAAATATCGTAATTTAATATTAAATTCTTCTTACTTTTTATTTTATTTGTACGTGGGGTCAATGATATTTTTTTGTATTTTTATAAATTCGTCTATACTGTAGCAGGCCAATCTCAACCAACATTGCCAAAAATGCTGTTTAAGTTCCACGAGAAGACCAAACATGGCTCCGAGTCGCATAACCGTTCCCATTACAACTATTCCTGACATCTAATTACTGGCGAATACGAAAATTAAATAAGGCCAGGAAAACAGTGATCAAAAGTTAAAACAACTGAAGCTGCCAGGAAGAATAAACTGGAACTTATTTTCCCGATAAATGGGAATACTCGCTCGTCATATTACTAAGTTCTTGCTTCTTACTGAATAACTACTTTAATTTAAATACATCTAAAACAAAGCCAAATGACAAAATACAGTAAACATGAGGTTAAAGATAGTTTATTCTCATAAGAAATTCATTTCACTTACATGAGAAACTTAAAAATACTTACATAATAAAACTATATTATATTAGCAGAGAGCGTACTTATAAAATGCACAAGTTTTGATTGTATTCAACGAAGCAAGGAGGTCCGAAATCTTTGGTATTCAATCATTATTTATCTACTACCTACTAATGAAGGTAGTTTTATGTTTACAACGAGTTGACAAAGGACTGCAAATGATATACACAGATAAGATTGCCTGGAAGTGACAGTGTTTTATTTATGGATTGGAGTTAAGAATATGATGTTTAAGGAGTTTTTTAAACGAATACATACTTTTAATTTCTTTTATTTCTTTAGGTAAACTGTTGTACAGCTGAGCGCTCTGATAAGTTATATTGCTCTTTCCGTAGTTTGTGCGTGGCGGGCGTAATACAATGTTATTTGCACTTCTTAAAATCCGTGTTTGTATGTCTTTCTTTTTCGTAAACGTTATATTTGTATGTATATCTTTAGACAAAATTTTTCTTATCGATAGACAGCTATAATATTTATATGTTTGTGAACATCCACGAGAAAAAAAATATCGGCAAGTTTTATTCGTGGGCTTTCTGCAATAAAGTCGCAGTTATTAATATTCTAACGTACCAGGACCAAATTCAGGACCTTCTAACTAAAGGACAGATTAAAAGTACCCTAAACCGACGAGCATGTATGAAAGGACTGATGAAATGAAAGTACAGGAAGCGAGGGAAGTATGTCAAGATCATAGCAGGTGGAGGACTGTGGTCTCTGCCTACCCTGACGGGAAATATGCGTGATGTTATGTATGTATTATATACGGTGTACCGAAAACTGAAAGGGAGTCAAAGAAACTGAACAACTTTCCCAAAGAAACTTTTTTGGGGAATGCAATAAATTTTCGACCTCTTCATACAAATTGCTCACTCTGATCAAACAGTTTGATCAATTTTTATTTAATTTCCCAATACTGTTTCTTTGAGAAAGTTGTTTAGTTTTGTTGTCTGAGTACGCCCGTTTAGTTTTCGGTGCACCGTCTCTTACATCCTGTATATTATTACTCTATAATTCTATGGTGCTTTTTTAATTCACATACCATCAAACTTAGCCTATTACTCGAAAGAATAGAACTATATAGAATGAAAAAGTAAGTTAAGAAGATAATTCTTTTCAGTAATTGTACGAGGAGGCACATATTTTTAACCACAACACACGCACAGAAAAAAAATGAACTGAAATTGTCATTAGCTAAACACCTTCTATTTATATAAAAATGTATACAGGGTGTTTACCTCTCAGGTGGTTGCTCTACCCATGAAACTGAACAGCTCTCCCTGAGCATAGGTTAACATACCAAAAAAAAAAACCGGCCAAGTGCGAGTCGGACTCGCGCACTGAGGGTTCCGTACCACCACATAAACATAATTGTATTAGTTGAAATTTCAGTAACTTAATGTGCTACATTTTTTGAGTCCGACACGCGCTTGACCAAATTTTATTATTTGTTGTTATTTTATAGCCTATGCCCTATAAACATACCAATTTTCAAGTTTGTAAGTGTTCCCGTTTTTAAATAGAACTAAAACAAAAATCGCCTCAGCAACCATCCAACTTGAACCCTCTCTTATATGAATGTTCTTGAAACGGGAGCTCACCACAATTGGTTACCACTAGTTGTGAGAAAAGTTGAAATATTTAATGATTTCAGACTTTTCCCATTATTTGTACTGTGAGACCTAGCTTCTTGCCAAATTTCATAATTTTAGGTCAATGGGAAGTACCCTATAGGTATTTCATTTTTAGGACATAAAATGCCATATCTTTTGATTGCGTCGTTGTAAAAAATTTAAATTTTCAGATCTTGTGTGGTTCATGGATCCTAATATATGGTATTAATTTCAACCTGATACCTTTACCCGTTCGTGAGATAAAGGGTCTTGACAGACAGACAGACAGACGGACAACAAAGTGATCCTATAAGGGTTCCGTTTTTTTCTTTTGAGGTACGGAACCCTAAAAAATGTCAACATCCCATAGACCCTGTATATTCTGATTTCCGCTCATTTCCTAGCCGCATTGGTTTCAGGCTAAGAATTGCGCATGTATGCCAGCTTAATTGTTAGTCTAATACCATTTTAACGGCAGATTAAGGAAACTTTATAATCGCTCTTTGTCTGTCTCAGTAGGAAGTAGAGTTCAAGAGACCAAATTTTCAAATTCGAAGCAATGATGTTGAGAAACCTATTTAGCGATTGGATCATCATCATCATTATATCAGCCAAAAGACGTCCACTGCTGGACATAGGCCGCCCCTAAAGATCTCCATGACGACCGGTCCTGCGCTCCTCGCATCCAGCGGCTTCCCGCGACCTTGACCAGATCGTCGGTCCACCTTGTGGGGGGCCTGCCAACGCTTCGTCTTCCGGTACGTGGTCGCCACTCTAGAACCCTTACGGCCCTTCGGTCATAGGTTCGTCTTGCGATGTGCCCTGCCCACTGCCACTTTAGTTTAGCGATTGGATATTACAAACATACCTATATGTAATATTTTTACCTACAAATGAAAGACAGAACAGTGTAAAATTTTGAAAAGTATCATTTTAGGGACGCTGCCAACTATAAATAAAAGTTAAGTCTTTCCAAGATATTCGTAATTCGGCACAGTTGCAACTTAGTTTTATTGACCTGAAAATATTACGACTCATGCAGATTTTCCCGATTTGACAGCTTACAGTAACATAAAATTTTGCCATCCATGCTTCGAAATGCACGTTAAGCCTTTGGTCCCCGCTACTGTCAATGATAGTAGTCGTTAAGCCTAGTCAAATGCCATTTGGTGGTTTGAAAACTCTGACAGGCAGGCGGCGTAGACTCGCTCTATTTGCATTGTATTCTGCATGACATTCAATAAGTATTCTGTAAAGAATCTACGTTGAATAAAATTATCTGAATCTGAATCTGAATCAGGTTGGCCGCTTACGTGGTAAAACCTACTCTAGGGTTGGGTCTGGTATGCCCTTTGGGTTGCGGAGGTTCAGAAGTGATCACACCTAGCTAAATTTAAAGACAAATTCGGCATACATTGCTGGGAGGCTTGATTATGTTAATTGCAATATCCTTACTTCAACGAGCAATGTATGCCGAATTAGTCTTGGAAGTCAGCTAGGTGTGATCACTCCTTCAGATGGCAGTTGACATCTAGTTCATAACGCATTCAACCTTAAACTGGTATCATAATAATAATGGTACAATCAAGAGCAGGTCAAGCTTGACACTGGCAGTGCGATTTCCGTCTCCATGCTGACTAAGATAAGCGCGTTACAAAATTCAATGTATCAAGCTCGACTTGCTCTTGACTGTACCACAGATTAAATAATAGTAAACTAACGTTTACAGATCCGACACTCCCAGGCGGGGTGCCGACAAATTTCAACCTTACGGTCTAAGCATATAGTCGATACTTGCAGTGCACCGCTTCGGACACGTTATTAAATCGCGGGTGATCGCGGACAGGTGGGCGAAGCGATGATTTTGTCACTTTATGAGATACTGAGCGAGATGCAAGTAGGTATGTAATATTGTTCAATCAAATATGCAAATACTTACTAACCTATTTTGCCGCCATAAGCTTAAGATGACATAAAGAAAAGTAAAATCGACTGCCTGACCCAGTCGACTTCTAGCGCCGCGTTGCATACCTAGAGTGCGGAGTGTCACAGGCCTGACTGTACCTAATTATATGAAGGTGGCAATGAAGCATACCCAGTTATTATATTAAAGAACATATTTTTTTATAAAACTTATTAGAGTAGTGAATCACTCTACCCTTGAACCCATCATTGGAACAATACCCGTCAACGGTAACCACCTATTAGTTTAATTTTTCCTTTGTCTGTTGCTGTAATTAGCGGCCATAGACGAACCAATTTTAGGGATCGCTATCGCTAATAATCGCTATCGAAGAGAATTTAAATCGATTGGATAAAAACATTTTAGTGAAGTTTACTTCTGACTGTCTTTCATTAAAGTGCTTTAGTTAGTGATGTAAAAGTCTATTCCGATTACATTAGATCACGTCATTTCTTCTTTGGAGTTAAACAGAACCGTCCAACGATCTGGTCTGGATCTGGAAGCCGCTAGATGCGAGCAGTTCAGGACTGGTTGTTATGGAGATCTTTAGGGGAGGCCTATGTCCAGAAGTGGACGTCTTTCGGCTGATATGATGAGTAGAACCTTTGTTGTATACCAGAGCTCACGAAAGCCCATTGCGTTTTGTAAACAAACTTTTTTTAGTTAAGAAAAGATTTATTTTCGAACACACGAGGAAAAACGCTTAGAATGACCATACAGAAATATCCACATGTTCAACACTTACATGAATTCGTTAACTCCATTTTTTTTCGCTTATTCTAACGCTTACCAATCTATTTTGCAGCCATGACACTACTAAAACCAGAGTATATTTGACTGAAATAATAACATTGTTTTACAAAACGTTGGATGTAACGAAAAAATGGATCATGTATGCATTTAGTTTACTAAACATTACCCTCTTTTATGAACTACTTTGATTTACAGGTACTAAAGCCACATATTTTTTTAGGTAACCCGTAAGATGTTCCATGGCTGGGCAAAAGCCTCACTAACCAGAACAAGTAAACAAAGATCCTACCTTCCGTTACTCAGCCCTGCGGAATGCATGAGTGTTTCTCTAGGTACTGAACACAGTAATTTTGAAGGTAGTAGGGCTTTCGTGCAAAGTCCGTCTAGGGTAGGAAAGTGAAGGGCACGTCAAACTTGACTTGTACCACCCTCTTGGCTTTTCTGCTATTAAAGAGAATAGCAATATTTGCATTGAAATTATATTGACATGCCCGTGTAATTACTTCTTTCTCACTCACTACACTTATGCATTCTTTTCTATGTAGATAAACTAGTTCTTTTTATTTTTTTTGTACTTATATCGTGTTTTCCTTTGTCATCCTCTTGTTTTTTTTTTATTATTTGTAATAGCTGTTATTAACTTCTAAATGTTTAACTGTGAGATCTTTTTAATTGGCAAGCTCGATGTATTATGTTTACATTTAATGCTGTAAGATTTCCTAAATAAATAAATTGAATTATGCTTATGCTAATGCTCTTTATTTTACGTACCTACCTAGCTTTATAAAACGGAACCACTGCTTTCATTCCTCAACCACACTTACTGACGCTTTTTACAAGTTTAACATCTGTCAAAACAAACTCATTATTATTTTGAACTACATAGTAATCTTACTTATGACGTGTCTGTTAAAGTTACTCTTAGTTTGTCTAGTTACTATCTATAGGCAGGCAGCTTTTTTCTTTGTGCCTGTATCTAAGCGGGTTGGTACACACGGCCGCACGTCGATGGAAATACTTTGACCTTGAGCGGGTCTCTGGTTTCGGGCGTTAGTAGCTTAGCGCTGGTTCAGCTTACACTGGATTTGTTTCCACTTGCTTGCTGCCGTGCGTTCTATACTATCGCTGTCTTTTGCGCCCGATTCCTTAAAAGCTGTTCGCTTGAATCCATTCTGCGGAGGCGCCGAACTACCGTCTGTTGGCACAGTGATAACGCAATTATTTACAATCTACACTTCACATCTTTAGTGACGAATTACGTACTCCTTCTTATAAAATTGTGATTTTATTGACCAATCGTTCTATTCAAAGTCGCCGTAGGCGGGGCTAGAGAGCGCTTGTATTTTTCGAAGGGAAGCATAAATGAACATAAACCTGATCAGGCGCAAGTGACCACGTTAGTACCTGGTACGGTCAACTGCTTGTCGGTAGAAACTTTTTTAACTCTATTACCACACCATAAGGTCCAAAAGTGTTTCTACTGACATGCTGTTGAGTGTACCACTGAGTGTTCTCAAAGCAAGCAACATTTTGGCTTAGCCTTATTCCGTTTTCACGGATTCGGCTACATAGCCTTGCGACTTGAGCGAACAATTGCCATTTGACCGGAAGATTGCCATATGACCGAACGATTGCCATTTTATTTATTTTATTTATTTATAAACACATAGATACAATTTATAGATTTACACCATCTTAAGTAAAACTAAATTAATGGTAGGCGTTTGCAAAAATCTATGATGGTCAGTAACAGCCCCAGTAGACCTTGGTCGGTGTCGGGACTAGTTGCTTACTTTATAAAGAACTTTTTAAAAGCGAGCGAGTGGTCGTTACCTGGAGTGTAAATTCTAATAATGTATAAAAAAAAACAATAAATACAAGTATATAAAAACGTGTTAAAAATATTACCTACCTATGATAATAACGATATAGTAACTCATGCATATTTTATTTAGAAAAGAAAAATAATAAGTAAGTATATACTTCCTATATAGAAATATATTAATTACCAAAATTAATTAGGTCACGGTACATATTGTGGAAAACGGTGTACTGCATCTCCCTAACATATCTCTTGGCCTCAAAATTTAATCGCCTAATCATGGCATATTTAATATTTAAAGGTTCTATAAAAGTATCAATTATGTTTCTCAGATGTTCAGGGTGTCTACTCTCAAAGTCCGATATATCGAAACGATACAACTCGAAACATGCAAATGCAAAACTTCGTCCCTTGACAATAGAGTAGAATATTGATTGGATGCTGTTTGAAAATTCATCCAACCAATATTCTACTCTATTGTCAAGGGACGACGTTTTGCATTTGCATGTTTCGAGTAGTATCGTTTCGATATATCGGACTTTGAGAGTAGACACCCTGGTAGTTTAACATATAATCGCGGTGCAATTGATGAGACATGGTGTCTTCCGAAGGCGGTGTTTCTATAGGGTATGACATTTGACCAGACGATTGCCATTATGACCGGACGATTGCCATTTAACCTCCGTAACCAAACGACAAACCAGACACAATCCTAGATAGAACGCTTTGCCAGGCTAGTGTATTGCAAATTGGGCTGTTACAATTTTCAAAGCTTCAACAGTTTTTTGAAATTCTATGCGAAAGAAGTGGCAAGCGACCGCTAGTATAGTTAGAATATATAACAAACCCGCTCAGCACATTATTTCCAGATTGAATGTACGCCTGAGGCGTTCCACAAACTTTTTATCGCTTCACACGTGCGTACAAAACTCTATGATTAAACTCACGATATCTACATACATTTCCCCATTTAGGAAATTACCAATTCTCTCGAAAAGTTAATCGTACTTTATTACACCAATTATTTTGTTACCCCAAGCTGTAACTAAACTAACTTAACTTTATATTAGAATTTTCACGTTTTAGCGTTATTAGCTTTGGTGGCCTAGTGGAAACTATGTAGGCCAGTAACTGACCACATGCTGAGAAATAAAGGCCGATATTTGGTACATAAGTTTTGGGTGTAAGAGTAATGAAGAAAAAAGAAGAAACAGGTTGTCAAAAACCGTGAGGATGATATCATTCAATCAATGAAACTGAAAATCTTTCCTACACTGAAGAGCAACGAAAACAGGTCGGAAGTTTTTCCGCCATACATTTTCATACAATGATGGGCTCAAATTAATTGTCAATATCTTATTCAAATCGAATAAAACAAACATAACCCCTTTTATTAAATTCAACTTTTTACCAAAAAAATCAAAATTCTGCATTAAAACTCAAATGAAAAAAAGTTATTTATTGTACACTGTTATAAGTTTCTATTGAATCTGAATATACTAGTAATTCTCATCTAGTTCTATTTTATTAACGCTCAAAGTGTATAAAATTTAAATTAGGAGGCGTGACCCAACACTTTTTCTTTTATTTCAGTATTAATGTAGAATTTTGATGTTTTGGTAAAAAGTTGAATTTACAAATATCCTTGAGGCATAGAAGGGGTTATGGGTGCTGAAGAGGTAGAAAGCAAATGACCCCTTCTAACGCCCAATTCATTTTGGCACACAATGCGCCAAACCAAACACCTTGTATGTCATTGGCATGAGTCAAGGAAACTGAACAACTTTACAAGAAGTATCATTCACCAAAAGCTGTTCAGTTTCGTTAAGTGATTATGCCCTTTCAATTTTTAGGAAAATTTTACAACCTGTATATGTAGAAAAGTAGGTAAAAGTTTAAGTATAGTTAGCGGAAAGTCTAGCTAGCTTTCAACCCAATGAATGTGCCTCTCTGAACAGAGGTAATTCGGTCTGACAAGACCCGTTGGTCCGTCGTATAGTCCATTACACCCATTACAATGATTAACCCGTCACTTTGCGATTAACGCTAGCAAAAAGATTTGATTCTATCCACGATAAGAAAAGAAGGAGAGAGAAATTGCATAAAAGGGAATTTTAAACAAAACAGAAAGTGTTTTAACTAAATTTTAACTAGAGAAAACTAACTTTTGTATAACTTGTTCATGTTAGATTTTGTAGATTATTTATTTCGTATCATAAAAGTCGCTAAGCTAAAGTGGCTGTAGGTAAGACACATTGCTCCAAAAATCGATGGCAGACGTGGCGAAAAGATTCTAGACAAGCGGCCATGAATCGGAAGAAGTAGCGTAGGTGGACCGACGGTCTGGTCAAGGTCGCGGGAGCATGCAGAAGCACAGGACCGTTCGTCGTGGGGATCTTAGGGGTGGCATCGACATCTTTCGGTTAATTACAATGATTGTAAATGTTGTTCAATATCATTAAATCATTATTATATACTAGCGGTCCGCCCTAACTTTGCACGGGAAGCTCTAAGTTCAAACAAAAATTCCTATAGAAAAATCATTTTCAGATTTTCCCATAATAATGATAGAATAATAGAATAAATAAAAATGAAAGCCCTAGTATAATTTCTTTTTCATACAGAGCGACTGCCATCTGACCTCCGCAACATAGAGAGCAAACCAGACCCAATCCAATTAAACTTTGCCAAGTTAGTGGCCAACCTGGCTGTCAGAGTTTTCAAGCCGCCAAGTGGCCTCTGACGTCCCTTAACGACTACTATCTTTGACAATAGCCGGGACCAACGGCTTAACGTGCCTTCCGAAGCACAGAAACGCTCTTCTTGCTATGCCAGTAGCAGAAACCCATTTGGGTTCTGACCGCGGCCAACGTTGCTTAACATTCGTGGTTACAAAGAAAGAGCAACTACCACTCGCCACGTGATGGTTAATCATTCATGTGGAAATTCATTTTAGGGTTCCGTAGTCAACAAGGAACCCTTATAGTTTCGTCATGTCCGTCTGTCTGTCGGTCTGTCTGTCTGTCCGCGGCTTAGATCAGCGACCCTTAGTACTAGAAAAATGGAATCTAGTATGAATATACATATTAGTCACGCCGACAAAGTAGTCAAATAATTTTTTTTTAAATATTTATTTATTGGGGTACCTCCCCTATACGTAATGGAGGGATGAAAATTTTTTTTTCACGTCCACCCATTGACGTGGGGAATCGTTAGATAAGTCTTTTAAAAATATTGTGAGTTTGAAAAGACTACTTTTCGATTTAGGAATCCGTTTGCAAAATATTTTGCTTAAAAGCGCAAATTTTTGTCGTCGTCCCCTTAAAAGGAAACCATCAAAGCTGAGTAGGCTTTACAGGTTAAGGAGTAGTAGTGGAAAAACTAAAAATAATAGAAATATTAATAGCAATCAGGCGCTGGGCTTCGCTGGTCGTAAGGACGGAAAAGGTTTATGAAAAAATCTAAACTTACTTAACCATAATAATTTCTCAAGCAACTTTACTACAGAACCCTACATTGTGCGTGTTCCAATACGCACTTGGCCGGTTTTTTTATATATTACGTAGAGCTTCTTTTCACTGCCTTTTAGCATCTCATTTACTTCGCTTCAACGGTACCACCCTATTCTTAAACAAAATTTTCTTTTCACAAGCTTATTTCGTAGTTTCATTTCCCACCTTGTCGGAGCTTGTAGCAATATCAGCTCACTACTACAAGGTGTTATGTTTAACACTAACTTTACAAAACATATAACCTTGCAGCAGTGCGGTGAACATGATGTCTATATTCAGGAGTCTGCAACATTTGGCTTGAATACACTGGAGGTGTTTACTTGCATTTTATGCCGCTATCTTATTAACGCGCTGAGTTTTCTGGCATCATCAAACTTTTTTGAGGTATTTCAAACTACAACCTAAGCACAGTTAAATACAGTTTGAAGGTTCAAAGCATAGAAAGTGTTCAGCCCGAAAGGGGGTAAGGTTAGGAGGGGTCACCCTGCCCTCTTAAGACTCGACCACACCTTACCTTACCCTTTCGGGCTGTCTGAATCTATTAACGGCTGGTACTCGAACACACGGTCGCAAGTCGGTGGAAAAACTTTGACCTCAAGGGTCCCAAGCGTTAGTAGTGTAGCGCTGGTTCAGTTTATACTGGTTATGTTTCTGCTTGCAGCCGTGCGAACACAATAATATAATCTTTAGTTATGTATTAGTTAGTTTATTGGCAGAAGGATGCATTTTGTTGGGCTTATTTTTCGCATTTGTTCGCGTGTAGTGTAGAATGCAGTGTCTGTGGTGTGACCATTATATAGGTGTGACCTAAGAACAGAAGTGTGGAACCACTGCCCTATGGCTACAGCGACGGCTACAGTTTTTGCGTAAAACTTATCACGTTCATGCTGATCTTTAATTTTTTTTCTAACTAAATATTTTTAGGAAGTTCAAACTTTATGATTATATTATAATTTGACTGGCCTGTTGGTGTATTTTGTAGTGAGCCTGCCTTTTACACCGTGGGTCGCGGATTTCATCCCTGCCCAGGGCAAATATCATTGTGATGAACACGAGTGATTGTTCTGTGTTTGGGTCACTCTGGGTGTTATTTATTTATTTATGCATGTTTATCAGTCTCTGTTACCCATAGTACATGCTTTGCCTAGTTTGGGATGACATACCTACTTATTATTTATTTATTTAAAATAGAGATCTTAAAAATGTTCGTGTTTTAGTGGATTAACTGTTATATTTATCTGCTAATTACGAGTTTACGCTTTGAGCCCTAAAACAAGAATTTGTTATGTAAGGCAGCAAAAATGTTATTTGGCGCGATTACCTTGTATTGAAAATCGAGCAAGCGATGGATTCTAGGATTGAGCCATGAGCGAAGCGAGTGATACAAAAGAAGAATCCTGAGCGTAGCGAGGGTTTCAAGGCACGAGACGTGAAATAACTTTACTGACGAGCGAAACACAAAATGCTAATGTATAGCGCCAGTACCTTATCTTATATCATAATTCATCATCACGTTCTAATTTCAAAAACGTTTTCCACGCTAGCCGCCAAAAATGAATTTTGCACGCAGACTTCGACGGATTAATTTTTTTTTTACCTTTTCCACGTTGTTAGCGAAAAATTACTTTCGCACACAGATTTTGACCTTCGAAAGCAAAGTTTTCCTAGCTCGGGCGGTGAAAAGTATATTATTCTTAGATTCAACGAAATAAATTGTGGTCAATATTTTCAATAAGTAGGAGTATGAAGTACAGGTACGCTTACACGCGAGACTATGTGGCTAATCCATATTTTCAGCCATTTCTGTTATACAGAGTATTTGGTATATGTCTGCAAACCTCTCAGGTGGTTGCTCTAACCATGAAACTGAACAACTTACCCTGAGGAACATAGGTCGAAATACGAAAATAAATCTTCAACGTCCTATAGACACTGCATCAGCTGATAACGTGTTTTGTATGGGAGGTCAATTTTTTTTTTCATATTTCGACCTATGTAGTTGTTCAGTTTCATCCACCCGAGAGGTTTGCAGACATACCTATACCAAACACCCTGTATATGCTTTAAAGCTCACGAATAAAAACTAAGCCACACATTCTCAAAATATTTGCTCTGTGCTCTCACTTTACCACTTCACGCGAATTTAACTGCTTGCGCTAATTTTAAAAGTTTATGTAACGACATTTTTAAGGCTGCAAATGTAATGTCATATTTCTTTACGAAATTGACTCCCGAAGTTTTAATTCTTCTTGACATGACTGATTCTCTTCCTTCTTCTACCATCATCAACCATACAAACATATTTCATACAAACTCGTCAATTTAGGCTGTTCTTGACCTATGATGTGTCTATGATCGATTTTTTGGTTGATTCCAACGCTTGCAAATCTATTTTGCAGCCATGACATTAAAACCACCTGCTCGTTTGCTTACTTGTAACATAAAAAATAAAAAAAATAAATAATAGTAAACTAATGACAATAGGCTTTTCCAGGCCAGTGGATGAAAAAGAGAGAGGAGATACGCAGCAGTGGGCATACATTGGGAGGCTTGTATCGGGTAATTCTAATATTCTTGCTTACTTCAAAGAGCAATGTACCTACGCAGAATTCTTCTCTGGTTTAGAAACAGGACGTTCTGAATAAAGGACGTTCTGAATAAAGGCCAGGTTAAAAGTACCCTAAACCGACGAGCATGTATGAAAGGATTGATGAAAGTACAAGAAGCAAGGGAAGTATGTCAAGATCGTAGCAGGTGGAGGACTGTGGTCTCTGCCTACCCCGACGGGAAAGAGGCGTGATGTTATGTATGTATGTATGTTTAGAAAAGGTGTACCGATCCTTTACCTATGAAGTTCCTTTACCTAGAAGATTAATGAGATCATAATTCCTATAAACCTATAGCTGTTTTCAATATTTCAGAAGGAAAAAAATTGTTTTAAGTATTTTTTTTTTCAATCTATTAGCGATGTAGAATTACCTTTTAGAAGGATCATCGTACTTGTTTACACCCTGTATATACATAGCTGGTTGTCGAGCCCTGCAGAACCCTATTTACTCGCAAATTTAATAGATTCAGGTTATATGAACTCGGGAACACAGACGTGGGTAGAGAACTCCTCTTCTTTTCATAAAATACAAAGCGTAAAGAAAATGTACCTACCTATGATTACTTTGTGTTATAAACAAGGATTAGCTTCGTGTAAAATCTTTTCAGATAACCCTTCCAAAACTGCGCCACACTGACCATCAAGAACAATATTACAATTTAAACTACAGTTCACTTTTCTAACGCGTCTCCAAAGGGTAACAGGCGTTAAAGTGTACCTACGTTCAGCACTCGTCGTCCACTCGACTGCTCTTGACTGGTGCTCTTGTTTTCACTCACTTTCACGCTTCTACTTGTAAAGAGAGTCTGCGTCACGAGCTTTACACGAGTTTTAGGGTTATCTAGCCTTAGTTTTAGGATAAGCAACGGCCGTTTTACGCCCTCTTTACTTTTCTGGCCTAATTACATAAATCACACTATCACATCACATAATATTATAAAGGTGAAAATTTGTATGTTTCATACTCTATGACGCCCTAACCTCTGATCGATTTTTGCTGAAATTTGCCAGGGTTGTAGATTAAGAACTAATAAAACATAAAAATTACTTTTACCGGAAAAATCTGTTTTCTTTATGTTTTTCGATAGATCCACGCGGGTTAGTTAGTTACTCATAAAAATTCATACATAAAAATTACGGAGATCACATCAGTGGGGACATCTGCTACGCACTTGACATGACTGATTCTCTTCCTTCTTCTACCATCATCAATCCTTTCATACAAACTCGTCAATTTAGGCTGTTCTTGACCTATGATGTGTCTATGATCGATTTTTTCGTTGATTCCAACGCTTGTAAATCTATTTTGCAGCCATGACATTAAAACCAAACTATATTTGACGGAAAGAGTAACATTGTTTTACAATCTTGTTTATTTCTGACAGCTTTAGCCGATCGCTTTTGGCGTAGTTGCAAAATATGTTGGCAAGCGTTGGGATTAAAGAAAAGAATGGTTAATAACATTCTTGATGTAAGCGTTCACTGAGTTGTGTTTTATGTCACGATAGATCACGATAGAACGAAAGATCGTTATGCTCTCTGGTTTTCATAGTCTTTAGATAACAATAAAACGATTTTTTTATTCACGTCGCGTTGATTTTAAAATTAACAGCTTGTGTGGTCTAGTGGTTAGAGTGCTCGGCTTTCGATCCGGAGGTTCTGGGTTCAATTCCCGATGGGGCCACTGTCAAACAAAAATTCCTTTGTGCGACCTGCCCAGTTTGGTTAGGATATTGCAGGATGAATCCTGATTGTGTGAAAAGCATAGATGAAGCGAAGCGTTGGCCAAAACCTCCTTGGTGAAAAGTGAGATGATTCCGTGCTTCGTAAGCTGTTGGTCCCGACTACTATCTGAGGATGTAGTCATTAATGTGCTATGTCAGAGGTCTTTGGCGGCTCAACAACTCTGACACCAGGGATTTTTTTTTATGTGACTAGTGAGCAAACGAGCGCAGGTGGGCCACCTGATGAAAAGTGGTCACCACCGCCCAAGGAGCCCGCTGTCTTATTAGTGGCATAACTTGACACTAATAAGACAGCAAAGCACGTTACCCACCCCGAGAACTAAAATGGTTTGTCTCGTGTGCCAGTAATTTCACTGGCTCCCTCACCCTTCAAACCGAAACACAGCAGTGCAAACACTGCTATTTCACTGCAGAAATAGGCAAAGGGGTGGTACTTCCCAAAACGGACTTTGCACAAAAGCCCTACCACCTTGAGGTCTTTCATCAACCTTGCAACCCACACGATATGATGATGAGCTAAAATTAATACCGAAATAACTTGCAGTGCTTGCTGTATTTGTGATATACAGCCGGTGCTCACTAAACGGCGTTTTTTTAAATTCAGCGGGGGCGGTAATAATATTTCAGTTTTACGATCCGCCGTCTGGGAGTGCGTCTGCCGGAGTGCCTGGGAAATTGTTGTAATGGCAGTATTATCTCCTGCCATCGCCAGTAATGGCACATGCTCGCCTCGCCTGCCTTGCTACGAGCCAACGAGAATCTATTCGATGAGTTCCCGATTTACATACATATGAGATTCAGATTAAATTGTTTAATTTTTGTCGTGCTACAAGTAGCTTGCTTATGTTCGTGTTCCCGGTATCGGAAATGTTTCTTACCTATTATTAGGGTTCCGTACCTCAAAATAAAAAAAACGGAACACTTTGTTGTCCGTCTGTCTGTCTGTCTGTCAAGACCCTTTTTCTCACGAACGGGTAAAGGTATCGGGTTGAAATTGATAACGAATATTAAGGTCTATAAACCACGCAAAATCTGAAAATTTCAATTTTTTACACCGACGCAATCAAAAGATATGGCTTTTTATGTCCTCATCTCCGTACATTTATGCAAAAAAGCAAAACCTACAGGGTACTTCCCGTTGACCTAAAATTATGAAATTTGGCAAGAAGCTAGGTCTTACACTGCAAATAAAGGGAAAAGTCTAAAATCATTAATTATTTAAATTTTTCTCACAACTAATATTAACCAATTAAGGTGAGCTCCCGTCTCAAGATCTTGTCTATATAAGAGGGGTCAAGATGGTCGCGGAGTTTTTCAAGTCAAAGAGCAAAACCTTTTAGAATATCATATGGTATATAGATACGGAACCCTTAGGGCGCGAGTCCGAGTCGCACTTGACCGGCTTTTTTTTCCAGGTTTCTATGTGCGAACGAGCAATATTTGTAAATATATTTGTAATCGGTTTCTCGAAAACGGAACGATTTCGATTAAATTTACCATACGAGGGATTTCTGGGGCGAAAAAGCGATCTAGCTAGGTCTCATGTCTGGGAAAATTCGTTTTCTCCGTGTTTTTAAGCATTTTTTATAATACCGCGTTTTAGACAAAATCTTACAGCGCCATCTGTTGGCAGGTAGCATAACTTGCTCACCCGATGATATTTTAATGTTGAGGCGGCTATTATAGAGCGAATCTCGGTCGCCCAGGTACTTTTGAATAATATGCAATTTTTTTGCTTTTCGTCAGTTATGCCCGAGTAAAAAATCTAAAGAAAAATGGATAACATTGAACACTCGTGGGCGACGATTTATAGTTTTTGCCTCGGAGTACAATGAATTAATGACGTATAGGACGGGTAATCAAACAGCTCAAGTTAGCAACTAAAGAAAGGAACAATGATTGTCTTGGTTTGAATTTAAAAAAAAGTATTAAAATCCTATACTATTGAACGAGCAATATTTCTCGAAAACGGCTCTGACGATTTCGATGAAATATTGTATACAGGGGTTTTTGGGGGCAAAAAATCGATTTAGCCAGGTCTGGGAAAATTCGTTTTCACAGTCTTTTTTAATATTTCTTAGAGCGTTTTAGTGCGTTCAAGAAAATAACAGCGCCATCTGTTGTTGAGAAGCATAGCTTGCTCACCCGATAATATTTTAATCATGCAGCGCGGTCGCCCAGGTACAAAAAATTATCGTAGTAGCCACCCACTGACCTCTATATATACAGTACTTGTATATATAGAGGTCAGTGTAGCCACCTCAATATAATTTTGTAACAATTTCTTTGCTTTGAAGCTGGCGAAATACGACTTGTAATGAGATGTGATGCCATTAAATAAATATCTATTTCTAGCCCTAAACACGTCATTTACAATGGGTTTACAATATCTGCATTCAACTTGCACCCGATTTGCTTTAAACATCTACAGGATATCGTTTACCACTATCAGTCCATTAAACGAGTTTCACAGCTCGCTATAAATTGGAGTAACATTATCAGCAAACCGCACCTTGTTTATGGGGCAGAACAGGCAATAAAACTGGGGGTCTCATAGGGGGTCCATCTTGACACAATCACCCTGACACGGCTCAATGTCTTTGATGAACTCCTCAAAAATTTTATTGACTTGTGTATCTTCACTTCAAGGGCTATCCTTTTTGATAAAAGATACGTTTGTGTAATAAAGATAAGTTAGGTAAAATAGGTAAGTTGTCCCGTGTGGTGCCGGCAAAGAATAGTACCATCCCATATATACCCGTGGGTGTCATAAGAGGCGACTAAGGGTTATAAACTGGAGGATGGGCAGCAGCATCCTCTTTTGTATCTAACATCTTACTTACTGCGATCACCTACAACCGCGGTCCATGGAGCCAGCCGTAACGCTGACTAGCGAGGTGACTATGGTACTTCCCCTCCACAGTTTTCCAGCAAAATCTAGAATTCTGGAAGGAGCTCCCTGTCCTGTCATGGAATGTTATGATGAGTCAGGCGGTGAGGGGAGGGATGTGAGTGTGAGTGTAGTGAGTGGGGGAGGGGAGGGGACGTGAGTGGACGTGGGTGAGAGCTTGTCGTGCTGTAAGATCCTACTTACATACGGCCTATCAAGTATACAGCCAATGGGGATCTTTGTCTTCATATTGCAGTGTTTTTGTTATTGATCTTATAACCCACGTACATATACATTCTTAAATCTTCGGTCTGTCAAGTATATATTCTTTTTAGGGTTCCGTACCTCAAAAGAAAAAAACATAACCCTTATAGGATCACTTTGTTGTCCGTCTGTCTGTCTGTCTGTCAAGACTCAGGTATCAGGTTAAAATTGATACCATATATTAGGGTCTATGAACTACAAACTTGAAAATTGGTATGCTTATAGTGCTATAAAATAACAACAAATAATAAAATTTGGTCAAGCCCGTGTCGGACTCAAAAAATCTAGCACATTAACTTACTGAAATTTCAAGTAATTTCAACTGAAATTTCAACTAATTTCAACTGAAATTTCAACTAATACAATTATGATTATGTGGTGGTACGGAACCCTCGGTGCGCGAGTCCGACTTGCACTTGGCCGGGTTTTTTTTTCTGGTTCGGTTTACCGGATTCACCGATTGATTCGTAGGTACTCTTCGTAGCAGTGCTACGAATTTATTTTCTCTACGACTTTCTTCGAAAACACTTTCGTTCTCATTTACTTACCGTAATTTTTTGTGCCTTTTATTTTTATTAAATGTAGTTTATGGTCCATTTATTTAAATCAGTAGAGGTAATTGTGTTTTAAACTCTTTTAAAATTTCTTAGCCCCAGTGTGTAGACACATACCTTAACAATTCTTGTTTATGTTATTAACTTAACTTATCTATGAAAACACATTTTTTTTAAGTAGAGTAGTCATGTAGGAGCTGGAGGCATGTATATTGTATGATGATGAAAATGATGTAAGTGTATGTCAACTGTCTTCAAAAATTAGTTGTTATTATGTACATCTTTCTTTAAAACCATGTAAAACTTACTAAAAAAAACTGTTGGTATTATATCTTCCACTTATATTTTTGTACTGTTAACTATAAAATGTATGTATGATCTACCTTGTATCGTGTTTTTCATTCCATAAAATCAATTCAGCAATGTCACGCACGCAAGAATAAAAACCCAAACTTCAACCTCCACAAGCTGTTCCCCAACTAAGCCACAGTCTTCAAAAAACTTTATATTTCGCCTATATTTTTTATAGTTTGCCGGTGGTCCATTGGAGCGGTTTGATGGGTAGATACATCACGTGACTGCTCACGTGGTCAGCAAAAGTAATGAATCGTAAAACTACTGGACGGTGATAGACAGGTGAACGACCCCTGAGTATAAATATGGGGATGAAACAACCTCCTGTATATACTCGTACACAGTCCATGACGCGTGCAGTCAACAACGTGTGCGCAAATACGTTTTTTACGATTGTGGAAAGCAGTTTTATGGACTTATTGCTTATTGTTGGAAGTCCCAGTTTCAGAGCTCGGCTGAAAATCTACCCCGCAGTCTATAGCTGTAAAATTATGATTATCTTGTCAATCTTTCTCTATCATGTCATGTCAATTGCTTTATTCCTTCAATTAATATTTACTTCTTTCTTTCATCCATCTTAGTTCAAACATCGATCTCTTTTTACATCTCCGTATTATATGCTACCTGATTGCATTGCCTACAAGTAGGTATCCTTAATATCGTTACAACTACTACTTTTTGTATTTCCTCTTTGCATATTTTATTTCCTCATAAAATACTGAATAAAGAAAGAAAGAAAGAAAGAAAAATATTTTTATTCAGTGCTTAGGTACATTCAATCTTAAAATTTAACACATGCATACAATTACAAGCACCGAAAAAAGGACCTGGCTCAGCAAAATGCTGCAGGCCAAGACCGCAGCGCTGATTTTCAGCCAGGCCCTGAAAGCATGCAAATACAACATTGACAAGACCTGTTCTAACGTTTAAAACTTACTTTTAGGCAACTTTTAAAAAGGGTGTAAAAAATTATCACACAATAAGATGCTCTGTCACCTCATCGCATTGTAACTGAAAGCAGTACTTTTTTAGTTTTACAGAAAAATTCCGGACATTAAGAAGCTTACGAAGGGGTGGAGGCAGATCGTTCCATAATAAACATTGTGGATGGTTAAACACTCAGTGTTTTTGTAATTATGTATTTAGAAGTCTCTATCTACAATCAATGAAATTTACTCTCCAACCTCTCCATACCAAACTGATCAACTGATCGGTCCAATTTCTATGACAAGTAATGACATAGAACAAAACTTGTTTCATTTATACCCCAGAATAAATAAGCTGTTAAAAGCTTTTGTGAGAATTTATTAAAGCCTAATATAAATGAAAGAAAAATAAAAAAATAAACCTTTTCACATTACTTTGTACTTATAAATTAATAATTTCGTGTTAAAAAATTTGCTCGCTACTATGTTTTTCCTACTTAGTGATCCCCTTTTTAAAATCTCGTTTTTTTTCCTAACAAAGAGTCGGAAGGGGGTTGTCAGTCCCCCGTTGCGCACAGAATTAGACAAGTCAAGGCAAATTAAAAAAGAAATCGGGTGAAAGCTAATTTCCAAAGTTTTAATTACGTTTATTTAGTCATCAGGCAATGCTTTAATTAATTTACAGTGAAGAATAGCTGCTCTTTTTTGAAAGAGAAAATAAATTGTTTAAATAAAGTTTAAAGTAAACTCAACTCCTACCCTGTACAGTACACAAACTAGTATGAGAGAAGTTATTTGAAAATCAATAGGTGGTCATAATAATTCCCACGAGGACGGAATTCGATGTTTTTAGTTCTTTTTTGGTACCTATTTAATATACAGGGTGGCCCATTGATAGACGTTCAAAAGAAAAATTTGGATGCTTAATGCTAAGGGGTATCCAAATCACCCCCATGTATGTTCCGCGATTATTTGTAGTTTTCGAGTTATAAATTATTTAATATTTTTTTTAAATTTTCTGCCGAAGGAAATTAAAAAATTCATATTTTTTTTAATTAACATTTTTCCAATTGTCTTTCTGTGTCATGATTGCCTTGAACGTTACTTTCGTACACAAAATAATAAACCTCCTTACATTCCTACTTGTTACTCAAACAGTATGATAAATAAAATGTTGGAACAATTTAATGGGCCGATTAAAATTTTTAAAAATACAAAAAGGATGTTCCATAGATTGTGGCTCATTTCAAAAACTTAACAGGTCTCTAGGCTACCCAAAACATAAAAAAAAAATTGTGCTTAATGAGGTATTTTTCGCTGAAATTGGCGTTTAAAAGTTGAGAGGGAAAAGCCCTGAATGTTAATTTAGGCTCCAAATAAATAATTTGTCTATTTTGGTGATCCCTATTGCAAATTATGATAGTGGTAGGGCTTCCGTACAAAGTCCGTCTGGAAAAATACCGCCTTTTGGCAATTTCTATCGTAAAGCAGCAGTGTTTGCACTATTGTGTTTCAGTAGAAGTTTTAAGAGAGCTGGTAAAATTTCAGGCACATGAGCGATTCTATTTTATTTCTTAGGGTAGGCCTTCAGAATTTCCTTGCTTTTTCCGTAAGAATGACTACTTAATAGGGTATTTTGAAAGTATTTTGGTACTTAAAATGGTATTTTGCGCTGAAATTGGCGTTCAAAAACATGTTAGAGAAAAATATGAATCTTAATTTAGGTTAAAATTAATAATTTTTGGCAAATTTTGATAATGGTGAGACAGACTCTACAGAATAGCCCCACCACTTTCAAAGTTGCCACAAGAATAACAAAAATTGTAGAATTTATCAATTAAAACCTAAATTAAGATTCAGGTTTTTCCCTAGAATCATTTGAACGTCAATTTCAGCGAAAAATACCATTTTTAGTACCAAAATACTTTCAAAATACCCTATCAAGTAGTCAATCTTACGGAAAAAAACAACCAAATTCTGAAGGACCACCCTAAGAAATAAAATAGAATCGCTCATGTGCCTGAAATTTTACCAGCTCTCTTAAAACTTCTACCGAAACACAATAGTGCAAACACTGCTGCTTTCCGATAGAAACAGCCAAAAGGCGGTACTTTTCCAGACGGACTTTGTACAGAAGCCCTACCACTATCATAATTTGCAATAGGAATCAACAAAATTGGCAAATTATTTATTTGGAGCCTAAATTAACATTCAGGGTTTTTTCCCTCTCAGCTTTTAAATGCCAATTTCAGCGAAAATTACCCCATTACGCACCAATTTTTTTTTTATGTTTTGGGTAGCCTTGAAACCTGTTAAGTTTTTGAATTGAGCCACAATCTATGGAACATCCTTTTTGTATTTTTAAATTGATTATCAAAATTTGAATCGGCCCATTAAATTGTTCGAAGTAGGAATGTAAGGAGGTTCATTATTTTATGTATGAAAGTAACGTTCAAGGCAATCATGACACAGAAAGAAAACTGGAAAAATGTTCAGTAAAAAAAAAGATATAAATTTTTTTATTTCCTTCGGCAGAATTTTTTAAAAAATATTAAATAATTTATAACTCGAAAACTACACTCGTACATGGGGGTGATTTGGATACCCCTTATCATGATGCATCCAAATTTTTCTTTTGAACGTCTATCAATGGGCCATTCTGTATAAAAAATCTAGAAAAATCTGAGTTTGCAAAACGCGTTTTTAGAGTTCCGTACCTCAAAGGAAAAACCGGAACCCTAATAGGATCACTTTGTTGCCTGTCTGTCTGTCAAGTCACTCTTTCTCCCGAACGGGTAAGTTTAAAATTATTACTTAAACATTAAAACTTTTCTCAAGTAATAATAACCAATTAAGGTGAGCTCCCGTTCACAAGTACATTCATATTAAAGAGAGGTCAGGTTAGAGTGGATGCGGAATTTAAAAATCAAAGTGAAAAAGCTCGAAGAGTAGGATATGGTGGATGAGTACAAAACCCATAGGGCGTGAGTCCGACTCGCGCGTAGCCGGTTTTTGACCCTCAGCTTGAAAATATAAAAAAAAAAACATTAAAAAATCCCTTCCGGAACAAAATGTTAAATTCGGTATCAAATTACAGGAAATTATGATTCATTCCTTGTTAAAAAGGTTATGACGTTGATTTTATAAAATAATAAATAAATAACAATGTGTTATAAATCCGTTTTTTCTAGTTTTTTTATATGTCAAAAATAACATCTACACTTTTTCAACTGCACATTTTTGTTTTTCGTTTTTAAAAATTATTTTATTTTACTTTTAGCTAACCTTTCTTTGTATTCAGCGGAAGAGCGCTGGCAACCCACGACACAGCTATTTTGTATTTGTCAAAGAGATATGAACCTCGCTACGCTCGGTTGACCGAGCGTAGCGAGGTTCAAATCTCTTTGGTATTTGTATTTAAACAAAGAACAAAAAATTCTAATCCCGTATTTTCGCAGTACGGTCAATCGCACTTCATTGGAAACATTTTGTAACTATTACCATGCTATAAACTGGCTATTAATTCCAAAATCTTAGTATACTGATGGGTGATATGCTGATGGGTGCACTGGCCCAAATTATATCTAAACTTTACAATTGCAATTTACAATTTAAGTTGAGAGTAGATAACTAGACATATATACTCCCGTATCAATTAAAACATTACAAAAAAAATCTTACACACCGCGACTTTTTGTAGAGATGCTAAAATACAACAGAAAGACGACGAGAAAATGCAACAAAATTGATTTTCATTCTAAAATCTGTCTTGCGACTTAATCGAAGTTGTAGTAGAAGATCCAAAGCCGAGCTTGTGCTTGAATCATGCCAAGCTTCGAATTCCAGCAGGTTTTGCGCAAGGTTCGTCCTGTTGGATCTCCTACTATTCTGTACATCTGTGGGTAATTTTTTTTTTACTGAACAGGTTATTATAAACCTTATCCCGACCTCTAAGTATATCAACTTGACACCTCAGGTTATTGACTGGTTGTGTAGCCCGGTGAATTCGCCGTACGATTAAATAAATTATGAACCCTCAAAATATGAAAATAAAAACATCTTGCCTCTCGAAATATTATTTATTTATGTGTACTTTTTATACCCACTCCCACAGCTACGCTGGCTCTCAAAATTAGTACCCAAACATATGAGCACTAAATCTAAAATACTTTTTGCAAATACAATCGGCACGAATCCAATCAAGTGAGTAAACAGGGATCTGGGGTGAAATGGATGGACAAGTGCATAAAAACGTATTACAAGCACACGCAATAAAACTGTTTTATGACTTTTTGCGATGGCGGTTAAAACACCCCGGTGTCCCTTGACCATTGCCCACTTTATCGCCGAATTTTATGATTCTCAAATTTCTATAAACACACCTATTTGTTTATTTATGTCGAAGATACCCCTTGCCATGCTACCCTTTTATGGTGGTCATCTTAACAACACTATAAGTACTTACTACTTGTAATCTGTAGGAGATGGCTAGCAAAGAAAGTCCAGGGAGGCTTGCCCCCTCACTCACCAAGGAAATGAAAAGGGTGACCATGATTCGGAATACAAAACCGAAGTGATATTAGTAGAGAAGAAAGGAGAAAATTGTAAGAATGAGAAAGCAATCTAAAGTCTTTTAGGTATGCATGGGGTACAGTTCAAATTCTCTACTTTCTCGGTTCTCGAGCCAATAAAACAGGGCGTAAAAAACTGGTCCATGAAAATCTTTTTAAGGGTGTTTTTGCATCAGTAGTTTAAAGTAACTTCAAGCTTCATATTAATCGTAATTAAAAAAATGTAAGAGTAACATTCAGGATGTTCTAAACAAAAAAGTTCAGGTTAGAAGTACCCTAAACCGACGAGCGTGTGTGATAGGGTTAAAAGTAGAGGTGAAACGATGAAAGCTGGTTTTATTCAATCAATTATTAATTATGATCAATATTTTTCTACCAAGTCCGAGTATGTTTACAAACTTACGCGGAATCTTAGTGTTACTTAAACAAGTTTCCATCGACGTGCGGCCGTGCGTATCTATTGCTCAAATGAACACATTAAAAGTATAAACTACAGGATTACTGTATATGTATAAGGTGGCACTCTTAATTTAATTTGTCATTAATAAAAAATTCTTAAAAACAAAAAACCCGACTGCGTAACAAAACAGAGTAAAACAAGCTAGGATCTATAGGATTTGGTTAACATGAATTTTATAAGATATTGTAGATAACGGGGACGGAAACACATTTTGTGTTGGTGAAGGGTTGATGAAAGTAGAGGATGCGAGGTCAGTAAGTACATCAAGACCGTAGCAAGTAAGGGTTGTAGTCTCTTCCTACCTTTATAGTTACGTACATACCTTTACGTACCTTATGTAAAGATAATTTTGTTCGTTTCCGCCTGCAATATCCTAGCTTGTTGTCCTCTTTTCTTTTATCCACGCAGTCCGGTTTTTTTTTTTAATTTTAATTTTATTTTATATTTTTATTTTCATATTTGTTTCTTCAACTTATTATTAAACATATAAGTTGTATATATTTTTGTGATTGCCTATTAAATCCCTTCATTTCGATACCCCACTTTATATATTTAGAGGATATTTTTTCAAGATGCTCAATTTATCCCTTAAAATCCGCTATATTAATTTTTTATAATTTAAATGTACTTAGTGTCACTCGCGCTATTAAGACAAATTTAACATGTTTAACTCATCAAAATCGGTTCAGCCGTGTAGCAGTTACGAGGAAACAAAGAAACTGACATACATACACACTTACAGGTCAAACACATAACCCTCCTTTTTGGCTTCGCCGCAGTCAGGTAATAATTAAATATATTAGAAACATCAAGTCCATAAATTTGGTTTAACGTTTAAATAGGTATATTCAGTTTAATATAAAATGTAAGGAGCATTAAAGTTAGTTGACTCGGGTTAAACCTGCGGTTAAACCGCTGAAACCCGATCTCTGTACTTGAGGTCAAATAGGTAACGCATAACTCATTATTTATGTACCTAAGTAAGTTGATTAACTTCAAAACATACGAACTTAGTTCCTAAGTGAACCGCTCGTGGCCTAGCGGTAATTTAGATTTTTCCCATACAATTGACTGCGTGTGAGGGACAGCGTTCAGAAAACTGAAAGGGTAAATAAATAAATGTCCACAAAAAATATACCTCATACAGTGAAAAAAAAAACTGCGCACCATAAAAACAGTCAAGTTCATAATTTTATACAGAAGGAGCGGCCAATTTCTTTTTCATCCCATCTATTCGAAAATCGCTGAACGGTTCGTCAATAAAGGCGAACAAAATAGCTGTTTTCTCCAAGACACTTTCGTAGCGGGTAAAAATGGGATAAAAAATTAGAATTTGAATTTAGGTCCACCATACGGATATTTGGATATTTTAGGTCAACCATAGAGGTCGAACCAAAATATTGTATGAAAAATGATACTGGCCGGTTGTACTACTAAAATTATTATGAATATAAAAAATGGAATATGCTTGAAATGTAAACAAGACTACCAACCAAAGAGAGTCTGTTCCTAATTAATACAAAATGTCAATAACATTTTCAGTTGTTACAAATACTCGTAATAAGTACTTAATATGATTATTAGTATTGTTTCAACAAGTAGGTAATAATATTGTAATGTTATTTTATATTTAAAATTAATGACTAGTGTGTGTCTCAATGAGCCTCTTATTCTTTTCTCATAGAGGGAGATGAAAAGTAGAGTGTATTACGCGGCTGCAAACATATTTTTACCTTGGGCGACCTATTGAATCCCTCGCTACGTTCAGGATTCTACTTTAGAATCCCGAGCATCGCTCTGGATTCAAAATAGCGCCCTCGCCCTAAAAATATTATTTTACAGCCTTGTGATACAATCTACTATTTCATTTCCCATTTTCATACGTTGGTAAAACAAGAATTAATTAAAGAAAAAATAAACAAGAAAATCAACTTGAACTCAGAGAAAAGCAAGTCTCAAGATAAACAAACATACTTACAAACTAACCACTTTATTACAACTATTAGCTCCTATTTGTATTAAAATGGGCTTTATCTTTCACGTAACGATACACCTAGCTTACCTTGGAAGTATCGAAGTTCCAATAAGTGCTCTTAAGTAACAGATTAAGGACCCTTATAAATCAAGTTCGTCCGGTAAGGGGCAGTTTTAGCCGACCATTAAATGACCACCTGTATTACTTTGTATAGTTACTTACATCGTATATTACATTCTATTAAGGAGTGATCACACCTAGCTGAATTCAAAGACTGATTCGGCATACATTGCTGGGAGGCTTGGTTATGTTAATTGCAATATCCTAACTACAACGAGCAATGTATACCGAATTAGTCTTTGAATTCAGCCAGGTGTGATCACTCCTTTAGTCTATTCAGATATTATTGTAATATATGAGATGTATGTATATGTCACCGTCCGTATGGTGCCGGCAAAGAATAGTACCCACCCACCTCTAACCGTGGATGTCGTAAGAGGCGACTAAGGTCTTATGAACCGGAGGAGCAGCAGTATCTTTCTGTGCATGGTACCATCTTACATACTGCGGTCACCAACAACAGCGGTCGCCATGGTAAATCCCCTCCTAAGTACCACGCGTTTTAGCTGGAGTTCTGGAGGGGGCTCCCTGTCTTGCAGTGGACATATCATGGATGTTCGTCGTGACGTGAACATCTCCGCGAGATTGTAACTATCTAAAAATCTAATACTGTACCGAGGTACTTATCTCATAGGTCTGTTGGGTAAGGCAATCACATCCAGTCCTAAGGTTGCCTGGAAGTCATTGCTCTAAGCAATAAGGCCCCCCCCCTTTGCGCGCAATGGTTTTCTTACGCAATTACTGTAAATTTGTGAGCAATGAATCTCTATCTACATATATATCTATCCTAACCGATTCCGTTTGGGATCGGTTAGGTTGTGTTGGGTTCTATCGCGAACGAAAGGGAAGTCGCTATAGTTTTCAATATTTGGATAGTCTAACGATGTTCACGATCTTATCGTTACGAATTTCATGCAACGTCCACTGCAGGAAAGACAGCTCCCTCAAGAATTCCAGCAAAACAAGAGGTAGAAATTGGAGGGGAAGTACCATAATCGTCATTACGCTTCTTAGCGTTACGACTGACACCATGGACCGCGGTTGTTGGTGACTGTAGTATTAAAGAAGGCACGATATGCAGAGGACGCTGCTGTCCATCCTCCTATTTATAATCCTTTGGGCGCCTCTTACGACACTCAGGGGTAGAGATGGGTTGATACTAAAGTGTGTTACGGATTAATCAATACTTCGTAGACGACCGTTCTTATCCTGCTACAATTTTAACTTAGAGTTTTAATCTAAATTAGTTACACGATTATGAGACGAGCAATAAAGTTAATGACCAAAAGACGTCAAGCACTCTAAAGTTAGAACCACAGATAATTTAACACTTAGTTGGACGTTATCTGGGCACCCCTTCTTAACTATATACCTCTGACTAGTAATTCTGTAGAAGCCATCTTATCCTTTGCATGGAACTAAACCTTAACTGGTTTACTTCTGGTTCTTATTAGTTATACATTCTATATGACCTTATGTCCGTTGCTGCTCTACTTTTAAGACAGTTTTTATGATATCTTTTATGTTAAGCAGGTAAGTATATTTTTTCTTGCTTACACAACTTTTCCCAAGGAACATAAGTAGATCGAAATACGAAAATCAATTTTTGACCTCCCATAAAAACTGCATCAGCTGATAGCGCATTTTGTATGGAAGGTCAAATTTGGTTTTTCGTATTTCGACCTATGTTCTTTGGGAAAGTTGTTCAGCTACTGATATTGATCCCGCCCCTGAGCTATGGCACGCACCCTGTTTAAAATGCGATGTGTCACGAGGCAAAAACTTCATATTTCGAATAAAACTATCAGATTGAATTGACTGTTTCACTTGTTAAGATACGTAGGTACTTACTATTAATATTCAGGTAGCATATCAAGCGGAGGAACGCTAAGCTTGACGCCGCCACACGTGACTTTGAAGATCTTGCTTCGTCTACAGATCTATTGGTCTGTGAACGACTACACCTACCAACTGATAACATAAGTTTGCACTACGTTTAATTTGTAAGTTTATCTCTAACCTAAAACTAAATTCATTCAACTTAGCGCACCTAACTAGCTATTTTAGACGTTATCGAGTAATTTGCAAGATTATTTTCGGACTAACCCATAATAGTGACAAGAAAAGTTTGTTTGATTTCTACAACCGCAAACATGAAACTGTATGGGATTGACTATAGCTACCAAACGAAATGTTGCATGACAGCTAATTACAATCCCATACGTTTTTATTTTATGCTATGTCGTTTACGATACGTGTGCTGGGGGCCGAGGATGTTTTTTTACGTGACAATAGGGGTGAAAACGAGATGTCTTAGTAGGTACATGGGGGTTGATTAGAGGATCACAAAAAACCATGTGCGATGTTATGTTATAGACCGGAGCCCGGTGATCAGGAGTCTTTTTTCAGGATTTTAAGCTTGTCTGTTTAGCTAGGCTTTCTTCTCAGCCAAATGTTTTTAAGTAAAAGCATAATATTAAGCTACTCTGTCACCGGCAATCACTTTTTTTCACACTAAATGCCATCATGATGCCACTAAGAAATTACCTAAGTATTTCAGATTTTCAAGCTTGTCTATTTGGATATAATGGTGATATTCAGAGCGAACAAAAGTGATCAGCCCATAACAAAACAATGCTTTTGCTGATACTAAAAATCATTTGCCGAACAAGAAAGCCGGGGGCTTTAATTAAGACAGACCGGCCTGAAAATCTGTTAAAGGCCTCTTGAACACCGGGATCCGGTCTACAAATTCTCGCATGGTTTTTCTTGATCCTATGATTGTCTTCCATATACTTAGATAAATCGTTTTCGCCCTGAATATCACGTGAAAAACAAAGGATTTTTTTTTCTCGGCTTCCGTACCAAAGCACCTAATGCTTACACAATTTCCATATGAATTGAACTGAAATGCAAATTTCCAACTCGTCTTATCTTAATTAGGCTAAAGAGGTTCCATCTATCCTGTAATCCTTTACAAGGGTGTTCCAAGTTGTATAATGCACCCATTAGTCTAAGAGGTCGATATTTATTACTTAACCAAACCATCACAACTTCACTTACCCTTTCCGCGGAAAATACGACCGTTGTGGATGGTTTATCCCTGCAAAGAGCCTCATAGCATACAACTAAATCATCAATTAAATGATTCTGGATCTTTAGAAAACAAAAATCACCACGAGAATTAAATAACATAACGTTAATGGACATTTTTAAGACTGATTGAAAGGCGGTTAAAAATGACTGTCTTCACAAGGTGTAACAGAAAGGGTTTATCAACCCTGAAAGATGCGAAATTGCCCATTAAACTGAACAACTTTCCCTAAGGAACATAGGTCGAAATACGAAAAAAATAATTTGACCCCACATAGAAACTGATTCAGCTGATAGTGCATTTGGTATGGAAGATCAAACATTTTTTTCGTATTTCGACCGATGTTTCTTAAGACTGCACTCTGCACATACTAGCGCCCTCATAAGAATTTAATTAATTTCTTTGAATTGGAGACAAAAATGAAAAATTTAAGCCCGACAAAGAACACTTTATCGGGCTTAAATTTTTCATTTTTATCTCCAATTCAAAGAAATTAATTAAATTCTGATGAGGGCGCTAGTGTGCGCTGAGTGCAGTCTTAAGGAAAGTTCGTTCTGAGTTTCATGGGCAGAATGACATCCTTCAGGGGTAGTATAAACTTTTTCTTACAACCTGTATACAGGGTGTTAATTTGATTGCATGCCATAGCTCAGGGGCGGGATCAGTATCAGTAATTGAACAACTTTTCCCAAGGAACATAGGTCGAAATATACTACTACTACTAGTATACTTATGAAAATCCTAATAAAGGAGTTTTTGAAAACTCCTACGCTAAGGCTATCTTAAGGGTAATTTTCCACCAGTGCTGTGCGAGGGAGCTAAGCTATGAGCTAGAAAAAATCCAGTCAATAGGATTGCTCCATTTTCCTACCTTGTCAAATGGAGCAATCTTATTGGTTTGAATTTTCCAGCTTAGCTACCTCACATAGCTCTGGTGGAAAACCATCCTTATGCTTTTAGGCCAGGTAGGTAATTCATAATCTCACTACCGTACCTACCATGGCGTAAGGGTTCTAGAGTGGCGACCACGTACCGGAAGACGAAGCGTTGGCAGGCCCCCCACAAGGTGGACCGACGATCTGGTCAAGGTCCCGCTGGATGCGAGCAGCGCAGGACCGGTCGTCATGGAGAACTTTAGGGGAGGCCTATGTCCAACAGTGGACGTCTTTCGGCTGACATGATGATGATTTCCCATCATAACCCTCAACAGGGTAATATTTAAATTCTATGGTTGATTCACTGTTAGTAATGTAATCGTCCTATAAAAGCACTTTTTGTTACCTAATTTGCTTTTCTCACTGAGAGCTGATACTTAAAAACTTTTCCCAAGGAAAAGAAGTGCAAATGCAAAAAAACACTTTTTGATCTTTTTATTTAAAGTTGTATGAGAGGCAGCTGATAGAGTTATCCGATTTATTTTCCTTAGGAAAAGTTATTTAGGTTCATCGGTAGAAAAGCTGTTTAGTTTCCGCTTTAAAATTTATGCAAAAAATTGCACAATTTCCAAAAGAAACTCGTTCGAGAATTAATAGGTATCCTGTATTCATTATTACATTATTGTTATTCGCACTAGTTTCTCTAGAATCCCCTACGTTGTGAGGTCGGTCATCGACCTTGCGACCCACACGATATGATGATCATGACGATTATTACATCGCTTCTAAAATCAATAAAAGTACCTGAACAATTTTCATAAAAAAAAATTGTAGAGTTCACGAAAGAAAGAGCCTGATGTGTTTGTAGAGTTCATGAAAGAGACATTTAAAACACTTTTTACATAATTTGAGGGTATAATTTGTTTACAAAGCTTCAGACTCTTTCGTGAACTCCGGTATAAAAAACTTTATTTATTTGAAGAATGTTTTTATGTAATGATTGTTCAAGATTCATTCATTCTGGCTGATGTGATAAATTCTAGCTAGAGCCAGAAAAGGGAACTTGAGCAGGCTAAGAAACTGACTCAACTTCAAGCTGCAACCATTAGTATTATTATATAAGAGTTGTGGCATGCCAGCATTCAAAACAAAGTGAGCTTGGTGAGATGAGTCGATTTGGACGCCTACGTGTGTAAAAATCAACAATAAAAGGCACGTCAATTTTTCAAGTTTTTATTGTATTTTTAAAAAGGTTTCATTGTATTTTATCGTAGGTAATAGTGTCATTTGAAATATTTTTATTGCTATCCGCTTCTCGATTATATAATGTGTAGTAGGCGATTACGTATTAACTAAAAAAAACTGTCCCTAATTAAAAAGACAGAGAATCACTGAGCTTGAGTGTACTTACAATAAAAAAATACACAAGGATTAGTAAAACATGGTTGAAAGAATGGGTTGATTAGAGTGCATTTAACTAAGTAGGTATATTAGCGTAAAAATAACTTAACAGCTGCTACATAACCAACTATGATTGAAACATAAGGTTTAGATTATTAACTAATATTTGTATAAACTAAAACACGCCGATTCTATGAGATGACTATTTCTAGTCGGTATAATGATTTTGATGCTAGTCATCTAACTTGATAGAATGAATTCAATTGGTTACATAAACTCCATAAGTAAAAATCTGCCTACTAACGGACATCTAAATAAGTTAAGAGAAGACATTGCCTCGGGCTGTCAACGACTAGGATCAAACTCGGACAGCGCTTAAAATAATTTCCACTTATTAACAGTCAAACAAAATTGGACTAAACAACAAGGAATTTGTACTTTGGGAGATGTGATATATAGAGAATCGACTAGGTCCTCATCAAATGAATATTAATACTAAACATTGTATCCATAATATATAATATAAGCAATATAAAAACGTAACATAATCGGAGATACTACACAATAATATAATTCTACTAAATAACTGAAATAAATCAGGTATATCACCAGAATCGTACTGGGACAAGCTTCCTAATGCTTCAATTGTCGTGAATAAGAAGCCGGCATGATCGACTAGAAACGGCTTGTAACACTGGACATCGCATCGTAACAAAATTGACCACGACGAGACTGAACAACAAAAATTTTCTAACAATAATGAAGAGAATTAAAACTTCGCTAAGAATTTGTACCGAAATGTATCTAGCGTCGTATTAAAATGATATGCTTGCGAACAGCAACACTTTGGTTAGGATCACATTGTGGGAATGCTGTCGCTCCGACTGGAACTGAAAAGAACTTCCCTTTAATGTACTGACTGAACGTACTGACATTTTCCTACCCACTACACATTCTGAGTACATCTGTGTTAGCCGCTTGCTTGGATCTGTATCGATATCATATTAATAATAAATGTCACAACATCAAGCCAGTATAAAAACACTAAGCCTACTAAAACTACTACCTGCGAAAACTCTTTAAAAGAGTAAACTTACAATCTACCGTAAAGTAACACGAAGCCCGGAATTTTCGCGAGCGAAATATCAGTATCGTATAAAATATAACATGTTTTTTTTGTCTCTTCGATTTCGTTAAATTTTTCTGAAACAACCTTACAAGATAAAAACGATTGTTTATTCCACAATTCTTTCGAAGTTGCCTTTAACATTTTATTTGAATTTGATTTATAAAAATTTATTTTGTAACAAAATAGATTTTTTAATGATTAGAGACGGCCTATCAACTATATACACTCTTTCAAGACAATTACGACACGAAATTTAAATTAATTTATTCGAAAATATTAAAATTTAAGAATTCACAATTTTAAACAAAACCTTTAGTTTCAAGCAATGAGATCTGTGGAATAAACCATCATGCTTTTTACCAACGTTACAAAATAGACAATACAACGCTCACTATCGTTACAAGTCAATAGTTTTACAATAATTTTAATCATACAAGTTGGAACTTTTCATCTTCAATCGTTTACCCGAATACTTAACTTACTTGTGCCAATTCCTTACGCATCGACGCCGAATATACAAAAATATACGTTGAGACGTATTTGAAATTTCCAAAAATAATGTAATTTTTCATTGGTATAGTTATTTTTAGAATTCTTAATTAATCAAAGCACTTAATTACTTAAAGTTAATTATTGAATTGGCGTTTCCATCTGAGCTGCTTAGCATCATTCTTTAACATTACAAACTTACGTTACACACCTTATTCCAGAAAAATTGTAAGAAACAGAGATCAGTACAAAAACTTACTTAGGACACGACCACACTCATTGATTAGTTCTGTAAATAGAACGAGCTACGCAATAAATTATATGATTAATCGATGATGTAGAAGTTCTATAATGGTTTTACAGAAACTCTACAAATACCTTTATAGGACTTTTTCGTAGTGTAAACTCTTGAAAGGCTACCATTTTGTTCAGACAGTTTATTATCACAAAAGAACTGACCAAACGCACATTTACAAGATTTGAAACAGTTGTGAAATTGTTATTACGTTTGGTGTCCAAGTGAGCCTTCAAAAGAATTTACACTTAGAGAATCCTGCTTAGAAAATACAATGCGTGAACAAAATCTTTGCCAATATAAACATAAAACTTAAAGGTAGTTGGGAAGATGCTTTCAGAATATATATAGGAATATTTTCCAAAGACTTACAAGAGAAAGTGTAAATTATTGCTCTCAGACCGTTAGCTTGTTAGACAAGCGATCGATCAAAACTTACGGAGGACAATTTTCATAAAACTTGTCCAAATGGGATGCACTATTGCGAAGGAATTTTCAGACTTTGCACAAACGACCCATGTACATGGCTTGCCAAAGTAGAGGTGTCTCTACAACTTGTAACAAAAAAGTTATAGCGACTCTTAATTATGAGAACCCGCCTATGAAACTGAACAACTTCAGAAAGATAAATTCAAGTTTCCATAGAAACTGTATGGGCTGATAGCACCTTTTTTTTTAGTTTTTTTAAATCTTTATTTGTTTATTGAGGGTTTTTTTCTTATCAGGAAATGCCACCTGCATTCACATTTTATATCATTCATATCCACATTTTATATGGAAGGTCAACAATATATTTTTTTCTCAAACATGCTTGGAAATTCGATCATTGTTTTGACAACGTTCTTCGAGATAAATCAAAATTGCTGTAGGTACTGGTGAAATACTAGCTGCGGCCAACAAGTTTAGTTTAAAATCCATTTCTGTCGTGTTTTGCAGCCGAATATTCATATCTGTCTAGTAATTTAAAAATGAAACAAAGGTTTATTCCGAAGCTTAACAAAATCTTATCAAAGATTGTACTTATTTGAATTTCGAACTGGCTTGCAAACAGAAAGCAATAAGAAAAAGGTCCACATTATAGCGTTCATCCATCAATACCTTTTGTGTCGGCCGCTTCAGTAATATAAAAGTAGTTCAGTTTTACAGTGGATTCACATCCTTAAGGGTCATCACACGCTTTTGTTGTAACACGTTGTACACACTAACACCATGTGAAATTCACGCGGATCCGCGAATGTTCATTCGTAAACAGTTCGCGCAAGTACTTGTACAGTATGTGGTCAAAATGTAATAAAAGATGAATTTACTTAATCACGAGAAGAAACTTTTAAAAAGCATCTAATTAGGACAGACCGTTAAAATAGACTTACTAGCCTAAACATTATAACGACTTGCTTTTGCCGTCCAATCTCTAAGAAATCCTCGAAAAGGTTCCTATTCTTAGGATCCCTCGAAATTGGACGAGCGAGCAGTCTTAAAAAATATCTAATTATCGCTGTGATACACGCACGAGATCGTTTCTCGTTTTCGTCTTACAAAAATACTACATCTACATTTTCCAGTAAAAAGTATATTATTTGATGTTTAATTTACGCATTACACATATTTAATAGAAAAAATGTTATTACTAAATTACCTTTACGAAAGTACAAAAGTTTATAAGTTTACACAAATTATGACACTCATACCCTGATGCACCCCGCGCGTTTTAAGTAGTAAAAATGTTAATCTAATTGCCACGCAATAACTTATTTATTATCTCTAACCAATTCGTAAGATTATCACTTTAACGCTTACAAAATGATTTTAGTAGAAATAAAAAACATGATTTTACTTTTACTTGTCTTGTAATGGGGTCTATTTTCGAAGCTAATAAGTTACAATTGCAACACTGTTAGCATACGATAAGGCTGAAAACGCTGTAGTTGAAATTATAACTAAATGCGCTGCTTTTCAAATAACATTGATTTGACAGCAGCCCCCCGCGTTTAATTCATTCACGCGCATTTTAGCCTAGCCTCTCTGCTAGTGACGCGATGTGTCAGCGTCATGTAAAATATTGTTTGTTATTGTAGGAAAATTACGACTTGTAGCTTCGTGAAATAGAACCCTGATGGCCCTCGCGATTAGCGACTCGGCTAATGACTGCAATATCACTTTTCGCCGTCCTGTAACCTAACGTTTAATGTTATCAATGTATACTTTCAGTCTATTAAATTGGAATTGGACACAGAATCGGTGCAAAAATACATAGGAATCTTTGACAGTCCTGCTAAACTACTAAATGCTCTGGGCGTGGCTTCAAACCTTATCTACACAGTTACTAGAAGAGATTAATACGAAATTACTACTTTAGTGTAGAAAACATCGAGTATCAAAATATAATTAACACGATTTTGATTTGCATCTTTCACTAACCAATAACAGCCGTATACTAGTTCAGCCAAATGCGAATATTTTTTTGAAAATTTTGAGCTTAAAGGACGCTGGGTATATCTCATTCAGATACTGAATGCCAATCAAATAAAATTTACAATAACTTTCCGACCTGTAAGGCCATCTAAATCTGATAGTTAAAATTATGTCTTTAGCAAATTACTGGTAGTATTGCAATGTTTATTTAGCATTCAGTTGCGAATTGGCCTTGATTTTTTTTTCTTCCGTCAGTGAATTTCAATGACAGTAGTTTCTGTAAAACGCAGCGGTGGTAGTGGCAGGCGTCTCACTGAATGAACCTTGTTCAACTAGAATTATCTCACCAAAAGATTTAAGTTAATTTCTCATAACTATGCGCAGAAGCCGCGCGCTGCGCCTATGACCAGAATGTACACGATTTAATAACAAATTCTCGCTTGGCACGAGATATCAATAGCGTTAAGCACAATGAAACTTATTTGACGATGACTAAACTTAATGTTATGTGACCTCAAACACGCATCCCATTCACACAGTAGAGTAAGGTTGATTAAAGAAAACCTTAAGACTAAATCAACTAGAGGTACTACATTGGAAATAAGTTGAGATATATAGAGATTGACCTACAAAGCGCGATATTTATAACTCAACGAATATTATGCCGATGATCTTACATAGTGTGCTTCTACATTGTACGTAATCTAACAGTATTTGATAAAGTACTCGTTTAAATAACCAAAAATTAATACAAGATATAGCTTTCATAATAAGTAACAATTTTTGCTCCTAAATTTTAACTAACGAAAACTAAATTCCTAATAAAATCATGAGTATAGGCGGTTACTCGCTTCTGTGAGGATAAATAACTGCAGTTTATATTAGGATTTACAGCAACTATTTCGTATAGATTACATAATATCTAGATCACTGTTACTTTTAATATGTATTTGATTTACTTTATAAAATTTGCAAAAGTAACAAATTTGTTTCTTTGTACTTTTAAGCAATTCACTAAATGACACCACACTAAAATTCAACATGAAGTGAATGTCGGTATCTAAATAAATTATTAGTTACATAAATTTAACATATGTGCAAATAAACTAAGAAAATTTGCAACGTTTGTGTAATTAATTAGACATTATATTAAAACTGAACAAGTAACCAAGTGACTGAAATATGAATAATGAAACACATATTTCGATTATGTATCAAATGCTTAGGAAAGTGTGGAAGAATAACTCATCGTTAAAGAGAGAATATTCTCCTGAAGCCCCATTTTATATTTTTTGTACAAACTAGAAACGCGCGTTACAAACTTACGCTTGTAATTTGCAGGTTTATGAAATAGGACCCCGGAGACTTGTACAACCTTTTAAGCGTTTAGTACTGGTTATTTTATCGTAATTTTCTCGAGGAGCAATTAGACAATATTATACCTTAACGAAAATTTAATGTAAGTAGTTAGATTATAATTTATGATAGAAAATTCAATAATATAGGAGCCACACTGGTTTTACTATAATTCGCTATTTTTAGTACTAGAGAGGTAATGTCGAAAACTTTGAATCTATTAAATATTAAATAGACATCCATATTGTTGATTTGGAGGAGTTTAATATAATTACGAGGATTTAGATTTCAAAATATCGTATTATGAATTTGTACCGGAGAGGGTCAGACTTGTTGCTATCATGAAACATAGTTTCTATGATAGATATAATTCTACTTAGAGGGCTCTGTATTTGACTATTAAACAATATGAATATGTACGTCTTTATAAATTTGTGTTGTCTTCCCTTAAGGTAGACTTCCGAACTCCGAAAACGCGCACTGAGATTGCGCAGCGGCAGCTAGCGTTTAGGCCCAATGCAGCGTTTTATGCGACATTATTGTGGTAGGTAAGGTACCATAAAAGTCACTGTCAGAATTCACGTGGTTCGGAAGTGAGCCTGAAGTGCGACAGTGCGATGACTTTCACCTCATATTTGTACAATGCCACCATCAGATGATCTGGTTCTTTTAATATTTTTCTAAATATACCAACAACAGCTCGTTTAATTACTTTTCTCAAATATTTATTATTGGATACATACATTCATTTAAATGTACATTAAACTTTTAAATATAATTCTATATAAGAACGAGCAAACTTTGATAAAATTAAAATTGTTTAACATATGAAATGTCATCGCACTGGCGGTTCGATTTAAAATAATTAAGGGAGTCTTTGATATTGTTGGAATTATGTACTATAGATATTATGGCTAAACTAGAAATATGGAATAATATCTCATAAGTTTAATATTTAGTCAAGCATTCGCGTGTAGAATGACGGGATATTTACAATATAATAGTACTGATTCCTTATTTAGATCTTGGCAGGAACCTTTCTAAGCAGAGGATACTAAGTTCAAATAATTAAGAGGTATTACAACCATACAAAGCGACTGGCCAGCCATGTTCAGAGTTGTGTAATTAAGATTTATAAGTAAATGCACACACATATTTCCTCCATTTCAAATTAGAGCTTTTTAATAATAGTCCCTGCTCTAAATAAATAAACTTTTTAAAAAGTGTAAAAAAATATAATTTATAGCTTCTGGTGCCCAGACTATAAAGGCATGAACTTCGGACAGTCGACCTTGATGAATTATGATTTTATTTGTTAATCTGGCCTTCTGGCCAGGCTAACAAAAAAATACTGTCAATATAATTATTCTAGTTAAGTAGGTACTTAGAAAAGTTACATGCAAAACTCCACTTTGAATCACACACGGTAAAAATGTTGAGTTACAAATTATATTTTTAATTTGATGTACTTTTTGGTAAGGGATGTACTTTTTGTTAAAAACATAGTTGGCCAGCTCGCCTCTCACTCAGACCGTGCATAAGATGACAATGACATGACATGATGATGTGCAGTGATGCGGATGACGTGATATAGTGATGGATGATGATGATGAACCTAGGCGATGATCATGACTTACTGACATGGCCCAAAGAAATTAATAAAAAGAAAGAATTAGTAGGTCGGTATTTTGTATTCAAATAAACATAATGTGAATTTAATAAATGAATTATTGTTCGATTAAGTCGCGAAAATAAATATGTCATATTGGATACTTACCTAGAAACTGACACTGGCTGTTCAAAAATATCTAGTGGTTTTAAGGTACCGATTTGTGAAGAATACTGCCTAGTTACTTCCGAAAGTTTAACCAAACTATTAATTATTAATTAATTAAACTAAACATTAATTATTGTTCCCTACTACTTGTTCTTTCTTATTTCTTTCTTGTGTTTCAAAGAAAACCTATGAGCTGTCAATATAGAACAAGAAAATACGTTTATAAAACCACACTCGTAAAGAATTTTTGTTATGAGCAATCGATGATTCACTCACAAGAAAACGTACGGGAATACCTACATTTCCTAGGGCCATGATGATTAGAAGTTAACTACGCAACAGATTAGAGCTACCTTACTTTCAGTCCAAAACTATGAACGAGAGTTTATGCAATATTATTTAATATTGTTGCCTTTGCAAAAGATCCCTAAACATTTCTCACGTTTAGATACTTCAAATTTTCAAAGGCAAAAATATATCACGCGATCACAAGAAACTCTTAATACTAGATGTAAATGGCAGTATTTTAGAAAAGATTTAAGTGAAAAAATTTCATCTATAAAAAGTGTAAGTCTTTATAGAATTATTGCCTAAACCGAGTAGCTCTATAGTTGATCTATAGCTACCTATTATATCACGTTTTAGTTCCATACACGCCTAGATATCCGCACCACTTTAATTTATCACTAAACACGTACTAGTCACTAAGTTATCACTTGTATCACTTCGCGAGTAAGTATCAAATGTATAAAAAGTTACTTATCTACCTAAAACTTTAACATTAAACAGTTACTGAGTAAATGTGCACATCACTTAACCACTTATTAAATGTGAAGCGCTAGTCACTTATAAATAAATAGACATTCATGATAATAATAAGAAAACTCTTAAACCTAAACTATAAGACTGGATCCCGTTGAAGAATCCATAAAAAACAAACTTCCACGTTAAATAGTAAAAAAAAAGATCAGTGGTTAGAAGATGTGATAATTTGCTTCAAAAATAAACTAAAAATGTTTTCCCCTTTTGATATGGCACAATCCAAAATACAATGCAGAAATATGTAAATTCCTCTAACCACTGAATAGCAATATATTAAAAACGAAACAAAACGTAACGAGCCCCGAATAACCTACAATATTCTTGTTATAGACATGCTAATCGTATTATTGGTGACACAGCAATCACTTACAATTATATCCTTTATTAATTATTATTATTCAAATAAGGTTTAAGTAAGTAAATGAAATGACATTATGATAAGTAACCTAACATGGCAACTTTAAGCATAGCCTACGATTAAAGTGCCATTTGGTGGGAGGAAATAAAGATCCATAATAAACCTACTAAAATATGTATAACACTTAAGTTAGGTTTAAAATTTTGCTAAAATAAAACATAACTAATAAACTAAATTGAACTAAACAACACACCACTCGAGCGTCCCTATCAGATAGGGCTGCTATCACTGAAGCAGAAGGTAATCAATCATTTAAAAACTCAACTCACAAACTCCTTAAAGGAGGAGAACCATCAAATTCAGAACCCACCCGAATACAAAATGCAAACTCTGGTGTCAATCTATCGCTTATCAATTTTGATAAAACTCAACATTTAACCAACATAGTGCAGAATAAAATTAAAATAAAATCAATAGTATGATCTAAACTGACACATAAAATTATTTTCAATAATACCAACTTAATTTACTTAACAGAAATTTTAGCGTCCGTATCGAATCGAGTCGAGACACACTTTGAAAGTTCGTGAAACACAGTAATAGTTCGAAAACCGTCGCGAATTACGCGATTTGGTTTAGATAGTTGATGAAGTCGTTGGAGAAAAGCTGGAGATGCGAGGGGTCGGAAGCTTGAGAGCGGCGAGGGGCCCCACACGTGCCGAGAACTGGGGGTCGCTCGGGCTGCTTCGGACGCAGGGCTGCCAGGTAGCGCTCAGCTAGGGATTCACCGAAGCTCATGGCTAAGGTCTCCGGGGTCAGCCCCAACAGAGACAACGATTCAGTAATACTCGCGATGGTCGGTTGGTGGAACTTAGCAGGTTCTTCCTGAGTGGGTTCCTGGCGCGACGCCATGCTCGTGTTGACGACGGGTCGCAACGCGGGCGGTGAGGCGCGGCGCGGGGGGGACGCTGGCAGCGTCCAGTCTCCCGAGGAGGAGGTGGTGCCGGGGGATTGGCCCGGCACCGCCGTCTGTTATGGCCACTGCTGGTACAGCGGGAACGGCTCCTTGGTGAAGCAGTAGGGCAGAGGCTTGACGAAGTGTGTGTCAAGCACCCGGCAGTGCGGACACGGCAGGGGGTGCGAGTAGTCAGAGTAGTTGAGCCGCTGTTGCGGGTGCAAGAGGGGCTTGTAGCACGAATTGCACTGTTGACAAACACATTACACATTATTTTATTTTCAGGACCTTGAAGAACACAAGTTTCGCAACATGACATAGGTACTTGAGGATGCAGTGGTGTTGGCTTAGAAATAACAGTTTCTTACAAAGTACTCTCATAAAAGAAAATCTGACAAAGTAAAACGAATCTATAGATAGAGTGTCTATTCTTTATGTAGCGTTCGTTTGTACTTCTGCTTTTTTACCACTTCCTCCAAAAATATGCCAAAATATGCTGCTCGTTTGCTCACTTGTAACATAAAAAAATATATTTTATCGTATTTGATCTGGAAAACTTTGACCAGCATGGATTTTTTTTAACTTTTTTATTTTGCAGGAAAAACAGAGTATATGCAGCTGCAGCAACTTCTTCCAGAAATATTAATGCTAGGAAACATGTCATTCGTTATGGAGGACCTATGACCATCAAAAACTTTAAATATTTTTATGATGATTGATGGGCGAAACATGAAGAACAGCGCGAGATAGGAGCATATGGAGCAGCTCGCGAAGGCCTTTTCATCAATAGGGTAGGTATCTTAGGTTATAACAACAATGAAAACTGTGATGAAAAACTAACCTTGAGCCTGTCAGCACAGCAGGGCGTGGCCATGAAGATATCGTAAGAGTACATAGTTCCGAGCACGAGGGAGGAGCCATCCCACTTCTGTGCGCAGAACCGACAGCGGATCGTCCGCTCCGGGTCATACCGCTCCAGACATCCCATGCAGACGCACGTCAAGTACTGCGTGCGACCTTCCACTTTCACCTGGGAACAAGACAGAGACAATTTCAGACAAAGATATCGAAAGGGTAACTTAGAGCGTAGGTTTATTGATTCGAAGGTCATGAGATCGAAACTTAAGCAGCTATCACACCTTCCTCAGAAACTAATTCGGGATACATTGCTCCTTGAAGTAAGGATATTGGTATTAACAAAACCAAGCCTTCCAACAATTTATGCCGTATTATTCTTTGAATTTAGGAAGGTGTAATTGCGGCTTTATGCAGGTAACATAAAAGCAAAAGGGTGTCTAGTCCAGTTACAGAAAAGTAGAAGGTGTCGTTTGAGATAATTAAGGGTGAATAATCAGACTGATTGATGATATTCTTTCGTCGAACAAATCTATAAAAGCTGTTGTCTCATTGAAATCAACGTTGCTTTATTTCGTATGCGCACCAAAACCAATTTATCCGATTGCGAAACTTACTCGGTACGATAAAAAAATAAAAACAAGAGAAGAAGGGAAAATGCGAGTAAGGTCGAAGGGCGAAAAGCTTGCTTAGTTTGCTTTATATCTGATAAATATGAAGTGGCAATTTAAACTCCGACCTCAGCTGCCGTACTCCGAAGTGAAACTACGATAATATCGCGCCGATAATTAGTCTATGGTTCGGCCTTTGACAAAGTAAATTTCCGAACGTAATTGTTGTTGTCAATCCATAGATTTATATAGTCAAGATAGGGTCTTGGGAACAAGCTGTTCAAAATTTCTCCATACAAGAAAAAATAGCGCCATCTGTGAAAAATCGCGTGAACTACGTTGTGTAGTACTTCGGTCGGTGCTAAATACACGGAACGGAAATAATATGGCGGGAAAAAACAAACTTTTTACTGTTTATATGTGATTTAGGCCTGGTTTTTCAGTTTCATTAATTGGATTATAGTCAAAAACAATAATAAGAAATAACAATAATAATAAGAGTATATTGTTTCTTCAACTAAGAACATCCCATTTTGTTGATAAGTTTATTTCAATGATCTTACATATACCATGATAGCGTACTCTTAACAAAATGTCATGCAAAATCTATTAGAAAGGGACAGCTTCCTCTCCTCTTACGTCCTACTCTGCTCGCATAATTTTTGGAAGAGCGCAATCTGGTTAAAAGCGCCACGCGCGGCGAAATAATAAATCTATGGTTTATTTGCATCCAATGTTGACAATATGACTGACAACGACTGACATTTGTTGGTCCTAAACGTCAGATTTCGGACCAACGAATTGGAGACAGTGTAACGTGCCGATGGGCTAGTACTTATATAAAAGTAAATGTGTCAATCTGATAATATCGGAGCTCCAATAAAACTTCGGAGTACGCACCCAGAACATGGTGGGTCAATAGATCTTTCAAAGCTACTCCTCTTAAAAAAAATGTAAAGGACATTCACGTCTTTCGCTTAATTCACTCTCATTTATACTTTTTTATTGAGAAGTTTGTTTTGTGTATGTGCATTGTACACACTGGCACAAGTCGGTGGAAACACTTTGAGCGGACTTTTGAGGACTTTCAGAGGGTCTCTGGTTTCGGGCGTTGGTAGCGTAGCGCTGGTTCAGCTTATACTGGTTTTGTTTCTAACGTGCTTGCTGCCGTGCGTAAATACTATTGACCTGAATCCTAAAAATATTATCTCTCTAAAAAAAACAGTCATCAGATTAACTCAAAAGAAATGGTCACATTTTTTTTCCATTTTTTTTTACCTTTCGCATAATGCAAATAGGCATGCCTTATTTTCTGAACTTAGATTATTGATAATTCTCAAAACGCTGGGACCTATCAATAATCTAAGAATTTAAAAATAATACATATTGTCAAAAAACAAAGTCTGTAGGTAACCTGTGACCAAGCGTGGATCAAGCCAACCAACATGCAAAATAAAGTAAGGCCTTCGTAATAAGTCCATTGTGACAAGTGTCAAAAGTATAAAAAATTATGAACTGCAAAGAAAAATGAACCCTGTTGGTGTTAAGAAATCGTCTAACGGACTTGTTACTTTGGCCCTACTTTAGTTCGCAACACATTCGCAAGGTAGGATAAAAAAACACAGGCATAAAAAAAAAGTCATCGTCATACCATACCATTCCATCCCATAAACCGTCCACTACAGGACAAGGAAGTCCCTCCAGAACTTCAGCAAAAATGCGTGGTATTTAAGAGGGGCTTTACCATAGTCACCACGCTTGTAAGCGTTGCGGCTGGCGACCACTGTTGTTGGTGACCACATTATGTAAGATGGTATGATACACAGAAAGATTCTGCTGCCCATCCTCCGGTTCATAAGCTCTTAGTCGCCTCTTACGACACCCACGGGTAGAGATGTGTTGGTACTATTCTTTGCTGGCACCACACGTGACGCTACCCTCAAAAATAAAATAATTAAGTTCAAAAGAAGCTGCAGTCGCGACTGCATGCTAATTCTAATACCAAACAAACACAAGTATCCTTCTAATTCGCAAAATAAACACTGCATTCACGTATGTTTCTCCCGGTTCGTTCTTACTTAAATAAACTCAGAGGATCTTATTTAAGTTACAGCTTAACTCAGTATTTCCCCATATTTTTGAATGATGTAATTAAGAAAGTTAAGATGTTTGATATTTGCATTTGAAAATATATCTTTGTCAATGAGTTTCAATGTGCGTTCGTATAATTGAGTTTGGAATGTTTCTCAACTCGATAAATCGTATAAATCGTGGGCACGTGTATTCAAAGTTGCTATGGATTAATTCCTGAGGGAATAAAGGAAAAGCTAAGAGTTTAATTTATTGTTTAGATAATGTTACTTCAAAACGAATACTTCGCTCGTGTAATAAAATTTAAGATAGGAATTTCAGTTTGAAGAGTCATTTTCTGTCTTTCAATCAAATCGTAGCATACACTTGTCTTTCAATCAAATCGTAGCATACACTTCTAAGTTATTAACAACTACCGCAACTGTGCGTTTTTGTTCGGCCTTTGGATTGGCTGGTAGATAATAGCGCGTGGCATTAAGCCGCAATCACACTTTCCTAAATCCAAAGACTAATTCGGCATACATTGCAGGAAGGCTTGGTACTCCAATATCCTTACTTCAGACATGCGATGTATGACGAATTAGTTTCTGAATTAAGGAAGGTGTGATAGTGACGTTAGGCCCGCCTTTTGTAAGTTTCAGAACTATTCTTACCTCTACAGCGCTGGAGGTGTGTTGCAGCGGGCTGAGGAAGAAGGTTCCATCTACCAGAGGGTACCGGTCGAAGACGTGCAAGGTGTCCTTGCAAAGCGCACAGGAAACCTTCGACCGGTGCTGGCCTGCCAGGGTCGACAGGATGAACAGCCTGGTGTCGTCGTTGCCATGGTTACCTTCGTCTTCGATCTGAAACAATGGATAAAAAGAACATAAGTCTAAGATAGTAGTGTTAAAATGTTGCCTTGCTTTAGAAATTTATACTAAGTATAGACTCAAAGGGCCCCGCAGGTTTTCCTTCGTCATGGAGTACAGGAAAAAAAATTGCAATGAGAGCAGTGGACTATTAGATCCACGAAACGTAGGTCTGCCAATGCGCATTATTGCGCATCCTGGTAGGATCGGTACAGTTGAAGCGAAAAGTAGTTACGTTAAAGAATACACGAATGAAATGTTTGTACCTAGTAATATTCACCAAACAATGACACAGCTGGCGTCTATTTGTATAGTTGTTTGTAATTATTCTAAAACATTAGACTATAAAAGGACAGCATACTATACACTAGTGTCAGCTTTGAACAATAATTTTCACGAAGAGAAAACAAAGGTCGACCCCCATCCATTCAACGTAGACGCTATTGTAAAACCACGCTCGCAATTTCAATATTTCATATCCCAACATTTACATATCACGATTAATGCATCCACCCACGACACTTACCGCGCAACTCTCCCTTCGTAATAACGCAAGTAAATGACTGCATAAAGTTGAATAATGAAAGGCTGAAAGGCAATTACGCGAATTTCGGAGCTGACTCAAACAAAGGCCCACGAACTGCTCGATCCTGAACACAATTCGTTCACGTACGAGCAATTTGTAAGAGCGAATAATAATGAAAGTTTAACGAGTCGATGTTCTGCGGCACTGCTTAATTAAACATATTATGAACTGACGAGCCCCACAGATTTTCTTCGTCTTGAGCTTTGATTGAAAATGTCTGCCTATTGTTGCAGCGAATAATCAAACCCATTGTCATCCAGTTACAGAAATGTTTAATATATAAAATATGGACTACGAAATGAGGAATGCAGAACATGTAATCCATAAGGAACCAGCGCATTCCAATGCGTAATGTTGTTACGTTCCTATTATTCTATTATTAGAATGACGTGACACCAGGAACATATAAAACGTAGCCGCCGGGAGCGTTGACCTACGCAAACAAACTCGGTATGATTTGCAGTACAGTTCGGTGCAGTCTGCCAAGAGGAGGGGCGAGGGGGAGGAGGGCCATCCGGCAGGCAAACACTGCGATATCTTGCTTCCTAACTCCACCGAGCGACGTCTATTCCGGTTGGGCACGTGAAATTGTTAGCTCACTCGCGACCACAACATTTGCGTGCGGGTAGCGCTTTGCACCCGACGACGCCGGCGCAATCATCAGAATCGTGTCGACAATTCCGAGAATGATAAATAACGAGACCCGTCTGGCTCGGCCAGTGATTGATTCATCCAGATCCGCTGCTCACACTACATCGCGGAGGTATTATGATTGATAACTCCGTTTCACACGGTTGTTCTGCTAAACGCCGTGAAAAACACGACTGCGCGCCTCAGCTAATGAAATGTCTATGAATTGCAGAGTTAATTAAAACGGCGCGAGTCGCCGCCTTAGGACTAATGAGCGACAATTAAATTGTTAAGTGTCGCGCTCACGACAGTTTAGTGAGGTTGCGGCGCGGGCAACGAACCCCGAGGGCTGCAAACTTGCACAATTTGCTTTTGTGCTGCAAGATTGATGAGGACTCCACGAACTATTTATTTACTCAATCCGATCACGCTTTGTCTCGCAATCGTCGCCTTTTACAGTTGTCTACGAGTCGACGAGGCAGTAAACCGACACATAAAACTTGTGAGGACTCTAGGTAAGTACCGGGACATTAAGGCGTCGAGTACGTAACCGCAGATGCAGGAATAGCAGAAAGCCATCGAGACCGAGGAGTGAGTTAACGCGACCAGACTGGGCTATTTACTCGGAGTAGACGATCCCGGCTTCCTCTAATTGCGTTCGCCTGAATTTACATAGAGTGCTCAAACTTGGCAGTCGGTAAACTCCTCGGTGAGCGTGTCGAAACGTCATAACTGTCAATGAAACTTGGAAGTTTAATCAGAAGAGCTAAAACACAGAAACAAATACTGAAACGATGCGTAAAGTTGGTATTCATTTCCGAGCAAATTTAATCGTGGTTCTGTTCGTTTGTTTCGATGTTCAAACAAAACTGAGAGGAGCTCGTTTGGAGAAGGAGAGGAATAAAGAGCGCTTGAGTCGTCAGAGTGGCGCGCCACACGCCAAATGTACACACATTAAAAGTTTTCGAATCGAGGTGACGCAATAATTAAAGAGCATGGGGAGCTAGCGCCACCCTAAACAACAACGGGTGCTTTTATTGCACTAAAACGGAAATACATAAAATGAAACAAAAGAAACATACGTTCGCACGCGGTCATTAGGAAGTCTCAATAAATGTAGACACGAATGTACTTACAACAATGTGCTCTCATCAAGAGAGAAATTTTAATAACACACGTTTAGAATTATTTTACGTTTTCCCTTAATAAACAGGGTACCTACTCTTATTGTCATCGCTTACTATTGTTCCAGTAAACGCGCTAAATGTTTTCAAACGAGCTTTTAATATAAAATACCAGACAGACCTAAAGGTTGAATAACGGCAATAAATCTGGATCGTTCCCTAGGGTGGCTTATTTTTAATTAGCCAAATGAAACTTTTCCTATTATATTCCGCCGCCGTCGGCATCCGACACAGCCACAGATAAAAATTAAATACAAGCTGGAGGAGCGAGCAAAAATGAAAGACCTTCCGCTAATCCAATTAGTCCCAACAAGATATCCAATACCGCGGATCTTACACCGGCTGAATAACATAATTGAATTTTTAACTTAGCTATTTCTTAAAGTATATTGCAATCATCGGTTCGGAACAGTTTGAAAGCAGCCAGAATGCAATATTTAGGAGCGGAGCATGAGTAGCAATTTTTCAGCAGAACCATCTCAAACAATACGTCTGCCAGTGAATGGTATTTGTTTTGGGACTGGGAAATATTCGTGACCAAAATGGAACCAGTTTATTGACGACACAGCCTGTTATTTTCGAAATTTGTTTTAATCGTACTAGAACTTTACTTAATTATCTACAAGATAACCTAACTGACACTACAGTGAAAGTTTAACCCAAAGTTTAGTGATTTCAAAGTTAAGGTAAAGCAAATAGGAGACTCAGGAATTCCGGTTGGGTATACAATCACGGACTCTGCTTGCAACAGAGGTAGTTTCAAATAAAGATACTTTGTAAGAGATGAGCAAACTTTACGAGCTGTACGGAAATGTTTCGTCCAACAAGTTTTCTTACGTCGCAGAATTTGCGGTGCTCGATACATTTATCCTGACGGTTGCGTTTTGTTCCTCCTCATGTTTGCCATTGTCTGAGAGCCCTACGTTAATACCAGCTCTTTGTATCTCAAATGCATTGTACGATAATGCAATTGAATTGTCTGTACTCGTATTGGATCTTCAGCTGTCAAAATAAATTGCAGACAAAAGTGGAAAACGAATTTGAAGAAATTGTGAACTGTTACAGAACGTAGGCGGTTTTTGGTGCGCTTTAGGAAAAAAATATCTGTACCCGCATAAGGTCTTCATTTCAATCATTATTTCCGGAGCTAGGGATAATAGAAATAATGAAACTGATTTAACCTTAAATTGCACTGCGGATTGCCTTTTCAACAAAATTATTGGTTCATTATAAGACTTTCTAGCCAAGACTCATCAGCATTCGACTGTCAAAGGAACCCGTTTATGTAAATAAGTTACATTTATTGCGAGTTCGTAAGGGTCGATACGAGCTCGGAATTTTAGAAGCAAGCTCGTAAATCTTTGGACTGAAAATAAAATCAGTGAAGAAGTGAAGTATTTCGAATACCTGCCCTAAACCATGGATAAGACAAGGTACATTACAGGTACCTAAAGTTAGGCCACCCGTAATAGGTATTTTCTAACAGCTGTCAAACGTACGCAAAATTACGACCTGCAAAGACAATTTAACCTTGTGCATTGATGTTTAAGGAAACGTCAAAACGGACTTCTTACGTTGGCGCTACTTTAAGAGATGTTATGAAAAAGAACCCAATAAATCTTCTACCGATATTTAGAAATCTTAACAAACACGCGTAAGAGTAAGGAATTTTTCAGAAATTTGATACACATGCCAAAGTTAGAATATCTAAGTCATAGAACATTTTAATATTACGCTATCTTTAAACAATTTCCATATTCGACGAAGATGCAAAATATTTTCTCGTGTGGATCAGTATCGTCGCGTCGCTCAAATTCCGTGTCGCGCTGAAATCCTCGCGTGTATCAAGTTTGAGACATTCCGCATTTTTGACGACGTATTTGAGGAAGAAATTTCTTTCACATACGGTCCACAGCACGTCAGTGGAAACATTTTCAACTCTATAACCATGCCATAAGGTCTAAAGTGTTTCTATTGACGTGCTGTTGGGTGTACGGTAGTGCATGTAGTAAGTTAAATTAAGTAATGACTTGGAATTTAAGATGTTCTGAATAAAAGTCATATCAAAAGTGTTCTTAACCGACGAGCGTGTATGAAGGGGTTGATGAGATTAGATGAAGCGAGAGAAGTACGCAACGTATTGGTATGTTATGATGGTAGCAAGTGAAAAAGGCGTGATATTTATTTAAAAATAAACCTACTAGGGAAATATCGCTTATCTTAGAGACAAAAAGAGTGAATGCAGACATCAACGTTGAGTGTTTTATAAAAATACTAAATATTATTTGCATAAAAAATTCTTTTTGGCAACAGAAAATCTACTCGTATGTACATGACGCGATAATAATTTATTTTCCAAGAATAAACACGTGATAAAAACATCTTCAGAGCTAGATGCGGCAGCATCACATTTATCTCTCGCAACAAAGCCAAAAATTATGCGAAAACTCCACAGAAATCCTCGTCAAAGTAAAACTATGCAGTGAAGTGGAGTCGTTATCATTTTATTGCGAGTCTGAGTGTAGTGACGTCGCGTGGCACCTCATCACAACGGGAGCAAAGTGAAATTCGGATTCAAATGGTTGTTAAAAATGTTCTTGGAAAGTTCCCACCGCGACGGTGTGAGGGGGGGCCTTTGATGCGATTTTGATGAGCATCTACAGACGTTCCACCTCTTGCTTTTATTAAAATTATAGTCTGACAATAAGACGTATTCGACGAGGTGTAATAAAGTTTCGATTGATTGGTCTTTGGACAAGTACTCTGCTTTATTTGATGCTTGTAAGGGAGACGAGACAATTTTAAGATCGATCGTCGAACAAATTCAACTAGATTTTACAGTTCCCTCTTAAATCTTAAAGCATTGTCATATAATATGTATATTGTAAAAATGAAATGTTTTATTTGACCAATGAGCACAACATAAGGTCATAAAATGAAGATTATAAAAGTAAGTCTGTCTGCTCAATCAGCCATTGTAATTTATTTTTATGATTACTTAAACTTACAGTAGCGGCACTAAAACGTGTATGGACATCAACTGCGGTATACTCGTAACCTTACCATTTTAAGAAGGAATTCCCCACAATAGGGATGTTTAAACTTGTGTATACGCCGCAGACGGGACGGTTAATACTCTTTACATGGAAAACTACTTATCCTAACTTCGTTTTATCGTTAGCTGTATTGTGTCAGTAACTACCTATTATTGTCATTAGACGCAGTGTAGTGTAGCTTTTGTTATAAACGTAAAATGGACGCTTTTTTAAACTAAGGTTATTTGCTCTTTGATGAAGAGCTCAGTTCACACATTTCCATTTAAAAAAAAAAATTGAGTTGATCTTTATGGAAGTTTTTCAACATTGGTATACCCAGGTTGAAGAGTATCAGTTTTTTTTTACATTGAGGGACATTTCACACAAGGTCATCTGATCCCGAACTAGGCAGAGCCGGTACTATGGGTATTAGAAACTGATATACATACATAAATAGATAAATAACACCAAGACACAGAACAGGCACTTGTGTTCATCGCACAAATGTTTGCCCTGGGTGGGGATGGAACCCGCGGCCCACGACGTGAAAGACATCTATGGTTGAACTGAAAAAGCTTTGAAAATTTTGGTCTAATACGAGTATGACTTTCTGTTGATATAAATTGTGAACATATTCTGATTTAGCGTCTACTCTTCAAACCAAACGAAAAAAATTGCTTAGAAGTCTATTGCAAATACCATGTTGGAAGTGTTGTCACATTAAAATACTTTAGAGTAATATGTCTGTCTATATCTACATAAATATTTATAGGTACGTGTTTTTAACGCCATTCGTTGCAAAAATAACTTATGTTGATACAAAATTATCGGGTTTATCTTGTTATCAAATCGTTAGTGGTATTTAGGCTTTAAAAGCACGTGGTACCAACCCGTGCAAATTTGCATTACGCCAACTGATTTCAATAGTGTTTTGCAAAAAGTGATAATTTGTTAATGGAAGTAGCAAAATTTACAATAGTACGAAAATTTATGGCAATTAACATCATGCAAACAAACTTAATTATTGTATGGTCGCAATTTTCTCTTTCAGTTCGCTTTTACTAAGTGTACAGTCAACGACAGGCCAAGCTTGACACTCGCAGTGCGACTCTCGCCCGTACGTCTATTGAAATAAGAACGGTACAAAGTCCAATGTGTCAAGCTTGATGTGCTTTTGTCCGTCTAAAATTAAAATTCTAAATTCGTCGTTAAAAAACCGGTCAAGTGCGAGTCGGACTCGCGCGCCGAGGGTTCCGATATACCTATAGTATTTTTGGAAGCAATAAAGTCCATTTTCAGGACCGCAAAACTAAATTTGTTTGTAAAGGTTTTTTGCAGATTTCTGAAAAACTGTGCAACTTAGAAAGATCGTTTTATTTTTGCTGTAAAGTTTACATAAACCTCTGTCAACTGTAATTAATTCAGATTTTCCCTTACTCAAACTTCGGAGATAAGGGGGGGGAATGGTATTTTTTTTGACATTTTTCATCATAACTTGAAAACTAAGAAACTTAAAAAAATACAAAAATATATTTTAAAATGTACAAGTAAAGCCCTTTCATATGATACCCCACTCGACCTAGTAGCGACAATTTGAAATTTGGCCCCCCCTATTTTGGCCCCCTTTACATTAATAATCATACTTTTTTCAAAAAATTTTCATGTGCAATTAAGTTGGGCAACTATATTCTAAAACTATTCCAAATTTCAGCTCGATAGCGTAAGTGGTTGCTGAGATATAGAGGTGTGACAGACAGACGGACAGACAGACAGACAGACAGACAGAGCGGCACCATAAGGGTTCCTTTTTTTTACCATTTTGGTATCGGAACCCTAAAAACTAAGAAAAGAAAAATTTGCAAAAAGAAAAAACCCAACTAAAAAATTAAGTATAATAAAATGGATGAAAGTGAACTCATCTTCACACTGAGTTTTTTTTTTTTCGTTTATAACGTAGGTAAAGTTTACCTTTTAAGTTTAAAGTAAACGCAGTAATAAGAATAAGTACAGGGTGGCGTAAAAGTCCTGAAGTTCTAACACGATTTAAATCGCTTATTTTTTTTTTTTTTTTTTTTTTTTTTTTACAAATGGCATAATTAAAACTCTTGAGTGAAAATTGTGTAGTAAAAATACCGGCCAAGTGTGATCCAGCATATCTTCATATATCTATCATACGAGTATCTATCATATATTTTGCTTGTGTTGTCGTAGAATCTTGTAATTTTCACGGATTCAAGGGTCTATGGACTTTATTAACTTCAATAAGATACCTTTACCCGTTCGGGAGAAAAGGGGTCTTGACGGGGGTATGGGTTGGTCGCCTCCTAGTGTGCACGGCAAGTTGTAGTCACTGAAGATCCTTTCAGGATTAGCAGTGAAGGCAACTTGCTGTACCGGCATACCCCGGGCAACATGCCTAGTGACTGGAATCGATGTGTGGACCGGACAGGGGGGGGACTCATATCGGACCTCTCACTAGGTATGGCAGAGAACCAACAAACCTTCTCCACGCTCGGGTATCTTTTGGAGGACTAGGGGGGTACAAGGGAGCCCGTCGTGCGAGGAGGACACCGGGGCGCAATACAATGGACTCCAAATCCATTGTATTGTGACCTAATCAATCCTACTTCCAAGCCCATCCTACCCCAACCTCATCCTAAACCCCTTCCCATTCCCCACCCATTCCAAAAGTCCCCTCCCACGGAGGACGGCCAACCTCGACTCCCTATTGGCCACCCATTGCCAAAATGGAAAATAAGTCAACAGATGACACTACCCAGGCGGGTCCCAGTTCTACTGGGGAATCCCGCCCCGGTGATAAGCAGCTAGCTGCACACCGGGCAGCCTCCCATCGTATTCTGGGGGGAGGCACAACTTTGGCTAATGATAGAGAAGGAGTGAAGGAAAGTGGAGCTGCCTCTGCGCCCACAACAAACAAAAATGACAAACCGGTGGCTGCCCCTGCGCCCCAACAAACAACCAACAAACCGTTTTCATGGAGCCACGTACCCGTGAAACGGATACCTGGCAAAGGACAAGACAAGGCCCACCAAAGGCAAACCTTGACTGCTGGGAACCCCCAATGTGGAAAGCAACTGGGAGGGGCAGATGCAACCGACCCCAGCGGAACCCTGCGCGCTCTGCGCGAACAACAGGGCAACGCAACGGGAAGGGAGCCAAAACCCGAACAGGAACCGGTACACACGGGGGGTGCCCAGGATTCAAGCAAGCCAAGCACAAGTGGGCTACAAGAACAAAGAAAGAGACGCAAACGAGGTGGTAAGAATAAGGGCACTGCGTTCAGAGGGTTAGTAGAGACAGACAGACAGACAGACTCTGAACGCAGACCCGAACCAGCCGTAAAACGGGACAGATCGCAGGACACCATCTCTCCTGCTCAGGCAACGGCACAGCCTAAAAGGCCCAAACTGGATGACAGTCCGGTAGTGCCAACTCGAAAGAGTTACGCTGCCGCCTCAAAACAACATCCTGCCGACCTGAGCGTTGCGGTGTGTGTCCATCCCACAAGAGACATGACAAAAGAGGAGGGAGGACTTATTAAAGACCTTCTGTCGGCAGCCCTCTTCAACCACCGCACCCACATTATGCCATCATTCCGCGGATTCCCCGTCGTAGGAGACGGCGTACTCAAAATCTGGTGTGAGGACGTCGATGCCAGGTCATGGGTTGAATCTGTGGTGCCGACACTGGAATGGACAACGACAGACGAAACTCTAAGGGTGGTCAGCCAGCATGAAGTGCCAACAAGGGTGCGCACCGCGCTCTTTGTCCCCGACTACACTGGGGATCTGGAAATTCTAAAAGAAGTGCTGGCTGGCCAAAACCGGAAAGTTTATGATATGACTAAGTGGACACTAGGGAAAGCCACTCAGACCGAAGGGGGTAGATGGAGGGGTACGTACCTTACATTCCACCTCCCCCCGGCGGAAGTTGAGAAGCTGGTGTTGCGGGAGCGACGTGTATCGTACCTTATGGGTTCGATATACGCTCGCTTCTACAACAACGGTAGGCTCTCTGACGTACCCCCACAACAAGGACAGAGACAGACAGACAACGAACTTGACAAGGAGGTTACCGAAGAGGAACTGGCCGAAATGACAAAAGACACAGAAAGGTTGGCACTGAGGACTATCGCGCGCAATTTGCGCGCTGAAGAGATACTTGAACTCAACAAGGACAAACAGACAGACAAGGACGACGACAACGAAAGCGTGTTGTTGGGCGATAGTCACGATGATGATTACCCAGACTCAGACTAACGCCCATCCCGCACAGACAAAACCAACAACAACACATATGTTACAAGCAAACCTCCAGCACAGCCAAACAGCAACCGCTACCTTGAGAGAGAAGAGTGCTGGAGGCAAGCAAACATACCATTGCATTAATACAAGAACCATGGATCAGAAATAACAGGATCTGTGGACTAAACAATATAGGAGGTAAGCTTCTACTGAACACCAATGTATCCGAAAAACCAAGAACATGTATATTTATACCAAACCATTACCCAGCCACACTACTAACCCAATTCTGTTCCAGAGACCTGACCGCTGTCAGGCTCCAGACAGATGATCCAAACGAAACAGAAGTAATACTAGCATCCGTCTACATGCCGGGTGAAGAAGAAGACTGCCCGCCAAAAGAACTTGCAGATCTAGTAAACTACTGTGACTCACACAACAAAGAAATCATCATATGTGCAGACACAAATGCCCATCATCCATTGTGGGGCAGCGACAAACCGAACCGTAGGGGCGAGGTACTATCAACATACCTCTTCTCAACTAACCTTAACATACTAAACAAAGGATCTGAGCCAACATGGGTCACGTCCAGAGGTCAAACCATAATTGATGTAACTTTTGCCACACAGATCGCTTCATCGATGGTGTCGGACTGGAAGGTCTCAGAGGAGATTTCCTGTTCTGACCACAGATGGATACGCTTTAAACTCAACACAGACATCAAGGAACCCGCTCCGAGGCGAAATCTACGTCGCACTGACGTAGAAGGATACAAAGACAAACTGAAAACAGAGCTTACTAAAGCCACAATGCAGGTAATGTCAACAGACACAAAAGCAATTGACGAAAACGTAAGTACATTAACAAAAATAATTACTAACACATTCAAAGCGACATGCCCGCTACAACCAGGGTCCACCAGAGGCAAAAACAAAGGCCAATGGTGGAATGCGGGTCTGAACAAGCTGAAAAAAAGACTAAGGAAACTGTTCAACAGAGCAAAAAACACTAGGCTAGAGGAAGACTGGACAGCCTACAAAGACGCCCAGTATGTATACAAAAAGATGATCAGAACTAGCAGAAGGAAGGCATGGCACCACTACTGCGAGTCAATAGAATCAAACAACGAAGCAGCCAGGGTAAGAAAAATCCTAGCCGCAGAGCCTCACAACATTATAGGCACTCTCAAAAGACCAGACAACACATACACCACCACGGACAATGAAACCTGCAGGATTCTACTAGAAACACACTTTCCAGACTGCCGAGTCACGGAGACCAACATGTGGACAACAACAACGAAAACAGCCACAGAACAAGACTGGAGGACAGCGAAAGTAATTGTAACCCAAGACAAGGTAAGGTGCGCCTAAAGGGCCGATCACACCTGACTGAATTCACACACTAAGTCAGTTAGTCTCCTACGTAGGAAAGGAAGGTAGAAAGATGGAACTAAGTAAGTCACTGACTGAGTAAGCCGCATAGTAAGCAACGCAGAAAGGAACTTTAGTGAAGGGCCAATACGAATAGAACACCTCATCGTACGGAAAATATTAATAAGGGCTAATTTATGTTTTATAGAAAAACACTAGAATAACTACAAAAAAAAACCACAGAATTACCGGTATACTAAAAAACAAACAAGGAATTAAAATTAGGTTGCACCAGTCAAGTAAACACAAAGAATTTGAGTGCTTTGTTCATTCTTTTAGTTAGAATAAATTTTCATTCAAAATCGTACGAAAAGCGAATAATGATTCCAATGAAAAATAACAATTGAATGCTAAAAGATTATTTGGATAGTACTAAGTAGTACATTCGAATATTTCGATTGTTGCTTCTTCAAATAATTGTACATCACTATTAAGGAACATCAACATAGTAGGGATCATAGTCAGTTCACTAGTTGTGCTATACGTTAGGGCTCCCGCACACGACCGAGAATCGGTGGGCGATTATCGGCCGGGACAAGGATGGAAGATTCAGGTGCTAACACGTCAGAGCGGGATGCCGATATAAAATCGGTCACCGATTCTCGGTCGTGTGCGGGAGCCCTAAGCCACTTAGTAAGGAGGTTTAGTGATGGGCAAATGCGAATGATTGGCTCGAATCGAACAACTTGTCGAACAAAAAATAATGGCCTAACTGATGGTATACTTTTTTACATAAAACAAGCGCTCCTACTAGAAAAACAATTAAAGACCGCTATATTCAAAACTAACAGTGTTGCACTAGTCAAGTATTCTACACGGACACATCTGACTCCGTCGCGCTTTAACTGGCGATTGATTGAGTACCTAACCGAACCGTAAATTTTGAAAATTATTGAATCAGTGTTGCTGCGATAACGAGATCGATGGTTGAGTTTTAAAAATACAGTAACTCTACCGAATATTCCTATAGAAAATATCGAGAATATCGAATTCTTAAAAGTACCGGTAATAATCGATACTAAATAACCGACCAAGTTCGTACTTCGTGTCAAGCCACGCGCAGTGTAGAGTTAAGGAGTGATCACACCTAGCTGAATTCAAAGACTAATTCGGCATACATTGCTCGTTGAAGTAAGGATATTTCAATTAACATAACCAAGCCTCCCAGCAATGTATACCGAATTAGTCTTTGAATTCAGCTAGGTGTGATCACTCCTTTACCTAGTTCTTTTTACGATTTTTTTTGTCGCAAAGCAGGTTTATTAACTCTACTGAACAGTCGTATAGAAAATATCTGAACCTTTGAAGTATCGATGGTAATCTATAGTGAATTTTTTAATTTTTTTTTATTAGTACTTGTTATTACACCATGAATAATAATTATTTTTTATCGACAAGTTGTTCATCATCATTCGCAAAATTTACCCATCACTAAACTTCCTAAGTTCTTTACTTGAAGGGAGTAAGGAGGTTTAGTGATGTCCGAGTGCGAATGATTAATTTTAATTTAATTCCGTGTTCGCATCGAAATTAAATTGACCAATACATGGTCTAAGGGACTGGTTTCCGAAAACTGAAAGGGCGTGGTCAGTCAACGTAACTGAATAATTTTCAGTAAATAAAACTTTCAGAAAATATTAAAATAATCCTCTTTTCCACAAAAAGCCACGATCACACCTAGCTGAATTCAAAGACTAATTCGGGATACATTGCTCGTTGAAGTAAGGATATTGCAATAACACAACCAAGCCTCCCAGCAATGTATGCCGAATTAGTCTTTGTATCCAGCTAGATGTGATCGTGGCTAAACTGTCCATTTGCAATTATATATGAAGAGTATTGAAGAGGCTGATAGTTTTATTTACTGAAAGTTGTTCAGTTACGGCGAATGACTTTGTGCACCTGCAAGACTAGAAAAAGAGAAAAAATGTATCCACTTCATTTACCAAAGCCATTGTTTTTGTTTGATCAGAAATACTCTCATTCATAAGATTTGGCACGGCAATGTTCAGGTCTCATTTGTCCATTTAAGGTAAATAAAAATAAAAACATCACGGAAATGTATTGTCAGCCTATTAAAGCCACGATCACATCTAGCTGGATTCAAAGACTAATTCGGCATACATTGCTGGGAGGCTTGGTTATGTTATTGCATTATCCTTACTTCAACGAGCAATGTATGCCGAATTTGTCTTTGAATCCAGCTCGCTGTGATCACTCCTTGACTCAACCGAACAGTCGCATACAAATTTTTTTATAGTGAATTTTTTAAGTTTATTATTAGTACTTATTATTAAACCAAGATAATGCTTTATTTTTATTTTTCATGGACAAGTTGTTCGATACGAATTAATCATTCGCAAAATTTTCACATCACTAAACCTTCTAACTCCTTACTTGAAGGGACTTAGCATGTTTAGTGATGTCCAAGTGCGAATGATTAATTCAACATATCGAACAAAAATATACTTACATTAAAAAAAACGGTCAAGTGCGAGGCAGACTCTCGCTTCGAGGGATTCGATATTCCTGTAGTATTTTTAAAAGCAATAAAGCCCATCTTTAAGACCGCAAATAAGTTTGTCTGTAATTTTTTCTTCTTTCAATTATCGGTTGTATTTGTCTTGAGGTTGTATCAGCCATTTTATAACAATCGATAGCATTTTATTGTACAATAATTATTTTCGATAAGGCTATTCAACAGAGTTACTGTATTTCAAGATCAACTACCGACAGCAAAACTATCGCTATCGGAACATCACTATTCAGCAACTGTATTAGTAGGCACTTTTTATACTTAGCTTCCTAGCTAGAACTCTGAATTCACAAACGTCTTTTTCTACGTAGCCTCCTAGGTAGATTTCTTATTCAGTCGTCAAATTCAAGCAGGTGTAATCGCGGCTTTAGAAACATTTCAGCCTTACAAATCCGCAGGGCTGGATGAGATATTCCCCGCCTTACTACAGTGGGGAAAGGACACAATCACACCCTGGCTTGTAGAGATATATCAGGCATGTCTAGCTCATGGGTATATACCACTCATGTGGCGGGATGTCAAGGTAATCTTTCTGCCAAAGCCAGGTAAAAGCGACTATACACAGGCCAAATCGTTTAGACCAATCAGCTTAACATCATTTCTATTAAAAACTCTAGAAAGACTATGCGACAAACACATAAGAGACACTATACTTTACAAAAAACCGTTACACAAACGACAACACGCCTACATCACGGGCAAATGCACTGACTCGGCACTACACGAGGTGGTAGGGAAAATAGAGTGTGCGATACAACACAAACTATCAACACTAGGCATATTCATAGACATAGAAGGAGCCTTCGACAAGACAACGTTCCACAGCATGAGAACTGCATTAGAAACCCACGGGGTGGAAACAACCCTCAAAGATTGGATATGCAACATGCTAGAACAAAGGGCAATACAGGTAACATTGAACGACAAAACAAGAGCCGTAGTAGCGAGAGGATGTCCACAAGGGGGAGTACTGTCTCCGCTACTATGGAATCTTGTAATAGACAGCCTCCTCACACAACTAAACGATAATGGCTACTTCACAGTAGGATATGCTGATGATATCACTATCCTAATCAACGGCAACCAAGAAAACACCTTATGCAACCTCATGGGACAAGCACTAAAGATAGTAGAGAAATGGTGCGATAAACATAATCTTTCCGTAAACCCTACCAAAACCGAAATGGTCCTTTTCACGAAGAAAAGGAAACTCCCAGCAATGGAAATGCCAAAATTTTTCAGAACAGAACTAACCCTCTCAACCGAGGTTAAATACCTTGGAATAACCCTAGACAACAAATTAACTTGGCAAAAACACCTAGACAACACAATTAAAAAAGCCAGTATAGCCATGTTTCAATGTAAGAGACTCCTAGGACAGAATTGGGGTCTCACACCTAAAATTGCGTACTGGCTGTACGCAACAGTAGTAAGACCGATAACCACATACGGCGTGCTGGTATGGTGGCCCAGGACGACCCTAAGTACCGCTCAAGCGGACCTAGAAAAACTACAGAGACTTGCTTGCATCTGCATCACGGGTGCAATGCGTACCACACCAACAGCCGCTCTGCAGGTGATGCTAGACCTGCCACCACTACACCTATACATACAACAGGAGGCAACTCTAGCATCACTCAGACTGGGACTGTCAGGGACACTAAGCACAGACTCCAGAATTCACCACACAAAAATAAAAGACAAGGCCTTAAGCCACCAGCCGCTTTTAGCGGCACCATGTGACAGGATACCTAAACAAAACACCTTCAACAAAACATATAACATAAACCTGCAAGAAGAGACACATGACTACTCAGGTATTAACGAACTGCGCATATATACTGATGGGTCAAAAACAAAACTGGGCACAGGTGCAGGCACATACTCACAAGATCTTAACATAGAAATATCAAGTGCCCTAGGACAATATAACACGGTATATCAAGCCGAATGTGTCGGCATTATACAAGCTGCACAAGCAATAACAGCAAGGAACATCACTAATACAAGCATTCGTATAGTCTCGGACAGCGCATCGGTACTCCAAACGCTGAGAGGTAGCTACACAACCTCAGGACTAATATTACAATGCCATGAAGAATTACAGAAGTCATCACAAAAGAACAACATAACATTACAATGGATAAAAGGACATAGTGGTTCTCTGGGAAATGATGCGGCAGATCAATTGGCAAGGGGCGGATCCAACGAGATCTATGAAGGACCAGAACCAATGCTGCCGCTACCTTTCAACCAGCTTCGGACATGGATACGAGAAAAAACACGAATTGAAGCAGACAAACAATGGAATGACATTGCAACATGCAAACAATCCAAAAAAATTATAACATCAACTAACACACGCTTAACAAGACGACTACTACAGATGAACAGGACTAAGCTCCGCAATGTAGTAGGCACAATAACAGGGCACATTGCTCTGAATAAACACTACCACACTATAGGTATAACAGACAGCCCTCTATGTAGGGCATGCATGGAAACGGACGAAACCATTGAACACGTCATCCTAGAATGCAAAGTAATTAATAGCATCAGAGAAAACACACTTGGAACAGACATAACCCTTGATCAAATACCCAACAGACTGGACAAACTGACTGAGTTCTGGCAACAGTTAGGGTGGCTAACTTGATGGCCACATAGGCCCACGCACAATGGTCCTTATAGGATTAAGTGCGGAAACCACACACTTAACTTAGAACTTTAGAACTTAGGGGTCTTGACGGACAGACGGACAACAAAATGATCCTATAAGAGAATAGTTCAGATTTTTTCCTTTTGAGGTACGGGACCCTAAAACTGCGAAATACATCACAATAAGCACTAATTTTTCAGGAACGTGGAGTACTATGAGAATACTATGACTTGTCGAAGGGCAATTATAACTACCACCGCTTCGCTTCTGCAAGGTCGTCCGATCTGCCCTAGGGCCATAGACAAGTGGCGTTCTATGATCGCATACGCCAGGATAAAAACCAGTCAAGTGCGAGTCGGACTCGCGCGCCGAGGGTTCCGATATACCTTTAGTATTTTTGGAAGCAATAAAGTCCATTTTCAGGACCGCAAAACAAAATTTGTTTGTAAAGGTTTTTTGCAGATTTCAAAAAAACTGTGCAACTTAGAAAGATCGTTTTACTTTTGCTGCAAAGTTTACATAAACTTCTGTCAACTGTTATTTATTCAGATTTTTCCATACTCAAACTTCGGAGATAAGGGGGGGGGGATGGTATTTTTTTTGGCATTGATATCATAACTTGAAAAATAAGAAACTTAAAAAAATACAAAAATATGTATTAAAATGTACAAGTAAAGCCCTTTCATATGATACCCCACTCGACCTAGTAGCGACAATTTGAAATTTGGCCCCCCCTATTTTGGCCCCCTTTACATTAATAATCATACTTTTTTCAAATTTTTTTCATGTGCAATTAAGTTGGGCAACTATATTCTAAAACTATTCCAAATTTCAGGTCGATAGCATGAGTGGTTTCTGAGATATAGAGGTGTGACAGACAGACAGACAGACAGAGCGGCACCATAAGGGTTCCATTTTTTTTAACATTTTGGTATCGGAACCCTAAAAATGTATGAGATTGACAAGCGAACGAAATGTTGCGTGACAGCTATGTCAATCCCATAAGTTTTAATTATATTCTACTAGCGTTTGCGATTATAGAAAGCCACTTGTCTAGGTTCCCAATACAGACTCCGTCCTTAGGGATTATTACAAATCTCTAGTGTATGTAAATAAATCAAAATCTTTTGCCATCCAAATGAAAATACGCAGAAAATATTTCAAGAGTTATGGAAAATGTCATAAACAGGGAAAATTTTTAACACGTCTGGTTACCACCATTTTAATCAGTCATAACTTTGGTGCCACCCTGTATATTCACAGATGTTTACATAAGACTAGTTATTGTGGTTGAAGCAACGTGCTAGCACACGTGCGCCGGCTGAGCCAACAAGCAAGAACACTTTGAATGAAAAGTTACTATTATAGGCGGGTATCAATTGATAAGATTGACAGTCAAGGAACGATTGAGCACTGTGCAATCATTCCTTAATCAAATATTTGCACAAATATCTACCTATTTTATAAACTTAACCCTAATTGGGGCAGTCAGATAAATAAACAAACGACTTCATCACAGCAAGAAAAGAAGCGACTACCGAAGAAAAATGTTTTTACTTCAAAAGAAAATTTTCGACTTCCCAAACAAAATGAGTTGATTACATTACTACTATACCGCGTTAGCGTAATATTATATATTCTATGACTATCTATGGAATCTAAAAAAATTATAAAATGTAATTTTTTTTGTAAACCAATGATAATTCACGCTGGTTCGCATAATATGACCAACAGATGACTTTTCAAATTTATTTTTACTCTGTAGGTACACTCAACAGCACATCAGTAGAAACAATTTTGGCCTTTTAGAGTTGAAAACGTTTCTAGTGTCGTGGTGTTGACCGTACAATTAAAAGCAATATTTTTTTATGTAACCGGGTATTCTACTATGTAGTCATGGATAGTGTAAAGTTAGTATAAAGAAGCTAAATTCCGACGGCGCAAAGGCCCTTAACAAGAGGCATTGTATTATCGCAAACGCTATAGAATAAAAATGTATGGGATTGACATTAGTTGTCACACAACATTTCGTTAGCTAATGTCAATCCCATACATTTTCATTCTATTCTACTAGCGTTTGCGATTGTAGAAAGCCACTTGACTCAGGGCCCAGGCACACAATACTATAGCAATGATACGAATAACATTATTGCTACCATTATCAATGTTATTATTTATAGCTTCGTATCAAAATGTAATGTGTAATTTCGTTGAGTTATTTATTAATTTTCACTTTATCAGCATTATTGTCACTCTTATTCTCGTTCACGATAACATACAAGGCTGTTATTGACAACTTTGCATTTTGCAATACATTGATAGCCTTGCCCTAAGGTACGGCGCACCACGCAACTGTATACTTTAGTTTAAATTTGTTCCTTACATTACGTATTGTAAGACTGTCGTTCATGGTCACAAGAATTTGGTTGTCTGTACGTCTTTTAACATACAGTGCAGAGTTTATCATAATGTGGCAAATGGGCAGTCTGTTCCTTTATATCTTAAGTACTGATAGCGTTTGCAAGTTTGTTTTTCTTGATATATTACTTGTCGTGTTTACGATTGTCGCTTAGCATATTTAACGTGGAAAGTCTTTAAGATAAGAATATTATTTTTATGAGCACATTTTAGTAAGGCAGATTCCTTTGTTTTCTACAAAATAAGTTTTTTGCGCTTTTGGGAGAACGCGTAGAATTGCATCATTTGGTTTTTTTTGCAAGTAATTCTGTTAACTATTAAACGAGCAATATTTGTATATTTATTAGTAATCGGTTTAAAACTTCGCTCTATAATAGCCGCCTCAGCATCAGAATATCATCGGGTGAGCCAACAGATGGCGCTTTAGGTTTCTGTCTAAAACGCGGTATTTAAAAAAATGCTTGAAAACACGGGGAAAACGAATTTTCCCAGACATGAGACCTAGCTAGATCGATTTTCTGTCCCCGGAAACCCCCGTATAGAAATATACAAATACTAGCTGGTGCCCGCGACTTCGTCTGCGCAGGTTTATAAATTGTAGCCTATATGTTATTCTGATGTATAAGCTATATTATTGTAGTTTCATTAAAATCCATTCAGTAGTTTTTACGTGAAAGAGTAATAAACATCCATCCATACTTACAAACTTTCGCGTTTATAATATTAAATAATAATAATAATTATAAATTATATATAGTAGGATAGGATTGGTCGTTTAATAGTATAAGATAAGACTGATATGCCGATTGAAGCGGCGAACGGAAAGCTAGTATTTTATACGTGATTCTTCTTCGTCATCTTCATTCCTTCCTTGTATAAATTTCGCACATACTTATTAAAATAATAATTAGTGAATATATTTTAGGAAACGAGGAAGACATAAGGAAGCCTTAGAGACTCGTATGTACAATAAACACAGCAATTTGCAGCTGCGAGCGAAAGCAGGTTGTAAAAGTCACTTTAACTGTTACTGCTGATATAAAATATTTGAGAACATTCGGAATAAATATTTCAAGATGTAGGTTTATTGAAGGGTTTTTTTTTCATAGACTACAAGAACCTGGGCTGGGCAAAGGCCTCCCTTGCGGCTTTCCATTGGTCCGGATCTTCTATATAACTGCTTCCCAACCTTAATCATGAAGACGTCGCTTCATAGCGGTCTAGAAAATGTGTCTGCTGACCGACTGACTGTACACTCAACAGCACGTCAGTAGAAACACTTTTGGACCTTATGGCGTGGTAATAGAGTTGAAAAAGTTTCTACCGACGAGCAGTTGACCGTACCTGACCATGAAACTGAACAACTTTTCTCAAGGAATATAACTCGGAAAAGAAATTCCGAACTCCCATACAAAATGTGCTAGCAGCTGATGCAGATTGCAGTTTGTTTTTTTTTTATTGTCAATGGGCTTACTCTTGACCTCGTCTAGTCTTGAAGACAGAGATGAGGTCGACGATGGAACGAGCTTGCCCAGAAGAAGCCTATAGATTCACTCGCGACTTGAAAAGATTCGGGTTGTATGAACGCGGGAACACAGACGCAGGCAGAGAATTCCACTCTTTAGCCGTGCGCATTATAAAAGATGGTTCAAAGCGCTTTGTGCGAATGTGCGGAATATCAACCAAGTATGGGTGATATCCTGCGGTGCGTCTGGACTCCCGATGGTAGAAGGAAGATGGGAGGGGAGTTTGTATGGAAAGTTAGAGTTTCTTCCGTGTTTCGACCAATGTTCCTTGGGAAAAGTTGTTCAGTTTCATTAATCTACCGTTTATTATACAGTCGGTCACTAGACACATTGTACAACACTATGGCAAGTAATTCTTATTACAAAATGATTTATTGCAGCCACTGACTGCTGACACGACAACGTTCAGTTCAAAATAGCAGGTACAGCTCGATATGGTCGACCAATGATTACTCTTGGAGATTAATGATTGCTATTTCGAATATTTCATAAATCGTCGATGCATTTAGCACATTTACCCATTGACAGTTTGAAATTAGCAATAATTTTAAATGGAATTGTAAAGTCGTTTCAACGTTAGCGGCGACGTGAAAATGTGATTTTAGTTAGAATACACTTATGATGCTATCGGATTTCATAGGTTGACTTACGATATTTGAACGTGTTATTAAAAATTACGAGTGAAGTTCCTCTGAATTGTTAAAAAGATTAAAAACCTTCGATCGTATACTTTGGTATTATACACAGTAGTATTCAAAATTGGAACGAAGTAGTGCCCAGATTTCATGTGTTCTAAATCTGAAAAATAAAAACCGGCCAAGGCGAATCGGACTCGCGCACCTTCTTCTTCGTTTCGTATCAATGGCAAATAATTTTATAGTAACTTAGCCCGAAATGTGGCTACAGCAATAGTCTTTGGTTGCCTTCAAAAAGGTCCTCCCGTGTTCAAGAAACTGAGGAGGTAAGAAACGAAAGCAAGTGTGTCATAGATTGCAAAATACCGCACTCACACTCGCGCACCGAGAAGGTGAAAATACCGTCTTCCGAAGTCCGACACGCACTTGGTCAGTTATAATTTTTTGTTGTTATTCTATAGCTAATGCACTATAAACATCCGACTTTCACGCTTGTAAGTGAACACGTTTTTACGATAGAGCTAAAACAAAAATCGAGCAAAAATTGCCTAGAAAGCACGTTTTTAGTAGGGAAGCACCCCTAAGTTTTTATTATTTTTTTATTTATTGTTATAGCGGCTACAGAAATACATAATCTGTGTAAATTTTACCGACTACTCTCCCGTTTTTCACCCTTTGGGTACGATTTCCTGAAAAATATAGCGACAGAAAGCACGTAGAGGCATGGCAGAAATCGTGCATCTACCTTAACATTTTATGATCTAAGGTTAAAACACAAAAACACCATAAACAAGTTAGTATCGTAATCTTTAATATGGCTTCTTGTGTACAAACGCGGCCGTAAGTTAACGTCCTCTCCAAGGATATTTCACACGCATGCGCACGCACGGTATGAACATGACATTTTAACGATGGTTACATAACTTCATACAGGGTATTACAAAGAGTTAATATTTCTTTTTTATCATAAACTGGCTTGCTCTTGCCTCAATCTATCAGATATTCGATCGCAGATTTCGATTTTAACCTTTGATTTTAGGAAAATCAACTTCTTCTTCTTCTTTCGTGTCGGCAAGAACACGGGCTAAATCTTACTTGCCCAGAAAGCGGCTACCGTGGTAGCCATCTGGTTACCATCAAGTAAATCCTCACGCAAGCAGGTGGTTGGGCACGCGGGACAATTGGTGAGGTGTGCCATGGTTTGCAGGGGTTCTCCACATTCACAGCTGGCGTCTGCGCTACTTAGGAACCCCCACCGGCACAGGTTATCCTTGCTTCGGCCAACCTGGGTCCTCAGCCTATTTAGACTTCTCCAGGTTGCAGGTTTTCGTTGGGGAGGTACAGTCATCAAACAAAGTCATCATACAAAATCAACTATTATAATGAATAATTCCATGCTTACCGGTTACAAGATCTAATGAACTTAGTAACAAAGTTACCCCTTTTTGTTATGGTCTTTCAATATTATGATTTAACTGCTGATATTTAACTTTCCATTTTCGTAGGTAGGTACTTAACTAAAGACATTAAATAATTCTAGACAAATTCGCAGAATTTAGAGCTTAGAAACACCCAAGAGAATTTTCTCATGAAGAGAGAATTAATGAAATTTTTTTTCGATCCTGCTTTCAATTAAAGCGGGATGGCTTATTGCAAACTTATGCTTGTTAGAAAGAGTCGCCTGAACTCAGATAACCTGGCCTTAAGAATATAAAATTAAGGTGTGTAACAAGGCAAATACTATTTATTATTCAATATATACATCGATACTGTACGTGCGCACGCGCGGGTAAATATGGCGAGGTGATTGACCGATAGCAATAACAGCCTTGAGCTCCTTCTACGAACGACTTGTTTATTATGGAGGGATCATCACGCTTCTCAAAAATATTAGCTGACGTTGCGTGACTAACTCATCGTCCTAAAAAGGATTTCTTAAGGAGGCCGTTAATAATTTTGTGTATTTATAGGAGATTAGCCGTCCATGTGGTGCCGGCAAAGAATAGTACCAACCCATCTCTGCCCGTGGGTGTCGTAAGAAGCCACTGAGGGCTTATGAACCGGAGGATGGGCAGCAGCATCTTTCTGTGTATCGTACCATCTTACATACTGCGGTCACTAACAACAGCGGTCGCCAGCCGCAACGCTTACAAGCGTGATGAGTATGGTAAATCCCCTCTGGAGGGGGCTTCTGTCTTGCAGTGGACGTTTCATGGGATGTTATGATAGGAGTTTAGCTATTGCCCGCGACTCCGTACGCATGTAATTCAGAAAAACATAAACTTTTTGTCCTTTCCTACAGTTCGAACTATCTGCATACCAAATTTCATCAAAATCGGTTCAGCGGTTCAGCCGTGAAAACGTAACAGACAGGCAGACAAAACAGAGTTACTTGTTTACGCATTTATAATATTAAAGTTGGGAAGTTGGGATTAAGCGAAGTGATCCAACAATTAATTACCATGGGAAACCGAGGAAAAACTTTGAAAATTAAAAGCCACGATGGTGACAAGCGACAGGTGTTTCTCGAAGCTAGTTTAGTTTGTAAAATGGATTCTGGGTTCGATTACCGGTAGGGACAGTGTCAAACAAAATTCACTTTGTGTGACTTCCCTAGTTTGGTTAGAACATAAAAATATATGGTCGTTAAATGAGCCAAAAAAAGGCCAAAATGGCCTAAAAATGCCTTGCTATATAAAAGACCTTGGGCGGCTCAACAACTCTTGACACCAGGGTCTGTGAGGTCGGTCATCGATCGTACAACCCACACGATATGATGGTAATTCTACTAATATTTTAAACGCAAAAGTTTGTAAGTATGGATGGATGGATGGATGTTTGTTACTCTTTCACGTAAAAAGTAATGAATGGATTTTAATGAAACTTTACAATAATATAGCTTATACATCAGAATAACACATAGTCTACAGACGAAGTCGCAGGCACCAGCTAGTTATAAATATTTGAATCTTTAGAAAGTTTTCTCGAACTGATCCCAGTTGCAAACGTGAAGCTGCAATTACAAACTTAGGTTTACAAATATCTTACACTAACACGGCTTGGTATAAACTGCAATATTGTTTATTGGTTTTATCTCAAGGTGTGACTATATCATAAAATTTAACGAGATTTATCTTTACTGTTTTAGGTAATCAATCAAGCTATATAGATTAAAGTAATAAATAAAAACAACTTAATAACAAAATAAATCCTATAAAAGGACAACCATTTTGATTAGAATGTGTAGTGTCTTAGTGTAGTGTAGTGTCTGGCTCTTTCCTTCCCACTCCCCCACCTCCCCGCGCATACCCAAGGCGCGGTACAGCGGTTGCGGTCAGACTATAAGCACACATGATTTTCATGAGGCATTGAGGCAGAAAATAAAAAAAAATCCGTGCAAAATTCCGAAATTCCTGCTGGTAACCCTGTTTGAAAATAAACTCACTTTAAATCAAAGTTGTATGGCACTAGCAAGCACTAGTATGTAAAATGATACATATTAATCATGTATTAATAGTTGAATGGAAGCATTCAGACGTGTTCTAAATAACTTTAAGATATCCGGTGACCTTAATCAACCAGTGTAATAGATCTTGTAATAAAATGAATACCTTCAATGGTACAGATAGAACGATTAAATTGTACTTAAGAAGGTTTTTGTAGTACATTCGTTATTTTTCACTAATTCAAGTTTTTGCAGTACAGCCGCTTGGCTGTATGACAGCCCTCTCTTTTTAGGGTTGTCTGAGTCGTCTTTCTGTCCGAGGGCTGTAACTTTTTAAACCGAAGTAGCTATATGGTTGAAACCTGTCAACCCCTTGTCAAAATACGAAGGAATTGGAAAGAAAACGTATTTATTTACGCGATAAGGCATAATTTTAAAATTTTTCATAATTCTTTCATTTTCCTAGAACTCTATGGGAAATTGACATAATGTTGTTCTTCCATATCCTATCTTTTGCTCATTCCTTCGAATAAAGAACAAAAGGGAAGACTTCGGTAATATTTCTTTTACATACCATCTTTTCGCCGCCGCCATTACCGTTTTTGAAAGGAACAATACCATCTTCTATTCAATAGTTCGGGGCCTATTGAGAGGCACCGGATTTCCGTAGGCGTTCCCGGAGGAACTATAAAACTGGAAATGGAGCTTCGAAACAAATAAACAAGGTTTATTATACTTAGTTATTTTCTTTGCAAATTACTTTGTGTTTACGAGGACACGGTAAAGTGGATTTTAGTGTTATTATAGCGGATTAAAAACAGCATTCTTATAGTAAAATGAGTTTTCCTAAATTCAAAGACTTATTCGGCATACACTGCTGGCTTGGTTCTGTTTAACAGAACCTAGCCAGAATTAATAATTCTAATATCCTTATTTCAACAAGCAATGTGTGTCGAATTAATTTCTAAAATAAGGTAGGATTACATATACTTTATTGAGCTGTCTATGTCAGTCCTGTAAAAGATTTTTTTTAAAAGTAGTTAAGGGCTGTACATTCCAGGCAAACATTTTACCAAAAAGTTAGGCAAGAACGTTTATCATTTTTAAAATCTTTTTATTTTAGTTTCACCTATCCCGGTGTCTGTCTGTCTGTAATCAAATCTTGCAAGTTAAATTTGACCTATTTCCCGGTTTCCTATTAAGCTGAAATTTTGCATGCATATGTGAATCGGATGACAGTGCCACATGGAGCTGATCTGAGGATAGAGTCGGAAGGTGACCACAGGAACTCTGTGATGAAACGACAAAACCACTTCGAGATTGGGCTCGTCTGATTTGTCTTGACAAGGACATTGTTCCTTTCAAGGGGGCACCCTGAAAACGACGCAACCCCATCGAGTTAGGGCTCATGGTGCCCCATACTCTCCACAAAACTGCGCGAGAGTTGCCGGATACGAAAGTGTGGAGGGACTATACGTTTCGATTATAAACTTTCAAAACCTTTTCTCACAATCTTAGATTATTAACGGTCTTCTCGTGCTCGGAGAAAGACCTATCAATAAGATGCTCTCGTCCTCCCTCACCAAAATGTTTCTTCAAAATTATCAGCGCCAATGTGGAACGCCCTTTACAAATACCAAAGTGCTTAGAAACAAAGTATCGGTCATCGCACTTCACATTACGTAACTTATCAATTGAATTAGAAGTGCAGCCGCTAGTACAGTCAAGCGCAGACCAAGCTGACACTTGCACTGCAACTTTCGCCCAGAGATAAGCACGTTACAAAGTCCAATGTTTTAAGCTTGACGAGCTCCTGACTTTACTAACTATTTCGTTGTGCAGCTCAGGTAGATAAAAAAATTCAAGACGATAATCATAGTAACTAATAGTTTTAAAAACTGAAATTAACCGATGATAGATAATTTATGATTGCTCGTTTGGATTAGGAAGTACATTTGATTTGAGATAATAATAATAGAACAATGTTATCGTATAGTGCCCACGGAATTGTATTCAATCGTATCGTGAGAATGCATTAGAAGAACGGAGACAGGGATATAGATAGGTTTAGATGTGACGTGAGCATATAATTATGTACATATTGAGACACTAGGTTTAACTTTATACGATGTGGAAAATATATACAATTCTTTCAGGGTTGCTATACCTTTAACCTTTTACCCCTGTAACCCTGAAAGATGTGATTCTGCTAATGAAACTAAACAACTTTCCCCAAAGAACATAGTTTGAAATAAGAAAAATAAATTGTTTGACCTCCCATAGAAACTGAATCAGCTGATAGAGCATTTTGTATGCAGGTTTATAATTTCTTTTACAAAATTTCCTTGGGGAAAGTTGTACAGTTTCATGGTATGAAAGCACAGTTTCAAGGATCACAGTGTTTACCCTAACATTTTGAAATGAATTAAAGAATGGGTCAAATGGGTAAGTCTCACTAAGTAATTTTTGTTTTACTATATCCCCCACCGGGATAAGAACCCTGAACCTCTGGATCAAAAACCGTACGCTCAAGCACTAGACTAACAACAATAAATAAATCACGCGAAAGTTGATGGCACTATAATAAAAGCGTGAATAACGAGCAGATTAATAAATAACCACTCAAATTTCATCCAAAATTTATTATTGAACGTGTCGACCTTCGTATTTATTAGAGATAATATTCGTTCTATTCCAGTACCTAATGAATCTATTGATATGCAAATGGATGCAGAAAATTTTGCTGCTGACAATTTAGAAGCCTTTAACGGCATAAGCGAACAGAATTACGTGGTATCAGTTTATTTGAATTCTTGTTGAACGCAGCGACGAAATTTTGCAAATTATAGACTCATAATAGTGCTTGACGATTTAATAATCTTTTGGATATAGCTGTAGTCAACTATCTTTATTTAAGAGAGCAATGCCTGCTTACTGAATTACTTGCTTGCAACGAAACTATAAGACAGTAAAAGTGCTGCCCACCCTAAGGATAGAATTATCATGGGTCGAAGACGCAAAGGCAGTGTGCTCTTTCACCAGACAGTATAACAGAAATTTTTAGAGCAAAATGTTAAAAATACTGTTTAAAACATGTATGATTTTAAAAACAGGAATTTGTTATAGCGAAACACGCGTGCAGAGCAGAAACTGCAAAATGCTTTTGATCTGAAAAGTTTGTATTCACTGCATATGTTTTTATGTTCAGTTACGATGTGTTTATTCAATCGCCGAGTTTTAAAGCTTTCGCGTAAAATGCAACATTCTATTCTTGACTTTGTGCACTTTGTTTTGACTGTAATATAAGTATGGACATAAATATTTCTCATTTTTATGGAATTTGTGCGAATGCTCTTTTATGTGTTTGCTGTAAGTTTTCTTAAACAATGTGTTTTATTGTCATGTAACTTAGTAAATATGTAAAGTCAAGTTTACACATTATACATGATCACAAGACATTATTCTGCGCATAGAACTGAAGAACGTTCTCGTGAAAATATTGACTGTCAAATATGCACTAAAATTTATCAAATTTATTTAATCTTAGTATTTTTTTAAAGGTTAAATAATACAGAAAGAGAGGCATTCTTGCCCTTTTCTTTCTTCTTCTTTCTCCTGGCTCGGCCTCTTTTCATTTGGGGTCAGCCCTGGCGACAACATTCTGTTTTGATCCTTATTTAATTCTTTTGAAAGTAATGATGTTCAGTTTTATTGGAAGAGCTCATGGCCGAGTAGTCGTTGCTCATTCATTACTATTACGAAAGTTAAGCAACGTTGGCCGTGGTCAGAACCCGGATGGGTGGTTGCTAGTGGCACAAGAACTAGAGCGTTTCGGAAGGCACGTTAATTCATTGGTCTCGGTTACTGACAATGAGAGTAGCCTTTATGCCAAGTCAGAAGCCATTTGGCGGCTTGAAAACTCTGACAGTGAGGTTGGATTTAGACTGGTTTGCAGAGGTCAGATTGCAGTCGCTCTGTGTAAAAACCAGTGGCCCCGTCAAATCCCTAACGTTAGGTAGCCGACTCCATATAACCCGATTGGCAAAAACAGAATAAGGCTAGGGCATTGATTGATTGATATGATGTTCATTTTCATTCGTTGTTACGAGTATTATCCCTATCTAACCGCCTCATCCCGTCCCGTGTGGTGCCGGCAAAGAATAGTAGGTACCATCCCATACTACATACCCGTGGGTGTCGTAAGGGGCGACTAAGGGTTAAAAACTGGAGCCTGGGCAGCAGCGTCCTTATGTGTATCATTCCATCTTACTGCGGTCACCTACAACCGCGGTCGTAACGCTGACAAGCGAGGTGACTATGGTACTTCCCCTCCACATTTTTCCAGCAAAAGCTAGAATTCTGGAGAGAGCTCCCTGTCCTTAAGTGGACATTTCATGGGATGTTATGATTATGATGAACCGCCTCCCTCATAATAATATCAATGTCATCCTAAAAATGAATTTATGTTTTCAGGCTACAAGGTGTAGGTAATAGATACAAGAGTTGCCTCACCTCAAGCGATTTTATTCGCGAAACGAATTTAAATGAGATCTCGGAATGGAGCCTTGTTTGGATGATGTATACGCCGCTTAAGGTGAGCCTTGGTTAAGCTGGTGTATTACCAGAGACTGAAGGCCGGTTTACATTATTCCAGTCCAGCATTCCAGTCCAGTGCTGGACTGGATCACTGGACTGGATTCGTTGTTTACATTATTCCAGTCATAGAAGCCGTTGAATTATGAACACTTCAGTGACAATGATTTCAAAAACAAAAAGAGATCAGTTTCGAAAATGTTTCAAACGTGCTCAATCACTCTTGCTACAAGAAGTTATTAATGAGGTTGATAATGAACTAAGAAAAAAGGAACGGATGTGGGTGAGAAAGTGGATCAGCGAAAGAGATCAAAAAGGAGGGTCAGTAATGCTTTTGCAACAACTGAAGGTAGAAGATCCCAAAGAATATAGACTGGCACTGAGAATGACAGCAGAAAACTTTGAAGAACTATATATTGACAAACTTTACAGTTTCGTCTTCAGATAACTTCCTCACCATTCTTAAATCCTTTCTTCGCAAAAAAAAATCCGCAAAAACAACCAACACATGTGTACTTCATCAGCACTGGAATGGCACTGGATTGGCCGTCTACATTATTCCAGTTGCACTGGATTGATCGCACTGGATTCAAAAGTAGACCGCGAATCCAGTGACTGGACTGGAATGCTTACTGGATCCAGTGCATTCCAGTGAGGGTTTACATTATTCCAGTTGCAATCCAGCACTGGACTGGAATGCTGGACTGGAATAATGTAAACCGGGCATAAGATTTATCGCCTACAAGTTAACTAAGGCGGGGACATATAACTAAGTGCACAATTTTATCAACGTGTTGTATCAAAGGTCTCGGATATTGTGTGTAAGGTTTAAGCATATACCAGTGTAAGGTGACTTTTATCAACATTTAAAAAATGTCAGCTTTTGCTACTGAAATCTCAATTGTCAGTTTTTTTGTTGAAAAGAGCGAACAACTTCGCCAAGAAAGTGTCCTTAAAACATGGTTCCAAAATAGACAACATTTTGTTAAAACTCTCCGAAAGTATACGTTCCTAAAACGAATCCAAATAAAATTTTAAGAGAGAAGTAAAAAACTAAACATCCACACAAAAATGAAACCGTCAATCATTTCAAAGCGTTACAGTCAAATAAAACAGAGTAAAAGTAATTTTCGCCGACAAAAATGATTTATTTTTAGCTGCTTTCCAATATTTCAACGTTGACTTGTACTTTACCAGAATGAAACGAACTTTTGTAGCGCTATTTTTCTCAAAAGTAATTTCGGGGCGACCTTCTTTGTAACTTGTAGCACGACTGGATTGAAAATGTAACTTATAGCACTCTGATACAAGCGATAATGTCTAGAAACAAGAAATAAAACCGTCTTAACCAGTTTTCCTTTTAACAAACAAAATACTAAAAACATTTTAAATTTTCAGACTATAGTATAAAAATATAACTAAGTGGCTTTGTGAAAATTCGAGAACAAACCCGCCTCCAAGTTATCTAAAAAGTAAATAATACCCAGTGGATTACTGCACTGTACAGATATAGCCAAAGAAGAGCTTGTAAGACAAATAAATAGTGAAGTAGACGACGCTATCTCGGCTCGGATCGCGAGGAAATCTTCGCTTTTCTTTCTGCGCGTTCGGTCGCGACTAAGCGCAAAGTGGAGTCGGCTGAGTTTTCCTTTTTTGAAACTTTCTTTTTTACCACCCGACTCTTAAATCCTTTAACATCCTTGCAGAGTGGATAAAACGAACTGCCTTAAACACAGACCGAGCTCTTTCGTCGACACCATCCGGATGAAAATTTAAACTCGCCTAATCTTGTTATAATCTGTTACGTACGCCAAAGGGTACTCTTAAAAATCTTGGAAACTTGGCCTTTTGTGCGAAGATAGGGCTTTTATGCGGCGTTATTTTCAAGTGTCTGCCTTTTCAGGTAAAAAGAGACTTCAAAACGTATGTTTGGCTTATGATTTTTTTTTGTCTGAAAAGTAGCTAGTCTTACTACATACCTCTAGTCTAGCTATTACAACGATAAACTGAATGAGACACAATCTATTTCATCATCATTTTAGTCAGATAAATACACACCACAGCTGAATATCACCTTTGCCAGCCAAAACGATCCAAAACAATAGTTTATAGAAACAAACTCAATTAATACACTTCAGACTTTAAATCAATTGTAGCTAGCAGCAATGCAATCAACGGTGTAATATCCAGCAGAGAACTGTTTAAATAATGGATAAGGTCTATGACCTTTAAGTAATTCATAGATAGAGTGAGCGAGGTGCGGCTAGGCTGCCCGATATGGCAGGTTGGTTATGTAACCACTCGGGCGCACGTCTCGCCAACAAATGCCACTGCGTTATTCCTATGCACAACGGAGCTCATGCCAAGGCCCCTATTGAAAGTAGACGTCCAATCAAACCTTTACAAACAAAGCAAAGAATTACTTATAGTTAGTTGCATTCGCAGTTTTCAAAAGAGCTTTGATTGTGGATTCATAGCTTTATATGAGGCGAAAAATGCGTTTGCCTCTTAACGCAAGAACAGAGTAAAAAAAGATTAAAAAAGACAGTAGTCAGACTGAAGATCATTTGCACAACTTTCTGTTTTGATAATAAAGTGACAATAATAGATTTAAAGGAACCTTAACTTCGAAGACGTACTGATCAACAAGCATTTAGACCCCAAATACGAATTACCGTCAACTACAATTACTATTTTACATGCAAACACTAATGTTGCAAAAGCTTTTCAATGTAGCAAAAAAAAAGAAAATCTTTGTTAGCCACGAATTTTCCACTAGTAAAATTATGAGCACAATAGAATCTTATGCAAATTGTACTATGTATGTACTTATTTTACATATAAGAGTGTTTGTCATCAACCCAGAACCCGGCAATGTTGCAAAGCATTTCAATAAAGAAGAAAACTAAAATTCTCTTTTAGCCAAGAACTTCACTAATTACGATCACGATAGAAACCCTTAGACAGTCTTGAAAGGCTACCTAAAGCAACGTCGCAAAAGCACCAAAACACGGACTATGTTTACGTCGTCTGCAGGTGGCAATAAAGACGGCAGACAAATTTATAATAACCCATTAACTGGCATCATAAGATATAGTCGTTAGCGTCACGCCCGGCCAGAGTTTAAAACTGCTGTTTTGAACGTAAATTAGATAGTGCAGGGTAAGGCTGTTTTTCCATTAGTGCTATGCTGTGAGCTGGGAAAATTTTAATTTCAATAGGATTACGCCATTTTTCTAGCTTGTCAAATGCGCTGTCAAATGGAGCACTCCTATTGGCTAGAATTTTCCAGCTCCCTCACACAGCAATGGTAGAAAAGCAGCTTCAAGTATCTAAATAAAGAGACTAATTTAGAGACTACTTCGCCATACACTGATGATTGGAGTAATGATATTGGAATTAACAGAAGGAAGCCAGCTGTAGCTATCTCGCTGTAGCTCGAAGCCTTTTAGCAAAGTACCTATGCCGAATTAGTTTCTGACTTTAGGAAGATGTGATAGCTTTAGGCAGCGGGAATTAACGAACGAAGCCTTATAGCAAAGTACCTATGCCGAATTAGTTTCTGACTTTAGGAAGATGTGATAGTTTTAGGCAGCGGGAATTAACAGAACGAAGCTTTATAGCAAAGTACCTATGCCGAATTAGTTTCTGACTTTAGGAAGATGTGATAGCTTTGGGCAGCGGGAATTAACGAACGAAGCCTTATAGCAAAGTACCTATGCCGAATTAGTTTCTGACTTTAGGAAGATGTGATAGTTTTAGGCAGCGGGAATTAACAGAACGAAGCTTTATAGCAAAGTACCTATGCCGAATTAGTTTCTGACTTTAGGAAGATGTGATAGCTTTGGGCAGCGGGAATTAACGAACGAAGCCTTATAGCAAAGTACCTATGCCGAATTAGTTTCTGACTTTAGGAAGATGTGATAGTTTTAGGCAGCGGGAAATAACAGAACGAAGCTTTATAGCAAAGTACCTATGCCGAATTAGTTTCTGACTTTAGGAAGATGTGATAGCTTTGGGCAGCGGGAATTAACGAACGAAGCCTTATAGCAAAGTACCTATGCCGAATTAGTTTCTGACTTTAGGAAGATGTGATAGCTTTAGGCAGTGGGAATCAACAGAACGAAGCCTTTTAGCAAAGTACCTATGCCGAATTAGTTTCTGACTTTAGGAAGATGTGATAGCTTTAGGCAGCGGGAATTAACAGAACGAAGCCTTATAGCATAGTACCTATGCTGAATTAGCTTCTGACTTTAGGAAGATGTGATAGCTTTAGGCAGCGTTTTCAGCAGAGCTGACCACGAAAATTCAACACAATTACAGCAACCAAATGCAAAAAAATTAACACGCTTCAAATCAGTGTCTCACTCAGCTTAGCTTAGCTCTGGTGGAAATAACCCGAAGTCATATAACCCAAATCTTTTCAAGTCGCGAGTGAATAGGCTTCTTTTTGGCAAGCCCGTTCCTCAACCTCATCGCCGTCCTCAGTACTAGAAGTTAAGGTAAAAGTTGTACAATTTCATGGGTAGATTCACAATTCACAACGTGGATATACTATCGGCACCAGAAAATTGTTATTGTAAGTGCACCAGGCGAGAGTTTAAAAGCGCAGTTTTGGACGTAGGTACTAAATTAGATTGCGCAGGCAAAATATGGAAGGGACAATGGGGGCTACAGGCAGGGTGGTTGTGGAATGAATAACGAAGCGGGATAATTCGTGAGTTAATGTTGCCAGACGGAAACTGTTTTTAATACGAAACATCGAAAAAGATATATGCAATTATCGTTGTCAATACAAAAGGATAATTTAGGTATACTGCGGGGCAAACAACTTGCACAATAATCGCGAGTTGGGCGACGCTTTGCGCACGTCAATTTGTATGTAAAATCGACTCTGCGCAGCCAAGGCCATTGTTCAAGTATAGTTTGCCCAAATCTATGATAAATATCGCTAACTCGTTTGTAAAAAGCAAAAGTTATTTTAGTGTATGTAAAAGATGAACCCATTTATTCTTTTTCCATCTTTAATTAATACTTTTGTAGGATAAGGTGGAGAAAAATTTAACACGATCCGCGAATGCACCTGCGCCCTTTGGCGTACCGTGCTAACTCTCTACCAACTGAGCTATCGCGTCCACAATCGACTTGTTAGTTCGCCAGGGTGTTTCCCCGTGGTCCCCAACTAGACAATTACTACTCATAGAATATCATAATAATATGTAAACGTTCGAGATATTATGGTATTTTGCAAAAATTTTGGTGTAAGTACTAATTATTCAACCATTATACACATTCTGAGAACTCAAAAAAGAATAATAATGGCCTTTTGTTCACAATGTTCATATATTATATGTGAAAAATCTATAGCATACAAGTCGCTCAATAACAACTGCAGCACTACACCAGATGTTGGATCAGCTGGTAGAAAAATCTACTTCATACAGTATTTTCACACCTTGTGACGGAAAATTTAGTTAAAACTGTTTCATACTCAATAATTTATACTATATCAAATAAGTTTGTTTATTCTGGCAACACTTTGGGAACGAAAAGGATGCAAGGGGGAAGCGGGTGCAGCATTGCACACAGACACCGATCGATTAGCGCTCCCCCTACCCGCAATCTATCGACCTTTACCTTCCTATTTGAAATAACAGCCCAATTGTTTCATTCATAATTTGTAAACGCACAACCATTAATTATTCGGTATCGGTTTTGGAGATAGAATGATTTATTATCTATGATAATACAATGTTATGGTATGCTGTAGTCTGCGGGTTTCAACCTGTAGTCAATAAGTTCTTCGCTCCCTTTCATTCTTTGGTTTAACAAACTTGCTTGCTCATGTAAAAGTATTGCAAGCAAAAAGTAAGCAACAAATCCCAGAGATCCATTTACAAAGTTCCATGTTCCGTAGAACAAACTTGTAAGAAATAAAACCTTGTAGAATTGAGTAAGCGAAATAGTCTGTAGTCTGGATGAAGCAGGTGTCGACTTGGAATCATTCGCCGTCCGATCACGTCCCCGTCGACCGGTGATCACTTATTTAACCGAGGTGCCGTGATTCTATAGAAATGCATCGTAGACGGAGCCAGCATTATTTATTTATGATTTTTTTCTATTCGCGTAATGGAATAATTTTCCAGCTGATCAGTATTCAGCGAAAACACTCTTGGTGTCTTCCTGAGGTAGTATTAGCCGCAGATAAAATCTGGATAAAATGAATTATTTTCACTGAAATTTCCATCGTAATCTCTTATTTTCGTTGCGATTTTTACCACTGATGATTTTTTGGTATTTTTTATCTACCTAGATGCTTGTCTCTGTTTTTTCATTCATTCTACAGATATAAAAGTTGGACCTTTCCAATAGTTATCAAAATCCAGTCTTTTTGCTCCACCAAACCGGGTTAAGGAAATATAAAAACATGAATATTATATTTCTTTCTTTAAACACAGATTATCCTTTTTCTAGAAATTAATCCCAAAATATCATCACAATCGGTTACAGTTAAATTATATGATTAAGAATATTATTGGAGTAAAAATGAATTTATTTCAAGCAAATTCTTTTCAATCTGAATAATAATGGGAGGCTACTGTAACAAAGTTCACGAATAGGTATATTTTGTTACTTCTATTGTGAATTTATGATCCTTACAAAGCTTTCTTAATACTATTTGCCATGAACACATGTTAAGAGGCTAGTACACACGGCCGCACATCAGTAGAAACACTTTTGGACCTTATGGCGTGGCAATAGAGTTGAAAAAGTTTCTACCAACAAGGGGTTGACCATACTACATAGATTCTATCCGCCTGTGTCGAGTGCAAGTCCTTTCATTGCAGGCTTTCAAAGAAATTGGCTGTGACTTACAGATTTCTGGAACTTGTAACGGACCATTGACTGCGCATGGAACAATACCGTCTGAGGCTTCGCACAAAGGACACTCATTTCCGATTCATTTAATACGATGAATTAGTAATGAAAAATTTAAAATCTTATAAGAAAATGGTAATGGTTAGGTAGGTACAGTCAAGAGCACATCAAGCTAGACACATTGGACTTTGAACCGTTCTTATTTCAATAGACGTACGGGCTAGAGTTGCACTGCGAGTGTCAAGCTTGACCAGTCGTTGACTGTACCAATTCACAACGACCGATAACCACTTACAGGCAGACGCCAAACCACAAATGAAATAACAGTAGGAAATTTCACTGAGTCCTAAAACATCCATTTATTATAATGTCCCACAAACACACCCAACCCTTTAGTATTATATAGTATAAGCCCAACCCGCAAACAGACTCATCGTCATCGACAGGGACTCGAACCCGAAAGCTTCGGCGCTGCAGGCATCTGAAACTACCATTGCGCTACACAAACCGTCAAAATGAAAAAGTATAGTCAGGAAACCACTGTTTAAGATAGACCCGTCATTAATAATGATGATAATGAAAAAAAAAAGTTTAACGGTGTGTTACTAATTACAGAAGCAATACAATGTGAAGCACAAGAAATGGTAACAGGAAATGCAGGCAAGTGGTAAAACTTGTCAAAGGAACAGGATGTCGAAACAACAGATAATAAAAAAGAAATTATCGAAAGCCTCCATAGAAATATTTCAATTCCCATCCGCTCCGTTCCATTAAAATTTAATTTGCAGCAATATTTATTTCATATGAGCTTGTAGAGGAAAACGGCACCTTTCGAGATAAAATGTGGCCCCAGAGATAAGGCTATATTTAACGGGAGAGTTTTAATCTTACCCGGCCCATGTAAACATGGGCATTGTTAAAGTGGACATTTTAATCTCGCATCAAAGCAGAAATATAAAAACATTTTCATGTAAGATTAAATTTATGTGCTCAATCTTGCAAGAAAATAGTGCTTGGGGACGATTTACTTTTTGCAAGAGTGCAATAGTTCAGACTGAAGTTTGAAGGATTCTTATAGAATCATTATTGCCTTAGCCTTATTATGGAGTCGGCTACTTAACCAAGAAGATTTGAAGGAGGCACTGGTTTTTACACAGAGCAACTGCCATCCAAACTTCACAAACCGAAGGCATATCCAGACCCAATTTAAAATTAGTGGCCAACCTGACTGTTAGTTTTTAAGCCACTAAATGACCTTTAAGTTGGCTTAAGGACTATGAGCGATAGCAGCGGGGACCAGCGGCTTAAAGTGCCTTTCGAAACATGGAAACGCTCTAGTTGTTGTGCCACTAGCGGTCCCCCATCCGGGCTCTGATCACGTCCAACAAAAAAGAACTACCACTCGTCCACGAGCGCTTACTAAAATCATTTTGATGTGAGATTGAATTTACGTGTTCTATCTTGCAATAAAATAGTGCTTGGGGAGGATTTATTCTCTGCAGTAGTGCATAACTTTGGTCTCAAGTATGAAGGATTCATTCCTACAGAATATGGGATTGAAACAAAGCGGTTGCTTCTAACAATGTGTTTAGTTTGGAGATTAGAGCGATCTCGCCGACACCTAAACACGGATTTTAGATAACATTCAAACTCCAACCGCACTGAATATAAATGAGATTTTAGAACGCCACAGGCGCCCGTCTTAGGGCTCTTGTGCATAATTACTAGACGTTAGATACGTACAACTACATCTCAGAAGCGATGAATAACTTTAATGTAGGTACAGTAAAGTTAGAATAGAACGGAACATAACGAGTGCCGGCCCTATTTTTAATCAGGTAATTTATGTATTATAGCGGCCATATTCTTTGGATTAACCGCAACGATACAATGAGTCGATTGATGTTCTGCCAGACCATTGTTTGTTTTCAACGACAATGTTTGGCTTCGTTCCCACTCAGGTCCTTTACTTTCTTTCCCAATTAAAGGTAAAACAATGGCTTTAACCTATTTACATAACAAATATACCAAACTTTCAGTTAATAACCGCAGACAGCTGTTGTTGGCTGGCAAAATGGCTATGCAGCCGGAATTTCAAAAATGATAATCCGATTTTCGTCTAACAGAGACAAGAAAATTACGTGATGATATAAAAAACGTCGAGCCGTGTTTCGGCTACGGGGGATTGCGTGCGAAGGGGCACGCACCCTCCCAGCTGTTTCCTACGATTTCAATGTCAAGAACGATCAATAATGGCCGGGGATGTAAAATTCGACTGCGTCGCCGCCCTCGCTCGCCCGGCGCCGCCGTCGAGCGTTCCGGGTGCCGGGTGCCGGTTGCCGGCCCGGCCATACTAACCTACCGTAACTGGGGTGCGTGAGCGAATCTACGATCAATAACCCAAGGAGCCCGCTTATAAATAGTCTTGAACTTCACCTCGACTGGGATCGTGAGCGAAAATGTGGAAACATCTCCGTTGCGTCACGATCGTACGCAAACAAATTATTTATCTACACTACAGTCTCTTTTGTCGAACAAATAATTTCCTTGATGCACAATGCGAGGCATCTCATTATTGAGAGAAAGTTTGAATATCTCAATAAAACTGCTGCTGAAAATAAAGCGGCTGAGAGAAAGTTTGAATATCTCAATAAAACGTGACAATCGGCACCTGATGTGCATATTTCACCGAGTTTCCATATAAATCGCTTTTCTGAAGGTGCTTTGAGATGGAAAAACGTCAGGGATGGGAAAAACAACTGCGGCAAATACCTCGCAGCCACTTGAGAGGCCAATATCGAAGCTCTATATCTCATCAGCATGCATACTATCGCACTCGAGTACCGCGACTGAAATCTAAATTTAAATTGCGAGATTAATAAACATTTTTTAAATTGGAATACGGAATGAGAGAATTAATTAAGGGTTTGGAAACTAAAAAGCTGAGATGAAGTGAAATCAAGCTGGAGGGTTATTAGAGTGAGTAAAGGGAGGCAAAGCGGTGATATTAGAGACGAAAACGAGCGCTTCATTACCGAGAATACCGACAGTAACAATAGAGCTAATGGTCCTCCGGCGATCGCGTCCATGCCGCCAGCACAAATATTCCCTTGTACCGTACAAATCTCTTGTTACCAACTTTTGCTTATTTCGCTCCCGCTGTTACTGCTTTGTTTTAAACTTTGAATTCCTCTTTCATTACGCGGACAGTTTAATTATCTTTATTAAGCTCTAATACTTCGATGACTATTAAAGAAACATACTATGTCTTTTTCGGTATGATTTTATTGCTTTAATTACAACGACAAATTACAAATTATTCTAAAGAGACGCTACTAGAGGTCAGCAAGAGTTTTCCTTCTTATTTCTTTTTCAATAAACAAATAAAATTATTTATTCAAATACATCAAGGAAAAACTGACGTTTAAAAAATATTTACAATCTTCAACAAGTTTTTCTAAATCTATTGCTAAGCAAGAACGACAAGACGTAATTTTATGCAAAACAAAATATTCATTTGTTGAAAAAACAAAACTTCAAAGCGAATTGAAAGAACAATACTCGTCAATATAAGAAAATTCCAGAAAAACATTTCAATTATTATTCAGTGTAAATAGTTTACTCATAATGTTGGTTTTAGTGCTATCAGTGTAATACAATTTGCATAATCTGTGCTATTTATAAACGTTATACATCGTCCAATCGCAGACGTTGTTTATGCGTTACCAATTAAACAAATACCCTCATATACCTATAAATGTAACTACCTAGTTATAATATAAATAGTTTTCTAGCTGAGCTGTTACCATAACTTAAGGAAATCCTAGTGACTAGATGATAGAATTGACAGAAAAAACCGAGAGTGTTTGGTTATGTAGCGAGGAAGAATAAAATAAGACTAACGGGAGAGATCTACAATACAGTGAATTAATGATACTGAAGGAAGACCTAAACGAAAAGAAAAACAATCAGGTCATTCTGGTGCAAGGTGCTAAACTTGAGGCAAGCTATTGTAGGTGTAGTCACTTTAAGCACAGAATAAAGTTATAGTACTATCATAGAGAACATAACGGACACTCTCCGACCCTTGCAATCTCCAGATTAGATAATAGTAAACTACCCGCACCCCCGCGCGCACCCACCAGCGCGATTCGCGTGGTATCCTGCGGATCAGTTGTACTGAATATGCAGGCCTGCGCATCTTTCAAATTTGCTCTCGTTGTCCGGAATGTGCCTTATGGTTGTCTTTGCCTTAAGTACCTGTTATATCATTAACCTTTTTTTTCCATGGCTAATGTCACTTCGCCAAGGTCTATTTCTTCCTGCCTTTCCTTCAATGCTTTCTTCTTTATATTTCTCAGGAAATTGTCATGTCTTTTTACGTGTAATATCTTGCCTTTTCTATCGTTTTCAGTATACACCCTATTTTGCTCCACTACTTCACGTTTGTTTCCATTTCCGTCTAGCTATTCCTTTCTGTCCTTCCACATACCATATTCAGAACAAAGATATTCTAGAAAATTTTAATTGTAATAACTTACGAAGCGTATGACCTACCTAACTACGTAGGTATTGTATAGAGGCTAACACCAAGCCGTGTGGGTAGGTCACGTAGTCATTGATAATTTGAGCTATTTCTATTGTTTACAATTTTATGCCCACGACATGTTTCTTTTTATTATGTATAATGAAACATGAAACTTTGCTCATGTCGTGCAAATTCTATTCATTGCGCTGAGTACTAGTAAATACTTGTATTTTTGATAACCTCAGGCAGTGTTGAATAGTTGATGGCAAACAATATTTAACTACCCACATATTATGACTATAGGACTGTAGGTGATAGCTACATTGTTGCTAGTCTAATGTAAATGGAAATTTACGTAGAGATAAAATGATACATTTTGAGATGAAAAGGCCCTGCTGCCATACCGGCGAAACTCTACGTCTCCTTGAAGGTCATGAAGACTATGGAGATAAAGCTCATCTATGCCCACAATTACTTCATAGTCCTTGTGTATGAAACTTTTTGATGGGGTTTAAGGCGAAACCTGATGAGTTTCGTCGGTGCGGCAGTTGAAAGGCTATTCTCGCGTGTTTTGACAAAATGCAATAGAAAGCCAAAAGTTACATCAAAACTAGACTTTATATCAGGGGCAAAAGCATTGTTTTAATATTGAAATCTCAATTTTGTGACAATAGCCCCCTGACCTTCATCATTAGAAAGAAAAATAAAAATACTATCTCCAATCAAACCTTTTTAAAAGTATTTTACTGCAGCAAGGCGTTAACTGAAGCACTAAGACGTAGAACTGAACAGTTAATTAATTAACCACGCTTATAATTATAATTACGATCACTAAACACTGAACACCAGATTATTCGCGTGCGTGACTTGAAGCCGGTTAGCACGCAAACAGGTTTGTAAGCCGGCAGGCAGGCAAAACCGAGTAACTCCAATATATCAAGAAAATTTGCGACAACGGAAAATGTATCTATAATTTTTATAATTAAAATTCTGGTCAATTTAATAGGAATTAGTGAGAAACTTGATAGTTACTTCCAATTTTAAGTCAAGCTTTGAATAAATCTCCCATTTGGATTTTATTTTTCATTTTTTAATCTCTACACTATGTTAATCTCATAGTTTCAGTCTCTCGAAAACTTAACCAATAAAAATAAAATTTCCAAATACGCTCTGGAAGATTACGTACAGTCAAGAGCATATCAAGCTTGACACTGGCAGCGGACTTTAGCTCCTACGGCTCTTGGAATAAGAACATTACAAAGTCCAAAGTGTCAAGCTTATCGTGCTCTTGACTGTACGTACTAAGTAATTTTATCCATACTTATCTTTTTCTTAGATTACGAGCACAGATTATAATTTTGCCAAGCATTAATATGACCACGCCTCGCAATTAGGTCTAGATTATGTGAATCATTTGCTTGTGTTATTAAAGCGAACATAAATTGCACTATGTAAGGAAACGTGTCGATATTATGGTAGATATTACTGATTTGTTGTTACATAACTGCAGCCAGATGGTTTTATTTTTGTTTTAACAGCTGAATCATCATAATTTTGTTGTAGTGTATAATTTTTAAATTCATTTTTTACGGACTCTTGTCGGTATGCTGTATCCCCCAGCTGGTGCAGCAACACCGGATATCTGCAGACCTGAAGCAAGCTCTATTGATCTAGCTAATACAACACATTGTTCCTTGGACCATGTCCCAACTCATCAAATGTGTTTTCAAACTCGACTGGGCCAGTGGCAAGAGAGATATCCCAGAGCAGTGTCACTTATATTTCTTTGACAACAGCTGCAGTGGTCGAGATGGAAGTCCTGAACGATGGATATCCTTAATGATGGAAGTCTTTAAAATTCGCACCTAAGTCGACGGGAGTAAGAAGAACTTGAGGAAGTGGGATGTGTAACGGGGAGTGCTCTGAAGAATTGTTCGAGCTAATACCTGCTGCAGAATTTCACCACCGCACCACTCGCCAGAAGTTAACATTTCATCCTTACCACTTAGATAACTGGCAATCTTCCACCGTACGTTTTACAAGAAACTTCTTACCACGTACGACCGCACTGTGGAATCAGCTTCCTGCGCAGGTATTTCCGGACGGGTACAACAAGGCAGCCTTCAAGAAACGAGCCTACAAATATCTTAAAGGCCGGCAGCGCACCACCTCTGGTGTTGCGGGTGTCTATGGGCGTCGGTGATCACTTACCATCAGGTGACCCGCCTGCTCGTCTGCCTCCCTCTTCTATAAAAAAAAAAAGTCTGGATTTTGCATGCCTGTGTGGATTCTCATCCAAAATAATAGCACATCAGTCTTGCCCTGCTAAGACCGAAATCTGCCATTTTTGATTCCGAATCTTTAAAGGCTAATGAAGAATGGATATTGTATTAAAATGGGTAAGTAAGTGTACTTTTTACCCATATTTTTATGTGATAAAATTTCAGATTTCATCGTGCGATTTCGAAATGTTTTAAGCACCTAATCGGTATGTCACAAATAGTTGTGACTATCGTAGTTCGTAGTCACTAGGTATTCTACGCGATAGAGATTTGCGATCAGTTGCAGCGTGCATTGCAAGTGGGCCAGGCCGTTAACCTCTCGGCCAACTTCAGGGTTAACACCAAGAACTCACGATCTCGCGACTTGTCGTTTACTTATGCTCGCCTGGTACTTTGCAGATGTTGTTATGTCAAGAGTTTATATTTACAATATAAGATTTAATTTCAATGCGGTTTATCCAAAGATTTTGGAAACTACGCCAGGGGGCGTAGAAGCGCAGCGTTTTTCTCAAGTCAATGGGTTTATCCAAGTACTTACTTGAAGAGACGGCTTCACTCTTTTAAGTACCTTCCTCCTTAGATATATAAATCCTATTTTCTAGCCAAGCCAGTGTAGTACTTTTTTCTTGTTGCACATATGTCAAAAATTTACAAGTCTCGCTTTTGCATACGGGATCTTGTGAAATAGTTCACAGCTTAGCTAATCAGTGTACCAGGAACGCCATGTTGCATATTAATGCATTAATAAACTGAGCAATTTTGGCTTGAAATCAAGCCATGTTTTCCAAACATTATTACGGCAGTTATCGAGATAATAATAGTGGCTTGATAGTTCACCTACTAGTTCAGTGACCGCTCTAGTTCTATTTCAGTGGCAACAACTATTTCTACTATACGACTTGGCTGTTTCTATGAAATTTAATCATGTTTGTTACAATGGAACATTATTAAATCGATACGTCAAGTCTGATGAAGTTGTTATACCTTTTCTGGAAGGTAGTAAATATTGAATTTAACATACGTATAGGTAAGGATACTGAGATTGAAGCAATTAGTTACAATGAAGGTTTTGCATTAGGAGCGTAAAATTATGTAGAGGAAGTGGTATTGATAATAGGCGTGAAGCGCGTTCATCTATCATGCGCGCGAGTCGCGTGGGTGACGCGCCGGCGCGGGCGCAGCAATGGCGGCGACGCGACCGCGTGTGGGCCGCGCACCGCTCGCATTATGCACACCGTTTTTAACCCACCTTCCACTACGATTGTTTACTTCACGCACACAGAAACCATGATGTCACTTATCAACTTTAACAGCAGCATTATCACCCGCAATGAGCGCGGAAGTTTTACGATAGCTCGACTCCCATAAAACAGTTTCCACATAGCCGTTTAAATTATTGAAACCACTGCGAAATACGCGTAAACAAGGCTCGTTTATCAAGATTGAATTGAATACGATGCTTACAAAAACCGGCTCCAAACCGGAGCCCTTTAAAGGCGACATGGTCCTGCAAGTGGATACTTGCGATCTCAAAAAAAAACTTGATCAGTAATACCGAAATGTTGCAAGTCTCGGTGGATAAAGTTCGCACGTAGGGTCGCCATATAAGTCCAAAGCTGTGTCGAAAGCTGTACACTACATAGCTCGAAACAGTAGCCGTTGCTTCATGCGAGCTGCATGATTAAAGGGCTTCCATCTAAGCGATTATTTATCGCGATGGAGTAATTACAAGCTTACGAAACGATCGGTATCAAAAGAAGTATAGCTGGCTGGATCGTACAACTTTTTGCCGCGAAGGAAAGCTGCTCCGCTTCCTATCAGGCATCCAGCCCTATTGTATCTATTAGCGGACTACTTTCTCATTTCTTGCCATTTACGGTCGGCTGAGAAAATCTAGATACATTTGTAGCGACGCGTTATGAGGGAATGACAGCGTGATATGGACCGTGGGCAATGTATGTCTGAAACGATCACGCACGGTTCCTGTCAGACTTCCGAGAAACTTCACTAACTATATTTGACACGGTAAAAGGCGTGGTCAATTGAGCATACATTTAGACATTAGTTATGTACAGTTTTAATTAACTATTTTTTTAAACCAAACAAAAAGGAGCAGTAAATCAGATCAAAAAACATCTTAGAGAAAACTTACAAATAAAATCTTAGCTACTTCAGTGCGCTTTCTCAAAATTATCTGAGAGATGCCACGTTGATAACGTGGAGGGACTACTTGTATTCTGTATTTTATGATATGACGTTCAATAAAAATTCTGTTAAAAATTAATACAACGATGCTGCTGTAAAGTGCTGTGTATACATAAATGACATCTATAATATGTTCGAATACACCTGTGTCTCATAATAGCTATTGCCAACATCAAAAACCACTGACCTGTCCTGCAACTGAAGAGCGTCTTTTTTAATCGATTTTATTTTAAAATCCCGTCCTAGAAGTGCGGGTTACTAAGCACGTTTTACAAAGCTAAGGCTCGTGCTAATCCACGAGGGAAACCTTGGTCGCGGCTTCGGGTTACAGATATCCTGTTACACGGACGACCGCTCATCTCGTACATACGTTAGTGTGTGCGCGACTTTACATGATGTAAAAGTATTATTCGTGGGCAACGATAACTGATAAATTAATTAATTTAATTAATTTAATTTAATTTGTAGGTTTGTAAAGCGGAAAACACAGATGAATGGAGTATCATAGGCAGACCCCCAACAGATTGAACCGAGAATCTTGTCAAGGTCGCGGGAAGCCGTAGTGGCGATGTCTAGGGTAGGCATTTGTCCAGAAGTGGACAAACGTAAAGCTGGAACATATATATAACAAGGAACATTTTGGCAAATGTATTTCAAAACTTTAATAAAACCAAGATAGATTAAAATCCTCCCAATTAGATTTTAATTTTTATTGTATAAAATTGTTGAGAGAAACTGCTTAAAACCCATCCATTACGCAAATTCGCTACGCCAACGCAAGGCTTCAAACCAAAGAATCATAGCCACGCCTTCAAGACACAAACAAGAATAGACCATGGCTGATATGTATAAAAGCAATAAACGACAACATTCATTAATACCTTCCGGCAGTAATTCCTAAGGAAATATTTATAAAGGTGCGAATTCGCTACTTGCAAATGACTATGCAGCATTCGATGGCAATTGCAAATTATTATAGGTACTCGTAGTAGCTGTTCTAATAAATTGCAAAGGAGGTACGGCTGACTTGAAGTCTAATTGTATAGAGATTTCTAATGGCAGTTAGGAGGCAAATCTCTAATAGCTTTGAGAAAATACGAAATCAGTTCTGAGGAAGTTTCCGCAAGTTTCTTAGGTATGATATTTTTCAAAGTAGGGTGTTGAAAACAAAGCAAAATTTACGCAAAGGTAGCCCAGGGATTTATACTCCCTATTGAGGGTTTCAAACAGATTTAAGAGAATACATTTCCAGACACGTTTTTCACGACCAAACACAAAATCACAGACTTCCTTCCTTTATGTTCATAATTCAGACATCAACTGGAAATATTTGCCTAGAAGGTACTTGAATCAGTTGAGCAAATAGATTTTGGCACGAACTCTCGTTTGTACCTTTATAAAGAAGGGCTCTACTACGCTAGTAGTAGGTAGTAGGCTCTACCTATTCTGTCTAGAAAATTTTTTTGCTCGTCGTATTATCTTATACATGGTGAGAACGTATTTTGTGATTTTATCGTCGCAAGTTTCTTGTAGCTTTTTGGAGAATGTGGACCCTTAAAAGTTTAGAAGCACTTTGAGCGGGCCTCTGGTTTCGGGCGTTCGTAGCGCAGCGCTGGTTCAGCTTATACTGGTTTTGATTCTACGTGCATACTGTCATTCGTACAGCTATCAGCAGAGCAGCTAGGTGCATGCGTACTGAGTAGTTTATCCTTGAAACAGCACATCACACAAATTAAATCCTTACGTTTGCCGAGCTGTTGAGCTCGTTAACTCGATGTTTGATCGTGAGTTGATAATGTCTGTACATACAGGATGTTCAGTTTTAAAAGACTCTTCTTAAATTACAGTAGAATAGAATACCCAGGTGATATGGCAGCACTTGATTCAAGGAGACAAAAATATCCTAGGCCAGGTACTCATGGTGGAGTAAACCGATATTACCATCCCATTTGGTGTCGCCTATGTATAGTACTATCTCTTCCCGTGGGTGTAGTGAAAGGTGACAAAGAGAACCTAAACAAAGGATGGACTGTATTGACCAGCAACGTTCTTCTGTGTTTCATTGCTGCTACCACAATGTCGACAGCTACAGCGAGATAGCTGTACCTATAATCATTTTCTTTTAACAAGTAATGAAAGGGTTGATGACATTAGAAGAAGCAAGAGAAATATGTCAAAAAGTAGCAGGTGGAAAGATGTAGGTCTCTGCCAACCTCTACGAGAAAGAGATGTTATATTTTTGTATGTATGCAAGTTGAAACTAACGACGCCTGATATAGTACAAGACTCATACGATATGTCGTCATGTATATTCATAAGCATATTTTAGAGTGGGCTGAGAGCATGGCCAAACGAAATTATGTATTTTAGGAGCGGTTGGAAATAAACCACCGCTGTCTAAATTATGTCCTACGTGTGTGCAATTTTTGTATCCGAGCAAAATAATAAACGGTATGAAAATTAGTAAATTTGTGCAGGTAAAAAGACGAACCGGTCGACCAAGATGGATCGAATGACATCAGACCGAACAGATTGGCACATGAGAGAAGAGGCTTACGAAAGAAGCGGTTTATTTCTCAGATAGGTACGGTCAACCGCTTGTCGGTAGAAACTTTTTCAACTCTATTACCACGCCACAAGATCCAAAAGTGTTTCTACCGATGTGCGGTCGAGTGTACTAAAAATTATGATGCTACATACCTATAGCAATAAATGTTTTCTGATATTTAAAGTAATATGCCTCTTATTAGCTTGTATAAAGCTGCTATCACACCTTCCTTAATTCACAAACTAAATTGGGATACATTACTCGTTGACGTAAGTATATTGGAATTAACAAAACCAAGTCCATCAGCAACGAATGCCGAATTAGTCTTTGAATTTAGGAAGGTGTGATTGCGGCTTAACACGTGATGATCTTAAATCATAATTAAACCTAAAAATAAGAAAGTCATAATCGTACATAACTAGAACTTGCGATGTAAGCAAGATTGATAGCGATGCTAAGCGGGCACGTTCCAGCGTCGTTAAAGCCACTTCTATTTATGGTGTCCAGTGCGTATTGATTGCAAGACCGGTCTCTTACTTTGTAAGGAAACTTTGCATGATCTTCCATTTTCCAAGACATTATTGCTATAAGATTTGATACTTCATTGCCTTAGCCCGTTCCGTTTATAATTTTTTTCTTTTTACGAAATCGACTACCTATCCCAGGCGATTGGACGACGGCACTGGTTTTTACACAGAACGACTGCCATCTGACCTTCGCAACCTAGAGGGGAAACCAGATCCAATCCTACATAAAGCTATGCCTGGTTAGTGGCCATCGTGTCTGTCAGAATTTTTAAGCCGCCAAATAGCCTCTGATTTGGTTTACAGCTTAACGTGCCTTCCGAAGCTCGGAAACGCTCTCGTTGTTGTGCCACTAGGTACCATCCATCCGGGTTGCTTAACTTCCGTGATCGGAAAGAAAGAGCAACTACCAATACCAAGCGCATCCAGCCTTCTTACCTTAAAGGTTGTACAACATTTGGTAATATCCCTTTTGCATGATAATATACAAAAGACATGTTCCATCCAGAGAAAAAACTTAATGTCGTACCAGTTTAATTGTTTCAGTCATTTCATATCGTGTGGGTTGCAAGGTCGATGACCGACCTCACAAACCCTGGTGTCAGAGTTGTTGAGCCGCCAAAGGCCTCTGACATGGCTCATTAACGACTACATCCGTAGATAGTAGTCGGGACCAACGGCTTTACGTGCCTTCCGAAGCACGGAATCATCTAACTTTTCGGGCAATCAGGTGATTCATCCTGCAATGCCCTAACCAAACTGGGGAGGTCGCACAAAGAGATTTTTGTTTGACAGTGTCCCCACTGGGAATCGAACCCAGAACCTCCGGATCGAGAGCAGAACCCTCTAACCACTAGACCACGGAGGCTGTTGTTTCAGTAACTCTGTCTGTCATTCTTCTAACCGCGTAAAAGGTGCGTTTGACACGATTCACTCTATTCCAGAGGCTCAAACGCACTTCATTTTGACTTGAAACCACAGCTTGCCTGTCTCGCGCTTTATAAAAAACGTTGTTGGCAAAGGCTCCAAGAACCTCAAAATCTAAGAGGCCCAATATGGCTAATTTGATAACGTACAGGCCTTTACTAATCCTATTTACAATAGGAAATATGAAAACCTTACAGCAAAAAGTAATTAACAAAACATCATCATACAGCCTCCGTGGTCTAGTGGTTAGAGGGTTCGGCTCTCGATCCGGAGGTTCTGGGTTCGATTCCCAGTGGGGACACTGTCAAACAAAAATCTCTTTGTGCGACCTCCCCAGTTTGGTTAGGGCATTGCAGGATGAATCACCTGATTGCCCGAAAAGTTAGATGATTCCGTGCTTCGGAAGGCACGTAAAGCCGTTGGTCCCGACTACTATCTACGGATGTAGTCGTTAATGAGCCATGTCAGAGGCCTTTGGCGGCTCAACAACTCTGACACCAGGGTTTGTGAGGTCGGTCATCGACCTTGCAACCCACACGATATGATGATGATGATACATACATAACATCACGCCTCTTTCAAGTCGGGGTAGGTAGTCCTCCACCTGCTACGATCTTGACATACTTCCTTCGCTTCCTGTACTTTCATCAATCCATCAATATATATACTTTTAATCTAATACTTTTAACCTGGCCTTTATTTAGAAGGTCCTGAATTTGGTCCTGGTACGTTCGCCTAGGCCTTCTTCTGCCAACGTTTCCATTCACTCTCGCCTGGTAGATCTCTTTCGTCAATCTTCGTTCATTTATCCTTTCTACATGACCAAACCATCTCGGCATCCCTTTCTCGATTTTGGTCACTACGTCTTCTTTTAAGCCACAACGTTCACGTATCACACTATTTCTAATCCTGTCACTCAATTTAACACCAATTATACTCCTTAGCGCTCTCATTTTTACTGCATTAATTCTACTTTCATGTTTCAAAACATCACGTAAAAATAAACCGGGTCATGCGGCCGACGAAAATAAACGAATCAAAATTATTAATAATTTGATCAGCAGTCGTATCTCTGGAGTTTTTAACACTTGAGTTTATAACTGAATTCAGGGTCAAGCCATCAAGTGGATGGTTCTGGTAGCCGTCAAATGGACAGCTGACATTGCAAGAAATTAAACAAGGATTATTGGACTGTAATTCCTAATCATCATCATGACTGGCCTTAACAGTTTGTTCCAGACGATTCAATTAGTGATGGATTGTATTCATCATGACATCCCATGAAAAGTCCACTACAGGACAGGGAACTCCCTCAAAAACTCCAGCTTTTGCTGAAACAATGTACGCTTGTAAGCGTTACGGCTGGCACCTTAGACCGCGTTTGTTGATGACCGCAGAATGCAAGATGATACAATAAACAGAAGGATGCCTCTGCCCATCCTCTGGTTCATTAACCCTAAGTCGCCTCTTAAGATCGGATTGGATTACTTAAGTTAAATTATAACGGACCTTAACCTTGCAATTTTTCTGTCAGTTTGTATGGAATGTAATTTTGTAGGGTTTCGTGCCCAAAGGGTCCAAACGGAGTCCTATTTCTGCCGCTCACGTGTCCGTCTATCTGTCCGTCACACAGGTTTTATCAACTGTGCACGTATTCCGATGGTCCGTCATACAGGTTTTACCAACTGTGCACGTATTCCGATGGTCCGTCACACAGGTTTTACCAACTGTGCACGTATTCCGATGGTCCGTCACACAGGTATTACCAACTGTGCACGTATTCCGATGGTCCGTCACACAGGTTTTACCAACTGTGCACGTATTCCGATATTCCGTCACACAGGTTGTACCAACTGTGCACGTATTCCGATGGTGGCGCTGATATTGGTCAACAAATCTATTAAAAATCAATGAATGTACTTTGATCATTTTGTTTTTAATCTTTTCTCGATCGATTCGTCACCCGCTTACCCGATAATACATATTCAATTGATGCTCGACCAACATTGACGTTCGTTGGTATCTCATTTAATCTACCTGATCTGGATACAAAGGTTCAGCTGACCTCTAAAAGATCCAAGAGATGTTTACAAGATTCGGTACACTTTTCAGCATTTATCCACTTCGTAATCTCTCAAAGGGCACTACCTCGAAATGCTTCTTTGTATTCTTTGAATGAAAGTGCTCAGAACGCTCCATTGACGACTCCTAAAATGAAAACAACTACATATTTTTAGAATGAAAGGAGTTGAACAGGGTACTCAATTTTTCTAAAACGTTTGAACGGCTTATTTCTTCGACTAAACGACAGTTTCGTTGCAGAAAGCTTATTTAATCGTCACTTTTTTCTTTTGTTTGAAAGTGACAGTAAGTAATAGATTTAAAGAAGCTTTAACTTCAATGAGCCTCTGTGCAACTGGTTGTAAATCAAAAACAAAAGTTGTTGCTCTCATTAAATTTTAGCTCCAAATTAGACTAAGGCCTCAAATATCTTCCACGAATTTTAAACCTAGTGTTCATAAGTAAAAAAACTTTGCATAATCACGCGTCCATGATCTTAGTACCTAAGGCCAGTGTTGTAGGTTAAAATATATGGTTAAAATATTCCTTTATCTATCGCGTAAATATACCTAAACGACCATTGTCTACTTCAAAAAGATCGCGTGACGAAATACAGTTTGTATTACAGTACAGGGAAACTAATGTAACTAGCTCCCTTACCCTCAATATGTTCAGCAAATCAACGACCACCTCACTTTACCAACTTTCTAGTTGTAAACAAGATCCGAGATATCTAGAAAATAAATCGTCCAGGCGAGTAACTAATAAAAATTGTTGTTGGAAAATAAATACCGTATTTAGCTGAATTAGTTCTTTGAAAGTATACTTTCTACTGATAAAAGTATTGATAATACCTATATATTTTCTAGAATGTAGTAAAATATTTCGCAGAATTCAATTTCATTAAGTTCTAAGTCTTGGTTTGCTCCTAGATCACCTATTGTAATTGTTTTTTAATGCTTAGTTTTTACTCAAACTTTTACATCGCATTTAAGCCTATGCTTTCTTTATGTCGCTGGCATATTGTATAATTCGCCGCTTCACATAAGGCCTTGGCGTTTTACAATATGCCGAGAATTTTTCGAATTCGTCATTTAACTATGTCTCGGCGTTTGACATAGTCTGATCCCGAATTAGGTTGGGTTTGCCTTAACTAACTAACCTAAAATGCACCAGTAGTAATCTAACCCCGTTTACAATTTGCCGAACGTATTATATGATTTGGACATATATTGCTTTACAAGTTGGTATCTTTCTTGCACGAAGGTGTACCTCATGGCACGATAACGGACACAAGATTCTGTGGAAGTTGGCACGTAGCTTATTTCTGTTATCAAGTTTGAGGCCGTTGTCTCCGTTCTTATCATATCAATGTTCTGTTGATTTAGCAGTTGCAACGTGAGAGAGAAAACGTAGGGTAATCCCTGTGGGTAATCCAGTTTGTTGCAGTTATCTGAGAGAAAGTTTAAAAATTTTGTAAAGTAAATGTTATTAGATAAATACATAAATGATGAAAAGGAAAGTTGGTCACAGAATATAATAGTACACATGTTTGTTTGGTGCTCTGATATTTCATTAAAATACAAGAAACCCGACATTGTATAGTCTAAAGCAGGTCAAGCTTGACAATCCTAGCGCGACTACAAAGTCCAATGTATCAAGATCGACGTGCTCTTGACTGTACCTATACAAACAAAGCTGACTTGTAAAGTTACTCATGCTGAAGTGGTTTCTTGCGGTTTCTTTTACGCTGCCATAGTGCTCATACGAAAATACAGCAAAAATGCTTTACTGAATTGCATTTTCACGATATTCCAAAATTGTGATCTAAAGGATATATTTAATAAAATTTATTCGAATCTGAATATCTTATACACACAATAAAAGGCGTTGAAATTGAATTTTCCAGCTTACAGGTTAGCTATCTCGCATAGCACTGGTGGAAAATCACCCGTAAGGACCACTGGTAAAAAACAAAACCAAGAATCCGTACTTCATCATCATATCAGCCGAAAGACGTCCACTGCTGGACATAGGCCTCCACTAAAGATCTCCATGACGATCGGTCCTGCGCTGCTCGCATCCAGCGGCTTCCTGCGACCTTGACCAGATCGTCGGTCCACCTTGTGGGGGGCCTGCCAACGCTTCGTCTTCCGGTACGTGGTCGTCACGTTAGGTACGCCCCATCGGCCATCGGTTCTTCTTGCGATGTGCCCTGCTCACTGCCACTTTAGTTTAGCGATTCTTAGGGCTATGTCAGTTACTTTAGTCCGTACTTATCCTGTCACAAATTGAATAAATTTTATTTATTGCGAGACCTTGTAATGAGTATTAAGTGACGTGGCGAGTGGCGTTAGCGTGAGATGACTCGTTATTCCTTTATTGTGTGCAGATTTCTGAACCATCTTAATGTGCCTACGTGATAGTAAGCCAGTCGTCAAATACCTATTAAAATGTATTACAGGGTTTTATTTATTATAGTGACCTATTCTAGATTTTATGCAGATAGCTGATTCTGAATTAGTTTATGGAGATATTTAGGACATAAGCTTCCGTGGAAAAAGAATTTCACCTTAGAGAACTATCTTAAGCTTCCTCTCATTCCTATACATTTTCGCAAAACAGCAATTGAGAGAAGTGACGTGGAAAAACAGTGTATGACTCCTTTACAATGCTAGAATACTAACAAACTGTATCACTGATCATAACATCCCATGAAATGTCCACTGCAGGACAGGGAGCTCTCTCCAGAATTCCAGAAAAAACCGTGGTATAATTTGGAGGGGAAGTACCATAGTCACCACGCTTGTTAGTGTTGCGTGGCTGGCACCATGGACCGCGGTCGTTGGTGACCGCAGTATTTAAGGTGGTACGATACACGCTGCTGCCCATTCACCAGTTTATAAGTTTACGACACCCTCGAGTAGTAATGGGTTAGTACCTATTTTTTGCCGGCACAATACCTACGGGCAAACAAACGTATAGGTAAGTACAGATACAGCAAACTTGTTTACTATTATATCCTATACTATCGGTTTCTCGAAAACGACTCAAACTACTTCGATGAAATTTAGTATTCAGGGGTTTTTGGGGGCAAAAAATCGATCTAGCTAGGTCTCATGTCTGGGAAAATTCGTATTCACCGTCTCTTTTAATATTTCTTAGCGCGTTTTAGTGGTTCAAGAAACTTACCGCGCCATCTGTTGTTGAGTAGCATGGCTTGCTCACACGATGATATTTTAATCATACAGAGCATTAGCTCGGTTGCCCAGGTATTCTGTGATACACCTAACCTATAGATAGTAGGTAATAATGGTCTGAGTAATATGCTAAAATTATGTTTACACCTACAGCTTGTTAAATAATGTTTACGGTGTTTTAACATAACATTATAGCAACTGGACAAAATAAATCTATTTTATAGTAACCTAGCCATTAATTCTGAGCTGGTAGTTCTTGAACAATAGGTGTCCAGCCACTGAATTAACTGGCAATTTGAATAATTTATCATAGTGGAATAATGCGGTCCTAATGAAGTATAGTCGGGTAGTTATAGGTAATTAAATGCATTGTTAAAAGCAAACTGCAAAAGTGTTTACTGATAAATTGCAACGATATAATAGTACATTGAAATGCAAGTGCGCTATTTTGGATATTACAGCCGAGGCTCAGAAATTGCAGCCCGAGCCGCAGGCGAGGGCGTAATGGAGCCGAGGGTGTAATGTCAAACGTGCACGAGCTTTTTACGACGTTTTTCAACACATTTGCGAATAAAACAAATCAAATTGGTTACCTTTAAAAATACTAAACTTTGCTAACCTTACATCCACCGCACGTCCACCGGAACATTTTGTCGCCTGCATATGTTCATGTTTTCCTTTAATTTTACCAGCTTTTAAAATTGTATTTAGTGTACGAGTGTTTTAGACGGTTCAGGAACAGTTTTTTATTTGTAGAAGTCGACACTATTACAAATAATTACAATAATAAACACTACAAATATTTGTAAAATGGCGCGCATTATTTCTTTTTCAGCGGGCACAGATTATACGTCGCATGAGGCCCCAAAACATTACCATGGTATCTTACACCATCAATCTTTTATCAATTATTAGTCAATCTAGTAACCAAGCCATAAAAAAAAGTAATTGTCACTCGGTAGCCAAACATCCTATTCCATTAACCTTGAAATAAATTATCAAAAATTGAATACCTTGTTACGTAAATGACAAATTTATTGATAATTACTATAAATAATTTCATAAAATCAACATTTATTTATGATATTTTCTCGAAGTCAGCTTGAAAATATAAGCATAAAAACTCCTTACTCTTGGCCGATTAAAAAAAAACAATAATAAAACACTAGTAAACTAATCTAATGACAAAAACACGCGTGTTTAATAAGCTGGATTATGGACCTTAATACAGTGCAAATAGAGCTGTTTTATGAGCAAATGTGTTGAAAAAATCTTTACAACGTTAAAACTTTTGTTTCACAATTTTGTAAATTAAAATAAAACTTTTTTTTCCACATACAACTAAAGATTGATCTAGTCAATTTGTATGCAGAATCTTTTTTTTTTTTCATTTAAGCAGAAAAGAAAAAGGTATAGAAAGTATCTGTTCAGATACATCTTCCATCCAAGATGATGAGCTAGGTACCTAAAGCATCGACGTAAGAAAAACGTTCCATGCCCTGCGCGAAGTTTCCAAAATCTTTGAATTTGTTACGAAGATAGTAGGGATTTTGTGCAAAGTCCATCTGGAGAAGTACCACCCCTTGTTTGTTCTGCCGTGCAGCAGCAGTGTTTGCATTGCTGTGTTTCGGTTTGAAGGGCAAGGGAGCAAGGGAAATTACTGGCACATGAGACACACCATCTTAGTTCTCAGAGTGGGCAACGCGCTTTGCTGTCTTTTTAGTGTCAAATACACAACTAATAAGACAGTGGGCGCTATGGGCCGTGAGGACCACTTACCATCAGGTGGCCCACAGCTCGCTTGCTTACTTGTGACATAAAAAAAGAACCTAGAGTCACACGTTGTAGGTGTAAGTATTGGTGGTGGTATGGTTTCGTCCCACCCTACCCCCAAGGGTATGGCCAGGGGTATGGTGGGTCCGGAGCGGGCTAAACCACAAAAACGATTTTGAGAAAAGACACAGCGCGGAAAACATTTTGTGGATCAATACACAAAACGGGGGGCTAGACTAGACGACGTACCATTTGACGAAGTCAGCTCAGCTGACTTCATTATCAAGATGCAATTAGCATCTCAAGATCTTGCTAATTAATAAACTACTATCCAAATATCGATCTCAAGTGTGCGTCTTTGAATCAAACGTCAAAAGAGCAAAAAGAATTTATGTCTGCGTTTTGAGTGAAGTGAAGTGATAATTGCTCCGATGACAGCTACTCAATTTCTGTTTATTAATTAATGCAACACCTCAAGATGCCCCTTAAGGACAATCTCACACTTAAGCGGGATTTATCAATTCGACCCTTAATTTAAGGCCATTGACCAGATCCCACTCTTGTATACTTAAATGTTTTGTTTATCACCGCTCCTAATAATAGCAAAATCTCAATAATGATCTCAACCATTTTAGTTACCCACGCATGTGCAGATTATAAAACTCGGTCCCCAGGCCAGAAGACAATTATTCAATCGCCCAGACGCTTAAATAAGTACAACTGCACCAACTCACTAATAAATAACGTAGCAAACAACAATTCTTTTCTTGGATGAAAGAAACAGCCCCGAAACGTGACTCATAAAACTGAAACATGAAATGGTGATAATTTTGTCACATTTGCTTCAAATAAAAGTTCCATTTTTAGTATGTTGATTTGTTTAGCTGAGCGGTGTTGACAAAAATAACTGACACAATAAATTAAGGATCATATTGTAAATTTATTTAATTTGTTAAAATTCAACCAGGCGGTAAACAAGTCCTTTTAAAATTATTATTGTAGGTACTGCAAGGACGTTCTGAATAAAGGCCAGGTTAAAAGTACCCTAAACCGACGAGCATGTATGAAAGGATTGATGAAAGTTCAGGAAGCAAGGGAAGTATGTCAAGATCGTAGCAGGTGGAAGACTGTGGTCTCTGCCTACCCCGACGGGAAAGAGGCGTGATGTTATGTATGTATGTAATGTTTTCGTACTGCTATGTATGTATGAAACTAATCGTGTTTGAATGTATGTTCACAGATAACGATAACGCCACGGATCAGAAAGTTAGGCCAGGGACGCACTCAATACCATGGAAATAGCCTACTACAACAGACTTTTAAACATTTTAAAAGTTAGAATTGTCCCCGTCCGGGCTATTAGGCAGTCACAATGAAAAAATTAAAAACCAGTAAAAAGAAAAGAATCCTCAACCTGCCTTTGCTGAATTAGCTGTTTACAATGGCTTGAGGCCCTTACTGCTTTTGAAGTAAACTTCAGCACACATTTGATAAAATATTGATTGAAATGCTTAATAAACATGAGAGAGAGAAAGAGAGAGAGCGAGATAGACCAAGAGAGAGAGCGAGATAGACCAGATACGCTGTAACTCAAAGCACACCCACGAACGCGAATTAGAAATTGGACGGTCGCATTTCAGAACAAAAGACCCTCATAAGGACCACGAGAATCTCGCGGCGGGTGCGCGCGGACCCCCACACCCGAGGGGTAGATGACAAGGGGGGCGGCGGGTGTCCGTTACTATTACTTTATTAAAGTTCTCCGCACTATAATCACTCCTGTAGTAAAGTAGTACTCAACCCTGTGTAAATAACAAACATTGCGTATAAAAATAGACGCGGCCGGGCGAACGACCGTCGCTTGTTGTTGTTACTCGTCCAAGGCCTGCGATTAGATACCGGCGCATAACAAACAGGCCTAACGTGCATGCGTAGACCATAGGTATAATAATAGTGGCAGGTAATTTATATTAATGTCAATGGAAAAATTAGGGAACCTCATATTGGGACAGTCAATAGCATGGTACTGTCATGAGCACGTCAAGCTTGGCACATTGAACTATGTACCGCACTTATCGTAAACAGCGCAGAGACGGAAATGTACACACGGCCGCTCGTCGGTAGAAACTGGTAGAAACACTTTGACATTGAGCGGGTCTCTGGTATCGCGCGTTCTGAGCGTAGTGCTAGTTCAGCTTATACTGGTTTTGTTTATACGTGCTTGCTGCCGTGCGTACCTAGGTTACAAGTAGATATCATGTAGGCTGGATAATAGGACACAGTTAGTGAGCTATGGACCATAATGGTGTAGTTGGTGCCGAATTCGAATCCTGGCAGTCCAAATGTTTGTATGGTTTTTTATTCTGTTGGTTACTACTTAACTACCCATGTATGACATAAAGCCCTCTGTATGAAATCCTACAGTTTTTACGATGCATACCTACTAATTATAAACATAGTAAGCCGAGCAATGTACCTACTTCTGGTTCACTGGTCTAACTCAACAACAGGCCTCGTGTAAATGGACCTATAATAGTTTTTTAAAAATAGAATGCCAATAACGTAAAACTTTTCCGATGTTGACGTAAGGGTGATGAAGGACAAATTTCTATATGATTTGCTCATGTCTGCCTCTTTGACTGATGATAAGGAGCATCCTCTAGAAGATACAAAAAATATTGGCGGACATCCACACCCCTGCGTTTTTGAGGAATTAAGTTTTAACTATTTTGAAATTTGACAATGAAACGTACACCTGGCAGACTATGACTATCTGATTAAATACAATGTATAAAACCCCAGAAAAATGGTCTGCCACCATAATAGCCCTGCGTCGTAAAGTTACAGCTCTTCAAAATGCAAAAATTCACTACTTCGTCCCATTATAATGCAGAGCCCTGCATGTCTGCCTCTTCGATTTTCTACATCTTCAGAAGTATTTAAAACAGGAGCCACAAAGGCAGACAAAAAAAACATTATTTAGTATCTTATTTTAATTTTTTTTGCTTTAACTCAAAAACGGAGCGACGCACAGAAAAACTTGTAAGGACCAAATCGATTCGTATTGAGCTGATCTATCATCCCTATTAATATGAATCATGAGCAAATCATATACCCAAATTGCAGCCAGCACCCTAACTATGACGAAACTAACGAACTATCGGGTTTCCTATGAAGCAAAATTTATCCAATCGTGTACCGAACTCTCTTCCTTACAAAGAAATATCCTCAACTGTAATACGATGATACTTGTATAGGTATTTTATTCACATCAAAATTATAACATTTGCAACAAAAAAGGATTTAACGTGTCGCATTTTTTGGACTCGTTTTACCTAAAGACATAAATGTACGGAAACTTCAATGGAAATAGGGAAAAGGACATTTTATTTATTTAACTGTTTATTGTACACATAAAAATACAAATAAAACAAACATTTATAGAACAGACACAACAGGTGCTGCTTATTTCAGCTTGGAAATTTCTTTACAGCTCTTCAAAATTTTCTTAAAAGGGGATCGTAGCAGCGTTTCTTCCATACACATTGATACTAATGTATTCCCCTATTTCTTCCTTGGATAATGCCTGTTGAGCGATGGTATTTGTATTTAAATCAAGGTCAACTGTAGGCATGCCCCTGTCAATTATATTGTTACGAAAAATAATTACTAATAATAGGTAATATAACTACCTACCCAAAAACCTGACAAAATGCCCCGTTTTTCAGTCATATTTAGGCGACAAAAAAGTTTAAAAGTTTACAAGATATAAGAGAAAAATAGGAGAGTAGATACTCTTCCTTTAAATTTAGATACCAAAAATAATTGAATCAGCTCAGTTTTTGGAGAAGAAAACCGAACAGGGGAAAGCGGAACGTCGTTTTGTAGGTAAAATCGGTCTAAGCTGTAGGTTGTCCCTATCGCACACTACGGGAGGATTGTTGGGGCGCAGCGAGACAGCAATAGTTTGTACAAATCCCTATTTCTTGCACTAGAGGCAGAATGTTTTTTGGAAACAGTAGCGGTCATTAAATGTTTGAGATATTATAATATTTTATTGGATCTGGTTTGTGATAGTCCAAACGTCCATATTCTCTAAAAACCGGCCAATAGTGTAGGCAACGAAGCAGTTGACCCCAACATAAATTCCTCAGGCAGATTTTATTTGACAGGATGATAAAAATCATGTATTAAATGTAAATTCACAATATCCAAAAAAATATTTACAAAAAAATATTTTCATACATTTTTTGTAATTTTTGTATGGAAAAATTAAAAGTAACGATTTTTTTTGGATTTTTTCATAGAAGGTTTGTCTCATGTAGTGTAACACCCCAGCAAAGTTTCATCGACTGAGGATTTAATGCTGGGGTCTTCATACAACGATCCGCTTCGTTGCCTAGACTACAAGTGCGATTCGGACTCGCGCACCGAGGTTTCCGTACCACTAAGCCAAAAAATACCGTCTCAATTATGGACGCGCAGTCACATACTCGTAGAAGTGTATTAAAAACGCGCGAGCCCGACACGCACTTGACCAGTTTTTTATAATTATTTTTTATAACTTCAAGAAAATAATTAAGAAAACTGACTTTTTTTTATCACAGCATTGAAAATGTCAATTGACTTAAGCAACAAAATTGCTCTTTAATGCCTTTTTTTACTTTTTAACTTGCCTTTTTGCCTTGCCTTTTTTTTTTACTTTTTTTACTATTCTACTTTTACACATCTTTTTTTACTATTCTACTCCATAAATTAAAAAAAAACACTCGAATTAAAATATGCTCAAAAAGCAAGACAAAAATTTTGTTTGCACCCGTAGCCTTTTGTCGCGCGAGAAGTGTCGCGGCGCTGTTTAGGTAAGCCTTCTCACATAGGGTGACTAATGTGACTATCTCGAAATTTGAAAAACACGGACAAAAACTTTTTAAAAATTCCAAAATCGGACCAAAAACGGTCATTATAACCTCAAAAAACAATTACAAATCCTAAAAGCAGCGCAAGCTTCTTGGGATTTAATTAAGAGTTCAGTTTTCTCTCGTAGACAAAAGAGCGAAAGTGATCTAATAAACAACTTCTTTATTAAACTAGTTGAACTAAGTACTTAGCTGAAGACAGATACTCGTTTGATTTCGAGTATTTTATTGCAAAATGATACGTTCATATAAAAAAAAAACATCCAAGACGAAAATCCGAACGGTTGGTAACCCTACTCTCACACCTCTGCATTGCCTTTTTAGCAGTTAAAATGTTTTATTGTGGCGTCCAGTGGCCAGACGACAGAGATAAAGCTATTTACTGCCAAAAGTTTTGTAAAATAATGTTTATGCGCAGTTTTAGGTGTCGAGAAATTTTTATTTGTATTCTCCTCAAATCTATAAATTAGACAATAGCTTCCGTTCGCAGAAATAGTACGCTTCTATAAAATATAAAAGAAATATACATCTCAAAAATAAAAGATTTGACATCAAGGTCTCTTAAGCCGTTTAATTCTTAACAGGCAATTCCGCTCACGCTAAGCTGCTTAGCAGTTTTTTTTTGCTTTAAAATAAAGAATGACTTACCTTGATCTGATATGAGTTGACTTTATGCTTCGGCAAAAGGTTGAATGTGGAGAAGTCCAGCCTCCTCGAAAATATGCCATTCGCACCTGCACCCGCTCTGTAAAAAAAAAAGAAAATTGGTTAATGGAAAATCTGCAAAACTTTTTTAGTTCCTCATAAAGTGGCAATGCAAGCAAATCGCTTCTAAGTCGTGAAAGGGCTTTTTTTACTACAAATTTGACTAAAATTTATAAAAATCCTACTTACTAGCTCGAAAACAGTTATATAAAATTATCTCACTAGAAATAAATTTTACAATGCCTTCGTCTTTTTCGCCCATGTGGTGCTAGCAAAGAATAGCATTAAGCCATCTCTACCCGCGCATGTCGTAAGAGGCGACTAAGGGATTATGAACCCGAAGATGGGCAGCAGTGTCCTCTTGCGTGACGTACCATCATCTTACATATTGCGGTCACCAACAACCGCAGTCAATGGTGCCAGCCGCAACGCTAACAATTTGTGGTGACTATGGTACTCCTCACAAAATGTTACAAGCAGCTTTGCTAAATTCTGGAGGGAGCTCTCAGCCCTGCAGTGGACGTTTCATGGGATATTATTATGATGGGAATAAACAATGGGATTTCAGAGTTGCTCCTATTAATTTAATAATGATAGCTAATTTTCAAAATAGCGAAAAAACAACGCATCGCACAAAAAACTTGAATAGAATATTAACAGTATAACATCATTATGTAAATGTAATTAAATTCACACACGTGACCATGAAAAACATTTAAACAGTGACACATAGGTCTTCATAGAGCGCAGTATTTATAAGTCTTATACATAAAAAATAAAACAATATGTTAAATAAATACTTACAGTAGCTACAGCAAATTAACCAAGATTTTGCAATAGATATCTAAACGATTTTTTATTATTTATTTATTACCTTTGAGTTTTACCTATTTCACGACAGACAAAAAAATTACGCGTATTATAAAAAGCATCTAGGTATTTAAGGTGGGTAATTGGGTATGTGACTTCATTTATGGTATGATTTATAATTTAAAATTTATGATACTATATTTAAAGTTTTTTATGGCATAACATAACAAACACCGCGGATGCATACTACAAAAGAGTATTAGAAAAGTAATAGTCAGCCAGTCTAACTAGTCTGGTGTCCACTGCAAATTGCGAGTGCGGTAAAGTTCAGCGTACGGTAATGAATCAGAATCCAATTTGCTTGTTCCTGTCCGGGACATCTCGCGTCACAGTCACTGCAGCGGTTTATAATCATGTTATACGGATTAACCTCCAGCTCACTAATACTAAAAGACTTTTAGCTTAATCCAAAACGATTTCATTACAACTTAGTCATATAAGAACGATAACATACAAATGCCCGAAGGAAACTTTCAAAATCATTACTCGTCTTCCTATGCAAAGTAATTGAGTTGAATATCAAAACCAATTAACAATATTTTATCCGTCAAGCTGTATCATCGACTCTCAATGAGACATCCAATTAATCCGACCGGTGTGTAATATCGTAAACATCGCATCTAAAATTCAAAATTGAGCTCATATCAGGCTGCCCTGACAAAGAGCCTAAGCGCCAAATGTAGCAACTAGCAAAAAAAAAAACTAGAACTCCATAAAAGCTTTTTGCGTCTTCGCAAACATGTTCGCGGCGCCGTGCAAAAGCAAAATAAAACTCAAGGTTGCTTGAAAAACTTGTTTTTCATTGCCAAGGCCATACGAAACAGATACCGGCTTCATATCTCGCGGGCCTGTCACCATCGCATTGTGTTTACATTCACAAGCCGATAAAAAAAGAATTATGTTGTCGGTATGTTAATATAAACATCTACTTCTGAAAACATTAAATAAACTAAGTTATTTTTCTATATTAAGAACGAATAAAGAATTCATATCTGTAAACACCCGAAATTGGCTCTGTTTGTACATGTTTAAGCTATCTATCTTGTTTTGAAGCTGTTGGTTTTCCGACTATTAAATAAATAAATAAAGATATAGATGACTCGACGACGCCGGCCGGACATCCTAACCATTAAAGAATGGCATTTTTAAACAGTACTTATTAAAATCAACAATCACCTACATTGTAAGATACCTATTGTTATGCTATAAATATACCACTTGAGTAATATTTAACGTCGTTGATATTAATGTGTACTTTAGTTGACGCATAACGTAGACAAGCGCCTGTCTGACTATAGGACTAGAATTTTATTTCTATGTTTTATCAACATTAGTGCAAATGTAAGACAACACTCAAGATTTACTGTAAGTGCTATAGTTACATGTAAGTAGAGACGGCGTTGACGCATTGTGTAGCGTTACTGATTATATTTATACCGACTGAGCATAAAGACTTGCTTGAGCGGAAGTGCGCTCGACTTAATATGGGTAACCTTGGGCGCACAATGGGTTCATTTTAATTTCATCGTCAAAAAAGCCGACAAGCTACATCGTTACGTAACATGAGCGTTGCTGCCTCACACGCATAACTTAAATTACCTCATTAACGATAAGCCCAAATATGAGTGTCCATAGAGTGGGAGCTTTATGATACGAGAAAAATTCCATGTAAACAAATCAATTAGGTACCTATAATAGAATTCGTAGATGAAATACGGATTAGGTAAGTAGAGATTTTTCAATTAAGTTTTACCAGCAAAAGAGATAACAATAAACAAGCATATGGAATTCGTTGACCTTATATTTTTTTTAATGTTCAAGTTATTCGAAAGAGCAGACCTTGTTTACAACAAAATGTATCATGGCGGTCTTGGCCTTGGATGTGGAACAAAAACAATGCCGTTTTTGTAGTAAATTTTATATCGCATGAGCGCTGCGTCGGTGTGCACTCGACCGATATTATGTATCGTGAACAGACGCATGAGACGGCACACCTTATCGACTGTTTGCTTAGGACTTAGGACCTAATAGGCAACATAGGTGCGCCACCGCCGCCAGAATAGATATATTATATTTTACTTCATATCGTGCATTAAGCCGTATTTGGGTAGATATATTTTGACTCTATTGACGCCTTTGTCGAGTTGCAGTAGCACGTATATTCGTAGCAAACTCACGCTTCTTCCTAGAAGCAAACTGATGCCGCTAACTACGCTCTATCTACGCACTCTACCTACAATACAAGTAAAGAAATTTGTTCTCATGTCTTTGACTGGCCCGTTGGTGTGGTTGGTAGTGAGCCTGCCTTCCAAGCCGTGGGTCGCGGGTTCGATCCCCGCCCAGGGCAAACATTTGTGTGATGAACACGAGTGTTTGCTTTGTGTCTGGGTGTTATTTATCTATTTATGTATGTATATCAGTCTCTGGTACCCATAGTACAGGCTTTGCCTAGCTTGGGATCATGGTGACTTTGTGTAAATTGTCCCAAAATATAAAAAAAAAGATGTCGCTTGTCGCTTGCGGGCTAAGATGACGCGTAAAACCGCTATCGCATCTTCCTTAATTCAGAAACTAATTTAGCATAGATACATTGTTCGTTGAAGTAAGGAAATTGGTTATTTTTTATCGTCAATGTACCTTACTCTTGACCTCGATCTAGTCTTGAAGACAGAGATGAGGTCGACGATGGAACGAGCTCGCCCAGAAGAAGCCTATTCACTCGCGACTTGAATAGATTCGGATTATATGAACTCGGGAACACAGACGCAGGCAGAGAATTCCACTCTTTAGCCGTGTGCATTATATAGTGCGGAATATCAACCAAGTATGGGTGATATCCTGCGGTGCGTCTGGACTCCCGATGGAAGAAGGGAGATGAAGTGTATGGAGACCAAACACACGCGCAACTGTACCCTTGTTGAGAATATGGATAACTTTTACTACCTGTTACTAGTAGTAGGTACACACGACCGCACATCGGTAGAAATACTTTTGGACCTTATGGCGTGGTAATAGAGTTGAAAAAGTTTCTACCGACAAGCGGTTGACCGTACAGTCAAGAGCACAACAAGCTTACATCAGACTTGGTACCGTTCTTACTTTAATAGACGTACGGGCTGGAGTCGAGTGTCAAGCTTGGCATGTCATTGAATGTACCTAAGTACTTAAAGGTAATAATTTGTTAAAAATATATAATCTGTTTCCTCGCACACTGCTAACTGTTACTTAAGCGCTAAAAGCTTTTGCATTCAACTTTCGTCAGGATCGTTCGTCGTGTTTATTCACTCGCATTAGTGTTTAACAAACATACGACACGAGGTCGACCGGTTTATGAAGACATTCTGGTAAATAATAGGTATACTCACTAGACTAGTATATCTTACTCGACTTGTCGCGAAAAATAACATTCAACGGACAAAGTAAACAGGCTATTTTTGTGCACTTTATTCGAGACGCATTTGATTGTCATATCTTTCAGTACTTTTTGTTTTTTCGGGTAGGAAAAAAAATAATACCGTTCTATTTTCTTTTCGTTTTTATTTATATACTACTATTATAAAACCAAGTCAACATCTTCGAAAGATTTTTGTGCTAACCGCGTAGTGCATGATTTTGGTTTGGTTGAAATTGCTGTATCTCCAGTTTTACCTAAAGCACTTTTATTGCACAGAAATCGTAGCTTTCAAATCAAATCAAATCAAAATCGTTTATTCATTGTTGGATATTAAAATCTCTTAATGACGTCAGCTAAACTACATCGCTTCACAAACAATGTGGCGCCATTGTGGGAAAAAAAAAGAAGCGACAATAAAAACCCACGCGCTCTTTTAAATATGTTTGAATGTACAAGGTTGATATACAACATACATAGGTCAGTTTTAATTTTGAATTAGCCTGTTAGAACCGTAGTCTAATCCCATGGATTTTTCTCTTCTAGATAATCTGATATTTTATAATAACCTTTCTTACATAATTTCTGCTTGATTACAGTTTTGAATTTATCTAAGGGTAAACTTTCAATATCAGTGGGTACCTTATTATAGAAGCGTATACATTGACCTTTATATGTTTTACTAATTTTGTGAATACGGCTGACATGAGAAGCAAGTTGATTCTTGTTTCTTATGTTGACACTGTGCCTGTCACAATTTTTATCAAAAATATGTATATTCCGTTTAGCATATATTAAATTCTCATAAATGTATTGCGACACAAAAGTCAAAATGTCGATTTCTTTAAATTTATTTCGAAGAGATTCTCTAGGCTTCATTTTATAAATTGCACGAACTGCTCGCTTTTGTAGTAAAAAAATGCTGTTTGCATCCGCAGCATGACCCCATAACAAAAGGCCATATGACATGAGACTATGGAAATAACTGAAGTAGACTAACCTCGCGGTGTCTACATCCGTCAGAGCTCTTATTCTTTTCACTGCGTATGCTGCAGAACTAAGTCTGTTCGACAATTTATTAATATGCGGTCCCCATTGTAATTTGTTGTCTAAGGTAATACCTAGGAACACAGCTGATTCCACAAGACTCAATTTATCGTTTTTCACTAAAAGGCTTGTAGCAGTTGGCTTTACATTAGGCAAAACAAATTTAACACACTTAGTTTTCTTTTCGTTAAGTAAAAGATTATTTACGGTGAACCACTCAACTACATTAGAGATTGTACTATTTACGTCGTCAAAATTTGATTGTTGTCTTTTGACTTTAAAAATCAAAGACGTATCATCTGCAAATAGTACTATCTCATTTTTGTCCTTTACAAGGTTTGGCAAATCGTTAATGTAGACAATGAACAGAAATGGTCCCAGGATTGAGCCTTGTGGAACGCCCATACAAATTTTTGATCCTAGTGACCTTTTCCCATTTACATCAACCTTCTGGATCCTTTCACTTAGATACGACTCCAGAAGGCTTAGAGCCTGGTCTCTAATTCCATAATGGTGTAATTTCCTGATAAGAATATCATGATGTACACAATCGAAAGCCTTGGACAAGTCACAGAAAACGCCAATGGCATCACTTGACTCCTCCCAGGCGTCAAATATACTTTGAATAAGCTCAACACCTGCATCGACTGTTGAGTGACCCCTGGTAAAACCGAACTGTTTTAGGTTCATCAAGTTGTTGCGATAAAAGTGGCTCTGAACCTGATTTAAAATTATCTTTTCAAATATCTTACTAAGAGTTGGTAGAACAGAAATAGGTCTAAAATTAGTGGGGTCTGATTTACTACCAGCTTTAAACAACGGAATAATTTTACTATGTTTCATCAAATCAGGAAAAACACCATCATCTACACATTTATTAAAAATACTAGATAAGTATGGTGCAATGCTTTCTATAACGGCACTAATAATTTTAACTGACAGGCCATCTATATCGGCGGTCTTTTTCATTTTAAGTGATTTAAAGGCTTTAATTATAACGAAAGCATTGACGTAACTGAATTTAAAATCTACATTGCAAACATCTACGTGTCGTTCGAGATAAGATTTGGCAAGAGTGGGAGATGAGTTCAAGGTTTTGGTAGTTGAAACTGGAATATCCGTAAAGAAGTTTTCAAAAGCTTCAGCAACTTCTATATCTGTACTTATGATCTGATCATCAATCTTAAGCTGGAAGTCATTCCGAGGAGCTTTAGATTTTCCAGTTTCACTGTTTATAGTTTCCCAAGTCGTTTTCGTAATGTTGGAACTATTTTTGATTTTATTTTTAATGAAATTTGATTTGGCTGCAGCACAAACCCTTTTGAATGTTTTTGAATAATCTTTTACAAATTGCGCAAATGCATCACTATTGTTATATGTTCTTTCCTCGTAAAGTTCATATAACCTTAGCCTGCTTCTGTGTATTCCCACTGTGGCCCAATCACTAAACTTCACTTTTATGTAGCTAATACCTGTAGAGCCCCGGTGTATCCCGAAGGATACAGAAGAGGATCGAGTTCCCGCGCTTTATATTCTGCCTTATTGCGTCGAAGCTATGGTTTATTTTGGTTTGGTGTGTATAGGGAGTAATGACCTATTTAAATTACCTTTCGAATGACGTATAAACCATAGATTAAAGTTGGCGGCAATCGGACGGATGACGCGCCAAAGTTCAAAATTTTTGAAAATCTTGGTCACGTGGCAACATCCGACCGATTTGAGTCGGTCAATGGCGGCCGGGGTTCAAGGCCATATTATACGACCGTAAAAATTCGCAACCCTCTTTTTAATTGCATAGATTATTGCGAATTTTTTGTATAATGGGATCAGTGAGGTTAAAAGTGACGAGGTTATTCCGATTTTTTCGGGCACAATGCAGGTCTTTCAAAGCTGGTATAGCTTAGTTTTTCATTATTGTTATACACCGTGTTCCTGAGGATATGCATCAACTTTAAGAGCACGTTCAGTTAATGAAACTGAACATGTTTCCCTAAGAAACATAGGTTAAAATACGAAAAAAAACAATGTTTGTATGAGAGGGCATTTTTTTTTGTTTTTCAACCTATGTTTATTAGGGAAAGTTTTTCAGTTTCGTTAACTGAACGTGCTCTTAAAATTAATGGATATCCTCAGGAACACGGTGTCTATCGTAACAAGTAACAACATCCCAAAAATCATATCGGTGCAGATTTTTGCGACCAAATGCAATTTGTGGGTCTGCGGTGCTGGCCTCAATGCTAAATACACTATCAATAAAAAAATCTAACAGATAACAAACATGCAACTCATAAATTTTTATTAAAATATTGATTTATCTCAGCTTGAGGCACATCCCTAACAGCTAATCCATTGTGATTTGAAAGTAGACACCTCGGGAGCTCAGTAACCGGTTCCAGACTTTCTCATTCATGAGCTGCCCACGTCGTAACAGGCCAGACTGGTACAAACTGGATCTAACTCCGAAACATTTCACCCTTCGGACCTTGTAGTTGATTTCATGGACAGAATCTCTCTGCTTTGTTACCGCAATAATATAAACTGGTTTAATATCAATAGTTATAAAACAGCTCCTAAAAGAGACACAGCATGTAAATCATACAACTCGCAGAAAATAAGTACCTACTAAAACGTGAAAAACAACGCCAAGGTGCCTTGGTGGCGCCATTTAAATGTTATGTCGCTTCAAAAACACCTAAGTAAGTATAGGTGGTGCGCTACACCTACATACTCGGTTAAAATATGGCGACACAGGCCATAACATAACATAAATGAATCATGAATATTGCGTTCCGTGGTCCAAGCCAGATCCTTGTATTCATCAAAAAATTTGACTTTTTCATATAATTTTATTCTTCAGTGCAGACGAAAAACAAAAAAGTAAACATTAATTTGTTTTCTTTAGAGTAAGATTAAATAAAATGAAAGGAAAATTTGAGACTATAAAAAAACCTAAATGGATTCAAAACATAAATGACTGTAACAATAATTAGGTAATATTGTACGTAGACAGATAGCTAAATGCTTTAATTTTAATACTAAATCCAAACCCATACAGTTTTGTGGGTGTCTTGCACCGCTTAGCGGGCTTAATTAAACAACAAAACAATTAATTTCGAATACAATACATTTATCAGGACCCCAAAACAATAACAGGGCACTAAAATGTAAATCGCAAGCGAGATCGTAATCGTGTTTTACAACTGTATACAGAAACGTAGTAATGAGTTTTACGGCCATTTGAAACAATTGGGATTATTTTATCGTCGAACAAGGCCAATGTCACTATTAGTTTGAACCTTATTCATCGGCTGTTTTTTTATAAAAGGTGATAATTATCTCAGTAACGTTGAGAAAAATAGCCTTCGGTCTATCATTTGAAACCTATAATTTTGTAAACACCCATCATTCACTATGGGCTAGTTAACGTTTTTTACGGTGTTGTGAATAAAAACTGATCCGCATCGGTTGTGTAGCAAAAGGACGTAAGTGGCACACAGCGCGTTGTAAACAAAGAAGGCCTTGGCCTCGGCCGAACAATGGGGCCCACTAAATTCGATTACCTAACCGCCAGACAGGCTATTTCGCTCACGATTTTTACCATAATCGCGAGGGCCGGCTAACCGCCTCAAACCATAAAAATTCTTTTTGGCATGCCGCGAGAAAATTGGATGCAGGTTTTTTGTAAAAGATAAGACTATTAAAGTAACAATAAGTCTGAATGAGGTAACTTTTGTTCCTTGTTCTTCTTATCTAGATAAAACTATAATAACTTCATGAATTACTTCTCAAACAGCTGTTGGTTTCCCAATATATATTTTTTTATTCAAAAACAAGCAATTACGACAAGATCTTCACAAAAACGCTTTATCTAAATGATATTTTCCCACGATCCACGTTTTGTATCGTTCACTCTTAGCCGTAATAAAACTAAATGCGATCTTTTATCTCAAGGAAAATGTAATTTGTGTGATAATTGAATAAAATAACATTATGTATACATATATATAAATATACATTATGTATAATTAAAAATCAAAAATATACTTATTAAAATACTTAATAAATAAACAAACGTATTGACAATTGAGAAAAAAACGGATTGTGAGTAGGTACGAAAGATTTATTTTTAGATCATATTATTATAGCCGCTATTTCTTCCTAGTGTTTCATTTTTAATTACATAGAATTATCGGCCTAAATATTTGCATATTTTACGAAAGGGTTCAAGGATTTTACCTTCATTATAATTCTTGTGGGATCCATGACGGAAGCAGAGAAACAAAGGGACCGACAGCCAACGGATTAAATTGTAATATCTAAAATATTTCTTCGAATCAGCCAACAAACTGGAATGTTGTTTTCTAGACAAAGGAGTCACGTATATTAAGCAAGACATAATTTAAGAGCTCCTGTTGTTTTGGTTTTTGTCTATCGGTAAATATTTAAATTATATGCCGAACGTAAACTCAATTTGCCCGTGACAAGCACATAAATAGGCTATAAGAACTTTAAATGAGGATTGCAGCCTATAAACTCATAGCACCTTTCTTGGAAAAGAATGTATACAAAAATTATCAAACATCCGAAATAGTGGAGTAAAGTAACTCACTAGGTACTTTTGCACTTCACTACTTTATCTAGATAGAAATCGGTCAATTTGACAGAAATATAATATTTCAGACATGGTTAAATAAATTGGAAAATGGGTTGCGAGTTTGCGAGATGGATGAGCTCCAACAAATGGGCAATAAAAATAATTAGGCAATTACTTCAATTGTGAGCGAGGGCGTGCCTATCGGCTGACTATCTTCATTGTATGTTAAAAGAACTCAATCGAGCGTTTCGAGCTAAATTAACTTACGAGTGTTCATAACAAGGGTCAAACTCTTTCGAAGTACCTACGAATATGAACAGCGCATCTTACAAACTGACGATATTTATCTCTTTAATATTGCAATCATCATAAAAATATCTTCCCTGTTTTAATGTGAGTAGGTATCATAGTCACCACGTTTGTTAGCGTTATGACTAGAACAGTCAAGACCGAGTAAAATTGAAACTAGGAGCGCGACTAAGGCTACTGAAGTAAGAACGGTACAAAGTCAATTGTGACATGCTTTTGACTGTACAAAACACCGACGTGGTTGGTCACCACAATATGGTAGTGGTTACGATATGCACAAGGTCCCTACTGTCCATCAGCCGGATCAAGATCACTCAGTCGCCTTTTACGGCACTCACGGGAAGAGATGGGGTGATACTATTCGTAGCCTACACCACAGAATATAAAATATGTTATATAAAAGACTGATTAATATTAATTCTAATGATATTGTAATCTATATTCGCTTTTCAAGCTGAGAAATTATAAAAAAGGCTTAAATAATTTATATTTAATTCGCAAATGGGTAACAAGTTGCTTGACAGTCTGATTTAAGATCAACCTGTTGGTTATGTGTACGCGTAAATAGATCTAGAATTTATACGCGTTTTGCTTAAAATTATGTATGTTGCATGTTAACGAGTACGGTCAAGGAAAACGATCAGATACGTCAAGTCGTCAATGTTATTGATGTATCTTAGCTTACGAAACGATTATTTTGGTATCACGATATATATCTAGACTGGAATTTATTACCATTTCACTGCTTTGCTATTAAACTGACGTAGGTATAAACATTCAATTTCTTTAAATATTCAAATAACGTTGGCAACGGAACCGGTTTGTAATCTTCATTTTGTTGGGATGCTGTTGAGACGATTACGAGAAAATTGGCTGTAAATTAATACCAACAGGTTATGTAACTATAACCTGTTTATTATACGACTATAACATAGCATCTTATTGTGTAGATTACAATTCTAAGATACGGTATTTTGCTACTTGAAAGGTTTTACATTGTTTTGAATTTAAATGCAACAAACTACTTTTAGTCCGTAAATAAAGTAAAAAGGACTCGTGTTATGTGTCCAAGCTGACATTGCTCTGAAGTCACAGTCTGTTTTTAGTACGCCAATTTAAGGCGACTGTTTGTTAAATATCAACACTTCATGTTTACTTTAAATGTCACAAGCGACCAACATTTTATCCTGAATCAGAATTTAAATTAAAATGACTTTATTCGTCCTTACAAATATTCACAGCAATTGGTTCGCTCGTTAAAGTATAATATAGATTCAAAGGTTCGATTTTTTTTAAAGCTATATAAGCCTCGAATTCTGATTGTAAATGCCAACCTGACCGCAGTTGATGTCGAAATAGGATCGTCGAATTTATTTCGCTCGAAGGCGTCAAATTGCACACCTGTTGTTTTGCATCGTTACGTAAAAGGATATTATTGCATTGGCAGAAATTGAGTCGGCGTTGCAGATATAGGGAAAAAAAATAAACTACTTGAACAATATTTCTGTAAACACAATTTTATTTCTGGATTAAGGTAGGTCTTCTTCTTCGTCGTTTCCTCATGGCTGAGGGTCGTGACCACCAAAAATAGCCCTACGGGTTAGGTCTCCAGGTCTTACTTTATGATTAAGTACACCTGTACATTTTTATATGATGTAGTACTTATTTGCCGCAAATACTTGCAAGCAAAAGTAAAATCTTTTAATCATTTTATTTAATTTAGCGAGAATTTAACATGTAAACCGCATTACAAATGGAAGGGTTCCCGTGCACGAGTGCCAGTTATTTTTTTGCGTGCAGATGTATTATTTACCTATACATTTTTTTTATAGTTAGAAATATCGAATAGGTAGGTATTTATTTATTTTGTCAAATATTTAAAATTAAGCCATTTGTCGCTTACAACAGTTAAACTTGTCACTTGATATTTCCAAGAACTTCCCGTAAAAAGGGAATAAAATAAATTTAAGTAGTTTTTACTTTACTTAAACGACAAGATAAGTACAATAATTTTCTCATCATCAGTCCGCGCAAGCGCGACCACTGATTATTGAATCGCTCGAGAACAGATGTTTTGCTCTTTGCCTGCTAATGACTTGATTAGCTCACGGAGTGCACGCGAACTAAAGTATGGATTTTATTTCACTCTATACATACATTTAAGTAAACAGAAAGATTACGTAATACGTACTATATTAGCTATCTATCTATACTTTTTTTATATTAGAGCATCTAAAGCCGCTATCACACCTTCCTTAATTCAGAAACTAATGCGGCATTAATTTGCTCATTGAAGTAAGAATATTGGAATAAACAGGACCAAGCCGCCCATCAATGTATGCCGAATTAGTCTAGGAAGGTGTGATTGTGGCTTAAGACTTACTTACATTTAGATAGATTTTCTACATTTGATTAAATAATAATATCTTTATTAGCAGCCTATTAAATGTCAAATTCTGAACAAAAGCCTCTTTATAGGTAAAAGGAAGTTTAGACACACGCGGGGGTTAGTTTACTATTATCTAATCTGTGCGCGGAGTAGAAAGAGACAGGTTTCCGAAAACCGAAAAGGCATGATGATCATTCAACTAAACTAAACAACTTTTATAGTGAGTAACCTTTAAAGAAATAAAAAAACACTGGACGTTCCATACAAGGTTACAATTTATAAGGAAATGCGATTTTTACACCATATTTGACACCATGTTAGTTACTCATGTTGTAGACAGACCGTTAACACTTTGATGTTTGGTTTAATTAAACTTCGGTCAAGTTTAGATTTAAGCTCAAGTCAGACAGAGGTGGTATGATTGCGAAAGCGGTCCGGGGCGGTTTGGCGGGAACAAAATACCGCGCCGCGAGCGCTTTTCAACGTGACGGGTACATAATAACTCATACTTTACAAAAAATACCGGCCCCGGAACGCTTCCGCTACCGCCTGTGTGACGCGGGCTTTAGGTTAACCCCTGTGTCCTCCTTTGACTGCTTTTTTGTATGGGTCAGAAGGGTTTAGCACCAAAATTCAGTTTAGTAAGTACGATAGTCCCCGTGTGAGGCCGGCAACGAATTATACCAACCCATCTAAGAGATTATGAACTGGAGGACGGGCAGCAGCGTCCTCCGGTGTATCCTACCGACTTACATACTGCGGTCGCCAATAACCGCGGTCCATGGCGCCAGCCGCAACGCTAACAACGTGGTGACTGTATGTTACTTCCTCTCCTAAATTTACCACGCGATTTAGGTGGTACGCTGGAGGGAGCTCCCTGTCCTGTAGTGGACGTTTCATAGGATGTCATGTTGAAAGGTTGATAGGTTATATAGTTAGCTATCTCGCACCTAAGTATTTACCAAAAATTTTGTTGAATATACCGCTTTAATAACTTAGTAATCATAAAAACCAAGTGAGCCGCCAACTTGACTACAGGATGGCAAGTTGAAAAATATTTTTTTTTACACTTCCTGGGTTAGGAATAGGATAAATCTACAAAGTAGAAAATCGCCAAATTTCACAACCACAGGCGGGATTCGAACCTGCGTCTTTTCCGTCAGTACCGGAGACGCTTTACCAACTAGGTTCGAATCCTGCATGTGGTTGAGAAATTCTTCGATTTTCTACTTTGTTGATTTTGGATGCTGAATAAATGGTTTCCAGATTGAAGTCGCAGGCAACAGCTCATAGATAAATAAGTAGGCAAGTAATTACGGGTAATTTACTTTGAGCTGCGCCCTCTGCTGGCTCACAGTGGAATGACTAATGGGTCAAATGAGATGCTGATTAAAGATTGTGCAACTCGCCTTATTTGCCTGCATAAATAAATTGTGCTATCTTCACGATAATAGTTGTATACTTTTGTACCTTTTTATTACCTACCTAATAAAGGGTGTAAGAATTTTTTACGCACTATTTTAGCATGTTACTTTGACCATGAAACTGAACAATTTATCGCGAACATTTTTCTAAATATGAAAAAAATACCATATTACTTGTCCCATACAAAATGTGCTATCAATCAGCTTCAGCCAGTCTATGGAAAGTTGAAATATTTTTTTCGTATTTCGATCCTTCTGAAAAGTTGTTGTTTTATGGGCAAAGTAACTAACTACTAGGACTAAAAAGTACTAAAAATAGTTTTAAGAATTTTTTACACCCTGTATTTCAGTAGGTACTAGGTCTTCTTATTCAAAGACATAAGTCCAGATTTTTACATTTCAATCTAGATCTACAATCGCACGATCCAGGGTTAAGTACCAACTTATCTTAACTTAGATAACTGTTGTTTTACTATCATTTTTATAATTTGACAAATTGTAGTAATTAGTGTATCTTTTTAAATCAAGCTGTCCATAGAGAAAGTTTGATTTTCTATCTTAAGGAATGATCACACCTAGCTGAATTCAAAGACTAATTCGGCATACATTGCTGGGAGGCTTGGTTATGTTAATTGCAATATCTTACTTCAACGAGCAATGTATGCCGAATTAGTCTTTGAATTCAGCCAGGTGTGATCATTCCCTTATACTTATACACCAAACAATAAGAATGTAAACAGCCAAGTAGGTATCTATCTACTAGTATGTACTATGTTATTATAACCTGAGAACACCGAAGTTACAATAACTTGCCTACATATTTGCATAATCAAAACAAGCTGTTAGAGATAACTTAGAATAAACATAACTAACTTATGTACATATAAATAAAGGATTGCATTTCGAACATTATTTAAGTGTTTGCAAACTATTTATTTATAACTTACCACCTATTTGAATCAGCTTAAGCCACGATCACACCTTCCTGAATTCAAAGAATAATTCGGCATGCATTGGTGGGAGGCTTGGTTATGTTAATTGCAATATCCTTACTTCAACTAGCAATGTATGCTGAATTAGTTTAAAAAATACAGGGTGTAAAAAAAGTACGATGATCTTTCTAAAGGGGTGATTACACATCACTAATATACCTATGGTAAAAAAATACTTTTTTTATTTTGAGTGATCGATCATGAAATTTTATTTTCCTTCGAATTACATAACATTAATTTGTCGTGGAGAACTTTGTGGGAGGCCTATGTCTAGCAGTGGAAGTATTTCGGCTGATATCATTATGATAATAAAATAGGTAAGTGATTTTTAATGACGCATGTATCAACCAATTCTGGTTTTTGTTGCGTTGTCTTTGTTAATCAATTAAGTGTGTATAATATTTTGGACCCTTTAAATACCTTTCCTTCCGCGCAAGTTCGTTACATCGTTGACCTCATCTCTGTCCTCAGGCCTGGATCGAGGTCAAGAGCACAGAGGACAGTAAAAAAATAATAATAACTATTATCTCTACGCAAATGTTGAGATAAGATGGCCTTAAATATCCTGATTATATTGAACCATTCATTAAATACGCTAAACAAGGCTTAGGTTGAGGTAGGTAGGTACACTATGCAAGGCAGTAACCATCTAATGTTGATAAACAATGATTAAATTCACGCGTTTCCTATTGTACTCTACCAAGTGCACCGTATCAAAAGTGGCGATAAAAATGAACTTCGCGATAGAAATGTACAGAAATTTCTAGATAAGGCTAGATTTAACCTAGACTAAGTTAGGGTAGGTAAAGACTGTTTACGATAGGAAGTTATAGTTTGAAAACGTGATCGTTTCATGGGCATTGTAGTAATTGTAGTAACGGATACACATACATACCTACTTCTATAGGTTTTTTTTATCGTTTGTGATTCACTATTGAAATATTTCCTATACTGCATCTATTCTGCTGAACTGCAAATTCCTATTTCTGTTTTTATCATTACCTATCATAATATCCCACAAACGAAACGCCCACTACAAGAAAGGGAGTTTCTTCCAGTATTCCAGAAAAAACGCGTGATACTTTGTGATGTGGCGTTGGCGAAGTATGAAGGAAACCTGGACAGAAATGGTGTCAAACGAAATAAAATGGTACTCTGAATGGTTAAAGAAAAGAGAACTACATACAAACTATAGAGAACCGGAGAGGAAATATGATTGGCCACCTGATACGACACGATTCGTTTATTAAGAACATCATAGAAGGGAAAATTGAGGGAAAACGAGGAAGGGGCCGACCGAGGAGAAGTTTTATGGAACAAATCAAAGAGAAAGTACAAGTTGAGTCATATCAGGAGGTGAAGAAACTGGAGGAAACAAGGCAACATTGGCGATTACTCCACCGACAAGAGGACGGCTCTTAAGTTCAGAGAGAGGGAGAGAGAATGCAGTAGATAAGTATTCAAAAGTGCAGCGATTAAATAGTGTTTGTCAAAATGTCTAACATTGCCTTGCACTCACCGTCAGCATGCATCAACTAAGAATGTTTACGAAAACATGCATCCGTAGCGCATGCATCGACCATGCAAGTGGAGACTGGCTTCTAAACATATAAATAGATCCCTATTATGTCACTCTTTCATGGATATGAAGTAGTAAACAACATACTCAGTTTCAGTTGAGAATGGTCAGTGACGAGACATATAAAGCGTAAGCGGCCCTACATAAAGCAACTATGTAGTTTATGTTATTTTTGTATGAGTTCCGTTGACGTGGAACTGCGCAGTTTCATTACCATAACTATAGGCCATACTAAGGGACTGATCACACCTGGCTGAATTCAAAGACTAATTCGGCATACATTTCTCGTTGAAGTAAGGATATTACAATTAACATAACCAAGCCTCCCAGCAATGTATGCCGAATTAGTCTTTGAATTCAGCTAGGTGTGATCACTCCTTTAGACAGACGAAAAGAGTATCGAAGAAAAAAACGTCGAAGTTCTTTCTCTTTTAAAAATATGTTTCTTTTAGTGAAGTCCAAAAGTCCAGCAAAGATTATTGTCTGGCTGGTTGCATTCCACTTTCAAGCCAGATAACAATGAATCGCAAGTATAGGAACCTGTCCGTTGACCAAATCATCGGGAAAATGTTTAACTACAACCAAACCTAAAAAGAAACATCCTGCTAGAGAGGACAATATTAGAAGGCACAAAACTTCGTAGTAGAAGACTGAAGAGTCAGTCTTGGATGGACCTGTTGGAACTGCCAGCATACTCAAAGGTCCTTTCAAGATATTATGCGTTTCAAATCAGAATAGGACTACGACTACATTTGCGGCCGCAATTATTATGAAGTTGTAGCTGGCAAACTATTTATTCAGTTTCGATTAAGTTTTGCACAATCACTGGGAGCTACTGTGAAGTGAGCCATAAATGAGTCCTATTCTCATTTAAAACGGATAGTCGGATAGTACATAACGCATACACATTTTTGATAATCAGACGGCACCTGATGATCTGAGGACGGCATCAATTATTGTAGGTCACGATCCTTAAAATTTACTGAACGACTAGAAAAGACTTCATATAAGGGTAGTTATAACATGCTATGTGCTACACTGAGGAAACAATTTCCACCGCTCAAAAGATTTCGTCCGCACATGTGCAGTTGCAAAACACCTATAGCACACGACACATATCGACAAAGTAGGCACTCATGTGCGTCGTAAAATTTTGTTATGTAATTACTGGAAAATTCTACGATTCCTGACCGTGAAGTAAACATGCGTTGGGGTAGGTTTAACTGATTATGGAGTTGGCTATTGGTAAGTTATACGTGCAGTGAGGATCAACAAGTCTATGCATACACTTCCGGACAATAAAGTGAACGACTTTTATAACTCAGCTCAGACATTTTTAGTGCGAACTGAGATACTTATTGTACTGGTTAGTGTCAATCGGGATTCAAGTGATAAAAGAAGGTAGTGGCGTAAAACATATAGCGACTAAAATTTTGATAGGAATGCTGAGATGGTTTGGTCATGTAGATAAGATGAATGAAATCTACAAGGGTGAAAGGTGATGTGATATATGACATTAGGGGAAGACTTAGGAGAGCGTTTCAGCAACAACACGCTCTGGACATGTAGGACGTTCTAAATAAAGGGCAGAAAAAGAGTAAAGGAGTGATCACACCTAGCTGAATTCAAAGACTAATTTGGCATACATTGCTCGTTGAAGTAAGGATATTGCAATTAATATTACCAAGCTTCCCAGCAATGTATGCCGAATTAGTCTTTGAATTCAGCTAGGTGTGATCAATCCTTAAACTGACAAGTGTGTGTGTATGAAAGGAGAAGCGAGGGAAGTTTGCGAAGTGTTTGATTGAAACGGGTATATTTATGTATTCAATTTTGTTACCTGCATACTGTACTTTATCAGACATTTCTATTGTGACATTATTCATGATTACTACCGTCCTTAATATACATTCGCCTTGGTCTTTGTATGTGTTATTAGAATGGAAATGAAAATTCACACTATAATTTCTTATTTAGTTTCATATCTATACTTTTATATTGTAATCAAATCACATTTGCTTTTAGCCGCGAAATATTATTGATTTGGAGGATCTGTTGCTTTTCATACCGCAAAACCGATTTTGATGTAATTTGGTAAAGAAACTTGAAACTACGTGACGAACGCCAAAAAACAGACCTACTCAGGGTCAAAGTGTTTCCACGTTGATGTCAGGTTTGTAACAGATTTAAGGATGTGATTTGTTGTCTACCACTACGGCAACGAGGCGTGATGTTTTTTTAAGCCGCAATCACACGTTACTAAATTCAAAGACTAATTCGCCATACATTCCTGGGAGACTTGGTCTTGTTAATTACAATATCCTTACTTCAACCAGCAATGTATGCCGACTTAGTTTTATGAATTAAGGAAGGTGTGATAGCTGCTTTAGTCCCACTCACGTCCCACTGCTATGTAGGTAGACTAGACTTTTTTGTGTGGCGGGCGTGATGTTTGTGTGTGTGTCTGTGTGTTTATTAATTCACGTATTCAGAGCACTTAGCAGTTGTCACAGAGAACTGGATTGCATTAACTGCGCTCTGCTGGGAATGACGTCTGCGTGGATTTATAGACGCAATTATTATTTAATCTATGACCTGTCTGACGACTCCGTATCAAGTACTGCCTGCTAAATGTTTCTACAACTTAGCACAGTTTGTAAATTCTAGAGAATCTACAACAGGCACGCAAAGAATATAATTTTAATTCATTTCTACTGACGGTCACCCATCAAGGTTAAGACCACTCACTGCCAATGTTTGGTCGTTCATATTGCTGTTGGTCAGCATATTGCACGATGAATCACTTGACTGTCCGACAAAGAAATTCCGCTTCGGAACGATCCGCGACGGATCTTTTCGTGAAGTCTAAAATAATAGAAGAAATGGAAGGTTATATCACTAGTGACATTTGCTTCGTGGATCGTCCGACGCGGAAAGTCCTCTCTAGTGTGTATTACTTGATGGAAAGCTTAATCGCGAATCGTTCCGATGCGGAATTTCGGCCGGTGTGTCGATACACTTAGACGGTAGGCATGATCAATCCTTTCTTATAAAACAACTAGCTGAAACTCGAAAATTTGTGTACCTTGGCACTTACCATGTTCATTCTATATGTGTGTTAGACGAAAATGAGACTATACATACTATACTACTACTTACTACTATATACTACTGTATACTTTTGAAGGTGGTAGGGCTTTTGTGCAAAGTTCGTCTGGGTAAGGACAACCCCCTTGCCTATTTCGGCCGTAAAATAGCAGTGACTGCACTGCTGTGTTTCAGTTTGAAGGGTGAGGGAGCCAGCGAAATTACCGGCACACGAGACACACCATCTTAGTTTTCAGGGTGGGTAACGTGCTTTGCTGTCTTATTAGTGTCAAGTTATGCCACTAATAAGACAGCGGGCTTCATGAGCGATGGTGACCACTTTCCATCAGGTCGCCTACCTGCTCGTTTGCTCACTTGTCACACAAAAAAAAAATGCCTCCAATCCAAATGAATCAGACGTAAAAAGACCCTTAGAATAGAAGATTTATTCTTAATTCTCGCAAAATTTACGATTGAACAAATTTTAGCACTGAATCGAAGTGCAGCCATAAATTCTTGCGGAGAACGGTCAATCACAGAGATTGGCGTCCTTTGAGAAACTACTCACGAAGATGGAAAATAAAAGCTGACTGGATTCCTATTTTTATGTTAACTAATTAATTGATGCGCGCGAAGACCTATCAATAACCTAAGGCGAACACAGAACTATATGCGTAATCTATAGTATATCTGTGAAGGCGAAGGTCAGACAAAAGCGGTGCGCCGCGTCATTTTCATACATTTTGTATGCAAGTGCGTGTGGAGCGGTGAACAGCATTTGTATACAAAATGTATGAAGAGGAGCAGAGAAACCTGCGTGCAGCACCTCTTCTGTCTGGCCTTCGCCTAAGGGTAGCACATTTATTTATGTACTAACAAGTTGTATGAAACGAATTAGTTCATACAAAAAAAAACAGCCTAAAAATACAGCCTTTTGAAGATGGTAGGGCTTTTGTGCAGTCTGTCTTGGGAAGTCCCCCCTTACCTACTTCTGCCGTAAAGCAATAGTGTCTGCACTGCTGTGTTTCGGTTTAAACTTTAAACCGAATTCTTAGGGTAAAATTACGGGTACCACACATTCTGTCTTAGTTTTCAGGGTGGATATCGTACATTTGATGTCGAAAGTATAACCAAAAAAGTGATGTACAAAGAAAATATTCCCTAGATTTATATCACATTAAATACCACATTTACTGGCTTAGCGTGGTTTATCTTGAGTCGCATCCACACTGTCGGTGAGAAGTTTCGCAAGAATACAAAACGTAAAGAGCGCTCCACATTCACGCGAGAATCTGGCGAAAAAGCGAGGGAAACAAAAGAAACGTGAATGTGGAGACGATTCACATATTCTTCTCATCTTCTCGCATTGTTCGCCGAATTTTGTTGTTTTTAGGGTTCCGTACCTCAAAAGAAAAAAACGGAACCCTTATAGGATCACTTTGTTGTCCGTCTGTCTGTTTGTCAAGACCCTTTATGTCACGAACGGGTAGAGTTATCAGGTTGAAATTAATACCACATATTAGGATCCATTAACCACACAATATCTGAAAATTTAAATTTTTTACAACAACGCAATCAAAAGATATGGCATTTTATGTCCTCATCTCCATACATTTATTCAAAAATGCAAAACCTACAGGGTACTTCCCGTTGACCTAAAATTATGAAATTTGGCAAGAAGCTAGGTCTCACAGTACAAATAATGGGAAAAGTCTGAAATCATTAAATATTACAACTTTTCTCACAACTAATGGTAACCAATTGTGGTGAGCTCCCGTTTCAAGAACATTCATATAAGAGAGGGGTCAAGTTGGATGGTCGCTCAGGCGATTTTTGTTTTAGTTCTATTTAAAAACAGGAACACTTACAAACTTGAAAATTGGTATGTTTATAGTGCATAAGCTATAAAATAACAACAAATAATAAAATTTGGTCAAGCGCGTGTCGGACTCAAAAAATCTAGCACATTAACTTACTGAAATTTCAACTAATACAATTATGTTTATGTGGTGGTACGGAACCCTCAGTGCGCGAGTCCGACTCGCACTTGGCCGGTTTTTTTGAATGTCGCGAGATTCTTGCGTAAATATGGGGCGGAGAAGATCATCGCCGGGATTCTCGACGAGGACCTCGCGTGAAGTGTGGAGCGGAATATACAGACTATCGTCGTAATGTTCTGACAGTTTCTTCCATCTTCTACATTTCTCGAGACGAGACCGGCGAGAACTAACCACATTCACGCTCTTGGCTTACCTTTTATTAGGGTTTAGAACAGGAAGCAAATCACCAAGGTGTAGTACCCCTAAAGACGCAAACGATGCATTTTGTTTTTACAAATACATACTGCATTCAAATTTCGATCTATCCTAGAAACAAACACTGCATGATTTACTCATAGGAGTCACGATCATATAAAGCCTTTAAGACTTAGACATCGTAAACAGACTTCTGTGAATGAAATATTGCCCGATATGCTACTCTGGTTCAAACTGGTTTAGGGTTACAGAAGAGCTTACACTAAGAAAGCACAACGAATACTCATATCGAATAGACCAAAAGGAACTTTTCTATGACGTTTCAATAGGTGGCACACTCATCTCTGTTGGTAATATCTTTATTTGTGGCTTTGTAAAAAAAAATATCTTTTTAGAAGAAAATATATTACAGACATAATTATGACGATTAAACCGACTTGATCATTTTCATACTGGGTTTCCATTTTTAGTGTAGGCAACGAAGCAGTTGACCCCCAACATAAATTTCTCAGGCAGATTTTATTTGACAGGATGATAAAGAATCGTGAATTAAATTTAAATTCAAATAATCCAAAAAAAAATTACAAAAAAAATTTTTCGTACATTTCTTGTAATTTTTGTATGGAAAAATTCAAAGTACCGGTTTTTTTTGGATTTTTTTATAGAAGGTTTGTCTCATGTAGTGTAATATCCAGCAAAGTTTCATCGACTGAGAATTTAATGCGGGGGTCTTCATACAACGATCCGCTTCGTTGCCTAGACTTTTTCCTAACGATGCTGCACAACACTCTCTGTTTTATGCTTGCAAAGATAAAATGAAACATTGCATATCGTATTTGGAAACGATTTATTCGACAGTTATCTATTTCTGTCGTTGTTTTGTATGACATTTTAGAGCAACAATGAACACAGTTCGACTGCACCAATGAACTTTGCTTAAGCGTGCAGCCATGAACCACGGTTTTCCCAGTTAGTAATAAAATGACGTTCTAATAATGCAAGAAATTCTATCATAGGTTTGTTGTACGATAATCTCTACTAAGTAGGTATTAAAAAATTTAAGATTTTCATATTTCTAAAAAAATATCACATCGATTACCTATGGTATTTTAATGCACCTGAATCCAAATCACTGATTTTAAGACGATTTTTTAATATGTTTCTTTATTTGTTTGAGCATCACGCGAACGCTACTGAACCGATTTTAATAAAACTTTCTTTGTTTGATAGCTAACAGTTTGACTGAAATACTAGTATGTATTTACAATCATTTAACATGAAGTCGCGGGCAAAAGCCAGTATTCTATACCTAATAAATAAATAAATGAAAAATAAAAAAAATAATTTATTTCAGGCACAGAAACAGACCCATTATAGTACATTAAAATGCAAGTGCGCTATTTTGGATATTACAGCCGAGGCTCAGAAATTGCAGCCCGAGCCGCAGGCGAGGGCGTAATGGAGCCGAGGGTGTAATTACCAACGCGCACGAGCTTTTTACGACGTTTTTCAACACATTTGCGAATAAAAACAAATCAAATTGGATACCTTTAAAATACTAAACTTTGCTAACCTTACGTCCACCGGAACATTTTGTCGGCTGCATATGTTCATGCTTCCCTTTAATTTTACCAAATTTTAAAATTGTATTTCGTGTATGAGTATTTTAGACGGTTCAGGATCAGTTTTTTATATGTAGAAGTCGACACTATTAGAAATAATTACAATAATAAACACGACAAATATTTGTAAAATGGCGCGCATTCTTTCTTTTTCAGCGGTCACAGATTATACGTCGCGTGAGGAGCCCCCAAAACATTACCATTTATCTTACACCATCAATCTTTTATCAATTATTAGTCAATCTAGTAACCAAGCTATAAAAAAAAGTTATTGTCACTCGGTACCCAAACATCCTATTCCATTTACCTTGAAATAAATTCACAGATAAATTATCAAAAATTGAATATCTTGTTACGTAAATGACAAATTCATTGTTAATTAGTTAATTCTTTATTTCTCAAAATAACAATTAAGTCTTAATCTTAAACAAGTTATAATTAAAATACAAAAATGTATTTGTTAGTCAAACAAACCGCCCCTTGACGTTCCTGGTGCAAAAGTGCCCATAATGCTCGCGGTATTACCACGTTGAATGGTTTAATTTTAAGCCACGTTGAATTAGTTAATTACTATAAATAATTTCATAAAATCAACATTCATTTATGATATTTTCTCGAAGTCAGCTTGAAAATTTTAGTAACATAATAAGCATAAACTCCTTGCTCCTAGCCGATTTAAAAAAATAAAAAATAAAACACTAGTTAAGTAATATTATGACAAAAACACGCGTGTTTAATGAGCTGGATTATGGACCTTAATACAGTGCAAATAGAGCTGTTTTATGAGCAAATGTGTTGAAAAAATAATTACATTGTAATTTGTCAACATAAATTAAAATTAAAACATAGTAGGTATACTACACTGGATTCGCCTTTAACGACTATAATTGGAAAGGGAGGTCCCATTCTGCCAGGAACCGCAAAATTTAGGTTTATTAGTAGTGTGTTTTTATCAAAATATTGTAACTCCACAACAATCCATTTCAGAATATATTAGTTGCCAACGGTTGCCAAGAATTTTGATTCACAACGTGAATTAAAAAATTGACGTCAACTTCTGTCAATTAACACTCACGCAGGCATAGATATCGGCAAATAATGCATCTTCGAAAGTGTATTCGAATTTCCAAGTCGAGGCATGCAATGAACGAAAGTAGTGTTAGTCGGCACGGCAACGTCGCGTTCCCCTTATATTTAGCTCTGAAACATAAAGCTTCGTTTACAAATTTAATTGCATCGTCGATCGCCTGCCGCGCCGCGACGCAACGCAAATAGCTATGCTACTCCTCGTCCCTGAACCCGAACTTTCTCTCGCTGCAGTTTACAGGTTTATTTAAGTCGTTTTTGAAACAGACACGACTTCTCATTTGTTTTGAGGCCAGTAATGGATGACTACGCGGCGCCGTTCCATATATTCGTACGATCCGCCAATTTGTGTTTTGCAACAAACACTTTTTATTGCAACACACAGCTGCCGTTGCTTGTATCAGCTATTTCAAACTAGAAGTGGCCAAAGTTGCATCCAAAGCTGACGCATACATATTACAGAGATGGCCAGCCCGTCTGGCGAACGCAGAACTTCCAAGAGTCATTTTGAGAATTAATGGGTAAATTATGCATAGTTCGCTCTGAATTGTCGTCGCTTCGCCGCTCGACTGCGTAATGAACTTAACTGCAGCGTTGACCATGTACGTGGGGTGACGATAAAATGTGTTCAATTATAATCTGTATAGGAGGCCACGTTGGAAACAGGATTCACGAACATGCGAACATAATTCACGTTAAAGAATCCAGACAAGCGAATACATAATTTAGTGAAACTTGAAAGCCAAGACGAGAACTGAGAGCGTGCAAACGCTTTTAATGTTTTCGAGTAAAGTGCATCTGAGGTTCTGAGGGTTGCATCGATCATTTTGCGGCGACATTATCGCGTGAAACTGAACGCGAGCGCGAGGGGACGGATTGTTGTGTGGAGTATTAAATCGGGACACGGTGCGTGCCCACACGGCCGGCACACGAACCACACAATGCACAGTGTACGCGTAAATACATCTTCGCCCGACTCCGCTGTGCATAATCACGGAAATTTGCAAGTAAAATGACGCGACACGACACTTTTTAAGTTTTGCCAATGTAAAAACGTCGCATTGTCTCAAACGAGCGAAGTTTTTGAAGGTAGGTTATTGTTGTCCAAAATTGATACAAGGTCAGAAACGTGTTCGTGACGGTATAAAAAAGATGCGTAGAAGGGTGTACCCACTTTTGGTGCATCGCCGGGCATGCGCGGTTGCGTCGCTCACGCCCCAAAAACTGCACTAACAACTGTACAGCCTGAGAACGGAAATAGCTCTTACCGAAGGGAAAATGCAGCAGACAATTGTAACCGCTTTACGTTAATTTACGACATTTATTATAAATAAGACAGTAATAAACCTCATTTCTTGGTTATATGAGCGTTTACTGAGACGTCGATAAAATGGTGTAGCAGTTTTAGACGCTAAAGTCATTAAAGGCGGTGGAAATAGTGCAACGGTGAGGAAAGCAGTAACGATATTATATCGCAACGTCGAGGAAATATTATCAGGATTCACTTGTTAGGTAAAGCTGAAGTACTGAAGCTTAAAGGCAGTATTTAAACTGCTGAACATGACTACACTGACTCAACACTTAGAATCTTCATGACAAAAAAACTGTAGTTGTCATTCACCTCATACAGCAGCTATGACAAGATAATTAAAAGAAGGGTCGGGAGTCTCGTGTAATGATAGTATTATTTTATTTCGAGGGAAAATTTTGAACAGGACATTTTTTTCGAAAGCAAAGCATCAAAGATATTATTTCGTAATTTATTCTTTTGTGAGCCCATTTTTAAAATAACCGGGATGGTCTCCCAGACTAAAGCTAGATGCAAATGAGACACAAATTGGACCACAGCAATCTTAACAAGAAATACGGTCAGTGATACCCTTTCTGGCCCCCCCTCGTCTAGTTCACGCGCCACTGACGACTGACTCAGTGGTCGCGCCTCAGACATTATATTTAAGGCGGCGATATACACAAAACAAAAATAATAATAAATAATAAAATAAGACAAAATGATAATTATCCTTGTGGTACTAGCTGAATGTCTTTCCGTGGGTGTCGTAAAGGCGACTGTGGGCTCTTGAGGATGAGGATCAGAGTCCTTTTGCAAATTAATGATAGATAACTTCGGTCTTTAGATGACTATATCAATGACATGGTATGGTATGGTGCTCTGATATTCCAGCGAAACACAAGAAACACATTGTAAAAAGCAGACTCTCAAAGTACGCCGTGCTGCAGTGGTTTCTTGCCGTTTCTTTTACGCTGCCAAAGGACGATCCGAAACGGCGTACTCTCTCTATTTGCATTGTATTCTGCATGACATTCAATAAGTATTCTGTAAAGAATCTACATTGAATAAAATTATCTGAATCTTGTCAGTCGCAAAGCTAACAGGCGTGTTGACTATGTTCATTCTGCCCAAAAAATAACTTTTTTTAATTTTCGCTGTTACATTATGGAGGAAGCTCTAGGAGCGGTAGACGTCGAATGGGATATTACGATGATGAGGGAAGAAAAATAAAGGACTTATTGCAGTCGGGTCGAGAAATCTAGATTAGATTACTAATAGTCTACTGCAGTTTGCCGAGACTAAGAACTTGAACTATAAAAGCAACTATTTGATACAGAGGCCAGCAATAAACTGACAATTTAAATACTAATAAAGGGACATAACACTACAATACTTCATACAAGATATCCTTGCGATACCCATAAATATAGGATTAAAACGCCATAAATAAATCGTAATGTCTGAACGTTTAATTAAAATCGTAAACGTAAACAAGACTGGCGTCTCACGATTCCCAAACGAGATGGTTACGGTTGGTTTATAGTAAGTAAGACCTTGAGTTGGGGCGGGCGATCTGGCAACGGGTAACATTTCCGTTTTTGAATGGAATGTATTTTATTGTCTATAGCTTTTCAACCTTCGCAAGATATAGAAAACAAGATATAAACAAGAAATCTGCAAGAATCTGCTACTTTTTCATAACAGTCTCAGAAAAATATTGAAATATTGAGATTGAAGCGTTGGTCAAGGAATAAACCAACAGAATTTGAAATCCTTAAAAGAAAGTAGGTACTGCGACTTAGGACACTCTATCTATTGGTTCGCTTTGGTGTAAGATCATTTCGAGACGAGCATCGCTCAAAGTAAAGATATTCGGTGTTGCCGCTTCGAGCTGCGTCATCGCCTTAACATTCTCGTGTTTGCTCTGTGGGCCCGTCTCAAGGTCACAACGAACGTGTTACGACTGTTTTTTATTAGGCAAAAAACTTACTATAATACCCTAACAGCTTCCTGAAGAAATTAATCATAACAGACCAAAGCGTTCTGAAGATTTCGCAATCTGTGGAGTCTTATAATATACGGGGTGACTCATTTATAAGTGGTCTATAAAATAAATAAGAAGTGGGCATGTTAACAACTCATATGAAAAACATTAATTTAGGTAGGTTATTCCTTTGCGCTAAACTAAATAAATCATTACTATTTGAACTTCACTGTTCAATTCGAAAATTGGTAAGAAGGAAAGAAATCTTGTAAGAAACATGCAATTGGTAATTTTCTATCTTACCGCAGTCCACGGTGGACTGTGACGTTTTGTAAAAAAAAAATTGTTAACAAAACTTCAAGCTCTTTCGTGAACTCTATTACTTAAAGTGTATGTGTTTTTTTGTGGTCACGATGCCCTATAATTATCGAACACTGATCTTAGGACCACTTTATATAATAATAATAAATTCATCTATTAAAGACATCAGTGGTCCATTTGTTAGTAAATACAGACAATCTTCAAAACTAGAGGATTAAAATACATATAAAGTCAAATAAATTCATGGAATTGAATCAAATTAAATTACTTTCAGAATAGGTATACAATAATCAGCAATTTAAACAGGCCACCCTGTATAATAGTTGCGCTGGAGTGCTTAAATCTCAAAATACGACAAAAAATCATGACACGCCTACTGATCAGTTCTTTGAGAATTATCAAACCAGTTCTAACTGTGATTAAAGATAATAAATTAGCAAGTTTATTACAGGTATTACACAACTTATTGCTTTTTTAGGGTTCCGTAGTCAACAAGGAACCCTTATAGTTTCGTCATGTCCATCTGTCTGTCTGTCTTTCCGCGGCTTAGCTTAGAGGCCCTTGGTACTAGAAAGCTGTAATTTAGTACGGATACGAGTATATACATTTTGTTTACGCCGAAAAAGTGGTAAAATAAAATGTTGAATAAAAAAAAATTAGGGTAGGTAGGTACCTCCAGTGAATTTAAAAAAAAAAAGATCTTTTTTCAAAAAAAATATATCAGAACTATGTAGGGTTCACAGGTGAACAGGTAATGAACTGTAACTAAAAAACCTGCCAAGTGCGAGTCGGACTCGCGCTCCGAGGGTTCCGTACCACCACATAATCATAATTGTATTAGTTGAAATTTCAGTAAGTTACTGTGCTAAATTTTTTGAGTCCGACACGCGATTGACCAGATTTTATTATTTGTTGTTATTAAGTAGCTTATTCACTATAAACGTACCAGTTTTCACGTTTGTAAGTGTTCCCGTTTTTAAGATAGAGTAAAACAAAAATCGCCTAAAAACAGGTCATTGGTATGGGCGCCCCCCTTAATTTATTACTTTTTTAATTTTTAGTATTTGTTGTTATAGCGGCAACTGATATACACAATTTGTGAAAATTTCAAATTTCTACCTATTACGGTTCATGAGATACAGCCCGCTGACAGACATACAGACAGACATCGGAGGCATATCGATAGGGTCCCGTTTTTCACCCTTTGGGTACGGAACCCTAAAAACAAGATATAATAAAAATTGCAATAGCAATCAGGCGCTAGGACCTCGCCGAGGTAAATTTGCGATAAAAAATCTACGGAGCCCTATTCTGCGCGTGGCTCGACACGCACTTGGCCGCTTTTTAAACTGTAATGATTAGATTTAATAAATCTGTTTGGTCTCTTGGATTGAAATGTCAAAAGGCAACTTTAAATATTTACATTAATAATTGAACAATTTCGTAGCTGTTTTTGTTTTAATTTAAAAGTCATTTATAAATTGACTGTTATCATTTAAGGTAGCTACAATACAATGCTTCTATCGAATAAAGAAAAAGCGGCCAAGAGCGTGTCGAACTTCGCACAATTAGGGTTCCGTAGCAGTGGCGTGCCGGCCGCTTGAATCCCTTAATAGATAAAGTAAGGGAATTTCAAATAAAAAATATATTGGTTATTGTTACTGAAATATACATAATAATAAACATTATCACTAAATTTCAAGTTCATAATGGCAAGTAAAAACATTCTTCTAACAAAGTTTTATAAAAAAGGCTGTCTTTGGTGGCTTCTCATTCCTTTGTATGTCAATATTTTTTAACACAAAAAATATAGCAAATGGTGTAGATCAAAATTTTTATTCGCACACCCCTTTAGCTGGTATGGGAGCCCCTAAAACATTTGAATTTTTTTTTTGACAATTTGTATGGCTTTCGGTCAATAAGATGGGTCTGTCCCACTATTTCCATGGAAATGTAAAATGGAAATAGTGGCACTTAGGTTTTTTTGATGCTTTACACTGTGATTAAGCTGATAGAGTTAAAAAAAAAACCGGCCAAGTGCGAGTCGGACTCGCGCACTGAGGGTTCCGTACCACCACATAATCATAATTGTATTAGTTGAAATTTCAGTAGGTTAATGTGCTAGATTTTTTGAGTCCGACACGCGCTTGTCCAAATATTATTATTTTTTGTTATTTTATAGCTTATGAACTATAAACATACCAATGTTCAAGTTTGTAAGTGTTTCCGTTTTTAAAATAGAACTAAAACAAAAATAGCCTCCGCGACCATCCAACTTGACCCCTCTCTTATATGAATGTTCTTGAAACGGGAGCTCACCACAATTGGTTACCATTAGTTGTGAGTAAAGTTGTAATATTTAATAATTTCAGACTTTTCCCTTTATTTGTACTGTGAGACCTAGCTTCTTGCCAAACGGGAAGTACCCTGTAGGTTTTGGTTTTTTGCATAAATGTATGGAGATGAGGACATAAAAAGCCATATCCTTTTGATTGCGTCGTTGTAAAAAATTGAAATTTTCAGATCTTGTGTGGTTCATGGACTCTAACATACGGTATTAATTTCAAGCTGATACCTCTACCCGTTCGTGAGATAAAGGGTCTTGACAGACAGACAGACAGACAGACGGACAACAAAGTGATCCTATAAGGGTTCCGTTTTTTTCCTTTGAGGTACGGAACACTAAAAACATTACCTTACCGCTTTTTTTCACTAAACAAAAAAAAATAGGTAGGTATTAGGTCAAATAGTCTGATACGCTTACTGACGAATACAACCGGTGTTTTTATTATAGATTAGATTAGATTAGATTCATTTATTTCACTATAACATACAGATATTAAATGTCATTATAATGTCAATATAAAATTACATGCTTAAGTGATCGTCATACAAAATATAAAATTTACATATTTGTAAACTCAAACGATGAAAGAAGTATAATAAATGTCAAAATAATAAAACAGTAAAACTAAAATGTCAAATTAATAAATTCGTTTACAGAGTATAATTCTTTATCCAACAAAAGATTTTTAAGTCGATGACAAAACGTATCGTTATTTGGTTCATTTTTTAACTCTTCGGGTAGATACTCATAGTATGTTGGGCCGATTACACGCGGGTTCTTTGTAGCTAATGTGGTCCGCCGTTGCACTACATTGAGCCTACCGGTGTTTCGCAATTCGCGTCCGTCATATGTTCGACGTTCAAAACTGGATATGTTGCGTCGGACGTACATTAAGACTTCATACATGTATAACGAATACAGGGTCATTATTCTGTGCTTTCGGAATGAGTTCCTACATGTTTGTCTGGGCTTTAAGCCTTCAATTGTTCGAACAGCTCGTTTCTGTAAGATAAATACACGGTCAGAATCTGTGGAGTTACCCCAGAGGATTACACCGTACGATATCAAACTTTGGAAATATGCGTAGTATGATTGTTTTAATACAGCTGTTGAAACGAGAGGTTTTAGCTTCCTCAGTGCGTAAGTAGCACTACTTAATTTGTCGCAAAGAGACTGCACGTGAAATTTCCAGCTTAATGTAGCATCAAGAGTGAATCCTAAGAATTTACAATGCTCGCACACTGGAATAGGGCTGTTTATTGATATTGGCCGAGGTACTGTTCTTCCAGCAAAAAGAACAACATTTGATTTTGTTAGATTTAATATCAATCCGTTACAAGTAAACCAGTCTTTAAGCTTTTCGCATACCTGCACAATTTTTCTATTTAATTCTTCGTAGGTACGCGCACATACAATAACAGTCGTATCGTCTGCAAACAAGGTTATTAAACCGTCTGTGATAAAAGCAGGTAAATCATTTACGAAAGCTAGAAACATGGTATTGCCAAGTGCTGAGCCTTGTGGAATACCAATTGTGATCTCTCCAGCAGCTGACCTGAGCTTTCTACCATTACTAACAATTTCTACAGTTTGCTTTCTACATGTCAAGAATGAAGTGAGGAGACTCAACTCATTTTTCGTAACTCCATATTGTTTCAGTTTTTGCATAAGCAGACAATTATTTATAACGTCAAAAGCTTTAGAGAGATCACAGAATATTCCGGCTACTTTATATTTATCGTCTATTGCGGTTATTATACAATCTACAATTTTATGTCCTGCCGCAGAAGTAGACCTATTTTTCCTGTATGCATATTGACAGTCTGTGAATAAATCATTTTTCTCAAAGTGCTGCATTAAACTAGTTGAAATCAACGACTCAATGATTTTCGACACACTTGGAACAATCGTTATGGGTCTATAACTGTCCACTTTATCCTTTTCGCCTTTCCCTTTGTATACTGGACACACGCGGGTACACTTTAAGACATCAGGATATAGACCTATAGCGAACATTTCATTAATAAGGGACACTAAGATATCCGAAATAACCGGCCAGATTGATAAAAGGATGTTCACGGATATGTCATACAAATCCAAAGTATTACGAGTTTTCATCATTGACTTTAATACCTTATTTATCATCTCAAGTGAAACTTCAGGTAGGTTGAACTTCGGTACATTTAAATTTGATGTAAATTGGTTTAAGTAAAGTATAGATAAATCATTACTACATTGTAGTGAAAATTTTGAGGCAACTGTGTACTATAATAGCGTTGTTACTTTTTATAGTACCTTATTTATGACTCACGCACGTTTGCCCTAAAGATATAATTATAGATTCGAGTTTTTTTTACATTCCTTACTTGAAGTTTCCTGATACAGTGCGTATTTAGGGTTCCGAACCAAAATGGTAAAAACGAAAGCCCTGTAGTGCTTGAAGTAGACTTGAAATTTAGAAAAGTTTTAGAATTATAATGCCCAAATTTATTGCTAACCAAGAATTTTTTTATTGTATTAATATTAAATGATATTAATTTTTTACATATTTCATCATAACTTAAAAACTATAAGTCCTAAAAAAAATACAAGTATGTACCTATTTATTTTGTAATTTCCAATTTTTATGTAGGTTTATTGTATAAGTAGCCACCAACCCGCGTCGCACTCTTCACCGTACAGATTTCAACACCTGAAAGGTTGCCTGGTAGAGATTGCTACCTTAGCAATAAGGCCGCCTTTTGTACATTTTTTTGTTTTAATGTTTCTTGTTTTGTAAATTTCTGTCCTGTGGTGTGCAATAAAGTATATGTGTATTGTATTGTAAAGTTCTTTCATACGATAACCCACTCGAACCGGTAACGACGATTTAAAATTTTGCCACGCCCTATTTAGGTTCTATAATAACATTTTTTTAATTCTTTTGTTTGCAATTAAATTTGGCAATCACTATAATTCTATATTTTAAGTCGGTAGCTTTAGTGGCTGCTGAGGTATAGAGGTGTTACAGACCGACAGACAAACGAAGTCGCACCATAAGAGTTCCGTTTTTACCAATTGGGTCGGAACCCTAAAAACCATTTCCCCGCTAGCGGCCAAAAATGACTTTTGCACGCCTATTTCAATCGATAAAGCAACGTTTTCTGAGCTAGTGCTAAGTAAGAAAGATATATTTATTACTTGCTAAGTCTATGTAAACTTTGCCTACGTACTGTCTTCTATTGGCCGCAATAATTTTATAAATTCATACGAGGTGCCTAATGCGTCTGCAAAGTGGCGTCGAGGCAAAGGCACGGAATGCAAACAGCCTTATTCCAAAAGCAATTTCCTTCGCTAACTTGCAAAACGCTACTGTGACCGTGTGCTAAAATATATTAGTTTTTTATTTTTTCCAGAATATACAGGGTGTATCGAAAACTGAAAGCGCGTGCACAGTCAACGAAACTGAACAACTTTCCCTGAAAAAAAAATTACCTCTCCATAGAAACTGTTCTACCAGAGTGAGAAATTTGTATGGTGAAGTCAAAATACTTTTACTTTCCCAGAAAAGTCTCTTTGGGAAAGTTGTTCAGTTTCTTTGACTGAACACGCCTTTTCAGTTTTCTGTACACCGTCCCTTACACCCTGTATATTCTGTTTTCACGGTGACAATTTGAAAGAGCTTTTTACCGACTAATGAAGGTGATATCTGGTCCCACGTTTGTATAAATGACAGTTGGCCCAATGCGGGACCAAATGTAGCAAATTAAGAATAATTTGCAATTTCGAAATCAATCTCATTAAAAAAGCGCTTCTTTTTTCGATTACAAGCAAAAGGCTAGTGGCCAAGCGAATATGAACGTACAAAAGGAACCATGCAATAACATTTACAAATAATTAACCATCAAATGAGGCCATAAGTTCATACAAACCGGTCTAATAGGCCGCATTTCATACAATAGTTTATGACAGTGGACAAACAGACGCGTGTGCGCATATCAAGTGCCTAATTATATGTTCATAGCAATACCAAATGAACATTCGATACGCGTCTGACATTCGATCTTCAAAAGTTTAAAATGTATAATGCCAGTGTCAATCAAATTCAAAAGTAATAAATCGTGGACAAACATTCCATAGGTATTCAAAATAAGCTAAAATCTAGTAAGAAACTAATTTATAAAATAATAAGTAGGTATTTTTATTTAAAAGAAGAATATTATAATGTTTCAAACCTACACAAAAAACAACGAAAAAATAATCTGAGAACACTAAAGGACACAAATATTTTTACACTTCCTAATTTTAACAACGCTTATGGCAAAAGAGTTTACGAAAATATATTACCGAAAATTATAAATAATCTACCTACTGACATACAGGAGCAATACCTTAACACCCCGAAGTCAATACCAAATATCAAAAAAGTTCTTCTGTCCACAAGTAATCCCGATTTTATAATTTAAGCAATTGTCTTTATTTGCGTTTCTACGTACGGCCAGCAGCACATCAGTCTCGACAAATGTGTCGAGCCTGATGTGCAGTTGACTGTACCTATATCTATAGTGTATATAACCGAACAAATAGATAGCGCATAAGCCCTTTCTTATTTATATTACAGACTACTTAAGGCTTAAGTAGTCTGTAATATAAATAAGAAATTCAAAACTCTGTAATGTAGATCTATTCAAATAAAAAATAAAAAATTTGTAGTAAAGCCAAGTGCTAGCAAAGTTTGACGTATAGCACTTGTGCCAGTTTTATCCAATTTTAGGCGCCGCGCGCGCCGCCGAGGAGCTAAAGTTTACACTACGGGGCGGTAAAGCTTGAATTGCTGTTTACTGTTCATCATAACATAACATCCCATGGAACGTCCCTTTTGCTGGAACAATGTGTAGGAGCATACCATAGTCACCACGCATGGCGGCTGGCACCATTGACCACCGCTGTTGGCTACGATACACAGAAGGACGCTGCTGCCCATGCTGTCAATCCCTTAGTCGCCTTTTACGACACCCACGGATAGAGACGGATTGGCACTATTCTTTGCCGGCGCCACAAGGGCAACCCTCTTGAATGTTACCTACTACCTTTAAAAGACCTGTTCTTTCAAACAAAATAATTCATTAACAAGGGCAATTCTATTAAGTAGGTTATTTAAACGTGCCTAAACAGTGGATAGGTAGGTACCTACCTCCTAAAATAAAAATAAACTCATTCAAAATTTATTACAGTGTAATAATGGTCACGTTTCAAATTTCTTGAAAACGGAATGGAATTAACCCTTCCTTTCCGCCAACGGCTTCTTTCGCGAAAGAAACCGCACCAATTTAAATTTGGAAGGGTTCACACAGCCCGCACCTGCAATTTGGGGAAATCGCACTTTTGGCGCATCAGGAAACGGAAACCAGGTGAGCGGCAGACCGTGGTAACGAGCGGCCAAATGCCATTTTTAGGGCTACCAATTTTAAACCCTAAAAATATTTCGGCGGTTTTTGTTACCCTAACGTAGTTAATGGGCATGCTGGTACCTATGGCAGTTGGCGCAGTTCGTTTAATTGGCACGATATTCTTGGATTTCCAATTTTGTAAGCCGAAACAATAATCGAACCTTGGTACATCTGGATAGGCACCTATCGTTTGGTAATAAACAGATAATGAAAATTCACAGGCAGCAAAATATAATATTTTAAATAAAATAGAAAAAAAACACATCATTAGGAAGAAACGAAATAAACAAAGAAATTATTATTTTAGTTATACCAACAAATAAAGTCTTAATACATCATAACATTATTACCTACGATTTTAGAAGGGATAAGGATTTTTTCTTTCTTCAGACCCCATGTAAGTTTAGTATGTTGCACGGGACGAGTGATACCTTGACACGTAAGTACATAAAATACTTAATAAGTCGTTCCCGTTTTGTCCTATACTTATGCCTTCGCACCATTTTGGGACGAAAAAGGCAATTTCAATTTCAATATTAAATGTCCCACTAGTTACCTTTTTGTAGACGTACAATTCATTTTTGTACTCAAATTTTAACTAAGGTCTACAGCGACACTGCATAAACGTAGTCTTAGTTTGGGTCGAACCAGACACAGCGTAGGTATCTTGCGCAACGCAAGTTAGGTACTATGTGCTGAAATTGCGTTTCATAGACTTTCCACCCTTAACCCCACCGTTCACACCAACGCACAAGTTATGCAGTTTTGTTAGCGAGCCACGTAGGTATTTTACGCTACTACGCGGCGCAAGATACGCTGCGTCTGGTTCGACAAAAACAGCTACAAGATTACGCAGCAGAGAATGAATAATACGAGTAGTAGGATAATGAATAAAAAATGCTTGCTAGACTGAAGACTGATAATTTTTATGTTGCATCAGCAACAAACCGCACATCTCTAATTTATCAATTTGGGGACAGAATTTTCAATTTGTTATTAAGACTAAATTTTTATTATTTCATGTACTTGTTTTTTTTTTACACATAACTGAAAATTTTATATTTTTATTCAGTATTTTAGTTTTAGGCTAGACTCACGTTAGAGTTCATTAAAGTCATTTTTATATTTTCGTAAATACGTGAAAGACTTGCTTTAATGGAGATATTAAATTGTTATTTTACTGTGAAAATTGTTCCTAATGAGATCTATTCAAATCTACCTACCATCTGCCTTTTTAACATAATAACATTCTAATTCTAAAATTCTCTCATCATCATCATATTGTCTGAGTTGTAAGATCAATGACCGAGCTCACAAACCCTGGTATCAGACTTGTTGAGCCGCTCATTGAACTACCACATAGATAGTAGCCGGAACCAACGACTTTACGTGCCTTCCGAAGTACAGAATCAAAATTTCGCAGTAGAGTGGGCAAAAAAGTTGATGTGACCTATCGGGAATACAAAATTACAATTTACCGTTTAGTCCTAAAATTGTGCTTAGATAGGAACGGGGCGAAAAGGGAACATCTCAAAATTGTACTAGTGTAGGTAAGCGCTACTTTTATCTACGTCTTTGTAATGTAATTAATGAGGTAGGTAACTACCTACGTAGTATAGGAATTTTAGAGGCGTTTATATTTTTCTATGCATGTCCCAAGATGTAAAAAGCCACGATCACACCTAGCTGACTTCAAAGACTAATATGGCATACATTGCTCGTTGAAGTAAGGATATGATACGCAGATGATAACTTACAGCACCTAACTGTTAAGCCGCAATCACACCTTTCTTATTTCAAAATCTAATTCGTCATACACTGCTCGTTGAAGTAAGGATTTTGGAATTGACAAAACCGAGTCTAGCAGCAATGTATGCCGAATTAATCTGAATTCAGGAAGGTGTGATTGCGGCTTTAGAAGGGACTTCAGTAAGTAGGTGTCTAGAAGACTATCAATAAGACAGAGACGATAACCAGAACTACGGAGGCGGGTAAATGCCGCGGCCGGTCCGGTCAAACTGGTTCCGCGATGGGCCTACACAATACAATAAACAAGAGAACCCCCCCCCCCATCCGGAGGTTACGGCCGGTGTGGCAGTCAACATGTTTACTCCGAGTCTTCGATAAAAATACTAGGAAAGTTTTCGTGGTAGTAACACGTCAGTGGAAACATTTGTAACTCTATTACCATGCCATATGGTCCAAAGTGTTTCTAACGACGTGTTGTTGGGTGTACATAATTTGTAATAAAGTAACAAATTGCCGAGCTGATTCTATGCAATTAAAAAAAATGTTTTAGGCAATGTAAGGCTTCCGAATGTCAAGTTTTTTGACCTTCGCTGATAGAAACGTAAGAATACTAAGGTACTTACGTGTTTTAGTACCTATTAGCATAGTATTAGGTACTTACCTATTACATTTACGATAAATTTTATATGTAGGTAGGTAAGGTGGGTACTGCATATCAAGTCAGGACTTCTTATTCGGAATTTTCACATGGGTTGAAAAATTTGTTGATTGCCATTTCACAGAAACGATTGCCAGCAATACCTACCTACGCAGTTAACATAACGAAGCACATATAACCAATGCAAGTAGGTATTTTCTCGCTCGCCGCAGCATTGGAGACGTAGGTAGGTAGACAAGTGGGTAGTACCTAGATAATGATGACTCCTAAACCGAGGCGTGAAACATGTCACGACAAGCCCGATAACAACGTTGCACAATAAATTGTATTATAGTAATATTCTTATCAACAAAACGCCGGCCGGCATGTTGCTTGCTAACCAACCCGACCTACAGCAGTGCAGCGACGTAAGTAGGTAGGTAAGTATCTAAAAAATCTATTTGGAATTTGCCTACCTACCTCGTAAAAAAGTGAGAAATAAGTCTATGACACTAACCTGATTCTGTCAGAGACGATTTCTGGCTTGGAGTTCCTCTTGACGAGAGAGACCGCATGCGTGGGGCTTGCGGAAGGCTCGGACGCCGCGGAAGGTGGCGAAGACGAACCGGAGCTCGAAAAACTGAACACTCGCGGGCGACCGTCAGCGACCGGCGTCTTCCCGGACCGTGTCCTACGACGCTTCTTTTTCTCGTCATCAGCCCTAACCGCAGCCCCCGGTGGAGACCAGTCCAAGTCCTTCTTCAAGTGCCCCCGACCGCAACGGCACCCGCAAGCTTTAAACGCCAAATCGTAACCCTTCTTAGTCCATAAATTCTGTAAACGCTGCTTCTCAGACCAGGAGCGGGCTCGGCCGCAGGATTTGAGATAAGCCAGCACGCCGACTTCCCATTGCTCAAAACATACGCGGTGCATGTACCGGCCGGCGGTGCATGTTTCGTTGTTGCATATCACTCGGACTGCGTCTTCGATGCGCACGGCTTCCCTGGGGCGGAGGCACTCACCAGGGACGCAACATCCCCTGGTGTCGTCCGATTCCCGCTCGCCGGTCGCTTGCCGACGCGGGGCCATGCCGATCGACTAACGAAATCGAATGCGAAGTGAGGAGCGCGTCACACGAAAAACATGCTCGCCGGAGCGCGCGCGGCCGACTAATAACCGGCGAGTGAACGAAAGCGAAATTTCAAGAGCGCAGCGCGTCGTCGCCGCACCCCGCCGGCCCCGCTGCACGGCGCGGGGGAATGGCGGGGTTGGGGGGGGCTGACCTTGGGCCGCGCGGGGCGACGGGGGCGGGACGGCAGGGGTGCAGCAAGGCGGGGCTGCAGCTTGCCGGCACCGAGCTGCCGCCGGGTGGGGAGAAAGTGCTGCACAAAATTTTCACTTTCGCGTTGAAGCAGGAGCGGGAGCGACAGCAGTGGACTGTTTGGTTGGTTGGTTTGGAGGTTTTCATAACACCTACCTACCATATACCACAACAAACAACCCATTGATTATAAAAATAGAAAGGTAGGTAAGTTATACAGGGTGTAAGGGACGGTGTACCGAAAACTGAATGGGCGAAACTGAACAACTTTCCCAAAGAAACATTTTTGGGAAATGAAAAAATTTTTGATCTCTCCATACAAAACTGTTCGATCAGATCTTTCAATTTGTTAGGTGAAATTTTTTTAAATTTTCCAAAACAGTTTCTTTGGTAAAGTTGTTTAGTTTCGTTGACTGAGCACGCTCGCCCCTTCAGTTTTCGTTACACCGTCCCGCATAAATTGTCATTTTTTACGGTCCGATTGCAGTTTTCCGCTGCAAAACCTTAAACTTACAGTCAAAAGCACATCAAGCTTGACACATTGGTCTTTCCATTCTTATTTCAATTATACAGGCTACAGGCGCACTGCGAGTGTCAAGCTTGACCTGTCGTTGGATGTACAAACCTGTAATGTCAACAAACTTACCGCAAATAAAAACAAAATTCTTTAAAAAGTCAAAAATATAAAGCTGGGACCTTAAACTTGTATGAGTACCGGTAACTTTCAGTTAACTGTCATTTCAGTTACCGGTAACGAGATAGCCCGTAACCCATATAGTTCTGTGCCGCTTATATATAGTATAGTTCTGTGCCGTACGTAACCTTTATTCAAAAGAGGTTCCTTTTTTAAATGGTAACTGGAATACTTCCATTTAGTGAGTAACATAGAGATAATTTAGCTACCGATATTCCTATCAATTTTGAGATGTAAATAATGTCGTAAAAATATTAGGGCTTGGTTGTTCCCAGCAAAAACAGTCATGTTTAAACTGTTATCAAAAGTTAATTAATATAAGGTCCTCTCGGCGCATAATGTGTATTACTTACTGCACATACCAGTTTCAATCTCTGTTTTAAATCAACTTGGTATCAACGACGCACAAAATAACTATGGCCCTGTCATTGATGCGCAGAAGAAAAAAATGGCCCATTTTTGCCCATTTTTGACTTCTGCGCATCAATGACAGGGCCACAGTTATTTTGTGCGTCGTATACCTACATCATAGGGTTATTTTTGGACCTGTCGCCAAGTTTTTGTATGTTGCTTAGAACGTGTATCTGAACAACTTTCCCAAAGGACCATGGGTCGAAAACTTTGGTCGTCCTATACTGGATTTGTATGGGAAGACCACAATTTTTAACCTTGTATACAACAACTTTTGGCGTACCTACAGCCATTTTGAATGAACATACGTGACTGGTATTGAAATTCATCTGAAATTGGCAAAAATGAGAGAAAAGTTTTTTAGAATATAATTTCACAAATTTCAAAAAAGTAAAATTAACGACGAGTTCATTAAAAGTCAAATAAAATATGTAAAATATCATAATTTTTTGAGAAAACAATTTATGGAAAAGAAAAAAAAAGGGTGGAATCATTTGCAACTCTACATGGTGTAAAAAAGTATGATGATCCTTCTAAGGGGTGATTCTACATCACTAATAGATTGTAAAAAACCGGCCAAGTGTGTGTCGGGCCAGGCGCAATATAGGGTTCCGTGAGTTTTTACGATTTTATCGCAAAGCAGGTGTTGACTAAGTATGTCATAACATTCATAACATAAAATTTTTACATCCTAATAGGAGTATTAGGATGTAAAAAAATTATGTTACGAGAGGTCCTAACGCCTGATTGGTATTGCTATTTACATTATTTCCAGTTTTTCAGCTATAGCTCATTAACCTGTGAAGCCTACTTAGCTGTGATAGCTTTCCTTTTAATTTCATCATATATACTATCACTATGATTTTTTTCACATTTCCATTATTTACCGTTTAGCTGGCAGAGGGGGGGACACTCGACTCCAACAAAAAATTGCACTTTCAAGCTGAATATTTCACAAACGGATCCCTAAATCGAAAAATGATCTGAAAAACTCACATTATTTTTAAAAGACCTATCCAACAATACCCCACACAATGGGGTAAACAAGAAAAAAAAAATAACCCCCACTTTATTTGTAGGGGAGGTACCCTAAAAAGAAATATGAATTAGTTACAGTTGACAGAGGTTTATGTAAACTTTACAGCAAAAATAAAACGATATTTCTAAGTTGCACAGTTTTTCAGAAATCTGCAAAAAACCTTTAGAAAAAAATTTAGTTTTGCGGTCCTGAAAATGGACTTTATTGCTTCCAAAAATACTATTTGTATATCTGAACCCACGGCGCGCGAGTCCGACTCGCACTTGACCGGCTTTTTTTACACCCTGTATTACCATGCCATAAAGTCAAAAGTACATATTTCTACTCTATTTACAATTCAATATTGTGAAGTCTATTGAAACATGGGAATTTATTTGGTTCAGTATTAATAACCCCTCCGGTGTCCTCCGAAGTCTATTCAAAAATATACTCAAACTCTGCATCTCCTCCTAATTCATTATCCTAACTCGTTCACTCATTCATGTGAATTTTTCTATACTTCAAGCGCACGTGTTATACTCATAGGGACAACCAAAGAAAGACCCACAATCACTCTTTGAAAAACCGGTTGAGGAATAAAGAAACTATGGCGCAATGTGTGACCCAATTTTATTTCCACTCACACAAACTCTACACACCACAACCACAAAGCCAGTTCGAACTTCAACTTTATTTGTACAGCGCAAGGTTTGTACCTGAATTCAAGGATTTTTCAAAGGAGTAGCTTTGTTGAAAATTGTGCCTTAAGACTAGGTGATAAGCGCATTTTATTAAGTCCAAGGGGAGTTGAAGGAACACGTGTATCGAACAGCAGTCGAATTATATCCGAACAAAGATAACTTTGCACTCGAAAAAAATCAACTACTTCTCTAAGCTTCAGGCGTATATTCTTCAGTTTTTTAAGCAATTTAATTTCGTAGGTGCAGATATAAGTTGGTATAAGAATTGCGTCTCAAAAATAAATCCCAGCAATATTATTTCTGCTTTTGTCTGTATAGTCCGCACATCTGCGTGACCTCTTACACAAGCATTGAATATTTTAATAATGGTGCATTAAAAACGCAATTGCTGTGAAAATTCATAGGGGATATCCTTGCCCAGCTATGAACGTTAATGGGAGGTCAAAAAAAAAAAACGCTGATTTGCGTAAACAAGACATTGATTTCGAGAAAAGTGGTGGGTTGGTTGGTACATGGAAATTGGACCTCCTTGCTTCGGGTTGGTTGGTTCTACTCAATAATGAAAGAACAAAAGAAGCGAGGAAAGGCATTGCCATTTTCTTTATGGACGTTTTGAAATTAGTAAGTGAAATTTACTTCCCAAACGAATATTAACATATGTATGTATCAATATCAAAACAGTCGTAGGTACAACAACAAAAAAGGTATAATTTCGGTATAATAGTGTTAAACTATCTGAAAAGCTCGAAGTTAGGGGTAATTAAAACATGGACACATTATCATTTTGTTTCTTCGTGTGCATCGATAAACTTGAACATGATAAACGAAAATTGACAAACTGTCTTATCCTTTTAAGTTCTAAAAAAAATGTTGCTAATAAGTTATGTTAATTTATGTAATTACTGTTATGTAAAAAAGAACTCGTTTCACAAATTCAAGGTGGTCGATTGTGTGACGTGGCGATAAGTAGGTATTAACAATTATTCATTGATCAATCAAAGTAATGTGTATTTGGCATTTTTTGTGCTAAGCTTTTTTGAGTATTAATTCATTGGTACATTAACCGAATCAACCCCATACTCTGTTACTATCAAAATACAATACATTTTTCAATGTTATGGGTGAAATGCTGTTGATTGGTCACATATCAAACCACCTTATAGGCGCTAATCTAAGTTGAAACTTAAAAGTAATTGATAACTTACATTTTGATGCAATGTGACATTGAATATAGTAATTATTTTTTACTGTTTGCCGGCATTTGCTGAAACTTCGACCTCTAAAGCGCCAGCGTATCACACATGTGATGTGTCATGTGTGTGACCTTACGTCAACCTTAAATGTTGCTATTATTTGCAAACAAATTTGAATTTTAAATTGCATGGCAAAAAAGTTTGCAAGAACTTTCAAATGTTTCATAGATAGACGGTAAATAAGGTAATTAATTAAACAACAGCAATAACATTTTCACTACGATTATCTATAAGTAATGTAACTATAATAATAAAGGCGGTATCAAAGACAAAGAGTTGGTAGCAAAAGGTGGTATCAAAAACAAAGAGGTGTAGCTGGCTTTACCCAATAAACTAATGATCATATAGTTTCATACCCACTAAACTTACGGGTTGAGTTTAAAATGAAAGGTTATTTTCTGGTCAAATACTATGTTAGGAAAAAAAATGTTATTCATAAAATTAAACTTTTCCAAAAAAGATTGGGTCGAAAAACTATAGATTCTTTGGCTTCCCGTAAGGGAGAAGAAAAAGAAACGTTTTCTGATTTTCCGACTCATGTTTTTGTACAAAAGTTGTTCAGGTTCATGGTCTGATAAAAGCAGAGAAGACTTTTTAAGCAGGGGTCGAAAAATATTCCTGTTTTATGTTAGAAATGTGAATGAATAAATGAACGACACTTTTTTGCACAGCAGAGAATAAAAACAAAAACAAAAAATATTTGTTGAATATTAAACAACGTTATGGGCCAATTAAGGAGGAAATCGTTGTATGAGGGCGTCCGAAAAATTCTGCCTATGAAATTTGGGATGTGATGAATTTAGGTAATACAGATTACATTTGTAAAATAATTCAACTAATTTTATTACAAGAAGTTAGTTTTGGCCAGGAACCGGATGAAATTACAACTAGAGCATTGATATTGCAACTAGAGCTACTGATATTACAATTAAACGAGTTATCTATCTAACTAGAGCATTTGATTTTACAACTAGAGCATTTTCCGAACTTTGAAAAGCCCGATAGAGAGCTAAGCGAGCAGTAACAGAGATTTAGATGCATGTTGCCGAATAATAAGCTCTTAAATATAGGGTTAGTTAGGCTGCCTACATAATAGCGACGTAGGATGGTATATTTTCTAAAGCGGAACTCTAAATATGGCTACATTCGTTTGGACCACATGACGTGCACAAGGGATGTTATTGTGGAATGTATTACTTAATTATTGCCTTAATATAGGTCACTGCGCAATGCCGGCAGGTGCACCAGACCGTCACCTGCAGGGGAGCATCAAGGACACGCCACTATTCTACTAGTACGTACCTCGTTAGTTATCTATCAAAGAGGCAACTTCAGTAGTAAGCCTGCCTGAGTCACCCTGTTTAATAACAAACTATCAATGACAGTAGCTGGGTTAACGCTGGGTAAACGCTCTTCGTGGGTTTTTACTGTCGCTTCTTTTTTTCCCACCATAGCGCCACTTTCTTTGTGAAGTGATGTAGTTTAGCTAACGTCATTAAGAGATTTTAATATCTCTCAATGATTAAATGATTTTGAGTTTGAGTGTATAAGTTGCTCTTACTCCCGTTCCCACAAAACAGCGTAGAGAAGATTTTAATATTTTTTTCTTAAATTAACAGCATTATATTTTTATCTCCCCGGATAATGTGAAAGGTGTTTTGCCTAAAAAAAAAAATCAAACACCCATACGAAATATGCCGTCAGCTGATGCTGTTTGTATGGGAAGTCGAATTTTTTTTCGTTATTCTACCTGTTATTCCTTGGGAAAACCACCTCTCAAAATACCTATCTGGAGTGATAAAAAATAAGCGTGTATTAAAAATTCAAACATTCGATTGATTTTTTTACCTCAACATCCTTCAAATTATTTTCGCATGTTATATTTAGTATATTGCAAGAAATATTCAAAATGCCAGACCGATCGATTTTGTAAAAATTTCATGAGTCTTACGCTCGTTGAACTATAACTACTAAATACGTTCAACGCTTATAGTAATCATCAAAATTATTCGTGGAGCATAATAGCAAAAGGCCCTTTTACGAACGCCCATAATCGCCCTTTTTATCATATCTCTTATGACACCTACATGTAAAATTTTAAGTGTAACTTTTTCCGCAGAAAGAACCAAAAATATTAGATACCGGTAACGTAATTTATATCGGTTTTTGAGAATGTAATAAAAAATTAGAGTTACCGGTACCGTAATTTATATCGGTTTTTGGTCCCTGGTTACTTTGTAGGGTGAAGAATTTTTCCCAAGGAACAAAGTACTTAAGTAAAAAAAACTCATAGGTACTAATGCAGAAATGCCTATCGACATGTTATTATACAGGTAATCTGTCCAAGAATCTGAACAAATTTCCCTAAGGAACATAGGTCGATAGGTATACTCGTACGAGTATGACATAAAAATTTGACCATAGAAACTGAAACAGCTGATAGTGCATTTTTTATGAAAGGTAAAATTTTTTTTCTTTCGTATTTTTGTCTCTTGGGGAAAGTTGTTCAGTTTCATGGGCAGATTTACATCCTTCAGGGTTGATATACCCTTTCTGTTACACCTTGTTTATGTAGTTTTTTAAAAGGGAGTTACCCTAATTTTAAATAAAAAGGAAAATTTGCTTCGATTTATGGTCCAAAACTAGAGTACTTACCTACCTAAATCTTTTTTTTAAATGCATGGTGTATAAACACAAACTACTTTCTAGAGTCAAGAGCAGGTAAATAAAGCTTTACAACATTGGAATTATCGTAGACACTTGCAGCTTGCTTTTAGCTAGACGTGCTTTTGATTGTACCCATAAACTGATTAAGTACCGGATACACGGTCGCCAACCAAGCGCCGACAGAGGTGACCTTGGTCGGTTCCGACCGTGTAGTTCGTGATCGCCAACCAAATTTTTAGTGACCTTCCAACGCCCTTGGTCGTGAAAGCAGCTTCCCAAACTAAGGTCAAATAGAGGACGTTGGTTACGTCTCCGACCGTGTAGCTGGCGGTTGGCGACCGCACAGATTATAAACTGACTTTTCTTGCCTTTCCCGGTAATTAAAAACAAAAGAAGACAACGAAATTGATAATTTTGTGCCCAAGAAGATATGAAAAGTCTTCTAAGCAATGATTGAGTATATTCATGTTTGAACCGAACTACAAAATACAAGAACTGTCAGTAGCAAATGTCATTTTCTATCACCACATCGTGTTTTTTAAATCTATTTCAATGCTTGTTGTCTACAAGTCAGCGACCGTGTAGTTGAAACGGACCCAAGTGGTTGCAAACCAAGGTGACCTCTGTCGGGAGCTTGTCGCCGACCGTATATCCGGTGTTTAAAGCAAAAAACAATTTTCTTTGATGGGGGTCACTATACCGAACAAAAAAGTTCTATGCAGTAGGTAGGCAGTTAAGTAGTGCAAGCTATCATTTGGAAAATACAGGAGTTTTTGGACCCCTAATTTCCCGAAGAGACGGGTCGGAAAACGACAAATACAAGCTGTTAGGGTAAACAATGTGATCATTGAATTTTTTTGATATAAGGGAAAGTCGTTCAGTTTTATGTGTGGTTTCATGGTCTGAATGAACAGTTTCAAGGATCACAATGTTTACCCTAACACCCTGTATATTGACCGTCCCATACAGATTTAAAATTGCCGGCGCAATACAAGGCTTGTATGGAGAAGCTTAAAAAAGATCTCTTTTTTCCACTTACGTTTTTTAAGAAAGTTTTTCAGTATCCTTGGCTAGTTTTTAGGGTTTCGTACCCTAAGGGTGAAAAACGGGTCAGTCTATCTGTCAGCGAGCTGTATTGTATCTCATGAACCGTAATAGCATAGAGGTAATATGGTGGTCCCATACATACCCATACATACCCGTGGGTGTCGTAAGAGGCGACTAAGGGTTAACTGGAGGATGGGCAGCAGCATCCTCCTCTGTATCTTACATCTTACTAACTGCGGTCATCTACAACCGCGGTCCATAGTGCCAGCCGTAAAGCTAACAAGCGAGGTGACTATGGTACTTCCCCTCCACATATTTCCAGCAAAAGCTAGAATTCTGGAGGGAGCTCCCTGTCCTGTAGTGGACGTTTCATGGGATGTTATGATGAATATGGTGGTCCCGTGTGGTACCGGCAAAGAATAGTACCAACCCATACATACATACCCGTGGGTGTCGTAAGAGGCGACTAAGGGTTATAAACTGGAGGATGGGCAGCAGCATCCTCCTTTGTATCTTACATCTTACTTACTGCGGTCACCTACAACCGCGGTCCATGGTGCCATAAGCGAGGTGACTATGGTACTTCCCCTCTACATTTTTCCAGCAAAAGCTAGAATTCTGGAGGGAGCTCCCTGTCCTGTAGTGGACGTTTCATGGGATGTTATGATGATGAATAGGTAGACAATTGAAACTTTTATGTATTTCTGTTGCCGCTATAGCAATAAATATGTAATAACAAATAACTACCTACCCTACTAAAAACGTGTTTTTTGGGCGATTTTTGTTAGATTTTTTTTTAGCTCCTTCGTAAAAACGAGGTTACTTACAAGCGTGAAAATTTGTATTTTCTTAGAATAACAACAAATAATTAAAACTGGTCAAGTGCGTGTCGGGCTCGTGCGCATTTAATACACTTCTGCGTGACTGAGCGTCCATAACTAAGACGATATTTTTGCCTTAGTGTTACGGAACCCTCTGTGCGCGAGTCCGACTAGCACTTAGCCAGCTTTTTTTTAATTTCAGAGCTACTCTCTTGTTAGTTTAATTCTTGTCTCTGTCAGTCCCTAATGCGACACGCCTTCTACGTTCTCCTTTATTTGGTTAAGTCGCATAGGTCTTTCTCTTCATCTTCCCATATTTTTTTTTCCTTCTTTATTTTAGTTATAGAAATCGTAGTATTGCATCGGGTTGTACACACGGCCGCACATCAGTAGAAACACTTTTGGACCTTATGGCGTGGTAATAGAGTTGAAAAAGTTTCTACCGACAAGCGGTTGACCGTACAATCACCTTTGCTTCTTCTCATATACGGTATACCGTGCAGTGCTTCCTTTTCTATTTCCAACGCTTCGCAATTCGTTTTTCTTTCTGTCTAACTAGACCTTTCCATCCTCTTTGACTTGGGTTCAAATAATTCTGTTTTATAAAACTTCGATAGCAAACACGTTGTTTGCCTTACTCAAATTAGGCCCTTTAAGAGCGCATGGCTTTTATTGTTTTTATTTTATCGTGTTTTTGCGTCGCAGGCGCACGAAGGGGCTGGGTGCAAGTAGGGCTGTGGTGTGGGTTAAAAATAGATGTTCGTTAAGTAACTGAAGTACCTGCATACCTATTTTACAATGTAATAGAATTTTTACGTATATTGTGAACTTGGATAAAATGCGATATTTACGAGAACTGTTTAAGGCGATTCATCATCATCATCATAACATCCCATGAAACGTCCACTACAGGACAGGGAGCTCCCTCCACAATTCTAGCTTTTGCTAGAAAAATGTGGAGGGGAAGTACCATAGTCACCTCGCTTATCAGCGTTACGGCTGGCACCATGGACCGCATGGTTGTAGGTGACCGCAGTAAGAAAGATGGTATGATACACAGGAGGATGCTGCTGCCTATCCTCCAGTTAACCCTTAGTCGCCTCTTACGACACCCACGGGTATGTATGGGTTGGTACTATTCTTTGCCGGCACCACACGGGACAGGGCGATTATACGGCGATTATACTCCTCAAATTAGAAGCTACGCGATCGTCAATGCAAATATCAACCTTATTAACATGTTTATACCGTTTACATAAGAGTGCTCTTCAACGTGGCTGTTACGTTACGACCAACGATGAGACGCAATTTTGGCAATAATGAGGAAAAACTTACTTTTTCGTATGAAATATAAGTTATAACAGATAAAAAAAACGCAAGTTTTATTTAAAGGATAGGGTTTTTTTTTATTTATTAGTTTAAAAGTATTTCCAAATAATGTAGCGCTAATTAGGAACAATAGGGAATTCGAGTAAAAAAATTATGTAGTTATTTTGTTAAATATAGAATACAAAGACATACAGAGTCGGACTCACGCGCCGAGGGTTCCGATATACTTTATGTATTTTTGGAAGCAATAAAGTCCATTTTTAGGACCGCAAAACTAAATGTGTTTGTAAAGGTTATTTGCAGATTTCTAAAAAACTGTGCAACTTAGAAAGATCGTTTTATTTTTGCTGTAATGTTCACATAAACTTCTGTCAACAGTAGTTAATTCAGATTTTCCTTTTTACAAACTTCGGAGATAAGGGGGGAATGGTATTTTTTTTGTAATTTTTCATCATAACTTTAAAACTAAGAGACGTAACAAAATACAAAAATATATTTTAGAATGTACAAGTAAAGGCACCCAAAATATGATACCCCATTCTACCTGGTAGCGACAGTTTGAAATTTGCCCCCCCCTATTTTGGCCCCCTTTATCATATTTATTCAAAGTTCTTTCATGTGCAATTAAGTTGGGCAACTATATTCTATAATTATTCCAAACTACAGGTCGATAGCATGGGTGGTTGCTGAGATATAGAGGTGTGAAAGACAGACGGACAGATAGACAGACAGACAAAGTCGCACCATAAGGGTTCCTTTTTTTACCATTTTGGTATCGGAACCCTAAAAACGAATGTACCAAATGTAATCCTTGAACTGATGTTTCATATATATTTTTTTCAACTTTTCTTGACCAGCTATAAATGAGGAGTAGGCTTTACAAAATGCCCATTTGAGGGGTAGGTATATTCCCTGTAGCGAAATTGAAGTACCTTGGTGGGTTAGGTACAACAAGGTGGACCGACGATCTGGTCAAGGTCGCAGGAAGTCGCTGGATGCGGGCAGCGCAGGACCTATCGTCATGGAGATCTTTAGGAGGCCTATGTCCAGCTGTGGAAGTCTTTCGGGTGATATGATGAATCCTAAAGATAAGCGAACTTTTGTTTCAACTTAAAGCTAAGCTTTTTCTACTCATGTAGGTCTGAAAAAGAAATAAATAAGTGTTTACACGTGTAATTAAGTACATCTAAGTATTTAGGTACATCATGTAAACTTATTAAGACTGCACTCCGCGCACACTAGCGCCCTCATCAGAATTTAATTAATTTCTTTGAATTGGAGACAGAAATGAAAAATTGAAGACCGATAAAGTGTTCTTTGTTAGGGTAGCGTTATTTTAAACTATTACAAGTAGCTTTATGTTAACTTGTTTATTCAAAATCCTTAAAACGGGGATTGGTGGCCACCGCGTTCCCTTCAATGGATTTTGAATAAACAAGATAACGTAAAGCTTATTGTAATAGTTTAAAATAACGCTATCTCGACAAAGAACACTATATCGGTCTTCAATTTTTCATTTTGGTCTCCAATTCTCTTTGTATCTCATCAGCTTTCTAGTACTAAGGGTCTCTGAGCCAAGCCGCGGACAGACAAACAGATAGACGGCCATGACAAAATTATAAGGGTTCCCTGTTGTCTAAGGAACCCTGAAAAGGATGGGGAGTTTTTAAGACGTTTGTCAACTACGTTTGATGACACAAAAGTTAATAAGGACGCTGATCGTAATAATATTTCGAGGTCGACCACCACGTTTTCTGGCATTTGGCTCTGTTTGTGGCAGCGAACTACAAAGTTTGTGGCAGCGAACGGTTTGTGGTGGTTGTTTTAGCCCAAAAAGGATTTGGCATGCGGAGACAGTTTAGATAATAGTAAACTGATTTGGGCAACATGACTGGCCCAATCCCATTTATAAACGTTTTAATGCCAAGTCATAATTCGGCTCTAAAAACTTGGCCTTCCAAGGCAATCTAACTTCGTACCTATTTTCTTCGTCACGTCGTACTGTATTTTTAAAAAAAGTATGTACCTCAGATTCTGTCGCTTGCCTGTTTTTAACCTCAGCCTCATCTCTAATACCCAAGGTCTCTCATCATCATCATCATCATCATATCAGCCGAAAGACGTCCACTGCTGGACATAGGCCTCCCCTAAAGAACTCCATGACGACCGGTCCTGCGCTGCTCGCATCCAGCGGCTTCCCGCGACCTTGACCAGATCGTCGGTCCACCTTGTGGGGGGCCTGCCAACGCTTCGTCTTCCGGTACGTGGTCGCCACTCTAGAACCCTCACGCCCCAACGGCCATCGGTTCTTCTTGCGATGTGCCCTGCCCACTGCCACTTCAGTTTAGCGATTCTCAGGGCTATGTCAGTTACTTTAGTTCTTCTGCGGATCTCCTCATTTCTGATTCGATCGCGCAGAGAGACTCCGAGCATAGCCCTTTCCATAGCCCTTTGGGTGACTTTGAGCTTTCTGATAAGGCCCATCGTGAGCGGCCACGTCTCGGTGCCATATGTCATCACTGGCAACACACACTGGTCAAAGACTTTCGTCTTGAGACACTGCGGTATTTTGGACGTGAAGATAATGCGGAGCTTCCCGAACGCTGCCCATCCGAGTCGGATTCGACGAGTAACCTCTTTCTCTAAGTTGGATTTACCCAGCTGGACAGTATGTCCCAGGTATACGTACTCATCAACAACTTCGAGCGTAGAGTCTCCAACTTTGAGTGGAGTGGGTACAACAAGGGCGTTAGACATAATTTTCGTCTTATCCATGTTCATTTTAAGACCCACTTGTTGTGAAACTCTACTGAGGTTATTGAGCATCGTGCCGAGATCTTCCAGGGTCTCAGCCATTACGACAATATCGTCGGCAAATCGAAGGTGGGTCATGTACTCGCCATTGATGTTGATGCCAAGTCCTTTCCAGTCCAGGAGTTTGAAGACATCTTCCAATGCAGCGGTGAACAGTTTAGGAGATATGACGTCTCCCTGTCTCACTCCTCGCTGCAATTGGATAGGTTTCGAGTCCTGGTCCTGAAGACGAACTGACATAGTGGCGTTTTTGTACAGGTCCTTCAACACTTCAATGTACCGATAGTCGACTTGGCACCTCTGGAGAGATCGTAGCACGGCCCACGTCTCGATCGAATCGAAGGCCTTCTCATAGTCCACAAACGCTAGGCAAAGTGGCTGGTTATACTCTTCGGTCTTCTGTATAACTTGCCGTAGCGTATGTATGTGGTCTATGGTACTGAAGCCTTTACGAAAACCGGCTTGTTCGGGAGGCTGGAAGTCGTCGAGCCTGCGCGCGAGACGGTTCGTAATGACTCTCGAGAACAGCTTATAGACATGGCTCAGAAGTGAGATGGGTCTGTAATTCTTCAGCAGGGTCTTATCACCCTTTTTGAAGAAGAGTACCACCACACTTCTGTGCCATGCCTGTGGCGTTTTCCCTTCGAGTATGACAGAATTAAACAGCTTCTGAAGAGCTTTAAGCACTGGCCTTCCGCCTGCTTTCAGAAGCTCAGCCGTAATTCCATCGTGCCCGGGTGCCTTGTTGTTTCTAAGCTGTCTGAGAGCCATTCTAATCTCGTACAAGCTGACGTCCGGGATATCTTCGGTATGGTGTCGGGTAAGTCTAGCTCTTGGATCGTTGGCCAGACTGCTAACGGGTGGGCCGGTTGATGTGTATAACTGCCCATAGAACTTCTCGACTTCCCTCAGTAGCTCAGGCTTGGACGATACGGTTCTGCCATCCTCGGTCTTCAGCCTCGTCAACTGGCTCTGTCCAATAGACAGATCTCTTGCGAACACTTTGGAGCCTTTGTTCCGCTCAATCGCTTCTTTAATATGGTTAGTATTAAATAGCCGAAGGTCGCGAGTCAGAGACTTAGAGATCTGTTTATTGAGCCGCCGATATTGAGAAGCATCTTCCGGAGACTGCAGAACCATTTCGCGTCTTTCTTCCATTAGCTTGAGGGTATGGTCAGAGATCTTTTTGGTTCTTTTAGTAAGGTGGGGTCTAAAGTACTTTGACCCAATTGTATGGACAGTTTCCACGAACCCGTTACTGTAGTCGTCCACATCTACGCATTCACCAAGGCATTCAAAGCGGTTTTGCAGTTCGAGCTGAAAGTCGTCGGGGTTTTGGATATTGGTGGGTACTGGTCGGAGCGTAGACTTCATCAGTCGAGTTCTTTCCAGCTTTACGTTGATATTCAATGTGCCTCTTACCAACCGGTGATCGCTTCCGGTTTTAACCGCATTGATCACAGAGACATCATTGAATATTTGCTTCTTCGTCGACATGATAAAGTCAATCTCATTTTTTGTAGCACCATCGGGACTGATCCAGGTCCACTTTCGGTTTTCCGACTTTTTGAAGAAGGAATTCATCATAAAGAGTCCTTCTTTCTCCAAAAAGTCGGCTAACATGTGGCCTCTGGAATTCCGATATCCAACACCAAATTGCCCCACCCTCAGCTCACCATCGCCTCGCTTGCCTAATTTCGCGTTGAAGTCCCCCATGACAACGGTATAGTGGGTCTTAGGCGTATGTATGGCTTTAGATATATCCTCATACATAGCCTCGACTTCATCATCAGAGTGTGTCGATGTGGGGGCGTATACCTGTATGACTTTCAGCGAATACCTTTTGGTGATTCTGAGTATAAGGTACGCTACCCGCGACGACACACTCTCGATCATGACCACGTTGTTCACGAGAGACTTGTGGACCATAAACCCGACACCTCCCTGGGACAGTTGGTCGCCCTCCCGGAAATAGAGCAAGTTACCTGATTTTAGGATTATCGAGTCCTCCCCCTCTCTTCGGACTTCAGATAGACCCAAGATGTCCCAGTGTAACCTGCTCAATTCTTCTTCGAGTTCTGCAACCTTCTCGTCGGTCCGCAATGTGCGCGTGTTATAAGTTGCCAGGGCCAGAGGTCGTCGTTGTTGGTAGCTCGACATCTGCCGGGGATTCTTCGCACCCCCTGCCCCACCGTTACCATGGCCGCTACCGGAGCCAGGAATAGCGGGGCCGCCGGGGACTAGGGGCCGGAGCTTATAGTTGTGATTCATCGGTTCTTAGGGGGTTTTACCATAGTCGCCACGCTTGGCAGACGGGTTGGCGCCCGCAGTAAGATGAAATAATACACAGAAGGACGCTGCTGCCCATCCTCTGGATTTCATTTCCCTTAGTCGCCTCTTACGACACCCACGGGAAGAGATGGGTCGGTACTATTCTTTTTTAGGCCGGCACCGCACAGCTGCCAAGGTCTCTAGTTTCCAAAAATCCTCGACGTCGTTAAAACCGCAGGAAGCGTGTAGAGTGTACATCTGGTCGTTGTTGCAAGAATACATGTCAACTGTAGGACCTTGCACAGTCCAACCCAACTTTGTCTCCATTGCCACAAGTTCATCCACACGCTCTATCCGACCAGTCAGCAAAGAACCTAAAACATCCGAACCTATTAATAAAGATATTTCGGAACTATCATCAATACAATCAGTTAAAGCAATGCCTTTAGTAAGAAAGCTTTTGATAATACTATCCTTCTTCAATCGTGGTAAATATCCACACAACTGTGGCTGCTCTAAAGCCTTTATTTCGGTCGAGAAGTTTCCATCAAGGCTTGCCACGTTTAAGCTAAACAACCTGTATGAACGCATTTTAGTACAAGTTCCACCAAATAGGTTGTGGCTCATGGTTTGCTCACCAACTGGTTTTAGTCTTAATTTTTCTGCTACATCAGTCTTTATAAATGTTCTCTGAGCACCTGAGTCAAGCAAAGCTCTTGTTATAATTTCTGTGTCACCTTGCCTGATTTTTTAATTTAAGAGTTTGAAGCAATACCGTGCGCACATCATTTTTCAGCGCAGACTGACTAAGTACTGATCCTTGCGACTTCTCTTGCTCACCAGTGGACGTTTTAGAAGCAGGTGAAATAGTAAGTAAATCAGTGCACATCAGTGTATAATGTCTCCTGCCACATACTAGGCACTTCGGATATTTACGGCAAGTTTTAGCAATGTGACCTTTTTTAAGGCATATCAAACAGGCACGATTCTGTCTTAAAAACTCTTTACGTTGCTCTATATTCATTTTCATCGCAACGGTACATTCAGAACTCGCATGAAAACTTTTTGAACACCATATACACGTTTCTTTTTTGTCATGTGTCTTGTCATCTTTCTTGTCAGACGTTGTCAGACATGACGCAGTTGAAGGGCCATATGCAGTTGATGTCGATGTATGAGGCGAATTAAAATGAGCTGCATGAATTCTCTCATCAGATTCGACTTCGAGCCTTAAAAATTCAAGAAGCTTAGACAGCGGCTGGGGTTCTTTCTCCTTATGAAAATGCGATCTATTCCAGGCTTTAATTACATCATCTGGAAGAGCAGACTCTACTAGCGGGTACAAAAAAGACGCATATTTATCTTGCGTGAGGCCTAGTGACTCTAAAGCCAGAATCTGGGTCATAATTTTATCATATAAAGTACCAGTTGATAATTTTGTCACGTTTCTACCAATAACTAGCTGTAAAAGCTCTCTCACATAATAATCGATTATAAACTCTTCTTGTGCAAATCTTTGTTTTAACTGGCCCATAGCTTTTTTATAATTTTTGCCGCATGGAGGAAAACTTTCAATCATCTCTCTAGCTACAGAGCCTTTCTCCATGGATTGCAATAGATAATGCATCTTGTCATCGTCACTGAGATCGTCGTCATTGTGAATCTTAGAAAACTGCGCCCAAAAACCAATCCAATTCTTCACATGGCCATCGAAGGTGGGCAGTTCAAACTTTGGCAACTTTATAAAACGATGACGGGACTTACCAGAGCTATTTGACCCATCATCCTCACAGTTTTTTACGGTCGAGCCTTTAGAAGACACTTCTGACGTCACAGATTTTAAACACTCTTCCGCCTTATATTTTAGTAGGTACCACCTTTTTTCATACTCTTCTATGCTGTCCATATCGGATTCAAAATCCTTTTCTATGCGGTTCTCATCATCCAGCCACAAAGTTAAAATAGTATTATTCACACCCTGCAACTGCTCATGGTGAACGGTCAGCTTCTGCAACAAAGCGCCAATAGTGCATCTATCGCCTTTCTCAATTTCGGCTTCCAATTCTTTGGCGCAGATGGAAAAAGAACGGCGAAAAGTTTTTCGCTTTAGCTTCGCGTTCTCCATACTTTCGTCACGGTCGCCAGATATTATAACTTATCCTGTCTTGGGAGGTCTTGTAATATGTTAGTTCCCAAGAAAACACCTTTTAACATATGAATAAAACACTAAATTATAATTTTACGTATCTATTCATATTTTTTCACTTATCTTTCAACAGAAACAAAATCTAGACATTGTCACAGAGAAAAATAAAGCAACAAGTAAAAGTATCACCAAAAAGATTCAACACCATTTGAGATAAGCGACTTTTTGAGCTTCATCTGTGATTTGGGTCTGAGATCGCAGTGTCGTATTTCTAACTTGGTTAATGAGCCTGACCCCGAGTATGCTACGCTCTACTTCCTGTTGATAAACTTTGAGTTTGGACTTTTGACTGTCCCTCAAAGGCCAAGTCTGGACCTCTGAGTGTCCGTCAAAGGCCAAATCTGTACTCATGTCCATTAGTTTGTGCTTAAATATCAGCACAGAATACATAATGTGTCAATGGCACGTTTCCCTTCATTAGCTTTTTCTTGGCCTAATAGCTCTTCCAGGCATTTTCAGACTCTCGACTTTCCTATCTTACATAAAAAAATAACTGAATTCGGTAAAGCAAAATATTTTCGATACAAAAGCTTCCTGCGCAGTAACACCATACTATAATAGCCTTGGTCCTATAATTTTTTCAATCAATAGTGCATCAACAACATATTTTACGCCCGTACAAGTTTGGCATCCTGCAAAACCGGTGGACCTTGAAGGCCTCCATACAAAAGGACCCTCCTGCTAGCCTTGAGTTATTTTTAAACCTTGCATGCATTCGATCCCGTCGAGCCAGTTCTTCCGACTGTTACATAATGCGAAATTGTAGTGTGCCTTTTTTTTACCCGCCCTGACATTTTACGTTTTTATTTCTTTTGTTTTCGCTCGCACATATTTTGGTCTGTTTTTATTTCGTTTTCTCGAATCGTAAAAGGAAGAGGCAATGAAGGGTTAGCGTTTTTTGTAGTGGAATATTTATGGTTTGGAATAATGGCGGTCCTCAGAGCTCGCCGCGCAGCTGTGGTATTTCCAAAATTTTTGACGGTTTTCGCTCGAGTCGTAAGTTTCTTATTTTATGAGGGAATAGAAACAATGGTAAAACGATGTGGCCGCTAATTGAAGCCTGTCACAATTGGGTGCTTTTTCCATTTTGTGAGGTAGTGTTTATGTTACAACTCCAAACAGATTCAAATAAGAAAATTTAAGTTGTAGCAGTTTTATGAGAATTGATGTTCTCATAAATTTTATGGGCGTATTCAACTATTTCAGGGTAGATGTTGCTACCATTTCTGCATACTACTTTAATCAATACTACAATCTTTATTACCAAGTATGATCTTAAAAAATAAATTTACTATCTTACGGGATGTTTAGTAAATGTCTGCAAACCTCTCAGGTGGTTGCTCTACCCACAAAACTGAACAACTTGCCTTAAGGAACATAGCTCGAAAGACGAAAAAAATTTTTAACGTCCCATAGAAACTGCTTCAGCTGAAAGATCATTTTGTAAAGGTGGTCAAATCTTTTTCTGAATTTCGACCCACATGGGTCACCCATGTTCCTTAGGGAATGTTGTTCAGTTTCATGGGTAGAGCAACCACTTGAGAGGTTTGCAGATATTTAACAAACAGCCTGTATATAGGGTGACTTTTAATTAGTTCTTGACAGTAAAAGATATGCATGTACTCATGATACTGAACAACTTTTCCCAAGGAACATAGGTCGAAATACGAAAAACCAAATTTGACCTCCAATACAAAATGCGCTATCAGCTGATGCAGTTTCTATGGGAGGTCAAAACTTGATTTTCGTATTTCGGCCTATGTTCCTTGGGGAAAGTTGTTCAGTATCATGAGTAAATTCATACCTTTTTCTATCAAGAACTAATTAAAAGTCAGCCTATATAAACTAAAATTTAATTTTAATTAAACGGAATATCGACTGAACTCCCTCTATTAGCTCTCGAATGCACTAAACGAAACCAATTTCTTGTTGATTTTTAAACTACTTGACAAATGAGTTCAATTACAAACTTCATAATATGGAAAATGAGCATTCCCCGCCAGTCTGCCATCAATAACTTCTTTATTGGAATGCTAACTTTCCAACCCGCCTCAATTATATTAGCTTTATTTTTCAAAACTATTGCAGTTATGCGGCCATGCTCAGCGTTCTCGTATCGAGTTCGATCGATAAAACCTTAGGATGTTTTTCTACAAATCACGTTTCTTAGAATGGTGCGTTTTGTTTTCGTTCTAAAGTTTCAACGGCCACTTACATACATAACGCGGGAAGACATTAGGTGATAAAGTATCTGGGAGCGAGTATCTTGGCTAGGGTCTTTACTAGAGGACCAAAGTTTACATCTATACATAGAATTTCTTTTTACTTTCTTTATTGTGAATCGTTTTAAGTAGAAAGGTAGAGTAATAACTTGATAAGCTGAGGGGGGGGGCGTTCAGTTTTCCGTTTTCAGTCCAATTAAACCAATGAAATCACAGCTCAAACACAGCAGTTTATTTTACGCCGATTAAATAATTGTATTATAAAAGACGTCGTCCGTGTGGTGCCAGCAAAGGAGGCGACTAAAAGATTATTAACCGGAGGATGGGAAGTAGCATCTATCCGCTAGTAGCATCTATCCGCAGTATGTAGGAAGTATATCCTACATACTGCGGTCACTAAAACAAACGGTCGCCAGCCGCAACGCTTATACAAGCGTGCTGACTAAGTAGATCCCCTTCAAAGTCCACGCGTTTTCGCTGGAGATGTGGAGGGAGCTCCCTGTCCTGTGGACGTTTCATGGGATGCTATGATGATGATGATTATAAAAGATGCGACACAGAACGCGAGCAAATGAATAAATTAGACGCACATAGAAAAATACTCGTAAATTCAAAACATTAGCTGTTCGCTGGACAAACAGCAATCGACGCACAAAAACCGTTCTATAAAGGTAAGTTTGAAAAAAAAAGTTTTAGCAAAAAACTTTCAAGTCAAAACACACCGTAGAGTTTTCTTAGCGTGAGCTTTTAACCTTTACAGTAGGTACCTGTTACAGTATCCACTGACAAAGCTCCACACCACTGTGTGTGATTCTGGAACAAACAAACAAAATTCAAGAGCATCAAAATAGTATAACGTGGTAATTTGTTAATAAATATCTTTACATCTCTCATATTCGGTAAGTAGGTCCTTATTACCCCCAAATGGGGCTTGTAGGTGACCAATTAGCGCTCTAGGGTAATAATGTAGCTAGAAAAGCCCTAGGGCGTTAAGTAATTGAGTTTTGAAAGAGTGAAATGTTTTTTTCAATTACTTACCGCCCTAGGGCTTTTCTAGCTACATTATTACCCTAGAGCGCTAATTGGTCACCTACAATTTGGTGGTAATAAGGACCTGCTTACCTCACAATCGAGATGTAAAGCAGAGTAGTTAGCTCGGGTGTAAGCATCAATTGCACCCTCGAACTATAGGCGCCCTCGCTGCGCTTGTGCGCCTAAATATCTCGGGCTGCAATTGATGCCTTACAGCCCTTGGCTACTAATCTACTATTAATGTAGAGTCAAATCATTTTATAATTCTATAATAGTAGATACATTGTAAATCAGTTACTAACATGACATACGCACTCCCATATCTTTCTCAGTCCAACTTCCCAAATAAACAAAATACAAAGACACATTGTGGCATTTGTGGCAGACTATTGACCCGGCCCTGTTTCAGTTCGTGGAAATCAAAATGTCAACTTTGTTTCGTTTATATCCCTATTATGATAATTAAGCTAAGTTTCGCAATCGTAGCTTAAAACAAGAGGAATCGTTTGTTCTAGTTTGTAAACAAGTCTATGAAGAGAGAGAATTTGTAGAAGGGCAACTAGTAAAATTAATTGATAATGATAATTTGAACTCATTGCATTTGGACAAGCCCGTATGTATGATTGGCAGTGAGCCTGCCTCTCACGCCGTGGGCCGCGGGTTCGATCCCCGTGCAGGGCAAACATTTGTGTGTTATTTATCTATTTATGTATGTATACCAGTCTCTAATACCCATTTGCCTAGTTTGGGATCAGATGACCTTTTGTGAAATGTCCACCAATATTTATTAATTTAATGATTTGAACAAATAAAATTGCTGCGCAAGAGGTAAGGGATTATGATCTTTGTATTGTTAGTATTTTTCAAAAATTGTGTGACCTGTTTTATTTTTTCTCTGTATTTACCTAATATGGATATCTAATGTTTTGGTTGCCATTGTGTCGATGTGTAAGGGACAGGTAGGCAAATACTGAAAGGGCATGATCAGTTAATCTAACTGGACAACTTTCAGTGAATTAAACTTTCAGCAAATATAAAATAAATGGTACAGCAGCACTGCACTTACTTTCTCGCGATATACAAGAGTCATCATTCAACAGTATCCCCGCCGGGAGTCGAACCCAGAACTTCCGGATCAAGAGCCGAATGCTTTAACTACTATATAATAAAGGCTGCGGATAGTAATGAGTAAATAAGTACCAACTGCAAACTTATGTTTGTAATTCCATACAAATAATATGAATATACAAACTTACCTATACCTACTAAATTTATGTAAAAATGATTTAATGAATATGCAGTCAGGTAGAAAACCAATTTAGAATCCAAATTGAACATCAAAATAAGCTCGAAACCGATTTTGAGTAAATAACATTTTTAAATATTAGTAGTAAGGGAACACCCCTTATATGAATTTCTACAGACCAGTTGATACTGCCGCAAAATACCTTAAATGGCGATGCTTGGTCATGCAAAGTTTCATCAAGATTTAACGAGATGTTTTTGCAAAAAATACAATTTTTCATTTTCGTTGTATGACAGGTACCCTTAAAATGAGAGCCAGCAGGAAACCACTCAAAATCCTTCGATGGATTTGTATAAAACTCTTTAATTTAAAATATGGTGTCAATCGGACCATTCGTTTAGCCGCTAGGCTAAAGCGTGACGGACAGACCGACCGACGCACGGACCGCCCGACCGACCGACGTACGGACATTTTTGGGAGACTTGTTTTTTATGATGTATAAGTGATATAGAACACATTTTTGCGAAAATTAGAAAAACTTTTTTTTTTCACGAATACAATACCTTTCTCGCTCCGCTCGAAAGTAAATAAATGGTACAGCAGCACTGCACTTACTTTCTCGCAATACTCAAGGAAAAACTATCAACCGCAAACTTAAATTTGTAATAGCATACACATAGTATGGAAATACAAACTTTTATTTACGTTTTTCAAAAAAAATATGTTCGAGTGAAATATACAGATCAGTTCAGAATTCAAATTTTCAAACATCAAAACAAACGAACCTCACTATTTCGAGTAAATCACATGTTTAACTTTTGGTAGTACTGGAACACCCTTTATATGAATTTTCACAGATGGATACCACCGTAGGATACTTGCATGGAAATTTGTTTAATTTCCCAACACATGTTCCTTATGGATAGTTGTTCAGTTTAGTCTACTGAACAAGCCCTTTCAGTTTTTGGTACACCTTATGTACTAAATTTTATTCAAAAAAATCATAAAGAATATCCAGTCAGGTAGACAACCAATCCAGGATTAATATTATAGAAAATTTTAATAAACTCAATGGAACCAATTTTGGGTAAATCACATATTTACGATTTGGTGGTACAGGAACACCCCTTATATGAAATAACACAGATTAATTGATACTGGCGCAAGATATCTTACACCGAGATGCTTGGTCATGCAAAGTTTCATCAAGATTCTGTGAATCATTTGTGAGAAAATTTCAATTTTTCATTTTCGTTGTATGACAGCTACCCTCAAAATGAAACCCAGCAAGAAACCACTTAGAACTCTTCGATGGATTTGCATGAAACTCCTAAATTCAAAATATGGTGTCAATCGGACTATACGTTTAGCCGCTAGGCCAAAACGTAACGACAGACCGACCGACGGACCGACCGACCGACCGACCGACCGACCGACTGACCGACCGACGGACGGACATTTTTGGGAGACTTGTTTTTTATGATGTATAAGTGATATAGAACACATATTTGAGAAAATTATAAAATCTTTTTTTTTACACTATACTCGTACAATACCTTTGTCGCACCGCTCAAAAGTAAAAACGGGCTTTCCATACAAAATTACGAACTTGATTGGACAATTTATTTGGAGAGCCAATTTTTTTTTATTTCCCGAGTTTTACTTAGGTACTGAAAGTTGTTCAGTTACGTTGACTGACATATACCATACACCCTGTATAATATTGATGCCACTCAGTAACATAAAAGCTGAACTTTCTTTCCTTTTAATGCTGAAGCCCAGTTAATGAAAACAAGTAACTCGTCTGAAGAAAAAGAAATTTGAAAAAGATTTTCGCTTTCCCATGTCTTTTATCAGAAGACGAGAAACTTTGTTCGAGTTCTTTGGGAAAGTTGCTGGTTGTTATCAGGAGAATCACTAGGTTTCGGGATTAAATCAAACAAAAGTTCATCATGTATAACTATGACATCAAAACTATAAGATGATAAAATAGTGTTTCTACAAATTGTAAATTATTTACAATTTGTAGAAACACTATTTTATCATCTTATAGTTTTGATGTCATAGCATTTGGTACCTCCACCTGTTTCACTCTTAATTATAAGTTTCTTGAATGGCAGGTGCCAATGAAGTGTGCCATCGACTACCTACAGGTAAATTATGTCCTAAAGGTGTTCATTTTGGCGCTCATTTAACTTTGCACTTTGGTTTTGTATTAGTTTTACTGCTGACAGCTGCGATCACGATTAGGAATTGTTATACTCCTATAAATAAATATACCTAATAAATAAGTATCATTCTTTTGAGTATTATCTCTTCTTCTTTCTTTAAAAACTATGCAGATTCATACTGACTAACAATACAATGATAAAATGGTTGTACTTGATTGTAGTAGAAAGATACCAACCTAATTCTCGCTGCCTAATTCACCATCTGTCTTTAGAATGAAGATTTATTTTACTCTTTGTCCCATTTCAGTTTTTTGTTCAATAAACTTAATATGTTTCTGAATCGGGCTCAGTTGTCTCTTTATTTAATCTGCTTTTATGTTCTCACGCTTCTGGACCATATGTTTTTCATTGCGTTTTTTTTGTTCGTATTGACGCTTCTGCTCTCTTTGTCTTGTATTACGTCTATAAATTAGAGCACATTTTTTTAAACAACTCGTGTAGGCAATAAAAATGATTTGTTTGTTTATTTTATTGAGGCATTTGGTCCAATGGCTGCTGGTTCGAAGCTTAGATAAACATTTTCGGCCATTGCAAATGTTATATCGATCGACTTCCTTGATGTCATCACCAACGATGGATGGACGTATTAGTTTTATATCTTATCTTAGTTAGAGCATCATAAAATATCTAAGCATGTGATTTTCATTTAAAAAAAGCTTCTACTTTTTTTACTTGTCAATGGTAAAAAGTGTTTATAATAATTTAGCCCAAAATGTGGATACATCAGATCTTTCGATGCCTTTAAAAAAGTTCTCCCAATTGCAAGAAAGAAATGTGGCTACATCAGATCTTTCGATGCCTTTAAAAATGTTCTCCCTATTGCAAGAAACTGCAAAGATAGGCAAAAAAAGTTTCGTGTAAAAAACAAGTTTTTAGTAGAGGAGCCCCCAAAATTTTAATTTTTAGTATTTGTTGTTACAGCGCCAACAGAAATAGGTAAGTACATAATTTGTAAAAATTCCAACTTTCTACCTATTACGGTTCATAAGATACAGCCCGCTGAGACAAACAAACATCGGAGGCATATTAATAGGGTCCCGTTTTTCACCCTTTGGGTACGGAACCCTTAAAAGCACCCGTGTTTAATAATCTGGATTATAAACCTTAGAGTAGTGCAAATTACGCTGTTTTATGAGCAAATGTGTTGAAAAAAAAAATATTTAGCAATACTCCTTATGTAGAAAAGCCAACAAAAATGTCTTTAAAAAATTTTTTATTAGGGATAGCAAGATAGAAATAAGAAATGATGGACATGCAAGCCAACATAACGGTGCCTTCCTACTTAAAGGTAATTTTGCTCGGAAAAATAATACAATTCTTAGCACAAATAATACATTTTTTATAGTGCCACCGTGCAAAATTGAATACGTCCGACCTGAACCCTCATCCAATAAAAGGGAAGTGATTAAAAAGAAATAACTTTTTTATTAAAAAAATCTTTTGAATGGCGCTCGTAATCACGGCGAGTAGAAATATGAGTGTCAGTTAAATTATTATGCGTCTCGTAAAATAAGTACCTATTTGAATAGAGGTAGAGGAGTTACATATCAAAAATTTTCACTGATCCGTATTTTACGATTTGGTCGTAAACGTGTACTTAGACGAGGGTCCTTTTTGGGCCCGCTGTTTAAAAATCTATATGGATGAGACGAGGGGAGGCGATCTTGTAGCAAACGTGTTATGGCTTATGGCTATCTTCAAATAACTATCTTACAATGTTGGTTTTGTTACACAGGGTAATTTTACTATACCTATCTACATTTTTAGTATGTTATGCAGATCATATTAGAATGAAGATCACAAAGGAACTTCTTGTTTTTTAATGTATACCTCCCATAGAAAATGCGCTGTCAGCTGATTCAGTCCCTGAATCAATATATGATATTTGCAGTCACATAATTTTTAAAAGACATATCTAAAGACACCACACACTATGGAGAAGACAAGAAAAAAAATACCCCTACTTTATTTGGAGGAGAGGTATTTTTTTTTAAAGATTGTATTTTACTACTTTGTCGGCATGAATGAAATGTTTGTATATAGGTATATATATTCTAATGAAATGTATATACAAATACTAAATTACAGCTTTCTAGTACTAAAGGTCTCTGAGCTAAGCCGCGGACAGACATACAGACAGACGGACATGACGAAACTTTACGGGTTCCTTGTTGACTACGGAACTCTAAAAATTGTAAACCTTCAAAGTTTACACAAAATTCTTTCAAAACGAGTTATAAATACAAAATGAACTTTGTCCCTCAAGTAATTTGATTCCCATTGACGAACATAATAAGATTTACTAGAGTAAACCTTGAGTAAATAACTTCAGGTGGACTAACAATACAGCTCCCTTGAGTACTTCTTCTTTTGACTATTATAATAGGAAAAAAATCCTCACAGAATTACTTTTGGAAATAAATAAATGAACTCGCGGATAAAGAGATTGAATTAAGAAAAATGTGACACGAGGATGTCCTACGTTTCATTAAAGGGTTCCGTATAAAATTCCGACAAAAATTATGAAGAAACGTGAAAATTTTGTAAGTTCACTGTATTTTGCCAGGAAGTCATTTTATAGTATCTCTACTATTAAAAATTAAAAAAAAAAATTGTCTGTAAATTGAAGATATTTATTTAAAAAAAATACGGGTTGCACTCCGGGAGTGCCAGCAGAAGTGAAAACTTTAACATCAACGTTGTGCATTTTTGAATACTATTTTGGAATGGTTAGGGAATAATTTCGTACGAATTGTTTTATTTATCAGTATAAAAGTACATACAATAATCATTTATTGCGCTATCGTAGACAAACATGACAATCTATATTACATATAGACAATCTTCGTCAGACAGATCTGACGCGCCGCTAAAGAAGTTTTTACTCCAAAACTTAAACATCTGACGCGAGATCTGACGGGACACCTGACGTGAGTTTAACATATTTTACCCATCTAAAAAAGTGCCAAGCGCCGCTAAAGAAGTTTTCACTTCAAAAAATATCAGGTTGTGATATTTTGGTGACCCTGAATCCAAATTACACATTTCTGTACTTTTTGTGTGTTTGTTTGTTTATTTGTTCGAGCATCACGCAAAAACTAGTGAACTGATTTTAACGAATCTTTTCTTGTATCATCATAATCATCATATCAGCCGAAAGACGTCCACTGCTGGACATAGGCCTCCCCTAAATCCTCCCCTTTTCTTATATGATAGCTGCAAATTGGACTTAAACACTGGTAAATATTTTTTTCTTTTTTTACATGCGGAGGAAATCGCGGGAAAAAGCTATTGACCTAATAAAACGATATGATTATGTGTGTGTATGTTTCCAGACATCCAGTAACAAATGCAAACCTCTTAGCTGACCACTCAGACCGTGAAATTGGAACAACTTTTAAAAAACCGCGAGCCTTAACTTCAAGGCCCGATTAGATGATAATTTTGTACGGTAAACCGCACGTCCGTAGAATTTTCAACACTATTACCGCGCCATAAGGGTCAAAAGTGTTTCTACTGATTTGCTGTTGAGTGTACGAGGAGCAGACTTGTTTTTCTTAAGAAGTTAAAGTTAGAAGCCTCGCAACAACAGTTGTTCCCATTGTTGGAGGGCTTGAATTTAAAAAAAAATTAAAATGCAGGTATTTTTACCCGTACTACGGCAAAAAGGAGGGCTATGATTTTGACCAGAATGTACTGTATTTACAAATCCGATTAAAAACTATTAATGGCTTGTTCTAAAACAACACTTTTATTCTGCAAAATTATTTTGATCCTGAAAATAGATTTGACTAAAATTGTAGCTGATCGTTTAAAATAGTGTAGGAAATCAAATAGTTTTTTACTTATTTCAAAATTCGTAGAGAAAAAGTACATACCTAGTTAAAAAGGAACCTTAGTTTTATAGCCTTTGACATGCGGAACTCCAACTTATTTGTTAGTAATAAAGAACGCTGTCCATTCATAAAAATTATAAGGGGGAAAATACAAAGGCGTAGAACTGCTCCGACGACAATATCGGAGGTGGAGGTATCAATCCGAAAAGGATCCGTTTTTCTTTGATGTGACATCAAAAAGGCATATTGAAAGCCAATATTGGGTCTAAAAACATCCGGCCACTGTGTTAATATGGGATTATCCTGGAAAAGTTGGGAGTCTGAAATAAGGTTGCAAGAACCTTTGTACACTTCATTTGTGCATGAAAGTAGGAGATCTTATTGAATTTGAATAACATTTTGGTTGTATAATAGCGGCCAAGCGTCAGTCGGACTCGCGCACCGAGGGTTCCGCACTACTAAGTAGTTTAGGCAACGAAGCGGATCGTTGTGTGAAGACCCCAGTCGATGAAATTTTGCTGGGGTATTTACACTACATGAGACAAACCTACTATAAAAAAATTGTAAAGAAAAGTCGGTACTTTTAAATTTTCCATACAAAAATTACAAAAAATGTATGAAAACTTTTTTTGGTTATTTTTTTTTTTTGGATATTTGAATTTACATTTAATTCATGATTCTTTATCATCCTGTCAAATAAAATCTGCCTGAGAAATTTATGTTGGGGTCTACTGCTTCGTTGCCTACACTATAAGGTAAAAGTACCGCCGTGTAATAAATGTACGCGAGTCCAACTCGCACTTGACCGGTTTTAGATAAAAGCTACCATGCCTGCCCTGACAAAAAATATCAAAATAAAATTAGGTGCAAAAAAAAATCAGAAACTCAATTTTTTTTTCAAATTTTGGGTCGATGAACCTGTTCCGGGCTAAAATTCTTAGGCAGGTAGTTATGTTATTATTACAAGTTTTTGGTCTTCAGTAAAATTATGAATTCTGAGTTTGACTTGCTATAAGATTTTTCCAACACAAAGTTAAGTAAGTATTCATAAAAATAACACCCCTTTTTAAGACCCAACCACAAAATCATATTTTCTCTTGACTTGTTTTAGAGGTTTTTCATTGCAGTAAGTTTACGATCTGACCTTACACCTATGTACACCAGGAATCTTTGTATAGTGCCAGCAAAAAAAAGGTATACAGGGTGGACGGTGTACCAAAACTGAAAGGGCGTGATTTTAAGAAAGAAACAAATTTTTTGTCATCTACCTTTTTGCCTGCCTTTTTGCGTTGCCTGGAAGAAATTGCTTTTTAGCAATAAGGCCGCCTATAGTGCTCCGTATTTCATGTTTGTATTTCTTTTAATTTGTGTATTTCTGTGTGCAATAAAGAGTATTGTATTATATTGTATTGTGTTGTGTTGTTTTGTATTGTATTGTATTGTATTGTATTGTATTGTATTGTATTGTATTGTATTGTATTGTATTGTATTGTATTGCACTTATGAATGAATTAGTGACAAGCCTGCGTTCGGTTGGTGTGGTTGGTAGTGAGCCTGCCTTTTATGCCGCGCGCTGCGGTTTCATTCCCCGCCCGTCCAGGGCAAACATTTGTATGATTAGTATGAAGTATTTGTTCTGTGTCTGGGTGTTATTTATCTATCCATTTATGTATATCAGTCGCTTATATCTGTATTACGGGCTTTCATAGTTCGGGATCGGATGCCTTTGTGTGAAATGTCCCCAAATATTCATTTATTTTAATCTAACCTTGGTCTAGCTCTGTCACTGGACATTTTTCTTATCACAGGCATAGACCAAGAATAAATGTAGTGCTAACTTATTACCGTGCTAGCGAAATGAGCTGGACCAAGGTTAGACCTGGGGTTTGCTGGTCCCGTGCTAGCGAAACGTCTCTGAATAACCCCCTCATAGTATACCACGGTCATGTGATATAAAGAAGCGGGATAGTGCGCAATGGCGATTACTATGACCATCTCACTTTCACTAATATATCGGCATGGTGTGTGTGGGTGCGAGAGCCTTTGTTGAAATGTTCCTGGAGAAAACTTGCTCGAAAATTTTAATTAACACCCTTTATGTCTTCTCGTATTTTTCCTGAGCTGTAGAGTACTCTAATTTTATACCACAATAGTGTTGAGAGGGCCCAAGATCGCGTGTTTGCTACTAATTAAACGTCTTCATGATACGCGATTTATCTGCAGACGAAGAACTAGAATTTCTAAATGCGACTGTACTTATTACAAAAAAACATGACTTCCTCAGTGTGGAACATTTAAAGCATGGAAGTGTACATCTGCCTAGAGTGCTCGCCTTGTTCTTCTCACTGTGCGTTACACATTCATACTTACCTCAAGAATTGATAAAAACCGTAGTCGTACCAATTGTGAAGAACAGGACGGGTGACTTCGCTAGTCTTAATAATTATAGACCGATATCCTTGGCTACTATAGTGGGAAAGGTACTGGACGGTCTTCTTGATAGGCACTTAAGGAAGCATATCACACTGCATGACGCTCAATTTGGATTCAGACCCGGCTTGTCAACAGAAACAGCTATTCTTTGCCTAAAGAATACCGTCCAGTACTACACCAAGAGGAAAACCCCTATCTACGCTTGCTTCCTCGACCTGTCCAAAGCATTTGATCTCGTATCATATGACAGGTTGTGGAAAAAGCTACAGGATGAAACAAGTCTTCCAGGAGATTTGATTAGTTTGTTTAGGTACTGGTATAATAATCAGTACAACTATGTGCGTTGGGCAGGCTCAACGTCGGACATGTACAGGTTGGAGTGCGGCGTGAGGCAAGGGGGCCTGACCTCGCCGACTCTCTTCAATCTGTACATGAACCGACTAATTGAGGAGCTCAGCAGCACCAGGATCGGGTGCTCTGTGCACGGGACTATGTTTAACAACATTATTTACGCCGATGATATGGTGCTGCTGAGTCCTTCAATAGACGCCCTCAGGAAGTTGTTGAGAATTTGTGAGAGGTACGCAGAGGCTCATGGCCTACGGTACAATGCTACTAAGAGCGAGTTCCTAGTATTTAAAGCGGGTAGCAAATGCTATGACATGATTCCGGATGTCATCCTATGCGGAACTCCTCTTAAAAGGGTGGCCAAATTTAAGTACCTTGGGCACTGGGTCTCTGAGTCCTTAGATGACAAAACAGATATAGAGAGAGAGCGTAGGGCGCTAGCTGTGCGTGGAAATATGTTGGCCCGTAGGTTTGCAAGGTGTTCGAATAACGTGAAGGTTACTTTGTTTAAAGCATACTGCCAGGCCTTCTACACCTGCAGCCTATGGGTCAACTATACACAGAAAGCTCTGAGCTCTCTCAGAGTTCTATACAATAATATATTCAGGATGCTGTTGCGGCTGCCACGTTTTTGCAGCGCATCAGGGATGTTCGCGGAGGCACACGTTGATGGCTTTGCCGCTATAATGCGAAAAAGAACGGCTTCACTGATGCGCAGGGTGCGTGACAGTGGCAACAGTCTCCTGAGTATAGTAGCGGGTATGGTGCAGGGTCCTTTTATTAAACACTGGACCAGATTGCATGTGCTTCCAAGACGAAGTACATATTTGTAATATAATTAATATAAGTACTAACATTAGTTGATAAGTTCTTATTATTACTAACATATTATGGATGTTTATCTGAAATAAAATAATTGAAATTGAAATTGAAAAAAAACCGGCCAAGTGCGAGTCGGACTCGCGCACCGAGGGTTCCGTACCACCACATAATCATAATTGTATTAGTTGAAATTTCAGTAAGTTAATGTGCTAGATTTTTTGAGTCCGACACGCGCTTGGCCAAATTTTATTATTTGTTGTTATTTTATAGCTTATGCACTATAAACATACCAATTTTCAAGTTTGTAAATGTTCCCGTTTTTAAAATAGAAGTAAAACAAAAATCGCCTCCACGACCATCCAACTTGGCCCCTCTCTTACATGAATGTTCTTGAAACGGGAGCTCACCACAATTGGTTTCCATTAGTTGTGAGAACTAAGAGATAACTTTTCCCTTTATTTGTGCTGTGAGACCTACCTTCTTGCCAAACTTCATAATTTTAGGTCAACGGGAAGTACCCTATAGGTTTTGCTTTAGTGCATAAATGTATGAAGATGAGGACATAAAACGCCATATCTTTTGATTGCGTCGTTGTAAAAAATTTAAATTTTCAGATCTTGTGTGGTTTATGGACCCTAATATATGGTATTAATTTCAACCTGATACCTTTACCCGTTCGTGAGATAAAGGGTCTTGACAGACAGACAGACGGACAACAAAGTGATCCTATAAGGGTTCCGTTTTTTTCTTTTGAGGTACGGAACCCTAAAAAAGAGAGATCAAAATCTCTTGTGTCGTATGATCTGACTAACAGTCATCATCATCAGAACATCCCATCATCTCGGACTTCGCACGATAAATCCCCTGATTGTCTCAAAATTAAGATGATTCCGTGTTTCGGAAGGCACGTGAAGCCATTGATCCTGGTTACTATCTATGGAAGTAGTCGTTTAATGAGCCAGGTTTTATTTTTTTTGTTGTCAATGGGCTTACTCTTGACCTCGATCTAGTCTTGAGGGCAGAGATGAGGTCGATGATGGGACGGCTTGCCCAGAAGAAGCCTATTTACTCGCGACATGAATAGATTCGGGTTATATGAACTCGTCAACACACACGCCGCGGCGTGTGTGTTGCCGGGCAGATAATTCCACCATTCCACCGGCCTTTAAGGCTAAACAAATATGGTACCAGGGTTTGTGAGGTCAGCCTTCGATCTTACAGCCCACATGATATAATGATCATCTGAACATCACATAAAAGTTCACAGCTAGACAGGAACTCCACGGAATTATACAGGGTTAAGGAGTCACACCTAGCTGAATTCAAAGACTACTTCGGCATACATTGCACGTTGAAGTACAGCAATGTATGCCGAATTAGTCTTTGAATTCAGCTAGGTGTGATCACTCCTTTACTGGTAAAGCGTCCTTATTCTGGAGGCCTACTGTAAAACAACTTTTGTTCTTCGGCTTTTGAAAATTCGTAAAAAAAATAATAACAATTGGATCGATCAGTTGGAGTATGGAGGACAATATTTTTACGTGAATTTCCAAAAGTCGTAGATTGTTTGTTGTTCTATGACGTCTCCTCAATATGCCCTAAACTCTGTATACAGCAAATTAAGATGCGTACACACGGTCGCACGTCGGTAGAAACCATGTAGAAACACTCTGAACTTCTTCTGAGCGGGTCTCTGGTTTCGGCAGTTTGTAGCATAGCGCTGGTTCAGCTTATGCTGGTTTTGTTCCTACGTGCTTGCGGGCGTGCGTACCACCACGCTTTAAAAGGGTATCCTGGCAGTATTTCTTCCATACAAATTGATGCAAATGTTCGTCCCTAGGTAAATGAATTACGACTACCCAAAAACCTCAAAAAAATGCCCTGTTTTTCCGCCATATTTAGACGACTACCAGAAATATTTGAAAAGTTTTCAAATTAAAATAAAAACATAGGAGCGTAGATCTACTCTTCCTTTAAGTTTCGAATCCCAAAATAATTGAATAAGCTCATTTTTGGAGAAGAAAACAGGGGAAAGCGGAACGTCGTCGCGTCGACGTAGGTAGAATCGGTCTAAGCTCTAAATTGTCCCTATCGCACACTACGGGACGCAGCGTGACAGCAATAGGTTGACAGCAAATATCTATTTTTCGGACTAGTTGCGGCTGGCAAGTGGCAATATAGACTGTGGTTGGTGACCGCAGTATAGTTGTACACACGACTGCTCGTTGGTGGACACACTTTGACCTTGAGACGTTTCTGGTGTGTGTAGCGTAGCGCCGGTTCAGCTTATACTGGTTTTATTTTGACGTGTTTGCTGCCGTGCGTACGATACACATGCAGAAAGACGGTGCTGCTCATCCTCCGGTTCTTAAGTCTTTAGTCGTCTATTAAGACACCCATGGGAAGATTGTTGTGGTACTGAACTGGCACTACATGGAAAACACGGACTGACAGACAAAACAGCCTTACTAAACAAGTGGGCATAAAATTTTGCAAAGAAGTATCGGATAATAATTTGCATTAGAATCTGGCCCGGAATAAATACACGGGAATGCATCGCGACCTATTATTATACAGGGTGTTTGGTATATATTTGCAAACCTCTAAAGTGGTTGCTCTACCCATGGAACTTTAGTTGTTTACAACTTTCCCTGAGAAACATTGTCGAAATACGAAAAAAAAATCAACGTCCCATAGAAACTGCATCTGTTGATAGCGTATTTTGTATAGGAGGTAATTTTTTTTATAATTTTGACTTATACTGCTTACGGTAAGTTGTTCAGTTTCATGGGTAGAGCTCGATCCGAGAGGTTTGCAGACATATACCAAACACCCTGTATATTGCCAGGGGTACTGCATTTACAATTCCTTTGTGAAAATATCAATCTTGTGTTACAGTCGTGTTTCGGTTAATTACAACAACTTTTATTGCATTTTTATGAATTATAAATCACAGTATTAAAACTTTAAGTAATTTTAATAATCATGCACTTTTTATTTAAGACGATTTATAAAGAGGTTTTAATTGTACTTCTTATAATAAACTTGCGTTTCAAGTACAACGCAACGACTTGAAATACTCGTAAGTACCGAGCGAGGTGCTTATTTCAAAATGTTTTAAAATATTAACCTCTTTCATGAGTAAATCCCAGCCCCTTCATCTTTTGATGTAAGTTGTAAGGTTAACGTTACGTTAATAGATTTTACCTTAACTTGGGTAATTTAAAAATTATAATTATACTTACTAGTAATATTAGATTCAACAAATGAATGTCAATAGCTGAAAAGAGAAACACTGTAACAAATCTCGACGTAAGTTACCTGTATTCTGGGGAAGGTATAAGTTAAACGGGGTGCATTTTAAACGAAACCTTAATTTTTCGACTTGATTTGACCCTTCTAAATTTAAAATTTTGTGTTCTACGTTAGTGTCCTATTGAATTGAATATCTAAAAGAAAAGGACAGAACCTACTTTGTAACGAAAACTCACTTCACTTTTTAGTATAAGATCCCACAGCAAGATTATGCACCTATCTGTTATTTGAACGAAATGTGGTCTGTATGGATGGTTACACATGGGATCATACAACGCCCTAGGGTTGCCTAGAAATTTCTTGCTGCAATTTCTAGATAAAAACTCATATCAACATTTTGGTTGTTTTGGAACAATCCTTTTATTATTTTTTGCAGAGCAATGATTACTACCGTAAGATACCTTGAATAGAGATTCTCGGTCATGCCGTTACTGCCGTTCCCGAAATAATCGCAATTATTTTTTTTTGTATGACAGCTACCCTTAAAATGAGAGCCAGCAAGAAACTACTCAAAGTATTTTAACGAATTTGCCTAAAACTCCTTATTTTAAAATTTGGTGTCATTCGGACTTGTCGTTTAGCCGCTAGGCTAATTTTTAGGGAGGCTCTTTTTGAAGGCAACCAAGAGGTTACTGATGTAGCCACGTTTAGGGCTATTTATGCTATTATAATAACCTTTTTACTTTCGAGCGGAGCGAGAAAGGTATTGTATTCGTGAAAAAAAAAAAAGTTTTTCTAATTTTCTCAAAAAATGTAGTCTATATCACTTATACATCATAAAAAACAAGTCTCACAAAAATGTCCGTCCGTCGGTCGGTCGGTCGGTCGGTCGGTCGGTCCGTCGGTCGGTTGGTCTGTCCGTCACGCTTTGGCCTAGCGGCTAAACGAATAGTCCGATTGACACCAAATTTTGAATTTAGGAGTTTTATGCAAATTCATCGAAGGGTTCTAAGTGGTTTCTTGCTGGCTCTCATTTTGAGGGTAGCTGTCATACAACGAAAATAAAAAAAATAAATTTTCTCAAAAACGGCTCATAGAATCTTTATGAAACTTTGCATGACCAAGCATCTCCATGTAAGATATCTTGCGCCAGTATCAATTGATCTGTGTAATTTCATATATGGGGTGTTCCTGTACCACCAAATCGTAAATATGTGATTTACCCAAAATGGTTCCATAAAGTTTATTAAAATTTTCTATAATATTAATCCTGGATTGGTTGTCTTCCTGACTGGATATTAATTTAGATTTTTTTTTAATAAAATTTAGTACACAGGATGTACCAAAAACTGAAAGAGCTTGCTCAGTCGACTACACTGAACAATTATCCATAAGAAACATGTGTTAAGAAATTTAAAAAATCTCCATGCAAGTATCCTACGCTAGTATCCATTGATCTTTGAAAATTCATATAAAGGGTGTTCCAGTACTACCAAAAGTTAAACATGTGATTTACTCGAAATCGTTTGATGTTTGTTTGTTTTAATGTTTGACAATTTGAATTCTGAATTGATCTTTCATTCGAACATTTTTTTGGAAAATCGTAAATAAAAGTTTGTATTTCCATACTATGTGTATGGCATTACAAATTTAAGTTTGCGGTTGATAGTTTTTCCTTGAGTATTGCGAGAAAGTAAGTGCAGTGCTGCTGTACCATTTATTTCCATTGACACGAAAGGAACAAGAGCAGTCATTTCTTTTTGCTCTAATTCTGCGTTCTGGTCTTCGAAATAATGTGCTTCTTACCGCCTTTTTATAGTTTCGCTTTGACTCTGCGGCTTTATTCCTTGTAGTTTTAAGACGGGGTTGTTCATGCAAAATAAATCTCTCCTAAAAGCAAAATGTCTAGAACAGATCTGATAGCTTGGCTTATTCTTGTTTCTTCCCGATTTTTAAAAGTTTTTTTTTTACATTTTTTTATTTTTAGAACATTTATTTATTTATTTAAAAAATTTACTAGCTTTTGCACGTCACTTTGCCAGCTTAATATAATTTTTCAGTATAAGTGCTTACCATGTATTATTACCGTGCTAGATGGTGCTAGCGAAATGTCTCTGAATGTCTCAAAAATGGTTTCCTCCTAAAAGCAAAAGCTACCAAAAAAAAAATCGGACAAGTGCGAGTCAGACTCGCACGCCGAGGATTCTAATATAGCTATAGTATTTTTAGAATCAATATATTCTATTTTTAGGACCGCAAAACTTAGTTCGTAAAAGTTTTTTGCAAAATTCTAAAAAACTGCGCTACTTATCGACAACGATTAATTCGGATTTTTCGTTTAGCAACCTTCGGATGGGATGGCGGAGGAATGGTATTTTTAGAATTTTTTTATCATATCTTGAAAACTAAGAATCATAAAAAGTACAAAAGCCTATCTTAGAATATACCTACAAGTAAAGTTTTTTAATTATGATACCTATTTGAGCCCCATTTACATAATAATAAAAATATTTTTTAAAATTTGATTTATTTATTAGTTTTTTTTAGAAACCTAAGCATAATTTTAAAAGTATAACAATTAGTAATTGAGATAAACAGTTGTGACAGATAGATAGACAGACAAAGTTTCTTTTTCACCATTTTGGTCGGGAACCCTAAAAATATCGTCAAAATAAAGAACATTTAATACTTGTATTGTCGAATATTTTGTAAATTATTCAATGATGCCTATTAAGTAAGTAAGTACTATATCATTAATCGTAAGTGTTTTTGATTATTTTTTTCCGGAATGCCTCTTACTGGGATAATGTTTTGGTCAAAGTTATTTGTTAGATCGGAATAAACTATTATTAAGTAGTTTGGATGTAGGAAATCAGTTTAATGTTTAAAGATTCAGAAAATACTTAAAACTGAACAAAATATTGACTGGAAGCGAGTTTTTTTGGCCTTTCCATCCACTTTGGGTGCTCAATAAAGCGATATGGGACTTCCAAACCAAACTATGTTTTTGAGAGAAAGTAGTTCACTGTACTGTTCCTAGTAATACTCGTAAAATAAATTAACCTGCAATGGCAATAAAGCCAGCAAGCAGCGATAGCTAGTATATACGTATAATAAATGCAAGTAATTAGGAACAACGCCTGCGAACGACGTTTGGGGGTGTCACGTCCAGGAATAGAACCCCGACCGAGGTGTTTCCAATTTACCCGCGACGCCGGCTCAACATGAGATTTACAATCCGTATTAATTTAAAAGTGTCAAATGACAAATGACACATGGAGCTATATAGGGTCCTAATGAAATAGTTACATAAAAAGCTGTTACATAGACCACGAAACTGAACAACTTTTCTTTAGATGCTTAGTACCTACGATATCTAAAAAAAAAATTTAACCTCCCATATATAGAGTACGTCAGCTGATCTAGCGAATTTTGTATGGAAGGCAAAACATTTTTTCGTATTTCGACCTATGTTGTTTGGGAAAAGTTGTTCGGTTTCATGGTCTTAGTAAAATGATAAAATTATGTTCACTGTTTCATTTGGACCTTATATTTGAGCTTTTTTGTCTTCCTACAACATTTTAAATTTTCCAATCGATGACGCCAGGGTTACCAACAAGTAAAATATGGTGATTTTGTGTGTGTGATTGTGTGCGTGTGTGTGCTCTTCGCCATGAGCACATAAACACCCAGGGGATTTTTTCGATTTGGCAACTTATTTCTCATGAAAGATAACAAACCATTTTTACAAATATCGTCTATAATTTAGTTTTAGAAATAACCTAAAAATTACTCGAAATACAAATTACATGCCAAAAATATAAAATAAAATGTTGTACAAAAACAAATTAATTATTGTAAAATAGTTTTCAATTTGTTGACACATGAACTCTTATTCTTGAAACCAATATCCCCAACCCAATACCCAAATATCCAATATCTGCCGTAAGGCAGCAGTGTTTGCACTGCCATTTAGTTCACAGGGTGGGCGACGCGCTTTAATCTTTAAATTGTGTCAAATTATGCCACTCTTTACCATTAAGGTCACCCTTTACCATAAGGTGGCTCAAACCAACAATTTTTTTTTCATTATATGCGTTAATTGCCATAGTAGAGTTGGATGGAGATAGACATTAGACAGTTACAAGGTATTTTTTTTCAATGCGAAGAACGAGGTATTTGTAAATGAATAATAGTAGATTAGTAGCCAAGGGCTGTAAGGCATCAATTGCAGCCCGAGATATTTAGGCGCACGAGCGCAGCGAGGGCGCCTATAGTTCGAGGGTGCAATTGATGCTTACACCCGAGCTAACTACTCTGCTTTACATCTCGATTGTGAGGTAAGTAGGTCCTTATTACCCTCAAATGGGGCTTGTAGGTGACCAATTAGCGCTCTAGGGTAATAATGTAGCTAGAAAAGCCCTAGGGCGGTAAGTAATTGAAAAAAAAAACACTTCACTCTTTCAAAACTTAATTACTTACCGCCCAAGGGCTTTTCTAGCTAAATTATTACCCTAGAGCGCTAATTGGTCACCTACAAGCCCCATTTGAGGGTAATAAGGACCTACTTACCGAATATGAGAGATGTAAAATAATCTTAACAAATATAGGTATTCACGGATATTGTTATAAGTTCAAGTCCTTTTGGGGAATTTCCACCCCTTTGCCTGGTTATTTCTGCCGTAAAGCAGCACTGTTTGCACTTCTGTGTTTTGGTTTTGAGGGTAAAGGAGCCAGTGAAATTACACGCAGAATGAGTCAATCTACAATCTTAGTTCTCAAGGTAGGCAACGCGCTTTGCTATCTTATTAGTGTCAAAAATGACATTTATAAGACAGTTGGTGCTATGAGCATTGGTGACTACTTTCCAGCAGGTGGCCTGGCCTATCTTCTCGTTTACACAGTTGTAAGTGTATTTATTTATTGCGGAGATTTACCGACTCGCCTACCATATGAGAACGACTCCTGAGAATATTCGTCCATCATTTTGCTTTTCGAGTTTCTTTTTATGGTTTCTTAACAAAGACATTCGTGGCGTGGCCTACTTGGATTGAGAAGTATGCGTGACATGCTTCTTTTTTCATTACGTGAGTGTAATGTGAGTGATGTTTTTCAAGATGATATAAAGGGTATAAGGGACGGTGTACCGAAAACTGAAAGGGCGTGCTCAGTCCACGAAACTGAACAACTTTCCCAAAGAAACATAATATTGGGAAATGAAAATAAATTCTGACCTCTCCATACAAAGTGTTCGACCAGAGTGGGTAATTTGTATTGAGAGGTCAAATTTTTTTTTCATTTCCCATAACATAACATATCTTTGGGAAAGTTGTTCAGTTTCGTTGACTGAGCACGCCCTTTCAGTTTTCAGTACACCGTCCCTTACACCCTGTATAGAGTCTTACTGAAATAGTAAACATAATTTTAGCATGTTACTCAGACCATGAAACTGAACAACTTTCCCCAAGGAACAGGTCGAAATAACGACGACCAAATTTGGCCTCCCATACAAAATGCGCTATCAGCTGATGCAGTTTCTATTGGAGGTCAAAAATTGATTTTCGTATTTCGACCTATGTACCTTGGGGAAAGTTGTTCAGTTTCATGGTATGAGTAACATACTAAAATTATGTTAACAATTTTCATTAGTACCTTATATTATATCAGTTTTTAAAAAATTGGTCTAAAACTTTTAAAGGATTTATTCTGGGGGCAAAATGTAACAACTATAAGTTCTACGACTTGAAAAAAAATCGACTCGGTACAAAATGATCAGCTGATCATGTCAAATTGTGAGAAAAGACGATTTTTATGCGAATTTTGAAAAGGCGTGTAATAAAAGTTATTGCACCAAGCATTTAGCCCCCAGAATAAGCAGCAATTATAAACGCGAAAGTTTGTAAGGATGTTTGTTACTCTTTCACGTAAAAACTAATGAATGGATTTTAATGAAACTTGGCACACATATAGGTTAGGTCCTGGAATAACACATAGGCTACTTTTTACAGCGTGAAAACACTTCATTCCCACGGGAAAACGCATTTAATGCGGGTGAGACCGCAGATCCTGTGCAGACGAAGTCGCGGGCACCAGCTAGTCGTTACATAAAGTTGTTATACAGGGTGTTTGGTAAATGTCTGCAAACCTCTCAGGTGGTTGCTCTACCCATGTAACTCAAAAACTTTCGCCAGCGAACATACATCGGAATACGAAAAAAAAATTTCAACGTCGTTCTATAAAACTGCATCAGTTGATAGCGCATTTTGTACGGGAGGTAAAAAATTCTTTTTCGTATTTCGACCTATGTTCCTTGGGGAAAGTTGTTCAATTTCATGAGTAGAGACCTGAGAGGTTGGCAGACATTTACCAAACAGCCTGTATATGCACATCTTATGAACATAATGAAAAATAGCTTGAATATTTAATTAAAGTGCTTTAAAATGGCAATAAATTAAATGATTCCCAAAATATTTTTTTATACCCCAATACACTTCAGACAAAATGGATGAATGTACACCCTCTACATTTTTCCAGCAAAAGCTAGAATTCTGGAGGGAGCTCCCTGTCCTGTAGTGGATGTTTCATGGGATGTTATGATGACACCAAATTGGCTGAACGTACACCAAATTTGGGTAACCGGTTCGGTAAGGTTGTGTTAGGTTATCTTGCGACCACAACGCACGAGCCGACCGAGCGGAGCGAGCCTGCCGCGGCAGCGGCCGGCGAAGTGCCAGAAGCAAATTTGGTGTACATTCATCCATTTTGGTAGACAAAATTTGGTGAATATTATTTGTTAAAAATTTACTCAAATTTGGTGGCATGTTAATACACAGCCCTTTAAAATTAGACCCACCGCTAGTCGATGAGACCTTGTTTAAAATTAAAATCCCGAGCTGTTGACAAGAAAGTTTCAGCTATAGATTATAAAATCTTTCTGCAACTGATAGAACTGTGTGGGACTAATGCCACTAACGTTGACAGAAGCGTTGACATATTAGTGAGTCATAGTACTATCATACAGAACGGATACTTTCCGCCTCTCTTGCAATCTCCTCCGCACCCCCGCGCGCACACGCCTGCGCGGTTCGCGTGGTGCTCATGTGGGTCAGTTGTACTGAATATCCAGGCCTACGCGTGTTCCAATTTCAAATTCGCTCTCGTTGTATGTAGTGTCCGGGGTTAATTTGTAAATAAACGCATCTTACACTACCCAATCTCCATACTATTCGCGGGAGTTAGATAAATATACAGGGTGTAAAACAAAGTACGATGATCCTTCTAAGGGGTGGTTCTAAAACATTTAAACATTGTAAAAAGAAATCTTTTTTTTAAAGTTTTGATTGATTATGAAATTTAGTTTTTCTTCGAGTTACATTACAGTAATTTATTGAAAGGCATAGGTATTTGCTAGTGACTGGATATTATAACAAAACATGTTTATCTGCATCATAGGCTATTTTTTTTATACCTCAAACTCAAAATAGTTTATTCATTGTTGGATATTAAAATCTCTTAATGACGTCAGCTAAACTACAGCGCTTCACAAACAAATTGGTGCCATGGTGAAAAGAAAAAAAACCGGTCAAGTGCGAGTCGGACTCGCGCGCCGAGGGTTCCGATATACCTATAGTATTTTTGGAAGCAATAAAGTCCATTTTCAGGACCGCAAAACTAAATTTGTTTGTAAAGGTTTTTTGCAGATTTCTGAAAAACTGTGCAACTTAGAAAGATCGTTTTATTTTTGCTGTAAAGTTTATATAAACTTCTGTCAACTGTAATTAATTCAGATTTTTCCTTACTCAAACTTCGGAGATAAGGGGGGGGGAATGGTATTTTTCTTGACATTTTTCATCATAACTTTAAAACTAAGAAATTTAAAAAAATACAAAAATATATTTTAAAATGTACAAGTAAAGCCCTTTCATATGATACCCCACTCGACCTAGTAGCGACAATTTGAAATTTGGCCCCCCCTATTTTGGCCCCCTTTATATTAATAATCATACTTTTTTCAAAATTTTTTCTTGTGCAATTAAGTTGGGCAACTATATTCTAAAACTATTCCAAATTTCAGGTTGATAGCATAAGTGGTTGCTGAGATATAGAGGTGTGACAGACAGACGGACAGACAGAGCGGCACCATAAGGGTTCCTTTTTTTTACCATTTTGGTATCGGAACCCTAAAAAGAAGCGACAATATAAACCCACGCGCTCTTATAAAAATGTTTGAATGTACAGGGTTGATACAATAAACATAAGTCAACCGCAGCCTATACACTCTATTAGTGTCATAGAATCACCCTTTAGAAGGATCACCGTACTTTCTTTACACTCTGTATTTTCTTATTCGTCAAGTTAGATGGTGCAATTTATTGTTAGCCTTTGTCACTATACAGTGATACTCGCTTTGGTTGTAAGAAAATAGGTAACAACTAAAATCTTTTAGTGAGGAGCGAACGAGGAACACTAAATGGATCAGCTTCACTTACAAAATAATATGAGGCGACATGAAACGGAAGTTTTTGGCCTCCCTTATAACTTTTCTAATAACTAACTACAAGAGTTTTGTACGAACAGTCCAAAAAATATTGACGTTTTTAAACAAAGAGTAAGTAATAAAAAGTAACCTTCAGTCAAAGATTACGAGTATAAGGTGACTTTTTATTAGTTCTTGATAGCAAAAGATATGCATGTAGGTACTCATGATACTGAACAACTTTCCCCAAAGAACATAGGTTGAAATACGAGAAAAAAATTGGCACCTCCATACTAAATTGTTGATCAGCGGATTGTTTTATTTTGAAGAGTCAAAAACATTTTTTCATATTGCAAACTATGTTTCTTGGGGAAAGTTGTTCAGTATCATGAGTACATAAATCTCTTTTGCTATCAGGAACTAATTAAAAGTGACCTTATAATTACGCTAATGTTACATCATCTAGTAATACTACTTACATTACAATCGTACAACGATCGATGTTGGTATTTTGAAACTTTTTGCAAAATATGATCTATGGGGTCACAAAATATTTGAAATTTTTGGAATAGTTTTCTGTTTTTCAAATAGGATTTTCTTAATGCATTTGGCTAACTTCAGTGTAAGCTTTGTTTGATTGCAATCTTTTCACTCAAACACAAGATTATGCGAGTACATTCGTGTAGACGTAGTATATTCGTGTAGAGACAGTGTATGAACTACTTTTTGAAATATTGCATTTCTAAAGGCGAGACTACTAACCACCTCGTTTGCGCATAGGTACATTACTCGTTCTTTATCGCCCTGGGCGATCCTTCTTCCCTTCTATGTATGAAATATAGCAGTTATTACTCAGAGCCATATTTCTCAGTATCAATTGCAAAATTAGTATATGGCATTTCACCATCTGATTGATGAATGCTTTTCAATAGCAGCATCATTATTCGAGGCAGTATTGCCATCTCGATTGCAAACTTACATTTTTTTTTTTCAATTTGTACTATGGTTTATTTCCAATAAGGCGTGCAATTTATTGTTTACAAAAGTTTTCAACACCAGCGGTGTATTTTTTTTATACATATTGCGTGTTAAAATGTTTCGAAATACTGTGACTCACTATACAGTGTGTTAGGAAAAGTACCGATTTCCTTTAAACAACAAGTTCTATAATTGAAACAAAGTATATTAAGTGTACTAAAAAAAAATTCAAAAACGAAAATTTGAATAAATTTGGATCGCACCGATATACCCCAAACAGTGTTCATTGTAGCAATAAAATATACATACACGCGTTAAACATCGCCTCATCGGTCCAGATATTTTTTTTGGTTTAAAAAAAAATTTTTTTTAACTGTTTAGTTTTTAGGGTTCCGTACCTCAAAAGAAAAAAACGGAACCCTTATAGGATCACTTTGTTGTCCGTCTGTCTGTCAAGACCCTTTATCTCACGAACGGGTAAAGGTATCAGGTTGAAATTAATACCATATATTAGGATCCATGAACCACACAAGATCTGAAAATTTCAATTTTTTACAACGACGCAATCAAAAGATATTGCATTTTATGTCCTCATCTCCATACGTTTATTCAAAAATGAAAAACCTACAGGGTACTTCCCGTTGACCTAAAATTATGAAATTTGGCAAGAAGCTAGGTCTCACAGTACAAATAATGGGAAAAGTCTGAAATCATTAAATATTACAACTTTTCTCACAACTAATGGTAACCAATTGTGGTGAGCTCCCGTTTCAAGAACATTCATATAAGAGAGGGGTCAAGTTGGATGGTTCCTGAGGCGATTTTTGTTTTACTCCTATTTAAAAACGGGAACACTTACAAACTTGAAAATTGGTATGTTTATAGGGCATAGGCTATAAAATAACAACAAATAATAAAATTTGGTCAAGCGCGTGTCGAACTTAAAAAAAATCTAGCACATTAACTTACTGAAATTTCAACTAATACAATTACTTTTATGTGGTGGTACGGAACCCTCAGTGCGCGAGTCCGACTCGCACTTGGCCAGTTTTTTTATTTTGTAAACACGCTTAATGTACTTAATGTACTTTGTTCCACTTATAGAACATATGGTTTAAAGGAAATCGGTACTTTTCCTAACACTCCGTATAAACATGATAAATTTTCTGTAAGAAGTAAGGGTCAAAAAAAATTACAAAATATTTGGCCTTCCCATGCAAACTCATAAGTGCTTGCACAGGTTTTGTATGAAAAGTCTAATATTTGTTTTACGACGCCACATATATTTTTTAAACTTACGTCTTAAAAGATTTCCGCACGCTGTAACAACATGAATCTTAAATAGATTTATTTAATTTCTACATAGCTTTAAAAGCTGGCAACCCAATCCTTCAGCGATCAACATTTATTTTCCCTTTAATCAAACCGCCACGGTCTGATCTCACGAGTGAATATTTATCTTTGGATTGGCAGAGATGGAATTGATACAATGGGCCCTATGGACCTAATTACGACATTGAATGTAGATAGGTACTCCATTCAATCCATGGTGCCAGCCGTAACGCTAACAAGCGTGGTGATTATAGTGCTTCCCCTAGAAAATGTACCACGCGGTTTCTCGAAAGCGGCTCTAACGATTTCGATGAAATTTACCACACGTGTTTTCGGGGGAGAAAAATCGATCTAGCTATGTCTCTAGGCTAGCTGGTCTCATGTCTGGGAAAATTCGTTTTCCCCATGTTTTTAAGCATTTGGGTTTTAGACAAAAACCTACAGCGCCATCTGTTGGCGGGTAGCATAGTTTGCTCACCTGATGATATTTTAATGTTTAAGCGGCTATTGTAGAGCGAAGCTCGGTCGACCAGGTACTTAATGAATAATGCTGAATCAAAATAACATATTGTTTATATTTTTTTGTTATTGTTCTTTGAATCCCTGGTCTAGTTTTTAAAAGTCATAATGTAAAAGTCATAATGTAAACAGAAAAATTAGTCATACTGTTAGTACTAGTAAGCTTGTATCTGTAGGTACAATTAAGTGTACGTCATTTTGTACCTACACGTCATTTTGTCCGCGTGGCCATAACAAAGAAAGATTAAACACATTTTTCGCAGAATTAACGATTTTCATGAGTAAGTGTTGGTTGGTTGAGGCATCATCAAGCCTAACCTGCCCTAATCTCATAGTCAGAGATTTAAAGCCACTGAAGGCTTTTAACATAGTTTAACGAACAGCGATGGTATAGCCGGAACAATACCGATAAAACAAAAAACAGCGCTGATAGAAAGAAGCGAGATATAGGCGCCCATATTGCATTTTTGGGAAATGAAAAAATTGTTTGACCTCTTCGTACTAACTGTTTGATCAGAGTGAGCAATTTGTACATACCTACATACATAATATCACGCCTTGTTCCTGTCAGGGTAGGCAGAGACCACAGTTCTCCACCTGCTACGAACTTGCCATACTTCCCTTGCTTCCTGAACTTTCATCAATCCTTTCATACATGCTCGTATGGAGCAATTTGTATGGAGAGGTAATTTTTTATTTTTCATTTCCCAAAAAAGGTGCTTTGGGGAAGTTGTTCAGTTTCTTTAACTGAGCACGCCCTTTCAGTTTCTGGTTCACCGTCGCTTACACCCTGTATACAGCACGGTATCGTCGCGGTGCAGAAACAGCGTTGACATGCCTGACGGAGCACGAAAACGCTTTTTATTCAGTGTGAATGGGCTTGCTTTTGACCTGAATATAGGACAGTAATAAGGTATACGATGGAATAACCTTGCCACAATAGCGGTCACCAATCCGGGTTCTGAACACGACAAATATTGCTTAGTAACTATTTGATCGTTAACAAAAAGTACCACCACTTGACTACATGCACTTTTCTGGACAAAAACTTAGTATCTTCCTGCTAAATTTCATTGAAATCTGTTCAGGCCTGAAAAAGCTACAAAATTTTATAATTAATGGATTTGAGCTAATGATTTCAAAAGAAGATTTGAGCACTTCTAACCAATGTTTTGTTAGAGGATATAATTTGTTAATTACGTAGTTTTATCCCTGAGCCATAGAGAATCTTGGTCTCCGACATCAAAAGCCGCCTGTCGTCCTTTCATTGTACCTACAGCATCACTCCAGTCCGTTCCTAGGTCCTTCTGACTATTACATGAAGAAAGATAAAATTTAGAATCTGACAAAATTTTTGCAGAAAATTGCTTACATCCTTTTAGTAATATTATTTTTGAACAAATTCCATCTTAAGAATATTCCAAGTACAGCCCCTTGCTCTCTCAACACACTTGAGCCTGAACAAACAAAAAGCATACACAAATATAGGCATGTTTCATCACTCAGCGCTGTACATCGTCGTTTGTGACGCAAATTCCAAACAACCAGAGTTCAGGGCTATTGAAATCTGGTATGCTCTTACATGAAACAACTCGGTTCCTCTATGAAACCATTAATTCAAGGGCCAAGGGTAAAGGCCTTGAAAATACCAATAGACAATTGACACTATGTTAGGCCGCAAGATTGACTTTCGATAGTTACATAATAAATGTATATGTCGCAGCCAACTGGTTTAATCAGGCCGTTTATTGAATGCCTAGGCCGATTGTCGACTGAACCACTATCGCTCAATGTTTAACGAGTTGGCTAATCGATAGCTATAGCCTGAATGAGTAGGCTAACCAAACCGGGTGATCAAATTCAAGTTTGTCAGCAAATTATAATCAGCAAAAATCTTGATTGAGCAGCTCTAAATTTATTTGTCCAGAAAAAAAAAATTGCAGTAAAAATAGTCATTTGTGCAGCAGTACAACCAAGTTTTAAGTCGCTTCTGGCACTTGCCAGCCGCTGCCGCGGCACGCTCGCTCAGCTCGTGCGCTAGAACCTGACACAACCTAACCTATCCCGAAAGGGACCCCTTTCGGGATCGGTTAGGTCGTGTCGATTAGGTTGGTTTTGTGATCCCTTACGGGATCGGTTAAGTTGTGTTTGCCTTATCTAATGGACATATGAGCAAGTTCAACGAGATGGCCGCAGGAGGTTTACCCATCTCGTTGAACGTTGTATTCAACGTTTGGGCTAGGTGTTCTCTACCCATTCATTTGAATGCCAACAGTCAATCAACCGCCTAGACATTTAATTAACTGCCTGATTAAACCAGTTGGCTGCGACATGCCACATGCGAGGTGAATTTTTATGCCGCAAATTTTTAGAACTCTTGCAAAATATACATTTAACACAGATTTTCCATAGTTGCCTACCCTACCAATAAGGCCATGCTGTTTTATGTATTCGTTGTCGGTCCTTTGGGAGTGCAATAAAGTAAGTATATTTTTGTAGTGCGTTATCTGTCAGTCAGTTAGTGGTTAAATAGCTGGCTGAAAACAGACGTAAAAATGCAACTTCTTTACTGACAAGATTGTGGACATGAGAAGAGAAGATGCGACTCTCATAAGCTGTTTAGTCATAGAGAATTTGTCTTATGGCGGATCGATACCTTGCAATCGACTGTTCATTCACAGATTTGCAGACACACTTGAAGGATATTTGCAGCGTAACCCTACCAAGATTTACGACCAAATACTAAGAAGATTGTGCATTTAATACTTGTTGAAGAGTTGGGTAATCTCCCTATGTACTTTTTTACAGAAGTGAAAAGACGTTTCACAAAAACTGAAACTATGAATTTATACTATGAAAGAACTTGTCTCAAGAGTATACTTACTCGTAGATCGAAAGACGAAAAACTTTTGACATCTTTATTTGATTTTACCAAAACAAAAACGTTTGCCTAAAACAATTAGTTAAGACTTAACACAACGTTTTAGGCAAACGTTTTCGTTTTGGTAATATCGTTGAAATTACCACGATCAACCTCCAGAAGTTGTGACGACCAAACAGAGAGTTACCGACTTTTCCGGGGCTTGCGCGGATTTGACACGCTTTACTCTAAGCGACAAAAGTTTACATAGGAAGTCAATTTTTTTTTCTACCTATATTCCTTAGTCCAAACGATCCCAACTCAGGGCTTCAGTTTCCAAGAGATATTTTTTAAACCCTGTAGAATTACTACTATTTTTAGGGTTCCGAACAAAAATGGAGAAAACAGAACCCTTATGGTGCGACTTCGTCTGTCTGTCTGTCACATCCGTATAATAGGTCTTTACCTATGAAATTGCCGAAATTTTCTTACATATTGAAGAGATCATAATTCCTATAATTCTAATGCAATTTTTTTCATTTGTCCTAGATTTGAAAGGTGACTTCAAGGTTATCAGTTTACGCATAAAATAAAGTTTTTATTTTTAGTTTGATATATAAAATTAAAGGTTCGAAAATTGTTCGTCTTAAATGTCGTCCGATTTCATCATTAGATTTCTTATATTTTTTTATAGATAATATTTATCGAAAATTAAATTTAAGCTTCTATTAGCTTAATGTCTTCCTAATAATGCTTAAAAAAAATAAAAAATTGGATTTATAATTCCTAAGAAAAATGCAAAGATGTTAGTACTGAAAATTGAGTTTACCTAAAATTCGCCATACAAAACGGCAATTTCATAGGTAAAGACCTAATATCTCAGCAACCACTCATGCTATCAACTTGAAATTTGGACTAGTTTTAGAATATGATTTCCCAACTTAATTGCAAATAAAAGAATTAAAAAAATATTATTATTATTCTTGTAAAGGGGGCCAAATAGGGGGAGCAAAATTTTAAATTGTCGTTTTTAGGTCGATTGGGATTTGGGATATCAAATGAAATAAAAAATATTACTTTTTTATGCAGAAAAAACCAGCCAAGTGCGTGTTGAGCCACACGCAGTATAGGGCTCCGTAGTTATTTCTAATGCTCAGAGGTCCTAGCGCCTTATTGCTATTGCTGTTTTTATTATTTTTAGTTTTTCAGTTATAGCTCATTAACCTGTAAAGCCTACTTAACTGTAATAATTTTCCTTTTAATTTCATGAATTTTTCACATTTCCCACAATAACCGTTTAGCCACTCGACTCCAACAAAAAATTGCGCTTTCAAGCTTAATATTTTGCAAAGGGATTCCTAAACCGAAACATGATCTATGCAAACTAATATAATTTTTAAAAGACCTATCCAACGATACCCCACACTATGGGGAAGACGAGAAAAAAAAATAATCCCCGCTTTAGTTGTATGGGAGGTACCCTAAAAAAATGTTTTTAAAAATTTTATTCTACCACTTTGTTGGCGTAGATGAAATGTTTATTTTTACAAAATTTCAGCTTTCTAGTACTAACGGTCTCTGAGCTAAACCTCGGACCGACAGACAGACAGAGAGACAGACGTACATAACGAAACTATAAGGGTTCCTTTTGACTACGGAACCCTAAAAATGTAGAAAAGGGGATTGATCGGCCTCAGGAATTATGCTTTTTTACTCTAGGCTGTTGTAGAGACATGTATTCTTACAGCAATATTTAAGTTGGTCCTCTAAACAAAGTAACTCTTTTTCAGGATAAGGCAGGTCTTTGCCTATCAGTGAGACACCTAGATAAGCGGCTGATAATTGTACTTTTGTATAAGTAATATTTTAAAATAATAAAGAGAGGCCTTTGCCCTGCAGTGGGACACGACCGGCTCCTAAATAAATAAAAAACCGGCCAAGTGCGAGTCGGACTCGCGCCCTAAGGGTTTCGTACCTATCTACCATATGATATACTAAAAGCTTTTGCTCTTTGACTTTAAAAACTCCGCGATCATCCAACTTGACCCCTCTTTTATAGAAAAATTCTTGAAACGGGAGCTCACCCTAATTGGTTACTATTAGTTGGGAGAAAAATTTAAATATTTAATGATTTTAGACTTTTACCTTTATTTGTACTGTGAGACCTAGCTTCTTGCCAACTTTCATAATTTTAGGTCAACGGGAAGTACCCTGTAGGTTTTGCATTTTTGAATAAATGTATGGAGATGAGGACATAAAATGCCATATCTTTTGATTGCGTCATTGTAAAAAATTTAAATTTTCAGATCTTGTATGGTTCATAGATCCTAATATATGGTATTAATTTCAACCTGATACCTTTACCCGTTCGTGAGATAAAGGGTCTTGACAGACAGACAGACAGACAGACGGACAACAAAGTGATCCTATAAGGGTTCCGTTTTTTTCTTTTGAGGTACGGAACCCTAATAATTTTACAACACAATAAAATATAGTCTCTACGAGTACACTTGAAACTGACGTAATCAAAACCAGCTTTAAAATTAACCGCCCTGCCCAGACAAAGAACGAGCGAAAAATAATATTTTCTCGTCTCGCATTGAACAGATTTAAACGTTACGGTTGTCATGGGTGGAGATTTACACCGTATCTGTGAGGAGACAAAGAAACCTTGTCCAAAATACAGCAGCATGATGTCATACGCTGCTAGGGCGTCGAAAAAATATATAGCCTAGGGAAGAAAAAACTTTATAGAGCTTCCATATTTTTTTTTGTAAAAAAGCTTGGTTCAAACAGAACTTTTAGAACATGTGACTAAATCTACTGAAGCTAATACAAATTAGGTGGCAATATCCCCAACGCAAGGTAAAGCCACTATCACACCTTCCTAAATTCAAAGACTCATTCAGCACTGCTTCAACCAACCGTCCAGTAACCTTACTTCAACCAGATATGTATACCGAATTAGTCTCTGAATCAGAGGCGGCTCGTGCTAAAGAGCACTGGTGCAGTGCACTCCCTCTTTCACAAAACTCAAACTTAGAATGTATTACCTACCTAGTTGTTACATACGATTACATACCTATTTTCATGACCCTATACGTTGTATACATTTATAATAGCCTAAGAAATAATTACGCAACAAATAAGTAGTCAAGTTGTACCAAGTGGCGCGCCAGCGATTCCGCTCCTATGAAGAAATCTTCAGTACAATTCCTTATACAGAATTCAATGAGTGTGAAAGAGAAACATCAACACGCTCGAGCGCGTGAAACAAAAGATTTTCTATGAGAAATTAGCCTAATCAGGAGCGCTGCTCTATGCTACGTTGCCAGATCGCGCGCGATGCGCATGTTATTCATAATCTAAGGCGATGCGCATGCATTTCGGTGAAAAGGCGCTGTTGCCGATCATACGTAAACAAACTTTTCGTATACAGCTTTCAGTTACTGTTCGCAATTTTGCTTGAAAATTTAGAAATAATTGTTTTTAATAGTGTACGTGCTTAATTACTGTAAAAATGGACGAATACAGTGTCGTTTACATTAAAAAATGCGAAAAAGACTTTACAAATACGACTTGAACTCAATGAAAAGGGGCCGCCATAACCTGAAATATCGCTAGTTCAAAAATTTTGTACAAAAATTCACTTTTAATCGTGTTTTTAAACCAGAACAATATTTAAAAACACCTTGGATGTGCGGTCATAAATAAATTGATTTGTTTCCCGTGTCTGGTATTTGGAGCTGGCGCTGGCGCGCATAATATGTAGGTAACAATAAAGCCATAAAAAATATTTTATCAATAAATGGTAGGTAAGTAAATTTATTTAAGTATTTATTTTTTTTTGTGCACACCCATTAAAAATTGTCACGAGCCGCCTCTGCTCTGAATTAAGGAAGGTGTCCCCGATCTTGATCTTGAAGTTGATGATCGAAAATGTAGCAAGGCAAGGCGCCTACCTAGATAGTGCCTATTTACTTTTGCCTTGAAAGACCATATCGCTTGGTAAAAAATCTGCAGGAAGGAAATTCCGTTCCTAAGCTGTGCGCATCTGGGAGCAAAGTGCTTCGTGCAAATGAAATATAAAGCCACGATCACACCTAACTCGCATAGGTTAATAAGTAAAAATAAAAAATACGAATTTTTTTTGGTTGCAAATAATAAAGTTAAAAATGAATTTTGTTTTTGTCAAATATCGATTATCCGTATGGCAGAATGAAACGTAGCCATGGCCAGTCTTAAAAAAAAAAACTGACAACTGTTCTAAGTAGTCTGTGGTCGGTTTATACAGCTGTTATTTTTTTTTGTGATACGCAATGACTAATCATCACATTCTGCCATACGACCTATCGATATTTGACGAAAACTATTTTTTTTAAAACTTCGTCATTTATGGCCGAAAAAAATTGGTATTTGTTATTTATCTTTAATGATCCTATTCTTGTTTATGAGCCAAGTTTCGAGGTACCTTACATATAAGTTTCCTTTGCGAACTCGGCACACATTGCTCGTTGAAGTAAGGATATTGCAATTAACATAACCAAGCCTCCCAGCAATGTATGCCGAATTAGTCTTTGAATTCAACTAGGTGTCATTGTGGCTTAAAATAATCTTCATAATCGTACAGGTTGTAAAAAAAATACCGACTAACAAACCCTGGTGCCAGAATTGTTGCACTGCCAAAGAATTTAAGGGAAATTTTGAAATTCTCTAAAAAATTGTGTAAAATAAATGTAAAATAATTAAGTGGTAAATCAGTGTTGGAACTACAACCAGCGCTTTATATACTAGTTTCACACCTAGTAAAACTTGTAAAAGGAAAAACGAACCACACTCATATCAGACAACTTTTTCACATTCATGAATACCTAGATTTGAATCCTGAATTGTAATCCTTCGTTGAATTTGTAAGAGGAAAGGTTTTTTAAGTGAAGCGATGTAGTTTAGCTGACGTCATTAAGAGATTTTAATATCCAAAAATGAATAAACGATTTTGACTTTGACTTTGACTTTAAAAGCAAGCTTTCAATTTCTGTGTTACGAGTAATACGCATTTCCAACAATATTATACCGATTCAATTGCTTTGTTTGACGTAAAAAGAAGGCCGAAGCATATTTATAAACTCGTTTACTAAATAGTTACGTACGAGCTTCAATATTGGACTAATTCGGCAGATTAATAATTTCTCATATTTTGTCACAAAAAATATTCAGCAAATATTGACTCTTATGATTAACTCCGTAACAGCATTTCATTCCAACTGATTGAAATCAATATTGAACATTAATTTCCATCAAACATCTCGGTGTTTCAAAATGATTTCTTTTCTGTAAATAACAGATTTTATTTTGAAAAGCTCTTCGTTTTTTATACTCTACATTTTCAACATAGCTTTATAATTAATAGACCGGCTTTTATGTTACGCTAGGTTTTACCATACCGTCGTCGGTTTCATGGAAAAATAAAGAAATATGTGTCAGTCGAAGAACTTTATGGCCTGTTGTTTATTGTGTTCGAAAACCAAGTTTTTAAATTATGGGGAACAAATTCTTTGTTTTCGAGAGAATACACGAGCGAGTTGAAAAGTTGGAGCGCTTAAATCTGAGTTCCTAGAAGTTCGGAGTTCGGTACCTTTCCTTCAATTTCGAAACTGTTGTTTGCCGTTGCGGGATGATGTATAACATCTAGTCGAAGTATAAAGTTAGATTGATTTTAAAGTTCTTGTGTCTTGGTTGTTAGGAAATCAGAATCTTTCATCTTTTTCATAAACATTTTAGATATTGACTGCTATGGCTTAGTATACAGTCTCTGATCTCCGAATTAGACAACTAAATAACTACTGACTTCGAAGGTTTATGAAAACTAGGCCTTCTCCTTTAAGCCCCAGCTAACTGGGAGCTCCTTGAACACTAAATCGAAGAAAATGCTATTCTCAAACAGTTAAACACATGTATTGCTTAGAATTGAGTATTTATACCAAAATTATGTTGTGTTTTGGAAAATTAAAATTTTTACTTTACCAAGATCACAGCCAATCTTATAAGTCTAGGGTTCATTAAACTAGGATACAAAATGTACTAAAAAGGCGTCCCTACTTCCTGAACTAGGAAACCTTTATCTCAGAAAGACAGGTAGGTACATCAAAATTAAAACTTCAACTAATTTACCACCTTTATTTCTGTCAGAAGGTTTACAATTGCATACAACTCAAAGATATCATGTAAACGAAGAACATATCTCTACGATAAAGAATGCAACGATTTATTCTTAAAAGCATGTTCTTTCAGTAACTGAAAAATGGACAAGAATGTACTCTAGACAACAACATAAACATGAAGAGCTTAATAACAACAAATTTTATACAACCAACCAACAAGTTGTTACATAAGCATAAATAAATGTAAACGTTCCTTTGTCTCTAAGAGGATCGCATATTTCAGCTCCTTGCTTTGAGCTTGAAATTCAGACAAAATGGAGTAGTTTCGTATTAGCTAGATGAGGAGTGGACCGCGCTCTCTATTGTTGGGAGTAAATAAGTAATATTGCTTTTAGTATCCAGTGCACGGACTAGAATAATTCACTGGACCAGTATAAATTTTGTAGGTAGTGAATGTTGCTGTATGATAGCTTAATTATCTAATAATAAGAGTACTGATTTTGGAGATTTTAATGAGCTTACATACATGTAATTTTTGGACTTTATTAGGGTTCCGTACCTCAAAATAAAAAAAAACGGAACCCTTATAGGATCACTTTGTTGTCCGTCTGTCTGTCTGTCTGTCAAGACCCTTTTTCTCACGAACGAGAAGAGGTACGAGTATCAGGTTGAAATTGATAACGAATATTAAGGTCCATGAACCACAGAAGATCTGAAAATTTCAATTTTTTTTTTATTATTATTATTATATATTTTTATTCAAGTAACCAAGACAACAACCTTTTACAACGACGCAATCAAAAGATATGGCTTATTATGTCCTCATCTCCATACATTTATGCGAAAAAGCAAAACCTACAGGGTACTTCCCGTTGACCTAAAATTATGAAATTTGGCAAGAAGCTAGGTATCACAGTACAAATAAAGGGAAAAGTCTAAAATCATTAAATGTTTCAATTTTTCTCACAACTAATAGTAACCATTTAAGGTGAGCTCCCGTTTCAAGAACTTTTCTCTAAAAGAGGGGTCAAGTTGGATGGTCGCGGAGTTTTAAAATCAAAGAGCAAAAGCTTTTAGTATATCATATGGTCATATGGTAGATAGGGCGCGAGAATTATATGCATACCTCACGCTTCTTTCCTGTTGGGGTAGGCAGAGACCACAATCCTCCACCTGCTAAAATCTTGACCTACTTCCTTCGGTTCTTCAATCCACTGAATTTTCATCAATCCTTTCATACATGCTTGTCGGTTTATGGTAATTTTAACCTTGCCTTTATTTGAATCGTCCTGATTCTATGTATTCACTTTAAGATATTTCTTCGTCGCTTTTGTAACTAAGCAAGTTGTACGTTATATAGATATGATAGGAAGTTACTTTGTACTTAATCTGGCATATCTTACATATTTTTGTTTCTTACATTTAAATCAAGTCTAACAAACAGAACAGCTTATTTTATATTACTTACTTTTTCAACTACATATTACTAATACTTTTTCAACCACACATATAGTGTGAACTGTTAACTCAGAACGTATTGCATCGTACCAGGGAATCCAATAGTGCCCATACTTAATCACATTTTTGCCTTAGTAGGTATATTATAATATTAAAAGCCGGCGTGACAAAATTGTACAATAGCCAGATCTAGCCAAGCCACCGTGTTATCGCTATCATCTTAAGACAGATCGTGCAAGGAAATAGGTACCCACGAGAGAGCTTCATGGACCTATTCTGATCTCATTTACGTGAGAATTTAGACTTTACCATTTCCACCCTAATTGGTTTCTTTTACTATGGCCACAGAATAAAGTAATAGTACCTTAGAATCCACCCCGCAACCCCGCGCGCACCCGCCTGCGAGATTCTCATGGTCCTTCTGAGGGTTTTAGGGTTCCGATACCAAAATGGTAAAAAAAAGGAACCCTTATGGTGCAACTTTTTCTGTCTGTCTGTCCGTCTGTCTGTCACACCACTATATCTCAGCAACCACTCATGCTATCGACTTGAAATTTGGAATAGTTTTAGAATATAGTTGCCCAACCTATAGTTGCACATGAAATAATTTTGAAAAAATTATGATTTTTAATGTAAAGGGGGCCAAAATAGGGGGGGGGGGGCAAATTTCAAATTGTCGCTACTAGGTCGAGTGGGGTATCGTATGAAGGGGCTTAATTTTTTCATTCTAAAATATATTTTTGTATTTTTTTACGTTTCTTAGTTTTCAAGTTATGATGAAAAATGACAAAAAAATACCATTCTTATCTCCGAAGTTTGTGAAAGGAAAAATCTGAATTAATTACAGTTGACAGTAGTTTATGTAAACATTACAGCAAAAATAAAAGCAACTTTCTAAGTTGCACAGTTTTTTGGAAATCTGCAAATAACCTTTACAAACAAATTTAGTTTTGCGGTCCTTAAAAATTGTCATTTTTGCTTCCAAAAATACAAAAAGTATATCGGAACCCTCGGCGCGCGAGTCCGTTTTTTGTACTGAATATGCGAGCTTACACGACCTTCCAATTTCAAAATCGCGCTCAATGTAAGTAGTGTCCAGGGTGTGCCATGGCGTGAAATTCTATGTGGACAGTAGAAAGAAAAGGTTTAGACTTCAAAACGATGCATTTTGGCTGTGCTGATAAGACAGTTGGTAAATGCTGGATACCTACTTAAGAAAATATTTCAGTTTCTCCTTTCGTTAAAAGAAGGCTTGTTTCTTCTGCCAAGCTCTTGTCGGTGAAGCTATTTCTAGTCAGTTCATCTCTCCGCCAAATGCTTTGCTTAACATAGCTATAGAATTTTGCCATGGGTGATAGATATGGTTTCGCAAATAAAAAATATTCTTTTTCTTATAAGGACAGCGTAACTTTTCATTTAAAAAAATAAAAATGTAAATGTTTTTTATTTATTGTAGGATATTACTTATCTCTTAATAATAATTGATGGACTATTTTCATAGACAGATGATACATACTTGGTACTTACCTAAGTAAGATGTTGCAAGATACTGGCGGTGTGGCCACAGAATGCATAGTGTGGCACAAGATATACAATTCATTCGATCGCAGAATAAGGATGCCTTAGTGTATCAGATATAAGAATCGTGCTTTGGGTATTAAAAACGACTGTCAACTGGTCGAAATTGAAAACTGAGATTAATGCCCAAGTTATCTGAGAAGGAAGTGATTTACTGAATACGGCTTTGTTAACGTCGTGTTAATTTATAGAGGCCCTGACTGTAATAGAGATTTTAATTTGCACATTGTTACGATTTTTGCAATATTTTCCTCAAGAGATTATCATCATTACCCTAGCCATATTCGTACGGAGTCGACTTCTTACCCAACATAGAAAATTTGACTAGGGCACTGGTTTTTACACAGAGCGACTGCCATAAGACCTCAGCAACACAGATTTAAATCAGACCCGATCCAGTCTGTGGCCAACTTGACTGGCTGAGTTATAGACGCTAAATGGTTTGTGACTAAATGAGTGGTCGTTAGTGGTATTAGTCACAGTGGCTTGGACCAACAGCTTGCCTTGCCTTCCGAAGCACGGAAACGCTAGTTGTTGTTTGTGCCTTTAGCGGTCACATATCCGGCTTCTGACCATGGTCAATGTAGCTTAACTTTCGTAGAACGAAAAAGCTATTACCAATCGGCCACAAGCTCTTTTATAAACATGGATTGATATACGAGATTTGTGTATCGATGTTCCTTGAAAAAAAAAAAGTTATAGCACATTTTGCTCTAAAACACCTATTGCATCTTGCAAAACATCATCAAAATGTGTAAGAAAAAGTTATCCATGGTGATCCATGAAAAACAAAAGGTTCAGCACAATAGGTACTTTTTTGCTTTGAAATACTGCATTTTAGTATCTTGAATAACATCACTGCATTTTAGTATCTTGAATTATCAAAACGGTCAAGGCAATACTGCAATAGGTAGGTACTCAAGTGTTCCCTGAAAAAAGTTAGTGCAAATAAATACCCAATGCATTTTGCAAAACATCAAAACGTGCAAGGAAAAAGGTACTCATGTGTACCTTGATACATAAGTTCTGACACATACCTTTATGCTTATAAATACTGGATCTTGCTTAAGATTTTCAAAACTTTAGATCCATCAACGCTGATTGTTCAAATAAAATTAAATTCGTGACTCAGATATTTGTGGTTAAGTACATTTGCAATAAAGTAGGCGATTCTAACTCAATGCCAAACAAATTTAAGCAATTCGAATGAACATTAAAATGTGTTTATGGTGCTTATCAGCAGCTGAATCAGGAGTTTAAGGTTTTAGCACTTTAGTGTTATCTAAGGATTTTTTTGTGTGTCCAAATATAACGCAGTATACATACACCCGAGTAAATAATTGTTTACCAAGTACCTATGATGTGTAAGTGTCATGTATCTACTTACAGTCAACCACACGTCCATAGAATTGCTTTAACTTGGAACGCTTTAGCTAGTACTTAAAGGTTATTCTGTGACGCTGTGTTGCAGTAGTACCTTTTCGATTAGATAATAGTACATTAAGATGCACGTGCGCTATTTTGGATATTACGCCCGAGGCCCAGAAATTGCAGCACGAGCCGCAGGCGAGGGCGTAATGGAGCCGAGGGTGTAATCACCAAAGCGCACAAGCTTTTTACGACGTTTTTCAACACATTTGCGAATAAAAACGAACCAACTTTTTTTCCGAAGGAAATTACGTAGACGTTTTCCTTACATTTCTACGTCACCTGATACACCGGACTTGTGTTTATTGGTTTAAGTATTTTCGACGACCTACACAAATTACTGTTTCTTTTATTTGCAGAAGTCATTTTTTTTATAATAACATTACCTAAACACATTTCACAAGAAGAAATATCTGTTAAATTGGCGCATGATTTACTTTTTTGAAGACATAAATTATACATGCGCGCGCAGGAGACAATCACTACACTACCAAACAGCCTATTTTTCAAATTATTTTAAAATTGAATATTTTGTTACTTTAAAGACGAATTTGTAGTTAGTTGATTAAAATAAATATTTTCGTTTAATTAACGTTTATTTATCATATTTACGAACACAGTTTCTTAATTCATTAAATTATTATGAATAAACTTCTTGCACCTTGCCGCTATAAATTAACTAAAATAAAACACTAACCTGCCAAACAGCTTCCTCAGCAAGGAGGTTTTTGTTCTAAGGCTTACTCCCTTGAATTATTTAAATTTGAATATTTTGTTACTTTAAAGACAAATTTGTAGTGAGTTGGTGAATTAATATAAGTATTTCTATGTAATTAACATTTATTTATTATATTATCGAACACAGTTTATTTATTCATGAAAATATTATGAATTTTATGAAACTCCTTGCATCATGCCGATTAAAACAAAAGACAAAAATTACAACACTAGTGCGGCAATAGTAATGAAAAAAGCACGTGTGTTTAATAAGCTGAATAAGCTGTTTTATGAGCAAATGTGTTGAAAAAAAAAATATTTTGATTCTTTATGTAAGTAAGTATAGTACAAAATCCTTTTGAATTTATATTTAGTTAGTAAAGAGCTTAGAAAACGAACTGTGACTGCGACCCTCGTCATCCTTGAAAATCTTTACATTTTTTTTTTTTTATCAATGTCTTCAGTAACTCTAGTAAGTTTTTACATGTCATATCATATGTAATGGATAGAAGTGCTTTATCTGCAATTTTCTTTTATTTTGAAGAAATATTTACAGCTTAAAAACTAAATAATAATAAAACTCTAGGTAGAAAAGCTCAAAAACAAGAGCGTTTGCTGTGGTTTGGAAACCACGTCAAGTTGTTGGCCTCGGCATCTATCTCAAGACGTGTCCGCACCTATTTGGCGCCCTGAAAAACAGGGCCGGCTTAACTTGAATAAACCAGGTTCTCTACTTTCACGGCCCGACGCTGCAGATTTTTTTAGAGCCCGATCTAACCTGTATGGCGGTAAGTGACGATGGGGCCAAAGATAATAGATAGATAGATAGATAATGCCTGTTCACTGTAGCCTTGAAAAGATCCAGATTATATTGTTCGGGGAAAAAATTGGAAGGGTTGCAGTTCCACTCCTTAGCTTGTACTTTCATTGGAGTGCTGGGTTTTTAGTTTCTTCAACCGTGTCTGGAAAACATTCTGTAAGGCTGATATTTCACTGGGACACCATGGCGGCGCAACCAGTCGCCGCTACCAACAAAATGAATACAGCTCTATAGAGAGTTACTCACCTGGTGTCTGTTTGATTGCGCAACCTATTTGGCGGCGCGACCAGCTCAGATGCTGGTCGCGCTACCACTCCCAGTGACCTATAGCCCTTAATACTGTGGCCGCAGGGTGTGGCGACTCTGGTGTCTTTACTGGTGTCTAGTTATGGAAATATGGGCCTAAAAGATGATCCCCTCATCTTGATTCCAGGGCACCAAATAAAGCTGTACTTTCTGTATGATATAGTACTCATTCATTCTTCTATGCTAATAAAGGTAGTATAGCACTCACGCTAACCAATGCTTTTCTGCTGACCTAAAAACGCCCCCTGTTATTTCTAACTAATTTCAAAACTAAGGTACTGTTCAAGTCGAAAAACTTACAATTTTAATATAAAAAAACTAGAATGAATTTTTATCAGAGACGGCGCCGTTCATCGAACTCGAGGGGGCGTTTGTCTAAGACTGTTTTCAAATATTTACAAGAAATAAAACTTCGGAATTCATTACAGCTTTAGCCTGTCCTACTTGAGACAGTTGGTAAAGAACTGCGCATTAGAACAGGAGTCCAATATAGCAAGTAGTCTGTAGCAAAGTTTGTTGGAACAAACGGGATGTAAATTAAATCGAAATCCGAGACTTCAGAAAACTTTTGGTCTCTTTTCGGTTGAAGAGTTTATTTATAATCAGTACAGCGAGGAAATATCATTATGAAAAACAAAATAATTATTTTTCTTCTTCTTTGCGTAGGTCTAATCGATTCAAAAAGAAAGAATACTACCATTCCATACATACCTACCAGTGGGTGTCGTAAGAGGCGACTAAGGGTTATAAACTGGAGGATGGGCAGCACCATCTTCCTTTGTATCTGACATCTTACTTACTGCGGACACCTACCACCGCGGTCCATGGGGCGCTAACAAGTGAGGTGACTATGTTACTTCCTCTACATTTTTCCAGCAAAAACTAGAATTCTGGAGGGAGCTCGCCCTGTCCTGTAGTGGACGTTTCATGTAATGTTATGATGAATCGGTTCAAAAAGGTTCTAGCCTCCTGAAAAATACTATTATTAACTCCTTAAAGGGCGATAAAGAGACTATAATTTTATGCGCCGAACGGACAATGGCCAATAATTATATGACCACAAAAAATAGAATGCAACCTGAAATGGTAATGGTTTATGATAGACAAATAGTTTTGAACCTCGCTTAAGACGATAGACCTCAATACGTCAGATGATGTTTCTATTATTACCTTATATTAGATGTTAAAAGCTAGCCTTATTTACTGCCGGTAAGTGACAATACGAGACTTAATGAAAACGTACCTGGGCGAACGAGGTCCGCTCTACCACTAACGTGCCCTTGGGTACCGGTGGTACCCAAGCTTTTTTTTCAGTAGATTGCCAAGTTTTTCGCAAAAATACGCAAAAATTGACTACCGAACCAGCCCCAGTCAGATCCTGGATGCCGGATACAGGATGCCCTAAACTAAGGTTGTTTTGGGCTTTCATTCCGAGAAATAAAACTTGGAGTTAGGTTTCTTGAAGCGGTCGGGTATATTTCAATGGATTGCTCGATAGGTATCTTACCTGCCCTTGGGTACAAGGGGTAGCCCAAGGGCAATCTACTGAAAAACATTTTTTTTGCGCGGGCACGTGAGTGGATAATAGACGCCTCAACTTAATATCATCGGGTGAGCAAGCTATGCTTCCCGCCAACAGATGGCGCTGTAGGTATTTGTCTACAAAAAAAAACATAAAAAACACGAGGAAAACGAATTTTCCCTGACATGAGACCTAGCTAGATCGACTTTTCGTCCCCGGAAACCCCCGTATGATAAATTTCATCGAAATCGTTAGAGCCGTTTTCGAAAAAACAAATATGTATATATACAAATATTGCATCTTTGATAGTATAGGATTAACTTTAAGTTACGTCTCTGACTGCGGCAGTAAAGGCCTGGATCAGTGCGGCGAGGACGTCTGACGAGGATGTCCGCATCGGACAACAAAATGTATGACGCTTATAGAATCCGTTCAGTGCGTTGCGGAGCGGATTTTTTTTTATAAACGGTGCAACAAAAACCTATTTAGATTTATCCGTGCACCGTCAAACTGTTTAGTGTATAGGCTTCATACAATCGGACTGAACAGACTGTTTAGTGTATAGGCTTCATACAATTATGTAAAATGCCAAGGCATTATGTGAAGTCATGAATCATACAATTTCCCTGCCACGTACACACAATATTTTCACGAGAGCTTTAATCAATGCATTTTGGAGACGTTTTTTACGACCACAGATAGTCTGTCGTAGTTCATATGGTAGAGACGGATGTCCTGATCTATGATGAATTGATGATCCTGATGTTATATTTGCACCTAGCACTAAAGGATCAGGACATCTCGCGTTTCTTACTATCCTTATTAGGCACAACACAGGATGACATGACAATTACTAATGAATAAAATCCTAAAAGTTTTTACCCTTATTTAGTAGCAAACCAGCTGATTTTGTAGCAAAAAACTCCTTGATGTTTGTCATACGTAACAAAAAATAATATTCAAAGGCCTTCTATTTATTTGAAGATACTCTTCCTGTCACCAAACAAGATTTACTTTTAACTAAAGTCTGTATTAGATATATTCTCTCCTACCAATCCAGCCATATAAAACTTATCCAAGAACTAAACAACTTAGTCCATGTACTTCTCTCCTAACCGCGACAGTCTCAACATCTCCCAAGAGAGTTCTTTTTACTTTTACATGGAGTTTCTCTCAAACGCTTGTCACTTAAGTGGACGTGAGGAACTCTGCTAACTTAACGTACTACGTGTAGGTACAATACGCGACAGATCGCGGGTACCGATGCGGGTGAAATTAATGGCTTTGTGTTTTTTTTTATTATACAAGAGGAAGGCAGACGAGCAGACGGGTCACCTGTTGGTAAGTGATCACCGACGCCCATAGACACCCGCAACACCAGGGGGATCACAGTCGCGCTGCCGGCCTTTCAGACATTTGTAGAGTCCTTGTACCCTTTCGGAAATACCTACGCAGGAAGCTGATTCCACAGTGTGAATGTATATAAATTTACGTACGTAGGTATATAAATAGGAACGTACGTACTTAAATATAAAGTTTCAACAATAGATTATTCGGAGCATTTTTATTCTCTAGAATTCTAAATTAATTATAGGGTGAAAAGAGATCAAACAAGCATTATTAACCGTAGGAAAGTTGAGAATCCCATAAGAAAGTCTAATTTTGAACAGAGACTACTCCCCTGAATTTCACAACGCTTGTCAGCGTTTTGGCTGGCACAGTGGACCGCGGTTGTTTCAAATCTTTGTATGGTGGATCAATAAGGACATTGCTGCCCAACCTTCGGTTCAAGACCTTAGGTGCCTTTTAGTACACCTACGGAAAGATAGGGTGGTTTTTATTCTTAGACAGCACCATATGACCTACAAGCTCTAAGCCTACAAGTTGTATCCTTCAACCTACAGAGCATTCAACCAATGCTCTAACTAAGCTGACAATAGACCTACTAATGGAATGTCCTTAGTTAGCAACTAAACATGAGCGTCCAAGCATTTAGTTTTCAAGTTATACGCAATTTTGTAAAGTTGAGTGAAAAAATGGCATCTCTCGATTTGGTTGATCGGACGAGCAATACACTACCTAACTTTTCTAGAAACGTTTCGTGGTATTTTTAATATGCTTTCATATCGTTAATTACTTCATTATGATGTTTCTAACTGGAATTAGTTTATATCTCCGAAATTAAGGGCCGACCGGATAGGATCCTTTTTGCTACGAAGTCAATTATTCAGACGGATATTTATTTATTTTCAAAAATAGGAATTCAATAAGACTTAAATTCCACACAATGTTTACCGAAGCTAAGCAGAGCTATTTGCATCTACGAAACTGCACTATTAAATTTTTTTCATTACCTTAGGATCATTCATTTCATATAGTTACATTTGCGTCGAGTTCATACCCAAATGAGCATCAGCCAATATTCCCATATGGAATCAGAGTCGTATTCGAAAAGGCTCAGCGAAAAACTTTTTCAAACATAAAATAAGTCAGGGATGGCTTTAGGATGTTATGTTCATTTTCATTTTACGAAGGAAATATATTTTTGTGTCAGCTAAATAAATCTTCATAAAACTTAAATAATCCCCTTTTGAGTGGTTTTAGAAATAGGTTTAAAACCACTCAAAAGCACCAAAACCACCAAACCACTCAAATCATTATTAATATTTAGTCAATTTTGGTGATAGTTGGGAGATAGCTCCCAACTATCACCAAAATTGGCTAAATAATACCAGAAGAATATGAGAATGTAAAAACTCTCAAAAACAAAAACTGATGTCTATTTACTGAACAGGAGAAATCATACATTATTTTGTTTCTTCTTCCAATGTTCATAGTAAATAACAATTCTTCCATAGAAGGCTGGCCCAAAATTTTGAAAGGTATTGCGCAAGAATGAGACCTATGTCAAATGATAGACCATCATCACTAACAACTTTTACTATGGCACCAAAAAAATGTCTTTTGCTATGTGATAGAACAAAAATTTTCACGCACGATTAAAGAATATTAGAAGAGATGGAACCAGAACATTCAGCAGTTATTAAAAATTATCATTCACGTATGGAAGAAGATTGACTAGCCTGGTCGGAGAGATTGGTCACTTCACGACCCTCACTTAAAATGAAGCACTGGCAAAGCGAAGAAGAAGGCTAACTCCAATTTTTGTATAATATCTGATCTGAATCCGTCTCTGAAGTCAGACAGGAGCTGGCTAGAGCAAGATGCTCGATATGAGGGGAACCTATTTGGTAAAATTGGCTGCCAACCCGGCCTCTTGAAACCTAAGACCAGTCTTAGACCCGGGTAGACTAGCTCAGTAACAAGAAGTTGAACTACGTAACTACGTTTCCTGGAAAGATATTGTATAATTATTAATATCTACGTACATACATTAAAATAGAATGGCTAATTTTAGGGTTCCATACGATGAAAAACGGGACAATATAAATATGCCTCCGATGTCCGTCTGTCTGTCAGGGGGGTGTATCTCATGAACCGTAATAGGTAAACTGTTGACATTTTGAACTAATTATGTATTTCTCTTGGCGCTATAGGAACAAATAATAAAAATTCAAAGAAATCATAAATAAGAGGGCTTTCATACTAGAAACGTGTTTTTAGTCGATTTTTGCTCGATTTCTTGTTTTAGCTCTATCGTGAAAACGGGATCACTTACAAAAGTAAAAATTGGTATACTTATAGGGCACATGCTAGAGAATAACAACAAATAATAAAGACTGGTCAAATGCGTGTCGGACTCGTGCAAATTTAATATAATTCTGCGTGAAAAACGCGTCCATAACTAACACGGTATATTTTCACGATAGTGATACGGAACCCAAGTTGCGGGAGTCCGACTCGTACTTGGCCAGATTTTTCTCGTTGTTTATTTGGAAATATTTAAGTAAGAAAAAGTGGTTGGTTGGTGCTATAGTGCGGTCAGTTAGCTGTTTTACGTAGACACGATTAACAATTTCACAAAAAAAATTCCAGGTACTAGTTAGGTACATAGCTCTCAATTTTTGATAGTAGCTAATTCTTGAATTTCTAAAAAAATCCCATAGAAAATTCACGAATTGGCTCCTATCAAAAATTGAGAGCTATGTACCTAACTAGTACCTGGAAAAAATTTGGCAATTTGGTGAATTTGGCGATATAAGACTATAAGGGACCGGACTACTAAGGTAAAAAGCGCTTGCGGTCACTGAGCTACTCGTACCTATATACAGGTTGTAAGAGACGGTGCACCGAAAACTGAAAGGGCGTGCTCAGTCAACGAAACTGAACAACTTTCCCAAAGAAACATATGTTGGGAAATGAAAAAAAATTTTGGCCTCTCCATACAAACTGTTCGACCAGAGTGGGCAATTTGTATGAAGAGGTAAATTTTTTTTTTCATTTCCCAACATATGTTTCTTTGGGAAAGTTGTTCAGTTTCCTTGACTGAGCACGCCCTTTCAGTTTTCGGTACACCGTCCCTTACACCCTGTATATATGCCTACGATATTATTCTTACTTCTTTTAAATTCGCTAATTTATTTGGATATTGTTCTATTATTTGTATTTTCGTCTGGGCAAGCTGGTTCCATTGTCAACCTCATCTCTGACCTTAGGGCTAGATTGAAGTCAAGACAACATTATAATACAACAAACTGCACATCAGTCTAAACTTTAAATAAAATTCGGTTGACATACGTGATACAAATCTCTTGCCTGCTTGCTGAGGTTTTCTTAGGTAGCAAGCAAATAGGTATAAGTATAGAAAACAAGTCTGTACTTGGTCTAGAAAGTTCCGTGTTATTACAAAGCGAAACTTCATCAAATTAGACTGGCGGAAACGGATATTCTACGAGGCAGGTAAGATTTTTGATTAGCTGAGTACTAGTAGGGAGAAAAGTTTAGTACACACGGCCGCACATCGGTAGAAACACTTTTGGACCTTGTAGCGTGGAAGAGTTGAAAAAGTTTCTACCGTCAAGCGGTTGACCGTACCTACTCGTACTTTAAAAGTTTGTATGTATTGGGAATTCAATTTAATGGTCCTGAAGGATTTATTCTTCTAAGAAATTACTGAGTACAGACCTAATAGATTTATATGAAAATTTTTATTATTTCCCTCTTGAGTCTTAATAGTTGATATAATAGAATAGGTACTTACGCGACCGCTCAGTAGTGCGCACGAAACGTATGGCGCGTCATAAGTTTCACCCGCACTTATAAACTGCCGCGAACTTTACTTCCCCTTTGAGCCATTACGATGACTCTCTGTTTTTCTTTATTGGTTGAACATAATGGTTGTTTCTACCTTAATCTAAGATTACTTAGTTTTGTCACAGAGCATATAATACTAGTAAACTCTTTGGTCCACAGATTTATAAGTATAGTCATCGTGTAAACCATCAGGCCAGTGGCGAACCTGACATAACGCTGATTTCAGTATAGTTTCAACAAACAACTTAGCAAACCTTCCGAAGCACGTAGACACTCTAGCTAGCTGTTATAATACCTGCCCACTTACTTCTAGAGGTAAAACAATAAAATATTTTATTTTAACACCTCCTGTAATTACAAAGTAGAAAATGCCAAAATTCATAACCACAGGCTCGAAGCTGCGGCCTCTCCGTCTAGGCTGCCGTGGTCCGGCCTGACGTTATATTTATAGAAATGCTTTATAGAAATACCTTTAAAATAAATTACTTATTAAGTAGATGGTTACTTTGGTAGCCAACGATTCTATTCATTCCTGTCTGTGGTTTCCTATCAGCACTCCAAAGGGAATTTAATCTGTTTGATTGCAGCATTGGATTTTTTTCCTTCGCCGCCGACGCCTGCGGTTTCATTCATTGCATTCTCTTTGCGACGCAATCCTACAGAGATCTTGTAAATAGAAGGCAATTTGTTTAATTTGCGTATTTCAAATATGGAGCAGGATTTTAATATTAATAGCCGGAGCAGGTGGCCGCGACTTCGTCTACACAGGACGAATTGTAGCCTATGTGTTACTTGATGTAAAAGCTATATTATTGTACAGTTTCATTATAATCCATTCAGTTGTTATTACGTGAAAGAGTAACAAACATCCATCCATACTTACAAATTTTCGCGTTTATAATATTAGTAGGAAGGATAGGATTCAATGGTAGTATCACTGTTATAGTCGCATTTTTAACCATTCTTTTGTAGTAAAATCTTAGAGAGTCTAGTCTTAATTCTTTTCTTACCTTACACTACCAGTAACGAGCAAGTTTGGAGTCTGTAAAAATAATCAAACATGCAAGGAGACAGACATGAATACTTTTGTTCATAGATTATCAATCGTGGATGTTTTGGAATGCACTTGTTTAATTTAACTATCCACCAATTGCACAAATTGCCTTTTAAATTGAAGTTTCTGTGAATCTATTGCTGTTTCTTTCTGTTTCATGACAAAGAAAGTGTCCGATTCAGAAATAGTTTTAAAGATATAATTTTAAAGATGCTCTTTGAAACGGGCTGTATGTATTTGATTAAAAAGTTTAATTAAGTAGACCTACACCTATCACACAGGGTGTGAGGTTACACAAAATTATGTACTTAGACGGAAAAACTCATCGTTTAAGATCCCAAAGCAAAATTATGTACCTGTCTGTTATTTGAACAAAATGCGGTCTTTATGGAAGGTTACACATAGGATCATAATACAACGTCCTAGGGTTGCCTAGAATTTTTTGCCGCAAGTACCTTAAAAACACGTATCAACATTTTGTTTGTATAGGAACAACCCTTTTATTAACAGATAGGTGCATAATCTTGCTTTGGGATCTTATAATATCACCGTGTTATATGCCATAAACTCTACTCTAAGCGCCTGTCAAAAAAATCAATAGTTAATATCCGAACCCCACTGCTCCAAAAACCATCCTCCCCTCTCAACTCCAATCCCGGAAGACCTACTTGTCCAAAGAGGCGTGACCCGTTGATTCACATCCCACATTTCGAAATGACGTCATTCCAAGCCCTACCACGACAGGGTTACCGATTACATTTTTAAAAACTTGTGAAAATTCGGAAAAAGTAATTGAAAAAGTCTACTGTTGTACAGGAGCTTCCTCTAGTAGTCCGAGCTCTTATGTTAGCTAATACGGCTGGCACAGTAGACCACGATGGTTCGTGACCGCAGGCAGAATAGTGGCACTACGACAAGAAGAAGGCCGGTGCTAAACTTTTGTAGAAGGCACCCAGGGATAGTATCTTAGCTGACACCTTATTAATCCATAAGGTAGTTAATAAAAAAGCGTTTTTCCAGTTGCGTATGCGGCATGACCCTATTTTTTGAATGTTCGGGAACTCATGACGTAATTTCAAGCCCCTATAGGATGACATCATCCACACGAACCGCTCTTCACTTTGTTCTTGCTACTTGCAAATGCGCAGGCGCTTTGAAGCCTATTTGTGTATCGTTATTATTTCTAGTCTTATGCCGGGAATTTTGACCATTTTTTGACCAAACCCAGACATTTAAATTTACTAAACGGGATCTTTTTTGATATGTCCGAACATATTAAAAAAGGTTCCGTTTAGTAATTTTAAATGTCCGGGTCAAAAATTAATTTTCCCGGGGTATCTTACAAGGGCGCGCAAATTACTTACTTTTCATTCAAATGGCCGCAAGGTAAAATGGGCAGCTGACATAGTTTTCACTTTTTATCTTATCTTACGTAGGTACATACAAACATAACATCACGAGAGACCACAGCCCTCCACCTCATCATAACATCCCATGAAACGTCCACTACAGGACAGGGAGCTCCCTCCAGAATACTAGCTTTTGCTGGAAAAATGTGGAAGGGAAGTACCATAGTCACCTCGCTTGTTAGCGTTACGGCTGGCACTATGGACCGCGGTTGTAGGTGACCGCAGTTAGTCAGATGTAAGATACAAATGAGGATGCTGCTGCCCATCCTCCAGTTAACCCTTAGTCACCTCTTACGACACCCACGGGTATGTATGGGTTGGTACTATTCTTTGCCGGAACCACACGATCTTATAATACCTTCTTCACTTCCTCTACTTTCATCATACTGGTAACTGGTGGTACGGAACCCTCAGTGCGCGAGTCTGACTCGCACTTGGCCGGTTTTTTCCATTCGTCCCTATCAATAGCCTGCTCTTGCCAATATTTACATTAAAAAAAAACCGGCCAAGTGCGAGTCGGACTCGCGCACTGAGGGTTCCGTACTACCACATAATCATAATTGTATTAGTTGATATTTCAGTAAGTTAATGTGCTACATTTTTTGAGTCCGACACGCGCTTGACCAAATTTTATTATTTGTTGTTATTTTATAGCTTATGCACTATAAACATACCAATTTTCAAGTTTGTAAGTGTTCCCGTTTTTAAATAGAACTAAAACAAAAATCGCCTCAAGGACCATCCAACTTGTCCCCTCTCTTATATGAATGTTCTTGAAACGGGAGCTCACCACAATTGGTTACCATTAGTTGTTAGAAAAGTTGTAATATTTAATGATTTCAGACTTTTGCCATTTTTTGTACTGTGAGACCTAGCTTCTTGCCAAATTTCATAATTTTAGGTCAACGGGAAGTACCCTGTAGGTTTTGCATTTTTGAATAAATGTATGGAGATGAGGACATAAAATGCCATATCTTTTGATTGCGTCATTGTAAAAAAATTAAATTTTCAGATCTTGTGTGGTTCATGGATCCTAATATATGGTATTAATTTCAACCTGATACCTTTACCCGTTCGTGAGATAAAGGGTCTTGACAAACAGACAGATAGACAGACAGACGGACAACAAAGTGATCCTATAAGGGTTCCGTTTTTTTCTTTTGAGGTACGGAACCCTAAAAACGACCCATGGTCACTTTCTTGAGTGAATCGATTGTCTCGATTTTTCAATTCATGGGAAATAAAAAAGAATCAGTTTCGACCCATGTTCTTCGGGGAAAGTTGTTCCGTTGCATGGTCCGAATCCACTCTTGAAATTTTCGGCAGATGTTTCTAATACACCTTGAATTGTCCGGATTTAAAAATCTAATAATAATAATAATAAACGTAAACCTATTATCTACTCAACAATGCAGACAACAAACCGTTTTATGCATTAATTCCTTGTTTAGGCCCCACCCTAACCAGAGCTAAATTATTATTACAATTGTAAACCGTTACGACTGACGATTAAAACTAACCACAATGCGAAAATTGCTTATACAATAACTGCCTTTATAGGCTAACTGGCTATTGTCGACGGCTTCGCTCGCAAAGATTTCGTACGTGAAGAACGTTGACTTTCCATACTTCATTTTAAAAGTCTCATTATCTCTTTTTCTTATCATATTCAAGCAACTTACTTTGTAGCTGTCAACTTTCATACCAGTTGCTATTCCTTGTTTCGGCCCCTTTAACGAAGAATTCTAATGAAGGACTTTCTTTTCATCCCTTTTTTCACCATTTTTAGGGTTCCGTACCTCAAAAAAAAAACGGAACCCTTATAGGATCACTTTGTTGTCCGTCTGTCTGTCTGTCTGTCTGTCTGTCTGTCTGTCTGTCTGTCTGTCTGTCTGTCTGTCAAGACCCTTTATCTCACGAACGGGTAAAGGTATCAGGTTGAAATTAACACCATATATTAAGATCCATGAACCACACAAGATCTGAAAATTTCAATTTTTTACAACGACGCAATCAAAAGATATGGCATTTTATGTCCTCATCTCCATACATTTATTCAAAAATGAAAAACCTACAGGGTACTTCCCGTTGACCTAAAATTATGAAATTTGGCAAGAAGCTAGGTCTCACAGTACAAATAATGGGAAAAGTCTGAAATAATTAAATATTACAACTTTTCTCACAACTAATGGTAACCAATTGTGGTGAGCTCCCGTTTCAAGAACATTCATATAAGAGAGGGGTCAAGTTGGATGGTTGCAGAGGCGATTTTTGTTTTAGTTCTTTTTAAAAACGGGAACACTTACAAATTTGAAAATTGGTGTGTTTATAGGGCATAGGCTATAAAATAACAACAAATAATAAAATTTGGTCAAGCGCGTGTCGGACTCAAAAAACTAGAACATTAACTTACTGAAATTTCAACTAATACAATTATGTTTATGTGGTGGTACGGAACCCTCAGTGCGCGAGTCCGACTCGCACTTGGCCGGTTTTTTTTATGTCTTTGAAATCTGTTTGTCAAAGGATGATGGGCATTGTTTGGTCCAAAGCAAGGAACGCAGCAAATAACTTAAACAAACCAAGACATGTCAAATATAGTTTACGACATGTCTTAGTTTACAATATCTCTTAAATTAAGCGTTTATTCAGAAGTCAATTTTATTCATTTCTGCCAAATCCTTCTTTCTAATAGTTGTTATGGCTTGGCGGCCGGTGATGTGATGATTCAGTCAGGACAAGTTATATTTTATAGGACAATATATTCGTGGTAATACGTTAAAGTAATATAACCGTGAACGTCGTAATTCTAACGCCACCTTAGATTTTAAAAGTAATAAAAGAGGTTCTTAGGCTAAAGTAAACTCTTAAATCTGCACCCTTTATAAAATGGCCAATTCTCTTATGGGTTCGCTATAAAATACGTTTTTCAAATGGATTTTTGAGTGCTCCAAACTTTGATGGGCAGATCTAAGTGTTAGATTTTAGTGATTCGGGGTAAGGGTGGGTTTACACTCTTTTTATTTTTATAGTGAGTAGTAAAGTGGCACATTTGAATTTTGTCTTACGGCCGTCTGAAAGCGTTTTTACCATTGTTATTATACCCACATGTAATATGTATATCCCGTGTGGTGCCGGCAAATAATAGTACCAACCCATACATACCCGTGGGTGTCGTAAGAGGCGACTAAGGGTTAACTGGAAGATGGGCAACAGCATCCCCCTTTGTATCTTACTTACTGCGGTCACCTACAACCGCGGTCCATGGTGCCAGCCGTAACGCTAACAAGCGAGGTGACTAAGGTACTTCCCCTCCACATTTTTTCTGCAAAAGCTAGAATCCTGGAGGGAGCTCCCTGTCCTGTAGTGGACGTTTCATGGGATGTTATGATGATGATGATGAATATAATATTAACGTTGGTAGCACGAAAGAATCATCTATATTGGAGATAAGATGACGGCTAAACAACACCTAGGTTGGCTTATTCTGATAGTCCCGTTGGCGTGGCTGGTTATGCCGTAGGCCGCGAGTTCGATCCCCGCTCAGGGCAAACATTTGAGTTATGAAATGAACACTAGTGTTCTGTCAGCTCTTTGTCTAGGTGTTATTTTATCAATTTATGTATATATTTTAGGGTCTGGTACCCATAGTACAGACTTGGTCTAATTTAGGATCAGCTGACTGTGTCAATTGTCCCCAATAAAAATTGTCTAGAATTCAGTTTTGTTAGCCCTCTTCGTTGTGGAAGTCAGAAGCCAGTTGCGAAAAACCAGTACCGCACTCGCAAAAATTAGTTAATTAGCTGACTACGTGATGCGAAAAAATGCTTTAGTTCGTCCGCGTTAAGAATGCAATAATTAATGCCAAATGCAGGGTAAAGGTGTATTCACAATAGAGTTAAGAGGCAAGATTTTTTTGTACGTTTTTTGGGTAAAACACAAAGGAAACAACCGCTTCTTTCGAAGGTTTTCCTTCAGTCAATCATTGTGTATTTGACTTTATAATTTTAAGCGACCTGATTAGTTACGGGGCTTGGCTACCAGCCACGGAAAGCGACGACTCACTCCATTCTTTAGATGGACGAACTATAGAACGATAATGATTTGGGATGATGTAAAAAAATGTTTCTCCCTTTTTTCCTTAGTAAAACAGAAATTTGTGAAGAACGGTCGAAGAATAGAAAATGTAGATGGTGAGTGATCGTGCAAGTCAAAAAGATCTTACTAACTAGCAAGATAGCCGTCTAAGATTTAATAATTATGATTAAAAAATGTTTCCCAATAAATAAGAAAAAAAAGAAGATAGCTGCAATAACTTGCTGAGGCTCCTGCAATAAAACCCCGCAAATTGAAGTTTATACAGACTCAGGTTTATAGAATCGATAACTTTCAATATCGCCGTATTTCTCAGGAGCTTTATTTCAGTTATACAAGGCCCTTTCTTTGTAGGATAATATATATTGCCAGATTATTTTTATAAATGTTAAAAATATTGAATCGCTGCTTTACTTACGGGTTATTTGTTATTTTTTTATGGAAGATAAATAAAAATTTGTCAATTTGAAGACGGAAATGAACAATCATACAAAAAATTGCTATAATTTTATGGAAGAAAAAGAGGGAGGAAAACATAACATGAAAAGTACGCAACAGTTGTATTATGTATTTTGCTGGTTTTTCTAATTTTGTGATTGCAACAATACTTACACATACCGGTGCTCAAAAAGTAGTAAGAATTAACAACATTTAAACTGCAAAGTCTTTTGATGTTTACGAGTATTGATAGTCTAATTCAGTGAAAAGATGGTAACAATTACCTAGGCCACAATATTTAGAAACGTATAAATAATGAGGTTAAGTTACAATTCCGCAAACAACTTAAAAATAGAGAAAAACTAAAGTTGGGTCTGATGACATTTAAAAAGATGAAATTCAACAAGTCACACCAGACACACCACATACTAGATTTGACTCTCTTCGGCTGCTCTTTTACCAGTGCTGTGCACCAGTTTCACCAGTGAGCTAAGTTGTGAGCAGGAAAAATTCCAATCAATAGGATTTCGCCATTTTCCTACCTTGTTAAATGCGCTGTCAAATGGAGCAATCCTATTGGTTGGAAATATTCAGCTAGTAAGCTCACTCGCACAGCGCTAGTGGAAATTCACCCTTACAGTCCTCTAGGCATAGTGCCTTCGATTTCTTTCCACAATCAAAATAACACCGAAGGAGAAACATATACGGACACAAAATTGAACTTAGGATCACATACGTGGAGCTTTCTGCATTACCAAACGGAAGCTTTTTTTTTTCAAAGGTTCGGAAAATTGTGGGATTCTGGATCTGACGAGATTTTGAAACTATGTAAAAATGTGCATTATTAATTTATCAATATTTGTTCTCGATGGATCATTCTCACTACTTATTGATCGCCGTAGTATTAAGTAAGGAATGAACTAAACAAACGTGATGATTTTAAAATTTAATTCCTCGTGACACCCAGTATAACTAAGAAGCTTTATTCCAACTATAAGGTCGGCTATCTGTCTGCCAAATCGCTCTGTAAAATGGCCTTATTAATTCCCCTTTATGTCTAAACACACGAGGCTGTATAAGCGATTTACGTGAGTTTACAACGGTTTCTTTATGTTGCTATAAAGTTACTTGATGTAGGAGTAAACGAAAGCTAAAGCTACTTTGGTTTAATTGTGCCACAGTGCACCTGATGTTTGTGGATTAATTGGGAACGACCCCTTGTTTTTGTGTCGATAAGGTTTAATTTTGCGTATGCGTTTATAAATAGGATATCTAAAAATCGAAAATATGCTTTTAGCATGTGCGTTCTTTTTTTAATGTTACAAGCAAGTGAGCCAACGAGCAGGTGGGACACCTGATGTTAAGTGATCAATGATCGCCAGCTCGCCACCTGTCTTATTAGTGTCATAATTTGTCACTAATAAGATAGCAAAGCACGTTGCCCACCCTGGTACTATGATGGTATGTCTCATTTTCCGGTAATTCCACTGTCTTAACATTGCTACTTTACTGCAGGAATAGGCATAGGGGTAATACTTTAAGACGGATTTCCCACAAAACCCTACCACCATTAAAAGCGTTCTTAAATGGGAAATCTAAACTTATCATAAAACAGATCGAAGAGGCTGGGTATATTTTAAAGGTGAGTCAATAATTCCATTTCTCTATCTATTACCCTTTATTCTGTGGACCTAACCATCTATGGACTCCGGGTCACGGATAAAATTGGCGGAAAAAGTAGGTCAATGACAGGATGCATCTCCAGCAGCGATTGCAAAAGCAGTTGATTAATATCGCCTGAGTGATTGGCTGGGCCACGTTGAGAGAATGGCAGGGGATCAAGCCGCAAAGAGGGCGTATCAAGGCAAACCCTCGGGACGCCGCCGGCCTATTGGCAGGCCAAGATACCGATGGAAGGATAAAGTCGCCAAGGATCTTAAAGAGCTAGGAGTGCCCGACTGGACGGAATTGGCACAGAACAGGGAAGCGTGGCGTACTTTGATGTCGGAGGCCAAGAACCACTTTGGTTCACTGAGCCAAAGAGAAGGAATGAATGAATGAATGATTAATATCGCCCAAGTGATTTATATTGCTTGGGTGATTATTGATTAACGTCGCGTACGTGGACAGTGACTCTTATTGCAAGAATAATGGTTTTAAGAAACATTAATTTATGATGTAAAATCTATAAACGTAGACCTCTTAAATGTAAAAATATGATATTTGCACATAAAAGCGACACACGAAAGTTTGTTTAAAAGACAAGTCTTAGAGCCACCGCTATACAAAAAAAACAGAGTGATGTAACATAGCACTATTTTTTTTAACTGTAAGTACATATACAGTTAAAATGTATTTAAATATAAAAAAAAGCATTCTAATTATAATATCATAAAAAATAAATCGAAATAGTGGCCGTAATTCTGCTCCTTATTCAAAATGGGGATAAGAGACACTAAAAGCACTTCGAATACTACGCGTGTAGCTGCATCTCGAAACATGGTGCCATTTGGCACTTCCCATCTGTAAATAAGAGAAACTGTACAGGGCTTCAGATTATAAAACCATAGCTTTTCAGGAGGATATGATGAAAGGCAATAATATACTTTGAACTGACCATTGCAGAACAACACAGCGACATTTTGATTCAGGTCCCAGATTTGTGATAAAATCAGGAAAATAATGAACTCGATCGTGATTACTTACTCGAATTTTCTAAACTTTGTCAAAAATAAGAACGTGAACTTGCACAGAACGCACCCGCAGAGATGGGCTAGAGTCTCCACTGAGTGGGTGGGTATTGGCAAAAGTGGCTACTCTAGAAAAAGGCCTTTGCCTTGCACTAGGACATTTAGGGCTATTAATAGTAGATTAGTAGCCAAGGGCTGTAAGGCATCAATTGCAGCCCGAGATATTTAGGCGCACGAGCGCAGCGAAGGCGCCTATAGTTCGAGGGTGCAATTGATGCTTACACCCGAGATAACTACTCTGCTTTACATCTCGATTGTGAGGTAAGTAGGTCCTTATTACCACCAAATTGTAGGTGACCAATTAGCGCTATATAGTAATAATGTAGCTAGGAAAGCCCTAGGGCGGTAAGTAATTAAAACGCCAGCCGCCCCGCTGCTGGGGGCGGCCATCAAGGCGGAGCCGCGCGTGGGGGTGGAGGTGCTGCCGGGCGGGGGCGTTACAATTACTTACCGCCCTAGGGCTTTTCTAGCTACATTATTACCCTAGAGCGCTAATTGGTCACCTACAAGCCCCATTTGGGGGTAATAAGGACCTACTTACCGAATATGAGAGATGTAAAAAAAATATAAAATTCAAATAATTCAATTCAAAATTTTTATTGCATTCCACAAAGTAAATATTATGTTATAAATTACAGTTTTGTCTCATTTGTGGACCCAAGAGGGCACAGCAAAACTTAATTCTAAACTAATTAACAAATTCCAATTTATTTTTCCTTTCCAATAAGATTGATAGTCACTTAGAATTTAAATACAAAAACAAATTATTAACAATTAGGTATAAATAAGTCAATTAATTAAGCAAAATACATTAATTAAATTCGATATAATCAATTAAACCTAAAAACTAAAATAATTATACTAAAACTTCAATTATGATAGGATCACAGAATGACATTAATACGTAGGTAAATCAAATATTGCAGTCAGTCTCAATTTACATTTTTAAACTATTGCCAATCTCTTATACCTACTGTCACAATTTAAAATTGTCTATCAAAAATTAATTAATTGTATAATAACATTTTTCCCATAACAAAACCTTTAATTTTGTAACAAATATTCTGTCTGTTTCCTCATTCCGTATAGTTTCCGGTATTTTGTTATATATTTTGACACACATTTTGTGTGTGCCCTTTAAGTGGATATTTAATCGGGAAGAAGGTAATACGAGTACTCGTATTAGTCCGTCTCGAGGTCTTAATGAGTAAGTGGTATGTTATATATCACTGTGTTTTATAAATAAGTCTGGATATTTTCTTACGAACTTACATATTTCGAGTATGTAATAACATGATATTTGGTGCAAACATAATGTCACTCTATTTTTATTCGGTCTTTACATTGAAAAGAAGGTTGTGATAGTCTCTTAGTTATTTTTGTATGGCCGGAGCTCAGGAATTCGTTCATGTTAGCGAAAACATCAAAAGGTGCATTTCTAAAATATTGAACTTTGACGACTGAAGCTTATAAACCCACCAGACCGTTAACGACGGTATTTTCAATACAAGAAATTGCATTAGTTTAAATGGAAACATATAAACAAAGGGCATGTATTTAACGCGGCGACAAATTGACATTATTCCGGGTCTTAAAAAAACTGAAAATGGATAGTAAATAAACTACTTTGGCGACTAATTTGAGGTATCATCTTAACTAGAAAGCGGCGGCTTTTTAATGAGTTTTGAGGTTTTATTTAAATTTTATCTGGCAGTGATTTTCTTTTGTGGCAATTGAATTTCTTCTAAGGCGACAAATTATTGGCGGATAAAACAGTTAAAATAGGCTTTCATAAATTCTAAAATGGGGTTGTCTATAAACTTGACCAAGGTCTGAAATAAATACAAACAAGATCTTAAAAAAAATACTATTGGCTACATTTTTAGGGATCTAAATAAACCAAATTGAGACATGCTAAAAAACTATTCTTGGTCTATTTAATTTTTTCTTGACTATCTTGAGTGTAACAAAAGGGAGTGAAAAAATTATGTATCGAACAGAAAACTAATCTAAGTCAATCAAAATAACCCAACCTAACCTACCATTTGCCGCCTTTTTTAAGAATTTACGAATCAGCAAACAATATTCTAATATCCAAATACATTATTATAATACCCATTTTCAGTTTTAAAGCTTCCTAACAATCGCTGCCAAATGTGTATTTTTATAATGAAAGCCAATAGTTGCCAGTGAAGAATGTTTGAAGATGTGAAGAAAATTAGTCAATAAATTAAATGATTTTAATAAAAAAATGGTGTAATTAATACTTATTGTAAATAAACTTGTTTTACACTGATCCCGATTGATATATTTGATACCTTACAGTAGCAGCCGTTTTTTAGTTTTTTGATGCTAGCCTTTTGTTGCTTGTATAGTTTAATAGTTGCTAAGATATTTAATCACTGCAAAGTTAGTTTTTTTGTGCTTTAATATAAAGTCGCCTAAAAAGGATTTCAGTTGCCGTGTTAAATATTTGCCTAAACAAAGTAATCAGTTTTATTTAAGATTCATTAACAGCTATGAACCTTGCAATAGTTTTTGAAAATCTTGACATAGAAGTTTGATTTTGTTACAGCTGAAAGGTATTATAGACCTGAGTATTTGATATGAATTTCAATTTAATACCTTTACACGTTCATGAGGTAAAAGGTAGTAAATTTAAAATTAAAAAATATTTTTACTATCTAACTAAAAATTTATGTTTTTCGCAATTTCTCCTTTATTTGTGATACGAGACGTTGCTTTAATACCAAATTTCAAGATTCTGAGTTTACGGGTTTTGATTCCCTTGCGAGCGTCGAAAATTTGCGGCATAAACGGCTGTACCTTGTGATTGCGAAGGTTTAGATGTTTGATTTTTTCACAGATCCAAGGGACAGTAGATTTGAGTATTTTATATAAATTTCAGCTTGATACCTCCAAGCTTTCCTGAGAGAAAGGGTCTTGACAGACAAAAAGACAGACGGACGACAAAGTGATCCTATAAGGGTTCCATATTTTTCCTTTTGAGATACGGAATCCTAAAAAGAGAAAAGCCTTTCCTACCCCTGAGCCTACCTTTTCTCTGGATACTCGTAGCAGAGGTGTTGCGTTATTTATATTCAATTTTAATTTATGGAAGACATTTTGTAATTTAATTAATAGGCAAGTATAGATAAATAAAATATGGCTGATCCCATATCTCATTGTTGATCAAAGGATATAAAAGTAAAAAAGAATCTGATTTTATTTTGCAACTCCAATCTCGTTAACGTCAATCCGTCAAGGGATTTTATAAACTTCATTTATGCTTAGGATATCCTCATATCGTATGACCGGTACGGTAGGTTATTGAACTTCTTTTGAGGAAAATACGCTGCTATTATATGAAATGAAAGAATTTTTGGATCTTTGGGCTATGGTAAAACCAATACAAGATCACTTGACACTGAAGGTTTGTTGTTTACGAGTATTTTATGAGGAAGGAAAGAAAATGAATTTTCTTTCTACCGTTACAAATTTTTTATAGGTCTTACAATAAGAAAAAAATAAATGGTACTGCAGCACTGCACCTAATTTCTCGCACCATACGAAAGTCATCATCATCAATATCATGTGGGTGGTAAGATCGATGACCGACCTCAGAAACCCTGGTATCAGAGTGGTTGAGCCGCCCAAGCCCTCTGACATGGCTCATCTAACGGCAACTACCGTATCTTATATACTTTAATTTTCATTTAAGTTTTTAAATGAAAATTGTTTACAAAGGCGAGCTTATCTCTTTATGAGATCTCTTCCAGCCAACCTATCAGGTGTGGAAGAATGTCATTGAAGCTGGCACAAGGATGTGCATTAATAAACGTGATAAGAAAGTTTAAAATACAATTTAAATTAAAACATAGCACCGTAGTAGCACGGAATCATCTAACTTTTCAGACAATCATTCATGCTGCAATGTCCTATCCAAACTGGGAAAGTCACACAAAGTGATATCCGTTGGACAGTGTCCGCATCGGGAATTGAACCTAGAAACTCCGGATCAAGAGCCGAATGCTTTGACTAATAGATCATAGAGGCTTTGTAATTTCATACGAATAATATGAAAATACAAACTTACCTATACCTACTAGATTTTTGTAAAAATGTTAAAATGAAATATGCAGTCAGGTAGCAATTCAACACACAAATTACAGAACATTAAAAAAAAAGCTCAATTTGAGTAAATCACATTTTTACATTTTAGTAGTAAGGGAACACCCCTTATTTAAACTTCCACAGATCAATGGATACAGCCAAGAGATATCTTGCATGGAGATTTTAAAGTTTCATCAAAATGGTTTGAGCCGTTTTTGCGCAAATTACAATTTTTCATTTTTGTATAACTGAGAGACAGGAAGAAACACAAAAAGATGACGCTGCCCATCCTCCGGTTCATAAGCCCGTAGTTGCCTCTTACGACACCCACGGGTAGAGATGGGTTGCGCTTTACCATAAGGGTTCCGGTTTTATAATTTTCATACGGAACACCAACAACAGCAGTTTTAGAACTGTCAAATTATAAGCTTTAATCGACCATGCTCAGTTTAATCGAATCTACCCCAATTTAAAGACAAAATTTTTGGAAACAGGTATTTAGCATAGGCATGTGTTTGACAGTCAATCATCATCACTTGACTGATGATGATTCAGTCAGTGAAGGCCTGATTCAGTGCGAAGCAAATGATTGAAGCCAGTGCAATCTGTTCACTCCAATGCGGAGCTATTCGCTCCGAAACCGCTCCGCAACGCACTGAACGGACTATACAGGCTTCACACATTTTACGGTCCGTCGCGAACATTCTCGTCGATGTCCGCGTTGCACTGTTCCAGGCCTAAGAGATTTATTAAAGTAAGGCCATCGTAATAGGTCCGTTCTGACAGCTGTCAAACTTATGAAAAATTACAACCTGCAAAGAAAAATTTACTCTGTGTGTTGGTGTTAAGTAAGGAAACGTCAAAACGGACTTCTTACGTTGGCCCTACTTTAAGAAGAAGATGAACATAGGCACAGATTTAAAAAATGTGCAGTTGTAGGCCATAAATTATTTGTATGAGAGTAGTAAAAACCATCTAGACTTGCTTTTCTACCCAATTTCCCATTTTATTTTATTTCTCCAGCAAATCAGCTCCGACGGAGCGGAGGAAATCGAAGTGATTATTTAACGTCAATGTTAACTAGATTGCCCCTCGCAAATGGCCGGTAATGATGGTCTCCGATTGCAGCCCGCAATGTACTAAACGACGCGGGGCGACTAAATCGCGCAACTTTAACGAATTCATTCGCTGTTTATTGGATAAAGTTGATTGAAGTGTTCGAAGTTTGTTTTGGTTTGTGATTGTGAAAAAATTTTGAATTTGGAAGGCTTTTATTAAAAACTAAAAGGGATTTACGTTGTCAAATGAAATAAACTAAATAACTGGTTGCCTATTGTCATAGTCACTTTAAACATCTGTAGTTGCCTGTTCTTCTTCTATTCTGTAGATGGCAACACTCACACTTTTTAGGGTTCCGATACCAAAATGGTAAAAAAAGGAACCCTTATGGTGCGACTTTGTCTGTCTGTCTGTCCGTCTGTCTGTCACACCTCTATATCTCAGCAACGACTCATGCTATCGACTTGAAATTTGGAATAGTTTTGAAATATAGTTGCCCAACTTAATTGCACATGAAAGAATAAAAAAAAAATCATAATTATTAATGTAAAGGGGGCCAAAATAAGGGGGGCAAAATTTTAAATGGTCGCTACTAGGTTGAGTGGGGTATATATATGAAAGGGCTTTTCTTTTTAATTCTAGAATATATTTTTGAATTTTTTTATAACTCTTAGTTTTGAAGTTATTTTGAAAAATGTCAAAAAAAAATACCATTCCCCCCCTTATCTCCGAAGTTTGTGAAAGGAAAAATATGAATCAATTACAGTTGACAGAAGATTATGTAAACATTACGGCAAAAATAAAACGATATTTCTAAGTTGCACAGTTTTTAATAAATCTGCAAATAACCTTTACAAACAAATTTAGTTTTGCGGTCCTAAAAATGGACTTTATTGCTTTCCAAAATTCAAAAAGTATATCGGAACCCTCGGCGCGCGAGTCCGACTTGCACTTGACCGGTTTTTTAGACCAGTATTCGGCAACGCAGATGGCATTTGGTCTGGCCTTGTACAGATCCTTTAGCGAGCATATTGTGGGTCTTGATGCGCATGATGTGAGGTGGGACATAGTTTGTGGCATCACACCGCAGTCGCAGATGTTTTTGCTAGCGTCTATGTAGCCTATTCATAATTTGTTATACCTAGTATTCCTCACGAAGTTCCTATTTTCTCATATATTTTCGTTCTTGCCGATACATTGTCCCAAAATATTTTGCCCAATCTTTTAGCGGCAATATGAAACGCCCTTTATGCGTTTCCAGCTTAAGACAATAGCTTGTTTTATATTGCATTCTATAATAACTAATAAGTAGGTATGTGTTTTTCCTTGTACTACACACATTCACATGACGTACTTGTAATACTTTAGTACTTGATGCGTCCTGGGTTCAAGCGAAAATAACCTAAATAAGTATGTTACCAAGAAAACACCCTATGTCTAAAAGTAGACAATTAATCTAAAGGTTTGTATTTATCTATCTGTTGGGTATCGTTACCGCAGCTCAGCCTGATTGGGGAAATGAACGATCCGCAGCCGCTAACTGTGAACGACAAACAAAAGAACGGAGAGGATCTCATTCCCATCTCATTCCCATCTCATTCCCGTGGCTATAAGGGACTGTCCGCACAGCGAATTTTATTCGCGCGAATTTTTTCCCGCCATTCTGTTACACATTGAATCCTAAAGGAGTATCCGCATACTGCGGGAAAAAAATCGCGATTTTTTTTCTATGCCAAGCGCGGGATATAAAATTCGCTGTGCGGACAGGCCCTAAGGCTCCTTCATACTGATATCAAATTAATTTTTATAATTGTTCAGAATTCCTCTGGTCACTGACAAAGAAAACAAAAAAGATAATGTAAAAGACTAAATATTGTTTGCTATTTTCACACAACAACATTATTTCCTAGAAAGATTTTACAAATTGCGAGCTTTAAGAGATTCAAAATTTATTTGTTCACGTTATGATATAAATATCATATCACTCTATGAAGTGGCTCTATCACCCTATGTTGAAAAAAAAATTATGAAGAAAAACCCTCATATGAAAACCGAAAATCTCTAAAAAAACCGGTCAAGTGCGAGTTGGACTCGCGCGCCGAGGGTTCCGATATACCTTTAGTATTTTTGGAAGCAATAAAGTCCATTTTTAGGACCGCAAAACTAAATTTGTTTGTAAAGGTTTTTTGCAGATATCTAAAAAACTGTGCATCTTAGAAAGGTCGTTTTATTTTTTCTGTAATATTTAGATTTTTCCATTCACAAACTTAGGAAATAAGGGGAGGGGGGACGGTATTTTTTTTGTCATTTTTCATCATAACTTGAAAACTAAGAGTAGTAAAAAAATATAAAATATATTTTAGAAATGTCAATTTCAATGGTCTCTACAACAGAGCTTTTACTGGATGCATTAGGTACCTATATAAATTATTTTAGGTACGAAATATCCATGTGACTGTATGTACCTCAGTACTTGATTTATGTTCTATGTTCGACAGAACGACGACAGCCATTTGTATCAATATACGGCCATTTCGAAAAAAAGCTTTTAGCGAAACAGTATTCAAGCCAAAAACACCCGTACAGCCAAATTAATTCTGAATGTATACTTAGGTGTCTAATGAATTGACATTTAATGTTAGAAGTTTTTAAAACTTTTCAATTTGGACGAAATCTCTCTGGTAAATGAAAGCGAAAAGATTTTCGTAAAACGGATTAGGCTTGGGCAAAGAATAGTTTAAGTAAAAACTTAGTAACAAGTTTCTGTTTTTTACGAAATCAACTTAGCGTACCTATATGTTATACAGACATTTGTCCGCGATTTTGTACGCGTAAGTTTCCTTAGATTCATAAGGGGATGAAATTCGCCAAAATTGAGAGAGCTGTCCAGCATTTTCCATTTTTATAGGATACTGTAATGATACGATTCTATCACTGTCAACCTACATTATCCCATCAATGGACAAACCTCGTGAAAGTAAAAGTAAAAATAAAAGTATTACCATCATCATATCGTATAGATTGCAAGGTCGATGGCCGACCTCACACACCCTGGTATCAGAGTTATTGAGCCGCCAAAGGCCTCTGACATGGCTCATTGGCCACTTCATCCGTAGTTTGTCGGCGAGAACAACTGTTTTACGTGCCTTCTGAAGCACGGAACCATCTAACCTTTCGGAAAGTCAGGTGATTCATCCTGCAATGTCTTAAACACACTGAGGAGGTCACACAAAGGGATTTTTGTTTGACAGTGCCCCCACTGGGATCGAACCCAGAACCTACAAAACGAAAGCCGAGCGCTCTAACCACTAAACCACAGAGGCTGTTTGCAGCACGTCAGGATTCCATTATTTCAGTATGAGAATGTTAATTCTTCATTGCAATAAACACTCTTATGAGCGCAGCGAGGTCCCCAAACTCTTTGTAAGTGAGCACTAAAATATAGAAACAATTTCTTGAGTCTGAGAATAAAAAGTACCCGGGCGTGATAAATCACCGGTAGCAGTCTGGACGTGTTTGTGCGAAAGTGCAAATACTATTTGGCAAATAGCAAATGGTGCATCGTATCAGCTACTTTGAGACGGACATAAATAATATTTAGGTGTCATCGATAACGCGTCTGACACATTCTGAACTGAGAAACAAGCTTAAATCCCCCATTTTATAGGTATTTTTATGCCGGCGCGGCGTAAAAGAACTTTTAGAGCGTATTACTCTACATACGGTTTATTTTATAGTTGTTTGTATCTTTTGCATTATTACTGCGAAATGTTGTAGAGCAAAATTCTGCATCCAAACCTCTTACAATTTCAGATCGTAAGATCTTCTTATACGTTCGATCCAATTTGTAAACTTTAAAAGTACCAGGCCCTCATAAAATATAGAAGTTTAAAAGGTCGAGCACCATTAGAAGGTTACTATCTACGTGGGCTTGTTAGTCAACCCTTTTCAGACAGTCGACGGGAATACAATCTTCTCTACTGGTGGAATTATTTACGTAAGCTTTTGAGACAGTGGGAGAGGCCACAACCTCTCCAGAGGTCCGATCGCCAATTTATCATGCCATCTCTTGGCGAGCTTGCCGGTTAAGGGAGCTATTTTTGACTCTACAATTTTAAAGTATTGTATAAAAAGAATGGATCAACCAGTTATTATCTGTTTGATTATAACTTATTACTTTAACAAGGAGAAGCGTAAATATTCAAGTTTTTAAAATATGGTTTTCTTCTGACTTGATATAAATATGGACATTAAAACTAATCGTAACAAAATATTTTTGAAAAAAAAAAATAACGATAGGTACTAGCGTGGCTTTCTAAATACTTTAGAATCTGCTCAGTTATTCCAGAAGTTTTGATAAAAATGTAGATGCAGCTTTTTAAAACACGAATATATAGACCAACACAGTTTCCTGTGTATTCGGAAAATCTCCGTACTTTACAAATTATGACAAAAAAATTGTGTTATCACCTGTAATGTACCTCCAATTAAATAAAAGGATTGAAAAAATGTGCTTTTTTCTAATTTCTCCAATCTATTTTTCGTGCTGTATTTCAAGAATAGCCCCCCGGCCGGCCTGTGTCCGCCCGAGCGTTCGATTGAATACGTGCTTCACTTACAACACTGCGATTTTCCTCAGAATTGTAGTCCTGCTCGACTCTCTGTTTGTTCGCGATGGTTTATTTTACCTAACGATCGTGTAGGCGGAGAGTTAATGAAGCTCAATCGGTTCGTACGGTCAACCGCTCGTCAGTGGAAACATTTGCAATTCTATTACCATGTCATAAAGTCTAAAGTGTTTCTTCTGACGTGCTGTTGAGTGTACTACTAAAGAGAAATAAATAAGAAATTTATTTATTTTTTATTTTAATTTAGATCTTTTAAATTTATGTGGCCCGTGTGGTGCCGGCAAAGAATATCACTACCCATGTCTACCCATCGGTGTCGTAAGAGGCGACTAAGGTAATAAAAACTAGAGGACGGGCAGCAGCGTCCTTTTGTGTATCGTAAAAACTGCGGTCACCAACAACCATGGTCCATGAGCCAGCCGCAGTGCTAACAAGCGTGGTGACAATGGTACTTCCCCTCCACATTGTTCCAGCAAAAGATAGAATTCTATAGGGAGCTCCCTGTCCTGTAGTGGACGTTTTTTAATGGGATGTTATGATGTTCAAATTTATTTATGTTTATTGGCTAAGTGCAAAGATTTCGGACCTCCTTGCTTCGCTCGGAATAGATACCTTGCTAATTTATTTTACTATGGGATGACATCTGCCAACATGTCCCAATATTTTATGTCAAACTATCAGTGATCACTAGGAAATATTCAAAATAACCCGTCAAATCCATAGAACGACGCCTTCGCTACCTTGTGACGAATTATTTATTTAATCCTCCTTCTAAGTACCCTTATTTTTCTGTGGCTAAGTGTGATACTTTCAGGATTTCGTACCCGAATATTACCTACCATAACGGTAGAGATAAATTAGAATAACATGGCATGCCCCTCCCGATTGCTTTTAGTTTAAAACTACTATATTCAACAAAAAAAGTAAATGGAGGGGCGGACCACGTCATTGTAGTTTATTTTACCAGCCTTAGTCCGTCCAACCTTCACCGGTAATACATAAACTAATTGTTAAAAAGTATAAATACAGACAGCACTTTCTCTTTAGGTTATTACTCTTTCACTAATAGTCCTGTGACTGAACAACTTTGGACGGCATAAAAATCGATTTTCCCGACTGTAACGACAATGCAACGTTTCCACTGATGTGACTAGACACATTTATCACTTAGTAAATTATTACTTCGAGTTAAAAAAATATCTAAAATAATAAATAACGGTAATTGGCCTAGTTTCCAATCAAGCGACAAGTGGGACGCAATTTCCTGAGTCATCGTCAGAATTCGCTTAAGGATTATGGGCATTAACTTTCATGTCTCGTCTGCTAATTGTATTGGCTCCCCCAAGCCAGAACTCGATTACTCGAATTACGCACTTTTTGCAAACGAAATGATGCACGTGCAATGCCCAGTGAAATTGGAAGGAACATTGGTAGAGATTTGATGGCGTGCGAAATAAGAGAAGGTTCAGAAATTTCGACTGCTTTTTTATTATGTCTGTAAGACAGTTTAACAGGAAACTAGCAACATAGCCATATGACATTATTATTCGCACATGCACGTCTAAAAAGTGTAATTCTCTGCCTGCGTCTGTGTTCCCGAGTTCATACAACCCGAATCTCTTCAAGTCGCGAGTGGCTTCTTCTGGGCAAGCTCGTCCGATCGTTGACCTCATCCATTAGCGCGCTTTTGCTAGGTCTGTGACCTCATCGTTCATCTCTGTCGTCAAGCCTAGATCGTGGTCAAGAGTAAGCCCATTGGCAATAAAGAAAATTACGATTTTGCTAATGTACTCGAATCGTTTTGACGGTGACATATACAATACAATACAATACAATACAATACAATACAATACAATACAATACAATACAATACAATACAATGCAATACAATACAATGCAATACAATACAATACAATACAATACAATACAATACAATACAATACAATACAATACAATACAATACAATACAATACAATACAATACAATACAATACAATACAATACAATACAATACAATACAATACAATACAATACAATACAATACAATACAATACAATACAATACAATACAATACAATACAATACAATACAATACAATACAATACAATACAATACAATACAATACAATACAATACAATACAATGCAATACAATACAATACAATACAATACAATACAATACAATACAATACAATACAATACAATAAGATTTTATTTACTCTCACACATAAAATACAGTTACAAAACTATAAGTAGCTAAAAGCTATTTTGGACAATTTCTATGGTAAGTGTGAGAGCCTGGTGTCTGTACTAGGTTGATCCTGTATGACAGATCCCCAGGCTCTCGCCCCTGGAAAATACAATTCTCTTTAGTTACCCATATATTGTAGAAGTGATGACTAATTAATCAATTTACAGAAAGCAACAAACGAAGATGAGTATGTAGTTTTTCTGAAGGGTATCGTTCGTAGTGACGTGTTGTTTTAGGAATAGATTAAGTTTTTCTTAGCAAATTGCAGTTATTCGACATTGAATTTATTATGGCTTAATTAATTACGCATGGTTTATGTAAATTATGTCAAGGTAAGTTGAGTCATTCACGTCTGTAATTAAATTATTCAATATAAAAAATGCAATTAAATTTGCTAGATATTTGCACAAAGAAAAATAGCACATTCATAATAATATTACTGTCTTCTTCTTATTCTTCCTCTCGTAGTTGGTATAACTTATTTTCCTATCTTCTGCAGTTTTTATTATGAGTAGGTATGTTATTTTTATCAACCAAAAACATGGGTCACTTAACGATAAGGTGATCTGAACTCTAAAAGTTTGACATTTGTTTTATGTAACTAATTCAAGTTAAACCTTTTTGGAAGCTAACCGCTAAGTGAAGATTCCTTTAAAGAAGTTTTAAGTTTAAAGAACCACATTTCACACAAAGCCATCTGATCCGAAGAGCCTTTGTAGAGGCGTCTTTTGGAAATTCGTGACAATTTTGACTCTCCATACGATGTGATGAGCCTGATCGATCTAATTAGTATCTAAAGACAATTTTTCTTGTGACTTTCAGAAAGTCATACTAAAAAAATTAATGCGTCTCCCGAACAAGCCCTAAAAAGTAAAGGATAGTAAATTCACACAAGTGATCAGATCCTAAAACTAGCCAAAGCCTAGCCTTTTTTCCAATGGGCACCAGAGACTGATATACATTGTCATACATGAATAGACAAACACTCGTGTTCATCATACAAATGTTTTCCCTGGGCGATGATAGAACCCGCGGCCCACGGCGTAGTAGGCAGCCTCACTACCAACCACACCAGTCAAAGGTTGTACACGAAAACCAAAAAAATCACAATATAAAATTTAAATTTAAAAAAAAATCTTACTTACTTTCGCTGGCTCAGGGACCCAAAGAGGATCTTGACCTTTTAAAAATAATGATAAAACAATTTAGTGCATAGAGAACGTTTTACCATAATGTAACGATATTTTAATGTTTTTAAGCATTATGTATAAAGGTCTCCAATTAATTAAGTCAATGGTATTAAAATCTTATTTTCATAGCTTAAACTATTAGAACCGGATTAAGGTAATTTTATTACGATTTTAAAATGATATTACAAGCTGCTGTGCGCTTCTTTGTTCGCCTTATTTTATTTTGTTCAGTAGTAATGGCAATGAAAATTAAGGAAAGTAAGATTAAGATTTTCGTGCTTCGGAAGGCACGTTGAGCCATACGTCGCAGCTGCTATCTTAGTTAGTGGTCGTTGAGCTATCGTGGCTACTTGGTGTCATAAAAATTCGGTTAAAAACTTTGTTATTTGTAAATAACTACTGGCCTGATGATGACTACACAAGTACGGGAAAACTTTGAATCAAATATCAATATAAATAACTAAGCTATATTTACCTATAATAAAGGTAGATACAGCATAGTGGCGGGTAAATCCATATGATGACGCATCTTATGGCTGAGACTGTATAAGTGTAGGAATCTAATACGAATGCAAACTTAAGTACAGATAGCAAAAAAGTACGGAACTTCTTTGTTCTTAAAGTACTTAAGTACATCAAATTGATTTATCTTAGATGGGATTAAGATGTTGGGGTGTAAAGCACAGCTCTCTGACAACTGAAAGGGCATGATCTATCAACAAAACTGTACAACGTGAGTGAAACTTTCAGAAAATGAAAACAATGCATCTCCAACGGAACTCCATTGTACGGAGAGCCCGATTATTTTATCGTTTCCCGAAAGTTTCATTCACCGACAGTAGTTCAGTTTCGTTGACTGATCATACTCCAGTAAAAATACGGTTTTGCAAAACATTAAATGTTAATAGCTACTTTTTTGTGTATATCGTATTTAAATATGATGTTTTGACACTATATTTACGATTCCAACTAAAATTTAAATCGGAATATTTTTTTCGAATTACAGCTTAGGCAAAAATAGTAATAGACAATTATTTACGTTATATCATAGATAAACGTATACTTTACATATAGGCATGAAATCCACCATAAATATATTTAAAAATATCAATTTCTATCAAAATATAAAATCTACACTTATTTTCATATAAGGTCCAATAAAAACGAGGTAAAATAATAGAAATAAACTGAGCTAAACTTAACCTTTTCAAATGTAAGTGATTCTTATATATATTCACAAAAATCCCATACGAAATAAAAAAAAAGTTTTTTGTAATCGGTGGTTTACAAAGATTTTTTTAACATTTATGTTGGATTTGCCAAAAATAAGAGTACTTAGCACTATTCAAATTATTAGAAAGCAATACGGCTCTATTACTATTTTTGGTTGCGAAGATAAACTTTATTTAAATTTCGTGATATAAAAGTTAAATAATACAAAAAGGGTAATATTTTTAGGTGAATTCATGTATAATATGAAATTATAAATATGTAGCAAGCCGTAAATAAAAAAAATAATCTATTAAATTTTTTTTCCAAAATTCCATATTTTTTTTATCGTTGGACGACAAAATAAATGAATAAATGGGGCAAATTTAGGTGGATTCCATTAAAAAGCTTTTCACAAAAATATAATCTATCGATCTGAAAAAGAAACACGGCTATTACAAATTATTTCCGTTTCTCCATACAATCTCTCGTAATTTTACTGGAGTATCATGCCTTTTTAGTTTTCGAAAAGTTGTCCCTCACACCCTATTTATTTTATAAATTTATAAACTTAGAAGCATAATAAGAATTAACAATAGTTAATTCATCATGCTTCTAAGTTTATAAAAACTTTAACTACTGTATATAGATTCCGTAGATTATGAAACTAGACACTTTTTGTTTCCATTGACAAAAGTAAAAAAATATTGTAATTTTAATTTAAAGAGAGTGTTGTATTAAAATTGTTTTTGGGTAGCAGGCACGCTGAATTATCGTCATTATCTTTTAAATATAGTTGAAAATGTATGAACAGTTTGCGATTGGAACCGAAAAGTTGTAAAAAAATTGTTACGAGGTCAACGTGTCATGAATTCGCATAAAAAAATGATCATTTGTCGTGAAATAAATGCTTGTGTGTATATTTTTTCCTTATATTGAATTGTTTTTGCTGACGATACCGATAGGAAGAAGCGCTTATTTATAAGTATACTTGTCTTGACCTCCAGTAACACAACGACCGGCGAACCGAGAGCGGTTTTTGTTGTTTTAAATTTGTTATAATTAATCAAATTATGTACTTACTTATATTTTCAAATTAAACGTAAAATTGTGCAATTGTGCGTGCTATGCACGTCATGTAAAGTGCGTATACCAGTAACTGTGATAATATATAAATTAAGTGATAAAAATGAAGTGCGTGCCTGTGTTTTTTGTGTCATCGCTACTTTTTTGGGATTTTGCACGTATGTATATTTATCTTTTCTCATGTGAACTAAAAAAACAAACATTTTTGTGTGTTAGATACTAATACTTCAAAACTTTCCGAGGGCGAGAACAAAATTTCATTTACGAACCTTGCGCAGTCGAAGATGCTATTGGGGAAGGCGAAAAGTTGTATAATTTTTTGGAAAATTGTTCAGTTTCATGGTCTGAGTAACATTCTAGTACGTACTTATTTATTTGTAGTGTATTAATTTCATATCTATAATATTATATTGCGGGCAAAATTTCTTTCGAATATTAATAATTATTAATACGTAAAGATACATAATAATAATCTATAGTTTGATCGATGATCATGAACTTGGGTCGATAGAGCACGGCCATGTTTAATGTTATGATGTATATTATTACTAATAGGACGTGAGTTCCAGTTCTGATAAATTGAAGGTCAATATTGTTGTTCTGTCTCTTTGGAATCGTAATAAATGCGAAACTGTGTAAGTTTTCTTCTTTACACTTGGGTAAAGCTAGGACTTTTCGGTCTATTAGGTCCAGTTCCGCGAACGTCCATTTCCGTGAACGTTTATTTCCGCGAACGTCCATTCGCCTTTCGGTCTATTAGGTCCAGTTCCGCGAACGTCCATTTCCGCGAACGTCCATTCGCTTTCGGTCTATTAGGTCCCGTTCGGCGAACTTCCATTTCCGCGAACGTCCATTCGCCTTTCGGTCTATTAGGTCCAGTTCAGCGAACGTCCATTTCCGCGAACGGCCATTCGCTTTCGGTCTATTAGGTTCCGTTCCGCGAACTTCCATTTCCGCGAACGTCCATTCGCTTTCGGTCTATTCGGTCCAGTTGCGCGAACGTCCTTTTCCGCGAACGTCCTTTTCCGCGAACGTCCATTTTTGCGAACGTCCATTCGCCTTCGGTCTATTAGGTCCAGTTCCGCGAACGTCCATTTCCGCGAAAACTATTGTTCTATCTTACACATATTGCTCCTTCCTTCGGTCACACCACACTGCTGTCATTCTATTTCTAATCAAACTAGATTCTTAGATTATAATAATAATAATAAGTATTAATAAAGGACTCCGCGTCCAGGGGCTAGACCCTCGCGGAAAAGTCGTATTACTCTATGGCTAGACCTATCAATTATCTAAGGCTATAGATGATTGCCATTGTAGGTATAATTTTGTATATTATGTTTATATTCCCAACTCAGAACTAAAGTAACTGACATAGCCCTAAGAATCGCTATACTAAAGTTCAAGTGGCAGTGGCAAATCGCAAGAAGAACCGATGGCCGATGGGGCGTAAGGGTTCTAGAGTGGCGACCACGTACCGGAAGACGAAGCGTTGGCAGGCCCCCCACAAGGTGGACCGACGATCTGGTCAAGGTCGCGGGAAGCTGCTGGATGCGAGCAGCGCAGGACTGGTCATCATGGAGATATTTAGGGGAGGCCTATGTCCAGCAGTGGACGTCTTTCGGCTGATATGATGATGATTCCCAACTTGTTTATTGTTCCCAACAATATTGTTTATTAGTGTAATTGGATTCTTAAAAGAACCTAATGTTCTTTAAGAATAAAGATTGATAACAATTAGGTTTAATGACCTCTCAATGTCGATGCACGTTTGTAGATTATATCGTAAGAGGAAAACGCGAAGTTTTTATTGACTTTTTAGCACTAAGCATGATTTGGGTTCATTCCTCGTAGTTTTTAACCGAGTTACTACTGTGTAATATAGTTTAGTTATACTTAGCTGTTACCACACTCTGGACACTACATACCTTCATCGCGCGCGAATTTTAATTGTCGCGAGTTGAAATTGGAAGACAAAGACCCTCAGAAGGACCACGAGAATCTCTCGAGCGGGGGTGCGGGGTAGATTGCAAGGGGGGCAGAGAGTGGCCGTTCAGTTTGATAGTACTATTACTTTTATTCTGGGCCGTTACAGTAGGTACTTTAATAAAAAATATCTGGTTTTACGCCACTGGTTAAATATCTGGTTTTATCCGTCTCGAAATAGCACTGCAAGTGTCAATATTGACCTGTTCATGACTGTACGTAGGAAGGTTACTCTAATATCAGCACGGTGTCATATAGATGAATCTGCTACATTCGAGATTATCATTTCCGCGACGGCGACACCTTCTTGACTCTTTTCCGCTTCAGTGCCAATAGAAGATCTCCTTTCATCAGCTTCTCATAGATCAGCCGGCTTAGCACGCCGCAGTTGATCTAGGCCCATAGATTAAAGACTTTAATCATGGTCACGTTTTTTTGACATCCGAGCAATGCGACACATTTCGAAAGACAAGGACGGCTACATGTATTACTGTATAAAGCTATCACTGTCTAATTATCAAAAACGTAATTTGTGGATTTGCTAAACATTTTTCCCCACTGACATTTCTTCGCGCTTGGAGGTGATAGATTAGATGACATAATTGCTCAAATAAAGTGACATTTCTCAGAGATATATTTTCTCTCGGGCAGCGTGATAAGCGGGCAGTCGCTCTTCCGGGTGTTCTACTCGTATACAAGGTGTAACAGAAAGGGTATAGATATCATATCAACCTTGAAGGATGTGATTCTGCCCATGAAACTGAACAATTTTCCCTAAGGTACATAGGTCGAAATACGAAAAAAAGAATTTGAACTCCCATAGAAACGGAATCAGCTGAAGCGTATTTTGTATGGAAGTTCAATTTATTGTTTTCGTATTTCGACCTATGTTTCTTACAGAAAGTTGTGCAGTTGCATGGTCTGAGTAACATGCGATAATTATGTTCACTATTTCATTAAGACCCAAATTTTTTATTCAATCTTGTCTTTTCGAAGCTTGGGTCTAGGTTTTGTGTATAATCAAACCTACGCATCAACTTTGACCATACGCTATTTTTTGTTATAAAAACCTAACACCGAATCTTTTTAGTTTCAGAATCCTGCCAAACTCCTTTAGGAAGGACCAGCCAGTGTATGTCGTTATACGAATGCCCTCAACTACTAGCAGCCTTTGAACAAAGAGCTTTGCTTTCTCAGAACCTCGGTTTCCTTAAGCAATCACAATGTGGCTTCGAGGGTTATACTCCTAAAGTTTGCTGTGGTCCTTTACCGACCAATCAGCCTCAGAGACCACAAACCACCACGGTAAGTAAAAGTTAATAGTGTAAAAATATAAAAATAACCACGGAACACAAAACACTGAAAAAAAAATATTTAAAAAACGAAATGATAAGCTCATAGATTACATACATACATAATGTCACGCCTTGTTCCCGTTGGGGTAGGCAGAGACCACAGTTCTCCACCTGCTACGATCTTGACATACTTCCCTTGCTTCCTGAACTTTCATCAATCCTTTCATACATGCTCGTCGGTTTAGGGTACTTTTTACTTGGCCTTTATTCAGAACGTCCTGAATTTGGTCCTGGTACGTTCGCCGAGGCCTTCCCATTCCAACGTTTCCATTCACTCTCGCCTTGTTGATCTCTTTCGTCAATCTTCCTTCATTCATCCTCTCTACATGACCAAACCATCTCAGCACCCCTTTCTCAATTTTAGTCACTACGTCTTCTTTTACGCCACATAGATTAATTTGGGGTATATTATCTTGGTGGTTTTTTGTTGCTTGGGGAAATTTGTTCGGATAGAATAACTGATATACAAGGTCTTAATGAAATAGTGAACATAATTTTAGTATCTTACTCAGACTCTGAAACTGAACAACCTTCCCCAAGGAACGCAAGTCGAAATACGAAAATCAATTTTTGACCATCCATAGAAACCGCAACCACTCAATTCTGTAGGAGATATAGTCTGTAAAAAAATATTAAGGACTATTTTTGCATACTTAGACAAACTGAATAACTTTTCTCAATGAACATAGGTAGGTAGAAAAAAAAAATACTCCTTCCTATACAAAATGTGGTTTACTATCAGTTGATGCAGTTTCTATTGAAATTATAGGAACATTCTGGGACATATTTGTTTCGTACTTCAACCTTTATTACATGAGTAAGAAAGTTGTTTAGTTTCATGGCCCAAGTAACAGGCTAAAATTTTCTTACATACGGCGTGAACTTTCATTGGTTTTGCTACGTAGTAACTATTATCTAATCTGTGGTTTTGCTCTCGAAGCCCATTGACTCTATTCACTATTATACTCGTACAAGCAATTTTCCTGAAAAAAAAAACCATTTAAACTCCTTAGGCCGGTATTTCACTGGGACACCATGGCAGCGCAACCAGTCGCCGCTACCAACAAAATATATACAGCTCTATATAGAGTTACTCACCTGGTGTCCGTTTGGTTGCGCAACCAATTTGGCGGCGCAACCAGTTCGGATGCTGGTCGCGCTACCACTCCCAGTGAAATATACCCCTGAATACTGTGGCCGCAGGGTGTGGTGACTCTGGTGTCTTTGCTGGTGTCTTTACTGGTGTCTAGTTACGAACACCAGTGGCGCAACCAGTCGCGCCACCGTGGTGTCCCAGTGAAATATCGGCCTTAGTCTCCATAGTACCTAAAGAGGTCACGTAATCGACTCACTTTGTATGTGAAGGCAAAAATTATTCATCGAATAAAATAATTATTCATAAGTAAAATCACTAGACTTCGGGAGCAAAACCAATGAAAATTCACGCTGTTTTAAATCTGTTTACCACCAGCGCTGCGCGGGGGGTAGCTTAGCTGTGAGCTAGAAATTTCAAACCAATAAGATTGCTCCATTTGCTATCGCATTTAAAAAAACCGGCCAAGTGCGAGTCGGACTCGCGCACTGAGGGTTCCGTACCACCACATACTCGTAATCGTAATTGTATTAGTTAAAATTTCAGTAGGATAATGTGCTAGATTTTTTGAGTCCGACACGCGCTTGACCAAATTTTATTATTTGTTGTTATTTTATAGCTTATGAACTATAAACAAACCAATTCTCATTTTTGTAAGTGTTCCCGTTTTTAAAATAGAACTAAAACAAAAATCGCCTACGCGACCATCCAACTTGTCCCCTCTCTTATATGAATGTTCTTGAAACGGGAGCTCACCACAATTTATTGGTTACCATTAGTTGCGAGTAAAGTTGTAATATTTAATGATTTCAGACTTTTCCCTTTATTTGTACTGTGAGACCTAGCTTCTTGCCAAATTTCATAATTTTAGGTCAACGGGAAGTACCCTGTAGGTTTTCCTTTTTTGCATAAATGTAAGGAGATGAGGACATAAAAAGCCATATCTTTTGATTACGTCATTGTCGAAAATTGAAATTTTCAGATCTTGTGTGGTTCATAGACCCTAACATATGGTATTAATTTCAAACTGATACCTCTACCCGTTCGTGAGATAAAGGGTCTTGACAGACAGACAGACAGACAGACGGACAACAAAGTGATCCTATAAGGGTTCTGTTTTTTTCTTTTGAGGTACGGAACCCTAAAAATGGAGAAATCCTATTAGTTGGAATTTTTCCAGCTCGAAAACGACCCTTAAGGGCCGGTAAAACCGAATTTATACGTAGATGAATGTTAAGGAAAAAAACCGCTCGTGCCGCACATATACACATATCACATTGTCTGTTGTATGGAAAAAGCCGAACCGAACATGCCGAATCGAACATGTGTGTAGCTCCCTAAAGGTGTGGGCTCGCATTGTCGGTTCGGTTCAGTATATGTCGAACAACAAAGCCGACCCGATTGGCTAGTTCATTCACGTCCGTCCACACAACATTCGACTACGACAAAGCTGACCCGTAGCAACTACTACACGTTCGGCTTCATTCAGCTATTGAACATTCATCTGCATACATTCGATTTTAGTTCGGTTGTTAGTCCGGTTAACCGAACTAATGCAACTTTTTAGCTTATGTGTGTAGCAACACTAATATTTCGAATTTCTGAAAGTGCCCCGTGATCATAATAGTATGATGTGCTTTTGTCGATAGACAACTGAAAGACCAATATGGGGGACAGACTATGGGGGTCCAACACAAACCGACCAGGCTTCAGATGAAGACTCCCTACCAGCACCTAATGGTCAATGTGGGGAAGATAACCAGGACAGGATCTACGGGGGTCAGATCACGGACTTGGATGAATTCCCTTGGATGGCGCTCTTGGGGTACCGGACACGTAAGTTAAATGATAATCAGTGATTTGGTAAAAGCCTTATTAAAATTAATTTATAATTATTCACTTTAAAGAAAGTCCTAGTTGGTTGCCGACAGGCCCTTTAATTTTATTGTTGCTGCTCAAAAATGTTGAATATTTTTTTTAATACGGCTTTCTGCCGAAAGATCAAAACACTTCGAAAACTCACAGGTTAAGTTTGGTTTATAAGTATTGTATCGGAAGAAACTTTATGATTATTAGGTACCAATCACCTGAAAAGTAGCTACGGTGGCCATTATACCTACCTAGATGACCGAGCTTAGCTCTGTATAAACTTAACCAAAGCCTACAAACAGATGGCGCTGTAGAGTTTCTGAAATGCGCGATTTTTAAGAAATGCTCTAAAAATAGGAGACAACAAATTTTCCCAGACTTACTCGTAAGACCCAGCTAGATCGAACGAAATCGTTAGAACCGTTTTCGAGAAACCGATTATAATTTAGATACAGATATATTTATATATATACAAATATTGCTCGTTGAATAGTATAGGATACAAAAAAATGGTCTTTGTTTCCAGGAAATGCAAAATTGACTTACCAATGCGGCGGAGTACTAATAAACAAACGTTACGTGTTGACTGCGGCTCACTGTGTGACAGGAGAGATAGAGTCCGCCGTGGGTAAACTGTAAGTAAAGTAAAATTAGCTGACCAATGCGGCGGAGTACTAATAAACGAACGTTACGTGTTGACTGCGGCTCACTGTGTGACAGGAGAGATAGAGTCCGCCGTGGGTAAACTGTAAGTAAAGTAAAATTAACTGACCAATGCGGCAGAGTACTAATAAACGAACGTTACGTGTTGACTGCGGCTCACTGTGTGACAGGAGAGATAGAGTCCGCCGTGGGTAAACTGTAAGTAAAGTAAAATTAACTGACCAATGCGGTGGAGTACTAATAAACGAACGTTACGTGTTGACTGCGGCTCACTGTGTGACAGGAGAGATAGAGTCCGCCGTGGGTAAACTGTAAGTAAAGTAAAATTAGCTGACCAATGCGGCGGAGTACTAATAAACGAACGTTACGTGTTGACTGCGGCTCACTGTGTGACAGGAGAGATAGAGTCCGCCGTGGGTAAACTGTAAGTAAAGTAAAATTAACTGACCAATGCGGCAGAGTACTAATAAACGAACGTTACGTGTTGACTGCGGCTCACTGTGTGACAGGAGAGATAGAGTCCGCCGTGGGTAAACTGTAAGTAAAGTAAAATTAACTGACCAATGCGGTGGAGTACTAATAAACGAACGTTACGTGTTGACTGCGGCTCACTGTGTGACAGGAGAGATAGAGTCCGCCGTGGGTAAACTGTAAGTAAAGTAAAATTAACTTACCAATGCGGTGGAGTACTAATGAACAAACGTTACGTGTTGACTGCGGCTCACTGTGTGACGGGAGAGATAGAGTCCGCCGTGGGTAAACTGTAAGTAACGTAAAATTAACTTACCAATGCGGCGGAGTACTAATAAACAAACGTTACGTGTTGACTGGGGCTCATTGTGTGACAGGAGAGATAGAGTCCGCCGTGGGTAAACTGTAAGTATAGTAAAATTAACTTACCAATGCGGTGGAGTACTAATGAACAAACGTTACGTGTCGACTGCGGCTCACTGTGTGACGGGAGAGATAGAGTCCGTCGTGGGTAAACTGTAAGTAAAGTAAAATTAACTGACCAATGCGGCGGCGTCCTAATAAACAAACGTTACGTGTTGACTGCGGCTCACTGTGTCACAGGAGAGATAGAGTCCGCCGTGGGTAAACTGTAAGTAAAGTAAAATTAACTGACCAATGCGGCGGCGTACTAATAAACAAACGTTACGTGTTGACTGCGGCTCACTGTGTCACAGGAGAGATAGAGTCCGCCGTGGGTAAACTGTAAGTAAAGTAAAATTGACTTACCAATGCGGCGGAGTACTAATAAACAAACGTTACGAGATGACTGCGGCTCACTGTGTGACAGGAGAGATAGAGTCCGCCGTGGGTAAACTGTAAGTAAAGTAAAATAACACTTGTTAAAAATAAACGCAAAGCTGTTCATTATGTAGATGGTTCGACAAGAACTGGTTCTGACGCCGCCCTGGGAATTTAGTTCTATTTTACAAGCAAAAGACAGGATATAGGACATTCATCCAACTCAACTGCAAACAGATCCTTGTGAATCAAGGTGGCATAACCGCCAATTTCTTTTTGTTGCACAACAATGGAGGTTGTTGTTAAACTATATGTTTGTCATTTTAGAGCAAAATTAATAGGGATATAAATAATTTTTGTCAGTCTTAACTTTAAAGTGCTGCACGTAAACTTTAATGTGCAGTCAAAATTTAAAAATAACAAAATCATTGCCGACATTCTTCTTACTTGCATAAATGAAATTCATCAACATTTTTGTTGTCATCCGTGTGGTGCCGACAAACAATACTACAAACCAGTGGGTGACGTAGGAGGCGACTAAGGGCTTATGAACCGGAGGATGAGCAGCAGCATCTTTCTGTGTATCGTACCTCTCACATACTGCGGTCACCAACAACGCCAGCTGCAACGCTTACTTACTAAGTACCACGAATTTTTGCTGGAGTTCCGGAGGGAGCTCCCTGTCCTTCGGTGGAAGTTTCATGAGATGTTATAATTGTTAAAGGACCACAGTACGCCTAGGAGAATACGACACCCAGCAGGATATCGATTGCTTGGACGGCACGTGCGCTGATAAACCTCAAGAGATACCGGTGGCTGCAGGGTATCCACATCCTGGGTTCTCGGATAAGAACACCAACAGAAGAGATGATATCGCACTGGTCAGGATGACTAGAAGAGCTCGGTATACCTGTGAGTATACGCTTTACATGTTGTTGGCAATCATCATTGCCCTATGCTTATTCTGTTTTGACGTGGATACGTCTATGCCTTCGTTTCGGGGGTCATTTCGTGCAAAGTGGGTGTAGTCCCTCTGGCGGCATTAATTGGTACTACATCGGGCTTTGGATGAGTCAGGGATGAGGGTTGCGATGTGAAGGGAGGGGGAGTTGTGAGAGGGTCGGAGCTGGAGTTTCTTTATTTTTGTTCCCAATGGGCTTACTCTTGACCTCAATCTAGTCTTGAGGACAGAGATGAGGTCGGCGATAGAACGAGCTTGCGCAGAAGAAGCCTATCCACTCGCGACTTAAATAGATTTGGGTTATATGAACTCGGGAACACACACGCAGGCAGAGAATTCCACTATTTAGTCTCTTAGCTCTTGACTGTACCTATACACGATGTAAGGGATGGTGTACCGAAGACTGAAAGGGCGTATAATACTCAGTCAACGAAACTGAACAACTTTCCCAAAGACACATTTTTGGAAAAAAAAATTGACCTCTTGATGTCTTGACCTATCAGTTGTCAGTACATCTAAAAACCGCTTAGCAAGAATGTACTGTAAGTTTCTGGTTGGCAAAACATTGAGCCCGTGTGTTTTGTGATTTTTTTTTCAAAAGGCTTGAGATTATTCTTCATGGTGATTGATTAAAAAGTATATAACGAATCTTTATATTTTTAGTCTACGTCCGACCAATCTGCCTGATAGATAGCCGAGCGCGCCTAGATGCCGGCAACTCCGTGTACGTAGCTGGCTGGGGGAAAACCCTTAACGGTAAACAATCATCTTTCTACCTACATTTCATATACAGGGTTTAAAAAAAGTTTAAAGCTTGTAAAATTAATTAAATTTGTGCCAAAAAGCTTAGCGTAGGTAACAACCGCATAATACACGGTCGGTTAATAAACAACTAAGTAATTAACTGTTTTAAACGCAATGGCAAGTGATTCCTGAAGACAAAATATTACTCGAAAGAAATTTTTCGACTTCCTATACCATACGAGTCGATTACGTGACCTTTTTAGTATCCATGGATATTAATTTTATTTTCCAGTTATTTTTTTTGGGGTCTGTGGCTTATTTAATTATTTAACGTATTTATTGAATGAACAGCATTCAAAATTTTCTTTCGTTTTTCGTATTTTTTACTTTCGAGCGGAGCGAGAAAGGTATTGTATTCGTGAAAAAGAAAAGTTTTCAAAATTTCTCAAAAATGTGTTCTATATCACTTATACTCGTACATCATAAAAATCAAGTCTCCCAAAAATGTTCGTCCGTCGGTCGGTCGGTCGGTCGGTCGGTCGGTCGGCCAGTCGGTCAGTCGGTCGGTCGGTCGGTCGGTCGGTCCGTCACACTTTGGCCTAGCGGCTAAACGAATAGTCCGATTGACATCATATTTTGAATTTAGGAGTTTTAAACAAATCCATCGAAGGGTTCTAAGTGGTTTCTTGATGGCTCTCATTTTGAGGGTAGCTGTCATGCAACGAAAATGAAAAATTGAAATTTTCTCAAAAACTGCTTATGGAATCTTGGTGAAACTTTGCATGACCAAGCATCTCTATGTAAGATATCTTGCGCCAGTATCAATTGATCTATGCAATTTCATATAAGGGGTGTTCCTCTACCACCAAATCGTAAATATCTGATTTACCCAAAATTGGTTCCATTGAGTTTATTAAATTTTTCCATAATATTAATCCTGGATTGGTTGTCTACCTCACTGGATATTCTTTATGATTTTCTTGAATAAAATAAAGTACACAGGGTGTACCAAAAACTGAAAGGGCTTGCCGAGTAGACTAAACTGAACAATTATTCTTATGGAACACGTGTTGGGAAATTAAAAAAATCTCCATGCAAGTATCCTACGGTAGTATCCATCGATCTGTGAAAATTCATATAAAGGGTGTTCCAGTACTACCAAAAGTTAAACATGTGATTTACTCGAAATCGTTTGAGGTTTGTTTGTTTTAATGTTTGACAATTTGAATTCTGAATTGATCTGTATATTTCATTCGAACGTTTTTTTTTTGGAAATCAGAATTTTTTATTAACACTAAGACACTAACACTAATTAAAGTTTCTATTTACATACTATGCCTATGACATTACAAATTTAAATATGCGCTTGATAGTTTTTCCTTGAGTATTGCGAAAAAGTAAGTACAGTGCTGCTGTACCATTTATTTTTGGTCTTTTTACGTTTTCATACCAAAATATCTAGACAAAAAGTAAAAACTCCTAAAATTGTTACAAAAAAATTTAAACCCTGTATATTATACGTTGGTATTACTTACTCAGTCATATTGATTTTGTGACCACAAACGCTCCTTTCCAAGAAATTGACACCCTCAATGTTGGTTTGGACCATTAAAGTTAAGGAAACTTTTGCTAACAAGATTGCGGTACCCTGTAGGTACATTAGTTCTAATTTATTCTATTAGTTCGTTTATACTTAGTTATAAATAACGTAACCATAAGTCGCGAACAAAAAAAGAAACAACCTCTAAAACTGCATTAAGTAAGTTTATCTTGTGGTTCTAAAATTACCTATTTTTGAAGTGAAGATTTCTTTAGCGGCGCTTGGCACTTTTTTAGATGGGTATAAAATGTTAAACTCGCGTCAGATGTCGCGTCAGATCTGTAGCCTGATCGAAAAAGCGTCAACTGTCAACCGTATTGTTATTACAATACGAGTTTTTCTTCAGTGACATCAAATAAGTACGCGAGAAATGGCGCGATTGACCCTCACAAAAATCATAATATTCAAAAATGCAAGTTTTCACTTTTGCCGGCACTCTCTAAAACAGGCAAACAGGGCAAACGAGCAGGTGGGCCAGCTAATGGTAAGTGGTCTCCACCGCTCATAGCACCCACTGTCTCATTAGTGACATACTTTGACGCTAATAAGACAGCAAAGCGCGTTACCCACCCTGACAACTAAGATGTTATGTCTCATGTGCCAGTAATTTCACTGGCTCCTTTACCCTTCAAACCGAAACACAGCAGTGCAAACACTGCTGCTTTACGGCAGAACAAGAGTGGTAGTGATCGCGAAGCTCTAATCAATATGTTTTGTGACTTCTATGCTTTGATCTAGTACAGTTAAGAGCACATCAAGCTTGAGGCATTGGACTTCGTACCGTTCTTATTTCAATAGACTTATATATGGGCTAGAGTCACACTGCGAGTGTCAAGGTTGACCTGTCGTTGACTGTACCTACGTCATAAATACAGCGTGAATTTTTATTGGTTTTGCTCCCGAAGCCAAATACGCGAATTTTTATATTCGATTTCATAGTAAGTGGTCACGACGTGATTGACTAATTTTTTAAGGGAAGACGAAATATTTTTATCGAGTTAAAGCATTTTTCTTACGAAAAGTTGCTTGTTATCCTGAGTAGAATCACAATCACAGGAGCAAAACCAATGAAAATTCACGCTGTATACACGATACGGATCTAGGATACAATTAACTACTGTATACACGTAACTTGATGTTACAAATAAGATAATAGGATATTGAGCAAAATAATGATACGTATGGCAATTTTCTAAGACATTATCTTGGGAATACCGGAGACTTTGATTTATCTCGCGTTAAACATAAACGGTTTTTAATAATAGAGCAAGATGATAACAACGTATAGAACTAAAAACAAAATTTTATTTATTCCCTTTATATTCTAGCATTCTGCCTTTACATTTTTGCATCATTTTTTACTCAATTTTGAGTAAAAAAGTAGGTACACAACGCCGCTAGTCGGTTAAACACTTTGACCTTGAGTGGGTCTCTGGTTTCGGGCGATTGTAGCGTCGCGCCGTAGCAGGGTGTCTACTCCCAAAGTCCGATATATCGAAACGATACTACTCGAAACATGCAAATGCAAAACTTCGTCCCTTGACAATAGAGTAGAATATTGGTTGGATGCAGTTTGAAAATTTATCCAACCAATATTCTACTCTATTGGCAAGGGACGAAGTTTTGCATTTGCATGTTTCGAGTAGTATCGTTTCGATATATCGGACTTTGAGAGTAGACACTCAGCTTACACTGGTATTGTTTCTACGTGCTTGCTGCCGTGCGTACTTAACCCACCTATATACCAAGATTTTTATTTTCAGGCAAAAACAGCCCAGTGAAGCTAAAACTCGGCCTTCCAATCTTTGACCAAAACGATTGCGTGCAAAAATACCGACCGTTACGCGCTGAATTGACTGAGAAACAAATCTGCGCCGGTGGGGCCTTTGCTCAGGATACATGCCAGGGTGATTCTGGTGGGCCTTTGATGAGGAGACGACCGGAAGGGTTTTGGGAAGTAGTAGGGGTGGTTTCTTTCGGCAACGGCTGTGGGCGAGACGGCTGGCCAGGAGTATATACCTCTGTAGCCAGTTATAGCGATTGGATTCGCGAAACAATGGCATCGAATAATGGATAGGACTGATTTATTAACAGGAATAATATACTAACTCACAGGGTTATTTTTTGTCACTGCATTAATTTTGCAAAAATATATATTACGTGTCTTTTCCATACCTGTACGTGTCTTTTCCATACCTGCTACAATTTGACTTCTTTTAAAACTCTTTAGTTTAAGGTAAGACCTGGGGCCGAAGACGGGTGGCTTTCTATAGTCGTGAATTCCGGTAGAATAGTTAAAAAAATGTATGAGAGTGGCATAAGTTAGCGAAATGCTATGTGACAGCTTATGTTAATCTCATACAATTTCATTCTATTTTGTGTTTACGACTATAGAAAGCCACTTGTCTAGGTATCCTGCAAGGCTATTTTTCGCTATACGCCACAAGTACTTTTATGTTACGTAAGTAATTTCTTCATGGCCAAGGGATTATGTGCTACTAGTTGCCCAGCAGTGGAAATAATATAGATAAAAAAATATTAGAAGTGATCCTAGCAGGAAAATAGGATATAAAATTGACATGTCCTTGAATTTTACTACATTTTTGTATCAAATTATTATCGACCTATAATTATTCGATATTAAATTTTATATTATTTTTTTTTAGATTTTTTACATATTTTCTAATAAATTGTAAACAATGAACGCAGTGATAAACATGTTTGCAGATGGCAATATTGGCAATGTATACGAATTTAAGGTACAAATCGATATTACTTGTATTAAATGGTCTTAAGTTATGCAGTTTTTAGGGTTCCGATACCAAAATGGTAAAAAAAAGGAACCCTTATGGTGCCGCTCTGTCTGTCTGTCTGTCCGTCTGTCTGTCACACCTCTATATCTCAGCAACCACTTACGCTATCGAGCTGAAATTTGGAATAGTTTTAGAATATAGTTGCCCAACTTAATTGCACATGAAAATTTTTTGAAAAAAGTATGATTATTAATGTAAAGGGGGCCAAAATAGGGGGGGCCAAATTTCAAATTGTCGCTACTAGGTCAAGTGGGGTATCATATGAAAGGGCTTTACTTGTACATTTTAAAATATATTTTTGTATTTTTTTAAGTTTCTTAGTTTTCAAGTTATGATGAAAAATGACAAAAAAAATACCATTCCCCCCCCCCCCCCCCCTTATCTCCGAAGTTTGAGTAAGGGAAAATCTGAATTAATTACAGTTGACAGAGGTTTATGTAAACTTTACAGCAAAAATAAAACGATCTTTCTAAGTTGCACAGTTTTTCAGAAATCTGCAAAAAACCTTTACAAACAAATTTAGTTTTGCGGTCCTGAAAATGGACTTTATTGCTTCCAAAAATACTATAGGTATATCGGAACCCTCGGCGCGCGAGTCCGACTCGCACTTGACCGGTTTTTATTATAATATCTTTTTTATCATCTAAAACCTTGCCTTGTTTTGGTAGTATTTTCTAAATAAAACTTGTAATGTAACACATCGACCTTCTTGTAAATTATTAAGGACCAGTGCTGAACGTGTTCCGAATGGAAATGCTATTCAAACAAAGATCGAAAAATAAATTCAGAATGTTAAATATTATGTGTGTTTTTTATTTTATGTGTCTTTTTTACTGAATAAGTCCGTATACTTCGTGTTTTTCAACCTTCTGGGTACCTAGACAAGGGTACCTAGACAAGTGGCTTTGTATAATCGTAAACGCCAGTAGAATAAAATAAAAATGTATGGGATTGACATTAGCTGTCACGCAAAATTTCGATAATTTATGTCAATCTTACTCACTTTTATTTTATTCTACTGACGTTTACGATTATAGAAAGCCACTTGTCTACTACGGCCCCTGTAAATAATAAATAAATCGTGTCGCTATTTTATCCGTTCAGCGTTCCACACTATTTTAAGTTTTATTTATCCAGCAATGATTCATCAGTTGTTAGCTGTGTAAACTAACATTACAAGTTGAATGGTTCTCAAGCAACTTCAGAGGCCATTTTAACACCTTAAAAACTCCACTTAACGGTAGTTGGCTATAGCGTAAGTGACTTGCGAGATGAATAGCCTACATGTAATGCTAAGCAAAACCTAGTTATGGTTGATAAACAAAGAGTTAAGTAATTTTTTTGTTTAAAGTTCTGATTAAACAGAAACATTGCTTAGCTTAAAGGACGTAACAGTGCTTCACAATGCAATTCCACCCTTTAAAACAAAAAAAAAAAACCGGCCAAGTGCGAGTCGGACTCGCGCACCGAGGGTTCCGTACCACCACATAATCATAATTGTATTAGTTGAACTTTCAGTAAGTTAATGTGCTAGATTTTTTGAGTCCGACACGCGCTTGACCAAATTTTATTATTAGTTGTTATTTTATAGCTTATGAACTATAAACATGCCAATTTTCAAGTTTTTAAGTGCTCCCGTTTTTAAAATAGAACTAAAACAAAAATCGCCTCAGCGACCATCCAACTTGACCCCTCTCTTATATGAATGTTCTTGAAACGGGAGCTCACCACAATTGGTTACCTTTAGTTGTGAGAAAAGTTGTAATATTTAATGATTTCAGACTTTTCCCATTATTTGTACTGTGAGACCTAGCTTCTTGCCAAATTTCATAATTTTAGGTCAACGGGAAGTACCCTGTAGGTTTTGCATTTTTGAATAAATGTATGGGGATGAGGACATAAAATGCCATATCTTTTGATTGCGTCATTGTAAAAAAATTAAATTTTCAGATCTTGTGTGGTTCATGGATCCTAATATATGGTATTAATTTCAACCTGATACTTTTACCCGTTCGTGAGATTAAGGGTCTTGACAGACAGACAGACAGACAGACAGACGGACAACAAAGTGATCCTATAAGGGTTCCGTTTTTTTCTTTTGAGGTACGGAACCCTAAAAATGCTAAAAAAATAAAACACGATGTCACTACTTCGACTTACGTTCCTATAAGAAAGTAGTTATTTCAAGGAAGGAGAAAATTATGAAGAATATATATCCCCCTTGTTAGCATGTTATATTTTGTTAGAAAACGAAATATTTAATTACAAAAGTGACGTAGGTAATAGGGTACTCTCAAGTCATTGAGAGGGTACGAAACAGAGATATTCAATTACACGAAACGCAAAATTTGCATAGGTGTCGGCGACAATCAAATTAAGGAGAAAATTGTATGCGCATAATATATTAGAATTTAAATGTTTTAACCCCTGTGAAGAACGCGGACCTTCAGTGAAGCAACTTACAGGGAAAGATTTAAGGAAGTCCCCCACGAATTTTGTACAAAGAAGAATCAAAAGAGACTCCACGTTGTAGGAACCTAATTTCGAACTTGCTGTATGAAAGGATTGATGAAAGTACAGGAAGCAAGGGAAGTATGTCAAGATCGTAGCAGGTGGAGGACTGTGGTCTCTGCCTACCCCAACGGGAAAGAGGCGTGATGGTATGTATGTATGTATGATCAAATTTATCATCATGTCGTGTGGAATGAAATATTAATGAACAACTCCAATGACTAACCTCACAAAACTGTCGTCAGAGTTGTTGAGCCGCCAAAAGCCGGACATGGCTCATTAATGACCGATTCCGCCGATAATAGAAGGGACCAACGGCAAGAACGGAATTATTTTGCTTTTTTTACAAAGTAATTTATGATTCCGTGCGTCGGAAGGCACGTGTAGCCGTTGGTCACGACTACTATCTATAATTATACGGAGGTGGTGGAGGTGGTCGGTAATTATACGGAGGTGGTCGGTAATAAGTCGAGTCAGAGGCCTTTGGTGTCTTACTCAACAACTCTGACACTAGAGTTTGTAAGGTCAGTCATCGAACTTGCAAGCCACGCGATATTATGATGACAAACTAATGACGGACTAGAAAGTAATTAAATGAACTGCCCCCATCGAAAATCAAACCCAGAACCTCTAAATTGAGAGCCAAACGCACAAGCCCAGGCTGTTTGACAAAACTGATGATGATAAATAAATTTATTTATTTTCAATTTTGTATGTATCCCGTGTGGTGCCGGCAAAGAGTAGTACCATCCCATACACACCCGTGGGTGTCGTATGAGGCGACTAAGGGTTATAAACTGGAGGATGGGCAGCAGCATCCTCCTGTGTACCATACCATCTTACTTACTACGGTCTCCTATAAACGAGGTCTATGGTGCCAGCCGTAACGCTGACAAGCGAGGTGAATATGGTGCTTCTTCCAGCAAGGGCTGGAGTTCTGGAGGCAGCTCCCTTTCCTGTAGTGGGCGTTTCATGGGATGTTATGACTATGATGATTCTCAATGTGATATTGCGGTACAAAAGTTTATAAAAAAGTCGAAATACATGAAATAATAAAAACAGGTCATAAATTACCGACGATAAAGAACAAGTGTAACGAAAGGCCAAAAATAAAACTATAAATCAAAATCGTGAATATATTCATTTATTACTAAAGAGATAACAAATATTGGTAGGGGAAACTCCAATCGGAATATAAAAATTACGGCAGTTTAAAAGTAGGCGCCATTTACATAAAACTACTATATCGGAAATGATATACACTCTCGTTCGCCCCATTTGTTTGTTTCATATGAAAAATGTTCCACTCATCCGCATAGTAGGGATATTGGTTAAATCGAGTAGATATTGAATGTAGAGTAGCATTTTCACAAGCACGATATATGGGTTGTAAAAAAAGTAGGATGATCCTTCTAAGGGGTGATTCTTCATCACTTATTTTTTTATTTTGGGTGATCTTGTAATTTGTTTTTTTTTAGGCAGGATGTTATGTGTGTGTATTACATTTCAGTAATGGGATAGATAGAATTGGATAAGTGTTTGCTAGTGACTAGATATTATAACAAAAAACATATTTTTCTGCGTCACCAGCTGATCATAGAGGTCATTTAACCTTCCGGGCGCTTCACTTCTTCTTGAGCTAAAACTACTTATTTTAAGAAAAAGGTTTTTTTTTTACTTAATTTATACAATCTATTAGTGATGTTTGATGACAGTTCACTGGTTACAGATACAAAAAGTGCGAAGAACGGCCACTTTTAGCAGTTTTTTTATCTGTAACTACAGTGAACTGTATTTTTTAGGATTTATAGGTTCTTAATAAACCCAATCGCTCTGTTATGGAATATTGCTAAACTGCAACAATATCCCACTATAGGGAAGGGAGGGAGAAGAAACAAGTTTCCAACTCTTCGCGGAGTGCCCTATGTACTCGCTACCCAGGTTGGAAATGCTAGGCAGGGACAGCATACTAGAAGAAGAGCTCAGGAAAGTACCAATAGCGGATATGGTAAGATTTTATAAAGCTACAGGTAGATTCCACGGGGTTATGCTGCAGGAGCATCATTAAAACCAGTGCCCCGGGCGGTGTGGTATGTGGAGTGGAGAGACCCACACCAGCGAGGCACACCAAATGTGTGAGAGCAGCTTCGGAGGTCCTCTCAGGGTCCCTACTCTGTACATCTCAATAAGTAGATAAGGGGGGATGGAAAGGTGGGGATACCCCGATAAAAACCAACGAGCAGCTCGCTGCATAGACTGGCAGTCTCATGGCTGGGGATCAAAGCAAAGCATGCCAAGCCCTCCGTATCTCCTTGGATAATGGGTGAATTGGTTCCATTCATGTGATCCGTTCACCCGTCTGGGTGCGTCGCGGCGTCCCCAACTTAAATAATAATAATAGGGAAGGGATCTCTTTAGAAGTCCAGTAAAAAAGCAGGGGAAGTATCATAGTCACCACGCTTGTTAGCATTACGGCTTGCACCATGGACTGCGGTGTTTGGTAAAAGAAGTATGTAAGATGGTATGGAGGAAGGATGCTGTTGCCCATTCACCGATTCAGAACCTCACGCATAGCGATGGGTTAATACTATTTGCCGGCACCACATGGCCTGAATATTCCTAGAACTGGTACAACATGGTTGTCGTTTTGCTTACAACCTTTAGCTTTCTTATGACCCTGAGTTTAATGTCGATGTAGATCACGGAACTGTGTGCCTACAATACAATATAACGGAAATAAGCACAAAAGTTCGCATGTTCTACGCGTATTACTCTCATACCATATCTCAACAATAATGATAGCTCTATAATTTCATTGAAAACCTTATCAGCACCGTCAAACATGTCAAATAACAAACCAATTACATAGAATTCTATAAAACTTTGTGTTTAAATTCTGGCGTTGTTTTATTGGATACGTACGTCATTCCGACAAGAATGGGATGGAAATATTTTTATGTCGTGTTCTTATTAAATGTGCTGTGGTCGGAAGTTTTGGCTGATGAGGTAAATTTGGTTTAGTATTATTGTAAGCTCGCTGTGCTAACGTCTTCTTTGTGAAAAATATGAATATTGGGCCGATCCAAACGAAGTATTAGATAATTTCTTAGGGTGGCTTTCCACTAGGGATATGCTATCTAACCTATGAACTGGAAATATTACAACCAATAGGATTGCTCCACTTCCGAGCGCAGCTCTCAGCTAGGAAAAATAATCAAAATCGGTCCGTTCAAACAAAAGGGTGCGCGAGAGCATTTTCTGTTATGATCTGAACCATACTGTCTTACGATTATTAAGTCATCATTACTTATTCCGTTCCAAAGGAGTCGAATACCTAACAGTAACGCAGTTAATTCGTTGAAATGCTCTCCTACATGCTTTCTGTCCAAACTGACCATAAAAGTCTTGCTTTACTGAATGCTAAAGGCACTATAGGGTTTTGACATTGGAAATGTCTTTTCGTTCGCTCCAGTGTAAGCTCCGATTTCACGAAAAATTCGATCCCCTTATATCTCGGAGAGTTGTGAAGATGTGATATTAAAAAGCTCAAAATACGCGTATTCATAAGAGCTGAAAGGTGCAAAAAAAAAATTCGAGAAAGCTAAAAATAAAAAAAAGTTATGACCGAAATAATATTTTTTTTCCGAATTTTTGATTTTGGCGCTCGATATTTTAGAGACGAAAAATTATATCAAAATGTTAAGAAATTCTCCTCTGGAAAATTTTGTCAGCTACAATTTGAGCCTAAAACAAGGACGACCCTGTAGCCTAATCTTTTAAAAAAAAGTCAAAACGATATTTTGTCGAATTTCGTAGATTCATTTCCAATGTGCTCGATAGCCGTGTGAGGCACGAAATCTGTGAATTTTTAGTGTAGTTAAACCTCAGGTTGTACCCAAAGTTTGCACCTATACAGGGTGTAAGGGACAGCCTTCCGAATACTGAATGGGCATGATCAGTCAACGTAAAAAAATCAGCCCCTCCATACAAACTGTCCAATCAAGTTTGCAATTTTGTATGCAGAGGCCGATTTTTTATTTCATTTCTTGAAACTTTTATTCGCTGAAAGTTGTTCAGTTACGTTGACTGATCATGCTCTTTCAGCATTCGGAAGGCTGTCCCTTACACCCGATATAATACTAATGTTTCCCAAGAAACATATTTGGTTTCTTAAATACATCCTCCAGTTTTTCATTATGAATTTATCCACCTCTTTAATGCATGCAGAATAAATAACATTGTGTTTTTTATGTTAACGAATAGGAAAAGATGTGCCAGTGCATCTTGGTTGGAATAACAGACGATGTGTCAGGTATGTAAATTGTATCAAGCAAGGAGGTTTTTGTTCTGAGATTGTATCATAGCAGTTTATGTGACTGACAAGTAAAGATAGTCATTGTAACATGAGTGCTTGTTTGTGACATGAGGTGAAACCGGGCGCAGTTGAACAGTGGGGAGTTGAAACAGTGGGAAGTTGAAACCGAGGGGAGTTGCCACTGATCCACAAAATGATCTGGTGGACGTGTCTTATGTCCAATAACGTTAGAAATTTTTTGTATATTTACTCGCAAATGTGTTAAAAAATGTCATAAGACGCACGTGCGCATTGTCATTTCACCCAATTTTTCCACTCAATTACGCCTACGCCTGCGGCTCTAACTGCAATTCCTGAGCCTCGACTGTAATGAGCAAAACAGAGCACTTGCATTTTAATGTACTATTAAGGCTACTAACGAACGTTAGTTATGCATACTGGTAGGAGAGCCCAAGCGGGGATTTCGATAGATACTAAAGCGCGGCAGAGGAGTATACAGGGGGATACCTTGTACCCGCTTAAGTACTTCCACCAAATAGGGGCTCCGTATATATGGCCGCCCGTCAAGGATAAAGGATCAGACAAGTAAAAAAAAATTGATCATCTGAAATTCTCGAGCGCGTCAGATTAAGGTAGGGTGAGTTAGTTACATGCTAAAACGTGTATATTCCACTAATCTGACAATTTGAGAGTGACGTAAAAAAGGGGGAGGGTTACAAACGTCGTCGTCTCGATATTCTCGAGCGCGGATTTTTTTTTTATTTTGAAGGATTACGAAAAATATATAATCTGACGATTTCCACAAGCCGAAGTAACAAAAATTCATCGATAAAGTTCAACGCGTGCAGCTACGTGATGCCTGTATTCCCCTCTCCGCGTTGCTATTCCTCTCTTATTCTTTCTCTATCTATTACTCTCTCACTCCATCCCCACTCTGGTTTCTAAAAATAAGATAAAAAAAAACCTTAACTTTTTTTTATTGTTTATCATTATTTCTTGTAAATACAAGTATTCTACTTAAAAAAATATACACTTTTTTTTGCATGTTATTTTTTGAGATTTTCAATAAATTAAATTCAACAATTTAAAAAAAAACCGGCGAAGTGCGAGTCGGACTCGCGCCCTAAGGGTTCCGTACCTATCTACTATATGATATACTAAAAGATTTTGCTCTTTGACTTTAAAAACTCCGCGACCATCCAAATTGACCCCTCTTTTGAAGAAAAGTTCTTATAACGGGAGCTCAACTTAATTGGTTACTATTAGTTGTGAGAAATATTTTAATATTTAATGATTTTAGACGTTTCCCTTTATTTGTACTGTGAGACCTAGCTTTTTGCCAAATTTCATAGTTTTAGGTAAACGGGAAGTACCCTCTAGGTTTTGCTTTAGTGCATAAATGTATGGAGTTGAGGACATAAAAAGCCATATCTATTGATTGCGTTGTTGTAAAAAATTTAAATTTTCAGATCTTGTGTGGTTTATGGACCTAAATATTTGATATCAATTTCAACCTGATACCTCTACCCGTTCGTAAGAAAAAGGGTATTGGCAGACAGACAGACAGACAGAGAGACAGGCAGACAGACAGACAGACGGACAACAAAGTGATCCTATAAGGGTTCCGTTTTTTTTATTTTGAGGTACGGAACCCTAAAATTTAATAAAAAAAAAATATTGTCAGATTTGGCGAATCCCTCCAGATAATCGTCAGATTATGAGAAAGCACGTCTAAGGCATAAAGATGAACCATATATATCTTAATCTGACACGCTTGAGTTTTTCAAAATGACGAATTTTTTTGCACATTCTATTCAATGACCGCGAGTTGGCGTCACATCCAAATCGTCAGATTAATATGTAAGAGCTTTTTTTTAGGTTCACTTAACATCCCCTTCGAAAGTCTGACGTTCTCGATTTTTTTTTCAACCCTTACCTACCGACCACCCCCATCATGGAAACAATCAGATTAATATACGTACATTTTTAGGGTTCCGTACCTCAAAAGAAAAAAACGGAACCCTTATAGGATCACTTTGTTGTCCGTCTGTCTGTCTGTCTGTCTGTCTGTCTGTCTGTCTGTCTGTCTGTCTGTCAAGACCCTTTATCTCACGAACGGGTAAAGGTATCAGGTTGAAATTAATACCATATATTAGGATCCATGAACCACACAAGATCTGAAAATTTAATTTTTTTACAACGACGCAATCAAAAGATATGGCATTTTATGTCCTCATCTCCATACATTTATTCAAAAATGAAAAACCTACTGGGTACTTCCCGTTGACCTAAAATTATGAAATTTGGCAAGAAGCTAGGTCTCACAGTACAAATAATGGGAAAAGTCTGAAATCATTAAATATTACAACTTTTCTCACACCTAATGGCAACCAACTGTGGTGAGCTCCCGTTTCAAGAACATTCATATAAGAGAGGGGTCAAGTTGGATGGTTGCTGAGGCGATTTTTGTTTTAGTTCTATTTAAAAATGGGAACACTTACAAACTTGAAAATTGGTATTTTTATAGGGCATAGGCTATAAAATAACAACATATAATAAAATTTGGTCAAGCGCGTGTCGGACTCAAAAAATCTAGCACATTAACTTACTGAAATTTCAACTAATACAATTATGTTTATATGGTGGTACGGAACCCTCAGTGCGCGAGTCCGACTCGCACTTGGCCGGTTTTTTTACAAATATGAATGATATGAATATCTGACGCGCTCGAGTATGTCCATGCAACAGTTTTTATTTACATTTTTGAAAATCTATAGCCGCTCCCCCACCGATGAAAAGGTATAAATTATATGATTTTTTTTTCTTTTTATCATCAAAGCTTCGCAACCCAGTAGGTCTCTATGACGCTCGAGTAAATCCCGATTTAGCATCGTGGGCTCCCCTACTTTACCTGCAGTTATGATTTAGGAAACTTCTGTAGAGCTTGGTACCCATTTATATCTCACTTTTTTGTGGCAAAGCTGTTGCACTGAACTTGGCTTCATTTTACATTTATGGTTTTGATGGGTCCAGTACTTTATGAATTTTCTCTTGGCTATCAATACAGATACAGCGCGTTCAGAACAAGTCTGTCAATGAAGGTTATTTTCTGCGCATGAGTGACAGGCGGAGAGCCAATGAACGATTCGCTTGCGGCATGTGGGGGGCCGCGCTCACCCCCGCGACTCATTTTTAGGGTTCCGTAGCCAAATGGCAAAAAACGGAACCCTTATGCATGCATTCGTTATGTCTGTCTGTCTGTGTATCTGTGTCTGTCTGTCTGTCGGTCCGTATGTCCGTATGTCACAGCCACTCGCACTAGGCCGGATTTTTTTTACTTCTGCGCATTAACGGTCACAGACGGAGTTAATTTGCACGCAGTATACTATTTTTTAATTTCAGGATGTGATGGTGACAAATGGAAAGATCCTTCAGTAAAAGTAAAAATGAAGATGAATTTAAAAGAAGGTGAAGCTGAAGGCGAACCCGATTGGGTCTCATTGGAGGGTATTGTCGACGTGGGGAAAGAAGTTACGGATACTGACGGCTATCAGGTTAATACATAAAAATAATTTAAAGAATTAAAATGGCTAAAAAATAATAAAATACACAGAAAACAATGTTCGTTAAACAATAATAATATGTGATTTTTGGTTTGTCCTCCTTCTACTCAGCAATATCCTCCTTCAGAAAAGAGTACAACCAGAAAAACGTCTGTTCGCAACTTTAATAGATACGAATTATGATGAACTTGGGAAAACTAAGGAAGGCGAGGAATTACACTCATTGTAATATTTGTTGTAAAGAACTTCGAATGAATGTGCGTAATGTTAACCAAGTGGATATAGTTTAGAAGAAATAAATAAAGAAAACGGGGCAAAGGGGTATCGAGAAAGTGTTCCATGGTTCAAGTTTAGAAAATAGAAATTAACTTTTTTGCACAAAAGTAAGAATATTTCGTTGTTTAGGCGTGTCAGTGATTGATTTTAAATGTATGATACATCGATCATGGTTGAAAAAAAGACAGATTACGGTAATGTTATAAAAACCACAGTGTCCTCGGTGCTGGCTTCAGAAGGCACATCGTGCCGTTGATCTTGTATAATTTAAATGAATTATTATTATTATTATTATTAATGGGTGGTATACACTCGTTATGGGCACGGCAACCAACCACTGCAGCGCAGCCTACTTTAAAAGTAGTCTTTGAACAACGCGAATTTTGATTTTTTATGGAATAGAGAACCATGCCTCTTTGTCATTGATATAATCCTCCAATCTACAAGCTTTGCTTTTTGGTTTAGTCAGCTTATTTCGTAACTTTACAGCTATACCTACCTATAGGTCAACAACATGAGCCATGCTTATGTGATTACAAAGTTATCATCATTGTCCTAGTCTTATTTCGATTTACGAAGTCGGCCACCTCATAGTATCCTATGAAATGTCCACTGCAGGACAGGGAGCTCCCTCCAGATCTCCAGCAAAAACACGTGTTACTTTGGAGGGAATTTATCAATTTACCATAGTTTTGTGGCTGGCGACCGGCTGTTGTTAGTGACTTCAGTAAGTAAGATACACAGAAAGATGCTTGCGCCCATCCTGCGGTTCATGCCGGTGCCACACAGACTAGTCGGCTAGAGGCCTTAATAACGCTCAGCGTTTCTTGATCAAATAAAAAAAAACCGGCCAAGTGCGAGTCTGACTCGCTCACCGAGGGTTCCGTACCACCACATAATCATAATTGTATTAGTTGAAATTTCAGTAAGTTAATGTGCTAGACTTTTTGAGGCCGACACGCGCTTGACCAAATTTTATTATTTGTTGTTATTTTATAGCTTATGCACTATAAACATACCAATTTTCAAGTTTGTAAGTGTTCCCGTTTTTAAAATGGAACTAAAACAAAAATCGCCTCCGCGACCATTCAACTTGACCCCTCTCTTATATGAATGTTCTTGAAACGGGAGCTCACCTCAATTGGTTACCATTAGTTGTGAGAAAAGTTGTAATATTTAATGATTTCAGACTTTTCCCTTCATTTGTACTGTGAGACCTAGCTTCTTGCCAAATTTCATAATTTTAGGTCAACGGGAAGTACCCTGTAGGTTTTGCTTTTTTGCATAAATGTATGGAGATTAGGACATAAAAAGCCATATCTTTTGATTGCGTCGTTGTAAAAAATTGAAATATTCAGATCTTGTGTGGTCCATGGACCTTAACATTCATTATCAATTTCAACCTGATACCTCTACCCGTTCGTGAGAAAAAGGGTCTTGACAGACAGACAGACGGACAACAAAGTGATCCTATAAGGGTTCCGTTTTTTTATTTTGAGGTACGGAACCCTAAAAATACACTATAATCGTATGTGCACGCTAAGATGTCACGCGCTTACAGTTTTTGGTTGGGTTCGCGGCCGCACGCGCTCAAAAACTCGGTTTTTTGCACTTTTCATTAGTATTATGTGAAATAAAAATAAAACATTCAAGTAAAAATATTGATATAATAGATACCTTTTTTGTGTGTAAAAACTAACTGGTGAACTTTTGCGGTTTTGGAGAAATTTTGCAAATTATCACAAAAACAGGTGCTGCTGGGGATTTTTTTCCTAAAACGTGGTTAGCAAAAATACTATTCTGTTCAAGTAGGAACCTTTTTAAAATATTGATATATCAGCCTGTATTTTTTTTTTTCAATGGTTTCGATGGCTATTTATTTTAATATTTCAACGTAAAGTTAGGCATTTGACCGCTATTAACTATAACCTGACACCAGGGTTTGTGAGGTCGGTCATCGACCTTACAACCCACACGATATGATGATGATGATGACTATAACCTGGAGAAATTAGATCGCCACAACCCAGAGGGAAAACTAGATATTATGTCCGTACAGCTCTGCCATTTTAGTGGCAATTTCAGCTGTCAGACTTTTCAGACTTGGCTCAGTATCTACTTTAGTAACAATAGATAATTAAGAATGTAAATAAAAATCCTCACGGCTCCGCTGGCTGGGCCACGTTGAGAGAATGGCAGGGGATCGAGCCGCAAAGAGGGCGTATCAAGGCAAACCATCGGGACGCCGGCCTGTTGGCAGGCCAAGATACCGTTGGAAGGATGAAGTCGCCAAGGATCTTAAAGAGCTGGGAGTGCCCGACTGGAGGGAATTGGCACAGAACAGGGAAGCGTGGCGTACTTTAATGTCGGAGGCCAAGAACCACTTTGGTTCACTGAGCCAAAAAGATTGATTGATTGATTGTAAATAAAAATAATTTTGTTTGTACTGCACAGATGAACATAGAAATCAAATTGGAGACACCAAATGGTAAAGAACTAGTCTGGAGCGGTGGTGGAGAAGTTTGCAAGAGTATGGATAAAAATGAAATTATAACGTCGATCTTTAATACTTCTGAATGTCCTATTTCTATAGTAAGTATCTTTACTAATGTGACAACAGCAAATTTGTTGTCCTATTTCTGGTCATGAAACAACTAATCTCACTCGCAGCCGTATTTCGACGCCAGGCTTTCGCTAATAAATTTTCCTTAGTAATCAAGAACATATTTTTTTTTTCATTTGTAGAATAAGTACGAAGTGCCTGGCTTGATGCTCAAATTAGACTTCTTACCGGCGCCACTAACAAGAGACTTCATAGGCGTGTATTCCATTGGAGTTTCCATAGAAAAAGGCATGGATAAATTTATGTGTTTTGAAATCGGCTGCGAGATCTACGAAGAAGAATTGCCTTGTAAATATTGTCCGGACCAAGAAGAAGACGACGAGTAAATATAGGTTAATTTAGGAATACGGAGCCTTAAATAAAGTTATTTTTAAGTTACAAATGTATTTGTCTTTTTTCTCAGAATGTTGATGTGTATTTTTTTTTATTTGACCACAAACCAGGCTCAGGCTGAACAACAAGCTTCATAAAAAATAACTTGTTCATGTAGTGTCAACAAATTTGGGTAAGTAAGAACGTGGAAGCACAGATACAGGCAAATAATTCAACTCCTTGAAGCTTTAAAATAAAATAAAAAATCGGCCAAGTGCGCGTCTGACTCACGCCCTAAGGGTTCCGTACCTATCTACCATATGATATACTAAAAGCTTTTGCTCTTCGACTTTAAAAACTCCGTTCTCTTTTAAAAGCTCACCTTAATTGGTTACTATTAGTTGTGAGAAAATTTCGAATATTTTATGATTTTAGACTTTTCCCTTTATTCGTACTGTGAGACCTAGCTTCTTGCCAAATTTCATAATTTTTAGTCAACGGGAAGTACCCTCTAGGTTTTGCTTTACTGCATAAATGTATGGAGATGAGGCCATAAAAAGCCATATCTTTTGATTACGTCGTTGTAAAAAATTGAAATTTTCAGATCGTGTGTGGTTTATGGACTTTAATAAATAAAAAAATAAATTAATTATGTGAAACAAATATATAGCCACCTTCCGCAACATTGTTGCGGAAGGTGGCTATATATTTGTTTCACATAATTACTTTGAGATGGACTTCCGCAAAGTAACGCCTGATTCTATTAACTAAAAAAATAAATATTCGATATCAATTTCAACCTGATACCTCTACCCGTTCGTGAGAAAAAGGGTCTTGACAGACCGACAGACGGACAACAAGGTGATCCTACAATTATATATATATATGTCGTAGAGCGACTCTCATTTCGAATTTCCCGCGGTATTTTCAAAGACAAACGTTCATGCCAGCAGCACCCATGCAGTGGCCCAAGCAAGGCGAAGCTACACCAAACGTCAAATTAGTACTGAATTTCCGTACCAGTGTAGATTGTCGATGTTGGACGATGATGTTGGCAATGATGACTTTATTTAGATCGTAAGGTTGGTACTACTACAACGAATGGCGCGTAAAGTGGCGTGGTTTGTGTCAGTTTAGCCAACACGTAGCAAAGTGAAGACGAGGCCGCCATTTTCAACAGCTCATTCTTGTTCGAGATTTTACCACGTCAAGTTCTAAAGTGATAGTTGGTCGCGAGATGAAGCCTGCAGCCGCTGGCGGATGAGCCGTGGCAATTCTGCGATGACAGGAGCGACCCTTTAACGACAGCTAAGTGTTTATGATCTTTTCTGCCTTAAACTGTGAGATTTTAGGTTATGATACGCGAATACCTTTTGTGATAGTGAAACACGGTGCACTGTGAGTTTGCTGTAGTTGAACAAGTGAATAGAATCTTAGAATAGGCCTCCAACGTTTGGGGTTGACAAGATTGTGCCACTTAGTTAATTTTACATTAAAACAACAGGTGGCACAAGCAGTCCTGCACACCGCTGTGTTTACCGACGACGTGATTGAGGAGAATACCGTATGAGAGGTCAATGGCAAGTCAGGATGAATGAATTATTCTTCCCTATATTTTTAGGGTTCCGTACCTCAAAAGAAAAAAACGGAACCCTTATAGGATCACTTTGTTGTCCGTCTGTCTGTCTGTCTGTCTGTCTGTCAAGACCCTTTATTTCACGAACGGGTGAAGGGATGAGGTTGAAATTAATACCATATATTAGGATCCATGAACCACACAAGATCTGAAAATTTCAATTTTATACAACGACGCAATCAAAAGATATGGCATTTTATGTCCTCATCTCCATACATTTATTCAAAAATGCAAAACCTACAGGGTACTTCCCGTTGACCTAAAATTATGAAATTTGGCAAGAAGCTAGGTCTCACAGTACAAATAATGGGAAAAGTCTGAAATCATTAAATATTACAACTTTTCTCACAACTAATGGTAACCAATTGTGGTGAGCTCCCGTTTCAAGAACATTCATATAAGAGAGGGGTCAAGTTGGATGGTCGCTGAGGCGATTTTTGTTTTAGTTCTATTTAAAAACGGGAACACTTACAAACCTGAAAATTGGTATGTATTAGTGCATAAGCTATAAAATAATGACAAATAATAAAATTTGGTCAAGCGCGTGTCGGACTCAAAAAATCTAGCACATTAACTTACTGAAATTTCAACTAATACAATTATGTTTATGTAGTGGTATGGAACCCTCAGTGCACGAGTCCGACTCGCACTTGGCCGGTTTTTTTTTCTTTTATACTATTTTACATATATATGTATTTAAACTAAATTTTTTCAATAATAATAAAAAAGTCACATTTATATTTACTTCAAACCCACTCATATAAAAGTTTCTAAATACCCTGGAGTAAAATGTGTAGAATATCAACCGAGTGTGGGTGATATCCTGCGTTGCATCTGCACCCTCTATGGTATAGAAGCGGGATGGCGGAATAAGCTTATGGAACTTTCTGGCACACTCCGACTCTGTCTGTCAGTTTTTTACTGACGACGGTGTGTTTCACAGCTTGGTTTTCACCAGCATCTCATCACCAACAAGCTTCTTGGCTCTGCGATATATTGAGTCAAGTGCGGCTAGTTGGTATTTGGCTAACACATCCCAAAGGTGACAACCATAAACGTCAGTGAGCAAAACGTTAGTTGGATTGCATGTATCGGCACCAGATAGCATTGCATGTCATCTCATCATAACAACACACTGTGAACAACAAAATCACATGTTTTCGGATGATCACATTGATCACTATCGTCATAACAGCATTTATAACATTGGTACAGAAAACATGGAAGGTCACTTTGCTACTATACCTCGCAAAGATGGAAGAGTGGAAAACTTTTCAGAAACATATTTTTGTTATCATTCTTTTGTGGAACGTCTATTGGCAGATATCAGTATTTGCTGAGGAAGATGATAAAGTATGTAACTATTCCCACAAATCTTTTATTGAAAAATATTTGCACGTTGATTCACGTACTTTTATGCAACTGTTATTGATACAAGTTCATGGCTGAAAAAAAATAATGACTGGAATTACGCTAATCAAATAACTTCGTGACGGCTTGCTTACGATTCATCTGCCTACACCTATCAAAGACTAATCATATTTTTTATTCACAGGAATGCACTTGCGTTGATATGGAGATGGAAGCATTTAAGGTTTGCAAAGACTGGGAGAATGCACCAGTAAAGATGAACGTTAAACACACAATACATGATAACCACGGGAGCCTCGATGGAAAAATCATAGTTGGCACAGAAATAAGTACTGGTGTTGAGGTATGCTCCTGAAAACATAAAAAATAATGTCAAAATAACATCAATATAATGCGTAAAAGTCGTTCAATCTCTATTAATATGTACGTCAACAAACTAAAGCTATATGATAAAATAAGAATATAGGTCGTTGCAGGAAATAAATATTTAATGTTCATGATTTATTTTATTACAATAAAAATATGAATGACGCGAAATATAATTTTCAGATTAGTCTTGTCATATTCCTAATAACACCAAATGGAGAAGAAATTGTTTACAGTACAGGAGCAACCCTATGTGAAAGTTTTCAAGAAGATAAACCTTGGTGGGCCATTCTGCAGGTGTTTAACGTTACCAAATGTCCCATCCCCAAGGTATTGTAACTAAAAAATATCAAATTAGATTGCCAGTCACATGCCTGTTTGTTTTTTTTTATTAGTACCGATAGTGTTGTTTTTAACAAATCCTCTTTTTATTATTATATTTATTATTTTATATCTTTCTTAGTAGGTATGTTTTCTTCAGTAGCTGATTCAATTAAATAAGCTATGCTCTTGCTTTCTTTGCGTTTGGTATTAACCAATCATTATAGCGTACGATATATATATATGGCAATTTTATCAAAACTTTTGAAGCTTTGTCTAGAGTAGATGCTCAGTTTTCACATCATCATCAAAGTAAGAGGGAGTTTAAAAAAAAACCGGTCAAGTGCGAGTCGGACTCGCGCGCCGAGGGTTCCGATATACCTATAGTATTTTTGGAAGCAATAAAGTCCATTTTCAGGACCGCAAAACTAAATTTGTTTGTAAAGGTTTTTTGCAGATTTCTGAAAAACTGTGCAACTTAGAAAGATCGTTTTATTTTTGCTGTAAAGTTTACATAAACCTCTGTCAACTGTAATTAATTCAGATTTTCCCTTACTCAAACTTCGGAGATAAGGGGGGGGGAATGGTATTTTTTTTGACATTTTTCATCATAACTTGAAAACTAAGAAACTTAAAAAAATACAAAAATATATTTTAAAATGTACAAGTAAAGCCCTTTCATATGATACCCCACTCGACCTAGTAGCGACAATTTGAAATTTGGCCCCCCCTATTTTGGCCCCCTTTACATTAATAATCATACTTTTTTCAAAAAATTTTCATGTGCAATTAAGTTGGGCAACTATATTCTAAAACTATTCCAAATTTCAGCTCGATAGCGTAAGTGGTTGCTGAGATATAGAGGTGTGACAGACAGACGGACAGACAGACAGACAGACAGACAGAGCGGCACCATAAGGGTTCCTTTTTTTTACCATTTTGGTATCGGAACCCTAAAAAGGACGGAATGCACTCCGGGAGTGCCTTATGCTTTTTGTAAGGGTCAATCGCGCCATTGCTCGCGTACTTCTTTGATGTCACTGAATAAAAACCCGTATTATAAAAACAATACGGTTGACAGTTGACGTTTTTTCAATCAGGCTGCGGATCTGACGCGATATCTGAAGCGAGATTTTTTTTTTTTACCCATCTTAAAAAGTGCCAAGCGCCGCTAAAGAAGTTTTCACTTAAAAAACTATTTATCATAAATATGTAATGCGTTGAAATTATAAATGGTGTCTTTTTAGGGTTCCGATACCAAAATGGTAAAAAAAAGGAACCCTTATGGTGCCGCTCTGTCTGTCCGTCTGTCTGTCACACCTCTATATCTCAGCAACCACTTACGCTATCGAGCTGAAATTTGGAATAGTTTTAGAATATAGTTGCCCAACTTAATTGCACATGAAAATTTTTTGAAAAAAGTATGATTATTAATGTAAAGGGGGCCAAAATAGGGGGGGCCAAATTTCAAATTGTCGCTACTAGGTCGAGTGGGGTATCATATGAAAGGGCTTTACTTGTACATTTTAAAATATATTTTTGTATTTTTTTAAGTTTCTTAGTTTTCAAGTTATGATGAAAAATGTCAAAAAAAATACCATTCCCCCCCCCTTATCTCCGAAGTTTGAGTAAGGGAAAATCTGAATTAATTACAGTTGACAGAGGTTTATGTAAACTTTACAGCAAAAATAAAACGATCTTTCTAAGTTGCACAGTTTTTCAGAAATCTGCAAAAAACCTTTACAAACAAATTTAGTTTTGCGGTCCTGAAAATGGACTTTATTGCTTCCAAAAATACTATAGGTATATCGGAACCCTCGGCGCGCGAGTCCGACTCGCACTTGACCGGTTTTTTTAAATAGAGATGTCTTAAAGTAGAAAATGTAAGTTATTTGAAATAAAAAGTTTACGGTAGAAAATATTTATTTATAGTGGGCTAAAGTTTACATATAGTTTTGATTTACCTTACCCTTATTTAAACCAAACCATCCATCCCTTCCAGTTTAAATGACCGTACTTTGTGTGAAGATATTCAATGTGTTCTTTTTAGGGTTCCGATACCAAAATGGTAAAAAAAAGGAACCCTTATGGTGCCGCTCTGTCTGTCTGTCTGTCTGTCTGTCCGTCTGTCTGTCACACCTCTATATCTCAGCAACCACTTACGCTATCGAGCTGAAATTTGGAATAGTTTTAGAATATAGTTGCCCAACTTAATTGCACATGAAAATTTTTTGAAAAAAGTATGATTATTAATGTAAAGGGGGCCAAAATAGGGGGGGCCCAATTTCAAATTGTCGCTACTAGGTCGAGTGGGGTATCATATGAAAGGGCTTTACTTGTACATTTTAAAATATATTTTTGTATTTTTTTAAGTTTCTTAGTTTTCAAGTTATGATGAAAAATGTCAAAAAAAATACCATTCCCCCCCCCCTTATCTCCGAAGTTTGAGTAAGGGAAAATCTGAATTAATTACAGTTGACAGAGGTTTATGTAAACTTTACAGCAAAAATAAAACGATCTTTCTAAGTTGCACAGTTTTTCAGAAATCTGCAAAAAACCTTTACAAACAAATTTAGTTTAGCGGTCCTGAAAATGGACTTTATTGCTTCCAAAAATACTATAGGTATATCGGAACCCTCGGCGCGCGAGTCCGACTCGCACTTGACCGGTTTTTTTTTATTTTATTTCAGGGTGAATACAAGGTTGAAGACGTGAGAGTTGGTCTAGGAGGACTTAAAACTTTCTTCACCAAAGAATTCGTCGGAATATACTCCATCGCGGTATCAGTAGAACTGACTGTTGAAAAAATTATGTGCTTTTTGTTGGGAATCGAAATATTTGAAGAAACAAGACTTCTCAGCGAATGTCGATACCCTCAAGACGATTGCTGACAATTTGTATAATAGTTGTTCATATTAAATAATATAATTAATGTTATTTGTATAATCATGCTTTCTTCTGTCATAACACTTTTTTCCGCTAATAACTAATTTGAGTTTGTTAAAATACAGTGTAAAAAGAAAATTGCATTATAATTTTATCTGCCTACTTAAAATTAAGAGTCGATTTGCTAAGGTATTTTTTGGGTTCCGTATCTCAAAAGAAAAAAATTAAACCCTTATAGGATCACCTGGTTGTCTGCCTGTCGGTCTGTCTGTCTGTCAAGACTCTTTTTCCCGAACGGGTAAAGGTATCAAGTTGAATTTGATATCGAATATTTCAGCAGAACCGACCGAAGATCCATGGACCCTTGAAGATGTAAAAATTTTAAGCTTCTACGACGAGACAACGAGACAATTAAAAGAATTAAAATTTATATCCCCATCTCCATACACAGCACAAGGAATGGAAAAAGGCTAAAATCGTTAAATATTACAACTTTTCTGACAATAACAACCACTTAAGGTGATCTCTCTTTTAAAGTACATTCATATTAAAGAGAGGTCGGGTTAGACTGGATGTAGAGTTTTTAAAATAAAAGGACATAACATTGAAGAACTTGACATAATGAATGGGTTCGAAATCCTAAGGGCGCAAGTCCAACTCACACTTGGCTGTTTTTTTTTAATAAGAATTAATAAATAAATAGACTTATTGGACGCAGAGTTTTTAAAATCGAAGGGCAAAAGCTTGTAGTCTATCTTAATGCGGATATGTATGAAACCCTTAGTGCGTGAGTCCAAGTCGCAGTTGTTCGGTTTTTTTGAAGGTGATAGGGCTATTTAATAAGTTTCACCTCTAGCCTATTTCTGAGTAGAAGGGGGATGGGCTAGTGGAGCTCATGAGCACACTTTCCGAGGTACAATCTATAAAACACCGACAGACATGCAACCTTGCGAACGTGGGCCAGACTGTGAAACTTAGTTTGAAGATGGTATACACAGAAATGCTGCCCATCAACCAATTAGAAGGTGTATATTATTATATACACCTGATATTATTATCACTTATTTAAATGGGCTATGGGTAATTTAAGTGTGGCAACAAAATAAAATTGAATGGGCAACTTATTGCTTTGATAAAAAAATATTATCTACACTATTTTAGTCGCTCGTTTTCCTCTCTGTGGAAGATTAAGTCAAATCTGGAAATGAACTTATGAACAAGGAAATGTCAACTTAAAACTAGAAATAAACAAGGAAATGACAACTTAAAACTGGATACAGATATATTATTATTATATGAGGAGATCCATAGAAGAACTAAAGTAACTTATGTCCAGCAGTGGACGTCTTTCGGCTGACATGATGATGATGATGAACCTTTGTTACACATCATAATGCTAATAAAAAGAATACAGTAAACTCATAGTAAACTACACAAAAAATTAATAACATTCCTCTAAACACGTTAATTGTTTTAATGGACAACTGGTTTAGTTAAAAGTTCTTTAATGTCATAGAATTAGTAAAAATAAAAATAAATAAGTACATCGGATTTAGCGAAATATACCCGGGTTTAGCCAGGTATCTGAAAACTAATTAAATCTTTCTAAGAAAGGCTTTTCTATGCTATGTCGAGAACAGATTCCTTGCACTTAATACTCGTATACAAGGTCCTAAAAAACGCGGCAGGCCCAAGTAGCGCTGGCTGGATGTTTGTGAAGGCTGGCATGATTGAGAATAATCTCACTATGGAGGATGCTAAAGACCAGGCAAAGTGGAGCAGATCAAGCTGGAAAGTGGACCCTAGCAAAAGGCCGGGATAACGCTAGGCAGGAGAAGAAGAAAGGCTTTTTATGTTAGAAAAACATACGCCAAAACTGCATTAAAGTGGCCTAGACGAGGTCACTTGCTGTAATATGATAATTCAGACCCACCCCAACCATAGACGGTTTCCAAATCGCAGTATTATTCAAATTACTTCAAATAACACATTTATACGTCATTCTGATTTATAGTAGGTACGTCGCGTCGTTTTAGGAATTTAATTAGAAGATATTAAGTCGTGCATCAAAATTCAGACTACGAGTCTGGTAAACCCAAATGCTATGTTAAGCCAGAAATTCAGCATTATTTTATGTCAGCCAACATGAACATTAAATTATCTTTGTTACTTACCTATACCAGTCTAGTTTGTAGGGTAAGAATAATTTATATAGGGTGACTTTTTAATTAGTTCTTGATATAAAAAGGTATGAATGTACTCAATATACTGCACAACTTTCCCCAAGGAACATAGGTCGAAATACGAAAATCAAGTTTTGACCTCCCATAGAAACTGCATTAGCTGATAGCGCATTTTGTATGGGAGGTCAAATTTGGTTTTTGTATTTCGACCTATGTTCCTTGGGAAAAGTTGTTCAGTATCATGAGTACATGCATATCTTTTGCTATCAAGAACTAATTAAAAGTCACCCTATATACAGTTTTGTAAACCACAGAGACAGACTATACATTTTCGTCTGTTTGCCTGTGAGTACATAATCAGTACTAATAGCTTTAAATATGATTTGTGTACCACATTTTAAAAATATACCGAACTGACATTGTTTATTTATTTGTCCTTCTTTCAATAAACAACGTAGGAAGTAGTATTTTGTTGTATTAGCCTAGACATACATTTGCGGTAATTCCACGTCGGAACCATCCGCGATCCGTCGCGGAAAAGATCTGTCTTTTTGTCAAGTATATTGGAATTTCCGTGTCGGCACGATCCGCAACCACAATAAAAATGTCACAAGTGACAAGACCTTACGGTAAGTCCTAACGCGAAAATTTCACATATATGTCATTTCCGCAGGTGTGTACGATTTTGGCTTTAGAAGGTATATTTATAGGATATACCAGGTTGGTATACCTATACCAGCTATTGTCCTGTCTTCCACAAATGAATATTTAGCCGAATGTTTTCACGGCAAGATGGAGACGAACAATAATTATTTGAAGTAACTCATTGTGAGGCAAGAAACAATGCAGTTGACGTCTGCTGAGTTGAGAACAGCGGAAGTGCTTTAATTTACATTTTGGCTGGTATAGTATGACCTTTGACATAAAAGACTCAAAATTTTACATAGCAAGATCAGTTTTTGAAATTGCTGATTTTGGAAACATCTTTCAATCTTGAAATGGACTTGCAATTGAGCACAGCCCTGAGAACAGACACCTTGAAGTAGATGAAGAAACGATGAATCGAACTCTAATTATCTTGAATCGGATATATAGATCCAAGCAGGGTTGTGTTTAGTATTTGTGCGTTTTTTTAATGTTAATAGTAACTAAACGAGCAGGTGGGCCACCTGATGGTAAGTGGTCACCACCGCCCATGACACCCACTGACTTATTAGTGAAATAATTTGATACTAATAAGACAGCAAAGCGCGTTACCCACCCTGAGAACTAAGATGGTATGTCTCATGTGCCAGTAATTTCCCTGGCTCCCTTGCCCTTCAAACCGAAACACAGCAGTCCAAACACTGCTGCTTCACGGCAGAAAAAAGCAAGAGGGTTGGTGGACCTTTCACAAAAGCCTTTACCACCTTTAAAATTGTGGAATATCCAAATAAGACCATAGCGCCACTAATAAGTCAGTGGGTGTTATGGGCAGTGGTGACCGCTTATTATCAGATGGCTCACCTGCTCGTTTTCCCACTTTTGACATGAAAAATAAACTAAAAAGTACAACAAATTATTAAATTTTTCTAGTTTGAATGAGATAACTCTCTAGCTAGAAAATATTTAGTTAATAATAGTTTAGCTCTATTACAAATTTCCGGATGCGTTACTATAACCTTTGCTAAGAAAGAACATAAATGTAAGAGTATATAAATCAATGTTTATTTTATTCCAGATCTTAGGCAAAATAAATCACCTTAGTTTTCCCGAAGTTTTGACGGACTTGCATTTAGCCGTGGTCACTGGTAGACAAAAGTAACGGAAAGAAATGAACATGAGAAGTGCGAAAGTTTAAAACAAACCTTAGTATAAATCAAGTTTAGTTAGAGTCCATCTTATACTTGTTTGTCCATTTGGAGCAGGGTGCTCTTCGGATGGGAAATTATTTCAAAACTTGCTTTTTTTGCGGCGATTCCTCTATGCTATGAGCACTTTATGTTCCTATTAGTATGATACAAATTGAAGTTCTTATATAATTATTCACATTCATTATATTAAATACTTTGTGTACATGGTTACTTCTAAACCAACCCGATCCTGTTACAGATCCCGTATTTGTTCAGCTTATAATTGTTTGAATCCACAGAGTACTTAGCTTCTATAGTTGTTGTCTATAGTTAGGGCTTTCTATAGTTGAAAACGCTGTAGAATGTAATGAAAATGTATGGGATTGACAGTAGATGTCACGTAACATTTCGTCTGCTTTTGTCAATCTCATACATTTTTATTCTATTCTATTAGCGTTTAGAGACAAGTGGCTTTCTATTATCGTAATGTATCGTATGTTTTCGTTGAGATGTCTTTTGATATTAGCGATGCAATTTTAGATCGGCGTAATAGACAGCTTTATTCGACCAAAATAATCCAAAAAGCGGTCAATAAAATCACACAAAAATATTTACTTTGCTCTCAAATTCTTAGAAACGCCCAAACATTCAATCGTGTGACAAATTAGAGAAAACTATTTACGAAATTGCGAAACCGTGTCCAAGAGCTCTTCACCCGAAAAGGGAAAATCAAAGGCGCACTTAACAACTTTTGGGGACATTCGGATAGCTCTTCAAGTGTATGTCGTCCTGGTACTACAGTTTTAATGTGCTATGTTAAGTTAAAAAAGGAATTTTGCAGAAGTCACTTGCACAAAGCTTCTATAAAGTAAAAATTCCTTTAAATCTGTTGCATCTCTTTCTTTTTTGTTAACAAATAAAATATCAGCAACATATTTAAAGGATCTACAACTTTGAAGAAGCTTGCTAAAACCAGCTGTTAGTCTAGCCTGCGAGATTTATTTGCTTTTATTTATTTGCGTAATTTTATCTGTTACATTTTGCGTAGAGAATACGTCCAGGAAGCCGAAATAAAAAAAAAATTGTCTATACAGGGTGTAACAAAAAGGGTATACCAACCCTAAAGGATGGAAATACCCTTTCTCTGGTATAAACATTTTCTTTTATTTTTTTTCTTTAAGACTCAGTGAAATCAAGAAAGATTTACGTGGACATTACAAAGACCCTGTACTTTTTTAATATCTGAAAACCCAAAAGAGTAAATACACTGCAAAGAAAAAGGCAGTTTGGAGTGGTCAAAAAAGCCGCACGAACGAACGTCAAAAACGTGATAACTAGCGTAAGGGAGGTGTGAAGGGCTCTTCAACCTTCAATAATCCTTTGCAATAAAATTGTCAAGAAGAAACCTGCTAACGACGCATTTTGGGCGCTTCCCAATTCGAAGTGAAAAGGATAGTATGTCTTTGATATCCATTGATTTATAAATAACTGTAACAACAAGTAAAAAAAAAATAAAAAAAGACAAACCGGGCGGACTAAAATTATGTGTTTGGAGGTGGTTTTTCAACATCAAATATATTTTGTAGTTTTTGTTTGTCCCCGCCTGCAATACCTTATGAAATTTAAGTTATATTTATGTTATAGCTATATCTTTTTATCTATTGAACTTGGTTCTTCCCGTTTCGTTTATTATTTTTATGTACAGTCGGGTTTTTTATTTTTTTATATAATTTCTTATATTTAGAACTTTTTAGTTTTATTAATGATAGATGTTATTAAAGATGTTATTATTTTATGCCGCTCCCATAATGAATACAAATCTAACGACACCTCACACGTTTAAATCTATCATGCCGTTTAGGCTGCAGAGCGCGACAAAGAAATCGACATACATTCATACTTACTTTCATACATGCTCTCGAAAAACATAACCCTCCTGTTTTGGGGCAGTCGGGTTAAAAGCAAAACATGGATTTATTTGATAAAGCTTGTAATTTGATGAATAAAAGTTGGCAAATCATTATGACTTAAAGCAGAAATGTACGCAATTAATCTACCAGGGTCGCCGATTCACATCTTCTGAGTGTATGACAGCAAACACGTGCGGAAGTCAATCTGAGAAAGACGTTATTACTAAACGCCGCCGATTGAAAGGCGAGTCCAGTTCACTGCGTTTCTTTTTCATGTTTGCTCTAAGAAGTTGTCAGGCGTTTTTGAGATACTTGAAACTTGAAGGTTCTAAGAAGACGAAACTGCTGAACAGTTAGGACTTAGCCACGTCGCTGTTACTACGGGTTAATTGTACGATACATTTACTATTATTCCCGCTATAGGACCTATAGCCTATATCCTAGACGTATCCAATCCACGTCAAAACCACTCGTCGGTTAGATACGGTAGTGGTCAAGTTGTAAATACTGGTCAAGAACGAGTCGGCTCGCGCACTAAAGATTCCGTACTACTTCATCATAACATCCCATAAAATGTCCACTGCAGGAGAGGGAGCTCCCTCCGAAATTTCAGCTTTTGCTGGAATAATGTGGAGGGGGAGTACCAGTCACCACGCTTGTTAGCGTTACGGCTGGAACCATGGACCGCGGCTGTTGGTGACCGCAGAATATAAGATGATGCGATACACAACAGGATGCTGTTGCCCATCCTCTGGCTCATTAACCCTTAGTCGCCTCTTACGACACCCATGGGTAGAGATGAGTTGGTACTATTCTATGCCGGCAACACACAGGCCTGGTAAAAACTTGTGCCATTTGTAAAAACTTCGTGCATGTAACGCATGGACCACTAAAACACTGATCCTTCTTGAAAACGAATGTACTTAAAATGTGAGCTCACATTAAATTAGCTAAAGGAAAAGTTGCAATATTTTCCGTTTTATTCGTAGGAAAAAGGGTCTTGAGATAGACGAGCTGACCGACAGACGGACGACAAAGAGTGTCCTTTAAAGGTTCCGTTTTTTAGGGTTCCGTAGTCAACAAGGAACCCTTATAGTTTTGCCATGTCCGTCTGTCTGTCTGTCTGTTCTCGGCTTAGCTTAGAGACAGTTAGTATCGGAGACCTGCAATTTAGTACGGATATACATTTTATACCCGCCGTCAAAGTGGTAATATAAATAAAAAAAAATACCCTGTAGAAGTATAGCATTTTTGTTTAAGTCGAGTGCCCCCTCGCCCATCCTGCCAGCATAACGGTTGTTTTTAGGAATGAGAAAAGATTAAGAGTAGTATATATGATGAAAATAAAAAGAAAACTATCACAGCTAAGTAGGCTTCACAGGTTACTGAGCTAGGTATAGGCGAAAAACAGTAAATAATAAACACAGGCGCTGTAGGACCTCAATGAGCATTAGGAGATGAAAAGTTTATATTATGAAAACTGATTTAACCAAAACCTGCTTTGCGTTAAAAATCGTACAAAACTTACTACACTACTTACTCCTCTGGCGCATCGACCCAAAGTGAATCTTGGCCTCCGATACGGGAATGCGCCACTGGTCTCGATCTTGTGCCGCAGCCTGCCAGTCGTCAGCCTGTAGCTCGCGCAAGTGTGCACCAACTACATCGGCCCACCGGTATCTCTGGCGGCAAACCGGATGGCGTCCTATCGGTCCCCCATCCTTTCTACGTGGCCGAGCCGACGGAGTCTGTGCGCTTTCGTCTCTCCAATTATGTTCGGGATCGCCACTAAACTAAGGAACCCTACACTGCGTGTGGTCCGAAACGCACTTGGCTGGTTTTTTCCTATTGATGTACGGAACCCTAAAAATAACTTAGTTTATTATATTGTACATGTTAATCAGAGTACTTGTCTTCAAAACAGTCGCTTCGTCATGAATTTTGGACAGTCGTTATATTTTATAAAGACTTGTATACAGTAACAATAGTAGTTTATGATACAAGTTCCGTAAGTAGGGTTATTACAAACGAGTTGACGTTTTGTAAGCTCGAGACGAAGTCGAGGGTTTACCATCGGCACGAGTTTGTCATAACCCTTACATTTGTGAGAAAACAGGTATAAGTAAAGGAACCAACCATGGATACTGTCAGCCTCTTGTCGATTTATGTTCTCCTGGTACTCTCCATTTTATTTTAAATATAGAAATGCAGTCGTCACCCAAGTAAAAAGTCACCACTGTATAGTATTTTTACAAAATAATTTTATGATCAGAGTGTAAAAACTCCTTGGTATTATACTTTTTTTACTAACCGCACTAGTTCGGTAAGTACAATAACTACTTACGAGCAATGTTTACGTCCTTGTAAGTACGTTTTTCGAGCAAATGTAATGAAATTTTTTTTTATTATTTGTTTCGCTTCGCATCTATACATTAGGTTTTAAAAGCACGGATAACGCTAATGCCAATTCGATCAAAATTAAGTCTGGTTCAGTTGATTCTACAGATCCATTTAACCTGCGTGTACATTGTAGGTATGACAAGATTCTAATCAACTAAGTAAATGCTCTTCCCTCTTTCAACTAATTTGAATGTGGACAATAAAACGCTCCATTTTATTTTATAGATAGAGCGACCGACACAGACATTTAGGAAAAAGTTAATGGTGCTTAAAGCTTGGACGCTGTCCTGTAATTACGAATTAAAAAAGTTCATCCGCTGGACCCTGCCTTTTTTCCCATTTATTTCGACGGGAAGATAATATAGCAGAATTGCACCCCAAAGTTAACCAAACCTTCCCTTAATCATCTCTATTCCCTCCTCTGCAAAGTTTAAATTTGTTTATCTAAAAACTCAATTACTTTACGCTATCTCCTCATATAGGATGTGTTTATAAAGGTTTCTGTTTTCAAAAGAGACACAAAATTAACTTTTACGAGGACTAGGAAAATGAAATGGATTGTGTATGTACATTTACCGTGTTTCTAGTAAAAAAAGTTTTATTAAAGTCCTGTGACCTCGACGTGAGTAATAATAAATCCACGAATGATAGAGCAGATTTTTACGATTCAATTATCAGTTACATTGAAATTTTACTGCGTTTTTATTGAGTCTTAATAAAACTAAGATTATTATATTATAACCATAAATAAAAAAACCTCTACTCAGCGTCTCGTTCTCAGTCGGCTATAAAAACCGCATATGATATAAAAGTTGAATTACTATGCGTAATAAAATTGTGTTATTGTCACAATCCGTTGTATGAAGATTAGGGGGATCAGATTATTGTTACAACAATATTATTTTGCTGTTTTACGACATGAAAATAATAAGCGTTGTCGCGTTTATGTTCCAACAATAAAAGTGGTATTAAAAGCTTCTGTTCTGCCCTGCTCTCCTGTTATTCTTCACGCATGACTTAAGAAATATCCATATTTCATAATAAGAAAAGTAAAAAAAGATACATTAGTTTTTTTAGGTGACTTTAAGGATAAAAGATGAAAGATATAGGAACATTGTTACGAGATGACTTATTCTTAAAGAAATAGAAGGAGATAGGATGTGGTATATAAGGCGGTGTTTTGCAAATGTGGTTTTAATAGTCTAAATATATCAGACGGTAAAATAAAATAATCAGCCATCCTCATACGAATTCAGTATATAGGGTCCTACAAAAATAATGAACATAATTTTAGTATGTTACTTAGACCATGTGTGGTGCCGGCAAAGAATAGTACCAACCCATACATACCCGTGGGTGTCGTAAGAAGCGACTAAGGGTTAACTGGAGGATGGGCAGCAGCATCCTCCTGTGTCTTACATCTTACTTACTGCGGTCACCTACAACCGCGGTCCTTGGTGCCAGCTGTAACGCTAACAAGCGAGGTGACTATGGTACTTCCCCTCCACATTTTTCCAGCAAAAGCTAGAATTCTGGAGGGAGCTCCCTGTCCTGTAGTGGACGTTTCATGGGATGTTATGATCATGACTTAGACCATGAAACTGAACAACTTTTCTCAAGAAATATCTCAGATTTTGATCCGGATACAAAATGCGCTATCAGCTGATAAAAATATATTTTCGTATTTCGACCAACGTTGTTTGGGGAAAGTTGTTCAATTTCAATTTTGTTCACTATTTGATTAAGACCTTATATACCGAGTGCAGTCTATTTGAGTGCAGTCTATTTGAGTGCAGTCAAGAACAGGTCAAGCATACTCGCAATGTAAATTTAGCTCTTACGGCGACTGAAATAAAAGCGGCACTTAATCCAATCTGTAAAGCTTGAAGTGCCCTTGAATGTAGGTATACCAATACCAACAAACAAAACTAAAGTTACTATACTCATAATTATGAACAATGGATAAACAAGGAAGAAACGCTATTGTTTATTTTTACCCGACTGCCCAAAACAGGAGGGTTATTTTTTCGAGTGTATTGTATGTCGATTTCTTTATCGCACTCTGCAGCCTAAACGGCCTGATAGATTTCCACATGTTTAGGTGTAGTTATATTTGTATTCATTGTGGGAGTGTCATAGGGTACAAAAAAATAAAGATAATGATAAAAATACTAAAAATAATCTTTCACTAATCCAACCAAAAAGTACTAAATAAAAAAATATATTTCAAAGAACAAAATACCCGACTGTGTAGAAAAATATGAACTGAAAAGAGGAAAAACAAGTTCTAAAAATTTAATGAGGTGTTGCAAGCGGGGACAAACCGGGGCGGACAAAAGTTATGTGTTTGGAGGTGGTTTTTCAACATCAAATATATTTTGTACTTTTTGTTTGTCCGCGCCTGCAATACCTCATTAAATTTTTAGAACTTGTTTTCCCTCTTTTCAGTTCATATTTTTCTACTCAGTCGGGTATTTTGTTTTATGAAATATATGTTTTATCTATTCGTTTTGTCAATACTAAGACTACAAATGCTGAAAAAACTAGAAAGATAATATCGTTATATTCAGCATTTGTATTTCTGAAGTTATCAAATCAGACCAGATAAAACTCACAATCATTTTATATCCCTTTGTGGTATTGCGCTGCAGTGTAGATTTTCCAATATCACTGATACAGCGGGGTATGCTCGCGGCCATCGCTTATCAGTTGTTCAGTGAACAAACCAAGCCATTGATACAGTATATTAGAGCAACGCGTCAAACCGCGCAAGCCCGTTTGAAATCGTGTTACTCTATGTACAGTATCGACCATTCCACAGTCATTTTTGTTAGTATGGCTGTCTTACAGCGGGCTGTATCACACAAACCGTAATAGGTAGGCAGTTAAAATTTTTACAGATTATGTATTTTTGTTGCCGCTATAACAACAAATCCATACTAATATTATAAATGCGAAAGTAACTCTGTCTGTCTGTCTGTTTGTTTGTTTGTTGCTCTTTCACGCCTAAACGGCTGAACGGATTTTGATGAAATTTGGTATGGTGATAGATGGTAACTTGGAGACGGACATAGGCTACTTTTTACCCCGGGAAAATATCTCATTCCCGTGGGAATCTACATATACAATAATACTCTAGCGGGGTTGTATCTGCTACAGCACACCGAAACTACTTAACCGATTTTGATGGGAAAGTATCGCTGATTACGAAAACTACTACAATTTTGAAATCCAACGTGGTAGACGTAAACTACCATTATCCCCTGGGGATAAGGTTGAGGTGCGATAGGGTTGAAATGTCTAAAAATCAATATGGGTGTCGTTTGTAAGGTTTATCGAGCCGCTGATTACAAAAACTACAACAATTTTGAAATCCAACATGGTGGACGTGAAATGCTATCATCCCTTGGGGATGAGGTTGGGGTGCGATAGAGTTGATATGTCTAAAAATCAATATGGGTGTCGTTCGTATGGTTTATCGGGTCGCTGATTACGAAAACTACAATGATTTTGAAATCCAACGTGGTGGACGTGAAATACCACCACCCCTGGGATGGGGTTGGGATTCGATAGGTTTGAAATGTCTAAAAATCAATATGAGTGTCAGTTGTATGTTTATATAAGGATAGGGATAGCGGTTAAGATGGCGTTAGGGGTAGAAGCAGGGATAGGGGTAGGGTCAGGGATAGGGAGAGGGAGAGGGGGAGGGATAGGGAGAGAGTGTAAGGGAGGGGAAAATGAGGGGAGAGAAAGGGGGAGGGAGGGGTAGAGGGCGTGGGAGGGGTTAGAGGGAGGGGGGGTAGAGGGAGGGAGAGGGGGAAGGGGAGGATGAGTGAGGGGAAGGGGGAAAGGGAGGGGAATGGGAGGAGGGCGAGGGGGGAAAGGGAGGGTGATGGGGAGAGGAGAAGGGGGGAAATGGAGGGGGAAGGAAGGGTGAGGGGGGGAAGAGGGAGGGGCGAGGGAGAGGAAGAGAGAGTGGGAGAGGGTGAGTGAGGGGGAGTGGGAATGTAGGGGGGGGGGATACAAAAGGATAGATAGGGAGGAATAGGGACCTTTTTTACTTTTATGAATACCTCCTCGCTACCCATTCACTTCACTCCCTTTATTGCCTTCTTTTTTAAGTTCGCCTGTAACAGTTGACAATGAAAATTCCGCACTACCTACCAGTTAAATAAAATCAAAAGATAATTAAGTTTGTAGTAAGATGCATTTATTCAACTTGGATAAGTACAAATGCATCTTTTACGTAGGGATCAAGAAGGATAAGCGCTCCGTAAAATATGTTTCAATTAAGTTCGAGTTCTGTTTTTTTATAAAATCTACGCGGACGAAGTCGCGGGTAACAGCTAGTACTAAAATAAAAAGAAATCTAAATTAAGTGGGGCTCTCACTTAGAGCAACGCGTCAAACCGCGCTAGCCCGGGCTTTGCGCGCGAAAATCGTGTTACTCTATGGGGCTCTCCTAATAAAAACGTGTTTTTTTTAGGCGTTTTAGGCTCGATTTCTGTTTTAGCTCTATCGTAAAAACGGAAACAGTGGATACAAATACTAACAAGTGCGTATCGGACTCGCGCGCATATCATACACTTTTGCGTATCTGCGTATATGTTTCCTTTGTGGTACGGAGCCCTCGGTGCGAGAGTCCGACTTGCACTTGGGCATTTTTTCATACATGAACCAAGTTTGTTTCGGTAACTAATTCAGAAATACCTATGGGAGTATTTTTAGATTTAAGATATAATAATAATTAATAATAACTTTTTCTTGCTTTTTAAGGCTCCGTTTATTCATTCCCTATCTTATTCATCCATGTCACTCTATCTCAACCAAAGAATTCGAATTCCTTCCTCCGCTCGGAAAAGAAGGAATACAAATTTATTTTACTATGGGATGACCCAAGTTGAAATGTCAAACTATCAAACGTGATGTGACATCCTCATACAAAATTTGCAGAACGTCCCGTCCACATTTTTCTGTCTATTTTTCATAAACTTTTTGCTAGAACGTAGAGCATGTTTTCAAACTACACCATTTCTGGTATATACACAAATTATAAATTCAAAGCAATTATTTAATAAAATACAAGATTTGATTTCTCCTTTACTAACGAAGTTAACTAATTGGCAGCGATATTCAGACGATTCAGAAGTTAAGAGAACATTTAGGTTGCAATTGGGAAACCTTACAACTCTCTTTGTCTAGACCAGACCTCTTCTTACTCTACTAGACTTGGAGAATGAGTTTTGAAATGCATAACATTCGCAACAATGTTTACAGAATGCTTAATATAAAGTAATAAAAAATCTTGAGTGGTACCTATTTCTTACATAATTTGAAACTACAGTTCGTTCATCTTAAGATTGCAGTGAGTCATCGCTTTCCGCCGCTGGTAGCCAAGCTCCGCAACCGATCAGGTCGCTTAAAATTAAAAAGTCAAATGGACGATGACTAACTGAAGGCAAACCTTCGAAAAAAGCAATTGTTTCTTTTGTGTGTTACCCGAAAAACGAAAAAAAAAAAATTATTTTTGCATTTGAACTCCGTAATGAATACACCTTTACCTTGCATTTATATCTTAACGAGGACGAAAATGTTAAATGTTATGTTAAAGAGTCATCTCTTAAATACTTAAAGTGTAGGATACAGACCATGAAATGGAACTTTCTACTAGGAACGAAGGTGGACTAGGACTAGGTCGTACAAATTGCCCTATCCCATGATGCAGTTTTTATGGAAAGTAGTTTTTTTCATTTCATGAGTGGTTCAGTTCAAACTAAAATAACAATTTAAAAACGAAACTTTTACAATTTGTCGGTACGCGACTTCCCTTTTAAAATTTCCTGTTAGCTCCGTTTGCGATTTCATTGTGTAGTTTCAAAAATCGTCTCCCTCGACAGGCGAGACTATTAAAACGCTTTGTAGAGCTTCATGCATTAATTATATCATGTTTCTAATTAAGTGAAATCAATATTTAGATACCTACCTTCTATCGCCCGGCGTCTTTGCAAATTGATTCAGCGATGCAAATAATGTTGTCGATGCAAAGTAAGCTGCGTCGACGCTGTTAGGGAGGTTAAATGTAATTAATGCCAACTAACTTATTTAAAGTCGATGTTTTAGTGGAATCGGTATATGTATTCATTGGGTAGGTACTAAGGTAGGTCCTGTGGTGTTTGGGCCCTCCGGGTTTCAGGGTTATTTACCACATAAATAATACAACTGTCATCTCATCGAAGTAGCTGGTTTATTCACGTAACTTATTATAACACTTTACACTAGTGACGGCTGACATCCGACTGGCCCCCACCACATACTCGTGACTCGTATTTATTGACTCAAGGTGGGGGAGTAAAATGAAGCTAGCGCCGTACAACGTCAATCAATTATACTCATGACTGTGAAAGATGTTAACCTTCCACATTCATATAAAATTATAAACTATGATCACAATACACTACAGTACCTAAAGATTGTTGAGCATAATTCCAATAAGCCATGTCAGATAACTTTGCCAGCTCAGCAACTCTGACAACAGGGTGTGTGAGTTTCAGTGAGGTTGTTCATCGACCTTGCGACTTATTCAGTGATAGGGTGAAACGACGGTATACCGAAAACTGAAATGGTTATTACTCAGTAGACAAATCTGAGCAACTTATCCAGCAAATCGACAGATTTCGACGTTTTCATACAAGCTGCGTTAACCAAGCGGTAGTTTTGTACGGAGATGGGGAGTCGATTTTTTTATCATATCTTACATCTTTCTTAGATAAAGTTAATTAGTTTTGTCACAGACAATTACATTTACTACAATTGTCTTTCGTTATTGTTTTTAGTTTAAGTCTACCTAGCAAGCCTCTTACGCCCTGTATTTGCAGCAAGTACTCAGACACTATGAAATGCATATTTGATGCCTTTATAAAAGCCCCATTCACTCATTTTACACTTTACTATGAAACAAAATTCACTAGCCTGCATCACAGTTTAGTTGCCTGTGTAGATTTTGTGCATTAAAAGGCTTTGAGAGCTGAAATTTTGTTAAACTAGCCCCTCCGGTAGAACGGGTAGCCATAGGCTTTGTAGTATGTGGCGACTGGTGAACAACTCATTCACTGAACGTCAAAAGTGGAACTTTTAATACTTTATGCATATAGTTTTAAATATAATTTTGCGATATTATTAAAAACTCTAGAGAGGATATAGACAACATTTGAAAATTTTGTTAGTGACTAAAAACGTCTTCTTAAACGAAATAAGATAAGATGATTTATTGCTTTCCACATGGTCATTCAAGGTGTTATCATTTATACATAGTTACAATGTAGACCCAGAAGGGCACAACAATTATTATTACTAAGTTACTATAACTACATTATCTTAAAAACAGAACCTTAATTTTTTTTGGAAATTATGGACATAACTAGCGGTCCGCCCCGGCTTCGCACGGGTAGATATAGGTTCTTTTTGCGTCGGAGGTTATTAAAAAAACCGGCCAAGTGCGAGTCGGACTCGCGCTCTAAGGGTTCCGTACCAATCTACCATATAATATACTATAAGCTTTTGTCTGACTTTAAAAACTCCGCGACCATCCAACTTGGGTCAAGTTGGGTCATTTATAGAAAACTTCTTGTAACGGGAGCTCAAATTAATTTGTTATTATTAGTTGTGAGAAAAATTATAATATTTGATGATTTTAGACTTTTCTCTTTATTTGTACTGTGAGACCTAGCTTCTTGCCAAATTTCATAATTTTTAAAAATTTTATTTTTCAGATCTTGTGTGGTTTATGGACCTTATAATTCATTATCAATTTCAACCTGATAACTTTACCCGTTCGTGAGAAAAAGGGTCTTGACAGACAGACAGACAGACGGACAACAAAGTGATCCTATAAGAGTTCCATTTCTTTTTATAATGAGGTACGGAACCCTAAAAAGAGTATATTATACAGAAAATTTGGATATTATTATTATTAATTTTAATGTTTAGGTCCTGAAGCAATAGACAAAGCTAGATTTCTCATCATCAAATACACTCTTAGATGCTCCTACCCCGTGAGGGATAATAGGCGTGATGATACACTCATTTCCACGTACAGGAACCATTAGCCAAATTTTACGTGTCTATTGAGTCTATTCTCTATTCATTAGAGTCACTTACAGCGCCGTTTCTTAAGTTTCAATTTTGATATTTATTACACTCATGATAACTTTTGAATGGTACGTCCGATTTGAATAATTCAAAAAGTTGTTTACAGGTACTGATATAGCTTTGAATACGAAGTCATTTATTTGGATGAGGATTAATACTAAGGTACGAATAATGAGGACTATATAGTTTGTCCCGGCGTTTTAACATGAAAAAGTAGTTATTGTGACATAACTGTAATAGTTAGATATTTTGTATCGCGGACTTTTTTGTAGGTATTAATGTCTTCTATAAGAGTGTAATACATTATTTAGCTCTCTTGTCAATAATTTCGGCAGCGTACGCGATATAAAGATGCTATTTGGTATTTTTTTCACACCTTGGGTTACATTATCGAAGTTTTCATACGGAACCCTAACTTTTTTTATTTTATAGCCGATGTTCATCAGGAATAATGTAGGATTCGAATGGCGAAATAATTTTTCAAATCGGTCCAGTACTTTCGGAGCCTATTCGATGCAAACAAATAAACAAACAATCAAATCTTTCCTCTTTATAATATTATTATTGTTATTTATTTCTGTATTGTTTTTATTCACCCTTATGTGGGGAAATACAACACTTTCGCGGGCTTTTGGCCAAAACGAAAATAAAGGAAAGAGACAAAGAAGTAGAAGGGTAGTAGAAGTATATTAGTTGGAAGCCGAAATAAACTTTATTATTTGGTATTCTGTTTTTTAAATCAGCTCGGTTTATTATTATTATTAGTGTAGAGGTAGATTTATTGTGGAAATAGTAATTTATTTCGCAGGGCAGCAAAATTGTTATTTGGCGTAAGTAGTGAAATATTCTAGGATCGAGCCGCACGAGCAAAGCGAAAGGTTCACAAGAGGGTTACAAGACATGAGACGCGAAATAACTTTACTGCCGAGCGAAATTCTCAATTTTTCACCACACTACAGCGAGAAAATGATAACTATAGCACCAGTATCTATACCTTAGTTCATAATCACGTTCGAATTTTAAAAAGCATTTCCGCGCTAGCGGCTATAAATGACTTTTGCACGCAGATTTCGACCGATAAAGCAAAGTATTCCGAGTTAGTGATGTGATTTATGTCAAACTGCAAGGAAAACCAATACTCGTATTATTTATTCAAAACTACATATGTTGTCCTGAAAATAAAAACAAGAACTTAATTTGAGCCAAAAGCGTCTCGAAGTACCAGGATAGCAGAACACCTAAAGAGCTTATCTGATTGCACCTGTACAGGTACTTGGGAACAGCTGTATCTTTTACAACCTGCACCTTGGACGAATACAAATCGTTTCTCTGATATCGTAAAATGCAAACACAATGTGTCGCTAGTAATACAAGGTGTGAAAAAAATAGCAAGCACTTTTTAGAGTGTTACTCAGACTGTGAAACTGAACAACTTTTCTTAAGGAATCGGGCAAAAAAAAAATTCAATTTCCTATCGTAACTGCCCTTGGGGTCCAAGAATAACCCTGTATAGTCTGATGAAACCTAGATATTTGTTTTTTGCAATTTGTCTATAGTTATAAAACTACATAAATGTTGATTTGTAGATTTTAAAGTGAATAGCAACAAAAAATATTTAGTACTTTCGTCGAATTTACAAAAACAAAATTACTTTCATCAATTTAAAGAAGCTGTGGTAAAAAGTAAAAATAAAATATCGGACTCTACTGACTATTAATTATACCATAATAGGTTAATGTTTTGCACCTGACATCCGTTTGCCCATTTATAAGTAAGGTCAAAAGCAACAACTTTTGTTCTACGACTTTGCTAACAACGCACAAAAATTTTACAACTTGCCATAAAAAATGTGTTGGTCACTTACGTGACTTAGTATGGGAAGTAGAATTTTTTTTGTGCGTTGTAAGCAAAGTCGTAGAAAAAAATTTGTTGCTTTGACCTCACTACTAAGTGGGCAAACAGATTTCAAGTACAAAAAATAACCTAGTTTAATAATTAAACGCATTGACGTAGCGTGGATTGAGGTTGCAAAAGTGTGCCTCGCGTAATTAAAGAGAAATATCCTCTCAACATTAAAATTTCTGTCTACTGAACGCTAAACCGATGTCCGATGGGGTGTAAATGGTCGGCGACCACGTACCGGAAGACGAAGCGTAGGCAGCCCCCCACAAGGTGGACCGACGATTTGGTCAAGGTCGCGGTAAGCCGCTGGATGCGAGCAGCGCAGGACCGGTCGTCATGGAGATCTTTAGGGGAGTCCTATGTCCAGCAGTGGACGTTTTTCGGCTGATATGATGAACGATAGACTCTTTCGCAAAAAAAATATTTGAATTTCACATATTGCTTGTAAGCTGCATGTACAGTCCGGAGCGCGTCAAGCATGACACGATGGATATTTTACCGTACATACACTCCCAGACACATACGAGTATATCGGTCAACCTTGCACATGCCTTGCATTTTATATTTTGAAAAACTCTACCTTAAATAAATGTTAGGTTGATCAATAAGTTTTAATGCGAGCCAAAGAGTTAGCATATGAGCCCGCTTCAGTATTGCATCATTATTGCATAAAAAATTTGCTCAACTGTGCATTGTTTTATTTTAAGCTAGGGTCTACTAAAAACTCAGAATGCTAGGTGGGCCGATACATGTGTCTGGGAGTGTATTTTCATAACAAGAGTCGGGCTGCTAGTGTCAAGCGTTACCTGCTCTTGACTGTACCGACATTTGTCGTAAGTAAATATTGATTTTAGGATGTCTGTGTAAACACGGCAGTAATGTTATGTTTCTTGTGTGTAACGGGTCATATCTAGAATGTCTAGCGTTTATTTAGTTGAAGTTGCTCTATTGTATTTTGTCGGATTGACTTTGTGTTTTTGATTAGCGAAATAAAAGCTAAGAAATTGTTGTGTTTGTTTTTTGTACGTTTGATTAAATTATGTATGCTACTCAGAACATAATCTGAACAAACCTAACCTTCCCATGTGGGTGGAAAAAACAATAAAAAGATTGATTTCGGGCAAGGCTTGACAAAGTAAAAAAAAACACATTTTGGACCTATGTTTAATAAGGGAAAGTTAATGAATTGTTACCAGTTATTATGAGAGTTTATCTTTAATAACGCTTTTTAATAGTTTCTGAGCAATTTATTAAGACAACGAGCATCTAGAGACACTAAAAAGTTCATTGTTATGCAGAGAATTCCTCAAATAAAAATTAAATTTTCTACAGTCGTCAAACAGTTTTTTCAGAAGACGGGTTTAGAATGAGCCATTCTGTAGTTATAGCAGTTATAGGTAGTATATAGGTGGCAACTGACTGACTGTGAGAGTCTACCTACACATCTCTTTGAAGAGTTGGCAAAGGTTTCTGATTGCCCCGCGTACCGTACGTGAACTTAATCGGATCGCGAAAAAATCCCTACTATCACTCTTTTTGAAAGCGTTCCTGTGTATTTTGCTGCAAACTTTTGTAATACCGACTCGCTCTCCACTCGGCTGGTCTAAAGAGATTTGGTATACGCAGAAAGTAATTTTACCATGATTTTTTGGGTTATTCCATAGTGTAACATTGAAGTGAAGCTGGTTTGAAAAGTTAGTTTTTTCATTAGCTTATTTGATCCAACTACTGGGCAAAGGCCTCTCCTGTGGGCCCATCAATTTTATGTATTGGTGAAATCTAGAAATACTTTCCATTTTGAAAAACAATATGCTGCTGTGACTAGTTTGAGTCAAACTGACTTAACTGCATCATAAAAGTCGTTACAAAAAGGAAAAAAGAACAGTGGGGTTTTTTAGGGGTTCAGGTATTACAAAAAACTTGAAAACATAGATTTGGCACTTTTTGTTTACATTTCTACGCCTCACACTCCTCGTAGCTACTTACTACGGATTTCTACGGCGTAGACGCAGATATAACCTGGGCCTAGAGGCAAGCGGCTACAATCGCAAACGCTAGTAGAATAGAATGTTGCGTGACAGTTAATGTCAATCCCGTACATTTTCTTTTCTATTCTAAAGCCGCTTGCCTCAGGGCCCTGCTATAATAACGTCTGCGTTAAGAATGCAGTGAGTTATCAGAGCAAATGCACGGTAAAGGTGTATTCACAATAAAGTTAAATTTACATTTTTTAGGTAACGCACAAAGGACACAACTACTTCTTTTGAATGTCTGTCTTCAATTAGTCATTGTGAACTTAACTTTATAATTTTAAGTGACGGGGCGTGGCTTACTGCCGCAGACAGCGATGACTTACTGAATTTTTAAGATGGACGTATTATGTTTTCGATTAACTATCATTGGATACTGAAGTATATCACCTTCAGCTTTAGTGTATTGTACGGTTTGTTTACCGAGCCGCAAGTTTAAATTCCAAGGAAGGATCCCACGATCATCTGCCTCTTTCTAATAAAAGACGCGCCTGTGAAATATGTTGTCACTGCATAAACTTTACGAGTTTAGTTCAGTCCTCGTCTCAAATGCGACAACTTTGAAATGAAGTTCTTTACTCAGATTTTTCTTTTGTTTAGTATTTTTACCGTCCAGTGCGAAAACAGCTTCTATTTATCTTTCTTGGCATTAGAATTTTTTGTCAAAATAAACGACTTTAGGCAATGAATTTCAGATTTCGTCGCTGAATAAATCTTTGAAGGTCCATTTTGTGTTGAAGATATTTAAAGCAGTCTCTTGGGTAACATCGTTCATATAATAAATGGGCGCGTATTTTATCTTTAGTTTTCATTAAAATGTTTTTATTTAGGCATTTATAAAAGCAGAAAACTGCTTTTCATACGTAATAAAACCCCTATTTTACTAGCAACTATAATGAATTAACTGACTGTCACATTAAATAAGCAATTATATGAATTTATATTTCCAATCGAGAGAGCCTTTTTGCAAATTTTATCGAGACCAATTTCGATAGTACGCAGTTATGTCACTTAAGCGAGATAAAATACGAGCAAAGGCTATAATTTTTCGATTCTTGAATGTGATTTCCATAATCAGCTTACGTAGGGATATTTGTTTCTTCTGCAAAAAATATACTATGTTTTTAATATTCTATTTACGTAAATGCTACTAAAAAAGATTGTTGTATAAGGTGTATTTTCTTTTGAAGTTATTTAGCACTTAGTATTTCGATTCTGACATTCTACATTTGTTAATGTAGTAGATAAATAGAACATGAGATTTTAGTTTTGAAATCTACCTATACCTATAGTTTCTACTTCATACAAGTATCTATAGATTACTTTCTGGGAAGCTTCCATTGCATGAATTGTATTGAGATTCTAGAAATAAAAACATTTTTATTTTATTTATACAATACTAGGGGTTGCTGGTATTTAATTCATGACTAACTAGTAAATTTTGCTGCTAGATTGCTTTATTTTTTTTTAACTCTGTGTTGTGCCACGTCTACAATCTTCCTAACCCATATCCACTTGTACATTTTCCAATTTCGCATCAATGACTGTGATTTAAGTATTTCCCGTATCATTTGTTTCTTCCTGCGGATCTCAATATCGCATTTTTTATTTTCCAAATTACTTTTCTTTGTACGCGTATCCCCCTTCATATAAACACGTGTGCATGAACACAAATTTCTTTTTTAGAATTGACGTTTATTTGTTTTTAGCTTACGGCAAAATTGCTCATTTCTTGAGCAATCTTCTTAAGTTTTATTTATGAGGTTTCATATGTGATGAAGTTTGTCATGAGCGTAAAAAGAAATTACTTTTTGGTTGCTCTTAGAAATTCTATTCAATACAATGTTATGTTGAGGGTGGGTTTTGTATCTTTGAATATTTTATTTTTGTTTAAATATTTTAGTACTCGGTCGATACCGGTCTTTTTAGCACAACGTTTAAATAAAATAACGTAGTGGTAACCCTGGTTTTAAAACTGTTAAAAAAAACCGGTCAAGTACGTGACGGGCCACGCGCAGTATAGGGTTCCGTAGCTTTTTTTTGCAAGGCGGGTTTTGAGTAAGAATTTCATAACGTTTATAACATAAACTTTTTACCTCCTAATGCTCAGCGAGGTCTTAGCGCCTGATTGCTATTGCTGTTTTTATTATTTTTAGTTTTTCGGCTATAGCTCATTAACCTGCTAAGCCTACTTAATTGTGATAGTTTTCCTTTTAATTTCATCATATATGCTACTACTGTGAATTTTTTCATATTTCTAACAGCAACCGTTTTGCGACACTCGACTCCAACAAAAAATTGGGCTTTCAAGCTTAATATTTCGCAAGCGGATCCCTAAATCGAAAAATGATCTTAGCAAACTCATATTAAAAGACGTATCTAACGACACCCCACACTATGGGGTAGACGAGAAAAAAAAATCATCTCTACTTTACTTGTATGGGAGGTACCCTAAAAAAACTTTTTTCCAAATTTTATTCTACCACTTTGTCGGCGTAGATGATATGTATATCCGTACAAAATTTCAGCTTTCTAGTACTAAGGGGCCTTGAGCTAAACCGCGGACAGACAAACAGACGAACGGACACACCGAAACTATAAGGGTTCCTTTTTTACTACGGAACCCTAAAAAACGGAAGCGGCTATGTAACTTAACAATTATTTACCAAAATAAAGAAAAAGAACTTTAAACATAAGATAATAGTTAAAACTCTCCGTAGCGCTGACACAACAGACTCAATAAGTTGGGCTTTTTGGATGAACAAGGCTTCCACTGCGTTATCTTTCCTGAAAACCTTAAGCTGAATCTGGTATATATGATATAAGTTCTGTTTAAAATGAGACTGAATTTGAAGAAAAGAAACCTCGTACAATTTTAAATAACAAATCGTGGCATACAAATAATGAGATCCCCTTTTTATTTTTGATTGCTTACACATGAAAGGCTGTCATACTCAGCTTTTCGGAAACGCACGTCGGTAACCATGCCAAACATCATTCATTACGGCAGAACTCGCTATAAATTGATTATCTAGAGAAGTGGGATATTTTAACAGAGAAATAGTTGCGTTGTGTTTCGAAACTGCTACTTTCTCTATTATTTTATAACTAAGTTTTTGGGCTTGTGTAGATCGAAAAAAGATAGAACTTGGTTGAAGAGGAAAAATGAAAATAGCAGAAGAAACTGTGAAAGAGAAGAGGTAAAGAAATAAAATGAAGGTAAGAAATTTGAAATCATATATGCAAACAGTGAAATGACAAAACGCAAAATTACAGTTATTATATTCTTTATTGCACAATTAAAATACAGAGAAATACATACAAGAGGACATTTACAAAGGCGGGCTTATCTCTACAAGAGATTTCTTCCAGCCAACCTGAGGTATATTATAAATAATATATTATATTATATTATTATTAGTCGTTGCATATTATAAATTGTATAGGTATACAATTTAGGTAGGTAGTGTGAGTTTTGTTAAGTACCTACCGCGTCAGTTTCACATTCTCATGACCATCTGTGTCATAAGTTGGCCTAAAGATATTTGGTACAGATTACCAATTACGTGTAAAAAGACGTTATGGCCTACTGTCCTCGGCCCATCGCATGCGCGTTCGATATGCAGTCAAAATATAAAGTATCAACAGCTGGTACTCAATAACGATCCCATCACTACAATAAACAGATTATGGTGTAACAAAAAGTGCACGACACACAATTTTTCCTGCTCCTTTCGTAATACAATAATCAAAGAGGGGTGAATCAAACGTCTACATATGCGAGCGATAAAAGAAAGCAAGACTTGCAAAGATCCGGGTCATATAAGGGTGTGGTTTGATGTGGTTAGTATTCAATTATATTGAGATTATGTTATTCCGTAAAGTAATAAACATGAGTTTGAAATTTTCTTTATTTCTGTTTTTGAGTCTTTCTCATCATCTGAGATTTTTAGAGATTATTTAGAACGAAATAAATTACGGATACATATAAAATATTGATACGAATCCAATGAATCTAGTTGGCCTGATCACATGCCTTGTAACAGCATGTTACTTGTCAACAGATTTTCAATTAATTAAGATATCAAACTACTCTGAAACGATAAACTAATAACAGAACTAATCCCAAAGGTCGTAGGACAACACAATTTAATAATAACAAAGGGTTTGCAGGTATATCTCAGCCTACGTATCAAAAGTACCAGGGTGGCAGAAGGAAGCAGAGCTCAACAGCTGTCACGCATGAGATAATCTTCCAAAGCGGAAAGAGCCCTCAGCGTAACGACTTGCCAATCCCTCGCCTATAAACGTAGGAGAGAGATTTCGTACTACGCAGTTTCTTCAGTAAACTTTAGAGTAAATACAAAGATCACTACGAGCTGTCTTGAAAAGTGTGATGGAATAAAGCGACTCCTATCATATAGTTTTATGAAAATACACAAATCAAGATGAAAGTCATATTAATTTTTACGCTGGATTGCAACACTCGACTGACGTTTTTTAAATAATTTAGGAAAATAAGGGTGATGTGTAGAAAACAATAAAGTCCATTTTTAGGACCGCAGAACTAAATTTGTTTGTAAAGGTTTTTTGCAGATTTCTAAAAAACTGTGCTACTTAGAAAGGTCGTTTTATTTTAGCTGCAATATTTACATAAACTTCTATCGACTGTAATTAATTCAGATATTTCCTTTTACAAACTTCGGAGATAAGGGGGGGGGGGGGGGGGATGGTATTTTTTTTGACATTTTACATCACAACTTGAAAACTAAGAGTTGTAGAAAAATACAAAAATATATTTTAGAATGTACAAGTAAAGCCCTTTCATATACCCCATACCCCACTCGACCTAGTAACGACAATTTGAAATTTTGCCCCCCCTATTTGGGCCCCCTTTACAGTAATAATCATAATTTTTTTTTATTTCTTCCGGTGCATTTAAGTTGAGCAACCAAATTCTACAACTATTCCAAATTTCAAGTCGATAGCATGAGTGGTTGCTGAGATATAGAGGTGACACAGACAGACAGACAAAGTCGCACCATAAGGGTTCCTTTTTTACCATTTTGGTATTGGAACCCTAAAAAGGACCGATGATCTGCAGACGGTAAGTCGGTAACGAAGACTGGACGATCCTTTTACTACGATCAATGGCAAAACATATCCCTCCCGTGAAATTGTTTGTTGAGCATTGCACTCACTTAAACCATGGACCTAAAACCAGATTGCGCTAAGCCATATAAAAGTTATGGTGCTCAGCCGAGGATCGTTTGATAAAATGATTTCGTTGAAACTCACTGTTTATTATCAGGTTTCTTGAGTAGAGTTTTTCTAGTCCAAGTTACTATTTCTAAGTCTCAAAAAGTCTATCTTTCCATATTATTCATCTAAGTTAAAAAAAAGGTTTCGAAACGTAGTGTTGTACAACAACTTTACTATGCTTTTCCTACCACTTTACCAAGCTCACATGATAACGCGAAAAGTAATTTTTATATTAAATCTTTGGCAAAACATAAAAGAGAGATTTTCGTCTTCCTTCGGCTCGGTGAATGCGACGCATAAATTAGTTTCCCCGGAGATTGTTTGCTCATTCAATGTTTTTTATTCTCCATGTTTACGTTATGAGTTTTTCTCTGTTGTTCCAAAATATTTTAGTTGGAGCGAAAAAGCAGCCAACATTTTGTTTGCAGAAAACACAGCAACATTTTTGCTGTCTGTATTTGTGGAGAGGTCATCTCGCTCAGGAATTGTTTTAATTACAAATTCAGGCTATTCTTGTTCAATTTTAAGACCGTGTTTATGTAAAAGGGATAAAAAAGGGCTTGCTTGTTTGCTAGATGTTGATTTCGAATTTAATAAAATTTTTGTAAAAAGTAAAAATATGATAAACTAGATATCTAATTGTGACAAAGCTTGTACCAATTGTGACAAGATGTGCACTATCAGTGATAACTTGATAAGTAAAGTATCTATCCTTCCTACTAATATTGTAAACGCGAAAGTTTGTAAGTATGGATGGATGTTTGTTACTCTTTCACGTAAAAACTACTGAATGGATTTTAATGAAACTTTACAATATTATAGCTTATACATCAGAATAACATATAGGCAACAATTAATAAACCTGCGTAGATGAAGTCGTGGGCACCAGCCAGTCATCAATAAGATTGATTAAATTCTGTTTTTATCTGACTGTCCGAAAGAAGAGTAATGTTTTTAATTTAATTTTTTATTAGGTCTGCCAGCAGATAATTACACCAGGGACTTATACTAATAATAACACAGGTAAATCTTTTTTTTTATAGTGCATATCCAATTTAAGGCAAACACAGCATATGTTACAATAACTAATCGTAAGGACAAACTTATGAAAATTTAAATAGGAGACTACAATTTACTTTTAAACTTAATAAGATAATTTTTGGATATGTAAAAAGAACAATTGAAAATGTCTTTATTAAAGTCCTTTAACAAAGCGTTATGCTGACGGCAAACTCTATTCATAACAAAAAAAAAGTTAGGTAAAAAGTTAGGTACTTTAGTCTTTTTCTTTGGTTCATTCTGTAATCGTAGATAACGGCTTGATGGATAAAAACATAAGCCTTTTGTTCATTGTAGGCAAAGACCAACAAATCTCTTAGTTCCGGTAGTCGAATCGGACATCGAAACTGAACATTTTTTTCTAAAAACCATTATCGGAAATAAAAAATCTTTCTCTGCAATCCAATTTGTAATTAAGTTTTCGTTGTTTTGGGAAACTTGTTTAGTTTTGTTGACCGATCAGCTTAAGTATTTCTTTCACCCAATACAGGTAGATGCCCAATCTTCTTCTTAGCGTGTCGATCAATTACAAAATTTAAATTTTTGTAGCCCAGAACGTTGCCACAATTACTGCGTCATTTGTGGCTTTAAAAAGGTCATCACGTGTACGTGTGTCGGGACATGCGGGACAGGAGGCTAGGTGTTCCATTGTTTGTGGGGAGGTACCACACTCACATTTCTTATTGGAGCTGTCGGTGAAACCCCACCTACACATGCTATCTTTGCACCGACCAACCTGTGTTCGTAGTCTGTTTAAATTAACATTTTTCCGCACAAAACGAACAATCGATATTGCCAAACCTTTATCATAAGTGAGAGAGAATTTGCTACACCATAATGTAAGTAGAGTAAGTAAAAGATTGAGGTTAAACAATTCCACAGTCTAGTATGGCTACACATATTAGGAGACTGCGAGAGCCAAGTAATTAATTAGGTGCTTATGCGCTGTTATGGGTTTTATGGTAATGTTGGGGCTAATATGCGCCTTCAAAGGGCTAATATATACTGAGACCCTATGCTGAGACCGTATGTTTGTGGTCCTCTTAGATTAGTTTAGAGTCCAGACGAGGCTAACAAGGTAAAAATCTTTTGATATAGTGTGTGAAAAAAAAAACCGGTTGTGTAAAAATACACCTACAGATCAAATATACTTAAAAGAGAGCGTAGGACTTGTCGCTAGGAAGCCTAGTAAGAAGATGACATTCCTCGCATCTAGGAATGTTAATGACTTAAAGGAATTTCCAAATTGAACATTAAATTGAATTAATAATAGAATTTGAAGCTGGAATTTAAAAGAATGAATATAGAAAACGTTATTTTTTTTGAAGACCTTATACAAGGTTTAACAAAAAGGGTATACCAACCACGAAGGTTGTGAATCTACCCATAAGTCTGAATAACTTTCCTTAAGAAATATAGGTCGAAATAAGATAAAAAAAAAATAACCTCCCATAGACTCCCATGACCTATGTTCCTTAGGTAAAGCTTGTTCAGTTTAATAGGCAGAATCACAACCATTCAGGGTTAGTATACCCTTTCTGTTACACCTTGTATTGTTTGTCACACATAAGAGCAAAGGTCTATAAAAACATTTTTAGGGTATCAGATTTTGATAATTCTGTTCTAAAGTGTTTAGATCGTCACGCCACTGCTTTCCTTGCCTATCTCTACCTTGTTGACTGTTGTTAGACATCCAGTCATTGGTGACCTTTGCCATTCTATTCGTCCACTCCCATTTCAGCTTTCACAAGATCCTGTATTTGATTGTCACTAAACATTTTCACATGAAACATCAAAGAGTAACAGAGTGTCATGTCTACGAACCTGTTCACTGAATGCACACAATACAGCACTGAATATGCGGCGACGAGCGGCGCCGGGCGGCAGACCGAGTGCAAGTTAAATTGAGCACTGCTCTGCATACACCCTTTAGATATGTGGTGACGACAGAAATTGCTGCTGTGTACATTACTGTCTTTTTAAGTTACAATAACAGACTCCATAGTCTAGTGGTTAGAGCGCTCTGCTCTCGATCCGGAGGCTTCTGTGTTCGATTCCCGGTGAGACATTGTCTAATAAAAAAATCCCTTTGTATGACCTCCCCAGTTTGGTTAGGATACTCGTATTACAGGATGATTCACCCAATTGTCCGATAAGTAAAGTGGGTCCCAACTGCTATCTACGGATGTAGTCGGTAATGAGCCATGTCAGGGGCCTTTGACGGCTCAACAACTCTGACACCAGGGTTTTTGAGGTCAACCTTGCAACCCACAAGATATGATGATGAGTTACAATACTTACAATGACCGTTGGAGCTTGGAAGCTTAGTAAGACTATGACAAAGTATAGAGATAACATACATACATAACATCACGCCTTGTTCCCGTCGGGGTAGGCAGAGACCACAGTTCTCCACCTGCTACGATCTTGACATACTTTCCTTGCTTCCTGAACCTTCATCAATCCTTTCATACATGCTCGTCGGTTTAGGGTACTTTTAACCTGGCCTTTATTCAGAACGTCCTGAATTTGGTCCTGGTACGTTCGCCGAGGCCTTCCCCTTCCAACGTTTCCATTCACTCTCGCCTTGTGGATCTCTTTCGTCAATCTTCCTTCATTCATCCTCTCTACATGACCAAACCATCTCAGCATCCCTTTCTCAATTTTAGTCACTACGTCTTCTTTTACGCCACAACGTTCTCTTATCACACTATTTCTAATCCTGTCACTCAATTTCACACCAATCATACTCCTCAACGCTCTCATTTCTACTGCATTAATTCTACTTTCATGCTTTTTCTGCCATACCCAGCTTTCACTGCCGTACATCAGTGTAGGTACCAAAACGCCTCTATGAACAGCCAGACGAGCCTTGTGAGACACCTTCTGACTCTTCATAAAAGCATGCAGAGCACCATTCACCATGTTTCCAGCATTCACTCTTCTTTCGATATCACTTTCACACTTTCCATCTCTCGTAAACTTAGAACCCAGATACACAAACTCCTTCACTTGTTCGACTTGTTCACCACCTATTAATATAGTACACTCTGTCATACACTCTTCTCTTTCAAGTACCATTACTTTCGTCTTGCTTACAATAACTTTCATTCCTTTCCTATCAAAAGCCACATTTATCATTGTTACCATCTCCTGTAACTCGTCAGCAGATGACGCAAGTATAACTTGGTCATCAGCGTAGAGAAGACATTTGATGAGTACTTAACTCATTCATTCTCAGTCCACACATACTCTCTTTCAGATCAGTCAAACAATTATCCATGAATAGGTTAAACAGCCAAGGTGACGCTACACATCCCTGCCTAACACCTTTTTCGATGCTAATCCATTCAGTGTACGACCCGTTTATTCTGACGCAAGCACTGGAATCCTCATAGAGAGATTTCAGTGCTTGAATCAGATGACCGTTCACCCCATTCATAGACAATGCCGACCACAATTTATTCCTCACCACTCGGTCATAGGCCTTTTCCAAATCCACGAACGCGCAGTAGACTTTTTGGTTTTTGGCCAAAAACTTTTCAGTTATGCACCTATCTCTTTACTGTGACTATGAGGAATGATTCATTGGGCAGAGTCGAGAGTTGACGATACTTGCCTAGCAATACGGATACTAAGGATAATTTGTAAGATGTTTGTCAGCATCATAGCTCGAAATATAGTCCGCACTTCTAAATATAAGAGGTATAAGCTGATGGGACTAATAGAACTGTAATAAACAAGCCAAAAACCAACCAGTGTTTCTTGTAACAAAAAGTAACAAAATGGGGAATTACTTATCTTATCGAAAGGATGTAAACCTGCACATGAAATTTAACTAATTCAGGAAACAAAAGGCGTTTTATGAATATAAAATTTTCAACTTTCCTCAGACGACCCTGCATCAGTTGATTGCGCATTTTGTATATGGAATGTCATACATATTTTTTGGTTTTTGCGGAAAGTTATTTGGTTGTATGGGCAGATTGGGGGGATATGGGGAGATTTTGGGTTGCTAAGGTAAAGTACATTTTGTTGCCAGAAAGCATTTGACGAGTCCACCTTCACATTCTTTGGAATTAAGATGTTTTCTATTAAAAAAATATTCTGTCCTTATGTTTCTTATAAAGCTTTCAATCTGGAGTTTCTGGATTCAATTCCTTTTCCGAGTAAGGATGCTAAAAAATCACTTGTTTAGCTCACCTGGAAAAGTAAGTAAAAATTGCTTGCTTCGAAAGGCACGGTAAGCCGTGGTCCTGGTTACTGTCTATTATAATTGTTAGAAGCTGTACACCAAAGTGTGTGAGATTGGCCATTGATCTAACAATTCACATGATAATTATGATGATGAATAAAATGCAATCAGCAATGTATTTTAAATTAAGTTAACGGAATTATGTCGTCATAGCCTTTCATCCTGAAAAAGCCCAGACTCTCATTTCCTCTATCCACCATTGTGCGCCACTCACAATACAAAAACATTTTTTTTATTATGAATTTCGACAAAAAGTGCTTTGAATTTTTCCAATCTTCGCCTCTATTCAGAATAAAAAAACTTTTGTCTAAGGACTGAGTGGGTGTGGTGAAAAGAATTATGTGCTGGATAATGACCTTAATGTTCTTCTAGCATGTGAATGGCCTTCAGTAATGTGCGGAATCTTGCATGAGCTCAAAATATTTTAATGGAAGAGTCTGGCTATGTTCGCTTATTTTCAAAACAACTTCCCAGCGTCAAGCTGGTTTCAAAGTAGTTTTCGTGCTAAGTTATTTTATTTTGTTTGTATAATCAGGTCGAAAACGATATGTCTCAGTAGAAAGGGGATCACAAAAACTATGTGAGAGGTTTCTTATGAGGACTTATTCAGATTTTGAAGTTGGTCTGTTTTACCTAAAACCCCGTATTTCTTGTCTGAAAAATGTTTTTTGGTATCATCATAATGTACTCTATCATCGGCAATAACTTTTGTTTGCCCTGAATATCACTATGATATCACAAAGAATTGTCCCATTTGGTGCCGGCAAAGAATAGTGCCAACCCTTCTCTGCCTGTGGGTGTCGTAAGAGGCGACTAAGGGCATAAGAACCGGAGGATGGGCAGCAGCATCTTTCTGTGTATCTTACCATCTTACATGCTGCGGTCACCAAAAACAGCGGTCGCCAGCCGCACCGCTTACAAGCGTGGTGACTATGGTACATCCCCTCCTAAGTACCACGCATTTTTGCTGAAGTTCTGGAGGGAGTCCCTGTCCTTAGGTGGACGTATTATGGTATGATATGATGATGATCACAAAGAAATTGTCTATTTCAGATTTTCAGGATTTTCTGTGTGCATATTACGAGTATGGGTGAGTAAAACATAGACTTGCTTTTGGTGATTATATAAATCATTTTCCCGACAAGAAATTTAGGGGCTTTAGCTGAAACAGACTAGCCTGAAAATCTGAAAAAGGCCTCCTGAACACCAAGCTCCGGTCTAGTCGTACTCACATGGTTTTACTTGATTCTGTGATTCATCATCATCATATCGTGTGGGTTGCAAGGTCGATGACCGACCTCACAAACCCTGGTATCAGAGTTGTTGAGCCGCCAAAGGCCTCTGACATGGCTCATTAACGACTACATCCGTAGATAGTAGTCGGGACCAACGGCTTTACGTGCCTTCCGAAGCACGGAATCATCTAACTTTTCGGACAATCAGGTGATTCATCCTGCAATGTCCTAACCAAACTGGGGTGGTCGCACAAAGAGATTTTTTGTTTGACAGTGTCCCCACCGGGAATCGAACCCAGAACCTCCGGATCGAGAGCCGAGCGCTCTAACCACAACACCACGGAGATTAGATTGATTGTCCTCCATCTATTGAGATATCTTGTTTTTGGCCTGAATATTACGTGAAAACCAATAAAAAAAAATCTCGGCTGGCTCTAATAAGATGACTTAGTTTGTATTTTGTCCTGCTTATTGAAATACGATAATTTCCTATAACCTTTTACTCACAATTTAAGCTTTTATACAACAAAATGAGCCATCTAGTAGCTGATCATGGAAACAGTAAAATAATGAACAAGAGCTTAGCTCATACAATCTTTTTACAGTAGGTAGACTGTGTTGACAATAATGAATAATCATAAAAAGAAAAGATAGGGGTAATTTCTTCCGTTTTCTTCCGAAGTTCTTCTCATCCAATAAAATTCTTTATAATCTGTGCAATAATTAAACTCAACCCGTACTAATTACGTTACTCCGCGTTTGTTTCAAATCTCTGAATATATAACGGCCATTTGCTCCTTCTTACGACAATTAATTAGTATAATACAGCAATTCCAGCACAAATCTCTATGGAGTTTCCCAAATGAGTTATGTTACTTCTTAGTTATTATCCTTCTCATTATCAACGCAGTAAGAAACTTGCCCTTTTAACGTCTTTCAACTAAATTACAGTCGGCGGGTTTTATTGTACTCAGAGTCTTAAATGTTTAGACATATTTTTTTAGAATGAGAGTTTTGTCGACGCCAAAGATAATTTTAAATTGAGTGTTATGAATACAGTTTGGGCTAAATTTGGAACTTCTTCTTTTGGTATCAATAGCAAATGATTTTATAGTAACTCAGCCCAAAATGTGGCTACAGCAATAGCTCTTTGGTTGCCTTTAAAAAGGTCCTCCTTGGTGCAAGAAACTGAGGAGGTCATGGATTGCAAAATGCCGCATTCACAATGAGCCGGTTTAAAAAAAAGATAAACTAGTTTTAATTTTCTTGATAGATAGCGTTGTTGTAGGAAAATTTAACTGTCAACTTATTTTTTCTATCTGTTGTAAGTGTTGCCTAAGGAGGTTTATTTACTTCATCACGCTTCATCTATGACAGATTTATTTTAAGTTCTTTAGCAACTGTCTTCAGAGCCATCTATCGACACCTATGAATACTTAGTTGACGCTTAGCTGCGAAACCGGCGCATTGGAACTTACGCTGCAGCTTTAACTATTTGACACTTTTTGGGAAAATGTAATCCATGATACGCCAATTAACTTAACAATAACTTTACTGCCAAGCGAAGCACACAATTTTTCACCTCAATACAGCGAGGAAAACGCGTACTAATAGCTTCATTAGGTACCTAATGCCATAACTCGTCATCACGTTCTAATTTCAAAAACGCAAACGGCCGAAAATGACATTTGCACGCAGATTTTGACTCTTAAAAGTACCCTTTTCCACGCTAGTGAGAAAAAATTAGCTTGGAATGCAGATTTCGAATAATAAAGCAATGTTTTCCGAGCTAGTGGGGTGAAAATATAATTTGTATAATGGAAACAATGTTTATAAAATTTGTATTTTTCTCTAAATTTCGTGTGCAATAAAGAATATATTGTATTTCTACGTGAAAAATATAAAAGATTAGACATAGATATTGGCTAATATAATTTTCAAGTAGGCCTTATAAAGCATAAAGACCCTGTATGAAAAGTTCTATAATTTTAAGAAATAATATTTTCATGGGACCCTAGAGACGTCTAACTAAATTGGTTTCAAAAAGCTTTGTCTAGATTTAATTGAAATGTTAAGTCTTATTCTATCTTTCTTTAGTCGTTAGAATAATGACTTACTAAAACGAATTTTAGATTAAATTTAAACCTAATACTAAATTTAATCTTCAGAACAATGGTTTTAGTTATTCATTGCAATAATCTCTTTGAAACTTTAAGTAGAAACAAATTAAAACCCACAGTGGTTAAAAAAATATTAAAGTCAGTGCCAGTCGGGGTAGTAAAATATTTAAGTATGGCCTTTATCTACAGCGTGTAACGGTGTGATAATACTAAAGGGTGTGAATATGCCCATAAAACTGAACAACTTTTCCCAAGGAAGATAGGTCATAGAACCAAATAAATTTTTGACCTCCCATAGAAACTTCATCAGCCTGATTTTGTGTGAGAGATCTAATTTGGTATTTCGTATTTCGACCTATGTTCCTTGGGAAAAGTTGTTTTGTTTCATGAGCAGTTTCACAACCTTCAGTATCATCACACCTCACTTGCTGCCTCAAGTTAGCACATTATAAGGTAATTTTACACAGAGGTTCATGGAGTCCATTAAAATTGTCAACATCTTCATGATTATACTAGTCTTATTCTGTTTGTACAAGGTGGGCTACTTAACCTAGGGTATTTTATTACAAGTAGGTACAATTACAGACAATAAGTTGTATACATAAATCTTGAATATCATTTGACGAGGACAGGAGGAGCAACTGCCATCACGGAAGTCAGCTGTACAATCCAGAGATTCAAGCTTTGAACGATTTGTGAACAATCTGACTATACTTCGCCTTAACTTTACGTGACATTTTCTAGGTAGTGAATATATTAAAATAAAAAATTGAATTATGCCATATGTTTTAACGTCATGATCGGTTCAGAAGCACTTTCATATAGAAAATGAAGTTAGGTACTCTGTAACCAAAGTTTGTTTACTGTTAAACCGAAATAGTGAGTTGCAAACTATGTCAAGTAACAATTAAGCTTATCCTATACGAGTACTATTAAACGAGAAATATTTGTGTATATATATATGTTTGTAATCGGTTTCTCGAAAACGGCTCTAACGATTTGGATGAAATTTAGTATCCGGTAGTTTCCGGGGACGAAAAATCGATTTAGCTAGGTCTCATGTCTGGGATAATTAGTTTTCCCCGTGATTTTAAGCATTTAAAAAAAATACCACGTTTTAGAGAACCTACAGCGCCATCTGTTGGCGAGTAGCGTAGCTTGCTCGGTCGATGATATTTTAATGTTGAGGTAGCTATTATAGAGCGAAGCTCGGTCGACCAGGTACTTAGTATAATACTACTAAATACTTTTTATAAGTTTCTTATTTATTCGTATTGTAACCAGATGAACTAGTTTGACTAACCATTTTTATTTTCAGGAGAAATTTGGAAAGGAAAGAGAAAGAGGGAAGAAAAAGAGAAAGAGGGTAGGAGGCATGATATTATGTATCTGCTCGGTATTTTAAAGCAATAGGTGGATATCCAGTGGCAAGTGAAGCTCGAATTTCAAGATTGTAAAGACTTTCTAAGAATAAGGCAGGTAATCTTATACCATTAGAAGTCTGAAGTCTGGGTTTGATTTATTCGCGGCGCGGGTTCTCTTCGGATTGCACCTGTAGGTATTTGTCATTCAGGAGAGGTGCCTCTTTCTATCAAGAGTCGTTCGATGTTCCAGAGTATAAAGGTGTTTCCACACAGGCATCCAAACTTATATTATACACACAAAAGTATCTCTATCTGACTGGTTAATGATTGGTTTGAAGATAGTTTAGACCAATACCTATATAGACGTATATAATAAATCTATGGTTTGAATTAGGGAAAGGACATCAGCAATTTGTACTCTCTAAATGTAACTGAAGAATGAGTTGTTCTGCTTTAGTGAAGAATATGTTGACGCATGTGGGGGGGTGCAGCAGGCCCGCGCGCAGGGCGTACACCACCGCGATTACTTTTTTGCCCTAGTGCACAAAATTCGATTATTCATAACGCTATTTTGGATATTACTTTGTTCTGTGTTCAAGTTTTTTTATTGGTTCTAAAACAGTTTCCACAAATTAACAATCTTTACCGCTTGTAGCGAACAAGCCAAGCGAATAAAAAGCTTTAAAGCGCATGAAAGTTAAGATGTTGATTTTGTCATAAATACAAAGTACTAATAAAACATTAGTATTTACTTGGTACTAAATTCTAGTACCTATGAATCTAAAAGGCATATCCGTCAAAATCGTTGTTTCTTTATGGCTCGCAATAAAATAAGCTTTTATAAATAAATTAGAAATTTTATAAATAAAGTAGAGGGCAGAAGAGGAAGACCAAGACGCACTTATTTTGACCAGATAAAAGAGAGGGTAAACGTCGAGTCTTATCAGGATGTCAAATCATTGGCAGAGGACAGAGAGAAATGGAGATTGCTCCACCGACAAGAGCGCGGCTCTTAAATATGAGAAGAAGAAATAAATTCCAGTAAAATAAAATATAAAGAGCATGTGAGTGACCCCTAACCTTTCGTGAGATTTATTCCATAGGTGAATCTCTGGAGGAGCGCAGCAAGGTAACTCGGTTACGAATAAACAACTATTTTGTAAAAAGACACAGGATCTTTTCGGTTACCTACTGCTGGAATACAAGCAGACAAGGCAGTATAGGATGTGACAGGAATAGATAAGGGTTGAAACAAAAAGAAACATGGCTGTCGCACAAACGAGTTCTTGTTATTAAGTTTAGTGTAGCAACGATTTGGTTACAAATTCTATTTTACTGTCGTATTTGTTTCACAAGGAGCTTTTATTGTTTTCTTTAATGCAGGTGAAGCCCGTGATAAATTCAAAATTGTATTTTTTTTCCGAGTATAAATAAAATAATAGGTAAACGATATAGGCCCTAGGCTACCAGACTCATGGTTACTTACTATATCTGAGTTTAGGAAGAGCCTCAACTGCTAAACTAGATTCTAATGGTGACACCAAATCAAAGGTTATTTTGCGTTTTGAAAGCTGAGAGAACAGTGGCATGACTGTGTCCCTAAGGACGTCCGCTAAGTCTCGCGCTGGTGCCCGCGCGCATTTGAAGTAGTATGAAAAAGCCAGTCACGCGCCCGCGTGGGTACGCTGTTCATACTATTGCAGACGCGTGCGGGCGCTCGCGTGATTTTTAGAGGACGCCCGAAGATAAGAATTGAAGTATGTAAGCTATTATAAATATCAGTCGGCACACACTTTTATCAAATAAGACTGTAAAATACTTACTTTCAGAACGAAAAATCGACATTTCATCCTATTTTTATTTGGAAAATGATTGAAAAGACTATATCACCTTTAAAAATAAGTTACTTACGTCTCATGTCTAGAAATATGGTCTAACAAAGGATAAATTTACTAACACTATATGGATTAATGTTATCTGAAATAAAAGTTTAAATAAATAAATCATAATAAATACTAATAGTGGACTGATTCACATTATAGAAAAAATAATTAATGGAAGATTAACCCTATCTTCCCAATGCACTGACTGAGAATACCCAAAAGTAACAAAATAGAAGATTACCGAACAAGTGTAAAAAAAAAGGAAATTCCTTTCGAAGGTCCCGAGAGCAGCGGAGGATTATAGAATAAAATCTTGAGCGGAGCGAGGGATACGAGACCTGATAAGAATTTTTTTCACGTGTTAGGTATTTTCTTTTCACCATTGAAACTATTTTACAAAAAAAGTAAAAATGGCAGCACTTGTTTGTCTTAATATCTCAGTGAAAACATGAAGGTTTTATTCACTGGTTTTGATGAATCGTTTTATTCACTGTGTTTGAATGGCAATGGTGAAAAATATATAGGATAAGTTTTAATTAGTTCTTGATACCAAAAGATATGCATGTACTAGTGATTACAATCAACTTTTCCGAAGAGACATGGGCCTAAAAAGGAGACAACATTTTGGTTGTTTACTTACTATTGCTGGCGCAAGATTTGTATGGGATGAGCAAAAATAAATTTGTTATTTGTTGCATGTTTTTAACTAATGTAATCACGAGAACATGCATTGCATACCTTTTGCTATCAAGACCAAAAGTCACCCGTTATACATAATAGTCGGGAGGATATAAATGGTTAAAGAGGCTGCATGCAATGTTAGTATGTACAGTCAAGAGCACGTCAGACTTGACACATTGGACTTTGTACCGTTCTTATTGCAATAGACGTATGAGCTAGAGTTACGCTGCGAGTGTCAAGCTTGACCTGTAGTTAACTGTATGTAAGTGAAGTACAGAACAGAAAGTGAGTAATCACAGCATCGCTAACAGCAGATTTATAGTGTGGCGTCTATCCAGTTGGCTCCCAATTAATCTCTCCCAACGCCGCACATATATCAATAAGCCCAGTCGACTGGGAGGGGGAACGCTAACAGATTATAATAAACATTATGGTCTAAGAGGAGAGATTTTAATTAAACTCTTCTAGCTTTAGTTTTAGCTTTGACTGACTTATTATATTACTATGATTATTCACTATAATACATCCTTTGAAAATGATTGGTAAGTTATACGGTTCAAAAGACGTTGAACAGACAGATATACAATGAACGCTTGGCGGCAGGGTCCTGTTTGTACCATTAGAACCTAAAAATAAAATGACGGTATAAAGAATTTTAAAATGTCTAAGCAAAATTATTTACATTTACACAAGTAGATTTGTGCGTTGCGAGATCGTAATCGATCGATCGATCGTGCGTTGAGAGAAGTATTCGTTCCTAGCGTAAAAACTTTGCTGTAGCCATTTCCCCCTTATATGAATCCTAAATTAAAGTCCGTGACTGTACTTAGAAGGATAAAAAAGAAAATCTAATTTGAAAACTAAAAGACGCCATTATTATTTTGAATTTTTCTCTATAATATTCAATAAAATAGATTTGGAATTTATTGAGTCGCATTTATACAGACTCATTGTGAATATTTCATTACAAAGGAACTTGATTGTCCAATTTATCATTGTGTTGACTGTACAAAAGTAAATTTTTAATGAATCAATCAATCCTTTATTTGAAGTTGTTAATTAATTTACTATTGATCGGGTACGCACAGCAGCAAGTAAATGGTAAAAAACCAGTATAAGCCGAATGGCTGAAACAGCGCAGCAGCAACATTTATTTGCCACACTTGTTATAGAAATAAAAACTTACTTTCTAATAACAGAACTCAATTATTTCTTTTGTATTTAGTAGCATTTGCCTATACATCAGTTTGTCAACATGTGTGGCGAGGACTCAGACTCAGTTAAAACTGACAACAGGTTTTCAGTCTGAGCCTCTCTCCAAATTTCATTTGACAGCCAAGAACAGGTCCAGCCTGACACCAGAGACCTGCTTATTAAGGAATAATTACAGATTTACATGTGTCTGGTTGCGAACATTGGGTTAAAATATCCTAAAGATTTTTAAGGCAAGTTTTTAAAAAGTATAGCTGATTAACGTGTTGTCACTAAGAACAATGTAAAGGCTTAGGTAAGAGATCCTTCTCTACTCCGTGGGTAAGAGCGTTTTAAGGCATCATTTGTACGTACTTTCTAGGGTTTAAAAACCATTTAGGTAACATGAACAGCTTTGATACGTATTTGAATTTAAGAGGTAAATTGCAAGTACGGTAAATGTAAATTGCAATATCGTAGAGACAGACAAGGATAAATGCGACTACAGGAATTCTAGATTTGAATTAGATTAGGTACTGTTAGCAAGGCTTTGATTAGAAGTTGGCTCCTTGAATCACCATGTTGTTCAGATGTTCAACGTGCTTTTCGGAGCACAGAAACCGCGCTATATATTTGTTATACAACTAGACCTGTCTATTCAGTTAGTAGTCGGAACCGACGTTGTATTACCTTTTTTTTTGTTATAAAAAAAAAAAATTATTTTACTGACAAGCCATAATAGAAAGTCTGTGAAAAACCAACTTTTTATCGCACCTTTTTAACCATAGATAATATATTCGACTATTTCAGCTCGTTTATCTAAAAAGGGTAATTTCGTTAATTGCTTCGATAGCCTGCAACTCTTTACGAGCGTTTGCTCGCGATAACGTCTCTAATTGACGAATAAAAAAGGATTTGAGTTAATCCTTGTTTAATAAAAATGTTAATCATGAGATTTTCCGTCCCAGTATGCAAATGTTATGGCACCCTAGTCGTTCTACCCGGATCTATCTGGTTACGATCAGCTTGCTTACCTGTGATAAGATACATCTAACTACCTAGATTGCAGAGGTATTTATTTAAGATAGAATTCTAGATTATTCAGTCTGGGCGTTGTTTATTTAAGAATAGTTTTTTGCAATTTCATAGTTTTGATCCAGAAAAAAATGTACGTACTTAAAATAGATGCGATAAAAGTAGACGTGTCACTTAAGGTTAGTGGCCACCTATGTTTATATTTTATGTATGTCGTACTCTGACAGGAATAAGACAGTAAAGCGCGTTGCTCATCCTGAAAACTAGAGATGTTATGTCTTAAGCCGATGTCTACAATGAGGCCTTCCTTTGTATGCCGTAAAAGGCGACTGGCATATAAAAGAACCATTGCCGAAACTCTACCACATCCTCTTTTAATAGTTGTTGTAGAAAGTGACAATGGAAAGGGTATTTTCATAAATGATAGGCTTGTGTCTAATAACCCAGAATGTAAGTATTTTAATTCCATAATTATTCAAAAAATGCCTTATTTAATCCTTACATGGTCAGTTGGACGGCAAACCCTTCATTTTTATTCATCACTCAATTCTCTTTTCAGACCAAAGGCACCCAAAGGTTTAGACGTCCTTTAATTTTCCCTGCGCAGCATTAACTGGGCTGTGCAAATATTTTTTCTACCTCAAAAAGCCGGCCTCATAAATCGTGAGTGCGGTTTGCAATATTTTTCGGGTCTAATTAGAAAAGTTGCGGATCCAAAGGTGGGTCTAAAATATCCGAGACTACCCAGTCTATAGAAACAAAAATTAAAAATTTGTAACCGACACAATTGCCTTCACACCTAGTAAACTCTACGCTATGGCGCCACATTGTTTGTGAAGCGATGTAGTTTAGCTGACGTCATTAAGATATTTTAATTTCCAACAATGAATAAATGATTTTGACTTTGACTTTGCTTAGTAGTGTATAATCCACAGGCAATTCGTATAATTCGTCGTTTACAAACGGCCGTCATATTGTATACGTTCGGCTAATTATAAAACGGCATAGGCAAATTGTAAGCGGGGTTAGATAAGTACTGGTGCATTTTAGGTTAGTTAGTTACCTAACCGATCGCAAATGGGATTGGTTAGATTGGGTTAGGTTATCTTACGACCACAGCCAGAAACGAATTCCGCGTTGTTATGCAAAATGCCGAGGCAATATTTAAAATAACGAATTTAAAAATTTCTCGGCAATTTGCAAAATGCCAAAGCAGTATGTGAAGCGGCGAATCATGTTATTACAATTCGCCTGCAACATATAGAAAAAATGCTCGCCACAAGCCACCCGTAGTCGGGAAGACTATCGTTTTAATCAATACTTTATATTCATTTTAGCATTTTTGGAGATAATAAGCTCTCTAGTAGATATTAGCAATGCCGTTTAAAGTAGGCAACTGTCTATAGGAAATCCAGTTTAGTTAAGTGATTTGGTTTTATAAAATTATCTACCTACTTATATTCTTTTGAAATAAGGTGCGCGTTGCCGAGCGGTGTTCATAGAAAATTTTGCGACACGAGAGAAGGAAGAAGATCATTTGTTTACAAAATCCTCAGTTTTTTCGTGTATATACTTTAAATAACTTATTTTACAGGCTAAATGTAACAAATATTGTTCTTTGTTTTTTGGGAATTCGCAAAAATATAGTAGGTCTAGGTTTGGTATTGGAACTGAATTTTGTCAATCTAAAACAGAGTAGTTGTGTTCTGATTCCGAAATAAACCCTTCAACAGTGTTAGAAGAATTTAGAAAATTTTATACTTATAACAATCTTCTTTTGGTTGGGGGTTAATAACCGGGTATAAGGATAAAATATCCGGGCAGACCGGTCATTAGGGAGAATTCTTGGGGATTATAAAAAGGGATGACGGGTACAGACACGTAATTTTTAAAGTGTGGTTGTACGATCTGCTTACGTTACTTATAGTGATGTAGCTAAAATAAATAAATTTACAAAATTTATCGATTACAATCAAATAACATGGAATCAAAATCAACTAACAATAAAATATATCTATCTCTTGTAGTGTAGTTTCCCAAAATTAAAAAAATCCTGAGGTAGATTATTGTTTATTTTCAATCATGTTTACTTAAAAACATTGTTATGGTACTTTAACTTGCCTTTTTAAATAACAACATTGTGCAAATGTAGCGATAAAAGCAACAGCTGAGGGTAGAAAAGTAAATAAATACGTTTCTGAAATAGTAGAGAACCTAAAATGTTAAACAAAATCAGCTTTGTCTGGCGCTCACGTCTTTTCCGTAGTCTGGCGCAATAAGCACAAGTTTATATTTACCTCTCGTTTGAAGTACTAAAACACAAGTTGGTAAAGTACTCAAAGAAGCTCAGACTTTAAAACAACGTAAAACGTTAAGAATATCGATATTGGGAGGTAAGTTTTGCGCAGCCCTACTCCCCTGAGAAAAGAAATTTGTTTTAGCAATTCATGGACCACAAGGAGGATTATTGTAAATAAGTATTACGCCGACATTCGAATTAATTTACGCCGCTTTTTGCACAAAAAGTTAGGTAGTTAGCTAACTTTTCTTGGCTTCTCTTGAAACCGCTGGTGAGTTATCGTTTCCCCACAGATTTATTCGTATCAATGCAATGTTTACTCAAAATCTGCCAGTTCAAATAAACCCAAGTTTCAAGCGAGGGTGCGAGTTTTAAAAGGTGTATTTGACTTCACTAATAAGTATGCGGGTTTTATTCAAACAGAAACTCATAAATTTTGGGTCAAATTTTTACAAATTTTTACAAATTCAAAGGTTTTTGCTGAGGTTGTCCAAATGTGAAACTTTCATTCGGACTATTCGAGTGTGAAATTCCGTTTTAATTACATCAGCAGAATAAGTAATTCGGGTCTAAATTCAGTGAGCGGGTTGTATCGCCGCAAAAGCTATCTCGTTAATTGACTGGTGGAATAATTTAAATAAATTGCGGCCGATAGCTATATTTCAACGGGATATTATAAATCAAAGGATTAGCAGCGGAACTGGGGTATGGATACTGGCAATGAAGATAATACATGTTTTATTCTGCATACGTTATGGGGCGATAACGACAATATAATCGAGGGAGATGGAAGGGGATCGTCCAGCGCGGCGGGGGGCGGGCAAAAACTCCTAAGTGCGAGTTAAATACCCTTTGTGTTGTATGCTCTCCTGGTACCATTCATCAGGGTCCTCTCATTATTCAGTCGAAATTCGATTATTTTCCCATTTCACAAAATATCCATATCGTCCCCAGCTTTCATTCTAATTGAAAATGGAACATTCTGGCCGTCACAGTCATGATCACGCTTAATTTATTTACGCTCCAGTTTTGGAGGACGTATATTTTACAACAAAGGTATCTTTATTTAGGTAACAAACAATCCTTATTTTTTCGGCATTTACAAAACTTTAGAGTTCTGACCACCGAATTATGTAAGTATACCATATATCAATGACCATCTACGAAGGAAACATAAAAAAAATCTATCCCCAATGTAACTCAGCAGGAATCCTGCTATTATGTCTTCGTTGACCAAAACTGAGACCCGAAAGGTGCAATTTTTAGGATTATTTCGTCATATTTTGGTACGTACATAAACGAATTAAGTACTAACCGTTACTTATTTTTAAATAACAGTATCTTAAATATTCTGAAAAATGTACTGTAATTCTGTAGTTTGTATCTCACACAAAAAAATATTTCCTTATTTAGTGTAGTTGTAGAGAAGAGTATGTTTTTCAAATTTTCGATAAGCTTCATTTACGCCACGTAACTAAGCTTTACTTTTCTTTGATATTATCTCGATTGATATGAGAATAACCTTCGAGACCTACGAACTCATAATGTCCGCCATATATTTACTGCCTTAATACAGTGGACGGATCAAAGGCAACATACGGAACCTCAAGCTTAGTATAAACCAATTATGAGAGAAATATTAGGGATCAGCGAAAAGGTCTTTGATCAAAAGCTTTTTGGGCTTCTTTCCGGAGGCGAGTGAGAAGAATTGAAGCCAGATAAATTTGAGCTTATGATGTAATTTGTCACTTTTGGTCAGTTTGAAGGATTTCTGGCTTGAGGTTATGTTATTGATGTATTTTCTAAATGTGAGCGTTTAGGTGTTTCTACATAGAAGCATTTAAAAGTAGAAATAATTGGTAAGACGTAAAAGTAAAAAAAAAAATAAAAAAAAAATAAAAATTAACACGCGTGAGAGCTATTATAAGCGAAGGAAAGAGCGTGGGTGTCATGAAATTAATACCTTTGTAAGAGAATAATATACAGGGTTATTTTTGGACCGCTGGCCAAATTTTAGTATATACTGAACAACTTTGTTAAAGGAACATGGGACAAAAAATGAGAAAAAATAAATATCCTCCCATACAAAACCATACAAATCTTGTGCAGACAATAGTGGGATAACTATTTTTTTTTCTCTTTTTTCGACCCATGTTCCATTGAGGAAGTTGTTCAGATTCGTGTTCTGAGTAACATACTAAAATTTGGCCAGGGGTTAAAAAAATAACCCTCTAATAAGGTCTGTCGCAAAGACATATATGATTTTTATTAATAAGTAAGTAAGAAACCAATTCAATGTTTATGAAACAACTCATACACAACTATTTGTTTATACGAGGAAAGTATGTCCCTTAGAAAAACGTGATAATTAGTTTCTATGTTATGGTATCATTGAATAAGCTTGTTTTTGGAAACCTGCCTCAGCATATCTAGAATACATACATACATACATACTCGTAACATCACGCCTCTTTCCCGTCGGGGTAGGCAGAGACCACAGTCCTCCACCTGCTACGATCTTGACATACTTCCCTTGCTTCCTGTACTTTCATCAATCCTTTCATACATGCTCGTCGGTTAAGGGTACTTTTAACCTGGCCTTTATTCAGAACGTCCTGAATGTAGTCCTCGTACGTTCGCCTAGGCCTTCCCCTTCCAACGTTTCCATTCACTCTCGATTTTGGTCACTACGTCTTCTTTTACGCCACACCGTTCTCTTATCACACTATTTCTAATCCTATCACTCAATTTAACACCAATCATAGTCCTTTGCGCTCTCATTTCCACTGCATTGATTCTACTTTCATGCTTCTTCTGCCATACCCAGCTTTCACTGCCATACATCAGTGAATAAAAGCGAAAATATATGAAACAAGCTTACCACATGTAAGAAAATAGTTAATAAATTACAGGAATTGGTGCTACTAATACCCCAGGAATGGGAAATAAGCCGGTCATAACGGTCCGACTGCCGCCAAGTAATCATTTTTGGTCCCCGTGCACAGACGGTAATCATTTTTGGACGTCCACTTCCGTCTGCGGACGTATGGTGGCTTTGCTTTATTAAAAGGATTGGTGAGCAGAAAATATGGAGAGGTTAATGTGAGTAAGTTGTGAGCTAAGCAAAATTAAGTTCGGGTGGAAAATTCGCAGCGTTAGTAAAATTTTAACAGAAATAATTCACATTTGCGTAAATAAGTGACGTTATCTAAGATTTCAAGTTTACAAGAATCACAAAGTAATCCATATATTTTAGCGTTTACTCAAAGGGTGAAAAACGGGACCCTATTTATATGCGTCGGTTGTATGTCTCGCTGTGTGCTAATAAGTAGACAGTTGAAATTTTCACAGATTTTGTATTTCTGAGGGCTTCCCTACAAAATTTTTTTTTGGAGATTTTAGCTCGATTTTTGTTTTAGTTTTATCGTAAAAACGGGAACAAGCGTGAAAATTGATATGATTATATGCATAAGCAATAGAATAACAACAAATAATAAAAACTGATCAAGTGCGTGTCGGACTCGCACGCATTAAATACTCGTACACTTCTGCGTAACTGCGCGTCCCTAAATAAGACGGTATTTTACTTTAGTGGTACGGAATCCACGGTGCGCGAGTCCGACTCGCACTTGGCCGGTTTTTACTTTCGCAGAATGCCTCATATACTTGTTTCGGCTTTGTATAAAGAAAGCACAAACAAATATTATATAGGAAAAAATTGAGGAATAAAAAAAAGTCAATAAATTCATACTTTCCTGTAACAAAAGATTTCCCATGTAAAATAAAACATATCATCGTTCAAAATGTCTCCGTCAGCAACAAATCCTGTCTGGAAGTTTCGCAAAGCCCCGGAAATAGACGGGACGACGGGTGACCACTTCCGTAGGGCCATTCTGTGACAACCAAGCAAAACAAACCCTTAGAATGACCCACGAGGAAATTAATACGTAAATCATATGAATGGATGAACGGTATTCTGCAATTAGGTAAATAAGATTTATTTAGTAAGAAGATTGCCAGAGAACATCGTTGGGAAGGGAGATCGGACGAAGACTAATGATGTACAAATCCAAGCATTCAGTTGGCAGTTACTTACCTACTATCTATAAGAGTTGGATGGACCGTTCTAAATGAGGTTTTGTGATGTTTTTAGGATTACTTTATCTTTATTTGGTAAGTGGTTGACAGGTAGTAGTAACAATATTGCTTGCTTCGCCCATTTGCTAGTTTAAAAAAAAAGGCCCATAAAAAGACGTATTTTTGATAAGCATAGGTGTTCGTTTTCTGTTGGGGTGTTATTTGTCTATTTGTAAGTTGTTTATCAGACTCTTATAACCAAAGTACATCTGCCTTGTTTAAATTCAAACTTGTGTGATAATAGTCTAGGCAACGAAGCGGATCGGTTGTATGAAGACCCCACATTAAATCCTCAGTCGATGAAACTTTGCTGAGGTATTACACTATATGTAATCCTGTAATTTGTCCTGTAATCCTGTAGTCCTGTAATTTATTAACTATTTACCTTCTATGAAAAAAAAAAAATAATAATTGCTTTTAATTTTTCCATACAAAAATTACAAAAAATGTATGTTTTTTTTTTTGATAATAATTTTTTTGGATATTTTGAATTTACATTTAATTCATGATACTTTATCATCCTGTCAAATAAAATCTGCCTGAGAGAATTATGTTGGGGTCAACTGCTTCGTTGCCATATATTATAACCATATAATAACATCCCATGAAAAGTCCACTTGCAGGGCAGGGAACAACTAATTCACATTCAGCCAGTTGCTGAGACCTTCATAAAAGTTAATATCTTAAAAGTCACTTTTATTGTCAAAAAAAACGGAAAGTATCAGAAAAATATTCAAAGGAGAGCTGAAGGCATATAGACTGGTCGTATCTTCCCAAATAAATGCTGAAATTGCAATAATTGCGGTAAAGCTGCACTTTTGGTATGTTGTGTGGGTCTACCTAGATAGTATTTATCCAGATTTGCAGCAGTCTCAAATGCACGGGCGCTGAGTTATTGCTGAAAAACCGTCAATTTTTTTCACTTTTTACTTTCGAGCGGAGCGAGAAAGGTATTGTACTCGTATTCGTGAAAAAAAAAGTTTTTCCAATTTTCTCAAAAATGTGTTCTATTTCACTTATACATCATAAAAAACAAGTCTCCCAAAAATGTCCGTCCGTCGGTCGGTCTGTCCGTCACGCTTTGGCCTAGCGGCTAAACGAATGGTCCGATTGACACCATATTTTGAATTTTGGAGTTTTATGCAAATCCATCGAAGGGTTCTAAGTGGTTTCTTGCTGGCTCCCATTTTGAGGGTAGCTGTCATGCAACGAAAATGAAAATTGAAATTTTCTCAAAGCTCATAGAATCTTGATGAAACTTTGCATGACCAAGCATCTCCATGTAAGATATCTTGCGCCAGTATCAATTGATCTGTGTAATTTCATGGAACGGGTGTTCCTGTACCACCAAATCGTAAACTTGTGATTGAGCCAAAATTGGTTCCATTGAGTTTACTAAAATTTTCTATAATATTAATCCTGGATTGGTTTTCTACCTGACTGGATATTCTTTATAATTTTTTGAATAAAATTTAGTACACAGGGTGTACCAAAAACAGAAAAGGCTAGCTCAGTAGACTAAACTGAACAATTATCCATAAGGAACATGTGTTGGGAAATAAACAAAATCTCCATGCAAGTATCCTACGGTATTATCCATTGATCTGTGAAAATTTATATAAAGGGTGTTCCAGTACTACCAAAAGTTAAACATGTGATTTACTCGAAATCGTTTGAGGTTGTTTGTTTTAATGTTTGACAATTTGAATTCTGAATTGATCTGTATATTTCATTACACATTTTTTGGACAAACGTAAATAAAAATGTGTATTTCCATACTATGTGTATGAAATTACAAATTTAAGTTTGCGGTTGATAGTTTTTCCTTGAGTATTGCGAGAAAGTAAGTGCAGTGCTGCTGTACCATTTATTTTAGTTTTGTGCAGAAAAAACGACATAGGAAGGCTCTTTACGAAAAAGGTCACTAGCACTTTTTAAAGTGTACAAAATTCCTGACAGTTTGAGCCCTGATCCAATTTTCTAGATCTAATAGTACAACTAAGTTACATTCAGCCAGTTGCAGAGACCTTCATAAAAGTTAACAACTTAAAAGTCACTTTTATTGACAAAAAAACGGAAAGTATCAGAAAAATATTCAAAGGAGAGCTGAAGGCATACAGAATTATGGAATTTGCAACCTTTCTCGTTCTGGTCAACCTTACTATATTTATATTTGTCAAACCATCTTGCAGATGGTTTTTGGAGACTCTCTTCTTTACCAGCTCTTCCAACACTTCAATTTGAACACTGATCTCAAATATACTGAAATCAGAACAACAAAATGTAAGGGTTGTTTTGTTAAATCTCTCTTAAGTCTGTGATTGCATTCTAGATGAATAATTTGTATTTCTTATTTATAAATATGACTCTAAATTTGAAGTGAGTAGACCCCTATAACCCTATATTTTCCGCAGCTCAACTACTTCGCGATAGAAATATGAAAATATTCAGCCAAAATTTTACTACAATTTCCCAAGAAAATATAACAATAACCCTTCGTTCCAACTTCGAAATTTTAAATATTAAAGCAAAACTTAAACAGCCAAGTTGCACGAAACTGAACGCCGCAAATTTTCATTATTTTATTAATAGCGAACAAAACTCTTAATCATTAGTTAATAGCGTCTGCAGTCGACTTTACTATAATGAATGAATGGAGGGTAGGGCAGTTTTATCGTACGATAGTTTTCATAAAATCTGAACTTCTACGTTCTTACGAGATCTGTCTGATAAGGTTATGTTTCCTTACCGATATCTTCGTTAATTGTGGAGGGAGGTGCCAATCTTGATTATATTAACGATTGTGGTCAGTTGGCTACAATGATTTTAAATGAGTTTTTTATTATTTGATAGATCGTAGTGCAAGATAATTACTTTTTCTTCTTTTATCTGATTGGCACCTTGTAATTATGGCTTGTATTATGGCTCTATTAGGGTAGAAAAAGCATCATGATAGGTAGTGGTATGATGGATATCCAAAGTTGTGAATATAGTAAATTCCAAGTTGTTATATTGGAATTAAAGAAATCTATTTTCCACCTCGTGTGGTGCCGGCGAAGAATAGTACCATCCAACTCTGCCCGTGGGTGTCGTAAGAGGCAACTAAGGGATTATAAACCGGAGGATGCGCAGCAGCGTCCTTCTGTGTATCGTACCATCTTATATACTGCGGTCATCAACAACCGCGGTCCATGGTGCCAGCCGCAACGCTAACAAGCGTGGTGACTATGACACCTACTTCTCTGTTACATTGTTCCAGCAAAATCTGGCATTCTGAAGGGAGCTCCCGTCCTGCAGTGGACGTTTTTTATGGGATGTTATGTTATGATGATGAGTCACCTGACCAAATCAGCAATCAGAATCAGGTAATGAGTAGACCTCGAGATCTTATTTCGTATTGACCCGCCTCTATTGTGCTCGGGCTGATTGGAAGCATTTGATGCAAGAGTTTGCGTTTACTTACTCGTGAATGAACCTCTTTAACAAGCTGATTAATGTTTGGAAGAAAGTTTAAAACTTGGAATGGAGTAAGTAGATGAAAAAAGTTTGAATTTACAATTCACTTACTATAGAAATAGCTTGACTATGGGTACCCACTTCTAGGCAGTTCTTGTCTTTACAAGTTATATACAAAAATCTTCAAACAAGAATAGTCAAGCTTTTGTACTAACTGGACCAATGCCAGCTAACGTACCTTTTTGGGTTTTAGAGTGGCGACCACGTACCGGAAGACGAAGCGTTGGCAGGCCCCCCACAAGGTGGACCGACGATCTGGTCAAGGTCGCGGGAAGCCGCTGGATGCGAGCAGCGCAGGACCGGTCGTCATGGAGATCTTTAGGGGAGGCCTATGTGCAGCAGTAGACGTCTTTCGGCTGATATGATGATGTACCTTTTTGTGGAACTCATATATTTTTTTGCGAATGTTCAACTGTCTTAGAACACAGTTATTAAATTTAGCCTAAATCAAGTTAGATCGATTCTTATGCAGTCAGGACCAATTCATCATTAAAATATTTTAATTAAAACAAACTTAACTGAACCGATATTTTTCTGATAAATGACTTTACATTTTGATAATACTGGGAAACCCCTTATATGAATCAGAATAATAGTACTATCATACTCGTACGAGTACAGAGCGGACACTCTGACGGGTGGTAAGCCGCCCCCAAGGAGGTTTTAACCCACGCTACGAGCGAAGCGTAGTAAAACCTCCTTGGCCGCCCCCCTTACAATCTAGTCCGCATCCCCGCGCGCACGCCCCGTCTCGTGGTGCTTCTAAGGGCCATCACACATAGCTCCGGCACGGCGCCGTGCCGTGCCGGAGATTTCCACGGCGCGCGCCGTGAGTTTTTACGGCACGGCGCCGTGCCGTGTTCCGGTGCGGCGCCGGACTCCGGCACGGCGCCGTGCCGTAAAAACTCACGGCGCGTGCCGTGGAAATCTACGGCACGGCGCCGTGCCGTACTCCGGTGCGGCGCCGTGCCGTAAAAGTACAATGTTGTCAACTATGCGAAAATAATAAACAGAAATTGAGCCATAAAAGAGCAGAATCAGTGAACGGAAATCATTATTCGGCCAAAATTAAATACGATATATAATTTGTTTTTCATTGGTTTACCCACATTGTTAAGTTATACAATAATTTTAAAGTATTTATAAACATTCAAATTTTAAATGAGGTAATTTTTTTTTATAAGTGAAAACTTCTTTAGCGGCGCTTAGAAAACTTTATAGAGGGAAAAAATGATAGATTCGCATCAGATGGCGCGTCAGAACTCAGATCAAGCATAGAAATGGATTTGCAACTAATCATACCAAGTTAGAGCAGGCTCATATATACGAAAGTTCTAAAGTGTGATAAAGACCAAAACATCTTTTTTGTCTTTGTCGCGTCTGATCTCAGATGAAGTATAGAAATGGATTTGCAACTAATCATACCAAGTTAGAGCAGGCTCAACATATACAAAAGTTCTAGTGTGATGAAGACCAAAACAACTTTTTTGTCTTTGTCATAGTCTCGGCTTTTTTAGTTGTGCACAAGCTGTCAAACTAAAAATCACTATAACTCGAAAACTACTGACCCTAGACTACTCGTGTGCTGAGACAAATGATAGATCTCGATGAGATATACATTAGGCTCAACATATACAAAAGTTCTAGTGTGATGAAGACCAAAACAACTTTTTTGTCTTTGTCATAGTCTCGGCTTTTTTAGTTGTGCACAAGCTGTCAAACTAAAAATCACTATAACTCGAAAACTACTGACCCTAGACTACTCGTGTGCTGAGACCAATGATAGATCTCGATGAGATATACATTTCGGATGACAGCTGTCAAACTAAAAATCACTATAACTCGAAAACTACTGACCCTAGACTACTCATGTGCTGAGATAAATGATAGGTCTCGATGAGATCTACATTTCGGATGACAGCTGTCAAACTAAAAATCGCTATAACTCGTAAACTACTGACCCTAGACTACTCGTGTGCTGAGACAAATGATAGGTCTCAATGAGATCTACATTTCAGATGATAGCTGTCAGACTTAAAATCGCTATAACTCGAAAACTACTGACCCTAGACTACGCGTGTCCTGACACAAATGATAGGTCTCTATGAGATCTACATTTCGGATGGCTGCTGTCACACTAAAAAAAAATTGTTTTTACTTCTGCTGGCACTCCCGGAGTGCAACCCGTCCTTTTTTTAAAATGATAAGTTCCATTTCTTTTTAGGGTTCCGTACCTCAAAAAGAAAAAATGAAAACTTATAGGGATACTTAGCTGTCTATCTATCTGGCAATGCAATGTCTGCCATTTTCTAGGGTCAGTAGTTTTCGAGTTATAGCGATTTTTAGTTTGACAGCTCTCATCCGAAATGTAGACCTCATCGAGACCTATCATTTGTCTCAGCACACGAGTAGTCTAGGGTCAGTAGTTTTCGAGTTATAACGATTTTTAGTTTGGCAGCTGTCATCCGAAATGTAGATCTCTTCGAGACCTATCATTTGTCTCAGCACACGCGTAGTCTAGGGTCAGTAGTTTACGAGTTATAGCGATTTTTTGTTTGACAGCTGTCATCCGAAATGTAGATCTCATCGAGACCTATCATTTGTCTCAGCACACGAGTAGTCTAGGGTCAGTAGTTTTCGAGTTATAGCGATTTTTAGTTTGACAGCTGTCATCCGAAATATAGATCTCATCGAGACCTATCATTTGTCTTAGCACACGAGTAGTCTAGGGTCAGTAGTTTACGAGTTATAGCGATTTTTAGTTTGACAGCTTGTGCACAACTAAAAAAGCCGAGACTATGACAAAGACAAAAAAGATGTTTTGGTCTTTCATCATCATCATCAAATCAGCCGAAAGACGTCCACTGCTGGACATAGGCCTCCCCTAAAGAACTCCATGACGACCGGTCCTGCGCTGCTCGCATCCAGCGGCTTCCCGCGGTCTTTATCACACTAGAACTTTTGTATATATTGAGCCTGCTCTAACTTGGTATGATTAGTTGCAAATCCATTTCTATACTTCATCTGAGATCTGACGCGCCATCTGATGCGACATCTGATGCGAATCTATCATTTTTCCCCATATGAAATTTTCTAAGCGCCGCTAAAGAAGTTGAAATAATTCAATTCCAATAAAATTTTTATTCAGTTCTGATTTAGTTCCAATTTTGTTCCATTTCAATTCCAACACTGTTCCAATTAAATTTTCAATCATTTACATTTAATTCCGATCCAATTTAATTCTACTTCAATTGCAATTAGATTATATCCTATTCCAATTCAATCTCAATATAATTGTCATTTAATTTCCATTTCATTCCGATTCAATACAAGTTAGAAATTATTTCAGTTAAATTTATACTAGGTAAACTTGCAGCTGCAATTCATTCTATTCTAACATTCAGTCATTTTTATATATGTAAATCGTCAAAATAATCAGAGACCAAATCCTGCTAAAATCGCAGAAACTAGCATATGACCGGAGTACGGCACGGCGCCGTGCCGTAGATTTCCACGGCGCGCGCCGTGAGTTTTTACGGCACGGCGCCGTGCCGGAGTCCGGCGCCGCACCGGAGCACGGCACGGCGCCGTGCCGGAGATTTCCACGGCGCGCGCCGTGAGTTTTTACGGCACGGCGCCGTGCCGGAGTCCGGCGCCGCACCGGAGCACGGCACGGCGCCGTGCCGGAGCTATGTGTGATCGCCCTAAGGGTCTTTTGTACTGAATATGCGAGTCTACGCGACCTTCCAATTTCAAATTTGAAACTTGCGCTCGTTGTAGTAGTGTCCGGAGTATGACCTGACACTACAACGAAGTATTACCTACATTGTATCGAGATTTTAGGCAGCGCAAAGTTATAAAACTCAAAATCGTTTGATTAGAATTTATAATTTTTGAGAAAATTTGAAAATCTTTTTTTTTCTATTAAGGTTGAAAGGTTTCTCGCTCCGCTATAAAGTGAGTAACCTGAAATAGTTATTTGTTACCTACATTGTATCGAGATTTTAGGCAGCGCAAAGTTATAAAACTCAAAATCGTTTGATTAGAATTTATATTTTTTGAGAAAATTTGAAAAACTTTTTTTTTCTATTAAGGTTGAAAGGTTTCTCGCTCCGCTATAAAGTGAGTAACCTGAAATAGTTTATTTGTTATGCAAGGCAGCAAAAGGTTTATTTGGCGCGAGTGCCTCGTATTGAAACCTGAGCAAGCGAAGGATTCTAGGATTGAACCACGAGAGAAGCGAGTGGTTCAAAAGAAGAATCCTGAGCGTGGCGAAGGTTTCAAGGCACGAGACGCAAAATAACTTTGCTGCCGAGCGAAACACAAAATTTTCACCTCATTAAAGCGAGGAAATGTTAACATAATGAAAGAAAAGCAATTCAAATATAAGAAATAATTACTCATACGTTTTAACGTAAGGGCATAATACCTACATAATGGTACTGACTGCAACAAGCAAGTGGAAGAAGTGGAAACATAACCAGTATAACCTGAACCAGCGCTTAGCTACAAACCTCCGCAACCAGAGACCAGCTCAAGGTCAAAGAGTTTTCACGGACGAGTGGCCATGTATAGGAATACTAGACATTAAAAAGGAAATCACTATAATTAAATTAATATTATTTTTGGGACTGTTGTGCTCATGTTCGTGACTCTACCTATAAACTACTTGATAAATTTGCAGAACACTTTTTTATTTTATTTATTTGGAAAAGTTAACAGTTATGTACACAAGCGTAACTAAATGGTATTTAACAACAAATGTTAGGTTCATACATAACCAACGACACTTTTCACTGTTCATTTTCATTGGATTTCAATGTGGAGACAGAGGACAGGCAGTGGCAGGCAAATCTATTTTGTATTGCGTTGATTTGAAGTCAAAGGGCGAGTCCATTAATCTGGACAAGAGAACAAAAAAAAAGGTGATCGAATTTTAAATTTACTTTTCCTTATCAGCCAGTACCTTACCCACCAGGCATTCACTATTAATAATACTATTTGTTTCTTTCCTATAGCTGCATCCCTCTTTCTCATCTTGAAAACGATAGTGCGTGGCTGGTTTTACAAGCGGCCAGTGCTGCAAAATAATAAGTACATCGCGTTCGAATTTTAAAAACCTTTTGCCCGCTAGGGGCCAAAAATCGCTTTTGGCCGCAGAATTTAACCGACAAAACAAATGTTTCCGAGCTTTGGAGGTGAAAATAAAATTCTTCATTTACAATTTCTAGTTGTAGTAATTTGTCTGTGGTGATTTATTATTCTTGTATAAAAGCAGTGTCATTGTCTTTTGTTAAATTCTGAAAATGTCTTTGTCTCAGGTGAAAATGGGGACCGGATTCGTTTTGAAAAAAGGTCCCAGGAATAGTAAAGGAAATGCTTAGTTTTGAGGAATTTGGAACTATTGTTTTAAATACAATTGGTTTTACTTTCAAAATATTTGGTTTAAAATTAAACTAGTCGTTAGATAGCTTCTTATAACTGTATTCATCTAGAACAAGTGATTAGATGGAAAAAGCTATAGGGATTGCATTTTTTTTTTAGTTTGGATACAAAATTTCAATGTATTTTATATTTACTAGTACAACGGCTCTTACTATAAAAAATATATCAATTTTATTTGGTACAATGGTACAACTCAACTTAATCTTATTATTATATTGTTATTCAGTTTTAAATATTGATTTTGTAATTGATGTTCGTGTTATTTTTTTTAAATAAAATATATATTTAAATCTCATTAAAATTATATGTCTATTCCAAAACACCCTACGTATCAGATAGCCTTAGCGGAAATAATTACACATTGTCAATAATTGGGGTAAAAACCCTTGTTTAAAGCATCCCAAGATCTGCAGGGGACACTATTGTTAAGCAACCAGTTGACCGGCGAAATCCCAAATTGCCCCTAATAGTGGTCCTGATTTGCCCCATTGTCAACTGTTGTAGATAGGTTGGGTTAATCCTGCCTGTTAGTTGAAGATTTTTGGGAAAGACAGGAAAGGAAATGGATTTCAAATATATAATCGTGACAATGGTCAATGTCCGAAATCAGTTTATTAATTAAGAATTAGCTCCTTAACAGCCCAGCCTACTTGATTAGGGCGACTCAAGTACTGACGAAGAGGACGCAGGTTTGAATCTTTCCTGCAGTAGTGGTGCGAAGATTTGCAATTTTCTCATTGCCATAAGGCTTCATTGATTTTCATTTTCAATACATTTGCTCGAAAAACGTACTATTAATTTTAACAACTAATATTTATGATTTTAATTTTGGTCTTGATTTTATCAGTTGCTTAGCAATAAAATTTATTTGATGTTCCTTTAACAAGTCTATTACTTATACCTGTTTTCTCACAAATGTATTGAAAATCGTCGTAAGATACACGGCCGTAAGGGTTATGACAATCTCGTGCCGAGAAGGTTTACAAAACGTCAACTCGTTTGTAATAACCCTACTTACGGCACTTGTATCTTAAACTACTATTTAAGTACCTCAGTAATCAGTTGTAATAATTATATACTTAGCGTAGTGGCCCACATTGGTCTGGACAAAAATATTGAAACGATCTATGAAAGAATATAAAAATAAGTTAAAATAGATATTTATCAAAATAATTTATGATCATAACGAATCAGAAAAATATTCTCCTTAAAGTAATTTTTCAATGATTACTTTTGCAACCACAAAAGTCGTCATAGAATTCGGTGGTCAAAATTCAATTTCCAATAGCATGAATAACACTGGGTCGACTAATCGAATGAAGTCACATGAAAGATCAAAGCCACTGCCCATTTGACCAATAGCAGATTCGATAATAGCTTGGTTTCAGGGTTGAAATACAATGTCCAGAAAGATTAGGTATATTTTAAGAATAAGCTCTAACTAAGCAGTTCATCGAACTAAGTTTTTAATAGTAATTTTAAATATCCACTTAAAAGTAGATGATTCCAAGCAAAAAACATGAATTCAGACACTAAAGAATCATAAGATTTCTTTGTCTCATATAAATAAGTAAGAATTGAAAGTACCTTTGGGTAAGATTCTTCAAGAATTTTTGAAACAATTTAAAAAGTCTTATTAGTAAACCTTTCTAATTGTTCTAGGGACATAGACCCTCCCTTTAGTGCTAGGCTAATAAAATTAAGGGACCTTTGTCACTGAGAGAGAAATTCGTGCGAACTCTGAGAAGATAATTCAATTATGAATGCATCAATGGACTTTTCGGGCCAATAACGGTTGCCCTTCCAAAATATACGTTACAAATACAGTTGAATTTTACAGTCAAACAGAAAAAGGGTCGGAACTTGTGAAGGTTGATTTTTGAACATGAATAAAGTCAAAGAGAGAAGTCAAAAGTACATTCGGATATAAAACCAAACCAATCTCTTCCTTTACTCTCCTTTTAAATACTGGAATAAAGGTAAAATTTCTAGCCACGTCATCATTCTAAAGTTCGCGACAGCTTAGTAGTGCGGGTAAAATGTATGACATGTGAAATCTATAACAAGTCATACATTTCCCACATTACTGAGCTGCAACTAGTTAAAGAAACATTATATTCTATAAAAACAGTAAGTACACTGTTCTGTAGACACAGTATTTTCTTAGGTATTATTAGTAATTAATTTTTGTAGATTTATTTAGGTAATTTTAAGGCGTACACAGATAAAAGGGCAAACTGGGAAGCCAAGCTTGGGCATCTCACATCAAATTTCTAATTCAGTTAATTTGGGTCTAAAATCTCGTATAGCAAAATGGACTCGGCCAATAATTGCGTTTGGTAAACACCGGTCTACAATAGACATCCATTACGCAAGTATCTAACAAGCCAGCATGCGTTTAAAGAGCTTTATTATACTTGTGGCGAATGCCGTATTAAAATACACTGCTGTTTTAATAAAAGCCGCAGGATATAAAATAGAACAGTCATTTAATTTTTTTTACTCTACAAACGATTGAAGACTACGGGAGATTTTTTTTTAAAGAAACCGAAACACCAATGTTTATGTGGCTTCTACAGGACTGATACGAAGCTATTTGCGCTATATAAGTAGAAAACAGCAAAATTTAAAGGGTATTATTTCTTATTTTAGTGAAAATGGACGGTGTATTAAAAATGCGAATGGAGAATTTTTTCTTAGTTTAGTTGTTTTTCCATCGACAGGTAGGAAAAAACCATCAAAACACGATTGTCCAACATTATTGTTCTATCGATAATGTTAATAGTCTCTCTCATAAATGACGTATCTCTTATTTGCAACCTTCTCGTCTGCTCACTTGTAACACAAAAAAGAACGTTGTCACTTATACAAATGAACTTATGTTTATGTGTCCAGCAATGAACATCAATGATTTCAAAAGATTATGGTGTTCTTTGAATAGGCCCAATGGCTTTTGAGTTAATTATATTGTCTTTATAGGCAAGGTGACTTTGTTTGCTATTAATTTGGGAGAGGGCACTTGGAAATACATTATCGGATCGAATATTGTGAAGGTACTTAGTTAAGTTTTGAGATTGAAATGTAATTTTATTAGAGGTACCTTCTCATTGAGAGGATTTTCGAGTATTAATTTCGTTGGAATATTAAATTAACTAGCGTTTATAATATCGTGTACATAAATGAATACCATGACGAATATCATGGACGGAAAATATAAGAGACTGGTTGGAAGTAGAGAGCACAGCAAAGTTAATTCGTATGACTGAACATAGGAAGACATATAGACATATGGTCGCTGACCTCCGGAATGGAGATGGCACTTGATGATGATGATGATGATGACATAAATGAAGAAATTCTTGTAAAACTTGTGTTTGTATAAACACAGTACAAGTTTCTATAATCTCACGATACAGAACAGGATGCAGAATAAATAAAAAAAAATGAAAAAAAATCGCAGTTATGAAAATCTTATTTGTAAAATGTCACCAGGACAAGGGCCACACTCACTTGAAATTGGAACCCAAATTCAAACTCACACTTAAAATATTAAAATCACAATGACGTCAGCTAAACTAGATCGCTTCACAAACAAATTGGCGCCATGGTGGGCAAAAAGAAGCGACAATAAAAACCCACGCGCTTTTTTAAATATGTTTGAATGTACACGTGTGTGTACATGTGTGTGTGGGAGATCAAAATAGTAGTTTATGCAACGGTACATAATGAGGGGTATAAAACTCGAGTGTCGGTTTATGGGACGCAGGCAAGCGTAGCGAGCCAAGTTCCATAATAGAAGACACGAGTGTTTTATACCTTCTTCACTCTGCTCCGGAGTTTGTTGCGAGTGGACGTGTGTCACTCTTCATATCGGTTTTTTACTAAATATTTTTTATAAATTCTGTGATTGGTCGTATTTATCAAATTTTAATTTCTTGTCACTCGTATTGCGTTCTTACCTGGTGTCACCTCCCATTGGGCGGTCCTAGAAAGAGACGCCTAAATTTCATCGGTGTCGTGCATTTATCCACATAACAAATTATTTTTGTGAGTGCGGAGGAGCCGGGGATCGAACCGTCGCCCATCGGAGTGTAGACCGTGCGCTTGACCATTGCGCCACGGAGTGATCGACGGCGCATCGCGAAATAACGATACGGTATCTCCGCCGTGCTACAGAGCTGCTACGAGTGCTACGACTGCGCTACGTGTTTGCTACGACAAGCAGTGTATGACTCACACACACCGCGCCCGTATTGTTTGATTTTTGTCGACTAGATCGTTATTATTTACGTGTAAATTCAGCGCTAAAACGCAAATAGACTCCAACCGTTTACCCAACCCAACTGAAAATGTCAAATGTAATTAAATGTGCAGGATGCTTACAGATCGTAAAGGGTAACCGACGCCTGTCCTGTTGTAAATGTGTGCAGGTTTATGATCTCGTTTGCGCCAATGTGACGGAACAACGCTTCGAAAGCGTAAAAAAGAACTGGATTTGTCAACAATGTGTCAATAAAATACCTAAAACTGGCAATCTCAACACACCATTGCGTAGCCAGTCTACACCCTCAGATATGGCTACTTCTTCTGGATCGGATTCGGTATACGTGAATTGTGACCCTCGGCGCGTCAATATTCCATCTAACCCTACTGTTGAAGCTAAGCTAGACCAATCCAGCTTTAGTGAGGGTAAGCAAAGTGACGATGATAGCCTTATTTGTGGTATTACTGAGCGGGTATTAAGTGGAATTCGAGCGGAATTGCCGCAGATGTTTTCACAAATTCTTAGCAATGAACTATCGGAAATAAAAAATGAATTAAATAAGAAACTGAGGGACGCTACCTCTAAAATCCTAACTGACATTGCTAGCATTAAAACTGACATCAAGACCACAAATGAAACCGTAGAGGGTTTGATATCTAGTGTAAATTTTATTAGCCAGCAATATGAAGAAATGAAAACAATTACAAGTGAACACTCTGAGAAGGTTAAACTACTTCAAAAAGAAAGTGACTCTTTAATCCTGGTGTTGAACGATGTCACTACTAAACTTAACGTTTTAGAGCAACAATCTAGAGCATGCAACTTGGAACTACAGTGCGTCCCAGAGCACAAGAATGAAAATTTGCTTACAATTGTTAAACAGTTCTCGAACGTGGTTGGATTCAACTTGAATGAAAACGAAATTATGGATTTCCACAGAGTACCTAAAATGAAGCAAGATAGTAATCGACCGCGCACTATAGTTGTTAAACTATCTAGTCCTCGCATCCGCGACAATATCTTAGCGGCAGCAAAGCGCTTTAACAAAGATAACGCAAATCAAAAGTTAGACACCAGCCATCTGGGATTTGCCGGCGATAGGAAACCTGTTTTTGTGGCGGAACACTTGGCTCCAGCAAATAAGTTACTACACGCTTCGACTAGAACTTTCGCTAAAGAACATGGTTATGAGTTCGTTTGGGTCCGTGGTGGTAGAGTGTATATTCGCAAGGACACTAAATCTCAAGCTGTATGGATAAAAAATGAAAGTGTTCTTAAAACACTTTAGGAATGAACTATTTTCCTTATTTTTAGAGCATGATAGTAAATATTTTAAATTAAAATTCAACCTGTCCATTTATTATCAAAATGTAAGAGGTTTAAGAACCAAAGTGAATGATTTTTATAGAAATGCTTTATGTCAAGAATACGATATTGTTATATTGACCGAGTCATGGTTAAATAACTCTGTGTTTGATCACGAAATTCTAGACAAAAGATACAATTTATTTAGGAGGGATAGAAGTTCCACTGGTTTATGTCATAAAAAGGATGGAGGAGGCGTGTTTATAGGTGTTTTGAATAAATATAATGTTTTAAGAAAGCCGACATGGGAATGTAGATGTGAGGAGCTTTGGATTACATTAAAATTGGGTACAGGCAGTAAATCACTACATTTGAACTTGTGTGCAGTATATATTTCACCACCTATTACTGAAGAACATTATAACGTATTTCTTAAAAATACTGTTGATGTGATATGCAATAAATCAGCAAAAAAATCTGTTACCCTCCTTATTGGAGATTTCAATCTACCTAATATCACCTGGTCTTATAACAGCTCTACAAATACATGTATCCCAGCACCATGTTCTAACAAAATCGAGAACATTTTCCTCAATGAAATGACTTTCAACAATCTTTCTCAGTATAACCATGTAATCAATGCAAATGGTCGTGTCCTAGACTTGGTTTTTTCTGACTCTAGATTGCCGGTAAGTATCAGTCAGACATCAAAACCGCTCTGCAGATTGGATTCACACCATCCGGCGCTAGAGATTCGCGTTCAAACGCCCCATTCTATACAAAAGCTCAGACTAAACAGAGAACCCAAGTATAATTTCTTTAAAAGCGATTTCGATGCCATACGGAAAGCAATTGCTGAAATTGATTGGTCGGAGGTGTGGCGGGGAGTTTCAAACCTAGACGAAGCTGTAGAAATGTTCTACGAAAAATTATACTCCATTATCAACAAACATACGCCTCGTCGCCGACCTCACACTGATAGATATCCGATCTGGTTTAGTAGACCGCTAATTAAATGTTTAAGAGAAAAGGCCAAATTTCACTCTAGGTTTAAAAAATATGAAAATGATTTAGATAAAATAACTTACGAATTACTAAGAGATAGAAGCGAACTTATGATAAAGGATTGCTTCAATAAACTTAAAAATAACGCATTACATAATCTTCGCACTAACCCTAAATTTATTTGGTCGTATACTAACGCACAAAAAAGTAAAAGTTGTTCGATACCATGCCAGGTCAGACTTGGAAACAAAATGGCTAACGGTGGCCAGGAAATCGCTGAACTATTTTTGGAACACTTTCAGTCTGTATACGAATACAAATCGCAATTTACGGCCAGGAATTATGCCAGTGAAGCCAAGGCGGAGAATAATAATACTATTGGATCTCTTTCTCTAAGCAGAATTGAAGTACTCAAAACGTTACGATCACTAGACCCAAGTAAAGGCGCCGGTCCAGATGGTATACCTCCAGTGTTTCTACGTGAATGCGCGGAGGTGTTAACTCAGCCTCTGCTTTATATTTTTAATGAGTCTCTAAAGACTGGCTGCTTTCCCGCAAAATGGAAAAATGCGCGCATATCTCCAATTCATAAAAAAGACGCACTGGATGAAGTATCTAATTATCGACCCGTGTCAATTTTACCAGCATTTGGAAAAGTTTTTGAGTCCTTAGTTCAAAAGAAGATTTACTGGCACGTAAAAGAATATCTACATCCGGCTCAATACGGATTCTTGCCAAAAAAGTCTACAACATCAAACTTAGTGAGCTTTGTCAACGATATCACAGAAGCAATGGACAAAGGAGATGAAATACATTGTATTTACACAGACTTCAGCAAAGCCTTTGACCTTATAAATCATGACCTTCTCGTTGACAGAATCAGGCAAAGCGGAATACACGGTTCTCTGCTCCGTTGGTGTGACTCCTATTTAAGAAACCGATCGCAGCTAGTTACGATTCGTGGCTTTCAGTCTCAATGTAAAAATATCCCATGTGGTGTGCCTCAGGGATCACACTTGGGCCCGTTGTTTTTTGTTATTTTTATAGATAGTTTGGCTAAGAGTATTTCTTGTGACTTTAAAATGTATGCCGATGATTTGAAATTGTATAAAATAATAAAAAACAACAATGATTTATCCATTTTGCAAGATCAAATAAACAAAGTGTACCAGTGGTGTACAGAAAATGAAATGAAACTAAATTGTGACAAATGCTATTTCGTGAATTTTTCCAGGAAAAAGAAACAATGGGATATCAAATATTACATTTCCAGTAAGCCTTTAAAACAAGTTGCTAGCATCCGCGATCTTGGGGTTTATTTGGATTCGGATATGAGTTTCAGGACGCACATTGATGAAATTGTTAAAAAAGCTTTTCAACTCACGGGATTTGTAACAAGACAACTTAAAGTTTTTAAAGATCCAGGTATTATCATCCCTATTTATAATTGTGTGGTGCGTAGTGTCTTAGAGTATGCAAGTCCAGCATGGAATCCATGTTATCAAGTGCATATTAGTCGTATAGAACGGGTCCAAAAAAAGTTTCTGTATCATTTGGCGTATGCTGACAATAAATGTAAAAAACTTACTTCGTATGAATCTAGGCTAAAGTTCTATAAAATAACACCACTAAGTATCCGAAGAAAATGTGCGGACATAACATTCCTGTACAAATTAGTCAATGGGTGTATTGACTCCATGGAACTTCTACAAGCCATAAAATTTGAAATTCCACGATCAAACAGTAGGCTTCTAAATAGGAGAACATTTGTCCTTCCTCATGTTAGGACTAACATTGGCCAACACAGTCCTATCCACAGAATGTGTGCCGGTTATAACGGTATTCGTTTCAAATTTGACATATTCACTGGTTCTTTGGCCTCAGTTAAGGATAAAGTACTTAGTAATTTGGTTATTACCAAATTTTAATTAATACTTAGTTTAACGTAGTTGTAATCTAACTTCTTACTTCTAACCTAATTTAACATAACTTAAATTAAAACTACCGGATATTTTGTTTATCCCTTGTGAATGCTGTGTTCACTATTTGAGAATGTACACAAATATCATTAACTTATGTTTTTATCAGAATTCTAGTTGTAGGTGTGTAACATTCGGTTTGTGAACCTAATAAAAAAAAAAAAAAAAAAAAAAAAAAAAAAACCTAATTATGTGGAGTTGCATACACAACTTTATCTACTCTCATATCGTGAATCCTAAAATAATGTGTTCTAAAATAAATCTCAATGTTTTTCTTTTTTCCCGGTGATAACCTGCTAAGCGAAGTTCCTACAGCTGCTTTAAAAACACTCGAAGGCAAATCGTAAACAATCTTATCACTTATTTCATTACAAAATTAATAAAAATATATAAATACAACTTTTGTTTGCAGAGTTTTCCGTTATTGCAATGAAACCTCCTTGCAGCCACAGACTACAAACGTATCAAGCTGTCTATGGCGCGCCTCTAGTATTATATAGTCTAAGGCGCGCCTATAAAAATTTAAAAATTGTTTAATAGGTCTCCCGCGATGACTGTTAGTAAATTCAATACTTCATAATCTGTGTTCATAATACACTCCCACAGATAAAAAAGTTCTGCTTGGAGTGTTTCTATCCACAGATTGACATTATGAAGATGTTAACCTACAATTTTTGAACGCATTATTGAGGATTAACGATATAAGAATATAAAAAATTTAAAAAAAATCTGTCAAGTTTAGTTTATTTCCTATTGTAAAATCTTTAAGTACATCCTTTTGAGATACCGAACCATGAAAATTCCTGTTACGTATGTTATTATCAACAATACAACACGAACCATAATAACGTATACTAGAAAGTAATAGGTACAAAAGCAATACTAATAACGTTAACAAAGCATTATTACTTGTGTGGCATTCGCATGAAATACAAGTCCAACGAATATTATTTTCCGCGCGATTCTCCACACTTGTTATTAGATCAAACAGGCGAGGTTCATGTTACTATTGTACGGTTGTTTCCTCATTTCGGGGGATTTGGAGAATGTTTGCATGTACTCCTGCCTTTGCTTGAGTAGAGCTAAAATTGTTTTTCTTTTTTTGTTACAAGTGAGGAAACGAGCAGGCATGCCACCTGATGTTAAGTGGTCCATAGCACCCACTGTCTTATTGGTGGCATATTTTGACACTAATAAGAGAGCAAAGCGCTTTGATCACTATGAGAACTAAGATGGTATGTCTCATGTGCCGGTAATTTTACTGACTCCATTACTCTTCGAACCGAAACACAGCAGTGCAAACACTGCTGCTTCACGGCAGAAATAGGTAAGGGGGTGTTACTTCCCCAGGCGGACTTTGCACAAAAGACCTACCACTACAAAATAGATAGATACTACTATATCTAAATTTAAAAAAAAACCGGTCAAGTGCGAGTCGGACTTGCGCGCCGAGGGTTCCGATATACCTATAGTATTTTTGGAAGCAATAAAGTCCATTTTCAGGACCGCAAAACTAAATTTGTTTGTAAAGGTTTTTTGCAGATTTCTGAAAAACTGTGCAACTTAGAAACATCGTTTTATTTTTGCTGTAAAGTTTATATAAACTTCTGTCAACTGTAATTAATTCAGATTTTTCCTTACTAAAACTTCGGAGATAAGGGGGGGGGGAATGGTATTTTTCTTGACATTTTTCATCATAACTTTAAAACTAAGAAATTTAAAAAAATACAAAAATATATTTTAAAATGTACAAGTAAAGCCCTTTCATATGATACCCCACTCGACCTAGTAGCGACAATTTGAAATTTGGCCCCCCCTATTTTGGCCCCCTTTATATTAATAATCATACTTTTTTCAAAAATTTTTCTTGTGCAATTAAGTTGGGCAACTATATTCTAAAACTATTCCAAATTTCAGGTTGATAGCATAAGTGGTTGCTGAGATATAGAGGTGTGACAGACAGACGGACAGACAGACAGACAGACAGACAGAGCGGCACCATAAGGGTTCCTTTTTTTTACCATTTTGGTATCGGAACCCTAAAAAGGTTCTATATTAAAAGATGATCAAGCAGGTTTTAAAATGAAAAACAAGATATGAATAGCATGATGTTGCAGAATGCGTCTTTTAAGTGAAAGCTTTTTTAACTTATTAGTAAAACTTTCTATTTTGTTGGAAAGAAAAGTGTCAGAATCAGGTGATGGTTAGTTTATATTTTTAGATGAATCAATAAAAAAATATTAAAATTATTTATATCACTAGTTTCATGCAGTGGAATTCTGCCAATTCCAGCTATTGCAATTTTCAACATTGCTAATTACAACTGACAAACAAACAAACAAAACTTTTAATACACAATGTTTGGGACGGTTGTATGAGGCCATAACTAGTATTATGTGTGCCAGTGTAAGTAATATCGGCATGGGCAAGCTCAATAAATGCTCAAGCCTCTGGTGACCATTGGATGTCAAATCACCCCTCTAGAATATACAGAGTGATTGCTAATATAAATTATGGTGATTATTTATCTTTTATTTTATTTAGACCGTAGAGAAATGATAAAAAAATCTATTTTAAAATTTAATCTCGCACAATAGGAGCCAAAATAAGTTTAATTTAGATTGGTGTCCAACTAGTATTATGAAAAGATGGAAAGGATTTTATATTAAACCTAGTCCAAAATGAGATGAGATTATCCATGTACTCTTGAAAGGTAGATATGTCACTGTAAAATACTAAGAATCGTAAGTTGATCAATTTCCTAGTAAGTTGATTAACTTACGAAAAATAATAAACTCGTAGGATATTCGTAGATCCATAGGTCCGTAGGTTTTCTTTCGACCAAGCGAATTCGGTATCAGAAGCAAATTCGGTAGAGTTTATTATTTTTCGGTCACTGTTACATTTTTTATTTTAAATCAGTGCCTATAGTCAAGTAGTTTTCTACTATCGCAAACGCCAGTAGAATAGAATGAAAATGTATTGGATTGACATTAGCTAACGAAATGTCACGTGACAGCTAATGTCAAACCCATAGAGTTTTATTCTATTCTATAGCGTTTGCGATAATAGAAAGCCACTTGTCTCAGGGCCCTGTACAGTCTTTGTAGACGACATGATTTGATTTTTACAGTACCTTTTTTTTATTTCAGCTAACCGTTTAAAAGCTCAACATGAGAACATGAAACGTACTGTATACAACATAGCAATCATAATCAGAGCCCGTTGTGCCGTATCACATGTCAGTGAGCAAGAGGACTCGGGCGAATTTCCACTAATGTTTTATTATTATTGCCTGTTGCGGATTTTATACTGTTGTTACGGAATAATATCGTTATTAACATTTACAACAGGTTACGTATGAGGAGGGTTGTCAGGTTTAATAATGTTTTGAAAGTAGCTAAATGGCTTTGTAGATAAAACGGAGACGACTTTCTAACTAAAGCTATCTACATGGTGTAACAGAAATAAGATTAGTAGCCAAGGGCTGTAAGGCATCAATTGCAGCCCGAGATATTTAGGCGCACGAGCGCAGCGAGGGCGCCTATAGTTCGAGGGTGCAATTGATGCTTACACCCGAGCTAACTACTCTGCTTTACATCTCGATTGTGAGGTAAGTAGGTCCTTATTACCACCAAATTGTAGGTGACCAATTAGCGCTCTAGGGTAACAATGTAGCTAGAAAAGCCCTAGGGCGGTCAGTAATAAAAAAAAACAGTTCACTCTTTTAATTTAATTACTTACCGCCTTTTCTAGCTACATTATTACCCTAGAGCGCTAATTGGTCACCTACAAGCCCCATTTGGTGGTAATAAAGCCTTACTTACCGAATATGAGAGATGTAAAGGTTATTTATATCAGAAGGATGTGATTTTGCAACTTTTACTAAAGAGCATACGTATCTATCAACTGAAGCAGTTTCATTGGAAAATTGTTTTATTTTAACCTATATTCCACGAGAAATTCACATCTTTAAAACGCTAGGGAAATGATACCGGAGTATGCAGGATTATTTTTGGTTCCATAAAAACTCCAAAAAACATATGAAAATGAACAATTTACCCAAAGAAACATGATCTATGTTTTTTCGGTTTTCGTTTCCATGGAAAAGAAGTTTACAGGTATATTCCAAAAAAACATAGATAAAAGAGACTCGTTAAGGGGTATAGACATAAAACATTTAAGGTCATAACAAAAATATAAAACCAAGTAAATTAGAGACAACAACAAAAACATATAGTCAGTAAACAAGCAAACATGTAGATCAAACTGATGAAACTCAAATAGACCCATCAACCGCATAAAAGAATGCCCTTATCAAATAATTGTACCTATTTTTCGAAAGTCTTCAAAACGTTCGAGAGGGATCCATGTACCCTTGCGACTCTTAACAATGCCAATCAATGAAACATGAAATCCGAATAAGCAGATGCAATGATTCTTTTCCAAACGTCTAAATACAAGGAAATACCTGTCAAACAAAATTGATCTCAACTATAACCAACGAAGGTTGAATTTGGAACAAACATTTTATTTGATTGTAATCTCATTCCTCCTTTAAGAGATGCAGGGATGTCAATAAAGACAATACTTGTTTAAATTCGATATTTGATTGCTATTTCTGTTTGACATGATAAATCTGATTCTGCATTATTATACGAAATTGGTCTGAGTCGAAGATTTTACTTTAAATATAGTCATGTATATTCTTTCTTCTTAGCGTCTGGGATGTAACTATAATATGTAAGTAAATGGATATAACGATGACATTTGTTTTAACAAGCCCAGAATTAAAAATGTGTTTTGCTTACTTGGCATGTAAGAAGATTAAAGTATTTTATAAGTCAAATAAAAATTACAAAGTTTTGGCGCCCAAAATGGGGCTGTACAATAATATAACTGCCAGCCCTGTAGGATTATGGTATTGTTAAAGTAAAGCCGGGCAATCACTTCCATCAGCACTTGAAAGGCCAATGAAGCGAGCCTAATGTACACTCCTAGGGTTAAGTCTTACGCAGTTGGTTTTGTCATTTTGTCAATACGCGTGCAACTGAAGTAGTCTGCTATCTGTTGCTTTCGAACGTTTCCGAACGTATAAAACGGGGATTGTGAAATTCGCTCGAGTGGTTCTTGGTGTAAATGGAGTTTTATCAGAGACCACAGAGGATACTATAGCTTCAACGCTCGGATAAATAAGAAAATATACACTTGAAGATGTTGAAACTATTTCTTTGTGTGTATTTAATACTTTAACTGAGAATAAAATTGTACGTTTACGCAAAAACTATGATTATGCGTCCTTGTTAAACTGACATTTTAAAATTTTCCAAATTCCAACAAAAATATGAAGTCAATTTCCAAAGGAAAATCGGCTTGAAAATTAAGCAGCGCAATAAAGGGCTTATCCCGATTATATCGGCAATAGATGAGCCGATAAAGCCCGATGTCGTTGTCGTCTGCAAAGTCTATTGCCCTGCAAATCCGTAAACAATGAACGCAGTAATCTGCTCATCTCCACCTTGGCGTATGAAATGCGAATTTTCTCTTTATTTGAAATGGGTTGAGATGTTATGACTACTGTTACTGGAGCTTAATTTTATTGTTAATAGCTTAAGTAGTTAAGAGTTTGACGATAATAATCTTAACGTGATTTTGTAAACAGACAATATGGTCAGAAAACGTGCATACATAATGTACTTGTGAAGGAACAAGAAATACCTACCTACGTATGGTCATGGTATGGTATAACAAAAACTCTCTTTACATTTGCTAAAATATATCGTCTGTCAAATCGCAGAAGGGTCTATCTTGGTTTTCACAAGTTAGTTTCATTATAATGTTCCGTTATTAATGATCCTAATTTGTGTAAAGTATATTGCATGTAGATTCTTCATTTATCACCTTTAGTACTGTAAAGGATCTTGTTAAAAACGTATCTTTATACGGAGCTGGAAAAAAATTGCAAAGAACATAGGTCGAAATACGAAAAACCCAATTTGACCTCCCGTACAAAATGCGCTATCAGCTGATGCAGTTTTCTATGGGAGGTCAAACATTGATTTTGTTCTATGACCTATGTTCCTTGGGAATTCACACCCATAAGTATTATCACACCTTTCCTTTACACGCTGTAATATTATGCAAAGTACATATAATACGAATTTTTTGTAAATTAAACACCTCTTGTTGTAAAACATGTGTATAAAATATGAGTACCTATGACACGATAACGCCCCTTCATGATTCGACCGCCAATATGTATCTACGTGAAGATATGTAGAAACATTTATTAGGAGGCAATTAGGTAAGGTAAGGCTTAGTTTAGTGGTTTGTTGCCTAGTGACGTCGCTGAGTGAGTAATCCGATTAGAATAATTGCCGAAAATCTTATCAGAGGATCAGGCTCTTCGTGAAATGTGGAAGCACTCGTGCAGAGTTTAATATTATGGAGGATTTAAACATATGTCTAAGTAACATTCACTGCGTTGTGTGAATGTTCTTTTGTTATGAGTCATTTGTTATTAGATATACTTACACACAATGTATTAATATATTAGGTCTTTACCTATGAAATTGCCGTTTTGTATGGCGATTTTTAGGTAAACTCAATTTTCAGTACTAACATTTTTGCATTTTTCGTAGGAATTATAAATCCATTTTTTTGAACATTATTGGGAAGACATTAAGCTAACAGAAGCTTAAATTTAAATTTCGAAAAATATTAAGTATCTGTAAATTTTTTTTTATAAATCTAATGATGAAATCGGACGACAATTCAGACGAATAATTTTCGTAACTTTAATTTTATATATCAAACTAAAAATAAAAACTTTATTTTATGCGTAAATTCATAACCTTGAAGTCACTAAGACAAATAAAAAAAAATTGCATTAGTATTATAGGAATTATGATCTCATTAATCTGTAAGAAAATTTCGGCAATTTCATAGGTAAAGACCTATTATATTTATTTTTAAAGCATGTTTTATTCACTTGTTTATTTTATTGTAATGTATTGTTACATCTTGTTTTTGTTGATTTTCACAATGCACTATTGCGTCCCCCTAATAAACACTCTCTTTGTAGAGGTAAGCCCGCCTTTGTTAATGTTCTTTTATGTAACATTGTGTGCAATAAACAATAAATATATTATAGCGACCATTTTTGAAAATTTCATTAAAGGTTCATATCTTTCCTAAAAACCTGATAAGTGTAGGTATACATTTATTAGGTTTTTATGAAAGATATTAACTTTTTCTTGACCTTATATAAATGTATAATTCTCGTATTTTGCCACCCAGCGTATACCTAACAACTATAATAAGTATATCACTCTCACAAAAACAGGTTAATTTCTCGCTCTTTTAAAAAAAAAAATAAGCGTGATTTTTCTTAAAACATGTGTAATCTTTAAATTTTGTGTAACGATCTCAAATATTAGGGCACTAATACTCAATATATTTTAATTCGGCGTATAAAACATAATAATATTGACACTTCTTTGATATGGCAGAAACGGAAAATCAACTATATCCAGATACTTTGCCAACCACTTTAATTTGTTCATATCGCTTTATTAAATTCATTTAGCGTTACTTTTTCAATCTTAAAGTTAGTTCAAAATAAGCGAGACGAATTCAACTTTTTTAATATTCTTCAATTTTAAAACTATCGCGTCGTTAAAATACTCCGCACTACTATAAAAAAAGCTCTTTATATTTTGTCGACCCTATAGTTTATTTACTTTCGAAGAAATTCAAGCTCAAAACTTTGGAATCCACTTTTTTAATCTTCTCGAAGACGCCAGCGTCTTTGTCTTTTAATCCTAATAGATCGGTTGCTTTCTCTGTGGCACTTTGACGAGAAAAACAAAAGACAATCTAGTCGATTTTAGTTTAAGTTTCATTCTTTTGTTTTTTGTTATCGAAGAAAACGGTTGGCGAGCGCTGAGAGAGCAATTTCAAATTGACCGTATCGATACGAACACCTGGTCAGGGCTTTTCTTAAAATATATCTTATACTTACTAGGTATTTGTCTTTTGATGTAATTTGATCATTTATTTGAATACCATTATTTCGGGACGTATCATTGTAGATAATGGTATGTGTTCCTAAATAGTGAGTCCTATTGTTAGACAGCTAGATAGTAAAGTCACTAATTACTATCGTGTCAAATTTTCGTTAGCCAACTTTAAATATCAAAGTAAGCCGCAATCACACCTTCCTTAATTCAAAGAATTATTTGGCTACACTGCTTGGTTGTTTTTGCTTACACACAATACATTGCTTGGTTGTGTTAATTCCAATATCCTTACTTCAACGAGCAATGTATGCCGAATTCGTTTCTGAATTAAGGAAGGTGTGATAGTGGCTTAAAAACCGGCCAAGTGCGAGTCGGGCTTGCACCCTAAGGGTTCCATACCTACCTATCTACCATATGATATACTAAAAAAAAAAAAAGAGATTTAGCTCTTTGACTTTAAAAACTCCGCGACCATCAAACTTGACCCCTGTTTTATAGAAAAGTTCTTGAAACGGGAGCTCGCCTTAATTGGTTACTATTATATGTGAGAAAATTTGAAATATTTAATAATTTTAGACTTTTCCCTTTATTTGTACTGTGAAATCTAGCTTCTTGCCAAAGTTCATAATTTTAAGTCAACGGGAAATACCCTGTAGGTTTTGCTTTAGTGCTTAAATGTATGGAGACGAGGACATAAAAAGTCATATCTTTTGATTGCATAGTTGTAAAAAAAAAAAACAGATCTTGTGTGGTTTATGGACCTTAATATTCGTTATCAATTTTAACCTGATACCTCTACCCGTTCGTGAGAAAAAGGGTCTTGACAGACAGACAGACGGACAACAAAGTGATCCTATAAGGGTTCCGTTTTTTTCTTTTGAGGTACGGAACCCTAAAAACGAAATTTCAGTACCGATGATGGAATCTCTACATGACAGATGTTGGTGTTTACTCAAATAATGTACTAGGCGTCTATAAACACTAAGTACAAGCTGAAGAAAGCTTACGATTAACACAGTCATGTTTGAACTTAATTAAGACCACACGTTGCGAAGTGAACGACGCGAGATCAAAGCACTCAAAGTTAATATTTGCTTCAGTCTATTGAAAGAAGTCATTGCCACCAAATGCATGTATATAATACATATACGTGACATGTACGAAATAATTTGAATTGAAAGGAATATAATAATAGACGTACCTACCCATTTTCGAGATATTTGAATTTGGAGTGGTTATTCACGATTAGAGATGTAGATAAACACAAGATAATAATAGGTATTTGTATTTTACTTATAAAATAGACAGATTGGTTAAAACTTAGAAGGTCGTCAACAAAAGTAATCAAGATCCAAGTAATGACGATTTAAATTGGTTGCTAAATACCACATCTTGAACATGATCGGACAAAACTACATAGAGTTTGTAGAGCCTACATTTTTTTTTTTCATTTTCGATGATACGTTTTTTTTGGGAGTGTTGTTCAGTTTCGTTGACGGAGCACATCCTTTCAGTTTTGCCAACTTGACACCTGTGTAAGGTTTTCTTTCAAGAAACCAAACACGAACAATAAAGTCATGAAAATTTATCAAAACTTTGTACTTTTTTCGGATTTACTTTTCCTGAAAAATAGAAAAGAGTGTCCCATATCAAATTCAGTAGGTATGTTTAAACTAGTATTCGTTATATTATCAACTTCTCAACACTATTTACATGTCGCAAGAAAGTTCGAATTTAATTTGCAATCATGCAATTTGTACGTTAAATTGAATTTTTAATGCGACGACTTCTCATCTTCTAGAAAGTATATTGCATATGATGCTAAAGAATTTACGTATTTAGAGTAACTGCGTTTTAAAGATCCAATATTTTTGTAGAAATAATATTACAAGATACTGCTTAAAGTGAACTTTACTACAATTTGTGGGAACAAAACGGGTATAACTACCCTAATGAACTGTCTTCACAGGTAATATTCATGAATATTATAATATTTTTTGGGACAATGTCTAAATACTTACCGTATCAAACAAAATTTACTAGTAGTTTCTATGGTAAGTTGCAAATCATTTTTGTTTTTTTTTTATCTAGTTTTTTAACGGGGTCCATTTTTATTATATATTATTCAAAATATAAATGAGAGCAAGGGACGATCTGTTCATATAATGTTGAATTCTTTATGAGTGAAATCTTTGACAATAATGATGCAAAATATATACTTACAAAATGATAACTTACCTAAATCAGATTTTCATACAAACTTTCATCCTCTATTTAACCTCAATGGGGATGGATTTTTGAAAATCCTAGCTTTTTGTGCATGTATGTTGTAAAAGGAATTCTTTAGATTTTGCTCTATAAATTTTGCATGTTTCTAGATTCATCGGTTTTTCTTTATCATGCTTGATATTTCCAGGTAAACATTACATGAGTATTAGTTTTGAAACTGTAGTGTGGTCCTGCCATATTAATAGTAAAAATTAAATTAAAATAACACTAAGTATTAACTTATTTTTTTCATCAGTTGCTAACTTAGTAAATAAATAAATAATAATAATAATAAATATTGGGGGACATTATACACAAGGTTATCTGATCCCAAACTAGGCAAAGCCTGTACTATGGGTACCAGAGATTGATATACATACATAAATAGATAAATAACACCCAGACACAGAACAAACACTTGTGTTCATCACACAAATGTTTGCCCTGGGCGGGGATCGAACCCACGGCCCACGGCGTGTGAGGCAGGCTCACTACCAACCACACCAACGGGCTTGTCAAAATACTAAGTTAGCTACTACTATTGAGTAAACTTCAATAAAACAGGTTTTATTTTACAAGAAAGTGTATTTCTTTATTCTCTTTAAACTGCTTAGTTTTAAAATATGCTACCGTACTTTAGACCATTTAAGACTTTTATTTAGATTTTCTTCTAAAAGTTTTAAATTTAAATTCAAATCTCGTAAACATTCGCTTAAGGCGGGAACATCCATTTGCGTATTTAAAAGAGGTGCTCGTTTGGCTCAAGATTACGTGGACGAGTCTAATTGCAGTTGGGGGGTTAACGGGATCCAACGGGATCGGGCGGGATCGGGACAAATCCCGAAATGAGTGGTAAAAGATTTATATCAGTTGCAGATAGCGAGTTAAGTAGGGTTGCGGCGAAAATAAATTATGTGTATTATTAAAGCGTATAGCGCTTTTAATCGATCTTTATAATCGATCGTAATAGCGTTGACATCCTGTGACTGATGAAGATTTAAAGACTTCGTGTCTAGTTTTGTACTTCTTATCAACTTAGCTAGGTTAACAACTGCATCGAACGATTTCGGCTTTCCTATGAGAATTCTTTCTTTTGTGTGAGTGCAATAAGAAGAAGAATAATATAATATTATGTCTTTAAGGAGGTCGTCTACGATAGTACCGAATTCACATTGAAGACAAATTTTCTTAAAATCAGTAGCGTAGGACTCGATGTCTTCGTGCTGACCTTATTTTCTATTGAAGAGATTGTGTCTTTCAACAGAAACGTTTACTGTTGGCAAGAAATACGCTTCGAATTTTGAAAGAAGTAAATCGAATTTGACTGTGTCCATCTCAACATTAAAAGAATTAAAAATTTGTAGGGCTTCTGTGCCAATGACGTGTAGTAAGATAGCGACTTTACGGGCGTCCGGCTCTCGATCCAAATTATTTGCCTTCATGTAGATTTTCGTGCCTTGCGAAAAAGTTTCCAGGCAAGAGGCATGTTTGAGGCCCTATGATCCAGCTAAAACGAGGCTGGAGGAAGTATATTCGGCGCAAGCTTCGCTGCTGGCGAGTCGTTCGGCATTTTGTGTCATTGAAAAACTTGCCTGAGAGCACGATGTGCATCCGAGTCTCGGCGATGACGACAATATGTTCTTGCCGTGTTTCTGACGACGATTAATCCAAGCGGCGTCTCTGCTGTCACCATGTGGCGTTGGTCTTGGGTTTCAGAGGAGGCTTGGACAATGTAACACGCAGCGAGCTTTTTCATGCGTTCTATATTCGCAATGTCGGTTACAGGAAGGAAGTTTCCATAAGTACAGACAACATTTGTTTTTTTTTTTGTATGAATTTGGATACATGACAGTCTAATTATTACAAAATAAATTGCAATGTAATAATGACATCCAATAATACAACTTTTAGTAAATATAACGGTTAAATTGTTGTTATTCTAAGGTAAAACCATTTTAAAGTTGGCGATATTTTGTCATTTTTGCCAACCCTACTCGTAATCTGCGTCCACGAGGCAGGAAATTAAGACATTGCGAGAATTTTCGAGCATTTGGCAAGACCACTCGCGAATATGAAATCGAGTTACGTGGTAAGCGTTTTTCAGATTATATTTCAATAAGCGAGATGATCTCTGAATAAATACTTGCAATTATTAAAGGTAACAAGTATTTTGTATGTTCAGTTCTTGGTTATTATTTGAAACATTTTCAGGCAGGACCGACGGAAGGAACATTTATCGAAGAAACACATAATAAATTTACCGTACTCCCATACAAAATGTGCTATTAATGATGGTGATGCAGTTTCAATAGGAAGTAAAGTTCCTGTTTCTTGGGTAAAGTTGTTTAGTTGCTAGGGCAGATTCACGTCCATTAGGGTTAGTTTACCCTTTTTGTTACATGTTGAATGACGTTGATTAGTATTTTTAGGGTTCCGTACCTCAAAATAAAAACAAACAGAACCCTTATTGGATCATTTTTTGTCTGTCTGTCTGTCTTTCTGTCTGTCTGTCAAGACCCTTTTTCTCACGAACGAGAAGAGGTATCAGGTTGGGTTCGTTTTTCAACATTTGAAGATAGCGGTCGTGTTTCTATTTCAATTTTATTTGTTCATTGAAGAGTTTAATGAATAATTTGATTGGGTGTTATGCAGTAAACGTCTTTGAAAATGAACATCTATTAGAAGATTGGAATACATGCATTTATCACGATTTTTGGATGGAGAGCAGCGGCCCATCGAGACTTCAATAATTTTCCCCATCAACTTATCGGAGTCATCATAGTACACAGGCCCTCGTCCTCGTGATGTGGATTCCTGTGTAAATCTTTCACTTGACATTGGCGAACTCGCCATAATTTTATAATAATTTGTTAACTTGACATTGTGCAAAATACATCTGAGATGTGACGCCATTAAATAAATATCTATCTATCTATCTATCTATCTAGGTATCAGGTTGAAAATGATAACGAATATTAAGGCCCATAAACTACACAAGATCTGAAAATTTAAATTTTTTACAACGACACAATCAAAAGATATGGCTTTTTATGTCCTCATCTCCATACATTTATGCAAAAAAGCAAAACCTACAGGGTACTTCCCGTTGACCTAAAATTATGAAATTTGGCAAGAAGCTAGGTCTCACAGCACAAATAAAGGGAAATTCTAAAATCATTAAATATTTCAATTTTTTTCACAACTAATAGTTACCAACGAACGTGAGCTCCCGTTTTAAGAACTTTTCTATAAAAGAGGGGTCAAGTTGGTTGGTTGCAGAGTTTTTAAAATCAAAGAGCAAAAGCTTTTAGTATATCATATGTAATGTTAGATAGGTACTGGGCAAACGAGCAGTTGAGCCGCCAGATGGTAAGTAGTCACCACCGCCTATTAACCTCTGTCTTATTTATAGCATAGTTTGACACTACTTCACAGCACGGCTAACCCTGGACACTACGTACATCGAGCGAGATTGAAATTTGAGATAGGAAGGTCGCGTAAACCCGCACATCCAGTACAAAAGACCCTCAGGAGCACCACGCGAATAGCGCGGGCTGTTGCGTGGGGGTGCGGGGTGGATTGCAAGGGGGGCGGAGAGTGTCCGTTCTTTTTACTTTTGTATGTTTCGTGTGTCAGTACTTTTCGTCCTTTCGTCAGAACTTCTAGAAAAAGGCAAGGGGGTGGTACTTCCCCAGACGGACTTTGCACAATAGTCCTACCATCTCCAAACTTTCGGAAAATCAAACAATGTCTCTGCATGTATTTTGTAGGATTGTTGTAATCAATCACACACAAGCATTAATAAAATATGAACTTACATAAATAAAACAATTTCTTCAAATGAAATCTTGTCTTCGTAATTTTCTTTGCTTTATTTTAGCGAATTCATTCCGCTGTCTGAATTCAATTTAATTTCTCGTTGGTGCGAAGGTAACCCAAGTTCATTACTCAAAATTAATAATCCGCTAAATTAATTCAAAATTTGAACTTTCTCTTGTAATCTTTGTTTCTGAGAGTAGAAAACCACAGGGTGTAACCGTATCTTGAATAAATCATTAAAAATGCATAAATGTGGTGAAAATTCTACTACTACTACGCTGGCTCAGCGACCCAGAGTGAGTCTTGACGTGCAATACGAGATGTCGCCACTTCTTCCGGTCTCGTGCGGTCTCTTGCCAGTCGCTAGCTTGGAGCTCGCGTAGGTCTGCTTCCACCGCATCTTGCCAGCGATACCGGGGGCGCCCAACCGGTCTTTTGCCTGTTGGACGTCCTAGATAGGCTCTTTTGGCACCACGATCGTCAACAATCCTAATAAGGTGTGAGGTGTGGTGAAAATAAAGCCTATTATTATCTATCTATTCAAACTGACAAATCCTTGTATATATTTTATGTATTTTTCATAGCTAACCTTCTTCGTCCACTTATCTCAGACCCTTAGATCACCTTTGGATGCTCTGGTGGATTCTAGAGGAAAAAATTGCTGCGGCCAAACTGCTAGCCAAGCGGTAGATCAAAGTGAAAGGAGGAAAAAATAATAATAATTGGAGCAAATCAACACAGCTGCTAGTAAGTACGTACATTGCAACTTTAATTTTATTTTTATCCCCATTATATCGAAGAATCGACATGAAGTTAAACATGACTAACCTCACAAAAATTGTGTCAGAGTTGTTGAGCCGCCAAAGGCCTCTGACAAGGTTTATTAACGACTACATCCATGCCTTCCGAAGCCCGGAATCATCTAACTTTTCGGACAATAAGATGGTTCATCCTGCAATGTCCTAACCAAACTGGAAAGGTCGCACAAAGTGATATTTGTTTGACAGTGTCCCCACCGGGAATCTAACCCAGAACCTCCGGATCGAGAGCTGAACGCTCTAACCACTAGACCACAAAGACTGTGAACAACGAACTAGTGTAAAAGAAGATTATTACCTCAGAGTAAAAAACTATAGAATCCGCCATATACATATTCTGTATGAGCTAGTGAAGTGTAAAGCGTCGCACTGTCGCCTATGCTAGTCGGTCATAAAACTCAGTTAAGTTTTACGAAAATCAAGATATCTTTAAAAATCTAATGTTTTAGTATAAACTTTGTTTGTGAAAGTGGAAATATATAGTTTTTTACTTGTGAATTGATCATTAATACTAAGAACGGAAGCGTAAATAATCCGTAATAGCCATTTTATGCGTGATTTTTAACACCGTTTTTTTCCTGAATGGTAAGTATTTTAAACTGTGGTAGTAGCATTTATTAGTTCCATGTCACATATTTCTCAGAGAGAAAGAAAAAAAATTTACGTTTTTAGGATTTGAAAAAATCCATACAAGAGCTGCTACTAAAACCTCCTTGATTATTACAGAAATAAAGATACACCCTGCAACAAGCAGAAAGGGTTGACTTCAAAATTGCACCGTCACCATCTTAATGTTAACCCTAACCTACCAATAAATCCTACCAAGACTACCATAATTCACAACCTCGGAACCACATTTTAAACTACGTCACATAATTTAATATTAATAACAATTATGATGTCACGCATCGATTGACTAACGACTCGCGCTCTCTTCCTAATTGGATTGTGTCTTGGCAAGATATATTAAAGGGGTGAGCGATTTACTTCCTGATTTAGTAGTGTTATTTTAGTATTCTGATTTGTTTTTGTTAAAGCATTGTTGTGCTGCAGGCTACACAGAAGCAGTGCTTTGTAAGTACATTCATTTATACAGACAGCACCTCTCATAAATTTAAATTGTAGAAAAACACTGACACTTTACTTACTTTACCTTTATCATCATCATCGACATAACGGGTTTGTTGTAAGGTTGATGACCGACCTTACAAACCCTGGTGTCAGAGTTCTTTGGCCGCCAACGGCCAAATCCTGATCGATAGCATTCAATAAAGTATAGTGTAAAATTATTTTATTCAGGTAAATAAGCTACAGAAAAAAGAAACTTTGAATCATTTTACTTTCAGAACCCGAATCTATTCAAGTCGCGAGTGAATAGGCTTCTTCTGGGCAAGCTCATTCCATCGTCGACCTTATCTCTGTCCTCAATACTAGATCGAGGTCAAGAGTAAGCCCATTGACAATAAAAAAAACTTTTTAGATTTTTGATGATATTTTACTACACTTTGGAAAAAAATCAGTCTCATAGTATTACACAGTCTGTTAGCATTCTTGACACCTTACAAATTAAAAGGAGAAAATAATAAAAATAATATAAGGAAGACATAAAAATATAAAAAGGTAAGAACTCGTCAATAGATAGATCAAACCTTTACTCAATAAACATGGCACACAAAACAGATTATTGAGTTGTCAGAGAAGTACAGGTATCTTTTTCTATCCTTAACCTGGCAACCCTCTTCAACTTCCCACAAACACTGGCTCCGAAGACACAGCATTAAACAAATTAAAGTTTGCACAAAAATCATTGCACGCTCTAATTGGCACGCAGCGGAATCTTTGTCCCCTAAGAAAATATTGGTTTTCCTAACGTCTCCCCGTTGTTCAAAGCAGATTAATGTTTGTGTTGGCTAGGTATTTGCACGGCGCTTCATAAAAAACCAGATAAACAGAGCTTTTAATAACATTTGGTGTGTTTTGTGACGTTATCGCTTGTAATCCCTTTTGTGGTTTACATTTCAAGTTATTTATTGCTTTGCAAAAATGCTTGATGGCATTTTTTATTTTAATGCTTTTTATATCTAGTTGAATACTTTAGTCACTTTAGTATTGTACATATCTTAGCTGAAATTGTTTTTGCTATCAGCAACGCTAGAGCGAGCTTCTAGATAACAGTTTATGACTAACATAATTTTTGTTTGACTTTTAATGTATAGAGCAATCTTTCTAGCGCTACTGCATGCATCATTCGACTCTTTATAAAAAATCCAGCTTTTGTACGAAAATGTCGCTCGCTGCCATACATTTTCAAGCAACAACTAGCTAACGCTTCCAAGGAAATGAAACTCCAAGTACCAGGAAATCATAAGATTTGAAGCGTTCACTCTAGCGAACGAAGCAAACACACTTGCCTTTTGTGGCTGTAGGACGTAATCTCTCGTCTAGGGATTTTAATTACTTATTGGAACTTGTGGCCGCCGGCTGTATGGGACCGTCTCGGCGCTTTATTGCAAGATTTTGATACTTGACGTCAACGTCTACTATTTGTTCTCGATTATTTTAGGAAAATTTTATTTTGTGCGATATTTGCTTTGTTGGAAAATTCTAAACTTAGTTAGGGCTTGAAAAGTTGGTGCCGAATCAAGATTGAGAATGTTTTTGTAAGGTCAAGCCTGTCTAAGTTTATTACTTATTTTGTTGGGCCCAAGTACTTTATATATTTTATTTATACTATTTTTTTTTAATGTACATGCATATTTAGTAAATACCTAGATTGTATGATTTAGAATAAGCAATGGATCTTTGTGGTTGAAAATAAAAAGTATTATTATTATATCGTATTTCTTTTTTTCTCTCTTTTCAGAGGTGAGTTCCCTACCTCACGGGCCTTAGCCAAGTGAGGAGGGGTCGTTGGATGAGGTTACTGAAGTTGTTAGAAATTTCCTGACTATGCGGCATGTGTTGAGGATGGTAGCTTTTTGTAGGGTCTGGGTAATTAAAGGATGGATCTGCAAGGTTTTTAAACTATTGCGTAAGGTTTTTGGTGTTACTCCAATAGAAGAAATTACTATTGGAACTATGTGTATAGTTTCGGCTCTCCATTGGGTGTGAAGCTCAATTGCCAGGTCTCGGTACTTCGTTAACTTAGCTGTGATGGTAGATTGCAAATTATGAGTATTGGGAATTGCTACATCGATTAAATATGCAGTTAACTTTTGTTTATCGTAGAGGGTAATATCAGGCCCATTGAAATGTATTGTCTTGTCAGTCAGTATGGTTCTGTCCCAATAAAGTTTGTAGTTGTCGTTCTGATATACTGTCTCTAGTTTATATTTATAGTAAGGTACCTTTTTATTTATAAATTTAGTTGAATATGCAAGGTGCTGGTGTATTATGGAAGCTACTTGGTCGTGGCGGTGTTTGTAATCAGACTGAACTAAATTTTAATTTAATTTTATTATTATTATTATATTAAGGAGTTTGAAAAATCGTCTAAGCTCCGTAATTCCTTATTTTTAATTAACTTTAAGAAGTAGTTCTGAAGATATTTGCATTTGAAGATACAACCATAAACTTATGAAGAGGATTAACAAGAATTGAAAATTGAAGATTTATATTCATTTGACCAGAAAGGGGTTGTATTGAGGCTAAATACCGTGAGCTCAAATCGAGAACTAATAGTAGAAATAATAGTTCTTATGTCAACACAATACACGATGTGATACTTGCCTCGTTCGTCTCCTCTGCCCTGCCTGTCAACCCTATATCTTTGAGATGTTCACCAATGTTCGCCCAAGCGTAAACTGACTCAGATCTGTTGGCTCTTAAAGACGAGACGTGTGGACTCTAATTAAATACAAATTTGAAGTTTGGTCATACCTACTATAGCTCAACATTTTGAGCTTTGCCTTAACACTGTTTGATTTAAATGTCTAGTGAATGCATTGATTAAAATTATTGAAATAACTACAGCGTGGCTTCGGGAGCACAACCAATGAAAATGCGCGCTGTATTATGTATTTTGATATATGTATTTACACAAATCCCCGACAGACATCATTACTGTAGAGTTTGCATTGTGAATTGAGATATCGCGAGTTTCTGCTTCGAAAGCCTCAGTATTACTTTTCCATTATCTACCATTCACATTTTTTGTTTGAAACTAGAGATGGACCTATTGCATATCGACAAAGCGATAAAACTGGTAAAGGTTGATCGTTCAGTTCTTACTTAATGTTATAGGTTTATTTTCTGACACTGTCACAACCTAACGCGATTGAATGAATATCGGGGAGTGAACGCATAACAAATACTTTAGCTTAAAATGCAAAGTTAAGCTTTAGGTAACGTTTTAGGCTAACGTTTTACTTTTGGTAATGTCGTTTATATTATCACGATCATCCCCCAAAAGGGTTAGTCTAGTTCATATTAATTAGTACCCTCATTCATCGATTAATCTTGATAATATAGAATTAGTTGAAGACAAGACCTAATTGTTTTTTATTGATTTTGTAATGTAAATTAATTATTATTTTCAGAGGAACTTAATATATGCGGTGACTTGTACTTCTGTCTTAAACTAGATACGTACTTTGTTGGATCATACTAATATCCGCCGTAAGACCACAACTGCTGAACAAAGCCCTTCCGTAGAGAAGTCCACGACTTCCAACCAGCGCTGTCGGCATCCAGCAGCTTCCCACGACCTTGACCAGAGGCGCTACCGCCGAACTCAATCGTTATCAAATCTCTCTTTTCTTCTTCTGTAGAAAAAAAGAGAGAATCGATAACGATCGAGTTCGGCGGTAGCACCTCCGATCATCCTTTTGGGAGGCCTACACAAAGTTTTCCAGTTTTTAGTGGCCACTCCAAAACCTTAATGCACGATTTTGGCACAGAATATATAATAATAAACAAGTTTATATTAGTAGATTATCAATACGCCGTTTTTAAAAAAAATTGCTAGCACATCTCTATTGAAACTCCATTTCCAATTTACAATGATAAAAATAAAATTTTCATCATGTTATTCATTCTAAGACTTTAGGCAAAATTCAAAGATTCAACAAATAATATAAGTTCGATGTACGTGTTGAAAATTGTATTTCATATTTATTTTCAATGATTTTCGATAGAAAAGAATTTAAGTGACAGTTTGGAATTGATATAGTTATTTGATTTAAAATATTTCTCATAAAAAATGTTGATAATTTAATTTTCCGCTGGTCCTTCTTCGAAATTTTTCAAACCTAATCTGTTTTCAGAAAATCTTATAAAGTGTACGAGATACAAGCTAGGGTTCGTCGCTTTTGTGTCGAATAGATTTTGTTCATGCGAAAAAAAAAAGATACCTACCAAACCAAAAGAAATAATGATAGAATTTCACAATGCGTGTTTTTGTTACGTACAGTCATTTGGGACACTGTGGTAGTAAGGCAGTTGAATGAATGAATGAATGAATGAATAACTCTTTATTGCACACATCTAGGAATAAAGATTAAAAATTACGGTTTTACAATAAGTGGGCAAAAGGCGGCCTTATCACTAAAAGTGATTTCTTCCAGACAACCTTTTGAGGAAATCAGCAGCGACGAAAGACTGTAGTGTAGTGCACCAATATACAGTTACATATATAAATATTCAGCAGTGGCAGTTCATTATCTTGAGGGTTTTGGTTCGATTTCTCACCAAGAAAATACAAGAGTGATGGGATGTTAGAGTGGAGCTACCACTTACCATCTTCATTTAAATTTTTTTGTCACAACTTAAAATTTTTGCGGGATTTGTACAGAAAATTAAAAAATGGTTTGTACAATATTTTAAAATGTTTTCACTGTTAAAATACTTGAGGGTTCAATATAGATTTTGTCCGTATTTTTAGGAATCGGCAGTTTTTATTATCATGTATTTAAGTGATAACCTTCTGAAAACCACAATGGCTTCGTAAAATTTCCAAAATAACGTTGATAAAAAATATTCTACATCATTGTTTTGTAAAAGGACATATTTTCTTATTAAATCACTAAGCTGAGTATACACTACCAACTATCGTACGCAGTGACACGTCACATTCACGTTAAATACAAAATCGTGTACGCGACATGATTGGATTCACGTTCGTTCACATAGTTTACCCGTTAATCCTTCTTGATGTGATTTACGCTAATTTGATTGCGTCTCAGCGTTTTGGAGTACGCCTCTAGTCTAAACACACCTTAATTACGTCTAAACATGCCCGTAAGTGACGTAATTATTTATAGGTTGTGAGCTAGTTGATATAATATAGTATAGTTAAGTTTTCGTCTATGAAATACGCTATAAAAAAAAACCAGCCAAATGCGAGTCAGACTCGCGCGCCGAGGGTTCCGTATCTAAGGTAAAAATACTGTATTAGTTAGTCCATCATGCACTTGAGCCATTTTTATTATTTTTTGTCATTCTATAGTTTATGCAGTATAAAAATACCAATTTGCACTCTTGTAAATGTCCCCGTTTTTACGATAGCCCCCTTATATTTAATTTTGTATTTTTTTTGTATATAGGGTGACTTTTAATTAGTTCTTGATAGCAAAAGATATGCATATACTCATGATACTGAACAAATTTTACCAAGGAACATAGGTCGAAATACGAAAAACCAAATTTTACCTCCCATACAAAATGCGCTATCAGCTGATGCAATTTCTATGGGAGTTCAAAACTTGATTTTCGTATTTCGACCTATGTTCTTTGGAGAAAGTTGTTCAATATCATGAGTACATTCATACCTTTTTCTATCAAGAACTAATTAAAAGTCACTCTATACGTTATAATATGACATTCTATTCCTGTGTCTGTGTCAAGCTTGATGTGCTCTTGACTGTACTCATCTAGAAATATTCTTTGTAAATTCTCAGTTTCTGAAAATGTATGTACCCATCTAGAAATATTCTTATGTAAATTCTCAGTTTCTGAAAATGTATGTACCCATCTAGAATATTCTTTTGTCAATTCTCAGTTTCTGAAAATGTATGTACCCATCTAGAAATAGTCTTTTGTAAATTCTCAGTTTTTGACAATGTTATGCACCCATCTAGAAATATTCTTATGTAAATTCTCAGTTTTCGAATTTGAATATGTACCCATTTAGATTAAGGGCGGAATTCCCTGGTACAAGCATTACCTTTATGTTTAAAAGGGAGCTCCTGCTAATAGCTATAAGAAAAACTTGCTAAAGTAAATAAATATTTTTGATTTGATTTTAGATTTTTTTTTATTTTGATTCCTAAGCAAGCTACCTTCACAAAAAAGAAAAATTACACAAACCAAAAAATTGCTTCCCATACTAAAGTGGTTACAAGATCGAAACATTTTATCGGGCGTCCATCTTTGTTCGGTACGTCTTTTAGAGACTTAGGTGCAAAAAGCTACTAAAAATATCAAAACAGAATAACATCTGACAGCTCTTATAACTTGTTCTTTTTATAGAAAAGTCTTGTCTAGTCCAAGTACAAAGCTTTGGACATAAAAATAACTTCAAAGTTTCATTGTAAATGAAAGGTAAAAGGAACAAATTGAATTTTGTAAAACGTCTACATCTACAACGTTGTAGATAAAGTTCAAAAGACTTCAGGCTTCCGATCTTAGTTTGCTGTTTAACATTAAACTTATCAAAGATTCAAAGATGCTTGAAAGAGTATGCATTAGGAAACAGGTCTTCTACTATACGAGTATAATACGTGTTTAAAGGAACCTTTAACTTTACTTGTACATTTTAAATCTGCAAGCAATAGAGGGTCTAAATAGACATTTACTGATAGCTAAAAAGACAATCACTTACTTCAGATTTGTTTGAAACTTTCGCACTTCTCATACATGTTTATATTATTCCGGGTCTTAGCGCGATACTTATAATAAGGCAAAAAATACCTTACTCTTCCCGACGTTTCGACTAAGTTGTATCAGCCGTGGTCACGGGTAGAGTGAAGGGAGGAGAACTATGTTCTGAATCTAGAGTTTCAGTTTTCAAGAGATATAGTTTAACACCTTGTATACTTTAAAAGTTCAATAGTATAGGACGTTTATGTTTTCATACAAAATAACAATGTTTTTAGGATGACCACGAAAAATTTTATTTGTGACTTGCTATAGCTTTACCAGCATTTGACAGCGATTTTTTCAGGTAGGATTTTTTTTGAGTTGTTTACCTAAGTCTACTTATGACAACAATAAGATATTGTACATGAGAACAGTAACAAGAATCGCTCTTGGAAGTAGATATTCTTTACATAACCTTGCTAGTTTTAAAAGTAGCTTAGATCTTATTCAGTTTCAGCTATGCTCTGTAAAGGGCATCCTTCCGAATACTGAAAGGTTATGACCAGGCTAACCCTTACACCTATACCTTTGCAAGGTTCAGGTTCTCGCTTTACGCTTGAAAGTGAACAACTCTTTTTTTGCGGTTTTAATAATTTTCAAATTCTTTTTTACTTCTTCATACAAAATAACAAGTGATCAATTTGTATGAAGACCCGAAAAAATCTGTTGCTTATTTTGATATGTTCAGTTCAGTTACGTTGACTGGTCAAATTAGTATAGTAACTAAGTAGCTCAGGGTGCGCAACGCGCTTCGCTGTCTTATTAGTATCAAATTATGGCACTAATAAGGGTGCTATGGGCAGTGGTGACCGACCACTTGGTGGCCCACTTGTGATATAAGAAAAAAAACTAAAGGAGACGTTTCATCTTCGGCCATCTCTATGTACACCAGATAGGAAAAAGACAAAAATATACTTAGTTTTACACATTAACTCTTTATGTTTATTAAACGAAGAATATAATTTTCATATCACTAAAATAAACCTATTTGTATGATGAGGCATGGTAACATTCATGTCTCAGTGATCCAACTAAGCAAAATAAAAATGAAAACATCTTGAAAATATATTGTCGGTCTTTTTACGCACATACGTTACATCCAGTGACATTTTCCACCATATTTTATGTTGCCGATATGGCCAATCAAAGAAAAAATATCAGGATATTCAGATTCAGACAATTTTATTCAATGTAGATTCTTTACAGAATACTTATTGAATGTCAGAATAAAATGCAAATAGAGCGAGTCTACGCCGTTTCGGATCGTGCTATGGCAGCGTAAAAGAAACGGCAAGAAACGACTGCAGCACGGCCTACTTTAAGAGTCGGCTTTTTACAATGTGTTTCTTGTGTTTCGCTGGAATATCAAAGGACCATACCTCCTTGTCATTGATATAGTCATCTAATCTATAGTAAGCTTTTTTACAAAATGTTTGCTTTACACATTCTTTAAACTTTCTCTCAGGTGAACTATGCCGAATTAAACAAAAAAACTGGTCAAGTGCGAGTCGGACTCGCGCACCGAGGGTTCCGATATACTTTTAGTGTTTTTAGAAGCAATAAAGTCCATTTTTATAAAAGAAAAACAAAATTTGTTTGTTATGGTTTTTTGCAGGACAGACAGACGAAGTCGTACCATAAGGATTCCATTTTTACCATTTTGGTTCGAAACCCTAAAAATCATAACGTAAAGGCGTTCTAGTAATGTTCTTAAAGTGAACTTAACAACTGTACAAGGACATGTGATGGCCAGGGTCCCGTAGTAATCTGAAACGTGTCCTTTGTTTAGTTTCATAGGTAGAGCAACCATCAGGTTTGCAGGAATATAATACCAAGAAAACTTTACCGAATTTTCTTCCACTTACTGCAGACTTCCGCGATCCCTAGCGGCAGATACATTTTGTATGAGCGCGTTTGAGATTAACTTGGCTTAATTATAGTCTTAGCAAACAGCAAGGAACGGGTAATCACGATTAGTAATTAGGTGGCGCATACGCTGTCGCTTAGGGGTCGTGCAGGATCAAAATGGGCTTTGAGATTCGCGAGTTAAGTCGCTATCACCATCTTCTTAAACCCAAAGACCAATTCGGCATACATTGCTGGGAACCTTGATTCTGTTAATTCAAATATTCTTACTTCACTCAGCAATGTATGCCGAATTAGTCTCAGAATTAAGTAAGGTGTGATAGCGACTTTACTTATAGTTAAAAATTTAAGAAATGATAGGTAACGAAGGAAAGTTATAAGAAAAGGTCAGATGGCAGACACTTAAGCTCAAGTCGCACAGAGGCGGTATGATTGCGAAAGCGGTCCGAGGCGGTTTGGCGGGAACAAAATACCGCGCCGCGACCGCTTTTCAATGTGACAGGGTGCATTAAGAACTCATACTTTACAAAAAGTACCGGCCCCGGAACGCTTCCGCTACCGCCTCTGTGTGACGCGGGCTTTAATGTAAAACTTGCTTTTACCCGCGGCTTTACTCGCGTTATACAGCGTGTAACGGAAAGATTGATTGTATTAAAGGGTGTGAATCTGCCCATGTCACTGAACAACTTTTCCCAAAAAACATAGGTCAGAGAAAAAACTGCATCAGCTGATAGCTGATATTTTGTATGGGAGGTCGAATTTGGTTTTTCGTAATTCGACCTATGTTCCTTGGGAAAAGTTGTTCAGTTTCATGGGCAGATTCATACCCTTCAGTATTATCACACCTTTCCGTCACTCGTTGTATAGTGTTTGTGTCATCTTACCATACATTTTCCGTTATAAATTATAGCTCATATGTTAGTCCAGTGCTTGGTCTATGTACCTCCCAAATTTCATCGAAATCAGTTCAGCCGTTTAGGCGTGATAGTGGAACAAACAAACAAACATCCATACTTTTGCATTTAAAATATTAAGTGAGATACCAGCCTTCTCATCAAATTTCCTAATAATTAATTTTTCGATGATACAGGAAACATGCTGGATGCGCTAATTGACTTGTGTGAAACTTCCGACCTCTGTAATAATTATGCAGGTTGTGGTTGTTTTTCACTAGCTGGTTTACCCACTGTTGGGCAAAGGTTTTTCCTTCATTTCTCTAACATCCCCAATCTTGAGAAAACCGCTAGCCACATCGTCATGCCTTGCTACTGTTTAGAAAAATTCAGCTTTCTGCCTAGCTTCAAGCCTTTGTTGTAGTCATATTGAACACTTGATATAATTTGTGTGAATAACATCACACGCACGCTCCTCTCATAGCCCCACCAAATCCACTCGTAAGGTACTAAAATCATTGCGTGCGAGTCAGAAACACATGTTAATAAGAAAGTTTGTTAATATTTAATGAAATGTGCTGTAATGTTGCCGCGTTTGCGCTGATTTGTAGGCGACGCGTATTTAATTTGTGCACGGCGCCGCGAGCCGCTAATTCAATAATTTGACAAGTTGTGTGGTGGGGACGTGATGCGGTTTTATGGAAGTAACATGTCATGTTAATCTTGCATTTGTTGTCTAAATTAAAACATAATTTATAAAGCTCTATTCGTTTGTTATTGTTGTTGAGTCGGTTTTACTTTCAAAATAAGAAACAATCCTAGCCGGTCACCCATAGAATTTTTTGGAAAAAGCTTTGTTTATAATGATTTTAATTTATAATGTCATACCGTGACCAACTGCTCAAAGTGACATTCGAAGCATGGAAGACGATCTAGTTTTTATAACACCAGCGAATTTTGAAAAAGGATGTTACGATGATAATTTTGATGAATCCAAAATTGGGCATGTTTTTGACCTCAGTCTAACCAAAAGCACACAAAAAAGTCAACGATGGAACGTGATTATTGAAAACCCTAAAATTCGGGAACCATATATGCCAGTCAGAAAGTACGAAAGTACATACTGGGCTGTTTCTTTATCACTACAGTTTTTATTAAAACTTATAAACTTTTACAACAAACATAAAAAAAATATCGTCCCATATAAACCCCTCTAATGATTTGTATGAGTAAGCCATAAAATATTTCTCGTCAAGTTGTTCAATTCAATGGTTAGTAACTGTGCAAGTATAATATGTGCAGGGTGAAACACTTCGCAATTCCAGTAAATACCGGCCTATGTCTACACTTACCACTACTGATACCCTTTTTTGGAAGGAATATGCAGAAATCACGGAATATCCTTAAATTTATTCAAAAATTGTACCTTTCGGATGGTTTGTTTACGTAATTTGTATTCTACCTAAATACCAACAACTTACAATGAGGTGTTTGAATATTGTTGCAATCAACAACACCATTTAGGTTCAAAGAGTTCAAAGAGTTTATTTCTCAAAAGAACTAAAAAGAGAAAAGCAAAAACAAAAGTTATAAAACTTATAGTAACTTATCTAGGCATGCATAACAAGTAATTAATAATATCTACATAATATTGACAGTATCGTGCAAATGCAGTTTCAATTTACTTTTGAAAGCATTCATGGATTCTAAGTCCTTTAAGTGAGATGGTAAGTTATTATTTGCTGTTATGTTTCGATCCTGGGTATGTTTCCCGAATCATGTGTACATTTATTACAAAGAAAGTAAAACTAGAAATATATTTGGTTTTCAAAAACTTCTTCTTAATTGTATGAGAAAGCCAAAATATTTTTTTTGTTTTTTTTTCGGATTCAGTTTCATGTTCAAAGAAGAAACATACTATAGTTTGACTAGTTGTCCAAAAACAATCCTGAATTTCTTATTCTGCTTTTACTCAGTAAGGTATTTTGATGTCACCAACAATATTCTTCTGACAATATTTCTTCTTTTCAGACAATATTTATTCTTTTTTATGGTATGTTTAAGAAAAAGTTATTCAGTTTTAAGTTCAGAGAAACACGCTAGAGTTTAGCTTGTTGTTCAAAAGTTGATGCATTTTAAATTCTGCTTCATGCACGAGTTGCTTCCTCTAATTTCGCATATACCCGGTAGCAGACGCTATCGATTTTGTCTGTGTTAGGGGGACAGCCTGGTAATCATATTATGTTCTGTTTTGATATATCGCACAAGGGTTGAATCGACATAAACTCGGTTTGTATACTCTTTTATACTGACCTTGAAACACCCTAGCGATTTAAAACTGAATGTTTTATTCAACCCTTTCATCAAATATGTAGGTAGGTATAGATATGGGGTTATAATGCTCAAAATCATATTATTACGCAAGAAATTTTAGAATACAACTTGAAGCACAATCAACTTTTCCAAAGTAAATTTTTGTTTTAATTATTATTGAATGAACGTCAATTGTTAGCTAAGTGATAGTTTGTATTTTGGAAAGTGAGATTATCATCTTCGGGAAAGAAGCTTACTTTCATTAGTAGTTGCACTACTGAGCTTGAGTCTTGCAACTGCAGGGTGGCCAGAATCATAATAAAAACAACTTTCTATAAAATTGTATGCTATGCTACGCCTGTGGCTGGTAGATTTAGAGAGAAATCTTTTCTTGTCATTTTAACTATCGTGCTTAAGACGAAATTTTCAAAAAAAAAATCTCCCATAGATTTTGTATAAAGGTTTTGAGCGATGACGTCATTATTTTTTGGCTTCGTTAAGTAACTTTTTGACACTAAATTAAATATTAAAAATTTAAAACTGCACATGTTATACAAAATAAATATGTTTTCATCAATTTGAAATGATTTTTTTTAGATGCAAACATAATTTTATTTTATTTTTGACCCAGTAAACTTACGGATTGCTTCTTATTAAAACTCGTGTAATTTGGCCAAGAACATTGTTTGAGTATGTACGGTCAACCGCATGTCGGTAGAAACTTTTTCAACTCTATTACCACGCCGTAAGGTCCAAAAGTGTTTCTACTGATGTGCGGCCGCACAATTCAAAATTAACTTAGTGAACTTAGCTTAAACTTAAGTACAAAGCTTAATAAGCTAGTAAGTAAAGGTCTGTATTAAAATTTTATACCTACATGTGTAAATAAGCACTAAACTACTCGTAACTAAACTAACTGCAGTGGACCTTTCTTTTTTTGGTGCCGGGAACTATAGGCATTATGTGGCATCCTATTCCTCGAAACGCACGTTAAGCCATTTATCCCTGCCTTGTATGTAAAGTTTGGAACTTTTTACTAAGAAAATGTATTATTAACCACAGTTCAATTTGAAAGTCATACTATTATTTGAAAGCAAACAAAATTCTAGCGAACTTTTACTAGCACCCTTGACGTTCTATGTTAAAATTTAATATTTATTTTTGTGCAGTTTCTTAGAAAACCCTGGCAAAAGTAAACTGTCACACCCAGTAAATTTAAAAATCCATTAAAATTCACGCTACAACTTCCAATACAGCTCCGACGGTTTTAAAAAAAGAACTCGACGGCGTCTCGAGAACTTGTCTCGAACTGTGATTTAAATTGTATGAGAAAATCACTTTTTATTTTGTTAACGAATATACAAGGATGTTTTCATAAATCCTTTTACAATTTTTGTAAGCAACGCAGACCATGACACTTGTAACGAATCATTTGAAGAAACGAGGAATCGAAACACGTGATAATTCGATTGTCCAGTAGTTATGATGGTTTTTTTTTTTACTATGTATGGGCTTACTCTTGACCTCGATCTAGCCTTGAGGATAGAGATGAGTTCGACGATGGAACGAGCTTGCCCAGAAGAAGCCTATTCACTCGCGACTTAAATAGATTCGGGTTCCTTTGAAGGTGTGAAGTTTAGGTTTTCGACTATAGTTTTTGAGAGAAAGTTATTCAGTTTCACAGTCTCGGTAAATCCACAATTGGAGTTTTCGCAGATGATCTTTATAAAATTTTCTAAGCTTATAATTGTACAAATTGAGTTATTTTATCTGGTGGGTAAATGTGCTTTTACTCTACGGGTCTCTAGACGCCGATTCCTCGTAAGAAATCGTTCGCTTGAGAGAAACTCCTTCGCAATTTGAACATACTTCTTAATTTTGCTAGTTTTGTCTTCTTATTTGAATAAAATACTCTTCGTGTATTGTTCTATAGGTATTGTGGAAACAAATTGCTGAAATGAAATACTTTTCAAAATATCTCTAACTTACTAAAATTCTTTTATACCTTTCTATAGAACAGCGGTTCCCAATTTTTTTTGAGAACATCCTTTTTGGCGGATCCCTAGGTCCTCAATAGAGATCAAATTTATACTTATGTTATTTTAAGAAAAGTTTTTTTTTTTAATGTTTACATGTTGTAATGTTTGACTTGAAAAGAAAGAAATTAATTTGAATTAAATTGTGAAGTACAAAATATTTTCACGGCATTTCCTAAAATAGCTTTGAAATTGGGTTTGATGTCCGATAAATTGTATACGAAGATTTGGGGTAGCATTACAATGATGTCAATATTGATAGTTTGGTTCACATAGCGAATGGATTCTGTATCCAGTCTATGTTGCTTGAGCACGACAATACGCCCTATTTCGCGGTACCCCTCTAACCCTTCCTCGGAGCCCCAGGGTTCCGCGGAATATCATAATTGGGGAACCGCAGCCATTGAAACTGAATCATGTGATAGCGCATTTTGTAAAGGAAGTATTACTGAAACAATGAAAAAAAGAAAATGTTTAGGCAGTCACACAGCTTATATGCTAGACAACGTGTGCATGCGCTGCTCTAGCGGTCTTCCGTGACCCGTAAGTATGTGTAAAACTGGTCATCTTTTACTAATATAATGCAATTACATACCTAAAAAGGTATGTGCGTGCGTCTTTACCTTTTCTCTTTTTCTTTTATTTAGTGGATTATGGTGAGACACTTTTCTTTTTTTCCCACATGGTTCCACCTTGTTTGTGAAGCGACGTAAATGTAATAGTTTTCCTTGACGTTTGTCACCTACGTTCTTTTAATTGTCGATGGATGGTACGCTGATCACTGTTGGGAATTACTTTTTTTTGAGAATTATTATTTTATATAAAACCTTTTTACAAGAAAACAAGGAGGAATCAAAGCTCGACTCGACGCACCATTAGTTTGGATGTAATTTAAAACGATATTAAACAAATCAACAATGAAATCAACTAAACATTTTCTGATAAGAAACGTGGTGATTTAACTTTTTTTATGGCAGACGCCTATCTAGGATTTTGAACTTGAACTCTAAATAGTTCGTGAACGAGAGTGCAACCTCTTTTGAGTTCATGATTCAATGACTTTTAGCGTGAATCCTTTTTCACCCACAGACTTTAACCTGTGAAGACTCTTAATATTACATGTGATAGTTAAAATTTTGGCAGTTGATCTCTATAGCAATTTTCCATAGAGGTCCCGGAAAATTGAAAATTTATGAAAATTGTTTTGTAGTTCATTTAAAAATATACCTTATTACATAAACAACTACATTTTCTTTTTGTTTCTTCAAATTTTTACATGGTGCTTCAGAGGTTAAGTTGTCAGCGTACTTTCTACCAAAAATACGGACACTATGTATGTAATATGATGGAGAGTTAAATTAAACGTGAAAAAGGTATTTACCGTAGAATAATAATATTTGCAGCGCAGGACCGCATGGAGATCTTTAGGGGAGGCCTATGTCCAGCAGTGGACGTCTTTCGACTGATATGATGATTTATTTATTTATTTACAATTTATTGTACACAAGATAAAATAAAATTACATTAAAGAAAAAAGACACAACAGGTGCTGCTTATTTCTACACGGAAATTTCTTCCAGCAGACCTACGGAAGCGTGATTTGACTGGAAGAGGCAGATAGAACGTGCACACATAAACTACAAAATATAAACATAATATATACACTATGCAAATACACATACCGGGTGTTAGTGTAAACCCTGTGATCCTTGAAACTGTGCATTGAGACCATGAAACTGGACAACTTTCCCTAAGGAACATAGGTCGCAATACGAAAAAAAAAATTTTACTTCCCATAGAAACTGCACCAGCTGATTGCGCATTTTGTATGGGAGATGAAGTTTTCTTTCCCTTTCCCTAAGAAGACCTATGCTCCTTAGGGAAAGTTGTTCAGTTTCATGGTCTCAATGCACAGTTTCAAGGATCACAGTGTTTACACTAACACCCATATACTCGTATACATAATGATAATGATGATGATGATGAATAATATTCTTTGGTATTTACGAATTCTAGTCATACTGATTACGTGATGGTGAGCGACCGTGACCATCCAGTATCAGACTTGCCATTTTCCATTTTCCCAATGCTAACCAGCAGTGCCATCTAGTTTAACTTTCAAAAGGTACCGGAAAACACCCTATTGACGTCATAAAGAGATTGGTAATATCCTACAATGATTTTTTTTCTCTAAATAATAGTAAAAATCGATGAAAATGAGACAAAAAGCGAAATTTCTTAATAACATTTATATCAGATTAGATTTGCAAATTTATATTAGATTAGATTTGCAAATGCACGCGCGCTTTTTCATAGCATAATGTTGTATAAAGAACCAAATAATATTTAGCTTCGAAAATGAATCCTCATTATGTAAGCTACTGCGCACAAGCTCTGCTTACTTAATCTACGTAGCAAATGCACAAAGCTTTTGCGTCGTAAGTCACCTTCGGGAAATGCGCAATAAATTGACCTACATTAGTGACCCTAGTACCCTCTTTAGGGTGTGAGGGTGGATCAAAAGGAAGTCGTTTCCTAATAAAATCGCTAGGTAAGTACTGATGTTTTTGGTGGTTTTTGAGTAGTTCGTCGATTCACATCGATATAAATAGGTCAAAAAGCGTCTTTGAAGTCGAATCTCCTTTCAAAAAGCCCCCTGTAATATGGAATGCTTTTTTGTAGATACTGTAGTGAGGTTGTTCAAAGTTCATGATATTTGAAAAAAAAATCAACAGAGGACTCGTATTAATAAGGTTGAAACCATGTTCTTACTTTGCAATTTTAGCAAAATTCATGTTTGTTAATGTGTGCATAGGAGAAAAATCATTATAACATCCCACAAAACGTCCACTACAGGAAAAGGAGCGCCCTCCAAAATTTCAGATTTTGCTGGAATAATGTGGAGTTGTCGGCTTTTCGGCTGGCACCATGGACTGCGGTTGTTGGTAACCGCAGAATGTAAGATGATACGATACCGAAGGATGCTGCTGCCCTTTTGTGATTAACCCTTAGTTGGCTCTTACGACAACCACTAATATTTGCCGGCACGACACGGGCGACGAGGAAGATACCGCAAGTAAACCAAATACTCCGATTTGTCAATCATCGACTCAAGTCACCAAATTATTATTGTTATCATAATCCTTTCCGATAGAGGAATCAGACCAGACGAGCTTACACTCTTACATATTAATCTCTACATAGAAAGCAGAAACCTTTTTTGGAAAAGAAAGAACGAAATGTCATTTTTAGTTATATTTTAATTAAAAAACTGACTACTCATGGCTTCGAAGGGCACGTTAAGCCCGGATGTTAGTTTAATAGAGATGATGTCATCACGACAACTATGATCATTAAATGTGCAGAAAACAAATAATAGTACCTACAGTTTTCAAAGTAAATCAAATAAATTATAAAAAATAAATGTATTATTCTCTTCTCCAAAAAATCTAGAATAGAATTCAGTGAACCAAAAACAGGTGAGAACTGGGAGCTTTGACCTTACCGAAGGCATCGAAACCTAACAAATCTTATTACTGGCGTCTATCGCAGAGATAGCTAAAACCTCTCTCCTTCACTCCGTATATATCACGTTCAAGTAACCGTTAACGAGCAGATAAAATGCGGGTAAAGAATTGCGAATCTGACCTTAGGTCGTAAGGTGAGTGTAATTTTGGAGACGTTATTAAATTACTTAGTTACCTATACAAATTAAGGCCTAGATCAGTGCGACGCGGACACGGAGCGTACGCCAGACGAGGATGTCTGCCAAGCGTATAGAGTCCGTTCAGTCCAATGCGGAGCTATCGGATCGGCTCCATCCGGAGCTCCGCAACGCGCTGAACGGACTGTATAAACTTCATACATTTTACTGTCCATAGCAGACATCCACGTCCACGGCGTACTGATCCAGACCTAAATCAGAGAATATTGATACTCATTTTATTACTATTCTAACAGGCTAATTTAAATTGACGTATGTTATTCTGGGCCTTTCAAGTGGTTTTCTCTATTATAATAATCTAAGGGTTTTCTACTATCGTAAACGCCAGTAGAATAGAATGAAAATGTATGGGATTGACATTAGCTAACGAAATGTAACGTGACAGCTAATGTCAAACCCATAGAGTTTTATTCTATGCGTTTGCGATAGTAGAAAGCCACTTGTCTCAGGGCCCTGTACTGATCTTGGTTTTTAAGTGTCGCTTTTTTTCCCACTTGGCGCCACTTTGTTTGTGAGGCGACGATATGTAACTGACGTGATTAAGATATTGGTAATAATTATCCTAGAAAGAAATAATTCCCTGCTTGGCATACATCTATGCATGTAGATACAGTCAGTGCCTCTACATAGTCTAGGCAACGAAGCGGATCGTTGTATGAAGACCCCCGCATTAAATCCTCAGTCGATGAAACTTTGCTGGGGTATTACACTATATGAAACAAACCTTCTATAAAAAAAAAAAAAAATCGGTACTTTTAATTTTTCCATACAAAAATTACAAAAAATGTATGAATTTTTTTTTTGTAAATTTTTATTTGCATATTTTGTATTTACATTTAATTCGTGATTCTTTATCATCCTGTCAAATTAAATCTGCCTGAGAAATTTATGTTGGGGTCAACTGCTTCGTTGCATACACTAACAAGTATTGTTTGATTACTTACTTATTGGAAGTCTCCGTTGCATGATCTAAATGAAGAGGTAATTTCGTTTAGAAAAAAAGAGAGGGTTAGGGTAAGTAAGAAGCATCCTTTGTTTTGCAGGAAAGCAGCAACTGTGCTGTGACATAATCTTTAAAAAAACTATATCGTAAATAATAAAAACAATACTTTGCAACATTACTTTCACCCTGTATATACAGGGTGTTAATTTAATTGCGTGTCATAGCTCAGGGGCAGCTTCAGTATCCGAAACTGACAAGTTTTCCCAAAGAACGTAGGTCGAAAACGAAAAAAATTTGGACTTCCCATACTAAGTGACCAACACAATTGTATGGGAAGTTCAAAATTATTTTTCGTTTTTCGACCTATGTTCCTTGGGAAAAGTTGTTCAGTTACAGATACTGAACCCGCCGCTGAGCTATGGCACGCAATTAAGTTAACACCCTGTATATAAGTTATTTGCAGCAAAAAGTATGTGAGTGAAATTGAACTGTAAATCAATTTGCCTCAACATTTTATTGAATAACGGCGTAACTTAATAAATCACGAAAATATTATTACAAAACGTGAGGTAAGCAAAAATAAACGTTTAATTTTCAAAGTGCTAAAAGAGATTAAATTAAATTCTATTAAGTTTAGAGCTAATGGATGTAGCACTTTCAGGTTATCATCATTGCTTTGCATCATTCTGATCAAGCAAAAAATATGCTAGCTAGACCGATAGGTATTTTAGTCTTGCTCTCGTAGATTAGTGGACTGGTACACTAGACAGAGAGGTATTAATTTATGAAGTAGGGTCTTTCCTAAGTAGTGCACATTTTTTGGTCATACTGTTCCGATCATGACAATGACAAGCTTTTATTATAGAAAATAGTTCAAAGTCAAAGTATACTTTATTTATATTAGGATTATTTAATATTTTTATGACGTCAACTAAACTAAAAGCTACGTCACTTCACAAACAAAATGTCGCCACGTGGGACAAAAAAACCGGCCAAGTGCGAGTCGAACTCGCGCACTGAGGGTTCGTACCACCACATAAACATAATTGCATTAGTTGAAATTTCAGTAAGTTAATGTGCTAGATTTTTTGAGTCCGACACGCGCTTGACCAAATTTTATTATTTGTTGTTATTTTATAGCTTATGCACTATAAACATACCAATTTTCAAGTTTGTAAGTGTCCCCGTTTTTAAATAGAACTAAAACAAAAATCGCCTCAGCGACCATCCAACTTGACCCCTCTCTTATATGAATGTTCTTGAAACGGGAGCTCACCACAATTGGTTACCATTAGTTGTGAGAAAAGTTGTAATATTTAATGATTTCAGACTTTTCCCATTATTTGTACTGTGAGACCTAGCTTCTTGCCAAATTTCATAATTTTAGGTCAACGGGAAGTACCCTGTAGGTTTTTCATTTTTGAATAAATGTATGGAGATGAGGACATAAAATGCCATATCTTTTGATTGCGTCGTTGTAAAAAATTGAAATTTTCAGATCTTGTGTGGTTCATGGATCCTAATATATGGTATTAATTTCAACCTGATACCTTTACCCGTTCGTGAGATAAAGGGTCTTGACAGACAGACAGACAGACAGACGGACAACAAACTGATCCTATAAGGGTTCCGTTTTATTCTTTTGAGGTACGGAACCCTAAAAAAGAAGTAAATAGAAACATGTAACAAGAATTTGAGATCCCATACAAAATACACCATCAACTAAAGCAGTTCCTTTCAGAACTTAAACCTTTTCTTATATTTTTTGGAAAAAGTTATTCAGTTTCATAATCTGAGTAAGTAGCCAAAATTTTAAGTCAATATTATGATCACAAGAATTTTAATATAGATTGACGTCAAACTAGAGATTTATTTATTTGAAGCCTTAGCGCGCGCTTTTGCTAGGTCTGTGGTTCTTTGCGTTTCAAAGTTCGCCATCAATTTCCATTCAATCTCAAACAGATTATAGATTGCTCTGATTTCGATATTAATGTATTCATTCGATTCATATCGACATTGTGTAATGGATTGTCGCGTTTTCAAATCCAATTTGGAAAATTGTTTTATGCCTGAATAAGTCAATTTGGTTTTTATTTTTTTTTACTCTTGTCGTCTATTTAATTAAGTATTGGACTGAGTCCAAAATGAATTTAGCATTTTTGCTAAAAGAATTTGTTATAAAGGATGTAAAGGACAGCTTTCCGAAAAATTAAATCACTCAACAAAACTTAAAACTTTCAGTGAATAAAACTTTCAGGGATAAAAATCGCCGTCTTCATACAAAATTGCAAGTTTAATTGGACGCTTTGTATGGAGAGGCCGATTTTTTTTATTTTGTGAAATTTATCGACTACACCGAAAGTTGTTCAGTTACGTTGACTGACTTTTCAGTTATTGGAATCCTGTTCCCTACATCCTATATAACTTGTGCTACTGCGACCCTGTGTAAAATACAGGGTGTAAGGGACGGTGTACCGAAAACTGAAAGGGCTGGCTTGGTCAACGAAACTGAACAACTTTCCAAAGAAACATATGTTGGAAAATGAAAAAAAAAATTTTGACCTCTCCATACAAATTGCCCACTCTGGTTGAACAGTTTATATGGAGAGGTCAAAATTTTTTTTTTCATTTCCCAACATATGTTTCTTTGGGAAAGTGGTTCAGTTTCGTTGACTGAACACGCTCTTTCAGTATTCGGTACACCGTCTCTTAAATCCTTTTATCTACTCCCGTACCGGAATATTCCGAATTCGAAACCAATGACAGATTCGAAATTGAGGTCATTGTCCGCTGTCATTTTCATTTCCACACTGTTCCATACTACGAGCAGTACGGAAATGGAGTATGGATTTTCATTCCGCAACTGTTATAATACATAATTTTCAATCTGCATAGGCTAAGGCAATACTACCACAGTACTACATACAGCCTATTTTAAAGTAATTTTGTAAAAATACTTTTTACTGGGGTGACGACTGCCTACCTATATTTAAAAGAAAACGGAGAGTACAAGGCGTGACTAGGAGTACATAAATCGACAAGAAGCTGACAGTTGGCTCGCTTCTATATAAAGTGACATTGGCAACAAAAGAAGTGATTTGAACAAAATATAAAGTATCTACCAGGAGAACATGATTCTACAAAAGGCTGTCAGTAACCATATACATGAAATTAATGTTAAAGCAACGCCATCCACAAGCTCTGGATCTGGAATAACTTCGGGAATAACTTTAATTAACTGTACTAACTGTCCTCTTAGTTCAATAAATTGATCACTACTTTTTAAAAAAAAATTATTTCGTCGGTCGTAGATAAAGTTTTGTATGCAACTATACGTAATTAGTCATTTTAACACTCGATCTATACTATTTTGATACTCGGCTGCGCCTCGTATCAAAAACCAGATCTCGTGTTAAAATTACTCTCATTACGCAACAGTTGCATAAATAACTATATAAGTATTATACACTAGTATCAAATAATACTGAAAAGTAGATAAATACATCAATGTAATAATTTCTCGATGCATATTAAAACATTTCCGTACTTGGCCAGTTTTGTAAACAAAACCTTTTGATGGTTTTAGCAAATATTCTATGCTTTTGGTTCCTGAAACATGAGCTGAATTTTTTCTATGAAACATTCGGTCTGATGGACTGAAAGCCGAGATTATTAAGCTTCTCTTTGTTTGATGAAAATTCAGGTGTATTTTTTTGCAGGTTGAATAATGTTTTTTTGCTAAAGCGTATGTTTCATATGCTTACTTAATGCGTATGTTTTATATGCTTACTTAGTTGACAAAATTTGTGTTGAAAATTGTGATAGATTTCACAATTTTCAACACTACATTCAAACTATAGAGCTAAAACAAAAAATCGAGCTAAAATCACCTAAAAACACGTTTTTAGTAGGAAAGCCCCAATTCTTTATTTCTTATTTGTTTTATTTTCCTCCCTTAATTTATATTTTTTTTATTTTTAGTATTTGTTGTTTTAGTAGTAATAGAAATACATATTCTATGAAAATTTAAACTGTCTACCTATTACGGTTCATATGAGATACGGCCTGCTGAAAAACAGACAGACATCTGGGGCATATCAATAGGGTCCCGTTATTCGCCCTTCGGGCACGGAACCCTAAAAATGAGCTATTTTCCTCGCAACTAAACGTTAAAAATGAAAAGCAAACTTTCAACACCAAAATGTATTTTTTACATATAAATTTTACTGAAATTCCGTTTTATCGAGCCGACATGTTGTTACAGACAGGAAGCCCAGAATAGAGCGCAAATTTCCATACGCGCTCCGTATCGCACCTATTACGCGTGCATTGTGCGCGTGATGTATGTTTTCCTTGCGTTATGCGTTGTTTGGGCACAGATTTGATGGGTGAATGCTTGTATATTTATAGCGACACTTGGAATCTGCAGATTCTGATTCTAAAATTGTTACTCTCAGTTTGATGCTAATATAATAAGTTTTTATTACCTACATGGGCAACAGCGTCCTTTTGTGTATCCTACCATCTTACATGCTGTAGTCACAAACAACCACAGTCCTTAGTGCCAGCCGCAACGCTGACGTGGTGCCTATGGTGCATCCCCTCCACATTGTTCCGGCAAAAGATGGAATTCTTGCAGTGGACGTTTTAATGGGATGTTACCATCATGATAATGGTCATGTACTTAATTAGTAAGTAGTATTTTAAAACCTTTTTTTGTAATCTAGAAAAAGAAGTTAGGTAAGTTTAATTTGAATTTCGTTGTCGTTACACACAGCAATAATAACAAACTAAATTTTTTAGTCCCGTGTGGTGCCGGCAAAGAATAGTACCAACCCATACATACCCGTAGGTGTCGTAAGAGGCTACTAAGGGTTATAAACTGGAGGATGGGCAGCAGCATCCTCCTTTGTATCTTACATCTTACTTACTGCGGTCACCTACAACAGCGGTCCTTGGTGCCAGCCGTAACGCTGACAAGCGAGGTGACTATGGTACTTCACCTATACATTTTTCCAGCAATAGCTAGAATTCTAGAGGGAGCTCCCTGTCCTGTAGTGGACGTTTCATGGGATGTTATGATGAGATTTTATAAATTATTTATCATTATAAAGATCTTTTTCATCATAACATCCCATGAAACGTCCACTACAGGACAGGAAGCTCCCTCTAGAATTCTAGCGTACGCTGGAAAAATGTAGAGGGGGAGTATCGTAGTCACCTCGCTTGTTAGCGTTACGGATGGCACCATGGACCGCGGTTGTAGGTGACCGCAGTAAGTAATATGTTAGATACAAAGGAGGATGCTGCTGCCCATCCTCCAATTTATAACCCTTAGTCGCCTTTTACGACACCCACGGGTATGTAAGGGTTGGTACTATTAAGATCTTTTTATTGGAATCAAATTGTTCTGGATTGAACTAGCGAAGACTATGATTAAACTAGATCTAACTAAGGGGAAACTATTGCATAATCTTTTATTGTTAATCCAGTGTCTACGCAAACAAAGTAACGATTGTAGTTTATTTGTAATAGTTCTTTGTAATATTCTTGCAAGTGTCGTTCTTTATAATATTCTTGCAAGTGTCGTTTCTCTCAAAATAACTATTTTCTCCTTTTTTAAAAGGAAAGGGGTCTGTCAGGTGATTGGGAGATTGATGTAGCGAAAATGGCTTTTTGAATAAGTTATTTCGAGAATAATAGTTTCTTAATGCTTTCTTACCTGACTTAAGAATGAGATTGATGGATTTGAGCTTTGTAAATAGTATTGAGATACCTAAAAATTATTGCCAAAGCAAACTTTTCACTACACATTCGTACGTAATTGTTTTCGTCTTTATTTTAAGAAAATAATAATCTGAGTCTCTTGTGTTTCGTTTATATTAAGTTTGAAAGTTGATACTGAGCACGATTTGGTGACGCAAAATAGAGTAGATTCCTGCCATTTTTGAAAGGGATTAATTTCATGGGTTCCCTACTTTACTTCGAAACATCTTTGATCGAAAAAAATAGAGATATGCTTATTGATATACCTATACCAAAAAACTAATTCACTAGTGGTGACATTCGCAAAGAAAACAGGTATTACGTTTGTATGCCGTAAACACCACTTTACTTCCCTCTTAGAAAGTAGCAACTGTATGAACTAACAACACAAACCGTGTAATTCCACTTACATAAATTCAATGGAAAAACACGGATATAAACATCGATCAAGCCATTATATGACTAACTGTTATTTTACGAGCATCTAATGGTCCGATAAGGGTGTTTTATTATTCCCTAATGGCTTATACCTGTCTTACGATGAATCTGGAACGATGTGTTATGGCTACGCATTGCGGCGCCAATTTCGCATAATAGTGGATCCTTATAAATGAAAGTTTGGATGGAAGTGACTTTCGATGATCAAAACATGTTGGTATATTTTCCGACCTCTTAATTACTTACTATTTTCCTATAGAAAGAATGAAAGAAAGAAAATGTTTTTTTTGTAAACGTATACTAAAAAGGTACACTTAACTTATGCTACACCACCTTGCGCTATTGTAGCGGGTCTTCCTTGACCCCTGCGTTCCAAAAGCCTGGTGTAGCGAAAACCGAACGCCCAGAGTACATAACTAATATTATTTATCTTACAATGACTACAATAGGATCAGTAAAGCTACAACTAAATATAAGTTAGTTATTGGTTTAAAAACATGTTTTTTTAGTGCAAAATATAAGAGTATAGAATATAAATATGAAAATGGGACCACATTTGTCTTCGGCCCGAAGATGACGTGCTGATCCCGTGGCGTCGCACGTGTTTGCACTTGCATACATAAATCATACGTGATTATCCGGAGGTGATGGCATCTGATGCGTGATACGACGCTTTCTAAGCATGAAAAATAGTTTTAAGGACTAAAATGTATTTTATATACACACAATGATCAGATATTTTAGTATAAGATGCCAACATCAAGTTTAAGCTCGCTCCGTTATCATGCCGAGAGGCAGTATTTTCCGAGACATGATAAGAGCATGGTAGACTCATAGTAATTTCAGAGAAAGTATGAACATATCAAGTACCAATATCTGAGCAAACTATGTGCAAAAGGACCTAAACGCCCTCCAAAGACCTGACTGGCGTGAGAGGTGCAATGAAAAAATTAACAGAGGGCGTAAAGATCATCTTTTGTTCCCTGAGCCGGCGAAAGTGTAAATTATATAAATCTGAAAGCTTATTAAAACACTCGATGGTGAATATATAATTCACAATCTTCCAAAATATCAGTGCAGTGACATACATTGTGATAAACGGTACAAACCCCACTTTTTTCACATAACCACACAAAGCGCCATTATTTGCTGATGATATGGAAGATAAAATCACGCCACGCCACATCCGCGAACCTTTCAAAATGAAGTACACATTTATTGCAACACCTAATATCTCAATAGGATACGGTTAGAGCAAAGAAAACTAAAGAGGGATGTGACATCATAAATTAAAAAAGTACTGGTTATAGAAAACAAAATTGAAGGAAATTTTATTTCTTAAATCGATTACAAGAATTTGCAGAGATTTCAAAATCTATTTGACACATGTTTAAACAACATTTTGGATCTAACTGCCGTGCAAATAAAGTCTTTTTATTTAACAAGTGTAATGAAATATATATTAAACTAGCTGTGCCCGCGGCTTCGCCCGCGTGGCATTCAGACAATGTGCCGTATCTCCCTCTCCCTGTCCCTCTCCCTCGGGAGCGATCTCCCTCTCTTGGAGGATGATTTTTCAAACACGCTGAAACAAATGTTTATTTCTTTCTATTTATTAGCCTAAATCCTAATTTATTTCATAGAATTTTCATCCCTTATGATGATATCTCAAAGTTGATGAAACACGTGTTTCTTTACTTCTTATTATTAGCTAAAATCCAAATTTCAAGTACCTCACGTCAAAGCTGTAGGATTTTCATACAAACTTTCATCCCTTATTTCACCCCTTTGGGGGATGAAACTCAAAATTGCTTAAACACGTGTTTATTTAGGTACTTCTTATTATTAGCTAAAATCCAAATTTCAAATAACTCTTGTCAAAAATGTAGGATTTTCATACGAACTTTCATCCCTTATTTTACCGGTGATGATATCTCAAAATTTCTAAAACACATGTTTCTTATTAATAACTAAAATACAAATTTTCAAGTACCACATGTTAAAACTGTTGGATTTGCATACAAACTTTCATCCCTTTTTTCACCTCCTTAAGGGACGAATTTTGAAAAATTCTACATCACGTCCTATTTTATATTTTACCAAGAGCTAAGAACCAAATTTCTAAAATTCTACCTTTAAAAATTAGACATTTGGTTTATAAGTCGGAAAAAAAATCATCCCCTTTTTCACCCCCTTGAAGGGTGTTTTTTAAGAAATGCTTAAACACGTATTTCTTTATTTTTTACCATAAGCTAAAAGTCAAATTTGTGTGAATCTAACTCAAGAAACAAAGGACTTTCATACATACATTCATCCCTTATTTCACCCCTTTAGGGGATGAATTTTGAAAAATTCTTAAACACATACTTTTTTATTTTTTACCAAGAGCTTAGAACCAAATTTCTATAATTCTACCTTTAAAAATGAAAGACTTATAGACCAACATACGCAAAAAAAATCATCCCCTTTTTCACCCCTGTGAAGGGTGATTTTTAAGAAATGCTTAAACACGTGTTTCGTAATTTTTTACTAGAAGCTTAAATTTAAATTTGTGTGAAGCTAGCTCAAGAAACAAAGGACTTTCATATAAACTTTCATCCCTTATTTCACCCCCTTGGGAGGTGAATTTTCAAAAATCCTTTCTTAGTGGGTAGTTTTGACGTGCATAGAACCCGTGTACAAAATTTTAGATCTGTACGGCTCGGCGTTGATGAATCAGTCAGTCAGGACAAGATGTTTTATATATTTAGAATAGAAGAAGAAAGATAATATTTCATATAACACAAGCGTTTTAACTGTCATGCATGATTTTGTAGCGTATTTCAAAGCATATCTTTTTTTATGTATCTAAAACAATACAAAAGTAACATTGCAGTTTATATTCAAACAGGGTAGTCCATATATCGCATATTGAGCCATCCATAATAGATATTGGATTGTGATGAGAAATTCCGACACACATTTTAAATTAAGCCCCTCGCGTGGTTTATGAAGGACGCATGATAAATGGTGTTTTATAAAGCGCGGTTTTGGTGGGTAACATGTTGTTATGCGCATATTTTGATTTTATATGTAAGAAGAAAAGTTTGAAAGTAGACATCATCATAACATAATACTGTCCATGTCCACTTCTGGACAGGGAGCTCCCTTTAGACTTTTCACATTTAAAAAGTTTTTAAGGAGATGTTTACAGTCCCTATGCTTGATATCTTTGCGACTGACACAAAAATAGACTGTTTTTATTAGTGTTAACAATTTGGGGGTAGGATTCGCAGAAATATGCCGCAGCCCCTTGTCTAGTATAGGATTCCTCAGTTGTTTTTTGCGTCATCCAGGTCGCTTCATGAGACAAAATGGGGTGGGCAGTACTACTTTTGAAAACACAGTCAAATGAAGGCAGTCAGAGCCTTTCTATGTGCATACAAAGATAAATAAGTAAATGAAGTACCCATCGACTTTTACCTTGACCGTGTAGATGTCGTGAGGCTAGGGACAAACCAATTACAAATGGAAATAAACAGAAAGTATTTTTATACACTTTTTTACTATTTCCAAATGAAAAACATCGCTATTCCAGATTTGCAATATTAGTTTCCTTCACCCTTTGTTGTAAATAAACTAGAAGCGATTTTGTTTATTTTACAGCATTTCACTGGTATGGATGCAAGTAAACCCGGGATAAAATTTCAATTGCCAGTACTGTAGACAGGGCTTGGGTCTTGCTGTATTTATTGCATTGGCTTACTGTGGCCGCTATCGGAAAATGCAGACAGGTTTGAAACTTGTTTGCACTTGAATTTTTTGGATAGTTTTATTTAAAAATGTGTGACTACTTAATACAGCATCAATGTGAAAAGTTCACAACTTGCAATGCAACAAACATGCAATGCGGCAGCTTTAGTTTTTTACAACTTTCAGTTAGTCATCTATAATTTTTTTATGATTATTATGTATCAAGCTAAAATTGCTATTTTAAAATGATTGTGCTAAATTTATTATTTCGCCCATTAATTATTTCATATAAGAAATATAAAATTCAAAAATAAATAATTTGTTTTTTAATTCTCTTGTACCTTCTATAACTTTTTCTAAAGCAATATTTGTTATATACCTTCTGCTCTATTTTACCTTTTCCTAATCTTGTATTTTCTTACATCAGAAAAGTAATGTTTTGCCGCACCGTCACAGAATTCCAATCAAATTAAGCACCGGTATTAACATTTGGCAAGCTACCAACATTTTGAATTTACTACGTTCCCAACAAAATAAATTGAGTCGGGCCGAACCCAGTCTCTTCCACTCGAGAAACTCCAATCGTACTCAACACACGGCCACAAACGAAAATCCCTAGAAAACTCGCAAAACACTAGCGGAATACTTTTAAAACGTGGTTCCATTAAAATAGAGACAATGTCTTATAATGGGTAGTTTAAAGTAAAAGTTTGATTTTAAAACATGACAAAGTTGTCATCATCATCCCATGAAACGTCCACTACAGGACAGGGAGCTCCCTCCAGAATTCTAGCTTTTGCTAGAAAAATGTAGAGGGGAAGTACCATAGTCACCACGCTTGTAAGCGATACGGCTGGCACCATGGACCGCGGTTGTAGATGACCGCAGTGAGTAAGATGTAAGATACAAAGGAGGATGCTGCTGCCAATCCCCCAGTTTATAACCCTTAGTCACCTCTTACGACACCCACGGGTATGTATGGGTTGGTACTATTCTTTGCCGGCACCACACGGGACAAAGTTGTAGACTGAAAAAACGCTAAATATCATTTTTACGGAGAAGGCACTATTTAGACTCAAGAGTAGTGTTACAGAAATATTACTGTCACATCACTAGTGTTCCGATAAAAACGATTAACTGACAACACTAGCAATGTCATATTGTCTTTTGTGACGGGAGTTCGTATATAAAAAACCAACTTCCAAGTGAAATTAACGTCTTATTTATCGATACACATTTCTTGAAATCTGTAATAGTAGAGTAGAATAACCTTTGTAAGAGATTCAAAAAAGTAAGGAATAGTTTTCTTGTAAGAGAAAATATTAAGAGACTCATTTAGATATAACCAAGGACCATACAACTCACAATTAACTTTGAATTTAAGATGGTATTAGAATGTTGAATAGGAAAAAAATTACAATTTAAATTGCTTTGGAAATGTAATTGACATCGTTGTATTAATTAGAAACATAGGTACATAACTTATTTGGTTGTAATCAAGTTGTAATCTTGTTTGCAGTTCGCGCAGATAAAAAAAAATTGTAGGTATAACCGGCCAGCAACATTTTCCATATAATGTTTTCGTCCGATCTTTGTGGTCGAGGATCACTGGAACAATACTTCTTCATGTTCATAATTCATTTTCACCCGCTAAGAAAGTCTTTTGGACCAAACATCAACTTTGTTCGCCTTTATTGACGAAACAATCCAGAAGCGTTTTTGGAAAAGATGGAATGAAAAATATATGAATTAATGAGTTTTTGTAGTAATGACAAAAACATATCGGTTCATAATCTTCCGAGTTACGAGGTTCATACATAACTCGGACGAAGAATGTTCATAAAGATTACAATATTACTTTTATGTCATGTTTTTGTCTGAATCATTTAAAGTTGTAATTAACTTTAAACATTTTCGTGCCGATTAACATTCTTTATATTATTATTATCGATAGATTTCAATTTTCTGTTCTGTTTTCCAAAATGTACACCAAAAACTACACTTTTATTTCAGCCAGATCTTTGATGATCGTCAAAGAAAATGTTTAGGTTTAAAATAAATTTTAATCTCTCAAACATGAGTTATTTACTCTAGAACACATTAAAAATATATTCTTAACTATCGTAACATTTTCATCTTAACGCTTAATATAAAATATTTCTAAGATGAGTTATTAAATTTTTGAGAAGTAATTTAAGCTGTAAATTACTTCATGAGTTCACGAAAATTTTAATAACGGTATTAAAAGATGAACTTCTCGACCTTTCCTATAAGGGTTCGTTTACCTTTGACTTATCTTTGATCATGTGCAATGACGCCTCTCTTTGACAGTAAGACATACAAGCTACAACTTTTGTTCTACGACTTTTGCCTCAACACACAAAAAATATCTAACTTACCGTACAAAAATGTGTTGGTCACGTTAGTGCGGTCAGTTAGCTGTTTGACGTAGACACGCCTTACTATTTCACCAAATTTTTTCCAGGTACTAGTTAGGTATGTATATAGCTCTCAATTTTTGATAGGAGCCAATTCTTGAATTTCAAAAATTTTCCATAGAAAATTCAAGAATAGGCTGATATCAAAAATTTAAAGCTATGTACCTAACTAGAACCTGGAAAAAATTTGGTGTAATTTGGTGAATTTGGCGATATAAGACTATAAGGGAACGGACTACATTACTTTGTTACTGTTAATAAGTTGCAATTTTTACTTACGAGCGGTGCGAGAAAAGTATTGTTTTCGGAAAATAAAAGTTATTCAAATTTTCTCAAAAATGTATGTCATAAAAAGCAAGTGTCCTAAAAATTTGTCCGTTCTCCGTTCGGTCGTTCGGTCGGTCGGTAGGTCTGTTGCGGCTAGTCCGATTAAAATCATATTTTAAATTTATGATATTTATGCAAAATTGATCGAAGGAAGGTGAGGTGGTTTTGCTGGCTCTCATTTTGAAGGTACCTGTCATACAACAAAAATTAAGAATTGAAATTTGCTGAAAAACGGCTCAAAAGATTTGTATGAAACTTTTCATTAGCGAGCATCTCTATGTAAGGTATCTTGCGGCAGTATCAATTGGTCTGTGTTATTTCATATAAGGGGTGTTCCATTTCTACCAAAACGTAAACAGTTGATTTACTAGCACACGCTTCAGGGTTTTAAGAGACATGTATCTGTTGTATTTTTAAACCAATAAGCAAATTTACTAAAACTCATAATTGGTTGCATTGAGTTTATATATTTTTTTTATAATTTTAATTCTGGATTGATCATCTACCTGACTGGATATTGTATTATTATATTTTTTTGCAAAGAATTAGTATACAGGCTGTACCAAAAACTGAAAGGGCTTGCTCAGCGGACTAAACTGATCAACTTTCCCTGAGAAACATGTGTTGGGAAATGAAAAAAAAATCTCCATGCAAGTATCTTGCGGTAGTATTTATTGTTCTGTGAAAATTCATATAAAGGTGTTCCAGTACTACCTAAATTTAAAGATGTGATATATTCGAAATCGTTGATTGCTAGTTTGTTTTAATGTTTAACAATTCGAATTTTGAATTGATCTGCATATTTCTTTAGAACATTTTTTACACACAATTTTATCCACTCTAAGGCCCGAATTGATAAAGCTTGACTTATCTAGAACTCAGGTTGAACTCAACCTGATCCTAAACTCAGCCTGAACTCAGGGAGGGAATCTGTGTAAACAAATGTAGTAGAAATAATTTGACAGATTTTACGTCAAGAGGACTAAACGCTCGACTTGTCTCTGCGTTTGGTTACTGCTTTGAGTTGAAAAAAAAATTAACCACAAAACATGATAATACTAAGCTGAAACAAAATATTTCTTTAGATTTCCTTAAGTGTTTTGCTCAGCGTACACTAATTATTAAAATACATCAAAATTGCAAAATAATGCATGTAAGAAAATATTCTTTAAACCAAGACTAAACTATTTTTTCCCAAACTAAACGCAGTTTAGTATGCCATAGACAAATAGCTCTACTGAGGGCCAAAACTTGAGTTCGGCTCAAGTTTTTGACTATCAATTAGCACAAATTTTTTACCGTGACGTCATGAATCTTTACTCACGAACCTGTCAAAGGTTAGTCATGGTCGACCCTGACTTGAGGATGTCAGTTAAACGTCAAAAGGAGAACCTGCACAATGTAATTCAAATCATACAGGGTATTTTGATCACAAACTTGAAAAGACCCTGTATACATATTTTTTATCAAAAATAAAAAAAAGCGTGAAACATTTTTTTGAACATAACACTTTTGTATAACTCATATTCGCAATTTGGGTACCTTCACAATACCGATAACATCCCACCTAACGTTCATAATATGAATTAGTTAACGGCCCGTTGGTGTGGTTGGTAGTGAGCCTGCCTTCTACGCCGAAGGCCGCGGACGGGATTCCCGCTAAGGGCAAACATTTGTGTGATGAACACGAGTGTTTATCCTGTGTCTGTGTTATTTATCTATTTATGTATATTAGCCTCTGTTACCCAAAGTACAGGCTTTACTTTACTTTGCCTAGTTTGGGATCAGGTCACTTTGTGAGAAGTGTCCACCGATTGTATACTGGGTTGTTCCTCGTGTCCGTACCACAACCCATATTATTTGTATCACGATTTTATTGTTTTCAAAAGAACACCATTCTGAACTTGCTCTTTAAACCATTACGACCTCGTATGACCCATTGCTACTGCATTATAAAATTTCTATTGAAAAAGAAATTATGAGGAGAAGTTTCTTTGTTGATTTGCTCAAAGTTGAATTTAAATTGTATGGCTCAAAGACACACAATGGCTTTAGTGTAGCGTGGATATCGTCGCCTGCATCAAGTTTAACGCACATCTTCAATCTGCCGAAATGGTGCACCATAAGCTTAAGCCGTTCCTTTCCTGTGCGACCTGTTTCGTGTTAAAAATAAGAATAGGTAGTGCTCTGGCATCATCATAACATCCCACGAAATGACCACTACAGGACAGGGAGCTCCCTCCAGAATTTCGGCTTTTGCTGAAAAAATGTGATGGGGGAAGTACCTTAGTAACCTCGCTTGTCAGCGTTATGGCTGGTACCATGGACCGCGGTTGTAGGTGACCGCAGTAAGTAAGATGGTACGATACACAGGAGGATGCTGCTTCCCATCCTCCAGTTTATAACCCTTAATCGCCACTTACGACACCCACCGGTATGTATGGGATGGTACTATTCTTTGCCGGCACTACACGAGACTATGGCATCACATCACCCTAATATAAATGTGGGCAATATTTGCTTACTATACCTACATTGAACATTGAAATAAATAATAAATCCGGCGTAAATCTAACGAGTAGTTTTATTGTTATAAATATCAACTCATATAACCACGTTTTCTATTTTCGTGCTTCAAATATCCCCTACCCTTCCCCCTGTAAAAAAAACCGCTGGATGCAGGCAGCGCAGTTCTGGTCGTTGAAGATAAATGGTTGAAGAGAACTCCAGGGGAGGCCTCGACAGCAGTGGACATCTTCCGGCTAGTAAGTAATGACGAACAAGTATACTCGCAGGTACGATCTTCTGACAATAATCGAAACTTATTCGTTTTTTAGCAATGCTTTTGCCAGGTTTAGTCAGCTAGGCTTTGGAAGCTGCCGTTATTCATAATCTAAGGGACTGGCCATGTTACACATACGTTTCGCAAACATGTATGGAATTTTGCAACAATGCTGAAAAAGAGAACATTATTTATTTAACCTAATATAATACATACACACAATTAACCAAAAATCGAAACAATGATCGGTTACCTAGAGGTGCCTACCAATTATTTTGTTTAGATAGTTAAATAATGTTTAGTTTATAATTTTATTGATTTCAATAAATTTACCACTTCGTATATTTATTTAATGGCATCACATCTCATTACAAAACGTATTTCGCCATGACATTGTTTGTTGACAACGTGGCAGCTAGACCCATGCTAGACCACAGATTAATTATATTATGCGTTCAGTTCTTGAGAGTACATTGAGAAGGATTCGTCACATAAAGGTATTATACTTTTTTGCAACGAAAAACTTATAGAGGTTGTTCATTTGCTGAACCATTTTACCTTTTGAATAGGTAAATTAATATCTTTTGTAATGCGATGTTTTCCCCATATAAAGCTTGAGAATGGAAAATACGAAAAGAGAAAACAACATAAACAACGGCCGCAGTACAATCAACGGTCAGAAGGAAGCATACTTCTGAAGGGCGCCGCGCTGCTCTATCTTTCACACTGCTGGATCCTTCGCTATGCCTCCCTGGTTTTACTGATGCATCACCTTGTGGAATCTACCTGAACACACTAAAGTCTGAATAGACTGAATTGGGCCCGGCCACAGATGAAATAATATTAAATGCCCGGCATGCAACCGGGTAAGGTATGGATTCCAAAAGGGGCGGAAAGTTTCTGTCTTGTTTTCTAAAATCATATAAATAAAGAAGTCATAGAAAGCGTTTATTAAAATTCATGTAAAAAAACCGGTCAAGTGCAAGTCGGACACGCGCGCCGAGGGTTCCGATATACCTATAGTATTTTTGGAAGCAATAAAGTCTATTTTCAGGACCGCAAAACTAAATTTATTTGTAAAGGTTTTTTGCAGATTTCTGAAAAACTGTGCAACTAAGAAAGATCGTTTTATTTTTGCTGTAAAGTTTACATAAACTTCTGTCAACTGTAATTAATTCAGATTTTTCTTACACAAACTTCGGAGAAAAGGGGGGAATGGGATTTCTTTATGACATTTTTTATCATAACTTGAAAACTAAGAAACGTAACAAAATACAAAAATATATTTTAGAATGTACAAGTAAAGCCCTTTCATATGATACCCCACTTGACCTAGTAGCGACAATTAATATTTTGGCCCCCTTTACATCCTACTTATAATTACTAGCTGTGCCCGCGGCTTCGCTCGCGTGAAATTCAGACAATGTGCAGTTTCTCCCTCTCCCCCTCCCTCTCAACCTCCCCCTCCCTTTCCCCCTGCCCCTCCCTCTCCCCATCCCTCTCCTTCTCCATTTCCCTCTTCCTATCCCTGCCCCTAACCCTACGCCTACCCCTATCCGCTATCCCTATCCTTACATAAACATAGAAACTAAACCCATATTGATTTTTAGACATTTTTACCCTATCGCACCCCAAACCCATCCCCAGGGGATGATGGTATTTCACGTCCACCACGATGGATTTCAAAATTGTTGTAGTTCTCGTAATCAGCGATCCGATAAATCATACAAACGACACCCATATTGATTTTTAGACATTTCAACTCTATCGCACCCCAACCCCATCCCCAAGGAATGATGGTATTTCACGTCCACCACGTTGGATTTAAAAATTGTTGTAGTTTTTGTAATCAGCGACCCGATAAACCATACAAACGATACCCATATTGGTTTTTAGACTTTTTCACCCCATTTCCCTCTTTTAGGGGTCGAATTTTAGGGTGGAATTTTAAAAACAGTGATGTACGTTCCACAGAATTACAACCCTAATGACTAAATAATAAATTTAGTGGATTTTCAACTTCATCCCCCTTTTCACCCCTTGGGGTGTAGAATTTTCAAAAACCCTGAGACACGTAAAACTTAATTTTTAGTCGTTAGTCTAATGACAAATTTTGAAGATCCTAAATTCAAAACTGACGGACTTTCATACAAATTTTCATCCCATATTTCACCCTCTTAGGGGATGAATTTTGAGAAATTCTAAAACACGTCCTTTTTTATTTTTTACGGAGCTCAAAAATTTTTTTTACAATTCTACCTATAAAAATGAAAGACAAAGTTATAGACCAACATACGGCAACTAAACATCCCCTTTTTCACCTCCTTGAAAGGTGATTTTTAAGAAATGCTTAAGCACATTTCTTTATTTTTACCAAAAGTTTAAATTCAAAATTTTGTGAATCTTACTTAAGAAATAAAGGACTTTCATACAAATTTTCATCCCTTATTTCACCCCCTTAAGGGATGAATTTTGGTAAATCCTTCCTTAGTGGGTGGTTTTGAAGTGCAATAAACCTGTGTACAAAATTTCAGCTCTGTAGCTATAGCGGTTACGGCTCGGCGTTGATGAATCAGTCAGTCAGGACAAGCAATTTTATATATATAATAATAAAATATATATATATTTAGATAAACGCGAAAGTTTGTAAGTATGGATGGATGTTTGTTACTCTTTCACGTCAAAACTACTGAATGGATTTTAACGAAACTTGGCACACATATAGGTTAGGTCCTACAATACTCGTAACACATAGGCTACTTTTTACCGCATGAAAACCCTTCATTCTAACGGGAAAATGCATTTAATGTTAATTAAGAAGGTGACTGACTCACTGACTGACATATCAACGCACCGCCCAAACCGCTGGGTCTAGAAATTCCAAATTACGCATTTAGGTCTCTTATAAAGTTTAACGGTGCAATAAGAAAGGGTTTTGCAAAATTCCACCCCTAAAGGGGTAAAATAGGGGATGAAAGTTTGAATGAAAGTTTGTCAGTTTTGAAGTTAGGATCTTCAAATTTTGTATTTAGGCTAACGATTAAAAATTAATATGCACGTGTCTCAGGGTTTTTGAAAATTCTACACCCTAAGGGGTAAAAAGAGGGATGAATTTGAAAATCCTTCATTTTCAAAGTAAAATCCACTAAATTTATTGTTTAGGCATTAGGGTTGTAATTCTGTGGAACGTACATCACTGTTTTTAAAATTCCACCCTAAAATTCAACCCCTAAAAGAGGGAAATGGGGTGAAAAAGTCTAAAAACCAATATGGGTATCGTTTGTATGGTTTATCGGGTCGCTGATTACAAAAACTACAACAATTTTTAAATCCAACGTGGTGGACGTGAAATACCATCATTCCTTGGGGATGGGGTTGGGGTGCGATAGGGTTGAAATGTCTAAAAATCAATATGGGTGTCATTTGTATGGTTTATCGGGTCGCTGATTACGAAAACTACAACTTTGAAATCCAACGTGGTGGACGTGAAATTGGGGTGCGATAGGGTTGAAATGTCTAAAAATTAGAGATGGGCCGACTATACACCGACTAGTCGGTAAAACCGACTATTCGGCATATTTTAAAGTCGGTTACTAGTCGGCGACTAATCGGTAAAAACTGCGCCGATTATTCGGCAGTAATAGTATGAAATAAAAACACAGGATCTTAATATTTATTATGTTCTGTCCTTAGCCATGACATAAGCAGTGCATCACTATCATCGTTGCTCAAGGAATCTTTAAAACTTCTAGTAAAAATTGTAACCTCATTGTTAATATATTTTGCGGCTCAAAAAAACTGCAGATTATATCTGGGATCAAGTACGAAATAAGGATGATCGGCACTGCCTACTAGTCGGCTGACTATCCGGCAATATCAAAACCGACTAGTCGCCTAGTCGGCTGATCGGCAAACCCCATAGTCGGCCCATCACTACTAAAAATCAATATGGGTGTCGTTTCTATGTTTATATGAAGATAGGGATAGCGGTTAAGATGGCGTTAGGGGTAGGGATAGGGGAAGGGATAGGAATAAGGGTAGGGAGAGGGAGTGGGAGAGGGACAGGGAGAGGGAGAGGAAAAGGGAGGGGGTGGGGGAGAGAGGGAGAGGAGCAGGGCCAGGGATGGTTTGACGGACGGTTGGACAGATGGTTGGACGGACGGACGAAAGGACGACAGATAGACGGAAGGGAAGATGAATGGAGGGTCAGATAGAATCCCTCGCGGACGAAGTCGCGGGCAACATCTAGTTAATAATCATAATTTTTTCAAAATTTTTACGTGTGCAATTAACTTGGGCAACTTCTTAAAACCATTCCAAATTTCAAGTCGATAGCATGAGTGAAAAGAGATAGCTGAGATATAGAGGTGTGACAGACAGACAGACAGACAAAGTCGCACCATAAGGGTTCCTTTTTTTACCATTTTGGTATCGGAACCCTAAAAACGGTAAAAGCATGAATGGGTCGTGCGTGATGTAACTGTTGCAGGCATATAGTATAATTCTTCATATCACAGTTTGCCTTGGTAATCTGCCGGTAATTTTACTGGTTCCTTTGCCCTTCAATCAAACCGAAACACAGCAGTGCAAACACTGCTGCTTCACGACAGAAAAAAGCAAGGGGGTGGTACTTCCCCAGACGGACTTTCCACAAAAGCCTTATCAGGTAAGCAAATGTTACCTGTTTTTATTTGTAAATGTGTTGAAAAACGTCGTAAAAAGCGCATGCGCTTTGGTCTTACACTCTCGGCTCCATTACGCCCTCGCCTGCGGCTCGGGCTGCAATTCTCGAGCCTCGGGCGTAATCAACAAAATAGCGCACTTGCATCTTAACGCACTATTATCAATTCGTTAAAATTATTGAAAATATAACAGCCCTTATAATGATCACGTTTTTTCCATAGATAATACATTTTTTTTAGTCCAAAGCAAAAACCAAACGTGAACTCAGGGAGGGTCATTTCTTTACTCACCCTCTTCTCACCCTTTACTCAGCTCAATTTGTTTATAAATTAGCCAAGATCTCAACTTAATGAAAGAAAGAGATAGAAATATAAATCTTAACTCAGGTTGAGTCGAGTTTCCTGAACAGGTAGACGGGCGTTTAAAATTTTAGAGAACTGATTTTGCAAAAGGACAACGGAGATTATGTGACACATTTTTTTAACTCTCGAATAACACTCGATCATCTTGCATCACTGGAAAATTTATCCCAAAACGTGCCGAAAAACCTTCTCAATCGTCCCGAGTACACACGGCCGCACATCGGTAGAGACACTTTTGGACCTTATGGCGTGATAATAGAGTTGAAAAAGTTTCTACCGACAAGCGGTTGACCGTACCTATTTAGATTTACAATTCAATAGAAAACCGGTCAAGGGTGGTGCCGTAGTACACTCAACAGCACATCAGTAGAAACACTTTTGGACCTTATAGCGTGGTAATAGAGTTGACAAAGTTTCTACCGACGAGCGGTTGACCGTACTCACCCAGTACGTAAAATGATAGGTTGTAGTAGTTTAACATACATGTGTACAAGATAGTGACTTTTGGACGTCAATATCTCAAGAAAAGGTAATGGTTTATACTTACATGAAATTTAGGAAAAAAATAGGATTCTATAGGCGGGTCTTACTCTTCGACCAATATAAAGAGTTATGGGCCTTATCCGTACAAAACGCTAATAAAAAACAAGTCTCGCTACAACTACATGTAAACCGCACACCCACGGTTACAGTTTTCCTAATCACATGCACACACAGTCCCTACCAGAGATAGAAACACGCGCTCGCACCGTAGCGCGAGCGAGATAGCGAATGTTCGTCGAGATGCCGTCGTTTCAATCACGCGTCGCTGAATAATGGCGGCAAGGCCGGCGAAGGTTTTTTATCAAGAAAATTATCAAATAATTAGATTTTACTAAAAAATATATTAAAAGTGAAATGTGACGCCTAAATCTTCGTTCGTATTTTCTTGAGTTATTTGAATACTTTGAAAAGCACAGGACGGCTTTATTTTATTAGAAAGGCGGGAAGTTAATTATTTGCTCACACGTGTTACTCGTTGAGCATCCGAACACCGACTAAATCAAAGTGAGTGACCTCACTCACTTGATCGGTTTTCAAACGATGTTCCATATGGCCCGTCTATAACTCTTTATATTGGTCGAAGGGTTACTTTTTAGTTTGGGTCTTACTAACCATGCAAAATTGCAAGTTTGTAGGTGAAATAGATTTAATTTTAAGGGGGAGGGGGGGGTCGACAGTAGCCTCAAATGGTTCGTGCTGCTCTTACGTTGTGGACACATGTTCCGCAGGTAGAGTTATTACAAACGAGTTGATGTTTTGTAAATCCATCATGTAAATCCATCCGGTGGCTAATATATATGTTTCCCGTATCACTTTAGTGTATTTTTTTTTTCAACCTGTATATTCTGGGTGCACGCGTGCGCATACTCCATTTAAAAAAAAGGTCCTCCGTTTTTTAGAGAATCTATCCAAAAACACTCCTATTTATCCATTTATAAATTACCGCTAAAACCGCTCATCAGCCGCTCGTCTGTGTTTCCTTTACTTGTCAAATGGTCATTTTCTCAGAACAAAAACCTCCTTGCTTCGCTCTTTGGTCATTTTACTGAAAGTGACCTCTATGAAATTTTCAATGAAGTTTTCAGTTTATGAGGACATGGACAGTGTTATTTATCAAGAGATATCGCACAGATGTCACTTTCTGATAAAAATAACTTTGAAAAGGTAAACGCAGACATGACAAACGTTGCGACATTGTATTTTTAGATACATCAGCAAAATTGCTAACTGCTTATTGAGGACGGAACAGAGAAAGCTTATGTGGTAATGAGGACATTGTAAAAAACCGGCCAAGTGCGAGTCGGACTCGCGCACCGAGGGTTCTGTACCAATTGTATTAGTTGAAATTTCAGTAACTTACTGTGCTAGATTTTTTGAGTCCGACTCGCATTTGACCAGTTTTGATTATTTGTTGTTATTTAATAGCTTATGCACTATAAATAACACAAATCATCACGCTTGTAAATGTTCCTGTTTTTACGATAGAGCTAAAATAAAAAATCGAGCAAAAATCGCCTACACGCGTTTAACAACACGTTTGTAGCAGGGATGCCTGCCTTAATTTTAAATTTTTAGTATTTGTTGTTATAGCCACAATAGAAATACATAATCTGTGAAAATTTCAACTGTCTACCTATTACTGTTCATGAGATACAGCCTAAACAAAATAAAAAAAAAAAACGAAAAAGACTTTCGTAGCATCTTATTCCTTCGTTTTTAAATATTTTTTAAAATAAGAAATACAGTATTCCTCTGCTCAACGAGCTCTAAACAACAATACCCCAATCAATGGGAAAGGTAAAAAAAAATTTTGCGCCCCTCTTCAGCTGTTCATTTTTAGGGTTCCGTACCTCAAAATAAAAAAACAGAACCCTGTCTGTCTGTTTGTCAAGACCCTTTTTCTCACGAATGAGAAGAGGTATAAGGTTGAAATTGATAACGAATATTAAAGTCTATAAACCACACAAGATCTGAAAATTTCAATTTTTTACAACGACGCAATCAAAAGATATGGCTTTTTATGTCCTCATCTCCATACATTTATGCAAAAAAGCAAAACCTACAGGGCACTTCCCGTTGACCTAAAATTATGAAATTTGGCAAGAAGCTAGGTCTCACAGCACAAATAATGAGAAGAGTCTAAAATCATTAAATATTTCAATATTTCATACAATTAATAGTAACCAATTAAGGTGAGCTCCCTTTTCAAGAAATTTTCTATAAAAGAGGGGTCAAGTTGGATGATCGCAGAGTTTTTAAAATCAAAGAGCAAACTCTTTTAGTATATCATATGTATAGTAGATAGGTACGGAACCCTTAGGGCGCGAGTCCGACTCGCACTTGGCCGGTTTTTTTTATTTTTAGTATTTGTTGTTGTAGCGGCAACAGATATACATAATTTGTAAAATTTTTAAATTAAAACGTAACGTAAACGTACCAGGACCAAATTCAGGACGTTCTGAATAAAGGCCAGGTTAAAAGTACCCTAAACCGACGAGCATGTATGAAAGGATTGATGAAAGTACAGGAAGCAAGGGAAGTATGTCAAGATCGTAGCAGGTGGAGGACTGTGGTCTCTGCCTACCCCAACGGGAAAGAGGCGTGATGTTATGTATGTATGTATGTATGTATTACGGTTCATGAGATACAGCCCGCTGACAGACAGACAGACTGACAGACAGACATCGGAGGGATATCTATAGGGTCCCGTTTTCACCATTTGGGTGCGGAACCCTAAAAATCAACGGAAATTATTTACGGAGTACAAAACAGTTTTGGCTATGTGTAAGGCTTGATCTTCTTATCAACGTCTCACAAACAAAGGTCCTTTTGAGGGTCCTTTTTCTCACGAACGGGTAAAGGTATCAGGTTGAAAATGATAACGAATATTAAAGTATATTTAAACCACATAAGATCTGAAAATTATTTTTTTTTACAACGACGTAATCAAATGATATGACTTTTTATGTCCTCATCTCCATACATTTATGCAATAAGCAAAACCTAGAGGGTACTTCCCGTTGACCTACAATTATGAAATTTGGCAAGAAGCTAGGTCTGACAGTACAAATAAAGAGAAAAGTCTAAAATTATTGAATATTACAGTTTTTTTCACAACTAATAGTGGTTACTAAGGTGGTTAAGGTGAGCTCCCGTTTAAAGAACTTTTCTATAATAGAGGGGTCAAGTTGCATGGTCGCGGAGTTTTTAAAGTCAAAGAGCAAATAGATAGGTACGGAACCCTTAGGGCACGAGTCCGACTCGCACTTGGCCGGTTTTTTTTAGGTTTTCCGCTAGCAACTTGAAACGTTTGAAATGCTTTGTCTTCTATAGGCAGTAGGAATGAGTGTTGCTGTCTGTATATCTCTTGCGGTTAAGTGAGAGCTCACCTTTAAATAAAACGAACATTGATAGATATAGTAGATTTTACAACAAGTGCACAAAACGAACCATTTTTCTGAGACTTTTAGCAGCCCAAGCAGAAGGCGAGGGCTGATAGTAAAGTCGAGGATAAAATGGTTTTGTGGACGAGTTATAAACTTTGCTTTTCACTTGGATTGCGAGGAAATAAAACGTAAAAGGACTCTCTAAATGTAAATGAAGAATGACTTGCTTAAGTGAAGAATACGTTGACGCGCGCGGGGGGGGGGGGGAGGGTGCAGCAGGCCCGCGCGCAGGGCGTACCTAGTGCACAAAATTCGAGTTTGCGCAGCCTACATCATCATCATCGTCGAGTAAAATAAGATGTGATTATATATTCCCACCATAAAACATATTTCGGACAAGGCAATACATAGATAGAATACGATCCATATATTTGTATGTTTTCTTTCGAGCTAGATTAGCGGTCGTCTTCTTCTTCTTCTTTTCGAGTCATCGGCAAAACTGACTATAAAAGCTTAGCCCAAAAAGTAGCCAAATAAATAGAGCCTTTTAGTTGCCTTCAAGAAGGTCCCTCCTAGTGCAGGAAACTGGAGAAGTAGGGTACGACCGCAAGTGTGTCATAGTTTGCAAAATACTGCATTCACACTTGTCGTTATCAGAGAAGCCCCACCTCTTCATGAGTTCCCCGCACCTGCCAACGCCCGATCGCAGTCTGTTCAGTGACTTCCATATGGACCAGGGAAGATCGTGACCTGGTGGCAGCTTTTCGGCGGTAAGATCTTTAGACCAACGTTTGGCTACGTATTTGAACATAATATTAACATGTAGCTGAAGCTGCACATCTAAATTACTTTATATTGGTCGTCAGCTCAGACTTTTTATTGGTCAACTTTATAGTTCGTGCAAACAACCTGAAAAATAAAAATACTTATTTAAAAGTTTTGACTAAATAAAATAAAATTGTTCAGTTAAACTACAAAAGCATTTGTAAGCAAGTGGATTGTACTCAGATCAAATTGTGATCCATTTTATGGAATGTAAATACGTATTATATAGGGCATATAGGCCACGGGTAAACACCCATATTTCTCCACTTTGAACGCAGGAAAATTTAGCGAAACTGGCCAAGCAGTGTTTTATAAGATATTCAAAGTTTACAAAAGGCTACCAAGCCCTTCATCTTCTGCTAAATCTTTGAAAACAATTTGAAAATATATGGAGAACTAAAATCATGTTTCACTTACCATTATTACATTATAATTGAATAAATTTATATCGCTGGTCGCTAATGCACATTGCATATGATTATTTTCGTTCTTTCCAGTAGGTTCCTAGCTTGGTACATACTAATTAAATACTAAATAAAATGAATATGTAAAAAATTGTTGTTTTCATATCTCATAATGACATTTCTTTGACGGATTTGTGCGATTTGTGCCCTTCGAAAAAATTTCTACTAGAGATTTGATGACAGTTATGTCAGATAATCTTTCTTTTCATACAACTCCAAATAAGTGAAAGAGACAAATATAGACTTTACGTGTTCGTTATAATCCTCCCGGTCAAGAATCGACCCGACTTACCCTCAACTCAAATCAGAAGGAAAGGCAACGACTATCGAATAGCTGAGTTTTAGCTGAGTTCCTGATGCAACGTGCTGCGCATGCGCTAAGTTATACTTAGGGTTGAGTCGCGACTATAAATTCGAGCCTAAAACTCAAACATCATAGTCTTTGACATCATAAACATGCAATCCGAACCAGCATAACCCTTCGCCGATAACACTCTGCTCCATAAAAAAATAAAAAATCCAAGGAAAAACTGCTATACAGCCAAATGTGCTCCAATAAATAAGCTCGGGGGCGATTCGAGTACAATTTTTATCAGCAGTGTGGTGTCCATAAATTTGCGCTTACATGCTGAACCGGTATTGGTGCAAACGAATGTTGGCGAGGGTTTGCCGATGGGCATATTGTGGATCTAACTCTCCTTGAGGCAATTTTATATATTTTAAGTTTTTTATTTAAACACAATATAATAATAATAGAGGGTTAACCACAAAGCCGACTAACTTTATAGCATAAAAAATAGGAGCTTATTTTAGAGGCTAAATGCAACAACTCTTGTTCTACACTTTTTGAAATTCGCCAAAACAAAAAATCAATACTTCATACAAAATCATAAAATGATAAGCTGATTGGGCTAATTTGTACGAAAACGCGAAATTATTTATTTGAGATATTCCAAAAATCGTAGAATAAAAGTTGTTGCATTTATATAGCCCCCAGAATAAGCCCTTATAGTATTTTACATCAATTTTTAAAGCCTAATTAGCTTAAACATGTGTGCTGCCTAATCATTGTGCCTTATTAACTACATTCCTTTAAGTATGTTACTACAATTCCGACCATAAATATATAAACAGCTTTCCCTGAAGAACAATGGTCGAAGTAGGAAAACAGAAATTTGACTTCCCGTGTAAAATACGCTATTAGCAGATGCAGCTTCTTTGGAAGTATTTTTTGTATTTTTCATATTTCGGCCATGTTCCTTAGCAAAACTTGTTAAATTTTATGGTCCGAGTAACATATTGAAGGGAACGCATTTTAAACTTGGAAGCACCCTCTATAGGGTCCTAATGAAATGGTGAACATAATTTTAGCACATTACTTAGAACAAATAACTGAACAACTTTCCCAAAGGAACGTAGGTCGAAATACGAAAAACCAAATTAGGCCTCCCATACAAAATACGCCATCAGTTGATTCAATTTATAAGGAAGGTCAAAAATTGATTTTCGTATTTCGACCTATGTTCTTTGGGGAAAGTTGTTCAGTTCATGGTGTGAGTAAGTTACACACTAAAATTATGTCACTATTTCGTTAGGCCCTATAGAGATTGTTAATATTGTTATAAAGTAGGAAAACGCAACCTGTGAATTATCCGAGCACTCGTTTGCACAAAAATTTGTTTCTTTAAATTATTTTTTGGGAGCTAATTCTTGAATTACTCTGGGTGATAAAAAATTACTTTTGTGACTTAAAAAAGTCAAATTCACTACAGTAAACTGTTAGAAATATATAAAAAAATATGAAAAATAAAATAAAATACACTACTTTATATTTGATGATAATATTCAGTTTTGATAAGAAAAATCAGGGATTTTGATTTTTTGAGTGATATTTTATAATCGGTTGATATTTAACAATCGAGTTCCTGAGTAGCTGAGCAATCTGTATTAGTCATGTAGCCACAAGAATTAAGTCTATATAAAAATTTGGTCTGACTAGCTATACTAGGTTATTTTTTTGGACCTGATTTGCGTATGCCCATGTTATTACAGAGGTCAAAAGCAACAACTTTTGTTTTACGACTTTTCTAACAACGCACAAAAATTTTCGACTCCCCATACTAAAGTGATCACGCGACTGACTCATTTTGTATGGGAAGTTGAAAATTTTTCGTGCGTTGTTAGAAAAGTCGTAGAACAAAAGTTGTTGCTTTTGACCTCTGTAATAACGTGGGCATACGCAAATCAGGTCCAAAAAATGACCTTCTATAAAAATTTATATGTGTGGCCTGAGATGATTTTTCGAAAAATAACAGCACCACTGCGATTTGACTTAAACAAGAATATTATACAGTTCAGAGCACAGCCATCAGCCATATCATATCACAATATTATAATAACGTGTCTCACGATAAATAATTCATGCAGTCCCGAAACATGCAGTGTGAAACTTGGAGATAATCTCGAATGATTTACGATGGGAACTGACTGCAGCTTCTATTTATATCAACTTTCCCTCGGTTTAGTTGCGCTTTAGTTCAGACATGCAAATACAGAAAGTTGGAAACCTAAAGCTAAGGATTTATTGTTTGGAAACTGCTATTGCTTTTGTAACATCTTATATACTTAAGCATACAATATATATCCATTAAACGTACAAGATCTAAAAGTGCTCAATACTAAAAGTGCTATGGTTGGAAATTGAAAACACTGCGCTGTAAAATCTTGAAGCTTCATTTTCATCTCTCCTATAATTGCAAGGAGTCTAATACACACATACATATAGGGTTTTTATCATACAGATTTGTGGAAAAATATTATGGTAACACAAATACCAAATCATACCTTCTACTAATAAAGTTATAGTATCAGAATAAAACTGAAAAACTGTCCCCACAAATACGTTGCGCCCTCAACATCAACTCGTGGTACTGTAGTCTGGTCTAGTACCTTATGTCATCGAACCAGCGACGAGAACAGACTGCTGACTTCCAACCTTCATTTTGAAGATGGCACCCCATGATGATATCATCAGAACAGATAATACGGGAGCCGACAAAATTTTTCATTGTTTTTTTTACGTGATATTGAAGGTGAAAACGAGATGTGTCAGTAGATGGGGACAGTGAAAGGATGAAGAAAAACTATATGATAACTTCTAGACTGGAGCCCGGTGTTCAGGAGGCCTTTACCCGATTTTCAGGCTGGTGTGTTTCAGATAAAGCCTCCGAATTTCTTGTCTGGAAAATGTTTTTCATGTAAGCAATCACTTTTGTTTGCCCTAAATATCACCATCGGGTATATCTCTAATAGACAATTTTTGTGATATAGTAGTCAGGGCAAATAAAACCATTTGCCGGTGATATAATAGAAAAATGAAAAGGCTACCTGAACACCGGGCTCCGGTCTGGAACATCTCACATGGTGTTTGTGATCCTCTAGTCATCCCCTATGTACTTACATCTCGTTTTCGCCCTGATCATGACGTGAAAAAAAAAACTTCTCGGCTCCCGTTTCACAAAGAAATCAGGTTCCTCAACCAAATTGAATGAATGCATGAATGAATGAATGAATACATTTATTCGCTAGCATACACGATTAAATAAACATGGTAGGTAAGTATGATACAACCTGGATACAACGTTCATGCGTGATGCGCCTCGAATCGGCATGCAAATATTGGAAATACAATTAATATTAAAATTACAATAATTAAAATAAAATAAAGAATTCATAAAGTTAAAAATATCATTAATATATCAATATCATAATTAGATTTCTCTATACAAGGTCACAAATTCAAATTTAATTATTTCTTGGGCATTTTTTTAAGCTAAGTATAATGCTAGAGTTTGACTGAGAATCCAAAAATAATTCTCTCTAATGCCAGCAACGTTACTAGAGCCAGGTTAAAGTTTACAGTTACTAAATTCGAGAAATAAGGCTTTAGATTAATTACAGCAAGCTACCAGGCTTCAGACAGACTAGATCGAGTAGCGGATTTATATACTCCAGGGAGGCTTTTGTTGCAAGCACTAGACCATAGACAAAGGTGTCGGGAATGTTATTCACCGAGAAAGTTCACAGTCCTTTAAAATATTGCGAAGGTATTAAGATTGGATGTTTAAAGATTTTTATCAAAAGGTTTAAAAAAGATTAAAGGTTTTAACACTTTACTGTGAAAAGGAATTCATAAATGAAGTTTCAAAGAATTAAATTTATTCCTTAAGCATAGAATATATTGTTGCAGAATATTTTAATCTCTTTTAAAGCAACAATGCGTAAACTTTAATGTTACAAATACATCATCATCATCATCATATCAGCCGAAAGACGTCCACTGCTGGACATAGGCCTCCAAATACATATTTGTATAAAATACTTTTCATCTCATCTATTCGAGAATCGCTAAACGGTTCGTCAATAAAGGCGAACAAAATAGCTGTTTTCTCCAAGATACTTTCGTAGCGGGTAAAAATGGGATTTAAAATTAGAATTAGAATTTAGGTCCACCATAGGGATATTTTAGGTCAACCATGTCCGAAATCTTTGTCAACCATAGAGGTCGAACCAAAATATTGTATGAAAAATGATACTGGCCGGTTGTACTATTAAAACTGTTATGAATATAAAAAAAGAAATATGCTGTAAATGTAAACCAGACTACCAACCAAAGAGGTTCTGTTCCTAATTGATACAAAAATGTCAATAACATTTTAAGTTATTACTTAATATGATTTTTAGTATTGTTTCATTCAGTAATAATATTGTAATGGTATTTTATATTTAAAATTAATGACGACTGTGTGTCTCAATGAGCCTCTTATTCTTTTCTCATAGAGGGAGATGAAAAGTGGAGTGTATTACGCGGCTGCAAAAATATTTTTTACCTTGGACGACTTATTGAATCCCTCGCTACGTTCAGGATTCTACTCTAGAATCCCTCGCCATGTTCGGGATTCTACTCAAGAATCCTTCACTTCGCTCTGAATTCAAAATAGCGCCCTCGCCTTAACAATATTATTTTACAGCCTTGTGAAACAATCTACTATTTCATTACTTTAAGCGTTAATCAAAATTTGAACACTATTTAACTTATTTTTCTAAACAATTTTTCTTGATGAGCTACGGGTTAAATGTAATTATAATAATTTTAATTATATTCGACTAAATAGTTTTTTTAGGGTTCCGTACCTCAAAAGGAAAAAACGGAACCCTTATAGGATCACTTTGTTGTCCGTCTGTCTGTCTGTCTGTCTGTCTCTCTGTCTGTCTGTCTGTCTGTCTGTCAAGACCCTTTATCTCACGAACGGGTAAAGGTATCAGGTTGAAATTAATACCATATATTAGGATCCATGAACCACACAAGATCTGAAAATTTCAATTTTTTACAACGACGCAATCAAAAGATATGGCATTTTATGTCCTCATCTCCATACATTTATTCAAAAATGAAAAACCTACAGGGTACTTCCCGTTGACCTAAAATTATGAAATTTGTCAAGAAGCTAGGTCTCACAGTACAAATAATGGGAAAAGTCTGAAATCATTAAATATTACAACTTTTCTCACAACTAATGGTAACCAATTGTGGTGAGCTCCCGTTTCAAGAACATTCATATAAGAGAGGGGTCAAGTTGGATGGTTGCTGAGGCGATTTTTGTTTTAGTTCTATTTAAAAACGGGAACACTTACAAACTTGAATATTGGTATGTTTATAGGGCATAGGCTATAAAATAACAACAAATAATAAAATTTGGTCAAGCGCGTGTCGGACTCAAAAAATTTAGCACATTAACTAACTGAAATTTCAACTAATACAATTATGTTTATGTGGTGGTACGGAACCCTCAGTGCGCGAGTCCGACTCGCACTTGGCCGGTTTTTTTTTTCATTTAACTACCAATTTTTCTCGAAAAATCTAATCAAATCAGTTTCATGGGCAAAAGAACACATTATTGTGTGGTGAATTTAAAATTGCTGTATACTTGTAACTTTTTTTTATGAAAACTTCCATAATATAGTAACAGTGGTCCACTGTTACCTGAGAGCTGAGGGTTTTAGATTTGGTCAAGGTTTTTATTACATCTGACTTGGGTTGAATCCGAGTTGATCTCACAAAACGTTTATAATTAATTCAACAACAAACAGTAATGCAAAAGGAAGCAATCGACGTGCTGGGCCAAATAATGAAATAGGCAATGAAATAAAAACCATTAGCTAACCTGCACTTACTGCAATTTGTATTTGAAAAAAAAAGAAGGTACATAATTGCCTCACCTATAACTATACGAAAAATAAATTCTGCAGACCAATTTATTTAAACGGACTAATCGCAAAGACTAAGCACTATGTGAAATAAGATCACTGAAGATTACCTTCAAATTCTGTAAACGTGCCAAACCCTCTTCGAAAGCGGAGAGCGCAAATATTATTACAAGTAAGCTTCGAAGGACCTTGCAGCCAATCCTGAGGGATTGCCCAAATCTCACCCATAATAACGTAGGTTACACGTTGTAGGTACAAAAGATTTAAATCCCTTTGAAAATCCGACGAAGGCTCACGTGAAATTCTTCGTATTCGGTTCACAAGAGGACCAGAGGATAGAGTTGTGTGTATCTATTTATTTATGGTATTTTGAAGAAGAATTGTGTTGGAATTAATACTAAAGTCCTTGAAGGAAATCTGCTGAGTATCTATACTTTGATATATTGCTGTTGACAGTAATGTTTCCTGGTACAACTTTTCTTGGACTTTTCTATTCTAAATGCAGAGAATAAAGATGAGAATTTTCATAGATTCTTATTTTGTCTCTTTTCAAACCACATTCTTACTAGCAATATACCGGGTGTAACAAAAAGGGTGTACCAACCCTGAAGGATGCAAATCTAATCATGAAACTGAACAACTTTTCCTGAGGAACATATGTTGAAAAAAAAAAAATATCTCCCATGGAAACTGAGTCAGCTGATAGCGCATTTTGTATGGGTGGTCAAAATTTTTACCTATGTTCCTTAGGTAAAGTTGTTCAGTTTCATGGGCAGACCCCCATCCTTCAGGGTTGGATTACTATATTTGTTACACCCTGTATTCGTGTATGTCCAAAAAACTTTCCTCATGTGAATCTTTTTTTGTAATCTAATCCGTTTGCACTTTCCATCGGATTTGGAATCGTATTTGCGTCTCAAAGAGTGCTGAAGATTGAGTGTCGGCGAGCGGAATGATCCGATAAGAGCACTATTTTAAAACGAGACAGCTACATCTGCGCCTCGAATAGGCAACTGAAACTTATCGTTATTTTTTTACTTTTTTCATGACATTTTGACGGGTTTTCACCACGATATTCAAACGAAACGATATTTTACTTCATTCTGCTTAGATATTTTTGGAATAAATGTAATAAAAAGAAACGTCATGTAACTAGTCACCCTACTGTAAACCTGACTCAACGTCATGACTCATGGCACCAGACTGTAACTCTCCTACCCACCTAACTCGATCCTACCTAACTCCCCTCTTACTATAACTAACTTTACTTATCTACTTACTCTGACTTACTTGCTATAGAGACACGGGTTAACCTGACTTAATTTTTTTTTGTTTTAACTTATTTAAATCCAACGCATAGAATAGGAAAACAAAATAGCATTACCCAAAATTGTTCCCTACTATTAAACCCTGTTATAATGAATAATTTGGCTTGTGATCGTTCTAGTGGCCTAAGACCTAACGCAGTGGCCAAAGTGCAGCTGGATCCGTAGGGAGAGCATGACTTATACTAACCTAACTCCTAAAGCCTACCTATCCTAGTATGAGCTTACGCTCCAACGTCTGAAGAGTTTGCAACAACAAGAACTTGACAAAAGGAACATGGAGTAAGTATGTAGAATAGGTAAGAACATAGAATAAGATAATTAGAATGTGAGGTTATATGGTTGAGGGTGGTTTTATGAACTAGTATCTATAAACTATGACTGACTTCTAGGGAGATCCAAGAGAACCAATGTAAGGGAAGAAAAGGTGCTTTAGCTAGTTGATAGGTATCATGGTCCCCCATTTGTTTGGGGGAAATGACCGCCCCAATCCACCGCGGTCATTCATGAATCTCGACTCCTGACTGGATAATTCTCTGCCATACCTATCCAATTCCGCTTTATGAAGCTACTCTAGATATACTTGAGCAAACAAATAGCAAGGGATATTTCTTTACACCGTCAATCTTGTCTGGTAGTAAGTCTGTAGTTTCGTCATGTCACAATAGAAAGATTGAGAGGAGGATTCAAAAGAAACCTGGACTTGTCCCGCAATCCAGGTCTTATAGGAATATATACACATATAAAATACAGTTTCATCTTCTCAGCAAAACAATAGATAAGCGGAATTTTTGGAACAATTATTTACATGAATTTACATTTACTTGTCAAGGGCCAAGACCCAAGTCAGTCATAATTAAATCTGAACAATAAAAGAACACATTGAACAATGAAAGCAACACTTTAGAAAATATGTAAGTGATTTAGTTCTTATATGTGAACCTGAGAAACATTATTTTAGAATCTCGCAAGGATCAGGGAATGTTCCTTATCTTTCCCGTCCTCTTAGCTCAAATGTATTTTATTGAGAAAGCATTATTTCAGTACGTTCATACGCACAATCGACTATGCATCTAGTACGATATGCGGTGCGGGGACCCGGGAGAGCGTTTAATAAGACACACGTGTGTTCCGTATGATGCAGGTTTATTGACTAATACTTATATACTAAGGTAGGAGAGGCGAGCTCACTACACCTCCCCCGTAGAAAAAAAGAAAAAAAAATACAAGCTTTTTTTTTTTCTTATACATTTCTTATGTTACTACTTATAACTAAACATTCCTTTCAAATTTTTATTACCAATAAAAATATTTTGGTATCCCTTTTTTTTTCATACTTCTGATTGCCAAGTATTTATGTGTCTGAATTTTGATATGATATGATAATACTTTCAAATACATTTTATTTTAAGTAGAAATAGTATGTTTTCTTTTGAATTACTTAACAAAAAAAATTTAGTTATGCGTAATTTTAAGTTTCCATCATTTGTTCGTGTACTTTGTATAAAAACTATGTTAAAAATACATCTAAGTACCATTTAATTTTGAGTTTCTTTCCAGTGATTCGTATCATTAATATCTAATATTATACCAAACTAAAAGTGAATTTTCTTCAACAAAGAAATCCTAAAGAATACTATTGATTGTCAAGAAGTTTTTATGCAAAAATACGCTTAGGTTTTTTTTTTTCAATACTGATTTACGTAATTTGTGTTATTTGGAAGGTAATGGACTTATATCAAATCATTATATTTTATTACTAACTATATTATATTATACTTTTATCTAATAGTATGTACTGTTGGCAATATTCTCATAAACATAATTTAATTTTCTTTTCATTTTTATACTTATTCTAATGTAACTAACCACACATATATTTTTTTTTATAATGCATTTTGATTATATTATTATTAACTAAAGATATACCACTCTAGTTCAAGTCAGGTCTAGTGTCTTTTTTCATCGTCTTATTTAGACTATTTCTCATAATTCCAAATTTTCCTTCGAATAATCAACAAATAAAGATTTGTTCCCTTCAAAAATTAAACATACTAGTCGTTTCTGTATTTTAATAGACTCTCTATAATTTTAATAAGTTGTTTGATAGGTAGCTAACCTAACCTTTACTACTCTACTCGTTATAAACATGGGCCCATTATTTTGTCACTCATTGCATGCATTTAACATTTAAGTCATATTTATTTATTTAGTAAGGTATACATTATAACATACTTATTTATTTTTTGGGCCGGCCGGTCCCTTTATTATTATTATTTTTATATTATTATTGGTACGAAATATTATTAGTCGACTATATTTTATTATATTGGCATTATTGCCTTTTATGGGTCGTGCGCACGCCCTATTATTTTACGAGGTCATATTTTAAGCCTTTTAGACTCTAACTATTCTCACGGAGCTAACTCGTAGTCACCATGATCGAATGAAAGATCTGACACTCAACGTACCATTTTTATACATATAGGGTCTCTCATTTAAGACATTATTTTTGTCTCCAACAGCATTCATACCGGAGACTCGTCCGACCTATGACTAGACTGAAGGATTTGAGCCCTATTGCGTACCTACTTGTGTAGTGTACCACTAATTCGAGCATTTACTTAGGCTCTTTGTCTCTAATTACTCTCTAGGAGCATTATTTGTAACTTTCCATACACTTTTCTTTGCCATTCTCACAAACTTCACTCATTTGCGAAACCAATCCATTATTTGAATATTTCGACATCCATGTCTTGACTAGATAACAGACAACAAATAATCGTTTGGGTGATCAGTCCAACCGATCGTCAAGACTCTGTCTACCGAAATATTCCCATCTCATATCATACTACTCATACTAAACTTTTCGAAACAACTCTCATACCCGATTCCAATCATCATAATTACAAATCAATACTTTCATTAACATATCACATAAACAATCCATTTCATTCCATAAGAAGAAGTACCTAATTGCACGCAACAATGGTGACAAAAAGATATTTAATACTTTCCTCCTATACATATACAAGATACAATCCGACTTTCCTTCTTCATTACAATATTACTTGAACCTTTACCACCTCTTTTGTATTAATTTTTACACCTAATATCTATTTTTCATAGCATATTTGGTTTTGAGTCTTATATGAAGCCCGCGACTTCTGTCAGTAATCATTAACGATTATTTGTCTCTATATCAGAGTGCATAACGTCATTAATAATGCGTTTTTAAGAAGAAGTTAAGCTCTTAAATGTTACCTTATAGTTATTTTAAATATACTGAGTGTTTTGTGTTACTACTTATTCTAAGACCCAATATTAAAATCATCATAACATGTAATTTAATTTTTAAAACATCGTCAAAACTAGATGCAGGTAAGACAATTTGTTTGAAAAATGCTTGCCTCTTACGTTGAATCGTTTCGTGTTTCATTACTGCTAAGTTGCAAGTGATGCCACATGCAGTTCCAATTTAATACCAATCCATTTCATATTTCAAACAAAGTGCTGACTACAAACAAAGTGACCAATTGCACAACAAGACTTGCATAAAGTTTTTGTTACTATGTAGGTACTTACTTCAAGACTTATAAGATTTTACTAAAACTTTTACTATAAATATGCATAAAATATTCTGAGTACTTCAACAAAATTATTTTTATTATATTATTTAATGGATCCTTGTTTATTTGTTCATTTGTATGATTATCAAGTCATAATGATGTCAATTTGTTATTACCTTCGTATTAAATTTTTTTTTCTTTACTTCATTGAACGTTTAGTTTTAGTTACTATTTATCTCTCAACTTATAACAATACAACTGATTTAAAATACATGAATAATACAATTAAAACATATAGGTAAAGCTTACTAACGGAACGATAAAATATCAAACTATTAGATACATTTTCCTTTATTGATAATTTTAACACCCGTTATACTTCTTTTTCACATTCGTTTGGTACATTATCTGCTTACCTGTGCGACATTGGTTCGATGCCCACTTACTTACGCATGCTGCAGTCCTATTTATATTACACTGATTCATCAAAAACAGATATCTACGAGTACCTAGTTGTTCATTTTGTATTTTCTGGATTTTTATTGATTTTAATGTTACAAGTTTTAAAGTTGGTTGGTACAGATAGCAAAATTTTTTTTTTTTAGAATGTACAGTCAAGAGCATATCAAGCTAGACACATTGGACTTTGTATCATTCTTATTTCAATAGACGTCCGAGCTAGAGTTGTTTCCGGTTGTCAAGCTTGAACTGTCGTTGACTGTACTAGTGAGAGTAACAAGCAGGTATCTAGTTCGTTAACAGTTTTACAAAATATACTATTAATACTATAACGCATCTGAATGAAAATAAAATCTTATGTATTATTTAGGCTTCACAGTGCATAGCTGTAGCTAAAAATTATAATTACCTTTAAACCTTTTAAACCACGTGAATCGATGCAATATGAGCTGGCGTGCTATGTCGCCGCCGATACCATGTTTGTATGTAACAAATTTTCCTAGAACTTGCTTTTAATAATCTCATCAAACTTTTCTAAAAGATAGTACTGATTAATTAATTTATTTGATTTTTACAATAAGGGTGGTTTTTTACAGCCATAATTTTAATTGGAATAATCACAAAATAATAAAAAAACCGGTCAAGTGCGAGTCGGACTCGCGCGCCGAGGGTTCCGATATACCTATAGTATTTTTGGAAGCAATAAAGTCCATTTTCAGGACCGCAAAACTAAATTTGTTTGTAAAGGTTTTTTGCAGATTTCTGAAAAACTGTGCAACTTAGAAAGATCGTTTTATTTTTGCTGTAAAGTTTACATAAACCTCTGTCAACTGTAATTAATTCAGATTTTCCCTTACTCAAACTTCGGAGATAAGGGGGGGGGAATGGTATTTTTTTTGACATTTTTCATCATAACTTGAAAACTAAGAAACTTAAAAAAATACAAAAATATATTTTAAAATGTACAAGTAAAGCCCTTTCATATGATACCCCACTCGACCTAGTAGCGACAATTTGAAATTTGGCCCCCCCTATTTTGGCCCCCTTTACATTAATAATCATACTTTTTACAAAAAATTTTCATGTGCAATTAAGTTGGGCAACTATATTCTAAAACTATTCCAAATTTCAGCTCGATAGCGTAAGTGGTTGCTGAGATATAGAGGTGTGACAGACAGACGGACAGACAGAGCGGCACCATAAGGGTTCCTTTTTTTTACCATTTTGGTATCGGAACCCTAAAAACAATATTTTAACTAGCGTACAAACAATTTTTTTTAAATGCTCTTTCATACGGATATTTTTGATAAATATGGATGAAATGTAATTTAAGAATGTTCCAAATTATATAATGTAATTATTTTTACATAAAGATTAAATACATAGGTAAGTAAGTAGGGGGTTCAGTAATATTACATTGATAACAACAACCAAATATTTTCCAAAAATACTTTTCTCTTCTTTTCAAAATGTTACACATTATTATCACTAAATTTTTTTTTATAATAAAATAATTAAGGTAATTAATTACACAGCACAGTGCGAATTTTCCGTTAAATATATTAGTTAAAATATTACTTTTTAATAGGTTGTAACACAAAACTCACTTTAAATTCTCGTTAGGTCTAAATTCGTGTTCTTTTTTATTTGAAACTTAAACTTACTTCGTGAAAAGAAAATGATTTTAAAATAAAACTAACTTGTTTTTCTTTACTGATTATAAAATATCCGGAAAACATACGTAAATTTTTACTTTACTTTATTGCCAACAGTAAAATGGACATACGGATCATGTAACTAATTATTTATTTTTTTCCACTTTAATCATTAGGTACATTTAAAAGAAAACACTTTTAAAAAATTAATCACCCAAATTTTATTTACATGATCTGTTGCTGTTTATTCTTAATTAAACTTACGTTACGATGCTTATGGTGAGCCACTGGTGAGTCGCTGCATGTACTTCCTCTTTCTTCAAAATTTGCTGCATTTTTATTTTATTAATGAACTTCTTCCGTAAATTATTTATTATTATTTGACCGAACCTAGCTAAATTTTTAATAATTTTTTTTCCTAGCTAATAAAAAAACCGAAACACAATTTCACTGTATAGCCGCATCCACTTCCGTCTCCAACATCTCCCGGCACCCTGCATATCACTCTTATCATCCATCTGACTCCAACAGCTCCCTGCGCCCAGCAACACTCATCATCATCATCCATCTGACTCGTTCATCACCCGGCCGCCTGCTTTGTTCACTTTACTCTTCACCTTTTTTTTCCATCTTCAAAATTTTTTGCGATCTTCTTTCCTATTTAGTATACCTTTTTCCAAATTTTTGTTTTTCGGTTGGTAATTTTTCTCCATCATTTCGACACGGTTTTTTTTTATCCATCTTATCCCTGATCTTCCTTATATCTTCTTCTTTATTTCTGATTTCTTTCCTGTCTTCTTCTTAAATTCGCAAATGTGTACATTTTTGTTCTTCTGTTATTTCTTCTTATTAAAACACTGTCTTCCTGATCTTGTCTACCTATTTTTACGCCGTCTCTTCTTCCACTACCGCCACTGACTCACCATATTTTTTTTAGTATTCATTTACATATTTTATTTAAAGTTAAAATTTTATGTATTAATTTATCTTATAAAAATAACACATTTTTTTTTATTTATTAGATTTTGAAGTTCATGACATATATTTTTTTTCAGTACAAATTGTTTATTTCATTTTTTATCACACGTAGCACAGAACCATTACACCAAAGTTCGCGCGATTGCACAGCGCTGCCCGTATAAGGCAGCACTGGCAGGGTCGCCATGCGGTGCGGGGACCCGGGAGAGCGTTTAATAAGACACACGTGTGTTCCGTATGATGCAGGTTTATTGACTAATACTTATATACTAAGGTAGGAGAGGCGAGCTCACTAGGCTTAATGATAATTCGATCTGCACAATGTGGACAATCTGCCTTCTTTTAGTACAGAAAAGAGACCACTTCAGGCTAGCTCTCTGCATCACCTTAAATACAGAACTAATTATTATCAAGCTTTTGATTTCATCTTGTAAGAAAATTCCCCTTTTAAATTTAAGGAAGGCATGATTTAATATGTCATACACAGAACATAGCAATTTTAGCAAAAGGTAAGTATGTACTAGATAAGACACATTCCCATCTCAACCATTCATCAAAATTAGGCGAATTCATAAAGTTAGATGAAGGTAGGAAATAAACTCTTTCCTTGATTTATTATAATATTAAACCCGGTACGTCCACTGCATGACAAAAGACCTTTGGTGTCTCATTTTATCAATTAAAACACTAGATTTCATGTGATCCAGATTTTGAAGCTATTTTTATACTAACAGAACAAAATTATAACGTTCATCTCCCGACAGGCTTTTCAGTCAGAGAAAAATAAGTTTATCCAAAATATAGGCAAACTTTAGCATAGAAATATCATTCTTTCGATATGCAAGCTAGTTTTTGCACTGATAGACTAGATCACAGAATTTAAATCTTTAAATACTTTGTACGGTCTACCCACATTACTATGAACCCTTCAGCTCTATTGCTGTGCCATAATACCAGAATTTGAATTTAGTCACTAAATTTAGGACGATTTCTACAGTCTTTTATAAGCATTTTTGACACATCTCGCGATTTGAATAGCACAAAATAGATAAAACATGGTGTGAACGACAAGGTAGTTTTAAAATTACTCACGGTTTTTCTTCGATCAAACCTTGATATGACCTCGCCGGTGGACGCCCACTGCTGGTTATAAGCCTCTCCCTAGGCCTTTGCAAAGACCGGACCTACGCCGCTCGCTTTCTGCGGCTTCTTCCATCCTCGTTAGATGATTAGCTTCTCCCTTTAGGCGAGACGGAGAAGGTCCACCGCTGGTCAGAAGCCTGTCCCTAGGCCTCCACGGTGACCGGCTCCACGCCGCTCGCCTCCAGTGGCCTCTATTGTCCTCTGTAGGTCGTTTCCTTCCCTCAATATAACCCCAAAACTCAGGCAAAAGACACCCGGCGCACTGTCTTGATTACGTTAAATTATTTTACGGACACTGAGTTGACATTAAGCAAACGATTGCTTCGAAGACCTACGCGACGCGAAGCAGTCTCAAAAGCATGCGGGCTTCTGGACTTGCTGATAACCGAATTGAAATATACTGAATCGAAAACCCTACCCACCTATCGATAGCGCGATCAAATATGATTTACAACACTGTTCAGAGTGATGGATCCTCGCATCTTTCTCTTGGGCGACTGAATCTCCAACACCGTCGTAGTGTCTACACTAATAAAGTTTAGGATTTATCGAATCGATAGCCTATTCTTGTATTCGTGGCGCGATCAAATATGATTTACAACACTGTTCAGAGTGATGGATCCTCGCATCTTTCTCTTGGGCGACTGAACCTCCAACACCTTCGCAGTGTCTACACTGACAAAGTTTACGATTTATCGAACCGAAAGCCTATTCCTGTATTCGTGGCATGATCAAATATGATTTACAACACTATTCAGAGTGATGGATCCTCGCATCTTTCTCTTGGGCGACTGAATCTCCAACACCGTCGTAGTGTCTACACTGACAAAGTTTAGGATTTATCGAATCGATAGCCTATTCTAGTATTCGTAGCGCGATCAAGTATGATTTACAACACTGTTCAGAGTGATGGATCCTCGCATCTTTCTCTTGGGCGACTGAATCTCCAACACCGTCGCAGTGTCTACACTGATATAGTTTATTATTTATCGAATCGAAAGCCTATTCCTGTATTCGTAGCGCGATCAAATATGTTTTACAGCACATTTCAGAGTGATGGATCCTCGCATCTTTCTCTTGGGCGACTGAATCTCCAACACCGTCTATGTGCTTACATTAGTAAAAATTATAGAAAATAGTTCGAAGAGCACTACCGTTCTGCCCGAGCGCGCGAAGAAGAAAAGGAACCGTCCTACCTACCTTCGCCTTTTTATACTTTCTACTTTGTTTCAGCATGGCTCAAGCCGGTCCAACTAGTCCGAATCGCGCTCAAGCCGGATTTAACCGAGTAACACGGTTCTTTACGGCCCAAGCCGTGTTTGAACTGCAGATGGCCGCTTGCGCCGCTTAAGCCGCGCGCGGACCGCTCAAAACGCTTGCGACCGTGATGACGCAATGTTTGTTTACCTCAATTCCACCGTCTTAAACCAATTGTTCAACCAAAACACCACTTCTACATTCTAACTACTTCAGGTGTTTTAAAGATTGTTTACTGCAACATTCATGACATTTCATGTTTTAAATCTAAGAAAACGCCTGCATGAAAAATGGGGCAACGTTCCCATGTAACCGACATGCACATGGCGATGTCTAAGTACAAGATATTTGTAATATTTGTTGAAACAGACACGGGTCAACGTGTGAACCGTTTCAGTCAACAGCAAAACTTTCAAGCAACGTAGAAAAGTAGGTATTATCGAGTTTATTTAAAAATGTATTTAGCTATGATCCTTACCTAAACGACGTAGGTTAGTTTGAAATATGTGTCTTTTTAATAGGTTCAGCTACTGTTTTATTGCAAATGTGCAAATTCATTAAATAGGTCTAAAATTTGAAATATGAGACAATTTAATTTTGTTTAACCATTGTATTAAATTCAAAGAAGGTAAAAACGCATTAAACTAACTCTTGATTTGAACCTCTCTGTATGGTTGAGGAAATTGTAATGAAGAAACGTTTTTACAGAAAAATATGAAAATGTACCTGAATATATTGACTACATAGTGTTGTTTTCCTCCAGGCAAGCTCCGAAAACTAGGGATTCAGCGCAAGATTCTGCATCTCAAGTTCGCTTCTACTTTTTACTTCACTTTAACTTCACTTCCACTTTAACGCCACTTCACACACTCGCACTGACACATTTTTCTGCTTCAACACACTTTTTTGAACATAAACACTTGTTGATCCGCATCCTTTTTGTATTGGTGATTTCCATCAACAGAAAGGGTTCAAGAATATTCAAGAACTATTGCGCAGATTCTTTATAGCGGCTGCTGTTTGGAAACAAATATCATAAAAGTTGGAAGGGATTTTATAACCAATAATATGATAGGAATTTGGACTACAGAATGCTACATTGTCTTTTTAGAAGCATTTTCGCACAAAACTAAAACTGTCACAAACATTACCCATTGATGACCATTTATCGGTATACTACGACACTATTGATAACTTTTGATAGTTTGAACGTCATCATCTATATTTTGCGTAAATTTATGATTCGTTTGGAATACCTCATAGGGTAATTAATACTATTAAATGCCTAGATTAACACAGGAGGACGTATTTTGCGTTGCAGTGAAGTTTGCACTATGGTGCAGGCTGCTCTAGTGGCCTAGTGCTTGCAGCCGCGCGCAACTGACCTCAAACGATGGCGAGAGTGAATCAATACGGTCTTGGCTAACACCTCCTGTCTTCTGCGTTCCTGGTAGCTATGTTCAGATTAAGTAGTTTCCACTACTTCTAGAAAAGACGAGAAATCGAGGTTCTGCCACGCCAAAGAAGGCAAAGCATGTTAAAAAGGTTAAAGATTACATAAAGTGAATTATTTTTATTATTTTATTATTTCAGTTCCTATTTTGTTTACTTAACTAGAAAAAGTCATAAACTTTCTCCAACGGTGGAGATTAGTTATGGTATTATATTAATAAAGAATTTTTTTCTTGAAACAAGCACTTACGCGTACGTTGTTTTAATATTGAGGCTGCTTTTTACCCAGTGCTGTACTAGTGATTTACGCTGTGAGAGCTGTGAAAATTCCAACCAATAGTATTGCACCATTTTCCTAGCTTGTCAAATGAACCAATCATATTGCTTCTCACTCACAGCTTAGCTGTCCCACGCACAGCACTGGTTTTAATTCACCCAAATCAAGTTCATTCATTCATTATCAAGATTTTCCGCCTCCATTTTTATTATCCCCCATTTACACAATTTCCAATTAAACGCTAAGCGATAATCGCATTATCGCTCTCTACCAATTCGTAATTAACAACAATGATTTTCTTAGAATATCTTGCTTACTGGAGCAAATAAGCTTAATTCTTATTGAACAGGTGGCGATAAGACTTTTTGTTCTGAATCCATTGCAGTTTAATATGGTACATATTATAATAATAAATATTTTGTGTAATACAAATTTTTAAATGCAAAATTTTTAATGTACACAACGCCTGGGCACTGTCAGTAATGACAAGTCAAATCAGACAAGGAGGCCTAGAAAAGTGGTTTTCTAGCCAAATGATAGAATCTCTAAGCTTTTTTGAGAAAAGCATAATTGTAATTTTTTATTTACACATTGAAAAGACGAAAAGACCACTACTGTGACGAAGAAGTAATAGGTACAAGATTTTTATGCTGTCGCCATTTTGTATTTTTTTAAGAAGCGCGAAAACATTGAAGAGGGTCCCTTAAGAGAATCATTGCCCAACTTTGTTAAATCTACCGTGCGGTTCAGAGGATCTTTTGTTAATATTTTCTGTAAAGATTTATTCAAGCTCATAAAAATGTAAAGCAATTGTTTTGTTATTATCGTATGTGGACTGAAGGAAGAGATCATTTGAGCATGTACAGTCTAGAGCACATCAAGCTTGACGCATTGGACTTTGAACCGTTCTTATTTCAATAGACATACGGGCTAGAGTTGCACTGCGAGTGTCAAGCGTGACCTGTCGTTGACTGTACTAATGCGTCTCGGAGTGGAGGATAAATTAATAATAATGACTTAATGACACATGCTACATAATTTTGTTTGAATAAATAATGTGCATTTCGTGTTTATTTTATTACTAACACATTCTTGTCTCCGTCCGTATGTTATTTCTTACCAAAGTGTGTGAGATAAGCTTGTGATTAGTAAGGTTCCGGTCAACAAGGAACCCTTATAGTTTTGTCATGTCCGTCTGTCTGTCCGTCGCTTCGCTCCGAGACCATTAGTACTAGAAAGCTGTAGTTTAATATGGACAATCATTTTATATACGCCGACAAAGTGGTAAAATAAAATCTTAAAAAATATATATTTAAGTTACAAGTAAATTGGGTGTTTAATTTTTTTTATGGTTTTCTCCATCGTATTTCGTTAGATAGGTACCTAAACAAAATTGACTTTTTTGTTTGTACCTGACTGTACTTACTTTATCTATTTTTAAACGAGTTTGGCCACGAGGAAATGGTATTCCTCGTAGCCAAATCAGTTTGGCGAAAAAGTTTGGCTACGAGGAACAACCCTACTTTCCCCCCTGCCAGTTAAACGGTTGTGCTTGGAAATGTGGAAAACTATCACAGCTACGTAGCTTCCAGAGGTTAATGAGCTATATCCGAAAAACTGGAAATAATAAAAATAGCAGCAGCAATCAGGCGCAAGGCGGATCAGGAGCCGAACGCTCTTACTACTTGACCAAGGAAGCTGTACGTTCCTACCATTTTTGTTTGTACTTGTGGTACTCATCATACCATCCCATGAAACGTCCACTACAGGACAGGGAGCTCCCTCCAGAGTTCTGGCTTTTGCTGGAAAAATGTGGAGGGGAAGTATGAGGCTAGGAGGTAAAAAGTTTATGTTATGAACGTTATGAAATAGTAAATCAAAACCAGCTTTGCGATATAAAATCCTAAAAAACTACGGAACCCTATCCTTTACTTTGCTAGGTTTTGTTATAATCAGTGTCCATCTAGCTAGAACATACATAAGTTTCAAACACAAAATATTTTGTAACGAACTGAAACTGAAATATTTAAAACTTATTCTTTGACACTAAATGTTTGTTGTGTACAATTAAAATTTTGTAGTTCCTTCAGGTTCCGTTAACATAAGATCATTGGGTTCCGTCATATTTTCTCAAGAAACAGGTTTAGACACTAAAAATGTGTACAATTAAAATTCTATAATTAAACTTAAGTGTACTAGTTGTTGCCTACGACTCCGTCCGCGCGGGTTTCCTTTAATTCACAACGGGGAAGGATTTCGAAAAATATATTTTTAACGCATGCTTGCTTTGCTCGGTCAGTCAGTTATTTTTTTTTCCGCACATCCGTTTGCCCACTTATTGGTGAAGAGCAACAACTTTTGTTCTGTGACTTTTGCAAAAACGCAAAAAAAACAAGTTTACAATATGAAAAGCGTAGTAGGGAAAAAACCTTGTAGTACAGTCAAGAGCCCGTCAAGCTTGACTAATTGAACTTTGTACCGTTATTACTTCAATCACAGTGGGGGTTTGAGCTACGCTACAAGTGTCAGCTTGACCTGCTCACGGCTGTTCATACGGCCGCACATCGGTAGAAACACTTTTGGACCTTATGGCGTGGTAATAGAGTTGAAAAAGTTTCTACCGACAAGCGGTTGACCGTACATACAATTATCAAAAAGCTTAGAACATTGTTATCCTTCTTTACGATTGACTGGCTCAAAAATCAACTTTGTTTGTCGTCGAAGTTCGATTTCGCTTTGTTATTTTGTATAGCATACAAACGCCAACACGACTACGTGAAGCTATAACTCTTCGAACAGAGCAATGTAGCCTCAATAGTTTTCGCATAAAGGTGATATTTGTGTGGAAGTCTGAATGCACTGGTCCAAATCGCTTCACAGATCGAATTTGTCTGCAAAGTTTGAATGTTTCTGTGTGGAGTGGAGTGAGTTTAAAACGATTGTATGGGCCCGGCCAAACGACAAATTATTGCAAGCATGTAGCTAGCATAAAATACTGAATAGTATATCGATAGTACCACAGGTCCACAGGTCCCGTGTGGTGCCGGCAAAGAATAGTACCAACCCATACATACCCGTGGTTTTCGTAAAAGGCGACTAAGGTTTAACTGGAGGATGGGCAGCAACATCCTCCTTTGTATCTTACATCTTACTTACTGCGGTCACCTAGAACCGCGATCCATGGTTCCAGCCGTAACGCTAACAAGCGAGGTGACTATGGTACTTCCCCTCCACATTTTTCCAGCAAAAGCCAGAATTCTGGAGGGAGCTCCCTGTCCTGTAGTGGACGTTTCATGGGATGGTATGATGAGTACCACAAGTACAAACAAAAATGGTAGGAACGTACAGCTTCCTTGGTCAAGTAGTAAGAGCGTTCGCCTCCTGATCCGGAGGTCCAGGGTTCGATTCCTGTTATTCTGGGTACATTCTAAAACTAACTTTTTGTGTCGCTTTCCCAATTCGGTTTGAACAGGATGAATCAAGTGTTTGTCCGAAAAGTTAAATGTTTCCGCGCTTAGCAAGACACTTTAAGCTGTTGGTCCAGTATTAGTTGATCCATTTTGGCGCCTCAATTACATCGGGTAGGTCAGTCATCGACTTTACAACCCGCTTCATAACAATGACGGTAGAAAATACTTATAATTTTTCCAAAAATGTACAGTTTAAATAAAACAAAACAATTGCTATCGAATCCACTTAACGCATAAACACGCCTTAACTTAAACGCCTCAAGCGAAGAGTAATCAAGACAATCCTAATTAATTTTCTTAATACAAATTAACAATTAATAAAAGGTTTAGATAGGAGCATTGGGCGTGAAATCGCGTCAGAATCACTGAGTTCATCCAAGCAACTCATTTGATTAGCTTTCTTAAAGATTTATTAATATTTAGTAAAGTCTACTACGCTCTTTTATACTTTTTTCTATACGGTGCCGGCAAATAATCGTACTCACTCATCTCTACCCGTGGGTGTCGTAAGAGACGACTGAGGGATTATGAACCGAAAGCGTTCAGCACAGTGCGGTCACTAATAACCGCGATCCATGGTGCCAGCTGCAACGCTAGCAAACGTGGTAACTGTGGGTAGTAATTCTCCTCCAAATAAGTACCACGTATATTTGCAAGAATTCTGGAGGGACTTCCCTGTCCAGCAGTGGATGAGTCGTTTTACAATAAAACTACGAAAGCATGGCTAGTCTTATTCAAATTATTCAGAGAGGTTTGTCAAACCAAGTTCAAGGTGGGAAAATACAATACCATAATGCACTTAATATATCGCGGATTACTTACTTACCTACTTCTGATTCGTGTAATGTCGGCTGAGAATAGTTATAGCCCATCTCTTCCCGTGGTTGGTGTCGTTAAAGGCGACTAAGGGATTGTAAGATGAACAGCAGCGTCCTCTGCGTATCAACCACCATAATGCAGCTACACTCTAATATGCCCTTTTTATGCGCGGATTTTAATGAAATTTTTGTAGACGTAGCTAGTATCGTAGCTGAATCTACGAATGTGCTACGGCGGCGTAGGCGTACTACAGTGTAGCACGTCCTTGTCCTAAAGCTACAAGGATTTCGAATACATTTAAAATATAGAGGCTAACAGGGGCTAAAACTTGACTAGCTTGAAAATTCGTTTTCTCTGACATTTTTGGTATATCTTGATGAAAAAGTTAAGATCATAGCTTGGTCGCCCAGGTACTTCCACTTTAAATCTGTAAAGACAAACAATGATACCCTAAAACCTGGATATATTAAGTCAAGTCAAGTATCTATTTTATCAGATTCAGATAATTTTATTCAATGAAGACAGAAAACTTACTCAATGTCATGCTAATTACAATGCAAATAGAACGAGTTTAAGCTTTGTATAAAATTCTTAATTTCATAATATTTCTGCGACATATATTCTTACTCATACTCGTATAAGCGTTCGACTTATAAATTTCATTATTTATTCTTCTTCTTATCGAGTCAATGGCAAAACTGACTATGAAAGCTTAGCCCAAAAAGTAGCCACATCAATAAAATAGCCTTTTGGTTGTCTTCAAAAAGGTTATAATTGACGTTAGTTAGTTAAGTTAGTATTAGGTAGTTATAATAGTTAGTAGACGTTAGTATTAGGTAGTTATAATTGACATCTTCACTCATTAGAGAGAAAATAGACCTGTCGACAAAACTCTCGCAAATCCCGACTTCATGCGGATCCTTCGGTATCTTAACCAATTTATTGAGATCTCTACCTACATGTTGCACAGGGTTCATTTTCTGTTATAGATAATTGTTGCTTACAAATTTGTAAAAGTAAAATCCAGAAAAAGAGATCGAACTACCTTAATACACAAAACCAAAATCGGTTCAGCGGATTAGCTGTGAAAGCGTAGCAGACAGACGTAGTAAATATTTTAGTTTTTTTTTTTATTTTGATATCTTTCTCGAGAGGATAAAATCAAATTTTCACTTTAAATTGTTTATAAGAAAAACGCGCGCTCCGCTTACTAAGCTTGGGAGTTTACTATTATTTAATCTGTGGCTTGGGTATCCGAAATCTTTGGTTTATCGCCACTGTAAAACGTATAAGCACTTTAGCTCATTTTGTGTAAAAAAAAAGTTTATCTTCTTGAAAAGCCATTTTAGCAATTGGGTTGGATTGTGGTTATAACTCTCGTCTGGAACGTATCTGGTGCAGCAACGCGGCTGGCGTGATGGGGGCATTTGAACCGGGTACGCTCTAGGACAGACTTTTTTTTGTTAAGGTGTTCTTGCTAGTATTAGTATAAGATTTGCCCAGTTAGTTTGAACTATTCACGTTGTGATAATTTATTATTTTTAATGATTATTTTCTGCCTTTAGTACCTAGTAGACGTAAAATTTTATTAAAAAAACATATACCTATAATAAAAAATTTTTGCAGTTCTATAAGGGTTGTGCTTTAAAGAACTCGTATTTATCAAATCTGGTGAAATTTTGGAGAGAACGTGAAACACGCTTTACCGGAATATTCTATTTTACCTTAAATCAGGAGTTCAAGTTAGACTGGCTGTTCAGCCGTCAGTCGCAGGTGATAACTGGTAATTAGAAAGTGACGTCCCAGTTAATAACCAGTCAGTTTGACACCCCATCCGAACTCCGGCTGTTCTAGCAAGTGATTAAATGAACTGTCTTTAAACTTTCTTCCCTATTATTCTGGGTTTGGATTATGTCGAGTGAAGAAGAAATAATTGAGATCCAGATGACGCTATTGATGGATTTTTGTTGCACATAAACACAGAATGGTCTGGACTCTCCCTGCCCCGCTCTAAATACGACCTTATCTTACCTCCTCTCCCCCAGCGCTTTCCATTAAAATTGAAGGCAAATTTTTGTAAATTTTTCAGACTGTTAAAAAATCGTCTTGATGAGATAATAGTACATTAAGATGCAAGTGTGCTATTTTGGTGATTACGCTCTACGCCCGAGAATTACAGCCCGACCCGCTGGCGAGGGCGTAATGGAGCCGAGAGTGTAATGACGAAAGCGCAAGTGCTTCTAACGATGTTTTTTAACACATTTGTCAAGTAGTCGCTCATTGAATGTATCTAACAGTGTACGAAAACCCTAACTAGGTGTATGCAACACTGTAAAAAAAAGACCTTATGTAATTCTTTTGTAATTTTTCAATAAATAGAATAAAAACAAGTAAAATTTTCTTAACTTTTTCCCAAAGGAAAATTCATATCGGAAGATATGTATTTTTCTTTAGATATTTTCGTACACACGATACTCCACACTTGCGATTTGTGTCTAAGTATTTTCGACGTTGAGAAACCACATTAATTACTGTTTTTTATTTGTAGAAGTCGATTCTTTTTAAGATAATTACAGCAAACACCACAAATATTTAGCAAACACAAATTATACATGCGCGTGCAGAAGGCACGTTGACTAATCTGCCAAACAGCCTTATCTTTGAATTATATAAAATGAAATATTTTCTTTCGTAAAAGACAAATTTATAGCTAGTTAGGTGATTAATTTGAATATTTTCTTGAAATGAACGTTTATTTATCATAGTGTCGAACACAGTTTATTTATTCATGAAAATATCATAAATGTTATAGACATGAAAACTTCTTGCTCCTTGCCGAAATAAAAATAAAGCGAAAAAAATTCACTATTGCCGTAATATAATGGAAAAACACGCGTGTTAAATAAGCTGGATTATGAACCTTAAATACAGTGCAAATGTGTTCATACGAGATTGTTAAAATAGTACTTGTCAAGCTAATAGGTAAACTCCAAAATATTAAAACCAACCCGTCGTACACTACTATCGTAGCTCAAAACTTTTACAAATTAATCAAAACTATTAAACCACACGTCAACTGTTAAACTAAACTGGTCGACGTCCAACAAAATTGTTCATATCAATTTGCAGAGTCCGCCGGCAAAGACCGACGGGGCGAAATGATTAAAACCACAAGACCTCTGCTGTAGCTAAGACTTCTAATTAACTCGGGTCGAATGCTGCAAATGTTAATACCTTCTCGAATATATGGGCGCCTGGTACTTGAGTGCGGGGTCAATATAGATAGCCATGCAATCTGTTTTTTGGTATTTCTGTATAAAGGGTGTATGGAACAGGTCTCCTAAAACTGAAAGGACACGATCAGTCAATGTAACTGAACAACTTTCAGGAGATGAAAAAAGTTAGCGTCCCCATACAAACTTTCCAATCATGTTTGCAATTTTGTATGGAGAGGCCTATTTTTTTTTCTTTTCCTGAAGGTTTTGTTTTCTGAAAGTTGTTCAGTTTCGTTAACTGATCATGGTCTTTCAGCTTGTGGAAACCTGTTACTTATATTCATATCAGCCTAGACGTCGACTGCAGGACATAAGCCTCCCCTAAAGATGTTCATGACGACCGGTTCTGCGCTTCTCGCATCCAGCCTCTTCCCGCGCTCTTGATACCCTTTATGTTTCCTATTCACTGTGACAGAAGGCTTGAAAGTTGTTGGCGCGACTGCTTCTACGAGTATGGGGCTTAAAGATGATTTTTTATATTTTGATTTGTTTATGTTACCTCCGCAACCCCGAAGGCAAACCAGACCCAATTCTAAATAAGGCTTTGCCAGGTAAGTGGCCAACCTGGCTGCCAGAGTTTTCAAGCTAGGACCAACAGCTTAACGTGCCTCCCGAAGCACGAAAAGCGTTCACCCTTTCGGGTTCTAACCACGGCAAACATTAATTAACTTCCGTCATTGAAAAGAAAGAGCAACTACTACCACGAATGCTTCTACATAATCAAAAAGTTCCATATTATCCAAATACCTGTTTACTACGTTCACAGATGAGATGAATAAGTAGTCAATTTAACCTTTTGCCTCCCTATTTTACCAGTTACTTGAGATTCAAAGCGTGTTCAGTCAACAGGGTCCGCAAATTACATGTTCGCGACAATTGTCTGATTTTAGGTCTGTAATGTCCAAAGGGCTAACGAAATAACAATATAGATTTTTTGTTTAGTAGGTTACATAAACGAAGACAAAATGGCTGCAGATAAGTGAAATCAAATAATTAAGACTCCTTGCTTCGCTCAGAATAGAAGTAATACTAATTTAATTGACTATGGGATGACATCTGCCATTGTGTCCCAAATTGAAATGTCAAAATAATCATCAAAAGTGATTTAACGTCCATACAAAATTTTCAGAACGACGCCTGTGCCGTATTTACAATGACTGAATGAATGTCAGAATACCTTGAGACACATACTTTCATTTATCTTCCTTCTATTACCCTTTCTATCAGTAAAATAAACAAACCAAACCTAAAACTAGAGACTAACTCAAGATAAAAGTTTTGTCACTGAAATGTATCCGACTGTACTTACTTTTGCGTCTTGTGTTAGCATTGGTACGCGCGCTAGGGTTTATGTTATTGTCATGTAAAACTACCTCCCTAATTTAGTCCAATACGCATCTTCAAAATTCACTCCAATGAACGGTAAAAAACTGCAGCTTTATTAAAATATCAGCAGGACAGGAGCAAGTCAGAGCGATACAAAGATTTTGGAAACTACGCGCCTATGAAACTAAATAACTTTCCCCAAGGAATATATAGGTCAAAATACGAAAAAAATTTATGACCTCCCATACAAAATGCGATGTCAGCTGATTCAGTTTATATGCAAGGTAAAAAAAAATTGTTTTTCGACTTATGTTCCTTGAGGTAAGTTGTTCCGTTTCATGGGAAGATTCATTCTTTAGGGTTGGTATACCCCACAGGTATACCCTTTTTGTTACACTCTGTAAGACGTGTCTCTGTCGATCATTCACGAGACGCTCTCTTTTATATATTTAATACCTAATATTTAATACGTTTAATACATTTTCTCGAGAAACGTACTTACCAGGTCGTAAACATTGCTCGTAAGTAGTTACTTAACAAACCAGTGCAATAAGTAAAAAAAGTATACCAGAGTTTTTACACTCCGATGATAACATTATTTTGTAAATACAGTAGTGACTTTTTACTTGAGTGACGACTGCCTACCTATATTTAAAATAAAATGGAGAGTACCAGGAAAACATAAATCAACAAGAGGCTGACAGTACCCATGGTTGGTTCCTTTAACAAGTGTATTACTTATACCTGTTTACTCACAAAATAAATATATTGAAAAACGTCGTAAGATACACGGCCGTAAGGGTTATGACAAACTCGTGGCGATGGTAAACCCTCGACTTCGTCTCGGGTTCGCCCCGACTTCATCTCGGGTTTACAAAACGTCAACTCGTTTGTAATAACCCTACTTACGGGATACTACTATTGTGATCACTCAGTCCTACAGGTTTCGGACCTCCTTGCTTCGCTCAGAATAGAAACCGTCCTAATTTATTTTACTATGAGATGACATCTGCCAGCATTTCACCTCTCCGTCACCACACCGTCATCGCTGCTTATGAAATATTCACAATAACCCTACCAAATTAAGAGAACAACGCCTTAATTGTATTTAAATAGATAATAGGATTATGTAATTGGTTGTGACTTTAGATCACACATCCCACACTTCTATAAACCTTATTATTCTGAGCTTAGTCCTACTCAACTATAGTTACTAATCTGGGGTCCTGACCTAACAGCAGGTGTTCAATTACTAAATATTCAAGCTACATAATTTCAACTGTAAACAACAAATTAATGGGAAAAAGATCTACAAAAATCTGGATATTTACAAAACGAGCTTGTTAGACCGTCTATCGTTTCCAAAACTCGTCTCGTACTTGACTCCACTCTCGAGTGCACTCAAAAAGTTAATAATTCGAAGCCGCGCTTGTCAGAGCCGGCGTTCGGCTTCATTCATATTCATATTCATCCCCACTCACCTATCCGTTTCTGCGATTGCAGAATTTATATTCAAATCTTTAATTTTAACAAGATTTAGGGGTTGCCTCTGTAATGCGCGTTTTAATATTTTATAAAGTGGCTGCATACTTACTTAATTTGTAGCGTTTTTTATGTTTCTGACCACTCTGACCTTTGCGTTTCCAAAATCTTTGAATTACACATTTGTGTGTTATTTTCTCCCAACTTGGACCTTTCTTATTTGTGTTCTGTTTGGCACGATGGATCGCGGTAACTGGTGATCGCTGTCTGATGATACGATTTGTAGAAGTACGCTGCCGCCTATCCTCTGGTTCAAGATCTCTTAGTCACCTTTTACGACGCCCATGGGTAGTTGTGGAAGGACCTGTTCTTAGCCAGCACCACATGGAATTTATTCATTAGTATAAATAGTGTTAATGGCGTAGGTCCATCCCAAAATCCCAACTTAATATAATAAATGCAAAAGTAACTCTGTTTATCTGTCGGTCAGTAAGGCTTTGACGATTGAAACACTGAACAGATTTTAATAAAAGGTATGCAGAAATTTTGTACCAAAAAAAGACAGAGGCTTCTTTTTTTCTGAATTCCACGCGTACGAAGTCACGGGCAACATTATAATTTAAGGCCCCCTTGGGTAGTTGTGGTTAGACTTATTTTTTATCGCCACTACATGGACGGCGCTATTTAAAGACGTAGTTCATATAAATTCCAGATATTTAAATCTTGTTTAACACAGACAGAGGAATAAAATTGTCTGACGGGCCGGAAACGATCTCGTGCTAACACGACACAGAATGGCGGATGAAATCTCATACTAATGTAAATTAGACTGAATTATATTATAATTTGTATTTATATTTTCTTGTCTTATAGGAATTGAGTCGGAAAACCCGCGATTTTAATTAGGTATTTTATTTGTAAAATTTAAGTATGTAGTCAATCCATACTCGTAAAACTGGACAATTTCCCAAGAACCGCTTTCCGCTTGAGACGACTAAAATTGTTGTTTTTCGATATCATCACATTATTATCATTGAAAAAGTTGTTCAGTTGTGATTGTTCAGTCAAATTTTAGTAATAAAATAGCCCTTTATTATGCAGTAGCATGCATTAAAACAGTCATCTAAACAGATTGCGACAGGCAACGGCCAAACAAGATCATCTACATTTTTAAAAGCTTTTATTTAGTTTTACTTGTCAAGGTATCCGTCTGTAATAAAATCATGTAAGCTAACCCTGACCTACTTTTCGGTTTCCGATAGGGCAGAAATTTTGCATTCGTATATAAATCCGATGATGCCGAGGCGTGGAGCTGATCTCATGATGGAGCTGGAAGGTGGCCTTAGGAACCCTGTAATAAAACGACACAACCTCTTCAAGTCTGGGCTCGTCTGATCCGTCTTGACAATAACAATTCCTAGTAGAAATCCAGAGTCTCATGATAGAGCCAGAAGGGACACAATGGACGGATGGAAACTCTGAAATTAAACGACGCAACCCCGTCGAGTTAGGCCTCATTTAATTCTTCTTGCTTGAGGACTCTGGTTCTAGGGTCTGTGATTGGTTGTTTTTAACATCATAAATACTAAAAAGAGAAAAATAAATAAACGTGAAAAATATTTTAAAATAAGCTTTTAAAAGAGGCTTAAGTTTTCTAACTAAAATGTGTTTCAGTAGAAAACTACAAGACATTATAGAAAGATGATGTAACATGCATTTATTAAAAAATTTGAGCCATCTAATCAAAGTTACATTTTAAGAATAAAAGCATGGTTAAAAAAAGTTTTAAGGTTTATTTATCAATAGACAACTAAAAGGCTTTTTTTTAGATTATGGAGGAAATAATGGATAACAAATCCTAAAGTATAAATAAATATCACCTGGGAATCAGAAGGATAACTAGAAACAAATACCGAATGTAAGGTATAAGGAATGCAATCAAAATTGGTAAATTAATAATTCTAGACCGCTCCAAAGGCATAAAGTCTGCGGTTCGAAACTCTCCCCCCTCCTTAGTTATACAGGGGGATCTATTTGTACCCCGTTTTAATACTGCCCACATTAAGTCTGGACACCCCGTACATAATAATTTTGGAGCACTATTGTTCCGAGTGCAATATACTAATTCTTTTAATAAAGACTTGCGCTAAATTAAGTTTCACTGAACCTGAATACTAATTTTATATTTGCAAGTATGACTATTAGTTTTAATCCTATTTTTACGTAGCAAGTTTTTTGCGAAAACACATTTTTATTTTCTTAACAAACAAATATTGTTTTTCATCTCACTAGCACGCGTAACTTTGCTTTATCGGTCGTAATGCGTGCAAAAGTCATTTTTGGCCGCTAGCGTGAAAAAGGATTTCGAAATTAGAACGTGATGATGAATTATGATATAAGGTACTGCCGCTACTCGTTACCGTTTTCCTCGCTGTACGAGTAGTGAGGTCGCTGTGTGTTTCGCTCGGCAGCAAAGTTATTTCGCATCTTAGGCCTCAAAACCTTCGCTATGATCAGGATTCTTCTTTTGAACCACTCCCTCCACTCCACTTGCTTGTGGGATAACCCTAGAATCCTTTGCTTACTCAAAATTCTACACAAGGCACTCGCGTCAAATAACAATTTTGCTGCCTTGCATAACAAATAACTAAGTAATGCTTGTTGAGTTTTTTTTTTGACCAAAGTGATTGAACTTTTACTGCCAAAATCATCATTGCCTCAGTCTTATTCCGTTTTACATAAAATATAGTATGCCTCCGCAACCAGAAGGTAAAACAGACCAAATCCTAGATAAGACTTTGTCAGGTTAGCTACCAACCTGACTTACAGTGTTTTAAAGCCACTAAACGACCTCTTACTTGGCTTAATGACTGATTTCAGTGACAGCAGGCAGGACTCCAAAGCACGGAAACGCTAAAGTTGTTCTACCGCCGGGTTTTGACCACCGATTCGAAAATCGAATATTCGAAAATCACTGATCGGTTCATCAATAAAGGCGAAAAAATAGCTGTTTTCTCCAAAAGACTTCGTAGCGGGTAAAAATGGGATTTAAAATTCGAACATGAATTTAGGTCCACCATAGGGACCATACAATATTTTGGGTCAACTATAGAGGTCGAACAAAAATATCGAATGAAAAATGATACTGGCCGGTTGTATTATTAATATTATTATGAATATAAAAAAGACTTTTTGGTGGGAACTCGGCGTGGGCTCTTGACTGCTCGGTTGAAATGATTGTATTTTGTGTATGCAGTGATTTAGTGGATAATAAAGATAGTTTTTTATGCAGCAAATTAGCTACGGAGTGCGCAGCTGATGAAGATTTCAGGCGATCTCGTGTTTGAACCCAGTTTGTGTTGTCTCAAAAAGTCATGGACATTTCCTTCGTAAAGTCCACTATCGCTTTACGGGGGGAGCAATGAACAATTTCCCCACTCGACACTGGCGGTTCGCCATATTTTTAACTTCTAAAAAGTGAAGAAATTACAAAAACTCAATAATGTTCTACAACACGACACTGGCAGAAATGTCCCCAAATATGGGTTGACGATTGCCAAAAAAGAAAAAAGAATATAAAAAGCGTATTTCTTTACGCTCGAAATATAAACAAGGCTACCAACCAAAGCGGTTCTGTTCCTAATATCCTAAATTCTGTTCCTAAATTCCTAATAAAAAAAGTCAATAACAATATCAGTTGTTACAAATAATATTAATTATTTTTATTGCTTATAATTGTAATTTAAGAGATTAATGGAAAATTTGCTACCTCTCACCATTGCGGTGCCCCAACGGGGTATTGATACTATCACCGTGATGTTATTGTGTTCCGCTTATCGCGAAAAGTTATCTTAAAAAAAGATTCACCGTGATGTTATTGTGTTCCGCTTATCGCGAAAAGTTATCTTAAAAAAAGATCTAGATTACTACATGTTGTACATTTTAATTTTAAGAGCCTTTTAACCATGTAGTAATGCAATAAATTGAAATTGAATACGTAATATGATTTTTAGTATAGTTTCATCAAGTAATAATATTGTAATGGTATTTTATATTTAAAATTAATGACGAGAGTGCGTTTCAATGAGCCTCTTATTCTTTTCTCATAGAGGTAGATGAAAAGTAGAGTGTATTACGTATATTATATATTTTCCCGAGCATGGCGACTATACTACGAGTATACTCAAGAATCCTTCATTTCGCTCTGGATTCAAAATAGCGCCTTCGCCTTAAAAATATTATTTTATAGCCTTGTGACACAATCTACTATTATTTAAGACCAAGATAATTTTCGACACGGCAAACATTTAGGGTGCAGAATATCTTCACAGAAGCCTTTATTTTAACATTACGTGGTTTCATCAAAGCCACCAAAGAACCGTCTCGTCTACGGCAGCCATTTCATAGTTCGGTTATCCAACCTCCATACAAAATTCTATCAGTGTCGAAGCGTGGGTTAAAACCTCCTTGCTTAAGTCAATTCCTTGGTCAATCCTATACATTTACGTTCTTACTACCGTTTGCGGTAAAAAAATCACTTGTTTATAGCCCCAGCGCAGCCACGAGGGTATGATGGACATTTTAATTCCTTATTAGTTATTGCCATTATAGAGACTATGACAAAATTTATCTCAATGACTTTTGCCTTGTTACCTTATGTAAAGCACATTGCGGTAAAGCATTAAAATGGCAAGGCGTGAACAATTACGTAAATAATCTGTTAGTACTGTTTTATCAAAAGAGGTGTCGTTCTTTTAAAATTTAAGGTAATATAAGTGCATCTACCACATACCTAAGCTCCTAAAAATTTTAGTATGAGTATATGCTTGTGTATTCCCCTAGTGCTCGTAGGAAAATGTTTTAGATAGGTAATTACATTTTAGTATCAGCATACGTTAAGCTAAGCTCACGCTGTGCACCAAGTCTTGCATACGAATAACCTAATAGTGTGTTATAATACAATTTTACTACTTAGAGCTGAATACTGAAGTGTATGTAGTGTAATTAGTTACTTTATCTAGAAAACTTTAGAAGCGCTCGCGGCCGAGTGGTAGTTGCTGTTTCTTTCCGATCACGAATGTAAAACAACGTTGTTCGTGTTCATTGTCTAAAAGATTACTTGCAAAGGCGGACTTATCCCTAGGTGAGATCTCTTCCAGTGAAGTCTTTGTTCGTGTGGTGCCGGCAAAGAATACTACCGACTTATCTCTACCGGTAGATGTCGTAAGAGGTAACTAAGGGCTTATGAACAGGAGAATTTTTCTATGTATCGTACCATCTTACATACTGCGGTCAGCAATAACAACGGTCGCCAGTCACAACGCTTACAAACGTGGTGACTATGGTATATCCCATCCAAAGTACAAAGCGTTTTTGCTGGAGTTCTGGAGGAAGCTGCTTGTCCTGCAGTGGACGTTTCATGGGAGAATTTATAAATGTTTATGCATTTTTTTTTCGCTTTTTCGTTTGTTACTCGCTTGTGACATAAAAGAGCTGATTATTGGTAGATTATTGGTTTAATTTATAGATAAGATTTCAACTTTATATTTTATTGTCTGCCAAACAAACAAGTATTAATTAATGGACTCGACTATGTTGCGGTTCCCAGCAATCCCTAGACCGATAGTTCATGAACGCATTGCTATCGACTAGTGAATTCCACCAAGGGTCGGAGCGGTCACTGAAATACTTCAGAAATACCCCGACGGTAGTGCTTATACATACAGGGCTGTAACTTATTATAACCTTTATTATTATACAAATAATAATTGTAAACGTGTTCTCGAAAACGGCTCGAACGATTTTATGAAGGGTTGAAAGGGGAAGGGGGATGAAAATCCAACTATGAATTATTCTGGATTTTTTCTCCTTTGATTGTGAATTTGATCAGTAAATTTTTTTGTGACATGTGATCTTACTCGTATTTTATTTATTTGACTGTATTTAACCCTAGTGAATTTTAATAATTTTGAATTTTAATTTATGTGACTTTGTATAGCTGTATTATGAATTCTTATGTTTGAGATATTTATAACTTTATAATTTATTTATTCTAATTATTGTTACTTTAATTCTATTTCTAATATTTTCATGCCGATTCGAGGCGCATCACGCATGAACGTTTACTTATCTAGTCCCTCTTTATAATACTTACCTACCATGTATCTTTAAACGGGTTACCGTGTAAGCTAGCGAATAGATGTATTCATTCACTCATTCATTCATTCATTCATTCAACAGTTCCTCAGAACACTCCCCATTGTACAAACATCTAAGTAACATACAAATTTTTTTGTATTAATAAACAAATAACCCTGTACGAAATAGAAAAAATATCACAAAAAGAATTTTAGCCAAATAAGCAAATTTCTAAGAGAAATTCTGATACTGTTGCTGACAGGAGCATACGATTTTGTGAAAGTAAATAATCTGATCTGATGAAATGGAAATCTTATTACAGTTCTATTCATGTACGACGTACGCTATAGCGTGAAAAATCACTGTAAGGCGTATCAGGTTCAATCATCTACCGAAAACGGGGAGTTAGAGTAGTAAGGTAGTGAAGGTAAGACACACGACCTGATCAAATCAGGCAGATGATAGACAAAATTGAAAATCAAATATTGTGACGGCAACGGCTGCGGGTTAAGAGGCTTCAGGGAAGGGTTCTTTTAGGTATAGAATTTCAAGCTCAAACTTACCAAATTTTACTTTTTAGTTTTGATACCTTTTTAGTCTCGTTTTAAAATTAGTACTACTACTATCAAAATTTCAGTTTCTTACTATACTCAAATTGATGTTTGCATGACTAGCCCCCAATTAAATTTCATTTTCATGCCGTCTATGCATACAATGTTAAGAGATATTGTTCAGTTTTCAAATTATGTAGTTACTTCATAGTTACTTCCATGGCTGTAAAATATATAAATTTGTAAGTAATATACAAACATACGCTGGACATGGTTTATCAACTTTTAGAGGAGAATAAAAAAAATTCGTACAAAGGACATGAGGCAAAAAAAATAAATTAGAAAACAGCACAAACAGGATTTTTTAACGAGAACAAGTGAAACAGCAAGAAACGAGTCATAAAAACTTTGCAGCTTCGTTTATTACACACACATGGCGTAAAAGGTTTGTCCTCAATATTCAAGTATGAATGCGTGCTATAAAGTTTTAAGAGATCGTATGTAGTTAGGTAGTGTGTATTGGGAGAATGTTGTGCGTGACAGCCTCCGAGATTGCAGCCTCCGTGCGTGTCACGGAAGTCAGCGCAAGTCGTGCGATAAAACTTGCCATAGTGACGCCATTGTGACGACCTTATTATTTCTTAGAGTTTAGACGTCAATCTATTGTGAAACTCGTTTATCTACTGAAAGTAAATGTACGTACTCGCATTTCGATTTTTTTAATACATAATCTCGTTGTTAAAGTACTGAGTTCCGTTGAAATAATGAACCAGTCGATATAACATAACAAACCCAATGTGGATTTTTATTCGTTTTGATTGCGAAGCCCAGTAATTCTACCAAAACCGCCCGCTTCCCGAACAAAATTATGGGGAGACAAACATATATTTTCGAGTATTTTTTGTTAACTACTTTTTCAAAAAAGCGTGATTTACTTCGAGGTCGTCATAGCCGCCACGCTTGTTTGCATCGCCGCTGGCACCGTAGCAAAGAGTACTATAATAAGGGGGGGGGGGGCACCGTAGTGAGCGGAAACCGTAGTGTGACAGCAATGTCAAAAAATAGTATCTACCAAGGAGGTTTTACTACGCTTCGCTTTAGCGTGGGTTAAAACCTCCTTGGTATCTACGCTTCTGCCTGCCCTCTCCCATCCCAGTATTCACCCTTTGGGTACGGAACCCTAAAAAGAAAGTGACAGCAATAGACTTAAAGGAGCTTTAACTCTAAAGAAGCTATGTTCATCTAGCATGGACAAAACAAGTATTTGATTTTATCAAATAATCTCACGTCTCGTCGTCGAATGCAAATTAAAACTTTAATCCCTTTAATCTAGCATTTTAACGACTCACTATTAAGCATGGCCTTAAGGGTCATAAATCGCCCAGTGGGACGAGACAGGACATTATTAAAATACCGCATCTGTGTGACAGGGCCCTAATTAAATTTCACACAGGAGACGCGTCAGTCGTAAAATTTTATCACCCTTTGAATTTTCATTAGTAAATGTTATCGTCAATGTGTTTGTTGGGAGATGAATAGTATTCAATATTTCGTATACAGAGTGTTTGGAGAATATACCCAAACTCAAACTCAAAATAGTTTATTCATTGTTGGATATTAAAATCTCTTAATGACGTCAGCTAAACAATATCGCTTCACAAACAAATTGGCGCCATGGTGGAAAAAAAAGGAGCGACAATAAAAACCCACGCGCTCTTTTAAATATTTTTGAATGTACAGCCTCAGCTTTCCTTACGTAAAATAACTCAAACTGGCGTAAGAAGGAACAAAATTGCCAAATAAGTTCCTCATTCCGTAAAGACACATTTTTTTGGCGGCATGTGTTAGTCTAGGCGCTGGCGCATCTTACGTGTGTACTTTTGCGCATACTGCAGTGGACGTTTTATGGGATGTTATGATGATGACTTTCCTAAACAGTTGTCTGTACAAAAGATATAACGTGCCTTCAGAAGCATAGTACTTTTCTGGGAAAGTCTTATAAAGTCATTTTTGTTTGACAGTGTCCCACCAAGATTTTTACTTCGAATTGAGAGCCTTACTCACAGTAGACTACGGAGGTGCATAGGATTTCGTATGCGTTGATTATAGTGGATACTTCCCAAGAGATCCCACTGCAGGATGAATCACCTGATTGTCCGAAAAGTTAGATAAATTCCGTGCTTTGGAAGGTACTGTACAGATCTGAAGTCCCTTCCAATAGGATCCTCAAATCAGATACGTGAAAGTTTTGGCCAAGGTTGATCGTCTAGAATAATATTCTTTAAGAATATTATAATTTTTCCTGAATCCTACGTCATTCCGTCTTATATATTTATAATATCTTGTAATTTACAGATTCTGCTCGGTGGAGAGTGGCAATAGAAGAATGAAAAAGAAACACACTTGTTATTTTAATACTTATATTAGAATATAAACCTAATCTTTACATGTCTAATTTATGTTATTTATTTTATTTTATATCACTATTTATTTAAATTTAGTTTCATATTGACAGGAGTAGTTCATCTGAATTCATGTAGTTTCATCAATTTAGGAAAGGTTTCATCTCATTTACAATGCAATATTAGAGCCGATAAGTTTCTGAAAAGAAACCTATGTTAATATAAACGAAGTAATAAAAATAATGTGGGGACAATCCCCAGGTTTGGGGCACCGCCATCGCCCCAAGCAGCTCGTCCTAGGCCTCCTCTACCCTAAGTCCTAGGTCCGAGGCATATCATCACCCAGCTCACGATGACATGACGCTAAACTACCCTAACAATCCAACTGGATCGTCAGGATTCTGATCATCCTCGCGGAGCTGGAAATCCCACCGAAAACTTAAACTACAGTAAAGACTAGGGTTAATGTATGTGGAGTGCGGAACTAACTAACCACAGTACAACCCAGACGGTGATGATGTCTCCCCCCGGTATGTTCATGCCCCGCGTCAAACCCGACTTCCACGTGGCCCACCTTTAAGGGACGATCACTGACTCATCCAGGGTTCACAGGGTATTGACTATTTCTTTTAGTCACCCATACCAGAGCTGGTCACCGAGCCCGCCAGGCACACGAAGCATACGGTCTTCCTTTAGGAAAACAGGGCACTCTCCATCATGAGCTATAAGAGCTCTTCCTGTAATCCCTCCGGGCAGACAATGACCGACATCATCGAATCCCTTAGTTTGTTTTGAAATAAGTTAAACTGAAAATAATTAGCCAGCTCCACACGTCCAAGTGTGAAGTCTGTACTAGATACGGGTATAGTATTATTGCTTGCATGGCCAGCCTAGATCAATAACGGTTTTATAACGAGAGACATAAAGAGTTTGAAGGGCAATCTCCCTCCCCCCCAGTCACTGAGTGACTTTATTGCACCAACAAGGTCTCCGTATATCCTTCATAGCTCTCACTTGTGATGCGTAGCTAAATCTCTTTTCCGTTACCAACCCACGCAGGACAAGGATTATGTAGAGTAACCCCAGTCTAAACACTCATTTAAATAAAATGAATTGCATCTAAACTATAATGGGATTACCCAGCATATTTCGAAGAAGAACAAATAAGAAGTAAGTATAACAAAAGATTACTGAAGGTAATCCTTAATTAAAAGTGAAGTATGATGACCAGAACCGAGAAGATACGGGATAGTAGTATCTAAGCTAGGTTGGGCCAAACATTTATGATTTAAGATCTTAAAGGAAAATCAAAAGCATCGAGTATTCAAAACCAAGAACACTGGGAGAATTTAGCGTAAACAACACTAGCTAAAACTCGATGTTCTTTAAAAGAGGACTCAAAAGAAGTATAAAAATGGGGTTATTGTATATACTTAAATATTCGGAACTTATCTACAATGAAAAGAAACTAAACATTATAATTTCTGTTCCATTTTTGTTTTCAAGAATCTATTTAGTAAAGTTAAGGTGGTTTCACACTGAGTCAAAGTATAATTTTAAGTATGATAATTTATGACAAGTTTTATTAAGGGAAAATTAAAACTTAGAATCTTATAAAGTTTAGATTCCTGTATGATTCAATGAAGATTAAATAAATTATTTAACTACTTTAGGATGACACACATAAAGTTCAGAGGTCCCCCAAGGTCAGAGTGTCGTACAGCCGTCGCAGCCTTATGGGCGAACGTCGTCAACACACTTTACAAGAAGCAACCCACGAACGAACGTAATGTCTCCATCAAGAATATTCTTCCTATTGATTCAGGACAATTCTAATTTATTCCTTATAAACAATTTAATGTCATTAGACTAAACTAGAATGTCCCTTCACATAAGAAGAAAGTTTTATGTTGTCTAACTACTCTACATTTGGTAATCTAACGCTAGATCAGGAGGTCCTCCCGCGGTATAAGCCACTCAAACGACGCAACCAATAGTGGGCAAGCGTTGTCAGCACATAACACAAGAAACATTATTTCCAAAATCCAACGTTAAAACACCTTGCTAATATCCCTCCATTTGTACTGGAGTAACACCAATTCATCCCATACATACAGATGGAAGAATCAGGATGAATCAGCGAAATCTCACACAAATAGAACGAGAAGAACTTTAGTATCAGACCCTTTTAGGCTTGAGGGCTCCGGCCCAAGAATGATTAAAATAAATAAATCCGAAGGTTGATATTATCAGATAGACTTAGACAGATACTCCAGTGACACGCGACATACATTAGCCACAACCAATATAGTGGACATCGGGGACACAAGTCACGAGGGCATCCATCCAAGCTTGGTTGAACTAAATAAACCTGAGAGCAGGCATTTCTTAATCTCAAAATCTGGGACTCCTATAGTATGAAAGTAAAAGGAAAGATAAGCACCTCCTATGAGCTTGAGTACTGAGATGTAGTAATGCTCTCAGCATGTTCCAATTTTGGGAAATTGAGGTAAAAGATTCAAAATCACTATCAAAGCAATTTATTATTACTTGAAATATTATTATTTATAATATTCACTCTACTTAAACTTACCCTTTATTTCACAATAAAATATCACAATCTATATCCAAGTTTTAGTTTTCAGATATATTATTTTAAGATTTTGAATTGACGTTCTAATTCTTTTGATCTGACGGAATATTTTTCTTAAATTTTATCATATGAAGACATTAGTATATTAAAAACTGGAATTTTGATTTAGGGCCAAAGATTTTATATTATTTTCTAAAAATGGTAATTATTTAATGTATTAATATTTTCTTCCATTTTGATTTTGGGTTTTGATTTATTTTTTGTTAAAGAGATAAAAAATTTATAAAGGTTTCAAAATAGCGTCTAGCTTTGAGTAAAACTAAATCAAAAATGATTTATTTGTTGACTATTTGACAATAATGTCAAATAGACAATTCTACCTAAAAAAGTATAAAAATATACATCGTTTAAAGTCTCCTTGACTTGATGATAATAATATACATCGTCCAATTTCCATGATTTCACCAAGGACTATTTTAATCAATTTCTCTGTAAAGGAAAGAATTAAACACAATGAAATTTACATTACCTTTACAATCCAAGCAATACCTTTTTTTAGCCTTCACGTTTTATCATTTGTGGTTTGCTTTTCCATGTCTATAATGTTCCTTGTAATTCCTGTACCTGTATAGAAATAGAACATTATCCTGCCTAGCTATACGCGAACAAAGACACTTGTAGAACTAGTTTATACTTAATTATGGGAAAAGAAAATCTTTATTACTATCTACAAATAACGACTCAGATTAGAAACACAGTATGTTATAATTTCCGCAGAGTTATTAATGTTTACAAACGAAAATCATTAAGTGGGAATATCAATTTACTTAAAGTATCACATAGTACAAGCCTCTTATGACCTCGCAGGTAGATCTGTAAAACTGCAAATATTCTCCAATCAACTCTTCCTCTTTTGACATTGAAATCTGATTTTCTCAACGTTATTTAGCTCACATAACCTGGAAGAAACTATAAATTTCATTAAGTCACATTTCACCTTAACTCAAATACACACAACAACTTTGAACCGAAAATAAATAAAAGATGAAAACCACAAAATTGAATACTTACATAACATTAGTTTCACTCCACTTATTCTTTACACTTTGGAATCAAACCCTGAATGTTAGTATCTTGAAATTATGCGCAAATAAACCTTCCTATACTATATCCTACACGAAGCAATCCCTATCTTTATCTCAATTGAAGGAATCCACAATCCAGGATCATAGCCTCCTTCAAAAGATTCGTCTCATCAGCTGTATGAATTCTATTTTTTTCGCGAGCTACAAAACAAAAAAAATTATAACTCACAGAAAACCAGCATACTATCGACTTTTCTTTCACAGACGTCTCAAAGTAACATCAAGGATATTTGGAACGTTTACCGATTCCATTCTTCCATTTTTCTCCGTTTTTTCCAAATTTTCCTTGCTTGACGGCCCAAAATCTCTCTCACCTGAAACTTTTAAAACATGTTAAAATTCTATTTGAGCTCCATTGCCCTCACTATTCAACAAATCCTGATTCTTAGTTTTCTCCTGTTGCTTTCGTTTATCAAAATTTTAGCAACTATTCTTTTTTATCAGCAAAAATAGCTTTTTCCTTCATTTTCTTTTTTCGACTCTCTCCCGACCCTGTCACGACTGTCACTCCTTGTCATATTTTTTCTACTCCCCGTTTATCGTTACACTTCTTGACACTTCCTCTAAATAGTATTTTATGCATTTAAAATTTTTTTAGGGTTCCGTAAGTGCACAGCCTCCCCCAAAATTTTATTATTTCGAAAAATCTAAGAAAACATTTTTTTTTTTTTCGAGAATTCTAAAATTTTCAATTTTAAATTAATTTTTTTTTTATTATTATTATTATTTTATTAAAATAAAACCTCCTATATTGGCCCTTAATTTTTTTTATTCACAAATACAATAAACAAAACAAATAACTAAACTACTAATATTATAAATCATTAAACTAAATTAATTTTTTATTCAAAATTATTAAAATTATTTAACATGTTTATCTAAATTTAGATTTATTTCAGTTCAACCCTGATTATATAACCAAATTAAATTTGTATTAAATTATAAATTATTATAGTTCATTATTTTTTTTAAAACGAAGTCGATTTAATAATGCCAGTCAATTCACTAACAAATTGACTCACTATATACTATAATCAAAATAGTCTTCTAATATTAATTATTAAATTAAAACTAGTAAAATTATATTAATTAGGTTGTGACCAGGAATATCTCAATTCCTCTAAAGTTAAAATTTATGATATAGTCCCGTGAAAATCTCAATAGCTAACATCCTAAGTATAATATTTAGCCAAATGGACTGCATTATAAACTCCTTTGACACTTTGAGTTTCAGGATCAACGAGAATATACACATTAGCATATTTTATTCCTCCAATTCGATATGGTCCATCATATAATAAATCAAATTTCTTAGTTTTATTTCGACTAGAATCCGATTTATTAAGCCTCTTTAATTTTACCAAATCACCAACTTGAAAATCTATCAACTTATGAGTTCTATTGAATCTATCCTGCCGCTTCTGACTCGAAAGTCTAAGATTTTCTCTAACTTCCTCTCTAATTTGGTCTAACGTTTTATTCGTGAGTGCCCGTGGTAGAAAACAGTCTACTTTAAGTTTCTCTGAATTTCCAAATAATATTTCATTAGGAGAAATTTTCGTACTCTCGTGGAACGTATTATTATACAATTCCTCAATCTCCAACAAGTAATGATCCCATCTAGTATGGTCATCATGACAATAAATTCTAAAGAATTTGTTTAATTCTTTATTCACTCGTTCTGTAGTGTTAGGTCGAGGATTACGAATAGTAGTATACAAAGTCTTAATTCTCAAAGCTCTGAGTCCATTTTTCCACTTGTGACTAATAAATTGTTTTCCGTTATCTGTCATAACAGCTTTAGGTTGTATTATTTCAGTGAACACTCTCATACAATAAAGCACTGAGTCTGCTGAAGCTCCACGAAGTCCGAAAAGTTTAATAAATTTACTAAAAGAATCCTGTATTACAAAAATGTAAATATAACCAGCCTCAGTTTTAGGTAGTGGTCCGAAAATATCAGCCATTACTAATTCACCCGGGTTTTCAGTTAAAATCGATTTACATTTCCCTACCCCTTTTATATAGTCAGGTCTAGAAAGCTGACAAACATGACACTTCTGAATACAAGACTTCACTGTCTTACCCATATTTATCCAATAACACCTTAATTGTAAATATTTCAAAGTTTTATATGCGCCAAGATGACCCATCTCTATATGTACCTGTTTACAAATCTCTTCTTGTAGAACCTTGGGCATAAACAAAACGTAATCTCCACGTACAGTTTTAAAATAAAGTAGATCATTATTGACAATACAGCGCAAAGTTATACGTGTAAATCTATCTGTTCTTTCGGGTACTCTAGAACCATTAATTCTCTCCTTAATCCCACATATGACGTTATCAAGCCGTTGATATTCCATCATACGTTGTAATTTATTTTTCAAGTCACGGTCAGTAGAAACACCTACATACATAACAGTTGGATACCACACCTTCTCTTCTTGCAAAACTCCCCCTGGCGGATATCTAGATAAAATATCTACCCCAATATTTTCTACACCTTTTACATGTTCGACTTCGAAGTCAAATTGTTCAAGAAATAAAATCCAACGTGTGACTCTACTATTGTATAATTTCATTTGTTTCATGAAAGTTAATGCCTTATGGTCTGTACGGATAACAAATTTCGCTCCTCTTAAATAAGTCTCAAACTTTTTCACAGAATAAATAATAGCCCACAACTCTTGTTCAGTTACAGTCCATCGTAATTCAGAACCCCGTAGCGCACGACTACAGAACCCCAAAATTTTAACCTCACCACTATTTCCAATCTGAAACAATGATCCGGCTATTCCGATCCCTGAACTGTCGGTCTGTAAATAATATAATTTATCCTGATCTGGATGGCTCAATAGAATCGTTGTAATAAATTCTTCCTTTATATTATTGAAAGCTCGATCTAATTCTTCATCCCAAAACCATGCTTGGTTTTTCTTTAATAACCTAGTTAATGGAGCAGTCAAAATACTATAGTTTTTAATGAAACGTCTATAATAATTACAAAGTCCCAAAAATCCTCTTAACTGTTTTTGTTTCTTTGGAATAGGGAATTCCTTTATAGCTTTTATTTTATCTGGGTTAGGTTTAATTCCCGAAGTTGTAACTATATGCCCTAACATTTTTACTTCACTGCAGAAAAAGTTGCACTTTGCAAAATTACAAGTCATTCCAGCTGATTCTAAACGATCCAAAACTATATCAATATGATCCAAATGGCCTTGCCAAGCCCCACTCGTTAGGATTGCAAGATCATCCAAATAATTGACACAAAACTCTCTAACACCAGGACCCAATATAATGTCCATAGCGCGACAAAAGGACCCTACTGACGTTTTAAGTCCTTGCGGAAGCACGTTGTATACGTAAGACTTTCCATTAACTGTAAATCCAGTATATTTTTTACTGTCCTCAGTCAACGGTATTTGAAAATAAGCGTTATTTAAATCAATCAATGTTATAAATTTTACACCAAGAAAAGCATTAAGTATGTCAATCTGTAAAGGCGGTGCTTCTACTTCTGGAACCATATATTTATTGATTTCCCTAGCATCAAGTAATATTCTAACAGATCCATCGGGTTTTCCAGTGAAAGTTAGAGGACTACAAAAATTTGTAGTTTTCCTCGATATAATCCCTAATTCTTCCATCTCCCTCAACTTTTCTTCTACTTTTGCCCTATGTGCATATGGTATAGGATAGGTTCGTTGTACCCTTGGAGTACCCTCAATCATTTTAATGTCATGAGTATAACAGTTTGCCCTTCCAAGTTTCTTTGTAAAAACTTGCATATGGGATCTCAAAACATTAAAAATTTGTTCCTTCTCTACATCAGACAAATCCATTCCCAACCGAATACTTTTAAACAAATCTAATAATTGCTTTTCTTCACCGCCTTCTTTTTCGTTTTGTTCCTCTATTCCAGAAATTAGATTTATTCGATTCTCTTCTAAAAACCCACTAGAAAGATTTCGAAACGGAATAGTAATTTCTCCTTGTCCAACGATACCCAATTCTAATGTTTGTGGTTCTTTTAAATGCAAAACAGCGTTGTGCGCAACTAACCAATCTACCCCAAGGATAGCAGAACAAGTTAATTTAGCAATCACTAAAAATCCCGTATCAATATCAAATGAACCACACGTCAACGGTATAGAGACTAGTTTTTTTATTTGGAGACTCTTTTGTCCAACGGCTCCCCTCACACATATTGGTCTAACTGGTAACGCTGGGAATTCTAACTTTAATTCTCCTTGTAAACTCTCTAAGAATTCTTCCGAAATACAAGTTACTTCACTTCCAGTGTCTACCAAGAGAACTATAGATTGCCCCAAAATTTGTAACTCTATTTCTGATTTAAATTTGGGCCCCTCATTCTCAAAGCAAACCTCTTCATCATATAAAGAGTTACCTTCATATTCTCTAATGAACTGATTATACATTGGTTGATTTTGTTTAATCACGGAAACGTCAAAAACTTTAATTAAATTTACGACTGTTTGTTTATTATTATAATCTTCTGAAGAATATCCTAAACCTTCTCTATCACAATTCGTTCTAGTATTATTCGGGGAAACAGGATATAAGATCCCTTCTTGGTCACAACCCAATCCTACCCCTGGCTTCCAACCTTGTTTTATTAAATATTTTACAGGAAAAAGATAATTTAGTTTTTTGTTAATTGCGGCCACCTCCTGCTTATTGGAAATGGCCCCAACTAGTTTAAATCTTCTTCTTGAGTTATTTCATCAGTGATCCTTCCCCTTGAAGTCTCCCCCTCGATGTGAGCCACCACTTTTGGTTTTTTATAAAATGGCTTGTCTTTATTTGAAACGAAAGGACTTTGACGCTTTGTTCCCCTATCAGCTCCAGTAGAGGAGTCAAAGGAAGAAGATCCACATTGTTTATTCACGTCATCCAATTCACGAAGAAACTCTGTTGCCTCAATCAAAGTATTTCCTTTCTTCATCCGCCAAGCATATTGTACATCCTTCGGAAAGTGTCTCATCAAATCCTCCACTATTTGCCATTCAGGAATTGGTCTAGACATCATCTTTGCTTGCCCTGCTAAACTAACGAAATGTTCTAGCATTGTTCCATTTTCTTTAGACCAAGTGCCATTCACAATCATTCTTCTCAAGGTGTTTTGTTCGGCTTCTCCCCAATAAGCATCCAAAAAGTCTCTTTTGAAATCCGACTGTGTAAACCATCTCTGTCTATAAATTCTGGCCCATTTTCGAACATCACCTTCTAAACAACTGATTATAGTTTCAATTGTAGCATCTTCATTAGGCATTCTCCGTAAATAATTCTGAAGATCCTCCAAAAACGACACTGGATGTACCCCAAATCTTCCAGGAAAACGTGGTTTTTCGACTCTTGTATCAATCACCGGGCATATATTAATCGGTGCTTCATGCCTTTCAGACGAAGTTGATGCAGCGTTAGTTTCCCGAGCTTGCGACAGCTGATTCTCTAAACTCGACACCTTCTGTGTCAGAATTCCCATGTTTCTTCGAAGTTGGCGAAACATAGTGGAGTTGCGTAAAGAAGGTCGTGGACGTTCTTCTTGCTGACCTATCCTTTCTAATTCATCTTGTCCCTGAGATGTTCTAAGATTATAACGAGGGGGCATTTTTCTTTTCTTTGGATACTGAAAGTTTATTACAAATTATAGGTTGGAATTTTGTTTAAATTAAAGAATAGAAAGCTTATCTAATATTCTTTCCTTAACTTCCCAAAACTGTTGCTTTATGGAGCTAATATTTTGATCTCCATCGATAATCTCTATCCTGTCAAAATCTTCCTTTATATTAGGGTTCAATAACCATTCCTCATGAATGTTGTGAATCCTCTCTATATAATCTAACGTTATCCCTGTCTCTTCAGGTCGACCACGACTTAGGGCTCTCTGATAAGAAACCATAGGGGAAGTCCTAAGATAAACCACTAAATTAATTCGAGTAACCAATTGTTCTTTGAAATAAGAATAGGTTTCATCTAAAACTGCAAACTCAGCCGGGTGCAACAATTCACTCTCTTGCAATTCCCTAATAAAACAATTTTTGGCTGAATAGATGGAACGTTCCATAACTTTAATCTTAGCGCTAGATTCTTTCGTATGATTCTCTAACATTGTTAGAAGAACATAATTTTGAAAACAGAAACCCCACTTCTTAGGATTTTCCTTAAATAACTGGAAGAGATTGACGCCAGATAAATTAGTCCATTTATCAATTGGTTCTGGTATTATCTCAAAATCAGAGTTGCCTCCCAAAGCTGCCAACAAAGTAGACTTCCCTGACCCTATGTTTCCTTCTATTGAGACTGTAAAATTTCCCATCTTTATTCTGAAACAAGGAATGCATCATATTTTCTATGGTTTCCAAAACAAATAACCCTAAGCTAAAACCAATTCTAACGTCCCGCTTAACAACTTTAACTTAGATAAACTTTACTCTCAAGTTTCTTCAGTTCAAAACTCGAAATTAGTGTATTTTTCATTTTGTTTCTTTTTTCACTCTTCAATACCTCTCTCGCTTGAAACCAGCTTATCCTGGTCACGGCACCAGCTGTACAGATCTGAAGTCCCTTCCAATAGGATCCTCAAATCAGATACGTGAAAGTTTTGGCCAAGGTTGATCGTCTAGAATAATATTCTTGAAGAATATTATAATTTTTCCTGAATCCTACGTCATTCCGTCTTATATATTTATAATATCTTGTAATTTACAGATTCTGCTCGGTGGAGAGTGGCAATAGAAGAATGAAAAAGAAACACACTTGTTATTTTAATACTTATATTAGAATATAAACCTAATCTTTACATGTCTAATTTATGTTATTTATTTTATTTTATATCACTATTTATTTAAATTTAGTTTCATATTGACAGGAGTAGTTCATCTGAATTCATGTAGTTTCATCAATTTAGGAAAGGTTTCATCTCATTTACAATGCAATATTAGAGCCGATAAGTTTCTGAAAAGAAACCTATGTTAATATAAACGAAGTAATAAAAATAATGTGGGGACAATCCCCAGGTTTGGGGCACCGCCATCGCCCCAAGCAGCTCGTCCTAGGCCTCCTCTACCCTAAGTCCTAGGTCCGAGGCATATCATCACCCAGCTCACGATGACATGACGCTAAACTACCCTAACAATCCAACTGGATCGTCAGGATTCTGATCATCCTCGCGGAGCTGGAAATCCCACCGAAAACTTAAACTACAGTAAAGACTAGGGTTAATGTATGTGGAGTGCGGAACTAACTAACCACAGTACAACCCAGACGGTGATGATGTCTCCCCCCGGTATGTTCATGCCCCGCGTCAAACCCGACTTCCACGTGGCCCACCTTTAAGGGACGATCACTGACTCATCCAGGGTTCACAGGGTATTGACTATTTCTTTTAGTCACCCATACCAGAGCTGGTCACCGAGCCCGCCAGGCACACGAAGCATACGGTCTTCCTTTAGGAAAACAGGGCACTCTCCATCATGAGCTATAAGAGCTCTTCCTGTAATCCCTCCGGGCAGACAATGACCGACATCATCGAATCCCTTAGTTTGTTTTGAAATAAGTTAAACTGAAAATAATTAGCCAGCTCCACACGTCCAAGTGTGAAGTCTGTACTAGATACGGGTATAGTATTATTGCTTGCATGGCCAGCCTAGATCAATAACGGTTTTATAACGAGAGACATAAAGAGTTTGAAGGGCAATCTCCCTCCCCCCCAGTCACTGAGTGACTTTATTGCACCAACAAGGTCTCCGTATATCCTTCATAGCTCTCACTTGTGATGCGTAGCTAAATCTCTTTTCCGTTACCAACCCACGCAGGACAAGGATTATGTAGAGTAACCCCAGTCTAAACACTCATTTAAATAAAATGAATTGCATCTAAACTATAATGGGATTACCCAGCATATTTCGAAGAAGAACAAATAAGAAGTAAGTATAACAAAAGATTACTGAAGGTAATCCTTAATTAAAAGTGAAGTATGATGACCAGAACCGAGAAGATACGGGATAGTAGTATCTAAGCTAGGTTGGGCCAAACATTTATGATTTAAGATCTTAAAGGAAAATCAAAAGCATCGAGTATTCAAAACCAAGAACACTGGGAGAATTTAGCGTAAACAACACTAGCTAAAACTCGATGTTCTTTAAAAGAGGACTCAAAAGAAGTATAAAAATGGGGTTATTGTATATACTTAAATATTCGGAACTTATCTACAATGAAAAGAAACTAAACATTATAATTTCTGTTCCATTTTTGTTTTCAAGAATCTATTTAGTAAAGTTAAGGTGGTTTCACACTGAGTCAAAGTATAATTTTAAGTATGATAATTTATGACAAGTTTTATTAAGGGAAAATTAAAACTTAGAATCTTATAAAGTTTAGATTCCTGTATGATTCAATGAAGATTAAATAAATTATTTAACTACTTTAGGATGACACACATAAAGTTCAGAGGTCCCCCAAGGTCAGAGTGTCGTACAGCCGTCGCAGCCTTATGGGCGAACGTCGTCAACACACTTTACAAGAAGCAACCCACGAACGAACGTAATGTCTCCATCAAGAATATTCTTCCTATTGATTCAGGACAATTCTAATTTATTCCTTATAAACAATTTAATGTCATTAGACTAAACTAGAATGTCCCTTCACATAAGAAGAAAGTTTTATGTTGTCTAACTACTCTACATTTGGTAATCTAACGCTAGATCAGGAGGTCCTCCCGCGGTATAAGCCACTCAAACGACGCAACCAATAGTGGGCAAGCGTTGTCAGCACATAACACAAGAAACATTATTTCCAAAATCCAACGTTAAAACACCTTGCTAATATCCCTCCATTTGTACTGGAGTAACACCAATTCATCCCATACATACAGATGGAAGAATCAGGATGAATCAGCGAAATCTCACACAAATAGAACGAGAAGAACTTTAGTATCAGACCCTTTTAGGCTTGAGGGCTCCGGCCCAAGAATGATTAAAATAAATAAATCCGAAGGTTGATATTATCAGATAGACTTAGACAGATACTCCAGTGACACGCGACATACATTAGCCACAACCAATATAGTGGACATCGGGGACACAAGTCACGAGGGCATCCATCCAAGCTTGGTTGAACTAAATAAACCTGAGAGCAGGCATTTCTTAATCTCAAAATCTGGGACTCCTATAGTATGAAAGTAAAAGGAAAGATAAGCACCTCCTATGAGCTTGAGTACTGAGATGTAGTAATGCTCTCAGCATGTTCCAATTTTGGGAAATTGAGGTAAAAGATTCAAAATCACTATCAAAGCAATTTATTATTACTTGAAATATTATTATTTATAATATTCACTCTACTTAAACTTACCCTTTATTTCACAATAAAATATCACAATCTATATCCAAGTTTTAGTTTTCAGATATATTATTTTAAGATTTTGAATTGACGTTCTAATTCTTTTGATCTGACGGAATATTTTTCTTAAATTTTATCATATGAAGACATTAGTATATTAAAAACTGGAATTTTGATTTAGGGCCAAAGATTTTATATTATTTTCTAAAAATGGTAATTATTTAATGTATTAATATTTTCTTCCATTTTGATTTTGGGTTTTGATTTATTTTTTGTTAAAGAGATAAAAAATTTATAAAGGTTTCAAAATAGCGTCTAGCTTTGAGTAAAACTAAATCAAAAATGATTTATTTGTTGACTATTTGACAATAATGTCAAATAGACAATTCTACCTAAAAAAGTATAAAAATATACATCGTTTAAAGTCTCCTTGACTTGATGATAATAATATACATCGTCCAATTTCCATGATTTCACCAAGGACTATTTTAATCAATTTCTCTGTAAAGGAAAGAATTAAACACAATGAAATTTACATTACCTTTACAATCCAAGCAATACCTTTTTTTAGCCTTCACGTTTTATCATTTGTGGTTTGCTTTTCCATGTCTATAATGTTCCTTGTAATTCCTGTACCTGTATAGAAATAGAACATTATCCTGCCTAGCTATACGCGAACAAAGACACTTGTAGAACTAGTTTATACTTAATTATGGGAAAAGAAAATCTTTATTACTATCTACAAATAACGACTCAGATTAGAAACACAGTATGTTATAATTTCCGCAGAGTTATTAATGTTTACAAACGAAAATCATTAAGTGGGAATATCAATTTACTTAAAGTATCACATAGTACAAGCCTCTTATGACCTCGCAGGTAGATCTGTAAAACTGCAAATATTCTCCAATCAACTCTTCCTCTTTTGACATTGAAATCTGATTTTCTCAACGTTATTTAGCTCACATAACCTGGAAGAAACTATAAATTTCATTAAGTCACATTTCACCTTAACTCAAATACACACAACAACTTTGAACCGAAAATAAATAAAAGATGAAAACCACAAAATTGAATACTTACATAACATTAGTTTCACTCCACTTATTCTTTACACTTTGGAATCAAACCCTGAATGTTAGTATCTTGAAATTATGCGCAAATAAACCTTCCTATACTATATCCTACACGAAGCAATCCCTATCTTTATCTCAATTGAAGGAATCCACAATCCAGGATCATAGCCTCCTTCAAAAGATTCGTCTCATCAGCTGTATGAATTCTATTTTTTTCGCGAGCTACAAAACAAAAAAAATTATAACTCACAGAAAACCAGCATACTATCGACTTTTCTTTCACAGACGTCTCAAAGTAACATCAAGGATATTTGGAACGTTTACCGATTCCATTCTTCCATTTTTCTCCGTTTTTTCCAAATTTTCCTTGCTTGACGGCCCAAAATCTCTCTCACCTGAAACTTTTAAAACATGTTAAAATTCTATTTGAGCTCCATTGCCCTCACTATTCAACAAATCCTGATTCTTAGTTTTCTCCTGTTGCTTTCGTTTATCAAAATTTTAGCAACTATTCTTTTTTATCAGCAAAAATAGCTTTTTCCTTCATTTTCTTTTTTCGACTCTCTCCCGACCCTGTCACGACTGTCACTCCTTGTCATATTTTTTCTACTCCCCGTTTATCGTTACACTTCTTGACACTTCCTCTAAATAGTATTTTATGCATTTAAAATTTTTTTAGGGTTCCGTAAGTGCACAGTACGTTAAGCCGTTGGTCCTACTGATGTAGTCGTTAATGAGCCAAGTCAGTGGCCTTTGGCGGCTCAACAACTCCGACACCAGGTTTAGTGAGGTCAGTCATCGTCCTTGCAAGCCGCACTATATGATCATGATGATAAAGAGATCAAAGAGGAAACAAACAAACTTACCATCGTATCTACTATCTATTTGTTTCCTTTTTTCAGTAAGTAATATAATTTACTACTTAAGATAAACTACTCACGTTTTTATTTCTTTCGAATTCCAAAATCTACCCGTACTCTTTGTTTACTTCACAATCCATCCTGTCTCCACCTCCTTAAATATTCCTTGTCCACTTCTCCGGTACCTATTCCGTTCACGTCCGAACTTTTTACAAAGGTCCCCTTGCATGTGCTCGGACTCAAATAACTGTTATTTTGGCGTTAATTTTTTGATTCACCTTTTCTGTACTAGCATTCGTTGCTGCGAATTTTCTACTAAACCAAGGTACTAAACGAATACGAAATAAGATGAAAAGTCGTTTTATTTACATGTACAGGCTGTACGAAATATATCCCTGTTATTTCTAATCTATTGTTACGAGAACTTTATTATGTGCTTGACAAAATTAGGAACATAGGTCAAAATGAATGAATAGTAGGGAGCTGCATCCACCTATTAGCGCTCAAGGATAACCTATGCCGGTGGGGGTTCCTACGTAGCGCAGACGCCAGCTGTGAATGTGGAGAACTCCTGCAAACCATGACACACCTCACTAATTGTCCCGCGTGCCCGCCACTGCTCGCGTGAGGACTTACTTGACGGTAACCAGAGGACTACCACGGTAGCCGCTTTCTGGGCAAGTAAGATTTAGCCCGTGTTCTTACCAACACGAAAGAAGAAGAAGAAGATGGGAAGTAAAATTTTTTAATTCATATTTCTTGGGAAAAATGTTGAAATGAGTAGATTATTTACCATTTCCGTAACACCCCTGTCTGAATATAATGCAACACGTTTGAAACATTTTTTTAACGATGTTCTCTGAGGTAGTTTTTACAGTTCCTTACCCAAAAACGGGACCCTAATAATATGCCTCCGATATCTGTCTATCAGCAGACTGTTTCGGCTATAACAACAAACGATAAAAAATAATATAGGTAATATAGGCGTCCTACTCAAAACGTGTTTTTAGGCAATTTTTGCTCAATTATTTTTTTAGCTCCATCGTAAAAACGGGAACACGTACAAGCGTAAATATTGGTATGTTTATAGTGCATAAAGTATAGAATTACAATAAATAATTAAAACTGGTCAGACTCCAGCGAAATTGATACACTTCTGCGCGACTGAGCTTCCTTAGCGGCACGGAACCCTCGGTACGCGAGTGCGACTCGTACGTGGCCGGTTTATTTTTTACATTTAATTCTAAGTTTTCTAAAAAAACTGCAACAAAGTATAATCATAACGAAGTTATTGTACTAAGCTTTTCTCAAATCTCATTACAGTAATCTCCTTGAAAAAGCAACAAAAATTTTACAACATATTTCGGCGAAAGTAGAAAACTTTACTAGAAGCGTTTATTGAGAGTAGTTTTAAAATTCGATTTTAAAACCGGGGGGGTTATTCTCAAACAAATCGTAAAGTTGGAGTCATAAACACGACGAACACCTTTGCTGGTACAAAGGATATTGCTTATTTTACGTCAACTGGCGATATTCGCTCTCTTATTACGCGTTTCAAAATAAACCCTTTACGAGGATTGTGAGTGCTAGTAAATACGGTCGGTGTGTGGCGATGAATAATTAATTATGTTTTTGGTTGCAATGTTACAGAAGCGCAAATATGTTTGACAGCAAAAAATATGAACACGTACATAGCCGTGACACCAAAGCCGTGCGCCGGTAAAAAATAGAGCACCAACCCGTTTCTACCCGTGGGTGTCGTAAGAGGCGACTAAGGGATTATGAATCAGAGAATGGGTAGCAACACCATTCTGTGTGTCGTAGCATCTTAAAGCTGGAATTCTGCGGGAGCAGTCGACATTTCATGGGACGTTATGAGGATGATATAGCCGTGTAGCATAATTTGCCTAAGCGGCCGAAACGTTTTTTTTTACCTAGAGTTGGTATTAACGAAGGAGAAATGGGTTCGAATCCTGCCTGTGGTCCGATTTTTTTGACCATTTGTAAAGGGTGTTAGGGTTGACAGTGTGATTCTTGAAACTGTCCATTCAGACCACAAAACTGACCAACTTTCCCTTTAGGAACATAGATCAAAATACTATAAAAAAATATCCCTTAAAAACTACGCATTTTGAGATGCAAAACTATTTTTCTTATTTCGACCTATGTTCCTTAAGGAAGTGGTTCAGCTTCATGGTCCTGAAACAATGTTTATGAAGAACCTAACACACGGCAGTGTAGAAAATAGGGGTTCATGGCATCTGCACCCTCTTTCAACTCTTTTACAACTGTGCCATTTAATGCCCTTTCAAAAATACTGCTAATTTTTCAGCTATGTCATAAGGAGAGCTATAGGTTGTCTTAACCAAAGAGATTTGAACCTCGCTACGCTCGGTCATAGAGGGATCCGAAAAATGTCGGCTATAGCTTGACTTTTTACTCATGAGTCATATTAGAAAAAAAGAGATAAACATGTTTATGATTATCTACTTTCAAACGTCGCTGTAACTATTTTTGACCAGCTAGAGATGTGCAGGCACTCGATATGACGAGTGCGATAATGTAGTATTTCGACTCTTTTAAAACGATAGTATTAACATTCACACATTAAATATTGACGAGGCTTTGAGCAGATGTTAGACGCTCATGATGAATTCAAAATTTTGTGACTTTTAAAAAATCGTCTTGAATTCGAATGTTTTGTATGCTATTTACTATAATGACCTTTGAAGAGAAATCAAATGAATAGAACCAACATTTGTTGTTGCACTTATGTTTATAAAAGCGCACCCCGAACAATTCATACATCAAGCGCGAAACCACAAATCGTCAGAATTTGAAAATGACAGAGACTTACGCACGTCCACGCAGTACAACTAGGCTCGATAAAGAACCCGGCAATCGATGGGGCGCGGGTCGCGTATGGTGAAGGAGTCTATTCCAAGGGGTGCCTAGAGTGTCTTTTTCGCATTTCTGTGTTTATAGTTAATATTATGAAAAAAAAAGGAATTCTTCAGAAATGAATTAAGCTGCTTTATTTATTCTCTCATTTAATTCAAATGAAGAATAAATGAATAAAATTACAGAACGTTACGAAGTATATTTAAAAAGTTATGAATCTACTAATAAAGTTACCTACTACCTAAAATTAAATTACAGAATGTTACCAAGTATATTTAAAAAGCTATGAATCTACTTATAAAGTTACCTACTACCTAAAATAAAACTACAGAACGTTACGAAGTATATTTAAAAAGTTATGAATCTACTAATAAAGTTACCTACTACTTAATAATAACTCATATTTTCGTCACCATTTTCACTCAAGTCTCTCTGCAAGTGTTGTTTATTTAGTAGTTTTATTGCCTAGTTGCAATGCCGCTGCTTTGCAGTTCTACTTTATCTTTAAAACTTGAAGTGACCTGATAATAAATAAATATTTACTACCAATGATATGGTACAGTCAAGAGTACGTCAAGCTTGACACATTGGACGGTGTACCGATCTTATTTCAATTGCTAAAATCACGCTTGTAACACTCACGAGTTGTATAGTGATAAAATAGCCCACAACAGATTAGCATGGTGTCAGGGCATGAAGACTCTATGTACCTATTAGTGATGCCAATCATTACTCCGAGTAAGATGTTTTTAAAATAAACATTATTGAACACCCTGTATTATACAAGTTTTGTCATTCGTTTATTTGATACAGAAGTTGAAATTATGTCTTTTAAATCAATTAATGTAATAATAATAAAATCACACATTTCCTGAAATTTGCAAAGGTCAATACTTTTTTTCACGGAGACCGTTTTTTTGGTGCCATAGTAAAAGACGTTAGTGATGATTAGGTCTATTATTTGACATAGGTTTCACTTATGTACAATACTTTTCAAATTTTTTGGCTAGAGGTCTAGGGAAGAGTCGCATTGTCTTTGGTGATAATGTTTATTATTACATATATTTTACTAACAAATAGCAATATATTGATGAATTAGACAGCACAACGGAACCCTAAATCTACCAAGTCCAACTCGCACTTGGCCAGTTTTTATATTACTCGGTAGATTAACATGTAGCGATATAACCATTAACAGAGACCGTACTAGAATTATGAAGTGAGCATCTGATTTAATTCGATAACTTTTTAGACATTATCGATAACCACTATTTACATCTCTAATGGTGGATAATCAAAATCATTCGCGTTATGTAGATATTCTTGAATTTTTCTTGTAATTTGCAGTATATTTCTTGGTGGAAGGTTTTTTTAAATTGATTTACCTAATCTTTAATATAATTTGTTGTCACTTTAATAAGTATTACACATTTTTTTGCAAAAATAAGCTTTTAAATATTACTTACAAATGAAAGCATAAGAATTCTTCGATGTCCTGTTTCCTAGAAGAATAAGATCCGCATGCCGGTACGATTTATGTATTGTTCAGCATTTAGGCTTTTGTGTACAACACTTATTTGATTAGATATAAGTATTTTAGTAACAGTAAAATTATAAAAACTACAGAGCCGGTTCGCTCACGACAACATCAAAACAAATAGTTTCATAGACGACTGAAAGTAAAGACAACGTCATACTAGTTGTCAAGAGAACAATCAGATAACTTTTTAAATTAGCAGAAGTGTAAAAAGAACCAAAACAAACCTGGTTCCAACTTGACGTTTCAAAAGTGCAACACTTGACAAGCCTTCAAATCCCTCTATGACCGAGCGTAGCGAGGTTCAAATCTCTTTGGTCTTAACAATATAGCTCATTGGATTGACAGGATGTAAAGGGCCCTGAGACAAGTGGCATTCTATTATCGCAAACGCTATAGAATAGAATAAAACTCTATGGGTTTGACATGTGCTGTCACGTGACATTTCGTTAGCTAATGTCAATCCCATACATTTTCATTCTATTCTACTGGCGTTTGCGATAGTAGAAAGCCACTTGGCTCTGGGCCAAGGTGGCTTTCCACCCTTGGTTTCCGCCAGTAATGTGCGAGAGAGCTAAGTTGTGAGCTGGGAAAATGCCAACCATTAGGATTGCTCCATTTTTCTAGCTTGTCAAATGCGCTGACAAATTGAGAATTCTTATTGGTTTGAATTTTCTAGCTCACAGCTCATATGGGTCTGGTAAAAAACCACCACCAAAGGGACGGTGTACCGAAAGCTGTAAGGACTTGCGTAGACGGAACTAAACAAGAAATACTAGGTTATTTTTTTGGACTTGATTTCCTTTTGCCCACTTATTAGTGAGGTCAAAAGCAACAACTTTTGTTCTACGACTTTACTAACAACGCACGAAAAATTTTCAACTTCGCATACAAAATAGGTCGGTCACGTGACCACTTTAGTATGGAGAGTCGAAAATTTTTTGTGCGTTGTTAGCAAAGTCGTAGAAAAAAAGTTGTTGCTTTTGACCTCACTAATAAGTGGGCAAAAGGAAATCAGGTCCAAAAAAAATAACCTTGTATATTGTGTCGAGAAATGGTAAAATGTTTCGTCTTTTTTAGGGTTCCGTACCTAAAAAGAAAAAAACGGAACCCTTATAGGATCACTTTGTTGTCCGTCTGTCTGTCTGTCTGTCTGTCTGTCTGTCTGTCTGTCTGTCTGTCTGTCTGTCTGTCTGTCAAGACCCTTTATCTCACGAACGGGTAAAGGTATCAGGTTGAAATTAATACCATATATTAGGATCCATGAACCACACAAGATCTGAAAATTTCAATTTTTACAACGACGCAATCAAAAGATATGGCATTTTATGTCCTCATCTCCATACATTTATTCAAAAATGAAAAACCTACAGGGTACTTCCCGTTGACCTAAAATTATGAAATCTGGCAAGAAGCTAGGTCTCACAGTACAAATAATGGGAAAAGTCTGAAATCATTAAATATTACAACTTTTCTCACAACTAATGGTAACCAATTGTGGTGAGCTCCCGTTTCAAGAACATTCATATAAGAGAGGGAGGGAGTTGGATGGTTGCTGAGGCGATTTTTGTTTTAGTTCTATTTAAAAACGGGAACACTTACAAACTTGAAAATTGGTATGTTTATAGGGCATAGGCTATAAAATAACAACAAATAATAAAATTTGGTCAAGCGCGTGTCGGACTCAAAAAATCTAGCACATTAACTTACTGAAATTTTAACTAATACAATTATGTTTATGTGGTGGTACGGAACCCTCAGTGCGCGAGTCCGACTCGCACTTGGCCGGTTTTTTTTTTTTAGGCGCATTGCATCACAACTTCAAAGTGTATTATCACGTTCCATCACATATTCCTTTGGGAAACTTGTTCAGTTTCGGAGTTTTGTCTGTTGGTCAACTTTTCCAAAGCCTTTTCAGTTTTATTTAGCAAAGTAACGTCTGCTAGTTAGGGTTCCGAACCAAAATGGTAAAAACGGGACCCTTATGGTGCGACTTCGTCTGTCTGTCACACCTGTATATCTCAGCAACCACTCATGCTATCGACTTGAAATTTGGAATAGTTTTAGAATATGATAGATCAACTTTATTGCAATATTGAAAGTATTATAAAAACAATATTATTACTAGTGTAATGAGGGCCCAATTAGGGGGTTCAAATTTTTTTATTGTCGTCACTAGGTCGAATGAGGTATCATACACTCACCGGCAGAAATAACCGGCCGATCTGTTTTCTTTCATATGTTTTCATACAAATATGGGGGCAAACGAAGCGTCAATATCTTACCTAAATTGAATAAAAATACAAATCTGATTGATGAGGTCTTTAGATAAGAACCTTATTAACAATATTGTCAAAGATTATATAAAATGTTGAAGAAAACCCGTGCGACTCTTAAAACATTTTAATTCGCTAAATGTTAGAGATTTCTGACAAAATGACGTATATTTTTTTCTGAACGATGCACGGAATATCCTGGGTACCGTGCACAGGTCTAGTCTTCAAGAATCGGTAGTCAGACACCTTATTTAATGATCTCACTGTTTATTCACGGATATTTATTTCATTTAGGAAATGTATTGACGCTTCATTTGATCCCTTACTTGTATGAAAATGTACGACAGAAAATAGACCGGCCGGTTATTTCTGCCGGTGAGTGTATTATGAAAGAACTTTACTTATAATTATACATTACAAACTAGATTTTTTAATTTTTTCACGACGCTTAGTTTTCAAGTCACGATGAAATATGTCTAAAAATAAACCATTCGCACTCCGAAGTTTGCTGAAGGAAAAATTTGAATTAATTACATTCGATAGACGTTTATTTAAATGCTCGTGGTCTAAGTAGCACCGTTTTTTAGAAATCTGCAAAGAACCTGCAGTTTTGCGGTCCTAAAATTGACTTTATTCGGAATCGTCGACGTGCGAGTCCGACTCGCACTTGACCGGTGTTTTTTGCGTAGACAGGTGACAGACGGAGAGTTACTAAAAATATTTTTTTGATAAGTAATTCCATTTTTCAAAGTGTTTCTGTGCTTTGCAAAGAAAGCCGTTGGTCGCATATGTTTCAGTAAACGGTAGCAAAGCCATTTGGTGGTATAGTGTAGGCAACGAAGCAGTTGACCCCAACATAAACTCCTCAGGCAGATTTTATTTGACAGGATGATAAAGAATCATGAATTAAATGTAAATTCACAATATCCAAAAAAAAATTATTGTAATTATTTTATGGAAAAATTTAAAGTACCGATTTTTTTTTGGATTTTTTCATAGAAGGTTTGTCTCATGTATTGTAATACCCCAGCAAAGTTTAATCGACTGAGGATTTAATGCGGGAGTCTTCATACAACGATCCGCTTCGTTGCCTAGACTAAGTAGTTCAATAACAATGTTGGTTGGGCTAGCCACTGGTCTAAAAACTTACTAATACCATTTAAAATTATATATATATATATATAATTATCTACGACTAGACACAAAAAAACAGAGTAACATATATAATATCATTGCAAAAAAACATGTCCGAAGTTGGTAATCCATCGGTCGTGGGAAAAAACAGATGCGATTTCAGTCCGGGAGTCTGGTTACTATCACCTTCTTACAAAACTTTCTCTTTGCACGATACAGGTTTCGTCAAGTGTAAGTCGAACGCAGACAGTTTTGCTTTTCCCACTATTATGCGGGTGCTAAGAATGGCCATAGAAAAGATAACTTATTACTTACGTATTTAATTTGGACTTGTGTCAAAATAACAATAATTTTTGATCTATGTTTTCTGCTATTAGCTATCAAACCGATTGAGTAGTTTTTTCGTGATGCTCGAACAAATAAACAAACAAAGAAACTCAGGATTTAGGTTCAGTGGTATCAAAATGGCAAAACGTGATAATTTTTTATAAATATTTTCAATGAACAGAAAAAATTAATTTACAATATTATAATAGTAGAGAAGAGAAGACCCTATCAAAGAGTTTGGAACCTCGTTCCGCTCGGACTCATGCTCGAGGATTTCTCATTTTTTTTACGATGCCCCAGAACAACTGAACCCTGAAAACTTTTTAAACAACTTGGGAAGGTATTTATTACGTTCTCAGACTACTTTATTATTCTGGAGCCGTGCTCATCTTGTTTTTTATTTTATTTTATAAGAAACGTCGAAGAAGATAAATTAGCGGTCTGTCTGTGGATTTGTAAATCGTTTCTTTTTCGAGTTCTACTCTTGGAATAAACCGAAATAAGTAATACTTCATGGAAGATTGATGTTTCCCCACCCTCGTTCACTAAAAGCTAGATTCAGATAGCTTTCAAGTTTATTTGAACGTTACTGTAAATAAAGAAGCGCTAAACATATTTTCATTGCTTATTTTGTGTAACAAGAATGTTAATGCATGTTTTAATTCAAAGTTTATTAAAATGTGGCGTCAGGGGGAGGTAAAAGCAGTATTTTTCAAAATAATATAGTTACTAAAAGTAAAAATAAAATAAAATGTTTTTTGTTGCACTGATTTGGCCCATTTTTGTTCTCGTTCGAGTGCTATGATCTAAGCGCACGGCAGTGCGCAGGCCAAGTTCCCGCAACAGGCCACGCGCATGCTGTGCACTATTTACACGAACCGTTTCGACCCACTTTTGAACCCCCTGTAGCTCAGTGCCTATTGCAAACTGTACCAACATAATCATATACTAATACTGAAGCAATTTGTTAAATTTCATAGATATAGCTACAGTAGATCCTGAAATATGACCCCGTGAAAATAGCTAATTTTGGCACTTAATGACTGACTGACTCACTGACCGGTAATCAAAACCTCCAGGCCACTTCCAATTATCCTAGCGTTATGAAATTTGGCATTTAGGTAGTCGTTAGGATAAAAGTAATGGAGAAATTCAAAAATTTGAAATTGGTCAAGTGCGAGTCGGGTTTTAGTCAAAATTATCTAAAATGAAATATTTCTAAATTTTAACTTGGCAGGTTTTTGTGCTGTAAGTAACACTTGATTAATTGTGTAATTAGATTTATCCATACTTCCATACTAATATTATAAATGCGAAAGTAACTCTGTCTGTCTGTCTGTCTGTTTGTTTGTTTGTTGCTCTTTCACGCCTAAACGGCTGAACGGATTTTGATGAAATTTGGTATGGTGATAGATGGTAACTTGGAGACGGACATAGGCTACTTTTTACCCCGGGAAAATATCTCATTCCCGTGGGAATCTACACATACAATAATACTCTAGCGGGGTTGTATCTGCTACAGCACACCGAAACTACTTAACCGATTTTGATGGGACTTTTTTTATTCAACTAAGTATCGCTGATTACGAAAACTACTACAATTTTGAAATCCAACGTGGCAGACGTAAACTACCATTATCCCCTGGGGATAAGGTTGAGGTGCGATAGGGTTGAAATGTCTAAAAATCAATATGGGTGTCGTTTGTAAGGTTTATCGAGCCGCTGATTACAAAAACTACAACAATTTTGAAATCCAACATGGTGGACGTGAAATGCTATCATCCCTTGGGGATGAGGTTGGAGTGCGATAGAGTTGATATGTCTAAAAATCAATATGGGTGTCGTTCGTATGGTTTATCGGGTCGCTGATTACGAAAACTACAATGATTTTGAAATCCAACGTGGTGGACGTGAAATACCACCACCCCTGGGATGGGGTTGGGATTCGATAGGTTTGAAATGTCTAAAAATCAATATGAGTGTCAGTTGTATGTTTATATAAGGATAGGGATAGCGGTTAAGATGGCGTTAGGGGTAGAAGCAGGGATAGGGGTAGGGTCAGGGATAGGGAGAGGGAGAGGGGGAGGGATAGGGAGAGAGTGTAAGGGAGGGGAAAATGAGGGGAGAGAAAGGGGGAGGGAGGGGTAGAGGGCGTGGGAGGGGGTAGAGGGAGGGGGGGTAGAGGGAGGGAGAGGGGGAAGGGGCGGATGAGTGAGGGGAAGGGGGAAAGGGAGGGGAATGGGAGGAGGGCGAGGGGGGAAAGGGAGGGTGATGGGGAGAGGGGAAGGGGGGAAATGGAGGGGGAAGGAAGGGTGAGGGGGGGAAGAGGGAGGGGCGAGGGAGAGGAAGAGAGAGTGGGAGAGGGTGAGGGAGGGGGAGTGGGAATGTAGGGGGGGGGATACAAAAGGATAGATAGGGAGGAATAGGGACCTTTTTTACTTTTATGAATACCTCCTCGCTACCCATTCACTTCACTCCCTTTATTGCCTTCTTTTCTAAGTTCGCCTGTAACGGTTGACAATGAAAATTCCGCACTACCTACCAGTTAAATAAAATCAAAAGATAATTAAGTTTGTAGTAAGATGCATTTATTCAACTTGGATAAGTACAAATGCATCTTTTACGTAGGGATCAAGAAGGATAAGCGCTCCGTAAAATATGTTTCAATTAAGTTCGAGTTCCGTTTTTTTATAAAATCTACGCGGACGAAGTCGCGGGTAACAGCTAGTTATTTATATAATTAAATTAACCTGCCAAGTTCAAATTCAAAAGTATTTCATTTTAGATATTATTTTCAACGTACCTGCGTATTTTCACAGCTATACCATATTTTAAGTTGGGTGTATGGTAAAGTGAATTTCGGCCAGATGAACCGTTGACGTGAATAAGGTGGCGGATAGTGGCTGGATGCGGAAGGCGGAGGAATGGATGTGGTGGCGAGTCTTGGGAATGGCAAATGTTTACTAGTGGATCAGGCTGCTGATGAAGACGATTATGATCGATATTAAAGTGCATCTAAACTTGGCATTGGATCGGATTTCAACCTTTTTTTAGGCAAACAATTAGCCGATAGGAACTTGGCCCCCTTTTTAACAGTTATGTTTTTGGTGGGATAATAATATTCTTAAAATCCCACAAAGGGTATGTTTTTCAATGGGAAATTCTAAAAAAAATTTTTCGTTACGTAAATCCGAAGCGCGCCGCTAAAAATCTTCCTTGAATTTATCTTTACACTGATCTGAAAAAAAAAATGATTAATATTTTATCATGTATTTATGAATCGGCCAGTATAAAAAGCTGTCTCAACAAAATTAAAAGATAAAAGTAAGTAAGGTATTTTTCTACCTCAAATAATATTTTATTTTTCTATTGTTCACCAAAGACGAAGCAACTTATAAATCATTTATTCTGCCCCAAGGCGAGCCGAAGATTAGGAAAACAATGGGATGACAATCTATGAACACGACTCCATTTGGCGAGACAAAAGCCAAAAGACGCTGTGAAGTGGACCGTTTTATATTATATTTATCTTTAATTACTACACGAAGGAGCAGAATAATGACGAGAGGAAAGAATAAGGAAAATAAATAGCGATTTTTCTTTTGTTGGCTTATTATTCATCGGGGGATTCATTAGTTGAGCCTACATCGTACGTTCGAGATAGGTATGATTTGTTTGAGGTGAATAGAAGATTATTTAGTGTTAGAATTTAGACTTTAGATAATAAAAGATTTCTGAAGAAGCTTATTTTGAACAGATAGTTATCAATGCAGGCTTGCATTGAAGTTGACGAAACAATAGAACGTATCATTCTGGAGTTATTGCTATCAGAGAAATTGCACCCGAAGCAAACCTTTATATACGAAATACCAAATAAATTGGACAAGTTGATTGAAGTCTAGCAATAGTTAAATTGGCTAAACATACGACCACTGTGACCCATGCATTATTGCCCACGCACAATGGTCTATAACCTTCAAGCAACACGTCAGATCCGCTTAAACCAAGGACTAGTAAGGAAAAACGTAACAAAAACAAAATAATTTAAAACTATAGCAATTTTTGAAGACGTCTACAAAATATGCTGCGAAAATCACAACTAGCGTCTATTTTAATACAAGATATGCCTCAAAAAGCCATGCCTAAGAGCCAAACGATTTCACTGTATGAAGATTCAACAAAAATTCATATCAGCATTTTGTTTTTGTCAAAAATTAGATTAGCTGGTCTATAAAATAATTCAATAGTAATCCACCCAAATTTACGACCGCATGATTTAAAAAAAATATAATAATATAATAAATTCCACAAAATAAGTGAAAAAACGCTATAAATATTATTTACTTTACATTTAATTACCTTTATTTTTATCTTTTTTTTTTAAGTATAATATAATCCTCCTATATTTGTAAAAGAAACACAATTAAATCTAAAAAACAAATTTACGTAAATCTCAAAGTTGCATTAGACCTATGATAAAAATGCTATCAGATCAGTTCTTCAATGCTTTTGTTTCATTAACGTCCCTTAACATACGGTGTACTAAATCCAACAAAAAAAAATGGGAATTTAAACCTCCAGAAATTGAATTTGTACTTTCCAGTTTGAAATTTGGGGGGATTCAAAAATATAGTCTCTTTAAATTACATTTAAAAGCCGTTTACAAAAATTTGGCCTGATATGAATTTATCTCCAAAATATAGGATAGCTCTTAGGGACTATAAAAGAAATATGACTTCGTTTGCGTGAAAATATACTGTAACATGTAACTGTGAAAATTTACATTTCCGTGCTCGCAAAAATATTTTTTCAGCATATTACCTAACGTAGCACACTTGACCAACGAAATAGAAAAATAACCCAACCTCACCCAGCCTCCAGGCCAGTTTATTCCCTACACGAATTTGTCGAAGCATCTATAATTGCAGATAACTGTCTATGGCCAGCTGAAAGCCCGAAGGCACGTTCGTCTCATGAATACTAAACAGAGCCAAATAGATTTTTCCGATTTTTCGGTTCCTTCCTATTTTTGGTAGGAATTGAAGTCGCAGACGCGTGAAGTTAAGCCTGCTCGTGAAGAGGTAATGGGAAGTCTGAGTGAAACTTCCATAGCTTAAAAGCCGTAAATAAAAGTTTCTCATGAAATTAATTTTTATTTTAGTTTCAGTTTCAACCATTTATTTGCAATTTTCAACCAATTTACAATAGGTATGCAAATTAATAGTATAAATAAGTTAAAGAATAAAAAATCACTGTTATTACAATTACAAAGAATAGCCAAAAATTAAATGCCATATTAATTCATGTGAAACTTACAGAATGTCAAATATATTATTTGATATATCAAAATTGAACGTTAATGTACAGTATTTTATAGAGCCACTTTATTGCAAGAACAGGTAGATACGAAAATAGGTACATTACACAAAAAACCGGCCAAGTGCGTATCAGGCCACGCACAGTGTAGGGTTCCGTATTTGCTTCAAAAATCATTACTGTTAAGGGGATCCGTTTTCCATACAAAAATTCAAATGACTTGCATTCTTACGCGGGACATAACATTCTGTTGAAAAACGAACGAATACTGCTATTTTTAGTAAAATTTTTCGCTAATTAATACAACAATACAGTTAATGTACTGAAAGTACTATTTTTGTTAGCAATTTTTCGTTCAATATTACGATTGCGGGCGTGCGGTCAAAACTGTACGCTTGTGCTTTGTGTGCATGTGTGAGTGATCGTACTCATGTAAACACGGACTGACGAGAGTAATTGACTTTAGTGGACATATGGAGATATTTTTCTTATCGAAATTGTTGTTAGGCGTTGAAGTTGCACGATGAAATTTACGCGAATCAACTTTTTACACATATACAGTTGGTACTTATTGCATTAAAAAATAAAACCTTATATTTGCAGCAGTGGCTCCATCTAGTTGCGTTCGGGGCTAAGCTGGCCGTCACAGATCGCCTCAAGCAAGGTTTGTTTCTTTTTTTCATATAAAAATTCCCTGCTAACGATTGCTAGTATCATTATATAATTTCTAGTATTTTTTTGTATTTTGACGATTACTAGTTAACCTGCAAAGGCTACTAAGGCTAGGCCTGTAGGCTTGTTGACTACGGAACACTAAAAATCCCGTATCAGTATAACGTATTTATTTTTGGATTTTTATGACAGCTAAACCTTGCTTGTGTAATTAAAGAAATAAATAGATGCCTTAGTAGTTATGTTTTTGGGTGTTTTTCATATGCCCTGGTTCTTAAATGCACATAAACCAACGCAATACTGATGGTTTTCGACAAGGAATCAACAAGAAGCCCTTTCAGTTTTGGAAAACGTGAACGGCCACAACTCTTCATCAGAAATCTAGAGATAAAATATTATCGTCACTGTGCAACAGATGACGCCACATCAGACCCGTGAGTCACATGACCACGTCCAATTTGTTCCAATCCGGGCAGCATTTTTCTCAACTGGCTGTCACGCAGTTATTTACTGCCCTCCGCCCGTTTTAATACCTTTTCATTAACAATTTTAAGGTCCACTTTATTGGTACTCGTAAATAACTCCAGCAATTGCCACTGCATTGTCACAGAGCCTGCATAGCGAAAAAAGCAAAATTACTCATTTAGAAAGTGAGAATTTATAGCTTTCCCTTTTATGTTTAATGCCAGTCGTTTAGGTTTAAAGCGTAATTAGAATTTTGCAGGAATTCTCATTTAGATTTAAAAGCGTTTGAAGTCGACTTTTTTACGTATCTATTTAAAAAGTTTTTTAAAAGGTGTCCTTAAAGAAATGGAAGTAATTAGTTGTCAAATACTTAAGTAAAAATTATTTCAAAATTAACAGTCCAATTTTGGTTAAGAATCATTAATACCAACAGCAAGTTAGAAAAGAAATACAAAATAAGCAGCCAATTACAGGTATTCGTACATACAGACTAACGATAACAAAGTATTGGAGTCGTTATGGAGGTATTTTTTTATTTACTAAGAATTCGCAACAGAAACCTAAATGTAAGGAACCTTGAAACTCACTGTCATAATTTTTTATAATAAATATTTTTATTTTTCGAATTCAAAAACACGCTGTTAACATTTTTATCTTTTTTATTAGCTTATTATATGGCAGAATTAAAACATTGAGTGTACACTTGCGAATTGACCCAAAGAAGACTTGTGTACATCCATCTTATTTGTGAAGGATTTGTGCTAAACAGTTCTAAGTGCTGATATTTTCTGACTAAATTGTTAAATATTTTCTCTTTCCAAAAGACACTTTTAAATTGATGGGGTTTAAAATTTCCTGCTTAATCCTTTTTCCATTAACGGGCATGGCAAGCTTCGTTCTTAAATTATTAATTAACCTAGCCACATCGGGATCCATTCAATTGCTTTCGAGAGATGAAAAAAAAAAACCGGTCAAGTGCGAGTCGGACTCGCGCGCCGAGGGTTCCGATATACCTATAGTATTTTTGGAAGCAATAAAGTCCATTTTCAGGACCGCAAAACTAAATTTGTTTGTAAAGGTTTTTTGCAGATTTCTGAAAAACTGTGCAACTTAGAAAGATCGTTTTATTTTTGCTGTAAAGTTTACATAAACCTCTGTCAACTGTAATTAATTCAGATTTTCCCTTACTCAAACTTCGGAGATAAGGGGGGGGGAATGGTATTTTTTTTGACATTTTTCATCATAACTTGAAAACTAAGAAACTTAAAAAAATACAAAAATATATTTTAAAATGTACAAGTAAAGCCCTTTCATATGATACCCCACTCGACCTAGTAGCGACAATTTGAAATTTGGCCCCCCCTATTTTGGCCCCCTTTACATTAATAATCATACTTTTTTCAAAAAAATTTCATGTGCAATTAAGTTGGGCAACTATATTCTAAAACTATTCCAAATTTCAGCTCGATAGCGTAAGTGGTTGCTGAGATATAGAGGTGTGACAGACAGACGGACAGACAGAGCGGCACCATAAGGGTTCCTTTTTTTTACCATTTTGGTATCGGAACCCTAAAAATGTCCATAATGAAATCACAGGCCCTCCAACGCAAAGCTGAGTGCATTCGTGTGCGGCCATACGTGAAATCGTCATTAATACTATTGTGTGCTACTAGCTATTATGTAAGTGTGCGTGAGGGGCTATCTTCTGTCCTATCCTCTTCATACTTCATCTCATGTATCATAGTTATATCAAGAAGATAGATATATAAGTACCAAGTTATGCGAATTCCGTGCCGGTGAGTGTATAATGATGATTAGATACATTCTAGATACAGTGGATAAAAATATGTAAACATGTAAACAAATACTTATCTATACACACAAATAGGTACATACACATCACGTACATACACGATGTCACACAGGATTTTTCCTTTTCTTAATTTTTATTCATTATTATTTATTTGTAATATTTAAGATCCCCGCTACTTATAACTATGATAAATTTCTGAGTGAATAAAGAATTTTTAATTAAAATATATCATTCATTTTCATCTAATTTTATCCCTTAAAATACTGATTCAAATCACCCTGTGTGACAGTAAAGTATGTGCGCACAATTTGATACCACTACATCCTGTAGCTATAAACGGTTGACCTTGGGGAGCATACATAGGTCCCCCGTAACCTAGCAACGCCCAGATCCCCTAGTCTGCAAATAATCATACCTATAGGACGTCTATAGAGCTAAAGTGAATGAAGAAAATTTTTATTGGTGGACGGTGCATTTAATTTTTTTTATCAGTATCGTGTACAAGGTTATTATTTTGGACCTGATTTCCTTTTGCCCACTTATTACTTAGCGTAATATCCACGTGCATAACTGTTAGAAAAATACTGAATGTTTTCGGACATGTTTTTGAGGGTTTCATAAAACCGGTGAGGTGTTAGTCAGACTCGTGCACAGAGGACTCTGTATTCTGACATAATCTATTTTGTGCTAATGTAAGTGTAGTGAAGAAAATGTCAAAGTCTGAAAATATCGTAGGCAAGTCGTATAATTCGCTGTTTACAAACGACCGGCAAATTATAATATCATCATCATCATCATCATCATAACATCCCATGAAACGTCCACTACAGGACAGGGAGCTCCCTCTAGAATTCTAGCTTTTGCTAGAAAAATGTAGCGGGGAAGTACCATAGTCACCTCGATTGTTAGCGTTACGGCTGGCACCATGGACCGCGGTTGTAGGTGACCGCAGTAAGTAAGATGTTAAATACAAAGGAGGATGCTGCTGCCCATCCTCCAGTTTATAACCCTTAGTCGCCTCTTACGACATCCACGGGTATGTAAGGGTTGGTACTATTCTTTGCCGGCACCACACGGGGCCATAATTTATAGTACAAGTTGCGCAAATTGTAAAACAGCGTCGGCAGACTGTAAACGGGCTAGGATCACTAATGGTCCAATTTAGGTTACTTAAGGCAAACCGCTGTCAGTTAATAAGTCAAGGCAAATATAAATAAGGAATATAAATTTAAAAATATGTCGGTATTTTGTAAAATGCCCCCAACTTTATAGCAGCTACAATCTAACTGATGGATATAGGTATAGTATAGGTAGGTAAAACGTCTATAATTTGTGGTGATGTAGATATAAAGTAATAAAAGTGATTGTCAAACAGTAAATTTGAAGTTTATCGAAATTTACCCTGAGTTGTTATGGTTATAATCATGGAAAAATATAATAAATATTTTTGGACAATTCACGCAAAGCCGACTGATCCCAAACAAGGTAAAGCCTGTACTATGGGTACCAGAGGCTGATATATATAAATAAATAGATAAATAACAACCAGACACAGAACAAACACTCGTGTTTATCACACAAATGTTTGCCCTGGGCTGTGACTAACCCGCGGCTCACGGCGTAGAAGGCAGGCTCAATACCAACTACGCCAAAGGGTCAGTCAAAAGCAGAGTGCTTATAAATACGAGTAGTTAAGTATAATTTTATTTTATCACAGTGCGTAACTATGCTGAAAAAGTAAAGAAAGACCCAGTTTTTTACTTAAAACTACCTCTAAGTACCGGCTCATCAAGGTAACGTGACTTTTTAATTAACTTGATTTTACAAAAACTTGGATACAAAATCGTTTGAGTAAGAGGTGTATCTTTAAGAATAATCGTACAAGTAGATACTTACACAAGGACATACAAACGTGCTACTGTAAGTCAGCCACCAAAAGATCATCAGTGACACAGTGAACTGTCTCACACGACACACTTACCCCATACGTCTCCCCCACATTTTTGTACGTACTCGTACACCCTGACACACTCGACTCCCCTTGCAATTACTTCGCCCCAAACACTAGTCTAAACCTATACAGACTGTTACATCAGAAGCGACACTTACAATTGTATAGTCGGAAGAGAGGTTACCCTGGTCGATGACGTGAAGATTCATATAGATGCCATGAATTCTATGAAATTTGAGCAAAACACAGAGGTAGATACAGTATCTTTGAGAAATTTAGACCGAAAATGTACATGTGGGGAAGAATATGAATAGGTATTTTATTTAGTAGTATTGAACAAACAATTAAAGGCAGTTATATTCATCAAATGTATTTATTTATACATTCAGTCTAGATAGCATGCGAAGAGGAAACGCAACTGCTGATTCCAAGTGTCAGCCCATTTGGACCCTAGGTATAAACATGTCTAAGTCTAGATAAGGATTGGCAAGGGGTGGCCAAAGCTCGTTGTGATGCATGAGGTTTCGTGTCTATACATATGCGTAAGTACTAAAAGGGTGCTAAGGGAGATTTAGGTCTGCAGGGGGATAACGCCATTGTGTTTCATTATAATGCTTTATGAAATTTAGTAACCCTGTGGGTATTTATAGGTTTTAACAATTTCACATATTCTTTGATGGAAAACGGATCAAATATACTTACCAGAAATAAAGGTTATTTTATCAAAGACATTTTCGTCTGTACCTTCGTTAAAACGTTGCGACCGAAAGTGAAGCTTCGACGATTTTAATGAATAATCCAGTGAACCAAATAAATTGAAAGTCACCAAAAAGAGTGTCCATTAAAAGGAATCTAACATCCCAACCACAAATTAACTTGGGCAAAAGTTTACCCTCAAAATAATTAAGGATTCACCACAATTATCGCCGCAAAATCAAACTTCCCTTTGATCGTTATCTGGAAGAATTCCAGGACCAATTCAAAGTTTAACAACCTAAAGTTATGGTTCAAATTCAAACGACAAATTGGTGTTTGGACAGTTTTGTAAAGGGAAAATTTTAATAAGCAAGAGGGCGTACCAGAAAGTTCCACACTTTTGCCTTTTTGTGAAATCACCAAAGGGACCTCGGTGATAATTATAATTATTTACCAATTGTGAGAAAGTTTATAAAGTCCCTAGTAATTGCGAGTCGCTTAGAGTAACATTTAATTCTTTGGGTTTTAAAAGAAGTTCACCATACCGCTCTTTTGAAAGAGGCTGAAATTAGTGACGAGTGCAAATTTAATATTTTTGCATGAGAAATTTCTTCAGAGCTTTTCAAACTCCAGGAAAAGATAAAAAGATTTAATAGGACTTTATGATGTTGAAAGACTAATTCTTTCAGTTGGAAATACCAGCCAAAATTTGTACTCATTTTTGCTATACTCGAGAATTTCAATTTCGTTGTATCATTTTGCTTTTCGCTCGGGTAATATAATTTTATGAACGAGACATCGAAACCGTCTCAAGTGCAGTGTTGGAAAGCCAAAAGCGGTCTCGAAAACATCGTTGAGTAAGAAATGTTTTCAAATATCGTTTATTAAAAAGATTCAGATTTTTATCGGGACAATCTATCATGTTTACGTAAGAGCGTGTCACGCATGGTTTTATTCAACCAAGCCATGAAATGAAGATGTCATCTAGGGATGGTTTTTGACAGGTCCATCCATCAAAGGTTGCGTACGCCTCGAATCTTATCTGTCGTCAACCATCGGAGCGAGTAATAGCTATTTACCTGATTCCTGCCATCCCACACTCGGATTATCTTCTCAACTTGATTCTTTTTGATATGAAAGAGATTAGAGGCGCGGTTGTAGAAATACATGAAGCAACTGGGGTAAAATGTTTTAAAATTGGATTTTTACTCAATCTCTTATTTTTTATTTATTTTTCATTCGGTTCACAATCATTGTTTGAATAAAGAGAAGTATGTTCCTTGGTTTGAACTGTAGGCAGCAATTCAGATCTCCTGATAAACTTCTATGAAACTAGGGATTATTAGCACAAATTTTGTTTGTTTGTTTTTTTTTTTATAGAAGAGGGAGGCAGACGAGCAGGCGGGTCACCTGATGGTAAGTGATCACCGACGCCCATACTGTACAGCATCATAATAAAAACCGGTCATGTGCGAGTCGAACTCGCGCACTGAGGGTTCCGTTTTCCTATAGCATTTTTAGAAGCTATAAAGTCAATTTTTAGGACCGCAAAACAAAATTTATTTGTAATGTTTTTTTGCAGATTTCAGTTTTATTGCAGATCATTTTATTTTTCCTGTAAAATTTACATAAACGTCAATCAACTATAATTCATTCAAATCCTTCGCTATGAAAACATTGGATATAATGGGGAACGGTTTTTTTAGTCATATTATATCATCTTAAAAAAATAGTATAAAAAATAAATATATATTTTGGAATGTAGAAAAGAAGCCCTTTCATATGATAACACACTAAAGTTGGGCAATCATATTCTAAAACTATTTGGAATCCTTAAACATGGTTACCTGTTCATGAATGTAAAGAATTCGAATTACGGACAGGAATGTATGTTTATTAGGTGTTCTCGTGGTGAGTAAATTAATATTTTTGCATGGAAAATTTCTCCAGAGCTTTTAAACTCCAGGAAAAGATAAAAAACAACTTTGTTAATCAAAAAATGAGTCGATTCATAGGTGAAAAAAAAACAATGTCTGACTATACTAGAGTATGGTAGACATAGCCAGAAAAACGAAAAGTTGAATTTTTGTTTCCCCATAAAAAAATCCTAAAGGTCCCGGACGACCAAAAAAAAAAAATTTTTAAACCTATGTTTCTTGGGAAAAGTTGTTCAGTTTCATGTCCTCAAAAACATACTCAAGTATAGTCGCATGTTTCAATACCACGCTGTATAATAAAATAAATTGGAGGACAATTCACACAAAGTCATCTGATCCCAGACTAGGAAAAGCCTGTAACATTGTGACAGAACGGTGGAAAGCCACGACAGGGATGTTCATGGGTTCGAAAGGCTCTGAAGTTGCAGTGGCGGAGAACGGGTTGAATATGGTTCACGAGCAAAGAAGAAGATAGATGATTGTACTTACAGTTGTTTATTTTAATATTTACAAAGGTATTTATAATGTAGAGTGTAGACACCTAAAATTATATACAAGGTTTAGAGATCACAGACAATTTAGATAATTTTCCTAAAGATAAACGAAGTGATAAATAAGCACTTACCAATTACTGGTGCCTACAAATATTTATAATACAGATTTATAAATTAAATCATAGATTTATCGAGTCAAAAACGATCGATCGATATGAAGTGATGAAAAACGTCAAAACATTGCGAACGCGCAGAATAATTTGAAATTAGAACGTCAGCTGATTGTAAACCGACACTGGCTGTATAAATTTTGAACAAGGCAAAACCAAACGTAAGCGCTTACACTATGAATCCTAGAGACTGCTATAAGTGCGATACATAAATATACATAAATAGATAAACAACAACCAGACATAGAACAAACACTCGTGGTCATCACACAGATATTTGGGATCACACAGGGATCGAAACCGAGACCTACGGATTAGAAGGCATGCACCAGCGAACTACAATCACACTACCAACCACACAAACGGGCCAGTCAAATAAATGTAAACATTAGCATGTTATTAAGTGCGATACATAAATATACATAAAAAGATAAACAACAACCAGACATAGAACAAACACTCGTGGTCATCACACAGATATTTGGGATCACACAGGGATCGAAACCGAGACCTACGGATTAGAAGGCATGCACCAGCGAACTACAATCACACTACCAACCACACAAACGGGCCAGTCAAATAAATGTAAACATTAGCATGTTATTAAGTGCGATACATAAATATACATAAAAAGATAAACAACAACCAGACATAGAACAAACACTCGTGGTCATCACACAGATATTTGGGATCACTCAGGGATCGAAACCGAGACCTACGGATTAGAAAGCATGCACCAGCGAACTACAATCACACTACCAACCACACGAACGGGCCAGTCAAATAAATGTAAACATTAGCATGTTATTTAGATAATGAAACTGAACAACTTTTCCCAAGGAAAAAACCTAGGAAGAATTCTACTTCCCATAGAAACTGGACCAGCTGATAGCGCATTTTGTATATAGGGTGACTTTTAATTAGTTCTTGATAGAAAAAGGTACGCATGTACTAATGTTACTGAACAACTTTCCCCAAGAAACATAGGGCGAAATACGAAAAACAAATTTTTGACCTCACATAGAAACTGCATCAGCTGATAGCGCATTTTGTATGGGAGGTCAAATTTGGTTTTTCGAATTTCGACCTATGTTCCTTGGGAAAAGTTGTTCAGTTTCATGAATACATGCATATCTTTTGCTATCAATAACTCATTAAAAGTCACCCTATATGAGGCAAAAACAATTCCATGTTCCTTAGAGAATGTTGTTCAATTTTATTGTTTAATTGCGCACACACATACACACTCGCACACACACACACACGCACACACACTGGCATACTCATATATAGACACAAACACGTACGCACGTAATACTACACACTTACATTTATATTAATACTTACAAATTACTTTTACTTTATTTTTCCTTACTTTTGCTTTTTAGTTATTTACAAGTTTGTTTACTACAATGTAAAAGATTATGGAAGAGCGGTGCCTCCTGACACAGGTACTATTTACTTACTGGGAGGCTCCAGCAACGCCTAATAAGATATACAACTTGTTATGAAATAAACAATTTAGAATTTTTGAATTTTGAATTAAAGGCTCAATTAACGCTAAGGAAAATTTTGTGACACCCTGTATTGTTATTATACTTTTGCTTACGACTTATATGTACTAGTCCTTTGATAACTACTTGGCGCATAAATACAGATTACGCGAGACTCATGCGTAATTCAATATACCGCTGGATTGTTACCACAAATCAATTAATTCAACACATTTTACAGCGCATTAAATTTCCATTTCAAATTACCATTTCAGCACGTATCGCATGCATCGCAGCAGCCATTAAACCCGTGAAGATTAACACTAATTCTGGGTCCGAATAAAATACAACGTTGTAAAGTTATCAGCAAGACTCGGACCTCGCATACTGTGGTACTCTAATGGGTCACAAGGGATCGTTCCTTTAATGGCCACTCGTAAATTGGACGAAAATAATTAAAATCCAGTGTTGGTACCGCCTCGGCCAAAACATGGCCGATTCGAGTGGATACCGAAGAGTGAAAGGGTTTTCCATTCGATAAATAAAGTGTTGAAATTAGTGTGATAGGGATAGGGTAGTGCAGGGGACGGTTCTCGGACCCATCCTTTTAATAGCTCTTAAATCGGACATCATATTTATAGCTAAGTGTAAAAGGAGTTCGTATTTTGTACACTTTAGTGCATAGTGCGATCTAAAGTGAAAAACCGGCAATTCTGCCCCATCCTAGATGGCGGTTAAGTATTGATTGTGATAGGAAACAAGCAGGCCGGAGCACACTGCTATAATAGTTTCAATCAATTTCCTCACCTCAACGTGCACTCTGTGTTTGCACTCAAGAGGTAGATTTTATTCAAGACAGATTGACGGCTAAGAAGCTACCAAGGGTCAAAACCAAGATGGTTGACGTGGGCAAAAACCGCTAATCTCAAGGGATACGTTTAATTTTATATAGTTCTTGGTTGGTATCATATAAAAAGATCATAGTTAAACTTGTTCTTACTTATTAATATGTATAAAAAAACTATATGGATGGATCTTATGTTTATTTATTCAAATCAAATACCCTTACCACAGACCCTTACATACATTTACTATTTACATTACCTATTTATTATTTTATTTGTACAGACTTTATTTGTACGTTTTATGGTTTCCGTTTTTTATGGCGAATTTTTTTTTTTTTTTTTCAGGTCAACTCAATTTTCAGTACTAACATTTTTGCATTTTTCTTAGGAATTCTAAATCCAATTTTTTTTAAGCATTATTGGGAAGACATTAAGCTAACAGAAGCTTATATTTAATTTTCGAAAAATATTATCTGTAAAAAAATATAACAAATCTAATGATGAAATCGTACGACATTCAAGACGAACAATTTTCGAACCATTAATTTTATATATCAAACTAAAAATAAAAACTTTATTTTATGCGTAACTTAATAACATTGAAGTCAACTTTCAAATATAAGACAAATGAAAAAAATAGCATTAAAATTCTAGGAATTATGATCTCATTAATCTATAAGAAAATTTCGGCAATTTCATAGGTACCTATTATATAAATAAACACTATTAAGATTTTGTTGAGTAAAAATATGCATAACATAAAGCGGCCTGTAAGGTGTTGTGGTAGAGCAATTCCTTGCTATACTGAAGGTCTAAGGTTGGATTCCCGGTCGGGAAAGATATTAGCATGATAAATTTGGGTATTTGTTCTTGGGTCTAGGGATGTTTGTATACGTGTCTGAGTGTTTCCGGCACCCGCAAAACGATACTTTCGTCGTGATTACCGAATGACTTGAAAACTACAAAATTGAAGTTTTTGAATTTAAGGAAGAAAACAGAAGAGCTTTTTCGTATGAGCAACGCCTCAGGCTTGATGCTGACAAGGGGTCTCAGACAGAATGGGCACTTCTCAAAACGGACATAGAGGTTGACCTCAAAACGATGGCGTCTTGAGCTAAACCACTTAGTCTTGAAATCGTAAAGGAATTAATTTGATCAGTCAGGGAAAAGAGTTTCAAATAAGATTGTTATAATAAGAAACAGCCCATCTATTTATTTTATTAAAGTACTTAACGCCGAAGCAAGGTTTTTAAATCTCCTTTTTTTGTATACAGTAAAAAAAAACGGAAAACAAGGTAAGCGACAGCACTTAATTGCGGGCGAAATGTATTGCGCGCCATATTTTCTCATGTATTGTGAAACTAAGCTAGATAAAAAAAAATCTTTATTCACTGTAGGATATGACATCAGTTACAGTTACGTCACTTCAAAAATAAGGTGGCGCCATGTCAAACAAAAACAAGTGCTCTCTTTTAAATATGTTTGATGTTGATGTACAGGTGTGTTGATTGATGTTTTACCCCCGAAAACTATTATAAATGATCTAAGCTACTCGTATTATGTTATGGGTTGTGGAGTATAGAATTACCCCATATTGCCGCAAAACGAACAATACTAATGAAATAGCACCTATTCTTTTATCGAAAGTTCTCATTGTAAGGGCTTGTCCAACTAGAATCAACGTGTTTAAAACATTGTTTGTATGGGCTATTTTAATTTTTCTGTCCCACTTTTTTTTTTCAATCCAATCGAAAGATCAATTTACAATAACACACACGAATCTCTGAATATCCTTTGGCAGCCCATAAACTACCTGAAAAGCAGACACGCCTACTAATGTACAGTGAGAGAGATGTAAGGGCGGGTACACACCAGCCGAAGTGCTTGTCCAGTCGTAAATACCGTCAATCAGAGTGCAGCACTCAGACAGATTAAATTTGTGCGTCTCGGTAACAGAAATGTTTTATAGGTGTAATAAAATGTGATTTGATGAGTAAAGGGTAAAAAATAGCAATAGTTTTAAATAGGACTATAGCAAACTTTGGTATATACGAGATGTAAAGGACCGTGTACCGAAAAGTGAAAGGGCGTGCTCAGTCAAAAAATCTGAACAACTTTTCCTAAGAAAAATTTTCTGTAATTGAAAATTTTTAATAAATCTCCATGCATATTGCTGTCTCTGATCCAGCAGATTGTATGGAAACATAAATTATTTTTTCATTTTAAAATGTTTTTTTGGAAAGTCGTTCAGTGTCGTTTACTGAGCTCCCCCGTTCAGTTTTTGGTACACTGTCCCTTACAACCCTGTATAAATATATGGTCAATTAAACTTTATTTCTGTTCTTTTTCTTATCAATAACAAAAAAGACAAAATATCATACAAAAAGAAAAAAGATATATAAATTCATAAATTGAGTCAAACAAAAAAAAAATACACTAAGCGTAAAAATAATTCTCAGAATGTTTCGCTATACATTATCTGTGGTATGCGTGGGTTAATTTCTCGCTTTCACATTTTCGGCTCGCTATAATTCAATAAAGAACATAAATTTTGCGAAGTACTTTTCGGCTAACGTGTATTAGAAAGGAAATTCCTTTGATTATGGTAAACTTAAGACATGTTATAACTTATAACAAAGATGACAAGTGCTACTAAACAGCGTCCGTTTGGAGGTACTAGGATGAAATCCTGATTTTCCAGATGAAACAAATTCACTATATGAGAGTTCTCCAGCTTGGTTAGGATAATGCATTGAAAATAAGAAGCTTCCATGCTTTGTATGGCACGTCAAGTCGTTGCCCGCCAACAACTCGTTGGTCCCGGAGTGGAAGTGCATGTCAGAGGGTTTTGGCAGCTCTATAACAGCAAGATTTGTAAGGTCGGACATCAACCTTACAACTCACACAGCATGACGATATACAGACAGGTAAATTTTTTAATTCAGATTACTAAACGGAACAACTTATCGAAAGAAACGGCGTCGTAAAAGAAGATTTTTTTTTTGCTTTCCCAAACAAACCTGTCATTGTCACTGGAGTATTTTGTGTGTCACGAACAAAAAATTATGTTCATTCGTAAAATAAGTGCAGTGATAAAAAGATATCCTGTATAAAGGTGCCGAAAGGGGCTAAAAGACGTGCATTGTTAGACACAGGCAAATACATATTCGTATTTTAGGTCTTTCCTGAGGATGTACACTCGAAATTTGCAGTCTCTTCTTTTAAAATAACTCAATATCAAAAGAAAACAAAAATATGATAGCTCATGACATGCCGTTATCTTTGGACACAACATAACATATCTTTCGTTTTTATTCCACAATATCAAAGGGAAATTAATTTGTTTTTCTCACAATGGGATGTCTAGTCTAGACAATAGCATATAATTCAAGTTTCGCTTAGTCCTCACCAGACGTTAATGCCTGCAGACGAGGACGCACATTAAGAAAACACCACTTGTATATCATTTTGGGCCGAGATTGCAGTAGCGTTGAAACAGGCTGTTTTAGCTGCGAAACGTATGTAGAAAAAAGAAATTACACACAACCCCAACAGTAAAAATGAAATCGCAGTGAAAATTAAAGAGGATCCCGTCTCTACGAGCCTCCTACCTAAAATAAAGGTTAAAAATATATTCTTACTCCACACTGTCCTACAGCAGAGCGAAATCTTTCCGCTTACCTTTCGTATTTTCTAATATAAAATTTAATATATTTTTCTTCCCTTTCATTCTATTTCTTTTTCTTCTTTATCCTATTATCTGACTATCTTCAACATTATCTTGTAAAGTTGGTCACTTCTTCTACAATCAAAAGCTTTCAAGACAGTCATTTAACATAGATTCAAATTATGGTAGGGTAAGCTACTTGTCTGCATTCTCTGCCTCGGCGCCTATTATGAAATACCCATTCCTTCTTAACTTATTACATGGCCTTCCTAAATAGTATAGCTCGAAACCGCAAATTGATGACACCATGAAACTAAATAAACTGCCGAGTGAAAGCAGTCCACCCAAAAGTAATTATGAAGCACAAAACACAGTTGTTAGGGTGCATTTCGATTGCGGTGAAGCGAATCAGAAATGGCCAATCAAAATGCATGAAATCCATAATATGGTATTCCAGCGAAACACAAGAAACACAAAAGCCAACTCTCAAAGTAGGGCTACAGTATATAATAAGTGTAGCACGACGCACCTTTAACGATAATCGTTCATTATGTACTCGTATTCTGCAAAAAATCTAGGTAAATGAAATCTGAAACCTCTTAGGCGCAGTCTCACTCGTACAATTTTACTTTGTTGATATTTAAATCAAGAGCTTTTTCACTATTTATATGACTTTGTCGTTGACTTTTAATGTTTTATCTGTGACCGGTTCGTTGGTTTTATGACCAAAGTTTTAAGACGTTCTTTGTAAGGGCGACACGAAAAACATTATTTTAGCTTTAATATCCACTTTGGAATAAATAATAGTTGTCCCCTCTAGGTGTCGGGTCAAGTTATTCTGAGTGTTTTACTTTTGAGGCCAAATTTATAAAAGTGTTACTAATATGATGTATTTAAAACAGATACAAAGAAGAGCCACGTACCTTAAAAACCTACTTTATGATATAAGATAATGTTAAAAATACAAAATCAAGTAACAAACATATAAAAAGACTGATTTACATCATAGAAAAACACTGAATGCGTCACTGTTCAAAGCAACGTAGTTGATACAACCCTTATTAGGGATCCGTAGTAAAAAAGAACCCTTAAATTTTCGTCATGTATCCGTCAGTCTGTCCGTGTCTTAGCTCAGTGACTCTGTACTAGAAAGCTGTAATTTAGTATGAGTACTCACATTAACCACGCCGACAAAGAAGTTAAAACCTTGAAATCGTTTTTTTAGGGTACCTCCCCTATACCATGTATTTTTTTTCTCGTCGTCTCGTTTTCGAGTTGTTAGATAGGTTTTTTAAAATATTGTAAGTTTGCTAGGGCTACTTTTCGATTTAGGGATCCGTTTGTGATATATTTAGCTTATTAGAAGCGCAAATTTTTGTTAGAGTCAAGTGTTACCCTGCCAGCTAAACAGTTGTTAGTGGAAATGTGGAAAAATTCAAAGTATTATGATGAAATTGAAAGAAAATCTGTCACAGCTAAGTACGCTTTACGGGTTTAGGAGTAAAAGTAAAAAAACTAATAATATCAGAAATTTAAATAGCAATCAGGCGCTATGTTTTGCTGGTCGTTAGGACGGTATAAGTTATGAATATATCGAAACCTGCTTAACAATAATAATTCCTACAGCAACATTACTACGGAACCTTACATTGCGCGTAGCCCGACACGCACTTTTTTGCCGGTTTACGACTAACCTACTTAACCTGTGAAGACCCTTAATAACACACGGTATAGTGAAAATTTTGACTGTTGATCTCTATAGCAATTTTCCATAGAGTTCCCAAAATATTGAAAATTTATGAAAACTGATTTGAATATTATTCAAAAATATACCTTACTATACGTAAACAACTACATTTTCTTTTTGTTCCTTCAAATTTTGACATGTAAGGTCTTTTACTAACTCAACAAGCTACGGATTCAAAAATATCTTAACCTAAGCTGGCCTAATCTAAATAAAAAGTTTCAGTTATCTAATAGGTAATATGCATGATGTCTTTTTATTTAAAAAAATATTTTCATTCATGTAATAAACAGTTTAGTAAAACTATTTTTCGAATAACTATGAAATTAAAAAAGATATAAGCCATCGAAGATTTGTTTCTGTCTCTTTCTAGCAAAACGAAATTTAATACGAGGTTTATATGGCCGTAGTGGCATGTGACGTCACATGCCATGTCGGATCTCTCTGTCTAATCGGCGCGTAGTTAATAGTTTTAAATGCTTAATTTCTTAGCCGATTTAAATTTTTATTTCACTTTTTGTCATCTCTACTACGGTTTTTCATATTTTGTTAATAAATGCGATAAAAAAAAACTGACTAAGTGCGAGTCGGACTCGCGCACTATTTGTTATTATTTTATACCTTATGCACTATAAACACACCAATTTTCAAGTTTGTAAGTGTTCCCGTTTTTAAATAGAGCTAAAACAAAAATCGCCTCAGCGACCATCCAACTTGACCCCTCTCTTATATGAATGTTCTTGAAACGGGAGCTCACCACAATTGGTTACCATTAGTTGTGAGAAAAGTTGTAATATTTAATGATTTTAGACTTTTCCCATTATTTGTACTGTGAGACCTAGCTTCTTGCCAAATTTCATAATTTTAGGTCAACGGGAAGTACCCTGTAGGTTTTGCATTTTTTGAATAAATGTATGGAGATGAGGACATAAAATGCAATATCTTTTGATTGCGTCGTTGTAAAAATATTAAATTTTCAGATCTTGTGTGGTTCATAGATCCTAATATATGGTATTAATTTCAACCTGATACCTTTACCCGTTCGTGAGATAAAGGGTCTTGACAGACAGACAGACAGACAGACAGACAGACAGACAGACAGACGGACAACAAAGTGATCCTATAAGGGTTCCATTTTTTTCTTTTGAGGTACGGAACCCTAAAAATTATGCATATTCCCTATCGTTCCGAGCGATATTCCAGCTTCGTGTAGAGTAAACGTATACATATACTTATACGTTATCAAAGACAGTTTTATCGCATAAAAAGATCGTTAATAAAATGTTTCGTCGATTAGTGCGCTTAGATAGCGATACTTAAAGAGTAGTGAATGGCGCCCGGAATGTGTCTGCCAGTCCTCCCTTATTATCTATTTACAACCCGCATTTTATTATTGGGGTTAAGACAGATATAAAAGCTGGTACTCGGATCGGTAAAAGCGAACACCCGGGTGGGTAAAACCGGGTATTATAGGGCTGAAGTAATCTCAAGAAGAGCAGAAGTCAAGAAGTTTTACACCCTTATTTTTATATCACCCCTGATATTTTAAGAGGCAGCCATGAAACTGAGCAACTTTAACATAGGTCAAAATACTAATAAAATTTTTGGACTTCCCATAAAAAGTGCATCAGCTGACTGCACATATTGTACGGGAGGTCGAATTTCTTTTTTGTTTTTCGACCTATGTTTTTTGGGAAAAAATGTTCAGTTCCATGGGCAGAACTATATATTTATGGGCAGAACCACCTCTAACATCATCCGGGCTGATAAAAAAATGACGCTATATTTACTTGAAAGTACATTACAGTACACATTCAATTTCATGTACAAAACACAACACCTTCGAAAAAGATTGGCCCACAATTTACTAGATATATCACGATTAATGGAAATGTAAGGCTTTTGACCAGCAGTGGGACAAGAAATGGTTAATAAAAAAATATTTCCAGTTAAACAAGAAGAATGGTTTAGTCAGAACATGACAGATCGATTTAATTTTCAAAGACCTTGTAAAACAAAACAGTTCATAGATATTTACAATAACAAAGACATAATTGTTTGAATTTCCAATAAAAAAAATTCAAACATTCGCTCACAAACACACCGAGCCAAGAAACATTATTGTCGAAACCAAGTCGAAAAAAATTTTACCCACTTGCTGAAACTTCGACTTTACTGCGTCAAAAGAGTATAGAAATTTAAAATATTAGATTTTTTACTACAAATCCTTTAATTCCAACCCTGTTATTGCAGGGTAGGCGGGGTTAAGGGCTCGGACAGTCGTTAAGGGCTGTTTTTACGACCATCAAACGATACTTTGCCAGATAGCATCCGGTAGTTTGAGACGTAAGTACGCAATTTTCGACTGTTGAGGAGTGCTCCGCTGCTTTGTTACTCCGAGGGGTTAACTTGGTATTGTACTGATTTATTTATAGTCTTGAATTTAATTTAAATTGACATTTTTGTTAATAATAATAATAAGATTTATGTATAGTCTTGAATTTTATTTAAATTAACATAATATTATAATTATTAGCCTGAGTTGTCCTACTGCTGGGCAAAGGCCTCCTCACTCTTTTTCATAGCTTCTATGTCATGTCATAACATCCCATGAAACGTCCATTGCAGGACAAGGAGCTCCCTCCGGAACTCCAGCAAAAACGCGTGGTACTTAGGAGGGGACTTACCATAGTCACCACGCTTGTGAGCGTTGCGGCTAGCGGCCGCTGTCGTTGCTGACCGCAGTATGTAAGATGGTACAATACAAAGAAGGATGCTGCTGCCCATCTTCCGGTTCATGAGCCCTTAGTTGCCTCTTACGACACCCAAATGTACCATATACGATGGTACCATTTTTGCCAGTACCACACAGACCCACGTCGTGTGCTAGGTTCCAAAAATTTTAAATATAAATTTGCGCTTCATCTAGTTTAATTTAATGGTGGTTTATTTTATAGGTGCTGTTTTAAATCTTGATACGTTAAAAAAAACTGGCCAGTGCGAGTTGGACTCGCGCACTGAGGTTTCAGTACCTCACTTTTGCCCTTTGATTATAAAGACTGCGTCCACTCAAACATCACCCCTCTTACATAATGAACGTACTCGAAATGGGACGTCACCATAATTGTTTTTATTAGTTGTGAAAAAAGTTGTAATATTTAATTATTTCAGACATTTCCCTTTGCTTGAGCTGTTGCCTAGCTTCGAGATGGGAACATAAATGGCTGTATTTTTTTATTGTCTCGTTTAAGAAGCTTGAAATTTTTACATCTTCAATAGTTTATGAATTTTAATATTCGATATTAATTTCAATTTCCCGTCCGGGAGAAAAACGGTTTTGACAGACTGTTAGATGGGCAACAAAGTGATCCTATAAGAGTTCCATTTTTTTTTTCTTTTTAGGTACGGAACCCTAAAGAGACAGTATATATCATAAGACCTACAAAAATTACTGAGCGAAGCTTGCCCCACAAAATGATTAAGTCCTATACGAACAAATAATATTTATTTTGAACGATCTTACAGTATGATTTCTAATGAGAGTGAAATTATATTTTATGCGGTTTTAGTGAGTTATTCACATTTGCGGCGTCTATTATCATTAATATTCTTGTTAGAGCGAGTCAAGCACCGGTTAAACGTCTTATTAAAGGGTTATAAAATTTTATGTCTCAGAGAACTTTGCTCGTCGTTTAATTAAAAACACCCCTAGAATAATCATGACGTTGAATACATAACTTTATCTACGTGACAAACATTTTGTTTCGTTTTAATAAAAGGGTTTATTTTTATTAATGAAATAAATGCTTCCCAGACCACGGAACTAAACAACTTTCATTTAGAAAGATGGGTTAAAACGAGAATTATAAGATATTTTTGTACTCGTCTGTAAAAAACCCTCTATGTGACGACACAAGGTTGTACTCGTATAGAAGATGAAAAATCTTGTTTTTCGACCTAGGTACGTATTTTAATATACTAGAAGTGATAAATATTACAGGATCATATGGCTTGAAATTAAGTTTTTATGTAACAACATATAACATTCAACAATTTTCCCCAAAATAGCAAAGCCCTAGTGGCTTATAAGTGGTGCGATTGCTCCCTATATGTCTTTTTCAATCACAAGACTTTAGCAACGCTCATTCTGGCCAGGTACCGCATAAGTAATATTAGGTAGCGGGTACAACTTCTTGAAAGAAGTATCTAAAGCACTTTCCATGCATCAAAGGGCATGACGGTCCGTGATGATATCACTGACAGTCTGGCAGCCTTAAAGACAGGTTCATCGTCAGCTGCAGACAGCGTGTTTAAGTTAAAGCTAATGTAAAACTGTTACTGATACTATTAGTTACACAAAATGCCATTCTCGTAGCTGAGTACTGGGCAAAATTCATTTAATTCCTTTGGATTTGCGTTGACACGAAAAGAAGAAGAAGACTGATACTGTTTGTTTTGTTAGTAAAGAGAGTGACAATAATAGTTATTAAAGAAATTTTACATAAAATACTATTTCTGCAACTGGTTGTTAGTCAAGTTGGCAACATTCCTAACGACACCTGCACTCAAAAAAGGCTTGGATCAGTACGATACGGACGTCAAAAGCGGATGTCAAATGGCGGACTGTAAAATGTATAAAACTAAGAGGCCTGGATCAATACGACGCGGACGTCTGACGCTTATGTCCGCGACGGACGGTATATGAATGGATCCTTTACAACCCGTTCAGTTCAATGCAGAGCTATCCGTTCCGGATCCGCTCTGCAACGCACTGAACGGACGGCATCGGCTATAATTTCATGGTCCGTCGTCGCGGACATCCTCGAGTCCCACGAATCCAGGTAAGAGTATGTCACAAAGCAATCGCCGTTTCTTAGTAGGTACTTTGTCACGCATTTGGGTTTTGAAGAGTTACCTAATTGTGATTATAGCAACAAATTTTGTTTAAAACTCCAGGAACAAAAAAAGTTTTACGTTAATAGTCCAGGGAAATTATTATTTGACCTGGAAGTAATTAAGTATGGCTGTTTTTTCTCGGATTCTTATTAAACAACTAATCTCTTATATAAATGTATAATTATTAAAATCGTATGACGTCGGGAACATATTTTTTTTTAATTTATACTAAAATGCTAATGCAATCAATCGATTAGCATTGTTAATAGAACTATAATCATAGGTAGTTTATCTAAAAATTAAAATGTTTTCCCATTGGAATTGCTGAAATTCGGAGTTTCAGTAAGGTAATAAGTTAACTCGAAATTGCACTTAAAGGATAATAATTGGAAGTAAGTTTAATGTTTTACTTCTTAAATATTATTTTAAATACATTTTATACAAAATTAAAATTTCAACTTTAATGATAAACTTTATTTTTGAATTTTTCGGTTTAAAATATATTTTTCGTCATCTTCCCTATATTTTTTTTCTTTAATACTTCCTGCTAATATTAAAAACGCGAAAGTTTGTAAGTATGGATGGATGTTTGTTCCTCTTTCACGTAAAAGCTACTGAATGGATTTTAATAAAACTTGACACACATATAGGTTATGTCCTAGAATAACACATAGGCTACTTTTTACCGCGAGAAAACACTTCATTCCCAGGGGAAAACACATTTAATGTTAATGAAGAAGGATGGATTTTAATGAAACTTGGAACACATATAGGTTAGGTCCTGAAATAACACATCATCATCATCATATCAGCCGAAAGACGTCCACTGCTGGACATAGGCCTCCCCTAAAGATCCCCATGACGACCGATCCTGCGCTGCTCGCATCCAGCGGCTTCCCGCGACCTTGACAAGATCGTCGGTCCACCTTGTGGGGGGCCTGCCAACGCTTCGTCTTCCGGTACGTGGTCGCCACTCTAGAACCCTTACGCCCCATCGGCCATCGGTTCTTCTTGCGATGTGCCCTGCCCACTGCCACTTTAGTTTAGCGACTCTCAGAGCTATGTCAGTTACTTTTGTTCTTCTGCGGATCTCCTCATTTCTGATTCGATCTCGCAGAGAGACTCCGAGCATAGCCCTTTCCATAGCTCTTTGGGTGACCTTGAGCTTCCTGATAAGGCCCATCGTGAGCGGCCACGTCTCGGTTCCATATGTCATCACTGGCAATACACACTGGTCAAAGACTTTCGTCTTGAGACACTGCGGTATTTTGGACGTGAAGATGTTGCGGAGCTTCCCGAACGCTGCCCATCCGAGTCGGATTCGACGAGTAACCTCTTTTTCTAAGTTGGATTTACCCAGCTGGACTGTTTGTCCCAGGTATACGTATTCATCGACAACTTCGAGCGTAGAGTCTCCAACTTTGAGTGGAGTGGGTACAACAAGGGCGTTAGACATAATTTTCGTCTTATCCATGTTCATTTTAAGACCCACTTGTTGTGAAACTCTACTGAGGTTATTGAGCATCGTGCCGAGATCTTCCAGGGTCTCAGCCATTACGACAATATCGTCGGCAAATCGAAGGTGGGTCATGTACTCGCCATTGATGTTGATGCCAAGTCCTTTCCAGTCCAGGAGTTTGAAGACGTCTTCCAATGCAGCGGTGAACAGTTTAGGAGATATGACGTCTCCCTGTCTCACTCATCGATGCAATTGGATAAGTTTCGAGTCCTGGTCCTGAAGACGGACTGACATAGTGGCGTTTTTGTACAGATCCCTTAACACTTCAATGTACCGATAGTCGACTTGGCACCTCTGGAGAGATCGTAGCACAGCCCACGTCTCGATCGAATCGAAGGCCTTCTCATAGTCCACAAACGCTAGGCAAAGTGGCTGGTTATACTCTTCGGTCTTCTGTACAACTTGCCGTAGCGTATGTATGTGGTCTATGGTACTGAAGCCTTTACGGAAACCGGCTTGTTCGGGAGGCTGGAAGTCGTCGAGCCTGCGTGCGAGACGATTCGTAATGACTCTCGAGAACAGCTTATAGACATGACTCAGAAGTGAGATGGGTCTGTAATTTTTCAGCAGGGTCTTATCACCCTTTTTAAAGAAGAGCACCACCACACTTCTGTGCCATGCCTGTGGCGTTTTCCCTTCGAGTATGACAGAATTAAACAGCTTCTGAAGAGCTTTTAGCACTGGCCTTCCGCCTGCTTTCAGAAGCTCAGCCGTAATTCCATCGTGCCCGGGTGCCTTGTTGTTTCTAAGCTGTCTGAGAGCCATTCTAATCTCGTACAAGCTGACGTCCGGGATATCTTCGGTATGGTGTCGGGTAAGTCTAGCTCTTGGATCGTTGGCCAGACTGCTAACGGGTGGGCCGGTTGACGTGTATAACTGTCCATAGAACTTCTCGACCTCCCTCAGTAGCTCAGGCTTGGACGATACGGTTCTGCCATCCTCGGTCTTCAGCTTCGTCAACTGGCTCTGCCCAATAGACAGATCTCTTGCGAACACTTTGGAGCCCTTGTTCCGCTCAATCGCTTCTTTAATATGATTAGTATTAAATAGCCGAATGTCGCGAGTCAGAGACTTAGAGATCTGTTTGTTGAGCCGCCGATATTGAGAAGCATCTCCCGAAGACTGCAGAACCATTTCGCGTCTTTCTTCCATTAGCTTGAGGGTATGATCTGAGATCTTTTTGGTTCTTTTAGTACGGTGGGGTCTGAAATACTTTGACCCAATTGTCTGGACAGTTTCCACGAACCCGTTATTGTAGTCGTCCACATCTATGCATTCACCGAGGCATTCGAAGCGATTTTGCAGTTCGAGCTGAAAGCCGTCGGGATTTTGGATATTGGTGGGTGCGGGTCGGAGCGTAGACTTCATCAGTCGAGTTCTTTCCAGCTTTACGTTGATATTCAATGTGCCTCTTACCAACCGGTGATCGCTTCCGGTTTTAACCGCATTGATCACAGAGACATCATTGAATATTTGCTTCTTCGTCGACATGATAAAGTCAATCTCATTTTTTGTAGCACCATCGGGACTGATCCGGGTCCATTTTCGGTTTTCCGACTTTTTGAAGAAGGAATTCATCATAAAGAGTCCTTCTTTCTCCAAAAAGTCGGCTAACATGTGGCCTCTGGAATTCCGATATCCAACACCAAATTGCCCCACCCTCAGCTCACCATCGCCTCGCTTGCCCAGTTTCGCGTTGAAGTCCCCCATGACAACGGTATAGTGGGTCTTAGGCGTATGTATGGCTTTAGAGATATCCTCATACATAGCCTCGACTTCATCATCAGAGTGTGTCGATGTGGGGGCGTATACCTGTATGACCTTCAGCGAATACCGTTTGGTGATTCTGAGTTTAAGGTACGCTACCCGCGACGACACACTCTCGATCATGACGACGTTGTTCACGAGAGACTTGTGGACCATAAACCCATAGGCTACTTTTAACACATAGGCTACTTTTAACCGCGGGAAAACACTTAATTCCCACGGGAAAGCTCACTGACTGACATATCAACACACAGCCCAAACCGCTGGGTCTCGAAATTCCAAATTTGGCATGTAGGTTTTTTATGAGGTCTTAGGGTAAACTAAGAAAGGGTTTTACAAAATTCTACCCCTAAGGGGGTAAAATAGGGGATGAAAGTCCGTCAGTTTTGTAGTTATGATCTTCCAATTTTGTATTTAGGCTAACGACTAAAAATTAATATTTACATGTCTCAGGGTTTTTGAAAATTCGACAACCTAAAGGGTGAAAAGGGGAATCAAGTTGAAAATCCTTTATTTTTAAAGTAAAATCCACATTATTTATTATTTAGGCATAAGGGTTGTAATTCTATGCAACGTGGTTGTTATTGAAATTCCACCCCAAATTCAACCCCTAAAAAAGGGAAAAGGGTGAAAAAGTCTAAAAACCAATATGGGTATCGTTTGTATGGTTTATTGGGTTGCTGATTACGATAACTACAACAATTTTGAAATCCAACGTGGTTAACGTGAAATACCATCATCCCCTGGGGATGGAGTTGGGTAGGGTCTAAAAATCAATATGGGTGTTGTTTCTATGATTATATGAGGATAGGGATAGCGGTTAAGATGGCGTTAGGGGTAGGGATAGGGAGAGGGACAGGGACGGACGGACGACAGATAGACGGAACGGTGGGTGGATGGATAGCCAGATAGATAGAATACCACGCGGACGAAGTCGCGGGCAACAGCTAGTTTTACATATATGTATTTAAACTTAAGTACCTGGTCGACATAGCTTCGCTCTATAATAGCCGCCTCAACATTAAAATATCATCGGTTGAGCAAGCTATGCTACTCGCAAACAGATGGCGCTGTAGGTTTCTGTCTAAAACGCGGTATAAAAAAAATGCTTAAAAACACGGGCAAAACAATTTTTTTCAGACATGAGACCTAGCTAGATCGATTTTTCGTCCCCAAAAACCCCCGGATACTAAATTTCATCAAAATCGTTAGAGCCGTTTTCAAGAAACCGATTACAAATATATATACGTATATATTTATATATAAACAAATATTGATCGTTTAATAGTATAGGATTTTGTCAATAATAAAAAAAAACCGACTAAACCTAAACCGACGAGCATGTATGAAAGAATTGATGAAAGTACAGGAAGTAAGGGAAGTATGTCAAGATCGTAGCAGGTGGAGGACTGTGGTCTCTGCCTACCCCGACGGGAAAGAGGCGTGATGTTATGTATGTATGTATGTATAATAAAAAAGTCACATTTATATTTACTTCAAACCCACTCATATAAAAGTTTCTAAATACCCTGGCCTATAAGTTTGTTGGTTTCTGCACTTAGTCCTTGGTTACAGGCTATTGTGCGTGGGCAGTTCTTATAATATTGGCACTCAAAATCTTGGTCCATGCTAATAATTTATCTTTGTATTGTTGTATTGACAAAATAAACTCTAAAAATAACAAATCTTTCCAATGTTCTAAAATCTATTTACTAAGACCCTATTAGTGAATGTAAATATTTTGAGTTACTTACACCGCTACACGTAGGTATCTAAACTGATTCGTAAGTATTTGTTTTCTATTTTATAAACTATTTGTTTTATTCATAGCTGTTTGGTATTATGTACTTTTTTTTCTATTTTAAAATCAAGTGTACAGAATTTATTTGTTCTATAAAAATTAAATCATAATCAAGGAGATGGTCAAAGTCATGTCGTATCAAGAACTAAAGCATCTGGCGGAGAAAAGAACAGACTGGAAGGTGCTCCACCATCGCCAAAAGCATTGCTCTTAAGTTGAAGAAGAAGAAGAATCGATATAAAACGTAATGTGTACCTGCATCAATGACGTAAGAAAAACGCAATCGCCCTGTGCGTAGTTTCCAAAATAGAGGGTTTGAAACAAAGATGTTTGAACCTCGCTGCGCTCGGTTTGAAGTAAGAACGGTATTAAGTCCAATAGTAAGGGTGATGAAGAACAAATTTCTATATGATTTGCTCATATCTGCCTCTTTGACTGATGATAAGGAACCTTCTCCTAGAAGATACAAAAAATATTGGCGGACATCTACACCCCTGCGTTTTTGAGGAATTAAGTTTTAACTATTTTGAAATTTGACAATGAAACGTACACCTGGCAGACTATCTGATTAAATACAATGTATAAAACCCCAGAAAAATAGTCTGTCGTAACAGCTCTTCAAAATGCAAAAATTTACTACTTCGTCCCGTGATAATGCAGAGCCCTGCATGTCTGCCTCTTCGATTTTCTAAATCTTCAGAAGTATTTTAAACAGGAGCCACAAAGGCAGACTAAAAAAACATTATTTAGTATCTTATTAGGGTTCCGATACCAAAATGGTAAAAAAAAGGAACCCTTATGGTGCCGCTCTGTCTGTCTGTCTGTCTGTCACACCTCTATATCTCAGCAACCACTTACGCTATCGAGCTGAAATTTGGAATAGTTTTAGAATATAGTTGCCCAACTTAATTGCACATGAAAATTTTTTGAAAAAAGTATGATTATTAATGTAAAGGGGGCCAAAATAGGGGGGGCCAAATTTCAAATTGTCGCTACTAGGTCAAGTGGGGTATCATATGTAAGGGCTTTAATTGTACATTTTAAAATATATTTTTGTATTTTTTTAAGTTTCTTAGTTTTCAAGTTATGATGAAAAATGTCAAAAAAAATACCATTCCCCCCCCCTTATCTCCGAAGTTTGAGTAAGGGAAAATCTGAATTAATTACAGTTGACAGAGGTTTATGTAAACTTTACAGCAAAAATAAAACGATCTTTCTAAGTTGCACAGTTTTTCAGAAATCTGCAAAAAACCTTTACAAACAAATTTAGTTTTGCGGTCCTGAAAATGGACTTTATTGCTTCCAAAAATACTATAGGTATATCGGAACCCTCGGCGCGCGAGTCCGACTCGCACTTGACCGGTTTTTTTCTTTTTTTTCGCTTTAACTCAAAAACGCAGCGACGCACAGAAAAACTTGTAAGGACCAAATCGATTCGTATTGAGCTGATCTATCATCCCTATTAATATGAATCATGAGCAAATCATATACCCAAATTGCAGCCAGCACCCTAACTGCAATGTGTCTAGCTTGACGTGCTCTTGAATTTACTAACGAGAAACCATGAGGAACATCCGTTATTTTTACAGTAGAGGGCCCAGATTAGTAAGTATAGTACAGGAGTAGTACAGGGACTGACATGGGTACATGCAACTGCTTTCGGCTGCTTTTCCACCAGTGCTGTAGCTCAAGGAGCTACGCTGTAAGCTGGGATACACAAGGAGAGTGATCTTGGAAAACAAAAACTTTGGCCAAAAAATTACATTGAACGTTAAAGTAACTTTTAAGGATTCGTACTCTAAGGGTGCCAACCAATGATATTACAATTATATAACCGACGGTGCCAACGGGACCCTATTACTATAACTACATCGTCTCTCTGTCTGTTTATCTGGAAAAATTCTAACCTATAGGGTTGTGTCATTTCCCTATAGCTTGTCAAATGCGCTGTCAAATGGGGCAGCCCTATCGGGTGGAATTTTACAGCTCACGGCTTAGCTCCCTCGAACAGCACAGCCTTACCTTTAAGATTTCCCCACGCTAACAAAATCATGGGTACAGCTAATAGCTAAATCGTTGCATGTAAGAAGAACCGTCCACCTTTTCTAAAATCATCTTGTAAGTACAAAATAATCTAATATGTTGAAGAGAGTCTGAGGGCGTTACAATGCGCATAGCGTGGCAGGTAATCGAGTTAGCTGATCATTACTGGCTTCCACCAGACCACGTACTATTGGTGCAGATGTAGAGTCGCAATGGAAGCGACAGGGTAAACAAAGATTTTTTGTAAATTTTTGAACAAGGGTAGGTAGTAAGTTATTATTTGTAAACAAAATATTTTGGCACTTGAGAGAACAAAGCCAACGAGGTTTCTTATGATTCAATTGTGTATTTTTTAACAAATATATGGAAAACACTCTTTTTTTTGAAGAAGTGTCATTTACAAAGCACATTTACCGGGTACCAAGTCGAAATGTTAATTTTATTTCTCATGTCCCGTACAAAATAACCAGCTGATCGGATCGTTAAAAATATGATATTTTGGCATAGGTCGACACTCGACACCTTAAGCAAAAAAAAAAAAATTAAAAAAATCTATGTAATAAAAAGATTTATGTTTTTCTTTCATATAAATGTAAAACTTAAACTGACGATCGTGTGAAAGGGTTGATGAAAGTAGGAGAAGCTAGGGAAGTATGTCGAGATCGTAGCAGGTAGAGGGCTGTGGTCTCTGCTTACCCCGACGGGAAAGAGACGTGATTTTAATATATATATATATATGTTTTTATGTATTTGTGTAATTAAGCATGTGAGACAGGACCGGTATTTAAGCTGAAAAGGGGAAACAAATAAAACACATGCAGGGTACATAGTAAGTGCTTTCATATGCCTTATTTTGAGTGCACGAGCTGGTTTTATTTAGGGGTAAGAGGTAAACAGCATGTTCGTTGCATCATTATTATACCTAACGTTCTGAGGGTTATGAGTTTAATTTACAATTCGCAAATGATTGATTGCAAATCTCAGTTTCTTAAATCATATTCCAATTGACTGTGATTTTGTTTTAATTATCTGCTTTTGCATTAGTTGTAACACCCAGAACTATATTCACCTTTGCTATCTCGAGCCTTATCTAGAAATTGTGATTCGGAGCAATCCTACTCTCAACAGACTACGTCAGCAGTTTTTCTGAACGCGAGATAATTCCGATCACCTTCCGAACAGTTCTCCCGAGGAGCGTTTATTATTCTTTCCTACCTACTTAATGTGTTAACCAAGCCGCCCGTATCAAATAGCGGGGACTTAGTTACATAGTTAAAATTTTGTAAAATGTTATAGCATTGTGTGTGATGTTGTCTAATAAACTCCCCCTGAGGGTGGTGTAACCCTCAGCGGAAAAAAAAAAGTTACTTGTTACCAGCCATGATTGTGAAATTTTCTTTAGTAAGCTCAGCTAGTGCATTTAATATTTATACAACGAAAATGTGTGATAATACTGAAGGGTGTGAATCTGCCCATGAAACTGAACAACTTTTCCAAAGGAACATAGGTTGAAATACGAAAAACCAAATTAAACCTCCCATACAAAATGCAAAAAATGCGCTATCAGCTGATGCAATTTCAGCTTCTATGCGAGGTTTAAAATTGATTTTGCTCTATAACCTATGTTCTTTGGGAAAAGTTGTTCAGTTTCATGGGCAGATTCATACTCTTTAGTCTTATCATACCTTTTCGTTTCACGCTGTATATCTTTGTGTATTACCGGTCAAGATTAATATTATCGAAGGACCAATGCTTATGGTATTTTAAACGAATTATTTAAAAAAAAATAATTGTCAACTCATATTTGAGTTTTTAGAATATTGACTGTAACTTGGTAACTTGAAGTTAAAAATATGGCAAGAATTACACAGCGATCCTCTTATAAAGCGATAGTGGGCTTAACAAAGGACTTTTTGAGACAATACGAACATTTTCCTTTTGAAAGCCCACTATATTTCAGCGAATAAAACTTTCAGGAAATGAAAGAAAAAATCGGCTTCTCCATACAAAACTGCAAACTTGATTGTTCGTATGGAGAGGTTGATTTTTTTTTTTCAGGAAACGTCCTGAAATTTTTGTTCACTGAAATTTGTTGACTGATCATGCCCTTTTATTATTCGGAGGGCTGTCCGTTACACCCGTTATATGAGTTTAATTGAAATCTTCATCAGCTGCGCACAAAGTAGTCAATTTACTGTATAATACTAAATACACAAAAAAGAAAAATTTCAATCGAGCAGGCAAACTTCCCCATTGAGTTCACGGCAAAAAGTCCTTTTTTTACAATTTATGCGTGATTCATGACAGATTCTGTAATTCACAGAACAGAATTTAGTTTACCTTAGTTACACAGATTTTCACCAACGTAAAACCCTGTACTGTTGAAGAATCGTTGAAACTGTAAGAAAGATTGTAATTAATCCAAAAAATAAAATATTGCTCATTTGATAGTCTGCTGCAATAAGAAAACCCTATGTAAAATCGAAAACATGCTCAACCATCGTCCATATTACAAAAGTAACGCCCTTGCGGAACATAATACAAAATGAGTTGCAAATTACGCCAACTTTGAGTCACAGAAACACAAAAGGCGACAGCTGCTTCTCAAAATCTGCTCCGTACGTGCTGAAGACTTGTATTAGACTTAATTAACAACTCTTTTAACTCCCATTTCGCACTTCAGAATGACAATGTTTTTAAGTGACGAAATATGCGTGCAAAGGTTTACTTTAAATGTTTTGAGTTCGTGTGATAATAAATTTGAAGAAAAGAAGTTGGAACCAAAGACGACCTTCATAAGATTAAACGTATATTTTTACTGATGCAGGTCTAGGTGTTTATTTAGTGTTGGAGTATATGTTACAATGTAAGTGCGAACTTAATGAGAGTATCAATCGCTTATAACTTAGCACTTATTTATGCAGACTGATATAATTTGTTGCCTACAGGTTACTGGTTATTATTTAAAACAACAGTCAGTCCTGAATCACCCTGTTGTAAGGTATTTATGATTCTCCAAATCACTTCTACGTGGCTTAATTAACATTATCTAGGAAATTTAGTCGGGACTTTTGACTAAACGTACACACAGCCACAGCCGCACAAAACAGCGAAATAATTTGACCCTAAGCGGGTCTCTGCTTCCGGGCGTTTGTAGCGTAGCGCTAGTTCAGCTTATACTGGTTTATTTGCTACGTGCTTGCTGCCTACCTTTGAAAGCACTGAAAACACTCTATTTGTAATACCACTATAGAGGCCACCAACCAAAACTATCGTTGCTTAACTTTGTTTATCGGTAATGAAGGCAATTGTCACTAGGCCTTGAGCTATAACGTTTGAAAGAATCGGAGCAAATAGAACCGCAATCGCAAAGTTATAAGCAAAAACATTTGAAAGCTGCTCAGACATGGATTAACGAAAAGTGACAAATTAAGAAGCAGCCGCCAATACAATAGTTCCATTATAAAAGCGTTTCCTAGTCGTGCCGGATACAAATAAATCTGAACAATAACAGCCGCTGTCACTGAAATAAATGTGACGTCAATCTGAAACCATTTGTCGTGGAGTTTGTACCATCATTATATCTGTGGTTGAAACACACGGGCCTTAAGGTTATCCAACTTCTACTCTAAGGGCGTTCCAGATTTGCCAACAAGACCCAAGCATAGCGAGGTTCCAAACTCTTTGGACGAGACAGAGTTTGACGTTTAATCTGCATAGAAGAATATAGGGTAAAAGCACAGATTTATAATGGAGAGCGTCTCCTAAAAGGATGAAAACATAAAAAACTACATAAAAATCCGGCCAAGTGCGAGTCGGACTCGCGCACCGAGGGTTCCGTACCACCACATAATCATAATTGTATTAGTTGAAATTTCAGTAAGTTACTGTTCTAGATTTTTTGAGTCCGACACGTGCTTGAACAGATTTTATTATTTGCCGTTATTTTATAGCGTATGTTTTAACCAATTTTTGCGTTTGTAAGTGTTTTCGTTTTTAAGATAGAGCTAAAACTAAAATCGCCTAAAAAAATAGGTCTTTAGTATGGGAGCCCCCCTTAATTTATTACTTTTTTTTCATTTTTAGTATTTATTGTTATAGCGGCAGCAGAAATACATAATCTGTGAAAATTTTAACTGTCTAACTATTACTATTCATGAGATACAGCTCAAACAAAATTTTGTAAAAACAGCTGACTTTGGTGGCATCTTATTCCTTTGTTTTTAAGTATTTAAAAAAAGAAAAATACAGTATTTATCTACCAAACGAGTTCTAAACAACGATACCCCACTCGATGGGGTAGGTAAATTTTTTTTAAGCTCCCCCGTTTTTCACTCTCCCGTTTTTCACCCTTTGGGTACGGAACCCTAAAAAGTAAGTAACAAAAGTCAAGGTGTCATTTGCAATTGTATCATAAGCTCTCGCACCTTCAGAGACAGATTGTCCCAATACTTTAGTTTAGGTTAGTTTACTTTACACGTTTTCTTTTTCAGTACTGCGCACTCATGACCAATTTACCCGTTTCTCTCTATTGTGTTGGGATCGGATTTGCCCTGAGAGGTAATCTGGCTCTTTATATTTACATCCATTGTTTTTTCGAAGTAGAGCGCCTTTCATATACACGAATAAAGTTAGTAATAATGATCATACAAAGTTTTTAGATCCGGTTCTTACATGGTATTTTTACGATAACCCAAGAGAGCAGTCAAGAGTAGGTCAAACTTGACACTTATAGTGTGACTCTTGCTCCTACGGCTCCTAATACGGATAACAAAGTCCCATGTGGCAAGAAGCTTGACGCACTTTTAACCGCACTTAAATAATTATGGAAGTAATCAAAAATATATTAAAGGTTTATGTTGGCTGCACTAGCAATCTCTGTGTATCAAATCTTAAGTCGCAGAGCTAAAGTGTAAGATGGGGGAAAGACAAAAACTTAATGACAAGTGGACAAAGACGGAGATTCGAAACGGTTGTCGTGAGATTGTCAGGAAGCGACAGGGAGGGGCAGAAACGAACGGGGATACAATCCGTAATAGAAAAGTAGCCATAATCGCCTTGACAGAAAAATAATACGGATTTTTCACGCCATACTTTTATAAGACTGATTTGCGGGACGAGATCCAAATAGCTGCCACTTTCTTTCTTTTCTTCAGATTTTCGCGCCAAGCAATTCTGTTTCAAAAAATTTGAAAGCCAATTTATAAATTTTTGGTTACAAACTCATAGGAGCACTACTGTTAAAACAAATTATGTCAAGACCTTTGTCCACCTGTAAACGTTTAAACCTTTGGTTGGAGAACCTTAAGTTTCACCTTGATTTATAGGACCTCAGTTTTTAATATTTTGTAGTCAAAGATGAGTTCAAATCTCTACATATCATGACTGCGTAGATATTGTAGAGCCGTCATAATCATCATGGGGTACTATGAAAAAGTTTGGAGGTTAGCGGTCGGTACTAGTTGCAGTGTTGAACCACCTTCTAACTAGTGGTACTTGCTATAGTTCAATTCGGTTCCGTTCCTTATATCATCAAATTATTTTCGTCTCGGCCATCCTGATGGCCTTTAACCGGATATTTCGCCTTCAAGTATTGTCCGCAGGAACTCCAATGCGGATCACCTTATCCTCTTTAAAGTGTGCCATGTGCCCAAGGAAAGCCACTTTTATTTAAGGTTAGCGCGGTTAAAGCTTTCCTCGATTCAAATCAAATATCTAGGCCCTTATTTAATAGCCACATTTCACGATTTTCATTTTTAATTAAATTCAGTTTAACTGTGATGAGATACAGCCATACGCTTTACTTTGCTTACATATATTACAAATATTGGTCAAACTTGTGCGGATTTTAAGAGGGTTGACCAATGTACACATTACTTAGAGAGCTTTAAAACAAATAGGACGTTCCCAAGAGCCCTTCAGAGGGTCCATCGAATAAGTAAGGACTGGAGGAACAATTATAGGCCGAGAGCTGAACGAAAAAAATAAAAATCGCTTACTAGGTAGAGACATCACTTTAGAAAAGCAGTGAAAACTGTTCGATGCGTTTTATTCAACGGTACAAGAAACATTTTTATGACGCTAACGAAATTTTTATCTAACACAAACTTCCCATACGCAGTGAAAATAGTAGATTAAGATGCAAATGCGCTATTTTGTTGATGACGCTCGAGGTTCGAAAATTGCAGCCCGAGCCGCAGGCGAGGGCGTAATAGAGCCGAGAGTGTAATGACCAAAGCGCACGCGCTTCTTACGACGTTTTTCAACAAATTTTCTAATAAAAACAATTGAAATTTGCTTGCCTCTTTTCCCGAAGGAAAATTCGTAGACAACAAGCTACGTACTTTTCCTTACATTTCTACGTACACCCGATTCTCCAGACTTGTGTTTCTAGCCTAAGTATTTACTATGTTGAGGAACTACATTAATCACAATGTAAACATAACAAATATTTGTAAAAATGGCGCGCGCTGTTGCTGTTTTAGCGGACACAGATTATACATACATGTGCGCGCAGGCAGCATTCACTAAACTGTCATACAGCCTAGACTTTAAATTATTTAAAATGGGATATTTTGTTACTTAAAAGACAATTTTTTTGCTACTAACTTGATTAATATCAATATTTTCATGAAATGAATGTTTACTGATCATATATTAGAACAAAGTTTATTTATTCTTGAAAATATTATGAATTTTATAGACAGAATAACTCCTTTCACCTTGCCCAAATAAAAAAAACAAAAATAAAACAAGACCGCACTCGTGTTTTATTTTTGATTGTATGTAATGGAAAAAGCATGCGTATAAGCTGTATTATGGATCTTAATACAGTGCAAATAGAGCAGTTTTTTATATGATATAACCTCATCGGTGGATAAAAGCCATTTTACTCCTAAAAAATATTTCACTTCTGTTTATAATTCATCTTTGTAAATCTATTGTAAGAAGAATCAAACTTAAAAAATACACACAGCTCTTGGTGTATAAAAGTCCGACGTTCCCTCGTCACTCTAAACCGAGTAACTCAAGTTGATTGTTTGTATTACGTACGTGGATTTTTCCACTTGATTGTCTGATTTGATTTACTTGGAAGCTGATGGCCTAACAAACTAGAAAATTTATTGTATAGATATCTTGTTTGAGGTGTCAGGTTCGACTGAAAACACCAATGGAAGAGAGAAGAAGTAATTTATCCGACTGCTCTAAAAGAAAGGTTACGTTTTAATGTTATGCCTATACTTTTGAATGAATTTTTAAAAAAAACGTGTTACGGAAACTTGTGATAATATTAAAGGGTGTGAATCTGCCCATGAAACTGAACAACTTTTCCCAAGGAACAAAGGTCATAGAACAAAATAAAAATTTCACCTCCCAATAGATTTGTATGGGAATCAAATTTGGTTTTTCGTATTTCGACCTACGTTCCTTGGGAAAAGTTGTTCAGTTTCATGGGCAGATTCACGCCCTTCCGTATTAACATACCTTTCCGTTACACGTTGTATGGTGATTGAGAGACAATGCACAGTCTAAGCCAACACTGAAAAAAAAAAAATTGCTGATTCAATCAAGATTTTGATAGTTCAAACAAGCATCTTGACTCCATTTGAGCTTGAAAAGACCTTCTTGGATTGTATCAATTTGATTATTGAATTAAAGATTACAAATTTAAATTGACTAAGACGATTTATTAAATCTTTCAATATCTTTTTCGATTTAATCACAAAATGCCAAACAAGAGAAAATTGATCTTGTTTGGCTCTCCGTTTTTTCAGTGAATGGGTCCAGTCATGGTCCCGCCAGATACACAAAATCACTGGGTTTCGAGATTAAAGCAAATATGAATTCACGGTGTAATATGAGAAAACGAACATTTTGAATACACTTAACTAAGGCGTTCAACTTTATTAAAAGCCATAACGTATCTAAATTGCTTACCTTCTTCCTCTTATTATGCCATATTCGGGAAGGCTTCTTGAATTGTAAAATTCATAATAATATCATCATCACGACATCCCAAGAAAAGTCCCTACAAAATTCCAGCAGAACCGCGTGATAATTTGGAGGGGAATTACCAAAGTTACCACGCACATACCTACCTGAGCGTTGCGGTTGCCGACCGCTGTTGTTGGTAACCGCTAAGTCTGTAAGATGGTACGATGGCACACAGAAAGATGCTGCTGCCCATCCTACAGTCCAAAAACCCTAGTCGCCACTTACGACACCCACGGGAAGAGATGGGTGTATTTGCCGGCACCTCAAAGGCTGTTGCTTACAATGGTCACAATGGTTACAAACTGAAATTCACAAATATGATCATACACTATAAAAAAAGTACGAGTGGCCAAAAATTTAACCATTCTACGAAATGATTACTTAACATAATACGTGGGACACTCAGAAATATTTGCGACACTAAAAAAAATTGTTCTACAGGTACATATATTTTTATTAAATCTTTTCAAAGTACTCTCCACCAGCCTCTATACAAAGATTCATGCGTCTGAACCAGTTTTCAAAACACTTTTTCCAGTCCGCCGTAGACACCTCGTTTACAGCCTGCTCGAACGCAGCCAGCGCATCTTCCGGCGACGAAAATTGTATCCCCTTGAGCTCTTTTTTTTCATTTTTGGAAATAAAAAGAAGTCACACGGTGCTAGATCAGGGCTGTAAGGAGGGTGACCCAGGAGTTTGACTGGTGTGCTGTCCAGGAAGTCCCTCGTTTTGAGCGCGGTGTGTGCAGGCGCATTGTCGTGGTGGAGCAGTAGTCCGCGGAGCCCTGTGTTTGGTCGCTTGTTGCTCACAACAGAAAAAACTTCTGGTAAACATTTGGTAGTATACCATTCGGCGTTGATGCTTCTTTGATCTCGTAAGGGAATTGAGGCCAAGTGGCCAGTCAAATTAAAAAAGCTGGCGATCAAAATCTTCCCCCCGCTTCGAGATCGCTTCACTTTGGTAGGCGTTGGTTCATTTTGAAACACCCAAACTGTCGACTGGCGCTTGGTTTCTGGATCGTATTGATAAATCCAGGACTCATCACCTGTTACGATGTCGTAAACACGCCGAGACGAGCCTGCTTCAAATTTGTTCAGCATATCACGGCACCATTCCACCCGGGCCTGCTTCTGAGCGTCGGTGAGGTAGTGCGGCACCCAGCGCGATACTATCCTCCTCACGCGAAGATGCCCGTGTAGAATTTCGTGAACGCTTCCCGATCCAATCTTTAATATGTGCTGAATCTCCTGATATGTAATTCGCCTATTATCTTGGATTAAATTTTTCACTGCTAGCACGTTTTCTTCCGTAATAGCCGTCAAAGGGCGACCGCTTCTTTCTTCATCCCCCAAGGTTGGTCGACCGCGCCTAAATTCGTTATACCAACGATACACGGTTGCCTTGGAGGGGCCTTCATCCATAAATGCCATTTGAAGTCTATCGAACGATTCATCCGGTTTCAGGCGACACTTGAAATCGTAAAAAATCATAGCTATAAAATGTTCCCGGCGCAGATCCATTTTTCAGTAAGACACGATACTTTGAATTGGCTCGCAAAAAATGTGGAGGGAAATTTTGAAAATGGAACACACATATTTTTACTTACAAGTAATCATATTTTCGAAAAAGATTCTGACCGGCCAGTCTCCCATATATAAAAACTATTTTTCGCAATACTTTCTGAGTGGCCTGGTACAACTAAATATATTGAGGGACAATAAATACAACTAAATACTATATAACATCACGTGAAAACGTCCACTACAGGACAGAGAGCTCCCTCCAGAATTCAGAGGGGTGGGGAGGGGAAGTACCATAGTCACCACGCTTGTTAGTGTTGCAGCAGCACCACGGAACGCGGTTGTTAGTGACCGCAGTAAGTAATATGGTTTGATACACAGAGGGATGTTTTTAGGGTTCCGATACCAAAATGGTAAAAAAAGGAACCCTTATGGTGCCGCTCTGTCTGTCTGTCTGTCACACCTCTATATCTCAGCAACCACTTATGTATGCTATCGACCTGAAATTTGGAATAGTTTTAGAATATAGTTGCCCAACTTAATTGCACATGAAAAAATTTTGAAAAAAGTATGATTATTAATGTAGGGGGGGGGCCAAATTTCAAATTGTCGCAAATTTTTTTTTTCAAATTTTGTTGGTATATCATATGAAAGGGCTTTACGTGTTCATTTTAAAACATATTTTTGTATTTTTTTTGAGTTTCTTAGTTTTCAAGTTATGATGAAAAATGTAAAAAAATAAATACCATTCCCCCCCTTATCTCCGAAGTTTGAGTAAGGAAAAATCTGAGTTAATTACAGTTGACAGAAGTTTATGTAAACTTTACAGCAAAAATAAAACGATCTTTCTAAGTTGCACAGTTTTTCAGAAATCTGCAAAAATCCTTACAAACAAATTTAGTTTTGCGGTCCTGAAAATGGACTTTATTGCTTCCAAAAATACTATAGGTATTTCGGAACCCTCGGCGCGCGAGTCTGACTCGCACTTGACCGGTTTTTTTAAAGTGAGCAAACGAGCAGGTGGGCCACCTGATGGTAAGTGGTCACCACCGCCCATAACACCTACTGTCTTATTATTGGCATATTTTGACACTAATGAGACAGCTAAGCGCGTTGCTCACTTTGAGAACTAAGATGAAATATCTCACATGTGCTTGTAATTTCGCTGGCTCCCTTGCCCTTCAAACCGAAACACAGCAGTGCAAACACTGCTGCTTCACGGCGGAAAAAAGCAAGGAGGTGGTACTTCCCCAGACGGACCTTCCACAAAAGCCCTACCACCTTCACATGCTGCTGCCCATTCCTCGGTTCATATCCTTAAGTCGCCTCTTACGACACCAATAGGGAGAGATGGGTTAGTACTCTTCTTTGCCGGTACCACAAGGTCTGTAATTCATATGTTCATACAAAAAAAATTAAAAGTACGCCAGTGACCTAAATTGTGGTATTGGCCATTTGCGTTTTTGGAACCATGCTACGAAATATGTACGAAATGGTTGTTAGCATAATATAAATAAATAAAATAAAACAATAATATCTAAAGCTACAAAGTCTCTACTTTGCACCATCTCACATTTCATCAACCTTAAAAGTACTGAATTAACACGTTGTAGGGTAAAAGTACCTATTGTGTCCAGCCTAATTTATTCACTGCGTATAACACAAAAAACTTGTTCTGGGCAGAGGGTTTCAAACACTTGAATAGGGAAGAGTATCAATGAATCGCATACTTGCTACAACCTGTTACTGGCAAAATAACAGTTTTTGACTACAGAGGGTGTCAATTTTTTTTATGAAAAATAAGCACATTCTGTCAAAAGACGGTGTTAAAACCAGTGAAATAGAAATGTCACTTATTTAATGTAGATACATTACTGAATGCTCATTGAAAGTCACTAAATACAGAACACAATGTAAACAGAGCGAGTATACTACCATTGAATTAGGTGATATACAGAATCACATTTTTATTAACTCGGATATCTGAAATCGAAATACGAAAAAAAAAATTTGACTTCCCATAGAAACTGCATCAGCTGACAGCACATTTTGCATGGGCGGTCGAAATATTTTTTTTTTGTATTTCAACCTATGTTTCTTGAGATAAGTTGCTTAGTTACATGGATTGCACACCAAAATATCCGGCGTGATAAAAAATATGGGTGTGTATGGCAGCCTAATAGAAACAAACTACTGTTGTTACTTGTTATTCTTTTTCCAAAAACAGGTGTCCCAGCATTAGAGAAACGATTTGAACCCCGGAGGATGTAGGGTGTCAGAGTGTCAATTTTTGAAAGATTGCGCCGCGTCATGAATATTATATGAAGGAATCGAGTTAAGGGTATTTTGCGATAATGTTCGACGGTCGTTTGGGTGCTGTCAGCCTCTGTCATTTCGCATGGATTGGCCCTTTGTTAAAAGTAACACGTACTGTGTCAACCCGTGATAAAAACGTTATCGTGTGGAAAATTTCCCTTTCTGAAACGCGTTTCATCGAGATACCTTGTTTTACACTTATGGGTGTCGATGTTTATTTAGAAAATTTCAAAACGTTATTGTTCTTTAATGGGATTTCATTGAAAAATTACGTTGTCAAAGCAGCACTAAATAGTTTCATGAAAATATATATTCGAATATAACAAATAAAATTGTACCGTATCATAAATTGTACAAGTAACCTAATTATTCCGCCAAGAAGCCTTAAAGTTTTTTTGTACTTGAAATTGTGCAACTAGAAATTCTAAAGTGACTTTCAAGTTTATCACATAATATTTTTTTATCACACAAAGGATAAAAAAATGTAGGTACTCTCAAAGTACTGAATAATATTTTTAAATTACAAAATTGTGCTAGGGTTGACTGTTTGTAAACCTGTTTACATTTCTGGTTACGTTTTTATGATTGTTCAAGTTGATTATTTAGAAGATTTTGAAACGGAAAGACCAGAAGAAAGTTAATAAAAAATTGAGTCTTACAGTCATGGCAATCAAACAATATTTTTTTCATTTTAAAAGCTCGAAATTCTTAATTTTATTGGTTGAATTCAGCGTGCAAAATTTTGTTTTAGCCGCTAGCTTGGAAAAGGTTTTTGAAATTTTAATCGGTCAAAGTGTCCGCGCAAAAGTTATATAAATAAAGTTATATAATAATATAATTAAGTTTTTATTTTAGACAAATAGTATAACAAAGTCAGTTAAAGTTATTAAAACAAAACTTAATCGAGTTATACAGACTAATAATAATAAAAAGGATGGCTCCCAAACTAGGACCTGTGACTTGGGAGTCAGTGCATTCCATCGTGGAGCTCAAATCTTATTCGTAAAAAAAAATAAAAAATAAATAATTAAATCTAACAGAGCAATTAATAGAAAACACTGTATTCAATTCAACTTCACATCATCAAAAGAAACACGCGTAACAGTGAGTTTAACACATCAGAGGCAACGTGTTTCCACGATGATATGATGCTGAGTGTGCTTAATTTTAATAGTTATAAGTATGTTGAGTGTGTTGTAGTGTATGTGAGACAAAAGGAATGTGTGGGTTTGGGAATGTGAGTGAGGATTGTGTGGAGGTTTGCGAGTATGTGCGAGAGTGTGTGAGTGTATGTAAGTATGTATAGACTGAGGGAACAAGTCCGCATCTCAGTTAAGGAAGTTATTACGATACAAATTTTAATAGTTCTTCTGTTTGGGAATAATGTTTCGTAAGAAGCCTTTGCAAAAGCTTATACTTAATTTCGTGCCTAGTATGGCGCGACAAGTTTAGTGTTTTGTTTAATTGGAATAGACATAAGGACTTAATACGTAAAATTTACGTTTGGCAAACGATGTGTTATGCGGCGCACCAGTTATATCTGCTCTGCGCCTGTCTTTTCGGGACAGAACGATGTTTCCTCAAAGTGGATTGGAGCACAAACAGCTGTCTGACAGTAAGTAGTTTGCAGTCTGAATATAACTGTGTCGTAGGGTGTCTAATAGGTTTCTTAAGCATTACTTTCAGTACAGCTCTCTGTGTTCGCTCCAGTTTGAGGAACGACCCATACACAAATGCAGTACATCAGTATCGATTGACATAATACCAAGTAGGCCATTTTTAAAACTTTGAAATCAGCTGAGTTTCTAAGCTGTCTAAAAACATATACTAGTCTACTAACCCTTATAGAGAGGGTATCTATCTGCTTTCCCCAGTTTAGGCAGAAGTCAATTTGAATGCCCAAATATTTAACTGACTCAGTTTTACCCAAGACAAAACAATTACAGGCTTGGTTAGAGTTAGCACATGAGTATGCTTGTATGGTAAAGGAATGTGAAGGTTTGCCATTTTTGCGAAAAGAAAAAGTTATATAATTGGTTTTTTCAAGATTTAGTGTTAAAAGATTTTTATTTAACCAACACATTACTCTACCAAGCGCACTTTCAGAATTCGTTTTGACCTCATCCCAGCTACGTCCGCGAACAAGAATGGCGGTGTCATCAGCATACGTGTAGATACTGCATTGAGGAATAGACATTTTGCAAAGTTCATTGATGTAGATAAGGAAGAGCGTTAGACCTAATATACTGCCCTGAGGGACACCATATGTCAGCTCTTTTACTTATGTTTGGCCGCTAGCGTGGAAAAGGTTTTTAAAATTAAAACGTGATGATGATTATTATGGTATAAGGCACAAGCGCTATTCGTTAGCTATATTTTAAAATGTGTGTTTCGCTCGGCAGCAAAATTTATTTTAAAACACGCTTGCTCGAGTGTTAATAAAAGCACTCGCGCCAACTAACAGTTTTGCTGCCTTACATAACAAATAACTATTTATAGTTTGTAACTTTACACCTACATCACTTTTGTTTTTTTTACAAAAGAACTAACAAAAGCAATAAACAATAGATTTCTCGATTCAATAATTCAATGCCAATAGTTTGTGGAACGGAAATCGTAAAATAAGTTTTTTCGCATCGTCGCCGCCCTGTCGACCGGTAGTCTGGTTTGGTAAAGATAAATAGCTCTTATTATTGGTATTTTATGTTTCTTTTTGTTTAGATTCGAGGTATCATTATTATTATCTAATCTGTGCTATCAATTTAATAGCATGTAGGTATGGTTTGGTTTTAAAATGATCATTTATGTGATTTTTAGGAAAAATTATTTTCAATGCAATGAACTAATACCAAATAACAAAAATAAGGAGCAAATATACCAGGCTTTAATCCTACTAATATTAAAAACGCGAAAGTTTGTAAGTATGGATGGATGGATGGATGGATGTTTGTTACTCTTTCACGTAGAAACTACTGCATGGATTTGAATAAAACTTAACAATAATATAGCTTATACATCAGAATAACACATAGGCTTCAATTCATAAACCTGCGCAGACGAAGTAGCGGGAACCAGCTATCTATATATATAAAAGAAGAAGGTGACTGAATGACTGACTGACTGACTAACATATCAACGCACAGCCCAAACCGCTGGGTCTAGAGATTCCAAATTTGGCATGTAGGTCCCTTATGAGGCCTAGCGGTGCACTAAGAAAGGGTTTTACAAAATTCTACTCCTAAGGGGGTAAAATAGGGGATGAAAGTTTGTATGAAAGTCCGTCAGTTTTGAAGTTACGATCTTCAAAATTTGTATTTAGGCAGACGACTGAAAATAAATTTTTACATATCTCAGGGTATTTGAAAATTCTACACCCTAAGGGGTAAAGGGGGATGAAGTTGAAAATCCTTTATTTTTAAAGTAAAATTATAGTAAAATAAAGTAAATCTATAATAAAGTATAACAATCTATTATTTAGGCATTAGGGTCGTAATTCTATGCAACGTTCATCAATGTTATTGACATTTTACCCCAAATGCAACCCCTTAAAAAGGAAAATGGGGTGAAAAAGTCTAAAAACCAATATGGGTATCGTTTGTATGGTTTATCGGGTCGCTGATTACGAAAACTACAACAATTTTGAAATCCAAAGTGGTGGGCGTGAAATACCATCATCTCCTGGGGATGGGGTTGGGGTGCGATAGGGTTGAAATGTCTAAAAATCTATATGGGTGTCGTTTGTATGGTTTATCGGGTCGCTGATCAAGAAAACTACAACAACTTTGAAATCCAACGTGGTGGACGTGAAATACCATCATTCCCTTGGGATAGGGTTGGGGTGCGATAGGGTTCAAATATCTAAAAATCAATATGGGTGTCGTTTTTATGTTTATATTCATGAGGATAGTAATAGCGGTTAAGATGGCGTTAGGGGTAGGGATAGGGGAAGGGATAGGAATAGGGGTATGGGGTAGCAAGAGGGACAGGGATAGGGAGAGGGCAAGGGACAGGGATGGTTTGACGGATGGTTGGACAGATGGTTGGACGGACGGACGACAGATAGACGGAAGGGTGGATGGATGGATGGTCAGATAGATAGATAGATGGAATCCCTCGCGAATGAAGTCGCGGGCAACAGCTAGTAAATTATAAAATCTTTAATGGACTTATCGTGGGAGAAAAGCAACAATTTTTACTCCGACTGTCAAAAATTTGGAAAGAAGTCATCTTTTCATTAAAGTTAAACCGATAATCTGACCATTTTGTATGGAGTCGATATTTTATTTCGCGAACACTTAAAAATTCTTGGAATTAAAATGAGTATTTCACCCCCAAAGTAAGCTAGACATACATCAGAAGCATATTAATAGGGTTCCGTACCCAAAGGGTGAAAAATGGGACCCTATTTATATGCTTCTAATGTCTGTCTGTCTGCCTGCCTGTCTGTCAGCGGGCTGTTTCTCATGAACCGTTATAGTAGTGGGCAAGGATCGTGAAGAAGATCGGGATTATTTGGCGTTACATATTAGAATTCTGTAACTTCGTACACTTGTTTTCTAGTCCTATTAGAGCAATATGACTCGGAGCACCGGAAACTACATTGATATATGGGAGAGTTATGACGTCATCAATTTATTGTAAGGATATTTTTTTTACGGAATCCTTTCATGTGGCGTATATAATGAAAGGAAATTTCGAGTCAATTCTAAAAATATAGTAAATCTTTATATTTCAGTCACAAGTTTCCTAAAAATTTGAAAAATATTTTCAAAACGTACCAAGTTTGGGCTTTTCCTGGTATTAAATGGCTGAATAATTATTTGTAAAATATTCATGAAATGACTCATTATATCGTCATATCTAACGTTATGAAAGCATTTTTGAAAATATCAATAAAAACTATATTTTTTTAATAAGAAAGCTTTAGTATTCTTATTTGCTTTTTTTTTTTAAAATTTTAGGAAACCAGTGACTGAAATGTAAGATAAACCATATTTCTAGAATCAGCTTGAGGAGCCCTTTCATTGGATACCCATAATTATAGGTTTTTGTAAAAAAGAATATAAAATTCCGCACTAAAAATCAAACAGGTTTCTCCCTTTTTATAAAAAAAAAAACATAGTTCTGATTAATATATTGAAAAATGCTTTTAGGAAGTTAGAAATGAGGATATAACGATTTATTTGATTTATATTTTACAAAAGTTTGTTCAGCCATTTCCTACCAGGAAGAGGCCAAAATTGGTATGTTTTCAAAATATTTTTTTTATTTTTTTAGGAAACTAGTGACTGAAATATGAAGATTTTGAATGGGCTCAAAAAGCCCTTTCATTAAATAACCTACATACATAACATGATAGGTTTCTGTAAAAAAAAAACATACAAAAAATTTATGACGTCATAACTATCCCATACATCAATGGAATTTCCGTTGCTCCGAGTCATATTAGCCTAATAGGTCTAAGAAAAAAAATCGGTCAAGTGCGAGTCGAACTCGCGCGCCGAGGGTTCCGATATACCTATAGTATTTTTGGAAGCAATAAAGTCCATTTTCAGGACCGCAAAACTAAATTTGTTTGTAAAGGTTTTTTTGCAGATTTCTGAAAAACTGTGCAATTTAGAAAGATCGTTTTATTTTTGCTGTAAAGTTTACATAAACCTCTGTCAACTGTAATTAATTCAGTTTTTTCCTTACTCAAACTTCGGAGATAAGGGGGGGGAAAGGTATTTTTTTTTGACATTTTTCATCATAACTTGAAAACTAAGAAATATAAAAAAATACAAAAATATATTTTTAAATGTATAAGTAAAGCCCTTTTATATAATAACCCACTTTACCTAGTAGCGATAATTTGAAATTTGGCCCCCTCTATTTTGGCCCCCTTTACATTAATAATCATACTTTTTCAAAAAAAAATCATGTGCAATTAAGTTGGGCAGCTATATTCTAAAACTATTCCAAATTTCAGGTCGATAGCATTAAGTGGTTGCTGAGATATAGAGGTGTGACAGACAGAGGGACAGACAGACAGACAGAGCGGCACCATAAGGGTTCCTTTTATATACCATTTTGGTATCGGAACCCTAAAAAAAGTGTACAAAGTTACACAATTTTAATATGTAAAGCCATGAGATTACACGATCCTCGCCCATTATAGGTGGACCAATGAAATTTTCACAGATTACGAATTGTTATTGCAACTATGACAACATATATACAAAAAAAATATATAAATTAAGATTCTCTACTAAAAACTTGCTTCTATAGGTGATTTTTGCTCAATTTTTGTTTTAGGTCTTGTTGTAAAAACGGGAACACTTACAAGCGTGAAAATTGGTATGTTTATACGAGTAGAGTGCACATAGAACAACAACAAATAACAAAAAACTGGTGGTAGTGGCGGTATCGGACTCGTGCTTTTTTATATATTTTCGTACTAGCTGTTGCCCGCGGCTTCCCGTCATTTCGGGGTAATTTTAAACTAAGGAAAGCAGGACTAACCCTGCGCAAATCAATGAGTATAATTCAAGATCCAGCTGAATTTTATCTACACTACGAGTAATATTATAAAGAGGAAAGATTTGTACCTATTTTTGTATGTTTGTATGTTTGTAATGAATAGGCTCCCAAACTACTGGACCGATTTGAAAAATTCTTTCACCATTAGAAACCTGCATTATCCGGGATGAACATAGGCTATAAAATATTTTAAAAAAAGTTAGGGTTCCGTACGAAAACTTCGATAATGTAACCCAAGGTGTGAAAAAAATACTAAATAGCATCCTTATATCGAGTACGCTGCCGAAACTATTAACAATAGAGCAAAGTAATGTATTACAGAATTATAGAAGCCATCAATATCTACAAAAAAATCCGCGATACCATATGTCTAACTATTACAGTTATGTCACAATAACTACTTTTTCATGTTAAAATATGTAATAGTAACGCCGGTACAAACTATATAGGCCACATTATTCGTACCTATTAATCCTTATCCAAATAAATGATTTCGTATTCAAGGCTATATCAGTACCTGTAAATAACTTTTTGAATTATTCAAATCGGACATACCATTCAAAAGTTATCATGAGTGTAATCGTTATCAAAATTTAAATTAAAGAAACAGTGCCCTAAGTGACTGTAATGGTTTTATCTACAACAGAGAATAGACACGAAAAATTTGACTGGTCAAGTGCGTGTCGTTCCGTGTGGTACCGGCAAAGAATAGTGCCAATCCATCTCAACCTGTAGGTGTCGTAAGAGGCGACTAAGGGTTTACAAACCGGAAGATGGGCAGCGACATCTTTCCGTGTATCGCACCATCTTACATACTGCGGTCACCAATAACCGCGGTCCATGGTGCCAGCCTTAATGCTAACAAGCGTGGTGACTAAGATACTTCCCCTCCACATTCTTCTAGCAAGGGCTCGAATTCTGGAGGGAGCTCCCTGTCCTGTAGTGGACGTATTATGGGATGTTATGATGGTTTTGATGAAGTGCGTGTCGGCTCGAGCGAATTTAATGCACTTCTGCGTGACTAAGATGGTATGACTGCCCATAACTAGGACAGTATTTTTACCTTAGTGGTACGGAACCCTCGGTGGGAGTCCAACTTGTGCTTGGTTGGTTTCTTTAGTAACCCCCGATGCAACAAGAACCTATATCTACCCGTGCGAAGCCGGGGCGAACCGCTAGTATAATATACAGACGTTACTCATAAATTACTCAGAACAGAGGAACTTAGCAGCAGTATCCTAACAAATGTAAAGAGAGAGATGAGAGACACCTTTATGTAATATTTCAAAACAGAGCCAATTCGCAGAAGTAATTGAGAAAAACTAAAGCCCTCTCCCTCTCGGACATCCACACCCCTGCGTTTTTGAGCAAATCATATACCCAAATTGCAGCCAGCACCCTAACTACTGTTAAGTCCAATCAAGGCCATTTGGAAACTCTGACAGCAGGTTGACCACGAACCTGGCAAAGCCTAATCTAGGATTGGGTCTGCTTCTGGTTTGCGAAAATCAAATGACACAGTCGCTTTGTGTATGTCGTGGGCCAATCGTTGAATTTGGCTGATCGAGATCTGCCTGGGCACATCACGATGTGCCGGCATTTCGTGATCTGGCCAATTATTTCATGATATGTCCAATATAAATTGGCCAGATCGATTAGAGCAACCCATTTGTCGATTTGCCCTACTAGTCACTTGGCCACATCGAGATATGCCTGGGCACATCGAGATTTGGCTGGGCGCATCATAATGTAGTTCCGTGGCGCTGTTTGCGCTCTTTTAGTGTGTTTTAGGTTAGGTTAGTTAGGTTATGTTTTATTATCTAGTAAAATAATTATGAATGAAAGTTTCTGCTCCAACGATAGACGACCTAAATCGTGTAACATGTCAAACCCTTAATTGTTTTTCGACTTGGTTTCAAAATAATAATCTTATAATAAACGCAAATAAAACTAAATTAATGTTATTCCGTTCCACTTCTAGAAACAAGGATTCCCTAAAAGTTGTTTTAGACAGTCAAGACATCGCAGCAGTGAACGTTGTTAAGTTTCTTGGTGTAAATATAGACTCCTTATTGAACTGGCAGAATGAACTGGATAGACTTGTCAGCAAGATTAGCTCAGCTTGTTACGTTTTGAGAAGTCTCAGAGAGGTTGCTACCATCGATCAATTAAAGATGATATATCATGCTATAATTGAGTCACATCTCCGTTACAGTATCAAATTGTGGGGAAATAGTTATCATTATAACATTAAAAGGGCATTTGTAGCGCAAAAGCGTTCCATAAGAATAATTTTTCGTTTACATCAGGAAGAATCTTGTAAGGAGTACTTTAAAAAACTGGGAGTCTTGACTGCCCCGTGCCTTTATCTGCTTGTTTTACTCTGTGAAGTTGTCAAACATCCTGAAAAATTTGAGACAGAATCCGGAAGGAATTTGAGGATGTCAACTAGACGTAAAGATATACTCATTATGGATGGCACGGTTTCATCATAGCTGCAAGTTTTTAGACACAGTGCTCAGTTCCAGACAACAAGGTTATTTAATAAACTCCCTGTGGAATTGAAGTCTGTTAATAGTTTCTCTAGTTTTAAAAATAAACTTAAAGGTTGGTTGTTGAGGAAATGTTACTATTCTATTAATGAATTTATTGAAGACAAAAATAAATAGACATATAAATAAATATTTTATGAACTTGACATTATACCTAACTACACATTCTATTGATATTTTTAAATTATTCTAGTCTTTTTTTTTTTGGTATTTTGTAACAGATTCTGGTATTTTGTATCTGTATTAGACCTTAGTTTAAGTTTAAGTATATTCGATGTAAAATGTTTTGCTCTGAATAAATGCATATATAATCACTTCATTTTATTTGCTTGTACTTTGGTCACCCTACAGAATCGATTTTCCCAAATGTGGGGCCGGGCAAATCGTCAAACGTTGAACGATATAGTGGGTATTCTATAGGCAAATCATGAAATGCCGGCGTATCGTGATGTGCCCAGGCAGATCTCGATCGGCCCAATTCAACGATGGGCCTACGACATGTATCAAAGTCAAAATCGTTTATTCATTGTTGGATATTAAAATCTCTTAATGACGTCAGCTAAACTAAATCGCTTCACAAACAATGTGGCGCCATAGTGGAAAAAAAAGAAGCGACAATAAAAACCCACGCGCTCTTTTAAATATGTTTTGATATACAACAAACATAAGTCAGTTTTAATTTTGAATTATGAATAACCCTTCTTATACAATTTCTGCTTGATAACAGTTTTGAATTTATCTAACGGTAAACTTTCAATATCAGTGGGTACCTTATTATAGAAGCGTATACATTGACCTTTATATGTTTTACTAATTTTGTGAACACGGCTGACATGAGAAGCAAGTTGATTCCTGTTTCTTATGCCTGTGCAACACTGTGCCTGTCACAATTTTTCTCAAAAATATGTATATTACGTTTAACATATATTAAATTCTCATAAATGTATTGCGAAACAAAAGTCAAAATGTTGATTTCTTTAAATTTATTTCGAAGAGATTCTCTAGGCTTCATTTTATAAATTGCACGAACAGCTCGCTTTTGTAGTATAAAAATGCTGTTTGCATCCGCGGCATGACCCCATAACAAAAGGCCATATGACATGAGACTATGGAAATAACTGAAGTAGACTAACCTCGCGGTGTCCACATCCGTCAGAGCTCTTTTTCTTTTCACTGCGTATGCTGCAGAACTGAGTCTGTTCGACAATTTATTAATATGCGGTCCCCATTGTAATTTGTTGTCTAAGGTAATACCTAGGAATACAGCTGATTCCACAAGACTCAATTTTTCGTTTTATAAAACAAACACCCTCGTCAAATTCTCTGGGTTAGGTAGCCGACTCCGTAAAGGCCATTGCGGAATAATGGTAGTACAATGATGATGATAATTTAATTATATATGTCGATCTAATATTATACTCGTACTCGTAATAGCGCAAATTACAGGAGTACTCACAACTATATCTTGAAACTATTCAATGAGTTCGTTCCAAACTACGAACATGCGGTATAAGCAATTTTAACTATTCAGGAGTAAATTTAGAGAAAAACTTATAAGAAAAAACTTTAGTCACTTGAAAACAAAATGAAACGAAATTCGTATATCCATTCATTGTAATTTTCAAGATTCGTTTCAAGATATTCTTAGTCAAACGCTTTAATTTATTTATAGAACAAAAACCCTCAAAAGTAATATCCATTCAAGCGTACAACCGCCGAGGAAGAAAATATAGATACAAGTAAGCTGAACAGTATGGGCACGGATTCAGAAACATACGAAGTGCAGCGTATTACTTTAAAGTCTTTAAACAAGTACTTTTGTTATCATTATAATATGAACGAAAAGATATCCACTGCTTCGACCAGGGATCTCGCAGACACTTTTTATTAAACGGCCTAATAAGAGATTGCAGCCTAATGTAAATGAATGGTCAAATACTTGATTGGTAAAAATGAAACGACCCTATTCAGATTCATCATAGATCAACATTTTATTTATTTTATTTTTTATTTTTAGCTTTATAATTGGCATCTACTTATTAACTGTATAAAATAAGCCGTAAGCTCCCCAAACAAAATAAAATAAATAAAAAATAAGATTCATCATAGATCAACATTGTGAAAGACTTGCCAAACAGTGAGTCAGTCTTGCCACACATCATCATAACATCCCATGCAATATCCACTGCAGAAGAGACCCTCGAGAAAGCAAAAACGCGTGGTACAATTTGAGAAAATCATAAATCATAAATAAATCATAAATCATTTATTAAAATGGTCCAGCTATCTTTAAAAAATTTTACAATAGTACCCACACTAGGCACAGCCTGTGTCGTGGTTACTGCTGCTTACATATGATTAAACAGGACACTTAATTTAGAAAATAAAAACTAAAAATCAAAAGAAGTGCCATATAGACGGCACGCTTGTGGCTGGCACCGTGGACCGCAGTTGTTGGTGACCGCAGTATGTAGTAAGATTGTACGATATACATGAGGACACTGCTGCCGCCTCCGGTTCATAATCCCATAGTTGCCTCTTACGACTCCCACGGATAGAAATGGATAGCTACTATTCTTTGCTGGTACCACACAAAACCCACACATATGTAATAATGTTCAATTGTTCAACTATGCAGTATACATAAATTGAATTGAACTTGTCATTCCGAGTCCGATTTGGGCGGCAGGCATAGTTTTAAGTCGAATTGTTTTCGTCTGAAGACAAAAAAAGCAGTAGAAAAGAAAAAGAATGTATGACAGAGTGTAGTATATTGATAGATGGTGAACAAGTCGAACAAGTGAAGGAGTTTGTGTATCTGGGCTCAAAGTTTACGAGAGATGGAAAGTGTGAAAGTGATATTGAAAGAAGAGTGAATGCTGGAAACATGGTGAATGGTGCCCTGCACGCCTTTATGACGAGTCAAAAGGTGTCTCACAAGGCTCGTTTGGCTGTTCATGGGGGAGTTTTGGTACCAACACTGATGTATGGCAGTGAAAGCTGGGTATGGCAGAAGAAGAATGAAAGTAGAATTAATGCAGTGGAAATGAGAGCGCTAAGGAGTATGATTGGTGTTAAATTGAGTGACAGGATTAGAAATAGTGTGATAAGAGAACGGTGTGGCGTAAAAGAAGACGTAGTGACCAAAATCGAGAAAGGGATGCTGAGATGGTTTGGTCATGTAGAGATGATGAATGAACGAAGATTGACGAAAGAGATCTACCAGGCGAGAGTGAATGGAAACGTTGGAAGGGGAAGGCCTAGGCAAACGTACCAGGACCAAATTCAGGACGTTCTGAATAAAGGCCAGGTTAAAAGTACCCTAAACCGACGAGCATGTATGAAAGGATTGATGAAAGTACAGGAAGCAAGGGAAGTATGTCAAGATCGTAGCAGGTGGAGGACTGTGGTCTCTGCCTACCCCAACGGGAAAGAGGCGTGATGTTATGTATGTATGTATGTAGAAAAGAAAAAGACAGTTTATTATTTTGCTGATTCAGGTTGTCCAGCTAACAGATGGCCCATAGCATAGAGTTTTCCCAAAGGCCACAACTAATTGATGAGGAATTGTTGGTTTCAAGAACATAACAAATAACTATCTTTTAGAAAATTTCATTAAGCTTACTTTACTTGCACTTAGTTATTCTGAATCCCTCTCTGCTGCTAGCGTATTAACGTATAAATAATTCAGGATATCTTTCCCTGCATTATGTCATTTACCGTGTTACCTTTTAGAAGAGTATTTACACAAAAGAAGAGCGAATCAAAAATGATAATTACATGCAAATCCTTCGTTTGAGAGGCTCTTGGCTCTCAACCACTGAGCATATAAGCTATAGAGACGAGGTGTGCAGCATTGTGAAATTAAAAGCTAGTAATTTGTTCAAATCTCGAAATGTAAATACGAATGAACTTTGGTGTTTGATAGATCGATAAAAATAAATTATATTTAGCTAAGTAGCCAAACAAGGTTAGCAGTACTTTTTTTAATATTTTCATGCAATAAAGGTTATTCAACAACAACAAGGTTGTTAGCTTATTACCTACCTAAAATAAGTGTGGAAGTAAGGATTAGATGGAATAAAATATGACTGAATAAAAAGGTAGAGAAAATTTTTAAGCGATTAGAAGTTTTTGTAAGCGTTTATCCGTGATTATGCCTTAACAAAACTACAACCAAATTATTGACAAACCAAATTATACTTACTAATGGAAATAACGCCAGTGAAGTAGGTTTTTAACCTTTTCTCTAAAACCGCGATTCAGAATAAAGGGTACGCCGCCGTCGCAATCTAATTTCATAGCCTATCAATAAGCATAAGTCCAATTTGAAGTTCAGCATATTAAATCGGAATGAACGTCTAATATACAGGGTTTCCTTTTGTGAATTATAGTAATTTTTTACTTGGTCAAGTACCAAGTAGTTACAGGAATTCGATAGTGCTCATCATCAGTCTCATCGCCAAATCTCTGACAGTCTAACCTACAAATTACATCGCGACTCACGACATTACCAAAGTTGGGCGAGGCAAGGCTTCTTTTGGCTTTTCTTGTTGACGTAGAGCTATAACTCACGACCCACTTTTCATAAAACTTGACACAACCTTCTTGTTGTTTTTATACAGACTTTATGATATCTGTTTTCTACTCTAAACGTTACGTGCTCCATGTCAGACTCTTGGATCTCGGCCTTAGAAAGTACCTGCGTTTGATGATTGCAACCCATTGTGGAACCATATTTCAAAACGAACAAGAATGGTATGTTACGGAGTAATATGTCTACAGGGTGAAATCGAAATCATTCGACAAAGTTTTAGGTTGAGTGGAGACCATGAAAATGAACAACTTTCCCCAAGGAACATGGGCCAGAAACGAAAAAAATTTTTCGACCTCCCATACTAAATGCGCGCTCGGATAGGCTCACTTTGTATGGGAGGTCGAAAAATTTTGTTCATGTTCCTTGGGGAAAGTTGTTCATTTTGATGGTCTGAACTCACCCTAAAAATTTGTCGAATGATTTCGATTTCACCCTGTAGTGTTTTATGTTTTATGCTAACGTTTTTGCATCGAAATATCATAAAAATTTTAACTAAGCGTTAGGGTTCCGTACCTCAAAATAAAAACGGAACCCTTTTAGGATCACTTTGTTGTCCGTCTGTCTGTCTGTCTGTCTGTCAAGACCCTTTTTCTTACGAACGAGAAGAGGTGTCAGGTTGAAATTGATAACGAATATTCAGATCTATAAACCACACAAGATCTGAAAATTTAATTTTTTTACAACGACGCAATCAAAATATATGGCTTTTTATGTCCTCATCTCCATACATTTATGCAAAAAAGCAAAACATACAGGGTACTTCCCGTTGACCTAAAATTATGAAATTTGGCAAGAAGCTAGGTCTCACAGTACAAATAAAGGGAAAAGTCTAAAATCAATAAATATTTCAATTTTTCTCACTACTTATAGTAACCAATTAAGGTGAGCTCCCGTTTCAAGAACTTTTCTATAAAACAGGGGTCAAGTTGGATGGTCGCGGAGATTTTAAAATCAAAGAGCAAAAGCTTTTAGTATATCATATTGTAGATAGGTACAGAACCCTTAGGGCGCGAGTCCGACTCGCACTTGGCCGGTTTTTTTTGTTTTTCAATGACACTCGTTCTATAACTTACTACTTATTACGTTTCAATATCTCCTATTATTGCCCTAGCATTGTTCCGTTTTGGCCAAATGGTTTTTACCATAGTTTTTACTAAGTCAACTACCTAACCTAAGGGATTTGACGGGGCACTGGTTTTTAAACAAAGCGACTACCATCTGCCCTCCGCAACCCAGAGGGTAAACCAGAGCCAATCCTAGATTAGGCTTTGCCAGGTTAGTTGCCAACCAGGCCGTCAGAGTATTCAAGTCGCCAAATGGCCTCTTACTTCGTTCAAAACACAAGCGTTTAATGGACTCCTTTTGGCAGTGAACAGACGTTCACTGCCAAAAGGAGTCCATTCAATCTGACTCCTACTTTTCGAGGTACATCTGTACCGGTCACTAACAGCCTCGAGCTTCTTGGCATGAAGTTGTGTGCAAACCTGAACTTCGGCGCCAACATTCAGTCAAAAGCGCAAACTGCGGCCAAAAAGTTGGGTATTCTCAATAAGGTTAAGCGGTACTTCACTCCTGGACAGTTGCTAGTTTTATACAAAGCACAAGTCCGATCTTGCATGGAGAATTGCTGCCACCTTTGGGATGGCTCAGCCAAATACCAACTAGCCGCTCTAGACTCGATCGATCGCAGAGCCAAGAAGCTCGTTGGTGATGATGCTAGTGAAAACCAAGTTTCACAGCCTAGCCCACCGGCGCAAAATTGCATGTCTGTCGGTCTTTTACAGATTGTACTTCGGAGACTGTGCCCAAGAGCTCCATGAAATTATACCGCCATCCCCCTTCTACCATCGGGAATCCAGACGCACTGCAGGATATCGCCCATATTTGGTTGATATTCCACACATCTGCACAAAGCGCTTTGAAACATCCTTTATAATGCGCACGAATAAGGAGTGGAATTCTCTGCCTTCGTCTGTGTTCCCGAGCTCTTATAACCCGAATCTATTTAAGTCGCGAGTGAATAGGCTTCTTCTGGGCAAGCCCGTTCCATTGTCGACCTCATCTCTGTCCTCAAGGCTAGATCGAGGTCAAGAGCAAGCCCATACATAGTAAAAAAAAAAATTCACAGTAGTTCTGTTGAGTATTTCTGTTGACCGAACTAGTGGGACTTTTTTATTCCCAGTAGTTCTGTTGGCAAAAGTAACATCATTTAGTTCTGTTAACCGAACTACTGAGACGTTTTGATTCCCATGGCTTGACAGTAGCCGGAACCAACGGCTTAACGTGCCTTTCGAAGTACGAACACGCTCTATTGTTGCTCTAATGCAGGTCATAAATACTAATACAGCGTAAAAGTGTATTCACAATGGAGTTAAAATGCAAAAAATAAATTGTATTTTTTTTTCGCTTTAGGTAACAGTCAAAGAAAAAATCGCTTCTTTAATTTTAAAAGTGACCTGATTGGTTACAGGGCTTGGCTACCAGCGGCGGAAAGCGATGAACGCACAAACTATAGTCTCGTCTACCACTCTGCCACGAGCGTGATAGATTATAATACCTGAAAATATGTCTAAAAATATTGCTAAATAGCTAAATTGTATTTCAGAGATAATAGATAGTTAGAAGTAACTAGTTTTATTTTAATAGCAATTATTTGATCTGTTTACCTACGGAAGTTGTAGAATGTTATTAACTAGACTATTTATTGTATGAAGTAGAATCATAAAAATGATATGCATTGCAAGGTTTATAATATGTTCAAAATATTGTATTGATATTGTTGTCGATTTATATAGTAAAATATATCAAATTGTATGTAAAAGTAGTGATTTTGATGCTGTTCAATGTAGCTCATTGGCTAATGTAATTTGAACGATTACTATTGGCTGATGTGCGACTAATATCACTCTTTCTGTTTTCTGAATTGTATTGCTCATTACCCGTTTATAGTTTCATACCATATTGTGTTATAAAAGGCTCATTCAAAGCATTAAATATCTCTTATCTTAGTGTCGGCGAAACTGGAAGGATCCCTAGTCCTGAGTTAAGTAATTTGCTTTAATATTTAAAATATGTTGTTGTAATAGAAGTAAATCTCATTGTAAACGTGTTATTTTCTTGTCTTTAAATGTAGATAACTGTATTTTCAACTCTGCTTGGATTAGAAACTGTTTTACTGCTGTTTCTTTGAATAATCAAGTACTATAACTACCATTTATTTCGTTTATCATTTGTTCTAAAATTCCCTTCCTATGTAGCTATAATCCACGAAAAGGCGTGGTTAATTTAGGTAGGTAGTACAAGACAGCTTGGCTGTATCCTCGTATTTTAGAGTACAATAGGTAAATAACTCAAGACCTAGTATTCCTTTAATAGAAAACTCATATTAAAAAGCTTTTATTTGTAACTGCACATGTCTCTATCCTTAAAATTCTAACAAGCGCTTCTTAATATCATATATTATAAAATTGTAAATTGATTTTGTATGTACGGTCAACCGCTTGTCGGTAGAAACTTTTTCAACTCTATTACCACGCCATAAGGTCCAAAAGTGTTTCTACCGATGTGCGGCCGTGTGTACATTGAAGATATTCATAAAAAAATATTACGATATGCTATTTTGATGTCCCTGAATCCAAATCGCAGATTTTTAGACTTTTTGTCTGCTTGTTTATTTATTAAAAACTACAGAACCGATTTTAATGAAACTTTTTTGTTTAATAGCTTATTGTTTAATTCAAACATTGGTTGATATGTCTTATTATGGGAACTGGAGATATACCAATTCTTCTTAACGATGTATAAGTTTGGTGTTTCCAAAGTACTGAAGTTTTAGTAGGTTACTTAGACCGTGAATCTGGACAACATTCCCATTATAACATAGGTCGAAATATGAACAATAATATATGATCAAACGAACTTCTTGAATGAAGTTCGATCAATATTATATGAGTAAGCTTCATTCGAAGATATAATTAACCCAGTAGTCCCAATTCTAGCCCGCGGCAACTAATCGCACATACTTTAGAGATTTTTTAAAGGTTTTTTTTTTTTTTTTTTTTTTTTATTAGGTTCACAAACCGAATGTTACACACCTACAACTAGAATTCTGATAAAAACATAAGTTAATGATATTTGTGTACATTCTCAAATAGTGAACACAGCATTCACAAGGGATAAACAAAATATCCGGTAGTTTTAATTTAAGTTATGTTAAATTAGGTTAGAAGTAAGAAGTTAGATTACAACTACGTTAAACTAAGTATTAATTAAAATTTGGTAATAACCAAATTACTAAGTACTTTATCCTTAACTGAGGCCAAAGAACCAGTGAATATGTCAAATTTGAAACGAATACCGTTATAACCGGCACACATTCTGTGGATAGGACTGTGTTGGCCAATGTTAGTCCTAACATGAGGAAGGACAAATGTTCTCCTATTTAGAAGCCTACTGTTTGATCGTGGAATTTCAAATTTTATGGCTTGTAGAAGTTCCATGGAGTCAATACACCCATTGACTAATTTGTACAGGAATGTTATGTCCGCACATTTTCTTCGGATACTTAGTGGTGTTATTTTATAGAACTTTAGCCTAGATTCATACGAAGTAAGTTTTTTACATTTATTGTCAGCATACGCCAAATGATACAGAAACTTTTTTTGGACCCGTTCTATACGACTAATATGCACTTGATAACATGGATTCCATGCTGGACTTGCATACTCTAAGACACTACGCACCACACAATTATAAATAGGGATGATAATACCTGGATCTTTAAAAACTTTAAGTTGTCTTGTTACAAATCCCGTGAGTTGAAAAGCTTTTTTAACAACTTCATCAATGTGCGTCCTGAAACTCATATCCGAATCCAAATAAACCCCAAGATCGCGGATGCTAGCAACTTGTTTTAAAGGCTTACTGGAAATGTAATATTTGATATCCCATTGTTTCTTTTTCCTGGAAAAATTCACGAAATAGCATTTGTCACAATTTAGTTTCATTTCATTTTCTGTACACCACTGGTACACTTTGTTTATTTGATCTTGCAAAATGGATAAATCATTGTTGTTTTTTATTATTTTATACAATTTCAAATCATCGGCATACATTTTAAAGTCACAAGAAATACTCTTAGCCAAACTATCTATAAAAATAACAAAAAACAACGGGCCCAAGTGTGATCCCTGAGGCACACCACATGGGATATTTTTACATTGAGACTGAAAGCCACGAATCGTAACTAGCTGCGATCGGTTTCTTAAATAGGAGTCACACCAACGGAGCAGAGAACCGTGTATTCCGCTTTGCCTGATTCTGTCAACGAGAAGGTCATGATTTATAAGGTCAAAGGCTTTGCTGAAGTCTGTGTAAATACAATGTATTTCATCTCCTTTGTCCATTGCTTCTGTGATATCGTTGACAAAGCTCACTAAGTTTGATGTTGTAGACTTTTTTGGCAAGAATCCGTATTGAGCCGGATGTAGATATTCTTTTACGTGCCAGTAAATCTTCTTTTGAACTAAGGACTCAAAAACTTTTCCAAATGCTGGTAAAATTGACACGGGTCGATAATTAGATACTTCATCCAGTGCGTCTTTTTTATGAATTGGAGATATGCGCGCATTTTTCCATTTTGCGGGAAAGCAGCCAGTCTTTAGAGACTCATTAAAAATATAAAGCAGAGGCTGAGTTAACACCTCCGCGCATTCACGTAGAAACACTGGAGGTATACCATCTGGACCGGCGCCTTTACTTGGGTCTAGTGATCGTAACGTTTTGAGTACTTCAATTCTGCTTAGAGAAAGAGATCCAATAGTATTATTATTCTCCGCCTTGGCTTCACTGGCATAATTCCTGGCCGTAAATTGCGATTTGTATTCGTATACAGACTGAAAGTGTTCCAAAAATAGTTCAGCGATTTCCTGGCCACCGTTAGCCATTTTGTTTCCAAGTCTGACCTGGCATGGTATCGAACAACTTTTACTTTTTTGTGCGTTAGTATACGACCAAATAAATTTAGGGTTAGTGCGAAGATTATGTAATGCGTTATTTTTAAGTTTATTGAAGCAATCCTTTATCATAAGTTCGCTTCTATCTCTTAGTAATTCGTAAGTTATTTTATCTAAATCATTTTCATATTTTTTAAACCTAGAGTGAAATTTGGCCTTTTCTCTTAAACATTTAATTAGCGGTCTACTAAACCAGATCGGATATCTATCAGTGTGAGGTCGGCGACGAGGCGTATGTTTGTTGATAATGAAGTATAATTTTTCGTAGAACATTTCTACAGCTTCGTCTAGGTTTGAAACTCCCCGCCACACCTCCGACCAATCAATTTCAGCAATTGCTTTCCGTATGGCATCGAAATCGCTTTTAAAGAAATTATACTTGGGTTCTCTGTTTAGTCTGAGCTTTTGTATAGAATGGGGCGTTTGAACGCGAATCTCTAGCGCCGGATGGTGTGAATCCAATCTGCAGAGCGGTTTTGATGTCTGACTGATACTTACCGGCAATCTAGAGTCAGAAAAAACCAAGTCTAGGACACGACCATTTGCATTGATTACATGGTTATACTGAGAAAGATTGTTAAAAGTCATTTCATTGAGGAAAATGTTCTCGATTTTGTTAGAACATGGTGCTGGGATACATGTATTTGTAGAGCTGTTATAAGACCAGGTGATATTAGGTAGATTGAAATCTCCAATAAGGAGGGTAACAGATTTTTTTGCTGATTTATTGCATATCACATCAACAGTATTTTTAAGAAATACGTTATAATGTTCTTCAGTAATAGGTGGTGAAATATATACTGCACACAAGTTCAAATGTAGTGATTTACTGCCTGTACCCAATTTTAATGTAATCCAAAGCTCCTCACATCTACATTCCCATGTCGGCTTTCTTAAAACATTATATTTATTCAAAACACCTATAAACACACCTCCTCCATCCTTTTTATGACATAAACCAGTGGAACTTCTATCCCTCCTAAATAAATTGTATCTTTTGTCTAGAATCTCGTGATCAAACACAGAGTTATTTAACCATGACTCGGTCAATATAACAATATCGTATTCTTGACATAAAGCATTTCTATAAAAATCATTCACTTTGGTTCTTAAACCTCTTACATTTTGATAATAAATGGACAGGTTGAATTTTAATTTAAAATATTTACTATCATGCTCTAAAAATAAGGAAAATAGTTCATTCCTAAAGTGTTTTAAGAACACTTTCATTTTTTATCCATACAGCTTGAGATTTAGTGTCCTTGCGAATATACACTCTACCACCACGGACCCAAACGAACTCATAACCATGTTCTTTAGCGAAAGTTCTAGTCGAAGCGTGTAGTAACTTATTTGCTGGAGCCAAGTGTTCCGCCACAAAAACAGGTTTCCTATCGCCGGCAAATCCCAGATGGCTGGTGTCTAACTTTTGATTTGCGTTATCTTTGTTAAAGCGCTTTGCTGCCGCTAAGATATTGTCGCGGATGCGAGGACTAGATAGTTTAACAACTATAGTGCGTGTTTTGAACCAGTTTTGTTCATATCGTTTGAAAAAAGCGCGCCAACGCAACACGCCACCTGGCAACCCGGGCGGCACTTTTACTCATTATTTAGAGATTGTAGAGCTTTCGAAACTTCCTATTTCGGGGTTGGGAGGGGTGGGACCTTATATCTTCGAATGAAGCTTACTCATATAATATTGATCGAACTTCATTCAAGAAGTTCGTTTGATCATATATTATATTTCGTAAGCTTCATTCGAAGATATAATTAACCCAGTAGATGTTTAGAGCAGGAAGTTTCGTACTTTATTACACATTAAATACTTTTACACGTTTTTAAAAGTATAACAAAATACATTATCAAATATTTAAGTGCAAAAATATCAAAATTTCAATTTCAAATTGGTTGAATTTATCATAAGGTTCACAAAAGGATGCATCTGAATGCTGTGAGTCAGTGTAAGCTGATGAGATAGACAGTTAAAATTATAAAGCAACTACAAAACATTTTAGAAGGAATACAATTCGTTTTGAATGTTTTTGTCCGGCTTACTGTTGTTTGAATTGTGCCGGTGTTTCTTGTCACGAGAGTATAAGTTAGGTAACTTGTACCAAGAATCAGATTATATATCGAGATCAAATGTATCCAGAGCTAATATGAACTGATTATGAACTTTTACACAGTCAGAGCAAAATGTTATTTCTCCTGAGTATAACTCAGTTACATTAGTGTATGAAATCTAGAAGAGTAACTGGAAAAATCATCAGATCAAGGCCTTTGGCCGAGGTCTGTCTGTGTCCCTAATGTATCTTTAAATATATAAATAAATCTTTGCTCTGCACTGCCCTGGTAATTAATATCATATAATTTCTCTAGATAAAGAGCATTCATTTGATATTTAATATTTATTATGAGATAACGTTTCTATTCTCTGAGCCACAATGCTGTAAAATTGTGCTTGGTTTGGCACATTTCTTTATGATTATTGTTTATAACTTTGTATAAGTACCAAATGCAAACAAGTTTCGGAGAACCCTTCTGGTAGAAAATCGAATGTATCTGGTCTCTACTAAGTGTCTTTTCTGCCTACTTAAAGAAGGGAGAATAGGTAATGAACAGTAACTGCTGTTTATGAGAGTATTAAACAACAGATATAATGTTACAAGAACAGAGGCACATAAGACCTAAATTTTGTTGTTTTTACATAAAATAGATTACGCTTTCGACTTCGTAGAAATTTAAAACAATCCATGTCACACGAGACTTATAGTCTCGTCAAACCCAGCGCAGAATTTTGACAGTTCTATTATGTACTATAAGATACAATAAAACCATAAGTTTTATTTTTATTTATAACAAATATCTCCTATTGGGGACGCTGGGACCGAAAAGGGTAAACTTACGTGTATGAAATAAATGTTTAATCATCGTTAAGTGATTTGTCGCTATTAATGTTCCTTTTAAACCAGTAAAACCTGGAAAGTGGCATCGCTGCCAGGGTATAACACTACAAGAAGAAGGACATTATGACCTTTCAGTTTACTTACCAAACATAACAAAAGATTACTTACAACTTCCGTTGAATTTAAAATCAAGGGAAGTTAGGTCTGCTCTGCCACGGTCAGGAAAGAAATTCCAAAGTAGCTAAAGCTTGGCTGCAAATAACTATATTTTATGAATAAAGTTTTTGTTCAGGGTTATGGGAATGAGAAAAAAAAAAATACGATGAAATCAACTAACTTCGAATTTAGATGGAATCATCGATTGCGTATACGTAACGTAGGTACTACCGCACATTAGACAATAGTAAACTGACACTTACGTGCACGTACCTTCAGTATTGGTGTGAGAGACAAGAGGGCTTTTGTAGTACTCATAGGAGTATCAGCAAAAACTTATGATTAAAATTCTTGTTATCTTTGTTAGTTACTCATATCTTTTTAACCGATTAAAAAGCTACACCAATTCTCATTGTATCGATTCCGCATTGTTTTGGTCAAGTCATTCTATTGAATGAATTTTATATTTCTGTTATTATCCGATCAAATAACCTGTTGATGGCCATAAAATGGACAATGCGCAACAATGAATCACTCTTAATTTTAGGAGAAAAAAGTGCTATAAATTGAGCAGTTTTTTGCAAGGCTTTACATATAGCGAAATGAAGCCTAAAAATCGGTATGGTTGTTTAGGTCGTACAACGTTTTTCTTCGCTAGTTTGTTTTTAAAAGTTATTCGGTATCGCGATTAACTATGATGAAGTATGGGATGCGCAGATGCGCGCATAAAAGAGCATGACACAGCAAAAAAAAAAAAAATTTTATCACATAAGTTACGAAGGTACGGTTACCTAGTATTAGTATTATACAGCCCAGATATTTGACGTGAATGTGAAGTCAGCAGCAAGCGTGATTTAAGGCTTATCGGTTAGTGAAATATTTGCGGCTTCTCAAAGGTCATACACCCTTCAGCATGGAAGTTGAAACAAAACCAGCTTAAGCTGAACTAGCGCTACGCTCGCTACAAACACCCGAAAGCAGATATTTGCTCAAGGTCCAAGTGTTTCCACTGGCGTGCGGCCGAGTGTACACTATGACAATAAAATCCATACTTTAATATTATAAATGCGAAAGTAACTCTGTCTGTCTGTCTGTCTGTCTGTTTGTTTGTTGCTCTTTCACGCCTAAACGGCTGAACGGATTTTGATGAAATTTGGTATGGTGATAGATGGTAACTTGGAGACGGACATAGGCTACTTTTTACCCCGGGAAAATATCTCATTCCCGTGGGAATCTACACATACAATAATACTCTAGCGGGGTTGTATCTGCTACAGCACACCGAAACTACTTAACCGATTTTGATGGGACTTTTTTTATTCAACTAAGTATCGCTGATTACGAAAACTACTACAATTTTGAAATCCAACGTGGTAGACGTAAACTACCATTATCCCCTGGGGATAAGGTTGAGGTGCGATAGGGTTGAAATGTCTAAAAATCAATATGGGTGTCGTTTGTAAGGTTTATCGAGCCGCTGATTACAAAAACTACAACAATTTTGAAATCCAACATGGTGGACGTGAAATGCTATCATCCCTTGGGGATGAGGTTGGGGTGCGATAGAGTTGATATGTCTAAAAATCAATATGGGTGTCGTTCGTATGGTTTATCGGGTCGCTGATTACGAAAACTACAATGATTTTGAAATCCAACGTGGTGGACGTGAAATACCACCACCCCTGGGATGGGGTTGGGATTCGATAGGTTTGAAATGTCTAAAAATCAATATGAGTGTCAGTTGTATGTTTATATAAGGATAGGGATAGCGGTTAAGATGGCGTTAGGGGTAGAAGCAGGGATAGGGGAAGGGTCAGGGATAGGGAGAGGGAGGGGGAGGGATAGGGAGAGAGTGTAAGGGAGGGGAAAATGAGGGGAGAGAAAGGGGGAGGGAGGGGTAGAGGGCGTGGGAGGGGGTAGAGGGAGGGGGGGGTAGAGGGAGGGAGAGGGGGAAGGGGAGGATGAGTGAGGGGACGGGGGAAAGGGAGGGGAATGGGAGGAGGGCGAGGGGGGAAAGGGAGGGTGATGGGGAGAGGGGAAGGGGGGAAATGGAGGGGGAAGGAAGGGTGAGGGGGGGAAGAGGGAGGGGCGAGGGAGAGGAAGAGAGAGTGGGAGAGGGTGAGGGAGGGGGAGTGGGAATGTAGGGGGGGGGATACAAAAGGATAGATAAGGAGGAATAGGGACCTTTTTTACTTTTATGAATACCTCCTCGCTACCCATTCACTTCACTCCCTTTATTGCCTTCTTTTTTAAGTTCGCCTGTAACGGTTGACAATGAAAATTCCGCACTACCTACCAGTTAAATAAAATCAAAAGATAATTAAGTTTGTAGTAAGATGCATTTATTCAACTTGGATAAGTACAAATGCATCTTTTACGTAGGGATCAAGAAGGATAAGCGCTCCGTAAAATATGTTTCAATTAAGTTCGAGTTCTGTTTTTTTATAAAATCTACGCGGACGAAGTCGCGGGTAACAGCTAGTAATATAATAATTTATGTTAACTACCCCAAGTCATCATACTATTATTACACTTTCAATTAAGAGAACACGTTAACTTCTTAGATTGAAGTAGTGTGCGATCATAAAACAGTCTTAAGCTATCGAATTAGTAGTAGCCCGATAGCCTTCCATTTGCGCAAGTTTTGAATAGACTTGCTCCCACTAAGGTCTTGGCTTGCCACAGCAAAAATTTCATAGAAAGCAATCCTTAGCTATAGGATTATTACGGGGTAGTTTGCGACAGATAGCATTTAGCTGGCCGTCAAAATGAATGTAATGAACCAAATTAGAGCTACTCAATACTCATGGGTCATTGCTATATCTGGATCAGTCTTTATTTTCATTTAATGTGTACAATAATATATGTTTGCTTAATGTATACATTTATGCATAGAATAAATAGAGGACGGCCAGCAGAACAGGATCAGGTCGTCTATGGGACAAGTCACGAGCTCAGTCGCCATAGAGTTAATGCATATGCGACTTGAAATGATTCTGGTTTTTGACCATATGAAATCCTCCGTTGCTCACGAAGGGGGCCCTGTGTGCTTCCCCCCCCCCTTTCTTTCCAGCTATTGGTGAAATTGAGGGGAGGCTGTCCAGACTTCCCTGGTTGCTATCAATCTTGCTAGATTACGTCGTTTTTAGGAACGGTGATGTAGAAATATTTTATGAAGAAAAATCTTTTTACGCTGCAAGTAGAACCTCTCTTTTGATGCATCATATGATATTATATATTACATATGAAAGGTAGGCATTTATTTACCATATTAAAAAAGGAAAACATTTAGAAACGACTTCTCAAAGTCTGGCCTTAACGTTGATTGATATTAAATAAAGACTTTAAAAGATTCAGTTTCTTCTAACAGGTACATTTATTTATCCAGCAAGCAAGATAAAATAAAATAAAATAAATAAATTTTTTATTCAGATAATAACACCCTATTTACATGTGTTATACTTCTGCCAAACTGCAGAGCAGTTTGTTGGCAGAGGATACTCCCTTAAATTACCAGACGGGTAAATATACTTACACATACCCATTTACGCACGGCAGCAAGTAAGTGGAAACAAAACCAGTATAAGCTGAACCAGCGTACTAAGCCACAAGTTTCTGAATCCGGAGATTAGTTCAAGGTCAGAGTGTTTCCACTGACGTACAGCCATTCGTACTAATAACGATACAATTCATGCGTCAGATCAATTAGTTATTAATGATATGTTGTGTTACGATGCAAAGATTAGGTACATTACATTTTCAATTTCTTTTTAATTTCTTTTAATAAAAATCCTTTAGTTTTAGACTTGAACAAATTGAAAGTTTTACATTTTTCTTTTATTTCATACGGTATATTATTATATATTTTAGGGACCAAGTGCTTCCTACTTCTCTGTGCATAATAATTATCACCACACGCAGGCACCTCTAGCAATTTTTTACTAAGTTTCCTTGCCAGCATAGGGTGATTTACATAATTTTTAAATTCTTCTTTATTGAACTGCTCTAAAGCCAACAAAAACACCACCCTCTCATGAACCGGCAACATACGGCATTCCACGAACAATTCTTCGTAATCAGTTTTTTTACAGCGTTCTTTTGTTTTTTTATCTACTAAAAGCTTCATAAACCGTATCTGAATTGATTTGATCTTGTCTAAATAAGTTTTAAATGTCCTCCCATAGCTTGCCAGTCCATAAGAAAGGAGGGAGTCTACCAGCGCATAGTATAAAGTAAACAATGTAGCCCTATCTAATACAAATTTTAACTGGTGAAATTTTATAAGTACAGTTCTTAGTTTGTCACATAATTTGTTGATATGATTCTTCCAAGAAAAGTTGAAATCTGTTAATAAACCCAAATACCTATATTCTGACACAACTTCGATGCTTTTACATTGACAATTCTGCTGCACGCTGTGCAGGCACTCATATGTGTGGCCTATTATGTGTGGCGGACGGTTAACATGCCTGCTGTACGGGGATCGCACGTACATACATTTGGTCTTATTTATATTGATTACGATTCCATTGTCGTGTGCCCACTTTATGATGTTAGTAAAGTCCTCTTGGACTTTGTTTTCTATGACACTCAAATCTCTATCCGCATACAGTAGGCACGTGTCGTCCGCGTACATATATATGTTGCAGTTTCGAACTACATTGCATGATAAATGCAATTGGACCGACCACGGAACCAGTGGGGACTCCGCACGTGACGTGCGCAGGCGCACCCCCGACGCCGTCAACGACAGTCTGCAGGGTTCTGTCCGTGAGGTACGCGCGAAGCCACCTATTCAACGGGCCCGCGATACCACACTCCTCCATAGCCTGAAGCAGCTGGTGGTGCCCTAAAGTATCAAAAGCTTTCTTGAAGTCTATGTACACCACCACCACCTGCTGCCGCTGTCCCAGACTCTCGTTGACGTCGTCCGCGAACCGAGCCAGAGCCGTCGCCGTGCCCCGCCCACGTCGGAAACCATGTTGCGAATTAGTTAAAATGTTATTTTTTTCCAAAAAAGTACTTATCTGTTCAACTATATATTTTTCAACAATTTTATTGACTACAGAAAGGATCGCTATAGGCCTATAGTTAGAATAATCCTTATGAGATCCTTGTTTATATATTGGACGTATTAAGGCTGCTTTTAGTATACAGGGATATACTCCTTTTTCTATACACAAGTTGATGAATAACGCTAGCACTGCACTTAAGTCGAATTTTAGTAGTTTTATTTCTTTCATCCTTATTTTGTCCAGCCCAGGTGACTTGTCGGCACTTAAGCTATTTATAATTTTTTCTATGGCCTCGGGACACGCTTTTTTAAACCTTAGCGAGACCTCACTACTTTTAACATATTGCGACCTATCCAAGAACTTATAGTTACAGTCATGCTTGATGGTTAAAATTTCCTTCGTAAAAGTTTCAGAAAATTTGTTACATATTACTTCTGTTTTTTCTAATTTACCTAGATACCTTAGGATAGTAGCATCCACACTCATCTTTTCTCTCCCTGTCCAAGCATTTATTTTTGTCCAAATCTTTCTTATATTCTTATTACATTTTAATATTTCTTCCTTTCTGTATTCATTTTTAGCTCTAAATATAAATTTATTTACCCTATTTCTATACCTATTATATTGCAGTCTTAAATTCATATCATTAGGTTTTCTTTTCCAATTTTTAAATAATTTGTCCCTTAAACTAATCATACGTTTTATTTTTTTACATATCCAGGGTTTACTATGACGCTTCTTACGAATAGGAATTTTAATTTCCGACTTCTTATAAATACTAGAAAAAACTGCACACAATCTGTCATATAGTTCTAGAGGGCATACACAGTCCATGAGTTCCTTCCACGACACATTAGTTAATTCTGTGGCGATTTTACTATCACATAATCGAGTAATGTAAGATTGCTCACCAGTTCTGTCACAATCTGAGACATTCGTAAGGCTCAGTCCTATTGGATAGTGGTCCGATAACTTACTTGTGATCACATACGAACTTGTAGTACGCGGGCTACGGATCCACGCGTGGTCAATACACGTGCGCGTCACTATATTTCCATATACTTCCTCGCGCGTTACATCTCTTATGGCACATTGCATACCTAACTCACTCATATTATTGCAATAGGCACTGATAACGTTTCCAGAACCGGTTTCACTCAACAAATTAATATTTGTATCGCCTAACAAAATCACTTCACAGCTCGGGGGAATACTAGATAAAAATTGATGTATTTCCTCCAGGAAACCCATTTTATTCGTCTTCGGAGGTCTGTATGCGATAACAATATGTATTGTTTTTCCATCCTGTAGCAACTGCCCATGTAATCCTTCACAGTAATTATATCTAATTAATTGAGCGCTGAAATTGTATTTTTTCTTCACATATAATAAAACTCCGCCTCCTCTAGTAGTTTCCCTCGTATTAATGTATGTATCGTAGCCATCCAACTTATACATAGACAGTTCATGCTCTCTTATGTTTATCTCTGTCAGTGCGATGATATCCAGCTTCTCCCTACACATATTTAGCCATATTTGTAACTCATTAAAGTTTTTTCTCAGGGATCGTATGTTCAGATGAAAGACGTTTAGGTTATTGCTCTGTAAATCCTTTTGCCAATAATAAATATTTTCATATTTAGTGTATTTTATTCCAGTATCAATATGTATCGCTTGATCATCGAATATTAAAGAAAAGGTTACCCTTATAATAATAAATCACGAAGAAAGAATTTTATTCATCTTCTTCATTTTGTTTTGAATAATTATTTATGTCGTTAAGTGTACGTACCACACGTATCTTGGTATCTCGGGGGTCATCTTTTCTCATCAATACCCTGCCGTTTTGCACCCATATATACTTAAATAAAGGTTTTAACTCACTTTTGGCGGTCCAGAGTAAATTGCGAGTGTAGTTTGTAAGATCTTCATTGACATAGATACGTTGCTTATCTCCATTGCCAAATACATCATCATTCGTTAACTTGTGGGTTTTTCTAGTAGCTAACCATTGGTCGCGGGCATCACGCGTAGCCAGCGTGATCACGATCGGGCGCGGCTTCTCCGTGCGCGTTTCGTCGCGTTGTTTTTTGCCAAAGGCCGCGGCGGTGCCGGCGCCTACCCACTTTATTTGGCTGACATATTTGCTATCCATACCCAATTGATTCGCTATCTTCTTCACAGAATCTTCTAAGTTTTCCTTATTGATTCCTTGCAACCCGTACAACTCGACATTGTTTTCTTTCTCCTTAGTTTCTAAATAAGCCACCCTTTCTTCCAGCGCCTTATTGCAGATCTCCAGGTGCAGGTTTTGGTGCTCCAATGCCTTTATCTTTTTATCTGTTGCAGCTTTGCTTTCTTTCAGATCCTGATACTTTTCGGCATAGAAACTGATTTCTTCCGCCATCTCTTCCAGCGTTTTTTTTCATGGATATGTCAATGGCCGTATAGAAATACGAACATTGTTGTTGAACGATGCTTGAACGTCAATTTAATAATAACACGTCCACGTGCTAACACGCGGTTAGCCTCCAGACTATTTAAGTTTTTATTTCAAAATCGATAACAGCAGCCATATTTTGACTAGAATTTGTCAGTGCCCTGATAAATTTATAATATTTTCAAAGTTATTATGGTCTACGGACTTCTGATGCGTAATGTAGTGTATAGCCTATGTCTCGAGCGTGCATACGCAGTCTGCAACCGACCGTACAGCGAGTAGGATGTGCAAGATGGTGTGTGCGTTGGCGAGCCAAATAAAGAGCTTAACAACTAACATCTGCAACGGTACAGTTGACGACGAGGATTAAAAGTGAGTACTTGCTTATAAAATATTTGAAACAGAAAAAAAGGAAAGGAATTACTTAATTTCACCAAATAGTTGTTAAACAAATTTTTGGCTTGATGTAAACAAACATAGTTATTGTCGGCCGGCTATAAATAGAACAGGTGTGAACCTGTTTGAACGGACAAAGGATGCGTATCAGCCCATCCAGATTTTGCATCATATTTAAAGTTTTCCTTGGCTGTGGTTTGAGTAATTCAACCAAAGAAATCGGAACGGATAGAAGTCAATATGTAGGTAGTTGCGTCAAGCCAATCGAAATAAAAAGGATTTAAGGTTTTAAGGAAACTTGAAAATAACCTATAGGGTGCCTGTAGGTTCCGCCGAACAGTGGTTCGGTCGGTCGTTGACAACTTGACACGGCGAGAAAAACTTTTGATGAATATAACAATGAACTACCTACACAAATTTATTTACTTTACTATTAAAAGGGCTGACCCCCCATAATTAACCCACCGACGACGTGCGGCATATTGCGGGGTTACCAGTACAGTAGATACTAATACTTTGATACATATTTACCATAGGTTTTGATACCACTATCCATTTAATATTACTTGGACTGCTTTCCGTTTAAATATTCGTCCCGAATACTTACTATCTGGAACGTACTCGTTGAGTTTATTGCGTAGGTTCAAAAGGATTATAGTACCCAAAAAACTAACTAGCTGGATGCTAACTCAGCGCAGGTTATTTGTGCTGTTTTTACTACTATTTATAGAATAATTTATTTACCTTGGATCCAACGAACCAGCCACGAGTCAGTTTTAATGATCCTAATTATTTTATATCCCGTGTAGTGCCGGCAAAGAATGGTACAAACCCATACATACTCGTGGGTGTCGTAATAGGCGACTATGGCTCATAAACGGGAGGAGGTAACTGACATGCCAATTTTTATTTATCAATAAATTTTGAATCGTATTGATGGGTTATCCTCCTGTGTGCCATACCATATTACATACTGCGATCACCTACATCCGGGTTCCATGGTGTTAGCCGTAGCGCTGACAGGCGAGGTTCCCCTCCTCACTTTTTACAGAAAAAGCTAGAATTTTGGAGGGAACTCAGCGTCCTGTAGTGGTCGTTACTTTGGATTATGATGAAATAATTTGATATATTGGCAGTTATATACCTACTGGGCATTAAATTGCATATTGTCTTTTAATATCTTGACAAACAAGCAGTTATAAACTGGGCATTAAATTGCATGTTACACGTATTGGCAGTTATATACTGGGCATTAAATTGCATATTACACGTATTGGCAGTTATATACTGGGCATTAAATTGCATATTACACGTATTGGCAGTTATATACTGGGCATTAAATTGCATATTACACATATTGGCAGTTACATACTGGGCATTAAATTGCATATTACAAGTATTGGAAGTTAAATACTGGGCATTAAATTGCATATTACACGTATTGGCAGTTAAATACTGGGCATTAAATTGCATATAACACGTATTGGCAGTTGTATACTGGGCATTAAATTGCTTATTACACATATTGGCAGTTATATACTGGGCATTAAATTGCATATTACATATATTGGCAGTTATATACTGGGCATTAAATTGCATATTACATATATTGGCAGTTATATACTGGGCATTAAATTGCATGTTACACGTATTGGCAGTTATATACTGGGCATTAAATTGCATATTACACGTATTGGCAGTTGTATACTGGGCATTAAATTGCATATTACACGTATTGGCAGTTATATACTGGGCATTAAATTGCATATTACAAGTATTGGAAGTTAAATACTGGGCATTAAATTGCATATTACACGTATTGGCAGTTATCTACTGGGCATTAAATTGCATATTACACGTATTGGCAGCTATATACTGAGCATTAAATTGCATGTTACACGTATTGGCAGTTATATACTGGGCATTTAATTGCATATTACACGTATTGGCAGTTATATACTGGGCATTAAATTTCATATTGTCTTTTAATAATTTGGCATATTGGCAGTTATATACTGGGCATTAAATTGCATACTATCTTTAATAATTTGATATGTAAGCAGTTATATACTGGGCATTAAATTGCATATTGTCTTTTAATAATTCGATATATAAGCAGTTATACACTGGGCTTTTAATTGCATATTGTCTTTTCAATAATCTGATAAACAAGCAGTTACAAACTGAGCATTAAATTGAATATTGTCTTGTTAATGATGTGATATGTTATGAACGGTTACAAACTTGGCATTTAATTGCATATTGGCTAATAATTGTGCCAATAATGAGATACATACCAGCAGCTACATACTGGGCATTAAATTGCATATTGTCTTTTAATGATGTGATATGTTATGAACGGTTACAAACTTGGCATTTAATTGCATATTGGCTAATAATTGTGCCAATAATGAGATACATACCAGCAGCTACATACTGGGCATTAAATTGCATATTGTCTTTTAATAATTTGACATGTAAACAGTTATATACTGGGCATTATATTGCAAATTGTCTTTTAATTATTTAACATATAAGCAGTTATATACTGGGCATTAAATTTCATATTGTCCTTTCAATAATCTGACAAACAAGCAGTTACAAACTGAGCATTAAATTGAATATTGTCTTGTTAATAATGTGATATGTTATAAGCGGTTACAAACTGGTCATTTAATTGCATAATGGCTAATAGTTTTATCAGTGATGAGATACATACGAGCAGCTACATACTGGCCATTAAATTGCATATTGTCTTTTAATAATTTAAAATATGAGCAGTTACTAACTGGGCATTAGATTGCATTATGTCATTTATAAAATGAGGCATAATTGGAGCAGTTGTGAATTCCAACTGAATTATTTAATTGATCGGCTCCAATGGTTGGAACGGCTTACTCCTCATCAGTAAACCAAACCATAGAATTACCATTCTATACATGTTTATGCAGGTAACATGAACAATACCTACATAATTATTTAACAATTCTGTAAACTGAATCAGCTTTCATTTCCTTTTGTTTAATATGTATACGTATGGAAAAAATGTGTATAAATAAAAATTATAGTAAATCGTATGTTCATATTTTATTTGTTGCATAAATAGTATTATGAAACTCAAAGAATAGCCACGCATAAAAAAAATATATAAAGAGAGTAAGGGAGTCTAGACGCGATAGCACAGTGGTCTGTGCATTGGATTCGTGCTGCTTCTGATGTTTGTTGTATGTAAATACAATTCATGCTTGGTCCGTTCCAAAGGTGCGGTTTTAAATCTAGCTCGCGTCTTAAAATATTTCTCATATATTTTCAGAAAGGTTATATGCGTGGGCGAATGACATGTATTGTTTTGAGCCATGGTATTAAAGAGTGAAGGAAAGTCCGGGTGGATAATGGAAAATGATATGATACGATTCGGGAACTGATTAGTGTGAATTATAAATAACAAAATGCTTCCTTGTTTAGTTGAAAAGAAGTAACAAATGGATTTCAGATTCACACACATTGTTTGACAGTCAAGTTATCTTTATAAGGACATATAGTGACAATTTTATTTTGTCCCTAAATTCAGTTTAAACATGCTGAGTGTTTGGAAAAGGTTTGATAAAAAGTACCTACCTACAGTGTTAATTTTAAATAGTTTGATACCTATCTTACAGTTTTCAATACCACTGGTGTAGTTAGGGAGCAGGTAAGTTTTGGCACTTGTAGCGAGAGTACCCATTACTGTACATTTCCTACTTTAATGAATACATACCCACGAAAAGTTAAATTATTCTGGAAGGGTTTATTTAATGATCATGTCCCTATTTCATTATGTTTAACATTCGTACCTTGAACAACGATGCCACAAAAAAAAAAAAAATCTAACCTATCATTCTTAATAGGTACCTATTTAAAATTAGTGCATACTCAAATATACTTTGGTTGGAAATAGCTTGGTTCCCGTGAAAGGCTACAGAAATTGGAATAATAATCCGGTCACCTAGTAGGATCTTTGTGGTAAATAAGCCTCTCAGATAACTATTGAAAAGCAGTTTTAATTTAGGTTTTCTTATGTAACTTTCCCGTAAAGCAACAAAATACTCTTTAAAAGCGTTGTAGAAATAAAGCTACCTATGGACTTACGAAAAGGTAATTAGGTATATTTGCTTGAATAAATGAATAGTTCTGTCTGAATAATGTGTCCCAATGAATTAAAAATTTAATGAAAAAGTTGATTTGTCGATTGATTTGGTGATTTGTCGGACCGTACGGTACAGGTAAGATAATAAAATCAACAAAGTGGACAAGCAGCAATTCCACTAGAAATTTGTGAGCAAAGGTTTTAATAGATTAGAAAAAAAAACGTGTTATTAAAAAAGGGGTGCTGTTCTTTTGTGCAGCGGCAAATGTATAAATAATTCATTTACAAAATTGATACAACTGAAAGAAGTCTTAAAAATAAACAATAATAATAATTCCTTAAATTTGACACTAAGGTTTGAAAATTGATCAGTAACATAAAAAATAGTTTCCGACAAACATTTTAAGTTTAATTCTGGTGAGATTCTACATTTAGATTAAAGGTACCAGTAGTTGAATTAGATTGAAAAATAACTTCATTTGATATCGCTATCTTATTAATTTATGTCAAATTGTGACAAAGCACTTTATTGCGATCAGGAGAACTTTAGTTTCCTTTTTATATGGGAGAAACACCATGGTAAACAGAAATCATTCACCCGCCTATCTTTATTATAAATGATTGATGTCATAATTGCCACCGTGCTTACAGAAATAATATAGAACGATAATAAGTAGTTTAAAATACTTATTCTTATCATAATAGTCTTGGAAGATGTGTTGGACGCTCGATCCAGGCGTGGTGGGTTGGAGTTCAGCAGGTACGTGCAGAGTAATGAGCCGAATTGATAGATCGACTTTCCGAGGAGTTCCTGGGTTGAAACAGCCAGTTTGTATCATCACCACACATATAAATATGTACTTTGAAGAGTGCGTTTTGTATGTCTGGGTATAGATCATAATTTTAATAGGTGTAATTAGAACACCAAGAATTCGTTGACCCTGCAAACCATACGAAAAAAAAAAAAAAAAAAGAAATTATATACCTATAATAAATAGCTGAAGAACTTGTTATTGTTCTGGATTAGTTGTAAAATTTAAAACCTTAATTTAATTTGAATAGTCTTTGTATTTTTCTTTGTTTATCACCTGCAAACCTATGGAAACTAGTAGTGTGAAATAAAAATATTAAGAAAAAAGGTAGAGGAAAGACGGGTAGCGGTTTTTCTCACTCTTGTCTTCCTCTCAAGGCTTTAAAGTAACACAGGGCTTAAAAATAAGGTCCTCCTGGAGTTTCTGGATTGACTGCTGTAGGCAGGCTTCATTGGTCAATGGTTGTAGTAAGTCCAGAACAAGGAGACGGGGCAGATAAGAAGAAACTGGGAAGTGTTAGACAAAAAGAATAATTTGGAAGAAGATAACATTTGCAACAGTAGGGGAGAGGAGGAGTAACTAAGGAAAAGATGAAAAACTATTTTGTAGAAGGTACCGCTAGAAGCGTATTATGATTTGATAATTTCCGATTCAAATGTATTTTATAATTTTAATTAGGTTATTTATGAACGATATAAAAAATCTAATTAAAATAAGGAAGGGATGTAGTGTATAGCCTATGTCTCGAGCGTGCATACGCAGTCTGCAACCGACCGTACAGCGAGTAGGATGTGCAAGATGGTGTGTGCGTTGGCGAGCCAAATAAAGAGCTTAACAACTAACATCTGCAACGGTACACGTAATATGTATCTTATTTAAGCTATGAGAGCTAAAAACTTGTGTGTTTACATATTTTTGGCATATGTAGGTAGTTCGCTTGAGAGATTGCCGTACACCAGTTAAAATTCAAAAGTGATTATTTACTCATTTATTTCCCTTCGAACGACTTCTGAATTGTGTAATGGGTCTATCTGGCTTGTCCGTTTTGTATTTGGTTACGGAACACATATATCTGTTTTATAGTAAATCAAATCAAACGTTTTCATAGGGTCACCGACTAAAACAATCGTAAACCAATTGGCCAGTACACATCGCTCGTGGGTTGTCAGTAAGCTGTTTTAAATGATTTCGGAATGAAATCTGTTTTTCTTTTTGTGGGTAGAACTTGACGAATGATGAAATGAGTCTGTATAATTTTATTATTGTGTGGGTAGGTAATTGTCTAGTTTATACATAGTTTATAAGTAAACTCTCAGCTACGAACTAAAATTCCGTTAAGTCCCTGTGATAACACACGGTTACCCTCCGGACCCTGTAATTGTATGATTATTACGTATCTACGGTCGTGTTGGCTCATGTCCAACTTTCCGAATTGCACATTTTATAAGAATCACCAAGTACCATTTTGAGGTAGTATAAAATTGTTCCAGACGGATTGTGGTTATTTATTATTGTTTTTCAAAATGAGGATAATCTTGTAAAAAATACATAAATAAGACAGGTTTAGCTTGAGTATGCATGTGTACCTACATACAATCGATCACTAACCTGCATAACTCAATACAATTTATAGGTCTGTGCTAACACACGGTTTGCCTCAAGACCGAATTTGTCGTCGTGTCAACACGCGGTTGGCCTCCAGACCGAATTTGTCTTCGTGATAACACACGGTTACCCTCCAGACGGAATTTTCCTTCGTGTTGGACTACATCCAACCTCCCAGATAGAACAATTACTGCCTTTCTGAACCACACTAAATCCGTACTAACACTTTGAATAATATGAAAATAAAGTAGTAGCTTTGACCCACCTGAATTACGTTCTGAAGATCCCAGCACTCCAAAATTTGGAGGCTAGCCACGTGCTTTTTACTCACCTTACATCATTGTATGCTTTTTTCGATTGCTATTTTTCACTAAAATGCACTTCTTTCCACACTAAATTTACACGAATTTAAACTTGATTTAAGCATATAATAATTAAAATAAAACTAATATTAAATATTGAAAATTGAGAGCGCGTTATGTGCTTTCGTTGCCACGCACAGGAAAAGAATGAGTAAAAGTGCCGCCCGGGTTGCCAGGTGGCGTGTTGTGTTGGCGCGCTTTTTTCAAACGATATGAACAAAACTGGTTCAAAACCTTTAAAAAATCTCTAAAGTATGTGCGATTAGTTGCCGCGGGCTAGAATTGGGACTACTGGGTTAATTATATCTTCGAATGAAGCTTACGAAATATAATTAATTGGACGCCCCATACAAGATGCCTTGTCAGCTGATGAAGTATCTAGTTCAAGATCACTAGTTACCAAAATATATTCTGATTTTAACAGCTATCACCCGAAATGAACATTTCGGTGAGACCTGTCATTCATCTCTATACAAAGCAAACACTAAGATATACACACACACACTTTGTGTACACTTGTACACAAAGAGCACAGTAAATAGATAAGCCCATCTCTTTACTGTGCAAAGAGCGTTAATTTTCGAAGTAAGGCCGTTTTAATTTTGCCTGTGGTCACCCATAATAAAGATCTCATCTAAACCATAATTTGTTTTTGCTAGTTTCCGAGATATGGCCGTTCTAATTACGAGTATGACAACTGTCACTCTTAATAAATATTTTGATGTGACCTATAATTTGTTCTTACCATAGAATACATGAAACAGAGTTAGAAAGGCAATGCTGACAATTTTGTACGGGAACCGGTGTCGCCAGTTTGCACACATTTACACGATAAATTATATTTTCACTACATAAAAAAACCGCTAGCTATTTGTCGTCTACTGGTGAATCGAAAAAGTCAAAAGAGCCAAATCCAAGCAATCAAAAATTTACCGTATTACATTACGTTATAACATTATTTTCAAAAACGTCAAAATCTGACGTTTTTGGGTGAGAAAGAGACAAAGATAAAATGTGGCCATACTAATAAAGTTTGCACAAAACGGTTCAAAAAGTATCCATTGGATCTTTCTTTGTTTTAACATTACAGGAATAATTCCAGTATACAGAAATTTATCGATATCGTTGTATTTTTGGAAGCACTTTTGCTCTGGTTTCGACCGGCTAAAAAATATTTTTGTTTTAACAAATATAGTTGATAAAAAGGTATTCAAAATGGTTATCGGTGGTACAATAGGCCTCCATTTTGCTAATTTTTATCTTTGCTGTGAGCTCGACGTGATAATATCGCACAAAACGGCATTTTCTTAAAAAATACGTCGCTGCTCTTTACGCCATTGAGTCGGGCAAATGACTGAAGGGGTCATTTTGAGGTTTTGACGTTTGTTTGTCCTACGGACCTATCCGTGGCACGCGGGGCCCGCCTACTTCGCCTTTCTAACTCTGTTTCATGTATTCTATGGTTCTTACAAAAGATAAAGTTGCTTAAGTTTCGACAGCTGTCATCCGAAATTAGGATTTTGATAAAATTATCGGTTTTTCCTAACTCTTGGATTGCGAGTTTCGAAGATTTGCTAGTTTTAAGGGGCTGAAAAGAGCTAAATACGCTTTACTTGAGCAGGTTTTTAACGAAAAGTGATGAATATATGGCCGTGAAAAGAAATTATGTGATAATTAAGCATCTTTCCAATAATATGGCCGACTCTGAAACATGATTAAAAATATTTCGTACGCCATAAAAAAATCCTTACCTCTGCTTTTTGTTTTAAACCGTTTTTCTTAAGTACCCATTAATCTATGATAAAACATTTACACATTATTCAATATATTATGCACTAGCTGTTGCCCGTGACTCCGTCCGCGTGGGGTTCAGAAAAATTTGCTAATGACTTTTCCTATGGTTCAAAACTTCAAACTATCTTCATACCAAAGACAGTGCAGTTCTCACCTTTATATTATTAGGTATACAGAGTACCGATAGTACGGATTTTTGTAAATTAAAAACCTCTTGTTTACGTGTGGACTGTTAGGTCGCCCACTGTCCTCGTAAGTGTAAAATTATAGTCGAATTCAACGCGGACGAACTATGATACGGGTTTCGTTATTTCTTATACAAAACAAAGCCTAACTAAATCTGAGGCTCAGTCACTGTAGCTTCTGTGGCAACTAAAAAAAGAGCGGTACAAAGTTCAACATGTCTAGCTTCACATGCTTTTAACTAACTTTTAACACTACATGTACCTAAATAGATACTGTTGGACTTCACTTCTGTAAAATCTTCGTAACTTATTTCTCCCTTTAAAAGACAATTCCTAAAAAACAATGATTCACGTCTCTCTTTATTTTTTTAAGTATTTTGTTTATAAGTAACCTACTTCCTAAGTTTGCACGAAAGCAACCCAAATACGTTATTGAAAACCCCGTTTAAGTCGTTCAAGTAGTTTGTGAAGTATTGGTGCGGCCGCTTAATATTTCGCGAACCTTCTGTCTAAATGAACCGTTTGCAATGAAATAAAGCTTATATGTTGCACCGACGCGTCATTGAAAACCTCGTTTGAACCAGTTCAGTAGGTGAGTTCTTGGTTCTGCAGCTTGAAACTTTGTGTATCTTCTGCCAGAGTGAACCTTTCGCAATGAAGCTAAGCTTATTTATTTAAGCCAAACGCGTTATAGAAATCCACGTTTGAATATGCTCAAAAGTTTGTGAGTTATTCGCACCTTCGCTTGAAACTTAGCGTAACTTCTATCTGAGTGAACCGTTTTCAAATAACCTAAGCTTATATGTTGCACGGAAGTACCTAATCCAAGCACGTCATGGAAATGCCAGTTGGAATCGGCCTATTGAAACTTCGGGCATTTTCTGTCTGAGTGAACCGTTTTCAATTAAAGTAAGCTAATACATTGCAAAGAATTAAGCTAAACACGTTATTGAAAACCCCGTTTTAATTCGTTTAGTAGTTTGTGAGTTATTGGGGCCGCCGCTTGAAACTTAGTGAATTTTATGTCTAAGTGAACCGTTTGTAATGAAACTAAGCATACATGATGCACGGAGTAAGTCAAATACGTTACTGAAAACCTCGTTTTAATCGGTTCAGTTGTTTGTGAGATATTGGCGCCTCCGCTGGAAATTACGCGCACCTGTCTGAGTGAGCCGTTTTCAATGAAAGTAAGCTAATATGTTGCGAAGAAGTAAGCTTGACAGTTTGTTGAAAACCCCGTTTGAATCCCTTCAATATTTTGTGAGTTATTTGCGAATGAGTGAACTGTTTGCAATGAAACTAAACTTTTATGTTGCACAAAAGTAAGCCAAACTCGTAATTGAAAACTCAGTTTGAATCGGTTTGTGAGTTATTGTCGTACAGGCAATTTGATACTTTATATTAGTGTAGCTTCTGATTGAGTGAACCGATTTGAATGAAACATAGCCTATATGTTGCTCAGAGCTAAGCTGCATCTATCTGCGAAAACCGCGAGAAAATCCGTTCAGTAGTTTCGGAGTTTATCGAAAACATACAGACAGACAGACAGACAAAAAGTTCAGAAAACATATTTTTGAGTTCTATTAGTCATTTCTTATCGCCGCACACTATTTATTTTATAAATTCATCAAAAGTACAGACACGCGGTTTCTACCCTTTTATTATATGTATAGATAATATAATAATATAGGTAGTTTATAATTAATATTATGGGTACAGATTTTGAGAAAAATGCAAAAATGAGCGAAAAACGTAAAATAGCGTGAATCCGCTCCGTTCTAACACGCGCATTCTATCCTTTGTTAGAAAGGGAGGTAATTTAGCTCTTATCAAACAATATGTTCATATATGAACATTTTGTTTAGACCTAACCACACCACCACCACCACCTTGACATGTACTGGTATACTAGGATCGCTAGATTCTGAGATTAAGGTGATCTGTGAACGCCAGCTTAGCCCCGAACGCAACTAGATGGAGCCACTGCTGCAAATATAAGGTTTTATTTTTAATGCAATAAGTACCAACTATATATGTGCAAAAACTGGATTCGCGTAAATTACATCGTGCAACTTCAACGCCTAACAACAATTTCGATAAGAAAAATATCTCCAAATGTCCACTAAAGTCAATTACTCTCGTCAGTCCGTGTTTACATGAGTACGATCACTCACACAAGCACACAAAGCACAACCGTACAGTTTTAACCGCACGCCCAAAATCGTAATATTGAACCAAAAATTGCTAACAAAAATAGTACTTTCAGTACATTAACTGTATTTTTGTATTAATTAGCGAAAAATTTAACTAAAAATAGCAGTATTCGTTCGTTTTTCAACAGAATTTTATGTCCCGCGTAAGAATGCAAGTCATTTGGATTTTTGTATGGAAAACGGATCTCCTTAAGCTGTTTTTATTCTGGCAGGTAACTGACACCAGCCATATTAAGGGCATTCCAGAAGTTAACTAGCGCCCCAATCAGTTAAATAATATTACTCGATAAATACAAAACTTATCGAAAATCTGTCTTACCAGATTGAAATAAAGGTACCCTAGTTTATTTCTAGAACCTTTTAATCCTGAAAAATACAGTTCATTTTAGTAACAGATACAAAAAGTGCGAATAACGGCCACTTTAAGCAGTTTTTGTATCTGTAACTACAACGAACTATATTTTGCAGGATTAATAGGTTCTAAATAAACTAGAGTACTGTCCTTCAATATAATTAGACAGTTTTTCGATAAGTTTTGTAATTAGCGAGTAATGATTTTCTGATGGGGGCGCTATGCGCTAGTCAACTTAAAAGCCCTTAAGCTTGTCCCCTAGTCATCTATCTATATCTATTATATCTTCTAGCCGTTTTTCACCCCCGATTATTTAGTATCTTTCACCTATCGCCTAATTTTATTCAAGGCTTAATATTCTTGTTTTAAAATATGAATTTGTGTTTTGTTAATCAATCTTATTTCTGTTACAAGTTACAACTGTCTAATTTCTATAGATACTGATAAAAGTTACGTCATCAAATAAAATAATTTTGGTGACAAATTTCTGAAATTAAATAGATGTATGCTTTGATACTTGATAGCCAAAATCAACAAAAAACTAAAATAAAAAATGTGACGGAAATAAGGGGGAGAACACTCCACCGTGAGAACGACCGAAAAAGAAAATAATAAATTAATACTAAAAATTTTTTTAAAAAACAAGCTGTAGAAAAAGATCTAAAGAAAATGATATCACAGTCTCAGGTTTTCAAATAAAAGCGTGTTAGATTATAAAACAGCAAGGGAGAACTAAAAAACCTGCTCAAGTGCGTGTCAGACTCGCCTCGACTCGATTATAATACCTGAAAATATGTCTAAAAATATGGCTAAATAGCTAAACTTAATAGGTAGTTAGAAGTATTTAGTTTTATTTTAATAGTAATGATTGGATCTCTTTACCCACGGAAGTTATAGAATTTAATTAACTAGACTATTGAATGAAGTAGAACTATATAAATGACATGTTTCAAGGTTTATAATGTGTTTAAAATATTATATATATATATCAAATTGTATGTAAAAGTAGTAATTTGATGCTGTTCATTGTAGCTCATTGGCTTATGTAAATCGAAGGAAATCACTCTCTTCGTTTCTGATTAGATAATTGTATTGCTCATTACTTGCTTAGAGTTTCATGGCATACTGTATTATAAATAAATAAATAAATAAAATCATTATAAAAAGCTCCTTCATAGATTTATATTCCTCTTTATCTCAGTGTCGGCGAAACAGGAAGGATCCCTAGACGTGAGTTAAGTAATTTTCTTTAACATTTAAAATATATTGTTGTGATATAAATAAATCTCATTGTAAACGTGTTATTTTCTCGTCTTCAAATTAATGTAGATAATTATATTTTCAACTCTGCTCTGATTTACTGCTGTTTCTTTGAATCATCAATTACATTTATAATTACCATTTATTTCGTTTTTCATTTGTTTCTTCTTAAATTCCCTTCCTACGTAGCCTTAATCCACGAAAAGGCGTGGTTAATTTAGGTAGGTAGTACAAGATAGTTTGGCTATATCCTCGTTTAGCATATTAAGTAAATAACTCCAGACTTAGTATTTCATTAATAGCAAACTCTTATTAAAAAGCTTTTATTTGTAAGTACACACATCTCTATCATTAATATTCTTACACGCGCATTAAGACTATATTTTTATCTTCATCATCATCAGGTGATGAAGATAAAAATGGTGGGTAGACAGGAAAGTGTAAACATCAAAATTTTACTCTCCCAGTATTTTAATTATAAAAAATAGTTAATTACTACTTACATGTCGTAAAGTGTTTGCATTAGCACTAATTGACTGTAAACTTTCTATTTCTTAATATCTGCACATTTGCCACATCACTATAACACCACCATGGACAGCACTGCAAAACTCGCCCAGAGCATGGAAGAGCTCTCCGCCTGGTTTGAGTCCCGCATGTCGGAGTTTGAACAGACCCAGCAGCAGGCCGCTTCAGCAGGTACACCAACAGTGAAGAACTTATCTGCGGACTACATAACCTTCAAAGGGCTCGTTTGGAAAGCACTCGAGATGCTCAAGGCACAACTGGCCCTTGTAGTCAGCGGGCTGGACAGGGTGGAGACACATTCGCGTCGGAAAGTCCTCTTGCTTCATGGTATTACTGAGGAGGACGCAGAAGATCTTCCTACAAAGGTTCGCAGAATGTTAGCGGGGCAAATGAAGTTGACAACCATAAGTGCTGATGCCTTTGAAGCTTGCCATCGCCTAGGGGCCAAAAAAGACAAGGCTCGCCCCATATTGGTCCGCTTTGCGGTTATAAAAGATCGGATGGCAGTGTGGAATGCCAAAACAGCACTGAAGGGCTCAAAAGTGGTGTAGGATTTTATATCCGTCGCGGCATCACTGCACGTGTCTTATCTCACCCACCATGTTCGTTAGTCGAACAAATGTGGCTCAAAATGGTAATATGTGGAAAAAAACTGGTGATTGGTACAGGATATAGGCCTCCTTGGTTAAATGTCGACACTTTCATTGACGCTTTAGAATTGTCCCTCGAGACTTTCGCATGGTGCGATAATATTTTGTTGCTAGGAGATTTTAATATAAATATGTTACAAGGAGACACTGACAGTAATTCAAATAAAATTAAAAGATTTTTACACTTCTTTAATTTGACACAACTAGTGCAGAAACCAACACATTACACATCTCATAGCGAAACCCTAATCGACCTTGTATGTACTGACATTCAAGGAACTTCGTTGACCGTAAACTACTCTAAAGAACTTGGTGGTCATGCTTTTATTGTCTGCCACTTAAACATGCCAAAATTAAAACCAGCGCCAGTTACAGTCATACAACGACCCATTAAAAACATGGACCCGGTAGAATTTCAGAATGATCTCATCTTGATAGACTGGAACTATATTTTGTCACTCGAGAATGTAAATGAAATGGTACAATGTTTTAATATTTCTGTTATTTATCTTTTTGAAATCCACGCACCTCTTAAGATGATTTATATAAAATATCAGCAGTATCCATGGATTACTTACAACATATTGGAACTCATGAAACGTCGCGATGAGGCACATCAGAGAGCACGTGGTAGTGACTCCGATGTGCATAAATCTTTTTATAAAGATCTAAAATATACAGTGAGAACGCTTTATTAAGGGAGAGGCAAGCCTATTTCACTCATTACGTAAACCACAATCATCATGACCCTAAAACTATGTGGAACCATATTAAAAAAACGGTTAGAATTAAAAGTAAACCTGACATACCCACGCATGGTGTTTTTAGAGATCCAAATATAATAAACGATCATTTTATGAATGTCCCTGGCAATGAGAATGTCCCCATTTCACATTTGACGTATTTTGAGTTTCAATCTAAAGTAAACGACACATTTGCAATTAAAGAAGTGCTTGAGAGAGACGTTTTAAAAATTATTCGATCATTTAAGTCCAATGCTGTTGGCAGCGACGGAATATCTTTAGACATGTTAGAACTTACCTTGCCAAACACGTTGCCAGTTATTACAGCAATAGTTAATAAGTCCATCCAGACTAGTACGTTTCCTTTTGAATGGCAAAAAGCGCTTGTGAAGCCTATACCCAAGGTGTCAATGCCTAGCATTTTGAAAGATCTCCGACCGATAAGCATCTTACCGTGTGTATCAAAAATATTGGAAAGGATAGTAGCTGATCAGTTAAAAATATTTATAGAACGTAACGAAATACTTCCACAAAAGCAATCAGGCTTTCGTAAATTTCACAGCACCACGACTGCTATGATCAATGTAACTGATGATATACTTTCAGCAATTGATGCAGGTGAGGGCACTATACTTGCACTTCTAGATTTTTCAAGGGCCTTTGACTGTATCAATGTTTCCTTATTGCTGGCTAAACTACATTGCTACGGTTTTAGTGCTACCGCAATCAAATGGGTAGACAGCTACTTCAAATATCGCTCTCAATGCGTAGAAATCAATGAGGAAGGAGGAAACACTATTCGATCACAGGAAAAAAAAGTCTCAAGAGGTGTCCCTCAGGGGTCTATATTGGGTCCTCTTTTCTTTATTATATATTGTGCAGATGTAGTCGACCATATCTATAGCTGCAACTTTCACATTTACGCTGATGACATCCAAGTCTATATTTCTTGTAAACCTAGCGAAGGTTTGGAAGCTGTACAAAAACTAAATGCAGATTTAAATCGTATTGCGACCTGGGCAGAAAACAATACTCTAGTACTTAATGGTTCTAAGTCTAAATATATGCTGTTAGGTACAAGACGACAAATTCAAAAACTGTCAATGCAACGCATTAACATAACCATAAAGGGGGAAGCTGTGGAACGCGTTCATGAAGCACGAAATTTAGGATTGTTAATGGACGAAGAGCTCAGATTTGAGAATCATATAGTGAACACAGCTACAAATTGTTTCTACCGACTAAAGGTTCTTTACCAAATAAGAAACTCAATAAGTGTAGATATTCGTATAAAACTGTGTGATTCACTAATATTATCGAAATTTAATTACATGGACGTAGTCTACGGGCCACGCCTTCTTGCCTGCACAGCCAAATTGATTCAGCGTGTTCAGAATGCTTGCGCGCGCTACTGTTTTTATATACCTCCTCGCACACACTGCACTTCCTATATTAACAATTCTGACATCCTAAAAATGGCTTATCGTCGCACTATCCACTTGGCTTGCCTACTATTTAGTCTAATTAAATATCAGCTCCCTTTCTATCTTTATAAAAAACTGGTATGGTCCCGTGACGTGCAGGCCCGCGAGACGCGCACCTCTGCTCTTAGGCTTGCAATTCCGCCACACCGCACGGTTACTTTTCGTGGTAGTTTTAGATTCGCCGCCACCAAGTGCTGGAATGACTTACCGCCGCCTTTCCACAGTCTGAAATCATTACACTCCTTTAAAGAACGATATAAAAAACACATTTTACAAATTCAAAAAAGTTTATAAAATCAATCGTTCACCTAAATGCATATGGACGTTAGGCCCAGGCGGCGATCACTTGGCTTTCGTGTGGCACAATCTGTTAACTTTATTTCTGTGCTTCAGTGATGGGCATAGGTACCTAATGTGTTTTTATAAAAAGTATAAAATGCTTTTTGGCTTCAAATTTAGTTTTTGATCTTTTCTCTCTGTTTATTTATTATACCTGTAAACATTAATTATTGATTAGGTAATAAAAAAAAGGAAAAATTAATTCATTTACTACTTCAATTTCTCAGACAATTAATTTCAATGTAGTTTATCATAAATATTGCACTTACTTACATGCATGTGTCCATGGGTGTAAGCAACATTGGTTTATTTAATTCTTCTGTAATATCTACTTCTTTAGATTTTCAATATTTTTGTACACTATTTACATCGTAATAATAATAATTTATTTAACACACATTCGTCCGTGCCTCACTCTGCAGGGTTCACCGAAAACCAGCGTCGTGGCATGTGCCGCGACATTTGCTGAGTGAGGCCCTTTTGACTGTGGTTGTCACAGCACTAGACGTCTTTTGTATACCTTTTTTTTTGTTATTGTTCTTTTCTTACCCTATGTATGATTTTTGTGTTGTGTTGTGACGTCTCAGTAATAATAAATATTTCTGATTCTGATTCTGAAAAGTCTCAGTCTCGGAGTTTCTAACCAAGACACGACAGGAGGTCTTTGTCGCGGCTAGGAAATTCTATGGGATGAAGAATTGTTGGTCCTCGGATGGCGCGATAGTGATTCTTCTGCCAGATAAGCTCAGGAGGAAGGTAACAACCATGCCCGAGCTGATGAAGTATTTTTTTATGGATGGAGTATTTTTTTTTCTCCATATTTTATGCTAGTCTGCTATTTAGTAAAACATATGTATTTATTTTTGTTTAATTCTCATTTCACACTTCTAAATGCACATTCCTGTGCCCCTTTTCATGTCATTCTTTCACACCAGCTAGGTTGGCTGGAAGAGATCTCTTATACAGATAAGCTCACCTTTGTAAACAAATTTTATGTTATGTAAAATTTTATGTAATTTGTGCACAATAAAGAATATATACATCATCATATCAGCCGAAAGACGTCCACTGCTGGACATGGGCCTCCCCTAAAGAACTCCATGACGACCGGTCCTGCGCTGCTCGCATCCAGCGGCTTCCCGCGACCTTGACCAGATCGTCAGTCCACCTTGTGGGGGGCCTGCCAACGCTTCGTCTTCCGGTACGTGGTCGCCACTTTAGAACCCTCACGCCCCATCGGCCATCGGTTCTTCTTGCGATGTGCTCTGCCCACTGCCACTTCAGTTTAGCGATTCTCATTTTTATCTTAATGGTACGGAACCCTCGGTGCACTCGGTGCACCGTTTTTCTTTCTGATTTTAATGTAACACGCTTTTATTTGAAAACCCGAGACTGTGATAACGTTTTAGTTCTTTTTCTACGTCTAATAAAAGCTATTTATGATGTATACTGAAAAACAACGTTTATTCCCAGTAGTTCTGTTGAGTAGTTTTGTTGACCGAACTAGTAGGACTTTTTTCCTATTATTAAACAAGCTCAGGGCAGTTGGCTTACACGGCGACCTTCTGAGATGGTTTACGTCATATTTGGAAAACAGGTCTCAGGCTGTCAGAATCGGAGCATGTACATCCAATTTTGCGGCAATCCCTTCAGGCGTTCCGCAGGGATCGCATTTAGGCCCATTACTTTTTAATATCTACGTGTTTGATATATACACATGCTTCCGAAATTCAAAATTCTCCATGTACGCGGACGACATGAAAATCTACGCCTCCATAAATAATCAAAGGGACTGTATTAACCTTCAGGAAGATTTATCTCGGCTCAGTGACTACTGCAGGCAGAATTTCCTAGACCTAAATGTAGATAAATGTCAGTGCATCACCTACACCAGAAAAAACATCCCATACTTTGTGCTGTGCGGTGCCGGTCTAAAAAGAATAGTACCGACCCATCTCTTCCCGTGGGTGTCGTAAGAGGCGACTAAGGGAAATGAAATCCAGAGGATGGGCAGCAGCGTCCTTCTGTGTATTATTTCATCTTACTGCGGGCGCCAACCCGTCTGCCAAGCGTGGCGACTTTGGTCAAACCCCCTAAGAATCAACATGAATCACAACTATAAGCTCCGGCCCCTAGTCCCCGGCGGCCCCGCTATTCCTGGCTCCGGTAGCGGCCATGGTAACGGTGGGGCAGGGGGTGCGAAGAATCCCCGGCAGATGTCGAGCTACCAACAACGACGACCTCTGGCCCTGGCAACTTATAACACGCGCACATTGCGGACCGACGAGAAGGTTGCAGAACTCGAAGAAGAATTGAGCAGGTTACACTGGGACATCTTGGGTCTATCTGAAGTCCGAAGAGAGGGGGAGGACTCGATAATCCTAAAATAAGGTAACTTGCTCTATTTCCGGGAGGGCGACCAACTGTCCCAGGGAGGTGTCGGGTTTATGGTCCACAAGTCTCTCGTGAACAACGTGGTCATGATCGAGAGTGTGTCGTCGCGGGTAGCGTACCTTATACTCAGAATCACCAAAAGGTATTCGCTGAAAGTCATACAGGTATACGCCCCCACATCAACACACTCTGATGATGAAGTCGAGGCTATGTATGAGGATATATCTAAAGCCATACATACGCCTAAGACCCACTATACCGTTGTCATGGGGGACTTCAACGCGAAATTAGGCAAGCGAGGCGATGGTGAGCTGAGGGTGGGGCAATTTGGTGTTGGATATCGGAATTCCAGAGGCCACATGTTAGCCGACTTTGTGGAGAAAGAAGGACTCTTTATGATGAATTCCTTCTTCAAAAAGTCGGAAAACCGAAAATGGACCCGGATCAGTCCCGATGGTGCTACAAAAAATGAGATTGACTTTATCATGTCGACGAAGAAGCAAATATTCAATGATGTCTCTGTGATCAATGCGGTTAAAACCGGAAGCGATCACCGGTTGGTAAGAGGCACATTGAATATCAACGTAAAGCTGGAATGAACTCGACTGATGAAGTCTACGCTCCGACCAGTACCCACCAATATCCAAAACCCCGACGGCTTTCAGCTCGAACTGCAAAACCGCTTTGAATGCCTTGGTGAATGCGTAGATGTGGACGACTACAATAACGAGTTCGTGGAAACTGTCCATACAATTGGGTCAAAGTACTTTAGACCCTACCGTACTAAAAGAACCAAAACGATCTCTGACCATACCCTCAAGCTAATGGAAGAAAGACGCGAAATGGTTCTGCAGTCTCCGGAAGATGCTTCTCAATATCGGTGGCTCAATAAACAGATCTCTAAGTCTCTGACTCGCGACCTTCGACTATTTAATACTAACCATATTAAAGAAGCGATTGAGCGGAACAAAGGCTCCAAAGTGTTCGCAAGAGATCTGTCTATTGGACAGAGCCAGTTGACGAGGCTGAAGACCGAGGATGGCAGAACCGTATCGTCCAAGCCTGAGTTACTGAGGGAAGTCGAGAAGTTCTATGGGCAGTTATACACGTCAACCGGCCCACCCGTTAGCAGTCTGGCCAATGATCCAAGAGCTAGACTTACCCGACACCATACCGAAGATATCCCGGACGTCAGCTTGTACGAGATTAGAATGGCTCTCAGACAGCTTAGAAACAACAAGGTACCCGGGCACGATGGAATTACGGCTGAGCTTCTGAAAGCAGGCGGAAGGCCAGTGCTTAAAGCTCTTCAGAAGCTGTTTAATTCTGTCATACTCGAAGGGAAAACGCCACAGGCATGGCACAGAAGTGTGGTGGTACTCTTCTTCAAAAAGGGTGATAAGACCCTGCTGAAGAATTACAGACCCATTTCACTTCTGAGCCATGTCTACAAGCTGTTCTCGAGAGTCATTACGAACCATCTCGCGCGCAGGCTCGACGACTTCCAGCCTCCCGAACAAGCCGGTTTTCGTAAAGTCTTCAGTACCATAGACCACATACATACGCTACGGCAAGTTATACAGAAGACCGAAGAGTATAACCAGCCACTTTGCCTAGCGTTTGTGGACTATGAGAAGGCCTTCGATTCGATCGAGACGTGGGCCGTGCTACGATCTCTCCAGAGGTGCCAAGTCGACTATCGGTACATTGAAGTGTTGAAGGACCTGTACAAAAACGCCACTATGTCAGTTCGTCTTCAGGACCAGGACTCGAAACCTATCCAATTGCAGCGAGGAGTGAGACAGTGAGACGTCATATCTCCTAAACTGTTCACCGCTGCATTGGAAGACGTCTTCAAACTCCTGGACTGGAAAGGACTTGGCATCAAAATCAATGGCGAGTACATGACCCACCTTCGATTTGCCGGCGATATTGTCGTAATGGCTGAGACCCTGGAAGATCTCGGCACGATGCTCAATAACCTCAGTAGAGTTTCACAACAAGTGGGTCTTAAAATGAACATGGATAAGACGAAAATTATGTCTAACGCCCTTGTTGTACCCACTCCACTCAAAGTTGGAGACTCTACGCTCGAAGTTGTTGATGAGTACGTATACCTGGGACAAACAGTCCAGCTGGGTAAATCCAACTTAGAGAAAGAGGTTACTCGTCGAAGCCGACTCGGATGGGCGGCGTTTGGGAAGCTCCGCAATATCTTCACGTCCAAAATACCGCAGTGTCTCAAGATGAAAGTCTTTGACCATTGTGTGTTGCCAGTGATGACATATGGCACCGAGACGTGGCCGCTCACGATGGGCCTTATCAGAAAGCTCAAAGTCACCCAAAGGGCTATGGAAAGGGCTATGCTCGGAGTCTCTCTGCGCGATCGAATCAAAAATGAGGAGATCCGCAGAAGAACTAAAGTAACTGACATAGCCCTGAGAATCGCTAAGCTGAAGTGACAGTGGGCAGGGCACATCGCAAGAAGAACCGATGGCCGATGGGGCGTGAGGGTTCTAGAGTGGCGACCACGTACCGGAAGACGAAGCGTTGGCAGGCCCCCCACAAGGTGGACCGACGATCTGGTCAAGGTCGCGGGAAGCCGCTGGATGCGAGCAGCGCAGGACCGGTCATCATGGAGTTCTTTAGGGGAGGCCTATGTCCAGCAGTGGACGTCTTTCGGCTGATATGATGATGATGATGATGACTTTTTGATTACACCATCAATCACGTAGTCCTCGTGAGACAGTCAAAAGTGAGAGACCTGGGGGTGATCCTTGATGATTAGTTATCGTTCATACTGCATTATGAACATAAAGTGCAGAAAACCTATAGAATGTTAGGGTTTATTATGCGTATCACAAAGCCATTTAAAAATGCGCAGTCACTAATCACCCTGTACTTTGCCTATGTCCGAAGCATTCTGAAATTTGCGTCACAGGTGTGGTCGCCTGGCTACTCAGTTCACACAAATAGAATTGAAGGTATTCAACGCAAATTTATTCGCTTTTTATCCAAGCGATTCCACCCTACACTTTAAGATTACGACGTGCGTCTTGATTATTATAGGATCATGTCACTCGATAAGAGGAGATAGTTATCGGACGTTATATTTTTATATAACATATTTAATAATATTGTCGACTGTCCGGAATTAGTTTCAAGATTTGGGTTGTGCACTCCAACTGTACGTACCCGACATACAAAACTATTAAACGTCAAAAGATCTTGCACGAATTATGCCCAAAACTCAATTTTAAGTCGATGTGCACGATCCTATAATAACACTTTTATAAATGTTGACATTTTTAATCTTAATAAGACAAGCTTCAAAAGGCAAGCGTGCGAAGTACTGTCAGGTAAATGTGGTCATGCAATGGTTACTTGAGTCGCATAAGACATCACAATATGGTGTCGCTGCCATTATCATTCATACACACACACACACACTTTCACACTCACTACACTTATGCATTCTTTTCTATGTAGATAAACTAGTTCTTTTTATCTTTTTAAGGTTCCGTACCTCAAAAGAAAAAAACGGAACCCTTATAGGATCACTTTGTTGCCCGTCTGTCTGTCTGTCTGTCAAGACCCTTTATCTCACGAACGGGTAAAGGTATCAGGTTGAAATTAAAACCATATATTAGGATCCATGAACCACACAAGATCTGAAAATTTCAATTTTTTACAACGACGCAATCAAAAGATATGGCGTTTTATGTCCTCATCTCCATACATTTATTCAAAAATGAAAAACTACAGGGTACTTCCCGTTGACCTAAAATTATGAAATTTTGCAAGAAGCTAGGTCTCACAGTACAAATAATGGGAAAAGTCTGAAATCATTAAATATTACAACTTTTCTCACAACTAATGGTAACCAATTGTGGTAAGCTCCCGTTTCAAGAACATTCATATAAGAGAGGGGTCAAGTTGGATGGTTGCTGAGGCGATTTTTGTTTTAGTTCTATTTAAAAACGGGAAAACTTACAAACTTGAAAATTGGTATGTTTATAGGACTTAGGCTGTAACAACAAATAATAAAATTTGGTCAAGCGCGTGTCGGACTCAAAAAATCTAGCACATTAACTTACTGAAATTTCAACTAATACAATTATGTTTATGTGGTGGTACGGAACCCTCAGTGCGCGAGTCCGACTCGCACTTGGCCGGTTTTTTTTGTACTTATATAATTATTAACTTTTAAATGTTTAACTGTGAGATCTTTTTAATTGGCAAGCTCGATGTATTATGTTTATAAACACATTTAATGCTGTAAGATTTCCTAAATAAATTAATTAAATTAAATTTTCTGTTCCCAGTAGTTCTGTTGATAACATAACATCTCTTAGTTCTGTTAACCGAACTACTGAGCTTTTTGATTCCCAATAGTCCTGTTCTGTCTGAATCATGATGATATTTGTAAGTTTAAGAAGGAACTTTATCAATAAAAAAATATTTTTTATGTTACAGTTTATCGTAGTTTTTCCATGAATAATCGTCTAATAACTATCTACACACCCTAGAATCAGACAATCCCAAACCCAAGATATTTTTCTTCGTACACCCAACAGCACGTCAGTCAAAACACTTTGGATTTGTGTCATAGTAATAGAGTAGAAAAACTGCAGTATCATACAAAAGTGAATGCTGCGTCTTGCACAAGTTTAATCGTTGCTTTGTATGTAAAAACTTAGAGAAATTTCCCCAAAAGGTCTAGGTAAACCCAAATATTTTATAAAATAACCTCCCAGAGTTGTTTTATCAATAAAACGTACCGTAACGTAAGTGCTGCGCAGTTTGGCATAGTAAATAATTTGTAAACTTTTTATGTTTTAATATGAATAAATGATATACATATATACATACATATTACCAGTTGAACAAGCCATGCTGCCCACCAACAGAAGGCGCTGCAGGATTTCTAAAACGTCGTATTATCTCACTTTTCTTTGGCTATCTTCCGGCTCCATCATCAGATCAGCTCCAAATTATAGTGATATTGCATTGTCATCTGATTCACATACGTATGCAAAATCTCATCTCATTAGGAAACCGGGAAGTGGGTCAAAAACTTGCAAGATTTTCAACCACATTTCTGTAATTGCTCTATGTGTAGAGGAACTGTCACAATCCTCCAGGGCTTCAACTTTAGTGAAAATTATTATGAAATCATGGGCGGTGCTGTTGGCTGGTCTAACCAGAACGTGGGTCTTTATAGAATCGCCATTCGGGGAAAATATGGTACCTATTATCCATTGATGTGTCACATTTTTGAATATGGCTACTCATAGCAACGCAGACGGTGGTGAACAAACAAACTTAGGTGCCTATACAGGGTGTCTCATTCAAATCGGTCAGTATGGGAAAGTCTGAAACTATAAGACATACGAAGATTTGTTCTTAGGAACCATGTCACCGATTTTGATAAAAAGAAAAACTGCATTCATACATTTGAAAAAAAAGTGTACCCATATTGTATTGAAAAAAACGGTGATCACTTCGAACACCTACTATGATAAATTAAAGTATGTAAAAACAATGCATTTTATTCATTTTAGACATCGTGTTTCATAGAGACATTTACTGCTTAAGACCTACACAACCGTTATTTAAACAGAAAAACTGTAAGCTTTTTTTTCAAAACTACCGGGTTCGATTCCCCAGCTGGGTACACTTTTTTTTTTCAAATGTATGAATGCAGTTTTTCTTTTTATCAAAATCGGTGACATGGTTCCTAAGAACAAATCTTCGTATGTCTTATAGTTTCAGACTTTCCCATACTGACCGATTTGAATGAGACACCCTGTATACCATAGAGTGGTAGCAGGGAGCTTGCTGAAAACACAAAAGAATTGGAAAACGTGGTCCTAGTCCTGGAACAATGCCGCGAAAAGTCTCGCTTTGATTGAGTAGACCAAAGAGCTTTGAACCTCGCTCCGCTCGAGAGTAGACCATTTGATTGAGTGCAAATTTTCCAAAAAAATACATTAAGTCCTAGAGCATGTTTTGTTTCAAAGCACACTCAAATTTAATTCAATAGCTAGCTTTTATACACCATAAAATTAATATAATATACATGAACCTTTTTTTTTTCACCTTAATAGTGAATCCTCCTACTGGGCCTCCTAACGCCCATGGCTTTTCAGAGTTTCCGGACAAGCTGGATATTTTTCGGTATTTTTCCAAAGTCACTGGGACTATAATTAAACACATACTAAAAAAATATAAAATTCGGAGACCATAAATCATTTCAGGGGTATCTGGGTTAAAGACAGACACCGTGACTGGTGTAACCATTGAATACATGAAACAGAGTGAAACTAAATAAAAGCTTTTGAAAACGCTGCTCATTCTCTGTTCCGAGATCTCTTTAAGTACCAAGTTCACTTTTAAAATATCTATAGGAATTTGTTGGGTGGTACTATTCTTAGCCGGCAATACAAAGTTAAAACAGGAAGCCCAAAGTATTGTTTAAACTTTAATATATTACCTACTACAAAATTTAAAATTTAACTAACATTAAATAAAAATAAACTAATAATAAAAATAATATACAACTAAAAATATTAAAAGTACAAATGCATAACTTGATGATAACGTAGAGGAATGGTTACAATAGTTACTCAGACATACACAGACATGGTACCGCGCGAACAACGAGATACCCCTTGCGAACGGTGTGAGAGAAGCCGCTGGTGAATAGATGCATCCTTCTTCTGACGGATACCTTCCAAATAACAATTCTAACTTCCTATACCGATGTGTAGGGAAGTCAAAGGTATGCCTTCCAGGATAACCGGTGTAATCAGCGTCTTGAGGCCATAGGGGTGGCCAAGACAAACAACCGCGTTGAGTGTAAATTCCCCCGACGTCTAAAAACCGCTTGAAACAACCCTTTTTCAAAAAACCTCTATAAAAAATGTACCTGTTGAAACAATTATATCATATTACTTTGTGTATTGTTAAAGTTAAGTGAATTTTCGTTACAGTACTAAGTTACTTACGTCGGACTACCGCGATCGTAAAGATAACGTTTATCAGGATACGGCTTTGTAGCACTACGACCTGGATTTAAAACGGATTCATGCAACCATTGTTCAGGTGGATATCCAATCCAGTCATGGAATCCTGACCAGTGCCACCATTCCTTCATGCCATAAATTAACCAATTATATGTGTTGCGATGGCAATGATTTCTAAAATAACGTGCAAGGGTGCGGGCTTGACCGTTTGATGAATCAAACGCGTCATTACAAAGCTTTGATCTTGGTAATCTTTCAACTGAACCGCATGTATAACAGCTGCTTACATAAGTGCCCTTATAACGGTTTACCCAGACAAGAACCATCCATTGCCATGCGGAATACCAATATTTTCTGGTGTTGTTTCTTGGCATTATTCGCAGAACTTTATCCCACGAAGAGTTCTTCTTATTCAACCAATTTTGAGACAAGCGGTTTACTTTTTCTTGCATATGTTTAGCTTCCTGTATACTTCCCATTTCATCAAATAAATCATCGTCGTACTCATCATTTTCATTTTGATAGACTCTGGGCTTCATTGAAGGAGAAAAATAAAAAACCGTCTGGTTTCTGTTTTTTCGACGTATCTCCAGCATCTTCTTTAAATAAGGCTGCTCCTCCATCAGGTCGTCGTACAACTGGGGTTGTTCCTGTTTTAGCTGTTTCAGGCTCATTGGACTATCATCTATTTTATTGTATGGCGAGTACGTATTCAAATTTTTGAACCGTGATAGTAATGAGCAGTTAATCAATTTTATAATAATTATCGATGAAACTAAACACAATATTACAAAAAAATGTGAATTGGTCATTGCTTTTTAAATTATATGCAAAATAAAGATTGAAGCAGCCTACCCCAGATTAGTAAGTATAGTACAGAAGTCAGCCTACGTCATAGCTAAAAAGAAAGAATAAAATATTTACTCATCTGAAAAACAAAACTGTAGACTAGTACCCAAGGAGGTTGTAACCCAAGCGTGGGTTAAAACCTCCTTGCTAGGACCCTTGATACCACAGATTAGAATACATATATTGGAGTAGGAGTACCCCATGAAACAGAGTTAGAAAGGCAATGCTGACAATTTTGTACGGGAACCGGTGTCGCCAGTTTGCACACATTTACACGATAAATTATATTTTCACTACATAAAAAAACCGCTAGCTATTTGACGTCTACTGGTGAATCGAAAAAGTCAAAAGAGCCAAATCCAAGCAAACAAAAATTTACCGTATTACATTACGTTATAACATTATTTTCAAAAACGTCAAAATCTGACGTTTTTGGGTGAGAAAGAGACAAAGATAAAATGTGGCCATACTAATAAAGTTTGCACAAAACGGTTCAAAAAGTATCCATTGGATCTTTCTTTGTTTTAACTTTCCTTTTAAATATTTCCCTAACAATATATTTATAAATGTGTGCAACATTATGCATAATACTTAAAAAAATAATTTAGATTTTTCTTTACTGAAAATAGAAAGTTAGCAATTTTGAAATATTAAATTGTTGTGTTATACTGGTATCATTATTGTGCAAATGCTAGGGATGTATGTTTCATTGGGCAAATTATCGATAAAATGGATTATTGTACTCTGGATTACAACTTTTCCACGAAACATAGGTTTGTTTTAGATTCGTACAGCTTGCAATAACTAACTATAGCGATGGCGGTTAATGCGCAGAACACAAAAAACGAGTCGCGGGGGTGCGCGGGGTATGGTGGGGGAAGGACTGCGAAGCGTTCATTGGCTCTCCGCGTGTCACCATGCGCAGAAACTAATCGTCACGCTAATGTTAGGTTGTGCAAGCTGTTTTATTTTTTATATCTCACTAAAATCACAGATTAAATAATACTAAACTAACGTTTACAGATCCGATTCTCAGGCGGCGGGGTGAAAAAGGACGTACCTGATGATGATGTATTATACACAGGTGGTTTTGTCGTTTTAGATATTATTTGCATGAGAACAGAATCGCGCGCGCGGCCATTGCTTTTTCATTGATGTTTCAGGCAGGTACGGGGGGGGGGGGGGAAGAGAGGGAAGGATGCGTTCTTAATTAGTTTTATTGTGTTGTGTATTGCCTGGAAACGCATCATAATAACTTTTGCTTGAGAAGCCAAGTATTTACTTACACCTTGTATACGAGTTTTAGTTTTATACTAATTCTTTATTAGGGTTTCGTACCGAAAGGGTGAAAAACGGGACCTATTGATATGCCTCCGATGTCTGTCTGACTGCCAGTGGGCTGTATCTCATGAACCGTAATAGGTAGAAATTTGAAATTTTCACAAATTGTGTATATCTGTTGCCGCTACAACAACAAAATTTTGTTTGAGCTGTATCTCATGAACAGTAATAAATATATAAATTAAGTGTGGCTCCGATACTAAAGACCTTTTTTAGGCGATTTTTGTTTATGCTCTATCTTAAAAACGGGAACACTTGAAAAGAAGAAAATTGCAATGTTTATAGTGCATAAGCTATAAAATAACAAAAAATAATAAAATCTAGTCAAGCTCGTGTCGGACTCAAAAAATCTAGCACAGGAACATACTGAAATTTCCAATACAATCGTTTATGTGGTGGTACGGATCCCTCGGTGCGCGAGTCCGACTCGCTCTTGGCCGGTTTTTTATTAGAAGATCCCTGCGTGTAAATATTCTTCAACAATAAAATAGATCATGAAGCATTGTTTTGTTTTATTATTTACATGATATTTACATTTTTCTTATTTATATCTCACTAATATTATAAAGATAATTTATTTTGGTTGGAATTTTTATATGTTTCGATGTTTGTTACTCTTTCACGACCCAGCCACTAAAATTAAATTTGGCAGGAATATGGACTTAAACCTAGAAAAGCATAATATCTACTCTTTTTTCGAATCCCACGCAAATGAAGTCGTGGGCAACTGCTAGTCAGCAATAAGAAGAACCAACAAATTAAATTAATATACCAGTAAAGACGTGTGTGGTAAAGTTGGTGTCCCTCCGGGAAGTGATTTCGGTTTCTAACAGGTATAGCGTATAGCAAGAGGCTTTAAATGTCTTCTTTGTGCCGAAAAGATGATGTCACTCTCCAAAAAGTGTTTGGAGCAAGTAGAACTTGTTTTGGTGGCTAACCAATCTTTTTGCCCTGTGGCATCGATCCATCTTTGCTTTTCTTTTGGATAACCTGGGTAGCTGCCAAAAATCTCTGTCTAAAGTTGGGATTTAGTATGAGTGCAAACAATTTTTAATTTTTTAATTATTAAAAAATTATTGGTTAACTTCAAAGCTAAAAAATATATACAAGTAAGTATTCAACATTACAGGAATAATTCCAGTATACAGAAATTTATCGATATCGTTGTATTTTTGGAAGCACTTTTGCTCTGGTTTCGACCGGCTAAAAAATATTTTTGTTTTAACAAATATAGTGGATAAAAAGGTATTCAAAATGGTTACCGGTGGTACAATAGGCCTCCATTTTGCTAATTTTTATCTTTGCTGTGAGCTCGACGTGATAATATCGCACAAAACGGCATTTTCTTAAAAAATACGTCGCTGCTCTTTACGCCATTGAGTCGGGCAAATGACTGAAGGGGTCATTTTGAGGTTTTGACGTTTGTTTGTCCTACGGACCTATCCGTGGCACGCGGGGCCCGCCTACTTCGCCTTTCTAACTCTGTTTCATGTATTCTATGGAGTACCCCAAAGATTTTGGAGACTGCGCAGCGTTTTTCTTACGTCAATGGAGTACCCATGGAGGAGTACCAGGGACTCAACAGGAGTACAGATAGGCGCTCAGCAGAAGAAGGGGCGGGCAGACACGGGCAGTCACGGACACTGTCCGTCTGTGTGGCGGGTATTGCGAAAATTATTGTTTTTATCAGAATAAAATTCATACATAATATGTTTCAAAATTGCTTTACGTCTTAAACTAATTAAAAATCAATCTGAACAACCTTTTTCACTGAAAAGCTTTTGAACTGAACAACAATTCTAGCTCTTTTCCTTCCGAACCAAAGATTTTGGAAAATACGCGCATACAAACGGAGCGTTTTTATCATGTCAATGACTATAATAATACAAAAATAATTGCAGTATGGCCACACTGGCGGTATAAGCTACATATGGCGTTGCGTTGAGTCGTTATCAGGGACTAGATAAGTACTATACGTACAGTCGTTATTGGTACTAGTGGTAATATGGCGCTCATTACATGAAGGGGCGGGCAGACACGGGCAGTCACGGACACTGTCCGTCTGTGTGGCGGGTATTGCGAAAATTATTGTTTTTATCAGTATAAAATTCATACATAATATGTTTCAAAATTGCTTTAAACTAATTAATAATCAATCTGAACAACCTTTTTCACTGAAAAACTTTTGAACTGAACAACAATTCTAGCTCTTTTCCTTCCAAACCAAAGATTTTGGAAAATACGCGCATGCAAACGGAGCATTTTTATCATGTCAATGACTATAATAATACAAAAATAATTGCAGTATGGCCGCACACTGGCGGTATAAGCTACATATGGCGTTGCGTTGAGTCGTTATCAGGGACTAGATAGGTACTATACGTACAGTCGTTATTGGTACTAGTGGTAATATGGCGCTCATTACATGAAGGGGTGGCAGACACGGGAAGTCACGGACATTGTCCGTCACTGTGGCCGGTATTGCAAAAATTATAGTTATTATCAGAATAAAATTCAAACGTAACATGTTTTAAAATTGCTCTACGTTTTAAACTAAATAAAAATCAATCTGAACAACCTTTTCGACTGAATAAATCTTTAAACTGAACAACTATCCCGGTTATCGCCTTCTGCGCAATGACAGAACAGGAAAGGGTGGTGGTGGTGTCGCTATATATCTCAGATCTGATATCCCCTCCCAAGTTGTAGACTTTTCTCCCAGTCAGTATTCGCAATCTGCAGAGCATTTGTTCCTGGAAATCACCTTTCACCACACTAAACTTCTTCTTGGTGTCCTATATAGTCCTTCTTCTCGCATTGATTACTTCTCATCCCTTGAAACTAAACTTGAATCCTTAATCCCTCTCTATGACCACACTATAATTCTCGGTGATTTTAACACTTGTCTCCTTAAGTCCGATAACCGTGCTGACAGACTTCGAACTCTTGTCTCTTCTCTTAGTTTACATATTCTCCCTCTCTCACCTACACATCGTGCTCCTCAATATCCTGACCACTCACTTCTTGATCTGATTATTGTGTCAGAATCGAACATGGTTGCGACACACGGGCAACTTTCAGCTCCTTTCTCTTACCACGATTTGATCTATTTATCCTACAAAATTCGTCCTCCTAAACCTAAACCTAAATTTATTTCCCTCCGCAGCTTCAGGGGCATTGACTTGGAGCGCTTGCGTGCTGATGCGAGCAGTGTTGACTGGTCTGCTGTTTTTGGCTCGGACACGGTTGACGGCATGGTGTCTTCTTTTAATAATGCACTCAACCTTCTTAACGATCGCCATGCTCCTGTCAGGCGTGTCCGGGTCAAGCAGCTACCCGCACCATGGCTGTCTGACTCAATCAAACGGATGATGGCCAGAAGAGATAAAGCTAAACGAATCTATCGGAAATCGCCAACAGATGAAAACTTGCTAATTTATAAGAAGCTTCGAAATCGCTGCAATCGTTTGTGTAGAGATGCCAAAAAACGCCACATGTACAGTTCTGTGGAAAATCTTAATACTGCTGATCTATGGAAATTCCTCAAATCACTGGGTATTGGCAAATCACAAATAGAACTCCCTTCGAACATTGATCTTGATGCTTTAAATGCTCACTTCTCTCAAGCTCCTGTCACTCTTGAAGAAGACGTTAAATCTGATACACTTCTCCACCTTGCTAATAAGCCTCTACCCAAGTGCACTCCTTTTGTCTTCAGACCGGCTACAGAGTGTGACGTTAAGCGATCTCTCCTTTCTTTTTCCACCAAAGCTGTGGGCGATGATGGGATTCATCTTCAGATGATCCTTCTGCTTGTGGATGAGCTTGTCCCTATCATCACTTATGTCCTCAACTACTCCCTCTCAACAGGCTCATTCCCTAGCAGCTGGAAGAGAGCCCATGTTCTTCCACTTCCAAAGGTTTCTAACCCCTCCTCTTATTCCCAATACCGCCCAATCTCCATCCTTCCCATCCTATCTAAAATCCTTGAAAGTCTTGTCCAAAAACAGTTCTCAAATTTTCTTAATTGTTTACTAAATCCTCTACAGTCGGGATTCCGTCCTGGCTATAGCACGACCACGGCCCTGCTCAAGGTCAGCGATGACATCAGGCTGGCAATTGATCAAAAACAACTTACTGTGCTGACACTACTCGATTTTAGTAGCGCATTTAATTCCGTGGATTTTGACATTCTCCTTGGTATCCTTGCATCGCTTAACGTATCTCCACCTGTACTCACTTGGTTCGAATCCTATCTTCGGGGACGATCGCAATGTGTCCGCGCTGACAATGCTGCATCGACATGGTGTGATCTAATTGCTGGTGTCCCACAAGGTGGCGTATTATCTCCTCTCCTGTTTTCAGTATTCATTAACGAAATCTCCCTGATAATCACTTCTAAGTACCATCTCTATGCAGACGATTTGCAGATTTATCGCCACTGTTACGTTGACGATATCGAGCAAGCTGTTTTAGATCTTAATACTGACCTGGCAGGGATTAATGATTGGGCGAAATCACACGGGCTTCTGGTGAATCCAGCAAAATCGCAGGTTCTAGTTCTTGGTAGTCATCATATGAATAGCCGCATTGACTACGCACACTTGCCTGCAGTTGTATTTGATGGTGCTCCATTAGTTTTTTCTAAAACAGCTAAAAATCTTGGCGTTATCTTTGACTGTCATCTCTCTTGGACCAGTCATATCAATGATGTTAGTAGAAAGGTGCATTTCTCGTTTCAGTCGCTCAAGCGTCTCCAACGTTTTTTGCCCTTTGAAGCTAAGGTCACCCTTGCCCAATCACTACTCCTTCCCCTCCTTGACTACGCGGACGTTGTCTTCCTTGACGCCACGGAGGTATTGCTTAACAAATTGGAACGGCTCCAGAATTTGTGCATTCGGTTCATATTTGGCCTACGCAAATATGATCATGTGTCAGAGTTCAGGTCTCAGTTGAAATGGTTGCCCATCCGGCGACGCCGTGATGTACACATTCTGTCCACACTTTACTCCATCCTTAACAATCCTGCATCTCCTCAGTACCTCCGTGAGCGCTTTGTATATCAGGTTCCTCGTGGTGAGCCTTGCCGCACCAGCCGATCCTTACTCCTCCAATTTCCTCAACACTCCTCAAGCCGTTACGGCGGTTCCTTCACAGTTCACTCTGTGCGTTTGTGGAACGCCCTTCCTCACTCTATTCGCGCTAGTCCATCACTGGAGATTTTTAAGCGAGATCTAAAACAGCATTTTCTTTCTATGTAGGTTTATTTTCTTTTTTTTTTTGTAGTAAATATGTACTTATTTATTAATATTAGTCGTGTGTATATATATATATATTATATATGTATGTATTATAAATGTATGTATCATATATATCAATATAGTATATTTAACATATATATTTGCGTATTCTGTATTTATCTGTAGTTAAGTATGTTAGTTTTAAGGATATCATTTTAGGTTAAGTAATCACTTGTGTTGTGCACTTTTGCCCACTGCTGTATTATATACTAGATTTTTCTATTTTTTTGGTTAGCTGGTAGAAAACTCAGTTTTGAGTTAAGCTCGCCTTTGTTATATGTTTTCACTTGTGTTTGTCTTGTAAATGTTTTCGTGTACAATAAAGAATAAAGAACTATTCAAGCTGTTTTCCTTCCAAACCAAAGATTTTGGACAATACGCGCATAGAAACGGAGCGTTTTTCTCATGTCAATGACTATAATACGAAAATGCTCTTTAACTGTCTACACTTGCTTGCAAAAAGCATACTCGTTACTAGCATGCTACTAAATAAGCATGCTCAAATCAAATACTCTTGACCCACATGCCATTAAGTAGCATGCTGATATAATTAGTGAAAATGGAAAATCAAGTGGCCCTTCGAATTGAACTTAATAAAATAGTTTTTTCGTCGCCGCAGCGAGACATTTTCATCACAGAACGCTATTACTTGTATTGTATATTTATTTAATGGCATCACATCTCATTACAAAACGTATTTCACCAATGTCAAAGTAAAGGAATTGTAACAAAAATATGGCGACACGCCAATGTCCAGTGAGAGAATGATTTACGAAAAAGGCGGGAACACCTTGATTCGAATAAGGCGCGTTTTTTATCGAAAACTTTTGAAAATTTGTAAAAATTGTACTATACTTCGTTTTTATTTCTTATTTGTAGTGTAAATAGTTGTACTTATAGTCTAGTTGTAAATACAAGGTGCAGCGTCCCCATTCAACATGGGGAAGCGTGGAAGAAAAGACGGAAAGAAAAAAAAGCCTGAGGGTGATCTTGGTGATCCACCTTTGCCAGATTCATCATCGGATTCTGACGATACTGGACATGAAGACCACGAGGATAAAAAACCCACAGCGGATAAGTACAAACCATACAAAGTTCCTTGCTACGAGTATACCCGGAAGTATGATGCAAATTGCAAGAAGCCAGAGTAAATAGTTTTTCGTACCCACAAGGAAGACAACAAACCATTCTCTGACAAAGACCGGCTAAATCTATCAGGAGGTCTTAGAAGGTAAAGAAGGCACTGTGTTTCAGGAATAACGCACCTGAAACCTATCAACAAATACAAAATAGGCGTCATATTTGAACTTCCAAACAATGCTAATGTCTTTTTACAGAATTCAAAATTGCTGGACGAATTGTCGTTGAAGGCTTCGATACCTGACTCCGACACTTAAATAACTGGTGTTGTAACTTCCGTACCCACAGAAATGTCCAATAAAAAGATATTTAAATTAATTGACAGTTGCAGGAATGTTATTCAAGTCTGTCGATTAATGCGGCGAGTAAGAGGGTTAAATGGCGCAGTCTCATATCTTCCTACACAGACTGTCGCTATAACGTTCGCCTCGACCCAGCTGCCTGAGTATGTAAACTTAGACCACTGGAGACATGAGGTCAGTGAATACGTTCCACCTGTGAAGCAGTGTCTTCGTTGCCTCAGATACGGGCACATTGCGAAATTTTGTCGTAACAGTGAAGTATGCTCTATTTGTACAGAGAGTCACAATTTTAAAACTTGTCAAGTAAGCTCTGAAAATGCTAAATGCGCAAATTGTGGGGGGTAACCATGTCGCTATAACGGCTTCATGTCCTATAAAAAAAACAAAATAGAAGAGAATATGCCTAAACAAAATAGAAGAGAATTATCGGCCGCGAGACTGGCAACCGTGAACATCTTTTTATTGTTAGTCCGCGAAAATAAATCATTTAAATTAACTTAAGACGAACTAAGACGCGAGTGTTGCTTTAAAAGTTGGCTTGACCAGTGTACTATCCAGTTATAAAAACTTTTTTCAATATCATTGTGAGATCAGAAAGATATGTGTAATTTTAATTATCGCTTGCGTAATAACCTGAGATTCCGGGAATCGACAATTTGGCGCGTACGAGAGTCGCGAGGTCACTGCCCTTGACCTTGCACCTGCATTGCTCGCTGGGATAGAGTGATTTTAATTCGACTCTACTTAAACGGAATTAGAACTGTTATCGCGGTAAGCTTTAGTGCATTCTCTTTGCAACATTTGGACTACCTATCAATTCGGTTCAGTTTTGCCTACTAATCTGACGAAATGGAAAAATGTAAATGCTGCAATAACAAGGTACCAAATAAGGATACAATCAAATGCGTTGCCTGCAATAGTTTCTTTCACTACATATGCCTGAACTGGGACAAAGAGGTATTTGCTAAAACGTTGAAGCAGCGCAAATATACTTGCGCTTCTGGCTCTCGCCGTAAGACCGACACCGTAAGCTCGTCGGCACAAGCCTCGCATCCTGAGAAGTCCCCTGTTACACCACAGGCGGGTGACTGCGGCTTATCAACTCCTGCTAAAGAAAATTTTATCAGCCTCTCACCTACCATGATAGACCAAATATCTGCCATGCTTGACACAAAACTGCAAGTCTTTCAAACAACGCTATTTGACAGCCTGCGCACAGCTCTAAAACTAGATTTTGACAAATCTCTGAACGCAGCACTTGAAATTCTAAAAAGTGAGTTTACTGCAACGACAGATTTCCTTTCAGCCGAACAAACTGACTTGAAAAACAAAATGACAAGCGCTGAAAGCACCATTAAAGAATTACAAACCAGCAACCTTAAGTTAAAAAATGATATAATTTCTTTAGAAAATCGACTGAAGCAATGTAACATCCCTTCTTTACAATCAAATATCGCAAGTCTTCAAAACGAACTCAACTTTCGTGCACAATCATCCTTGAAAAACGAAATGGAAATTGCCGGCATGCTTGAAAGCGAGAACGAAAATTTGCTACACTGTGTTCTAGTAACTGCGCGTAAAATAGGCATTAATTTGGACTCTAACGACATTGATTGGATCATGCGGGCTGGACCAAAACCAAACCGTAACCAAGCACCAAATAACAAACTATCGAACAACAATGAGAGCGACGACGCTGGAAATTTATCTCCGACGGAAAGGCAGCGGACCCGACCAGTCGTGGTTAGATTCACTCGGAAGGTAAGACGTGATGAATTCGTAAAGGCCTCGAAATCTAGAAAAGATCTCACCAACAAGGATATAGAAGTCAGCAACTCCTCACAGATGATATTCATTAATGAACGCTTAACCAAAGAAAAGCGCCAGTTATTTCGGGCAGCCAGAGCACGTGCAAACCAAGCCGGTTACAAATATTGTTGGACCAACAACGGAGTTATTTACGTCCGTAAGGCGGAGGGAAGGTTCTACCCTGCCATTCCGATCCACTCGGAGACTGACTTGGATAACAAGTTTTGCTTGGAGACACAGAAATAATCTTAATTTTAACTTATTAGTTTTACAATTAGTCTCATTGTTTTTTGTTTTCATTCACTGTATCATGTACAAACGATTTTCAAATAATCTCTGTAATATGTATGGCTACTTCCATATAAGCTGTTATAAGTGTGGCTGTCCAAAACTTGCTAGATCTATATTGGTAGAGAGTTGGGGCGTAAAAACGAACTTAAATATAGTAATCGTTCATCTGTACTTCACGGTCAATCCCTTTTCCCCTGGTTAAATGGCTCAATCAATAGTTGATATTCAAACTGAGATTGATAATGCATTGCAAGTTCAATGTCATGCCCTCAACTCTCTAGAACAGTGTAAAAATATTTTTGGTCCTAATTTTAGATTTAAACTCTTAACTTTCAATATTAGGAGCTTACAGAAAAATTTTGACAACTTTCTTGTCGGAATGCAAAGACTTGAGATGATAGTAGACGTGATAATTTTAACGGAATGTCATCTAAAGGATAATCCTTTGATCAGAACTAGATGGATATAATAGTTATTTTTCTAACAACAACATTAATAAGAACGGCGGTGTAGTTATTTATGTCAGGGAAACCTTTGATGTAGAAGTTTCAGAACCTAACATTGCGGATGCTAACAGTTTACTAATCTCGTTTTCAAACTCATTTTCAGTCCTTGAAATATACCGATCCCCCTCTTTTACTAATTTGGGAAATTTCTTGTTGTCACTAGAAAGTACTATTAACTCATTACCTAACAAAAATCAAGTAATTCTGGCTGGTGATTTAAATATAAATATTAATTTAGATCATAACAATGATCAAGGTCAAGTCTTCGACTATCTTTGTTTAACTACAGAGCTTGGTTTGAAATCTGTGATAAGTGTCCCCACGAGAGGAAACAGTTGCATTGACCATATTTGTTTCCTCTTAGTTGCAAGCAGTTGGTATAGTATGCAAGACAGACATCACTGATCACAATTTTGTCTTAGCCGGCATCTCTGCAGACGTCCCTAAACCTACGAATAGAAATAGAATGAGAATAAAAAGAGATATTAACGCTATCATTGATGAACTATCGAATGTGGATTGGGGCAATCTTTATTGTCACGAATGGAGTTCTTTATTTCATGTCTGTTTTAAATGGTATTATACACAAACATTCAAAAATAATTAAAGTAAGCCGTAAATTGTGTAATCTGAGGGATTGGGTGACACCAGGATTAATTAGATGCATGATACAAAGAGATAAATTACACCTAGAGTTAAGAAGCGACCCTGAAAATGAGATGAAACGTTTAATTTACAAAAGATATCGAAATTTTTACAACGAACTTCGGAAAAAACTTAAGTCGGAACATGATAATACTCGGTTACGAGAAAACAAGCAATCCCCTAGGAAACTTTGGACAACCATTAATGAAGTTTGTTGCCTTGGCACTAAAAAGGACAAGTCTTCAGGATTACTTAAAATGAATTCAAACCCTAAGGAATCACTCTCAATGTGTAATAATTTTTTCGCTAGTTTAGGTCATAATTTAGCGTCAGATATAAAAAAAGAGAAAAAACACTACTGAACAAGAGCTAGCTAAGTCCCTCAAACTATCATACGATGCAGCACAGTCTTTCTACATGTTTCCAACAGACGTAAATGAAGTAAAATCAATAATATTATCCCTAAATAGCAATAGTGCCCCAGGTCTAGACCAAATCAATGGCAACTTAATCGAATTAATTTATCCAGCCATTTTAGAACCTCTTACCTACATAATTAATACAAGCCTGACGACAGGAGTTTTCCCCGGTTGTTGGAAGGAGGCAGTTGTAGTCCCTATTCATAAAGGAGGTCCCAAGGACAATCCGTCTAACTTTAGGCCCATTTCACTTCTTAACATCTTCTCAAAAATTCTCGAAAAAGTCGTCAACCGTAGACCGACAAGCTACTTAAGCAAACACCAGATCATTTCAGAAAGCCAATTTGGCTTCCAAAGCGGTAAATCTACCGAAGATGCTGTTGGTCTATTGCTCGATGCCGTGTCGGATGCTTTGGACGAGGGCCAACCCTGTCTAGGTGTGTTTTTGGATCTCGCTAAAGCCTTCGACACGGTTCCAGGTCTCATTTTATTAAGAAAACTTGAACTAATTGGTATAAGAGGCAAGGTTTTGGATTGGTTCAGCAGCTATTTGTCAAATCGTTCAGAATGTACCAAAGTTGGTGACCACTTGAGTGTAGCCTCAAATGTTAGTTATGGCGTGCCCCAAGGCAGCATTTTGGGACCAACTTTGTTCACAATTTATATTAATGATATAGTTGATCTTTTTAGCGAAAATAAAAACATAAAAGTCATTTGTTATGCTGATGACACTGCCATAATTGTAAAAGATGATTCGTGGATCAAAGTCTTCGAAACGGCCGAGGTATGTATGGCTTCCGTTTCCGACTGGCTGAACAACAATCTTCTCACTCTTAACACTGGAAAAACAAAGTTTTTGTGCTTTCATAAAACTAAGTCCACGGCCCCTCCCGTTGCTGTAAGCTCTAGCATAAAGATCCACAGTTGTAGCCCCACTTCACAGTCACTTTTACTTCCTCATTGCAGTTGCGCTGTTATCCAAAGAACTGAATGTCTGCGGTACCTTGGTGTTTTGCTTGATGAACGGCTGTGTTTTAAGCAACATATTAATGTAATGTCCAATCGTATTAGGAGATTAGTCGGGGTAATGAAGCTTTTGCGTAATTGCGCAGAAATGGACGTTGTTCGTTTAGTTTACACGGCCTTATGTCAATCCCTACTGACCTATTGCATAAGTGTTTGGGGTAGCGCAGCGAAATCGTTCTTAATAACACTAGAACGAGCACAAAGATCGGTTTTAAGGTAATGTTTAAGAAGCATTATAGATTTCCCACTATTCAACTGTATAAAGACGCAAATGTACTAACTGTACGACAGTTATATATATTAAAAGCTTGTCTCGCTCATAATCGAGTTGTCCTAATGTCACCGGATCTTGATACATTATGTAAAAAAAGAGTGTATAGAACTAACCCACCCAAAGTTAATTCCAAATTTGCCCAACGATTTATACTATTCGCATATCCGTTCATCTATTCATTCGTCAATAAACATTGCTCTTTAAAAAACGTTCTTATTTCTTCCGCGAAACGTAAGCTGCAAGAATGGCTTACCTCCCTAGATTATAACAGCACGGAGAACATTTTAAATATACCAAAATAAGTTATCGTTAGAATTTTACTTTTTTGTTATTTTTAGTTTAGTTTTACTTTTTATTTTTAATAATTTAATGTAATACAATATAACGTAAGGTAACGGTCGAATGGCTTACCGCGAAACAGGATTTTCCTAGTGCGGTAGCCAAAGGTAATATATGTAAACCTGTGTAACACTTTTTGAAATAAATATCTTTATCTTATCTTAATAAAATAAAGTCTCGTGCGGTTAAATACTCAGATTTATTCAATGAAAAGGCTTTTCCTGAATTAGCAGTGAAGACAATGGAATCACAAATTACAAACTCAATGAAATCTGATAAATTTGTTAATTTATTAGTTGAATCAATTTTGCATATAATAGCGAAACAAAAAGAAATGCCAATTAATTCAAATTCAATTAAAGAATCCTTCAGTGGAATGCTCAAAGTCTTATTAGTAATAGGCATATTTTTACTCAGTTTCTTTATGAACAAAATATTCACATAGCTATAATTTTAGAAAGTTGGTTATGTAATAAACGATTTTCTATAAGGGGATATAGCATTGAAAGAAACGATTGTGGAAACAAACATAACGGCGTAGCAATTCTGATTCACAACAGTATCGTTTATTCTAAAATAGATACTTATTTTGATAGTTCTTTACAAAACATTTGTGTTCGTTTAAAAATGGGCAATAAAGAAGTCAGTATTGTAAGTTTTTATAGTCCATCTAGTTCAACTCCATCATTTGATAAGAGTAAATTGGATTCCTTAGTAAAGTCGATACCAACTCCGATTTTATTTGCTGGTGACTTCAATGCACACCATACTTCTTGGGGATGCAACAGAGATGAAGCTCGGGGCAGGGATGTGTTGGATGTTGTTGATGACGACTCTTGGTTCATTGACGTGGCGGCAAAATGCATTAGATTTGTCTATAGTTTCTCCATCATTGGCATCTTTATGTGAATGGTCAGTTCATGATTCTCCACTTGGTAGCAGTGTAATCATAAAAATGTTTATTGATCCTTGTGAAACAAACAACAATAACTCTTGTAATAATATGCATTTGCCAATCTACCCAAATTACAAGAGGGTGGATTGGAAAGTGTATGAACAAAATGTTGAATCTTTGCTAGGTAATCTTCAATACGATCAGTATTCTCCATTGGATGCTTACAATTTATTTTGTAAAATGTTACATATTGCGATTGAACAGTCTATTCCAAATTTTATGTCTTCAAATACTTCTAACAGTAGTACATCATGTCTTAGGAAGTCTGGCAAAAGGCCCAATTTACCCCGGTGGAATGGAAAATGTTCAAAGGCTGTTTTGAGATTTAAACAAGCTTTTGTTGAATTTAAATATAACCCCACTGAGGCTAATTATATAGAGTTTAAAAGATTACGAGCACTTAAAAAACTTACCTTAAAAATTGAGAGGAGAAATAGTTGGATTAATCTCTGCAGTTCTTTTCATCGCTGTACCCCTCTATCTGTAATTTGGACACATATGAGAAAATTTAACAGAACTTATGTTTCTAGTACAGTTGATGATACTTGTGTTGGCTTTTTCTAAACTTATGGTAAATATTTGTAGTTGGATATATTTGTTTATAATACTAGTTAAGTGCTTGGATGTGTTGGCAGTCAATAGTGTGGTTACTTAAGTTGTTTTCGTGGACAATACTACATTCCTCTTTCTCATTGGCTAGTAACGCAGCGTCCGAGTCCAGCCAATCGGAGGTCCGCGAGCACGATGCGAAGTTAGCTACATGTGAAGTTGGCTACATGTCGATGGTAGGGACAGATAATGATTGTAAAGTGAAAGGCAAGTCAGTCTGTCGATAGCTCTTAGCGTGTAAGATTGTGCTTTAATGTTATACTGTGTCTCGGTAAATAATAAATATATTTAAGGAAGGTGATATGGGTTTCACTTCTCGAACTAGCCAATAGTTCAGAAGTGGGACATTCGAGAATTATACCGATTCTCAAACCACGCCAACAAAAGTGGAAATTTACGTAAGTAAATTTTTGGTAACCAGAGAAAGCAATGAAGGCTAGATATTTTTTTTTCTTGAGTACTATCAAATCTTATATACACGTGTTTCGTGTTATTTATTTATACTAGCTCCGCCCTGCCACGTGTTGCTGTGGCTCGGTTTAAAATTCTATAGAAAAAAAGCTTTAGTTTTTTCCTGAAATTTATTTTTCTTTCTTGGTATATTTTTTTTATTTTCCTAGAAACCACGATCACGATCAGTAAGTAATAACAAATCCATCTAGCCATTCCTAATTTATCAACGAACTGGTTTTAAAATTAAGTCATATTTTCATAGTATTTTTTTTTTGGTTCTCGTCATTCTTTTCCTTAATTTTTTTATATTCCTCGCTCGCTTGATTGCGTAAATACGCTTATTATTTCACTATTTCTATTTTTACATACACCTTCCTTAAAAATGATTCATAATTTTGCGTTGCAAACAAATCACACGTTTTTTCTACTTATACATAAAACGGATTGTACCCGTCACCACAGATCAGATAATTTCAATGAAATGGCAGTAAAACAATAGTTGCTTTTGGTACGTAACCCAATTATAGTCTGCCACAAATTCTTGAGAATGAGGGTACTCAAAAGAGGTTAAATAAAAAAAAACCGGCCAAGTGCGAGTCGGACTTGCGCACCAAGGGTTCCGTACAAATCTGTAGGTATATAAGTAAAAGTTATGGTATTTTTATTGCAAAAAAATATAAATAATGTAACATCGCTCATTTTAATAGATATAGTCACATTCAAGAATTCGAACGAAAAGTGTTTTCATTGTATGTGGGCTCCCAATTGGAATTTCAAAGCAAACACAGAGTCTGAGAGCAAAAAGAGGCTTGTTTCTTTTATGTATGATGCCATTTTTAGGCAGCTATCGAGCATCTGTCAATGTATGATCCAATATTTGTAAGTACAAATTAAGATAATATAAGGAAAAGGTGTAAATGGCTAGGCTACATAAAGCTAAACAATGCAAATTAGTTCAGACAGGAAAGTACTTTAAACCTAAAGTAATATTCATTAATATTCAAATACTTGGGTATTTAGGCACCTACCCGACAAATATAAAGATTGGGAAGGGAGCTGAAGTATCAGTACTTATTTTAGATTCTAATTTAATTTATTTCTTAGATATTTGTTTTTCGCTACCTACACAAAGCACGTAAAAACTTGTGAATAATACACAAGACTAATCTTCGAACCCCTAAAAAGTTCTAATTACCCACGCACTATACTTCGTTTTTTTTCAGATTAGAATTTAATGTATGAAAAATAAGAGGTTCTTTACAGTTCTCACTCTAAATCCAATGAGTTTAACATTTGTCTAGGAGAGGTGCCTATTAAAGACTTTTCTAATCTGAAAAAAAACGAAGTATAAATGGCTCTGTGTTGTATATTTCCTGATAGGATAGTGGTCCTAAAAATAAAAGCGTTGAGCTGTGATTCACACTACCTACTTGATTCAACTCTCATTCGTTTTAGTACCCACTACTAATAATTGGTAAAATTCTTAGGGTAAAATTTAAAGTCTTGGTAATAAAACACTTCTCAGCGTTAAGAATAAAAAAAAAAACTGATGAATAGCTTGTAAATAAGTTATTAAAACAAGTTGGCGTTTTGTTTGTTACGTGTATAATCGCCACAAGTTTATTGTAAACTTTAAGCGAATTTAATATATTTACAGGAAGATACAACTCATTTAATTGCGTTGTTAAATCAAATCTCGAAATAAGTTGACTTTTTTTTTAATGAAATGGTGCGTGTCCAAGGAGAAGTTGAAGTAGCAGTATACTTTCTGCTAAGGAGGGGGGAGCCATAAGCGTACCCATTTGCTAGAGACCTCGATACTAAAATGTATGATTTTTTTTTTATCCAAAGCCCAAACAATTTTTATCTTTGTCTGAGAAATATTTAATTTGGGACTAAATAAATGTATTACTACAGATTGTCTGGTAAAACAAACAATTTAGGAAAAAAAATGGTGTTAAAAATATCGTATAAAACGACTATCACGGATCCTTTACGCTTCCTTTCTTATTATTTGTAATCTACACACAGGTAAAAGGAATATTTCCGTTTTCGAGTGTAGCTGAAACATTTGATTTTTAAAGATTTTATTTCTGACCGACTAGTCGGTCAGCAACTGCATACGTTTTACACTTGACCACCTCATACAGACTATGTATACGACAGACTCTATATAATATTTACTCTGTGTGCGTGTCTACGAACGAACTTCCTTAGAGTGAGTTCCAGAACGGTAATAATTACCCTTTGACAGCAGTCTCTCTCGACCACACCGATGGAAGTCATATAACGCTATCCTGCTGTCAGGGTAACTTTTACCCGATTCGGAACGCAACCCTAAATGTGAAATAAAATCGGCAGAGAAAAATGAAGCCTATACATAAGATCAAACATGAAGCCTATACGAGTAAAAGATCTTCTACTCTTAATAAAATGGTAAAAGGTTTTTTTTATAATAGTTTGGATTTCGATCAACTTTGGAAAAAGTGCCTATCTAATACCTACTTTTTATTTATTTATTTTCCTTCGTAGAACGTCCAAATAGTTCTGTTCTCGATAGAATTTCCTAAATGTGGACATTGTGCACAATTAAAACTTCCTACATGTGGAAAGTTGGGTAAATCATCCTAGTTCGGTAAGTAGTACTTTTTAAAGCAGGTTATTCCGCGCAAGTGGGAACAAGACCAATAGGTCTAAAATACACAGAACTTGCCCTACGGTGGTGCAACAAACTGTAGAATACAGAGACTTGCTCGAGGTTAGAGTGTTATCTTTGACGTGTGGTTGACTGTAATTTTTTCTGTATTTAAGCGGATATTTTCGCTTATTACTTATTACATTAAAAATCCGTTTCGGGAGTCTAGTAGATCCCGAAATTCTGATTATTCTGGAAGATGTAGGTTTACTTATCGTTTTTTATCTCAACATACCTACATTTTAAACTTATTTCTTGTACAAGAATGTTTCCTTTTCGCCCTGCTTTACTCATGAATGAATGGAAACTTACAACTTTCACTTATTTTTATTTTCTCATTTTTTTTTGCTCTTCCTAAAAATATCGATTAAATATTTCAGTCCATTAAATTTAATTTAATGATATAGAATAACGTAAATTCTATAAATACCTACATGAATTCAATGAAAGTTATGAAAAAAATATTTTGTACAAGATTATTAAAATATTTTTACTACCTATCTACTTGCTAAGTTCTGCGGTCTACCACTTTTAGATTTCGGTCATATACTTAACTTTCCGTAGCAAAATGGTGGGTGGATATCTCATTATAAAATTTGGCCGTGAAGTTATTTCAGATACCATTGGTAACTTGATGACCTTAGGCCTTCTCAGCTCTATGACGAGGTTACCTAAGTACTTACCTACCTGATACCAAAAAGTAATTTGTTTTATTTTCGCTTTGCAATTATACTTTTCCAAATCACCTGGAAAGACTATGATATGCAATATTATGCAACCTTGGTGTTTTAAATTTACTGTTGATAAGACAGGAAGTATTTTTTCAATAAGGAACAATAAGGTAAACTCGTATGAAGTGAAGCGAGCATGAGATGACTTCAATGCGGTATTTAATATACCGTATGGTGGATAGATGGAGTTTGGACATATACAGTCCTCCCTCGTGGTCCACCTGCGCCGTTTATATACAAAGCTGAATATAAAGTCCCATAAAAAAATCTTGAAAACTTTGGTATTTTAACAGTACTGGTCTGCATACCAACTTCATCCCTCAATCGTATATGTAGGTATATGCTTAGTAAACAGAAGATAACGAGGTCTTTATGGTGCTAATCCCTAACAAATAAATAATGAAAAGTTCACGAAAAGTATAAGACAATCTAGATGACCCTTAGAAATTTTATAGTGTAAATTAGAAGCTAGCGCTCCTTTTAACTTATCCGCCAAACTGAGTATTACGACGAGCTGTGGTCATAAAAAAAGGGCATTAGTTTATTGTGTTTGAAAGCATAAAAAAAAAAAAAAAACCACTTTATAAATGGAGTCGAAAAATGATTCAAGTTTACTAAAGAAATAAAAAGTAAAGTAAATTAAGTATTCAGGTATGATATTATATATTCAATTCAACCCGGGAGCAGAAAACGACTGTTTTTTTTTTAAATCGAGATTAATCTAACTAAGAAAGCATAAATTAAGATAAATGAAATCTTTTCGTGTGAAACGAAAGCTTAACCATGTAAATAGCCTAATTAACGCTGCAGCTTATGAAAGATGTGCCAAGTAGTGCTGATCCTCTTATCTACTTAAGACAATATCGAGGATGGAAAGCCAGGAGTACCCAGCTCTCAGGGCCGTGGTGCTTCATACCTATACAAACCCAGGGATGCCCAGGTCACAGGGCTAGAGTTCTTCATACTTATTCAAACCCAGAAGCGCCCAAGTCACAGGGCTGGGGTCCTTCGAACTTATTAAAACCAAGGACGATAATAAAACTGGTTAAAACCCAGGAGGGCCCAGGTCACAGGGTCGGGTTTCATCGTATTTATTTAAACCCATGAGGGCCCAGGTCACAGGGCCGGGGTTCATCGTACTTATTCAAACCCATGAGGGCCCAGGTCACAGGGCCGGGTTTCTTAGTATTTATTTTCAAACCCATGAGGGCTCAGGTCACCGAGCCGGGGTTCATCGTACTTAATCAAACCCACGAGTGCCCAGGTCACAGGGCCAGGGAACCCAAAGATCTTCGTACAAATTCAAACCTAAGGAGTACCTAGTCCACGGGGCCAGTGGTTTTCATACCTACACTCAGGGAGTCCGGGTAACATGGAACATGATTCACAACATTTCTTTTTTAGGGTTCCGATACCAAAATGGTAAAAAAAAGGAACCCTTATGGTGCCGCTCTGTCTGTCCGTCTGTCTGTCACACCTCTATATCTCAGCAACCACTTATGCTATCAACCTGAAATTTGGAATAGTTTTAGAATATAGTTGCCCAACTTAATTGCACAAGAAAAATTTTTGAAAAAAGTATGATTATTAATATAAAGGGGGCCAAAATAGGGGGGGCCAAATTTCAAATTGTCGCTACTAGGTCGAGTGGGGTATCATATGAAAGGGCTTTACTTGTACATTTTAAAATATATTTTTGTATTTTTTTAAATTTCTTAGTTTTAAAGTTATGATGAAAAATGTCAAGAAAAATACCATTCCCCCCCCCTTATCTCCGAAGTTTGAGTAAGGAAAAATCTGAATTAATTACAGTTGACAGAAGTTTATATAAACTTTACAGCAAAAATAAAACAATCTTTCTAAGTTGCACAGTTTTTCAGAAATCTGCAAAAAACCTTTACAAACAAATTTAGTTTTGCGGTCCTGAAAATGGACTTTATTGCTTCCAAAAATACTATAGGTATATCGGAACCCTCAGCGCGCGAGTCCGACTCGCACTTGACCGGTTTTTTTTCTTCTTACTCATGCGATTTGCACACTGCTATGAAACTTTTTCAAAAAAATATGTACATAGTTTTTAGTGCCCTCGCTGATAAAATTAATAATTTTGACTTTGAAAATGATTCACGTTCTAAATTACAAGCGCCAAAATAAACACCCGAATTCTGAAATTTCCCTTAGCCACATAGACAACGTCAAAAAAAATACACCGTGATTAATACAAAAGTACCTGGGCGACCGAGCTTCGCTCTACAATAGCCACTTCTACCTGACAATATCATCTGGTGAGCAAGCTATGCTACTCAACAACAGATGGCGCTGTAAATTTCTTTAACGCTCTAAAACGCGCAAAGAAATTATTAAAAAGACGGTGAAAACGAATTTTCCCAGACATAAGACCTAGCTACATCGATTTTTCGCCCCCGAAAACCCCTGTATAGTAAATTTCATCGAAATCGTTAGAGCCGTTTTCGAGAAACCGATTACAAATATATATTTAAATATTGCTCGTTTGATAGAATAAGATTTTGAAATAACATGAAATGTTGTGAATTGACACTCTTATGCATGTACTTGTACTAAGTACGGACCTATCATCACATCACACCACTTGTTGCCCCGTTTTTGGTTCAGAACTGATGTTAAGCTGCCTTCAGTCACATTTTCATCGATACGGACGAGACGACTCAAAAATAATGGACTTATCTTATTAAATTTATAAAATTCTTGTATCATCAAAACTTCGGCTTATATCGCCAATAAGTAATTACTAAATTCTTGTATTGTGTATTGTGCGCCGTACGATATAACCATTCATGAACGTTCCATATTAAACTGATGTCCATGTTTCATACAATACAAAATTTTAGTTATAACTAAGTTCTTGTTATTATTTTGATATGATGTTTGTTTGTTTAGGTATGTTGGTTTAATATTGTTACTTACTTGCGTTATGATTTGATATATTGTGATATTAACTTATGACATGTGAATATGTAGGTACAATCATTGCAGTTCTTTATGTCTTCTTATTGTTTTGATTATTATACGATATCTACATCATTTTGAATTTGAATTATAATTACTATTGTCGTTATTTTTATCATTAAAATAAAACAAAATAACTGGCTGTAACTACGCTTGGGAACTCGCGATACACTTTCATTTCATATTATATATTCTTTATTGTACACAATAAAACAGAACAGTAGTGATAGAAGAGGTTCACAATGGCGAGCTTATCTCTATGAAGAGATCTTTTCCAGCCAACCTGAGTTTAGTGATATTATGATTTAATAAATTGTAAAAATCTTTTCTTTCACTACAATTTTAGAGAACTATTTACATTTCATTTTCTATTTTTGTTTTGTACATTTTGATTATTGTTATAGAATATTTTCCTCAAATAATTTCTATTGTTGTTTTTGCGTTTATTTTTGTGTTTGTATTTATTGTTTTATAATATCGTTTCCTTATACTATCACAAGATATAAAAAAAGGAATAATGTATCAAGTAATTTACTGTAACCACGCGAAGGGACTCGCGCTTATCAGGACGGCCGAACTGTTGGCTTTTTCTAAACTTATGGTAAATATTTGTAGTTTTTGTTTTGTACATTTTGATTATTGTTATAGAATATTTTCCTCAAATAATTTCTATTGTTGTTTTTGCTTTTATTTTTGTGTTTGTATTTATTGTTTTATAATATCGTTTCCTTATACTATCACAAGATATAAAAAAAGGAATAATGTATCAAGTAATTTACTGTAACCACGCGAAGGGACTCGCGCTTATCAGGACGGCCGAACTGTTGGCTTTTTCTAAACTTATGGTAAATATTTGTAGTTGGATATATTTGTTTATAATACTAGTTAAGTGCTTGGATGTGTTGGCAGTCAATAGTGTGGTTACTTAAGTTGTTTTCGTGGACAATACTACATTCCTCTTTCTCATTGGCTAGTAACGCAGCGTCCGAGTCCAGCCAATCGGAGGTCCGCGAGCACGATGCGAAGTTAGCTACATGTGAAGTTGGCTACATGTCGATGGTAGGGACAGATAATGATTGTAAAGTGAAAGGCAAGTCAGTCTGTCGATAGCTCTTAGCGTGTAAGATTGTGCTTTAATGTTATACTGTGTCTCGGTAAATAATAAATATATTTAAGGAAGGTGATATGGGTTTCACTTCTCGAACTAGCCAATACTTGGGTCTTGGATTTCTTGCAAAAATATACATCTGATTTTGTTAAAGAATCAAACAGATTATTAAGCTCTAACATTAATTCTGAAATCATGTTTATAGTAAATCCCTTTACATTACAAGAACTTAAATCAGCCATCTCTTCTAGAAAAGATACTTCATTTGGTCTAGACGGTATATCATATATTTTCTTAAAGAAACTGAGTGAAAATAGTCTAAGCGTCTTTCTTAATATATTGAATCTGCTTTGGGCTAGTGATACAATTCCTGAGTCCTGGAAAACTGATTGTCTGGTTCCAGTATTAAAACCAAATAAAACAAGATTAGATCCAAACTCATACCGTCCTATTGCTTTGACATCTTGCGTAGGTAAAATATTCGAACAACTATTGAAACAGCGTCTAGAATTTTATGTAGAACATAATTTTATCTTACCTTCTAATCAGTTTGGATTTCGTAGAAGTAGATCAGCAAGAGAGAGCCTTTTTCAATTCCATCTTGATGTTCAGAATATTACATCACAAAATAACTTTCTTCTTGCTGTATTTTTCGACATCTCTGGCGCTTTTAATAATGTGAACATCAACGTTCTTTGTGATGAGTTGCTATGCATTGGTTTTCCTGGAAAAATAGTACAATGGGTTTTTGATTTTTTACTTGATAGGAACGTCTTTGTTAAATTAAATAGACACCTTTATGGTCCAAGAAATTTTTGTATAGGGACTTGTCAAGTAGGAATATTATCGCCATTCATTTTTTTGCTTTATATCAGACGACTTAATATTATTTTGGGACCTAATGTAAACAAATTGCAATTTGCAGATGATTTACTTGTTTATGCGTCGGGAACAAATCTAGCTCAACTGGCTGAAGTTGTTAGCGACGCATTGGCAAGTCTAAATAATAACTTTTCTTACCTAAACCTGGATGTTAATCCGTCAAAATCAAAGGTGCTAGTCTTCAGAAGAAGATGTGGTACTATTCCCATTGTGTATTACAATAATACTGCTTTACCATTGTCTAGAGATGTTAAGTTCTTGGGTGTAATATTCACATCAAACTTGTCCTGGAAAGATTATATTGATCAGATAAGGCTATAAGAGCATGTAACATTCTTAAATCACTAACTGGTACCTATTGGGGTGCTGACCCAAAAATTTTACTAATGCTATACAAGTCACTTGTTCGAAGTCACTTTGAGTCTTAGATTATGAATAACGGCAGCTTACTGCCTTTGAGTATGGATTCTTTTGTTTCGCTGCTGACAAAGATTTTGTAGAAAAATTAAACAAAATCCAAAACAACTGTATGCGTATAATAACTGGGGCATTTAGGAGTACTTCTATTGGAGAATTACAGGTTGAATGCAACTTTTCACCTTTAAGTATTCGATTAAATTATCTAAAAGAAAGATTCATCTTGAAATTTCATAGTTTTCCTAAAAACAAATTATTGCAAAATCTATCCAGTTCGCAACTAGTTCCTATTCGTAAGCCTATTTTCATTCTACAAGGGTTAAATTCCTTTTTGCAATTCCTACAGAGTTGTAAAATTCATGTACCTGATCTGGTGTTACTCGTACCTTGTTATGAAGGTTCTTATCATTGTAAATTCCCAGCTATTAAAATAGTCATTGATCCCAGTTTATCATGCAAGGAACAAGTTAATGCAAAATTATCGGATTGGGATGCTTATAGATTCATATACACTGATGGATCCAAGGATACTAATGCAGTTTCTTTTGCTTTCTTTGACTATACTGCAAATTTTGGTTTAGGTCATAAAATGGATAAAAATGCTTCCATATTTTCTGCTGAAGCTACTGCTATATTGTTTGCTTTGCAATATATCAAAAATAATAATAAAGGTTGTCTAAATTGGGTTGTGGCTAGTGACACCATGAGTGTTTTAAAAAATTTGGCAAACCATAAATTGCAAGCTGACACTAATTATATAATTTATGAAATTAAAAAGCAGTGGGTTGCATTGACTGAATCAAATATTTTTGTTGATTTTGTATGGGTTCCTGCCCATATCGGCGTTGTAGGGAATGAGAGGGCAGACTATTTGGCAAAGACTATAGTTAACTTTGATTCTAATTCTGGGTGCACTGATGCTGGAGTTTCACTTCCTTTCACTGACGTTGTAACCATCTTAAAGCGACGTATGTGCGAGACATGGGGTCAACACTGGTATCAGTTCACTCAGACAGAAAATAAGGGACGTTGGTTTTCTTCAATGGATGTTCAAGTCAATTCTACACCATGGTTTTGTAAGGATCCTGTGTATGCAAATCGGAACTTCTACTCTACTTTGTGCAGACTTCGTTTTGGCCATTGTCACCTTAATTACCATCTTTTTAGTTTAAAGATTGTTGACACTCCGTTTTGTGAACATTGCAATATGGATGAGGAACAAACCTTAGATCATATTATCTTTAATTGCTCGGCCTTTGGCATTCAGCGCCTTGTGCTAACGGACGGGCTCATTCATATTTATGGGTCTGCTGATTTGGTCCCGCTTTGCAGTCAGGAATTACTTTTGAATGTCTCCACTTATATGTATATATATAACTTCATAATTTCTACTGTAAATAGTGTATAATATTGTTTTAAAATAGGTTTATAAAACTATCTTTTTATTTTAGACAATTTTAGTTAGGTTATAACAGAGGGCGCCACCTCAGCAGCGTGAGCACAACAGCTCCAAAGTTATTATTTTTTTAAATTATGTAAAGTGCAGTTTCTAGTATTTTGTGTGTATAATTAGCCGGATAGTCACCTAAATCACGTGCAAAATTGTTTGTGTAGTGTTCGGACAAGATTTAAATGGACAAATTGAGCATGAATATTCCGTGGTTAAATCGGTTGTTAAGTGTTAAACCAAATTTTAAAACTAAGTAAATTCTACGTGCGATTACCTGTAAGTACAGTGACACTATAATGGTGCGACTGATTGGTCGCAAATAAACATTGTTTCTACAGAAACTATAAAAGTATAAATTCAGTGCCGGTTAGCGGATTCAAAATCAGTGAATAGATGTAAACAAGAGCCAGCTGACCAATCAGCTGTCTTTATCAGCCAGCTGTCAGCTGTACTGCCAGCGCCATCTAGTTTTGTCTAAGAAAGACTCATGAGGAGCCATCTAGCGTGAAGTAGCTGAACTTCTAAATTAAAGTACTTGAACCATCGCTAATTTGTATTGTAGTACTGCTACCCAGCACTAGATGTCACTGGATAAAAGTTCTGACGAGGATTCGTGGCGTTTTGAAAGTTCTAAGATTTGACTGCGATATTATTTGTCAAAGATTAATTGTAAATTATTCTGCAAAAAATGTCAAGACAATGTCCTAAGTGTAAAAAAGCGACAACAAATAAGGACATTCTAAAATGTTCAGTATGCCTCAGTACCTATCATGTTGACTGCGCCGTGGTACCAACTAGAAAGCTTTACAATATAATGTCTAAAGAAAAAAAAGACGCCTGGAGATGTTCTTTGTGTGTGTCAAAATCACGACCTAATTCTAATAAAGTAAAGCCTCAACAACCTAATGAAACACCAATTATGAATAAAGAAACCTCAAAAGGCTGTTCTCCAGGTGGATTAACAACGACCCCAAAATTTAAAGATGACCAGGGAACCTCAAGTACTCCATTAGGATCTTCTGAAAAATTATCCTCTTCATTTGATACTTCAAAAACTAAAAGTAATCCTGAAATTTTTAGTAGGACGGTCAGCCCGTTAGAATCGCCTCCAGACCCTATTACATACAGAAAAAAAGACAAATACGTAGTAAATATTGCAACAAGGAATTCATTTGAGACATTATCAGAAGGAGAAGATTATGAAGGGCTGGGAGACAGTACAGACACTGACAAAATGAACAGGAGCTGTCCTGATACCTATCAACATAGAGAACAATTAGAAGTTTTAACAAACAAGTTAGAAAAGTTGCAACAAGAACTAGCTATTGCCGACGAAGAAATAAAATGTTTACTAAACGAGAATCAGAAAGTAAAGGAAAATCTTACAAAATCTAATAATACTATTATACATTTGAAACGAATATGTACGCCCGGGCCTAAGAAGTCAATAAGTGATAAAAAAAAAGGCGCCATCTGTAATAAAAATACAAGAAACACACCAAAACACTTCGTGCACTATGCCCATTCGAGAAGAGATCAGAGAGTTACCTCGTACGCAGAACCAGAGTTTTGACGAATTGAACGTAGTAAAGAAGGATCAATGTGAAAGAGAGTCAAATAATAAAATTTCGGATTCTACGCCGTCTTACACTAGAAAAATTTGTCTTATTAGCAGTAATAATAAGAATAAAATTATACAGACTGCTGAAAAAAATTTAGAATATACACAAATATGCCACTACATTTATCCTGAAGCCGGCGTTTGACAACTTTTAATAGGACTAAGTGATAAATTGAGTGACTTTACATTAGAAGACTATTGTGTGATTTTTATTGGAAATTCCGATTTTTATACCTCTACGAATTATTCAGGCATTGTTGATGATATAAGAAGTTCACTACAAAATGTACAACATACTAATGTTATATTATGCTCGCCGACATACAGATATTTGCAAAATGTAAACCTATTTAATAGTCGTGTTGAAGTGTTCAACAATATGCTGTATTCTGACAATGTTTTCCATAGATATGCGTATGTCCTGGATAGTAACAAGCACTTGGAATTTTCGACAAAAATGTTCAGTTTAAATAAAGGTTTCATAAATAACCGAGGATACGAGACTGTAATCTTGGACATTCATAATTTAATGGCTGATATTGATGGTTATTATACGGTGAATAGCGCGAGGGAACAAGTCAATGAACAAATACGTAATACAAGGGTTGACAACATAGAGTCACCAATACGCAATGAAAAGTTTTTTCGTGAACAACTGGCAGATCACATACAATAATATTCATGTTTTGCATCAAAATATATCGGGATTAATTAATAAATCGGATGTTTTAACAGTTTGCTTGGAGGAATTGAAAGAGGTATATAAAAATATGGATGTATTATGTTTCACGGAGCACAATATGACTACAGAAGATATTAGCTATCTCGATATACCCAACTATAGGCTAGCTACTTATTTTTCTCGAAATAATAGAAAAGGAGGGTCCTGCATATTAGTTAGGAATGATCTAAAGTTTACCATATTAGACTCAGTGTTAAAATTAAGTAAGAGTAATATTCTAGAATGCTGTGGTATAGAAGTTCCAATCCATAATTTAATCATTGTTTGTATTTACAGAGTCCCGAAAAACAAGGATGCCGCAAAATATTACGACTTATTCTTTGATAATTTAGATGAAATATTATCATTATACGTAAAAAATAGCAAAAAAATTGTTGTATGTGGTGACTTCAATTTAGACATTCTCAATAAAACCAAATATAGTTTAGAATTCGAGCAGCTAGTGTTAAATTATAACTTACGTCTAGCAATACGGGAACCTACAAGACCAAGTAGTGGGACTTGTATAGATAATGTCATACATAATATTAGAGGTGCTAAGGGTGAACTAATAGAGCTAGGTGTATCTGATCATAAAGCACAAATATTGAGCCTTCCAGTTAAGACGACCTGTAATATAGCCCACTGGTACTCTATGAAGCGAGGCTATTGTCAAGAGAATTTAATAAAGTTTAGAGAGAGTCTGATAAAATTACCATTTAATGATGTGTATGAGTCTACATCAGCAGGCGAAGCATTTACTTCATTTTATAATCAGTTTATTCTCTTTTATAACTTGTGCTTCCCTGTGATCCGAAAGAGAAACAATGTAGAAATACGCCCAAAATGGATATCGAAAGGTATAAAAAAATGTAGTAAGCGTAAACGTTCCCTGCTTTGGAAATATAGGCAATCAAAGAATATAGATGATAAAAAGGAATTTAAAAGGTTTACTGCAAGATATAGTAGAGTCATAAAGTCAACTCGACGTTCACAAAATACTTTTTATATACAAAACGCACCAAATAAATCAAGGGCAACATGGAGTATTATTAACGGGAGAAAGCAAAATTTTCCAAAGGAAAATTTGTCACATGTTGTGGTCAACAGCAATGTTATACAAGATCCCAGTGATATTGCTCAAGCATTTAATAAGTTCTATACAGCGTATGACGGTGTAAATTGTAACAAAAATGAAAACTATAAAAAATCCTGTAAATGTAATTATTTAAATTCATTTTTTATGACTCCAACAGACGCCACAGAAATAAGTAATGTCATATGTGATTTAAGGAATACCAGTAGTATAGGATATGACAGCGTTTGTACTAAAGTATTGAAGTTCGTACGATTTCAAATAGCGCCTATCTTGTGTCACATCATTAATCTTTGCATTGAGCAAGGCACTTATCCCAAAGAATTAAAAACTACTGTTGTTACACCACTACATAAAAAAAGTGATAAATCTTGTATGGAGAATTACAGACCAGTGGCTCTGATTCCTGTTCTTTCAAAAGTGTTCGAAAAGGTAATTTTTAGTCGTCTAAATGGGTATATGGAAAAAAACAACATATTAGTTAAGGAGCAATATGGTTTCAGGAAAAAAAGGTCAATAGATTTAGCTATTTTCCAATTTTTGAGCATTGTCCACTCTAGACTAGACAAAAAACAGTATATTTCGGCGCTCTACATGGACATGACCAAAGCATTCGATTATGTAGATCACAATATACTGTTGTATAAATTGGAACAATATGGTGTGAGGGGAACAGCTTTGGACTTGCTTAAGTCTTATTTAACCGATAGGGTGCAGATGGTCAAGATTAATAGAATATGCAGTAGAACGAAGATAGAAATAGAATATTATTCATCTTTATTAAATGTCAAACAAGGAGTTCCTCAAGGAAGCGTACTAGGACCTCTCCTCTTTATTATCTATATTAATGACATTATAAATTCAAGTGATAATTCAATGATATTATTTGCTGACGATTGCACAATACTGTATTCACATAAAAATTTCATAAATGATAGTTTGACATCTTTAATTAATTGGTTAGGACATAATAATTTAATTGTTAATCTAAATAAAACAAAATTGATGAATTTTAATAGAGTAAGGAATAATTCGAGTAACAATATTATAATTAATGATTCAATAATTGAAGAAACGACTTTAACGAAATTTCTTGGTCTTAATATTAACAATGACATGAAATGGCAAAGCCATATAGATTTTGTAAGTAAAAAAGTAGCACAGCTCTCATATGCTCTTTACCAGTTAGCCAAAAAGGTAGACCAACAAGCGCTGCTTACAGCATATCATGGTTGTGTTGCATCGAGGCTGAGATATGGAGTTATTTTTTGGGGAAATGCTGTTAACTGGGACAGGGTATTTCGAGCGCAAAAAAGGTGTATACGGTCAATGTGTAGATTGAAGAGGCGCACAAGCTGCAGGCAATATTTTAGGGACCTTAAGGTCCTTACACTCCCATCTATGTACATTTACGAGATATCTTTATTTGTAAAGAAAAATGAAAAATTGTTCCTGAAAATTGTAACAGCTCGTCACTGTGATAAGCTACAATATGCGCCCTGTAAAACGGCTCTATACCAAAAAAGTGTGTTGGCGATGGCTCCTAAAATTTATAATAATTTGCCTAAGGAAATACGCGACTCTCCGGCTTTAAATAATTTTAAGAAACATTTATTTAATTATTTGAACGAAATGACATTTTACTCTATTAAGGAAGGAGGACTGGAAGTTACTCCATCGACAAGAGCCAAGCTCTTAAATTAAAGAAGAAGGAATATTTGAAGTAAAACAATAATGCTGTAATTAATTAAAGAATGACTTGTGATGTAACTTATTGATATGTTTGCAATTATTTTTGAATATTTTAAGATTTTAATGTAGTTTTAATTAGATTTTAATGCATGAAAAATCTGTACGCCAAAAGGCAGAGCACATAGATCTTTATTTGTCTGTACTGTTTCATCCCTGACTAACTTGTGTCTCACAGTAATAAATGATTTGATTTGATTTGATTTGTCTTTTTATATGAATGAATACTGGATTGGAATGGAACGTAAATTAAGAATATGATGTACGTATAGTATTTATCTAGTCCCTGGATATGACTAAACAAACATGGATTGGAACGTACAATATGGATATGACAACATGAATTGGAACGTAAAAACAAAATACTGAAAAAATTATATTACTGGATTTGACTAAAGAAATTGATAAAACACCAAAGACATATATTTGAATAACTTTACAAATGAAATTTTCTACGGAAGACCTCACTTATTCAAGAAACATATAGACGAATGACAAGGCGGTATGGTCTTGCACCTTAGCCTGCTCTTCTGAAGGAAGAGCGAATGGAAAAAAAAAGAATGATTTACACAGGAATCCGCATCTCGAAGATCTACGACGAGGAAAGCCTGTGCACCACGATGACTCCGATAAGTTGATAAGGGGAAAATATTGAAGTCATGAAGAAAGCTGCTTCTCACTATCCAAAAACTTTAGAAGAAGAATATATTTCCATTTACTATCAAATGTTCACTTTGTAAGACGTTTATTGGATAATATCCTATCAAAATTATACTTTAAACTCTCAAATCAACAGAAAAATCCAAAATTGAAACAAATTCACGTCTGCCATCTTCAAATGCTGACAAACGACCACACTATTACTTGTATATTGATGCGATACACACCTGTGACAGCTTTCAACTGATTGAAACTAGCATGCTCATAAGCAAACCTGTTCACACATGCTCAAAACACACCCCCCCCTTCCAACGACGGTAATTTTTTGACAATGTCATAAGCATGCTAGAAATGAGCATGCTTGTGTCAAGCAAAGCGTGTACACATATGCTACTAGGTAGGAGACGCTCTAAATTTGTGTACTAGGTAGCATTTGCTACGTAGTAGCATGCTTTACTAGCATGTCTATCTGTGCCCTGTGTCGTCTGTTGTGCCTTGTGAAAAATTCAAAAGTGATGTGCTGTGTTCTATATTTTTCTAATGCATCATACAAAAAAAGCCTCGATATTACGTTCCACGCAAAGATGTAATTGTAATATCATTGGTTCCACGTAGGTAAATATCTTGCTTTATTCTGTCCAAAGTTTTTGCAGTTGTTTACCAAGATATATCGCTTGTTAATCTTATAAATAAATGAAAATAATTAGCTCTTTTTAAAATGACATATGTGAAGAAAAAAAAAAGATAAACTATATTGCCGATAGATGGCTTTACCAAAAGATCAACTGTCAATGTCGCGTAAAAAAAAACACGATTGATGGCAGAATTGTCCTTGTTGACACAAGCCACATTATAAAATATTTGATTTGTCATTCTTTTCTTTACACTTTGTTTGTTTACAACATACGAACAAGATACAAATAAGAACAGACTGACTCGTGATTATCAAGCAAGATCATGCTCGTAAAACAATTTAAAAATTGCTATTCCTTTAAATGTATTCCTTCCATATTCGCAGCAATCAGCAACAAGACGAAGTTTCCCAGGAACTAGTTTTCGATCCTTAAAGGGTACAAACAACACTCGAACTCCTGCAATTCAGTATGTTGAAACATTTCAATTTTTGGACATACAAACAGAGGAAAAAGTTGACCCATTACAACTATCAGATCAAGAACTAGAATATCAACAAGAGGATATTTTAGTATAGATACAAAGGAACTGTATGAAAATTTCAACGAATCAGCTAAGAGCCGCGTGGTCCAGTGGATAGGGCGTTGGACTTCCAAGCCGATAGTCGTCGGTTCGGATCCCACCCATCCGTGAATGTTTTATCATTTGTAATTTGTTTGCCGCTACACCGTAGTTCAGTGGAAAGCGATCTAAAGTGAGGAACAAGCAAAAGAAGAAAAGTCCCAAGGAAGAGGAAACCTCAGAGGTAACTCAAGAGGGTACAGAGGGAAGACTCTGTGGAAGAGGTGCCGGAGGAAGAGGTCCCGGAGGGAAGAGTGCTCGGAGGGAAGCCGCGCATAGAAGAGATCCCGGAGGAAAGAGTATTCGGAGGGAAGATAGTGCTCGGAGGGAAGTTGCGCATAGAAGAGGTCCTGAAGGCAAGAGGAACTCGGAGGGAAGAGTTCGCAGAAAAGGTCCCAGAGGGATGAGTGCTAGCAGGGAAGACTCCATTGAAGAGGTCCTACAGCGAGGAGTGTAGAAAGTAGAAAATATTCAGCAAGGAATTTCCATAGGAACGCAAACCCTCGGCAACGTAAACTATGGTTTTAGTGTTAATTATTACAAAAATGATGACGATCTTTGCACTTTTATACATGCATAGAAAATTTCCAAAAGATATTGCTTGTGTTACTTACTTTACTTCCTTTCTTGAAACATGTTTATACAATATTTATCACATGGATTCGGTTTATTTATTTATATACTAGCTGCTGCCCGCGGCTTCGCTCGCGTGGATTTCGTATTTATGTTGTTACCGGTTTTCCGAAACAATGAGACATTTTCCCGTCATTTCGGGGTAATTTTAAACTAAGAAAAACAGGACTAACCCTGCGCAAATCAATGAGTATAATTCAAGATCCAGCTGAATTTTATATAATATACAGACGTTACTCATAAATTACTCAGAACAGAGGAACTTAGCAGCAGTATCCTAACAAATGTAAAGAGAGAGATGAGAGACACCTTTATGTAATATTTCAAAACAGAACCAATTCGCAGAAGTAATTGAGAAAAACTAAAACCCTCTCCCTCTCTGTCCCTCTCCCCCCTTCCTCTCCCCCTCCCCCTACCTCTGTCTCTCCCCCTCCCCCTCCTCCCTCTCCCCCTGCCCCTTTCTCTCCCTCTCCCTCACCCCATCCCCGTCCCTCTCTCCCTCCCTCTCCCCCTTCCCCTCCTTCTACCTCTCCCTGTCCCTCTACCTCTACCTGTACCTCTCTACCTCTACCTCTCTACCTATCTACCTCTATCTCTACCTCTCCCCCTCCTTCTCCCTCTCCCTCTACCTCTTCCTGTACCCCTCTACCTCTCTACGTCTCTACCTCTCTACCTCTCTACCTCTTTACCTCTCTACCTCTCTACATCTCTACCCCTCTACCTCTCTACCTCCCTACCTCTCTACCTCTCTACCTCTCTACCTCTCTACCTCTCTACCTCTCTACCTCTCTACCTCTCTACCTCTCTACCTCTCTACCTCTCTACCTCTCTACCTCTCTACCTCTCTACCTCTCTACCTCTCTACCTATCTACCTCTCTACCTCTCTACCTCTCTACCTCTCTACCTCTCTACCTCTCTACCTCTCTACCTCTCTACCTCTCTACCTCTCTACCTCTCTACCTCTCTACCTCTCTACCTCTCTACCTCTCTACCTCTCTACCTCTCTACCTCTCTACCTCTCTACCTCTCTACCTCTCTACCTCTCTACCTCTCTACCTCTCTACCTCTCTACCTCTCTACCTCTATACCTCTCTACCTCTCTACCTCTCTACCTCTCTACCTCTCTACCTCTCTAATTCTCTACCTCTCTACCTCTCTACCTCTCTACCTCTCTACCTCTCTACCTCTCTACCTCTCTACCTCTCTACATCTCTACCTCTCTATCTCTCTACCTCTCCACCTCTCTACCTCTCCACCTCTCTACCTCTCTACCTCTCTACCTCTCTACCTCTCTACCTCTACCTCTACCTGTCCCTATCCCTGCCCCTATCCCTACCCCTTACGCCAAATTAACCGCTATCCCTAACATAGAAATGACACCCATATTTATTTTTAGACATTTCAAACTTATCGCACCCCAACCCCATCCCCAGGGGGTGATGGTATTTCACGTCCACCACGTTGGATTTCAAAGTTGTTGTAGCTTTCGTAATCAGCGACCCGATAAACCATACAAACGACACCCATATTGATTTTTAGACATTTCAAACCTATTGCACCCCAACTCCATCCCCAGGGGGATGATGGTATTTCACGTCCACCACGTTGGATTTCAAAATTGTTGTAGTTTTCGTAATCAGCGACCCGATAAACCATAAAAACGATACCCATATTGGTGTTTAGACATTTTCACCCCATTTCCCTTTTTTAGGGGTTGAATTTGGGGTGGAATTTCAATAACAGTGATGAACGTTGCATAGAATTATATCATTAATTCCTAAATAATAAATTATGTGGATTTTACTTAAAAAATAAAGAATTTTCAACTTCATCCCCCTTTTCACCCTTAAGGGTGTCGAATTTTCAAAAACCCTGAGACACGTAATTATTAATTTTTAGTCGTCAGCCTAAATACAAATTTTGAAGATCCTAACTTCAAAACTGACGGACTTTCATACAAACTTTCATCCCCTATTTTACCCCTTTAGGGGTGGAATTTTGTAAAACCCTTTCTTAGTGCACCCCTAGGCCTGATAAGCAACCTACATGCCAAATTTGAAATCTCTAGACCCAGTGGTTTGGGCTGTGCGTTGATATGTCAGTCAGTCAGTCAGTCAGTCACTTTCTTCTTTTATATATATATAGATTTTTGTTCCCTATGGAGTGAAAGTAAACATGCCAGCCTTTTTTAATAAACCGGCCAAGTGCGAGTCAGACTCGCACCCTGAGGGTTCCGTACCTATTTACCATATGATATATTATAGTGACTCGACTTAAGGTCGCAAAGGGCCAGAACGTTTCTGATGCCAACTTATAGTATGTTATTAAACATGATATTACACCTTCAAAACCACCGGGACGAAAGCTGTCAAATGCCTTGATCAGGAGGTATGACGTCATCAATTTTTTGTATGGGATTTCAAAAAAAAATTTTTTGTATTCCTATCGTGTTGTACCAGGCCACTCAGAAAGTATTGCGAAAAATAGTTTTTATATATGGGAGACTGGCCGGTCAGAATCTTTTTCGAAAATATGATTACTTGTAAGTAAAAATATGTGTGTTCCATTTTCAAAATTTCCCTCCACATTTTATGCGAGCCAATTCAAAGTATCGTGTCTTACTGAAAAATGGATCTGCGCCGGGAACATTTTAGAGCTATGATTTTTTACGATTTCAAGTGTCGCCTGAAACCGGATGAATCGTTCGATAGACTTCAAATGGCATTTATGGATGAAGGCCCCTCCAAGGCAACCGTGTATCGTTGGTATAACGAATTTAGGCGCGGTCGACCAACCTTGGGGGATGAAGAAAGAAGCGGTCGCCCTTTGACGGCTATTACGGAAGAAAACGTGCTAGCAGTGAAAAATTTAATCCAAGATAATAGGCGAATTACATATCAGGAGATTCAGCACATATTAAAGATTGGATCGGGAAGCGTTCACGAGATTCTACACGGGCATCTTCGCGTGAGGAGGATAGTATCGCGCTGGGTGCCGCACTACCTCACCGACGCTCAGAAGCAGGCCCGGGTGGAATGGTGCCGTGATATGCTGAACAAATTTGAAGCAGGCTCGTCTCGGCGTGTTTACGACATCGTAACAGGTGATGAGTCCTGGATTTATCAATACGATCCAGAAACCAAGCGCCAGTCGACAGTTTGGGTGTTTCAAAATGAACCAACGCCTACCAAAGTGAAGCGATCTCGAAGCGGGGGGAAGATTTTGATCGCCAGCTTTTTTAATTTGACTGGCCACTTGGCCTCAATTCCCTTACGAGATCAAAGAAGCATCAACGCCGAATGGTATACTACCAAATGTTTACCAGAAGTTTTTTCTGTTGTGAGCAACAAGCGACCAAACACAGGGCTCCGCGGACTACTGCTCCACCACGACAATGCGCCTGCACACACCGCGCTCAAAACGAGGGACTTCCTGGACAGCACACCAGTCAAACTCCTGGGTCACCCTCCTTACAGCCCTGATCTAGCACCGTGTGACTTCTTTTTATTTCCAAAAATAAAAAATCAGCTCAAGGGGATACAATTTTCGTCGCCGGAAGATGCGCTGGCTGCGTTCGAGCAGGCTGTAAACGAGGTGTCTACGGCGGACTGGAAAAAGTGTTTTGAAAACTGGTTCAGACGCATGAATCTTTGTATAGAGGCTGGTGGAGAGTACTTTGAAAAGATTTAATAAAAATATATGTACCTGTAGAACAATTTTTTTTAGTGTCGCAAATATTTCTGAGTGTCCCACGTATATCAAATGAAAGGGCTTTAGGAGCTGATTCTGGAAATATACTACATTGTCACATTTGAGCATCTGGTTATCTCAAAATCAAAGAAACATTTTCGAAACACACCAAGTTTGAGCTCCTCCAGGGAAAAGACGGCTGAATATTTTTTTGTAAAATATACGTCCAATGTCTCGCTATATCCTCATTAATAAATTGTTTAAAAGCAATTTTGAAAATATTGAACAGAAAACTAGATAATAAGTAAAACCTTTAAAACCTATCCTATCCTATTGTCATGTAATTATTTTAGACTTTCCCTTTTATTTGTACTGTAAGACCTAGCTTCTTGCCAAATTTCATAATTTTAGGTCAACAGGAAGTACCCTCTAGGTTTTGCTTTAGTGCATAAATGTATGGATATGAAGACATAAAAAGCCATATCTTTTGATTGCGACGTTGTTAAAATTTGAATTTTCAGATCTTGTGTGGTTCATGGACCTTAATATGTTTTTGATCATCTGAACTCTAAAAATGGTTCCAGCTGAAAATCAGCGCCTTAGCCTTTGGCTTTGGCATGTGCTGAGCTGGAGGCCAATTTAGCTGTTTTTTTATGTGTTTACACTTATGTTTTTCTTTTTCTTTTGAATGCTAAATAAATATTATTTCTTTCTTCTTTCTTTCTTTCTTAATAATCGTTATCAATTTTAACCTGATACCTCTACCCGTTCTTAAGAAAAAGGGTCTTGACAGACGGACAACAAAGTGATCCTATAAGGGTTCAGTTTTTTATTTTGAGGTACGGAACCCTAAAAAGGCAATTAAATTGAGTCCACAACACTAAACTCAAATCGAAAGGTAGCTAGTAAACGAGAGCATATCAAAAAAGGCATAGGCATGTTGAAAACCTACAAAATATTAACTCAACGAATCAAACTGAGATTCTATTATTATTACTAATGATATTGTTTATCGCAAAGAGATCGAAGTCATATACCTATACAGATTTACAGCCTGTCTCAAATTTTGACATTTATCAGACAGATGACAGATGGCTCTAGTTGTAACTAGAGCCATCTGTCAGAGTTTTTGAAACCTTTTTGTTTTTAGGGTTCCGTACCTCAAAGGAAAAAAACGGAACCCTTATAGGATCACTTTGTTGTCCGTCTGTCTGTCTGTCTGTCTGTCTGTCTGTCTGTCTGTCTGTCAAGACCCTTTATCTCACGAACGGGTAAAGGTATCGGGTTGAAATTAATACCATATATTAGGATCCATGAACCACACAAGATCTGAAAATTTAAATTTTTTACAACGACGCAATCAAAAGATATGGCATTTTATGTCCTCATCTCCATACATTTATTCAAAAACGAAAAACCTACAGGGTACTTCCCGTTGACCTAAAATTATGAAATTTGGCAAGAAGCTAGGTCTCACAGTACAATTAATGGGAAAAGTCTGAAATCATTAAATATTACAACTTTTCTCACAACTAATGGTAACCAATTGTGGTGAGCTCCCGTTTCAAGAACATTCATATAAGAGAGGGGTCAAGTTGGATGGTTGCTGAGGCGATTTTTGTTTTAGTTCTATTTAAAAACGGGAACACTTACAAACTTGAAAATTAGTATGTTTATAGGGCATAGGCTATAAAATAACAACAAATAATAAAATTTGGTCAAGCGCGTGTCGGACTCAAAAAATCTAGCACAGTAACTTACTGAAATTTCAACTAATATAATTATGTTTATGTGGTGGTACGGAACCCTCAGTGCGCGAGTCCGACTCGCACTTGGCCGGTTTTTTTAAATCGTGATCTTCATGACCTTGAAAAGAGCTCATTAAAATGTTACAAGCCATGCTTAGCTCTTAGTCCGAAAATCTAGTAAAACTAGATTTCTTTTTGAAATAATTCAAAAAAATTAAAATGTTTTTCACAAGAGACTTATTTTGTCATTTCTTATAGGTACAAGTATATAGTTAGGGTGCTGGGTGCAATTTGGGTATATGATTTGCTCATGATTCATATTAATAGGGATGTTAGATCAGCTCAATACGAATCGATTTGGTCCTTACAAGTTTTTCTGTGCGTCGCTGCGTTTTTGAGTTAAATAAAATAATTAAAATAAGATACTAAACAATTTATTTTTGTCTGCCTTTGTGGCTCCTGTTTAAAGTACTTCTGAAGATGTAGAAAATCGAAGAGGCAGACATGCAGGGCTCTGCATTATCACGGGACGAAGTAGTGAATTTTTGCATTTTGAAGCGCTTTAACTGTACGACGCAGGGCTATTATGGTGGCAGACCATTTTTCAGGGGTTTTATACATTGCATTTAATCAGATAGTCATAGTCTGCCAGGTGTATGTTTCATTGTCAAATTTCAAAATAGTTAAAACTTAATTTCTCAAAAACGCAGGGGTGTGGATGTCCGCCAATATTTTTTGTATCTTCTAGAAGATGCTCCTTATCATCAGTCAGAGGCAGACATGAGCAACTCATATAGAAATTTGTCCTTCATCACCCTTCCTAATAGTTTTAGGGGTCGGCCTCGGAATAATAGTACATTAAAATGCAAGTGCGCCATTTTGGATATTACACCCGAAGCCGAGAAATTGCAGCCCGAGCCGCAGGCGAGGGCTTAATGGAGCCGAAGGTACAATCACCAACGCGTACGAGCTATTTAGAACGTTTTTCAACGCATTTGCGAATAAAGCTGATCAAATTTTCTTACCTTACTTTTTCTGCTTTTTCCTTACATTTCTATGTACACCCGGTGTTTTGTGTATAAGTATTTTCGACGTTGAGGCATTACACTAATTATTATTGTTTTTTATTTGAAGAAGTCAATACTTTTGAAAATAATGACGATAAACACAACAAATATATGTTAAAATGGCGCGTGTATCACTTTTTCGGAATACATGCGCGCGCAGGAGACAATGACCAAACTACCAATAGCTTACTCTTCAAATAATTTTTAAATTGAATATTTTGTTACTTTAAAGACAAATTTTTAGTTAGTTGATTAAAATAAATATTTTCGTATTATTAACGTTTATTTATCATATTATCGAACACAGTTTCTTAATTCATGAAATTATTGTGAATGTTATAGATATAGAAACTCCTTGCACCTTGCCGCTTTAAAAAAAAACTTACCTGCCAAACAGCCTACTTCCTTGAATTATTTAAAATTGAATATTTTATTTTAAAGACGAATTCGTTGTTAGTTTGTTGATTAACATAAATATTTTAATTTATCATATTATCGAACACAGTTTATTTATTCATGAAAATATTATGAATGTTATAGATATAGAAAATCCTAACATCTTGCCGATACGATGAAAAAAACAGGCCAAGTGCGAGTCGGACTCGCGCACCGAGGGCTCCGTACCACCACATAATCATAATTGTATTAGTTGAAATTTCAGTAAGTTAATGTGCTAGATTTTTTGAGTCCGATACGCGCTTGACCAAATTTTATTATTTGTTGTTATTTTATAGCTTATGCACTATAAACATACCAATTTTCAAGTTTGTAAGTGTTCCTGTTTTTAAAATAGAACTAAAACAAAAATCACCTCCGCGACCATTCAACTTGACCCCTTTCGTATATAAATGTTCTTGAAACGGGAGCTCACCTCAATTGGTTATCATAAGTTATGAGAAAAGTTGTAATATTTAATGATTTCAGACTTTTTCCTTTATTTGTACTGTGAGTCCTAGCTTCTTGCCAAGTTTCATAATTTTAGGTCAACGGGATGTACCCTATAGGTTTTGCTTTTTTGCATAAATGTATGGAGATGAGGACATAAAAAGCCATATCTTTTGATTGCGTCATTGTAAAAAAAATAAATTTTCAGATCTTGTGTGGTTCATGGACCCTAATATATGGTATAAATTTCAACCTGATACCTCTACCCGTTCGTGAGATAAAGGGACTGGACAGACATACAGACAGACAGACGGACAACAAAGTGATCCTATAAGGGTTCAGCTTTTTTCTTTTGAGGTGCGGAACCCTAAAAACCGGCCAAGTGCGAGTCGGACTCGGGCCATAAGGGTTCCGTACCTATCTACCATATGATATACTAAAAGCTTTTGCTCTTTGATTTTAAATTTCCGCGACCATCCAACTTGACCCATGTTTTATAGAAAAGTTCTTGAAACGGGAGCTCACCTTAATTGGTTACTATTAGTGGTGAGAAAAATTTAAATATTTAATAATTTTAGACTTTTCCCTTTATTTGTATTTAGAGACCTAGCTTCTTGCCAAATTTCATAATTTAGGTCAACGGGAAGTACCCTGTAGGTTTTGCTTTTTTGTTCGTGAGAAAAAGGGTCTTGACAGACAGACAGACGGACAACAAAGTGATCCTTAAAGGTTTCCGTTTTTTTTATTTTGAGTTACGGAACCCTAAAAGGACAAAAAATAAACACTAGTGCGGTAATACAATGAAAAACTGGCCAAGTGCGAGTCGGACTCGCGCCCTAAGGGTTCCGTACCTATCGACCATTATGATATTATTAGAAAAGCTTTTGCTCTTTGATTTTAAAAACTCCTTGACCATCCAACTTGACCCCTCTTTTATAGAAAAGTTCTTAAAACGGGAGCTCACTTTAATTGCTTATATTAGTTGTGGGAAAAATTGAAATATTTAATGATTTAGACTTTCCCATTATTTTTACTGTGAGACCTAGCTTCTTGCAAAATTTCATAATTTTAGGTCAACGGGAAGTACCCTGTAGGTTTTGCTTTTTTGCACAAATGTATGGAGATGAGGACATAAATAGCCATATCTTTTGATTGCGTCGTTGTAAAAAATAGAAATTTTCAGATCTTGTGATTTATGGACCTAAATACTCGTGATCAATTTCAACCTGATACCTCTTTTCGTTCGTGAGAAAAAGGGTCTTGACAGACAGACAGACGGACAACAAAGTGATCCTATAAGGGTTCCGTTTTTTTTATTCTGAGGTACGGAACCCTAAAAAGACAAAAAATAAAACACTAGTGCGGTAATTTAATGAAAAACTGGCCAAGTGCGAATCGGATTCGCGCCCTAAGGGTTCCGTACCTATCGACCATTATGATATTATAGTAAAAGCTTTTGCTCTTTGATTTTAAAAACTCCGTGACCATCCAACTTGACCCCTCTTTTATTTTTGTTCTTGAACTGGGAGCTCACCACAATTGGTTACTATTAGTTGTAAGAAAAATTTAAATATTTAATGATTTTAGACTTTTCCCTTTATTTTTACTGTGAGACCTAGCGTCTTGCCAAATTTCATTATTTTAGGTCAACGGGAAGTACCCTGTAGGTTTTGCTTTTTTACATAAATGTATGGAGATGAGGACATAAAAAGCCATATATTTTGAAAGCCTCGTCGTAAAAAAAAATAATTTTCAGATCTTGTGTGGTTTATGGACCTTAATATTTGTGATCAATTTTAACCTGATACCTCTTCTCGTTCGTGAGAAAAAGGGTCTTGACAGACAGACATACAGACAGACAGACGGACAACAAAGTGATCCTATAAGGGTTTCGTTTTTTTATTTTGAGGTACGGAACCCTAAAAAGGCACGCGTGTTTAATAAGCTGGATGAAATATAGCTGTTTTATGAGCAAACGTGTTGAAAAATAGGTAATCATCGTGAATCAAGCACAGTGTTCGTGCTATCTTTCTGTTTGTTGTTGTTTGATGACAACGATGATTTATTTATTGACGACTAGGCCGGCGGAGTCCCCAGGCTTCAAAGTATTTCCGCGGCCTGAGTTCACGAATAAGTTTGCTTGTAATTTCTCAATGTCGATATTAACTATGCATTCTATGGTTTGAGGTTTCCAAATATGTGGGGATAAAAAATATAAATATACCAGATTTGCAGCTGAATAAATTTTCCAATACATGCGATAACGATTTAACGAAGCTCATATCGTCGCATGTAATTTCAATTGGCGTAAGGGACAAAACCCAACTTTTCAGTATGAGCAAAAACAAACTTTTTTTTAAATCACATAATGCCTCGTTAATTTGTAAAGTTATAAAAATACCTCAATGAAGACTATATCTCTTTTGTGTAGTTCTATGCATCCGTAGTGTCAAAAATATGATAAGTTGCCTAATAGTTAAGTTCTACATCAACTACGTCCTTACATTTTTAATTTAGTTTTACCTTACACTAGATGTTTTTTAGGAGTCTCTTTTTAATTCATTTTTCTAACTCTTTTAAATTTTTTTAAAGGCTTAATTCACAAGAAAATATAAAAATTTTAGGTGGTAATGTAATTTAAATACCAGTATTTTGGTGGTAAGTAAGTAGCTTCAGCTAACGTACAAAAGGAATTCTTTGATTATTATGATAATTTTTTTTAAATTTATTTCTGCAATGACTCATCAATTTCACCAAATAGTAATAATAAAAACTTCCATGCAACATTTAGATGATAAACTTTTTAATTTTTTTAACATTTTAAATTTCCTATCATCTTATTAACTATATCTGTTATAGTTATAGTTATAGGTTAGTTTTAGTTATAGGTATGTAGATTATTAAATAAAAAAAGTAATCATTTTTTTGCTTTAAGTACCAGCTGTAATTTGACTGTTTAACTTCTTACACTTATAATAATAAAATTGTTATTCGCAACGAGCGTCGTAAAAATAAAAAACATAATGAACATATACGATCATACATTTTAATAAAAAAATGCAATAAGTACCAGATGTAATTTAACTGTTTAACTTCTTTTAAATCAAATCAAATCAAAATCATTTATTCATTGTTGGATATTAAAATCTCTTAATGACGTCAGCTAAACTACATCGCTTCACAAACAATGTGGCGCCATTGTGGGAAAAAAAAGAAGCGACAATAAAAACCCACGCGCTCTTTTAAATATGTTTGAATGTACAAGGTTGATATACAACATACATAGGTCAGTTTTAATTTTGAATTAGCCTGTTAGAACCGTAGTCTAATCCCATGGATTTTTCTCTTCTAGATAATCTGATATTTTATAATAACCCTTCTTACATAATTTCTGCTTGATTACAGTTTTGAATTTATCTAACGGTAAAGTTTCAATATCAGTGGGTACCTTATTATAGAAGCGTATACATTGAACTTTATATGTTTTACTAATTTTGTGAATACGGCTGACATGAGAAGCAAGTTGATTCTTGTTTCTTATGTTGACACTGTGCCTGTCACAATTTTTATCAAAAATATGTATATTCCGTTTAGCATATATTAAATTCTCATAAATGTATTGCGACACAAAAGTCAAAATGTTGATTTCTTTAAATTTATTTCGAAGAGATTCTCTAGGCTTCATTTTATAAATTGCACGAACAGCTCGCTTTTGTAGTAAAAAAATGCTGTTTGCATCCGCAGCATGACCCCATAACAAAAGGCCATATGACATGAGACTATGGAAATAACTGAAGTAGACTAACCTCGCGGTGTCTACTTATTCTTTTCACTGCGTATGCTGCAGAACTAAGTCTGTTCGACAATTTATTAATATGCGGTCCCCATTGTAATTTGTTGTCTAAGATAATATTATTTTTTTATTTTATTTTATTTGGAAAATTTACAGCCAATAATGTTTTATATAATAATTTTGAAAAGAACTACGCCAATTACAAATTTTCACCAGTATAAAATTCATTGAGTCATTAAGTTACTCAATCAATAAACTTAGAAAGTATCTAAAAGTTGGATTTAACAAAAAAAGCTGGATTCTACTAAAGTAAAATAACCTATTGGTAAATTTACAGGTTATCAATGAGTACCTTGGTAAGCTGTCGTTTGATACTTGAGTTGCTGGTTGTAAATATATCTATAGTTGCTGGTATATCTTTAATTTCCCTACAGACTCTTACAAAAAACGAGTTTGCTCTGTAATTCGTTCTAGCAAATGGTACGTCAAGGACTGAACGCTCTCTAAAATTTAACAAATTAGTACGCAGGTATACTTTAGACAATAATTCTGGGCTATCTATAAATCCCTTAACAATGCTAGAAAAGTAACATATGTCGCTTATATTACGCCTTATATTTAGTGGTTAAAAATGGTAACGTCTACATCTTTGGTTATAATCAACTGATCGTTGTTTAGCTTTAAAATCTAGAAAGCGGAGGAATTTCTTTTGAACACCCTCGATCCTAGAAATGTATTTCTGGTACAGGGGGTTCCACACAGGTGAAGCATACTCAAGATGGCTGCGTACATAGGCACAATATAGTATTTTCAAAGTTTTGACATTATGAAAGGGAGCCGAAAGTCGCATTAAGAATCCTACACTGTGCTCAATATGAGCGTCAAAAACAAGTTTATTGTCAAAAATGACTCCTAAGTCTCTAATCGAATCTACCTTAGAAATATATACATTATTCATTGAGTATTTGAAATTTATTGGGTTAGTTTTACGTGAGAACGACATATAGAAACATTTTGATATATTTATGTCTAATTTATTTGATATGCAATAGTTTTGAAAACGCTATAAGTCGTCCTGTAAAGCAATAGCATCTTCGATGCTATTAATAGCCTTTAAGATCTTCATATCATCCGCGAAAAGCAATATTTTAGAATTTAGAAAACAGTTTTGGATATCGTTGATGAAGATCGTAAATAAAAGAGATCCCAAAAGAGATCCTTGAGGAACTCCTGATGGTATAGGTAACCAAGTAGACGTGTGGCCTCTTAGCACTACAGCCTGACTACGGTTAGAGATATAAGACGAAAACCATCGTAATAGATCCCCGTGGATCCCCGCTTGTAATAGTTTACTTAAGAGCACCGAGTGATCAATTCGATCAAAACATTTACTGTAGTCGGTGTAAATTATGTCTACCTGTGATCCATCCTCCATATTTTTAGAGATGTAGTCGCTAGCCGAAAGCAGATTTGACGTAGTTGATCGCTTTCTAAGAAACCCGTGCTGGTCTGGACTAAAGAAGCATTTAAGATCATTATAAACCTGATTGTAAACTATTCTTTCCAGGACTTTGGCAAAGAGACAAAGTTTCGAAATTGGCCTGTGATTTTCAACATTTGCTTTGTCGCCTTTTTTATGTACAGGGGTTGTAAATGCAGATTTCCATATAGAAGGCACGCAACCTTCATTTAGTGATCGTCTAAACAAAATTGTGATAGGCATTATCAGACTATCAGCGACATTTCTAATATAGGCGGGAGGTATTAAATCTGGTCCACCTGACTTAGATGAATCTAATGATTTTAATAATTTACCAACTTCGGATTCATCAACATAAACTTTAGAATGTTTATGTTGTCAAGCGAGTCTTGCACACTGTTGTGAGAGTGAGAAGTATTAGCAGATAAAAATGTTGTTTGGAAATATTCCGAAAATAGTTTAGCAATATCGATGCCAGATTCAGCTGACCTACCTTGGTAATGCATTAGGTTTGGATATGCACCAATTTCTTTTTTACTCTTTGCATAAGACCAAAAGGCTTTCGGGTTAATAACTATTTCAGACTCAATCTTAGCAATATATGAATTATAACATTCCTCTTCCACAGCAGTTGCTCGATCTCGCAGTAAAACAAATGTTTGATAAGGGATATAATACCTAGGAACACAGCTGATTCCACAAAACTCAATTTATCGTTTTTCACTAATTTCAGCTTGTAGCAGTTGGCTTTTTTGGTTGGAGACAGGGAGACGTCATATCTCCTAAACTGTTCACCGCTGCATTGGAAGACGTCTTCAAACTCCTGGACTAGAAAGGACTTGGCATCAACATCAATGGCGAGTACATGACCCACCTTCGATTTGCCGACGATATTGTCGTAATGGCTGAGACCCTGGAAGATCTCGGCACGATGCTCAATAACCTCAGTAGAGTTTCACAACAAGTGGGTCTTAAAATGAACATGGATAAGACGAAAATTATGTCTAACGCCCTTGTTGTACCCACTCCACTCAAAGTTGGAGACTCTACGCTCGAAGTTGTTGATGAGTACGTATACCTGGGACAAACAGTCCAGATGGGTAAATCCAACTTAGAGAAAGAGGTTACTCGTCGAATCCGACTCGGATGGGCAGCGTTCGGGAAGCTCCGCAATATCTTCACGTCCAAAATACCGCAGTGTCTCGAGACGAAAGTCTTTGACCAGTGTGTGTTGCCAGTGATGACATATGGCACCGAGACGTGGCCGCTCACGATGGGCCTTATCAGAAAGCTCAAAGTCACCCAAAGGGCTATGGAAAGGGCTATGCTCGGAGTCTCTCTGCGCGATCGAATCAGAAATGAGGAGATCCGCAGAAGAACTAAAGTAACTGACATAGCCCTGAGAATCGCTAAACTGAAGTGGCAGTGGGCAGGGCACATCGCAAGAAGAACCGATGGCCGATGGGGCGTTAGGGTTCTAGAGTGGCGACCAAGTACCGGAAGACGAAGCGTTGGCAGGCCCCCCACAAGGTAGACCGACGATCTGGTCAAGGTCGCGGGAAGCCGCTGGATGCGAGCAGCGCAGGACCGGTCGTCATGGAGTTCTTTAGGGGAGGCCTATGTCCAGCAGTGGACGTCTTTCGGCTGATATGATGATGATGATGATGAGTTGGCTTTACATTAGGCAAAACAAATTTAACACACTTAGTTTTCTTTTCGTTAAGTAAAAGATTATTTACGGTGAACCACTCAACTACATTAGAGATTGTACTATTTACGTCGTCAAAATTTGATTGTTGTCTTTTGACTTAAAAAATCAAAGACGTATCATCTGCAAATAGTACTATCTCATTCTTGTCCTTTACAAGGTTTGGCAAATCGTTAATGTAGACAATGAACAGGAATGGTCCCAGGATTGAGCCTTGTGGAACGCCCATACAAATTTTTGATCCTAGTGACCTTTTCCTACTTTTTTTTACTTTTTATGATTGCAATGCGCAACGAGCATCGTGAAAATAAAAAACATAATGAACATAATTGAGCTTTCATTTAACTTTTGAATTATGATGCACAACGTGCATCATTATAATAAACATAGTTAAAACATGGCATAACCAGCTTTAATTCAACTATTAAACTTCTTGTTTACGATGTCTAACGTGCACCATTAAAATAAACATAAAACATAACACAGCTGCTTATTTTTTTTTATTAACTTCAATTTAAGAGATTAAATAAAATTGAGCATCAATCATCTTTGGATTATCTTATAGTTAACACGTTCTGCCTATATGGTAATGACCCCTCACGTGCACTCCTTTTTTTTAATAAACACATCTGCATTTATATACAAACACATGTTATACCCTAGATTTTGTTTTCCCAAAACCCATTTTTCCAATTTTCCTGTTTTCCTCAGTCACCCAAATATGGTGCACGCACGTACAAGGTCCATATTTAGTGCCCTATATATATGGTACAATATATATATTATTGTTGACTAGCTGTTACCCGCGACTTCGTCCGCGTGGATTTTATGAAAAAAAACAGAACTCCAACATAACTGAAACATATTTTTCTCAAACATGCTTGGAATTTCGATAAATATTTTGACAACCTTCTTAGAGCAAAATCGAAATTTCCGTACCGGTAAAAAATATGCGAGCGGCGGCCGGGAAAGTTAGTATGAAAATCCATTTCTTCCGTGCCAAACGGTCGGGAAAACAACTATGAAACCTCATTTCTGTCATCTAATTTCAAAACGGAACCAGCTTTTTCTCCAAAGCATGGTAACCAAGGAGATGACAACTAACGAAAGAGTAATTATGTGAAACAAATATATAGCCACCTTCCGCAACAATGATGGATGCTATGTACTCACTGTGCACCGCCCGCCCGCCCGCAAATAAATGCGCATGCGCAGGCAACTGCAACACAGCAACCACCCAAAACACTCTACCCGTGTTTCGCCTCTACACGAGGCATCCTCAGGAGATGTTAGACCGACCAGTGCCAAACACACTCGGTGTTTGGCACTGGTCGGTAGAGGCGAAACACGTGTAGAGTGATTTTGGGTGGTACATAGCATCCATCATTGTTGCGGAAGGTGGCTATATATTTGTTTCACATAATTACTTTGAGATGGACTTCCGCAAAGTAACGCCTGATTCTATCAACTAACGAAAGAGTTCTAAACAAGGATGTCACACATCGTTTATTTCGCGCAAGACCGTAGTAACTAGTATATAATATGTGGCGCAGGGTCCTAGTTTTGAACTCATCTAATAACAAAAATAATTTCCCTAATTTGAAATGCCTTGATCAAGTCTAAAAAGGTAAGTCATAATCATTTGTGTTATTATATAGGAATCAAATATTATTTCATAATTTACAAATTTTATTCTTTAATTTTATAGATTTGATTAAGATTTTGTTTTTATTCTTTATCTATTAATCCCTAGAATAGGTTCAAGAATAGGTACCCCGAACATCATTCTTTATTAAAAGTTATTAGCGGGAACATTATATTAACTTATTGTATTTAATTTAGTGCAATTTAGCTTGTAATTTTGAATAAAATTAATAAGTCAATGGAATTTAGAAATAGTGCCTCAAATATCATGTATGACATGACTATTTAAAATCTTATGAGAACTTTTTCAGTGGCAAAAAGAGATGAGACTGAAAATGTATGTATGTAAGAATTTGAATATCCGCGCATTGTTTGAGAAAAGCACTATACAAGCCTTGGCCGAAACTAAGTATTGATGGACTCACGTATACGTGGGCCTCAGCTAACGCCTCTGTCCACATTATCACGTTCGTCCCTCAATACCCGTTTTTTCGACCGCTGCAGTAATGTACTATTGCGGAACGCTTCTCCATCTTGATCGCTACGTGAAAAATGCATTTATACCTTATCCAAGTTGAATGCCATCGTACTACAAATTTAATTATCTTTTGAATTCATTCAACTGGTGGGTAGTGAGGAATTTTTATTGTCCATCGTTACAGGCGAACTTTAAAAAGAAGGCAATAAAGGGAGTATATGGGTAGCGAGGAGGTATTCATAAAAGTCAAAAAAGTACCTATCCATCCCTATCTATCTCCATCCATCCCTATCTATCCTATTCTATCCCTTTTTATCCCTATCTCTCCGTCTCTATACCTTTTTGTTGCTGTATATCCCTATGTATCCATATCCCTACCCTGTCCCCACCGCTGTCCGCACCGCTGTCCCCACCGCTGTCCCCACCGCTGTCCCCAGCGCTGTCCTCATCGTTGTTCCCAGCGCTGTCCCCAGCGCTGTCCCCAGCGCTGTCCCCAGCGCTGTCCCCACCGCTGTTCCTACCCCTGTCCCTACCCCTGTGGGTCAAGCACAGTGAACATGTTAACAACCAACTGCTATTAAAACAGAAATATTCTTCACTGAGAGCGTCTAAAATCTTAGAGATAAGAACCAGTAACTCCTTCGTCGGTTAAGATTGTGACATTTCTTGATTCAATTCAGTCCAAATATTTTTCAATTTTGATAAATGAGTAGCGATATCGTCGTATGGATCTCGCTTAAATCCGAAGAAACTCATACAGTCGGTGGAGCTCTAGCAATACTTCACGAGAAGTGGTGTAGCGCATGACTTTCTTTAAGGTGTCTTCTTTCATGTTTGTTGTAAGGAGTAGAAGACTTTACATAAGCTGCGAGTTCAGTTTTGTAAACATTGACGTTGTCGTTGACAGTGTCACCTTCAGCTGCTGCGGATTCTTCATTCTTTCCTACGAGGGTCGGTCTAATAAATTTACCTTCGACGACATCGAGGGCGTTGTCGACAGATCTTAGTAAGATGCACATTTTGTACTTCAATGTACTCCAGTTCGATCTCCCATCGAGTAGTCCGATTGACACTTTCGAAGTCAGATTTTCCATTTCGAAATTATTCTCGCGGAAAACTTTAAACAAGCTCGTGATCAGCACATAACCTATAGCAGAGCGGCGGCTCGAATTAAAAGTAAATTGCGTGAATTAAAGAAAATCGTAAAATATATATGTACGTGGTCGAACAATTAATATGGACGTGACATCCGAATAATTATACCAAGTCAGAGCAGGCTCAATATATACAAAAGTTCTATAGTGTGATAAAGACAAAAAAATCTTTTTTGTCTGTAACTGTTTTTAATAAAAAAAATACGTGTGGCACTCGGGGATTGCCGCGGTAAAGCTATTGCATAGCATTTTAAAAATCTCATTGAGACCTATCATTTGAAACAGCACATGAGTAGTCTAGGGTCAGTAGTTTTCGAGTTATAGCAATTTTTAGTTTGACAGCTGTCATCCGGAATGTAGATCTCATCTAGAACTATAATTTGTCTCAGCACATGAGTAGTCTAGGGTTAGTAGTTTCCAAGTTATAGAGATTTTTACTTTGACAGCTGTCATCCGAAATGTAGATCTCATCGAGATCTATCATTTGTCTCAGCACACGAATTGTCTAGGGTCAGTAGTTTTCGAGTTATAGCGATTTTTACTTTGACAGCTGTCATCCGAAATGTAGATCACATCGAGACCTATCATTTGACTGAGCACACGAGTAGTCTAGGGTCAGTAGTTTTCGAGTTACAGTGATTTTTAGTTTGACAGCTGTCATCCGAAATGAGATTTTGACTCAGCACACTTAGTTTGACAGATGTAATCCGAAATATAGATCTCATCGAGACCTATCATTTGACTCAGCACACGAGTAGTCTAGGGTCAGTAGTTTTAGTTTTAGCTTCGTACAGTCTAGTCTAGTCGCACGCACACAAACACCGTGCCGAAGTCTGCCGAACTGAAACGACGTTAGACGATGTGTTAGGTTTTTACCCGACTGCCCCAAAACAGGAGGGTTATGTTTTTCGAGTGTATGTATGTATGTATATATGTATGTATGTATGTCGATTTCTTTGTCGCACTCTGCAGCCAAAACGGCTTGGTAGATTTCAACATGTGAGGTGTCGTCAGGTTCGTATTCATTGTAGGAGTGTCATAGGGTGTAAAAAAAATTAAAAAGTACTAAATAAAAAAACTGTTTCAAAAAACAAAATACCCGACTGAAAAAAGAATCTCAATCGGTTTCCGATTGAGATGAAATTTTGCATGCGTATGTGAATCGGATGACAATGCAATATTATTGTAACTAGGAGCTGATCTGATGATGGAGCCGGAAGATATCCATAAAAAAGTGGAGATATTACCGCGTTTCAGAATCCTACAGCGCCATCTGTTGGTGGGTAGCGTCGTTTGCTCACCTGGTAATATTTTATTGATAAAACAACTCTGTGAGATTTCCTTTTAAAATATTTGGGTTTAGCTAGGCGTTTTGGAAAAAAAATCACTTAGTTTTAACATACAAAGCAATGACTAAATTTCACGTGCAAGATGCAGCATTCATTACTTTTGTAATACTATAGTTTTTCCACTCCATACCAGAGGCGCTGTTTTTATTAATTATTTTTTTTATTATCAAACCTACAGCGCCATTTGTTTGTGGGTAGCGTCACTTACTCATCTGGTAATATTTTATTGATAAACCAACTCTGGGAGGTTTCTTTATAAAATATTTGGGTTTAGCTAGGCCTTTTGGAAATAAATTTCTTAGTTTTAACATATAAAGTAATGACTAAATTTCCCGTGCAAGCAAGATGCAGCACTATGGGGCTACCTCTTGTCCACTAGCGCCCCAATCAGTTAAAAAAATATTACTCGCTAAATACAAAACTTGTCAAATATCCGGAAAGACAAATTGAAGTAAATGTACCTTTGTTTATTTAGAAACTATTTACTCTCTACAATAAAGTTCACTATAGTTACAGATACAAAAACTGCTAAAAGTGGCCGTTTTTCGCACTTTTTTTATCCGTTACTACAGTGAACTATATTTTTCAGAATTGATAGATTCTGAATAAACTAGGGTACTTTAACTTCAATCTGTCTTTCCGGATCGTCGATAAGTTTTGTATTTAGCGAGTAATATTTTTTTAACTGATGGGGGCGCTAGTGGACGGGAGGTAGCCTCTTAATTACTTTTGTATTATACTGTAGCTTTTTGATGTCGACTACCCAAGGAGGTTTTAGCCCACGTTTCGCCAAAGCGAACCACCAGCGACTAAAACCTCCTTGTGACTACCAAATTCAACCATCAACCATAACTTACGTACGGTTAACCGCACGTGAATGGAAAGATTTGTAACTCTATTACTATGTCACATAGTCCGAAGTGTTTCTACTGACGTGGGTGCATGTAGAAAAATATCTTGGGTTTGGGCTCGTCTGATTCCAGGCTGTGTAAAGAGTTGTTTTTATTATATGTATGTATGTCGATTTCTTTGTCGCGCTCTGCAGCCTAAACGGCTTGATAGATTTTAACATATGAGGTGTCGTTAGATTTGTTTTCATTGTAGGAGTGTCAAATGGTATAATATTTTAGTACGGCACCTTTAAAGAGAAAAAAAGGGTGAAATATTTTTTTTAAATAATTACTTTTACAACATGGGTATTAAATAATAGCTGGTAAAAACCTGATTCTAAGGTTTAGGCAAATTTTTTAGTACGAGTATAACTTGACGTAGCAAATCTGACAACTAAAAAGTTTAAAATTAAAAATTATTAAATAACAAAAAACCCAACTGCTTAGCACAAGAGAGGAAAACAAGCTTAAATCTATTGGATTTGGTAACTTGAATTGTATAAGATACTGCAGGCGGGGACGAACAAAATTAAGTCGTAAACATCCACAAAACGTTTTTTCGTCCCCGCCTTCAGTATCTTATACAATTCAAGTTACCAAATCCAATAGATTTAAGCTTGTTTTCCTCTCTTGTGCTAAGCAGTTGGGTTTTTTGTTATTTAATATTTTTTTATTTCGTTACGGAATTTCTTGATTCGGTCGCCGCGCCGCGCTCAAAGCCCGCGATAAAAGCTATACAATAGCTTAAAAACCAGCCAAGTGTGAGTCAGACTCGCGCACTAAGGGTTCCGTACTTATCTACCATATGATATACTAAAAGCTTTTGCTCTTTGACTTTAAAAACTCCGCGATCATTGTAACGGGCCGATGGTCCGACACGAAATTACACGAAGAATACCTATAAGAATCTTATAGGTAGACCAAAATCTCATGAATAAAAAATTAAAAATAAAAAGAAGATTTTCATATGGCAATGTTGAGCTGACACATGTCTAGCCAAAGTATGTAAGAGTCGTGTCAACAATACTGAGATTTTTCTTTGTTTACTTGAAAACACTAAAATATTTAGTAAGAATGTCAGAAAAACTTGTACGATTGGGAGCAGGATTTTTCTTTTATAATGTCTATCGTTAAATTTGTGAAGAAACAGTTATAAATAAAACACAATTTTCGATTTTAAAGCGCCACGGATTAAGTAGGGCTGACTAGTGTTGATACTTATGAGGGTCTGCTCCGCGTGCGGATGTACCGTTGTAGCCCTGCGTCCGCTTTCGGTGCGGCTCTTTACCGCTTGCGTCTTCCGCCACGCGGTCAGAACTAGTTTCTATAGTAAGCGGTACATGACGCGTATCGTCCGTTGCGGTTATAGTCCGCCCGGGCCCCGGTGTCGTCTGCCTGACGCGCTGCGCTCAGAATTATTAAGTTCGTCATCCGTGTCAAACGCCGCGGTTCATGTACTCTTGCGGGATTTTGCACCTGATCACTTTTTATGGTTTCATACCTCGAAAGGAAAAAAACAACCCTATAGGATCACTTTGTTGTCCGTCTGCCTGTCACGACCCTTTTTCTCAAGAACGCGTGGAGGTATCGAACTGAAATTCATATCAAATACTCAAATCTACTATCCCTAAGAGCTGTAAAAAAATCAAACTTCTAAGCCAACGCGATCAAAAGATACAGCTGTTTATGCCGCAAATTTTCTAGTTATCGACACTCGCAAGGGAATCACATCCTACAGGGTACTTCCCGTAAACACATAATCTTGAAATCTAGTACGAAGCAACGTCTTAAAGCACAGATAACGAAAAAATTGCGAAAAGCATACATTTTTAGTTAAATCATATAATCAAAATATTTTTAATAATTTTAAACTTACTACACTTTTCCTCATGAACGCGTAAAGGTACTAAATTAAAATTCATATCAAATACTCTAGTCTATAATACCGTTCAGCTGTAATAAACTCAAATTTCTATGTCAACCCAATCAAAAGAAACAGCAATTTAAGCCGCATATTTTGAAACTCGCAACTACTCGCAGGGGAATCAAAACCTAAAGGATAATTCCAGTCGACCTAGAATCTTGAAATTTGGCATGAAGCAACGTTTTATACCACACATAAAGGGAAAATTCCGAAAACCTTAAATTTTAAGTTAGATCACATAATATAAAAATTTTTGCAATAAAAATACGATAGCTTTTACTTATATACCTACAGGTTTGTACGGAACCCTCGATTACTATGAAATTTTATTGGAATCATGGACACTGTTAATGCAAGTGTTTTTGTTTAAAAAAACAAAGGTCTCAAGATCTTTATTTCGGTTGACATTTCGTTAAACTTAAAAAACCGCTTTATCTCTGTAACTACTGGCCCTAGACTATTTGTACGTACGGACCACAGATTTTGAAAACTACGCACATAGTCCGGACAAATAATAGATCTTAGTTTGACGCGTTGCTCTAAGCAGTCATCACATGTTTTTTAAACTTTAGGGCACTTAATTAAAATATTTTTTAAGTTTTTACGATAAAAATGAATTCACCGCTCTTAAATACTAGTTAAAATCTTTCAAAACTGTAATAAATAAGAGAAATAACCAGAATATATTGGCTTTATTCAGCGTAAAATTCTACTACGTACTGACAGCATGACATCAATCACATGTCATTCTCCCCCCCTTAAATCTCACATACAAAGTCCCTAAGGTACCCAGGTGGCTGCCTTCCGGTCGACCGACGCAAAAGGGGTTGTTCCTGAGAAGCAGCCGTTGTTTCCAAAAGTGGGGGCTCGTCAACAACAGGGTCTTGTACAGGTGGCGATCCCTCGATAGTAGGCTGTTGCGCAGCTGGTGAGGCAGCCTCTGTTCGGTCAACGATTTCTGGAGGTAAAGGAGCTAAGTGCTTGTTTGATACAGTTGCTTCCCTCCCATCAGGTAACTTCACAAACGAGTAACTGGGATTAGATTGCACGAGCTCAACCTCTTCAACTAAAGGGTCGTCCTTTGAACTACGAATATTCCTTTTCATCAGTACTGGGCCAGGTGTAAGTAACCAAGTAGGTAAAGAAGTGCCATTAGGAGAGCGTCGTGGATGATTAAATAAACGCTCGTATGGAGTCACGTTAGTCGCCGTGCATAGAAGAGACCTGATCGAATGTAAGTCCACAGGCAAAACTTGTTCCCAATTGTCTACACGCAAGTTCTTGGAGCGTAGAGCTAGTTCAACTGACTTCCATAAAGTTCCGTTTAATCGTTCGACCTGCCCGTTTCCTTCAGGGTTATACGGTGTTGATCGACTGCAAGCTACGCCAAGCGGAACCAAAAACTGCCGCAACTCTTCTGACATGAAAGAAGATCCACGATCAGGGTGGATATAAAGAGGTGTTCCAAATGTGAAAAAGAGGTCTTTTAAGCATTTAATTACAGTCTGAAAAGTCATATCTTTGCATGCATATGCGAAAGGAAAACGGCTGTATTCATCGATTATTGTTAGTATGTATTTATTTTGCGTATTCGATCGAAGAGGCCCTATAAAGTCCATGTTTAATCTTTCAAATGGCGCCACGGCTTTTATCAAACGTCCAGTGGCTTTGTGGAAACGGGGTTTTATTTCGGCGCATACACGACAAGAGGCCGTTAAGCTTTTGATTTCTTCTAACGTGTATGGCAAATTCTTTGAACGAACCCAATGAGCCATGCGCGTAACACCAGGGTGGCAAAGTAGATTATGCAATTCACTCAGTTTGTTATTTTGTAAATGCGCACAAACCCTTGTCAGAGCGTCTGCCGCTATATTTTCTTTACCGGGCCGGTATATAATGTTATATTTATAACAAGACAACTCCAAGCGCCACCTTTCAATTTACTCGTTCTTGATCTTACTGGAGTGTCTTTGGTTAAACATGAAGGAGACTGACTGTTGGTCAGTTATCAATAACAAAAGGCGTCTCAGGAGATAATGCCGCCATTTTCGTAACGATTCGACTATAGCCATAGCTTCTTTTTCTATTGAAGATTGTTGTCGTTCACAATTTGATAATGTTCGTGAAAAGAAGGCCAGCTTGAGACAATGTGGCAGCGACGGCATTTTCTGAAGCATCTGTTTCAACAGTTAAAATTTCTCTTTCGTCTACAGCTGCTAAAGAAGCTTTTGATATGTCGGCTTTTAAGCAGTTGAAAGCAGATACAGCATCATTATTCAAAAGAAAGTTTTGCACACAAATAAGGGCTTTAATTTTCTCTGAAAAATGAGATACCCACTTTGCATAATGAGCAAATAGGCCAAGCACTCTCTTGAGGCCTGCAGTATCATTTGGGAGCGGCAGATCTAATAATGGTTGCAAACGTTCACTGTCCGGTTCAATAGTGTTATTTTTAATAGTAAAGCCTAGAAGACTTATAGAATTAGTACTAAATTTGCATTTGCTTTCATTTAAAGTAAGCTTATACTTTTGTACAGCATCTTGGAATCTTTTGAGGTTATCATCATGTTCTTTCTTTGTTTTTCCACATACAGTTACATCATCCAAGTAAGCATATGCTCCATTAAGATTTTCGGTGTCGATTATGTATTGCAGGGTTCTTTGAAATGCAGCTAAGCCGTTTGTTACTCCAAATGGTATACGTGTAAACTGATAGAGATTACCACATGCTTCGAATGCGGTGTAAACTTTGTCTTTAGGCAAAATTGGAACTTGATGAAATGCTGATTTTAGATCAATTTGACTAAAGTGATTATGTTTAGCTACTTGTGAGACAATGTTTTCGATATTTGGTAGCGGGTAGGCGTCAAGCTCAGTGAATTGGTTTATAGTCCTTGAATAATCGATAACGAGACGTTTGCGGTGATGTCCACCACCAGCTACTAGAACTTAAGCGCGCCAAGGAGAAATACTAGGTTCTATTACGCCATCTTCTTAAAGCTTTCCTATTTCTTGCTTTATAAATTCGAGGTCCTCTTCCGTGTGACGTTTAGATTTAATTGCAATAGGTTTGATTTCAGGACTAAGATTTGTGAACACAGAAGCTGGTGGGACTGAGGCTTGCATTACGTTACAGATTTACAAACTTTCTCTATTACTACCAAATTGAAGTTCAACTGAGTGGTGGTCTTTCAAAATATCATAGCCTATAATCACATCTGCGCATAAATTGTTTACGACAAGCAGCGGCCGTTGTGTATAAACATGGTTGTTTAGTTGTAATATGGCGAAACACACTCCTTCTACATGTGTTGTAGTGGTAGTCGATGCTAAAGTGACAGTCTGATAGCATGGGCGTCTTTGATGTTTAATATTTGAACAACATTCTTGTCTATAAAAGTAACTGAGCTTCCCGTATCAATAAGGGCGTCGGCTCTAAAGTTGTTTATTGTAATTGGAACAGTAGCCTTATAAAGAGTAGAGGGTGAAGCTGCTGAAATGGCTGCGACTTCGGCATTACTAGAAATGGTATTAATCGTTTGAGCGGGTTTGCTTCTACAGACGTTAGCAAAGTGCCCTTTCTTGGAGCAGATTTGACAGAAAAAAATATATGCAGGGCATTTTACTCTTTGATGAATTGCTTCCCCACAAAAGAAACAGCTGCGTCCTCTTGGGAATGTGCGACTATTTTGATTAGTAGCGGCTAGATTTTGATTAAAAGAAACCGCGTTATCTGTCTCATGTCTAGTCGGAGTCGATGTAGGTTCACCAGAACAGCTAGGCTGAATGCAGTTTGGTGGCAAAGGTTCAGGTAATGCGTTTAATCTTATGGTAGGGTCGGTATTCCGCTGTGTATAATGCTTACAATTTTTCTCGGCTGTTTCTAATGATATTGCTTGATTAAGTGCTTCGTCAAGAGATAGTGATAGATTTTCTAATAGTCTTTGTCGTATTTTATTAGAGCATATACCAGCAATAAAGGTGTCTCTTATGTATTCATTTTGGTATTGTTCTGCGCTGACACTTTTGAAACTACATTCTTGCGCCAATAGTTTTAAAGCTCTAACATAATCGGCGATCGTTTCACTGGGTTATTGGAGTCTTGTAGAGAGTGAGTGGCGATAGTGAATCTCATTTTTAGGTTTGATGTATAAGGCTTCAATAGTTTTTATAGCTTCTTCATAACTGTCTGCGTCTGATATAAATGAATAGAGAGTAGGTGACAAATGGTTGACTAGAAGCTTAAGTTTTATAGAACTAGGCGCATTTGGTGGTAGTTTTTCAGATAGAAAGTTGGTAAACGTATACCTCCAATGTTTCCACTTCAAATCCGCGGAGGTACTCCCTGGTTCTTCTTCGAACCGATCCGGGCGAAGATAACGAGAGACATTTATTGTCGAAGCAATGATATTACAATTATCTTTGTGTCGAAGTAGGTTTTGTGATTGGAAGTTTGATAGTTTTTCCGGTTTCTTTTTCGTCATATATTTTAAAGCATATTTTTATAATACTTTTTTAGCATAAATACGCTGAATAAATTGTAATAAATAAGAGAAATAACCAGAATATCTTGGCTTTATTCAGCGTAAAATTCTACTACGTACTGACAGCATGACGTCAATCACATGTCAAAAACGTTACGTTAAATTCGAAACTGAGTGGGTTTTACTCAAAAGTACTAAGATGTTCCATACTGCACTTATGATTTGCGCGGTAGAGTTGGGTTCCCTTCCTCGCTTTGAATAAAATCTATCTGACAACAACTCTTTGAAACCATAAAACCTAGATAAGAAAATTATTTTATTCAATCGCACGGGTGATAATCTTCATACATGAAAAACTCGCCATATAATCTATGGATTTAAATTAGAGGAATAGACAAAAGACGCTTTATTACTCAAATTGACATTACTTTCCCTCGTTATTTTAAAAAGTAAAAATATAAGAAGCCTGTGAAAGAATCGTAGTCCATTTGTAATGTCAATACGAATTTACAACAAATTACCGAAGTATTTACAAGAGGAAACATGCATTAAAACTTTCAATAAACGTTTAAAAGAATTTTTATTAAAAAAAAGTTACTATAGTATAAATGAATATTTACAAGATGAGTTATAAAATTACAGATTAGTTAAATATATAATGTATAGTCCTCCTCTCTCCTTTGTTGAATTGCGGTGCCCTAATAGCAGGGTCCACATTGTACTGGATTAACTTTATTAGACCTTAAGAACAACATTGTGGAAGCAAATAAATTGAAATTGAAGAATCCTGTAGAGATGAAAAAATGTCTGCTTTCATCGCTGCGTAAAAATGCATTTAGTTGTGAATTTAAATTATGAAACGAGTTCAAAACCAAATATCTGCATTTTAAAATATTAAATCTCTCAACGACATGGTGTGCGCTAAGTTTTTCGTTGTGAAGAAGCAAGAAGAAGGAATCGTTGTGAATGCATATAAGTATTGTCAAGAAGTTAGAACATGCAACAAAATATAATAAAGTGGTGAAATTGTGGATATTTCTGCCTAGATTTATATCAAGCGACCGTCTAAAGAGATTCCGGTGAAAATATTGTTGTTACGTAATTATGCATCATGAGATTGAAGAAAAATCTTATCGAGGTGTTTGTTTGGTTTGTTGTAAATGTTTGTTTACTATGCTTTCGATTATCTCTTGGATTTTTTACTTGCATTGTATTCCGCATGCTAGGAGGGTTGCTACACACACACATGTTCGATTCGGCATGTTCGGTTCGTCTTTTTCTTAGAACTTGAGTTGTCTGTTGTATGAAAAAAGCCGAGCCGAACATGCCGGCCCACTTATGTGTGTAGCAACCCTGACTTTCAATAAATGTTATGTATAGAATTTATATGAGATAAGTAAAATTAGATCCACATTTGGTGTTTTTAGGGTTCCGTACCTCAAAAGAAAAAAACGGAACCCTTATAGGATCACTTTGTTGTCCGTCTGTCTGTCTGTCTGTCAAGACCCTTTATCTCACGAACGGGTAAAGGTATCAGGTTGAAATTAATACCATATATTAGGATCCATGAACCACATAAGATCTGAAAATTTCATTTTTTTACAACGACGCAATCAAAAGATATGGCATTTTATGTCCTCATCTCCATACATTTAATCAAAAATGCAAAACCTACAGGGTACTTCCCGTTGACCTAAAATTATGAAATTTGGCAAGAAGCTAGGTCTCACAGTACAAATAATGGGAAAAGTCTGAAATCATTAAATAATACAACTTTACTCACAACTAATAGTAACCAATTGTGGTGATCTCTCGTTTCAAGAACATTCGTATAAGAGAGGGGTCAAGTTGGATGGTCGCTGAGGCGATTTTTGTTTTAGTTCTATTTAAAAACGGGAACACTTACAAACTTGAAAATTGGTATGTTTATAGTGCATAGGCTATAAAATAACAAGAAATAATGAAATTTGGTCAAGCGCGTGTCGGACTCAAAAAATCTAGCACATTAACTTACTGAAATTTCAACTAATACAATTATGTTTATGTGGTGGTACGGAACCCTCAGTGCGCGAGTCCGACTCGCACTTGGCCGGTTTTTTTTTTATTACTGTTGTTCCTTTTCAAACTAAGAAAAGTAAAACAAAAATAAATAGGTACCTAAAAGACTAGTAACATATTCAAAAAATAAATGTTGTCAAACTAGGGAAGCAAGATTCCAAATCAGTAGAAATAAAAAAAAGACGAGTTGTCGAAATGATTTGATGAGGGCATCAAACTTCCTTGGAGGGCATTATTTAAGCGAGTTTTGACGTAAAGGAGATTCCCGTCTGATGCGTAGTATCCCTTAGTAGTATCCCTTAGTAGTTTGTGAATCTAAGCTTTTCTTTTGTCAGTTTAAAATGTATAAAATTTTATAAATAATGATAAATTCTCATTGTTTTGTAATTTTGTGTTTAATTTCATCGATATATATTATAAAAATGAATAACTGCTCATCGCTTTCACGGTTCAAAAATTTGAATACTTACTCGACAGACAATGAAATAGATGATAGGCCATTTAGACTGAAACAGCTAGAAAAGCAACACTCCCAGTTGTACGAGGACCTGATGGAGGAGCAGCCTTATTTGAAGAAGATGCTGGAGATACGTCAAAAAAACAGGAACCAGACGGTTTTTTATTTTCCTCCTTCTATGAAGCCCAGAGTCCACCAAAATGAAAATAATAATGAGTACGACGATGATATATCTGATGAAATGGAAAGTTTACACGTAGCTAAAAAAATGCAAGAAAACGTAAACCGCGTGTCTCAAAACTGGTTGAATAAGAAGAACTCTTCGTGGAATAAAGTTTTGCGAATAATGCCAAGAAACAACACCAGAAAATATTGGTATTCCTGGATTCAAAGGATTATTCTTTATTTTGTAGAACGTTATCACGGCGATTTTGTAAGCAGCTGTTATACATGCGGTTCAGATTACAGAATACCAAGATCAAAACTTTGTAATGATTTATTTGAAACATCAAACGGCCAAGCCCGCACCCTTGCACGTTATTTTGTAAATCACTGCTATCACAACGGATATAATTGGTTTATTTATAGCACGAAGCAATGGTGGTGGTGGTCAGGATTCAAAGGCTGGATTGGCTATCCTACTGGCAATTATTATGATGCTAAAAAACCGTATCCTGATAGTCGCTATCGTTACGATCGCGGAAATCCGACGTAAGTAACTTCATACAGTAACAAAAATTCCATTAAATTAAATAACACATAAAATAATATAATTTAACTGTTTCAACAGGTACACTTTTTATAGAGGTTTTTTGGAAAAGGGTTGTTTCAAGCGATTTTTAGATGTCGGAGGAATTTACACTCAACGCGGTTGTTTGTCTTGGCCACCCCTATGGCCTCAGGAAGCTGATCACACCGGTTATCCTCGAAGGCATACCTATGGCTTCCCCACACATCGGTATAGAAAGTTAGAATTGTTATTTGGAAGGAGACCGTCAAAAGAAGGCTGTATCTATTCACCAGCGGCTTCTCTCACACCGTTCGCGAGGGGTGTCTCGTTGTTCGCACGGTACCACGTCTGTATATGTCTTAGTCACTATTGTAATCATTCCTCGAGGGTATCATCAAGTTATGAATTTGCACTTTTAATATTTTTAGTTGCAGTTTATTTTTATTACTAGTTTAATTTTAAGTTTAGCAGTAGGTATTTTATTACAGTTTAAATAAAACTTTGAGCTTTTCGATTTAATTTTGTTTTGTCTGCTAAGACTAATACCACTCAAAGAAAGACTTCCTATCCTTTGGTACCCACCAACCACTTCCTGTAGATGGCTTTGGAAGCTAAGCACACGCAAAAGTTTGTGACAGTCCGCCACTGTGCCCAATACAGACTAAGAGCGGGCAGTTGGCAACCTTACCTCGTCGGATACCATACAACGAACTATCTAGGCTGTTGCACAATTAAATGGTGAGTCTAAAAAAAACAAGGTGACCTAGGCGCGACCCGGCACGTTTTGTGCAATCAACAAAAATCTGTTAATTTTTTTTATCAAATCATATACTGAAAAGTACAAAATTCATACAAAAGTACTAATTTAAATTTACCAAAACCAACAGGATTGCTTTGCTCAACCTTGATAAGTACAAATTGCGTTGACATAACCTAAAAATTATAGTATAGAGATATTATTGGATGACATATTTTTAAAAATAGTCTTCATTTTAATGTACGACTTTTAAATGTTTAAGGAACTACTTACCTATATCTGTTTTAACACTTTGATTTCAGGCAAATTTTCAATAATTCATTTCAACATTATTACCATCATAACATCCCATGAAACGTCCACTGCAGGACAGGGAGGTCCCTACAGGATTCGGAGAACGCTTGTTAGTGACCACCGTATCTAAGATGATACGATTCATAATCGCTTAGTCGCCTCTTACGACATAACGAAATAATTTATTTAATTACTTCTTATTCTAATTCATTACTTGTATTTTATAAATAGGTTGGTACTATTGTGGACAATCCTGCCTGACTACCACCAAGCCGATTTTTGCATGCACTTGAATAATAAAATCGCTCCTTAGTGACCTTGGATTACAGACTAAAAAGGCTCATCTTCACATTGACCCATAGCAAATACGCACGTGTTCGGCTGTGTTTGCCAAAGGGCTTGTGCCAGAAAGCACCTTTGTCTCTATTTGGCCATCATTGCATATATTACATATAAGTAAACCTGCTTGGTTACAACCAAAGAGATTTGAACCTCGCTACGCTCGGTCATAGAGGGATTTGAAGGCTTGTCAAGTGTTGCACTTTTGAAACGTCAAGTTGGAACCAGGTTTGTTTTGGTTCTTTTAACACTTCTGCTAATTTAAAAAGTTATCTGAATGTTCTCTTGACAACTAGTATGACGTTGTCTTTACTTTCAGTCGTATAAGAAACTATTTGTTGTGATCATGTGGTGAGAGAAGCGGCTCTGTAGTTTTTATAATTTTATAGTTATTAAAATACTTATATGTAATCAAATAAGTGTTGTACACAAAAGCCTAAATGCTGAACAATACATAAATCGTACCGGCATGCGGATCTCATTCTTCTAGGAAACAGGACATCGAAGAATTCTTATGCTTTCATTTGTAAGTAATATTTAAAAGCTTATTTTTGCAAAAAAATGTGTAATACTCATTAAAGTGACAACAAATTATATTAAAGATTAGGTAAATCAATTTAAAAAAACCTTCCGCAAAGAAATATACTGCAAATTACAAGATAAATTCAAGAATATCTACATAACGCGAATGATTTAGATTATCCACCATTAGAGATGTAAATAGTGGTTATCGATAATGTCTAAAAAGTTATCAAATTAAATCAGATGCTCACTTCATAATTCTAGTACGGTCTCTGCTGTAAATGGTTTTATTTTTATTTATTTATTGTATTTATTGGTTATATCGCTACATGTTAATCTACCGAGTAATATAAAAACTGGCCAAGTGCGTGTCTTACTTGGCAGATTTAGGGTTCCGTTGTGTTGAAAATGATTTTTATTTTAACACTTCCTGTGTTCGGATAAATCTTCAAAGTAGAAAATCGCAAAATTTCACAACCACAGGCAGGATTCGAACCTGCGTCTTCTGCGTAAGTACCGCAGACGCTTTACCAACTAGGCTACTGTGAACCTGCCCGATATTGTGAAATTTAGCGACCTCTATACGCATTCCAACGTTGCGTTTGTGCTGCCACCTAGCAAGCATTTTTGCTGTACTCGAAATCTGTCTGCAATGATGGACTAGTTAAGCTAGTACAGCAAAAATGCTTGCTAGGTGGCAGCACAAACGCAACGTTGGAATGCGTATAGAGGTCGCTAAATTTCACAACATCGGGCAGGTTCACAGTAGCCTAGTTGGTAAAGCGTCTGCGGTACTTACGCAGAAGACGCAGTTCCGTTGTGTTGTCTAATTCATCAATATATTGCTATTTGTTAGTAAAATATATGTAATAATAAACATTATCACGAAAGACAATGCGACTCTTCCCTAGACCTCTAGCCAAAAAATTTGAAAAGAGTTGTACATAAGTGAAACCTATGTCAAATAATAGACCTAATCATCACTAACGTATTTTACTATGGCACCAAAAAATCGGTCTCCGTGAAAAAAAGTAATGACGTTGCAAATTTCACGAAATGTGTGATTTTATTATTATTAAATTAATTGATTTAAAAGACATAATTTCAACTTCTGTGTCAAATAAACAAATGACAAAACGGAGGGCCACATCTGGCCATATCCCGGGAATGTCCTATTAAAAAGAAAAAAAATTGAGGAAAAGCAAAATAGAGCTACTTATGCTAAAGCATTGTCTCAATCTAATAATTTATTCAAAAACTATGAAAAGGACTATCCTGTGATACCTCCCAGAACACTCAAAACAACATTACCTCCAATAGTACCACCCAAACCAGCTAACATTGATTTAGTCCAAAACTCAAATAATAACAAAATCTCTCCTGTTGTTACTAAAAAACCTCAACAACCTCCCATAGAAATCACAAGAGAAACGCTTATTGAAAAAATATAAAAAGACGATTATATAATAAAAGGACTAGTAGGATCATTAGTAACTCTTGGAAACAGTAATCAAAAAATTTCAGCCTCATACATAAAAGAAGTTTTAGTAAAACAATTTAAAAATGGATAAACATTTTATGATATTTGTTTATTCATTAATTACAATAGTAATTTTAACTTACATTATTAGTGTTATTACAAGTAATTTAACTGATATAGCTTATTGGGGCTATCAAGGTTTCTGTACATTTGTAAATATTGTAAAGTTTAATTCTTATTTTTCTGTTAATATTGTACATAATGGATCAATGTTTACGTATTGTACAACATAATATACGTAGTATTAACAATAAGAGGCCCCTTTTAAAATCTTTTCTATTTGAAAATAAGGTAGATATCTGTCTTCTTAATGAGACTTGGCTAAAATCTTCTAGTTTTCCAGTTAATTTTCCAGGCTATAATTTTGTACATAAAAATGCTAAGAATGAACATGGCGGCGTAGCAATATTGATACGAAACTCTCTGAAGTATACATTAATAAACACAAGTTTTTATGAAGATATCCAATGCATTGCCATTTCCGTACAAACTCAGGCTGGACCTATCACAATTTTATGTGTATATAGTCCCCCAGACCGGAGAATCAGATTAAATAAAATAGAGAATATTTTAAGGAACCTTCCAAGACCTTGTATAGTGGCAGGCGACTTTAATGGTAATCATGTAGCTTTTGGTTGTTCTACTACTAACTCTGGAGGTAGAGAATTGTATAACAAATTTGATGAAGCAGATTTATGCCTATTGAATACTGGTAGTGCTACTACTGTTCAAGCTCCTAATGGACAAGCATCAGCCATTGACCTTACGTGGGTTAGTCCAGTCATTGCTCCACTTTGTGAGTGGTGGGTGGGAGATGATACACTAGGTAGTGATCATCTGCCTACTTTTACTGATATACATACGTCACCGTCACAATATCAAGTTAATGAAGCAGTAGAAAAACATTTATTTAAGAAAACAGACTGGCTTAAATTTAACGAGAAATCAGATAAACTAACACAAAATTATGAATTCGACCATCTTGATCCCTTGGGATCTTATGATAGATTTTGTGATATATTAAATAAACTACGAAGTGACTGTGTACCTATATTTAAACGCTCTAGTACATATATTTCTAAAGTGCCGGCTCCGTGGTGGAGCGATGACTGTGCAAAGGTAGTTAGAGATGCAAAAGAAGCTCTGTCACAATATAGAATACTTAATACTATAACAGCTTTCATAAAATACAAAAGATTAAATGCATGTAAGAGAAGAGTAATAAAAGAAGCTAAAAGAAAAAGTTGGTCAGATTTATGTTCCTCATTCAATAGATATACTCCAGTATCAGTTGTTTGGAATCACATTAGGCGATTCAAAAAAATAAATATATGTAGAAATATTTACAAAAATGATGAGTGGATTCCAGAATTCTTAAATAAGTTATCTCAATCAAGTCATAATGCAAATACATCTAACTTAAATCATATTTTTGATAGTAATAATGATACCGAAACTCATGATGCATTGTTATCTCCTTTCCAAATTGAAGAGTTCAATACTGCATTAAATTCAAGAAAAGATACTACTCCTGGAATTGATAATTTCCCTTACATAATGATAAAAAGACTTCATCCAAATTCTAAAAAATTATTGCTCAATATTTTGAATTCTCTCTGGACTAGCCAAATTATACCGGATTCTTGGAAGGTTCAATGTGTTATACCCATTTTAAAACCAGATAAACCGGCTAATGACTTTAACTCATACAGACCTATTTCATTAACATCTTGCATTGGTAAACTAGTGGAACAGATGATTAAACAAAGATTGGATTATTTTGTTGAAAGGAATAACTTGATACTAGCTACACAATTTGGATTTCGAAAAGGACGGAGTGCTTCAGAGAGTTTTGTTTCCTTTGTTTCTGATATGAAAAAATGTCTTCTTGAACGTTCATCTGCCATTTGCGTTTTCCTTGATATACAAGGTGCATATGACAATGTGGATTTATTCCAATAAGCGGTTATTCTTCATGAGCTCAGCATACCTGGAAAATTAATAAAATGGATATTTAATTTTTCTTATGATCGTACTCTGTATGTAAAGTACAATAACATATTCCATGGTCCTAAAAAAGCATTTAAAGGTTTGATGCAGGGAGCCTCTCTCTCGCCAATTACTTTATAACTTGTACACCTCCCAAATTCACAAATATATCACAGCTGATGTCCAGGTTTTGCAGTTTGCAGATGATACACTTATTTACTATGTACACAAAAATACTATAACTTCACAAATAACAGTTAATACTGCAATGGAACAGTTGTTTTCTTATTACAAAAGCAAACTAAAACTGGATATCAACTGCCAAAAGAGTTCTGTATTATTGTTAGGTGAACCTGATTCTGATGTAAATATTGTATATTAGGTCTTTACCTATGAAATTGCCGTTTTGTATGGCGAATTTTAGGTAAACTCAATTTTCAGTACTAACATTTTTGCATTTTTCTTAGGAATTATACATCCAATTTTTTTATTTTTTTTTAAGGATTATTGGGAAGACATTAAGCTAACAGAAGCTTAAATTTAATTTTCGAAAAATATTATCTGTAAAAAAATATAACAAATCTAATGATGAAATCGGACGACAGTTAAGACGAACAATTTTCAAACCTTTAATTTTATATATCAAACTAGAAATAAAAACTTTATTTTATGCGTGAATTGATAACCTTGAAGTCAACTTTCAAATATAAATCAAATTAAAAAAATAGCATTAGAATTATAGGAATTATGGTCTCATTAATCTGTAAGAAAATTTCGGCAATTTCATAGGTAAAGACCTGTTATAATAACATTAATATCCCAATTGTAAAAGAAAAAAGTTCTTGGGTGTTATTATTGATGACAAACTTAAATTCTCAAAACATATTAACTATGTAACAGCTAATGCTATGAGAGGTGTCAATATTTTGAAATGCTTGGCTGGAACATTCTGGGGAGCTGATCCTAAAATTTTGAGTATGATATATAAAAGTATTGTACGCAGTCACTTTGACTATAGCTGCTTAGCTTACATTAATAGTAGTCCCACTCTTTTAAAAAAATTGGATGTTATACAAAATATTGGCCTTAGAATTGTAAGTGGTGGAATGCGCTCCACACCGATTAATTCCATGGAAATAGAAACATGTATTGAGCCACTTATAATTCGCAGACTGCATTTTGCTGAAAAGTTTTGCATAAAAATGTTAGCGTCTCCTAATAATGTTGTGTTAAACAAAATTCTTATACCTGAACATTCTTTTCGACGTTCTCCAGATGATTCATATGTCACACCAACCAATATTGTTGCTGGATATTTCCCTGAAATGTTAGGAATAATGGACCATATTAATAAAAGGACTATAAATATGCAAAAAAGTAGTTTGTGGCCATTATACAATATTTCTTATAATAGTATATATTTCAATGCAAATGTTGATTTAGAGAAAGTAAATACAAAAGTAGACTATTCAGAATTTTTGGACAATAATCCTTATTATTATAGATTGTACACAGATGGATCTAAAACAACTGAGTATGTACGATCAGCCTTTTATGACCCTCAAAGGAGACTCACTAGAAGTTTCAATATTGATAAAGATTGCAGCATATTCACTGCTGAAGCTTTTGCCATTTACCAAGCACTTATGTATTTGACTGGTATTGAAACTGACAGTGAATTTCTAATTGTCTCGGACTCAAAAAGGTGTCTAAATGAGTATTTTAAATATTAACCCCATTTTTAAGGCAAATTACATTGTATACAGGGTGACCGGAAATTCGATACATTCCTTGGAAGGGGTTATAGCAGAGCTCATTTCCAATATTTTTTCTTATACAGTATGTGGTCGGAAATCATTAGTTTTTTAGTTAGCTGGAATTTTAACTTTTATGTGAAAATTCCCCGATTTCAAACTTAAAATTGAAGTTGTCGCTACAAGTCACAAAAGAAGCGAGATTGCTAATGGTAAATTGATAAGAAATTAATTTAAGATACAAAAGTACTTAAAAATGCTGAAAACGATTGTGTTGTGGCCCTAAACTAACGATTAAATTTTCGTAAAATTTATTTTTATTTTACAAACATAATGATATCTTGAAAAAAAAATGTATGGAACTTTGCGTACAAATTTCTCAAATTACTTTAGTGGTTTACTGGCTATCCAAAAAGGTACAAATATCCATCATAATTTATTTTGGTAAAAAGAAACAGCTTTAAATAGCAAGGTAGTCGGTTTCTAGGAAATGCTCAATCTCATCGAGGCCTAGCTGGTCGTGGCCCTTTGTGTAATTTCTTTTGTTTAAAAATGCCGACGAACTCAATTCATGCTCCCTAGCTCCCGACCGGTTTATTTTTTTTGAACTAGTAGTTAGTTTCAACTTCCGCCCCGAGTAGACGTGCCGTTCGTTGGTTTCTAACTAAATCAAGCGCATTATGGCTACATACGAGTTTGCCGAATACGCAGACATAATGTTTTGTTATGGTTTATGTGATGGTGATGCTGCGGCAGCGCAAAGAGAATACTCACTACGTTTTCCTACACGGCGTTTGCCAAATGTTCGAGTGTTTTCGGCAGTTTTTCGCCGAATCCGTGAGTTTGGAACTGTCGAAGCAAGACGGAGCGACGCCGGCCGACCTCGAGTTTACGATCCAGAGGATGAGGACGAAATTCTGCAGTTATTTGAGGCTGACCCAACTTTATCAACACGTGCTGCAGCTAGGCGTCTTGGTTTAACGCAGTGGAAAGTTTGGTTTACTGTACATACTGCCCGTCTGCATCCATATCATTACACGCCTGTGCAAGCGCTCGAGGAAGGAGACCCAGTCAGAAGGCTAGAATTCTGCCGATTCATGATCGACGCCGACATGGAAAACATGAACTTTTTAACTAAGATTCTGTGGACAGATGAATCGAAGTTTGACCGCGATGGTATTACTAACTACCACAATTTACATTACTGGTCAGAGAAAGGAGATAATACGAGGAAAAAGAAGGAACGAGCACATCAAAGACGATTTTCTTTGAATGTTTGGATGGGGATTGTCGACAACCATTTAATTGGTCCTCACTTTTTGCCGCAAAATTTGAACGGCGAAACGTATGAAGATTTTTTAAGGGAAGAACTGTATTCTCTTCTTGAAAATGTGCCTCTGGAGACGAGACGCGAGATGATTTACCAGCACGATGGTTAACCCGCGCACTTCCGTCTCACCGTGAGACAATGGCTGGACGAAAATTATCCACGTCGGTGGATTGGCCGAGGCGGGCCTATTCCTTGGCCGGCAAGGTGCCCGGATTTGACGCCCTGCGATTTTTACCTTTGGGGTCACATGAAAGATTTGGTTTACGCCACCCCCGTTAATGACGTAGAAGATCTTCGGGAGCGTATCATAGCAGCTGCAAACCAAATTAGGGAGACCTTGACCTCCCGGGTGATGAAATCAGAGGTGCGCAGGAGACTTCGCGCCTGCATAAGAAACCGTGGTTCGCATTTTGAACAGGACTTAAATTAGCTAGACGTAGTTGAATTTAAAATGTTATGATTGTTTTTTGTTTAATTATTAATGTGTGTGTGTGCAAAATCAATAAACCATAAGACAAATCTGTTGTAATCCTCATTATTTTTCTCCATTTCCTTTTAAAAAATTAATTTCGATAAATCAAAAATAATCATTAATTGACTTCTCCTTCTAATTCAATTATTATTTCTAAATTGTACAACTTCATGTAGACATCTGTACTTTTTTGGATAGCCAGTGAACCACTAAAGTAATTTGAGCAATTTTTACGCAATGTTACATACATTTTTTTTTCAAGATATCATGATTGTAAAATAAAAATTAATTTTACGAAAATTAATCGTTAGTTTAGGGCCACAACACTATCGTTTTCAGCATTTTTAAATACTTTTGTATCTTAAATTAATTTCTTATCAATTTACCATTAGAAAATACCAAGTAATCTCGCTTCTTTTGCGACTTGTAGCGACAACTTCAATTTTAAGTTTGAAATCGGGGAATTTTCACATAAAAGTTAAAATTCCAGCTAACTAAAAAACTAATGATTTCCGACCACATACTGTATAAGAAAAAATATTGGAAATGAGCTCTGCTATAACCCCTTCCAAGGAATGTATCGAATTTCCGGTCAACCTGTATAATATTAGAGAGAAGTTGTATAGTCTGTTTTTAAGTTCTAAAAATGTTAAGTTTAAATGGGTTCCTTCACATGAAGGTATTCAAGGCAATGAAATTGTCGACTGTGCAGCAACTGCTGGTTTTGATGAAGACCTTACAACAACAGTAAAGGTGCCTTTTACTGATATATATGCTATTTTGAGAGACGAAGAAGAAGAAGAAGAAGTTTTGGGAAAGTTATTGGCATGAAACCATTAAAGAAAAAGGAAAATGGTATGCACAGATACAAGGTCGCCCGCCCGCCCAACCTTGGTTTAGCAAAGTCAAGAATGTAGATAACAGGAAATATATTACTATAATAAATCGAATGAGATTTGGCCATTGCCTAACTAAAACACCTGAACCGTCTGAAAATTGTCGATGACACCAAATGTACAGCTTGCAATGTTGACGAAGATCTGGAACACATTGTATTAAAATGCACAAAGTATGGGGTTCAACGACTTTTACTAGTAGCTGATTTGAAAGAGGTTTGTGATGAAAATGAAGATATCCCGGAAACTCTGGTGCAACTTTTGTCGAACACAAAATATTACAAACCAATTTATAAATATATCTCTTCCACGGTTGACAAAATATGACTCGAAATGAATGAATTATTGAAATTATATACTCCTTGGAAATGAAGATTTCAAGATTTGCAGCAGCAAAAGTGAAAACTGAAAACACAAATGACATTTCATTGGACTCTTTGACTTTGCCATTTAACGAGTGGCTCAAAGGACTTGTTTTCAGAGCCGTAAAACACAATTAAAAAAAAAAGCAGATACCAGTGACCAGTGAATGAGATGGGGAGCGGAGCCCGTTATTAGGATATTTGTATTCTATGGGATATTATAAGATTTCTGGGCAAGCTCGTTCCATCGTCGACCTCATCTCTGTCCTCAGGGCTAAATCGATATCAAGTAAAAAAAAAACTTCTGAACCTAATCTCTACTCCAGACATAGGTACAATGAGGTACAGTTAAGAGCACATCAAGCTTGACACTTTGGACTTTGTACCGTGCTTATTTCAAACGCATAGGCGCTAGAGTCATACTGCGAGTGTCAAGCTTGACGTGCTCTTAGCTGTACATCCTTGTATGATCGTTATGTATGTGTATACCTATATTTAGTGTAGGCAACGAAGCAGTTGACCCCAACATAATTCTCTCACGCAGATTTTATTTCACAGGATGATAAAGTATCATGAATTAAATGTAAATTCAAAATATATAAAAAAACAACAAATATATTTTTTTGTAGTTTTTATAATGTTTGTATGGAAAAATAAAAAAAAATCTATTTTTTTATAGAAGGTTTGTCTCATATAGTGCAATACCCCAGCAAAGTTTCATCGACTGAGGATTTAATGCGGGGGTCTTCCTTCATACAACGATCCGCTTCGTTGCCTAGACTAATAAATTCATGCAAAGTAGGTTGCCAAGACTAACAACTTCCTAACACTTTTTACTTATGAAATCCTAGAAATTAAGACTTTAGTAAGAAATATAAACGTTTAATCAATCTTGAGCAAGTCAATGTCGTATTTCAGGTAGTCAAAAATACTATAAGCTCTTAATTTTTTGGAAATGAAAAATGTGTAAATCTTGTGAAAAAAAATGTTGTAAATCTTGCAACTTGCACTTGGAATTACAACAAATAATAAATTGAGGTGTTTATTTCAAAAAATGCCGCATGGACCTAATTTATCATTATTTAACTGGATAGAAACATGATATTTCGTTAAAAATACGCTCAGTAATATTTTTTATGTTTAAATATAATAATGGTTCTACATTCTCATTAATGGTTCTTCATTCAGTAAATAATATATAAAGAAAAAATGTACAGGATATTTTATTTTGAAATTAAATATTTTTGCCAGATTGTTTATTAAAAATCCTTATTTAGTGATCAAACAGATTTTAGATGAACAAATAAAATTATAAGCCGATTGTAGTAGTATGCACCTCTTTGGTTCAAACTTTTTTGAAATACGAGTATTGCCAGCATACAAACGAATAACTCCACATTTTATAAACATTAAAAACGAAAGAGGTTTACTATAATAATTATGCGGCACAAGTAAAGTCAGATATGCATCATCATTCTGCACGTCTGTCCGTGCACAATGCATGACGCAAAACGACCGTGCATGCGCTTGTTGGACGTCAAATTAACTATAGCTTTGTAAAAGACTAGTACGACGCAATTTGGAACTAGCAAACCCCTCACCACCACTTGCGCGACGTGCTGCTGGATGGTGCGTAGCTCTGACGTTTGTCACAGCTCGTGCGCATCGTGTACAGTGCGTAATGATTATTATGGCAAGGGGTAAAATCGGAACTAAAACAACTACAAAGGAATTTTTAGATTTATCGAGCAAAATTTATGACAGCAGCGCCAGCGACAACGTCATCCGACTGCCAAAATACCCGCCGTGTCGTGCGTCGTGCGTAGGCTTGCTGTCCGTCAAATCTTTCCAGTTTCACCATTGACAGAGAATCTGGTAGTAACCAAAACACTGTTCGTGAACGATTAAAAAATATGTAACTAAAAATTATTATCAAAAATGTTTTTAGTATAAATTTTAACTGACGCTTGGAAAATACAGGACGCATTTTGATTTGATAGATGCTTTGTATGATCGTGCGTACGTAGAACGACACCGTGCTTGACGATCGTGCACTGACTAACGTCAAGATGCATTGTGCGTAACTGGCTTGAGGAACATTTTCACAAATAAATTATTGGTAAATAATCTAAATATGCTAATAATTAAACAAACAAATACACCTACGCACTAATAATTTAATATACCTAACCAAAAGGTTTTTTGCAGATTTCTAAAAAAATGTGCAAGTTAGAAAGATTTTATTTTTTCTGTCATCTATATATATAAAAGAAGAAGGTGACTGACTGACTGACTGACATATCAACGCACAGCCCAAACCGCTGGGTCTAGAGAATCCAAATTTGGCACGTAGGTTCCTTATGAGGCCTAGAGGTGCAATAAGAAAGGGTTTTACAAAATTCCACCCCTAAGTGGGTAAAATAGGGGATGAAAGTTTGTATGAAAGTCCGTCAGTTTTGATGTTAGGATCTTCGAAATTTGTATTTAAGCTGACGACTGTCTTAGGGTTTTTGAAAATTCGACACCCTTAAGGGTGAAAAGGGGGATTAAGTTGAAAATTCTTGATTTTTAAAGTAAAATCCACATTATTTATTATTTAGGCATTAATGATGTAATTCTATGCAACGTTCATCACTGTCATTTAAATTCCACCCCAAATTCAACCCCTAAAAAAGGGAAATGGGTGAAAAAGTCTGAAAACCAATATGGGTATCGTTTGTATGGTTTATCGGGTCGCTGATTACGAAAACTACAACAATTTTGAAATCCAACGTGGTGGACGTTAAATACCATCATTCCCTTGGAATGGGGTTGGGGTGCGATAGGGTTGAAATGTGAATATGGGTGTCGTTAGTATGGTTTGTCGGGACGCTGATTGCGAAAACTACAACAATTTTGAAATCCAACGTGGTGGACGTAAATTACCATCATCCCCCTGGGGATGGAGTTGGGGTGCGATAGGTTTGAAATGTCTAAAAATCAATATGGGTATCGTTTGTATGGTTTATCGGGTCGCTGATTACGAAAGCTATAACAACTTTGAAATCCAACGTGGTGGACGTGAAATACCATCATCCCCTGGGGATGGGGTTGGGGTGCGATAGGTTTGAAATATCTAAAAATAAATATGGGAGTCGTTTCTATGTTAGGGATAGCGGTTAAATTGGCGTTAGGGGTAGGGATAGGGGCAGGGATAGGGAGAGGAAGAGGTAGAGAGGTAGAGAGACAGAGGTAGAGGTAGAGAGGTGGAGAGGTAGAGAGGTAGAGAGGTAGAGAGGTAGAGAGGTAGAGAGGTAGAGAGGTAGAGAGGTAGAGAGGTAGAGAGGTAGAGAGGTAGAGGTAGAGAGGTGGAGAGGTAGAGAGGTAGAGATGTAGGGTAGAGAGGTAGTGAGGTGGAGAGGTAGAGAGGTAGAGAGGTAGAGAGGGTAGAGAGGTAGAGACGTAGCGAGGCAGAGAGGTATAGGTACAGGTAGAGGTAGAGGGAGAAGGAGGGGAAGGGGGAGAGGGAGGGAGAGAGGGAGGGGGAGAGGAAGGGGGGAGAGGGAGAGAGAGGGAGAGGGTTTTAGTTTTTCTCAATTACTTTTGCGAATTGGCTCTGTATTGAAATATTACATAAAGGTGTCTCTCATCTCTCTCTTTACATTTGATAGTATACTGATGCTAAGTTCCTCTGTTCTGAGTAATTTATGAGTAACGTCTGTATATTACGAGTATATAAAATTCAGCTGGATCTTGAATTATACTCATTGATTTGCGCAGGGTTAGTCCTGTTTTTCCTTAGTTTAAAATTACCCCGAAGTGACGGGAAAATATCTCATTTCTTTGGAAAACCGGTAACAACATAAATACGAAATCCTCGCGAGCGAAGCCGCGGGCAACAGCTAGTGTTTATATAAATTTCTATCGACTGTAATTAATTCAGATTTTTCCTACCACAAACGTCGGAGATAAGGGGGGTGGAATGGTATTTTTTTGACATTTTTCATCATAACTTGAAAATTAAGAGTTGTAAAAAAGTTCAAAAATATATTTTAGAATGCGCAAGTTTTACGTACAAAAATATATTTTATAATGCCCTTTCATATGATAGGTCAACTCACTCAACCTAGTAGCAACAATTTGAAATTTGGCCCCCCCTTTACATCAATAATCATATTTTTTTTTATTCTTCCATGTGCAATTTAGTTGGGCAACCATATTCTAAAACTATTCCAAATTTCAAGTCGATAGCGTGAGTGATTGCCAAGATATACAGGTGTGACAGACAGACGGACAGACACACAGACAAAGTCGCACCATAAGGGTTCCTTTTTTTACCATTTTGGTATCGGAACCTTAAAAATTAAGTCTTAGGACCCTTAAGAAAGTGAAAGTTTCAAGCTTCAGATAAGATCAAAAAGATACAGATATGTAACCAAATAATGCAGATGCATATTTATATTTCTCGCTCGGTTACAAATATGGGCCTGGCTCTCTAGGTGTATAGTATAATTTCTTAGTCTTTACAACTACATGCAATTTTGCATTTATTTCTATTCCTATAACCTTGTAATTTCTTAAATCAAAATATTGCATAACTACTAAATAATTTTAATGATTTTCATTGTTGCTGGCTATCACGGATATATAGACTCTATTTTGCGATACGGGATAATAATATGGGGCAACTCTTGTGACATTCAAAGGCTGTTTATAACGCAAAAGAAATGCATTCGAGCAATTTTTAACCTGCATCAAATGGACTCGTGTCGCCCATTTTTTATTAAACACAAACTTTTGACTGTAGCTTGTTTGTACATTCTTGAAGTGTGCCTTTTTGTTTATAAGCATAAAGCATTTTTTCAAGAAAATCATACGATTAGTACTAGAGTATTACGTTCGCAGTATAAAGATAAACTTCATGTACCTCCCGTGAGACTGACATTAATTAAAAATACCGTTTATATGATGTGCATTCAAATTTTCAATAAACTTCCAGAACAATTTAAGAAATGTGATGCAAATAAATTTAAGAGATCAATAAAGCTGTGGCTTACGGAAAAATGTTTATATAACTTACAAGAATATATGGATTGCGGATGACTGCTCTGTTTGGGCTATTTAATTTAGTATTAATAATTATTGTTTTTAGATTATTTTGATATAACTTTTTCATCGATTGTGACATTTTCAGTTATAAAATTTTATTGCTTGACATAGCCTTTTTGACACAATACTTATTTTTAATTTGACATTACATTATGACTTTGAATTTAATTTGACATAAGCTTTTAAATTGACATTTTGATTTTCTTTTTTTTCTTTTAATGTAAAATTTATAAAATTTCATGTAAATGCCTGCGAAGGCAGTTTTTAGTGAGACTAAATTTATATGATCAACTCCTATGTACCTATCTGATTACTTTACATGAATAAATGAATTATGAATTATAGCCTTGGCAAAAATCATATATTATATCAGATTCATTCGGATCAGTAGTTCTTGAAGTACTAGCTGATGATGTTAAATACGAGAAAAATGATGCCTTTTGAGTACTTGGTAGTGTGTCTAACTAAGCACACTGTGGTCTCTGTATTTTGAGGACTTTTAAGGGGAAAGGCATTTATCGGTCTCAGGGGAGGTAAATCTTGAATAGTGCTTGTAATATTCAAGTCAAGTGGGGAATCATATTTGACCCTTCTTAAATAGACTTTTGTATCTTTTTACGACTCTTAATTTTCAAGTTATGATGAAAAATACCAAAAAAATACCTCCCCCCCCCTTATCTTCGAAGTTTGCGTAACGAAATATCTGAATTGATTACAATCAAAAGAAGTTTATATAAACATTGCAGCAAAAATAAAAGTAAGTAGCACAGTTTTCAGAAATCTATAAAAAACTTTTACTAACAAACTTAGTTTTTCGATCCTTAAAATAAACTTTATTGCTTCTGAAAATACTGGAGGTTTATCGGAACCTGACTAGCACAAGTCTGACTCGCACTTGACCGGTTTTTTCAGTAGCTACAGAAGCAAAATCGTCTGAGCGTCAGATTGGGTTACAGGTTTTGTTTTTTACAAGAAATATAGAAACCCGTATCACGCTTCTTTCATCATCGTCACCAACATATGCAGCTGCTGCATCACGGCTAGACAGCCGTAACTGCCTACAGAAGGTTTGCCCTCCACTGGTAACATCATCTCCTGTACGTGCTGCTGACGCCGGCGTTCATGTTCCGTCATTTTCGCGTATTTTCTATCCCACAACGCACAACAACAAACAGGAACTCCGTGCTGCACCACCCAGGATCATCAGCCTGCACTTGTTCAACTTCAGTGAGGAAACACGTCCTAATGATATTACAAGTCACTTAAAAACGAAGCTTGGTCTTGATAATGTGAAATGCGAACAACTGCCCACTAGAGGAAAATATTCTTCGTTCAAGTTAGATGTTCCTGCTTCAAAATCGGTACTTATACGTAAACCAAGCTTGTGGCCTGAAGGCGTCTCGATCAGATATTTCAACACCGTTTGCACAAAAAACGCCAAGCTCCCACACACAATAATGAAGAAAAAATAACCTCAATCACTGGTAACTCAAGTTCATCGGTCGCGAGACTTTGTTTACATACAAGGGAATTCTTTGTTATTCACCAAAATGTCCGTTCTATAACCGGTAAAACAGGACTGTTAGATATTTTAGCTGATAAGTATGAACCTGACGTGATAGCTTGCACTGAGACTTGGTGCAAGCGCAGTGAGATTCAACGAGTGGGTATCTGTAACTACGAGCTCGCAAACAGTTTTTGCCGCACGCGTATCGAGCACGGTGGAGTGGCGCTGTATGCGCGCCACGGGTCGAAATATAAACAAAGAAATGACCTACAGAAGCTAGCCGTTGAATACCACTGTGAATTCACTATAATAGAAATGACTGAATTAAAATTAATTATTATAGGAATATACAGATCAGGTCTATGTGACATTGAAATTTTTTTGACAACATTGGAATCATTATTATGTAAATTATCTGACGAAAACAAAAGATTCATTATGGTCGGTGACATTAACGTTGATTACATGACAGATAACCGCCTTAAACGTAAGTTAGATGACTTGCTGTTGTGCTTTAACCTAAAAAATATTGTTGACTTTCCAACACGGGTAGCGCAAAATACGAGTACATCATTAGACTGCGGAATAATATCGTGTTGTGATGACAACGTCACTGCGTGCCCTGTTGACACAGCTATTAGTGATCATAATGCTCAATTATTTAAATTAAATATTATAACACAGTTGAAATCCAAAATGTGTCCAAATTATAATGAACGACGAATATATACGGACGAATCAATTTATCGATTTTATATTGACATTACAAATTACGATTGGAATTTTATATACAAATCTGACATTGATATTAATGAAAAATTTTTAAATTTATTTAACATATTATCTTACTACTTGGACATTCATTTTCCAATAAAAAAAGTAATATTTAAAAGGAAAAATAAATTAAAATGGCTGAGTGATGAACTTTCTACTTATCTTAAAAGTTTTGAAGATTTTTGCGAAATTAAACGGCAATATCCCAGTAATGAAATGATATCTATGTGCGTGAATTATTATGCAGACCTTATCAAAACAACCAGCTTGCGTGACAGAAAATCACACATAGAAAAGCGCCTGGTAGAAGCAAAAAATCCTTCAAAAGAGGTGTGGCGAGTTATAAACGACGAAGTTGTATTTAGAGAAAACAAGCGTAGTACGATAACCTTAAAAGATCAAGGAAGAAAAGTGCCCTATAGTGAAATACCTAATAAACTAAATAACCATTTTCTAACAGTTGCCTCAAAATTTTCACTACAATGTAGTAATGATTTATCTATACTTTACTTAAACCAATTTACATCAAATTTAAATGTACCGAAGTTCAACCTACCTGAAGTTTCACTTGAGATGATAAATAAGGTATTAAAGTCAATGATGAAAACTCGTAATACTTTGGATTTGTATGACATATCCGTGAACATCCTTTTATCAATCTGGCCAGTTATTTCGGATATCTTAGTGTCCCTTATTAATGAAATGTTCGCTATAGGTCTATATCCTGATGTCTTAAAGTGTACCCGCGTGTGTCCAGTATACAAAGGGAAAGGCGAAAAGGATAAAGTGGACAGTTATAGACCCATAACGATTGTTCCAAGTGTGTCGAAAATCATTGAGTCGTTGATTTCAACTAGTTTAATGCAGCACTTTGAGAAAAATGATTTATTCACAGACTGTCAATATGCATACAGGAAAAATAGGTCTACTTCTGCGGCAGGACATAAAATTGTAGATTGTATAATAACCGCAATAGACGATAAATATAAAGTAGCCGGAATATTCTGTGATCTCTCTAAAGCTTTTGACGTTATAAATAATTGTCTGCTTTTGCAAAAACTGAAACAATATGGAGTTACGAAAAATGAGTTGAGTCTCCTCACTTCATTCTTGACATGTAGAAAGCAAACTGTAGAAATTGTTAGTAATGGTAGAAAGCTCAGGTCAGCTGCTGGAGAGATCACAATTGGTATTCCACAAGGCTCAGCACTTGGCAATACCATGTTTCTAGCTTTCGTAAATGATTTACCTGCTTTTATCACAGACGGTTTAATAACCTTGTTTGCAGACGATACGACTGTTATTGTATGTGCGTGTACCTACGAAGAATTAAATAGAAAAATTGTGCAGGTATGCGAAAAGCTTAAAGACTGGTTTACTTGTAACGGATTGATATTAAATCTAACAAAATCAAATGTTGTTCTTTTTGCTGGAAGAACAGTACCTCGGCCAATATCAATAAACAGCCCTATTCCAGTGTGCGAGCATTGTAAATTCTTAGGATTCACTCTTGATGCTACATTAAGCTGGAAATTTCACGTGCAGTCTCTTTGCGACAAATTAAGTAGTGCTACTTACGCACTGAGGAAGCTAAAACCTCTCGTTTCAACAGCTGTATTAAAACAATCATACTACGCATATTTCCATAGTTTGATATCGTACGGTGTAATCCTCTGGGGTAACTCCACAGATTCTGACCGTGTATTTATCTTACAGAAACGAGCTGTTCGAACAATTGAAGGCTTAAAGCCCAGACAAACATGTAGGAACTCATTCCGAAAGCTCAGAATAATGACCCTGTATTCGTTATACATGTATGAAGTCTTAATGTACGTCCGACGCAAGATATCCAGTTTTGAACGTCGAACATATGACGGACGCGAATTGCGAAACACCGGTAGGCTCAATGTAGTGCAACGGCGGACCACATTAGCTACAAAGAACCCGCGTGTAATCGGCCCAACATACTATGAGTATCTACCCGAAAAGTTAAAAAATGAACCAAATAACGATACGTTTTGTCATCGACTTAAAAATCTTTTGTTGGATAAAGAATTATACTCTGTAAACGAATTTATTAATTTGACATTTTAGTTTTACTGTTTTATTATTTTGACATTTATTATAATTCTTTCATCGTTTGAGTTTACAAATATGTAAATTTTATATTTTGTATGACGATCACTTTAGCATGTAATTTTATATTGACATTATAATGACATTTAATATCTGTATGTTATAGTGAAATAAATGAATCTAATCTGAATCTAATCTTTTGCGTGGAATTCGGCTATAAATTTACACATACGTTGACAGTGGGCGAACTAACAGTCCACACGTATACAAGAGGTAATTAATTTACAAAAAATCCGTATTATCTGTAGTCTGTGTAATTTGTTAAAGCAAAATTTCTCTGTCTGTAACGATTTTACTACTATTCCGATGAATCGATTTTGATAAAAGTTATTAGCTACGTTTTTCAGAACCTCACGCGGACGGAGTCGCAGGCAACAGCTACTTATGAAATATGCAAAATAACCCTACCAAGTTAATAGAACGTCGAGTACACTACCTTGTGAGGAATTATTTCTTTAATCCGCCTTCTTATTATTCTGTCTTCGATATATAAATTTCTTTTATATTTCCCCGAAAATCTGGCATCATTAATTATTTTTGTCTATGGTGTCGCAGCATGTCTTCGCCGTTCCTTCTCTTCGACACCACCGCCCAATAGAGATGACCTACCGAGTATTAGATATTACTGACGATGAAATAAGATATTGTAACAACGAAACGGCTATGCAACCCCAAATAGCTAAAATTTTTAATAGAATTGGAAACTGTTGATCCTAGTCTTCTAGGTCGAGATAAATTATATCTCGACTCAAGATTTTAATTTTGCTTGACAACTGTCAAACTTAAAACCGCTATATTTTGAGACGTACAGTACTAACCCTAATATATGTTGGAACAAAGGATTGATCTAGTTTCGGTTGACAGCTGTCAATCTTGAGACCGCTTTAATTCATAAACTACTGACCCTAGGTGCGCGTGGGGTTCAGAAAAAGTAGCTAATGACTTTTCCCATGGTTCAAACTATCTTCGTACCAAGTTTTTATCACAATCGGTTTATCGGATTAGTCATAAAAGCGTAACAGACAGACAGACAGACAGTGCAGTTCTCGCCTTTATATTATTAGGTATACACAGTACCGATAATACGGATTTTTGTATATTAAACACCTCTAGTTTACGTGTGGACTGTTAGGTCGCCTACTATCCTCGTAACTGTAAAATCATAGTCAAATTCCACGTGGAGTAACTATGATATGGGTTTCGTTATTTCTTATACAAAACAAAGCCTAAGTAAATCAGAGGCCTACGACAATGTTTAGCTGTACCTACGACTTTAACATAAACAACTGGACCGGATCAAACGGAATTTCCAACAACTTACCTATTTGGCTATCTTCCGTACAAAATTAGCTTATTATTAGCTTTGTTTGATTTTAGCTCGGTTTCACAGCTTGAAACTTTGAACTCGCCTATTATTTGTTTGAATGAACCGATTGCAATAATAAAAAGTTCAAATATTGCACGAAAGCAACCCAAATACGTTATTGAAAACCCCGTTTAAGTCGTTCAAGTAATTTGTGAGGTATTGGTGCGGCCGCTTAAAATTTCGCGAACCTTCTGTTTGAGTGAACCGTTTGCAATGAAATAAAGCTTGTTTGACTTTGAACCAGTTCAGTTGGTGAGTTCTTGGTTCTGCAGCTTGAAACTTTGCGTATCTTCTGTGAGAGTGAACCTACCTATCGCAATGAAACTAAGCTTATTTATTGCACAGGAGTAAGCCAAACGCGTTATTGAATGCCACGTTTGTATCTGCTCAAAAGTTTTTGAAATATTCGCGCCTTTGCTTGAAACTTTGCGTAACTTCTATCTGAGTGAACCGTTTTCAACTAACCTAAGCTTATATGTTGCACGGAAGTGCCTTATCCAAGCACGTCATGGAAATGCTAGTTGGAGTCGGTACAGTAGTTTGTGAGCTATTGGCACCGCCTTTTAAAACTTCGGGCATTTTCTGTCTGAGTAAACCGTTTTCAATGGAAGTAAGCTAATACATTGCAAAGAATTAAGCTAAACACGTTATTGAAAACCCCGTTTAAATCTGTTTAGAAGTTTGTGAGTTATTGGTGCCACCGCTTGAAACTTAGTGCATTTCATGTCTGAGTGAACCGTTTGCAATGAAACTAAGCATACATGTTGCATGGAGTAAGCCAAATACGTAACTGAAAACCTCGTTTTAATCGGTTCAGTTGTTTATGAGATATTGGCGCCTCCGCTGGAAATTTCGCGCAACTGTCTGAGTGAGCCGTTTTCAATGAAAGTAAGCTAATATGTTGCAAATAAGTAAGCTTGACAGATTATTGAAAACCCCGTTTGAATCTGTTCAATAGTTTGTGAGTTATTTGCGCCGCCGCAAGAAACTTAGCGCACCTTCTGTCTGAGTGAACCGTTTGCAATGACACTAAACTTTTATGTTGCACAAAAGTAAGCCAAACTCGTATTTGAAAACTCAGTTTGAATCGGTTTGTGAGTTATTATCGTACAGGCAATTTGATACTTAACATTAGTGTAGCTTCTGATTGAGTGAACCGATTTGAATGAAACATAGCCTATATGTTGCTCAGAGCTAAACTTAATATATCTGCAAAAACTGCGTGAAAATCTGTTCAGTAGTTTCGGAGTTTATCGAAAACATACAGACAGACAGACAAAAAGTTCAGAAATCATATTTTTGAGTTCTATTAGTCGTTTCTTATCGCCCACACTATTTTTTTTATAAATTTATCAAAAGTACAGACACGCGATTTCTACTCTTTTATTATATGTATAGATTAGATCAGAGACGTCCACTTTACAACAAAGGGACACTTTGAAATCTCATTTGAACAAGTAAAGTAGTAGATTTCATTTAATCTAGATTATGAAGCTACCTTTATACTAAAATATAGCGTTCAGCACCCTACTATGCATATCAGCCAAGGAAAATAGTTTATTTAGGCAAACTACATCATAAAATTATTATCTTTTAGATAAGCAAGCTAGATTTTGTGCTGATAGTCTTTAAACATGGTCACAGAATTCATGAACGATTTCTTGGAATCTTTAAGCATTTTGTACGGTCTATCTCGCATCAAAAGGAACTTTCTCAGCTTTATTACCGAGACATTAGGTCCAAAATGCTCCCACACAACGTATTTGGGAGTACAGGTTTCCGTAAAACATACCGGAATATCACATTTTAAGTGTAAGTAAGTAAATCTTTTAATAATGTCACTGGATTTAGGACGATTTCTACAGCTTTTATAGGCATTTTAAACACATCGCACAAATTTTATGAATACTGTGGTGTACAGCAGGCAATGCTAGTGGCCAGCTTGGACAATGGCTGTCAACGCATCGACCACTACCGAGACCATGGGCGAGGCAGTCAGTCTCTGTCCCAGATTAGTAATTTAATGTGGTCTCTGTCAGGCCGCGCTACGGTGCACACGTCTACTTGATAAAATAGTGTTAATGATTGTAGCATTGATATGTCAATCTGTTTACTATTATTATACCATACTGCGTGAATGTAATGGTGTTTTATTACTGAAATATGTCCCCAATCACAAGAGGCCCGACGGAGACACCACAAATGGCGACGAGGATGAAAACCGTAAGTAACTACAAATAAGTTCAAAAATTTTGGTAAAATGAAAGGAATATTTACGAGGTAGATGTACAAAAAAAACAAAATGTCAACTAATGTGTGTGCATTTTAAAACGAAAGTATTATCTTTGTCCTATAAATTACAAACAATAAAATAATATTGGTTATCATAACAGAGAACAATGAATTTGTAAGGATAATCGATGCAACAAGTAACGATTCATATGCCTTTGCTGTAATTACTATTATAACGGGGTGCCTGTGCGACCAAGCTCTATTCATTTACATGCTAAATCAAATTTTCAAGCCCTACCTATAAACTGTTAGTCTTTTTCAAAAACGCATTTGCTAAAAAACAAATATAAAATTAATGCTTGAAGGGTAGGTAGTCGTAATGTACTCGTATATAATTGTAACGAAAAAGTTGCAAGTAAACTAGATTCAACGTGTATTTTATGTTTCGGAATTTGTGAATACCTACATATTTAGTTTAAATATTTGTATCTGAGCAAAAATAATACCATGCTAAACGGGGCTTTAGTTGGAATGGCTTACTCCTAACCAGTAAACCAAACCATAGAGTTACCATTATAGGTTAAAATGTAGGTAACATGAACAATATCCACATAATTATTTAACAATTCCGTAATAGACTGAATCGGTTTTCATTCCGTTTTGTTTAAATAAGTGGGGGTAGTCTTAAGAAAAAATATGTAATTATCAGGCAGAAAAGGGCAGTTAATAGTATGTTCATATTTGTTGCATCACTAATAATATGAAACTCAAAGAATAGCCACGCATAAGGAACAAAATATAAAGAGAATAAGGGAGTCTAGATGCGAAAGCATAGTGGTCAGTGCATTGGATTCGTGCTGTTTCTGGCATTTGTTGTATGTAAATACAACCCATACTGGTTAATCCAGTCCAAGGGTGCGGGTTCAATTCCGGCTCGCGTCTTAAAAGACTTTCCATATTCATAAAGGTAATATGCATGGGCGAATGGCATGTGTTGTTTTGGGCCATGGTATGAAAGAGTGTCATGAAGTGTTGTATCAAGGGTCAAAAGACGCCACGATTGAAAAAAAAATTAAAACAAGGAAGGAAAAAAACAAAGCAACACATGGCCACTCGTTATATTTAAAGGCAAGAACAATCTGGGTAGATAATATGATACCTACCGAATTCGATACGATTCGGGAACTGATTCGTCTGAATTATGAAAAACAGAATGATTCCTTGTTTAGTTGAAACGAAGTAACTAATGGACTTCAGAATCATACACACATTGGCTGACTTGACAGTCAAATTATCAATAATATAAAAAAAAACCTTTATAACCACATGTGGTGACAGTTTTATTTTTGTCAGAGTCAAAGTCAGTTCAAACATGCTGAGTATTTGGAGGTGGTATGGAAAACTTCCTACAGTTTGAACTTTAAATAGTTTATGATACCGTAAAATTTTCAATATCACTTTGTGTAACTACTAACATCGGTACGTATTGAATGATCTCACTTAAACTGGAAGGTACGCTACATAGACAGGATGTGTATTTTCATTTATTACATCTTAAAGTTACCTTGATTCTATTCTATGGGCCTAGACAACCACAAATAATACCTACCTTCCTACCTATTTTGTTAAATGACTACATCAAGACATAGGATAATAAATAAGTAAATAAAGTGCAAGAAGCAATAGATTTTAAGAAAAATTAAATAAATATTTTTACAACGTTTGAAATACATTATGTGTTGCAACTGACCACCACTAGTGGTTTGCCCATTTGCAACGATAAAAAAAAAACTAGCCTATCATTGGTAGTAGGTAGGTTGGTACAATTAGTGCACACTTAGATATATACTTTGGTTGGTAAGTAACTTGGTTCCTATAGGCATAATTAAGGCTACAGGAAATTGAATAACAACTATAACAATCCGGTCACCTTTGTGGTAAATAATCCTCATAGGTAACTATTGAAATGTAGTTTTATTTTAGGTTTTCTTGTGTAACTTTCCTTATAACATAATTTGTAAAGCAACAAAATACTCTATAAAGCGTTGTAGAAATAAAGATACTATAACCTTACTAAAACGTAATTAGGTGTATATCTGCTTGAACAAACGAATATTTCTCAATTAAATACCAATTTAATTTAATTAAATAGTTTGATTTGTCGACATACACGGTACAGGTAAGATAATGAAAATCCACAAAGTGGACACAATTTGTAAGCAAAAGTCTTTTGAAATGACACCAGGGTTTGTAAGGTCGGTCATCGACTTTGCAACCCACACGATATGATGATGATGACCATTAAACGAGCAATATTTATATATATATATATATATATATATTTGTTTGTATAAATATTTGTAATCAGTATCTCCAAAACGGCTCTGACGATTTCGATGACATTTACCATATGGGGGTTTTCGGGGCCCAAGGATCGATTTAGCTGGTTCTCATGGCTGGGAAGGTTCATTTTCCATGTGTTTTTAAAATTTAAAAAAATACTGCGTTTTGGTCAGAAGCCTGAGGCGCCATCTATTGGCGAGGCTTGCTCGTGTTGGGGCGGCTATTATGAAGCAAGGCTCGGTCGCCCAGGTACTTTTAAGTTAATTGTGGTAAGATTCTTTACATATCAATAATACTTTCAACTATTTCTCACAAAACAAGTCGTCTTATGTAGACTCATTTCGAATCCTTTGTAGTGTTGGGTCCAGTACACATCAATTTACCCACCCACACAAAAAACAAAAACAAAAAAAAAAGTAAGTCCTGTTCTTATAGAAAGTAACTCAATAAACCATTACAATGTTGGTAGGTACACACGGCCGCACATCAATAGAAACACTTTTGGACCTTATATCGTGGTAATAGAGTTGAAAAAGTTTCTACCGACATGCAGTTGACCGTACGTGCGTAGACACCGGCGGCGACACACAGACCGCATGTACAGTCAACGACACATTAAGTTTGAAACTAACACGACGCTAGGATTTCGAGCGTTTGAAATAAAAACAGAATAAAGTACAATATGTCAGGGTTGATTGGCTGTTGACTGTATCTATACCATTATGCCAGTGTGTCCACACCAAACACTTCTCGCATCGAAATAGTGATAGGTAGGTAACTTAACTACATACCCAGAAAAGTTTTATTTAAATTCAAGTTATGATACTACCTACACCTAGACCAATGATATTCTAATAGGACCGTGACTTCTGATGTATGTGTGTAAGTAGATACGCTTACGCTTATATTGTTTCTTTTGCGGTCTGTGGAAGCCTTTCGCATACACACGATCTTTCAGACACAGAGTTTAGGAAGTTGATGCACGCCGATGACATCGCGCTTATACCAGCACAAACACTCACTAGAGACTACAAAATTACTCAATACTTATTTGAAAAGTTATGATTTGTACCCAGTGACAGTAGAAAGATAGATAGATAGATAGATAAAACGTTTATTAAGAAGCGGTACAAAAGAACAGAAAGAGAAATAGCAACAAACACACATATTCAAAATAAAGTTAGAAACACGATCAGGTATTTTGTACCGCCACCTTAAATAGGCCCCAGCTCAGCATGTGCTACGGAAACGCGAGGCGAACCGCAGCGCTTTTATTCTGCTGGTACCTTTCGTAGTGCGAGTGAGAGTGCCCAGCAGAAGTGAATAAAACAAAAACATAAACATAAACTACGCTACACTCAGTAAAAGAGGTGTGTCGACTTTTCACCTATACACTAAGTGGCCACATAGCCTCAAGATCAATTTCAGCGTTATAATTCTTGAAAATTTGAAATTCTACAACCCACATTACTCACAACTCAAGTATCTTGCTGAAACTCTTGACACCTCGCTGAACTTTTGTCCTCACTTTGTTAAATTAAACAAAAGCTTGGAAATTGACAGCCACGGTCTGGGGATGGAATGCATACTACGAAGCTCTGTCTGGTCACTCCGCAGACGAGTACTGCGCTCCGACCTAGCTCAACAGCGCTGACGAAAAGGTGGTCGTTCTGCTGCGTAAAACCAGGCACTATTCTGTCGATCTCCGTCCAATGGCTGCTAGTTCTATTGCAAATTGAAGCAAATAAGATTTTTGATAACCCAGACACATGACACAGCCCATCAAGAATTCTTGTGAATACCAAGCCATGGCTAGAAATCTTGCCACCTATTCCACCAGCAATTTTGAAACTACAAGGCTGCAATACTGTACTATGCGCCCACACAAAGAACTCGTGGTTTCTCGACCTTCAGACAAGATAGGTGTCAACTGAATCAACTTTACACCTAACATGGACTCCTCTCGGCGCATCATATATCATGTTCGCAATATGTCACAGTTAGCTTCGCAGTAGCACAATGTCAAGTTCGCAAACTGAGGCACCTTGTATCCAAATGTGATTGACGTATTTCAGCGATTGCAAAGTAACTGTGCTGTCCATCATCTATGATCCACCACATCATCAACGACTGCGTAAAACAGAAACACGCCGGAAACTCCCTAAACTTACTTTCTTCTAATGTGAACGTAACCCGATGGTTTCACTGTCTTTAATTTCAATTACATTGTGCGACTATAACTTTTGTCGTACGATTAAACAAATTGTTTCCAAACTATTAGCTTTTTATTAACTTAGTTAGATATTTAAACAGAGTAACAGAGGTAAGATTAACAAAACCCCTAATCTGACTTTCATTCCTTATTTCACCCCCTTAGGGGATGAATTTTGAAAAATTCTTAAACACGTACTTTTTATTTTGTACCAAGAGCTTAAAAACAAATTTCTATAATTCTGCCTTTCAAAATGAAAGACTTATAGACCAACATACGCAAAAAAAATCATCCCTTTTTCACCCCCTTCAAGGGTAATTTTTAAAAAATGCTTAAACACGTGTTTCTTTATTTTTAACCAGAAGCTTAAATTCAAATTTGTGTAAATTTAGCACAAGAAATAAAGGACTTTCATACAAACTTTCATCCCTTATTTCACCCCCTTGGGAGATGAATTTTCCAAAATCCTTTCTTAGTGGGTGGTTTAGACGTGCATAGAACCTGTGTACAAAATTTCAGATTTGTATCTATAGCGGTTACGGCTCGGCGTTGATGAATCAGTCAGTCAGGCAGTCAGTCAGGACATGCTCTTTTATTTATTTAGATAGATGAACACGTATATATATATATATAAGTATGAACTTGTAGCCGTACGAGCGGTACTCTGTCCTCGCAGATAAACCACGTAAGTGGTTTTGTGAGACCCTATGTAAATTTATGTAAAAAGTTCTAAAAATAAACATTTTTATATATCTATCTACGTTCATACTTTTAAATGGTGGCAGACTCCATTTTATTTTCCATCAACCATAAGTTCCCGCTAGCCGCTCCGACGAATAGAACCAAATGTTTGTCATGGAGGATTTCAAAAACCATGATGATATTTGTGATTTTTTCATCTATGCGATCTTTCCTTGAAGTTGGTCTAAATCAGCGGCTCCTATCCTTCTGGTCGGAGCGAAACGTAATGTCCTCGCGGCAGTACGCGTACTGCGCCGGCCGCTCTACCACCGACCTGGTGCGCGAGGTGGTTCGCTGTGTGTTGAAGGCGCGCGAGGCTCGCCTGCATGTTGCCGTCATCTGCTGCGACCTCTCCCGCGCTTTTGACACGGCAGACCACACTCTCATCGAAAGAAAGCTAGAGCATTACGGAATTAGGGGCCCGCCCCTTCGCCTAAACGTATCTTTCATGAAAGATAGAGCTCAGGTCGTGGTGGGCGATAGAGGTCGTGTTATATCACACGAGATGAGCATCGGTATGGGCGTCCCGCAGGGGTCATGCCTCTCGAATCCTGTTCAGTTTGCTTCTTAACGACCTTCCGGAGTGCATTCCCGAGACCGAAGTATTATGTACTCGTCACTCGGTCGTCACAGCGTCATCGGGTGCACACCTGCAAATTGAACTGAACAGGACTGTTCAACGCTTAAGTCAGTGGTTCAGCTCGAACGGTTTAGCATTAAATAGAGAAAAGACATGCTACATCCGCTTTAATCTAAACGGGCACCTACCGGAAAGACTGAACGTCCGCATCGGAGACTGCGTACTGCAGCAAGTAACAAAGACCAAACTGCTTGGTTTCCAACTGGATAGCGCTCTTGTATGGGAGCAGCATATCGATTACGTGTGCGGTAGGCTGGGGCGCGCCTGCTTCGCGCTGCGTAGACTCGCGAGTACTGCGGGACGAGACGTCGTCAGGACCTGCTATTTTGCAACGATCCATGCGACCTTGTCGTACGGAAGGGAGCTATGGGGGCGTGCAAACGAGTGGAAACGCGCGTTTGTACTGCAAAAGCGAGCCGTCAGGGCCCTAGCAGGGATTCCCAGAGACGTCTCGGCCCGTGGACACTTCAAAAAGTTCGGAATAATTACCCTACCTTGCGTTTTATTATTTCAAGTAGGATGTTTTACTAGGTCTAACTTGCATTGTTTTAATCGCAAAAACGAAGTAACATCGCACTTACTGCGTAGTAACAAAAATAAAGACCGACTGAGGGTTGAGCCGCACAGACTGGCGAAGTCCGAAGAAAGCGTCTACCTATACGGAGCAGTAGTTTATAATAAGTTTCCCAGTTCTATACGAGATGCAGCTACTTTCTCTAATTTTAGAAGTAAGCTCAAAGCGTGGCTAGTAGAAATGGAATTCTACGATTATAATGAATTTTTGAATTCATAATTTATTATTATTCTGACCTGTAACGAATGTTATTAATAAATTATTGTATTGTATTCCCTTTTTTCTTTTCTATTTGTAATTTTGCGACAAAAAAACAACCTAGGATTGCTATTAGCTGATATGATACAAAATTTATATCAAAGTAACAATTTTAAAATCAACACTGGCACCATATTTCAGTACCTACCTAATTGATGTAAAACAGATGTAGAGAAAATTTACTTTTTACAACATTTTTTCGATTGGACCTTCATTACAACTACTACTACAGGGTGAATTTGAAAACATTCGACAAATTTTTAGATTGAGTTCAGACCATGAAACTCAACAACCTCTCCCAAGGAACATTGGTCGTTAGTACGTAAAAAAAAATCGATCGCCATATAATGGCGTATGATAATGGTCAGCTAACTGACTTTACTATGAAAGGGTAAAAATTTTATTTCGTACAATCTCCCATACAAAATGTTTAATGGTCAGCTAACTGACTTTACTATAAAAGGGTAAAATTTTTATTTCGTACTGTAAGTGTCAGTGATTCCTACAAAAATATTTAACGTTTAAAGATAACATGTGACCTACGATTTCGTTCAGTAAACATTATTATTACGGATCGATGGTGACCAAGCAGATAGCGGGGCGCCGGCACAAATTGCCCTTCGCAGAATAAACGAGAATTATGTAAAAACAAAGATCTAGGGAAGTATCGGGGGTGACGGGTGAAGGGAGGAAGGGTAGCGTGCGTCGGCGGCGGCAAGGGGAGGTCACTGAAGCTAAGGCCACGGAAGAATGCGGTAGAACGCGATCTTAGAAAGATAGCTAGAATTATGTGACGGGTCTCGTATAAGTTAGACTTAGGGATTACTTAGGCTGCCTTAGCTTAGAGTTAGGAGAAACCGGTATTAGGTTCGTCATAGCATAGGTCTCTTTAGTGTTTCTGGGTGATAGATAAATAGTGAAGATGTAGATGAGAGTGTTGGTAAGAGCTGTCTATCAGGAACTGCCCGGTGAGTTATTTTATTTTAATTAACTATTAAGTATGCATCTATACTTATATTCTTTTATGACAGCTAAAGAAAGGGATTTTAAACCACACAACATTTTAAAGTTACTTTAAGTTCATATGCTGCTAACCAGCTTTTAATTAGGTTGTGCAGCTTTATTGTTTACATGCCTCTACTGCCAGAGATTTCAAGATTCAGATTCAGATTCAGATAATTTATTCACGAATAAAGGTTTTTACAATATGGTCTTAAAATTTAGCATGCACTTAACTTTATTCTGCCAGTTTAGGCGTGTAAATATAGGTAGGTATTAATTAAATATATTATTTGGCAAATAGGAAATTTAACAAAATTAAAAATTTAAGCATACAATTCATATTCATCATTAAAAACAATAAAATAATAACAATAAAAAGCAATAATTAATTACACAGATTCAAGTAATTAAAATGTTAATTGAGAAGGTTAGTAATGTCAATAAATTTAAATTAGTCGAAGTATAATTACAAAAAATTCTTATCATTAAAGAATTCAGAAAGGCTGTAGTAGCTCTTGTCAATTAAAATCTTTTTTAGCTTGCCTTTGAAATTATTAAGTGGCGCATCCTGTAGCGACTTAGGCAAACTGTTATAAAGCTTTGGCGCCATACAAATGAAGCTTTTGTGCAACAAAGTGGATTTCGAAGGTTGCAAACAATACCTATTCCTGTGGCGCAAATTGAGAGTAGTTGTTTCCGAGACAAGCGTGAACAACTGTGGATGATTCTTTATAAAAACTAGTGACTCATAAATATACAGGCAGAAAACAGTAAGAATGCCTAACTCTTTAAAATGTGGCCGGCAAGCTTTCATCATCTTCGTCCTCTTTTTTGGTCCATGACTCCTGACATATCGACGGACGGCCAGGCTTAGCTGGGATGACCTTGCAATCAGTCACATGCTCAACCATGTTACTGCAACTTATAGCTACGCGCCATGTGTGACGTGTTGTAAGGTCCGTGGGCCGCAAGCTTCCATAATGTGTCCCTTCGGCGTGAATACGCTCCGTCGAAGATCGCCATGATACGCCCTGGTTTGATTTGGCTATGGAGAGGTACGACTCTGCCTTGCACCGCTATGACCGATACAGCACTGCATAGGGTTATACCCGGTACAAAATCAATTACCACCTAGGTCATCCTTCTTAGCCTGACCATGACAGACAAATGTCCTTTAGCCCCTGCAACCAGCCTTCTGCTGGTTATAACAGCCGGAGGGGCTTTAAGGCGTCTGGTGTCGAGTCTCACGAAGGCCGCGCGGTCTGCGGAGTTATCTTGAGGATTTTGCTTGGGGTAATTTCAGGAGGGGCGCGCCTTTCCCGACAAAATAAATAATATTTTGGCGGGAGCTGTTTCATTTAAAGTTAGGACTCACCGGGCTCTCTGGTGTCAGAGTTTCAAGCTGTGACTGCAAGCCTTATTTTCTACAGGATTTTACCATTTTATAAATTTTCTTAGCCTGCCCCCTCGTAGGACAGTTACAGTACAATGACCTATGTTCCTAGGCGAAAATTGTTCAGTTTCGCGGTCTGAACTCAATCTGTCGAATGTAGTTAGAAAACACGTAGGGATTTTAAGAATACCCCTTAACCTAGTGGGGGTAGAAGGGGTTATGGGGGGGAGACAAACTTGCTCCATCGAACTTCTGAAGAACTAATTTAACTGCGTCTGCTTCGCATAACTGCCACTTCAAAAATTCTTAACTATTAAAGTAAGAGGTGTGTTATTTTTATACTTAGAGCTTTTTTAAGTTCGTATAACATCTTAACATTATAATTTTTTTTAAGAATTACTCTACCTTAAAATTATAATGGGTGTAAGAGACAGGTCGGCAAATACTCAAAGGCCATAATCAGTCAACGTAACTGAACAACTTTCAGTAAATAAAACTCTCCGGAAATGAGAAAAAATCGGCCTTTCCATACAAACTGTCCAATCGAAATTTCAATTTTGTATACAGATTTTTTTAAAATTTTCTGAAAATTATTTTCTCTGGAAGTTGTTCAGTTACGTTGTCTGATCATGCCCTATCAGTTTTTGCCAACCTGTCCCTTACACCCTGTATGTTTTACCTATTTTACGGCACAATATTGCTTCAATATTTATTTTGGCAACGATTACTATGGTATAGTATATTTCCTATGTACTCGTACTTCTTATTTTATTTTTCACCCTCTCAAAAACTATTTTAACGATTTTAAATAAATTTTGGAGTCATAAAATCGATTAAATCTTGCCACACGTCTGTAAAAATTCATTTTGTTATGTATTTATATGGAAAACACAGCACCATCTGCATAAATGTACCAAAATAAAGAAAACATTTTACATACCGTGGACCGAGGTTCCTAACTCTTTGCCATGTACAGAAATACGTACATTATTGTTGCGTCCGGTACTAACTTTTACTGGTACTCTACAGATATTTTAAACCGAATGTACAATTCAGTCAACTCTCAATTTACCTGATCCCCTTTTACGTGCAGTAAATTACAAAGTTACAGACAAGGGGGTCAGGTAAATCGAGAGTTGACCAGTCCCTCCCCGGGACCCACCCATAACATCAACGAGTGATATATTCAATTTTTATATATTCATTACTGCACAATTAATACATACTCGTAGACATATACAAAAAACATGAAATTTACAAAGGCGGGCTCATCTCTGTAAGAGATTTATTCCAGCCAACCCATGGTTGTGAGAGAGAATGTTAATTAGCGGGACACAAAAGTGCTTTGAAAATTCTATAAATAAAAGTAAATAATGCCTACAACTCAATAATAAATAAAATAATACATATCCACATAAAAATACCATAATATATACCCATACATACCAATAAATAAAAATAGATAACACAATATATACATATACATAATAATCTAAATATATAAAAGAGCATGTCCTGACTGACTGACTGAATGATTCATCAACGCCGAGCCGTAACCGCTATAGATACAGATCTGAAATTTTGTACACAAGTTCTATGCAAGTCAAAACCATCCAATAAGAAAGAATTTTGGAAAATTCATCTTCCAAGGGGGTGAAATAAGGGATGAAAGTTTGTATGAAAGTCCTTTGTTTCTTGAGATAGATTCACACAAATTTGAATTTAAGCTTCTGGTAAAAAAAAAACACGTATTTAAGCATTTCTTAAAAATCACCCTTCAAGGGGGTGAATAAGGAGATGGTTTTTTTCCGTATTTTGGTCTATAACTCTTTCATTTTTAAAGGTAAAATTATAGAAATTTGTTTCCGAGCTAATGGTAAAAAATAAAAAAGTACGTGTTTAAGAATTTTTAACATTCATCCCCATCATCCCCATTCATCATTCCTAAAGGGGTGAAATAAGGGATGAAAGTTTGTATTAAAGTCCTTTGTTTCTTGAGTTAGATTCATACAAATTTAACTTTAAGCTATGGGTAAAAAATAAAGAAACAAGTCTTTAAGCATTTCTTAAAAAATCACCCTAAAAAAGGGTGAAAAGGGGATGATATTTTTTCCATATGTTGGTCTAAAAGTCCTTTATTTTTAAGGTAGAATTATAGAAATTTGTTTTTGAGCTTTTGGTAAAAATAAAAAAGAACGTGTTATAGAATTTTTCAAAATTCATTTTCTAAGGGGGTGAAATAAGGGATGAAAGTTTGTATGAAAGTCCGTCAGTTTTGAAGTTAGGATCTTCAAAATTTATACACAGGGTGTACCAAAAACTGGAAGGCGTGCTCAGTAGACTAAACTGAACAATTATCCATAAGGAACATGTGTAGGGAAATTTAAAAAATCTCCATGCAAGTATCCTACGGTAGTATCCATTGATCTGTGAACACACTTTATATGACTAACAACTAAAAATTAAGTTTTATGTGTCTCTGGGTTTTTGAAAATTCAACATTCTAAGGGGTGAAAAGGGGGATGAAGTTGAAACTCCTTCATTTCAAAGTAATATCCACTATATTTATTATTTTGGCATTAGTGTTGTAATTCTGTAGAACAAACATCAATGTTATTGAAATTCCACCCCAAATTCAACCCCTTAAAGAGGGAAATGGGGTGTAAAAGTCTAAAAACCAATATGGGTATCGTTTGTATGGTTTATCGGGTCGCTAATTACGAAAACTAAAACAATTTTGAAATCCAATGTGGTAGACGTGAAATACCATCATCCCCTGGGGTTGGGGTTGGGGTGCGATAGGGTTGATATGTCTAAAAATCAATATGGGTGTCGTTTGTATAGTTTGTCGGATCGCTGATTACGAAAACTACAACAATTTTGAAATCTAAGGTGGTGGACGTGAAACACCATCATCCCCTGGGGATGGGGTTGGGGTGCGATAGGGTTAAAATGTCTAAAAATCAATATGGGAGTCGTTTCTATGTTTATATAAGGATTGGGATAGCGGTTAAGACGGCGTTAAGGAATAGGGATAGGAGTAGGGGTAGGGTTAGGTAAGGAGAGGAAGTGGGATGGAGGTAGAGAGAGAGGGAGTGGGAAAGGGTGAGAGAGGGGGAGAGGGAGAGACTGCACACTGTCTGAAATTCACGCGGGCAAAGCCGCGGGCACAGCTAGTGCTAAATAGAGAAATTCACAATGATGACTACAAAGACGAACCAGAGATTTAAAGGAGAAAATGCTCTTTCACTTTTAGTATAGAAGAGGCAATAGAGGGACTCTTTTGAATCGATCCATTAAATTAAGCCATTAAATTATCATAAAAATTACCTCATAATGACATGTTTTGTTAAATTATAATCATGCAGTTTACTATTTAAAAATATTATATTCAAAATTTTTAGAGTTTATCAGGATATTTTTGAAAATCTTGAAAATCATTTCGTGATGCAAATTTCACTCGTTAGCATGCATTGCGTGAACTCTCCCGTCTATTATCTGACTGACACCCGCCCCGTGCAGATATCATGGCCTATGAAATTTAGATTAATTGCCTTTACTGATGATTTGAACTGATATTGAGGAAAGATGTACCTATTTATTTATGCCTCTTGCAAGTAATGAGGAGGGAAGAAATATAAATTAAGAAATGGTTGCTCTCAAAAAAATTTTGTTTTGTTTTGCAGATGGTATTTTATTTTATTTACAGTTTATTGTACACAAGATAATACAAACATAAAACTAAAATAAAAAAAAAGACACAACAGGTGCTGCTTATTTCTACACGGAAATTTCTTCCAGCAGACCTACGGAAGCGTGATTGGACTGGAAGAGGCAGATAGAACGTGGACACATAAACTACAAAATATAAACCTAAATATAACACTTATACTAATACAAATACATTCATAAACTATACATATATACACACATATACCAGGCCACTCAGAAAGTATTGCGAAAAATAGTTTTTATATATGGGAGACTGGCCGGTCAGAATCTTTTTCGAAAATATGATTACTTGTAAGTAAAAATATGTGTGTTCCATTTTCAAAATTTCCCTCCACATTTTTTGCGAGCCAATTCAAAGTATCGTGTCTTACTGAAAAATGGATCTGCGCCGGGAACATTTTAGAGCTATGATTTTTTACGATTTCAAGTGTCGCCTGAAACCGGATGAATCGTTCGATAGACTTCAAATGGCATTTATGGATGAAGGCCCCTCCAAGGCAACCGTGTATCGTTGGTATAACGAATTTAGGCGCGGTCGACCAACCTTGGGGGATGAAGAAAGAAGCGGTCGCCCTTTGACGGCTATTACGGAAGAAAACGTGCTAGCAGTGAAAAATTTAATCCAAGATAATAGGCGAATTACATATCAGGAGATTCAGCACATATTAAAGATTGGATCGGGAAGCGTTCACGAGATTCTACACGGGCATCTCCGCGTGAGGAGGATAGTATCGCGCTGGGTGCCGCACTACCTCACCGACGCTCAGAAGCAGGCCCGGGTGGAATGGTGCCGTGATATGCTGAACAAATTTGAAGCAGGCTCGTCTCGGCGTGTTTACGACATCGTAACAGGTGATGAGTCCTGGATTTATCAATACGATCCAGAAACCAAGCGCCAGTCGACAGTTTGGGTGTTTCAAAATGAACCAACGCCTACCAAAGTGAAGCGATCTCGAAGCGGGGGGAAGATTTTGATCGCCAGCTTTTTTAATTTGACTGGCCACTTGGCCTCAATTCCCTTACGAGATCAAAGAAGCATCAACGCCGAATGGTATACTACCAAATGTTTACCAGAAGTTTTTTCTGTTGTGAGCAACAAGCGACCAAACACAGGGCTCCGCGGACTACTGCTCCACCACGACAATGCGCCTGCACACACCGCGCTCAAAACGAGGGACTTCCTGGACAGCACACCAGTCAAACTCCTGGGTCACCCTCCTTACAGCCCTGATCTAGCACCGTGTGACTTCTTTTTATTTCCAAAAATAAAAAATCAGCTCAAGGGGATACAATTTTCGTCGCCGGAAGATGCGCTGGCTGCGTTCGAGCAGGCTGTAAACGAGGTGTCTACGGCGGACTGGAAAAAGTGTTTTGAAAACTGGTTCAGACGCATGAATCTTTGTATAGAGGCTGGTGGAGAGTACTTTGAAAAGATTTAATAAAAATATATGTACCTGTAGAACAATTTTTTTTAGTGTCGCAAATATTTCTGAGTGTCCCACGTATATAATGTATGTGTTCTCCGTGTTCTCCGTGTCCCGTGTGGTGCCGGAAAAGTTTTGTACCAACCCGTACGTACCCGTGGGTGTCGTAAGAGGCGACTAAGGGTTATAAACTGGAGGATGGGCAGCAGCATCCACCTTTTTATCTAACATCTTACTTAATGCGGTTACATACAACCGCGGTCCATGGTGCCAGCCGTAACGCTAATAAGCGAGGTGACTATGGTACTTGGGAATTAGGAGCCCGGCCCCTTTACCCTCAAAACATGGTACTTCCCCTCTACATGTTTCCAGCAAAAGCTCCCTGTCCTGTAGTGGATGTTTCAGATGTTATGATGAAGTGTTCTCCGTCGCCAATAGAACATTACATTCTTATATGTTTCATAATTTGCCTATGATACGACCGTAAGCCGTGTTTCTCACCCTAAAAAGAAAGATACTCGTACCCGTGTACTCGTATTAGTTAGTACCAAAGTCTATATCTATATTACCTATGTAACATTATGTACTAGAGTATTCGAACAGTAATAAACGAAGTGTATTCAAAGCAAGTCGTGCCTTTGTTTTGCTCAACAACCACCCTATCACATGGCGACACTGCCATATAAGGGTGCGTCTCGAGACGCCGGCGATCAAATTCGCAATTCGCTTGTGTAATACCGAGTCCTAGGATGTCTTATTCATTTTGTTGGTATCGAGTCTCGGCAAGTTTAGACCGTTTTGAAAGTGTGCTTGGAGTGTAATTCGAAAAAAAATGGGAAAAGAAATTTCAAAACAAAAGGAGGAAATTGTGATTGCCCAGAATGCAGCTGGTGGAAGTAACAGTGCGTCGGGAAACTTAGAAGACCTCAAGTTCCACTTGGGCGCTATTAACCTGATACTGGGCTTAGCTCTTTTGATGTGCTGCTGCGGTGGATGCGTAGTGGTTTGGCATGTTTATAAGAAATGCCACAGGCAGATGATACGTCGGGAAATAACCCACAACGTGGTTCAGCGTTATCGCCGTAAACCAGGCGGTGGTGAGGAATCGGTTTAATTAGCAGTTTCAGAAGGACACTACTTCACCAATGATGGGAGCAACCAAGGAACATTATTCGTGAGTGGAAAAAATCGGAAGTGTTTTTTTTTTATCGTGTTCGTGAGTGCTTCGGTATAACCAGTGAAAGTGGAGTGCGGTATGATTTAATCGCATTATTCCATTTTATTAATAAGTGCCTTATATTCATGTAATCGTCGACTTGTTTTAGCATATATCATATTTAAATTAAGGTCAGTATTTCAGAATATATTACGCCAGTACTTATAGGTCATTGATGGCTGAAATATTGTTAGAAATAAAAGATAGATTAAAAACTTTCAAGGACAATCTTGTAAAATTAAATCAGAGTCGTAGAATTAAATCAGTAGTGCAGCCAAAGCTTCAAGAAGCAAATGAAATTTATGACGAGTTTATTTTAAAAAATAATTGGATTGACGAGCAAATAAAAAACTCTGAAATTAAAGGTTCAGATTTGCAGATAATTACCAGGTTATGTACTTCAATTAATGCAATATATACCGAAATATTAGATTTCTGTAGCAAGTATATTGAAACAGAAAGCACAATGGCACCATTCGACTTAAAAATTGCCGTAGGACTGCTTCCAGAGATGACAGGTGAGGAAGAAGTTACCAAAAAATTAATAAGCGCCATTGAGCTGTACCAATCAATGATAGACGCAACCAGTCACTCACAATTAATAAATTTTGTGTTAAAAACACGACTTTCAGAAAGCGCAAAACTTCGTTTAGCAGCCACTTATACCTCATGCGACGAGCTGGTGCAAGACATGCGTTTACACTTGCTCACCAAAAAATCTTCTAATGCGGTGCATAATCAGTTGATGCGAGCGACGCAGTCTTCGTCCACTATAGAAGAATTTGGTAAGAAAATCGAGGAATTATTTGTGGACCTGACAATTACTCAAGCCGAAGGGAGTAGCTCTGCTTATACGGTGTTAAAACCAATTAACGAAAAATTGGCAATAAAAAGATTCACCGACGGCCTGAGAAATCGTCAGTTAAGTGTTATTTTAACAGCGAGAAATTATGCGCAGCTCAAGGACGTGATAAGGGCAGCAAAAGATGAAGAGCAGTCAACTACACAGCGCGACGGTGAAGGCTCTATTTATGCTGGTCGACGCGGTACTACAAGTAGGTACAATTTTCATGGTTTCACAGGTCGAGGTCAAGGCCATCATAACCGTGGCAACCAGCACTTCCAGCGGACATCATCTAATCATAGGGAACAAAGACAAGCTTTTCAACAGCAAGGTAACTCCAATCAGAACAGGGAATTTCGAGCCACATTTCGGGGTCGAGGTCCAAACAGAGGTGGTCATTCAAGTAGAGGTGCTAGGTGGAATAATTCTAACCACTCTAGACGACAAAACTACCGAGGTATGTACACATTCAATCCGGATATGACTTCAACTTCGTCACAAAGCGACGACATGCGTAATTCTGAAACATTTTTTCGACCATAACTGCATATTTGCCTGTAACTATAACAACTTTGTAGAATTATCAGTTAATAACAAAAGTTATAAATGGCTGGTCGATACCGGTGCGTCTTTATGTGCCGTGAAATACGACATCGTCCGTCAGATGAACATTCCAATCCATAAACATCGTATGCATATAAAAGGAATCGGCGGGCAGCTCGAAACTTTAGGATATGTTTATCTAAACCTATCCACAAATGGTAAAGAAATCAGTCACGAGTTCTATGTTCTGGAACATTTGTCATGTTCGAGTGATGGAATAATTGGTCAAGATTTCTTACAAAAATTCAATTCAATTTTAGATTTTGAATACAACACATTAACTTTATCGGATTGCAATGTCAATTTGACGATACCTTTACATGTAGGTAAATACGGAACAGATAACTATTTGGTGATACCCGAAAGGTGCGAAAAAATATTTTACGTACAGTCAGATGCAAAAGATGATTGTTTGGTAGTACCCAAAGAATTATGTAAGGGTGTATTTTTGGCAGGTTGTTTGGCGAAACCAATAAAAGGCAAAATTCCAATTCAAATCTTAAATACTCGTGATAACGAAGTACGTCTTGCTTATTTCAGACCGGAAGTAGAAAACTTACGAGAGTACGAACTCTGTGCTTTTTATAAGAATAACTTAAGTACGACAAGGGTGAAAGACTTGTTTTCAATTTTAAATTTATCACATTTAAATAAGGAAGAGAGAGAATCAATCCAGGATATTTGTGCTAAATATAATGATGTATTTTATTTGCCAGATGATACATTAACTGTTTCAAATATTTGTGAAACTGAAATAAAATTAAAACCAGAGGCCACTCCAGTGTATGTAAAGCCATATCGTATGCCACACAGTTTGAAAAATGAAATAGAAAGTCAGCTACAAAAATTAATTAGAGACAAAATAATAGAACCAACTTGCAGTGAGTGGTCAAGTCCAATACTTTTGGTACCTAAAAAAAGTGATGATGATAAAAAAAGGATGGATGGATATGTAAAGCCATATCGTATGCCACACAGTTTGAAAAATGAAATAGAAAGTCAGCTACAAAAATTAATTAGAGACAAAATAATAGAACCAACTTGCAGTGAGTGGTCAAGTCCAATACTTTTGGTACCTAAAAAAAGTGATGATGATAAAAAAAGATGGCGATTAGTATTTGATTTTAGAAAATTAAACGAACAAATTATAGATGATAAATTTCCGCTCCCGAACATTACAGAAATTTTGGATTCTCTTTCAGGGGCAGTTTATTTTAGTCACCTTGATTACGCGAAGATAATTCCTTTCATCATTGACCTAGCCTTATTTCGTTTTCTACTGAGCCAGCTTGCTCACCTAAGGGATTT